>FR989889.1:2500-4802500 GCA_905404145.2 Biston betularia | reverse complement strand
CTTACAAGGGACGCACTATGCCGTTAAAATTTTTCGTTATATCGACGAGTGTAAAACGATCGCCTCTGTTAGGACGTGATTTTATGAAAATATTTAATTTATATATAGGCACCAGTACTTTAGATTGTAATACATTAAAGGTGCAAGGGAACAAATGTGATGATTTGCTAAATAAATATGCAACCTTATTCAATGATGAGTTGGGCAAATTCAATAAATACAAAATTAATCTTAAAATGAAACCAGATACTCAGCTAAAATTCTGTAAGCCGCGGCCAGTCGCTTTGGAAGTCAAGCCTTTAGTTGAGAAGGAGATAGACAGAATGGTGGAGTTGGGAATTTTGGAAAAAGTTGATTATTCTGATGTTGCCACACCAATCGTGCCCGTGCTTAAGCCCGATGGGACTGTTCGAATATGCGGAGATTTTTCGGTAACTTTAAATAAAGGATTATATATAGACAATTACACACTTCCACGGATAGAAGATTTATTCGCTAAGGTCCATGGAGGCGTGTCGTTTTCAAAGCTTGATTTATCTAGAGCCTATAATCAACTTGAGCTAGATGAATCAAGGAAATTAACATGCATTAACACGCATAAAGGCCTTTACCGTTACACCAGACTTGTGTTTGGATTGTCAAATGCACCTTTTATTTTTCAACGGGCTATGGAACAGTTGCTGGGGGATATAGATGGCGTGTGTATCTTCTTAGATGATATATGTATAACCGCTCCTGACAAGGCTACACATTTACAGCGGTTAGAGCTTGTTCTAAGCAGATTACAGGAAGCTGGTATGCGACTCAAGCGGGAAAAATGTGAATTATTCCAGAGTTCGATAGAATACCTTGGATTTGTGATAGACAAAAATGGACTTCATAAATCGCAGCAAAAAGTAGAAGCAATTTTAAAATGTAGTCCGCCGAAAAATATTACTGAGCTGAAGTCATTTTTGGGGATGGTAAATTATTATAGATGTTTTGTGCCTCAAACTTCATCAGTTTTGAACCCATTGTTTAATTTGTTAAAAAAAGATGTCAAATGGGAGTGGAATAAGGAACAGCATGATGCTTTTCAAAGAATAAAACAAGAGCTGGCATCGGAGCGCGTTTTAGCGCATTATAACCAATCAAATTCCACCATTGTGACATGTGACGCGGGTCCAAATGGTTTGGGCGCTGTACTGGCACAACGACAATCAGATGGAAGCGAACGTGTCGTTGCATACGCGTCTCGTTCTCTTTCTAAAGCTGAGGTTAATTACTCACAGATTCAGAAAGAAGCAACAGCTATTGTGTTTGCCGTTAAGAAATTTCATCACTACCTTTATGGTAGATCGACACCGTTTATTTTGCGCACAGATCACAAGCCTCTGTTAGCTATTTTTGGCAGTAAAAAAGGTGTACCTGTTTTGGCAGCAAACCGACTGCAGCGCTACGCTTTATTTTTATCAGCATATAATTTTGAGATTCAATACGTTAAAGGCGAAGATAATGTAGCAGATTTCCTTTCGCGATCAACTGATTCTCACTACTCGATATATGACTCGCCGGAGTACGCGGATAAAGCCTCTTATATCAATTTTATAGGTGATGCTGTTTTACTGCCGATTACGTTAGATGACGTTAGAAAGGAGGTACAGCGAGATGAAAATTTAAAGCAGTTGTATAAATTTATCACAGAAGGCTGGCCTTCGAAAATTACCGATCCGGCGGTGAAACCATTTTTCCTGTGCCGGCATGAGTTGTCTGTAGAAAACGGTTGTATTTTGCGTGGTCATAAAGTTTTGATTCCTTTACAGTATAGGAAAAGACTTTTAGATGAATTGCACCGTTCTCATTTTGGAGTAGTTAAAACAAAGTCGGAGGCAAGATCTCGCATGTGGTGGCCAAACATCGACAAGGACATAGAAGAAAAAATAAGTTCCTGTAACATTTGCAACACATTGCGAAGCAATCCTCCGCATACAGCTCTGGCACCATGGCCGTATCCAAAAAACCCTTGGGAGCGCGTGCATTTAGATATGTTTATGTTAAATGGAAGTCAATATTTAATTGTCATCGATGCTTATTCGAAGTGGGTCGAGTGTTTTCCTATGCAGAAAACTGACAGTGAAACAATTTTAAGCAAGTTAAGTGACATATTTAGCAGATTCGGACTAGTGCGTACTTTGGTCACTGATAATGCATCGAATTTTTGTTCACATGAATTTGAATCTTTTTGTAGTCTGAATGGCATTAAACATTTAACAATTGCCCCTTACCATCCAGCCTCAAACGGGCAGGCCGAAAACAGTGTCAAAACTTTCAAAAACGGGTTAAAAGCCATTTTAACAAACACAGATGGCCAAAAAGTTATTATTAAAAAATTAAATAAATTCTTATTTGATTATAGAAATTCTGTTCATATGACTACAGGATTCTCCCCTGCCCAATTGATGATAGGGAGACCTTTGCGATGTCGGCTGGACTTACTGCGAATATCTGATATTACACCTTCATCATCATCCACAACAGCCACTAATAATGTTTACCATAAACAGGTAGCCCAGAGTAAGAACTTTGGACACAGAAAGCTCAGTTTTTCTGTAGGAGATGATGTATTGGTCAAATGTTATTTCCAAAATGGAAATAAGCAGACGTGGAAGCATGGAGTTATAAAAAGCTGTGTCGGTTCTAGAATATTCACTGTTTTTATTCCTTTGTTAAACATTACTTTAAGGAAGCATGTAGATCAATTACTGGCGTACAAGGGCCGTTTGCCAGCAGATAATGATGATCAAGATGATTCAGTCAGTTGTATTGGAGACTATTCTAATTCAGTATTCACTCCAGAATCTAGTGTATCAACATCTTTCGCGAGTCCAACAATAACTTCGAATATTCGTAGTGCGCCGGTTGCATCTGAACTTAGTGCGGTTGTAGTGGGGGAGGAAAGAGATGCTAATTCCGGAGACGAATTTTTGGATACATTTTCTTCCGGAGCTAGATCTAGTTCTGATACGGATCAAGGGTCCCCAGAACGGCAACTTGTACGCCGGTATCCTGTTAGAGGAACTAGGAATTTAGATGTAAATTATAGATGTTAGTTTTAATTTAAATGGGGAGGAATGTGGTGTATGTACACCAAGGAGTTTTTATACTTTTGTAAGTGGCCTGTTACTTTTGTGTCGTATCGCTTGGCCGATAGTCTTCTGTCTTCGGCCTTCTGTTGGTCTTTTGTTTTGTAAAATAAATGGTTTAAATAGAAAAGCATTTCGCTGTGTTATTTTAATTAAAATACACATTAAGTCAATATAGAATAATTTTTTTTTTTTATAAATATCGTAGGACATTACACACAGCGCCATCTGACCCCACACTAAGCAAAGCTTGTACTATGGGAGTCAGATAACTGATAGAATACTTAAATTTTTTTTTTTTGTAAATACATACTTATAATACATACAGTACACCCAGACACAGAACAAACATTTGGTTTTATATCACAAAATGCTTGTCCTGGGTGGGAATCGAACCCACGCCCCACAGCTCTTGAAGCAGACATGCTACCAATGAGCCAACAGGGCTGTCAGAAATAATACAATTATAAATTGTTTGTTCTGTGTCTGGGTATACTGTATGTATTATAAGTATGTATTTACAAAAAAAAAGTATTTAATTAATTTCAACTTGAGGGTGGTAGCTACCCAGCCGAGTTATAGAAGTCCTTTTTTGAGTTGGTTCATCATCATCATCAGCCCTTCGCTGTCCACTGCTGGACGTAGGCCTCTCCCAATGCACGCCACTGAGCTCGGTCGACAGCTTTTTGCGTCCATTGTTTTCCCGCCGGTTTACGCAGGTCGTCACACCACCTGGCCGCAGGGTGCCCTACACTACGCTTGCCTGTACGCGGTCTCCACTTAAGAACTCGTCTACCCCATCGGTTATCGGTTCTTCGAGAAATGTGGCCGGCCCACTGCCACTTCAGCTTACTGATTCTTTGAGCTATGTCGGTGACTTTAGTTCTATGTCGGATTACTTCGTTACGGATTTTATCACGCAAAGAAACTCCGAGCATAGCTCTCTCCATAGCTCGCTGAGCGACTTTGAGTTTGTGGACCAGGTTCACTGTAAGCGTCCACGTTTCGGCACCGTAAGTCATGACTGGTAGGACACACTGGTTGAAGACTTTTGTCTTGAGGCATTTTGAGTTGGTTATCAATGATCTATCAGGGCAATCATTGAGGACTCAAATAATGTGACAACGTGAACTGTGATGACTCAATTAACATTTTGTAAGTACCTTATAAGTCTCCGTGTTCATGACATCCTCAAGGATCTTCTTCTTCTCTTCTCGCATTTTCCTGAGTTGTATCCTATTCTTGTCCAGAGACCAATTGTAATACCAAGATATCGAAGAACGGAGAAATATTACACTGGAAACAAAAAGAACATGCAGGGTTATTAAAAAAACTTTGCAATAAAAATATTTAAAAACAAAAACATCTTTAACGCAAACAGTGGTCTGATAAAAGCGTTTTGGCGGGAACGCGGAAAGAGTCGTGTCGCTCCGTTGTATTTTTTTCCAAAACTAGTGTTTCGTCGAGTGTTTATGCATTTTAAAAATGGTAGTGTTTTATTCATAAAGTGCCGAATCACAAAATGATATAATGTGGTGAAACATGACTTTTCGTGTTGCTTCCAAAACTCCATCGAAGCTTTATAGTAAAGTCACCACTACTTTACTAAAGCATGACTGGACTTGACTGACACGGATTGTACTTGACCAAGACTGGACTTTGACTATAACTTTAGCTACGAAGATACTTATTTAACTTTTGAAAGTTGAAAATATATAAATACTTGACACTGGCAAACGCAAAATAAAAAATACCTTAAATTATACTATTTACAAAACGTATACAAAAAACTTAGTCTAAAAAACCGTCAGAGGAGGGATATGTGGCCAGAATGCTGGCAACATTGCCACGCTGGATGGCAATGCTTAGCTTTTGACCAAAGTAGATACCAGCATTCTGGTCACCTGAAGCCTCCTCTAGACGTTTGGCCAGGTCCCGATACAGTTCAAGAGCGGCCGGCCCCCACGGACCTAAAGTTTTTTTTTTTTTTTAATGTGAAAAATAATGAGACGAACGGGACGCTCTCCTGACGGTAAGAGATAACGCCTGTCCATGACCATTACAGCGATAAACAGAACTTTGAGTAATAAAACAAAGTCCAGGGCATCGCTGCTTTGGTGCTCATTACTTTGAGACTTTCGATGGTTAGTCTCAACAGCCCAGTAATTTCGCTAGCTGCAGTACCCTTCAAACCGGAACACAGTAATGTTTACACACTACTGCTTGGCGGCAGAATATCTGGTACTGCGGTGGTACCTACCTAGATGACCTCCTGCTAAGGAGATCTACCACAAAATAAAAACATAATTCAATAATCCTTTTCATTCTACAGCTATACGTTAAAGCAGCAGATTACATAATACAGGTTACATATTATTAATAAGTCATCAGTTATGGTTACAATAAAAATATTTTGTATTTGTATTTTGTATTCTACGTTCTGCATCAAAACGATACATTACCGCATATACACAACAGGCATACGACATGACCTTGTGGTCGACAATGGATATGACCAATGCAATATACCTCTTACGTATAAACAGACCAAAATTAGAATATCCACTCGAACGATTTATTTATTGGTTCATCCAAGTTCAACGAAATGAAACTTTAGCAAAGTTGGATGATGTTCAAGCGAATGTTTTTAAATATTTTTTTTTTAATATCGTTGGATATTAACATTATACACAGCGCCATCTGACCCCAAATTAAGCAGAGCTTGTGTGATGGAAGTCAGATAACTGATAGAATACATACATGTATACTTTTTTGTAAATGCATACTTATAATACATACAGAACACCCAGACATAGAACAAATATTTGTTTATACAATGTTTGTCCTGAGCGGGAATCGAACGCCCTTCAGCTCTTAAGGCAGATATGCTACCAATGAGCCAACAGGGCTGTCATAATTTGTTAGTTGTAAATTGTCATAGTTTGTTTGTTTCATTACTATAAAAATAATTTATAACTCATTTTATTGGTATTATAACGCTATTTATTGCAAGAAAGAAAGATCATTTCTTTCTTTCTTGCAATAAATAGTGTTATAATTTCAATAAATAGCGTTATAATACCAATAAAATGAGTTATAATACTAATAAATAGCGTTATAATACCAATAAATAGTTGGTATGTTGATACCAATAGTATATGAATTGCAAAATACTCACACTATAGGTAGCACCAATAACGGCGACGCGTGCAGTACAGAATGCAGCCAATTCTGTCCCCGCCCCACGTACATGAAGTAATACAATATGGCGAACAATATGTAGAGTCCGACCGAATACGCCATCACGTAACCGATGACTCTCTTGTGGGTCTGCTCCTTGTATTGCCCATCCTGTTCGATGCTTTTAATCTTCGTTTCTAATCGTTCGAGTGTCTCTGTAGTCGTCTTCTTGCGCTGAGGAAGAGATTAGTCACTGGTTTTACTTTACGTTTATCGTAATTTGTAATCTAAATATACGTATTTTTAGGCTTCCGTGCCTAAAGGGTAAAACGGGACCCTATTACTAAGACTCCGCTGTCCGTGTTTCTGTCCGTCTGTCTCCAGGCTGTATCTCATGAACCGTGATAGTTAGACAGTTGAAATTTTCACAGATGATGTATTCCTGTTGCCGCTATAACAACAAATACTAAAAAACAATTTAAAATAAATATTAAAGGGGGCTCTCGTAAAACAAACGTGACTTTTTTTTGCCGTTTTTATAGATAATGGCATCTATTATATTGTTTTGTTATGTTAATTATCTCTTCTTTTTTTTATGTTTCATATTTGTATGTTGTTGTGATTTGTTTTGGTGTTTAACCCACTTGTTTTTTTTTCTTCACAATTCTATTCTATTCTATAATGGTACGGAACCCTTCGTGCGCCTGTCCGGCTCGCACTTGGCCGGTTTTTTTATACAGGCTAGGCGTTTGACTACAGCTCATCTGATGTTAAGTGACGGTGTGGTATGGTCGTTGTAGTAAAACGGTGATGGATAGGGCGTATCCGGCTCGCACTTGGCCGGTTTTTTTATACAGGCTAGGTGTTTGACTACAGCTCATCTGATGTTAAGTGACGGTGTGGTATGGTCATTGTAGTAAAACGGTGATGGAAAGGTTAGGTCGCGCGGTTCACAGTCACCGTAGTCAAAACCAATGCCATACAATTCTGAGTTATAACTACCAAAAGAAACTAAATACACCAAATTGCACATTACTTTTCATCTCGACTGTCACTCAAAATGAATACTGCAATTTGATCCGTATCACCGTCACCTAGAGTCCAAAGATTTGTCAGTCATGCTCTAGTAATCATCACTTTCGATTTTGAGCAAAAAACGTTAGTATTTATAGAAATATAGTAATATAACGTTATTATGCAAGCAAGCGGGGTCGGTGACCTTGCTTTGCATACGCTTCCTGTGACTTTGACCGCCAATGGATCGGTTTCGTGGAGGATTGTAGCGATGATAGCTCAGTGGTTAGCGCGGTAGGTTCGCATGCCGAAGGGCGTGGGTTCAAACCCCAACAATGAGCTTGAGCTGCCGGTGAAGGAAAACATCGTGAGGAAACCATAGCATGGTGGTAGGGTACTTTCTAGTACTCGGCTGGCTAGCTACCACCCTCGATTTGAAAATCTGCCGCCAAGCATCTAACGGTGTGTTCCGGCAGCCTCTCTTGAGAGCCAGTTCCATTCCAGGCTAGATGTGCTTTACCATCTTCGACCACGCCTTCACTTAACATCAGGTGAGCTGTGGTCAAATACCTAGCTTGTCAATTGTAAAAAAAATCATAAAAATGCTATTTTTATTAATGAATTGAATGGGAGAGCTAAGCTAAGCTATGGGGAGCTGGGGTATCTAAGTCACAATTAGTAAACAAACAGTATGTACGCACGCGCACCTGTACAGTTGTTTCACCGCTACGCATCAAGTCAATAAAGTCAAGGATGGGTGCTCGAAAACAAACCATTGTTACGGAAGAATAATGGTCCAGCAACAGGTATGTAGGCTATACCTAGTATACAGTTATCTTTACTATAGACTCTATCATACAATACGTGCATACAAGTGCTTATCCAGGGGGGTAATGGGGGGCATGACCCATGATAAATATTAGGTTGGTGTATATAAAAAAGAAAAAACGAACAATACAATAAACATACTTAATTATATCCGTATAAAATACTAAATAAACTAAATATAGATTAGCAGGCTGATAAAAAATGTTTATATAGGTATATATGTATACTAAATTATTAAAAATATGAATTGACTTAGCCTGTCTAATAATGGAAGGAAGTGAATTCCAAAGTAAGACATGATGTTTTTAAGTATGTACTTTGTGTCACAATATAGATTTTTGTTATTTAAATATAGGTATTTTTTAAGAGCAGTAAGTACCTACTTACATACATTACTGAAATACCTACTTTTTACTAGTATCTATGATTATAGTTAGCAGTAGTGTTTATAACATTGCTGTGTTCCGGTTTGAAGGGTACTGCAGCTAGTGAAATTACTGGGCTGTTGAGACTAATGAATGATCAAAGCCTCTAAGTTCTTTGTGTCGCTGCAATGGTCATGGACAGGCGTTGTCTCTTACCAACAGGAGAGCGTGTCGTTCGTCTCATTACACTCACATAGAATATATATATATATAAATAAATTAAAATATAACTTTTTGTGACTTGAACACGACTATGTGACCGCCCCTGGCACCAAAGCTGGATCCGCCCTTATGCATATGCACCACGTTAGTATCTACATCGCAGCCGTGCGGATCCCGGGCGAGTCGCTAGTGTTGCGTATATACATATGTAGCGACATATAAACAACTCAAGTTGGTATATTCGGCACGGATGCATCAAACCTTATTACGATGAATCATTTATTCAAAGTAGCGTCTACTTACTGTCTCAACCACGGCTTAACCTTATTTTAACTGAGACAATCTGAAAGTGCTTGAAACTAGGGCATGAAGAGAGAACTGGCATTTGCTTTAGCTACGCTCATTACATGCTGAAGCACTTTAGCTATATGAATATTTATGAATGTTATCTGATCAGTCTCGACCAAGCACTCGAAGAGTCAACACGTCCTGAGGATGCCTCGTGTCGAGGCGACACACGTGACGGCAACTGGTTATAGCAGCGAGAAGAGGATATAAATACTTTTTGAAGTCCTCATCACTGTTGTGACTGAAACGACTGTTAAGCGGAAATAAACTAAATATATTTAACATATACCTTGAATATTCTAAATGATCTTCCGCAAAGTCAATCAATTATATGGAACAACTAGCGGGCGCCTCGCGGTTTCACCCGCGTAGTTTTAGTTTCCATGGGAATACAGGGGTAAAAGAGGTATATGTCACCCGGGCATAGTGTAGCTTCCCAACGGTGAAAGAATTTTTGGCATCGGTCCAGTAATTTTTGAGTTTCTTTTGTTACAAATATTAAAAAAATCCAGAAATATACATCTTTCCGCTTTATAATATTAGTGTAGATATGAGAAGCCTAGTTGTGTGACAATCTTTTTTTTTTATTCAAAATAGGTTCGCATTTGACCACACCCTAACTGATGCTAAGCAGTAGTCATGTTTAAGATGAAGTACGCATACCTAAAAAAAACCTATTTACCATGGATTTAAACACACTCATACTGTAACTTTCAGGAAACGCAAGACTCCAGCAAAGAGTTCAACAACCTTTTTTTTATGTGAAAGTAATGAAGCGAACTAGACACTCTCCTGATGGTAAGAAATAACGCCTGTCCATGGCCATTGCATACACAGAACTTTGAGTAGCAAAATCCAGGGCATCGCTGCTTTGGCGCTCATTACTTTGAAACTTTCGCTGATTAGCCTGTCTGTTAACAGCCCTGTAATTCTGCTACCTGCAGTACCTTCCATTCAAATCAGAAAACAGTATTGTTTACACACTACTACTTAGCAGCAGAGTATCCGGTGGTACCTACCTAAACGACCCCCTGCTAATGAGACCTACCACTAAGTAAAATGATGATCATGATAATATAAACAATTTTAAATATTTCATCAGCAGATTTCTCAATGATTTCTAACATAATTGAACATTGACTTTTGTGATAAGATTAATACACAGTATTGATGATTTGCATTACGTAGGTAGTATATAAATTTATTGGGTCAGCTGTTGGTTTAGTTTATAAAGTTTACATACATACATTTATGCAAAGGGGAAAGGCTTAGCGCTTATACTATATACACAGTATATAGTAAATATACACATGTATATTAGGGAACATTTTACACAGCACTAATAACTAATAGAATGCTTATATGTATATTTAAACACATACAGAACATCCAGACATAAATAAATATTGTAGGACATTACACACAGCACCATCTGACCCAAAACTAAGCAAAGCTTGTACTATGGAGGTCAGATAACTGATAGAATACTGAAATACATTTTTTTGTAAATACAGACCTAATTCATACATACAGTACACCCAGACACCGAACAAACATTTGTTTATACCACAAATGTTTTGTCCTGGGTGGGAATTAAACCCACACCCTACAGCTCTTGAAGCAGATGACTACCAATGAGCAAACAGGGCTGTCATATAATAAATATTTATGTATGTCCTGTGTGGGTATCAAACCCACACCCCAGGCTCAGGCAGTAGAGCTACTACCAACCAAAGTAACAAGGCAGTTCCCATCTGCAATTTAATCTTTAGTTGGATATTTATTTAACACAAACTTTTTTAAATGCATATATATAGTGTAAAATGTGCTGTTAACATTTTCATCCTGCTAACTAATATAATGTTTATTACATAAACATTATATTAGTATACATTTAAACTGTTCATAACGATGATAAACTGTTCGTAGCGATGATAGCTCAGTCTGTAGCGATGATAGCTCAGTGGTTAGCGCGGTAGATTCGCATGCCGAAGGGTGTGGGTTCAAACCCCAACAATGAGCTTGAGCTGCCGGTGAAGGAAAAACATCGTGAGGAAACCATAGCATGGTGGTAGGGTACTTTCTAGTACTCGGCTGACTAGCTACCACCCTCAAGTTGAAAATCTGCCGCCAAGCACCTAACGGTGTGTTCCGGCAGCCTCACTTGAGAGCCAGTTCCATTCCAGGCTAGGTGTGCTTTACCATCTTCGACCACACCTTCACTTAACATCAGGTGAGCTGTGGTCAAACACCTAGCCTGTCAACACAAAAAAAAAAAAAAAACAACCAGATAGCAGAAGAGGAAAATAAAATGTTTACGTCCATGATCTTAAATACTGTTCTTTATTTCAATTCGTAGTTGTTAGTTATTTAGGTATTGTAAGATAAGTAATTAATTAATTGATAAATTGTTAGCTACACTATTTATAAATTAAAAAGAATTTCGGATTCTTGTTTGAAATTGAGGTCAAAAGTTCTGCATTAGTTCTTTCATTTTAGACTAACAGTCTGTAGATCCAATATGAATATTTTGTGACAAAGAATTAATGAAAAAAAATCTATTGTAAAGATATAGGATTTGTTTAATGTGAGCACACTAACAAAAACTATACAAATATTTGTATTCTGTAATGGAAACTACTGTAGTTTCAGCATATTTGTTCTTATTTTTATAGGATTACTTATGGACTCATTTGAGTGTTAGTAAACAAAGTAAAATGCCAAAACATAATTCCATTTGGCTTTTTACCACAACTTAAAAAGTAGGTAGGTAGTTGTGTGTAGAAAGTTTTTATGTGGCTTTTTCTAGTCAAGTAGATATGATAATACAAGTTTTAATAAGATAGGTGCAATAATTCCTATATGCTAGTGGGCTGGCAGTGAAACTTTCACATACCTTTTGTGACTAATGTAAAATTTTAAGATAAGTTATAAAAGCGAATTACAACCTATTGAACAAATTAAGGGATTAGTGTGGTGCTATTAGAACTGAAGTTACTCACAACAGAAATATCTTGCCCACAACATAATAGCATCATTGATGCCAGTGCAATATTTCAAACTGAGTGGGAGGTAGATTGTGAAAATTATTCGATAAGCATTTTATAATTAAACCAAGAGTACCACAATAGTTTAATAAGCCAGGTCATGGTCTAAAGATTGAATTGCCGCCAAAAACTACCTATCACAGTCGAATCTAATCGAAATAGTCTTGGCGACGATACAAAACAACCCAACGGTGTCAATCAAAGTACGAAATACTTACGCGAAATCTTGATATAATAAGACCCATCTTCTTTCGGTGAACACTTAATGCGTGAAGCGAAAATAATCCAGCGCACTTTTTAAACTCAAAACAGCCCCGCCGATAAGTTATTTCGGTCTAAAAATAAGTTTGGCATAACCGACGCACAAAATTTGATGACGATATTAAAGATTTTATAACCTATAATGCCGCTGTTCTTTGAATAAATCACATCAATTACTTTCTAACGTGAGCTTGCCGAGTCACTGAATTACACATCCATGTATTAATTTCAGTAAATGTTATTTGGAAATAATTATTTCTTTTTTGAAATTAAAACAAGAAAACAATCACCTCTGACGACAACGAAAATCTGACAGACAACCTTCAACTTCAACTTTTTCTTCTTGGCTTCTGCGGTGTTGCCACAATTTTGCCAGTGTCTGGTATCAGTATATTTTCAATCTGGCGCATATTGTCCGGTGTTGACTGTGTTTGCAGTTACTTTTTTTTTTTTTTTTTTATTACTATTATTTTGTTAGTGGTTAGTTTAGTATTATTATTTTTTATCTAGACAAAGGGACAAATACAAAACGTCACATCACATAAAGTATACACGTTAGATATATACAAAAACCCCAATAAAAAGCAAGATTTAAAGATTAATCTTATTAATTTTGATAAATTTACTAAGGATATACACAAAAGGAGAAAATACTAGGGGGAGGAGGTTGGAGAAGTTAATAGGGAGTGGAAGATCTTTCGGGATCATGTCATAAAGGGAGCCGCGATATCTAGGACATTCGAAAAAAATGTGATTGGTTGTACCTTCAGCTAGCCCACACTCACAGAGTGAGTGGTCACGGACTCTTATTTTCATAAGGAGCACCGGGGTGCAAGCGAAACCCAGCCGCAGGCGGCAAATAGTTGAAGTGACTTGCTTGTCAATTTTTTTAAATTTGAAAAACCAGGGTTTTGGGGGGACTGTTGGTTGAATTTGGCCATAAAATTTGCCAGTAATGTTTTTAGATCTCTGCCAGGCAGCATTCCAATTATCAAGTAGTTGAGGTTGGCACATAGAAGAAAGGTCATGTGAATAGACTCGAAAATGATCTTTGTTACCGGAAATAGTGGCTTGCTTCGCATAATAGTCCGCATTTTCATTACCTGGGATGCCTGAATGACCAGGTATCCAAGCTAGTACTATCTGTAAACCTAGGTTATGTGATTTTAAAAGTTCTTCTTTAATTTTGAGTATTACTGGGTATTTATTTTTAGTTTTAAACTGGTTGGCCAGAATAGCTTGAAGAGAACTTCTAGAATCAGACAAAATAATGCATTTGCTAATAGAATGGGAGGTAACATACTGTATTGCTTCGAGTATGGCAATTGCTTCTCCGGTAAAAACTGAAGCTTGTGGTGGACACTTGTTGCTTAAAATTATGTTATAATGAGGGATCCAAACTGCAGCTCCTACGTCACCATCTTGATGCAATTTGGAGGCGTCGGTGAATACTGTTAGCCAGTCTTTCCACTTGGTGTCAATGATCTCACGAAAAGTTTTACATGGTTCTACTGAGTCTTTGTCTATACCCAAGTTAAGAATGACAGAGGGATGATAGGTCAACGCATTATAATTAGTGGAGAATAGGGGGTTGATTGGGAAACTTGCAATAGGACAAGGTAGTTGCGAGAATTTTACGTGACTGCGAAGAATGCAGGGCAAGTTAATTTGAAATCTTATATCATCAGGGGGGCTGAGTCTATGTAAGTCTTGTATTTTTGGCCAAAGGGGGTGTTCTGAGTTCTGAACCATTTTAGTATAAAACCTATCAGAGAGAAATTGTCTTCGTAGGTGCAGAGGAGGATCTCCACACTCTAGTTGGATAGCATTAGTAGGAGAACATTTCATTGCTCCCAGAATAATGCGTAGGCATTTCGATTGAATTACAGATAGTTTTTTTAGTGCAGATTTATTACCAGGTTCTAGGAGGAATGCCCCATAGTCGAAGTGACATCGAATTATGGAGTTGTATAACAATTTTTGTGAAAATGGATGAGAGCCCCACCATACGCCAGAAAGCGAGCGGAGGATATTCATATTTTTTTCACATTTAGTAGCTACATATTCAGAATGAGGAACACCTGTTAGTTTTGAATCGAGCCACAGACCTAAAAATTTAACTGAGGTTTTCTGTGGGATGAGTTCATTATTGCATCTTAATTGAACATTGGGAATAGATCTTTTCTTTGTGAATACAATCGCATTACTTTTGGTAGCAGAGATAGACAACCCATTATTGTTCAAATAGTCTTCTAGGTAAAAAAGAGCGGGATTCAATAGTGATTCAGCTTCCTCGATAGATTCACTAATGACATATAGTGCAATATCATCGGCATACTGTAGTATTTGGCAGAAAGGATTAACAACAAGATCTAAGTCAGCGGTATATAAGCTATATAAGGGAGGGCTAAGGACTGAACCCTGGGGAAGGCCCTTCCATACCACCCTAGATGTTGGAGTTGAGGTTTGGTTTTTGATGAGAATAATTCTTTCCATCAAAAAACAGCTAATGAATCGAACCATCTTTGCCGAGATACTCAGCTGTAACATTTTGTTTCTGAGAGTCGGAAGAAGGACGTTGTCATAAGCTGAAGCAACATCCAGGAACACAGCCACTACGTATTCTTTATTTTTCAAGCCGATGCGAATATCTGTGGTTAGAATGCTGAGGCTATCTGAGGTGCTCATTCCTTTCCTAAAGCCAAACTGTGAGTCAGGAAGTAGTCTATTGTTTTCTACAAACCATTCTAATCTATTTTTAATTAGGATTTCAGTAATTTTGGCGGCCACGCAGGAGAGAGCTATTGGGCGACGAGAATTGGGATCTGAAGGATCTTTAGACGGTTTAAGAATAGGAACCACTACTTGAGTTTTCCAGGAATCAGGAATAAACCCCTGCTCAAAAAATATATTTATTAGATTAAGGAAATATCGTTTGACATTATCATTTGCTCTGATTATGAAGGAGTAGGGGATTCCATCAACGCCAGGGCAGGAGTCAGTTCGTCCATTGAGAGCCAATTGTAGTTCATCAAACGAAAAAGGGGGGTCAAAATGAGAGGAGTAAAGGGAATTATTTGGGGTGCTTAAGTTAGGATTCTGACGGACATAAGGGGGAGCTAACTTATCAACAAATGCTTCCAACCAGGAGTATGGATCATGAGAAGTGGGGTTATTTGAGTTACAAGAACCCCTAAACCTGCGGATCTGTTTCCACACAAAGCTAGGTGGGGTTGTTGGAGACAGGCTTTCACAAAATTTTGTCCAGCCAAGTTTCTTTTTAGAAGCTAGAGTTTTTCTACACTGTGCAGATGTTTTTTGGAAGATGAGGTAATATTCGCAGGACATGCAGTTATTATAATTCCTTTCTGCAGAGTTACGCTCACGAATCAATTTTGTGCATTCAGAATCCCACCAAGGAGGGGATAAAAGGTTATTTCTAGGATTTTTAAGAGGAATAGATTCATCAGCCGAGGATAAAATTGCATCGACTAATTTTGAGTAGCAGGCTAAAGGACTTTCTTCCGCAGGGTTGGGGATAGAAGCCAATTTTCTATCGAGGGCAGACGAGTATACATCCCATTTAGCTCCAGTCAGTCTGTACTTTAAGAGAGGAGTTGGGGGAGGAGGCTGGGAGACTCTAAAACCTAATCTTACTAGAATAGGAAAATGATCGCTCCCTCTGCTGAGAGGAAGGACCTGCCATGATAGAGAAGGAAGTAGACCAGGAGAGCACAGTGTTAGGTCAACCGCAGATTTGGGATTTTGAGAGGGTAACACCCTTCGAGTAGGAGAGCCATCATTTCCTATACATAAATTTACTTCCTCGAGAGCTTCAAACAGTAAACGGCCAAAAGAGTCACAATGATGAGAGCCCCAGGAGGTATGGTGTGCATTGAAATCTCCCATTAGCATGACAGGAAAAGGGACAGAGGAAATAATTAAAATAATATCAGGGATAAGGTATGGGGCGGGTTGGGGTATATACATAGATATAAATGATATATTAAAGGCGCGGACAGCCACAGCATTAATTTCTGGACTGTGCATAGGTAATGTGATCTGGGAGAAAGCCTGACCATGGCTTAAGAATAAAGCGCAACCGGCTTTTCCATCCAGGCGGTCATCCCGGAGACAGGTGAATCCCGGGACCCGATATCGGATGCCAGGAACAAACCAGGTCTCAGACACAGCCACCAGGACAGGGCCGTACTTTCTAATTAGATAAATTAATTCAGGAACCTTTCGACGGAGGCTCCTGCTGTTCCATTGTATTATGGGGCATAGATCCATTATGGTTTATTACGTTAGATAGATGGGAGATCATAAGGGCAACGTTGGACGGTAGATTTATAGAATTGTGAGAAATTATATTGATGATAGTGGAAAGGAGCTGAACAAGCAGCTGATTCTGATCATCAGATTGAGGAATCGAGATTTGAGAAACTGGGGGCTGAGGCCTTTGAAGGAGATGACCATTAGGGAAAGAGGATGGAACTTTGGAAGTAATCATTTGATGGGCTACTCTATCAAATGACTTTCCTAAGGGAGCTTTGGGTCTTGGGTTCAGGTATGTAGTTTTCCTATATGACTGACTGGGTTGGGAGGTGTTAAGAGTCGGGGGGTTAATTTGTTCTTGTGAAACAGTTGGACCTCGGGCTACTTGATTGTATAATCTAGTCATTTTGGGCATTTGGCCGCAGGCTTCTTGGTAAGAGATGCCCTCTCTGGACATTATTGTTTTTATAGCCTTTTGACGTTCTTGTTCTGGGCAGGACCTATTGGTGGAGAAGTGGTGAGCTGAGCAATATAGACATGTAGACGCGGGCTCTTGTACTTCACAGATATCTCCACTGTGTGGTTGCGTGCATCTATAACAGCGGGATGGGGATCGGCATTGAGTTTTAATATGGCCAAATCTGAGGCAATTTTGACACTGTATTGTTGGGAATTGATATGGCTCTACAGACAGGGAGGAGTAAAACGAAAATATTCGATTAGGGAGTTGTTGTCCTCTGAAAGTGAGAACAACGGTTTGGGTTGGTTCCCAAGTCAGATTTCCATCGGTTTTATTTTTTCGATTTAGTCGTCGGGCTTTAAGAACGTAAGTGTTCCCAGGAATTTGTAAAGACTGTACAAATTCGTCCATGGACCAGTCAACGGGTACTCCTCGTACCAACCCCATCCTGGTAACATTATATGTTGGAATAATTGCCGCGTAATTGTGTGTTTTGAGAATTGTGTTCTCGAGGAATTTATTTGCACCTGTAGTTGATCTGAATTCTATAGATATTTTATTTCTGCCAACTTTTTTAACCCCGTCTTGGCAAATGTTGTCGATTTTGTTATTGTGTAGGAACTGGCCAAATTTAATGGGGCGAATGGTTAGGCCAGCAGCTGGGTCTGGCTCGATACGCGAGACATGGATAATATAAGGGCCGGGTTCCGTGACTTCATATTGTTGGATTCCCAAAATAGTCATCGCTGGATGTGTGTACATTGTCTGAACTGACGCTGATGCCAATTCTTTATCTACTACGTTTTTTTTATTGGAAACGACATGTACAGCATCTAAATGCCGTTTTTTAGGTTTGGCGTTATTACGAATTTCCTCCATCGTCACATCCATCAGAGGTGAGTCCGGAGGATCCGGAGGCTCCGGCTCGGGGAGGATGGAATCCATCTCCCCGCCCAACCACCAATATGACACTCACCGAAAAACAGGTATTAATATCGGGGAAACACAAAGGAAAACAATTTTTTTTTTTTTTTAAACTACAAACACGTACTGAGGTTAGGGCCTCCACCGAGTTAGTGGACAGACAACCTGACAAAGTGACAACCAGAACTTTCAACATTGACTTTGACACAAAGATTTTGATTTGTGACATTGAATTTGACATAAGAACATAAATACACACTTTTTTTCATCAGCCACGGCACGTTCGTGCATTGTGCCAATTCTCATTTTTTTTAAATACACATACCTTTTCTTTATTTTAGGCAGGAGTTTTGGCGGGAACACGGGAAGAGTCGTGTCGCTCCGTTGTATTTTTTTCCAAAACTAGTGTTTTGTCGAGTGTTTATGCATAAAAATGGTTGTGTTTTATTCATAAAGTGCCGAATTACAAGCGCAAGTGTGGGAAAATGATATAATGTGGTGAAACATGAGTTTTCGTGTTGCTTCCAAAACTCCATCGAAGCTTTATAGTAAAGTTGCCACTACTTTACTAAAGTATGACTGGAATTAACTGACACGAACTGGACTTGACAAAGACGACTTTGACAATACTATAGCTATGATACAGCAGAAATAACACTTAAGATAAGGCAGTATGGCTCTATAGCTTTAGCCTGCCCGAAGGGGCAAATTATTAAAAAAAAAATATTTTAGGCACCATACTTTTTATATTCAGCCAGGGCTATTTAAAGTTTGGATGGATGGTTCTTTCTATATTCTAAGGATGGCTGGATAGTTATTTGTTTCTTTCACTCAAAAACTACTGAACGGATTTGGACGAAATTTGGTGTGAATGTAGCTGAGACCTTGGATTCGGATATAGATAGATAGATAGATAAAGCTCTTTATTGATCACACCATAAAAAAATACAGAGAACAAAATAACCTTATGAACTAGTGCCACAAGTGGCGGCCTTATCGTTAACAGCGATCTTTTCCAGGCAACCTAGAAAAGAGAAACACGATAGATAACATAAGAAACAGACGGGAGATGTAACACCAATAAGAAAAATAAATAAAAATAAAACATATAGTACGTATATGAAAATATTCATAATATGTATTTAAATAATACGAAATATTTACAAAAAGTAACATTAAATTTCGGTAAATGTTGAAACTACTTTTTACTTAATAGGTATTATAATCATTCTTCTCAATTCGCGAGAATAACATACAACGTAGCAAAACGATAAACGAATAAAAAAATCAGTTTTCCAGTGTCCCAAATTTTATACGTTTTTCGCTCGTTTACGTACCATTGTACTCGCGAATTAACTTAGATAAGACCAGCGTTACCAGACTATTGTTGTATAAACGCCATATTTTTCTCATGAATAAAACTTTTTTGATTTTGATTTGTTTTTTTATTTTTATTTTTATGCAAATTTATTCGTCTTTTGACTCAACTATTTAACGATAGGGTAGATAAATCTGTTTTTTTTTTAATTTTTTTTTTCTATTGCTATTTTTGCTATCCATTGTCAGGTAAACGTTATTTGAACTTAAATAAAAAGATGAATATTTAAAAACTATACATGATTTTTTACTACCGCTTTCGACGAAAGAATCCCGCTTTTTTTCACTCAAAAAGTTACAAAATCCCGACTTGGCAAAAAAAATATCTGGCAACGCTGTACTAGACCCTCTGTTGAAAATCGCACTAAAACCAGCAACTATAACTTTAGCAACGTAGCAACTCTAGCATGTTTTCCAATCCGGCGTCCAACAAGACAGACTAGTAACATCAGCTGATTCTCTCTCGGTCTGTCGTCCATCCGAGTCAACACATCGGCACAGGCCGCGGCGGCATTGGATTCTTCTGAAGTTGCCGTTCTTGCAGCAGACAGGTTTTTCAGTTGACGTAGCCATCACCAACGAGGTTTGAGCGCATTCTGAAAAATGAAATAATAACATCCTAATGAATTTCGTGACAAATACAGCGACATCTGGTAAAATTATTGTTAAACCTGAATAGTTCTATTGTTTTTTAACTTTGGCATCATACTTTTTTAATTCTTCTTTGTTTCAAATTAACAATATTTTTTTTTTAATTTGAGATTATTTTTAATAGATACAACAAGTAAAAATATGCAAAATAATAAAACATTTAATAAATAACTAAACTTATATAATTATAAAGAAAAATGTCTTGACATACAGCGCCATCTGACCCCAAACTAAGCGAAGCTTGTACTGTATCGTTGTGGTTCGACAAAAAAGCAAAATTGTTGAAAATTTTATACAAAAAAAATGTAAAATAAAAGTTATAATTATGATAAAAATTTAGTTTGGCGCGAAATGCGTTCCGGTTCGGGTTAAAAAGTAAATTATAGAAATGTGGATGTTTTCCTTCACCAGCAGCTCAAATTCATTATTGAGATTTGAACTCACGACTCCAGCGAGTGAACTACTGAGCTAACATTGCTACAATGGCATTTCACGGGATTTATTCGATTATTTAGCCAATGACTTACTGCAGTCCATGTTAGCAGCTTCCGGAGAATTAGACTGTAGCACGTAGTTTTCTATCTGTTGTCCACGTTCATCTACGCAGACACTCCTGAAAATAAAACAATAATAAATTAATATAGAAATACATATTTGTAGTATAGATATTTTATTTATTATTCAGTCATGAAGATCTGACACGAAAACAAAAAATAAAATGACAGTTTTTCTCGTTTTTTTTTATTATAAATGCATGCTCAGGATATAAAGGGATGTACGGCTATATTAAACTAGCTAATAATTTCTGAAATTAATCTAACAGTAGACTTTTAAATTACTCTTTTTCAGTAGACTATAGTTCACTTCCTCCGTTCATCAGATGTCCAACAATTGATGGTCGTGGTGGTGGTGATTAGTGGTGTGACCATAGAAAGTCTTAAAGTAATAAACGCCAAAGCGTGTCCCGGATTTTGTTTTTCTACTCAAAGTTTTGTGTATCGGTGGAATGGTCATGGACATGCGTTATCACTTACCATCAGGAGAGCGTCTCAATCATCGCTTTAATTTAAATATATAAAAAATGTAATATAGACAAATATTATAACTTACAGTGGAAATACGTACCTAGTAGGTACACGGTATGCATTTGCGAAACGATATTTATTGTGTATTAATCACTCACACATCCCAGTAGTATTTACTCTACAGTCAGTACCCACTCTTTAGAAGTAGCCTGAAGTACTTACTCCCCAGTAAAAGTACTCACTTACTACCCAGAAGTAGCATTGGCATCCCTAATCATAGCACTCACTCGCCAGTGCTCCTCCTGGCAATCCTGCCGTAAGTACCGTCCGGCATGCATTGGGGCACAGATGAGAAGTAATCAACAATGAATCCTTCTTCCTGGCTCTGTTTGATGAAGTCTACTCGTTCTTGCATGCCTTCGAAACAAGGAGTCGTGTAATTGTAAGGAGGTTCGCCGATTGAGTGCTGAGGGAAAAGGTCGAGAGCAGCTTCGTCTGGAAATAGAAAAGTGGATTATTGAGAAGCACATTTTACGAAAAGACAGAATTTAAAAATTACATAACATCTAGGTACACTAAAATTTTAACAGAGGAAAGATTTGTATTTTTGGATTTTTGTATGTTTGTAACGGAAAAACTCAAAAAAATACTGGACCGATTTCAAAAATCTTTCACCATTGATAGGTTACATTCTTCCTGAGTAACATAGAGACATATCACTATAATTGAATTAAAAGATAAATGTTCACCCCTGCGAAGCCGGGACGGGCTGCTAGTTATAATATATATATATATATATATATATATATGTGTAAATATTTCATAGGATATTTCTATTTAGCCCAAAACTAAGCAGAGCTTGTACTATGCGAACCAAACCGATAGTTTAGAACCGCTTAGCTTACGTCGGTAGGTACATTGATTCGCTCAGTCTGTTTTACAAATATTATTATGGGGATTGTTCTGATGAACTTTTGGGCTTATCCATCCATTCCCGTTTTACTCCACTCACTTGGTGGTAGATCTCCTTAGCAGGAGGTTGTCTAGGTAGGTACCACCGCAGTACCAGTTATTCTGCCGCTAAGCAGTACTGTGTAAGCATTACTGTGTTCCGGTTCGAAGGGTACTGCAGCTAGCAAAATTACTGGGCTGTTGAGACTAACTATCTAACGTCTCAAAGTAATGAGCACTAAAGCAGTGATACCACGGACTTTGCTTTGTTACTCAAAGTTCTGTGTATCGCTGCAATGGTCATGGACAGGCGTTATCTCTTACCATCAGGAGAGTGTCTCGTTCGTCTCATTACTCTTTACATTAAAAAAAAAAAAAAAAATTTTAGATGCGTGGAAGTCGCGTACGGCTGGCTCGGTTTGATTGAATGTTTCTTCCGCGCACCTGTCTTATGTGGAATGGCTTACCACCTTCGGTTTTCCACTGAATTTCGATATACCTCGCTTTAAATAAAGGGTGATTAGGGTCCTTAAAGGTAGGCATCGCACTGACAATGCCCTGGGCATTGTTGGTGTCTATAGGCGGCGGTGACCACTTATCATGAGGTGGCCCGCCGCTTGTTTGCCACTTTTTCACTTAAAATAAAGCCAATGCTCTTAGTGCAGTGTTCTAGTGCAGCCATAATATCTAATGATGTACCAAGACGTAAAGCCTGCCATTTAAACCCCCCCTTGCGTATGAAAACTGGAAAAGTAGTATCAATACTTACAGCAAGCCAGTTCTGATATTGGATACTCGTCCAAATCCACCATCCTTCTTTCTCCATCCAGTACTTCCCCAGTGATAGTATCCACACAGTAGCAGGTTCGGTCTATGCACTGTACTGGGTTGAAGTTCCCGTCGGAGGTGCAACGAGGGCCGATGACCGGGAGGGGAAGACCGGGAGAAATGTTGGACGCGATCTTGGCGTGGAGACGGGAGCACCCTGAAAAACGTAGTAGAATTAAAGTTAGACGCAAAATAACGTAAAAAATTACATACCAATCAAGCGTATACAAATATGCAGGATTAAGTTTGGGGTGTACCAAGCGGGAAGAGGGTAATTGTCCTTAAGGTGGTTCGATTTCCATACAAATAATTTTTTGCCATTTATGGACAAATGGAGCATATTTTTACAGTGAAATTACAGCTACTGGCATTTATTTTGGTCTTTATTTGCGGTAAATTACAATTGCTTGAATGAAATTAATTAAAAAATTATAATTTACTGTTTCAATAATTATTAGCATAAAATCAAATTAATGAATGCTTTGTAAATTTATGATTTTTGAATAAAACAGTAGATTATGCTAATAATCTACTGTTTTATTAAAGCAATTATGATTTTCCGCAAATAAAGGCCAAAATAAATGCCAGTAGCTGCGATTTCACCGTAAAATTATGCTCCATTTGTTCATAAATGGTAAAAAAATATTTGTATGGAAATCGAATCACCCACTAAGCTGTCATCGTTACAAAATTAAATTGTGTCTATAAGGGAACACCCACTCCGGCAGCAAATTCCATTATTTAGCAGTTCGTACAATGAAGGTTAGGTTTAATTAGGTTTACTTGGGATAGGCAAGGCTATGCGCGAACTGAACACAATTAGCAAGCACCGTAGGAGAGTAACTTACCGCAGTGCATGTTTTGTGTGGTCACTGTGCCGAGATACAGCACTTCTCCGAATATTCTATCGCCTTCTTCAGATTGACAGAAACATCTGCGAAACAAAGCAAAACGGTTTTTTTTTAATTATTCAGAGCAGCGGTCGGCAACACGTCGATGTTCTGCAACTGAAAACTGTGGCTAGTGATTGTTTTGTAAATAAATCATAAATATTTAAAACATAAAATAAATATTTATAAAATGTTATAATTATAAATTTAAGAATTAAATTGCCTATATTTAGCCTCGCTACCACCCTCAAGTTGAAAATCTGCCGCCAAGCATCTAACGGTGTGTTCCGGCAGCCTCACATGAGAGTCAGTTCCATTCCAGGCTAGGTGGGCTTTACCATCTTCGACCACACAGTCACTTAACATCAGGTCAAACACCTAGCCTGTCAACTAAAATAAAACGCCTGAATCAATCATCTAGCGTGGAATTAGGTCATTGTCAAGGGTATCGTTCTATTTGGTTTCTTTAGAGTTTGAGAAAAAAAATTGTCAATTTTTAATACCTAGCAGTTCTGTTTTTTTTATAAGCTATTGGATATAAAGAAAAACAATATAAAGATAGACTATTAACTAACCAACCAATAACAACCAAATGACCAATGACCAATTTTATGTACATTAAGTTTCTAGGGTTAATATCGATGTAGCAATGCTAGCTCAGTGGTTAGTGTGGCCGGTTCACACGCCGAAGGGCGTGGAATCAAAGCTCAACAATGAGCTTGAGCTGCCGGTAAAGGAAAACGTGAGGAAACATAGCATGGTGGTAGGCTTTCTAGTACTCGGCTGGCTAGCTACCACTCTCAAATTGAAAATATGCCGCCAATCATCTAACGGTGTGTTCCGGAAGCCTCACTTGAGAGCCAATTACATTCTAGGGTGTGTTTACGATATTCGACCACACCACACAGGTGAGCTGTGGTCAAACACCAAGATTGTCAACCATAAAAAAAAAATTACGTATGTGCCGGAACGCAGTCAAATGCGGCGAACTTCCCTTTGCCATCACAGTGGGGTCTCATCTCCATAGCAAAGGTTTCTCCACTTTCTTGCCGTTCGTCATAGCTATCTTGCTTAGTGTGGCACGGGGAATCCACTGGAAAATAGAAGAAGGTAACCCATAGAGTAACTTTGCTTTACTTAAAAGTGTTCTTGACAATAATATATTTATTAAACAAAATAAAATAACTTAAATTAATACAACTTTATGCAAAAAACTTAATCTAAAAGTCCATCAGTCCATAGCAAAACAAGGTTCAAGGCTTCGCTGTTGTGACGCTCATTTCTTTCGAGACTTTCGATGGTTAGACTCTACACTCTACAGCCCTGTAATTTCGCTAGCTGCAGTACCCTGAAAACTGGACCACAGTAATGTTTAGACACTACTAAATCTATCTAAATTTATATCAATTAGATATATTTCAACAATGTCAAATGAACATTAGAAATTACAATCAATCAGTCCAATAATAAATAGTTAAAGTCAAGTGTTTAATACGTGTCAAACGAATAATAAATAGATAATTAATAAATTTACATAACCAAAATTAATATAATTAGTAGACTTTATGAACAAATAATATTATTAATCTCACTAATATTATAAATGTGAAAGTTTGGATGGATGGATGTTTGTTAATCTTTCACGCAAAAACTACTGAACGGATTTGGATGAAATTTGGTATAGAGGTAGCCGAGACCCTGGATCATAGAACCTGGAACCCATTGGCTACTTTTTATCCCGAAAACATGTAGCGGGTAACCTTAAGTCCTTTCTAATAAATAATGTCAGTAATTTAGCTTCAAAGTGCGACAAAATCAAAGAAAAAGAAGTACATTCAATTATGTCGGGATAAATAAAGATGCGTTTCCACTGAGCGGAGTGCTGTTAGTCCTTTCCGTTTAGCACATCTCCGCCTCTATGAAAACGCTCCCTAAAATTTCAAGAGAAAAAAAGAAAAAAACATATTTGAAAAGAGTTGATACTGACTCCGTTCACAGTAGCTGTGGCCATCATCTGGGTCAGCAACACACATGAGGCCAGCTCCACAGCGCCCCACCGTAAACCCAGTACCCGGTCCGCCTCTGCTGCAGTGCTCGCCTTCCCCTGCAACCCAAATGAAGAGCTTTTTGTAGCGATTATTACTCAGTTATTCCATTATATTATAACTCGCTTCAGGACCGCATGCCGAGCGGTGTGGGTCTAAATCCCAACAATGAGCTGCAGCAGCCTAATAAAAAAACATCGGGAGGAAATGAACATTGTGATAGAATACTTTATAGCACTAGGCTAGCCAGCTCGTAAGAAAAAATTGACAAAAATCGTGTTACGGCAGCCTCACTTGAGCTTGAATGTACAGCCAAGAGTCGTAGGCGAGGGCGTATTCATAATACGCCCTGGGGGCGTATTATGAATACGCCCCCAGGGCGTCGCTGCTTTAACGCTCATTACTTTGAGACTTGCTATGGTTGGTCTCAAGTTCTCAACAGCCCTGTAATTTCGCTAGCTGCAGTACCCTTCAAGTTGGAACACAGTCATGTTTACACACTACTACTTGGCGGCAAAATATCTGGTACTGCAAGAGATCTCAATGCGAGAGAGAGGTGGTAATAGATGACCAATTAACACTTTACCATAGAATGGCAAGCAGAATTCGCAGCAATTACAGGTGGTAGGTGATGGCAGCCACATTCCGTTGTGGGTCGCGTTGTTGATGCGACATTCTTCCGCTGGAGCCGAACAGCCGACGTCGAAATTGTATGCCTGTAAGGTGATAAGAAGGGCTAGTATAGACATTTGCGAGGATTGCCCCTTCTTGACCACAGCTCATCTGATGGCCAAAGAAAAAAATCTATAAAATGACAGCAATGTGGTCTGAATGCTGCCACCTTGAATGGAAATAGGATTTGAAGGTGTATCCATGAGCATTACATCAACAACTTTGATTATAAAACAAAGTCTAAGGCATCGCTGCTTTGGCTTTTTTATGAGACATTCGATGGTTGGTCTCAATAGCCCTGTAATGTCACTCTAGTACTTTTTAAACACTACAATGGCGGCAGAATATATGCTACAACAGTGGGGCCTACTTAGACAACCTTCTGCCAAAAGTATCATCTAGAAAAGATATAATTCTACAAATATATGGGGCCCGCGGTCTACAACCGCGTACCCGCTTCCATTCGGGAAGCACCTTCCATCGCGTACTTCAGAAGCAAACTTAGATCTTGGCTTCAAGAGACCTTGTTTTATGACTTTGACGATTATTTAAAACTAAGAGATTATTGAATTACTAGTAAGTAATTATAATATGTTTGTTTTTATGGACATTTAATTATATTGTCATAATTATTTTATATGTGACATTTAGCTTCATTGAAATTTTCATTTTCATTATTTGACATGTTATGATTTTGATATTTTTAAATATGAATGGAAAAATGACCTGTAACTTTGGTGTTATTAATAAATTATTATTTGTATTTGTACCTACTGTCAGTCATTAGAACGTATTTTTAACTTTACTCGCGGCAACAATGACATTATCATTCTATCAACTTACCCTGCAAAACCCCGATTCACAATGTATATCCGTTCCCTTCACTGAAACCAATAAACACAATAACAAACAAAGAAACAACATGATTTCGTCCATTTTACTTAGGTTTTATTAAAGCACTGATTACTGATTAGCTGTTTTCAATTACTAATTTATCTGATAAGTAATTGATAAATAATTTATCTGTCGGCATTTCTTTGGAAGATTTTGGATAAGAAAGACTATTCTTAGTATATTTGGATAGCTATCTGAACTGTAGGTCTCAGACAGGTCCCCAATATTAGTAAATAACGAATTCTACGTACCTAAAAGAAAACTTTAATACAAAGAAAGGTGTGCAAAACAGCCGACCGTGATTGTTCTTTTAAATGAGTATGAAGAAATTCCCTAAGCGTTTTCAGACCGCCTTCCTTTCAAGAACTGTTGCTGATGTGAACTCGTTGCTAGCGTCTGTTTCCAACTAAGTACAACTTGCTTTAGAAAAACGTGAATAGATATTTCCTAGGCAAGCGTGCTCCATCTTCGGCCGCATCGTCGCTTTCCATCTAGTGAGATCGTGGATAAATACATGCCCATCCATAAATTACGTCACACGTTAAGAGGGACGGAGGGGGTCGACGAAGTGTGACATTGTGTGACATGGGGCGGTGAGGGGTCCCAAATTTTGTGATATCACATTTTTTTTGAATATATATTTTATATTTAATTTCACAAATTTCTAAATGTAAAATTGCAAAAATGTGACATCACACTAAGTACTACACATCATAGTAGGTGGGGATTCTCACAAATGTGACTGACGTAATTTATGGATCCGACCTAGGATCCGACATAAAAAGAGTGTTTTTTTAAAACTATGTTTCGTATTGTGTCGTGTTACGAAACTCTCATAGTACCTATTTTTTTCTTAACAAATTAAAATGTCATTTGATTATTACGAGACAACACAAGGAGTATTGTATACTTGCTAAATACGTTTTTTTTAACTGTTCAAACATGCTCTCACTGGTTGATTGATTGATTAACACTTTATTATCCACACTAAAGATTACATACAGCAGGAATGTTAAACTGTTGTCTGACTAATGTGATTTGTTACTCAAAGCCAATGTCAAAACTACACTACGGTGAGTGTGCTCAAGAATTACACGACCTCATCTTGCCATCACCTTTTTACAACAGCACGACCAGACGCTCGAGCAAAAGACACCCTCTTACAGTTGAACTTCCCTTCAAACGCACAAAACGTTTCCAAAACACGTTCCTTGTTGTTCCTGCTG
Organism: Biston betularia; assembly: GCA_905404145.2. Taxonomy (NCBI): domain Eukaryota; kingdom Metazoa; phylum Arthropoda; class Insecta; order Lepidoptera; family Geometridae; genus Biston; species Biston betularia. Next base: position 4,773,892 of record FR989889.1, on the reverse strand, counting down.
ATGTGTGGAGCTCGTTGCCAGCGTCTGTGATTCCAACTCCAACAAAAAATACAATCCGGGGTTGTTCAAGTAGAAGGTGAATAGATATTTTCTAGGCAAGCGTGCTCCATCTTCGGCCACAACGTCACTTTCCACCAGGTGAGATCGTGGCCAAACGGATACCTAGTCCGATGTAAAAAAATAAGTTTATATTATGAAATCACCATTTCACTGGCCATAAAAAAACAAATTTTAAACCATTAAACCTACATGGTAGCAGATTTTATAGATAAGAGAAAAAATTTCATACTAAATACTACAAATTCTTTTTTTTTTTTTTAATTCTAGGCTCTTTATTGTACAACTTTCAATTGTTTTTAAATTTGGCTTTTATGGTGGTGCGATTTCCATACAAATATTTTTATTCCATTTATGGACAAATGGAGCATCATTTGAATAAAACAATAGATTATATACTGTTTTATTCAAGCAATTGTGATTTACCGCAAATAAAGACCAAAATAAACGCCAGTAGCTGTGATTTGACTGTTTGACTGTTTGTAGCGATGATAGCTCAGTGGTTAGCGCGGTCGATTCGCATGCCGAAGGGCGTGGGTCAAACCCCAAGAATGAGCTTGAGCTGCCGGTGAAGGAATACATCGCGAGGAAACCATAGCATGGTGGTAGGGTACTTTCTAGTACTCGGCTGGCTAGCTACCACCCTCAAGTTGAAAATCTGTCGCCAAGCATCTAACGGTGTGTTCCGGCAGCCTCACTTGAGAGCCAGTTCCATTCCAGGCTAGGTGTGCTTTACCATCTTCGACCACACCGTCACTTAACATCAGGTGAGCTGTGGTCAAACACCTAGCCTGTCAGCTATAAAAAATAAAAAAATGAATTGTCCATAAATGGAAAAATATTGTTTGTATGGAAATCGAACCTCCTTAACTTGATGATGGATATAGGTAAAATCAGAGTAATATTTATGTATATGTAGCGATGCTAGCTCAGTGGTTAGTGCGGACGCTTCACACGCCTAAGGGCGTGGTTTCGAACCCTTACAATAAGGAAACCGTAGGTGGTAGATTACTATCTAGTATTATCCATTTCGAATAAGAACTACTAGATAAATCTGAGGTAATCTCCACATTGAGGGTAGACAAAAATCACCTTGGCCGTCTTAAAAGTTAGCGCCACGAAAATAGCCTATTTCCCCACCACTCTAGGCAATTTACATTACACAATCTTATCAAAAAATCCTCAATTTTCCCCTATCTCATCATCATTAATGCCTGAACAAACTCTAGCAGTCTCATCTTAAACAAGCCGTTGTGTCGAAACTCAAATATGTACTGCATTCTTGGCTTTATCGCTGATAAGCGCTGATACAGCGATAAGGAGTAGGTCACCTGTAAGCTATCAGAGCACTTGTGAACTATCTTTTAACTGCTTTTTACGAGGAAGTTGGTACTTCAAGTATTAAATTACTAGCTGCGCCCCGCGGTGTTACCCACTACATGTTTTCGGGATAAAAAGTAGCCTGTGTTAATTCAGGGTGTTAGTTTCATCCAAATCCATTTTGTAGTTTTTGCGTGAAAAAGTAACAAACATCCATACATACCTAGGAGGAGTTGGATAGGACAGCAGGAAGTAGGATAGGATTCTGCTTTGTGTAACGTTTTTATGTGTAAGTAAAGAAACGAACTTAAGGTGGTTCGATTTCGACACAAATAAATTTTTGCCATTTACGGACAAATGGAGCATAATTTTACAGTAAAATCACAGCTACTGGGATTTATTTTGGTCTTTATTTGCGGTAAATTACAATTGCTTGATTAAAGCAGTAGATTATTTTATTTTATCCACCGCTAAAGAGTAGAATGTGCTACCCAAGTGGGAGTTCCCCGATAGATACAATATCTGTGTCTTCTTCTGTGCATATGGATAGATACAATATCTGTGCCTTCCAAGTCGAAAGTAAAGCGGTTTCTTCTACGCAAGCGTGCTCTATCGTAGACCACATCTTCCCTAACCCAAGCCAATCGTAATAAATAAATAAATAAATAGTAAATAAAATAATGATTGTTTATTTGTTTGTATTGAATAAGCTCCGAAACTACTGGACCGATTTCAAAAATTCTTTCCCCGCTGGGAAGCTACACTATCTCCAGGTGACATAGGCCACTTTTTATCCCTGTATTCCTACGGGAACGGGAACTGTGCGGGTGAAACTGCGAGGCGTCCGCTAGTATTATATAAGTATAAAGTTATAATAGGCAAGTACAAATATAATCCAAATACAAATATTTAATGCAGTCTCTATTATTCAAGTAGATAAGAAATTATAAAGAGATTTCATGACATTATGAGCTGTTTAAACAATTTAATCATTATTTAAATAACATTTAATTGCGGTAGTCGTAAAATCAGGTAAAATTACTTAGTAATAGTGAGAGAAAAATCGTTTATTAAATGATTTGTTAAGTTGCATAAATAAGCGCGGCACCAAGTTTTTTTTATGTAAAAAGTAATGAGACGAACGAGACGCTCTCCTGATGGTAAGAGATAACGCCTATCCATGACCATTGCTGCGATACACAGAACTCTGAGTAACAAAACAAAGTCCAGGGCATCGCTGCTTTGGCGCTCATTACTTTGGAGACTTTCGATGGTTAGTCTCAGCAGCCCAGTAATTTCGCTAGCTGCAGTACCCTTCAAACCGGAACACAGTAATGTTTACACACAACTGCTTAGCGGCAGAATAACTGGTACTGCGATGGTACCTACCTAGACGACCTCCTGCTAAGGAGGTCTACCACCAAGTAAGTAGAACTTCTTGCCTACTAGCGTTGATTTTTGATTCACGCAGGTTTAGCGCGTGGCGCGTGTAGGGATGTAGACATGGCATCCTAAAACGAACCTCTATTGATCTTTTTTGTTCGAAGCTTCGATAACATCAAATCCACAGACGAATTATCAATGATGAAAGGTCCAAGCAAATATGTGAATAAAAATAAATACTTTTATCCTAATGTTGTTTCCTTTTTTTTATGTACTGGAACTCTGTTTTGTATCGTTTTTTTTTCATCGATCGTACTCGGGATCACTTCCCTACTCACGCAGAACTAGAACTGACATCAACATAAAGTGGACACGCTGCCTAGGCATATCCTCCGTCCATTTGATGAAAGGTCCAAGATCAAATCTATACACACGATTTATTTACACGTAAACTTCTGTGATTAATACCTTTTTATTAAAAAGTCACTAACCTATTAAATTTAACATGAATATCTAACAACAGAAAACACTGACAATTGTACGTGCTAATCCCTACTCGAAGGATTACTTCAACTGCTCCGGCACTCACGTAGTGATCGCCGGCAACCGTCCTCTGCCCCCACCGCGCCGCCTTTTCCCACTAGTATCACCTATTTATCGCGAAGATGTTATACTTATAACAGCCCTGTTGGTTCATTGGATTAATGAATGTCTGTAAGAGCTGTAGTGCGTGGGTTCGATTCCCATGCAGGACAAACATTGTATTGCCTAAACAAATGTTTGTTCTGTGTCTGGGTGTACTGTATGTATTTACAAAAAAAATATATTTAAGTATTCTATCAGTTATCCGACTTCCATAGTACAATTTTTGCTTAGTTTGGGGTCAGATGGCGATTTATTTTATTTTTTATATTTTTATAGATATTTTACTTTTTTGCCAAGGGCACTTCAAAAACTTTGTTGACCTTTTATGGTACATACCTACTAAGTATTAACGCTTTTTGATGAGTCCAATGTTGACATTCCGTGAGAATACTGGTAAAGGAAGATGATACCACAATTTGCAGGTGCAGTATCGCGCAGTTATTAGTTTCCAGGTTATGTCTATGCGTAGTACTGTAGAGCCACATCCGTTCATAAAGAGAGCAACTCCATGACAGTGTTTATCAGCAATACTGTCGACGGATAGCTCTCTTCATTAACAGATTATAGGCAAATGTATGCCACTACGATTAGCTGTTCTTCTGGCTTCTTTGTTCGTCTTCTTTCTTCCATTTTCACTTTTTTGTTCTACTTCTTGCTACGCTTCAAAGTCTAGAACACCGACGCAAAAGTCTATCGGTTGCATATTGGAACGCTTCAGATCCGCATTCCACCATGCACATTCTACTATCGGATAGCCAGGAGCTCTAAAAAACATTACATTTTTTTTTTATGGTTGACAGGCCAGGTGTTTGACCACAGCTCACCTGATGTTACGTGAAGGCGTGGTCGAAGATGGTAAAGCACACCTAGCCTGGAATGGAACTGGCTCTCAAGTGAGGCTGCCGGAACACACCGTTAGATGCTTGGCGGCAGATTTTCAACTTGAGGGTGGTAGCTAGCCAGCCGAGTACTAGAAAGTACCCTACCACCATGCCATGGTTTCCTCACGATGTTTTCCTTCACCGACAGCTCAAGCTCATTGTTGGGGTTTGAACCCACGCCCTTCGGCATGCGAACCTATCGCGCTAACCACTGAGCTGTCATACGCTACAAAAAAACAAAACTAGATGTTACAACAATTATAGGTGACGACGACAAGCGTAAAGTTAACAATGAAATTATTTTCAAAAATTAGGAAATGTCAGCTAAATAAATAGTTAATGAATAAATACTCGTATGTCAATTTTCAATAAGTCAAATTAATTAAAATTTAATAATACAAATTAAATTAAATTTAAACAATATAAATCATAAAATTCTAAATAAAAAAGGAATAATAATGCATGGTGTCAATGACCTAATAGAACGTTTGAAAGAAAGCAAACCATGGGAAAAGATATCGACGTTATGTGTTTCCTGTTAGATACAGGGTGTCTTCAAATCTAGAGTAAATAGGTTTCTTCTAGGTAAGCGTGCTCCATCTTAGACCACACTACTGTTTAACATCAGGCAGAGTGTGGTCAAACGCGAACCTATTTTGAATAAAAAATATAATGGATAACTTTTACCGTAGTCATAACGCTGGGAGGTGAATAATCATCAGCTCTTCGATAGTTACAATTTGGGCGCCTTCAAGTCGCAAGTGAAATTGTTTTTCTAGGTATGTCGTGATCCATCATAGACCAGCAGTATCTTGTCACCAAAGTTTAGCATATAGATTTTACGTTTGGTCATGCTTTATACTTACTCCACTCTTGCAGCAATGGAATGAAAATGGGTGTTTGTGTGGTATAGAATAGAGCTGTAGTAGTCCAAATCCGAAAAATGCATTATTTCAACGGATTCGTCACAGAAATTTACCCATAAAGATCTGTTTTGGTGTTAGGATGTCTCTTCCAACAGAGTTTCAGGACTTCAGTTTTTAACTGAAAAATGTAAAATAACAGTATTATATTAATTGCTAAAAAAATTAACATTTACTATGCTGTTTTGATCTTGCAGAAAAGTTTGTGAGATCGCACGTAAAGGGAAATTGTTGATGACATAAAAAAAAATTGTAGCGATGAAAGCTCAGTGGTTAGCGCGGTAGGTTCGCATGCCGAAGGGCGTGAACAAACCCCAACAATGAGCTTGAGCTGCCGGTGAAGGAAAACATAGTGAGGAAACCATAGCATGGTGGTAGGGTACTTTCTAGTACTCGGCTGGCTAGCTACCAAGCTACCTATCAAGTTGAAAATCTGCCGCCAAGCATCTAACGGTGTGCTCCGGCAGCCTCACTTGAAAGCCAGTTCCATTCCAGGCCAGGTGTGCTTTACCATCTTTGACCACTTAACATCAGATGAGCTGTGGACAAACACCTAGCATGTCAACCATAAAAAACAATCACCAATTAATAGCTGTGCTATTTCGACACTATAATACTAATAGACTTCCTTTTTAATTAAAGTGAGTAGGTTCGTCAAGGCTGCACAGTTATGCTGCCCGAAGACCTCAGGCTTTTGTCTGATTTCACTAAAGGCGATAAAATTTATCTTCTTATTTGTCATGTCAATTATTTCACCTAGGATTCGTCTCATCACAAACTTACTTTAGAAGTATTTACTTTACGGAAAATAGAAATCTACGTTTGTAAAATTGAATACATTGTCAGGTTTACGAAGCGTTTTCTCATATCTGACCTAAACGCGTAGACAAAGTAACATTCGATTAGTGATATAGCAGGAAACCATAGCATAATGGTCTGGTACTCTCTAGTACTCGACTGGCTAGCTACCAACTTTCAACGTCCTGTCAACAGGAAGGGGGTAAAATTTTGACCCAAAAACAACAACAACAAACAGGGCAAGCTAAATAAAACCGTTTAATAATATAACATTTGTGGTAACCCTCGATTTTTCTGGATTCCCATCATAAGATCTTGGTTTGGTGCCAATGAGACCATCTTGCAAGCTAAATAAACCCTTTTCATCTGCACTAATATTATAATAGATTTTTGTATGTTTGTAACGAATAAACACAAAAACTACTGGACCGATTTCAAAAATTCTTTCACCGTTGGAAAGGTACACTATCCCCTGATGACACAAGCTACTTTTTATCCCTGTATTTCCACAGGAACGGGAACTACGCGGGTGAAACCGCGAGGCGACCAATAAATTTGTAGGAATACCATAAGTTTGCAACGTTTTGTAACGCATATCTATTTGTGGTTTAGGTTTAAACAACTACAAAGGCTGTCGATAAATTGTATTTTTATGACCAGACTGAGGGCCTAGACAAAGTTACTTTCGATTAGCGATAACGCTAATAGAAAAGTCCAATAATGTACATTGTACGTGACTGACATAAGCTGTCGAGTGGACAGCTTATGTCATCCCTGTAAATTTTTGGTTTTTCTATTTTTTTATGTTTGACAGGCTAGGCGTTTGACCACAGCTCACCTGATGTTAAGTGACGGTGTAGTCGCAGATGGTAAACACACCTAGCCTGAAATGGAACTGGCTCTCGTGAGGCTGCCGGAACACACCGTTAAGTACTTGGCGGTAGAATTTCAACTTGAAGGTAGCAGCTAGCCAGCTGAGTACCTACTAGAAAGTACCCTACCACTATGCAATGGTTTCCTCACGATGTTTTTCTTCACCGCCAGCTCAAGCTCATTGCAATAACTGGAGCAGTATTCATCTTCAAGCATGAATCTCTACATACTCGTATACAATATATAGTACAAAACAAAGTCGCTTCCCGCCGTCTGTACGCTTAGATCGTTTAAACAACGCAACGGATTTTAATAGAGTTGTGTTCCATCAATAGTCAGAGCAATTCGAGGGGAAGGTGTACATGTATATTATTTCTAGTATAGTATAGAAAATCCGAGATTTTTTTATTTTTTTTATGGTTGACAGGCTAGGTGTTTGACCACAGCTCACCTGATGTTAAGTGAAGGCGTGGTAATTTCAAAGATTTGTAATGTGATATCGTAAGAAACATGTTTCTGTGGGCTTACATTGCAAACGTTGGCTAACCCTTACGAGATAAATCAAAATAATGTACTAACTACGGAATTGTATATCTTATATAAAAATTCTCAGTAGTATATGTCTTCTAAGAGTAATCATTTTTATCTTTTGTTTGCATATTACAAAAATAAAAGTTATTTACTAAGCTATTTTAAACAATAATTCCTTATCCAAATTGAAAACGTTAACGTTTTAAACGTTAATTAAAACGTTGTGAATTTAATGTAGATCAGAATTACCCTTTACATGATATGTCGTAAATTTGCCACAGACTCCATATTAGTACCTACCTACCTACCTACCTAGAATTTTGACATTTAATATGATTATTATTGATTCGACATTATTGCGTATATTTTTTTTTTATAATTTTTAATACTTTGACTGACATTTCTTATTTTTACCCACGACGTAACGGAGACGGTATATGCGTTTGGGGTGAAAGGATGTTTGTTTGTGCTAACTACTAGTCTGATTTTGATGCAGTTTTCAATAATGGGTTCGGGTTTGATTGGTGCATGTTTTTAGATAGGTGTTACGGTGACAACTCACCAGGGGGCGCTGCAGGAAACATTTTTTGTGCAAATCCATGTTGCCACTTTTCTCTAAGACTACTAGTCCGATTTTGATGCAGTTGTCAGTTATGGGTTCGCGTTTGATTGGTGACAATAACTGTTCGTCGTCGTGGATTTTTTCAAAAATTTTTTTTTTTTTCATTGTTTATAATTATTACTGTAAATTGTAGTGTACCTGTAACACCTTGTTGTCAAAAAATATGATTATGATTATCTACATTGCACCCATGCGAATCCGGGGCGTGTTGCTAGTATCTAAATAAATGTAAAAGTTCGAATATTGGCAACAAACAGCCGCCAAATATCATTTAGCAATCCGTCGCACGCTTTGATCAGCAAACAAACAGTCGTCTCCAATACCGAAGGTTGTCAAAGACTCCTACATGACATGTCAACGTGTGAATTAGTCTCACACGCCCTATTAGAGCAAGGTATTTGTTCAAGCCACTGTTACATATTTGTTTGAAATACCGTCTCTAACGGGATCTTTTGAGCTTTGAGTTCCAGCTTTTGTGAATTTGAAGTGCTTTCGAAAGGTATGAGTAAATTTTGTGAACCGTTTCGTAAAACATAATCATTGTACTTTGTTATGAACGAGTTGCAGTGTTTTTTTTTTAATTTATTGTTCAAGAGCGGTTCGTCATCTGACGTGACCTATTTGTGCAAGTAAAAAAAGTTGACTAGAATTATTGAGAATGAATCAATAATTCTAGTCAACATTTTTTTCTTTTGTTTTGGCGTCGTGTTCTTAGCGTTTGCCAGTGTCAAAAATTTATATACATATTTTAAAGTTTCAAAAGTTATATAAGTGTCCTCGTAGCTAAAGTTATAGTAAAAGTCCAGTTTTGATCAAGTACAGTCCGTGTCAGTCAAGTCCAGTCATGCTTTAGTAAAGTAGCGGCCACTTTACAATAAAGTTTCGATGGAGTTTTGGAAGCAACACGAAAAGTCATACTTCACCACATTATATCAGTTTCCCACACTCGCGCTTGTGATTCGGCACTTTATGAATAAAACACCACCATTTTTATGCATAAACACTCGACAAAACACTAGTTTTGGAAAAAAATACAACGGAGCGACACGACTCTTCCCGCGTTCCCGCCAAAACTCAAGTCAACTTTTCAAAGAGTTCTTTTTTGTTTTTTTTTTTTATTATTTATTGTGACATTTACATTAGCATTTGCAATAATGAATGCTGCCAGCATTTTGGTCACATATTTGGACTTTTAGATTAAGTTTTTTTGTAAAAAATTATAATTTCCGGCAGCCTCACTTGAGTGAGAGCCAGTTCCGTCTGTCACATCTTACTTACAAACTTAACATCAGATGAGCTTTGATCAAAACACCTAGCTTGCCAAACATAAAAAAATAGTCAACTGAGGTAGCAAGACACGCTCGCATGACCTACTGGGAGCGGCTTAAAGCGCCGATATATAGTATTCCGTAACCCACGTGTTCCAATGTCATACCATTCAATAGAAATACTATTCAATAAAATACTACTTACTTACCTATTTACAAATATTACAAATTTTACCATCATCAGTACAAAAATCGTGCAATTCTTTACCTTACTCCTGTAATAATAAGAACCTCCACACATGTCTTAAAACGTCATGAAAGTTTAAGAACAATTGGAAATAATTCAAGTTAGGTATGCAATAAAATATGTTATTTATAAGAAATAAAATATGTCCAGACAATATTACAAGACCTTGTCGTTGCTAACCTCACATATGTTCGACAGACCTGAGTTTTAAAAACAAATTTAATAAATTGTAATTGTTCGCATACTTTGACTCCTTGAAGAAGGCCACCGGACGTGGCTGAAATTATAGTCGGATTATCTGACATAATTAAATATGAGTAATCCCGCATAAGTAAAACAGAAATAAAACCATTTAACATTCAATTAAAGTGCAACATTTGGAGGCCTTATTGTTTAGAGCGATCTCTTTCAGGTGACCTTGATATGGATAGGACTCGCTGACGAAGAAAAGCGACGTGGTATGGCTAAGTTTATTGTTGCAGTCACTTCTCAATGTAATTATGTATTAAATAACATAGGGCCTCAATTAGCAATAAGGTTAGAAAATTAAAAGATCTCGAATGCCTGCTGAAAAAAAAGACATTTTCCAAAAAAGCCAGTGTCATTTGGGATAATGTAAGGATTCTAACGATATGTACCTAAATCTGTTTAGACATTTAAAAGTTTTGGTGGAATAAAAAAACTCACATACAGACATACATGAACCCTGAAGACATTAAAATCCTTTTTTTGGGCAGTCGTATTAAAATATGATAAATACAAATTCGTCCGGAAAAAGGGTAGAAGTATGTTGTAAGTTGTTTTGTTTATCTTTCTTCCACCCAGCAAGGGAACTACAAATCGACGTGAATTACAGTGACCTATACTTTTTAGCCTAAAAAGAAGATTCCTTTCCAAATATTGTCGTTGTTAAATTATGTAAGTTCCCTCTCTTTATCAAATTCAAATGTCATCATATTTGTTCCTTATTAACAAGCATACATGGAGATAAACAAAAGCACAAACAGAGTAACTTTCACATTAAAGTTAGAAATTTGGACACAAAATATGATTTTGACAATAATATAATTGTACAACTTGATCAAAATTTAGAATATTTTGTAGATTTTTACTAACTTGACTTTATCTATAACCTGCTATGAAGTATTAGATAAAATAACACTAAAGATAGTGTCCTATCAGATTACAGAAGTGGTGAAAATATGTCGCATAGAACTTAGGTGTTAGGGAATAAATAGTTACATTTTAAATAAAATATAATTTTAAATACATGAACTATATCTATTTTTGAACTTCACATTGATTATGCTAACATAATGTTATTTATCCTATGAATATAAATTGCACAATTTTAATACGAGTCGGACGCGTTTTTTAAGCGTACCGTACCTGTGGCGAGGTTTGCCCTAGACGGGCCCTGCATCAAGTTTTGCTTCTAATTGACTTTAATTTCATGGCTCTACTAACGTAACCTCTGTATTTGTTTCACAATTTTTTTTGCAGACTTGTTAACGAACGAATAATATATAAGACTAACCCTGGTCGCAGAAAATATGAGCATTGTTGCCGAAGCCTAAGTTTTAAAATGAAGTTATAACTAATATTGACGAATATTTGCTTAAACACGTTAGGGCCCCTGCAACACGTATATTTGATACAACAGTAGTTGCACCGCTGGTATCTTCACACAATAGATACATTTGAGTCGTTTACAAAGAAGTTTTTTTTATTCAATTTGTGATTCTTTTCATGTTATTCATTTTGGTTTCGTTGCCTGTTTCTTATTTGTAGAATAGCCGTCAAAATAATTCAATTTTTTTTCACAACTATATGTATGTTTTAAATGTTTGTTACATTTTACACGTTACGTATTTTACTCTTCAAAATGATACATAAGAGAAAAATGATAAAGATAACTGAGATAGATGGATAAACATGAGAGAAAAAGACAATGTAGACTAAGCAATAGGACCCCATTAGCACACGTTGGATACGAACCTCCAAAAACAAATACAATATTTTGCAAAAATATGTTAAATAGTACTCGATGACGCTTTAAATACTAAATCCCATGACTATTTGAGACATTTTCAAATACCACGTTATTCTTGTTTCCAAGTAACAGTTCCCGGCATATTTCAATTATCGAGCAGTATCTAAATGAACGAGAAGTGTGCACTCACGAATAGTGACTAATTTGATTGTCGGGAGTAACTCAAGGCAGCGCGTTAGGTCCGTTATAATTTATGCGACGTTTGGTTTTAAAAGGTAACAATGGTAGTTGAAATCTATTTTTATGCATGCTCTGCAAATAAACTTGATGTACTTCATATACTATTACAGTAAAGACATTCGCTTAAGTACAAACATACTGTTGTCAAATTTAGTAACTAAAACATTATCTAAACTTAAGAAGACAAAAATTCTAAAGACCCTGATGAAAGAGTTTTTTTTTATTTTATACGGGAATATTCTTTGGGAGTTTATATCAAAAAAATACTTTTTAATAAAATTTAGCTGTAGCTACCATTATTATCAACAGATTTTGTCAAATACGCGATAGAAAACGCGGGCAAAGAATATGTATTTAACAGTCAAAAAAATCTCAAAAACTATATGGATCATAAATATGCACAACCACTCAAGAATTTAATTAATAAGAGTACCGTTTAATCCTGTGTTTATACCTAAACAAAAGTAAGCATAGTATTTTAGACGCTTTTTATATATTTTATGCCAATCCTCACTAATTTTGTGGCTAAAAATGTCAATAGTTGTTTGTTTTGACGCAAATCTTGTGTCATTGGTGGTGAAAACTGATATCTGCGCAAGATTGTATAGGTATGCCCTTCAGATGGTAGATTTTCTAGTGACGCGGCGCATGATATGGGTCACAACGGTTTCATAACTTACAACAAACCGAATGTAACTTAGACAACTTTACATTCCGTGCTTGAACATGCTAAAACAATAGACAAAACTAATGCAAATGAAGCTGGCGGGTGTGAAGACGAGGGACATTTGCGTATGAATAACGAGAATGCTTCGGTGGAGGACTACTGTTTTACCGATGCCTTTGAAATGAGTTTGAGGATTAGACGGGCGGTAAAATAGATTTTTGTAAGGAATTTCGTAGATGCAATCTGTGGTTGATTACACAACGCAAACTTTGGTTTAGCGTTTCTAATATTAGTAACAGTAGTAAAAAATAAACGTGGAAGAAACATTAGAACTTTTTGATAATAACTAGTCATTATGACCCAATTGGCACAAATTCGTGAAACTTTCGTTCACATACTGAAGTATTATAATTGAGCCCGTGAAATCAAAGTGACCTCGTTATGTTTTAGCTGTCCTGTTTATTCCTGTTATGTCCGTAGCTTATTTGATAATAGTTATCTTTTGTGAGCGTAGATTCATTTAGGAAAAACACTCAATGGACAAACTTATACGTCTACTTTTATGTTTATCTCCCGGCACGCACAAAATACTATAAAATTCGTTTTTGTACGTATATAGATTAGTATTGTCGTTTGTTATAGTAGATATTTCCTAAATGTCTATACATAGTTCTGTGTATTGCCATCAGTGATCTTGTTCCTATAGCTTACCTATAGGTTAGTTTGAGGTTGTAGTTTATTTATTAAACAAAATTTTAAAAAAATCCTAAATTAATACTATTTACAAAATGTATACAAAAAACTTAATCTAAAAGTCCGTCAGGGGAGGAATATGTGGCCAGAATGCTGGCAGCATTGCCACGCTGGATGGCAATGCTTAGCTTTTGACCAAAGTAGATACCAGCATTCTGGTCACCTGAAGCCTCCTTTAAACGTTTGAAATTAGATGCTAACCCCAAAATTTTCTTAATTGATTCTTTTGAAATGTTTGCCATCAAGAAGTTAGAATAAGCAGCATTGAAGGATGTGATTGGAGTTTTACCTTGAAAAGCAATGAACAGTGACGTAATATAAAAAATGTAACGCGATTTTAGCACAACTAACACGATGAGTAAACTTGACACACTGAAGAATATTGCAGTGTCACGAAGATAAAATATGTACTCGCCTCGAGTGATATGCATACCTATAAAATATGTAAAACAGATAAAAATAATGCTAAAATACAAGTTTCAAAATGCCTTTTTGTAATACAAATACATCGTTCAACAATTATTATTTGAAATCAACTTTTTCAATTCAGACCTATTTAGATTAAACCCTGGTTTTTTGGTACTGTAAATAGAGACTAATTTTGGTTTAGAGGAGGCTTCAGGTGACCAGAATGCTGGTATCTACTTTGATTAAAAGCTATCCAGCGTGGCAATGCTGCCAGCATTCTGGCCACATATCCCTCCTCTGACGGACTTTTAGATTAAGTTTTTTGAATAAATTTTGTAAATAGTATTAATTTAGGGTTTTTTTTTATTTTGTTTCCCAAGTGTGATTTTACGGTCATTCCTAATTATTTATCTGTACATTAATTTATCTATGTAGTAGTATATTGCATAAATATTTATTGCTTGTATTAGTATTATTTTGTAACTGTGTACTTTATTGTATATAATGTGTACTTTATTATAATTGACTCTAAAACGTTTTGGTGTGTGTTTATTTTACTTTTTTTAAACTGCGAGTTTAAAAAAAATAAAATTAATAAAATTGTATGTGACCTCACGTTTTCCGGAGTAAAAAGTAGTCTGTGCTAATCCAGAGTATAATCTACGAGAATTCCAAATATTATACAAATTTGTTAAGGCATACATTACCTTTTTTTTTTTATGTGAAAAATAATGAGACGAACGAGACGCTCTCCTGACGGTAAGAGATAACGCCTGTCCATGACCATTGCAGCAATAAACAGAACTTTGAGTAATAAAACAAAGTCCAGGGCATCGCTGCTTTGGTGCTCATTACTTTGAGACTTTCGATGGTTAGTCTCTACAGCCCTGTAATTTCTACCTACCCACTGTAATACCTACATGCAAACAGACAAAGCTGCAAACAAAGCTGAGCTCAATCTGCATGGACTTTACGATGATTATAATGGGAAACTCAATTTTTTCCCCCCCAGAGGTCATTGATTTCTGAAGAACATTGAAAAATCTTGAATAATAATAGTTGGAAATGATAGCATAAAAGTATGATGGCATAAAATCAAACATTAACAACACTGATGTAATTTGAACCATATTGCAATGTATTTAGGGGTGGTTCTTGATTATACCTCGGTAATCAGCTGTTCAAACAATAGAGTCAGACGAACGGAAATTCTTTCCGAATTTCTTCTGAGAATAACTGTTGGTATAATGTTAAGTCGATTACTTCATTCGTATCTAAGTTTAGTCAAAAATTAGTAGTGATGAAGATTGTAGAAAATAATGACCTAATACTTTTATATTAAAAAGTTTGGATGGATTGATATTTGTTACTCGTTCACGCGAAAACTACGAAACGGATTTTGATGAAATTTGGTATGGAAGCAGCTGAGACCCTGAATTAACACATAGACTATTTTTTTATCCCGAAAACATGTGGCGGGTAACACCGTGGGGAGCAACTAGTAATAAATAGTTAAATACTTTATTCAAATTTTGATAAAATACACTTCATCACTTTTAACTGTCGCTCTACTAAACTAATAAGTGGAAGACAGACGCAATTAACGGCCTTTTTTTACTATTTAGAGAAGAGACATCCAATCAGGAGGTCGTCTAGCTAGGCTAACCTAAAAAAAGGCACTGTATCTAGCGAAATTACAGGGCTATTGACACTAACCATCGAATAACTGACCCGGGTGGCTCATTGGTAGTATATCTGCCTTGAGAGCTGTAGGGCGTGGGTTCGATTCCCACTCAGGGCAAACATTTTGTGAATAAACAAATGTTTGTTCTGTGTCTGGGTGTTCTGTATATGTATTATAAGTATGTATTTACAAAAAAGGGGCCAGATGGCGCTGTGTGTATAGTCCTACGATATTTATTTATAAACTCAAAGTAATGAGCGCCGAAGCAGCGACACCTTGGACTTTGTTTTGTTACTCAAATTTCTGGGCACCACTTTAATGGTCATGGACATGCGTTATCATTATCGTAATTGTATGCGTAGTGGTAGGGTACTTTCTAGTACTCGGCTGGCTAGCTACCGCCCTCAAGTTGAAAATCTGCCGCCAAGCACCTAACGGTGTGTTCTGAAAGCCTCACTTGAGAACTAGTTCCATTCCAGGCTAGATATGCTTTACCATCTTTGGCCACACTGTGAATTAACATCAGGTGAGTTGTGGTCAACACCTAGTCTTGTCAATCATAAAAAAAATTGAATAGAGCGTTTAGTTAAAAGTAATGAGCGCCAAAGCAGCGATGCCCCGGACTTTATTTTGCTATTCAAAGTTCTGTGTATCGCTGCAATGGTCATGGGCAGGCGTTATCTCTTACCATCATAACAGCGTCTCACAACTTTTATATGAAAAACAAGTTCATGTCATAATTTTTACTTTTTTTTTTATCGTTGACAAGCTACGTGTTTGACCACAGCTCACCTGATGTTAAGTGGCAAGTGTGGTCGAAGATGGTAAAGCACACCTAGCCTGGAATGTAACTGGCTCTCAAGTGAGGCTGCCGGAACACACCGTTAGATGCTTGGCGGCAGATTTTCAAATTGAGGGTGGTGGGTGCTAGCCAGCCCAGTACTAGAAAGTACCCTACCACCATGCTATGGTTTCCTCACGATGTTTTTCCTTCACCGGCAGCTCAAGCTCATTGTTGGGGTTAAAACCCACGCCCTTCGGCATGCGAAACGACCGCGCTAACCACTCAGCTATCATTGCTACAAAAAAATTACATTAAAAATATCTATCTGCCTATATTTTCCTACGTACAAACTTCCAAGACTAGGTAACGTCTTAATTTGTTACGTCGTATTACCATTCTAGGCATGCTTATATACATACAAATGTGTACAGAAATAATTACTAGAGGCGTGCAAACAGTATTGTTACAAAATACAAAATAACATATTGTTATACAAATTGAAGGACCCGACTTACTGCGCTACATGAAATAACAGTCTGGTCAGCACGATTCTTGAGTTTTTAAACTTTTAATGTGGTTCGGTTTCCATACAATTAAATTGATTAATTTAATACAAAAATAAATAAATTATAATATAGTTTTTAATTCCATCATGTCATCAAACTTATAGAATGCCTGCTCGACAAGCCAAGTCTTTGATTTTCAGTTTGATATTTTTTCGCGGAAACCTTCTAATGGACGTTAAAAAATTGCTACTTAAACAGTTTAACTATTGCCCACGTAACTATGATAATAATTAGTTACCTATATAGAGCACAGTACAAATATTAACAGTAACAGCCGACTAACTGCACAAATAAGAACGATATCTCAGATTAGAGAGCAGTAAACCTACTGATAACTTATCAGCGCAGTCGAGAAAATACTGGGACTCTAGTAGAAAATAGGTGCCTTGAAGTTTAAAACATAGTTTTATGGCTTTTTTTTTATGGTTGACAGGCCAGGTTGGCCACAGCTCACCTGATGTTAAGTGAACGCGTGGTCGAAGATTGTAAAGCACACCTAGCCTGGAATGGAGCTGGCTCTCAAGTGAGGCTGCTGGAACACACCGTTAGATGCTTGGCGGCAGATTTTCAACTTGAGGGTGGTAGCTAGCCATCCGAGTACTAGAAAGTACCCTACCACCATGCTATGGTTTCCTCACGATGTTTTCCTTCACCGGCAGCTCAAGCTCATTGTTCGGGTTTGACTGAGCTATTACTGAGCTATCATCGCTACTAAAGAGATCCTGTGATGTTTAGTAGCGGTCAACAGATTTTTTATTTTTTCTATAGTGTAGATACCCTAACGAGGCCGGGGCTGGCTCTTCTTCTATCTAGCTATTATAAAGAGGAAAGATTTTATTGTTTGTTTGTATTGAATAGGCTCGAAACTACTGGACCGATTTCAAAAATTCTTTTACCGTTGGGGGCGTTGGGAAGCTACACTAGCTAACTAGCTGTTTGTGACATCGTAGCTCTCAAATGACTGAACTGATTTTGATTTTGATCTTTTTTGTGTAAGTGGCTTATTCGAAACTGTTTTAAGCTTTTTAAAACACTTTCAAATTTATATTCAAGCAAATTAGTTCAGTTGTTTAAATATTATCAGCTCTTTTCTTCTTTCATAAGTCTGATCGCGTCGTAATTCTGTATCTGGATGTTTTGTTCGGTAACTGGTGTGGAAAAATTCTTAAATTTTAAACTTTTTTATTAAGAAAGAAAGAATGAAACATTAATTTTGACACACACAACACTACAACAATAAAAAACACTACAAATGAAAGATTAGAAAATTTAAAAAATTTAAAATAATAATTATTTAGAACGTTGTCGCTGTAGTGTCCAGTGCAACAAAAAAGGTTAGTTCTCAGCATTAGTGCTGCCGATTTCTCAGCAGCGCTGGTTTAAAGAACTAAACTTTTGGGACGCACGAGACTACTACTACAAAACTACTATTGATATTACTTGTCTTGTTTTTTTTTCCAATATTTTGTTTCTAATATTTAGCACCACCGGGCAGGCTAAAGCTGTAAAGCCATACTGCCTCGTCCTAAGTGATATATACCTTTTTTCGAATAAGATCATGTGTTTGTACCGCCAAAAAGGTGATAATAAATAGGTACAGCACATTTTCACTGATAGCGATACGTTAGTAGGTGCCTACTCGATTTTATATAATAGGTAAGTTTGATAACTATAATTTAAAATACACATAAAGTTAAATAAAGATGAAGTTTTTTTGGTTTCTGTGAACCTTTTCATGTTTAGTGAACTTTTTCAACACTAGACAAATTATATATTTCAAATTCATTAGTGACTTGCTTATTGCTTAGGTATATAAATAGAGCCGGGAGTATTATTTTTTACATCTCTATTTCCTTTATTCTAATCTAGTCTTGTTTTATTTTACTATTCACAGAATTATAGTTTTATAATTATAGAAGTAAGTTTTCATATCGACATAATTATTATGTACTTTATTTGACATTTCGTTTTTATCCATTAACATGTAATCATCAGCGTTATATAACTTTTTAATGATACACATATTCAAAATGATTTTACTAAAATTTGACTTGTAACATCAATAAAATATTTGTATCTGAATTAAAGTACAATACTTTTCATAGAATTTTCAATAAAAAATTAAGCACTACAACTTTCCTCTGTTAAAGACGATAATTATTTTTTACAGACTTAATAGTTAATAATTATTTTTTGTTTTACTTATGCGGGATTATTTACGTTTAATTTAAGTCGGAATTTATTTACTGCGGCAACAAAATCAAAGAAAAATATAGAAAAATCAAGTCAGTTTCCATTGTTAAAAAGGTAACAATGAAATTATGTTCACAATTTAGACTTTTGTTTTATAATCTGGTAGTTTTTATTCAAAATTGTATCTAAGGAAACTTATTTAAGTTCCATTTATATCACTAATTTACGGACTCCTTTATGAGTGATTTTTTTTTAATCATTATAAATAACTTATTAGATGTGTACTTATTAATCAACTATCTTCATGTTATTTAGACAGTAATTGAGAACAATATAAACCATGAAATAAAAAATTAATGGCAAATTTCTTACCACTGCTCCGTTTTTTCTCTCCGCCATATTGAATCACATGTTTATCTCTCGGTTACTTTACTCCGTTTCCTTTATCATGTGACGAATCACAGAGCCTAATTATCTTCATAATGAATCGATAAAAATTATTCAACATCCAATCTAAGATTTACGAAACAGATAAATAATTTTTAACGTATAAACTTTACCCGTTTACGGTCCAACACTATCGTACACTATTAATTTGAAAACATTTTAAAATGCTACTTATACTGATAAAAAAAAATAATGAATTGTAAATGTAATTTTAGTATGTTTAAATATAGTGATGCGCACGAATATTCTGATAACTGAGTTAAATAGTTGTTGAACGATTCGTCGGTAATAGTGGTAGAAAGAAAATGGCGTCAGTGGCATGTAGCGGACTGTTATATATACAGGTGTTACCTGATACGTCACGCATGTGGCTCGAACACGAGTTCTTATCTAAAGCGTCGTTGAGAAAAACTACTTTCTTTATGAGGCTGTGAAAGACAGGGGCAAGCATACCATATGCGAAAATACGTAAACGACACAAAAATGTAGGAGTGGAACTGGATTCCTGAAAAAGAAACATTTTGTTTTTATTGTTAGGGTTCCGTACCCAAAGGGTAAAAACGGGACCCTATTACTGAGACTTGGCCGTCCGTCCGTCCGTCTGTCACCAGGCTGTATCTCAAGAACAGTGATAGCTAGACAGTTGAAATTTTCACAGATGATGTATTTCTATTGCCGCTGTAACACCAAATTCTAAAAATAAAATAAATATTTATGGGCTCTCATACGACAAACGTGATTTTATTTTGCCGTTTTTATAGATAATGTTACGGAACCCTTCGTGCGCGAGTCCGAATCGCACTTGGGCGGTTTTTTTATGCTTTTGACTTAGTCAAATGATTTGTACTTTGACTCTTCTTATACCCCTGTATCAAGGGTAAATGGGTAAAGTTGCAAGATTACGTTAGTTGTCAAACAAATGTCATATTATATAGAAAAAAAAAAACTTTTATTCCGGCTGTCCTTATTGTAGGTATAGATCGTTTCACGAAAGAGTTCCCTTCGTCGTCATGTTGGTAGTTACGAAACCAGTGTTGCTACTTTTTCAGAAAGATGTTTACTCGAAATTAAGGAAATTTTAATGTCACTAACGTAGATACTATTTTTTAACATCTGGTCCGAAGTATCGGCGGGAATCCAGCCGGATTGAAAATGACACCAGACCAGATTGCGGTCCCTAGTCCTATAGTTTTAATACAACTATGTATTTTACCTATATTGATATAATTGACAAGGTTGAAAAATAAAACAAATGTTTATGGTTATTTTTTATAATAATTGTGTTCAACTAATGGGCCAACACCCGAGATGTCGCTACCACCTGTATCATCATCAGAAGAAGTAACGTCACTATCGTTTCCTACTTCAATTATGAATCGGTCAATTTCTGCGTCTGCACGTACTCCATCATTGTAGTATTTGTCTTCAATATTCTTGACATGATCACATTATTTTTTCCAATCTTCTGCAGATATGCTTAAAAATGCTTCTTCTGTTATTTTAACAATTTGACTTGCTTCCTGTCCAACATTTTTTTCTGCAATTCTTCTTTTCAAAAGACTCCATATGAGCTCAATTGGGTTTAAATCACAGTGATAAGGCGGGAGCCTTACCACTTTATGACCATGTTTCTCCAGTAACGTGTCTGCTTCGTAAACAGGCGGTTCTTTATGGTCTTTAATTATTTCATAAAGCTCAGCTTTTACCATCGTTGGTAAATAAGCGAGACCTTTACTAACAATCCAGTTTTGCATCTGAGACTTCGTACTGTTCATTGTTGGTGCTTTGTTGAGTGCCACTGTATGGTAGGGAGCATTATCCATAATCACAAGCGACTGAGGAGGTAGATTCGGTAAAAGCTTTTCTTGAATCCATTTCATAAAATTTTCTCGATTCATATCATCGTGATAGTCTCCGGATTTAGACTGTGATTTAAAAATCAGCTGAGCGTTGGGTACAAAACCGGTTTCACTCCCTGCATGGACTATAATCCATCGTGGTCCTTTTGAGTCCGAAGATAAAACGCCTGCTTCTGTGTCACTCTGCCAACATTTACCTGCACAGTAAGTTGAATGAACGTAAGTTTCATCTAAATAAATGACTGGACGCTGGTCTCCTTCACGATTTTCTCGTAACTGCTTCAAATATCGACTACGCCAAGCCACAATATCGTACCTTTCCATCATAACTTTTCTTTTTGATTTACATTTTTGGAAATAAAATCCTATCTTCTTCATTATTCGCCATAAAGTAGTGCGACTTCCCTTGAAATCGATATCATTTCGCATTTCATGCAGTAATTTGGTCAGCGTAGGTAATTCTTTTCTCACAGCATAGAATTCATGTATTTTATGTCGTAATGCACAAATTTCAAAATCATCCAGCTTAATTTGTTTATCGCGCGGCCGACTCTTACCAGGCGTCGAAATTCTTGTTGAAGTACTAGCAGCTGCTTCACCTTCTTTATAAATTTGTGTGACTGTTTTTTCTGATATACCTGAAAAAATAGTTTTTATAAAAAAACTCCATAAATGTTAAAATTAACTTAATAACAAATCCACATTGTTTTATTTATTTTGTAACACAATTGTTGGAGACACATTTTAAATTCAAAAACAATATAAATAAATAAGTACAATTGCTAGTTTTATATTTGAATTCTTTCTACATATCTAAAAGTTTATGTAGTTACTATATAAAATTATAATTATTATATACATTAAGAAAAACGAGGAATAGTGATTTGACCTGCCTGGTATCCCTATTTTACTAACCTGTCATGGCGGCGACACGGCTACGAACACATTCCAAAGGGATTATTGGCGCTTTGTTCCGTTTTTCACGTTCACAAAAACATTTGACTTTTAACACCATCTGTCTTTCACCACTTTTTAGTGTTTTGGGCATGTTTAGAAATTTTTTACTAATTAAAAACTTGAAAACAATTAGAGCAATGAACAATGAAACTATCTGTTTGACGTTTCGACGAACAGGGCTGCCAACATGACGACGAAGGGAACTCTTTAGTGAAACGCACTATATATAGTAAATAAATAAACATCGTATAAACAGTGGCGTAAAAAAATATTTTATAAGAAGAATTTATTTTTATTTTTGGGCGTTAAAATTGGTCTAAAATACGAAACAAACGTGAACATAGAAACATTTTTGAAAAAGTGCAGTGGATTAATTTACTCACATACTGTAAACAATAAAAAAATATGGAAAGGAACAGGGACTATATTGGGACTGACAGCCCCGCCCCGTTGGCTCATTGGTACTATATCTGCCTTGAGAGCTGTAGGGTTTGGGTTCGATTCCCACTCAGGGCAAAACATTTTGTGAATAAACAAATGTTTGTTCTGTGTCTGGGTGTACTGTATGTATTATAAGTATGTATTTACAGGGCTGTTGAGACTAACCATCGAAAGTCTCAAAGTAATGAGCACCAAAGCAGCCCTGGACTTTGTTTTGTTACTCAAAGTTCTGTGTATCGCTGCAATGGTCGTGGACAGGCGTTATCTCTTACCATCAGGAGAGCGGCTCGTTCGTTAAAAAAAAAATACAAACAAAAAAAGTATGTAAGTATTCTATCAGTTATCTGTCTTCCATAGTACAAGCTTAACTTAGTTTGGGGTCAGATGCGGCTGTGTGTAATGTCCTGCGATATTTATTTATTTAACTTTGTTCTGAAAAGTGTCGTAGATCATTGACTGTTTACATGTTTTTTACATCTTTACATACGGCACCGGCCTACGAGGAAGCACTTTCAATTTTCTTTGTTTAAAATGAAAGCTGAGTTTCAGGTCATAACCGTTTCGCGGATTTGCATGCCAAAGCTAGAGTATTGTAACAGAATAGGTTTTGTACGAAACCCGAGTTCGCTTGGCATGTTATTATATTAATGGATTATGGTTAAAACGGACTGCGTTATATAACACAAGGTTTTTTTTGTTACTTAGAATAGATGCGCGTTTGAACACATTTCATTGTTCACACCGACGCTAAATATCAATTACGTTAGAAAAATATTAACTTATAAACTAATAAAAAATAATAATATATTTATATTATTAATATATTTATATATATTTGTTGCTGCCGCCAATTATATTAATATAATTGGCGGCAGCAACAAAAATCGAAATTCTACCAAAAAATGTTCAAGGAATATATCTAGTCAGTTACAACAGTGAAGGAGTTAAATTAAACTAATTTGACACAGCTTATTAATTAAAAACCTAATCTTACTTGAAATCTAGAACTAATTTCAGCCCGCCAGCCCGTTTGACAGCCCGTTGGCTCATTGGTAGTATATCTGCCTTGAGAGCTGTAGGGCGTGGGTTCGATTCCCACTCAGGGCAAACATTTTGTGGATAAAAAAATGTTTGTTCTGTGTCTGGGTGTTCTGTATGTATTATAAGTATGTATTTACAAAAAAAAAAAAGTATTTATGTATTCCATCAGTTATCTGGCTTCCATCACACAAGCTCTGCTTAGTTTGGGGCCAGATGGCGCTGTGTGTATAGTCCTACGATATTTATTTATTTATTTTTATTTAATTTGACATAAACTTAAAAATATAATGTATAATTACAAAAAAAAAGTATCAGTTATCTGTCTTCCATAGCACAAGCTCTGCTTAGTTTGGGGCCAGATGGCGGTGTGTGTAATGTCCAATGATATTTATTTATTATTTACTGTGACGTCATATATCTTAAAGTCATGCGTAGAGCTAATACAAATAAATAAATAAATAAATACGCGGCTATAGACACCTCATTAATACGATCAGTAGTTTAGGAGATACGAGGGAACAAATTTACATACATACATGGGCTTACTTTTTTTACGTAAGTAGTCGGGTATAAATGAATAGGGAGCACACTTCAAACGGGGTCCAGCATCAAAGACAATAGACAACACTTTATTTGCGACATAAAACACATTTCAACATAATTTACAATACATACAATATACATACAAAAAAATAAACAAAGCAGCGTATAGTACTTCTCTCGCCTAGAAACCAGTAACAAAAGCTCTCCCGTATGACCCCATACTTTGACCTCCAAGGCTTCCTTGCTTTCTTCCTTGTGTAGGTACAAAGGCGCGACTTGAGCGGCGCAGTGGCACTGTTTACATTCCAAACGTACGGCTTGAAATAAGGTCACCGGGGGCAAAAGCTCCAGTAGTCGGATTGTAGTCTTTATCCACAAGGGTTTTAAATTTTTCTATTTTTTTTTTACATCGGACTAGGCATGCGTTTGGCTACGATCTCACCTGGTGGAAAGTGACGATGTGGCCGAAGATGGAGCACGCTTGCCTAGAAAATACCTATTCACGTTCTTCTTGAACAACCCCGGATTTTTTTTTTTTAATACGGATTAGTTCGCGTTTGACCACCAACTCGCCAGATGGTAAGCGACGCTGTGGTCGAAGATGAAGCACGCAGACCTAGAAGATACCTATTCACTCTGACCTTGAAAAGATCTAGATTATATCTATCAGGAAACAAGGAAGCCGGTAGCTTGTTCCATTCCTTGGCCGTACGGATGAGAAACGTAGAGTCGAAACGTTTGGTACGTACCCAAGGAAATTCCACTACGTATGGGTGGTAGTGGGCAATGAATTCCACACATCAGCAGTTCTTATAAGGATCATAGCAGTTACTGTACGTGTGTAAGGAACAGCTTTAGGTACCTATACTAAACAGAAAAAACCGGCCAAGTGCGAGTGGGACTCGCGCACGAAGAGTTCCGTACCATTATTAATTGTTTATTTTTAAAGTAAATATACAACTACATATTCGGTGAATATTTCAAGTTTCTACCTGTTTTCATTATTATTACTTTAGCAAATAAACGTAAAAAATTAAAACTTTTTTAACGTTGCCACTGCCTGTAAAGCGGAGAGCTCTTTCACCAGGATGTCGTAAATATTAAACAAAAATATAAGAAAACAATGTCAAACTATCGACTATATCATTTATCAGTTATTTCCGTAAATTAAGATTTATCAAAGGATGTGATGTGCAAATAAAGGAATTTGCGGCGCAAATATATTGCTTTATAATTATTACTAGCTGCGCCCCGCGGTGTTACCCGATACATGTTTTCGGGATAAAAAGTAGTCTATGTGTCAGCTACCTCCATACCAAATTTCATCCAAATCCGTCCTGTAGTTTTTGCGTTAAAGAGTAACAAACATCCATCCATCCATCCAAACTTTCACATTTATAATATTAGTGGGATAACAAATGTAACACATACCTAACCTGTTGATTTCTTTTCTTTTGCAATAATATCTTAGTTTATGTGTGTGTTGTCTAAGGCAAACTAAATTTAAAAAAATGTTTGACTGCTTTCTTTTTTTTTCTACACCTTGTAGGTACCTAGTGCGGTTGATTATTTAGGTTGACATCTAAGTAGTTGCCAAAGTAGTAGGTAGCCCTGGACCCCATAAACTGATTTTCCGCCCCTGCCTATAACAAAATAAATCTAATTTGGTATCTACGTAAAGTCAAAGCCCCTAGTTACGAAGTACCAAATCCCAGCACGTTCTAAACACACAAACTGACAGTTTGTTCTGCTTATCTGTGGAGATATTAACTGATAACAAACGGGGACGAGATGAAAAGTAAGTTTTCTTTATTTGTATTAAAAATATTGTTGATAAGTAGCTAAGCCAGTCACATATGTTAGTAACAATTGCCAGAAATTGATGTCTACCAGAAAAAAAGTGCATTTTTTTTAATATAAGTATTGCATTTTTTAAGATAAATAATAAAATACGAAAAAAAAACTTATATAAAGGGGTGCTGGGGTGTGGAGATGGCGGGAGTAATTCTTATTGATATATTATTCACTAGCTTATACCTGCGACTTCGTCCGCGTTAGGTTCAGAGAGAAATGAAACATGTGCATGTAACAAATAAGCATTAGTCATGAAACAAGCGCTATTTTATTACACCTTTTAACTCTGAATAATGTTCCATAATACACATCTATATCAAATTGAAAAGAGTAATTTTTGCATTAACATTATTAGACTTTAATTATGTACTTTCATCAACTAGCATTGTTTTTTAATTTCTGTTATTGCTACCGTATGGGTAGTAGGCACTACTCTTACTGATGATGGTTAAATTGCATCAAAACACAATGGGATAGTTAGTAAAAATAAAAAAAAGCTGTGTTCAGAAATACTTGATATACTTGTCGCGGTTCTGTCTCTATTCTGACTCTATTTTAATATCGTTAACGTGCAGGTGGTACCTACGTAAACGATATATTTTTCACAATGCTTTATTTTTATTTTATTACTTTAGCATAATTAAAATTTTTGTTCCTATAAATTCGGCTGGTTTAAAAGTTTACTGAGATATCGAAATAATTGATACGTGCAAAATGCACAAAGTGCGATGCCAAAAGAAAGCTGCTTAAAACTTTTGCACGTGCAGAGCGTTTTTTCTTTTTCAGAGTTTCCGACCTTGCAAAAACCGACGGATTTGCAGAAACAACTTTTGTTTTAGTGCTAAGGTATGCGTTAAAAAATAATAAGGTTTTATTTTAAAGTGTTATGCATATGAGTGTAAGAAAGTGTACATTACTTTTTGTGGAGAAACATGTATTTTGATGTTGCTTCCAAAAATCCGTCAAAAGTAATAAAATAACTAGGAATCGATCATATTTAATTCTAACATACTCTGAGCAATTTTTACTGCAACTATTGGCGTCTACACATAAAAGTCATCGATCCCGTCGACACAGCCCGGCACGGACCACCAGGCACCAAACGATGGGGCAATGGGTTGATGTCGGGGGGTTAGTCGGCGGCTTCACATCTTGTACAAGTTGCAAAATATTGTCGACGGTACTAAATCAGCAACTACTTATAACAGAAAGTGATTGCTGCATGTACAAAGATGAAGATAAAGATATCAGTTTAAAGACATTTATTTGGTCATAAGAATTACAATTTAATTCGCTTATTTGAGAATTAAGTACGTAGTATTTTGATGCTTTAACATTAATAAATAAGTACATCATCACAACAGAGTGGTGAAGGCAAGGGAAGCGGAGCGTCGGTCATCCAGCCGCAAGATGGGTCGACGAAATCGTCACCGTCGCGGGTCGAACCTGGACCAGATTGGCACAGGACCGAGGCAGATGGCATGCAAAGAGAGAGGCCTATACCCAGCAGTGGGATAAAGAAGGCTGTGGATGATGATGATGATGATGGCATCATTTATAATTGATAAGGATTTATTAAGTTGAGAGCGAATTTATTTATCTCAGACTAAACGCTAAGTGTGTGTAGTGTTTAATCTGAGTTATTTGATATCTTTATCCAATGCTTTAAAAAATCAAAATACTTGATACTGGCAAAATATACAAAGTGGAATGCAAGGACGAAAAAAAAACGCAACATTTTTGAATGATGTTAATGACATTTGTGGGGGTACTGTCAAAGAGAGTTAGCTGTTGGCGGGAACGTAAAAAAATCGTGTCGCTGCTTTATGTTATTTTTCAAAACTTTTGTTTGTTCGCATATTTGTGTACAAAAAAAAAGATTTTTTTTATTTATAAAGTGCTGAATAACGTAATCAATGTGGTGAAATATTACTTTTTGTGTTGCTTCCAAAACTGCATAGAAGCTTGTAATAAAGTCACCATTACTTTCCTATGGCATGACTGGACTTGTTAATACATTGTGTAACTTAAACATATTTTAGTAGATTTATCCTCAATTATTTTAAAAAATCTAAATAAATAAATTTGTGACATTAGTGTTATCAATAAAATAATTTTGTAAATACCTCACAATGGCAAATACAAGAAGTGCGATGCCAAAAAAAAAAGAAGAAGAAAAAACTGTCAAAAACGTTAAAGCAAAAGCAAATATTGGTGACGATTATTAATTATTTATTTAATTTCTTTTGGTACTTATAGATTTTTATAACGATATCTTCACCGCGACTCCGTAGGAGGTAGAGCAGTGCTGACCGTGATGTGAGAGCTCGAGACGAGCTCACTTACATGTCAGAATCGCAAGCTCAGGGCCCGCAGGCCATGTTCGATCGCAGAGCCTTTTCCTACCCCTACCCTGAAAGCAGCAGCGACACCGAAGAGTACAGAAAAGAGGAAGAAAGGCGCAGACGCCTGTCGAAGCGTACTGGCCAGCATATTCGAATTTCAAATAGCATGTCGCCAAAGTTGTCAAACGCTCCATCGACGTCGCAAGAGCAGCCAAAAATTAAAATCCAAAACCAAATGGACGAACGTATAACGTTGGTGGTCGACAATACGAGGTTTGTCGTCGACCCTGCTCAATTTACAGCTCATCCTAACACTATGCTGGGCAGGATGTTTAGCTCAGGTAAAATCCTTTGTTCAATGAAACAAAGAGTAAAAATCCATATTAGATATAAGTACTAAATCTACCACCCTTACCCTTAGTACGAATTTTTGAATGCATGATGATTTTGATGTCTTTTAAAGTATTATTACTGAGATGTTGCAAGAATTTTACTTCTAGAAGGGTGTGTGCTAAAATTATTAAGTAGCTATCCAATTTAAAGCTAAAAACAATTTCAAAATATTGTGTCATAAGTGTACAGAATAGGCAATAAGCTACTAGCAACCTATTTTGGCTGCACAATTGTCTAAATCATAGTGAAAATGAAATCAAAATCTATAGCATAAAAATGTGAAAGAAAAAGTGTAGTGAACAAACTGGCACACCATTTTGTACTATTGACTTATATTATTTAGCAGAGTTGAAACAACAGTCATTTCAGAGAAGGCAGAGGTGCAGAGCTTGGCCTCCACTAAAGCACAAGAAAAAAAAATACAATTGGAGAAAACTTAAAAGTTTTCATAACCAATAAACCCTAAAACCTACTAGATTTAGACTGAGTCATGTCTGTGGCATCACACATAATGCATTCAAGATTTTCTCCTTTTTCTTTTTCAAGAAAATCTTTAGCATTAAGTTCCTCATTGTACTTTTAGTTTACAATTAAGTGAACATAACTTTATTGTGCACTAAATACATTAGTTAGTATGTATGTTTCTCTTCTTTACACTGTGAAGACTTGAGTGGACTTTGGATGAAATACTAAACGCCCTGTATATTAAAGGCATGTTAATAGAATCTTAAAACAATCTTAAAACTACAAATATGTTGCAGACCGCAACATATTTGTAGTACCCCTGCTATTGCAGATATCTATAGGCGACGGTGATTGCTTAACATCACAACCTGTCAGCTTGATTGCCACCTGTGGCATAAAAAAAAAATTAATAAAGTATAAACTTGTAGATAGGTAGTAATTAAAACATGGGCAAAATGGACATCCTGCAAAGGGTTCAAAACAATGTGTTGTTGTCAAATCTGGTGCATATTGTATATGAAAAAAAAAAAAACTATAAAAGTTAAAGTTATCACCCTATCCTTGTTCAGGTTTAGAATTCACTCATCCGAATGAGCGTGGGGAGTATGATGTGGCTGAAGGTATATCAGCTACAGTGTTCCGTGCCATCTTGGAGTACTACCGTGGAGGCAGTATCCGGTGCCCGCCTGCTGTCTCCGTGCAAGAACTGAGAGAAGCATGTGACTACTTGCTTGTGCCATTCGATGCTAACACTGTCAGGTGCCAGGTGAGTTTCAGATCATAGGTTCGTGTTTGAAAGGTACTGCAGCTAGTGAAATTACTGGGCTGTTGAGACTAACCATCTAGTCTCAAAGTAATGAGTGCCAAAGCAGCGATGCCCTGGACTTTGTTTTGTTACTCAAAGTTCTGTGTATCGCTCCAATGGTCATGGACAGGTCTCATTAAATTTACATTTTTTAAAAAAACATAGGTATTACATATATAGTTTGTAATTATAAGTTCAGTGCAGTGGTTAGCACAGTCTGATCATATACTACAGGTCTTGGGTTCAAACTCAAAGTGTCAAACTGCTCGTGAAGAAAATTATTGTGGCATAGCTAATAAAGTGATAGCTAATATGGCTAATCATCATCATCATCATCCACAGCCTTCTTTATCCCACTGCTGGGTATAGGCCTCTCTCTTTTCACACCATCTGCCTCGGTCCTGTGCCAATCTGGTCCATATGTCTAATACAGTATTAAAATTTACTATTTGTATAAAAATCTTCAGTGTTCTTATTCATACACACGGTTAAAAAAACAGTTGTTCCATACATTTTTTTATCCTAAACCATTTTATTTGCAATTTCAAGTTTAGTTTAGTAAAAGTTGTTCACTATGACGAGTACACTTGACCTTTTAAAAGTATGTAAATTAAAGTGTAACTGTATTTGTTAAGCTTTTCTTATCCTTATTTCTACTCTTTATTATTTCTAATCCTCTCTTTGTGTACAAAACAAAAGATTGTTGATATTTCTATCAGCTATTTGGTTCCCATAACAACCAACAAGGGAATACATAGATCTAGGGGGGATCAGCCCTGTTTTTTATAAACTGTCTTATCATTGTCACAGCCCTGTTGGTTCATTGGTAGTATGTCTGCTCTAAGAGCTGAAGGGTGTGAGTTCGATTCCCACCCAGGATAAACATTTTGTGGTATAAACGAAATGTTTGTTCTGTGTCTGGGTGTTCTGTATTTATTATAAGTATGTATTTACAAAAAAAAAGTATTTAAGTATTCTATTTGTTATCTGACTTCGATAGTACAAGCTTTGCCTAGTTTGGGGCCAGATGGTGCTGTGTGTAATGTCCTACAATATTTATTTTTATATTTATTCATAAATTGTGAAAAGGATTCACCACACTGGTGAATTGTTGGTTAGTAGACTTCACCTGTCTTTGAGAACATTAAGTACTATCTGTTAGGTTTCTTCATCGTTTTCCTACAATTTTTTTTTTTTTTATGGTTGACAGGCTAGATGTTTGACCACAGCTCTCCTGATGTTAAATGAAGGTGTGATCAAAGATGGTAAAGCACACCTAGTCTGAATTGGAACTGGCTCTCAAGTGAGGCTGCCGGAACACACCGTTAGATGCTTGGCGGCAGATTTTCAACTTGAGGGTGGTAGCTAGCCAGCAGAGTACCAGAAAGTACCCTACCACCATGCTATGTTTTCCTCACGATGTTTTCCTTCACCGGCAGCTCAAGCTCATTGTTGGGGTTTGAACCCGCGCCCATCGGCATGCGAACCTACCGCGCTAACCACTGAGCTATCATCGCTACAAAAACAATTGTTTGAAACACAATACACACAACTAGAAAAAGACAGCCGTGTATTGTAGGGGTTGATCCCATGACCACCAGATTAGCAGCCAGTTGGTTCCTCAACTAGGCAGCTGTACTTTCATAATGAAAAGTCACTCGATATTTATTTTTGAATGTTAAAAAATCTATTTATATGTTGCAGAATCTTCGAGGCCTCCTCCATGAATTGTCCAATGAGGGTGCTCGGAGACAGTTCGAGTCGTTTCTCGAATGTCTCATTCTGCCGCTGATGGTGGAGTCGGCTAGACGTGGCGACAGGTATGATGAAACGTTTCTAATATAATCATGCATATACTAGTGACAACTTATGATCATTATAGATGGATAGTTGTTATTTCTCACTACCAACTGACTTATTTATTTATTTATTTATTACATAACAGACAAAACAGAATGCAATAACATTTACAACAATTCAAATACCTACACAATTTTGATCTGTATTGCATTCCAAGACTATGCATGTCTAGGAGCATTACAATTACATTTAAAAAAGTCGTTAGATGATAATTATAAATTAAATTAAATAAAGTAATAATAATTAATTAATTAGTCAATTGTTTAGTCAAACTCATCAAAATGCATTATTTCTGTCACAATCTCCACTAGCAAGAAACCAAGGATGCAGTCTTTACGCCATGTCAGAGCTTATTTATTCATTGATGAATTGATAGATGTCAGATTGACATACGTCAAATTGACAGATGCTAACAACCGACCAAGCGCTAACACACCGGGCACAAATTTAAAAAGTTGGTATATTTTCCAGGGAATGCCATGTAGTGGTCCTGCTGGATGAAGACTCAGTGGAGTGGGACGAGGAATATCCACCACAGATGGGTGACGAATACAGCCAGACTGTACTCTCTACACCACTGTACCGGTTCTTTAAGTACATTGAGAACAGGTAAATGGCAATTTGTTTTTGAATTTGTGTAGTAACTCTATTTTCCAGTGTAATTACTTGATTTCTTTAGCAGAAAGTCGTCTAGGTAGGTACCACTGCAGTACCAGATATTCTACCGCCAAGCAGTAGTGTGTAAACATTACTGTGTTCCGGTTTGAAGGGTACTGCAGCTAGCGAAATTACTGGGCTGTTGAGACTAACCATCGAAAGTCTCAAAGTAATGAGCACCAAAGCAGCGATGTCCCAGACTTAGTTTTGCTACTCAAGGTTCTGTGTATCGCTGCAATCGTCATGGACATGCGTTATCTCTTACCATCAGGAGAGTGCATCGTTCGTAACATTACTTTTAGAGTTTTTTTTTATTGTAGCGACGATAGCTCAGTGGTTAGCATGGTAGGTTCGCATGCCGAAGGGCGTGGGTTCAAACTCCAACAATGAGCTTGAGCTACTGGTGGTGTCGGTACTCGGCTGGCTAGCTACCACCTTCAAGTTGAAAATCTGCGGCCGAGCATCTAACGGTGTGTTCCGGCAGCCTCGCTTGAGAGCCAGTTTCATTCCAGATTAGGTGTGCTTTATCATCTTCGACCACACCTTCACTTAACATCAGGTGAGCTGTTATCAAACGCCTAGCCTGTCAACTAAAAAAAAAAACGCCTGAATCAATCATCTAGCGTGGAATTAGGTCATTGTCAAGGGTATCGTTCTATTTTATGTTTTCTTTAGTTTGAGAAAAAAAATTGTCAATTTTTAATACCTAGCAGTTCTGTTTTTTCTATAAGCTATTGGATATAAACCATAAAAAAAAATAACGAAATTTAAAAAATTACATTTTTTATGAATAATTCTAAATTAATATTTGTATATAAGGGTAGCTTATGTATGTGAAAGTATCATTGAAGTATAGTGTGTGATGGGGGTGACATAGTCACTGTGTGACTAATTAACAGTGTTGCCAGCCGGGTTAAGTCACAAAACACCTAAAATCGATAAAAAAGTAACCTTTTGATTTTTTTTTTTTTTTATTAATTTGCCCCTTCGGGCAGGCTAAAGCTATAGAGCCATACTGCCTTGTCTTAAGTGTTATTTGTGCTGTATCTTAGCTATAGTTATCGTCAAAGTCGTCTTTGTCAAGTCCAGTTCGTGTCAGTTAATTCCAGTCATGCGTTAGTAAAGTAGTGGCAACTTTACTATGAAGCTTCGATGGAGTTTTGGAAGCAACACGAAAACTCATGTTTCACCACATTATATCATTTTCCCACACTCGCGCTTGTAATTTGGCACTTTATGAATAAAACACCACCATTTTTATGCATAAACACTCGACAAAACACTAGTTTTGGAAAAAAAATACAACGGAGCGACGACTCTTCCCGCGTTCCCGCCAAAACCTAACCTTTTGATGTCAAAAGTAACCATCCACTTTTTTTTATAACATCAAGTTCGTATATGCCTATAACTCGAAAACAGCGTGCGGAATTAAACTCTTCTTATGTTTACAACGAAATCACTCATCGCAAGTTCATGAAATAAAAAAAGTTGCCAAAAACGCAAGAAAATATGATTTGCACATATGACGCGCTGTTTGGCCCTTAAAAATTGCTAGACAGTTGTAAGTTAACACGAAAGAAAATACGTACGTTGTACGTTAGTTTCGTAAGAAAAAAATTGGTAATTCTACCAATTCCAGAAAATCACCTAAAAGTTACCTTTTGAGTTGTGTAACCTAAAAGTAACCTGACAGCGTTAAAAGTTACCTAAAAGGTTATAAAAGTAACCTTCTGGTAACGCTGCTAAATAAAGATCCTTTATACGAAATATAGATTGAAAAAAAGACTTTAGATAACTGATTGTGGCATTAAAATGTTTTTATTTGACAAATTGCTATTGACTTTTGTATAATTTTATTACTTTGATACAAATACAAATTATGTGTGTTATGGTCATTTTTCCATTCATATTTAAAAACGTCAAATACAAATACAAATACTTCATTGATAACACCAATGTTACAAGTCACTATTAGATTTGATTAGAAGAGATATTTAGATTTACCTTATATTGACACATGTATAATTTGTTTTGACATTTGTATAACCTTTTTGACATTGATAACCTAATTTATTTTGACATCTGAATCTGTATCGCCCGATTTTGTTATCATCTGTTTACTCAATTGCTTCCCACTATAGAAACTAATTTTTTCACATTAAAATTTTTTACAGGGACGTAGCAAAACAAGTAATGAAAGAACGTGGACTGAAGAAAATCCGCCTCGGCGTGGAAGGCTACCCGACTTACAAGGAGAAGGTCCGCAAACGGCCCGGAGGTCGCGCCGAGGTCATCTACAACTACGTACAACGTCCTTTCATCCACATGTCTTGGGAGAAGGAAGAAGCCAAGAGCCGCCACGTCGACTTCCAGTGCTTCAAGTCCAAATCTGTTACCAACTTGGCTGAAGCTACCGCCGATCCTGTCATTGGTAATTGTCACATTTTATTTCTTGTGTATTATATACATATGTATATCAGTCCAATTACAGTGAACCCTGGTTAAGTGAGACCTCAAGGGACCTACAAATTTGTCTCTCTTATAGAGGTATTCCACTTACCACCAGTGTCTCAGATATCCATGTATAAATAAATATCTGTCTCATTTACAGAGGGTTCCATTAATAGAGGTCAGAATACAGGTTATTTCAGTTATAGACGTGCGATTACTAAATAAAATAACGTATTATGGAAACATTATAATAAGTAAGTTTAAATCTTTATTGGGAATCAAAAAAGATAATAAGAAAATGGAAAGAACGAATCTCAGATATAGAGGTTTGCTTCGTCCCACTAACAGAGGTACCGAATTTCGGTATGTAAAGTTTTTTTTTGTATTTATTTTATATTTTTTACTGATAGTAAACTTTATTTTAAGAAACTAATTCGAATATTTTGGCTTTCTATGCGGTAGTTTAATTCTAATACGTTTTCAAACTTTTTATAGTTATGACGTCATGAGTACGGCTAAATATAACAAAAAAGTATACAAAACATTTGACACATTTCATTAAATTTGACAACAGAACTGACAATTTTTTTTTTATTTGCCCCATCGCGCAGGCTAAAGCTGTAAAGCCATTCTGTCACGTCTTCGGTTTTTACAATTCATGACATAAAGTAAACAAATCTTATGTCATAAAAGCGATATCAGAGTCCAAATAACGTTTCAAGTAAAATAATCCAGATATTTGTATCAATAAACCGAAAAACATCTCGACGTATGTGTATTGAAAATATTATTATGATCGCCGTTGACTTGACATTGACAAGTTTTGTTTTGGTTTGCCAGTCTATGAAAGTTGCCCGTCGAGATGACGTCATGAGACAACAATTGAAAGTCAAGTTTGATTTATGTTTTTTATTAAAATAAACCCCACCTCATAGTTTACAGACTTTTAAACGTAAAAATATTGTACAGAAATGTACTATTTCGAAATGGTTTTGGAATCAGTTAAGTTTTTTTTTTTCTTTACATACCGAATTCATTGCCAAAGTGGTGAAACCTCAGCATTAGTTCCAGTTACGGAAGTTTCACTTATCCAGGTCCCACTTAATCAAGTTTCACTGTACTATAATTACTTCCGTATGTTTACTCATTTGGTATAATATCTGCTTCAAGAGCTTTAGCGCGTGGGTTCGAATACACCCACAGATACACTCTCCTGATGGTAAGAGATAATATGTGTCCATGACCATTGCAGTGATACAGAACAAGTAGTAAAACAAAGTCCATCCAGGTCATCACTGCTTTGCCGCTCATTACTTCGATACTCTTGAATACTACTAATAAAGTGCGAACCGACAGGCGCTAACCTCATGTTGAAGAGTGGGTTCAAATCTCAACAATGAGCTCAAGCTGTTGGTGAAGGAAAACATCGTGAGGAAACCATAGCATGGTGGTAGGGTACTTTCTAGTACTCGGCTGGCTAGCTACCACACGAGAGTTGAAAATATACTGCCAAGCATCTAACAATGTGTTCTGGTGCCCTCGCTAGAGAGCCAGTTTCATTCCAGGATAAATGTGTTTACCATCTTTGACACAAACTGTCACTTAACATCAGGTGAGCTGTGGTAATCTTATTATCACATCAGCTTCGACTAATTGGCAATCTTATCCGTTATGTGTATTATAAGATTGTTATGTATCCTGTTAGGTTAGATATGTTCTGCATGTACCTCATGTTCGGTTAAGTATAGCGCCAATTTTTTAATACTACTTTCCAGAATTACCACTCAGCAGCATTCCCCGCGAAGATGAGGTAATTCCACCCGCACCACCTGAAGAAGAGTGATCCAAGGCTTTCAGTGTTTGCGCACTGCTGTGCTACAGACGCTCTGTGTAGGAACAAATCATGGAAGTGTAGGAAGAAGCCATAGATGTTATTGATTGAAACCATGGAAGTGACCACTGAAAACTATGGAAGTGATCACTTAAATTTGTGGAAGTGATCACTTAAAACTGTAAAAGTGATCACTTAAAACTGTGGAAGTGATCACTTAAAACTGTGGACGAATTTACTCAAAATTGTGGAAGCACTGGAAATGTTAGAAGTGAGATGATAATATTGCAATGTTGAAAACTTGAAGCTGCGGAAGTGAATTTGTAGAAACAGTGAGTGATAAAACAAAACGACCACTTAACACTGTAAAAGTAAACACTTGCAGCTGGAGGAACCCCGTTAAAGTGAAAGCTTTTAACTGTGGAAGTGAAATATGGAATTAAACACTTAACACTATGGATTTGAGTACGAAAAATTGTGAACATAAACACTTAAATCTGAAGCGACAGCTTTAAGGTGTTTTTGTAGCACTAAAAGATCTAGGTAAGGCTTTTGATATAAATTAGAAAACGATGAAAACTAAAAAAATATTAGGTGCACAATTAAATAATATGTTTCTATTCTTTAGAAGTATTTATTGAAAGAAATATTTTAACTTAAAATTTGTACGACTATTTTACATTCTTTGTTATGAGAAAAATAATGTGTTTTTTTTCTAATATCATTCCACACTATGTCAAATTAAAAAAAAATTATACATTGTACTAATTGGTGTCTAGTCTAAAAAAGTAGTGCTTAATGTAAAATACTTTTTCTTATACAGGGTGTCCCGAAACTCGACGTCAAGCGGGGTGTAAGGGAAGGGTAAAAATCTGAGAACTGGTATGACCTCTCACCACCAGATGTTGAGTTTCAGGACATCCTTTAATATTTAAAAAAAAAAACGTTTTTCTTGTACGGAATTACTCACGTTTGATTAGGTCAGGAACTGGCTCTCAAGTTAGGCTGCCTGGCAAATTTTCAACTTGAGATTACAACTACAATGTTACATTTAATTTCTCACTTTCGTAACTGTGGATTGTAGCATGCTTCCTGCTTTCAATAAGAAAATTAGACTGATATTAAATTTATAGTTTTGTTGATGTCTGTC
Source organism: Biston betularia (assembly GCA_905404145.2). Taxonomy (NCBI): domain Eukaryota; kingdom Metazoa; phylum Arthropoda; class Insecta; order Lepidoptera; family Geometridae; genus Biston; species Biston betularia. The sequence continues at coordinate 4,735,957 of FR989889.1, read as the reverse complement.
AGCTTGTTGAGTGTGTGATTGCCTCGGGTCGTGATTAATTAAGAAAACACTTTTAAGAAAAACTGTCTAAGGTATTTATTTTTAAAAATACAAATGAGCTTATCGACCGAGGAATTTTAGAGGAAATATGTGCGCGGTACACAACAGGCACCCGCTCGCTCCTCTCGGCCAAGACAACTCGGACAAGAACAAAGGTCGGGAGCCGGGCGGCCGCGGCAAATCTGCAGCCTACCCGTAACTTAAAACTATCTTATTCTATCTACCTACACTAATAATGAGCGCGTCGCTAACACAGCTATACAGGGGAAAACATATTTTTCATTTATACAAGATTAATGATATTTAATTTGTCACAGCAACTTATAACAGGGCAGGGTAGTCCAGGGAAGCAATGCCCTGGACTTCATTTGATACTTTAAAGGTATGCAATCCATTGCAATATTCATAGACATGCTTTGTCTCTTACCATTAAGAGATCGTTTCATTTCTCATTAACATGATTTTTTTTTTGTTTTGTAAAGGAAAAGGAAGAAAAAAGTATCGAATCTCACTTGACCCATGATTCTCTATCTCACATGACATTCCTTGCTGCATAGCGCTTATAACTTAACATGAATCTAAAATGTATTTTAATAGTTAACAGACGTCACGTAGAAAACATTGAATATTTTTTTATAAATCATACCATTTCGCGTAAATTTCTATCGGATTTCGTCATGTTAGATAAACGCGGCGTGTTACGTGCTCGTGGAACAGTATATCAGACTTAGTCGAACGTGAGTTATTGTAAAAATAAAAAAATTGAATTATTAAATGAAAATTTATCAGGTTTTTTATATAATGGGAAAGGGTGTAGCGGATTGTGGACTGAAACCTATCTATAAATTATATGTATAATTAAAGTGTAGATAGGCGTTTCGAAGTGATTTTATAGAAAGTGCCACATTTTGGACTGTATTTGTACTTAGCATTGTAACTTGAAATATTTGGATGTCCATTTATGAGCATTTTGCTATTTTTTATCGCCAATATTCTTGAATAGTTACAATTTTTTTTTTTTTATACTGTACTGATTTCTATAAGTTTCAACTAAATAAACAACCAAAGCAACGGTCATGGGTTCTAAAAGTAGATAGACGCTCGAGTCCTGAAAAGGGGCATCCATTAATTATGCGAGCTGAAAATGGGGGAGGTTTATTTTTTGACATCGGACTAGCCATGCGTTTGGCCACTAAGATGAAGCATGCTTGCCTAGGAAATACCGTTTTTTTAAGAAATTCCCGTTTTTCTTTAACAACCCCGTAGGATACTTTGGTAACACAGACACTGGCAACCAGTTCCACATATCAGCAGTACTTACAAGGAAGGTTGTCTGAAAACGGTTAGTGCGTTTAAAGGGAATTTAAACTGAGTGGTCTAATAAAATCTCATACTGAGGGGGGGTGAAATTAAACACAATAACATTCCCAAAAAAATTTTTTTGTGATTTTCTAACACTTTTTATTTTTCTATAGCGTCTGCGCTTTTTGTTTAGACCGGACAAATATTTTATTTTAATATTATGGAAGAATAAAAAATACATATTGTCAACAGAAAGAGAACAAAAGTTACTGAACATGCCATTAAAAGGATAAATAAATATCGTAGGACTATACACACAGCGCAATCTGGCCCCAAACTAAGCAGAGCTTGTGTGATGGAAGTCAGATAACTGATAGAATACATAAATACTTGTAAATACATACTTACAATACATACAGAACACCCAGACACAGAGCAAACATTTGTTAATTCACAAAAATGTTTGCCCTGAGTGGGAATCGAACCCACGCCCTATAGCTCTTAAGGCAGATATACTACCAATGAGCCAACGGGGTTGTCGGGGATGCTGACTGATTACGAATAACCCTGTATAATTAAAAAATCTCCGCTATTATAAAAAATTGTTCATTTTGTCCGTTAACAGAGTTTAACAATTAAAATTAATCTCATTTTGGGGGATGTTCAAATTGACAAAAAACTGCTCTCAGAATTAATGGATGATCCCAAACTTATTATGTAGTTTACTTCTCTCAACTAAAACCTATATAATTATGTACATTATAGTTTAAATTGTACCAATTACTTATCGCGTGCTTATTAAAGCTTAAATTGTGCTGTACTTATAACATAACCATAATACCTTATGTAATCACAATTTAACGCGATTTCATGAACTTTAGTTAGACCAATATAATCGAACAAATAGCAAATGAACGCTGCACATGTAAGGTGTAAATTTTGACAGATCATATCAACACCATAGGACGCAATTTTGAAGATTCTCACCAACTCGCCTCGGTGTGTGGTCTGAATCTGGTCGCGCTAAATATGGTACAAAATAATGTGTTTAAAACACATGACACTGGCAAATGCACAATATGCGACGCCAAAATCAAAGAAGAAGATATTTTTTAGTCTGACAACTAAATCCTTTAAAATTGGTTTTATTGCTATTCAAATATAAACTCCATTGTATTTTCAATTGATTGAGAATTGTCGGTACAGTTTGTTCGATTTTAATTATTAAGTAGTAAGTTTTTATAAAAAGTTTTTCATTTTTGCATTATTAAAAAAATCTACAATTCGGTATGTAAAGTTTTTTCTTTGTATTGATTTTATATTTTTTACTGACAGTAAACCTTATTTTATGAAACTAATTTGAATATTTCAGCTTTCTATGCGGTAGTTTATTTTTAATACGTTTTCAAACTTTTTATAGTTATGACGTCATGAGGTAGGCTGAATATGTTGAATATGCATTAGCCATGTAAAAAAAACAACGACGTAGATAAGTGTATGTAGGTTACAAGTATAACGGCAACCGTTGACTTAACATTGACAGATTTTGTCGAGGTTTGCCATTGTTTTTTTAGGCACTGAAAGAATCCTTATACAACCGACGACGTGGCGTCATTGGAGGTAAATTGAAAGTCAAGTTTATTTTATGTATTTTATTAAAATAAACCCCGTCTCATAGTTTAAAGAGTTTTAAACGTGAAAATCATGTACAGGAATGTAATATTTCGAAATGGTTTTGGAATCAGCAAAGTATTTTTTTTCTTTACATACCGAATTCTGCTTACGTGATATTTATTTTTTTACGTTTATATTCTAAGGTATATATAGCACATTTATCAACTCTGAATCGACTTATGACTGCCTCGCCTATCATCTGGCTGTCGACCTAACGCAAGCACGTAACAAAAGCCTCAGGTATATCGACAAGGCTACGCGCTTACGACTAGGCGTCAGGCGAGGCGCGGGTGATGTTGCGAAAGTGCGGTGATGTTAAGGCGTAAGCGCGGCGATGTTGAAGCGTAAGCACGGGAAACGCGAGCTAATCATGCACCGCTTGAAGTATTCAAGCTTGTTCTGATGCGAGGCGATGACGCTATTATGTTGATTTTGACAAGTCCATATAGGAGCATTCATTTTTAATTTAATTACTTTTATGAATCTAACTTTTTGGACACTAAAGATTATTCTATTCTATTCTTAGTGTGAGTTGCATTTGGGAATTATACGTATACAAATAATACTTAGGTACTAGCTCGAGTTGAGGCGGTGATGACACGTTTTCCAATTGATTAAGTGTGCTATTAATCCTTAATAAGTATAAACATACTAAATCAAAATATCCTGTACTCCTATTACTATACTAACAGGGTTATATTACATATCTGTTTAGTCTACTGATCGCTTAATTTAAACATTTAGTAAAATGTACCTACTTCTAAAATACATTCCAGATAAAAGATTGATTACTAAAGCTAGCATCAAAACTTGTATTGATTGTTATTTTTATAAGGGGCATAGAAATCAAATATTGTATCTTACCAGACACAATATGTAGCCAGAATTTTCGCTGAAAGAAATGTCTTTCGATCATATCTAAATTTGAATTTGAATCAATTCAATAAGTTAATGAAACCACACATAAACGATCCACCTGATCGATCGCCGCCAATCGACTATATTTAGTTGGATATCTCGCTATTAAAGGTTGGCCGGATATTCGGTATCCGGAAAAACATATATCCGTTCATCTCTAGTTGAGATTAACCATTGAAAGTCTCAAAGTAATGAGCGCCAAAGCAGCGATACCTCGAATACCTACTGCTCAAAGTTCTGTGTATTGTTGTAATGGTCATGGGCATGCGTTATCTCTTACCATAAGCAGTACGTATCGTTCGTCTCATTATTATTTTTACATAAATATTTTTCTGTCAGTTTTTGAGAATTATATGTATGCACTTTTATTAATTTTTTTTTTTTATGTAAAAAGTAATAAGACAAACGAGACGCTCTCCTGATGGTAAGAGATAACGTCTGTCCATGACCATTGCAGCGATACACAGAACTTTGAATAACAAAACAAAGTCCAGAGCATCGCTGCTTTGGCGCTCATTACTTTGAGACTTTCGATGTTTAGTCTCAACAGCCCAGTAATTTCGCTAGCTGCAGTACCCTTCAAACCGGAACACAGTAATGTCTACACACTACTGCTTAGCGGCAGAATAACTGGTACTGCGGTGGTACCTACCTAGACGACCTCCTGCTAAGGAGATCTACCATCAAGTAAATTAAATGTATGTATCAATTTTTAATCGAAAATTGATAATGTTAGTTTCAGAATTGTTATGATTTAAGTGGAACCTTATTAATTTTATAATTTACAAGTACCTACCAAATGTAATCATGGTTTATGGTAAAAATAAATCGAAATAATACTCGTGTACTTTTGTTTTATTCTTTTGTAAAAATACGTGAACGGTAAAAAAATATATATCATAGGACAAACAGCGCCATCTGACCTCAAACTAAGCAAAGCTTGTACTATGGAAGACAGATAACTGATAGATTAAATACTTTTATCTTTTTTTAAAATACATACAGTACACCCAGACAGAACAAACATTTGTTCATTGACAGCCCCGTTGGCTCATTGGTAGTATATCTGCCTTGAGAGCTGTAGGGCGTGGGTTCGTTTCCCACTCAGGGCAAACATTTTGTGAATAAACAAATGTTTGTAATGTCTATTAGTTATCTGACTTCCATCACACAAGCTCTGCTTAGTTTGGGGCCAGATGGCGTTATGTGTATTGTCCTACGATATTTATTATTATATATCACATAATGCTTAATGCAAGTGTGGGAAAATGGGTTATAATGCGATGATATGAAATTCACAGGTATACTAGTAGGGCAGAAACAAACGATATCTGTTTTGGATTAATTCTGTTCTGACACAAAAAATCGAATTACTGTGGAAGAATTATATTATGTACGGAATTTCTATAATAATATCCTGTTCTCTTAGAAATTGGGAAAAAAATAAAACAAGTTCGTCTATCTATTAATTTATTACAAACTTCACTCGACTTCGAGATCCTGTAGAAGCTCCTTTAGGTACTTCCTTCTAAGTTTCTTCTTATCCGAATAACGCCGTTTATCCAAATATGTAGAGAACGTTTTACATGTCCGCCCTGCACATTTGCCTTTAACCCTTTTGTAATAATCTTCTAAAGTTTTGTCAATCCTATGCACGGTATCTCTTAATTTCTTTCCGCCAGACGGGTTCATCCAGAAAAATGTTTGTATTTCTGTACAATGAGCGTTCATATAATCTGCTAAATTGGTAAATTCGAATGAAAGTTCTCTCATAACGGAATCGCTGGCAGAACATACTGTACACATCGTCTTATTTGCTTTACACTTGCAATTGCATACTCTATCATGTCCAAAAAACTTCTTAATCTTTTCCCAGTTTATATGTTTCGTTATCTCGTAAAACTTTGAAGGGGAGCTATGCAAATGCTCCTCTTTTATAATTTCGTACTTTTCAATCACATCCTTGTATAAATCTGCTATGTTACCCTTTTTTGGGGCTTCTACTTTGGGAGTTGAAGGAACAGGTTTTACATTAACATCATTTAAAATTAGTTTTTGTGCTAGTTTATCGTTGTATTCAGTTGTAAAACCGAAATTACTTAATAGTTTTGCAATACTATCGTCAGTTGTAGTTTGTACATTTTCAAATGCTTTTGCACTTTCAAGTGTAAAATAAGATTTTAAAGATTTATCTTTAGGTTCTACTAGTAAATATAAATCAGAAGAAAGATTTTTTTTTGTTGTTTCATAGAAAGGTGTTAAAAGGTCGATTTCTTCCGTAGTATCTAATGGCACAGTAATATCGTAGTTTTTACCAGTACGTGTAACCGTCATTGCCGAAATTTTTTGTAATAGTACATCCAGAGAATCTTTCGCAATATTGATATTATTTACATCTTGTTTTGAATGCATATCAAGAGCATCGTTATATTTAAAGGTTGCACCCAATGCATTTTCTTGTTTAAGGTGTGCATCAGTTTTCATAAGCGTATTTTTTTCTTTATGTTCCGTAACTTTATTATCGAATAACCTAGATGTTGTTTTTTTCTTATGTACGTCATCAACAGCCTCATTATGTTTATAAATTGTATCAGACTTAAAATGCAGATGTTTGTTGTTATTAATTTTAAATCTTTCATTTAATTTAGCTGTAGTTTTTTTACTATATAAGTTAATGCTATTGTCTAATGTTCCACTTTTATGTTTCAAATCATTAGCTGCTGCATCAGTCGTATAAACAAAGGGAACTTTTTGATATTCTGATATTCTTTTATCCAAGAGCTTGGCTGTACTTTGTTTCTCAACCGCATCAATGCCATTATCAACTGCTCCACCGTATTTGTATGCCATATCAGTTGTAATAACCATAACTTGCTCCTTGTCGTCTGGAGATTTTTGTGCAGAAGTTTGATGTTGAAGTTTATAATTTGGTATGCTTTTCACAAAATCCTCAGCATCTTTTAGTGAAGACCACTCTTTTTCAGTGATAGAAGTAGCAATTGAAGAATTTGAACCATAGTGTTCCTTGTTGTTTGTACTACTGGTTTTGGGAGAAGAGTTAATGCCAATTTTATTATCATGTAACTTATTGTGACGGTTAGTACTTTCAGTGGAATTTGCTTTTCGCCCTTTCGTTACTATGCCATGGTTTAAGTTTTTAGTATCTTTATTAAATGAATCTTTGGTTGTTCCGAAAATTCCTCCACTGAATTGCTGAATAAAACAAAATATACTTAATTTATTTATTATGTATATTAATTAGTAATGATTGAATGTTATTTTATTATTTATAGTATTTAATATTAATTGTATCTGACAAATTAATAATTGTTTTTAGTAATTTTGCTGTAGTTAACAAAATAAATCTTGTTATAACTCGTTGTCTACTCATGATAAAGGATGTATAGACGGTGAAGAAGATATTTATTTTGTGAAGCTAAGTTCAAGAACACAGTACCACCAATAGTAGGCACAGTTTCCAACAAATTTTCACATTACAAATTCCGTTACAGTACAAAATTACTAACTAATATATTATTTTTTATTAGCATTTTCAAACGGTTACAAGTCCTAGGCACTGAATGCGATGGATTCGGCACCCGTACGGTGATACAATTGTAGATAAAAAGCTTTTGTCTTTGTCTAGAGAAACTGAAGTGATTTTGAATAGATATAGTCGAAACTACGGAGTACTGTAACTATGACTATGACTACAAACAACAAACCCCTGCAAAAAATACTAAAATACAATCTACCAATGGATTACAGACTCATACACTACATTATACTATAATACCTAGGCTTGCGTTTGACTGCCATCTCGAAGATCGAAGATGTGGTCTGCGATACAACACGCTTGCCCAGAAGAAACCGATTCATTCGCGACTTGAACTTATTTCAATGTATTTATCGGGAAATAACTACTGAGACAGCAAATTTCACTGTTGAACGGTTTGTGTGTTCCCCATAGTTTTTGTTAAATAAGCATATGCATTTCATTACTTGCTCGTGAGGTCCGTTAGAAATGTTATTGCTAAATACTGATTCAGGATCTGAAAATTTCTTCATCAATTGTTCTTCGCTTATAATGTTTACCATCGACATACGGCTAATTAGATTCTCTTTTTGTTTTGTCTTCTTCATAACCTGTGAAATGAAATGTGTAAATTACTTTTGCGATAAAAATTTAGAATCTGCATCATACGCATTAAAACTTACAGGAGTCGTCCCGACGTCGACGTTATTAGAAATTTTCATTTTTGTTGACTGGTTTACTGAACAGAAACAAAATTAACAATCAGATTTTGATAATAGGTTGCCTTTAAGTCGCAGATGCATCGGTTTCTTTAAAGTTAGCGTGCTTCATCGAAGACCGTATCTTCGCTTAAAATCAGGCGAGATGGTCATCAAATGCAAGCCTATCCAGTAAAAGAAAAATGGATAAATTTAAAGATTTTATTCTCCAAAATGGCGTGGTCTGTGTAAAAGTGCCGAATTTGTCTTTCCAACTGTTATAGTTAAAGTTACATCAGAAAGAGAAAGATAACGCACTCGCTGTCTATCAGAACGGAGAAACTACTTGGAGGGAATTGGAATCATGAGATTTAGAAACGGGAGCGAGGCGGAATTAAAATAATGTGAAGAACATTACTGGGCTGTTAAGATTAACAATCGAAAGTCTCAAATTAATGAGCGCCAAAGCAGCGATGTTCCGGACTTTGTTTTGCTACTGAGAGTGCCGTATATTGCTGCAATGATCATGGACATGTGATCTCTTACCATCAGGAGAGCGCCTTCGTCTCATTACTTTTACATTTAAAAAATCTAAATTATGCTTACTGTATGTGTGTTTAGGTTTAATTGTCGTAGTTGTTTTCTTAAAATATGGCCGAGTATATCTTAAAGTTTGCGTATTATAATTATTCAATCTCGGTAAGATATCATGCAATTTTAAAGTAGGATTGATATTTTGATATTCCATTCTTAAATATGAAGTAACATCTGTGTTTGGTTCTTTAGAACTTCTTAATGTATATTTTGTGGGTGTAGGATGTACTGGGATGTCATTGCTCCACATGTAATTTACAGGGTCAGCAGCTTCTATATGTTTTGTTTCATCATTTTTTTTGTCTGCATTTTTCTTCTCCGCTTGGAATAGTATATCGTTAATTATGTTATTAATGGTTTCAATTTCTGAATTTATTTGGGTGAATGAAAGTTGTGCTAGGTGTAATAAACTGGAAAAAAAAAATTGGTAAAATTCAATAGAACTGTCACGAGGTAGTTTTTCAATAATACATTGATATAATGGTATGAACTTAATTAAAAGCCCTATTAATTTTTTAACACCTTAAATTTGACTAACATGTCGTATAGTACCTATGATACCCTGAGTAGGTGCAGCCAATGTATGAAGGCACCGGAACAACAAAATTCTGAATTTTTGATGACCTCCTTCCTGAGTTTGGACCTGAGGCTGATTTTTTTTTATTTATGAAATCTTAGAGTAAATTTGTTTAAAGCAACAATTGAGGGCATGGGTTTCTATGTTATATATACATATGTACGTACCTTAAAACATATAAAAATAACATGTAGATATGTACAAATAACGTATTTACAAGATAATTTAATAATGAAGGACAGTTTATTAGGTATTGCTTGTGTTCTTGAGCGTCATTCTGTCATTTTCATCAAATGGCATGAAAGAGATTCAAACATAAAGGTTTTGTTATCAATAGATATCCTAGAGATTGACAGATAAGAACAAACCCTTTTTCAAGAGTTTCACTCGTGTCACCCCGTTGTATTTTTTTCCAAAACTAGTGTTTTGTCAATGCATAAAAATGGTGGTGTTTTATTTATAAAGTGCCGAATCACAAGCGCAAGTGTGGGAAAATGAAATAATGTGATGAAACATGATTTTTCGAGTTGCTTCCAAAACTCCATCAAAATTTATAATAAAGTCACCACTACTTTTCTAATAAAGCATGACTGACACAGACTGTACTTGACCAAGACTGAACAGTCCATTATAGTCAAAGTCCAGTCTGGACAACTAGGCAACTTATTTAACTTTTGAAACTTGAAAATATAAAACACTTGACACTGGCAAATCCTCAAAATGCGACGCCCAAACCAAAGAAAAAAAGCAATGACAAACATACTTCGTTATAATCTTGATCTTCGACCCTTCATCATTATTCGTTTAGGCTCAGATGGAATGAGAGAAAGGTGGTGAAGGCTTTGATGAAGGGTCCAAGCTGAGGCTTCGATAGAGAGAGGATTATTCGATCTGAGGTTATAATGTTATCAAGGGAACGGACAACTGAATTGAAGTTTAAGCGGGAATACGAAAACATCTTATAGCAGCAGTATTTATGTACGCCAGAAGTCCAAGTCCCAATTTTCAGAAGTAGGTATCTACTTAATCTTTTCATTATGAACACAGTTATATCAATATGAAAAAATTGTATTTATTATAAAATATAATATAGTACATACCTTTTTTGCATATTACATTATTTTTCAAAAATTTAGAATAAATGACCTATGTTTAGGTATTTGCAAAATTACGTGACTGAATATGATAAATTTACAAAGCGCTATCAAAGCTTCTAGTACTAAATGTTGTCATTACTTTACTAAGGTATGACCGGATTTGACCCTAATTTACTTCGTATGACTGTGACTTTGACTTATTTCACTCTACTTTTAACATATTGTTTATTAACTAATCTTGGCGGAGTTTTGGCGGGAACGCGGGAAGAGTCGTGTCGCTCCGTTGTATTTTTTTCCAAAACTAGTGTTTTGTCGAGTGTTTATGCATAAAAATGGTGGTGTTTTATTCATAAAGTGCCGAATTACAAGCGCGAGTGTGGGAAAATGATATAATGTGGTGAAACATGAGTTTTCGTGTTGCTTCCAAAACTCCATCGAAGCTTTGTAGTAAAGTTGCCACTACTTTACTAAAGCATGACTGGAATTAACTGACACGAACTGGACTTGACAAAGACGACTTTGACTAAAACTAGCTACGATGGCACTTATTGAACTTTTGAAACTTGAAAATATATAATTACTTGACACTGGCAAATGCTAAAACGCGACGCCAAAACCAAAGAAAGAAAGAAAGAAGAACTAATCTTGGAAAATAACTCTGTATTGGCAAAATGCATAAAGTATAATGTGAAAAAAAAGCTTTGAAAGAAAAAGATTTGACGTTTGTCAAATGACAATCCACTAGAATATTCTTTTCCGTTTTCTTTTCTTTCATTCACGCGATACCAAGCGAGTACGTATCTGAAATTTATTATAAAATAAAAATTCTTATAAGAATTAATCAATGAAATAATTTTCTTTCACTACTTATTTTTATAATTGTATTTGCTAGTGTCAAAATTTATGCGTGTGACTTATAGAATTAAAATTGTCATAGGTTATGTAAAGTGAAAATTTCGTAATCAGGAGAAATATTTTTAGAATTTAATTTACGTGGTTTTTAAGGTTGTGTTTGATTTTGCAGCAGGACACACTTGGATATAATGAGAACGACACAAATTGCCCAGTACGCATTGAGACTCACATATTCGCAGGTAAGACTTTTTTATGCACATTAAAATTTGTCTATCCGTACCTTCACCGCATTTTATGTAGAATAAATACCCACCTTTATTTTTCTGTAACATGTACACATTGTTTCTAAAATAAAAAAACGGATTGTGGGCAGGGAGGCCTTTGCCCTGCAATGGGACATTACAGGCTGATATTAATAAAATAATAAAAACATGTGTAAACTTCCTTGCGCTATAAATATACCCACTAGATTTGTATGAAGTCGGCAAATGCAATTTTAATAAGCAGCACTATTAAATACAAATTGATGGAAACATGATCTTCAAAAAAAATATCTATATTCCTAATGTCACTTAAAAATATTACTATGTAATATCCAGTAATAGATATTATCTATAGAATAGTCTCCTATCCACATTTTACGTCTACTCACCATTATTTAAATGGTTTGGTACTAGTTTGCCATTTTATGCATTAAGTAGATGACCCATGAAAAGGACATTGTCATAGCAGTAGACTACCTACTCCTCCATATTGTGTAGTAAGCCAAGCTGAAGACAATGGATGCAACTCAGGATTGTTAAGTCCAGTAATAACAGAAAGTGTACAACCTTGTGGTAGGTTGAGGGTATGCACAATACAAACTACACTATATACATAATATATTGTAGTGGTGTGTTTAAGATTGCACTTGCAACATGCACTTTCTCTACATCGTATAAAACAAAGTTGCTTCCCCCCATCGGTACACTTAGATCTCCCTGTTGGAATAAACATGTACTAGTCCTATATTAGTCTACATTGCACCTGTGTGAGGGTGGCTTGTCTATACTATTATAAAGAGGAAAGATTTCATTGTTTGTTTGTATTGAATAGGCTCCGAAACTACTGGAACGATTTCAAAAATTCATTCACCGTTGGGAAGCTACACTATCCCCGGGTGACACAATTATGCTACTTTTTATCCCTGTATTCCCACGGGAACGGGAACTACGCGGGTGAAACTGCGAGGCGTCCGCTCGTATGTTATAATAAGGGTTACATATGGGAAGTAACACCTCGTAGATCAGGGTCAACTGGTTTTACTAGATACAATTAATGTCACATGGCAAGCCTTGTGGTTGGTCTCATGTAATGCATTTGTCGGGCTTCGATGCACTGATTGAGTTAAATGACATTTGTTTAAAGTTTTTAACTCCAGTTGCTGTATGCTGATTTACATCCTGGTTTCAAGTGAATACATATTAGGATGAAAATTGTAAGTTTGGGCCCAGAACATAGCACTTTAGTTTATGAATAGATTCAGAAAAAAAACTGAAGAATATTGATAAATGAAATTTTTTAATTGTATGCTACAGTCGCTGCGCCCCGCGGTGTTACCCGCTACATTTTTTCGGGATAAAAAGTAGCATATGTGCTAATCCAGGGTCTCAGCTACCTCCATACCAAATTTCATCCAAAACCGTTCAGTAGTTTTTGCGTGAAAGAGCAACAAACATCCATCCATCCAAATGTTTCACATTTATAATATTAGTGGGATTTTTGCAAAATTTTGCTAAGATTTATTTGATAGTGAAATCCGTCTGTTGAAAGGCATCTTCAGTGAGGCAAGGTCAGCTTAACTTGAAGCCGTTCTACAAAACGTAGTGGAGATAATTTTGTGCTCAATACAAAGAAATTTAATTCACTCTTAGTTTGATTGGCTCTGCATTTTTTGTCTCGTCAAAAAAGTCAAGGTCGCCGAGTAGGTATGAATGTAATAACCGGTCTTAAATCTTTTTCAGTTGTTATGAGGAAATTATGAATTTATAGGTACTCTCAATTCTGTAAAGGAAAATATAGTAAAAACATCTGTAAAGGAAATATGATTTTTTTTTATGGTGAAGAGGCTAGGTATTTGACTACAGCTCACCTGATGTTAAGTGACTGTGTGGTCGAAGATGGTAAAGCACACCTACCCAGAAATGGAACGGGTTCTCAAGTGAGGCTGCCGGATCACACCGTTAGACGCTTGGCGGGAGATTTTCAACTTGGGTGGTAGCTAGCCAGCCGAGTACCATAAAGTATCCTACCACCATGCTATGGTTTCCTCACGATGTTTTCCTTCACCGGCAGCTCAAGCTCATTGTTGGGGTTCACGCCCTTCGGCATGCGAACCGACCGCGCTAACCACTGAGCTATCAGCTAGAAGAAAAGTGTAGAAAATAAAATAATCTTATGAGCTACACAAATGGCGGCCTTATCGCTACGAACAATCTCTTCCAGACAACCAAGAATGGAAAACACTATACAGCAAATTCTCGATACCTTATTTCACAGAAATCAATCACAGTTTCTAGAATAACTCCGCAGATCGTGAACCTTTTATCAATTTGACCATCCCTATCTTAGTTTTTTTATTTGAAAATAGGCTTATCGTTTAGATCAATTTCTGTAATCTACACAATACGCGTGTTATAGATAAATATGTGGTAGTTGTATCGTTAAATCACTTTACAAATTAGCGAGCTATGACGTCAAAGACAAACAGTGGCTCGTGCCTTCCCGGCGCCTCTCAAGATAAAATTATCGTTGAGGAAAATATGGAATCCTTTTCTTATTATAATGAGTAACATAGAACTCAAATGTTTTTAAACAATAAGCGTCAAAGTAGCGATGCCTTAAATTTTGTTTTGTTTCTCAAAGCTCTGTGTATCGCTGCAATGGTCATGGACAGGCGTTATCTCTTACCATCAGTAGAGCGTCTCAACAGCCCAGTAATTTCGCTAGCTGCAGTACCCTTCAAACCGGAACACAGTAATTCTGCAGCAAGCAGCTTACACACTACTGCTTAGCGGCAGAATAAGTGGTACTGCGGTGGTACCTACCTAGATGACCTCCTGCTAAGGAGATCTACCACCAAGTAAATAAGTGCTTCCCGGGAAAAAAACATATAAAAAAACTGTCATACGATCAACTGTCCTATATGGACAATAACATTTATTTTAGATTTCAGATCACTAAATATTTATTTTAATTTAATGCAAGCATTTTTGTTTCTTTTATGAGAAATCTTTAACCTTCATTTGGGCCCCTAACTAATTTTGATATAGGGCCCGCTACGCCGCTGCTGACTTACTACAAAGAGGTACCAAATAATGCAAGGACACTTCCGCAGATGCCTGGTACCAACGCCATTAATGTGCTGTTTGCAAACGCGGAAGAAAAGTTTCCTACTTCCTATTTCTACCGTAATAATTGCAATCTAATTTTATTTTACGAGTAGGTGATGTTTAAGTTTCTGGCAATGTCCCTTTTGTTTGCATGTAGAAATAACTATCTAGTAGATTTTGTGGTGTATTAATTTTGAAAGTGATGTCAAGAGATAATACAATTTGGTTGGGCAGCATTATAGTAAATCATTTCATTTCTTCTCGTCACACATAAGTAAATAAATAAATATCGCAGGACATTACACACATCGCCATCTGCCCCCAAACTAAAGCAAAGCTTGTATTTTATAAGTCTGATAGTAGATAGAATACTTTGATACATACTTATAATACATACAGTACACCCAGACGCAGAACAAACATTTCTTTATACAACACAATGTTTGTCCTGTGTGGGAATCGAACCCACGCCCTACAGCTCTTGAAGCGGATAATCTACCAATGAACCAACAGGGCTGTCTGAAGTCTGAATTGGTTTTGGTTATTTATAATAACAAAAATCAAGTAGGTGTAGTATATGCATAATGTTTAAATACAGCATGTATTTTCTAAGTTGTGTTCCTTCCTTATATACTTATGTCATTTTGAGTTATTTACCTGGAAGCTTTGACCATGTTAGAACAGCCGTGAACATTTGCTGACCACTCGTGAATATTTTGTCTGCGATTAAGTCTCGTTGATAAATATAAATATAATCTGGATGCACGGCAGTGCCACCGCCAAGTCGAGCAAAAAAGCTGCACGGCCGTACCGTCCTTTCCACCAACCATCCACCATCCTTTTATCAAAGTAGTTCAGACCATTTTCGACCTTTAGAACTGTTTCGAGATACTTTTAGGTCACGGTTACATTAATACCCCATTGTCAAAAAAATCTAAGATTTAATTTAATAGCCCCAGAATTTTATCGCTATTTCTCATGAATCAGACATCCGTCTGGTCAAAGACACGTTACTGCGCAGATGTCGAGTATGACTGATAATAACGTGACATACTCGTATGTAGATGCGTGTGTCGATTGAACTGATTTGAACTGGATCCGGCGCTCACTGGCTCGCAAATTGTCATAAGGATAATAAAAGACAATTTTAAGAGTGGCATAGAGAATTTCTCGCAAAGAAACCCATTTTTCCCTCTGCCCATAATTACGCTATAAAGAATAAGCTACCATTTGACCGTAGCTCGGAAGTAAACAAACATAACTCGCAAATTTAATTCAATTTATTAAGAATAAAGTAATTAATTGATCTAATTTTTTTTAAGATAAAAGCTAAACGTGTTCCGGCAGCCCGACTTAGTTAATTCCATTCCAGGCTAGGTGTATTTACCATCTTCAACCATACCGTCACTTAACATCAGGTGAGCTGTGGTCAAACACCTAGGCAACAATAAAAAAAACTTTTGCAATGGGACCTTAACATTTCTTAAAGAAAAAAACACACACTCGATGAAACCGAGGAGATATAATTAGGTAGGTACCAATTATAAAGTCGAATAAAATATATTATGACAAATTTTACGACAATTTTTTTCTGACATCTATTTTGAAAACAAGCCTTTGTTTTGCAAACTGAAATAACTGTCCCCCTACCAGCGGTAACTGATGGCGTAGAGCCAATTACAAACAATTAAATAATACGCATATTCTAAAAATACTTCGCAAAATTTGTTTACCACCTCAAGGTCCAATGTTAAAATCATATTTACATACTAACAATATGTATTTACATACTATAAACCCATTGAAAATCTCAAAGTAGCGACTCCTTGGACTTTGTTTTCCGCGGTGGTCACGCGTCATTTCTTACCATCAATAGAGCGTCCCGTTCGCCTCATTGCTTGTTTGTTTTTGTATGTTTTTGGTACAATGTAAAAACTTTATTTCTTTCTATTAAAAAAAATCGAATGGAGCTTTGATAGTGTCTGCCTAGCCATCAGGTAATAAAAAAAAAGTACACTCCAAATACAAATATTTTATTGATAACAACATAGTTACAAGTCAAAATCCGTAATATGATTTCAAATATATCATTTTGAAAAAGTTTTAAAACACTGATTACATTACAACGAATCAAAAACAAGATGTCAAAATATATTTTACTTAGTTAGGTATAATTATGTCAATGTAAAAAAACATTGTCGCAAATATTGATAAACCAAAGTAGATATTATACCACTTATTATTAATACGACTATAGATATTAGCGGACGCCTCGTGGTTTCACCCGCGTAGTTGCCGTTCCCATGAGAATGCAGCGATAAAAAGTTGCATATGTCATCCGGGGACAGTGTAGCTGTCAAACGGTGAAAGAATTTCTGAAATCGGTCCAGTAGTTTTTAAGTTTATTCGTTACATACAAAGATACAAATCTTTCCACTTTATAATATTAGTATAGATATATCGTATACGCAGTGGAAACAAATGCTTTACCACTTTCATTTTATCCGAAAAAATTCCAGAGATAGCAAAAACATAGGTGGGCAATGTTGATAACCTCTTATGCAATCAGTCACTGCGCAGACGGTCTTATCGCCTACCTTCAGATTTGTTAGATATGGGCGATTAGGCGCATGCCGTTAAGGTATTTATGGGTTAGATTGTATGCCAAGAGGCGCGCGTCTTTTGTACATCACAATATGAAGTAGTTTGAAGTTTGAGTCGATTACTATACAGAGTTTTTTTTTTCTTGAGTTTTGGCGTCGCGTTTTAGCATTTGCCAGTGTCAAGTATTTATATATTTTCAAGTTTCAAAAGTTAAATAAGTGTTTCGTAGCTAAAGTTATAGTCAAAGTCCAGTCTTGGTCAAGTCCAGTCATGCTTTAGTGAAGTAGTGGCGACTTTATTATGAAGCTTCGATGGAGTTTTGGAAGCAACACGAAAAGTCATTTTTCACCACATTATATCATTTTCCCACGCTCGCGCTTGTAATTCGGCACTTTATGAATAAAAAACCACAATTTTTATGCATAAACACTCGACAAAACACTAGTTTTGGAAAAAAATACAACGGAGCGACACGACTCTTCCCGCGTTCCCGCCAAAAAACCCCTCTACAAAGTTATTAACTAAAGATGGTACTCCATACTCCACACATGCACTCACACACACACAAACTTGTTTTCATTTTTAATATTTTATATAAATTTATGTTAAAATTGTTATGTAGGTATATGTATATACGAGCATGGAACGAAAGACACTAGACTTCGCGACACAGGTTTTCCTAGTGTGAAGTCTAGGGTACTTACTCAATTACATAATGATAAGTTTTTTTTTAAGAACATCCAGGCACAGAACAAACATTTGTTTATTCACAAAATGTTTGCCTTGAGTGGGAATCGAACCCACGCCCTACAGCTCTCAAGGCAGATATACTACCAATGAGCCAACGGGGCTGTCAGTACAGTACAATTACAGCTACTAGCTTCCGAGCTACTTATTGTAGCCTTGAAGTACGGGGGCAGGTTCTAAAATAAACCCAAGATCGATATGCACCTATCATTGTGAGGTAGGTCGCGACAAAAATTATTTAAATGACTTTACTGTTAGTATAATCAATGAATTCTTGGGCGAATTATCAAGGCATGTAATTTGGCAGCGAAACGTGTACTGAAATAGTGTTGTATGAGGACACATGGCGCCAAATCGCCGGCACCTAGGTCAGAGATTCAGAGATGCCAAGTGAAAGGTTCAAGGAACTATTCAAAAGAGGTGTCTTGTCGGGAATTCGGAAAAATAATTTCGCTGCTGTATTATTTTCCGAAACTTGTGTACATTCAGAGTGCTTGTATCAAACACTCAAATTAAACTGCAAACCGCATTTAACCAAATCGAAAATTTCTGTCAGTGTTAAGTCGTCACCGGACCTATTGTCGAATAGTCCAACATGACTTCAGTCTGTCCCAACTCACGATCGATCAAAACCGACTCCACTCATCAATGTACTTGGTGGTAGATCTTCTTAGCAGGAGGTCGTCTAGGTAGGTACCACCGCAGTACCAGTTATTCTGCCGCTAAGCAGTAGTGTGTAAACATTACTGTGTTCCGGTTTGAAGGGTACTGCAGCTGGGCTGTTAAGACTAACCATCGAAAGACTCAAAGTAATGAGCGCCAAAGCAGCGATGCCCTGGACTTTGTTTTGTTAAGTTCTGTATATCGCTGCAATGGTCATGGACAGGTGTTATCTCTTACCATCAGGAGAGCGTCTCGTTCGTCTCATTACTCTTTTACATAAAAAAAAATACGCACTTTCCAACCTCAGGGTCGTGTCGTGTCGCTCCTTTGATCTGGACGTGGGATAGGTTACCCGAGATTGAATCAGTATCTTCTAGGCAAGCGTGCTCCATCGTAGATCGCATCTTCACTTAACATCAAGTGACATGGCATCAAACGCAAGCCTATTCATAATTTTAAAATACTGATCGATTTACTCGTAACGCCATCGGAGCAATCCCTCGCCAACATGATCCAATATCGTCAAACATGCACGATTTATCTCTCTCTGTGTACACGTGGAAGGTTGGACGAGGGTTTTTGACCACATTTCCATTTGCTGACGTCATGTTACTAACTAGGTGAGTGTTAACTATATCTAAACGCAAAATACAATAGCTCTACGTCACTCTATCCACAGATTGAAGTAACAGTTGATAAGATGCTGTCGTTACCCAAAATGATTTCGCAATACACTTTTAGCAAAATGTTATCTAAAAATGTGTACATTTATTTTCTAAGTACTAGCCCGTCCTGGCTTCGCATGGGTAAACATTTAATTTGAAAGAAAAAAGAAAATAATTTTATTGTATCTAATGCTGCTACCGCGGCCCTAGCTGTAAGTCTGCGAATGGAAGAAGGAACCCGCTCGACGTCCCAGCACGTCTGGGGATGTATATTGGATATAATCTTCAATAAACTAACATTAAAAACATGCACCGATCAAACCCGAACCCATAACTGAAAACTGCGTCAAAATCGGACTAGTAGCTTTGGAGAAAAATGGCAATATGTATTTGCACAAACAAACATCCTCTCACCCCAAACGCATATACCGTTCCGTCGTGGGTAAAAAGAGATGCGGTCTACGATGACGCACGCTTCCATAGAAGATAGCGAGTCGCGAGCGATTTGAAAACAGATTGTGTCCATCGGAGAGCAACCTCGGATAGTGCATTATTATTTTATTGACATAAATAAGTGTTATTTTCACTTGAGCTATAATGTTTATTTTGATCTTGACATATATTTCATTTAAGATAACTAAAGTATTTACAAATAATCTCTTGCAAAAATATAAATGTGTCGTCTTCTTTCTCTTTTTTCCGTACCCAAAGGGTAAAACGGGACCCTATTACTAAGACTCCGCTGTCCGTCCGTATATAACTCATAAACCGTTATAGTAAGACAGTTGAAATCTTTACAGATGATGTATTTCTGTTGCCGCTATAACAACAAATACAAATAAAGGAATAAAATAAATAATTAAGAGGGCTCTCATACAACAAACGTGGTTTTTTTGCGGACGCCTCGCGGTATCACCCGCGTAGTTCCCGTTCCCGTGGGAATTTAGTTAAAAAGTTTCAATGCGTTTTGATAAAGTTCTGGCCGGTAAAGCACGCCTCCTTCATTAGGTCATTTGCTATGAGACTTTTTTCGCCTGTCACAATTACAACAATAATATTTCTGACATACAATAAAAGCGCCATTTGGCTCGGCACGCATAAAGCGATAGCATCAAAATGCGTAGTTTAAAATGTATAAATACATAGTACACAAACATTCACATGACTAAGCCCACGCGGTCGCTATTTTAGCGAAGCCAGATTTTTTTATGAATCGGAATGTATGTTACCGATTTATGCATTTTCCTTTCGTATGACAAATAAACAAGTTCTTCATCATCATCATTTCAGCCGTAGGACGTCCACTGCTGGACATAGGCCTCCCCCATTGACTTCCATAAAGACCGGTTGGAAGCGGCCCGCATCCAACCGGAAGTTCTTAGCTAAATGTTTTCATATTAGTACCGACAACTTTTGCGATGTTTTTAATAATAATAAATACTGGGGCACATTCCGCTCAGCGCTATCTAGCCCTAGTAGTAAAGCTAAGCAATCATATAAAATGAAACGACAACACATTTTTTTTATGTCAAATCAAATGTATGAATGATTTTTGAGTTTATGATTTATGATGTAGATTATACTAATAAATAATCTGTCGACAGCCCTGTTGGTTCATTGGTAGTATGTCTGCTTCGAGAGCTGAAGGGCGTGGGTTCGATTCCCACTCAGGACCAACATTTGTGTGACTAACATCGATGTTTGTTCTGTGTCTGGGTGTACTGTATGTATTATAAGTATGTATTTACAAAAAAAAAAGTATTTAAGTATTCTATCAGTTATCTGTCTTCCATAGCACAAGCTCTGCTTAGTTTGGGGTCAGATGGCGCTGTGTGTAATGTCCTGTGATATTTATTTATTTATTTAACTACTGTTTTAGCTGTGATTTCACTGTAAAATTATGCTCCATTTGTCCATAAATGGAAAAAAAATTGTATGGAAATCGAACCACCCAGTTACGATAATATTATTTATTCTTATTGAGTGGCACATTGAATCGATAGAGCTGAATAACAAATAGATCTATGATATTGAAGCACTTGGCTGGTTTTTTGTATATCACACATCTTGCTTTACTAGCTCTGTCACCTATCCTCAAAGCTCTCTATTCCTAATAGGTAGGTTTTAAACAATAGAAGCACGATGGCCTTGGTGTCGATGTCTGTTCTCTTCTTTATACTCAGCTGGTTATTAACAATTATTTTTCTTTGTCCGCAGCCCGCGAATCGTGAGAAAATGATGTCTCGGTCCGCAATGCTGCTCGCTGCGGTCGGCCTCGGCCTATCCACGTTCAGCGTTCGCCAGATGATCATCCACCAGTCCAGGCGAATCTAGGTCTTTCTTTCCACGAGTCATCCCAGATTGTTCGACGCGGACTGCCCATCGAAAACAATTCTATATCAATACCATAAGATTATCAATCAATTGAGAAACGAGGTGTAGAAATGTTTTTGTCTACGAATTTCGCGTCGAAACATTTGGATCTTTTAGTTTTTGGTATAAACGTCGCCATTGTCCCCACTACATGCTAAGATTCAAATATGTTTATAATCTTACATGTTATCTGTATTATACGACTCCTGAACGTATTTTCACAGTAAATGAATAATTAAATGTGATTTTAATTCGTGTCAAAATGCGTTCTTTTGTAGTTGCGTCATTTTTCGGTTGGTGCGTAAATGAATTGTGATAATAAAAAATTGTAAATGCGGAGGATAGTAAAAATGAAAATGTAATTTATTTATTTTTAAATTCTTTTGCGTGCGCTTGTGTAATATTTCCACCTTTTAATAGAATTTTAGAATTAAGTTTTGTGTCTATGACGGTTGAATTGAAGTTAGCATGGTTGTATGGTTGTATTTTATCTGTCTTCTTTGTGATGGAAACCAAATAAAAAAACTGAACACTAGTTTTGTTGGTTTTATTTTTAACACGTTCCTTTGCCAATTTTCAGAATGGCGCTTAGCTACTGAATTATGAAACAGAACAAAAAACAGTCGTGTGTGTAGGCACGTGACATAAGTGTAGGTGGGTAGTTATAAATAGTACCTTTAATAGCAACCGCGAAGAAAATGATGACATTCAAATAATGCTTAACATTTCGTATGAGTTTCGAGTCTTCCACACTCAAACAAATATGTACACAAAGCAAATATATAGATAGAGATTTACTACGATAACATGACCCGACCTTACATCTTCGACCACACCTTCACTTAACATCGGGTAAGCTGTGGTCAGAAACAACTTTTCAAAGTCTGAAATCGTGAAAAAGGAACAAGTCTTTATTTAGGTAGGTAGTACTTATCTTGAGCAGTCTTGTCAATAGTTACTAGGTAATTAAAAATATATCTAGGTATATTTTTAACACAAAGAAATCCTTCGGATTTTCATGTTTCGATTCCTAGCTCAACATCTATGGTTTTTTTTTTTATACAGAATAGGTTCGCGTTTGACCACACCCTGCCTGGGAGTTTTGGCGGGAACGCGGGTAGAGTAGTGTCGCTCCGTTGTATTTTTTTTCCAAAACTAGTGTTTTATCGAGTGTTTATGCATAAAAATGGTGGTGTTTTATTCATAAAGTGCCGAATTACAAGCACGAGTGCGGGAAAATGATATAATGTGGTGAAACATGACTTTTCGTGTTGCTTCCAAAACTCCATCGAAGCTTAAAGTAAAGTCGCCACTACTTTACTAAAGCATGCCATTTAGATGTAAGACATGAATTATAGCAATAACTGAAGACGAGGCAGTATGGCTTTATAGCTTTAGCCTGCCCGATAGGGCAAACTAAACAAAAAAAAATCACCCTGCCTGATGTTAAGCACAATGCAGTCCAAGACGAAGCACGCTTACCTAGAAAAAACCTGTTTACTCTAGATTTGAAGACACTCAAAATTGTACTTCGCGGGAAAAACTGAGAGATGGCTATCGAGTTGTGTTGTTGAATTTTGTATGTAGGTACATGATAGATACATACCTCTATGGTTGCAACACCAGACCGTTTCCCTAATTTTGTAATCATAAGTGTTCTGAATTATTATCCAACATGGAAGCAAATCTAAGGACGTATTCACATCGAAAAGTAAATTGAGCTTTTGTACCATTCCAAAAAGAAAATTGACTAATAAACGGATGCCTATCGTCTATCATGATAGCTATGTATCTAAGCTTTTCGTTATTCTTTTTGTGTGTAGTCTGGGTACTTTGTTTTTTTTTTAATTCTTGTTTTCATTAGCGGCTTTAATCGCATTGCGATTATGCCAGCCCCGGTTATTACAAACAAAAAGATGACATATTTCTCAAACAAAAAGATGATACATTTCTCTCTTTAGAATAAATCAATTTGTAAAACATCGATTTTTTCTAACTATTCGAAAAGTTAATTTTTTTTAATTTTAAAATAATTAAAAATAATGTAATCGATTTATTAAAACTCGATTACTAATGATTAATGTTTAGAGAATCGATTATAAGAAAAAGTCGATTTATATAAAAATCGATTGTTTTTTCACATCCCTAGTACTTGGTCAATACTAAAAGAGACTCAATGAAGTCGAGTTCTTTTAGTTTTATTGTTCAGAACTAAAAGAACCATCATCGCTTGGAACGAAGGAATGCTCAATGCGCCGACAACTCTTTCATTGGGAACATGTATTGTGGCAAATTGGTGGTTGTAATAGATAGATAGTAGGTATACCTACTGAGCGAGCCCGACTCTCCGGATGCCAAAAGATTGTTCGACGTATATCATGTAGCTATTAAACAAAGAGCTCAATTGAATTCATCATCATTTCAGCCGTAGGACGTCCACTGCTGGACATAGGCCTCCCCCATTAACTTCCACAAAGACCGGTTGGAAGCGGCTCGCATCCAGCGCGTTCCACCACCTTGGTAGGACCAGCGCAGCGTAGGACGTCCACCCACAAGGTGGACGTCCTACGCTGCGCTTGCGGGTTCGTGGTCTCCACTCCAGAACTTTGCAGCCCCATCGGCCATCAAACCAATTTAATTGAATTAATAATAATAACAGGAATGAGGAGATCCGTAGACGAACCAAAGTTACCGACATAGCCCAACGGATTAGCAAGTTGAAGTGGCAGTGGGCAGGGCACATAGCACGCAGAACTGATGGCCGATGGGGCTGCAAAGTTCTGGAGTGGAGACCACGGACCGGCAAGCGCAGCGTAGGACGTCCACCCACAAGGTGGACAGACGACCTAGTAAAGACCGCAGGAACGCGCTGGATGCGGGCCGCTTCCAACCGGTCTTTATGGAAGTCAATGGGGGAGGCCTATGTCCAGCAGTGGACGTCCTACGGCTGAAATGATGATGATGATGATGAATAATAATAAACCATAATCGCTGATACAACAACAATGTAGCCGAGTGAGACTAAATCGTGTCCAAGAAAACTAATGCTCGAGTAGTGCATTGCTGTTATTGTTCTGTCAGGAAAATAGCAAATCTTGATAACTTTTATACTAGGCTAGCGGTTGACCGCCATCTCGCCTAATTTTATGCGAAGATATGGTATATGATGGAGTGCGTTTGCCTAGAAGAAACCGATTCACTCGTGACTTCCCGAATTCGGTATGTAAAGTTTTTTTTTTGTATTTATTTTATATTTTTTACTGATAGTAAACTTTATTTTATGAAACTAATTTGAATATTTTGGCTTTCTATGCGGTAGTTTAATTCTAATACATTTTCAAACTTTTTATAGTTATGACGTCATAACATTGGCTGAATATGTAAAATATGTACTTTTTTAGGCACTGAAAGAATCCTTATACAGCCAAGGACATGACGTCATTAGAGGTTAATTGAAAGTCAAATTTATTTTATGTATTTTATTAAAATAAACCCCGTCTCATAGTTTAAAGAGTTTTAAACGGAAAAATCATGTACAGGAATGTAATATTTCGAAATGGTTTTGGAATCAGCGAAGTATTTTTTTTCTTTACATACCGAATTGTATCTAACGAGGAATACTTTCAAGCAGCAAATCAAAACAATCCATTGTTTCGTACGATGATGGTGGAATCGATCTGTTTAGTGACCTGCACCTTACCCTGTCAAAGCTTGTACTATGGAAGTCAGACAACTGATAGAATACTTACTTTTTTTGTTGTAAATAATTAAGGTACACCTAGACAGAACAAACATTTGTTTATATCACACAATGTTTGTCCTGGGTGGGAATCGAACCACGCCCTACAGCTCTTGAAGCAGACATTCTACCAATGAACCACCATGGCTGTCGAATGTGCTTTACGGTAGATTATTATCAACTCGAGAGTGGTTGCTAGCAGCGCCGAGTACAAGAAAATACCCTACCACCATGCTACGGGTTTCATTTCACACGATCCTGATCGCGGTGTTTCCCTTTTGCGGTAGCTCAAAATCTAACTCATTGTTGGGGCTTGAACCTACGCCCTCGTGTGTAATCTGACCACGCTTATCACTGAGCTATCGGGTTAATTCTAGAAATAACACTAGAGCTATATCATTTTTACAAGCCCAATTTTTAAATAAATAAAAGGAATTAAAAAACAATACTTAGAAAAACCTTATATTATTTATTTATTGAATGTGGTGCAAAGTAATCTATACAGGGTTATAAAGTTGGGGTGCACTAAGCCGAAAGGGGATTGTGAACAATATTTAGTGTGGATCGGCCCCATACATTTTGAAGGTCAGTGACATTTATTTTTGAAACAGCTGTTTTTTTTCTCGATTTCAGTTTGAGAAAGTTGTTCATAATGATGAGTACAATGCCCCCTTCCGGCTTAGTATACCCCAAGGTCAAAATCCTGTATACAGTACATATATTTAACTCAACACTTTTTTTTCGCTATTATTTTGTGTCACACTAACTTAAAGTGTACTTAAATATAATTCTTGCAAGTAAATAACCGTTAACTAAGCTGTTAATAATACCTAGAAATATCTCAGACATGCTAATATTTTAACTATTCTGCAGATTTTCTTTTCCTCTAAATTATCCGTTACTGTATTTGCATTTTAAGTTACAGAATACAAATTTACCCTCCCCCCTCCGAAATCACATTTCTGACACCCCCTGGAATAACGTCACATTTTTGCTAAGTTAAAACAGCATTTCAAGATAAAGGGTCCATTCAATATTACGTAACCTGAATTATAGATATTAATAACCCCTCCCTACCCTTGGTATCAAAAGAAATCAAAGCTCTTACTAAACTTACTCTACTTCTTACAAAAGGGGGGGACCCCTTTTATGGTCACATAAACATTGGTATAACTAATGGTGTTAGTGCTAAAAGCAATCTATTGCAACAACCTAAATATAGAGAGGATTCTAGATTATATTGAAAATACCAATAACATGGAAAATAAATAATCCGCACAATAGCAAAAAAAAAAAAAAAAATTATCTGACATTGCTGACGTTATCACCGTTCAGATCCCCCCCATACTCCATGTCATCAAAATTAAGCAAAACAAAGAACCCCTCCACCCCTTATAGTCCTCCAGTCATTATATACCTACATTTGAAAATGAAAGTGAACCGAGAAAGCCAAATTTTGGATATTACGTGAGGGGTGGCTAGAAAAGCTTAAGTTCAAATTGTCGACCAAAATAACCTTGTGCAATTTCCGCCTTGAATCTTGAAAAAACCCTTAAATTCAGTTTTTTCATCATAACTCGGTTCCCCGTTGAGATACGAAAATTTTTATGGAATACTTTTTTGTTGCTCTTTTCACGATCTACAATTAAGGTCCCATACATTTTTCACGTATCGATCGTCGTTTTCGAGATATCGATCAAAAAGGGGATTTTTTTTTTTATTTCGCTATTTACTTTTTTCTGGTGAAAGATATCGAAAAATGTTCGAAATAAAACTTGTAGAGCGTGTCCAGCGTGTGAGCGTGTAATTTTCGTATCTCAACGGGGAACTGAGTTATGATGAAAAAACTGAATTTAAGGGTATTTTCAAGATGGCGGAAATTGCACAAGGTTATTTTGGTCGACAATTTGAACTTAAGCTTTTCTAGCCACCCCTCACGTAATATCCAAAATTTGGCTTTCTCGGTTCACTTTCATTTTTAAGCCGATTTTTCCGACGTAATGACTGGACTATTAGTTGATACTGTAATACTAAAACAGCCCATTAAAAATCTGACGTCACACGAAACTTCAAGACTCGACCCGCACCCACAATGACATAAAAAAACATTAAAATATCATTTTATTAGTTACCAGCAACGCTCCAATTATGCCTATTATCTTAAAAAAGATCAGAATTGTTATCATAGAGTCCAGGAAGGGTATAACATATGTATTTGTAAAATATGAATCTAGATTTCCTCCAAATCACTTCATAGTTTTAACCCAAAGGGCTTTATAAATTATACAGGGTATATAAGTTTGTGATATATAAATATAGGGGGGGGGGGGGGGGGGGGGGGGGGGGGGGGGGGTATACTCATAATGAACAACTGTTCCTAAGCAAACACTGAAATTGCGAAAAAAGTCAGCTTCTCTTTACATTTGATCGGGAGTTAACAAACTTTTCCTAGGTTTCTTTACGATATCAGTTGTGCCCATAAAAATGCCCTGTAAAGTTCTGGAGTGGAGACCACGGACCGTCAAGTGCAGCCACACACAAGGTGGACAGACGACCTAATAAAGACCGCAGGAACGCGCTGGATGCGGGCCACTTCCAACCGGTCTTTATGGCAGTCAATGGGGGAGGCCTATGGTGGTCGTCCTACAGCTGAGGTGATGATGAAATGCCCCCCTGAAGGTTGTCGTTCGAAGTTTTAGCATCTAGAACACAAGGACTATCATAGATATTATCGCCTCTTCTTATGCCCCTTGGTGGGGCCTTTGACGAAGCACCAGTCGACAGATATCGATTGGCCGAGGATGTCTGCACCGTCCAATGATTCACGGGCATTCTGAAAAAGAAATTATACAATTTATCACAAGGTTAAGATAGAGCCTTACTGTTACACGTAACCATTGCTTTGAAGTTAATCAATGTTTTAATTTTTTTTTAATTTTTACACATGTTGAGAATTTGACGGGAGCATTTTGAGTAATCATTGTAATATTAACTATAATAAATATGGAATAAGTTTGTCTGTATGTATGTTTGTTACTTGTTCAGACTGTACTGTTTGTTACTGGACCGATTTTGATGAAATTTGGAATAAGTAGCTACTACTAGCTTATGGATTTTTTATTTATTTTTTATGTAAAAGTAATGAGACGATCGAGGCGCTCTCCTGATGTTAAGAGATAACGTCTGTCCATGACCATCGCAGCGATACACAGAACTTTGAGTAACAAAACTACGTCCAGGGCATCGCAGCTTTGGCATTCATTACTTTGAGACTAGATGGTTATTCTCGACAGCCCAGTAATTTCGCGAGCTGCAGTACCAAAACTCTGGAAAGGATTTAACTCTGGATTAACATTTAGGCTACTCTTTGCAAATTTTGGAGTGTATGAATGAAAAAAAACCACTATCAAAAGTGGCAGTAAGAGTAAAGTCTATAAATGTTAATATTTTTTCTTATCAAAAAAGTATAAATTGAAATTTGAAATTTATTTATTTGTACACAAAAACATATACCTAACATGAAGGCAGGGACACAAAAAGACGGAGACACACAAAAAGAGATACTATACATAATTATAATAACAAAAAAACATCCATTCCAGGCTAGGTGTGCTTTACCATCTTCGACCACACCTTCACTTAACATCAGGTGAGCTGTGGTCAAACAACTAGCCTGTCAAACATAAAAAAAAAAAAAACAAAAATACGAAGAAACGCAGAATGGAAAAATATACAAATAATAACAAACAAAAGTACGGAGGAACACAAAATGAAATACTATAGATACATATAATATGATATAACGGTACTCCATGGATCCCACACTAGGGTGACCTGTGTCGTGGGATCCAGGCTCTTCCTTTTAACAAGCATTTACAAGGGTAGGAACATTAAAAGATAACAAAGAATATAAATGAATTGTAACATAAGACATTTGATTAAATCGTTGATTTTCATTGATAAAAATGAAAATGATTTAATCATGCCAACCCTGATTATATTATTGTTCTAAGATACTTACGGCTGCTTGTTTGTATGTCTCATATTCCACCAACGCATAACCTTTCAGAAAGCCTGTGCGCCGGTCCAGGTTCAAATGGATATTTTTGATTTCACCAAACTCCGAGAATTGGTTCTGAAAAATATAATAACCACCATAACAGTGAAGACATGGAATTTGCTTTAAATAAAATAAAATAAATATATTTTATTTTTTTTATGAAAAAAGTAATGAGACGTACGAGACGCTCTCCTGATGGTAAGAGATAACGCCTGTCCATGACCATCGCAGCGATACACAGAACTTTAAGTAACAAAACAAAGTCCAGGACATCACTGCTTTGGCGCTCATTACTTTGAGACTTTTGATAGAGTTAGTCTCAATAGCCCAGTAATTTCGCTAGCTGCAGTACCCTTCAAACCGGAACACAGTAATGCTTACACACTACTGCTTAGCGGCAAAATAACTGGTACTGCGGTGGTAGCTACCTAGACGACTTCCTGCTAAGGAGATCTACCACCAAGAGGAAAAATATCACAGGACATTACACACAGCGCCATCTGACCCCAAACTAAGCAAAGCTTATGGAAGTCAGATAACTGATAGAATACTTAAATACTTTTTTTTTATAAATACATACTTATAATAGATACAGTACACCCTGACACAGAAGTTTGTCCTGGGTGGGAATCGAACCCACGCCCTTCAGCTCAGCTCTTGAAGCAGACATTCTACCACTCAACCAACAGGGCAGTTTAAGTTTTGGTTATTGCAGCAATGGTCACGGGTAGTCTTTATGTTATGCCAGGACTGTCCAAACTACATAACTTCGCGGGCTAATTAAATTTACTGCAAAAGCTGGCAGGCCGCAGAAAAAAATATTTTCAGTTTTCAATAAAAAAAAAAACATTTAACAAAATTTGCGTTCAACTACGCCCTGCCCGATATTAAACAGGATTCAGTCTAAGATGAAGCACGCTTACCTAGAAAAAACCTGTTTACTGTCACTGTAAATAAGAATAAATGTCCAAAACTATTTTCTGATTATAACATGCATTACGGGCCGCATGAAACAAAAAAAAAGACCCATTGTCTGGACAGCCCTGTCTTATGCCGTAGATGTTTTACATTCCTCTTTAATTTCTGCATAGCATAAGATCATATTGAAGTCCCTGGCAGGGGCAAGGTCAAAACTCGTATTTGTATATCAAAATAGTAATTTTTCTTTTCACAAGTATGAAAATACATGCGGGAGTATAGGAAAGTGATATTTATGTGGTTAAACATGATTTTGGTGACGCCAAAACTATGTTGAAACATATGGTAAAGTCTCCACTACTTTATTAGGGTATGCCTGGTCTTGACTACGACTCACTTTGGATGACTTTGACTTACAACCTAATTTATCTTAAGGTAATTGAAAATATTAAAGTACTTAAAAAAGGACAAAGTGCAAAGCGTTTTCTTATCTATCAGTCAATGGACTGGCAATTGAATTGAATTCAATTGAAACAATACCTGTATATCTTCCTCCTGAGCTTCTTCGTGGACATTGCTAACAAACAGAATCCATCCTTCCACAGATCGCTGTGGCCCTGGAGTGTTGCCATCTCCTTCTGGAGCCAAGCTGTCGTACCTGTATAGAATAGTGGATTAGTTGTTGACTTTCATTTATTTTTATAAATCTAAGCTAAAGTATTTTCTAGCTGTCATCCCAAAACAATGTAGATAATACACATTATTTTAGAAACAGGACAAATCAATTAACCAATGAAATTATTAATAACCAGCGGACACCTCGTGGTTTCACCCACATAGTTCCCGTTCCCATGGGAATACAGGGATAAAAAGCCTATGTCACCCGGAGGTAGTGTAGCTTCCCAACGGTGAAAGAATTTTTGAAATGGGTCCAGTAGTTTCGGAGCCTATTCAATACAAACAAACTATCAAAGCTTTCCTCTTTAATATAGATGAATCATATTCTGTTAAGTTTGTTTGATGATAATAAGGTGTTACAGGTCAATAATAAATAATCATAAAAAATTTACAAAATTATTTGTAGCTGTAAAATGACTGTTTGATAAGCTAGTGTTTGAGTCATGACTGCCTACAGAGGGTGCTGAAATGATATGCTCTGGCAACTTGATTATAAGGATTGTTAACTATAAAAATTTGACAAAGTAAGCATGTAATGTACATACTCAAGGAAACCAATAGGCAGGGCATGCAGACTCTAAAATGTGCTGTTTCCATACTCTTAGTTCTCATTTTGAGAAATGCCCTGTTAAGAGAAATATATTTGTGAAAAACACCAAATATGAACTATCATTTTGAACTTTATGCACATTTTGCTAGTGTACAATTTTATTTAGGTCTAACCCCCTGCTCCATATAGGAAAGCCACCACTCCATCAATATCACGTCAGAACTGTGAATGTTGTGTTTTTGCTCATTTGTGTCGTAATCATCAACAGCCAAGCTTCATTTACATATATCGGCTCCATCAATGAAGATGAAGTTTATGGTCAAACATAGTCGAGCTCTTTGATAAATCTGCTGTTCTAATAACAGAATGTAATAAATATTACCTTCCTCTGTTTCCACGTTCTGTGGCGCCTCCACTACTCGTTTCATTGCCGAAACCACGACCTTTGCGTTTTCGCGCCTTTTCCTTTAATCTAGCGATGCCCTCTGAAAAAACAATGTACATGCACAGATTTGAAAAAGTACTTCAGATGTAGCATCGCGTAGAAAACTTGCGTCCTTAAGTCCACAATAATCATGGCTTTAATTATTGTAGGACCTGTATCTTTATGTATTTGTCTCCATGTAGTTATGTATGACCAGCGAATAGTGAACGAAATAGAAGTCTTCATCCATTTCCTATGCAATGTTACTACTATTTCCTAATCTATACGTATATATCTGTAACGTTACAGTATATGTATGTAACTAGACTGGTCATTGATTATCCTAGAATATACATAACCTAAAAACATAATTTTGTTTATTTAGTTTTCAGATCTACAGCAATTTGTATCAGCTTGATAACTCGAAATATTGCTAAAGGAAACAGATATAATTCGATCAAATTGTAATAAATCATTGTAAAACGATTCGAAAGTTACGTACGCTCTCCGTCTTCGTCGACCTCAAATTCTTCTGAGTTTTCGATATCTAGCACATCAGCCATAGTTACTTAATTATTTTATCACTTGCACAATTAAAAGCAATCGTAGTTTTTGCAGACTATTAGCAAAATGTAAAGATTCCGGAAAGTTATGAATGCTGCGTGTCAGGACGAATACCAAACATCACAGATTCTTTTTTTTTTTTTTTTAATAATTTAAGGCTAAAGCTGTAAAGCCATACTGCCTTGTTTTAAGTGTTATTTCTGCTGTATCTTAGCTATGGTTATCGTCAAAGTCGTCTTAGTCAAGTCCAGTTCGTGTCAGTTCGTGCTAGTCATGGTTTAGTAAAGTAGTGGCAACTTTACTATAAAACTTCGATGGAGTTTTGGAAGCAACACGAAAACTCATGTTTCACCACATTATATCATTTTCCCACACTGGCGCTTGTAATTCGGCACTTTATGAATAAAACACCACCATTTTTATGCATAAACACTCGACAAAACACTAGTTTTGGAAAAAAAATACAACGAAGCGACACGACTCTTCCCGCGTTCCCGCCAAAACTCTCAAACCATGAAACCACACAAAGGGTAGCTTGGTTTTTGGCGGGAACGCGGGAAGAGTCGTGTCGCTCCGTTGTATTTTTTTCCAAAACTAGTGTTTTGTCGAGTGTTTATGCATAAAAATGGTGGTGTTTTATTCATAAAGTGCCGAATTACAAGCGCGAGTGTGGGAAAATGATAAAATGTGGTGAAACATGACTTTTCGTGTTGCTTCCAAATCTCCATCGAAGCTTTATAGTAAAGTCGCCACAACTTTACTAAAGCATGACTGGACTTGACTAACACAGACTGGACTTGACTAAGACTGGACTTTGACTATAACTAGCTACGAGGACACTTATTTATCTTTTGAAACTTGAAACTATATAAATACTTGACACTGGCAAATGCTAAAACGCGACGCCAAAACTAAAAAAAAAAAACCACACAAAGGAGTTTTGGCGGGAACGCAGGAAGAGTCGTGTCGCTCCGTTGTATTTTTTTCCAAAATTAGTGTTTTGTCAAGTGTTTATGCATAAAAATGGTGGTGTTTTATTTATAAAGTACCGAATTACAAGCGTGAGTGTGGGAAAATGATATAATGTGGTGAAACATGACTTTTCGTGTCGCTTCCAAAACTCTATCGAAGCTTTATAGTAAAGTCGCCACTACTTTACTAAATCATAACTGGACTTGACTGACACGAACTGGACTTGACTAAGACTGGACTTTGACTAAAACTAGCTACGATGACACTTATTTAACTTTTGAAACTTGAAAATATATAATTACTTGACACTGGCAAATGCTAAAACGCGACGCCAAAACCAAAGGAAAAAAAAACCACACAAAAACCGAGAAAAAACCAAACCAAAACCATTTATTTTTTTTTTTTTCGTTAATTTGCCCTTTCGGGCAGGCTAAAGCTATAAAGCCATACTGCCTCGTCTTCAGTGTTATTTCTGCTGTATCTTAACTATGGTTATCGTCAAAGTCGTCTTAGTCAAATCCAGTTCATGTCAGTTCGTGCCAGTCATGCTTTAGTAAAGTAGTGGCAACTTTACTATAAAGCTTCGATGGAGTTTTGGAAGCAACACGAAAACTCATGTTTCACCACATTATATCATTTTCCCACACTCGCGCTTGTAATTCGGCACTTTATGAATAAAACACCACCATTTTTATGCATAAACACTCGACAAAACACTAGTTTTGGAAAAAAATACAACGAAGCGACACGACTCTTCCCGCGTTCCCGCCAAAACTCCAAACCAAAACCATTACACATTAGTGATGTGACAATCATAATTGTATTGTAAGATTTTTTTTTTCTTTTTGGCTTCCTCCCCATTGTGAAATGGTATCATAATTATGCTACTGACTGAAGTTCTTTATTTATGCTATCAATAAATAGCATAAAAGATTTACAATAGTCTTCTAAGATTGATAGTGTCAAACTGTCATAACAAAATAAACGAATATGGACCCTTGATAGACCCTGATTATTCGTCTGAGAAACGAATCATACCCACTGGCAGGCAGAACAATTTTGAACCTTTTTTTATGTAAAGAACGAGACGCTCTTTTAATGGTCAAAGGTAATGGATATCCATTGATTTAAAAAGTTAAAAATCAAACTAATAATCCCTAAGAGATGAAGATAGATATTTTAAAGATTAAACTGGATAGGTAAAAGGCGAAGCATGCCATCTGCATGCAGGTGCGTTGTTGGTCAAACATTATTTTAATGTTACAAAAAATTTCTTCTGATGCTGAGATAATTCTGATGTCGCTACAAAAACGGTAAATCCAATAGATCAAAATCTATTTTTTCCGTTTTATTTTTTTGCTAACATCTTCACTATATGAAAGTTGCCATGTATAAAATATATTGCTTTCTACTACACAAACAGAAAGTAAACTTTATGGTAACTCTAGATGTTCAACACTGTGAAAGCCTCAGGTGAAAACTACTTCCTCTGAGCTCTTTACATATTGTTTGGTATAAAAAGGCAAGCAATTGACATGAGGTAGATACATTTAAATTGACACGTTTATTTTTAGATCTTTTTGGCTTTATTTCTGAATAATTTAAGAAAAATTCACAATGAGTGGTCAGGATTTTTGGGAAACCGAAAAATTAAAAGAACACAATCTTAAAAGTAATCCTTCGTCTACATGGACAATAAAATCTACAAGATCTAGTTCACCATCAAGCAGGGCTGGCGAGGAAATTTACAATAAATATTTAGATATAATTAATTCACAATCGAACATTTATAATGAAGATAAACAGTCTGAGCCTCTAGACCGACCTTTTGATTTCTTCGACGATGAAGAATTTGCTTTTGGGATTAATTTATTAAATAAAAATGTCGCTTGTGTCGGTGATAACATTACAAAACTGATACAGATGGGTTAGTTACTATTATAGTAGTAAATACGAATGTAATTCTTTATCGTTAGTGTATTTAACAAACTATTTAAATAACAAATTGAACGGCTAGAGTAAAAGTTTAGTAGCACAAATAATAAGGAAACAAAAGACAAGTTATTTAAAAGGAGACAAAATTTTAAAACAAGATAGTTTTTATAGCTCCAAAATCCAGATTAGCTAGCAAAATTAAGACTGAGTGATACAGCCATTCGCAAATTTATTACTTTCTACCTAGATTACGAATAGTAGTAGTTTCAATTATTACCAGTGATGTTTTTCTCATTATTAATTTTCGCTAAATTTTTTCGGAACATAGTAGAATTATTTGTCACGAACTGGTAGGTATTGTATAAATGTCAATGTCAACATCAGGTTCTTCCTTCTGCTGTCATGTCTTATCACTTCAAATTAGCTGTCAAGTCAATGAAGTCAACTGACTTGAACCGACTGAAACAAAAAATTGTGAAATTGGATTTAGTTGTAGTTTATTTGAAATTAATGCAGTAAATTAATAATATATGATATAATTGTTATTTTATTAACATATAGAGATTATGCCGGAATTCCAATTAACTGATTCTATTTTGACTTCACTTAACGGTACGTACATTTCTCATGTTGGAAAGGTTTATAAAAATAACAATGCGGTGAACAACATAACGGTTACATAATTTTGTTTGGATAATTTATTATTGTCTGACATAATTGTTTAATTTTAGACTCCGGACGCCCTACTTAATTTTCTACAGCTGCTGTGACATCATTTTCTTAGTATTTTATTATCTCCTTGTGTAAAATGAAAAAAGGAGATACGTTCGTATTTGGTACTGATTTAGATAGTTTTGGCAAGTTTTTGTGTTTGAAATAATATTAATATTAATATGATCATTTTTTCTAACATATCTATATTAGTTTAGTTTTTAGAACCAACTGTTAAAACCTTATATCGGTGACGCCTTACGTTTTTGCGAATAAAACTTCTAACACTCCGAAGGGTTTCATCTTAGGTACCTAATAATTGATTGATTGTGTTGGAGTGGTTTGAATTAATTACTGTTAAAATTCTAACTTTCTTGCGAGTGTTTGGTTTATAGTATGCAAAATCCTGCTAAGACTGGACATACACATGTTCTCACCAACAGCATAGAAAAATGCGTGGTTTTTATTTTATATGTTTTTCGTAAACAGATGATTTTCTTGATATGTGATCATCATGACACTTCAGTTTAAATATATATATATTACATACTAATTAAAAAGTAAGTAATCATTTTAATAACTTACAAAATATGCATTATTAAAATCAGTAAACTTTTATGACATGTGTCATAATAATTATGTCAGAATAATTACACATTTGTTATTCTAAGTATTATTTACAACATACCTACAAAATTTATAAGTTACTATAGTTAAGTCAGTGTTGAACTGTCGGCTATTTTCCTGGCTGAAATGTCACACTCATATTATGCATTCCACTGCTACTCTTGTACACTTGAGTTTTTTTTTTCATTATGACCAGAATTTTTGTGGAACCCTCACAGAGGCTTTGCGGACCCATAGGGTTCCGTAGAGCACAGTTTGAGCATGGCAGGTCTAGGTCATGTAGGTTCACTTATTAGTCTATAAGAACTATTAATTTTAGCTACAAAAAATTAGTGTGCCTACATATTTATTTTCCACAGAAATGTTTAATGATGTAGTTAATGAATCCTTTGCTTAAAAGGTAAATTGGGAAGCATCACATGAAATATCGCATAAAATTTGTTAAAAAAAAATCAATTTCAAGTTACTAATAGCTTTAGTTGTACATTTGTTGGTTTATGGCAATTGTATAGTGATTTTTATGTTGACACACTAAATTTGTATTTAACATGAATAAACAGCCAGATAAATGTAAACATAATGTATTCTGAAGCTATATTTTTAAGAGTACTTCCGCTTGTGAGTTGTTTTGGTTGCAATGACAAGGATACAATTTAACTTACGACAATACATCTGAAATGTACTCTTAAAATCATTACAAATTTTTCATAAATCAAAAAATCCATTTGTTTTATATGTTATACATTTTTTTTTATTACATATAGGCTTGCGTTTGAATGCCATCTCACTTCATGTTAAGCAAAGATGCATGTTTGTTTTTATCGTATTTTATGCAGTGTTACATAGTTCATCTAATTGTGATTAAACTTTGTCAACTTATTGTGTGCAGTTACGCAAAGGCATATTTGCAATTTGAAACAATAATTCCAATTTTTTTTTGCGGTACTAGTTAGGGTAATAAATAAAAAATGTTTTAATAACTAATAAACTACCAGTAAAAAATTGGATTGTTTAAAATATAGCTGTAAATTTTTAGATTGTTTCGGATAAATACCTAATTGTTTCAAAGTTACATCAAATTTTTGGCCTTGTTATAACTAAAACAACTTGGTAGCGCTAAACACACTAAAGATATAACTTCATAATACCTTAAAATGAACTTCTACAAAATAACATCTGAATCAGTCATTTTCTTCTTTCCAGTTTGCTTTTGATGGATAAAAAATATGGCAGGTTTGGTAGGATTTGGAAAACTCAACCAGTAAATTAAAGTTTACCACTAAAATTGTTTGATTTAACTGTAGATCTAAACAAGTTAGAAGTATCACCTGTTCTAGTTAAAACTTCGATGAAAAAGACTTGAGACAATAAAAATATTTAAAAATATATTTTACAATCAACTGCATGTCTGCATACCTCAAAGCATCTTATCACAATTTCTAAGTTATAAAAGTGAAAAATTATATTTTCTAATATACTAATTAATTGCAATAAAATTATATTGTATAAAAATCAATTGCCTAGTCTTGCAAAAACACGAACAGCTATACTGATTTTTATTATGAAATTTTTATGTGTGTTTTGTTTTAAGTAATTTCCGGGATGTAATCAAACAGTGGATACTAAGTACTAGTGCCTATTAAAATTTGAAATGTAAAATTGAAATTTTGCTAACAAAAGATTTTGCAACAGGGATGTATTTAAGGATATCTAAATATACTACTCTACAACTTTAAAGCTGGACATCTGGGTTGAAAGTTTTCATAAAATCATTATAACTGTATATAGTACAAAAGTACTCGCAGTCTGTAGTATGCAAAATGGCGAAATATATACATTATAAAAAGAAACATTGGCAGACAAAACATCCCCTGATCAAACAGAAGCAGGAGAGAAATCACATTTTAACTTCTTCCAAAAATAAAAATGGTACAGTCGATTAAAATGCTTGCTATCAACGTTTGCCAATAAGCTATCATTGAAAATGTTGTTTTCTTTACTGCAGTTTTTAATTTTATGTATTGTTTTTTTTTGTATATCAAATCGGAAACTTTTTTTTAGTTTGGCTTGATATTACTTATAGTGATTTTGTTTATTTTGCATAGTCAGAGTTTAAAAGGTTCAAAATTTAAGAGCAAACATGTGCACTTACGTCCATCCAGAATTTATTAAAGTAATTTTTTTTTTGGCCAATCATTAATTTGTCATTGTCATCCTGTCACTAATTTTAGAAATGTGAAAGTTTGTATGGATGTTTTGATGTTTGTTACTCAATTACACAAAAGCGGCTGAACAGATTTGAATGAAATTTGGCACATAAATTGTTTATTATGTGGATACTTGTTGTATCGGAAAAACGTTAGCCGCGCCAGTTTGAGGCTACATAATTATTTAAAATATAGCTCAATATAACTTTGGTGAGGCATGACAAAACACAAGCATAATCCATGAAAAAAAAATAGAGACGGCCAAGTGTGTGTTGTAACTTTAAGTTGATTATTAATTGCAGCCCAAGAGCCATGGCCGGACAACGTGAAACTTTTTCAGCCATACGAAGTGGAGCAGATACTTCTCCCGGATAATGCTAGCTGCTTGGCAGTGCAAGCTTTTTTGAAGGTATTTCTACCATTGATCATAAAGTTAGTATGAACAGGAGACCCTTAAAACAGATAGAAAGAACCTTCATATCTTTCGATCTGATCCTATATTGACTGATCGAGTGTCCGGGGTGTGATGACGGTGTGCTCGGAGATGGTGAACACACCTAGCCTGGAATGGGACTGGCCCTCAAATGTGGACGCTTTCATAGTGAAATTGTTTACATTAGGGGCCGTCCATGAATCAAGTGATGTTTTTAGCAACTTTTATTCTGCCGCTAAGCAGTAGTGTGTAAACATTACTGTGTTCCGGTTCGAAGGGTACTGCAGCTAGCGAAATTACTGGGCTGTTGAGACTAACCATCGAAAGTCTCAAAGTAATGAGCGCCAAAGCAGCGATGCCCTGGACTTAGTTTTGTTACTCAAAGTTCTGTGTATTGCTGCAATGGTCATGGACAGCGTTATCTCTTACCATCAGGAGAGCGTCTTGTTCGTCTCATTATTTTTCACATATAAAAAAAATAGTCGCTACAAAGTTTTATTACAACAACATTTTTAATTCAAATGTGTTACCATCAGGAGAGCGTCTCGTTCGTCTCATTACATTAAAAAAAAACCCTCTCCCCCTGGTGATATGTAGTAAAGTTTTAGACCAGCCCCCCCCATCACATGTATTTTGGTATAAACTATTTGGTAAATTCAGCATCGTACTAATAATGTCTAGACAGAAAGGTCGCAGGTTGTGATATCTCATTATGTAACACTTCCCCTCCCCCCTCATTGTGATTTTTGTGAACCCCTCCACCTCCCCCCTTTCGAGCCTTAGGTACGTGATTAATGGACGATCCCTTATCAAAACACTTTCAAATTGCAATCTTTTTTCTTTTCAGATGTGCAATCTCCCATTTGATGTGGAGATGCGTTGGAACGCAGAATTCATGTCACCGTCGGGGCGCGTGCCGTTCATAAAATGCGGCGCGTTCGTGGTCTCTGAGCTGGAGCCGATAGTGCAATTCGCGGCCAACAAGGGGGTTACTCTCTGCGGGGAGCTGTCTTCCGAAGAGAAGGCGGAGATGAGGGCGTATATGAGCCTCATTACCAACGTACTGGTTAACGCTGAGGTGAGTCTAAAGGTCTCAAACTTATTTCGTCTACCGCCCACTTTGATAAATAAAAACATTACTGATTCCAAAACCATTTCGAAATAGTACATTTCTGTGCAATATTTTTACGTTTAAAACTTTGTAAACTATGAGGTGGGGTTTATTTTAATAATAAACATAAATCAAACTTGACTTTCAATTGATGTCTCATGACGTCACCTCGTCGGGCAACTTTCATAGACTAAAGAAGCAATGGCAAACCAAAACAAAATTTGTCAATGTCAAGTCAACGGCGTTCATAATAATCTTCGTCGAGTTGTTTTTCGCTTTATTGATACAAATATCTGGATTATTTTACTTTAAACGTTATTTGGTTTTTTGTTACTCTTTCACGCAAAAACTACTGGATGGATTTTGATGAAATTTGGTATGGAGGTAGCTGAGACCCTGCACTAATATTATAAATGTGAAAGTTTGGATGGGTGGATGTTTGTTAACTCTTTCACGCAAAAACACATATTGCAATTTTACATTTCGAAAATTTATGAAATCAGATGTAAAATATTATAATATGTATTTTGAAAAAAATGTGATGTCACAAAATTTGGGACAACTTGTCACACGATGTCACACTTCGTCGACCCCCTCCCTCCCCCTTGACGTGTGACGTCATTTATGGATGGGGCCTCCTTAGCTTATAGCGAGTTTTGGCGGGAACGCGGGAAGAGTCGTGTCGCTCCGTTGTATTTTTTTTCCAAAACTAGTGTTTTGTCGAGTGTTTATGCATAAAAATGGTGGTGTTTTATTCATAAAGTGCCGAATTACAAGCGCGAGTGTGGGAAAATGATATAATGTGGTGAAACATGAGTTTTTGTGTTGCTTCCAAAAGTCCATCGAAGCTTTATAGTAAAGTCGCCACTACTTTACTAAAGCATGACTGAACTTAACTGACACGAACTGGACTTGACTAAGACGACTTTGACGATAGCTATAGCAAAGATACAGCAGAAATAACACTTAAGACAAGGCAGTATGACTTTATAGCTTTAGCCTGCCCGAAGGGGCAAATTATTAAAAAAAAAAAAAATTGCTTATAGCTTAGTGGAATTTCAGTGAAAGGATTGTTTTGTTTGTCGTAGCTATACATCTCGTGGCTAGATGATGACACATACAATGCAGTGACAAAAGTCCGCAACTCGTCCGTTTACCCGTGGCCGCTCGGCTGGCTGCAGACGAGAGCCAAGCGGAGCGCGGTAGCCAAGCGACTGAAAGCTCTCAACTGGGGCGATAAGACATTGGACCAGGTTTTAGCTGATGTAAGTACGAGCTATAAATTTAAAATTTTATTCTTGACAAGCTAGGTTTTTGACCACAGCTCACCTGATGTTAAGTTACGGTGTGGTCGAAGATGGTGTTTTGCATGGTGGCAGGGTATTTTCTAATACTCGGCTGGCTAACTTTTTTTATGTTTGGCAGGTTAGGTGTTTGACCACAGCTCACCTGATGTTAAGTGACGGTGTGGTCGAAGATGGTAAAGCACACCTAGCCTGGAATGGAACTGGCTCTCAAGTGAGGCTGCCGGAACACCAAGCGAGTACTAGAAAGTACCCTACCGCCATGCTATGGTTTCCTCACCATGTTTTCCTTCACCGGCAGCTCAAGCTCATTGTTGGAGTTAGAACCCACGCACTTCGGCATGTGAACCGACCGCGCTAACCATTGAGCTATCATCGCTACAAAAGCTAGCTACCTCAAGTTGAAAAACTGCCGCCAAGTACCTAATGGTGTGTTCCGGCAGTCTCACTCGAGAGCCAGTTCTATTCCAGGCTAGGTGTGATTTACCATACTGTACTTGTACGTGTATCTCGCGCCTCGCACTTAACAAAACCCCCCCTGAACGCACGGTTTCATTATTAATGCAAGCATGTTATGGCCACTCGAGCACTCGAACTATTTTTTTAGTAAAACGGACTCAAAGAAAAAGGGCCTCACAATGATCTGTCGCCCCGGGCCTCGCGACAGCTAAAGCCGCCGCTGCTGTTGGATACATTAACTATGTATCCAACAGCAGCACTGTCTTCTTCTTCTTTCTGTCGTTCGTGGGTTCATCCTCCTCCTTTTTAGGTGAGGTGGGGCATCGGCCTCGATGAATTTCATCTTTGCCAAGGTTGGTCGCTGGGGAACTCTGTCCCCAGGGGTTTTAGTGGGTGCAATCTCGACGCCCTACTGGGCGGAGCTCAGCACCTGCGGGACACGGTGGCCTCGTCTTGGCATTGTGGAACTACTGAGGGCCTCTTGCCTGTGTTGTCATCTACAACCTCGCCATCGTCTACCGGGCCAGCCAATAGGAGGTCTCGAGGGAGGGCACGCCATTCTTCTTTCCCTGTTCCCACGTTAGGTGGGGTCGGGTCTCCTAGTAAGCCTGCGCCAGGACGCTCTGTCCTGGGTTGTCAGTGGGTCTAATTGGGCCTTGTTCATAATTTGGAGCATGCTCGTCCACCAGGTGGCTGGAGGGCGCCCTCTTCCCCGCTTCTGGCAGCTCCAGCGCTCTTCGAACAGCATGGGCATCGTCTCTCGGCATCACGTGTCCATACGACTTTCCGTTAACTTGTCGGTTATAGGTGCCACTTTAAAACTTCCCCGTATGTGCTCGTTTCTGATTTTGTCCAGTTCATATAAACTTCCGAAACAGCACTGTGTTGAAAAGAAAATTGTATATTTCCAGGTGGAACAATGCTGCAACTCGTTGAGTCAACGGCTCGGGGAAAGAGACTACTTCTTTGGTACCACGTGAGTATACTTTAAATTATGTATTTGAATCAGCGTGTAGTAAATAAAACCGGCCAAGTGCGAGTCGGACTCGCGTACGGAGGGTTCTTATTCTTATTCTGAATGGGGGAGATGAGTCCTGCACTGACGTCGCGCTTGGGGTGTATTGTGCATTTCCCCCTGCCAGCGTCTACCCGAGCCAACCCAGCTCCTTGAAGTACCGGAGCGAGGCTCTGGGGCGCTGGCAAAGTAGCTCCAGTGGATGAGATGGAGTTAAGCATGATAGGGGAAAGCAGTCTGCCTGTTGCGGGGATTTAGATGTGGTTTGTGAGGAAGCTGCTTCATGCAATCTAGTGAAGATCCTAGTTACTTCTGTGGCTTTGCAATGCCACAGCACGTGCTCCACAGTTTCGTCTTCCGTACGGAGGGTTCCATACCATTATCTATGAAAACGGCAAAAAAAACACGTTTATCGT
Source organism: Biston betularia (assembly GCA_905404145.2). Classification (NCBI taxonomy): domain Eukaryota; kingdom Metazoa; phylum Arthropoda; class Insecta; order Lepidoptera; family Geometridae; genus Biston; species Biston betularia. Next base: position 4,692,122 of record FR989889.1, on the reverse strand, counting down.
ATGGGAGCCCGTGGTGGTCTAAGGCCTTGCATTTCTCACAGTGGGGTGGCTAGAAATGAAATGAAATGAGATTTATTCACGAAAAATAGGGTTTACATTGGTGTTATTATAAATATATAAATCATTTCTCCTATTTTGCCGTAACTCGGCATGTGAATTAATTATAGAACAAATGTATTAAATATTATGATTAAAATAAACAATGTCAAGTTGATACAAATAAATAATATAATAAAAAATTAATAATTATGTTAATGTCAAAGTCAAATATAATATTAGGTAAATTGTCCAGTCAAAATAAAATATAATTAATTAAAGCGATTTACATTTTGATGTCATTTAAAAAATCTTTTAAACAATTATAACATTTTTCTACAAGCCAAGTCTTAAGTTTTTTCCGGAACATCGTATAAAGGGGCGTTTTTAGCGATGTCGGTTGCTCGTGCTCGTGCCCAGCATTGGATGTTTATATGAACTAGGCTGATCCGGAAACAAACTAAATAGTTACACTAAGTTAAGATTTAATTTATGTTTGTTCAGTTCTTATCTTAGTAGGTAATAATAATATCCTTTCTGCGTACTTTAAATTAGTCATTGACAGGCAAGGTCATGCGACAGCTGTTCAGGTTTAGGGTTGAACCTGGTCAAGTTTACAGCTAAGTTTGACTTATGATAACTTGTGATCTTACATGTTGAGAGGATAAATACCTCTCGGGATGGCCTCTATGCTAAAGTTACCAAGAGCTGTTAAAATATTGTTGGGGGTAAACAACAACACCATGTATATAACCCCCTTTTCCTCCCCACTAGTCCCACTCCGCTGGATGCATTGATATTCGGACACCTTAGAGCGCTGCTATCCGCAAATGGACCTAGAGCGGCGCTCTTCATCAGACCAATGACCACTTCACTGTTGAAGCATGTTGTAAGAATGGTTGGCGCGACGAGTATGAAGCTAACGGTACAATTTGAACATTGAATTTATTGATTAAGATTGTGGTGGTTAACACATGAAAATAGTGTACTTTGTAGGATATATATTTTATTTTGTAGTGCACAAATAGATTTAGTTTGACAGCCCCGTTAGCTCATTGGTAGTACATCTGCCTTGAGAGCTGTAAGGCGTGGGTTCGATGTTCTGTGTCTGGGTGTTCCGTATGTATTATAAGTATGTATTTACAAAAAAAAATAGTATTAATGTATTCTATCAGTTATCTGACTTCCATCACACAAGCTCTGCTTAGTTTGGGGTCAGATGGCGCTGTGTGTAATAGTCCTACGATATTTACGATATTTATTTATTTATGTTTTTAGCAGTCTTTGTGTATGTATTATAAGTATTATAAGTCTTTGTAAGTAGGTATGTATGAACGAGTTGTCAATTGATTTATCAGTATGCTTCGAGTGATATAGGCTACATTTTTTTCCTTCCATTGGTACATAATTAGCATAATTATATTATAAAGGCTTGTACGGGCTTCCATACTTTTTTTTTTTAATGTAAAAAGTAATGAGACGAACGAGACGCTCTCCTGATGGCAAGAGATAACGCCTGACCATGACCATTGCAGCGATACACAGAACTTTAAGTAACAAAACAAAGTTCAGGGCATCACTGCTTTGGCGCTCATTACTTTGAGACTTTCGATGGTTAGTCTCAACAGCCCAATAATTTCGCTAGCTGCAGTACCCTTCAAACCGGAACACAGTAATGTTTACACACTACTGCTTAGCGGCAGAATAACTGGTACTGCGGTGGTACCTACCTAGACGACCTCCTGCTAAGGAGATCTACCACCACAAGTACAAGCTTTGTTTAGTTTGGGGTCTGATGGCGCTGTGTGTCCTACGATATTTATTTTTCCTTTATAGTAATTTTTTTGGGTATTCGGGTTATAGTTTTTTTTTTTTAATTTTTGCTTGTCATGTATGAAAACTTATTGATGTCAAAATACCTTAATAATGTTGAATATTTTCAGCATGATCGATTCATCACCGATTGTGATTTTTCGGTACTATACATAATTTTGTAGGTACATAATTATGTATTGTCATGTATAATTACGACAAAATTCGCGATTTTATATATTTTAGTAAATGTTTAAACGCGTGTATGCGAGATAGCGGCTTATTTTGTATCTTGTAACACATTTTTAATTAGCAGACGCCTCGTGGTTTCACCCGCGTAGTTCCCGTTCCCGTGGAAATACGGGGATATAAAGTAGCCTATGTCACCCGGGGATAGTGTAGCTTCCCAACGGTGAAAGAATTTTTGAAATCGGTCCAGCAGTTTCGGAGCCTATTCAACAAACAATCAAATCTTTTCTCTATAATATTAGTGTAAATGTGTTAAGGCTCTTGTCATCTCGCCTGATGCTGGTCTACGATGAAGCAAACTTGCCTAGAAAAATCTTAACGCCAAGTAAACGAAGTCATTTCCATTTTCTTATTCTCTAGTGTCCCACAATATCCCTTTTTTATTCCACCCAGCCGCAAGAAGATTACCTCTTATCTCAAGCGTTTAGCTTCACGAAATCGCGTCTGCACGCGGAACGAACAGCGTCAGACAGAAGTACACGCATCAAACGGTCAAGACTGTGCATAGGGACAAGTAGTCGAGAAAACATAACGCATAACAAACCAAGCAGAGAGAATGTCACTTTCAATAGAGAAATCATAGGTAAAGTAACTGTAGAATCTGGAACCGTTTCACAGAATATTGAGTTTGTATAAGATATATTATATACCAATGATAAATTACGTCACACGAATTTCATGATTTTTTTACCCCTCCCCCGTCCTTAGCCGGTTACATTTGTGAGACCCACCCTACCTAGTGTTGCAACTTTACATTTATAAATGATGTCACAAAATTTGGGACTCATCCCCGCCCCTTGTCACACAATGACACACTTCGCCGACTCCCTCCCTCCCCCTTAACGTGTGACGTAATTTTTGGATGATCCCTTACTAGCGATTCCCTACGGTTTAATCCATATTTTTATGTTGGAGTAACGAGACGCTCTCCTGATAGGAAGCGATAAAGTATGACTATTGCATACACAAAAAAATTTTGAGTAATAAAGCAATATCCAGGGCATCGCTGCTCAGGCACATATTATTTTGAGACTTTCAATGGTTAGTCTCTATAGCAATGTAATTTTGTTAGTACTCTTCAAACTGGAACACAGTAATGTTTATTGCTTGGCAGCAGAAAATCTGGTACTGCGGCGGTACCTATCCAGACGACCTCCTGCTAAGGAGATTTATTTATTTGGATTACCAATACTGTATACATCACAATATTCATAATGGGCATCAACATAACAAAAATAAAACTAGATGTTACAACCATTAGAGGTAACGACGACATGCGTACAAATATAATGTTCACAAATTAAAATTAATAATGTAGAAATGTGTATGTTACGTAAATTATTAAATAAAGTCTCAAGTTTATAAAATTTAGGTCTATGACCAAGTTAATCATGTTATTAGTTCATAAGTGCGATTAAATCTCGGTTATAATAATTATAAACATCGCGGTTCAGATTGCGAAAGTTTAAAAATTACAACAAAATATCTGTAACAGGTTTCAAACCCTTCGCTTCGAAGCAACTGTTGGTAACAACAGCTAAAGACGGATCGGTCTCTTGTAAATACGAAGAAATCCCACTAAACAAATGTTCCGCGGCCACTTTCAAAATTGAAGAGAAAGAAACATACACACTCGCAGTCGAATTCATAGAAGATATACTCGATAAAGTCGAAGAGTTAGCATTCGACAATTTAAACGTAACATATGAGGAAAAACACGACTTTGAGATCGTATACCCCCATGACGAAAAGTTTGCGAACATAACTGTTAAAATGAATGAATATTTAGATACCATTGAAGAGAACGATATTACAGATACGACCGTGTCTTTAGGTATAGAAGAAGATATGGTTCACGTAACAAACGATGAGGACATTGACAATTTATATGAAAATCATGCGATTGATAGTGACAATCATGCCATTGATGAATCTGGTGTTATTCGTGATGGTACGGGGGATACTAACGTGATCAATTGCGATGTGTTAGACAGTGATGGGGTTGTTAATGATAAACATTTGGAAGAAAACTTATCGAATGAAACTGGGAAAGACACTTTCCTTCTTGACTCTGATGTGGATTCCAGGTATCTTGGTAGTTTAGCATAACGGCCCATTTACACAGTTCAAGTATTTTATTAATAGTATTTTATGTTTAATAGCAATAATTGAATGCAATTGATTGCTCGCAATAATTGCGCTTTAAGAATTGCTAGTAAGTTTAGACGTGTAGAATTGATGATGAAATGCAATAGTTGAATAAAAGTTGTGACAAGAAATCGCAGTTGACAGGTCATACTGCCTCAGACACCCGGCCACTGTTAGATTGGGCGGTAGAATTTCAACTGTTAAGTGGTAGTCAGCCAGCCTGAGCACTAGAAAGTACACTACCACCATGCTATGGGATTTGAATCCACCCCATTCAGCATACAATTTAACCACTAACCATGAGTACAAAACATAAAGGAATAAAAACCGGCCAAGTGCGAGTTGTGCTCGGAGTTCCGTACCATTATCTATAAAAACGGCAAAAAAAATTACGTTTGTTATATGTGAGCTCTTTTAAATGTTTGTTTTGTTATATGTTTTTTAGTATTTATTGTTATAGCGGCTACAGAAATACATCATCTGTGAAAATTTCAACTGTCTAACTATCACGGTTCATAAGATACAGCCTGGTGACAGACTTCTTCAAAGATTTCATTAGTACCTATGAATTTTGCACTTAATAGTGTGACATATTTTTACAATAGCTGGTCGTTGTTTAGAGATCGTCTAGCTTCCAACATGGAGGTCCTGGGTCGAATCCCACTGCACCCACCTCTTTAAATTATATACGCATTGTCGCTAGCTTCAAACGGTGAAGGAAAACATCGTAAGGAAACCTAATTGTCTGAGAATTCTCAATGTTGTTCTTTTTTTTTTGTTCAAACTTCACACATCTTAGATGTGTGAAGTCTACCAATCTTGACAAAGGAGGCCCCAAAATGGGCCTGAATTTAATTAGGTATCACATTTTTATTTTCATTTATTTAATAGCAACAACAAAGCTATGAAAGATGACTATCTCACGATGAGCAGCAGTAGAATGTCCAAAGAATCTGATAAATCGGATATACCGATTTCGAAAGGTTACTACTTTAATTTATTTTTGTTCAATAGTCAAGTTTCGAAAATGATTTAACTATACTTGTACGGGAATACTCTAGTTTCATTTAGTCATATCGATCTCGAGGTTACTTTAATTTATTTTTGTTCAATAGTTAAGTTTCGAAAATGATTTAACTATACTTGTACGGGAATACTCTAGTTTCATTTAGTCATATCGATCTCGAGGTTACTTTAATTTATTTTTGTTTGATAGTCTAGTTTTGAAAATGATTTAACTATACTTGTACGGGAATACTCTAGTTTCATTTAGTCATATCGATCTCGAGGTTACTTTAATTTATTTTTGTTTAGTAGTCTAGTTTTGAAAATGATTTAACTATACTTGTACGGGAATACTCTAGTTTCATTTAGTCATATCGATCTCGAGGTTACTTTAATTTATTTTTGTTTAGTAGTCTAGTTTTGAAAATGATTTAACTATACTTGTACGGGAATACTCTAGTTTCATTTAGTCATATCGATCTCGAGGTTACTTTAATTTATTTTTGTTTTGTAGTCTAGTTTTGAAAATGATTTAACTATACTTGTACGGGAATACTCTAGTTTCATTTAGTCATATCGATCTCGAGGTTACTTTAATTTATTTTTGTTTAGTAGTCTAGTTTTGAAAATGATTTAACTATACTTGTACGGGAATACTCTAGTTTCATTTAGTCATATCGATCTCGAGGTTACTTTAATTTATTTTTGTTTAGTAGTCTAGTTTTGAAAATGATTTAACTATATTTATACAGACATTTAGACGACCTCCTGCTAAGGAGATATTCTTTTTTATAGGTAGGTGTTTGACCACAGCTCACCTGATGTAAAGTGACGTTGTGCTCGAAGATGATAAACACACCTAGCCTGGGATGGAACTGGCTCTTAAAAGCGAGGCTCCCGTAACACACCGTTAGGCGCTTGGCGACAGACTTTCAATTTGAGCTGAGTACTAGAAAGTACCCTACCACCATGCTATGGTTTCCTCATGATGTTTTCTTCACCGGCAGCTCAAGCTCATTGTTGGGGTTTAAACTAATAAACTTGCCCTCGACACCTGACATTTAGAGGGTTATTTGCATATTACGGATGCTGCAACGTGTGCTATCATCGCTACAAAGTAACCACCTAGTAATTATTTTCCAGATTCGAAATCTACTCTTAAGTTTCCGAGTAATGAAGAGATAAGCGTTGAGAGTTTACTAAAGTATCTTCGCGAGAAGAACGCTGCATATGGAAATAACTTTGGAAATTATTTAGTTGTGGCCGATATTGACTAATGAGGATACAATCAATGGGCCTGTATAGAAACTTCCAGTGGCCTTGTTGAAAATGATTTGTCATTTTTATTTCCTTGAAAATTCTCGCAAGCCAAATACAGTAGTCTCACTAATTGATTTTATTTTTATGTTTACTAAGTATATGGTAAATTATTGTATTTTTAAAAATAAAAATGCAACTTTATTGATGCAATCGTTATAACAGTCAAAATTTATTAAAATTTTATCTTAATTTGTTACTGTCGTTTACTCTTTTATTTTACTTATTAAAAGCTAAAGCCATTCTTCCACATATAGACTTGAATCACGTTTTAAACATACCTATAATACAATAAACCATAAACACAGTAATATCTTGAAGTGACTATGATTCGAAATTTCGTTTTATTTATTTTGTAATTATAACAATATTTATTGTGACGTAAATAATAAATATTTTTCACAGGACATGATATTTTACAATTTATTGTAGCTTTATTGCAAAATCGCAATTTTCAAGTAAGTGTATATCTGTGTAGGATATTTTTTTTTAGACGTAATTAACTGTCAGTTTTATATGTATTTTAGGCATATACAGTATCTAAGATGGTCGACGTCGATTTTGGTACGTAATGATAGAAGGAAACAATGATACTCATCATAGTTTTACAGTAGAAACTATTTGACGTTTTACTAAAAAATATCGTTATATTTTTACGTATCTTTGCTATAATTAAAATATCCGTGCCATCTGAGCGATTCTCTATACGGCCATATATTTAGATTTTTCCTATGACCCCTCCTTCTATAAGTTCTATTTCTCTAAGTGAGTCAGTCAGTCAGTGGTAATTGTAACGCCTGAATATGCCATAGACTTATAAAATATTCGTTGTCTCGTACGATTCAACAAAGTATAGTAGAATTACTTTCATAATTTCCGATTTTTTTTCTTGTTTTTTTTTGTATTGACAATTTAATTTTTTTTTACAGACCAACTGAATTGGACGCTCTCGTGTTTGGCCACGTTTTCACAATAATCACAACCCGGCTGCCTTGCCGCAAGCTAGCGGACACAGTGAGACGGCACGACACACTCGTCTCGCTCGCCAAGCGAATAGACGAGCACTACTTCAAGAGAACATAGCGCGAGGTCTTCAAGGACATCTCAACTATGTTTCAGAGTCCTTGAATAGACCCCTCTTTCACTTGTGCAGTTGTACATACGGTTTTCTTTTTAGGACGTTAATAGACGAGCACAACTTCAAAGGAAAGTACCGCAACATTTAGACAAAGAAAGCAATAGACAAGTTTCACAGTGGTACATATACCTGTCTCTTTCTTTGACATTGCAATGCAAAATACAATAAACTTGTATTTACTACACGTATTTCAAGGGAAATCACCGCATGGCGTAGTCAAAGAAAGCGATATATATAGACAAGTTTCGCTTTAACCCTAGAACTACAAAACGAGGTAGCTATCTATGTCAGGTAAACTTTGAACTAAGTACGAATCTAAGTTAGTTAGTGACATTGTCGACGTGACGTGACAAAGATTGAACAATAACCAAACCTTGATAAAATTGAATATTCTCTTTTTACCATTTTCATTGGCATGAAAAAAAAACGAAAAAATCATATAGGTTGGTACTAATAAAGGTCATAAAATCATATAGGTAGGCAATAAGTCAGACCGATTAAAAAAACTAAAGGGAATTTTGGCGGGAACGCGGAAAGAGTCGTGACGCCCAGTTGTATTTGTTTCCAAAACGTAGTGTTTTGTCGAGTGTATGCATAACAATGGTGGTGTTTTATTCATAAAGTGCCGAATCACAAGCGCGAGTGTGGTAAAACATGACTTTTCGTGTTGCTTCCAAAACTCCATCGAAGCTTTATAGTAAAGTCGCCGCTACTTTACTAAAGCATGTCTAGACTAGACTGATACGAACTGCACTTGACCAAGACTGGACTGGACTGACTATAACTAAAGGTACAATGCAACTTATTTTGCTTATGAAACTTAAAAATGTAAAACACTTGACACTTGCAAATGATCAAAATGCGACGCCAAAACAAAAAAATTACCTCGGTTTGATGGATTGGTAGTTCTAAGGTTTGCGTACATCTGTATATTTCTTAAACACGTTGATAATAACAAACACTATTTCAAAAGAAATAACCGCAAGGCGTAGATAAAAACGCAATCGCAGTCATGTATCGCTTTCTTTCTTTAACATTGCAAGATAAACTTTAGACGACTCTTCACAGTTGTGTACGTATTCTCTTTCTTTGGCATTGTGAGAAAATAACCGAACTATTTACGACAGCGAGGTGCATAAAGCAAGAAAAGAAATGAATAAACGTCAGACGGTGTGTATGTATTGCATGCGCATGTGTCCGTATGTGTGTGTGTGTATATATGTGAGCAGCTTTCGCAGTCGTAAACATACGGGTGTCTCTTTCTTTAACAATGCAAGAGAATGGAGTGGCATTATTTTAAAATGCAGCGATGTGTTTACATGAAAATAAATATTGTCTTCCACCGATCCTTGGTTAAACTAATCCCTCTTTTATTTTCGTGTATATACATTTGTATATTTCCTTAAAACATTACGATAATAAAAATAATATAGCTATTTTCATCAATTGTACAAACTGCTAAGAAAGCAATAGAGAAATACTGTTGGTGCAGTTTTTTGTAACGCTTAAAGCTTTCTTTGTAACTTAGAACGCGATAAAATATTAAGATTAAACATCTCTACATATTTGATATTCAAACTACGATTAGATCTTTCAAACTGCGCAACGTATTTTAATGCGGTTTTCATTATTATACAGAGTGATTCAAGAGGAAGGCTTTATATGTATAATACATGCGTATACAACACATTAGTATGTACCTACACCGCATCCGTGAAATAACATGATGTAGGAAACCCCTTTCATATTGATATTGGGTAGTCATTGGAGAGGATTGTATGGGTTTGCCTTGAATACGCGGAACTCAATTTCGTGCACAAAATCTTTATTACTTTAGATCTTGAATCGAAATCCGTGCCTGCTGCAAGTTAGCTTTTATCGCTCATAATAACATAGAAATATTTCTTTATATTATAAATAGATTGTCTAATGTTATTTGTAGTTGATATAGGTAAAAATGTTTGTTTTGTTTGGAATGATTCCTTTAATTATTGATAACTATAAGTAGGTATGTAATATATTCGACGATAATGTATAGTAAGAAAGGAAAGTATGACACTAAAGGGGCTAGCGTATACATTTGCGAAGATTTACGTACTTATCTAGGTACTAATTAAATTAAACGATAAAAAAAAGCATGTATGGAAAGTGGGAGACTCTTGGCGGGAGAAAATGAAAACTTGTTTTTTTTAAACTCATTTTGACAGTTTACTCGTTACGTATTTCTCGCAAATTATGCTGGAGCCAGTTTTATATCTATACAATTTAGAATTTATTGTCACTAATGAGTTTAAAATTACATTACTTTTTCATTTCGCTGGATTATTAAATATTTGAAAATATCGAAATACTTGACAGTGGCAAATGCACAAAATGCGATGCCAAAAAGATTTTGTGTTGTCAATTCTCATTGGTAGTATACCAATAAATAAATAATTATACTTAACTTTGATATTTAATTTTATCATACGATTCTACTAGCATTTATGTATAAGTAATTTAAGTGTTGATTATTTTAATTATAGAGATGAGATAGGTCAGGGATTCTAAGTACATAATATATTTAAAATAGGTATATAATAAAATCATGTTTTACACTATAAGAAATTGGTCACCTACTTACTATATTTGTTACGTCGATTAATAAAGGTAATGATTTTGTCACTTTTTTTCTTTTTAATTTAGTCTAGTCTAAACTCAATCCATCATTTTTACTCACTTATGCAACGACAGTTTTCACTCTGAAATAACTTTTACATTAATCATTTTGCGATGTCGCCAAAGACAAAAAACAGAACGCCACATGTGGACGTAAATGGAAATTCGGGTTTTTATAATTATGTATTCCAGGCTAGGTGTGCTTTACCATCTTCGACCACACCGTCACTTAACATCAGGTGAGCTGTGGTCAAACAACTAGCCTGTCAACCATAAAAAAAAAAAAAATGTACTATATATTTTCAATCGGTTGCGTACGTACTCGGAAATATCTATGCTAGACCTAAACAGGCCCTTTTGTCCTTTGTTTTGGTATTGTACTTATGTGCTCGTGCATACTGCCAGTGTAAAGTATTTTATGATAAATCAAGCTAACCAAGTCAAGTCAGGCTATTCCCTAGTAATGGAGTTGTTAGTTGACTTGAGAGAGGCAGATGTCCAGCAGTGGATACGATCTTAATAGTAGTTTAATTAATATGAACAATTAATAGTAGTTGTTTCATAATCCAATTATAAGACCAATTCAATAAAAAACATTGTTTAAATTATTGGATACTTCACATAACTTTCAATACTTATCATTGGCAAAAACTTAAATGTTATAGAACTGTTAGGAGGAGGAAAGAAAACAACATGTGAGGACCTTAAATGTATATTCAAGCTATAGAGGACGCATTGGAGGCGATTCTAGGCCAGAGATCGGCGCACTCCTTGGCTACGGGTCCTGTGATAGCGGAACCCTTCATCTCCCCTTTGTTGTTCACTATCACGCCTGCATTGTCCTCGAAGTATATGAACACGCCATCGCGCCTTCTGAAAGGCTTCCGCTGTCTTATCACCACTGCCGGCATTACCTGGAAACAAATACAAGAAGTTTGCTGCTTATGTGTTCTTAAATTATTGTTTTATTGCCTCATAGTTATAGAAATAAAATATTAGCCCACGTTTCACACACCAATATCTAGCCCTATCCTATCCCTAGCACTATCTGGTATATAACTGACAAAATATTTACATATATATTTTTGTAAATACATAAACACCTAGAAATAGAAAGAAGCTAAAAAAGTTTGGTCAAATTAGCACCTACTAAGAATTACTCATGCAGGATTCCTCACATACTAAGATAACTATTTAAATATAATATTAAATAATAATAATGTATTTAAAGGAATACATTCATACAATTTAAAATTACAAAAGCACAAAAAAAATACAATTCATATCAATAATAATAATAATTATAAAAAATGTCAAAAAAAATTTAAATTAAATGGATAAAAATCTCATAATTTAAAAAGTAAACTAAGCAATTGTTAGCAAGTTCTAAATATCATATACAATCAAATTTAAATAATAAATCAGTCAAATTAACATAAAACAAAGAAAAACCAAACACAATACAGCACTAACAAAATAACCCATCCCTAACTGTACCCGGTGTAAAGGTACCCATAACACTCGCTATTTTAATTATGGGAAACATCTCAGTCTGCTGACAAACTTTGTGCTCAGAATGTATGGAGGTGCTCAGTCAGCCAAGGCGTATCAACATTCTGTGGGTACAGATCTGATACAGAAATATAGCGAAACCTTTGGCATATCATCATTGCAACCTAACTATAAAACAGTTATCAGTTATAGATTTATTTTTATTTCCCTGGCCCTTTGTATGAGTGGAAAATTCATGATCTACATTTGACATGCATAAGGCCTGCCATGTGTTTGTGACTAAATAATTAATTTTTAACTGTTATAATATACCTAATTAAAGATTCAACACTTCAGTGATATGTATTTAAGAAATAACTTAGCAAGTTAGGTTGGCTTGGGTGAATGCTGGTAGAGGGAAATGCACAATCACCCCAAGCGGGATGTCAGTGCATGACTCATCACCCAAGAATAAGAACTTAGCAAGTGCTAGTTTTTCAATTTTAAAATATGCATTTACATTTTCATAAGTCACAATATGAACTAATATACAATTTTTAACAGTTTCTTTCCAAATTCTAATGTAGTCACAAATGTTAAATATGTATTGTTTTTATCATTATTAGGCAAAGTATTGATCACAGACATCAGCACTGTGAGTTAGCTGTGAAGATGGCAAAAAGCCTAGATAACGAACTGGATTTAGTGAGCAAGTGAGCAAAGTTTAGTAAGTGAGAAGACACCATTGGATGCATGGCAACTGATTTTCAACTTGAGGATAATAACTAGCTAGCAAAGTACTAATAGTACCCTACTTGAAATAGCATGCGATGGTAAATACCATTGCAAGGATAAGGAAGGCATAAGGGTCTGAAAAATTCAGCATGCAATCCCACCGTGTTAGCCACAAGTATAAATTTTTATAATTTCTGAAGATGGATGTTTCAAAACTGGTCATCTTCAGCGATTAACTACACAAATAAAACACTAAAAACAATAAGTTAACTGAAAGTATCCTGTGTATATGCATGAATACCATGCGCATCACTTGTCAATTGATGTCAAGACATCTAAGTTGTGCTTGAAAAATTGGCTTCATCATCATCATCTTCTTCTTCATCTAATTTAAACATTAATTAAGTCAGCGTGTCTAGTCCATGAATTTTTTTATAACTTACCTTTTTTCTGAGTTCTGGTTTGCCTTTCTTTACTGTGGCCACAATCATGTCACCAGATCCGGCAGCTGGTAGTCTGTTCAAGCGACCTTTGATACCTTGTACAGCAATTACATACAGGTTCTTTGCTCCTGAAAATTTTAATGTGATGATTTACAACTTTTTGGTAAGTCAAAATCTTTGAAAAAAAGGGATCGGCTACATGACTTCTGTAAGTCTTAAAAATCTATCAAATATCATATCAGGGCAGTTGCAATCGAGTATTCTAAGAGAACCAAGTCTTCGCGCTTTCTTTATTTTGTCTAAATGTAGATTTGACGTGAACTGGAACACCTCAGACACAGCCAAGGAAGACATCATTGTGTATCAACACACATTATATTGTGTTCTTCGTAAAAATATCATCATTGGTGTCCAATCTAACGTGTTTTGAGGTTATGTTTGTAGTCCAAAACAAATGCTGTTTTTACCTGTATTGTCTGCGCAGTTAATCACCGCTCCCACTGGGAGACCCAGCGAGATGCGGAACTTCGCTCCCGCGGAACCACCACGTCCTTAAAACATAAAAAGCACTCTTTACTCATCTTCTATCAAAATATCACTACCCGTACCAGAATCGTGTTAAAACGTAAAATTAACATCGATCTTTCTCAGGCCTATATTTAATTCAATGGGGTGGATGTCAGCACATGAATTAATACACAATTTAACGCGATTAAATCGGATTTTTTGGATTTTTACGAACCTCTTTTAGACATTTTGTTGTGTCAATTTTTGTGAGGAAGTCGAAAGAACGTGAAGTTTGCAACAAAACGTAATTATTCTTCTTTTTTTTTTTGACATTGCACTTTGTATATTTGCCATTGAGAAAGAGTTTGATATGTTTAAATATTTAACGATAAAACACTTAACATCAGGTGAGCTGTGGTCAAACACCAAGCCTGTCAACCACTAAAAAAAAAAAAAAAAAAAGAAGTAAAGTGAGTCAAAATTGAACAAAGTAAGTAATAGATAGTTTAATAATGTCTCACTACAGTAAGATTGACTTTACTACAAGCTTTGATGGAGTTTTAGAAGCAAAATGAAAAGTTAGATTTCATCACATTGGATCAATTTCCCTCACTGATGCATTTAATTCAGCACCTTATGAATAAAACATAACTTATTAGCTATTGTTATACATTAAAACACAAGTTTTTGAACATAGCACACTACGATGTGCAGTACAATATGAATATGATGACATGATTTCTTCGCGTTCCCGCTAAAATTCCTGGAATATTTATAAAGTTTTGTTTATATTTCATTGATCTCGTAGCAAAGTACGAGATGAACTTCTATTGTTTAGTTCCTCTTGAGTGAGGCTGAGGCTATGTATTTTTGGTACTAATATGTTCAGAATGAAAAAAAAACTGAGATGTTTTGGAATACATTGCGACAAATTTTACGACGATTATTTAGCTCAAACAACTTGAGTGGTTTTTATGTTTGATTTGTTAAGTATCTATTAAATTTATCTTAAATTTTTTACAAATTAAGGCAAATAATTTGTAAAAAATTTATTTAATGTAAAAAAAAATCTACTTACATGAAAAAATACACTCGGTCGGTTACTTTTTTACACGGTCGTTCCGATATTCTATAAATGTTTTTATATGTATTTTATATTTTTAAACGAATACAAAAAAAAAATTACGTTCCGGAGCACGCACATTTTCTTTTATAAATTACATTTGAAACCGTTTTCAAATCTTTCATTTTTCTTTGCTATACTGATTAAAATTATAAGAAAACTACATCACTAGTCTAATTATTTAACAAATTTTAACTCAATAATATTTGTTAGTTCGATACAATCCTATAAATTATTAGTAATAATCATTAAAGAACCGTACGAGCTCTTATACAATTTTCCTAAACTTTCATTCCGTTCTGTGTAAATCGAAGTACCATTAAATTTTGTTTGTCATTATTGTCAAAATCGTAGCGGCTTGTCATTCCTCCCAACTAAATTTATTTTCCTGTGAATTGAATTTTTTTAAGAAGAACTATATATATAATGGCTTTTTTGGGAGATTTTATGAATCCTGCCCCGCTCTGGCACAATGGACCTTCTCCAGGTGCTTTCTACAACTTTCCAGCGAATCCCTCAAGTGTTGCACCTTCTAACCACATACTGCAGGACTTCAAGGCACAGTAAGTTTATTGGTCTTATTCTGTCGATGTTATTAAACCTAAGAACTAAAATGAAGGTATTCGAGCTACGAATATTTTTTATTTTTATAAGTCCATTCGTACTTGGTGCTTAGTGCTCATACTCCTACAGAAGTAACTTATTTCAAAAGTTACCCTTTTCGCTACTTATCAACGTTATTTTATCTTTCCAGCTCAGCTCAGCCAATTACAACAACTACAACAGTCATTGGCGTGAAGTTTGACAATGGCTGTGTCGTTGCAGCAGACACTCTCGGCTCATATGGATCACTGGCTCGCTTCAGAGACTGTCCTCGCGTGCTGAAGGTCAACGACCTCATCTTGCTGGGATCCGGTGGGGACTACGCTGATTATCAGTACTTGAAGGACATTATTGAGCAGAAAATGTAAGTGTGTTTGAGATGAAACTGAACTAGCATACTTAAGGTGAAACTGAAAAGAGGTTTGATTATAGCTAGAAAAGACTACAAGACATTAATGTCAAAGTAAAGAGTGAAAGCAGTGATTAGACACTATTGTGAAAACATGTTCTCGAAAGTTAGGGTGTAAATGCAATAATTATGGATAGCCGCTATCTCTAACCGTCATCTCAGAAATAAGGTGTCTGGTATTTGTTTTGCTGCGAAATGTTTACAGTGCTTCGGGGCTGTTCAAGTATTATGTTAGCATCAAAGAGGGCTGATCTTTGCTTTGTTTATTTTCGATGGTTTGAAAGATATTTGAATAATGACATCAGGGATGTCATATAAATTATGCTGATACTTTATTTTCCTTCTTATTAGCTCACCTTGTTTTCTTAGTTATACCAATAACTTTTTTAATAAAACATTATACCAATTTATACATAAGCTTAGGAGAATAGAGTAACTTGCTTAATTTTGATTAGAAGATGGAAGGATGGAGGGGTTAGTCTACTAAAATTCTGCTTCTTTTATGTCTTCTTTTTTTTTTTGTATGATTAACAGGCTAGGTGTTTGACCACAGCTCACATGATGTTAAGTGACAGTGTGGTCGAAGATGGTAAAGCCACACATAGTCTGGAATGGAACTGGCTCTCAAGTGAGGCAGCCAGAACACACCGTTAGATGTTTGGCGGCAGATTTTCAACTTGAGGCTGGTAGCTAGCCAGCCGAGTACAAGAAAGTACCCTACCACCATGTAACATTGAACAGCCCCTGTACAATGATCAAAGGTTTTACTTCTTGGTATCAATATCTTTGCTTGTTATCATAACAGAAACGCTTGTATTGTCATTTTAGTATTGACGAGCAATGCCTTGGGGATGGATTACAACTGAAACCACGTTCACTCTACTGCTGGCTTACCCGTGTACTTTACAACAAGAGGAGCAAAATGGATCCCCTCTGGAGCAACTATGTTGTTGCTGGTATTCAGGTATGGATATAGGTCTTTACTACAAGCTATGTACATATACATCTTTACTTTTATAAAGAGGATAGATTTGATGATCGGCCTAGTAATTTCAGTGTTTATTTAATACAAACAGTATTAAATAAACACCGAAATTACTAGGCCAATTTTAAAAAAAAATTTCATCGTTAGGAAGCTCCACTATCCCTGGGTGTCATAGGTTACTTTTATCACTGTATTCCCACGGGAACGGGAACAGAAACCGCGATGTGTCCGCTAGTATAAAATAAATTTAAAAAAAATCTTTGTACTTTATACACAACCCTATTTTGTGCTATGTGAACCAAATAACTGATAGAAAACTTTAACACTATTTTTATTGTAATTACATACTTACAATATATACAGAACAAACATTTCTGTATGTATTGTAAGTATGTATGTATTATAAGTATGTATTTACAAAAAAAAAGTATTTATGTATTCTATCAGTTATCTGACTTCCATCGCACAAGCTCTGCTTAGTTTGGGGTCAGATGGCGCTGTGTGTATAGTCCTACGATATTTATTTATTTATGCTCATCACACAAATGTTTTTGTTGTTACACCTTGACTGTGGCTTGTGACTCAATTTTTTTCACTTATTTATCATCAAAGGCTGGACATACTTGACTCTACCAACAACCTCCCAAAAACAAGAAAAAATTGGCTAATTTAGCAATGTATGTGTGCTAGTTAATTAGCTGAATACTGTCTATCATTTCAGGACGGTGAGCCCTACCTAGCGTCAGTAGATAAGCTTGGGACGGCGTATGAAGACGCTGCCATCGCGACTGGAGTGGGCGCCTATATGGCCACTCCTCTTATCCGAGATGCTCTAGAAAAGGGGCCGCTTAACGAAGAGGCGGCTAAGTAAGTTCAATACGAACAGGCTTCTCATAGTTTTAGATGGATTGTTTCGTAGTGTTTCCAAAACTCAAGTAGCTTCTAATAAAGTCATAACTATTTTACTAAGACATGGGCTATGGGTAAAGATGGACTTTAATAATAGTTCAAAATGTCACAAATACAAATATTTATAATTCTTGGAAGACAACTAATTGTTATAAGAAAACACTGATTTTGTTTTTCCTTTCTCAGAGCTTTAGTGCGTAAGTGTATGGAGGTCCTGTACTACCGAGATGCTCGCGCGTTCTCGCGCTACCAGCTGGGAGTGGTGACCTCCGAGGGCGTCTCCATAGAACCTACCGCGGAGCTCAAGCACGACTGGTCGCTGGCTAACATGATACCCATGAAGTGAAATTTTAACTATAGCTAAAAAAATAAATGTTTTGTAAGAATATTGTTTTATTTTTATTATTAGCCTAAAATGTAGGTTGGAATTATTTACAGGGTTTTAAGTTTAGGGTGTACCTACTAAGCTGTTGTTGGGTATTCTGTGTATATTATAAGTATGTATTAACAAAAAAAAAAGAAAGTATTTAAGTATTTAATCAGTTATCTGATTCCCATAGTACAAGCTTTGCTTAGTTTGGGGTCAGATGGCGCTGTGTGTAATGTCCTACGATATTTATTTATTTATTTATTTATTAGTTATCTGATTTCCATAGTACATCACTTAACATCAGGTGAGGTGTGGGACTTTATACAGCGCCATCTGACCACAAACTAAGCAAAGCTTGTACAATGGAAGTCATACTTAAAATAACATACAGTACACCCAGACAACAAAAATTTAATTTTGTTTATATAACAAAATGCTTGTCCTGGGTGGGAATCGAACCCACGCCCTTCAGCTCTTGGATCAGACGTACTACCAAGAATCAATGGCTGTCAATTGCTTGAAATCTGTTGGCTGTCAATTCAATTTTCTTGACAAGTTGGGTGAGTATCCGTCAAACTTAACGTTTTTTTGTAATACAAATGACGTGTGAATAGTTTATTACAATGTAAAGTGGTAAAATATATATGTCTAGGTTTCAAACGTCTTTGGGCAAGTGGTAAAAATGCAAAATCCAAATTGTTCGTATTACAAAATGCTCTTGTTTAAAATTGTAATTGTTGTAAACAAGATTGATCCAAGACAAAATCTGATTAAAATATAAATTATTGAGTTTAAAAAAATTAAAATACAGTACAAAAATAACCACAGATAGGCCCCGACGAGATTCGAACTCGTGATCTCCTGTTTACTAGACAGGCGCTTTAACCAACTAAGCCACGGCGCCTTGCACTGCCCCCGAAATATTTTTACATATAACTGCTACATATGAGAAGAAACCTATAAGGCCTGTGGGTTTATAAAGAAAAATATTTCGCACTCGTTTGAATAATAATTACGTTCCTTGCATTCGCACCAACGGCAATCTTTTAACTATCGCAGCACCAGATATTCTGCCGGTAAGCAGTAGTGTGAAGTGTGAGAACATTACTGTGTTCCGGTCAGCTAGACAAATTACAGGGCTGCTGAGACTAACCATCGAAAGTCTCAAAGTAATGAGCGCCAAAGCAGTGATGCCCTTTTTTTGCTACTCAAAGTTCTGTGTATCGCTGCAATGGTCATGGGCAAGTGTTATCTCTCACCATCATCAGGAGAGCGTCTCGTTCTTCTAATTACCTTTACATAAAAAAGCTAGTTCCAAAAAATTCAGGGTTCTGTGATAAAAAAATAAAAACGTCAAATTTCACATATCAAATTTTATTATAGCTCAATATATCATTGACATGTGCAATGGAATGGCTAATTCATAAATAATGTTAATAAATGCATCCTTATTTGAAATATTTACAAAAATTCTGCTAAAATAATTTAAGGAAGGTTTCGTTGTAGATTTCTTTACTTAGTTACCTAAACGTAATAAATATTTAAATCTTTTTCTTAACTTAACACTAGTTGTGGTATAAATAATACAATATATAATATTATAAATACTATTGTGTTACTAGCATATATATTTGCGAGAATAGCATAGCACCAACGTAATAGTCAAATGTATAAAAAGTAGTTTCCACTGATTCTCGCTAGGCGGCGGTGTCCTACTTTCCATACATTTTTCTACCAAAATCTCGCAAATTGCCAAAACAAAAAAAAACTTCTGTCATAATGTAACAGATAGTCAATGTAAAATCCGCTTCCGGCAATAGGAATAAACATTCTGTCTCCTTCTTGCTCGTGGCTATAGTAATTTAACTCTCCTTATCTATTTTAGCGTGACGTCAATGTATTCAAATCTAACGTCAGACGTATGTACGTCTGTGTGAGTGGAAAATATCAATGTAGGTGTTCAAGCAGAAGTTCCCACGGTCGAGGACTTGGCCGTTAAGTGGTACATAAATCTCGCAAATTGATATGTTAGTTAAAAAAGAAATGCGGCAGTTTCCTATCTAATGCAACATTGACGGAGAACTATATAGTATTAGATATATGTATAAAGCATATGTTTTTTTAAAAGAGCACCATATTGATTCATGAATTCAATAAGTTAAAATATTGAAAATGCTTATTTTAATAATTTATTAATACTTTAAAATGTTTAAATATCTTACGTAAACAATGAATTACCTACCAATTATTATATACCTACAATATTATTATATAATTCGGCAAAAACTATTTTAATAACTCATTTTATTTTCTTATCATGTTTTTACTAACCTAAATTATTAAATAATATTGTCACATGGGGCAAACAAAATTATTTCTATGTTGTGTTTTTTTTTAAATATTGTATATGTATATGTACTAGCGACCCGCCCGGTTTCGTACGGGTGCATTTTTTTTGGTGACTTGAATACTCAGATAAATAAACCAGCCTACTTGGTTGGCACTCAAGTAGACGAAGCTTGAATACAAAACATTGAATTTGTCTACTTATAAAAAGTTTATAAGTATTAGTATTTTATATGCAAACTTTTTGAAAAATATCTCTAAAGTCTAAATTATAGTGAAAAATGTATTAAAATCCGCTGCGTGGTTTAGAAGAAATAAGCAGACAGATATAACGAATTTATTTTATACTATTTATTTAGAGATAAGTAATGATTTTAGTTTATTTAGCAGAATTTATCCTTGATAGAGACGATATACGACAACAGATGACTGTAGCTAAAAGAAAAAACAGAAGATTGGACTGTGTCGCGTGTCTTGGGAGAGTATATGCCCGACAATAGATTTTATTAAACGCTTATCATAATGATGGTATAGTTTTGGCGGGAACGCGGGAAGAGTCGTGTCGCTCCGTTGTATTTTTTTCCAAAACTAGTGTTTTGTCGAGTGTTTATGCATAAAAATGGTGGTGTTTTATTCATAAAGTGCCGAATTACAAGCGCGAGTGTGGGAAAATGATATAATGTGGTGAAACATGAGTTTTCGTGTTGCTTCCAAAACTCCTTCGAAGCTTTGTAGTAAAGTTGCCACTACTTTACTAAAGCATGACTGGAATTAACTGACACGAACTGGACTTGACAAAGACGACTTTGACTAAAAGTAGCTACGATGGCACTTATTTAACTTGAAAATATATAATTACTTGACACTGGCAAATGCTAAAACGCGACGCCAAAACAAAAAAAAAAAAAAAAAAAAAAAAAAATGATGGTATATGAAATGTATCAATTTTTATAACAGCCCATGTGACAACAAAGTAACCTACCATTCGTCAAATAATGTTCAAAAACTTATTATTTCAACACAAATACCTACTCGTAAATCCACGAATGTAAGAGGGCACGTGAGTCAAAGTTTACCTTGACTTGAGTTGAGTTGATAATTGTTGCACTTTTACTATGGTACCAATTCTGAAATTACGACTAAAAAATCCAGGTGTACCATGGAAAAATATTGTTGACTGGGATTAAAATGTAATGTAAAGACATTGCATTTGTAATTTCTGCAACGTCCGTCCGTTTCACAGTAAAATTTGTTTACAATGAGCTCCTTTCAACTTAGTATACAACCGTTCTGCTTAGCCTTGTGTATCAATCAAGTTGCCTCCGCCAACGACGATGTAGTCGACATGCCTAACCAGATACTTATTCTAGTTCGACCTTGAAAATATCTTTAATATATCTCTCAGGAAACAAGGTCGTAGCTTTGTTATATTTCTTGTCTATACGGATTGCAAACGTAGAAACGAATTGTTATGTATGATTTAAAAAATCATAAGGTGTGTACGATGTACTGCGCCGTCTTTATTTGTCCCGTAATACAAATTTGGTGTACAGAACCCTTTTATAAATCCGAGTATTCGAACCTTCTTGGCTCTAAAGAAAAATTATTAGAATTTTTTCCTCGATTAGTGTACTGCATCAGAGAATTGATGCTCACTATGTCAAGTTGTTACAAAAAAAATATGTTTTTGGGATAAAAGTTGAAATTTTTCCCCCGTTTTCTTAGCATTAAATATGTAATCAAAATCATATCGTAATATCATATTATTTATATTAACCGCGATGTTAAACAAGACTTATAATATCACGTTTTACATATAAAACTGAAATAAGTGTTTATTTTTTTCATTTCGAATTGCAAAACTTATCAGATTTTACACTTAGAACTGCATTTTATCAGTTATAATACATCTGGTTGATCCAAAATTGATCTAAAATACCTATGACTAAAAACACATCTAAGTTATTTCTCTTAAAACTGTAACACATATTAGAATTTACACCTAAGACTGATATAAGGTGTTTAGTCTTTCACTTAAAACTGCAAAACGTAGCAGATTTAACACTTGGAACTGCACAATCTATCAGTTTGAACACTTAGAACTGCAATATCTGGTTGATCCAATCCCTGAACTCGGAGATCCTGGTATAGACTCCAGGCTGGTTAGGTTCAGCGCAACCGATGCCCCACGATATGATGCCGCTAAGTACGAACCTGCCGTCACGCTCCCGTGGTATCACCATTGGTCCTCCGCTGTCACCTGTTGACGAAGAAAACATGTTTTAAGCTACTCTCTCTAGTAGAATGTACAGTGTCTAACTCTAGTTAGGATTTTTTTTCTTCTTTGGTTTTGGCGTCGCATTTTGAGTACTTATTTGCCAGTGTCAAGTGTTTTAAATTTTCAAGTTTCATAAGTTAATACTTTGCCTCGTAGCTATAGTCAAAGTCCAGTCTTGGTCAAGTCGAGTCCGTGTCAATCGAGCCCAGTCATGCTTTTGTGGAGTAGTGGCGACTTTACTATTAAAGCTTCGATGGAGTTTGGAAGCAACACGAAAAGTCGTTTCACCGCATTATATCATTTTTCCACACTCGCGCTTGTAATTCGGCACTTTATGAATAAAACACCACCATTTTTATGCATAAACACTCGACAAAACACTAGTTTTGGAAAAAAATACAACGGAGCGACTCGCCTTTTTTAACGTTTTTATAGTTTTTTTTGATAGTCTGCTGTTTTTGTCTAAGGAAAAGATTTTTTATTGTACTTTTGAGTTGTTTTCTGGTTTTTTTTTTAAATATTTTTTTTGTGGTTGACATTCTTGGTGATTTGACCACAGTACAACTGATGTTATGTGACGGTACGGTCAAAGATGGTAAACAACAAGCCAACAAGCCTGGAAATTAACTGGCTCTCAAGTGAAACTGCCGGAACACACCGTTAGATGCTTGGCGGCAGATTTTCAACTTGAGGGTGGCAGCGAACCAGGCGAGTACTAGAAAGTACCCTACCACCACGCTATGGTTTCCTCACGATGTTTTCCTTCACCGGCAGCTCAAGCTCATTGTTAGAGTTTGAACCCACGCATGCGAACCGACCCCGCTAACCACTGAGCTATGCTTTGAGCTTTGTTGGTTACCTTCGCAGCTGTCGGTGCCGCCCTTGCTCTTGCCAGCACATATGAAGATGTGCGGTATGTGCTCGTTATATCCCGCCGCTTGGTACATCGCCTCGCACGCCGAGTTGTTGATCACGGGCACTTTCACCTCTTGCAGCACACTCGGCAGCGGACCCTCTGAAAAAGCAAACATTTTATTTAATTTTTGGCGACACACTTTGTACATTTAGCCAACGTGAAGCTACCGCGCTAACCACTGAGCTGTCATCGCTACATCTCAACATGTAGCGTAGTGGAGTAAAGGAAGCTTACCATCATACAGGCGTCCCCAGCCTGTTACGAAAGCATTCTTCCCGACGTAGTCCTCATCGGAGTCAGGAACGCAAATGGGCAGAATATTAGGCTGGAATTTCACTGGCTCGTAGAACCTACAAACAAAAAAAACAGTTTTAAGGAGTCTAATATGTCGTATGTTTTGCTTAGTTCTTCTAAGCTACACTACGGATTTTGATACGGGTTTCAATATAATTTGTGAAAGGGTTAAACACGTCGGCGTCGTTCCTATTAGTCACTTTTTTCATATCTGCTATGTTCCTCGAAAAAATCCTACAGTAAAATTAATTGAACAGAATAAAAAATCTTAAATGAATACTATTTACAACATTTATACAAAAAACTTAATCAAAAAGTCCGTCAGAGTGATATGTGCTGAATGCTGGCAGCATTGTTACGCTGGATGGCAATGCTAAGCTTTTGACCAAAGTAGATAACAGAATTCTGGTAAATGTTTGCGTCGCTACCTAAAAAATCGGAGGTTGTTTGTTGTTTTGTTGGTTGTTACTTTGAAAAAGTCACTACTTTAAAAAAAGCGAGTGTCAAGAAATGGTTCGTCAAGTTAAAAACTCACAAACGTCCCCTATGATATTTATCTCTACAAATTATGTGAGAAACATTTTATGTAAACGATTACTTATCACCACGTGACTTGCACCGTCAAGTTGGCGTTGAGTTATTTATAACTGAGCAAGTCGGCGCCTCTCCAACATAGAATAGCGAGTGGCTTAGAATAACTTAGATACCTAATTTGTAACTAGCAACGCGCCGCTCTGCATATTTTTCCTGGATATAAAAAGTAACATGTATATTTTTCAATAGCACACAAAAGTATCATCTTTGAAAATTTTTTTCCGGGCGGCACACTCGTGCGTGACGTCACCTGCCGGCCTCGACGGAACACCAGCGCCTGGCTGGCTGCCTGATTAGCTGCAGTCGGCATTATGCTGAGTCGAGGCCGGTTTGTGACATAAAATGTATTTCTCCCTCTAGTTTAATTTATAAATACTATCTACTATAAGTTTTTTCTTTGTTTTATGTTTATTGTTTTTTTTTGTATGTATTTATTGTTAATTATGTTGAAATATGTTTTATGTCTAAAATAGAGTGTTGTCTATTGACTATATTAAAAATAAAGAATACGCGTTTTGAGGTCCCGCGCGTGCTGTGTTCTGCTTTGACTCCTTGTCACCGTATGTGGCCGAAACGAAATGGTTTCGAGTATCCGACATAATTAAACATTTCATTTCATTTCATTTATTTAAAAAAAAAACTACAATTATCATTACAGGTTTTTATCCTAATGCAATATTGTTAGTAAAGAGTAAATTATATTTTTGAAAACATGAATAACTTCGCATAAGTACCTAAAACAAAAATTTGTCAAAACTTTACGTCACGTCACGTGTTTGCGTCAGTTTGCATAATATGAAAGATATTAACCAAGTCCTATTTAATTTTGGTAGCGATGGTAGCTTAGTGGTTAGCGCGGTCGGTTCGCATGCCGAAGTGCGTGGGTTCAAACCCCAACAATGAGCTCGAGCTGCCGATGAAGGAAAACATCGTGAGGAAACCATAGCATGGTGGTAGGGTACTTTAGTACTCGGCTGGCTAGCTACCACCCTCAAGTTGAAAATCTGCTGCCAAGTAATTAACAGTGTGTTCCGGCAGCCTCACTTGAGAGCCAGTTCCATTCCAGGCTAGGTGTGCTTTACCATCTTCGACCACACCGTCACTTAACATCAGGTGAGTTGTGGTCAAACACCTAAAATCTCAAAATAATGAGCGCCAAAGCAGTGATGCCCCGGACTTTGTTTTGTTACTTCAAGTTCTGTGTATCGCTGCAATGGCCATGGACAGGCGTTATCTCTTACCATCAGGAGAGCGTGTCGTTCGTCTCATTACTATTTACATTAAAAAAAAACCAGCTCGTCAAAAAAAAAAAAAACAGCCTTTTGAGTACAGCACATGACTGGCCAGACGCGTATGGAAAATACTAAGAACCGAACGATCCCTTATGACTTGGCTATTTCGTCATCCATGCCAGAGATATTTATCTTTTAAAGAAAATTCAAAAATGAATTGCTTGTAAAAATTATTGTACCATTGGGAATCAAATATGCCTAAAGACTACACGATAAAATATGAACATACCATAAATGGGTTTATGTTATTTATATGGCGTATAAGTGGAAGCAAGAGTAATAATAGAAAATTTCTCTTTAATATCCCCGTTCCAAATTTCACTCAAATTTCTGCAGCTCTAATAAATAACGAACATACTATACATACATAGTATATACTTTCTTTCAACCACACACACTGAAAACTGAAACTTTCGCATTTATAAATTAGTCTGATTAGATTTTGAGGTATAAATCTGAGGACTAGCTACAGTTTACATATATATATAGGTATATAAAGGTTTAATTTTGAAAGTTAAGAATTAAAAAAACGAGTGACTGTCTCAAATTCTGTTTCGTACAGTATTAATCCAGGTAGTATGAATTTTTCGATTCCAAATATAGGTATCGAACTCGTTTCGTTCAGTGTGCGTCAATAAGTAAAGCTAAGAATTCACGGAGAGTTTTTTAATCGAATCTCATCGAATCTCGAAGTCACCTGATCACTGAGTATGTTCCTGCGGTAGTGGGCCGGGGCGGGAGGGGTGTGATTTCGTTACTTCAAATATAGGCTATTTGTCGCCGTTTAGGCTACACATGATGAGAATCGGCGATGAAAAAATCTGAAAGGCGATTGGGCGCCAATTAGGCTACTTCAGAGGCAAGCTTTTTAAATTTGCCAAACTACAAATGAACATAAACTTTTAACAATCTTGGACATGCTGGCGTCGTGGGCTCGAGTTATGCATGGGACAACACGTTTTTAGACTCATACTATAATACATACTAAATTATAAATTCGAGTGTAACGTTTCAAGTGTAAACGTGTAGGCTACTTTAGGCTACATAAGGTGACATTCAAATTAGGCTACTAGTGCTGAGAAAAATGGCAACATCAGGTCCGGCGTTGTTGGCAATCCTGCAAATGATGCGTGACTTTCTGACTTTAGTCTAGCTTCCAGTCGCGAGTGACTCGGTATCTTCAAGACAAATGTACTTCATCGTAGACCATACCTTCGCTGAACATAAGGCGAGATGGCAGTTAAACATATTTGTAATACAAAAAAATACTGCGGGCGAGGTGAACCTTTTTGCAAATTTCCTTTTTCGCTCATCGCATTTTTATGTATTGATAATTTTGATCAAAAATTCGTAACCGCGCCCGACATGTGACATTTAGCCGGCGCCGGCTGGGAAAACGCTCCGTGAATTCTTACCCTGAGAGTATAAAATGCAAGAAACTCTTATAACTTTTGGTACCAAAAAAAAATCCGGGAAACTAAGAGATCATAATATTTATTGCTCGACTCTTGATTTATTTTAATACGTATTTTCTAAATTTTAACAAATACCGTCTATTTATTTGACCCTAATGGGTTGAGTTGAGTGGAATTCCCAGAATGATATTTTGCGAAGTTAAATAACCACTCTTTAATGAAAAGGAAATTATATGACAAAGGATTTTGATAGTTTATCCTCATGCAATTCAGGTTAGAACGACACATAGGCAATTTTAAATTGTTAGTAAATAAGTAAAATAAAATCTGGACCATATATAATAGAATAGAATGGAACGGAACAGTCCGGTCCGGACCGGAACAAAACAAAACAAAACAGAACAGAATCATTTATTGACATATTTAAACATACTTAAACAATGTAGTCAATATTAAGCATAGTATCAATACAGTTTAAAAAACTGTTTCGTCAGTTCACAAATGTAATAATTAGTTGTAAATGAGCAATAATTATCATATTTATAATACTAAAATTATGAATTAAAAAAAATTATCAATAATTGTACAACCTAATCACATTGTTCACAAGAAATAAGTTACTATAAATGACTACTATGTAAAACATTATGTATTGTACATTATAGGAGTCATAGACGTTTTGTAGATATTATTTTATGATAAACAATGTTCTCTCTATCACTAAGTTTTAATTATGTCGGTTGTGATTTGCGACGGACTGTATCAGTAGGAAGCGATCTAGTAAATTTTTAATCCAGCGCTGTTGGTAAAACTTCACAAAAACAGTTATCATTTCAATCGTCTAAACTAAAGAATACATTTATTAGGGTTCCCTTACTTAATTATTTAACGAATTACTTAGCACCAAAATTTGATTTCTTTCAGGTTAGAAAGTACCTGTCTGGAAATCTTGGGCTCAAATCCCACGATACTCATTTGCATACGCATGTCCGATGACCTCAAACGGTGAAGGAAAACATCGTTAGGAAAACTAAAAAAAATACAAGGTCTCAAAAATATGTGAAGTCTACCAACCCGCACTTGACCAGCATGGTGATACCGCCTTCTCACAATAAGAAGAGACCCGCGCCCAACAATGGGACAGTTTATAAAAGCAGGGCTGATTCGGAAAGTTTTTTATGTAAAAGTAAAATTACTTGGTAGATCTCCTTAGTACGATGTAGTCTAGATAGGTACCACCGCATTACTAGATATTCTACCACCAAGCAGTAGTGTGTAAAGTTAGTGTTCGTATACAGTTTGAAAGGTACTAGAGCCAGCGATATAACGGGGCTGTTGCGACTAAACATCGAATGTCACAAAGTAATGAGCGCCAAAGCAGCGATGCCCTGGACTTTGTTTCGTCAATCAAAGTTCTGTGTATCGCTGCAATGGTCATGGACATGCGTTATCTCTTACCATTAGAAGAGGGTCACGTTCGTCCATTACTTTTGTGATGTATGGTAAATAATTAAGGTAGTTAGGAATCTATACCTTAAAAATATTCAATCTATCTATCTATATACTATTATAAAGAAAAAAGATTTGATTGTTTACTTGTATTGAATAGGCTCCGAAACTACTAGACCGATTTCAAAAATTCTTTCACCATTTGGAAGCTACACTATCTCCGAGTGACATAGGCTACTTTTTATTTTATTACCCGTATTTCCACGGGAACGGGAACTACGCGTGTGAAACCGCGAGGCGTCCGCATTAAATAAATCAGTCTTGTATCCAATGCAATGGTTGTCTCACTTATCTTTTACAACTTTTATAGTAAAAAAAAAATATATTCCGTTACGTTTCGCTCGACCACGGCTGGGGAACCCAAGTAAATATCAGAAGAAACACACTCGACACAGTTTTTTGGCCGTCCCAAAGAGTGCGCGGTCACTCACCACTGCACTTGACCTTTGTTACAAGTTCATGAAAAATGGCCCAGCATTCGCACTCGGCGTGACGTCACCCTGATAATAATAATTGCGATAATAAATATTTACTTTATGATCGGTTATTATTATGTCCGTGTGTTGTTGTACTTATTTATATAGAGTTGTGTTTTGGTTGCTCTGACCACAGCTCTACCGTGTAAAATCAAAACACTGTGACTAACTCAACTTAGTGTTTTGGGTTAATAGGGCTCAAAAAACACTGTATTCTACAAAGTTTTGCGGTTTATCATTACAAAACATGGTAGTCAAATCACCGTGTATTGCTACCACGCCATGGTTACCTTCATCGGCAGCTCAAGCTGCTGAACCAATGTGAAAGTTATGCAAGTACGAGATACCTGATCTTGAAAATCCTGTTAAGAGGGCCAACCCTCATTGTCACTCACCTAAGTAAAGCCAGGTCGTATTCAAAGGTGGCCGAGTCGAAATGCGGATGACTGGCGACAATCTGCACTCGTCGCTCGACGAATCCGTACGGTTCATCTTCATTAGCCAGATCATGTTCCCCGAGACGGACCAGGAGCTCCGATGGTGGCACACTAGAATAGTATAGAATCAGTTGTCATGGACACACGTGCCATCTGTCTTATTCTCGGCGAATTGATATAATATAGTTAAAAGGTAAACTTTTTTTTTTATAGATTTGATGTCACTGTTTAATTATTTTTTTTATTATTAGTGTTACATCTCCCGTCTGTTTCTTATGTTTTCTATCGTATTTTTCCTGTCTTGGTTGCCTGGAAGAGATCGCTGTTAGTGATAAGGCCGCCACTTGTGTCACTAGTTAATAAGGTTTTTTGTTATCTGTACTCTTTTCCATTTATGATGTGCACAATAAACAGTTGTATCTATCTATCTAGATACTACGAAAAACTACAGACAAAACACACAAATGAAAAGATTTAAATTCACACAACAAATTTTAAATGTCAGTAAGGGGATTATCGTTGCAGTGACTAGTGCATTAGAAAAGGTCAGCGCTCAGCAATTGTGCTTGCCGCAGCGCTGATTTTCAGCACTAACCAATGAACCAAACAAAACAAAATAAATATTGTAAATATCTGATTTGATATTTACAATATTTGTTACAATATGAAATTTGGAATATAGCTAGTTCAGTACCTAATGCAGGTAAAAACATGTTCGATTCGTGCCTCAATCTCAACGGATGGGGCATCACTCGCTAAAGAGTCTTCTTTAGCGACAGTAAGATGCCGATCCAAAACTGATCCAATTGAATTTCACTTGGATCCGCCGTATTGCTGATAACTAATCCATTATCTTGATCGGATTTTGATACGGTTTACAATCGTTCAAAAGTTTTTTGGAAAAGATTTGTAAATAACCTTTTAACTTGATGGTAGATCTCCTTATCGGGAGGTCGCCTAGGTAGGTACCGCCACAGTACCAGATATTTTGCCGCCAAGCACAAAACAAACACAAACAAACTATAGATCTTTTGAAGGGTACTGCAGCTAACGAAATTACAGGGCTGTTGAGACTAATCATCAAAGTCTCAAAGTAATGAGTGCCAAAGCAGCGATGCCCTGGACTTTGTTTTGTTACTCAAAGTTCTGTGTATGCAATGGTCATGGACAGGCGTTATCTCTTAACATCAGGAGAGTATCTTATTCGTTTCATTACTTAAACATAAAAAGATTTTAATTTAAGTGTGTTTGTTTAAGTTAAAAAGAACACATTTTATACAAATACGAATTTACCACCGTATAAGTGCAGCTCCGTATTTTATACTCGGAATTAGCTTAAACTATCGCATACTTTTCTGAAAAAAAAGTCATCATTCGTATAATTTCTTCGCTTTATTTTCATAACTTACTGCTCAACACAATGCGCCGCAGTGATAGCCCAGTTCTCGTTCAGAAGAGCTGCTCCGCATTTGTGAAGGTAGGTCGAAGTCCGGTACTGGCGTAAGGATATTTGCCAGGGCCACATCCCGAATGCACTCTTTTCGCCACCCACGATACGGCCGGTTGGCGCCTGCCACAGCCGCCGCCCGCAGACTGCCAGCAGGAGGAGCGTCGAATTTATTAACATTTTTTTTTTATCTATGGCCTCTTACTTTAAAATAAAGGCTTTTTTCCTCTTTTCATATCTTTTTATCTGTGACGTTTTGAATTAAAAAAATATTTGGTCAGTCTTTTATTTCTGTATTTTTTTTTTTTTTCAAAAACAGTTTTAAGTCTTTTTAGGCACTCGTATAGTTTTGTTAAACGTTCAAGTTGTTTTTTTTGTAATTAAATAAAAATGACTAAACACGCTAGTGAATTTTCCTTTGATGTAAATTATTTAGATTACAAATATAAATATGTAATTATGTTTTATATGTTGTACAGAAAAGTTCTTTCATTAACAAAACATTATTTCTGGAGCAGATGCAATCAATTTTCTTAAATAAATGGCAACCGTGAGACTTACATATAGCTACGTAAGTATATACACAAATCATAAAAAGTTAAAACAAAAAGAGTTTAGTATAAGTTCTATGTGAGTCGTAATTACATTAAAAATACCTTGTTTTTATTATAGAGTAATATTTTGAGCAACAAAACATAAATTGCTTTGGAGTCAATAAAAACCGTACCATTTGATATCTCTCTGCAATTTTTTGCTAATTTATACACCTTTTTTTTTGTTTAATTAGTTTACTGTACCTAAAATTCCACAAAGTTTTTTGAATGCAACCGTTTTGAAGAGGAAAATTATTATTCTTTGAAATTATTAGCTTCAATTTAGAGAGCCGTTTAAAACTTATAAAAAAAAACTAGTCAAATAACAACGAATCGTTTTTTTTTTCACTGCACTATAAAACAAACACTTGATACGGGCAGTCTTCAAATTCCCATGACATTTTTACTTTTTAATTGTCAGCTCAACCTTGGCACTGTAACACATTCTTCCTGTCGACTTAGCACGTAAAATAAAGATTCCGTAGAACGTATTTATATTTGTGTTCATAAATTCGCGGTAGATTGTAAAGTTTTATTATAATTATTAACCGCAAACACACGATATTTTAGTTTTACACGTCCTTGCGTTTCGCCTTGGCAATGGCGTGCGTATCGCTCTGTGTCAACGCTTTGTGTGAATATCTATCCTTTTTTCTTTTTTTTTTGTTCTGTTTATACGGCTATAGTGAGATACATTTGTCAGGTATTGGGGTCTTTAACCTAGACGGAACCTGGCTAAGTGATTAACAAAAACGAAAGCGATGCTCGGAGTTGTTTTTTTTAATTAATACAGTTAATATTTATGTAATTGTTCTGTTTTGATTTGAGATTTTGACGTTTATTAGACTAATTTCAGATTGCGGTTAGATTGTGTGCTAGATGGGCAGACGAAATATTGTCAGTGGCGGGTCGAAAGTGGCTAGATACAGCTAAGGATAGGACGTTGTGGAATTCCTTGGAGGAGGCTTTTACCTGAAGGGGTTCCATACTTTTAAAACTAAACTTAATATTTACATTTACCATTTTTAATTGACATTACTAGTTATTGTTTAATTACGAATTTCTTGCGCCATCTGACCCCAAACTAAGCAAAGATTGTACCTATGGAAGTCAGATAACTGATAGAATACATATATACTTTTTTTTTTGTAAATACATATTTAAATACTGTATGTTAAATATGTATTTACAAAAAAAAAACACACCCAGACACAGAACAAACATTTGTTTAAAGCTTTATTATTATATTTCATTATTCATTAAGTCAACAGCCTTACTAATAGACTAGATTTATTTTCATCAAAAAAACTATTTGAATTGTGATTTTTGAGAAATAAAATTAAATAGAACTACGCTTGCAACTTCATTTCTAGGGGGGAAAATACTGTGTTCTCCGTAGCACTATAAATCAACTACTAAACCTACCAACCACAAGCTAATTCCAATAATATAATTGATGATCGATAATTTAGTTCAGGGCTGGCAAAAGTACGGCCTGCAGGTTGCATGCGGATGCGGTCCTTGGCTTATTACTACCCTGTTAGCTCATTTGGTAAAGTTCTGCTTAGAGAGCTGTAGTGCGTGAGTTCAATTCCTACTTAAGACTAACATTTGTATGACAAACATAGACGTTTGTTCAGTATAAATTATAAGAAAGTATTTAAAAAAAATTTTTTAAAATATTCTGTCAGCTGTCTGGTACCCATAGTGTAAGCTTTGCTTAGTTTGGGGCTAAATTATTTGACTGAGTTAATTTCCTCCAATATTTATTTATTTATTTGCGCGGCCCGCGATGTTTTTGATTAACTGTAAATACGTAAAATTTCCGTTTACAAAATGTATTTGGTAGAACATTTTTATTTTGTTGTGTTTAAAACTAATAAATATCGCAAGACATTACACACAGCACCATCTGACCCCAACCTAAGCAAAGGTTGTACTATGGAAGTCAGATAACTGATAGGATGCTTAAATACTTTTTTTTGTTGTAAATGCATACTTATAATAAATACAGAACAAACATTTTTTTATACCACAAAATGTTTAACCTGGGTGGGAATCGAACCCATGAAAATATAATGAAATATTATTCTAATAAAGACATAAATTACAGAGTTTAAATGTAACAATAGTGTCCTTGTATTTTTAATTTTCTTCAGAAATTTAAAGTATTAGTTTCTGTGACCCGCTAATTTATTTTGACCCGAGATCGTATCTGGTTTGGACAGCCAGGTTTAGTTTATAGATGACAAATTGTGCAAATTGAATAAGAAAATTGAAGATAATCGATAAAAAATACATCGAATTGTATCCAAGCATAACCACTGCGACATCTTCCTACTGTCACGCCATAAGACACGCTAAGACAATCTTTTATAATTTTTTAATAACGATTACTCGTAAATAATCATTCAATGACACTGACAGCTTGACAGGTATAATATTTGTAAAAAAGTAAGTAATTATGAGTTTTTACTGGAACACAAGAAAAACATGTTACGTCGCTGCATAGTATAAACTTTGTTTTCCTGAGCTTATGTTGATAATATACATAAATATTCATTTTAAAAAAACCGACTCCATGACCCTTAAGCCAAATAAACGCACTGCTCCAATGAAACAGCGAGGTTTCGAAATAAACGAAAATATTATTGATGTAGGTGTACAATTTTTAGATGTTTGTTGATTTTTTTAAAACGGCTCGATCGATTTCTATAAACAATTTATGGGAACACCTCTGAAGTATGATCTATCAAGCAAAAATCATCAAAATCGATTCATAATAATTGGCGGAATTATCGCGTAACATACATACAAATAAAAACACATACAGTCGAATGGAGAACCTCCTTCTTTTTGAGTCAGTTAAAAAATAGTGATACTTTCTGTTTAAAGTGCTGAGTCACGTACTCGAGTATGGGTGTGACTACTATAAAGTCTTTCGTGTTGCATTCAAAACTCCGTCGGAGCTTCTAGTAAAGTTCTCACTTCTTTACTAGGGCATGATAGGACTTAACTTTGCCTTTTTCAGTTTAAAATAATAAATCGCGCTAGACGATAAGGCTGCCGTTGTACTACCACATGTAGTCTTGATGTTGTTTTGATTTTCAATCTCTTTTTTGAGTTTTTTTATGTGATATTGTATCGATTATTGGTGTACAATAAAGTTATATTCAATTCTAGAGTACTTCAAAATGTCAACACGTCCTGAGGATGCCTCGTGTAGAGGCGAAACACGTGTCGGCAAGTGGTTACTACAGCGAGAAGAGGATATAGCGACTTGCAGTTATTTTAATTGGTTGTTTACGTCAAATTTTAGACATTAAGTAATTTTTCGGATTTTTTTTTAAATTGTCGTCAAAATAGTTAAGATTTAAATCCTCATCACTAATGTAACCGAAACGACGCGGAAATAAACTAAATATATACCCAATACAAAAACGACATAAAACTGTTTGATCAAGCTATAAAATAATATAGATTTAAAATTAATCAACTTAATTTATTAAGTCACTTACGAATGAAAGTTTGTTTTATTTTAAAGAATGAACCCAATTATTGCAAAAAAAAATCAAGTACGAAATAAGATCACCATAAAATTTTATAGTTAGTTGATAGTAGTTATAGCTATACAAAACTTCTCTGGTAAAACATAAAAACATTGTTTCCTTAATAAAGTTTTAAAGTTATTAGTTATTACGTATATATTATGTAAATGTTTGTTCTGTGTCTGGGTGTTCTGTATGTATTATAAGTATGTATTTACAAAAAAAAAAAAGTATTTATGTATTCTATCAGTTATCTGACTTCCACCACACAAGCTCTGCTTAGTTTGGGGCCAGATGGCGCTGTGTGTATAGTCCTACGATATTTATTTATTTATTTATTATTATTATGTATATGTATATTTTGGGTATAACTAATTCTTTGGCAGATTGACAACCTAAACCGTTTGAAGGATTTCAACATGTAAGGGGTACCGATAACATATTATATTTCATTTTATTTTTCGCCGTATTTTTATTTTGTAACTCGGATTGTTATTCGGATATTATGAACTGTGGATGAAAATAAATATATTTGTGTGTAGTAAATAGACAAAAAAATAAAGGTATAGTTAAAAAAAAATCTCTTATTTAGTATTTTTAACGCAGTTGGGCATATATAGTTAAAAAAATAGTACAAGTTCTCTTTTAAATTTAAAATATTTAATCGGCTCCAGCCTCCCGCGATACAGGCTAGCCCTAGTGCGGGGACTATTGTAAAATATTACGATCTTTGTACACATACATATATTCTGGTAAATAGATATTTTTGTATTTGTATAAAGATTCAAGTTATTTATTGCTTCCATACAGTACAACACGCGCAGAACACCCAGACACAGAACAAACATTTATAGTCACATAAATGTTTGTACTGATGGAAATTGAATACACTCTCTACAGCTCCTGAAGCACATGATTATACTACTAAATTAGCTAACAGCTAACTAATGTTATTTCTTGTCACGTTATGCTTTTAGATTATTATTTTCATCAAATTAATTTCAAATGTAAATATACAGTTGCCAACTGAAAATTAAAAATAATAACCATCTACATTACATTCCCACTTAAACTCGAACAATCGCCCACGTCATTCGGTTGTTAACGATAATGATTTTAAAGCAATTTGCCACATCTGCCGTTGTTGACTTCCTTATTTTATATTGTTTAGTTATTTATTATTTAACAAACATAGGTATGAGTTCAATACATAGATTAAACGAATAGTTTTCGAGACAAATAGATGTCGTGTTTAGTTGAAAAGTTAAGAAAGAAAGTAACGCAAATTTTACTAAATTGTCCATTGTATGATTATTCCTCTTTTTACGAAACACTTAGGTCTTTGGACACTCCTTTTCCTATTAATATTTCTTTTCTTCTTGCCTCTGAGAGGCAAGCAATATTTAAAACTTTATCCGACTTGTTAGTTTTGAATTGTATAAAATTGTAACATAAGGTATAGAAAATTGTACATTGTGATTATTATTGTATCTACTTGTATACTTTTAGTAATTAACATTTCTTTTCGTACGTACTTGTAAACTTATCTGATCTGATTTTAGTCCTTTTATGTTGTTGTTTGATTCGTTTTATGTTATAATATTTAATATTGCGTTTCCCCGTTTTTTATTAGCTAAAACAATTCAAACTTGACAATTGGCACAATGCACGAATGTGCCATGGCCGAAGAAAAAAAAAAAGTAACGCAAAAAAAAAAAAAAAACGTACACTGAACAACTTTTTGAGGAGTTTTTTTGGCGGGAACACCAAAAGTTTTCGCGGCATTATATTATTTTCCGGTGTTTTGGCGGGAACGCGGAAAGAGTCGTGTCACCCCGTTGCATTTTTTTCCAATACTAGTGTTTTGTCGAGTGTTTATGCATAAAAATGGTGGTGTTTTATTCATAAAGTGCCGGAACACAAGCGCGAATGTGAGAAAATGATGTGATGTGGTGAATCATGATTTTTCGCGTTGCTTCCAAAATTGTATAGGGACTAACCATCGAAAGTCTCAAAGTAATGAGCGCCAAAGCAGTGATGCCCCGGACTTTGTTTTGCTACTCAAAGTTCTGTGTACCGCTGCAATGGTCATGGACAGGCGTTATCTCTTACCATCAGGAGAGCGTCTCGTTCGTCTCATTACTTTTACAAAAAAAACTCTCCGGCGTGTGAACCGACCGTGATAACCACTGAACCATTATCGCTTCATCGCTACGTCAGAAAATATTCATTTCTATTGTGTTATTACAAGTAAACATTAGAACTTGAACGTTAAAAGATCATCGTATGAACCACAAGGGCATCTATTCAACATTTTTTTAACGTATTCACAGCAAATGACAGCTTTGACATTTATATCAAAAATGTCAAAAACTATTCAAACATAATGGATTAAGTAATTAATTACATGAATAGGAATCCAATCTTTAAACAGTTAAACAATCAAGTGAATATAATCAATTTTATATGCATCATTTAACCACTGATATAAAATATTGGTGGTAGAACTCCTTAGCAGGAGGTCGTCTAGGTAGGTACCACCGCAGTACCAGTTATTCTGCCGCTAAGCAGTAGTTTGCAAACATTACTGTATTCCGGTTCGAAGGGTACTGCAGCTAGCGAAATTAGTCGGATGTTAAGACTAACCATCGAAAGTCTCAAAGTAATGAGCGCCAAAGCAGTGAAGCCCTGGACTTTGTTTTGTTACTCAAAGTTCTGTGTCTCGTTCCTCTTATTACTACTTACTAAAAAAAAAAAGTAATATTAGTGTTTTAAAACTCATTTTATGACATATTTAATAATTTTGAAGTGACTTGTAACATTGGTGTTACCAATAAAATATTTGTATTTGTATTAATTTTTATTCTATTTAAAAATAAGCCGACAAGGTCGTGATTGCACGGAAGTTTTTCGTGATTTCCCGAAAACTGAGTTTTTTTGAGTTAAGCCAGTATTCTATTTAGCGTGCGATATATTTTTTTTTATGGTTGACTGATAGGTGTTTGACGTTAAGTGACGGTGTATAGCTGGAATAGAGCTGGCTCTCAAGTGAGGCAGCCGGAACACGCCGTTAGGTGCTTGGCGGAAGATTTTTTTACTTGAGAGTGGTAGCTAGCCAGTCGAGTACTAGAGAGTACTCTACCACCATACTATGGTTTCCTCACGATGCTTTCCTAGTATGCATATAAAGATATAGCTAGAACTTTTAGATTTTTATGTTATGTGGATATTGCTTACCTTTTTTGTAATCATTTTTGTCATTGCCTAAATTTTCCAGAGCTGAAATAAAAAAGAAAATTTAATTAGTATTTTGCAGAGTAAATTGTATAAAAGATTACCTACAAACGGCTTTTAAACAAGAACACAACTTACAAATCTCGGTAGTTGTTGTTGTAGGAGCTTCAGTTACAGTTGTTTCTGTTTCATTCACTTTAGTTGAGTTGTCAGCGCTTGAAACGGATGTGAACGTTGTCAATCCAACGCTTGAAGTTGTTGTTGGAACCGTTGGCGTTAGTGTAACGTTGACAGTGAATTCTAGAAGCGTTTGTGTTGTCGACGGCTCAGTTGTTGATGACTTAGTTATAGATTCTGTTGTAGTGCTGGTCGACTGAGTGGTCGGTATTTCAGTTGTCGTAGTAGTGGTTGTTGTAGCTTCTGTAGTTGTAGTTGTTGATAAAGTTGTCAGTATTGGTTCTTCGGAAACAACGGCTTCAGTTGGTGTTGGAATAACTTTTTCAGTTGTTTCGGTTTCTTGTTGCGGTTCTGTAACAGCTTCTGTTGTTGGAGTTTCAGTTGTCGTTGTTGTCGATGACGTATCTGGTTTAATGCTCGATAATAAAATCCAACCTTCAGGTGGAGTGATTGGAGACCATATTTCTGTAAATTAAAACAACAAATTCTATTAGATTCAAATAAGAATAAAACAGTCGCTCTAAATAATCCAGATATTTTTTTTATTTAATGTTTTGTTTATAAGTCTATTCATAGCATTTAGTTCTTGAATAAGATATTAGGGGAAACCATTGGTTTCTGGATTGAGTGAACCATTGACTT
Source organism: Biston betularia (assembly GCA_905404145.2). Taxonomy (NCBI): domain Eukaryota; kingdom Metazoa; phylum Arthropoda; class Insecta; order Lepidoptera; family Geometridae; genus Biston; species Biston betularia. The sequence continues at coordinate 4,652,986 of FR989889.1, read as the reverse complement.
CATATTAATGTGTCCAAAATGTATGCCAAATAAATCAATTTTCTTCGTGACACGAAGAAAATTCACTCCGATCCGAATTAAGAAAGAGACAAAAGAAATAAAAATATATATATTCTATTTTCCTTGTTAAGCGCTATGCATAAACTAGGCTGCGTCTTACAGAGTGGTCCGATAGAATAAGGATAAGGAAAGACGAGTAAAGTGTCACACAGTGGTCACGAAAAGCACGACTCGTTGTGTGATCGTGACCGTAAAAACTGCTTGGACACCCGCCAGGAAAGGGAAACTTTGTTAAGCTTTTTCAAACCAAGCCCACGGGCAAGGCACTGTATCTAATGCGATCGTGTTTTGGTTACTCAATTGTTTACTAAAGATTTAGCTATACACAGAGTCACATTTGGCAGAGCAAAAAAGTCGAGGCATGACATTTTTGAACACTAAAAGTCCGTTGGATTTTCAAAATTTTGATGTCCTCATGCAACGTAACGAATTCTGCTATTAAGCTAAACAACACTAAACTGTCTCCCCTCATTTCGTTTTCATCAGTTTACTGAATTGAAAGCAAATTTGAAGACGCATTCTTTGCTCCGTGTTTTCCGAAATAAAATGGTGCCTACTAATATGGTGCATGTATTAAATATTAAACCTTCCTCTTGAATCACTCTGCGTATTGATGGAAACCGTATTAAAATCCGTTGCGTAGTTTAAAAGATCTAAGCGTGTATATACGCTTAGATCTTTTAAACTACGAAGACAGCGGGAAGCGACTTTATTTTATACTACATATGTAGAAATAGAAATAGAGATGATGTAAGTTCGTGCGTGTCCAGAATCGATTTTTGCGGACTTTCTTATATTTCTCGAAACCCAAAAAAAAAACGAAACCTCATTCGGTCTCACGAAATCCATAAGAATATAAAAGATTTGTAAGTTCAACTCAAGTTTCGCAATTCGCAAGTATTTTTAGCAACGAAACCTTTGCAACACAACTCTATAAATACATTTTTAGTGTGACATTTTACTTGAATTTACTTGAACTATTTCTACTTTTACGAAGTTATACTATGGAAACTGGCGTGGTTTTGATACGTTTTTGTTTTACTCTCATATGCGGGAGGGATTATTACGTCAAATACTTCGACTATTGATTCGGCCACATCCGATGACTTCAAGACGATTGGCTTTCTTCAAAGGGTCAAAGCAGAACACAACGTGCTTATTAAAAAAGAAGGTTTAGTTTTGAAAAGTTCTTGATCTTAGAGAAAAACTCAAATTAAAATTATATCATTATATCATTTAGGTATAGGTATGCGTTTGGGGTGAGAGGATGTTTGTTTGTTAAGGTGGTACGATTTACATACAAATAAATTTTTGCCATACAAGAACAAATGGAGCATAATTTTACAGTGAAATCACATCCAGTGGCATTTATTTTGGTCTTTATTTGCGGTAAATCACAATGGCTTGAATGAAACGGTAGATTATAAGCATAATATACTGTTTTATTCAAAAATCATAAATTCATAATTCATTCATAAATTTGATTTTATGCTAATAATAATCACTGTTTTATTCCAGCAATTGTGATTTACCGCAAATAAAGACCAAAGTAAATGCCAGTAGCTGTGATTTAACTGTAAAATTATGCTCCATTTGTCCATAAAAGGCAAAAATTGATTTGTATGGAAATCGTACCACCTCAAATATACTTTTGACTTTTGATAAACTGAATTACATACTATTATTTTTAATTGTAGACGCCTCGCAGTTTCACCCGCGTAGTTCCCGTTCCCATGGGAATACAGGGATAAAAAGTAGCCTATGTCACCCGGGGATAGTGTACCTTCCCAACTTATGGAAGACGAAAGAATTTTTGAAATCGGTTCAGTAGTTTTTGAGTTTATTCGTTACAAACAAAAATCCAAAAATTCTAATCTTTCCTCTTTATAATATTAGTGTAGGTACTGACATTATCGATTTACCTTACACTGTGTCCAAAGCATTAATATGCCAGCAATATGGCAAGTTCTAGCGGCAAAAATGTAACTAATAACTGACACTCAACCTAGGATTTATGAATATGATTAAATGAAATAGAAAACCTGAAAATATCGCCGTACGGAAGTTTTTCCCAGAATTGTGTTGCTCTACCCTCAAATTGATATCGCCAAGCCGTACCGCGGCCTGATTACCGCGTGGCTCACGTATCGCGGCCAGGTCAAACCACTACGCAGCTAATGATACCTCACTTTCCAATCACTCTAACTATTAATTATAAAGGAAACATTGTAAATATATAGTTGCGATAATCGTGAGAAATGGGGAATAGCACAGATTATAAAAAAAGTACAGATACTATAATGCAGCTTGAAACGGCGAAGCGAATGGAAAAAGGCCTTTACCGATCTGCAAAAAAAAAGCCAATAGAATAAGATTTTCTTTTAACAGAAAGTGCGACGCCAAGTCCTCCTCGGAGGAATAAAAAAAAAATTTATTTTATGTTGTACAAAACTTTAATACTAGAGATTCTGGAGTCTTGGGAAACATTTTAACCACGGTTTTCTTAGCTTTTTTTTTGTATGTTTTTCAATTTTTTTGTGCGTTTCATATTATATAGTAACTAACATTTCTTTGAATATTGCTTATGTTCAAACTGTCAGCCCGTATAGGGTACTGCAGCTAGCGATATTACAAGGCTGTTAAGACTAACCATAGAATGTCTCAAAGTAATGAGTGCATATGGGTTGATACCACGCCCATCGGCGTGTGAACCGACCGCGCTAACCTCTGAGCTATCATCGCTACAAAATACGAAATCTTCATACAAATATAGAATTATTTTTACATTTATAGTATTATAGTGATAATTACATACCACGTACATATTATTATGTATATATACCTGACAAGTTTGAGGTGTGAAAAGAACGTTAGGAATGTCTTTGAGTGAGTCAGTTAGTTATTAAGTGACTCATAGCATATTGACGGGTAGAGTAAATATTTTTGCTTTTTATTTTAAATCTTAGGGACAAATCTTTTTTATGACTATCTGTAAGATTATCTTTTTTATTATTAAAACTTAAGACTTGGCTAGTAGAAAAATGTTACTTTTGCTTAAAAGATTTTTTGTTTTTTTTAATGATCGTAAAATGTAAATTGCTTTAATTAATTTTATTTTATTTTGACTGGATCATTTACTTAATATTATATACATACTTTGACATAAACATAATCATTATTATTATTAGCTATACGATTATTTATCTATAACAAACTTGACATTGTTTATTTTAATTTATACTATTTCTTCTGCAATTTGTTCTTGACTAAATTCACATGCAGAGTTACGGCAAAATAGGAGAAATAATTAATAATTATAATAACACCAATATAAACCCTATTTTTTGTGAATAAATCTCATTTCATTTCATTTCATATGGTTTTACTGCAGTTGGAGGAATGTTCTTGAATTTCGTATTGGAGGTTTTAGATGTCGTATATTCATTTCATTGATCAAACAGGTTATGACAGGCCCCGTTGGCTCGTTGGTAGTATATCTGCCTTGAGAGCTGTAGGGCGTGGGTTTGATTCCCACTCAAGGCAAACATTTTGTGAATAAAACAAATGTTTGTTCTGTGTCTGGGTGTTCTGTATGTATTATAAGTAAGTATTTACAAAAAAAAAATATTTATGTATTCTATCAGTTATCTCACTTCCATCACACAAGCTCTGCTTAGTTTGGGGCCAGATGGCGCTGTGTGTATAGTCCTACAATATTTATTTATTTATTCATTAAACACACAACAAACGGATGCTAACATACATATAAAAACAGTCATATAATAAGATCAGACTTTTCTTTAAATTATCTAAAAACATAATACGTGGCTACATTGCCGCTTTTGATATGCCAGTTATTAAAAAAAAAACTGACAAAAAGATAAAAGAAAAAAATTTAAAATACGAAGCAAAATATTTACTCTACCCATATTCTCTTCACATTCTGAGTCAGATAACGCCGCCGTATAATCTAGCAAATAAATAATTACTTAGCGTTACTTTAAGTTGGTCTTGAGTCATTGAACTACCGTTTTGATGTAGGAGTTGAACTATGGAGTTGAAAAATAACAAAAAATACTGTATTAAAGTCTTGTGTGGAGAGTTAGTGGTTAAATTTAACGCAAACGTTTTCTAAATTCTTTAAGGACATAGAGGACTTTGGAACATGGAAGTGAGTTGCAATTTAGCTGGCACTTGCACGTCATAAGATGGCCAAATTACGTATTACGTCAACTGGCGACATAGAAAATAATAACAAAAGCGGTCATTCATACCTACCATCCTTTAAAAAGAGGTTTATTATCCGTTTTGATAGTTATTGTTTTGCACTCACATCTGATGCGAGAAGGCCTTATATGCCAGCGTTTTGGAAATAAAATAAAATAAAGTAGTGTATAGTAGTGCAGCAGTGTGTAAACATTACTGTGTTCAGGTTTAAAGGGTAGCAAACAAAGCTAGCAAAGATAGCAAAATTTCAGGGCTGTTGAGACTGATTAAAGCAGCGATGCCCTGGACTTTGTTTTGTTAATCAAAGTTCTGTGTATCGAAGCGTTAGTCATGGATATCTCTTAACATCAGGAGAGCGTCTCGTTCGTCTCATTATTATTTACATTGAAAAAAAAGCAAAAAAATATGTTGACTTGTTCTGTTTTTGCCAAAAAATGTCCCTCCTGTTATGCAAATGTGCTACCAAGTGCATCTCTTAAAGTGAATGCAATTTTTTGACCCCCTACCTCCTGTACTATATTTATGAGCTAGATGGTATCTGTTACCATGAACAAGGCCTGTGGTTTGGCTCTGCTTCCTTAATTTCATTGATATGATCCGTTTTACAAGGTTTGTTCGTGAGGCTTCTTTGAAAATTAAAAAAAAAAGTATTGTTTATTACGATAGTTAAAGTTTTACTCGAAGAAATAATAATTTGAATGGAAGCGACTTGGATCAATAAAAAATTATTTAATTTACGTTTTTAGGAAACCTTACAGTCTAATTATAAAGATTATTTAACCAACTGAGCCAATTACCTGATAAAATTATGTAATTATATTCTTTCTTTCTTTGGTTTTGGCGTCGCGTTTTAGCATTTGCCAGTGTCAAGTAATTATATATTTTCAAGTTTCAAAAGTTAAATAAGTGCCATCGTAGCTAGTTTTAGTCAAAGTCGTCTTTGTCAAGTCCAGTTCGTGTCAGTTAATTCCAGTCATGCTTTAGTAAAGTAGTGGCAACTTTACTACAAAGCTTCGATGGAGTTTTGGAAGCAACACGAAAACTCATGTTTCACCACATTATATCATTTTCCCACACTCGCGCTTGTAATTCGGCACTTTATGAATAAAACACCACCATTTTTATGCATAAACACTCGACAAAACACTAGTTTTGGAAAAAAATACAACGGAGCGACACGACTCTTCCCGCGTTCCCGCCAAAACTCCTGTAATTATATTCTTGGGCAATCAAATGATAGTAATGCGATGCCAAAATCAAAGAAGAAAAAAGTCGTGTCACTCCGCTGTATTTTTTACGAAAGTTTTGGCGGGAACGCGGGAAGAGTCGTGTCGCTCCGTTGTATTTTTTTCCAAAACTAGTGTTTTGTCGAGTGTTTAAGCATAAAAATGGTGGTGTTTTATTCATAAAGTGCCGAATTACAAGCACGAGTGTGGGAAAATGATATAATGTGGTGAAACATGAGTTTTCGTGTTGCTTCCAAAACTCCATCGAAGCTTTATAGTAAAGTCGCCACTACTTTACTAAAGCATGACTGGAATTAACTGGCACGAACTGGACTTGACTAAGACGACTTTGACGATAACTATAGCTAAGATACAGCAGAAATAACACTTAAGACACGGCAGTATGGCTCTATAGCTTTAGCCTGCCCGAAAGGGCAAATTATTAAAAAAAAAATGTATTTTTTACCAAAACTAGTGTTTTGTCGAGTGTTTAAGCATAAAAATGGTGGTGTTTTATTCATAAAGTGCCGAATTACACGTGTGTAGGAAGTACTAAGTACCCAAGTAAGTCTAATAGCATCTATCAACTAGCGTACCATTGCAAATTGATATATCGTTTTATGGTAGTTTTTAATCTGAGGTTTTATAATTGTTATTCTTATGACTAATACTAGAAACTCATATTTTTAAATTAGCGTCATCGTTGATAGTTTTCAGATCACTGCACAGAAAAAAATCCGTTATTTGTAGCTATAGATTTTAAATCTTTTTTACGTCATTGAGGTTTCTTTGGTATTTCTAATAAACATCGAACATAAAGAAGTAAAATTGAAGAGAATTGCTTTCAAATCGCTCATCGTGTAGTCTTTAAATTTGGTTCCATGGGAAGCAATTCAGAAAACTGATGTTAAGAAAATCGTGGCGTACAGTTTGCTACACACTATCATTTACATCCAAAATGTAATTACACCACTCGATAGCTAAAGGATCAAAGAATTCATTATGTTGGGTGAGAATTTGAAACATGGAAATACAAAGGACTTCTTAGTGTTCAAAAAATAAACTAAAAAATAACTTACCATCAGCGGGTTCCGTAACTTTTTCAGGAGTTTTAGTGACAGCATCAACGGTATTAGTCCACGTCATCAAGGGTGGATAGTCAGTGGATGTAGACGTTGTACCTTCTGTTACTGTCGAGGGTATTTCACTTTCTGTCGCTGGCTTTACGGTTTCTTTGTCTGTGACAATTTCTTGAGCAGTGGTAACTTTGTGCTCGTTTTGGTTTGTTGTTTCTTCCGAGTTTTGACTGGGTGTTTGGCTGTCTATTTCTTGAGTAGTTTCCTTTTCTGCTTCTTGATTAGTTGTTTCCTTTTCTTCATTTGGTTTTGGAGATTCTTTTTCTGAATCTTGGTTGGTTACTTCCTTTTCTATTGGAACGGTTATATCTTTTTCCGTTTCCGTTACAGTTTCAACAGGTTCGGTTATTTTTTCTGTCGCCGCTTCAGTTGTTAGCGTTGTTTCTGATATTGCTTCGGTCGTTTCAACCATTTTTTCCGTTGTTGTTGATGGAGTTGTAGTTGTTGTTGTAGTCGTTGTGGATGTTGTTGTTGTTTTAGGTTCTTCTTTAGTAGTCGAAACTTGTGTGGTGTTTATGTATGTGATTGACACAGATGCGGGCCTTGTTAATAGAGGTTTTGAGCTTGTCGATTGCGGCAATATAGTGATATTTAGCCTTGGGGGTATCGGGAATGGTTTTTTTGTTGTTGGTCGTTTTGGTGGGAGTCTGTAAGGTGGTTTTCTCGTTGTATTGTAAAGCGATATCGGTGGTTTTGGTTTCAACGTTGAAAGTGTGTATGAAGGCTTTGTACTGTTGAACGGCTTATATGTCGGTCTTGTAAAAGGTCTCACAGGTTTTCTTGTAGGTTTTTTAGTAATTGTCGCTGTAGGAACAGTTGTTTCTGTTACTGGTGTTGGTGGACGTTCTGTTTTATCTTGAATTTTTTCTGTGGTGCTACCTAGACTTATTTCTCCTGAAATAGTTTGGAAAGTCGATAATTTTATGGGTACTTCAGTAACCGGCTTTTCAGTCTTCTCCAACAGCTTTGTTGTTGTTTCAATAACAACAGCTGTTGTCATTTTTTCGTCGTTGATTATTCTGTTGTCGATTGTTGTTTGTTCGTCTGACTTTGTTTCTAATTCTATTGATTCCGTTCTTTCTGTTGGTTCTTTTGTTGTTATCTCAACTTTTTGTGTTGTAGGTTTTTTTGTAGGAAATATTTCTGGTATTTTGTTGTGGATTTTGTGATCTGTTTGGGGGTGAACGAAATTTGCATTGTCTATTGAGTTGTCGTCGATGTGATTTGTTACGATTTGTGGAATGATTGTTTTGTCTGGAACTTGACAGCATGATCCGAAGTAGAATCTGAAAATAATTAATAGAATTATCTAGTCTGCTGATGTTATGTCAAAATCATACATATTATATTAAAAAACGCAAGGAAATACTAAGTTATCTATAAAACTATAATATAGCCACACGTTGGGTGTTTTGTACACATTTCTTTAATCAGTGTCTAGCGTATAGATTTACGAGATTTACGGACTACGTGAACGACAGAAAAATTTACGGAAAATGGGACAGCGCCTCTGGCGGGATAAACAGAACATGAACACGATTTCGTGTGTTGCTTCTAAAACTCCATAAAGTCACCACTACTTACATCACACACTCGAATACGACCAGACTTAACGTTGACTTATTACTAATTTTTGAAATCGGTCCAGTGGTTTCGGAGCCTATTCAATATAAACAAATCTTTTCTCTTTATTATAGTAGGTATAGATAGATAGATACAGATAAGAAAAAATACTTGAAATTATCGAACTTCCTGACAATGGCAAAACACACAAAGTGCAATGCCAAAACTAAAAACAAATAGGAATCGCTTACAATGACATATCGCATTAGCGTTAGTTTTTTTTTCTAATAGTGGCCAATGGCATAATTAATTAGCAGTGATTTAGTTCTTACCTCCTTGTGAGTAATATTATTATTTGGTTCTTACCTGTCGATGCAAGTGCCGAGATGTGTTCCGTTAGCCTTGAGGCAGTCGATGGCGAACATACACAGCCCTTCTTGTCCAGTCCTCCTGGACACGCAAGGAAGGTGCCTGATGTTTCTTGCTAGAGGAACGGGCCCTGGAACAACAGAACAACGTGTTATTAAACTCACACTATGATCTTGTCGGGAACACGGTCAGTCTTGTCGTTGTATTTACCAAAGCTTGCGATATTTGTTTATACGACTCGCCTGTAAATACAGCCAAACATATTTTTAGTTTAATTTTGTGAGTTTGCATATTCTTGGTTTAATTTTGTGTAACTATATTTTTTTTTTCATAAGTTGGCATCTGATTTTTTTTTTGTTTAGGATTTTTATTTTGTACCTTGACATTTCATTATTTCTTTTTCTTTTCACGTACCTTATTTAATAATTTCCATGTACTTTGTATTGTGATTATTTAATATATTTCGTAGATTCATTACTTCATTTTATTACTATAGATGAAACTAATATTTTAAATGCTAGCTTGTCACAAGCGTTGCCGTTACTGTAAGGTTGTGTGACAATAAAGATCAATTAAATGAAATGAAATATCAGTAACTTTTTGTTCTTAATGTTCTAATATACACTATTCCTACATCGACTTTACCGAACGTATGGTTTTGCGTTATTTTTCCTACTTCAACGGGGTCAGAAAATGTATACAGAATACAAGTAGCGACATCTGTTACATAATGCACAAATTATTTAGAGCTTGTTTCACACCTTCCTGTATGAAAGAAAAACGCGTTTCAGTCTTGAAAATAATACGAAGAGCTGCATAGAGATGGCAGTACTAACGTTTAGTAGGTTTGCAAGAAAATTTACCCTTCGTTATAAACTCAATCTATCTTTTTTTTTACGGAAACTTAATAATAACATGAAATAACAAGTCACGGATTTGTATTATTTTCTAAAACCAGTATTTTTCAAGTGTTTTTGTTTAAAAATACATTACATACATACATTTTTTTATTTACGAGTGTGAGAACGTGATGTTCTGTGTTGAAACGTGTTTTCGAGTTATTTTTAAAACTCCGTAGAAACATCTTGTATAGCCTCCTTTACCTAACTGGTACTGTACGGACTGGACTTGATAGTGACTTACTTTATCTAAATTTGTGTTTTTTCACTTACTACACTATTTGATTTTATCTTGAGACTTTTGAAAATATAGTCTACGTGACAGAGGCAGAATGCAAAATGTGCGATGACAAAGGTTAAAAAAAAATAGTAAGTAAGATTGGAAAATGAATTCTTCATCTGATAGGTATAAGGGAAAACAATTTCAGCACTTATCCTAACTTGTAATCATTATCTATTATTTTATAATTAACACTGGCCTTTTTTTATTTTCCGATGTTTTTGTACATACGTTCAAATCGTTTTCATTTGGTTGTATTGTGTTTCTTCGTTTTAGGCGTAAGAAAAAAAATTGAGAATTGGTACAATGCATAAACGTGCTAAGGCCGTAGACAAAAAAAAACTTGTAATGATGACGATGATTTGCGCCGGTTTATAACATCGGAGACTTTAATCTGAGTCTGAGACCAAGACACATAATATGTAGAGTCGCTACGACAGCAAAGTTTCTTTCATGTTAAAGCGAAATTATTGTTCGAATTTTTGCAATTCTAATTAGCATTTTTACATTCTATTTTTATATACATTTTAAATAAATAGATCTCATTCATTAATATTTGTAGTTTAAACCGTGATTTAGAATAACCGATTCGATTGAAATGTAAATCAAATACTTACGTTTGTTTTTTGAGACGTGCTAAGAAATTATATTGCAAGAATATGCGAATATTTCAGTATTTTTTGACAACTTCTATACTGATTTGCCAAAGAATGCGTCGATATAACTTGCGAAACAAAGAAAAGCTGGTCGTGCCATGGACTAGATTAGGTAAAGTTGAAAAGCAGGGCCGTCACGCCAAAATATAATGTATTATAAATTGCCTAAATGTATTACAGAATTTAAATCATACCGAGTTAAAAAAAAAACTAATAAAAATTTCTTTGAACGCAATCCTTTTTACAAATTAAGTGAATATTTATATTTCAATGAGTTTCTCGGAACCCTCATTCATGTGTAACACATAAACGTAGTTTTTAATCTGAGACATAAACGGAGCCTGCACTGTAAACAGGAAGTGTGCCCGTTTTTTTTCTTTTTCTTCTTGGCACCGCACTCTGTGAATTCTGCCAGTTTCAATGTTTCTTAATTTTATGTACAATCTTCAGTCTTCAACTTCTTTATCTTAATACCCATGTATTTCAAGGCTTTAATTTAGTTTTCAAAAAAGTGTGTCCGTTGTTGTAAACTAGCTGCGGTCCGCGGTGATACCCGCTACATATTTTCGAGATAAAAAGTAGCCAATGTTACAATATAGAAAAAATTTAATTTTATTGTTATACAAAGACTAATGACAAACCGTGCAGTATTTACGTCGTATCACGACTTTATTTAGATTGTTTGGGGTTACTTTGGTTTTTTTTTATCGAGGTTACTAAAAGTAATTGTTTGTAAATTAGTAATAACGAAAATACCATGGAACAAACAGTTCCAAATCCACACGGTAGATAGGTACTTCATCTTGGGTCTCAGCTACCTCCATACCAAATTTCATTTTTGCGTGAAAGAGTAACAAATACTCACAAACTTTCGCATAATTAAGTAAGACTTTTTTGTGCAAGTGACTTGCCAGTTACATTGTTGTTATTTCTGGCCAATAAACATTACTGGGACTTGGGAGTTTTGGCGGGAACGCGGAAAGAGTCGTGTCGCCCCGTTGTATTTTTTTCCAAAACTAGTGTTTTGTCGAATGTTTATGCATAAAAATAGTAGTGTTTTATTCATAAACTGCCGAATCACAAGCGCGAGTGTGGGAAAATGATAATGTGGTGAAACATGACATTTTGTGTTGCTTCCAAAACTCCATCGAAGCTTTACAGTAAATTGATTGATTCTGGCATTACTTTGCGGAAGTTCATTTTGAATGTTCATGTGTTTTGAATGTTTTGAACGTTTTGAATTAGAATTTTTGATATTTTAATTAAATTTTTGTCAAATAAAGTCTATTTTTAAGTTTATGTTAAATTAGTTCTAGATTTTAAGTAAGATTAGGTTATTATTTAATAAGCTGTGTCAAATTAGTTTAATTTAAGTCCTCATCACTGTTGGAACTGGAACGACTGTTAAGCGGAAATAAACTAGATATATACCTTGAACATTCTTTATAGTAAAGTCGCCACTACTTTACTAAAGCATGACTGAACTTGACTGACACGGACTGTACTTGACCAAGACCTAACTTTGACTATAGCTTTAGATACGAGGACACTTACTTAACTTGAAAATATATAAATACTTGACACTGGCAAATGCTCAAAACGCGACGCCAAAACCAAAGAAAAAAAAACATTACTGATTTACTGATTCACTAGAACTAAACATTTTCCCGAGATAAAAAGTATCTTATATATAAACTAATGTATCTATAGTCAATTCCCAAAGTGTGTCAGTTCAGAAGTTTAACCTTGAGTTTGGAACTGCTGCCTTTACTGTGGACAAGCAACGGTAATGTATGACGTCATAACACGTTTGGTGATTGACACAGCAAGCGTGTTCTGTGTTGGAAACTTGGGTGTGTGTGTGTGTGTGTGGGTGTGTGGGTGGGAGAAGTTATGTACACGAGTATATGAACAATAAAGAAACATCTACGGAAACAGAAACGTAACAAAAGTATTGTTTTGTTACATTTACATGTTTTCCGGATAAAAAGTAGCATATGTGTTAATCCAGAGTGTCAGCTATCTCCATACTAAATTTCATCAAAATACGTTCAGTAGTTTTTGCGTGAAAGAGTAACAAACATCCATCCATCCGAACTATCACATTTATAGTATTAGTGGGATAATTTGATGTTTCTAGATACTTAATGAAATTTTTATTAATTTTTAAGAGCGAACAGAATTAAAGTCATAATTGAAATAATATATACTTTCATTCTTTTTTACAACTAAGTAATCTGATAGGCTGTCAACAATGGAAACATTTTTTTAAAAGTGATATTTTCCTTTTTCCCTAGGTGGGTGTTTATCCCTCACTTGATGTTAAGTGACGCTGTTGTCGAAGATGGTAAACACACCCAGCCTGGAACGGAACTGGTATTCAAGCAAGGCTTCCGGAACACACAAGCTGCAGATTTTTTCAACTTGAGGGTGATGATATCATGATATCTAGCCAACCGAGTACTAGAAAGTACCCTACCACCATGCTATGGTTTTCTCACGATGTTGTTGCTTGAAGGGCGTCGGTTCAAATCCCAACAATGAACTTGAGCTGCCGGTGATATATATAAATATCGCAAGGAAACCATAGCATGGTGGTAGGGTATTTTCTAGTAGGTACTCAGCTGGCTAGCTACCACCCTTAAGTCGACAATCTACCGCCAAGCATCTAACAATATATTCCGGCAGCCTCACTTGAAAACCAGTTCTATTCCAGGCTATGTGTGCTTTGCAAGTGAGCTGTTGTCAAACACCTAGCTTGTCAACCATTAGAAAAAATACCTTCCTTGTATAGAAATAACTTTGCATAATAACGTAACATTAAATCCATAAAACATACGAGTACATCACCCGTCTGTTTCTTATGTTATCTATCGTGATTGTCTTTTCTTGGTTGCCTGGAAGAGATCGCTCTTAGCGATAAGGCCGCCACTTGTGGCACTAGTTCGTAAGGTTTTTTTGTTCTGTGTACTTTTTTTCTGTTTATGGTGTGCACAAAAAAGAGTTTTATCTATCTATCTATCTATAAAAAATTGGCAGACGTAATGTTTAACATAGAAGGTCAGATTTTATAGCAAGAAACATATTATATATATCTTAAGAGAATAATTATAGTTGAGATTTAGCTGCAATAATCAAGGTCTATATAACCTTAGCTATTTTATTGCAATGTTTATTGTTAGAACTCAATTAAACATCTTGTGTCATAGAAGTTATCTGAGAAGTTATGTGAAATGTTATCTGAAATTTATTTGGTGGTAGATTTCCTTAGCAGGAAGTCGTTTGGGTAGGTACCACCGCAGTACCAGATATTCTGCCGCTAAGCAGTAATACGTAAACATTACCGTGTTCCGAAACACAGTAATGTGTAAACATTACTGTGTTCCGAAACACAGTAATGTGTAAACATTACTGTGTTCCGAAACATTTTCATTGGATAGTAATCACTCTATACATCTACTCTAGAAAAAAAAACCACAAAAGTGTCGAATTAGTGCGAACTGAGTAGGCGTGTGATCAATCGAGTGAATGCGATCTAATCTAAATTAGATCTTGAAGTCATCGACTTTATAATGGTGATTGATTACAGAAAACCCTATAGGCTTGAGACTGTAAGTAGGTATCGACTTAAAATTACGATTCGATTTATTAGTGCTTTATCGATCATAGTAGATATAGGTTTTTTACATCTCAAAATACATTTGATATCTATCTTGGATAGATGTTTAAAAGAATGGCTGATTTTTGGCGCGAAATAGTAATACGTCAATAAAAAAAAGACGTGTGGCACTCGGGGATTGCTGCGGTAAAGCTATTGCATTAAAAGTTCTGCTATTCATCGATAGATGGCAAAACTAAAAAGTATCACCGCTGTGCCGGTGGGAGTGGGGGGTGTTAGGTTATTTTCGTTGCGGAATTTCTGGATTCGGCCTCCACGCTCATAGCCCGCGATAGAAGCTATGCAATAGCTTTAAAATAATAAAGGAAATGAAAAGGGGATTACCGAAATATATTGAAGTTATACGTTTAAATTTAATTAGGAATAATTTTTTTTTTTTTCCTTTAGTTATAGCTATCCGGTCGGCTTATAGATTTTTCAAATTCTTTAGCTTGTTTTAAAAACTTTTTTTGTGTTCTAGTTTTGACAACATTGAAAACGGACTGGCCGAATCCTGTATTTCTTTGTAACTTCCAACAGAACTGATGATTCACTTCTTGACTGATTCATTGAAATGTCGAAAGTTATCTCGTTTCCTATTTTCGAAGGACAAAGTCATAAATTAGGAATATATAAAAAGAAAGTTCGTGAGTCAGCTGTGACCGCGCCTACAACATTAAAAACACATTGAGATATGAATGGAGGTACGAGAACACGGTTTGTTGCTTCGAGTTGATAAAACCTATCACACTGATGTTCCGCTTCCATTCAAGATTGACCTTCCACCGCGTGAGCAAGCCAAGATCTTGGCTTCAAGAGACCTTGTTTTATGACTTTGAAAATTATTTAAAAATAAGAGATTATAGAAAGACTAGTACCTAACTATATTTTTTTAATAACAATTAATCATATTGTCATATTTCATATTCGACATGTTATACTGATATCATCATCATCATCATCATCATCATCCACAGCCTTCTTTATCCCACTGCTGGGTATAGGCCTCTCTCTTTTCATGCCTATACTGATATACATATAATTAATAAATAAATATCGTAAGGCATTTCACATATATATAGAGCCCCAAACTAAGCAAAGTTTGTACTACTAGACTAATACTATAATACTTTTTTTTTTTGAAAGCACCTACATATACCTACTTATGAATATTACATATTAGAACACACAAAAGAAACATTATATTTATAAATATTTGTTGACAAATGTTATGATTTTGCTATTTTAATGTTATCTATCAATAATATTATAAAGAGGAAAGATTTGATCGATTGTTTATTTGTATTGAATAGGCTCCGAAACTACTGGACCGATATCAAAAATTCTTTCACCGTTGGGAAGCTACACTATCCCCGGGTGACATAGGCTACTTCTTATCCCTGTATTCTTACGGAAACGGTAACTGAGCGGGTGAAACCGCGAGTAGTCCGCAAGTTTTTAAATATTAATGAAAAAATATCAGTAACTAAAGTGTTATTAATAAATAATTTGTATTTGTATTATAAATGCGAAAGTTTATCCGTGTGTTTATAAATGTTAATGTTTGTACGTATATTTGTCACTACTATCTGTCTTTGAAAATATTTCAGATTTACTTCGTTCGATCAAACCATTTAAAATGATCACTAATTTAATTATTATATTAGAACCAACAAATTTAAATGAAATGTAATTTTTTATTTGGCATTATCATAAACACGTATTCTTATTAATAAATAATTGAAAATAAATTGCGGTGACCTGTTTTGTTGACACAAAAAGTTGACCCACTGTTGCCGTAGCAACTTGGGCGACTTCGCGCCTCTATGCGCGAGTTTATATAACAGAGTATTTACAGAGCACATGTCGGGTGAAAACCGAGTGACTCAGTCACAGTCACAGATGTAAGGTCGCTGTAGGTTGTTGACCCAAATTAGTTAGCCGCAGTGGTACACCTGCGCTTGCGGTTTACAAAATTTCCCGCATTTTTACAGAAAAGTTATTGGGTAACAAAAGTTACGTATTATATTCTGCCGCCAAGCAGTAGTATCTAAACATTACTGTTTTCCGATTTGGGTACTGCAGCTAGCGCAATTACGGGGCTAACCATAGAATGTGAACGCGAAGCGATGCCCTGTACCTTGGTATCGCTGCAATTGTAGCGATGATAGCTCAGTGATTAGCGCGGTAGGTTCGCATGCCGAGCGGCGTGGGTTCAAACCCCAACAATGAGCTTGAGCTGCCGGTGAAGGAAAACATCGTGAGGAAACCATAGCCTGGTGGTAGGGTACTTTCTAGTACTCGGCTGGCTAGCTACCACCCTCAAGTTGAAAATCTGACGCCAAGCATCTAACGGTGTGTTCCGGCAGCCTCACTTGAGAGCCAGTTCCATTCCAGGCTAGGTGTGCTTTACCATCTTCGACCACACCTTCAATTAACATCAGGTGAGCTGTGGTCAAACAACTAGCCTGTCAACCATAAAATTTTTTTTTTTTTTAAATGGTCATAAGGTAGAAAGGTGTTATCTCTTACCATCTGGAGAGAGTCACGTTCGTCTCATTAATTTCACATAAAAAAACGTTTTTATTGTTATAATTGTTTGTTATTGGTGTGAACAATAAAGAGTTATATTATTATTTTTCATCGGTAATGAGCGTAAATATATGGTACAGAACTCTCGGTGCACGAAACTGAACCGTATTTTCCCCTTGTCGGTTTTTAAAAAGACCAACATTTCAGCGTCAGACGTATGTCAAATATAAAAGAGGGTGCCAAGTCATTATCTCCGACACATACATGTTTAACCTAGATCCACTGGAGGAAGTGAAAGTCCGCGACATCTCCTAACCTGGCGTTAAAGGATGTACATGTAAATTAGGTAATTTATTGTGAATCTTACTTTCTTGTCTCCGTCTAGTCTATTCACAAGAGCCGACAATGTTTTCTTAGAACTGCGATTTGTGACAACTGAACCAGGTGAACCTACTATAAAGAGAATACCATATAGGTGATATTGTAAATATTTTCTTGATAGCACCAACGTAACAACTCAAATTCAGTTATATCGTTTAAAAAAAAGTTTTGAAATCCTGATTAGCTGATTCAGTCAGGATGATGTAAGGATTCTAAATCATAATACTACGTAATAATATAATAATATATGACATCGGTATAAGTTTTAAACCGAGTAAGAAAAGTTTAGCGTATTAGCAAGCTGAAGTGGCAATGGGCTGGACAGTGGACATATCTGTCGCAAAACCGATAACCGCTGGGGTTGACGTGTTCTCGAGTGGAGACCGCGTATAGGCAAGCGTAGCGTAGGACGCCCTGAGACTCGTTGGAGTGACGATATACGTAGGACAGCTGGCGGTGGATGGAAGCGAAAAGCCGAAGAACGGGCTGAGTGGCGTGTCTTGGGAGAGGCCTATGTCCAGCAGTGGACTAATATAGGCTGATGATGATGTTGAAGAAAAGTTTACCATTGATAGAAAATCTTTAAGATTAAAACTTGTATAAATACAAAACGCTACTTGCCTGGAGCTGCCAAACCTATCCTTTCAACCAACAATAATGACTTTAGCTCTAGGTCTACAACTTAGAAAACGCAATAAAAAAGTTCAACTCTACGTAACAGCTGATGAGCTGATAGTAAAAGTAGTTCCTAATGATGAGTACAATGACCCCCTTTCCACTTAGTATATCTCAAGCTTGTAACCTTGTATATTGTGTTTACTGTCCGTGTTTTCTGGTCATAATGCCAAGCACGCATCGAACTTTCAGTTGCCAAGTTGCAATCCAAAAGAAAGCACGTAAAAAGTGCAAGCGACAAAAATCCGGCGATATTAGAACGTAACCAATCAGACCACGTGTCTAATCGGTAAAAGTGAAAAGTTTAGTGCGTTTAGACATGAAAAAGTCACAACTATAACGACGAATTTGTATAAAGACTCCTCAGAACAATGATCGCCTTTTTATCGTTTAAAAAAAGCACATTTTTAGAATGATTTCACTAGTTTATTTGTTAATTTGTTTATCGAGTTAAAAGGTCAAAAATCATGATTTTTGAACCATTTGAGGAAAATCACGTTGCTGTTTTGTATTATTTCCCAAAATTTGTGTTTTCGAATGTTGTTTTAAAATCAGTGTCGAATTTATATGGACAATATCGAACCGCGCCAACTTCGCATGGGTACAATGTAGATACTTATGTGGTGCATATGCATGTATAATATGTAAAGAAGTGATATTATTTGGTGAAACTTGTTTTTTCTTCTTGTTTCCAGAACGGAAGAAACTTTTATAATGATACCACTATTTTACTAGGGTATTGTCTGGACTTTGTGTGTCTTTTACTGTTACTAAGAGCTATCATATTTGCTTTTATTATGCAACTTAAAAATATGTGATACTAGACACAGGCAGAATGTTCAAAGTGCAATGCCAAAAAAAGAAAAAAAAACTGTAACTATTTGTTCGTTTATTTTTGGCATCGCTCATGTGACTATTTCTTTATTAGTTGCAAACGTCTATGAAACAAATCTCACCTTGCATATAATCCAAATTCAGTAGCACAGGTCCTGCGCCCACAGAACTCAAGCCCATAACCACATGACACAACACCACTAAAAACGCCACGTTGAGACATATCACTCTGTGGTCAAACGACCGACGTCTGTCACTGAGACTAACACTAAGATCATGACTATCACTGTGTTGGCTGCTGTCACTGAGTTGATGGCTATCACTAAATTGGCGGCTGTCACTGAGTTTGGGTGCTGTGGCATCGCTATACGGCCAAATGTGGAGAGGACGCCCCATGGTTGTGGTTGGACGCTATGACTGTTGCATGGTTTGAGTGGTTGTTGGTCTGAAACAAATAAAGCTGAGATCAGAAATTTTAAAAAGTAACGGTTTTTGTTGCAATTATTGTACAATGTTCAATGTTATCGAAACATTATGTCTTAAAGTACTGAGCGCCACAGCAGCGCTGCTCTAGACTTTGGTATGTTAATCAGAGTTTTAGTTACTGCTACAATGGTCATGGTCACACGCATTTATTTCGCATCGTCAGAAAAGTGATCAATTTTAACAGAGATAAAAAAAATTAGAAAATTAGAGATAATAAAATGAGTACAAAGCGCTCTCGGTTTTAATCTTTGGTATAAATGTTTCCCGTAACCCCTTATTAGGTAAAACTGCACAGCTTCCCAAGTTAACCTAGAATAAGATTAGAGATATAAAGTGCAAGATACCGGTAAGACTGCTCACACTGGTACGACCGGCTCAGTAACTGTAAAGTCGATTTCCTCAACTCTACCAAGTGGCCTGAGTTTGTACAGAATCCTCGATTTATTTACCACCCGACTTCGCAAGGAGGGTTATATTAATAACATAAAATCAAATAACCGCGATAACCGCTGGGGTAGACGTGTTCTTGAGACCGCGAATTGGCAAACGTAGCGTAGGACGCCCTGAGACTCGATGGAGTGACGATATCAGCTGGCGGTGGATGGAAGCGAAAAGCCGAAGATCGGGCTGAGTGGCGCGTCTTGGGAGAGGCCTATGTCCAGCAGTGGACTAATATAGGCTGATGATAACGATGAAAGTCAAATATTTTTTTAATAACATTAAGATAATTTTTCTGTTCATCCTACTATATAATTTATACTATTATACTAGCTGTTACCCGCTACTTCGTCTGCGTGGAATTCAATATAAAGTTTGTATAGTTTGTAGTACAAAAAGTACACTATATTTAAATGCAGGCCATAAATTATATGTGTGCCAAATTTCATCCAAATCTATTCAGTAGTTTTTGCGTGAAAGAGTAACAAATACTCGTATACATCCATACTCAGAACCTTTCGCATTTATAATTTTAGTAGGATAAATGTGAAAATTTGTATGGTTGGATGGTTGTTCATCACGCGAAAATGGCAATTTCTCTCTGAACCTAATTCTAAAGTTAACGCGGAAGAGGTTGCGGTCTAGTAGCTAGTATTTATCAACATTAAACATGTCAAAATCATAACACATGTCGATATTTCATGTATAACAATATGTCAAATATAAAATATTTAAAAAAAAGTAAATAGTAAAAAAATATATAATTATAAACTAACTAGTAATTCAATGGTCTTGAATTTTGTTTGAATTGATTTGACATTTTTACATATATTTTTTTAATAGTATTTAGTATTTTTACCGACGTTGTTAATTTTTATGATTATTATTAAAATATTACATATAATATCTATTAGATGTTATAGTTATCTACATTTTTATTTACAAAAGAACATTAAACAGAACAAAGAGAAATATTAATACTAATAACGACACTAATCTATAAAATAGTAAATAACATAATTGTGCCTATTGCGGTGGAGACACTCGGCAGCTGGGGTGTGGATGCTCGGGTTTCGGTGCGTGATTTGGGGCAACGCTTAAGAGACCAGTGTGGTGACCCTCGCTCCGGCTCGTACATGGTGCAAATGCTGGCTATAGCTATCCAGCGCGGTAATGCTGCCAGCCTCATGGGTTCCTTTGCACCAGGTTCAGTCAGGGGCGGGGTATTTTTTGACTGAATGTTTATTTTAATTTTGATTTTATTTTGTTAGTATTAAGTATATGACATGATAATAAATTTAATTTGTTATCTTTTTTTTACGAATAAATGAACAAAAACTTAAACCAAAATTCAAAAACTATCCACCGAGTTTACAATACTGGAGGGTGCCCCTTACTGTTAATTCCCATCCATCCGCGAAAACATCAGTTTGTGGAAATGATAATTACTTATATCCCTGCATAGAGCTATATTTATCTCGCAGTAGACCCTTCCTACCCAGACCAGTCTTGTCACCTACTCTGGGAAACTAACTCCGTTACATTAATGAAGTATAATGGTTAGATAACCACGTATACCGCTAGATGACGCTACCGTTGTGTGACCCCGCTCATTGTTTATGGCAATATGGCGCAACTTTTTAATCAGAGGAGCTGGCATATCTCTTTAATTTATTTTTCTAATATATTTTAAAATTTTCGTATGTCACAAAATGTATTGAATGTGAATCGAACTCACGCCCAGTAAGCAAATGAGCTAACAGGGCTGGAATAACGCAAGATTTAATTGAAATTGCGCGCAATGTTGAGCGCTCGAACAAAAGACATCAACGCGCTAAGTAAGAGAAACTGAATTGTTAAAATAAAATAAAAAGATATTTTATTTCCATCAGGCATCCCGCCATTTTTAAGTACTTGTGATTGCTAAATTTAGCCTTGATTACATTTGTGACAAACTTAGATGTTTACATAGTACAAGCTTTGCTAAGTTTGGGAGCAGGTGGCGCTGTGTGCAAATGTCCTACGACATTTAAGAAACAAGTATATTTTCCAATATATAATATTGGATATACTTGTTTGGATATACAAATATTTTATTGATAACACCAATGTTACAAGTCAATTTTAGTAAAATTATTTTAAATATGTGTATCATTAAAAAAAGTTATAAAACAGATTACATGTCAATGAAAAAAAAAACAAAATGTCATAGTATAAGCTTTGCTAAGTTTTGATTCATTGTCAGTAGGTTAAGGCTGTGTGTGTGTGTTTGTGTGGTCTACCATGCTGGCCAAGTGCGAGTTTATTTATTGATTTGTCTTGAATAATAAAAAAAAAATAGGTACAGACTTTTAAAATAGCTATTTTTAACTTTTACCTTTAGAAAGTATGTTGGTATGTTTTAAAGATGTAAAAAAGTACTTACGTTGTAACATTCTTACATTGTTCTAGTTTACGACAAAAAAATGTTTAGTTAAAAGCTTTACTGTGTTACTGTTGAACTGGTTTGCTACAAAGTTAACTCAGATTATGGATTAAAAAACATTATTGTTTATGTAAAACTTCTGAAAGGATAACCGGGAAATTTTCTTTAAAAATTGCTCAATTTAAATGTAAGGAAGATTTTTTAATTTACTTTGTTTTTGATTGAACGTCCGTAACGGGTGCAAATTGAAATTAAAACTAAGGAGATGGCAGAGTAGGCAATGACAAAAATTTGTATATATTTTTTTAGATTCTGGGAATAATAGTATTTGGAGCTGATTAAAAAAACCTATTTGTGATTATTAAAAGTACCAAATTACATGATATAATAAGAAATTTATATAATGTAGAGAAACATGACGTCCACTTATCGTCTTGTTTCTTAAACTCCGTCGAAGCTATTACTAAAATTTCCGCTACATTACTAGAGCATGACCGGACTTGACCCTGACTTACTATTAATTATTTTGAACGTGATATAAAGATAAGAGATGAAAAATAACTTTGTTGGCAAAATGAAGACGATAACCACGTTTATTTTTACTTTGTTTTACTTGAATTTATTCCATCAAATTCTTAAAAATATCAGAATACTTGACTTTGTTTAGGCAGATGTATAAAGTGCAATGCCAAACAATGAAAAAATATCTGCTACACCAGCGATAATAAATTCAACTTAGTGAGTTTTGGCGGGAACGTGGAAAGAGTCGTGTCGCCCCGTTGTATTTTATTCCAAAATTAGTGTTTTGTCGAGTGTTCATAAAAATGGTGGTGTTTTATTCATAAAGTGCGAAATTACAAGCGTGAGTGTGGGAAAATGATATAATGTGGTAACATGACTTTTCGTGTTGCTTCCATAACTCCATCGAACCTTATAGCAAATTTGCTACTACTTTACTAAAGCATGACTGACACGGACTGTACCTACTTGACCAAGACTGGACTTTGACTATAACTACATCTACAAAGCAACTTATTAAACGTTTGAAACTTGAAAATATAAATCACATGACACTGGCAAATGCTCAAAATGCGACGCCAAAACCAAAGGAAAAAAAATCAACTTAGTGTTCAACAGCTGTCAAAATAACAATAAGTAAAGTTGTTATAAAATTAAATTTGGCATGCCATTACGCCCATATTTCAAACAAGTAAGAACTAAATTAGTTTGTTTGAGCACCAAAGATGTTTAAATGTGTGCCAGACCGTTATTATTCGGTAAACGTAAGGTGATGAGAAAGTTATTTCGGAGGCGTTAAGATGACCTGTGTATGATAAGATATATATTTTTGTTAAAACAGTTAACGACATGAACTATTTAACAATAAAACTTTTAATAAAAGTTATGTTCAACTAAAGTTGATGTAGGAATGTTGATATGATATCTCTGTCGGTAATTAAGGTTGTTTCCAATCTCCAACCAAACCAACCAAATTCCAATTCCAAGTCCAATTTTGTGCAACGAAGTTCTTAAAAATAATAAAACAACTTATAAACAACATGCATTAGTTTTTACAATGGCAAATTTCTTAACAGGTCTCTAAAAATACATTTTTATTAGTTTCAAAGTTCTGAGTCCATAATTCTAAACGATGCTTTTTTTACTTTTACTGTTTTTTGATGTTTAATATTTCGCAAAATAAAATTGCTAAAAGTGTCTTCAAATTTTAAAAGAAATACAGAAGTTATTTAGTCTTGTAATACTATATAAATTATTTATTTATTTAAAGATATTATTATTTACTTTTGAAAAACAAAAAATATCTAATTTTTTTTTAATGAGCCGAACGAGACGCTCTCCTGATGGTAAAAGATAACGCCTGTCCATGACCATCGCAGCAATACAGAAAACTTTATGTAGTAAAACAAAGTCCAGGGCATCACTGCTTTGGCGCTCATTACTTTGAGACTTTCGATGGTTGGTTAGGTTAGGTAATAATCCGATAGTGGATTCCACCCTACCCATTTTGCCATGACTGCCAGAAGATTTATAAAGCTACACTGTTTCATGGTTGGTGTACCAAAACTGAACGGTAAACGGTTCGATATCACCTTCATCGTACATACCGCTAAACAATGGAATTTGCTGCCCGAGTGGGTGTTCCCCGACAGATACGACGTCGCCTTCAAGTCGCGATTAAATCGGTTGTATATTTTGATTACTTGTACATAACACTTTATAATATCTGGATAAAAGATAATCCTTTACTTGGTGGTAGATCTCCTTAGCAGGAAGTCGTCTAGGTAGGTACCACCGCAGTACGTACTAGTTATTCTGCCGCCAAGCAGTTGTGTGTAAACATTACTGTGTTCCGGTTCCAAGGGTACTGCAGCTAGCAAAATTATGAGAATACTAGTGAAACTGCGGGATGCTGCTAGTTTATAATACAATAGCCCCCTGTCCCGGCTTCGCACAGGTGGGCATTTATTATTTAATAAAATTCTAGTAATGATTATAGCCTATGTTATATAGGGAGAATGTATATTATGGTATCATTCTAACGGTGAAAGAATTTTTGAAATCGGTCCAGTAGTTTTTGTGTTTATTCGTTACAAACGTACAAAAATCCAAAAATATAAATCTTTCCTCTCCATAATATTACTAGCAGACGCCTCGCGGTTTGACCCGCGTAGTTCCCATTTCCGTGGGAATACAGCGATATAAAGCCTATGTCACCCGGAGATAGTGTACCTTCCCAACGGTGAAAGTATTTTTGGAAATCGGTCCAGTAGTTTTTGAGTTTATTCGCTACAAACATACAAAAATCCAAATCTTTCCTCTTTATAACTAATATTAGTGTAGATATACAAATAAACATCTGAAGTTTATTAACACTACATATTTTATTCAAGTAATATTCTGCCCAAAACACGGAGAAAAGTTGTGAAATCGTGCGATTATTTATCAATAAATTGCACCTCTTCGTGGGAACGAACGGTATTTTGAACTTTAGGCTCTATATATTCCAATACTTCAGGCCTGCTTGTTGCTGGAGTCTATCAAAACGGGTCAAGACTTTCATTCGTATTCATATTACACATTAAAAATTAATCTTGTTTTTTTTTTTAATTATATATTTGTATATTTATTATTAATATTATTATTTTGGTTGACATTTTGTATATGATTTTTTTGGAAATATAATGAGCCGAACGGTACGCTCTCTTGATGGTAAGTGATTAGTGGGAACGTCGTATCGCTCCATTGTATTTTTTTCCAAAACTAGCGTATATGTTTGTATAAAAAATATTGTGTTTTATTCATAATGTATCGAACTACAAGCGCGAGTCTGGGAAAGTGATATAATTTGGTGATACATGACTTTTCGTGTTGCTTCCAAAACTCCATCGAAGCTTATAGTAAAGTCGCCACTACTTTACTAAAGCATGAATGGATTTAACTGACACGGACTGGACTTTGACTACTTTTTATCTTATGAAACATGAAAATATCAAGACACACGATTTTTGATTTTTGATTTTTGTAGCGATGATAGCTCAGTGGTTAGCGCGGTAGGTGCGCATGCCGAAGGGCGTGGGTTCAAACCCCAACAATGAGCTTGAGCTGCCGGTGAAGGAAAACATCGTGAGGAAACCAAAGCATGGTGGTAGGGTACTTTAGTACTCGGCTGGCTAGCTACCACCCTCAAGTTGAAAATCTGCCGCCAAGCATCTAACGGTGTGTTCCGGCAGCCGCACTTGAGAGCCAGTTGCATTCCAGGCTAGGTGTGCTTTACCATCTTCGGCCACACCTTCACTTGACATCAGGTGAGCTGTGGTCAAACACCTAGCCTGTCAACCATTTAAAAAAAAAAAAAAAAAAAACACCTGACACTGGCAAATGCACAAAATGCGATGCCGAAATCAAAAAAAAAAACAATCATTACTTTGATTGTTTGCGTTTTCATTCAAGAATTACAATTAAAACACAAATATAACACTATAATAACACCGGCACACATTTTTTGCACAAATTATGTAAATCAGGCACAATTTTTTTATTGACCTTCCAAATTAATCTTTTGGATCGGAAATGACAGATTAGTGCTCCCAAAAATTGAGGTCATCATATTAAGAACGAAATAATTGGATAATGAAATTTGCTACAGACAACTTATGGTATATTTTTGATTGACATTAATAAAAAGATTGATTTCGATGATACAAATTAAAGCTTTATTCTTTATATACGTAAAGTTAAGGTCTATTATTGTTCTGCAAGTAATTTCTAGGTCTAATGTTCGATGTACAGTCAAAGGAGCTGGATTGTGGATGATGATGATATTTCATTTAATGATTTTACATTGTGCTAAATGTAAAATCATTATTGATTCTACATTATGTTTGCTGTATTTTCTAGAATCGAGCCATTAGTTTGACGTGTCGTTTATAATGAAACTAATGCGCCTTCGATGCTTCGTGCTGTCCTATTTTGTATTTTCCGGATTGTGTAGCAATGCTCAGAGGTTAGCGTGGTCGGTTCGTGGCCAAACTACATGGGTTCAAATTCAAACTAATGAACTTGAGCTGCCGGTGAAGGAAAACATCGTGAAGAAATCATAGCATGGTGATTGAGTACTTTCTAGTACTCGGCTGGCTAGCTACCCTCAAGTTGTGAATCTGCGCCAAGCCACTTTGTCAAAAATTTGCCATGGGAATATCTTGGAACAAAAGCTAAACACACCTAACCTAGAATGGAACTGGCTAGCAGGCTAGCAACTAGGCGGCAGATTTTTAACTTGATGGTAGTATCTAGCCAGCCGAGTACCTACTAGAAAGTACCCTACCACCATGCTATGGTTTCCTCACGATGTTTTTCTTCATCGGCAGCTCAAGCTCATTCTTGGAGTTTGAATCCACACCCTTCTACGTGCGAACCGACCGCGCTAACCACTGAGCTATCGTCGCTACAAAAAAGTTTTAGGTTTTGTGTGTTTTGGTTAGTCTCAACAGCCCTGTAATTTCACAAGCTTTTTTTTTAAATGTTATAGTAATGAGACGAGCAAGAAGCTTCACCTGATGGTAAGAGATAACACCTGTCCATGACCATTGCAGCGATACACAGAGCTTTGTGTAGCAAAACAAAGTCCAGGGTATCGCTGCTTTGGCGCTCATTACTTTGAGACTTTCGATGGTTAGTCTCAACAGCCCAGTAATTTCGCTGCAGTACCCTACAAACCGGAATACAACTGCTTGGTGGCTATGCCTTATCGGTGTAGATACGCTTCTGAACGTGTAGATAGCTCATTCTATCAGCATTTAGAAACACCACGAGCACATGACAGTACTATATACAGCATCCTGTACTATAATTTATGGTTAATATCACTATTGTGTGCAAATTAGTTGATATAATTCGTATTCCGGCGTATATTGCACACTTCCGCAATGTTTTGTGCTGTATTTTAATAAAAGGCAGTTAAGACAGGACGCGACGCGATAATGAAACTGTGGAACATGTATTTCAAACTTAAAGATTATTAAATTACTAGCGGAAGCCTCGCGGTTTCACCCGCGTAGTTCCCGTTCCCGTAGGAATACAAGGATAAAATGTAGCCTATGTCACCCGGGGATAGCGTAGCTTCCCAACTGTGAAATAATTTTTGATATTGGTCCAGTAGTTTCGGAGCCTATTCATTACAAACAGTCAAATATTTCCTCTTTATAATAGTACCTACTAGCGGAGGCCTCGCGGTTTCACCTGCGTTGTTCCTGTTCCCGTAAGAATACAGGAATAAAAAGTAGCGTATGTCACCCGGGAATAGCGTAGCTTCCCAACGGTGAAATAATTTTTGATATCGGTCCTGTAGTTTCGGAGCCAACAAACAATCAAATATTTCCTCTTTGTATTAGTATAGATAGACTAGTAAGTAAAACTAAGTATATTGTCATGTTTGTATTTTTTTTTTGTTAATTTGCCCCATCGGGCAGGCTAAAGCTGTAAAGCCATACTGCCTTGTCTTAAGTGTTATTTCTGCTGTTTCTTAGCTATAGTTATCGTCAAAGTCCAGTCTTAGTCAAGTCCAGTTCGTGTCAGTTAAGTCCAGTCATGCTTTAGTAAAGTAGTGGCGACTTTACTATAAAGCTTCGATGGAGTTTTGGAAGCAACACAAAAAGTAATGTTTCACCACATTATATCATTTTCCCAACTCGCACTTGTAATCGGCACTTTATGAATAAAACACCACCATTTTTATGCATAAACACTCGACAAGACACTATTTTTGGAAAAAAAAAACAACGGAGCGACACGACTCTTCCCGCGTTCCCGCCAAAACTCTTGTCATGTTTGTATATTGACATGCCTTATTTTGATTATTTTTTTTATTCATTGGCATGTAATCAGTGTTTTAAAACTCATATAAGAGAGGAGTTTTGGCGGGAACGCGGGAAGAGTCGTGTTGCTTCGTTGTATTTTTTTCCAAAACTAGTGTTTTGTCGAGTGTTTATACATAAAAATGGTGGTGTTTTATTCATAAAGTGCCGAATTACAAGCGCGAGTGTGGGAAAATGATATAATGTGGTGAAACATGAGTTTTCGTGTTGCTTCCAAAACTCCATCGAAGCTTTATAGTAAAGTTGCCACTACTTTACTAAAGCATGACTGGCACGAACTGACACGAACTGGACTTGACTAAGACGACTGTGACGATAACCATAGTTAAGAGACAGCAGAAATAACACTTAAGACAAGGCAGTATGGCTTTACAGCTTTAGCCTGCCCGAAGGGGCAAATTAATAAAAAAAAAAAAAACATATAATGACATTTGAAATTTTTAACTGACGGAATTGACTTGTAACATTGGTGTTATCAATAAAATATTTGTATAACCAGGTACTGGAATTGCCGCTACATTTCAAGCAGTTTTTACGTCTTTTCCTATATTGCCGCAAGTACTAAAATGTACTTACGGCAATTCCAATCTGCCTTTCCAATTTTTAACAGGAAGATTAACTACTATTTGCAACGACACCTCCTTCGTCTCTGAGTAGGACTCATAACCGGTCATCGCAACTTGAATAGTCATCTCTTTAAACTAGGAGCCACGGATAGTCCGCTATGCCGTGGCTGCTTGCAAGAGAATGAAACTGTAGAGCGTGTGCATTTGCATTGCAAATCCACAGAAGGTAAATGACACGGTTTTTTTTTGACAACAGCTTTTAATTTTCAGTTACTATATTGCTATCGTATCTCATTCATTGTTTGTTTGCGTAATTTTCCAACAATTACGAAAGTGAATATTTACCATCGTAACAAATAAGTTATTTATTAGTTTACGCAACTACCCGCATGGGGTTAGAAATTTACTACAGAGAAAGGTGACATGTTGTCGGTATTTCCTATTATGTAATAAATTGAATCATCATTCGTTTGAGCGTGGAGAAGTAACAAATATTGTTATTTTATGGTCGACAGGCTAGGTGTTTGACCACAGCTCACCTGATGTAAAGTAACGGAGTATTTATTAAACTAAATAAAAAAATCTTAAGTTAATACTGTTTACAAAATTTATATAAAAAACTTAATCAAAAAGTCCGTCAGAGGAGTGATATGTGGCCAGAATGCTGGCAGCATTTCCACGCTGGATGGCAATGCTTAGCTTTTGCCCAAAGTAGCTACCAGCATTCTGGTCACCTGTAGCCTCCTCTAAACGTTTGAAACGTAACTGTGTGGTCGAAGATGATAAAGCACACCTAGTCTGGAATGGAACTGGTTCTTAAATGAGGCTGCCGGAATACACCGTTAGATGCTTGGCGGCAGATTTTCAACTTGGGGGTGGTAGCTAGCCAGCCGAGTACAAGAAAGTACCCTGCCACCATGCTATAGTTTTCTCACGATGTTTCAGCGGCAGCTCAAGCTCATTGTTGGGGGTTGAACCCATGCCCTTCGGTATGCGAACCGACCGCGCTAACTGCTGAGCTATCATCGCGTAATAGTCAACGTAGAGTTGACTCTACGTCATATTGGAGAAAAGGGTTTTTTGTAGCGCGTTTTTGTCGCGTTTATCATTTATAATTATAGGTGTTCGTACTTCATTGTTTACAATTCCTTTTTATCTTTCAGTAGCTTTGCTTTTCATGTAAAAGTAATAAGACGAACAATACGCTCTCCTGATGGTAAGAGATAACGCATGTCCATGACCATTGCTGCGATACACACAACTTTGAGTAGCAAAACATAGTAACACCGCTGCTTTGCGCTCAATGCTTTGAGACTTTCGATGGTTAGTCTCAACGGCCCAGTAATTTCGCTAGCTGCAGTACCCTTCACACCGGAACACAGTAATGTTTACACACTACTGCTTGGCGGTAGAATATCTGTTATAGTAAGAGTTAACGTTGTTCATACCACTTCAGTGGTACCTATAACTTTGAGTAACAAAATAAAGTCAAAGGCATCGCCTTTCAAAAGTTCTTTCACCGTTGGAAAGCTACACTATTCCCGGGTGACATAGGCTACTTTTCATCTCTGTATTTCCACTGAAACGGAAACTACGCGGGTAAAACCGCGAGGCATCCGCTAGTATCTGATAAAATGATCAGTGGTTTCTGTAAAAATAATTAATTTTCAGAGATGATTGTATTTACTACTATCAAGGAGTAGTGTGTAAACATTACTGTGTTCCAGTTTGAAGGTTAGTAGATAGCGAAATTACTGGGCTGTTGAGACTAACCATCGAAAGTCTCAAAGTAATGAGCGCCAAAGCAGCGATGCCACTATGTTTTGTTACTCAAAGTGCTGTATTTCGCTGCAATGCTCATGGACAGAGGAGAGCGAATCATCCCATTTATTTTACATAAAAAAAGTTGACCAAACGATAGCGCTACTAGAAATTTTGAAGGAAATTTTCATGTTAATTCTAGAACAATTAAGATGTTAATGAATGGGAACCAGGAAAGTGGCCGTCGCCGTGGTTTTTCCATTCTGCATTACTGACCACTTATGATACTCGAAATACATACAATGTTTTAAAAGCGAAAGTTTGTTATTTCTTAACGTTGCAGTTTTGAATGAAATTCTGAGAGTAGGTTACATTTTTTTCTCGGAAACCGCAGGGCGCAATGTTCACAATACAGATTTGAAAATGCAAATTAGGTTCTTTCTAAGGGCACACGGCGACTTGGATTTATTTTTACGTTTTACTTTCAAACTGTTTTGCAATTTAAAAAATAACGAGGGCATGTTTTCGTTTGTAATGTATTTATTTTGGAAATAAAGAACTTTCAAACTAAACATGGTAACTGTAAGATAAGATTTATTTATTTATTTCCTTAATTAAACCTTTATTACTTAAACTTGTGTACATGATGGTCTTTTATATAGGTTTTTTGATACAACAGTTTATCCTAGCGGACATGCAATATTTTCTTCTCAAAATAATATCTTCTTATAAATATTTTATTAAGTAGCATGGATATAGTCACTTTGGTAAATACGGCTGATGTATCATTTTTTTTTTAGTTTTGTTATTTGCGTTGATGGAACACGCTTCCCGAGAAAAAACCGATTGACTCGAGATTACAGTTTATATTTTATCATTTAATAAAAAAATAAGAGATTATTGAGTTATGACATTTAATCAAATGGCCATATTTTGTATTTGACATATTATTTCATTGACATAATATTTTTAAATATGTATGGAAAAATGACTTGTAACTTTGGTGTTATTGATATATATTTGTATTTGTAATAAGAATAAATAAATAAATATCGTAGGACATTTACACATAGCGCCATCTGACCCCAAACTAAGCAAAGCCATGGAAGATAACTGATAGAATGCTTAAATACTATTATTTTTTGTAATTACATACTAATAATACATACAGAACATCCACAGAAGAAACATTTCTATAAACCACAAAATGTTTGTCGTGGGTGGGAATCGAACCATCGCCTTACAGCTCTAATATACAACCAATGAGCCAACATGGCTGTGAAAAATGGCAACATATATTTGCACAAATAAACGTCCTCTCACCCCAAACGCATATACCGTCTCCGTTCCGTCGTGGGTAAAAAGGATATTACATATTTTAAATGGTAAAAATATAGTGTAATTACACTATAGGTTTAGCAAACGAACTAACCTCCTTTCGTCAACCATTCAAAAATAAAAGCGAATCGAATGGGCCGTAAAGAAAGTTTGAGTAAATCAAAATTCAATAATAATAAAAAGAATGTCAGCCGTTCTCGGTGACGACAATATCGGTCAGTCGCGGACGTCGGTCGGATTCCGTACGGGACCTTGTTTCGTTCATTTCACTGACCCACATTCGTTCACCTACTACCAGCACAGCACGGACGTGTCCAAACTAACTTTCGAGATAACACACTACTTGACGACTTTTTTCTCTCTTCCGTTTTGAAAATCAATAAAAAAAACTTTTGTTTAAATTTTTGTGTCTGAGTAAAAGATTGTTGATAAGCCAATTAAATCTTTTTCATGTCATTTGTATTTTTTTTTCTTTGTTTCTAGAGCGGAGCTTAAAGTTAATTTTAAAAACAACTTAATAAGTTTAAAATTCTTTTACCAATAAATAGTGTCGATTAGCTTTTAACAGAGCTTTGCGAAATAAAACTCCATCATTAACAATGAAGGCTTCATAAAAGTGTTTTTATTTTTTAAATAGCCTATTACAGCTAAGTAAAAAGCAGTTGTTAAATAGCATTCATAGGTTCTTCATTATATGAGGCGGTTTAACTTCTACGGGCGCTATAGGAAGATCAACAACCTATGATTACAGGGCCGTTATCCCGGCGTCTCGACCGCACACTGATAACTTGAAGTAAAAACTTGCGATTCCACTCACACAAACCATTTACCACATAAAAAAAGCTACAAAAATAACGGTACCCATTTCAAATGTATATCAATCTAATTTAAATTTAAATATGGAATGTCAACTTTTTAAAAACAATTTGGCCAGTAACGAAGGTCAAGATACAACTGTGCATAGAAATTAATTTTTATATTCACCTGTTTAACGGCCAAGACGAGAACTCTTACAATCACAGCGAACTCATTATCCAGCGGCACTGAGGATTTAACAGTTATTCGTACTAAAAACCGATGATTAACAACTCGAACAATCGTAATCAAAATTCTAATAAAAGAATATTCAATAGAAAAAATCCAATTAATGTCGATGATAGAACCTTTTTTTTTTTGACAGTTTGCAAGCGCGCGCTTTTTTTCTTTTTTTTAACTTTTTAAAGTTAGTGGCTTGTGCGCGGTGCCTTGACCGCTAGGCGACTGCGGTCTCACTGAGCAAAGTCTTGGTGCACCGGCGTTTGTCCTCTCGCCAGTCGATGTAAATTACTTTCCAACAGTTACTTCTCGCTTCGCTGCACTGATTCCGGTCAGCTTTGTGTTTTTTTCCTGTTCAGCTTTGGCATGCAGAAAGAAAGCTTATCGATGTATGCAAACAGCTTAGCTGATATAGGTGACTACCTGTAATTCTTGGAAACGGGTTGTATAAATATAATTCTCATTATATTTGCATACAATGGCCCAGAACCACATAATTCCATATCAATTTGCGAAAATTGCGCCAGTAGTGTATGAAAAATTAGCAGTTTTCATGAGGGGTAGTGTGTAGGTACAAAGTGGAAATTTTTATTTAAAGTTAAACAATCATGTGTTAAGTTGACATAGGTCACGGACACCGGTGTCCAATGAGCGGAAATAAATACAAAAACCATCATTCTCAACATCAACAAAAGAATATAATCAGCAAAAAAAAGTGTTTTAGTGTGTTTCAAAATCAAATTCATTTCTTTCTTTCTTTCAACGCGTTCCGGTGTGAAGGGTACTGCAGCTAGCGCAATTACATGGCTGTTGAGACTAACTTGGGCTTTTGGCCAAGCGAAAACCTGATAGTAATTCATTGGTTTAACGACAAAAATTTCCGAACAAAACGACAGGTATTCAAGATAACTGCTTTTTGTAATTGAATGGATGTGTTTCTATGTATGTTTAGTGTGTGTGTGTGTGTGTGTGTGTGTTATTATTATTTAATTCTTAATGAGCTCCAAAGCAACAATGCCTTTGTACAACTATCTTAATTCCATACAAGAGAACTATTTCGGTTTTGCAGCTATTTGTTTTGCGATGTAAAATAAATTAAAATAAAGATAATATTGTGTTCTTTACGCACTACAGAAACCTCAGAAGGGTCAAAGACAGAAACCGCTTCGCGTCTCCAAGAAGTTTTAGATTAGCTTTAATACCGTCCGAGTCTGTTTATGGCATTTTGTTGTAGAATATGATGTTCAGAGAAGCCATTGGTTTCCGAACTACAGTTATCGCTAGTTCGCCGCGAATAGAATGGAATGCCAAATTAATTGAATTAATTTGATTAGATTAAATAATATAGCCTTAAACATATCCAAATGCTTTATTTATTCTTTTACGCGCCTATATATTAAAGTTGCTCTTAGCAATAAGGCCACTAATTGTAGCACTGGCTCATAAGATTCTTTTGTTTTCTATACCTTTTAAGGTTCTGTACCCAAAGGGTAAAACGGGGCCCTATTGCTAAGACTCTGCTGTTCGTCCGTCTGTCTCCAGGCTGTATCTCATGAACCGTGATAGTTAGACAGTTGAAATTTTCACACATGATGTATTTCTGTTGCAGCTATAACAACAAATACATCTACAGTCTACAGTAGTTTCTTATAAACAAATTTTCTATACGCAACAAAAAATACGACAGCGTTACAAAAATTTTCGGGATGATGTAAGGATTCTAACGACGACATCGAAATTTTGTTCAGACATTAATAAGTTATGATGAAATAAGGAATCTCACACACATACATGAACTCTAAAAATATAACTCCTAAAAAACAACTCCTTTGTAACCGACACAAAAAAGGAGGAGGGTCTCAGTTCGACTGTACGATTTGTTTTTTAATATTTGTTACGCGACAATTCCGCCAATTTTGAATCAAATTTGATGATTATTTTTTTGCTTGGTAGATCATACTTCAGAGGTGATCCCACAAAAATTTTATCGAAATCGATTGCGCGGTTTTTAAAAAATCAACAAAAATCTAAAAATTGTATACATCGATGAAATTTTCGTTTGCTCCGAAACCTCACTTTTTCATTGGAGCAGTGCGTTTAGTCGGCCTGAGAGTCATGGAGTCAGTTTTTTTTAACTTGTAAATTTGTAATATTATAAGGGCAGTCGTGTAATAAATAAACATTGTTTTTTTATATGGTTGACAGGCTGTTTGACACAAACACATACAGCTGTTATGTTAGGTGAAAGTGTGGTCGAAGATGGTGTAATAATATGATGGTATAAACACACCTAGCCTGGAATGGAACTGGCTCTCAAGTGAGGCTGCCGGAACACACCGTTAGGTGCTTGGCGGCAGATTTTCAACTTGAGGGTGGTAGCTAGCCCAGTCGCTGCCCGCGTCAGTCTGTATGTCCACTTACTTCTGCTAAACCATGTAACGGGTTTTTATACGATGGTCACTGTCATTAAATATGTTTTTTTCCGGAAGGTTTGTTTATGAAAACATCCTTATTAACGTTTGTATTGGTACGTAAAAAAAGAAATTCAAAATTTTGGATATATGGAAAAAAGGCTATAGAATTAAATCTTTTATCTAATACTTGCTTGGTCATACATCTTCTTAGCAGAAGATAGTCGAGGTAGGTACCACCGCAGTACTAGATATTCTGCCACCAAGCAGTAGTGTGTGAAGGTAAATAAATATTATAGGACATTACACAGAGCGCCATCTGACCCCAAACTAAGCAAAGCTATAGGTACTATGGAAGTCAGATAACTGAACTTCTTTTTTTTAAATACATACTTATAATAAATACATAACACCCAGACACAGAACAAACATTTGTTTATACCACAAAATGTTGTGGGTAAAGTTGCAAGGTAAAGGCAGCTAGCGAATTATTACTGGGATTTTTTTTAACTCTCAAAATAATGAGCGCCAAAGCAACAATGACAAAAGAGCCTGTACAAAGTAACATTCGATTAGCGATAACGCTAATAGAAAAATAACAAATGTACGGCATTGACATAGGCTGTCAATCCCGTATATTTTTGGAGTTTTCTATTAGCGTTATAGCGTATCGAATGTTACTTTGCCTAGGGCCTGGCCTTTTTTGTTACTGAAAGTTCTATGTATCACTGACATTATCAGGAGAGCTTCTCTTTCGTTTTATTATACATTTAAAACAACACTTTTTTTCTCAAATAGTTAATAAGAAAACAAAACCTTATCTCAAAGTCCAGTCCAGGAAAAAATGTGGCCAGAATGCTGGCAGCAAAAGAAGTTTCGTCTCTCTCAAGTATTAGTTAAAAGTTGAGTAGAGTTTCAACTATAAGAAATCTATCAGGCGCTTCGATAGTCTACCGATTTCCCGACTATACATATATGTAAGGCTACTACTTTTCGTAGATAAAACTTGTACTTGGCTTACTTTGAGTAAATTTGACTACCATTAAGTCATATTTCATTAAATTTTTTGTCAAACACATAAAATGTCAAAATCTTAGAGATAATTTTATTTTACTAATTTTCTGCAAAATATCGAAAACCCAAAGGTTTTGGAAAACAGTACAATGCAGCGACGCAACTTTTCGCATTTCTCCCAAAACTTTTTCCTTTGTGTTATTGAAACGCCAAGCTTCTAGTAAAATTGCCACTATGGCATGGACTGAAACTTACCTTAGGTAACGTCGACTGTGACTAAAACTAATTTTACTTGATTTCATCATATGAACGCGGAAAGAGTCGTGTTGTATTTTTTTTGTTCCAAAACTAAAGTTTTGTCGAGTGTTTATGCATAAAAATTGTTGTGTTTTATTCATAAACTGCCGGATCCTAATCGCGAGTGTAGGAAAATGATATAATGTCATACAAAAAGTTATGTTTCACCAAGACTTGCTTTTTTCGTGTGGCTTCCATTAAAGAATAAAAGTAGTATAGTGTTTAATCTGAGCTTCTAAAACTCCATCGGAGCTTTATAGTAAAGTCGCCGCTACTTTACTAAAGCTTGACTGATACGGACTGGACTTGACCAAGACTGGACTTTGACTATAAATATAGCTACGAGGCAATTTATTTAACATGTTATGAAACTTGAAAATATAAAACACATGACATTGGTAAATACTGAAAATGCGGCGCCAAAATCAAAGAAAAAGAGACACTGAAAAATCAATTTATCGACATTGACAGAACGTACAAAGTTTGATTTGATTTGATGCCAAATAAAAAGAAAAAAAAAGTAAAACAAAAATTCAAAACATTGTTTTCAACCTGTTTTTCATTTCGGCTAAATTGAAAAAATGATCTGAACAAGGTAAAAAGGCGAATTTAAGAGAATTCTTAAATCTTCGAGTGCCTAACCAGTAACAAAGTAAGTGAAAGTTATCTAGAATATAATTTCTTTTTGTGCTATTTCGAAATACAAATCACATCGTTTCAAATGACATGCGCGATTTTTGATAAGATTATGAATCAAACTCTAAAATATTTATTTTAAATGTCTAGTGAGCTGTGTAATACTTATCTCAATTTCACACTGTTATTAGAAATATACTAATCGCTTCAATGTGTAAACATAACCTCGAAGTTTGTATTCCTCACGTTTTTGTAACCTTAAATTAAAACCTATTTACAAATGCCTGATTCCAAGGTTTTTAAATATAACTTTCATCAACTGCACATCCTCTGCGTGTCTTCCCAGAAAATATCAGAATTAATAACTCAAAACACGATTCTGTAACATGCTTTTTTCCAGTAGGCTAGCAAGTTCCAACAGATAAACTACCACACAATGTTATTCCCCAATATGACACACAAGTTCTTTTCATAAATCCATCTAAATCGTGTTATAATCCAAATTAAATATTAAACAGTAATTGTTCCTTTTTTCAGTATGGAAAAAAAACCTAAATCATTTGCCGCAGGCGTGAAGCGCCAGCGAAAGATGTCTCTACGAGCAGCCACTTCGGAACCCAAGAACATGATATTTGATATATCTGAGATACCTCCAATTGAGCTTAACAATGCTAACCCATTAAAGGCTAAGCCAAAAATTAATATAGATATACCTGAAAATATAATCCCAGAATTGACTAAACAGGATTTGGCGCCACCACCACCAAAAAAGAAAGCAAAACAAGCAAATGCAAACTTTGAAAACAATGAAATTGGTCGACCAGAAGCTAAAAAACAGAAAAAGGGAAAACATGATTCTGTGATATTGCAGGCTAAAGCGAGTGTTGTTGCGCCACATATTAAAAAAAAGAAGAAAGAAAAAGATTTAGTAACAGAAGTACATAATCTGAAAGTGGAATTAGGTATGTTTAGTTAAATAACTTGATGTAATGCATTACAAAGCATGACTGATGTATGAGGCACCTGATGTTAACTAATTGCTAGGGTGTCTGCCGAAGGACACATTGTGTATGAACATTTGGACTGGCTTCATACTCCAGTAAATTTAACATCAAGTTTTAGTTCCTGACACATAAAGTTTGTTAACTTATATGGTTTGACCACATATTCATGCTAAAGCACCACATTGACAGCTGTTGGTTCATTGGTAGAATGTCTGCTTCAAGAGCTTTTTTTTTATAGCTGACAGGCTAGGTGTTTGACCACAGCTCACCTGATGTTAAGTGACGGTGTGGTCGAAGATGGTAAAGCACACCTAGCCTGGAATGGAACTGGCTCTCAAGTGAGGCTGCCGGAACACACCGTTAGATGCTTGGGGACAGATTTTCAACTTGAGAGTGGCAGCTAGCCAGCCGAGTACTAGAAAGTACCCTACCATCATGTTATGGTTTCCTCACGAAGTTTTTCTTCACCGGCAGCTCAAGCTCATTGTTGGGGTTTGAACCCACGCTCTTCGGCATGCGAAGCGACCGCACTAACCACTGAGCTATCATCGCTGTTGATTTGATGTGGGTTCGCTTCCCACACAGGATAAACATTTTGTGCTATAAACAAATCTTTGTTGTGTCTGGGTGTTCTGCATTTATTTTAAGTATGTATTTGCAAAAAAAAAAGTATTTAAGTGTTCTATCAGTTATCTGACTTCCATAGCACAAGCTTTGCTTAGTTTGGGGTCAGATGGCGCTGTGTGTAATGTCCTACAATATTATTATTACGTTATTGGTATCTACATTGCACCTGAGCGAAGCCAGTAGTTCTGAATAAGAATATTTTGATAAACATAATTAAGTAAAACAGACAGACATTCAGCGTAAGCATATAAACCAGGTTGGTTGTACACTTTTCGGACAGAATCCTGGAAAGTAAAAGTGCATGCGTTTCAGGTATAGCAAAGGTAACAAAAGAGGATAATGAAGAAAAGCCCGGAGAACCAGGAGAGAAAAGTCCGAACAAAACCCCAGTAGCCAAGCGTGCTAAAAAGGACTTAAACGCTAATGAATCTGACAACAAATTTCCAATATTGAGTGACAAGCAGCTTATTGACAAGTTTTTGAAAGTGCCCATGAATAACAACCAAAAAGGTAAGGAATCTCTTAAAAGTAACAGTAACATTAAAGAAGTTATATGCAAGCAGCTTGCACTGTTAGAATGGTCAAATCTTACAAGCTTAAAATTTGCTATATTAATTCAGTTCCGATGATGCATGTTTATGCTAAGCATGACCTGATGCTACTCCCAGGATTGGCTCCAGTGGAAGGAACTCCTCGACGGTCACCAGCACCAACATTTTGATTGCTTGTTTTTAATTGCACCATTACCAGGTTTCTTAATAGTAACCTGCGAGTGTGTTTTTTTTTTTCAAATCAATTTTAAAGAGCTAAATTTTGTTATTTTTTTTGCTGAGGCGAATACATATGTCGCTCTTGTAACGTAGCTTATACATATGTAATATATGTTTATTATAACTAAGTTGATATGAATTGTACACAATTCGGTATGTAAAGAAAAAAAATACTTTGCTGATTCCAAAACCATTTCGAAATATTACATTCCTGTACATGATTTTTCCGTTTAAAACTCTTTAAACTATGAGACGGGGTTTATTTTAATAAAATACATAAAATAAATTTGACTTTCAATTAACTTCTAATGACGTCATGTCCTTGGCTGTATTATAAGGATTCTTTCAGTGCCTAAAAAGGTACATATTTTACATATTCAGCCAATGTTATGACGTCATAA
This sequence comes from Biston betularia, assembly GCA_905404145.2. Classification (NCBI taxonomy): domain Eukaryota; kingdom Metazoa; phylum Arthropoda; class Insecta; order Lepidoptera; family Geometridae; genus Biston; species Biston betularia. The sequence goes on along the minus strand of FR989889.1, from coordinate 4,612,886 downwards.
CTATAAAAAGTTTGAAAATGTATTAGAATTAAACTACCGCATAGAAAGCCAAAATATTCAAATTAGTTTCATAAAATAAAGTTTACTATCAGTAAAAAATATAAAATAAATACAAAAAAAAAACTTTACATACCGAATTTCAATGGGCTGGACATATCTGTCGCAGAACCGATAACCGCTGGGGTAGACGTGTTCTAGAGTGGAGACCACGTATTGGCAAGCGTAGCGTAGGACGCCCTGAGACTCGATGGAGTGACGATATACGTAGGACAGCTGGCGGTGGATGGAAGCGAAAAGCCGAAGATCGGTCTGAGTGGCGTGTCTTGGGAGAGGTCTATGTCCAGCAGTGGACTAATATAGGCTGATGATGATGTACACAATTTAAATTCTAAGGCTTAGATTATAAAGCATTTGAGCAAAGGCCACATCCGAGAGAGACTCGGCCAGAACGCTGTTACAGTATCCAACATGCAGTCCTGCAGTTGCTGCAGTGCAGTAGTTGTTTGTTTAGGTCAGTTGTTCTAATTGATTCATTCCGAGCACACTCCATGAAAATGTGGTATATGTCATTCTTAATGTTACAGACTAAGCAGTCGGAAGTAATGGATTTTTCCATTAAATATGAAAATTTACTACATGGAATGTGCCCGGTACGAAACCTTAATGCTGCTACAGTGTCATACATGTCTAAAATATTGTTGTCTATCCATGGGTGAATAATTGGGTCGGGCTGGATCGTTTGATACCAAATACCGCTTGCTTTGGACCTCATGTCACCATGTTCCGAACCGGGTTTCTTAATAGTAACTTAATCAAATATTTTCATGTCTATATTGGTTTCATAATAATACTACCTGCTACATTTTTTCTGTATAAAAAGTAGCCTAAAGATAGAGTATGCTTGCCTAGCAATACTTGAACGTTGAACACACTCGATGAGCTCAATACACTGTATGGTATTTACTTGGTGGTAGATTTCCTTAGCAGGAGGTCGTCTAGGTAGGTACCACCGCAGTACCAGATATTCTGCCGCCAAGCAGTAGTGTGCAAATATTACTGTGTTCCGGTTTGAAGGGTACTGCAGCTAGCGAAATTACTGCGCTGTTGAGACTAACCATCTAGTCTCAAAGTAATGAGCGCCAAAGCAGCGATGCCCTGGACGTTGTTTTGTTACTCAAAGTTCTGTGTATTGCTGCAATGGTCATGGGCAGGCGTTATCTCTTAACATCAGGAGAGCGCCTGGATCGTCTCATTACGTTTAAATTAAAAAAAATAAAAAAAAATGGTCCAATACGTGTAACCTCATATATATACTATAGCTTGCATGAATTAATGGCTTAAAAATCTTAATATAATTGTAATTTATTAACATTTCGGCAATATCTCAAAATTCTAGGTCGCATTCGTCAGGTTATAAAATTATCACTGCAAGGTTCAACGACGAAAATGTTCCCAGAAATTATCAACGGCAAAATCCAAGCCATACTATCGAGTTCGAAAGACCTTACCGATTCAGAGTTACGGAGAATACGTATACTCTACAATATGCTAAAAACTGCTTTAGACGCGCCGGACCAGTTACAAGAAGGGATAAAGAGTCCGAAGAAGAAAAAAGAGAAGAAGATAAAGGAAAAAGATGACGGGGATAAGAAGGCACCGGAACAGAACAAAGTGAAAGGTCCGAAGAGATATGTGGTGTTCCTTGGAAACTTGCCACTCAATGTTGATAAAGAAAAGGTAAGGAATATATTTTTTTTTGTGATAAGAATTTTCTTGACACTTTTTTTTTATTTTCTTCAGAATTTTAGCAGTATTGACAAATTTTTGTTTTATAAGTAAGTATTTACAAAAAAAAGTATTCAAGTACTGTATCATTGACGAGTATTACAAACCAAAAGATTATTAAATTACTAGTAATTACGATTTTTTAATGACAATATTTTTTATATTGACATATTTTATACTTGACAATATTTCTATATTGACATGTTTTTATATCGACATAATTATTATGTACTTTATTTGACATTTTGTCATTATTTATTGATATGATTTTACGAAATTTGACTGTAACATTGGTAATATCAATAGAAATACAAATATTTTATTGATAACACCGGTGTTACAAGTCAATTTAAAATTTTAAATATGTCATTATATGAATTTTAAAATACTGATTACATGTCGAAATAAGGTGTATGTCATTATACAAACATGTCAATATGACATACGTCAATATAAAAATATGTCAATACAAAAAATATTCTCAATATAATAAAATGACATGACAAAAAAATCATAATTACTTACTAGTAATTCAATAATCTTGAAATACTCGTCAATGTCTTGAAACAAGGTCTCTAACCAAGCAAAGTGCAGCCAAGATCTTAACTTGGTTCTGAAGCACGTGGTGGAAGGTGCATCCCGTACGGAGGCGGGTATAATAAAATATTTGTATTATCAGTTATCTGACTTCCATAGTTCAGGCTTTGCTTAGTATAGGGTCAGATGGCGCTGTGTGTAATGTCCTGCGATAATTCTTCCTTACGTTATAGATATTGGAGCATTTCCGCGAATTAGACGAGCAAATAATTGACATTCGACTGCCGAAGCGTCCTGCTGGCAAGAAAACAGCTATAGCGTACGTCGAACTCAGCAATGAACCTAGTTTTGAGGTAATTCGCTGCTCGCTACTATCTAAACCTACCTGTCTAACCCTAAACCAATTTAAGGGTTAGAATATGGAATTTACAGCCCAGCCAATATAAATCGACAGCCCCGTTGGCTCATTGGTATTATATCTGCCTTGAGAGCTGTAGGGCGTGGGTTCGATTCCCACTCTAGGCAAATATTTTGTGAATAAACAAATGTTTGTTCTGTGTCTGGGTGTTCTGTATGTATTATAAGTATGTATTTACAAAAAAAAAAAAGTGTTTATGTATTCTATCAGTTATCTGACTTCCATCACACAAGCTCTGCTTAGTTTGGGGTCAGATGGCGCTGTGTGTATAGTCCTACGATATTTATTTATTTATTTAAATTTCCATATGAAAAACTAAAGTATTTTTTTTAATACAGGGTGACTTTATTGCAGCATAATAATATGTACAGGTGCAAGACTTGTAAAAATATAAAATTGTTATTCCTGATACATAATTATGACCCCCATTGGAGTATGGCAAAAAAAAATAATTAAAACTACAGATCGTTTTATTCGTTAAATTAACTTACAAATAGTCTCAAGAAAATGTTTTTGATATTACAATAATTTATAGTTTTTTTTTTCTTTTTATTCAAAATAGGTTCGCCATTGACCACACTCTGCCTGATGTTAAGCAGTAGTGTGGTCTGAGATGGAGCACGCTTACCTAGAAGAAACCTATTTGATGAAAATGATTATTTGACATTTGTAATACATTGTAATAATTTTGCTCTTGACATTGAATATTTTTTTGACTTTGTATTTTGTAATTATTATTGTTGTTGATTGTATATATTAATTTTTGCATGCCGAAAGGCGGGATATGGCGTGCTATGTTTTTAATTTCCACCATTCTACCCATATACGCAAACAAATAAATGATTATGATTATTTACTCTAGATTTGAAGACGCCAATGTTGTACCTAACAGGGAACACAGACTCCGGCAGAGAGTTCCACAACCGCGCTGTGCGAATGAAAAACGTGGAATCAAAACGCTTTGTGCGCACATGGGGAACATCCACCATGTACGGCTGACGTTTTGGTCGCGTTTGTCTGGCCGTCCGGTAGAAGAAAGGTGCAGGAGGATTGTTTGTCGCGTAAACTTTGCGTCTTCTATAAGGCGATCAAAAAAATCCGTGTCAAGTTCAATTTAAACTCAAACATATCATAATTTTTATATTAAAATAATTGTAAACTATTATAAAATCTCACTCAAAAAGTCCAGAAAAACGGCGCGTTAGAATTCGAGAAAAGGGATTTTCTCAAATTTCCAAAAGGCTAAAAAAGTGGTTCGATTGCCAAGAAATCTGGACAGATCGACACAGAAAAAAAAATCCAATCCAACGATAAATAACTCATTTTGCCCCAAATGGCGTTTTGGCGTGATTTTCCTTTTCCCTGACGATATGAATATCAATGATGATTAAAATTATATAATGATAAATATGTATTTACACACTACTGCTTAACGGCAGAATATCTGGTACTAAAGTGGTACCTAACTAGACGACCTGCTAAGGAAATCTACCACCAATTTAATAAATAATAATTAATCTTTGACCAAATGTATGAAAAGTCTTTTTTCAGAGGCACCGTCACTGATGTTATTTATGGACCTCCTGTCGGCTCAGTGCAACCCAAGCTGTAACCCTGTGTACTTTTATGTCATTAACTAGTGTATTGTTTGTAGCTGGCGCTGTCGAAGCACCACTCGATGCTGGGCACGAAACGGATCAAAGTACTCTATACCACGCAGCAGAAAGGCAAGATCACAAAAGCGGAGGCCAAGGTACAAAATACACTTTGACATAAACAAAATACACTTTGACATAAACAAAATACACTTTGACTTAAAAACAAAATACACTTTTACATAAAAACAAAATACACTTTGGCATAAACCAAATACACTTTTTTGAATTCAATTTTTTTTTAATGGTTAACACAGACCGATTAAGACATCGTAGGTATGTAATCAGAGTTTTTGTTTACTACATAATGCCAAAATTGTTACTAGTCAAAATTTTCTGAAATCCTGCCTATAATTATGGACATAGCACTCATTTACTACAAAATAATATTATTAAGGGACCAGCTGGCGGGAACCAATGGCGGCTTTCATTGGGATATTGCAAAAACATTTTCTTTCTCTGTCGCACTCGCGCTGCAGTCGCACGAGCTTGCCGCGTGATTTATGAATGAACTTGCGACGGACTAGGTTTAGGTAAATGCCTACGGGTACAATAACCAGGAATCACCTTTTTTTGTGCATAATTTTTCGACATAGATTTTCGTTTGAGCTTACAATGTTTACACACATTGTTCTTCACAGATGAAATCGGCTAAACTGATCGCTCTCCAAAAGGCTGGCAAGCTGATCGGCAGTGTGCCGGCGGTAAAGAAACGCAGCCACCGTCGAGCTATCATGAAGAAAGCCAAAGCGATAGAAGCAGCCGCTATACCCGCCCAATAAAATGACATACTAAACTAATTATGTTTATTATACGGCCTTATTATAATGACTATAAAACCTATTGACTGGATGGTACCTATATCCCCCTCACGCCGAACTTATGTTCGGCGCTTGGTATAGTTCATGGACACGCAATTACTGCCAAACATTGTATTCATTTTCAAAACTTGTGTGTTTTTCAAGTGTTTAGAATAGAATAGAATACAATATTTTATTGGCCTTATAACAACAACAACATATGTTCCCTGGGGAAAAAAAAACAGGCACGTCAAAATTACAATTAATACAAAATTATATAAAATTAAAGAACAATTAAACAAAATGTCACTGCTAACAAAAATGTCCAATGATTAATATAAAATGTCAAATTAATAACATGATATATTAATTATATTTAATAATAATGGTGTTTTATCAATAAAGTGCCGAATTATTCGTACGAGGGTGGGTAAGTTATATAAAGCGATGGAACATGCCTTTTAGTGTTGATGAAAAACTCAGCAGAGGTTAAAAGTGAAGTCCGCTATTTTACTAGGGACTGGACTGTAATGTGACTTTGACTGTCATTCGATGGGCATTGCTTGAAGTATTATGTATACTTTGTGCATTTAGCCAAAATTAAATTAAAAAGAACTGGTACGAAAACAAACAGATCTTTATGCTTGGAATATGATGAAATGTTGCTCGCAAATCTATCAGATATTCTGCCGCCAAGCAGTAGTGTGTGTAAACACTGTTTTGTTCTTAGATGAACTATCAAATGTCTTACAAGTAATAAGCTCCGAATCAACGGTACCCTGAAAATTTGTTATTACCAAGGTCAAGCGGTGCGATATTTTCAAGTATTTTATGAAAAATAAGTCACAGTCACACAGTAAGACATGATCGAGTCTAGTGACAAGATCATGATCGGCTTTACTATAAGCTGTTTTGCAGCAATATATCGCTTTCCCACACTCGCGCACGTAATTCGGCACAAACACTAGAGAAAACACATGTTTTGGAAAGTAATGTAATGCGACGACACTTTTTCGCATTACCGCCATAACTACTTACTGTAAATGGGATCTGAAAAAAATACCAAGACTAAGCTAAAAAAAAATACTCAGTAAAAGCTTTACTTAAAAACATTGTTTAAAGTTAACAAATGATTAAAATTGTGTGACAACTTCACGTGAATTTCGGATATGAGTACCTAGCTACTATAAAAATAGATTAATATTAAACACTGTTTATAAGTAAAACTAAGTGACAGTTCATGACAAGTCAAACAGCTCAAGTATAAAATCTGCCGCTAACCACCTAACGGTGCGTTCCGGCGGCCTCATTTGAATGCTAGTTCTCATTCCAGGTTAGGTTACCATCTACGATCACCGCCAAAAATAATTCTGCCGAAGCGTTTTGACAGTTTGGCCGCGCGGAAACTTCTATTTCTTGGATGTCGATTTAATTGTTTTTTGACTAACTTAAAACCTGTCTTAGATTGTTTTTCTCTATGTCCTGAATATATTTGTTGATACTAATGTATCGGATGTCAACATGTTGGCATATTCATAATATTATGCTGTTAAATTTTATATATTATTTTATAAAAGTTGAAATTCTTATGCAAATCCGACTCTGGACTGGAACTTCGATAATTGCATACCTATATGTACATAACCTATCTATGTATATGATCGTACAATTTGTACATAACTTTATAACAGATGAAAAAAAAAATGCGAAACTTTAAATTACAATAAATATTATTAAATATTCTTGTTTTAATTTTTCCTTGGTATTATAGCACAGGGCAGATGGCACCACAAAAAAGAACGCTTATATTTACCCATAGGTATATAAACCACTAGTTTTTAATTACAGTAAAAAAATTAATGGGTAATACAGACCTAGAATTAGATTAGAATACAGTAGTAGTCAATGTAGAACTAAAAAAAGACGTGTGGCACTCGGGGACTGCCGCGGTAAAGCTATTGCATAGCATTTTTACGCCGATACAACCAATGCCACCTAGAGGCGAGTTGCTGAACTAAAGAGAAGCGTGATATTTCAAAAAAGCATTAAAAGTTCTGCTATTCATCGATAGATGGCAAAACTAAAAAGTATCACCGCTGTGCCGGTGGGAGTGGGGGGTGTTAGGTTATTTTCGTTACGGAAATTCTGGATTCGGTCTCCACGCTCAAGGCCCGCGATAAAAGCTATGCAATAGCTTAAAACGAAAAAAAACAATTTGTAGCGGGACAGCCCGTCGTATCTGTATGCGATAATATTGGCCCAACTGTAGTAGGTAGGTACTTTACCCGCGCGCCGTGGCGCTATGATCTCTCGCCCCGACCAATAGAAACGCGAGCGAGTCACCACGACGTTTTTCAACGCCAGCGTTGGATTTCGTACTATAATTATAGTATTTGTACTACTATTTCATGCTCCGTACTAGATAGTATCCATATCTAAGGATAGTACGGAAAATACTACTATTTCGTTACTTCGCTTATAAAAGTCCGAAATAGGTAAATATGACACCCGTTTATAGCCAAACCATTGAGTTGTGTTGTAGTAAGCTGTCAAAATATACTTCTTCATCTTTTTTGATTTTGACTTCGCATTTTAAGTATTTAAATTATGAAATTTGAAAATGTAACTTGACACTGGCAAATGCTTCGGGTACGACGCCAAAATCTAAGAAAAAAAATATGTAGCAAAAGTGGCAACCGATTTTATTCTTTCGTATACTCGCAGTATAAATGAGATGTTTATGATTACATGCTATGGCTGAAGAAAATAATGGTCAAAAACTTGCATAATTTAATTTTGCATAAACATGCTGGTTCTATCTATTTATTGATTAATAGCTTATTTTTAAACAATGTAAGATTTAAAAAAAAAAGTGTACTATCGGCGTACTACTATTTTGATAGTCTTGTACTATATTTTTCAACGTACCCGAATCCAACCCTGTTCAACGCGCACACGCCGTCCACCCGCCATGTTTGATTTGTAACTCGGGGACGTCGGTCGCGTAGTTTTTGTTGCTGCTCTTTTCTATCATCTGAATAAACGTGCTTACAGTCATATTCGCGTCTTAATACATTCCACCACGTTGTGTAGACCAACTTTAAACCCACCGGACACAAATTCCTTTATTTAATACCGATGACCATACCGTAAATCTTAACCGGTACCTTACCTTTACACCTTAACCGCAAACAATCCCTGGATTGTATATTTTTACTGTCTTATCATACTTAATATGTAGGTTATACTAAAAAATCCATGATTGGAGTAGGACTATTCACAGAAATGTAATAGCGCCCCAACCATAGCAACTGGTTGTGATTTTGGGTTAAGATTACCATTGTTCCGTTGAAGGAATACCCTCCAATTTAAGTCATTACAAGACTCTCTCAGATAGATTATACGACAAAAAATAAAACGAACAAAGGAATGCTTCAAAAATTATTTATTTATTCGTATATATAATTTATATATCCATTTTACAGTTAAAATCAACCTCACACAACAGAAACGTTTATTTCCACACTTCGTCCCCATACTAAAAAATACCTTTTCAAGACTCAAGATCACTCAAACTTATGTACGGAATAGTTTATAGTCACGCTTTACCTTTTGTATTAAAGTTGTGTGGAAATTCATCGTTACATTTTAGCGCTCGCGCGCGTACTTAAGCGTAGTAGGTACCCACAATCGAGAAATGTAGACCAATTTCGAAAATTTAAATTGACATACTTATTGAACTTATAGTATAACACATATTTAAGCTTATCAAGAATGTTGCTATCTTGTTTTGTTAAATAAAACTTTCGAATTGGTTTTAGTAATGAGCGACAAAGCAGCGATGCCCCGAACTTTGTTTCGTCACTCAAAGTTCAGTGTATCGCTGCAATGGTCATAGAAAGGCGTTTTTTTTTTTTTTTTTTTTTATTGTTGACAGGCTAGTTGTTTGACCACAGCTCACCTGATGTTAAGTGAAGGTGTGGTCGAAGATGGTAAAGCACACCTAGCCTGGAATGGAACTGGCTCTCAAGTGAGGCTGCCGGAACACACTGTTAGATGATTGGCGGCAGATTTTCAACTTGAGGGTGGTAGCTAGCCAGCCGAGTACTAGAAAGTACCCTACCACCATGCTATGGTTTCCTCACGATGTTTTCCTTCACCGGCAGCTCAAGCTCATTGTTGGGGTTTGAACCCACGCCCTTCGGCATGCGAACCTACCGCGCTAACCACTGAGCTATCATCGCAACAAAATCGTATCTAGCGTTATCTCTTACCATCAGGAGAGCGCCTCAAAAGTTACAGTAAGGTTTATTTTGTTCGGATTTGTGATAACTGTATCTAGGTTGTGTAAATTTTAGTTTTTTTTTATCTTGTATTGTTACAACTTTATTTTTTTCTTAAATCAATAAAAGTTTTATTTACGTCTGCATAACGTTACTGTAACGTCCAACTGTAACAATAATTATAGAGATACGGTTTTAAAGAGAATACGCTACTTATTGAATTGAGTTTAAAAATTGCAAGATACCAAAAACGACGAATGAAAAGGGCATAGCGTGTCCTAAACTATTCGTACTGGCAGTATAATAAAAACCAAACATACCGTTAAAATTACAAATTAAAAAAAAAACTAAGCACTTTAATAATTTAAAAAAGTTCAATGTAAAAATATTAAGAGCTGCTGTTTACTAGCTAAATTAATACTTTGTTACAAATACTCTAGTAAAGTAAGAGTGGGGTGGAAAAGTGCTTGGGGTGGTTTTACCTTTTAACAATAGCTAGGTGTTCTCTGGGCAAGATATCTAGAAATTACGAACGGAAATATACCTATTTTAGTGAAAACAAACATTATATATTTTTCAACTATCCGAATGGCAGCCCGTACACGTAGCGCGCGATCCGCGATCCGCGATCCGCGATCAATGATCGCGATCCAGACTGATCGTGTACGAAGCGGATTGACGGACTGATGCTCCGGATCGCATAATATCTAGAAATTTTGAAATCATGATCGCGGATCGCGGATCGTGATCATGATTGAACGTGTAAGGCGGCCCAATGAGTCCATTCGAAAATCAATCGACATCTCTGTACGAAAACTCAGATGTTAGGTAATAGTACAAAATTGAACTAAAAAAAATTCCATCAGACCAGCCAAAAATTATGTTCAAATTATAGTACTTTACGTAAATGACAACACAACCCACTAGGTGGACAGACGACCTAATAAAGACCGCAGACCGCAGAAACGCGCTGGATGCGAATCGCTTTTAACCAGTCTTTATGGAAGTCAATGGGGGAGGCCTATGTCCAGCAGTGGAATTGAAGATATGATTATGAGGTGGCGTATTGTTATTTTCGTCCAGGTTCTATTTAACTAAACTTATGATTTACAAATTGTAATAACATAATTTCATTTTTAATTTATTACAATTTTTTTTTTTTTGCAATTTACAATGTTACAAATTACTGTTCAACAACAAATTACATAAATTTCATAACGGATGTACAAAATTGTCGAGTCGTAAATGTAATTTCACGTAAATATTTTCAACAAAGATTTTTTCTGGGTGGGCAGTAATTTACAATGTCGGAAGAAACTTGTTGTTATAGAATTGTACTCGTATATACAAGTTTACAGTATTGTAGAATTGTAATATAATTCCTGACAGGCGACTGCACCAAGTGTAAACCCCGTATAAATTTGGTTAAATAGCTCTATTTTGATAGAACAGAACATGGTATTTTAACTCACTGGAGCTACTATGCCAGCGGCCCAGAGCCTCGCTCCGGTACTTCAAGGAGCTGGGTTGGCTTGGGGAGACGCTGGCAGGGAGAAATGCACAATACACCCCAAGCGGGACGTCAGTGCAGGACCTATCGCCCCCCACTTTGAATAGAGAATGGTATTTTAACGATATCGATATTAAAAGGAAAATCACCACAAAATGTATACACTGCGAAAAATTACAAGTAAACGCCAATCATAAGTAGAATCCTCGAAATAGTTTGGAATAAATAAACAAGTAGTACATTATAAATAAAAAATAAAAGTTACTACAACCCTAAATATGACTGTCATACATTCAATAGTTTTTTTTATACAATACATACTACAAATATTCGAGAAAAACAGATTTTTAAAATATCTCTAGTAAATCACAAATTTTTAATCGCGTAATCCGAGTAAATGAAATGGACTTTCACTTATTTATACATTTTTAGTACAACCTAAACGTTTTGGACAAAAATTAGCAGTAAATAAAAAATAAAATTAGACACTGACGAAATTTATAAAAAAAACACTACGCTTCAAAATTTTTTTAGAAATGATATGCGCTATAATTTTCAAAAGAAATTAATGTCCAAAAAATGTTCAAAAGAATAAAATAATGTACATTGAAAATATGGGAATCTTTACATTTAGGAACGGAAATCACTAAGAGACAGAGAATTCGGTTACAATATTATTGTTATTAAAAATATCGTCTTGATTTGACATTTATTTAAGAAATATAATAATAAATTTAATTAAACAATAATCTCATACTCATTATTATAATGCGACTCTAATTTTCACTTTAGATAGTTATCTCCGTAAAGAAAACGAAACAATGTCCTAATGTTCACCATATTAAAATAAGAACATATATATCGCATACTGGGACTATAGTTTCGGCCACATCTGGTGGCCTTTTTCAAGGAAACAAAGCTGAGTACAACGCGCGCGCGGCCCCATCTTGCCTCGTCTGTGTGCGAGCCAATACGACACCGCGCGCGCGTTCTACGTCACGTCAATTTCAGTATTATGCTGAGGTGAACCCTTATTTTGCAACTGTTTGTTCGTTTTTGTGTTTTTATGTTCCAAAATAATCTTTTTCTTTCTTTCTTTCGATTTCCATAGCAAAATGGGCTATTTCATAAGTCAAAATTCATTTATTCAAATTTAAAAAGTTCATAAGTTTTCATAAGTTTTTCATAAGTTAAATGTCAAATCAAGAATTACACAACAGGTGTAGCATAAAACTCACCGTACCAAGAAATTCCTCAAGAAAACTAAGACCCGTCCGCGGAACGTAACTAGTTTCGCGCATTAGGCCCTAAACTACACTTAATAAACACATCCTATGTACTATTTCCCTCACTAACGGCGAAAATTTGAAATAGACATAATTTTTTTTACACACCAAGTATCGATCGACTATTTTTAAAAACTGGCCACCGAAAAAACGAGTATTCGAATTTCGAAAATGATTCCTTTAAAATACTTCGTTGCTACGAGCAAATTATTAAAAAATAAATGATTCGAAGGTGACGTACATTTTTTTTTTTTACTATACTTAAAAATAGATCTCGTCTAATACTTTTAAAACTTAAACCTACTATTTACATCAGCTACATAATAATTAAATAACAACGTTGATTGTGTGCGTTGTCCTTTTTTTTTAATAATAAAAAAAATCACATTCCTATTATTGAAAATTCATTTTTTACATGAGATTCTCTATCTACAGAGTTGTCATGTCAACGGTTTTCGTAAGTCCAATTTATATGGAATGCATCGATATTTTCAAATTCCAGAACGAAATCAACGATGGAATGAATGTCATGGTCATGGCAATATATATCAGAAATATACACGAAATATTATTTTACTTGTTATACAAAAACATTTAGAAACGTGTACGCATACATAATCAGTAGGTACCACAGCGAATTTTTGAATTGAAAAATTATCGATATTTTATCAAATCACAAGTCCGCGCATCTCTAATACATTATGTCACCTTCATTTGTTTTACTTGTAAACATTGCTTGAAGTAACCCGTCGGAGAATTCGGCAGAGCAATTTAAGCGTTGGTTAATTTTAAGCAATGTTCAAAAGTAAGACTCAGAAATTTACGCAAACAGCTAAGATATCGATATATTTATTGAAACGGTTGAAATACTTAAACTCGACTTTGATACTATGGGGCTGGACTATATGAAGAAGTTATTATGGTTTATTTTGATATATCAGATAAAACCATGTATATTATTCACTATACAAGAAAGTCTAAGGCTAGGTTTATATTATCATTGACTAAAATGTCAAATACTTCCATAAGAAAGCACAGGGCGACTGTCACATTTTTGTCACAACCTTTTCCCATTATGTTAAATATATTGCCATAGCTTAACAAAATGAGTTTATGTTTTGCTTCATCTTAACAAAATGTGGGGACACAGCAATATGTTCACGCGTTTTGTTAAGATATCTAAGTGTGCATTTTTGCTATAGCTTAACAAAAACTTTCTATCAAAGTATAACAAAATATTATCTCGCTTAAAGTTATGACAAAAATGTCGATAAAATCCCTTGTTCTATAACTTTACACAAAATTGCGTTCGAACAATTATTGTACTTGCTCTTAGAACTGAATGTTATTTCGCAATGCACTTGTGCTAGTGGCGTTCCGACTGCAATTTTAATTTATTATAACACATGTCTAACGTCCAAGATCTTACTAATTTGACACATTTTTTTCAACATTTAAATGTCACTAAAGTCCAGTCATTAAAGTACGTCTAACAGTCAAGATGAGACTCTAGCCACAAACATTCGATATGTTGGTATTGTAAATACGCCGTGATCTCCTATATGATTAGAAGTGTCACGCGTGAGAATTACCATATTGAACGTTTCTGGATACTGCCGTATCATTAAGTACTTACAACATATTCATTTGTCCGATGTATTATCCAAAATAAGACCGGTCTTTTCGTCTAGTATAAATTCCGGCTTATCGTCAACTTCCGTCACAGAGGAGACGTCGTCCGATTTGCTCGGCGACAATATGTACGGCAACGTTTCGGATATGCCGGGCATTTCAGTTACGGTTGGCGGCACGTGAGTTGGGATGCTCAGCGATGTGTTCGGCAACTTGTGTTTGCTCGAAGACTTTGTTCGCGAGTGTCACGCGTGTGACCAACGCTCCTCGAAGAATTGGCGCATGTTGTGTCCGGCACGCCCCACTGGGCTGTAGTCCTCGTTGAACACCTCACAGTTGCTAAATATGAGGCGCACGTCCGATGCGAATTCGTCCTTACTCTTGTATCTGAGAAGTCAAATAATATAATCAGATCAAGATCTCTTGACACGATCAAAGTACGAGTACGCTTTGGGAGTTTTCGCTAGAAGCATTATTTTACAAAGCTTGCGTTTTTCGAATACCGATATTCGATTTTCGATATCGATATACGATTTTCGATATTTTAGAGTGCGATATTAAAAATTAAGGATAAAAAACCATTAAGGCCCTTTTTCTTTGAGCCCGTTTTACTAAAAAATTAGTCGAGTGGCCGTAACATGCTTGCACTAATAATGAAACCGTGCGTTCAGGGGGGGTTTTGTTAAGTGCGAGGCGCGAGATACACGTACATATATGGTAAAGACTTTTTTCTACGAGGACGCGAGGCTCCGGGCGGTTGCCCTGCTTGCCACCCCCTAAGGCCGCCACTGTCTATATAATAATAATAATAATAAGTCTTATAGCGAAGAGTCTCGACCAACATCTCAAGAGACTCTCGCTAGACGGTTGGGTCAAGGGTCAGCTTCAAAAGGCAGTGATCCTTGACACGGCGCGCATTGTGAGGAGGTTCCTCACTCTGCAGCCCTAACCACCGGCAGCTTGAGCCCTGCCCCGCTGCCGGCGGCACCCTAGTTTTTAAGTTTTTTTTTATATTATTTATGTTTTTTTTTTATATATATGTAAAAAAATTTAAAAATTAAGAAAAGAAATAAATAACTGAAATAATAATAAATAAATATCGTAGGACTATACACACAGCGCCATCTGGCCCCAAACTAAGCAGAGCTTGTGTGATGGAAGTCAGATAACTGATAGAATACATACATACTTTTTTTTTTGTAAATACATGCTTATAATACATACAGAACACCCAGACACAGAACAAACATTTATTTATTCACAAAATGTTTGCCCTGAGTGGGAATCGAACCCACGCCCTTCAGCTCTTAAGGCAGTTATGCTACCAATGAGCCAACGGGGCTGTCAATCGTATCAAATTTATAATACATATAGTACACCCAGACACAGAACAAACATTTGTTTTATATCACAAAATGCTTGTCCTGGGCGGGAATCGAACCCACGCCCCACAGCTCTTGAAGCAGACATGCTACCATTGAGCCAACAGGGCTGTCAATGTTATGTATGTTAGACTGCTTCTTTACACTGCTTTGGATGAAATTTGGAAAGCATTTAATACTCTACAGTCAACACATGGGTTACTTTAACAAGGGACAGCAAGGTGCCATACATGGTGTCCTGAAGTTTTCTCTTGATGGTGGAGAGGTCCATGGGGCACTTGATGACCTTCTTGTATTGTGGGAACTGTTTCGTGTTGACAGGGACAAGAAAAGGCCACGCGTGTTCGTGGCATTCCATCTCGCATAGAAGATTCCTGCGAAAAAATGTTTTATATACAAGTGGTCCAAGATTTTTTTTTTTTTTATGGTTGGCAGGCTAGTTGTTTGACCACAGCTCACCTGATGTTAAGTGAAGGTGTGGTCGAAGATGGTAAAGCACAACTAGCCTGGAATGGAACTGGCTCTCAAGTGAGGCTGCCGGAACACACTGTTAGATGCTTGGCGGCAGATTTTCAACTTGAGGGTGGTAGCTAGCCAGCCGAGTACTAGAAAGTACCCTACCACCATGCTATGGTTTCCTCACGATGTTTTCCTTCACCGGCAGCTCAAGCTCATTGTTGGGGTTTGAACCCACGCCCTTCGGCATGCGAACCTACCGCGCTAACCACTGAGCTATCATCGCTACAAAATGTGATATGAAGGATTGCCCAAAATAGAACGATGGATCCAAAATCGTATCAAATTTATTTGATTTGCTTTATTTTTGATATTTAATTAAAGTCGATACATGCAATGGACGAGAATCTGGTACTAAACTATTTTCATTTCATAATCTGAAACTACTTTCAACGTGGTACCAACCTTAAAATCAAAGAAAAAATCAGCTATTCAACAGAAACTCAAGTCTCGATAAAATTCATAGAACAGCCAATTTATAAGCGATTTCAGGGTCGGTTCCGAAGTAACGGTATAAACAGGTATAGTATAAAGGTAGGTAGGTTTTGTCGCAGAACCGATAACCGCTGAGGTAAACGTGTTCTAGAGTGGAGACCGCGTATTGGCAAACGTAGCGTAGGACGCCCTGAGACTCGATGGAGTGACGATGTACATAGGACAGCTGGCGGCGGATGGAAGGGAAAAGCCGGAGATCGGGCTGAGTGGCGTGTCTTGGGAGAGGCCTATGTCCAGCAGTGAACATAGGCCTCTACAAAAGGTATTATTTATTGTAATTGTCTGTGTACCTAGCTGTAAGTTTTTCCATTAGATATAATGAAAAAAAAAACCCCCCCAACGGATAAAACCGCAAGATGTTGCTAATTGATTACAAAAAAAACAATATTCACACTTACTTGCAGAATTGCAACTCTTTCTGAAGCTTTTTGGGGCTATTTTTCTCTTTCTTGGCTTTCTGCACCAGCGGTAAGTTTTCATTTTCGTGTTCCTCTTCTGAAAGTAAGGTTGACAAATTAAAAAAAAATGATTTATGGTATTTTGTTTTACTTTTTTTTTATCTTTGGGTTGGCGTCGCATTTTGAGCATTTGCCAGTGTCAAGCGTTTTATATTTTCTAGTTTCATAAGTTAAATAAGTTGCCTCGTAGTTTTAGTTATAGCCAAAGTCCAGTCTTAGTTACTTGGTGGTAGATTTCCTTAGCAGGAGGTCGTCTAGGTTGGTACCACCGCAGTACCAGATATTCTGCCGCCAAGCAGTAGTGTGCAAACATTACTGTGTTCCGGTTTGAAGGGTACTGCAGCTAGCGAAATTACTGGGCTGTTGAGACTAACCATCGAAAGTCTCAAAGTAATGATAATGATAAAGTATAACTCATTAGAATATATTTTTTATTTGACATTGTATCCAGTTTTGACATTTTATTTGTATTTTGACATCGTATTTAAACTTGACTTTATATTTTAACCTAACATTATATTTTCATTTGAATTTAGTTTGGTGTTTTATAATTTTGTGACATAAATGTAATTGTTTAATCGTTTTTGTGTCAATAATAAATAACTTGAATTAATTTAATTTAATTTGAATAAAAAAAATTCTTTTTGTGTAAATTGTACCTTCAATATGCGCGTCGGTATCGTCGTGTGCGGCTCCGTTCTCGACGTACTGTAGTGCGCGACGTTTCTCCGGCGGCGGCGCGACGTCCTCCGTGTTGAAATCTGGCGGCACTGGACCAAAAGAGACAGTCAGAAAAGTGTCGATGGACGCATTCTTCGATTATACTCTACTTAGCAATTTAAGTTATATTAAAATTACTTATTAGTCTCAACTAGGCTAGATTGTAATAACAATGAGGTGTCTAACAACAAACAGATACATCATTAGAAGGGAAAAAAACTGGGCCAAAATGCAAAATTGCGAATGTATTTTTATTTGGATATTCATAAACAATCTGTTTGTATAAACAAAAAAATCGTAAAACAATACAAAACGGATTAGCGGCAACCTATAAATTACGTCACACGAATTTCATGATTTTTTTTCTACCCCTCCCCCGCCCTGGGGGGGGGGGGGGGGGGTCTCACAGATGTGCCCAGCTGAGAACCCCCCCACCCCCCCTATCTAGTGTGTCACATGTTTCGCAATTTAACATTTAGAATTATTTAGATATAAAATATATGACATGTATTTTGAAAAAAATGTGACGTCACAAAATTTAGAACCCTTCCCCGCGCCTTGCCACACTTCGTCGACCCCCTCTCTCGCCCTTATTGTGTGACGTAATTTACCTACGTCATTTATTTACTTGGTGGTAGATTTCCTTAGCAGGAGGTCGTCTAGGTAGGTACCACCGCAGTACCAGATCTGCCGCCAAGCAGTAGTGTGCAAACATTTTTGTGTTCCAGTTTAAAGGGTACTGCAGCTAGCGAAATTACTGGGCTGTTGAGACTAACCATCTATTCTCAAAGTAATGAGCGCCAAAGCAGTGATGCCCTAGACGTTGTTTTGTTACTCAAAGTTCTGTGTATCGCTGCGATGGTCATGGACAGGCGTTATTTCTTAACATCAGGAGAGCGCCTTGATCGTCTCATTACTTTTACATTAAAAAAAAAACCTTACGGTATTTTTCATATTTTTCACGTCCCTGCCTAATCTCCGTTTTAGTGTTATTATAAATATAACTTTAGTGAGAACAAACAAGAAACCGCCATCTGTGCAATATGTATCCACCCAAAGGTTGTCTGGAAGAAATCGCTTTAGGCAATACGGCCGCCGTTGTACTGCCACAAATAAGACTTGTTATTTTTTTTTTAATACGATCCGCGTTTGACCACCAACTCGCCCGGTGGTAAGCGACGATGTGGTCGAAGATGAAGCACGCAGACAAGATACCTATTCACTCTGCCCTTGAAAAGATTTAGATTATATCTCTCATGAAACAAGGAAGGCGGCAGCTTGTTCCATTCCTTGGCCGTACGGACGTAGGTACAACAAAGTTGTTTTCCATTCTAAATCGTTCATTTCTAAACAAAAACATTGTTCTGTCAGAACACCCAGTCAATATGTATCATAAGTATGTATTTAAGTATTCTATCAGTTATTTGACTTCCATAGTACAAGCTTTGCTTTGTTTGGGGTCAGATGGCGCTGTGTGTAATGTCCTACGATATTTATTTATTTACAATGTGTGTATATTAATTTGAGTATACCTCGTCGTTTGGTGGTAGATTTCCTTAGCAGGAGGTCGTCTATGTAGGTACCACCGCAGTACCAGTTATTCTGCCGCTAAGCAGTAGTGTGTAAACATTACTGTGTTCCGGTTTGAAGGGTACTGCAGCTAGCGAAATTACTGGGCTGTTGAGACTAACCATCGAAAGTCTCAAAGTAATGATAATGATAAAGTATAACTCATTAGAATATATTTTTTATTTGACATTGTATCCAGTTTTGACATTTTATTTGTATTTTGACATCGTATTTAAACTTGACTTTATATTTTAACCTAACATTATATTTTAATTTGACATTTCATTTTGAATTTAGTTAGTTTGTTTTTAATTAAATTACTGCGCTGTTGAGACTAACTCTATCAAAAGTCTCAAAGTAACGAGCGCCAAAGCAGTAATGACCTGGACTTTGTTTTGCTACTTAAAGTTCTGTGTATCGCAGCGATGGTCATGGACAGGCGTTATCTCTTATCATCAGGAGAGCGTCTCGTTCGTCTCATTACTTTACACATAAAAAAATAATTCATTAATTCATTCACTTGTAAATAATTAAATAAATATCGTAGGACTATATACACAGCGCCATCTGGCCCCAAACTAAGCAGAGCTTGTGTGATGGAAGTCAGATAACTGATAGAGTACTTAAATACATACTTATGATACATACAGACTGGGTATTCTGACAGAACAAAGTTTTAGTTTAGAAATGAACGATTTAGAATGGAAAACAACTTTGTTGTACCTACGTCCGTACGGCCAAGGAATGGAACAACCTGCCGCCTTCCTTGTTTCATGAGAGATATAAATAAATTCCCGTCGTACCTGGATGGTGGTTGATCCCGTTCTCCGGTTCGGGCGGGGCGTCGTCCATTTTGTCCGGCTCGGTCTTCTCCGGCGTGTGAAATGTAGACGCGGAACATTCTTCCGCGGTCGTGGAGGTGGACGCGTGCGACGGCGCCGGACTGTAAGTATAAATAAATCCTTTAAATTCAGCACAGCAAAAAAACTAAATACATACTAAGAAAAAAAACCTTACGGTATTTTTCATATTTTTCACGTCCCTGCCTAATCTCCGGTTTAGTGTTATTATAAATATAACTTTAGTGAGAACAAACAAGAAACCGCCATCTGTGCAATCTGTATCCACCCAAAGGTTGTCTGGAAGAAATCGCTTTAGGCAATACGGCCGCCGTTGTACTGCCACAAATAAGACTTGTTGTTATTTTTTTTTAATACGATCCGCGTTTGACCACCTACTCGCCCGGTGGCCCCACCAAAGCTCACCATATTACCAACGAAAAGTAGGTACAGTCGACTCTCGTTAATTCAAATCTGCGATAATTCGAACCTCCCTATAATTCTAAGTTTTTTTTTTTTATGTAAAAGTAATGGGACGATCGACGCGCTCTCCTGATGTTAAGAGATAACGCCTTTCCATGACCATTGCAGCGATACACAGAACTTTGAGTAACAAAACAACGTCCAGGGCATCGCTGCTTTGGCACTCATTACTTTCGAGACTAGATGGTTAGTCTCAACAGCCCAGTAATTTCGCTAGCTGCGTAATGTTTGCACACTACTGTTTAGCGGCAGAATATCTGGTACTGCGGTGGTACCTACCTAGACGACCTCCTGCTAAGGAGATCGACCACCAAGTAGTCTAGTTACCTGGGCACCATGCTTTGGTCGAGATCCAAACTGTTGTCCTTGTTCTTGCTGTCACGTTTCTTCGTGTTCCGCGGCTTCTTGGGAGGTGCGCGCGATATGCACTGGTTGCAATACCATTTCCCGCGCGGGTTCTGTATATTATAAACGAAAACACTGAATTACGTCGCAGGTTTTCATTTACTTATTTTTCGCGAAATGGTGATCGCTATGCGTTACTACAAGTGTTAATCTATTTGCTGATCTCTTCGGGCGAAGCCTTCGTATAATTATGATAGGGCTTCACTTACAGGTAAGGTTATTTAATCACTAATTACAAATTTATACACCATAATTTTGTAATTAGGTACTAGAAAAAAAATAGCGTGTTCTACTGCTATAACTGAACGCATCTATGAAAAAAAAACTTGAAAAATCGATGTCGAGAAATTATGCACAAAAAAGGTGATTCCTGGTTATTATTGTACCCGTAGGCATTTACCTAAACCTAGTCCGACGCAAGTTCGTTCATAAATCACGCGGCGCGCGCGCGCGCCTGCAGCGGGAGCGGGAGCCTCGCGCGCGAGTGCGAGAGAGAAAGAAAATGATTTTGTAATATTCCAATGAAGGTAGCCGTCAGCTGGTCCGGTGATAGTATTTTTTTGTAGTAAACGAGTGCTATGTCCACAATTTTAGGCAGGATTTCCGAAAATTTTGACTAGTAACAACTTTGGCATTATGAAGTAAACGAAAATTCTGATTGCACATTTACGATGTCTTACACGGTCTGTACTACACATTAAATTTTTCGAGTAGTAAAAAATAGTGGAGTACATAGATACGGCTTATTATGGAGTTAGCAAAAAGTATCAATTCTTAAATTATGATATATCAAAATGACAATAAACAAATGACAAATGTATTAAATGACAAATTTGGTAGTTAATTTAAATTTTGACTTTATACATATTATTTCTGTATATTAAAAAATTTATAGTATTTTTTTTTTATTTTTTTTTATAGTAGATAGGCTTGCCTTTGACCGCCATCCCGCCTGATGTTAAGCGAAGATGCGGTCTATGGTGGAGCACGCTCGCTTAGAGGAAACCGATTCACTCGCGACTTGAAGGTACCCAGACTATATTCATTGGGGAACACCCACTCGGGTAGCAGATTCCAATGTCTAGCGGTACGCATGAAAAAAGTGGAATCAAACCGCTTAGTTCGAGCTTTTGGAACATCAACCATGAAGCGGTGTCGCTTTTTAAAGCTCCTGGCTGTCCGATAGTAGAAGGTGGAATAGTAATTATAAACTAGTGGTGTATGAGTATCATACCTTGCCGAGCGGCGGGTAGTGGCAGTCCTGATGGTAAGCGCGGACGCAGAGCGCGCACGGAATAGTTCTGCCCGCGCCGCTCGCGCCACCACAAACAATGCACACACGCTCCCCCCTAGCCTTGTTGACACACTCCCAGCAGTACCTGTAACAGTACACCTTATTTATAAAGAACTCGCAGCTCGCCCCGGCTTTGCACGGGAAAACAAAACTCGATTAACAATATAAATATCGTAGGACTATACACACAGCGCCATCTGGCCCCAAACTAAGCAGAGCTTGTGTGATGGAAGTCAGATAACTGATAGAATACATAAATACTTTTTTTTGTAAATACATACAAAACACCCAGACTCAGAACAAACATTTGTTCTGTGTCTGTGTGTGTATTTATTTATTAATATAAATATAGCCTATGTCACTCAGTGATGATGTAGCATTCTAATGATGAAACAATTATTCAGATCGGTCCAGTAGTTTCGGAGCCTATTTAATACAAACAAACAAACAAAATCAAATCTTTCCTATTTATAATTAGCGTAGATGTAGATGACAACTGTAATAGTTAGACATAATGTTATTGCGGACTTATTTGTAGCTGTCAATTTGCTCTATAAAACGTCACTTTATTCTATTGTCAATAGTTTTCGCTGCGCATGCTAAGTAAGGATTTTCCGGTAAATTGTTCACAGCTTGGCTTGCATTATTGAAGTTTCCATACGGATCCCTAACTGTTTTTTTAAATAAAATATAGCGTCACGGATAATGTAGCATTCTAAAAACGAAACAATTATTGAGATCGGTCCAGTAGTTTTGGAGCCTATTCAATACAAACAAACAAACAAACAAACAAAAAAGATATACAAACACAAAATATATGTATTATAAGTATGTATTTACAAAAAAAAAGTATTTAAGTATTCTATCAGTTATCTGTCTTCCATAGTACAAGCTTTGCTTAGTTTGGGGTCAGATGGCGCTGTGTGTAATGTCCTACGATATTTATTAATTAATTATATAGATAAAGATAGATAAATTGTACGAAAGTAAAAAAATACGAATTAACAACAAACGCAGAAACAAAAGTTGATAGATTTAATGTACTGAACATGCTGACAGATTACAAAAGACCTTGTATATAGGAAATATCAATTACAGTCTACTACGACCGACATTGGCAGCGACTCTGAACCTTATTAATAAATAATAAATAAATAAATATCATTGGACATTACACACAGCGCCATCTGACCCCAAACTAAGCAAAGCTTGTACTATGGAAGACAGATAACTGATAGAATACTTAAATACTTTTTTTTTTTTTTGTAAATACATACTTATAATACAGACAGTACACCCAGACAAGAGAACAAACATCGATGTTAGTCACACAAATGTTAGTCCTGAGTGGGAATCGAACCCACGCCCTTCAGCTCTCGAAGCAGACACACTACCAATGAACCAACAGGGCTGTCATTATAATGTGATAGAGTACTGACCAGTCTCCCTCCGGTATCTTGTCCATCCTGGGCTTGAAGCAGTACGTGTGGTAGCCCTTATCACAACCGTCGCACAGCAGCAGCTGGTCTTCGTTGTCACCGCTCAGGCAGAACTGACAATTCTACGGAGAAATTTCTAATTGTTACACAAAGGTAAATAAATAAAGCTGAAATGCATTCAGCATTGAAACCCGACTGTCCACCATATTTCTACAGCGATTGATCTCGTTGTTTGTTGTTTGTAGCGATAATAGCTCAGTGGTTAGCGCGGTAGGTTCGCATGCCGAAGGGCGTGGGTTCAAACCCCAAAAATGAGCTTGAGCTGCCGGTGAAGGAAAACATCGTGAGGAAACCATAGCATGGTGCTAGCGTACTTTCTAGTACTCGGCTGGCTAACTACCACACGAGAGTTGCAAATCTGCCGCCAAGCATCTAACGGTGTGTTCCGGCAGCCTCACTTGAGAGCCAGTTCTATTCCACTGCTGGTCACAGGTCAATCCAATAAGGGCTACAAACTTGGGGTGTACGCCGAAAGGGGGTCATTGTACTCATCATTATCAATTTTTGGCACTGACGCTTTGTGAAATGCCCAACGATATTCATTTTAATGAGTGCCAAAGCAGCGATGCAATGGTCATGGGCATGTGTTATCGCTAGCCATTATGATAACATTTATGTCTCATTATTATTAAATGAAAAATATGTAAACAGTAGTGTGTGTGTGTGTATTAATGTGTTCCGGTTCGAAGGGTACTGCAGCTAGCGAAATTACTGGGCTGTTGAGACTAACCATCGAAAGTCTCAAAGTAATTAGCGCCAAAGCAATGATGTCATGGACTTTGTTTTGTTACTCAATGTTCTATGTGTACCACTGCAATGGTCATGGACAGGCGTTATCTCTTACCATTAGAAGAGAGTCACGTTCGTCTGATTACTTTTGACATAAAAGAAAAAAATGCAGATGAAGGTTGGTGGATTCATTTCGTCATTGAATTTCTACTCAGGACAACGGCATATTTCGTCACGATGCAAACTTACCGCTTTCATAATGCTCTTGTCCCAAGCGACGTGCGCTTCAAGCGCTTGCAGCGACATCGCTAGCTGCGCTGACGTGTTGCAGCGGGCGACCGCTTCACGCCACGTGGCCAGTCCACGCGCTATGCCTTTTGTATCCGCTGTAAACAAAAACCCCGCTTGAGATGAGATTTCTCAGCATTCAACTGTATCCCCGTGCAGGTGCTGGGTCCGTTGTGTTGCAGACATTGGTAGGGCTTGCGACCCTGGTGTGGGTTTCTTCTTCTTTTTTGGTTTTGGCGTCGCATTTTGTGCATTTGCCAGTGTCAACTGTTTTGATCATTTCATAAACATAGATAATACTTTACTGTTATCAATAAAATATTTATATTTGTATATAGTTTAAAATATAGCTAATTTAACGACGGTTACTCTTACTCTGTTAGAAATATTGTGTTATCTGTGGTACATTTATATTTCTTTATGGTCCTGGTTTCGTATATCCTTTCCGAATTTTGGCGGGAACGCGGGAAGAGTCGTGTCACTCCGTTGTATTTTTTTCCCAAACTAGTGTTTTGTCGAGTGTTTATGCATAAAAATGGTGGTGTTTTATTCATAAAGTGTCGAATTACAAGCGTGAGTGTGGAAAAATGATATAATGTGGTGAAACATGACTTTTCGTGTTGCTTCCAAAACTCCATCGAAGCTTTATAGTAAAGTCGCCACTACTTTACTAAAGCATGACTGGACTGACACGGACTGGACTTGACTAAGACTGGACTTTGACCATAACTATAGCTAAGAGACAGCAGAAATAACACTTAAGACAAGGCAGCAAGGCTTTACGCTTTAGCCTGCCCGATGGGGCAAATTAATTTAAAAAAAAAAGTATACCCTTTCCTTCTGTTCTAAAACGACAGAACGAGCGCAACGGCCTCAGTTCAAGTAAGTAAACTAAGTAAAGTGTAACAGTGGTAAATAATTAAATAATAAACAGTATATATATAATCCATACAAGTGTATTAAATAACCGTTACCCATAAAAGCCCATAAATACCCATAGTGCACTATGAAAATAATCAAAAGTGAATCTTACGTTTGCCATCGGTAGCAGTGTCCGAGTTGGGGGATGACGTGGCAGTACCGTGTTCAGCTTGCAGTGCCGCTCCAATATTGGCTTCAGCAGTGCTGTGGACAAAGCGGTGTAATTATTTTTGTGTGCTTTCAAATTAAAAAATAACGCCTTTCGACGAGAATACCTATGGCACTGGGTCTTAAGAAACGAAAATTCAAGCCTTTATTTAGTTCCATTCCAAGCAAGATGTGTTAACCATCTTCAACCACACCGTCACTTAACATCAGGTGAGCTGTCGTCAAACACGCTCTGCTACGTAAACTGTTCAGACTGACTATATGGTCATGAAATGGTATTATGCCACGTTATATTTCCATATTTTTTTTTTAATTGTATGTCTCAGAAATGTTTACACAGTTTATTTGTAATCATTAGAAAGTGTACAAAATTATTAAAACATGCAATCTAAACAATAATCTTCACAACAAAAGAGACAATATATCGTCCACTTGGGACGACAGTGTGACATCTCGAAAACCATAATTTTACAGAAAACTTAAATGAGCGTAACTCTTAAATTGTTATCAAGATAGCTTTATTGTGTACTGGCTTCGCCCCGTGGTGATAATTGATGAGGAAAAGTATCATGTCTTATTTCAGAGTTTAAAGTGCCTACATGCAAAATTTCACCCAGATCCGTTGAGCAATCTACGCGTGAAAGAGTAACAAACTCACATTCGCATTTATAATATTAGTTAGAATTAATTGTTTGTTGTTGTTGTTGTTTGTTGTTGTTGTATAACTAATATTGAAATTAATAAATTAATAACTTCATTCATAACAAAAAGGAAAACTTTTCACGTTGTTCCTTAAAAAGAAAGTTTACAAGGTAATAAGTTTAGTTGTTATGTCGAAGATGATGTAGAAATTGACATTTATACGTGGTATCCTCGTGATGACACGTTTTTCATGAAAACCGAGAGCACTTCACACCTCGAAGCTCAGGTGACAACTGAACTGTCATTGTGTCAAAACCAACTAGATCACCAAACGAGACAGCGCTATATCGTGATAATTTATATTTTCTGTCTTTCTTTATTATTTATTGTAGAAAAAATATCCCGTTTTCGGATACAATAGAATGCGAGATCGTTATTCAGAATAGCAATAAAACGAAAAATTGTATTTGAATCTAACATTATATTTTAATTTGACATTTTATTTTGAATTTAGTTAATTTTTGTTTCATAATTCTGTGACATAAATGTAATTGATTAATCGTTTTTATGTCAACAAATAATTTGAATTTGAAAAATCGTATAAGTCGAGATATCACACTGTCGTCGCAAGTAGACGATATAGCCTCCCAAGCAACTCTGTTACATCTCTTTCTATCAAAGGCTGTTAGAATGAGATGGAATAAAAGCGTCACACGTAAGCAATGTTTAAGCTAAAAAGTTTGAAATATCTCCATTCTTATGCGGAGGTTATTTTGTCTCACTCAACCAAACGTTATTAGAATGAGATGGAATGAGAGCATCCGTGATTGTCTTACCTCTCTTTCTACCAAACACTGTTAGAATGAGATGGAATGAAAGCATCCGTGATTGTCTTACCTCTCTTTCTACCAAACACTGTTAGAATGAGATGGAATGAAAGCATCCGTGATTGTCTTACCTCTCTTTCTACCAAACACTGTTAGAATGAGATGGAATGAAAGCATCACACGTTAGTAATCAATGTTGCACTTTACCTAGCGTACCTTTGTACCAAAGGCGGTTTTAGATATCTCCTTTCAATGTGGGCCTCCACAGAGGCTAGTTTGTGTCTCGCTCTAGCTACTATCTCTGTCCCTGTCGCGTCGTCGGGGAGGGGGAGGCGCGAGGGGCGCCAGCCCTTCACTTGCATTGAAGCTGCGGCCACTCGTTCTTCTAATTGTTCTACCTGAAAAAAAAAACAACTATTGTTAGAACATTTTCTAAATTTAAAAAAAATCACCATAAATGTTGCAAAAATCAATGGACTGACACAAATATTCGTTGCTGGTGTCATTAATTGGACATATTTTTATAAACTTAAATTTAACTGGAAAGTTATTGTCTATCGATAATTTCCTGGGCAGGAACGTAAAACATAGTTATCAATAATATTAACAATCAACTGTAAATAAAATGAATTAAATTAAAACTGTGTACAATTTAAGATGATAAACATTTGGTAGTAAGAACTTCAAAACTATTTTGTCCTCGTGTACATACAATATTAACTGGCAATTGTCAAAGTAAAATTTTATCCATAAAATTTCAGGTCCATAATTTCTAAGTTTTATGATGTCGATCGCGCCTAAAACAGAGTATAGATATGTTGATCCATATATAGTTTGGCTGGATGGTTTATCGATAGGGAGCCTTTGGATAGTCTATCGATAACGAGCCTATGGATAGTCTATCGATAGCAAGCCTATGGATAGTCTATCGATAACGAGCCTATGAATAGTCTATCGATAGTGAGCCTATGGATAACCTATCAATAGCAAGTCTATGGATAGTCTATCGATAGCAAGCCTATGGAAAGTCTATCGAAAACGAGCCTATGGATAGTCTATCGATAATGTACCGATAGCAAGCCTATGGAGTCTATCGATAACGAGCCTATGGATAGTCTATCGATAGCGAGCCTATGGATAGTCTATCGTCAGTCCTGACCTACCGATCGTCAACATTAGTTACCATGTGCAACAGCTGCAAGTCGATCCGTTTAGCTGCGCTGGCGCTGTGGACGCAGTCGGAGTCGGCTCGCGGGTACCCGCCCTGCTGTGCGATTACTCGATCCAAGTGCGATATCGACAATGACGTGCTGTTAACGTCACCTTTGTCTATGTGAAGCTGTTGACAAACGTACATCAAGTTAGAAAAGGCAGAGATATATAACAAGTTTTAACACCTTTGTATGTGACAATTGGCAGCCATGCTGAGATGGGTCAGTGCGGCATAAGGTGTTTTTTTCAACACATTTTGTTTTGAAGACGACGATTTTTTTTTGCCCTTGCAAGAGCGAGGCCCCTGGCGGTTGCCCTGCTTGCCACCCCTACCTACAATGGAGTGTTGCGATGCCAGTGTCGTGTAGCTTAAATTCTCACCTTATTATGAACAGAGGGCAGGTGTGTGACGAATGAGGAATGCAGTTCCCTCTCCCTCACTCCTCGCGGGTGCAGCGTGTCCATTACCTCTTTCACCTGCTCGACGTCGGTTATACGCCACCACCCGTGTCTGTCAACAAGCAAAACGTTTGTATAAATCAATCGTTTGTCAAAAATACAACATTATTTAAAAGTATTGGTTTGTAAATTAGTGGTAAGTTTATTTTATTTTATTTATTGTTATAGTATGTATATACATATATATATAATAATGTGCATGTATAAACATTTACATATTTTATTTATAGTCTTAAATGAAGCAATTGTGGGGAGGGCACTGAAGCTGAAATAAATGTGTTATAACCTAGTTCAGCGGAAGAAACTCGATCTATTTTTGTAAACAATAGTGTGAATAGTTAAGCAATATGTATTATATATATATTTTTTAATGCAATAAATTATTATTATTTCAGGTATTTATTTTAATAAATAATAAATATCGCAGGACATTACACACAGCGCCATCTGACCCCAAACTAAGCAAAGCTTGTACTATGGGAGTCAGATAACTGATAGAATACTTAAATTATTATTTTTTTGTAAATACATACTTATAATACATACAGATATATTATATCTTAATTTTTATTTTTTTTACATTAATTAAGTATAAAACATAAATAATATAAAAAAGTTAAAGACTAGGGTGCCGCCGGCAGCGGGGCAGGGCTCAAGCTGCCGGTGGTTAGGACTGCAGAGTGAGGAACCTCCTCACAATGCGCGCCGTGTCAAGGATCACTACCTTTTGAAGCTGACCCTTGACCCAACCGTCTAGCGAGAGTCTCTTGAGATGTTGGTCGAGACTCTTCGCTATAAGACCGTTTACCGTGACGACTATCGTGACAATGATCGTCGAATCAACATCCCACATGGCGGTTATCTCGTGAGCCAAGTCAAGGTACTTGCTAAGCT
The DNA here is from genome assembly GCA_905404145.2 of Biston betularia. Lineage (NCBI taxonomy): Eukaryota > Metazoa > Arthropoda > Insecta > Lepidoptera > Geometridae > Biston > Biston betularia. The sequence goes on along the minus strand of FR989889.1, from coordinate 4,583,180 downwards.
TGTCCTTCTCGGCCTTCACGAGATTCTCGTCATGTGGGATGGTGATGTCGACGATCATTGTCCCGATGTTATCATTATTATTATTACTGTTGGAGTGTAGTCAAGCGATTATTGACACAACTCTACTGTCAGTCTATCAGTCTGGTGTCTGTCATATTTCTTCTGTATTGTATTATTTTTAGTGTGTACAGAGAGTTAATCAATCAATCAATCAATCACACTAGCTCGTCTTCCGAGTCCATCGTTTTTTTTTATGGTTGACAGGCTAGGTGTTTGTCCACAGCTCACCTGATGTTAAGTGAAGTGTGGTCGAAGATGGTAAAGCACACCTAGCCTGGAATGGAACTGGCTCTCAAGTGAGGCTGCCAGAACACACCGTTAGATGCTTGGCAGCAGATTTTCAACTAGAGGGTGGTAGCTAGCCGAGTACTAGAAAGTACCCTACCACCATGCTATGGTTTCCTCACGATGTTTTCCTTCACCGGCAGCTCAAGCTCATTGTTGGAGTTGCCCTTCGGCATGCGAACCTACCGCGCTAACCACTGAGCTATCATCGCTACAAAACATCGTTTTACGAGCGTGTGCGTTCTTCACGGCATGATACAGAATACAGAATAGACTTCGACGAAGATTAATCGTAATAATTTCGCTAACTTTAAGTCATGTAAACGAAAGTTATGCGCGTATTGTTAATGGCTTCAAATGGTGTGTCTAAAAGTTTAAAAAAAAAGTCCTCAAAGATGTGCGAAGTCTGCTAACCCGCATTTGGCTAGCGTGGTAGACTATGGTCTTACGTTTTTCACAATGAGAAGAGACTCTTAAAATTGTATAGTCAAATTAGTTCCCTAATTCGCCGATCGTGGCGCTGTTCTCGCTCCTTTTTTTTTTTTTTTTTTATAGCTGACAGGCTTGGTTTTTTGACCACAGCTCACCTGATGTTAAGTGACGGTGTGGTCAATGATGGTAAAGCACACCTAGCCTGGAATAGAACTGGCTCTCAAGTGAGGCTGCCGGAACACACCGTTAGATGCTTGGCGGCAGAGATACTTCACCACTCATGTAACCTTTTTGGCGATATACGTGTAATTAATTCTATTTTACGTGTATCCATTTAATTTAATCAGGTTATGGGCCCAGAAAAACCATGACCACGATTTTGGAAATACATATAATATGCGATGTAATCTTTGAAAGAAAAGTGATTATTTTTTACAGTACAGTAATATTATCATATTGTTTCACTCTTTTATTTCTCTACCCTCTTTTTTTGGTCCTGTAAACCGTTTTTTAAACATGAATAGGCTTGCGTTTGATCGCCGTCTCACTTGATGTAAAGTGAAGATGTGACCTACGATGGAGCACGCTTGCCTAGAAATTATTAAGTATGTTCAACGCACCTGAATTCCTTCGGCACATAATTGTTCTCCAACTTTGGCGGCAGTCCTTTCGTCTTGCACTGCTGCAACTGTTCCATCTCCTCAGCTGACATCTGAATGGGCGGAGGACTGTCGCAGGTGACGTACGTCGACAGAGCGTTGAAGTTCAAGAGGCCCAGAGAGGTGAGACTGTTCGCTTTGGCCTTTTGGGCAGCCGCGTCCAGTTTTAAAGAGTCCGCTTGCAGTTCTTTTTCCAAATCGTTATCCTATAAAAATTTATACTGTTGGAGTAATCAGCTAAAGAAAAATGGAGAGTGTAGGATATTTCGCACAGGGCTATCTACCAAAGGTAAGTAGTAAGTAGGTACTGCAGCGAGAAGATGATATTAAGACTTGTGGTTATTTTAATTAGATTTTTGTTTAATTCGGTATGTAAAGTTTTTTTTTTTTGTATTTATTTTATTATTTTACTGATAGTAAACTTTATTTTAAGAAACTAATTTGAATATTTTGGCTTTCGATGTGGTAGTTTAATTCTAATACGTTTTCAAACTTTTTATAGTTATGACGTCATGAGTACGGCTAAATTATTACCGAATTATTTTTTCAAGTTTATGTCAAAATTAGTTCTAGATATTAAGTAAAATTACGATTAAGTTTGTAATTATTAAATTGTTGTCAAATTAGTTAAATTTAAGTCCTCATCACTTTTTTCAGTTACAAAACTGAAACAACTGTTAAGCGGAAATAAACTAAATATAATACCTTGAATATTCAAAATGAACTTCCGCAAAGTAACGCCTGAATCAATCAATTAGTAAGTAGGTTGTGAAAAAGTACTATTGTGGGAACCAGATAACCTTTTTTTTATGTTTGACAGGCTAAGTGTTTGTACACAACTGACCTGATGTTAAGCGACGGTATAGTCGAAGATGGAACACGCTTGCCTAGGAAATACATATTCAAATTTTTCTTGGTTAATCCCGGGTTATATCTAGTTGGAAACACAGACGCTGGCGTAGAGTTCCTCACATCAGCAGTTCTTACAAGGAACGTGGTCTGGAAACGTTTTGTGCGTATGAAGGGAACGGCCACTGTAAGAGGGTCATCATCATCATCATCATCATTTCAGCCGTAGGACGTCCACTGCTGGCATAGGCCTCCCCCATTGATTTCCACAAAGACCGGTTGGAAGCGGCCCGCATCCAGCGCGTTCCTGCGGTCTTTACTAGGTCGTCTGTCCACCTTGTGGGTGGACGTCCTACGCTGCGCTTGCCGGTTCGTGGCCTCCACTCCAGAACTTTGCAGCCCTATCGGCCATCAGTAAGAGGGTGTTCGGTAGGATCTTTATAAACTGGTCACCATGGCCAGAAAGAGAAAGAGCATACCTGTTCCTTGTTATCTTCCTCGTCCCCTTCCTTTCTGTTGATGCTGGCGTCCATCATATCTTGATCCAAGCCCGACATAGTAAGGCTCGAGTCAGCGTATATATTAACGGTCGGGACCTGTACGCTGGTCACCATGCTGTTCAATGTAAACAGCGATGGATCGTTCAGTAAGTGGAGATTATTGGACACGTCCCATTTGTGACCTTTGGAATGGAAAAAAAATGTTTTAAAGTGCTGAAATACGCAAAAAAATATTGAAAGAATCTTAAAGCCTTGAACACCGCTGGAAGGTAGCAAGTCTATAAATTTTCTACAGGTGGAAGGGTACTTTCTAGTACTCGGCTGGCTAGCTACCACCTTCAAGCCGCCAAACACCTAACGGTGTGTTCCGGCAGCCTCACTTGAGAGCCAGTTACATTCCAGGCTAGGTGTGCTTTACCATCTTCGACCACACCGTCACATAACATCAGGTGAGCTGTGGTCAAACACCTAGCCTGTCAACTATATAAAAAAAGTTTCATTTCGGAGAATGTGCTACTGAGCTGTACGACCTTGTACTCCTATCCCCTTTTTACCACAGGATAAGTAGAAAGACGGCCCACTACCCATACATAGTGGAATTTCCTTGGGTACGTGCCAAACGTTTTGACTCTACGTTTCTCATCCGTACGGCCAAGGAATGGAACAAGCTGCCGGCTTCCTTGTTTCCTGAGAGATATAATCTAGATCTTTTCAAGGTCAGAGTGAATAGGTATTTTCTAGGTCTGCGTGCTTCATCTTCGACCACATCATCACTCATCAGGCGAGTTACTTTGTGTTACTTTAACTGTAACTTACAATAACTTAACCCCAGCCCTGACAGCCCTGTTGGTTCATTGGTAGTATGTCTGCTTCAAGAGCTGAAGGGCGTGGGTTCGAATCCCACCCAGGGCAAACATTTTATGATATAAACAAAATGTTTGTTCTCTGTCTGAGTGTAGTGTATGTATTATAAGTATGTATTTACAAAAAAAACTATTTAATTATTCTATCAGTTATCTGTCCATAGCACAAGCTTTGCTTAGTTTGGGGTCAGACGGCGCTGCGTGTAATTTCCTATGATATTTATTTTTATTTAAATTAAAACACTTCATTTGATTAAAACACTAGAAACTAGCAAATGCATAAAGTGCGATGCCAAAGACAAATAAAAAGAAAGTAAAAAAAATCTCTTTACCTTGACATAAAACAACTTCATTGCAAGTGTGCTCGTTGTCACAGAACACTGGTATATCGGTCTTATCCTCGTGTATGTTGTTCAAAAATGAGCTCTCGTGCCTCAGAATAGAGAACCATCTCCCTTCCAACATTTTAGTGTAGAGCAACGAGTGCGCAGATTCAACGTCCATGATTTCTTGTTTCACTTCTTTAGCCTGTTTTTCTTGTTCTTCTTTTATTTCTTGTTCCTTCTTCGCGGCGTCGAGTTGAGAAGACACCGCTTCGGCCATTTTGCGTAGTTCTTCTAAATTGTTGACTGTAAATGATACAAAATAGAAAAGAATATAAATTTATTATACACCAAAACAAATCACAACAACAACAAAATATGAATCATAAAAAATATTATTATTTAGCCCACTTTGTCCCACTGCTGGGCAAAGGCCTCTCCCCCCCCCCCCCCCTTCCACGCCTCTCTGCTTTGTGCTGTTGTGGTCCACTCCTTATTGTGGGCATCGAGCTCATCTTTCTTTATTTTTTTTGCCTGGAATGGAACTGGCTCTCAAGTGAGGCTGCCGGAACACACCGTTAGATGCTTGGCGGCAGATTTTCAACTTGAGGGTGGTAGCTAGCCAGCCGAGTACTAGGAAGTACCCTCCTACCATGCTATGGTTTCCTCACGATGTTTTCTTTCCACCGTCTTCTAGGCCGGCCTGGTGGCCGTTTAACCTCCGGGACTCAGTCGGTGGTGGTTTTCGCCCATAGCTCCGCTGGCATTCGGCAGACGTGTCCAGCCCAGTCCCACTTTAGCATGGCAGCTTTTTGAGTCACGTCAATGATCTGAGTTTTGGAGCGCAGTACTGAGTTTTTTATGCGGTCTAATAACCTTACGCAGAGTATGCTGCGCTCCATCGCTCGTAAAATACAAAATATAAAAAAAAAAGAGATAATTCATATAACAAAACAATATAATAGATATTTATTACACGGAGTTTTGGCGATTGTTGTATTGAAGTGTTTTTATTTAAAAAAAGTGCAAAACGGACAAGTGATGTGTTTTGGTGAAATATGGCGTTTCAAAACTCTATAGATGCTTTTAGTACAGCCACAATGTCTTCACATGACTGCTTGACTGCACAATATCTGATATTTCAATAATAATTCTTAATTTAGATTGTAATCTGAAGGATAAAATAACGCCCATAACGTAGAGCCAAGGTATGCGTCACGCGGTATTTAGCGAAACAAGTTCCGCCGCTGGCGCGACAACGGTGAGGTGCGGGAGCTGCAGTGACTCACTAAAGGCTAACAAAAGTAATGCTTCCTCTTCATCACATTAAAAAACAAATCTCTGCGCAAGCGACGCGCGACGTGTATATTCGTGTATTCTCTGTCTATACAGATATGACTGCCGGGCAAAAACGCGAAATCCGCTGTGGTGTGAACACAGTGACTGAGCGTTATAACGCCCAGTAAATATATTGATCTCATAAAGGTTTGAACAGGTCGTTATAAGACCAATAAATCCTTTTATTATACAGGGACAGTGGCGGCCTTAGGGGGTGGCAAGCAGGGCAACCGCCCGGAGCCTCGCTCTGGCAGGGACCTCGCGTCCTCGTAGAAAAAAGTCTTTACCATACATGTATGTGTATCTCGCGCCTCGCACTTAACAAACCCCCCCCTGAACGCACGGTTTCATTATTAGTGCAAGCATGTTACGGCCACTCGAGCACTCGAACAAATTTTTTAGTAAAACGGACTCAAAGAAAAAAGGCCTCACAATAAGGCAACGGGCCTCGCAACAGCTAAGGCCGCCGCTGTACAGCGATACTGGTAATCAGTCAGCATCCTTTTAAGGGCATATTTAGTAAATTGAAACTTTTGTCCAACGACCTTTGCCAAAGCACAATACATAACACCCAATTAATACAACTTCATTTTGGCTCCAGTATTCTTCTCGCCATACGCACACACACACACCCATACACACACACACACACACACACACACACACACCCACACTCACTCACACATTCATTATGTAGCTTTCAACATTATATCAAGTCCATTTATTTTCCCTAACTGTATATATAATATTTTTTTTTTTATATATATAATTGCGTAGACGCTTCATTCATCGTTGTATCGTGCGAGTAGCTGGTAGAAACAAATTCGTATACATACCTAAGTTATCTTTAGAGTCCTCTTCTATCTTCTCCTCCTGTTTGACAGGGTTTTCAACTTTGACGATCTCCTGAGGTTTGTCGACGGGTTCCGCTTGCGCCGCGTACATAGGTTTGTTGTGCGACGGCTTCTGGACGAGGAACGCGGTCGGTATCGAGTCCTCTATGTCCAGCATGTCTTCTTGTTCGCTGTTCTTGTGTTGGATGTATTTCTCTTCCATTTTTATTGATGAACCTGATAGATAGGATGATATACATTTTGGTGAGTGCGCTTCAGATCAGTATGTCCTAATTCCACCCTGCCCATTCTACTCTCGGAGAGCCAGGAGCTCTAAAAAGCGAGAACGCTTCATGGTTGATATTTGTAAAGCTCGAACTAAGCGGTTTGATTCCACCTTCTTCCTTCTTGACTGCCCGAGTGGGTGTTCCCCAATAAATACGTATTGTATTGTAGCGATGATAGCTCAATGGTTAGCGCGGTAGGTCCGCATGCCAAAGGGCGTGAGTTCAAACCACAACAATTAGCTTGAGCTGCCGGTGAAGGAAAACATCGTGAGAAAACCACAGCATGGTGCTTCTAGTACTCCGCTGGCTAGCTATCACCCTCAAGTTGAAAATCTGCCGCCAAGCATCTTACGGTGTGTTCCGGCAGCCTCACTTGAGAGCCAGTTCCATTCCAGGCTAGGTGTGCTTAACATAACATCAGGTGAGCTGTGGCTAAACACCTAGCGTGTCGACCATAAAAAAAAAACAGTCTGGGAACCTATAAGTCGCGAGGGAAGCGGTTTCTTCTAGGCAAGCGTGCTCCACCGTAGTTCGCGTCTATGCTTAACATCAGGCGAGATGGCAGTCAAACGCAAGCCTATTTGTAGAAAAAGAACCTTAGTTCGGAGCTGCTGTATTAATTTCATAAAAACTTGCAAAATATGTGACGTCACTCCAGGGAGTGTCACAAACGTGACCATCTGTGACAGGGACGGGGAAAAAGGGAGGGGTTCAAAAATTTAAAAACCATTTGAAACTAAAAATGTACAGTCCAACATATATACTTGGTGGTAGATTTCCTTAGCGGGAAGTCGTCTAGGTTAGTACCACCGCAGTACCAGATATTCTACCGCCAAGCAGTAGTGTGTAAACATTGCTGTGTTCCGGTTTGAAGGGTACTGCAGCTAGCGAAATTACTGGGCTGTTGAGGCTAACCATCGAAAGTCTCAAATTAATGAGCGCCAAAGCAGCGATGCCCCGGACTTTGTATTGCTAATCAAAGTTCTGTGTATCGCTGCAATGATCATGGGCATGCGTTATCTCTTACCATCAGGAGCGCGTATCGTTCTTCTCATTAATTTTAGATAAAAAAATATAAAAAAGCCCTATTTTCTAAGACATACCTTCCACTTTACATCCGCCCTGTTTCACATTAGGTTCATATTTGATTATCTGCGTGTGATCGCTCAGGTTCAGCTCAGATTTGATGCTCTTCAATTCCATTTCAGTCTTCAATGCTTCTTCCTTCTTCTGAGCTTCACTTACTTCTTTTTTGTCTCCTTCTGCCGGATCTTTCTTCTCTTTTGCACCTGTTAGAGAATATCATCATCATCATCATCATCATCATTTCAGACACTGCTGGACATAGGCCTCCCCCATTGACTTCCATAAAGACCGGTTGGAAGCGGCTCGCATCCAGCGCGTTAAGAGAATATACAATTACATAAATTTGTACATGTATATAAATTTAAGGAAAATTGTATTTATGTTAAAAATTACTTTTGTTGTTTAAGTTTACAACAAGAGTTGAGTAAAAATTTATAGAATTTTTGGGAAACACTTCCGGTAATGAAAACGTTTTTGTCTTTTTTTTAGTCTCAAAAATGTCTGCTTCTCTTCAATTCTAATTAGATTTGATATTTAATTAATATTTATTTATTTTTAAATATTTAATACATACGATACAAAGCATATAGAATTTCACTAAGATAAAATGAAATTTTTAATAGAAAAAATACTTTTTCAGATTTTTTCAGATGAAACTATAACTGATCGCTCTTAGCGATAAGGCCGCCACTTGTGGCACCAGCTCATAAGATTCTATTGTTCTCTGTACTTTTTTCTGTTTATGGTGTGCACAATAAAGAGTTCTATCTATCTATAATATATCAAGTACGCAGAGTTGGAGCCGCATTATTCATTTGTGCCCATCGCTGTGGTGACTATGGGTTGTTGGGGGATAGAGATATAGGGGGCTAATATGTGATATAGAGCGCAGAACTATGGGTTGTTGGGGGACAGAGGCCAAGGGCCCGATATATGATATAGGGCGCAGAACTATGGGTTGATGGAGGACACAGGCCAATGGCCTAATATATGAGATAGAGCGCAGAACTATGGGTTGTTGGGGGACAGACGCCAAGGGCCTGATATGTGAGATATGGCGCAGAATAAGGGACAAGACAGGTAATTCTCGCTCCGGCTCGTACCTGATTCAGAGGTTAGCCACTGCTATAAAGTAGCCAATGTCACCAGGGGATAGTGTAAGTTTCCAACGGTGAAAGTATTTTTGAAATTGGTCCAGTAGTTTTTGAGTTTATTCGTTACAAACATATAAAAATACAAAACTTTCATATTTAAAATATTAGTGTAGATATGATTTTTATGTGTTTTATTTTTAAATTCTTAACATATCAAGTATCCATCAATTATACTACAAACATATTGCAAGTACAATAATACAAGGGAAAGTACCTTTCTTCTTCTTAGCGGCGGGCTCGGCTCCCTTTGCGTTGGTTGCCGCCTCCAGCGCTTCGTGGTAACCCAATATCTCCGGCTGGGCTGACTCCATAGCTTCCACGAATATACCGCCACACTTCCCAAGAGACCAGTACCGCCGCCAGTATCTAGGGGGGGAAATATCAACTAAATATTGCATATTTTTTAGGCGATTTCTGTAAGGAATAGTTCCAGAGCACTAACAAGTTCACGCGCGAGGCGGGTAGCGAGCTGTAAAGCGAAGCGATACCGCGCGCGCGTCGTACTTTACATTGGCTCCTTGAAAAAGGTAACCAAAAACGATAGTCAGAGCATCCGACCTAATCACATAATAATCTAACTTCTTAGATACATCGTACAAAGAAAATCCCTATATCACTTTGTAAATTTGATCCTCGAAAGAGAAGAGAATACAGACGAGAAGCCCAGGACGTCCCTGACGAAAATGGTTTTACAAAATCAAGGAGTGGCCTGGACTAAGTTATCGGAATCTAAAAGACACAGCATGGTATCGCAAGATGTTTTGCCTTCTGTCAGACTTCAGTATGAAGATGCGTCTCCGCCAGTGATGACGAAGTCTTGGTGATAAATGTTACTGAACCGTGTGGGGTGATCACGTTACCTGTCCTGTCCGTAGCATGTGGCCCGCAGCGCGTGGCAGCCGGCCGTCAACTGCTGCTGCTGTTGTTCCGACTGACGCAGAAGTTTCTCCAGCTTCTTGGACAGCTCTTCTGATGACAGATTCTTGTCTTCGTCCTATGAAACAAAATTAATGTCAGATTTTTTCAATATCTTAGGACATTACGCACAGCGCCATCTGACCCCAAACTAAACAAAGCTTGCGTGATGGAAGTCAGATAACTTATAGAATACTTTTTTTAAATACATACTTATAATACATACAGAATTATTCGTAAAGAACGGTAGAAAGGCATAGAAGTGTCAATATGAAATTTGTAGCGATGGCTCAGTGGTTAGCGCGGTAGTTTCGCATGCAGAAGGGCGTGGGTTCAAACCCAACAATGAGCTTGAGCTGCCGGTGAAGGAAAACATCGTGAGGAAACCATAGCACGGTTGCAGGGTATTTTTTAGTATTCGGCTGGCTAGTCCCTTAAGTTGAAAATCCGCCGCCGCCAAGCATCTGACTATGTGTTCCGGCTGCCTCACTTGAAAGTCAGTTCCATTCGAGGCTTGGTGTGCTTTACGATCTTCGACCACACCGTCACTTAACATCAGGTGAGCTGTGGTCAAACACCAAGCCTGTCAACCATAAAAAAAGAGAACTGACAACTTAGAAACCATGTTTGCGTGTTAATAACTAACGCAACGCTTACCTCCTCAGGCTGCGCTCCTTCGCTCTCCAAGTCACTCGGCGCTTCGTCTCCAGTCACGCTGTCCTTGTCTTTATCGACAGGCGAACATTCTTCCTTGTTATTGTTGAGCATCTTACTAGAAAGATCCTTTATAGGAGAGAGCTCCTTATCGCTTTCCTCTGTGGGGTCTTTATACGGTGACGGCTGGTCTGTGTCCGGGTGATCGTCCTTCTTGAGAGTTTCCAACTTCTCCGAGTGTTTTTCTGTTGGGAAATCTTAGCTAGATAATCATTGTTTTTTTTTTATGTGAAAAATACGCTCTCCTGATGGTAAGAGATAACGCCTGTCCATGACCATTGCAGCGATACACAGAACTTTGAGTAACGAAAGAAAGTCCAGGGCATCGCTGCTTTGGCGCTCATTACTTTGAGACTTTCGATGGTTAGTCTCAACAGCTCAGTAATTTCGCTAGCTGCAGTACCAAACAAACCGGAACACAGTAATGTTAGCTACTGCACTACTGCTTAGCGGCAGAATATCTGGTACTGCGGTGGTACCTAGACGACCTCCTGCTAAGGAGATCTACCACCAAGTGAAGCTGCTGGAAAACCGACATAGCTTATAACTGGATTAACTTTTTATCCCGTAAAAACGTGGGACGCTAGTTTCTTTTTTTTTATTCAAAATAGGTTCGCGTTTGACCACACTCTGCCTGATGTTAAACAGTAGTGTGGTCTAAGATGGAGCACGCTTACCTAGAAGAAACCCATTTACTCTAGATTTGAAGACGCCAATATTGTAGCTAACAGAGAACACAGACTCCGGCAGAGAGTTCCACAACCTCGCTGTGCTAGTACAACAAATAAGTCAGTCTCACCATCATCGTTGGTGTGATCGATCCTACTCAAGTTGGCGGCGCTCTCCTCGACTAATTTCTGCATCCTCTCCAACGCCAGCGCTTGCTGTTTCTCAGTCTGCTCCGCTCGACATTTCCGCTGGTGTAACACGCGCACTCTACAACAAAAATTGATTGATTGTTAACTTATTGCATGTTGTCGTCACCTATAACTGCTATCACATCTAGTTTTTTTTTTTTGTTGATGACCGCCATTATTGTTGTGGTGTGTATAGTGTTAGTGATCTAAATAAATAAATAAATTTAATTTAAAATTTAATTTTTAATTTTTATGATAATTGTATATTGACTAGCACCATCGCATTAGGGAAACCCTGTAAGGATGGTGTGAAATTAAGGAAGTAAATAAATAAATAAATAAAACAGTTTATTTTAATTATGTTTAATTTGGTAATTTGGTCAACCCTAACAAAAAGTATCAATATTTATATAAACTACTAGCGGGCCGGCCCGTCTTCGCACGGGAAAACAAAACTCGATTAACAATATAAATATAGCCTAAGTCACTCGGTGATAATGTAGCATTCTAATGATGAAAGAATCATTCAGATCGGTCCAGTAGTTTTGAAGCCAAACAAAAAATCAAATCTTTCTTTTTTATAATGGTATAGATACATAGATATACTAACAAGAAATGTGGGAGTTCTTTTGCGAACACGCAGTCGCAACACACAGCAAAGCCCCCTGTTTTTTATGTAAAAGTAATGAAACGCTCACCAGATGGTAATAGATAACGCATGTCCATGACCCTTGCAGCGATACACAGAACTTTGAGTAGCAAAACAAAAGTCCAGAGCATCACTGTTTTGGCGCTCATTACTTTGAGACTTTTGATAGAGTTAGTCTCAACAGCCCGGTAATTTCGCTAGCTGCAGTACCAAACAAAGCGGAACACAGTAATGTTTACACACTACTGTAGAATATCTGGTACTGCGGTGGTACCTAAGGAAATCTACCACCAAGTACTGTAAAAAACCGACGAAAGTACAACCAAAGGGATAAATGACAGCCCTGTCGGCTCATTGGTAGCATGTCTGCTTCAAGAGCTGTGGGGCGTGGGTTCGATTCCCACCTAGGACAAGCATTTTGTGATATAAAACCAAATGTTTGTTCTGTGTCTGGGTGTACTGTATGTATTATAAGTATGTATTTACAAAAAAAAAAATATTTAAGTATTCTATCAGTTATCTGACTCCCATAGTACAAGCTTTGCTTAGTTTGGGGTCAGATGGCGCTGTGTGTAATGTCCTGCGATATTTATTAAAAAAAAAAAAAAAAAAAAAAAAAATGTCGGATAAAATAATAACTCCAAAAGAGTTTTTTATCTCCTTTTGAGCTACGGAACCCTAAAAATTAGGATCGAATTGTTGTTTCGTGTGTTCTGTGTTGTTACAAAATAAAAAATCATTTCTTTTCATTCTTTTGAAATCTGTAAAAAATAACTCACTTTCTAATCTTCATATCCATAAGGTACCGTTCCTTCTTCATCTGGTTGAGGTGCTCGAGCGAGCCGTCGATCTGCCGCAACACGGACTTGTTCTGCAGCAGTTCGTTGCACAGGAATGCTAGAATCTTCGCTTTGAACGTCGCGTTCAAACCCAAGAACGGCTTGTCTCGGAGAGCCTCTGTGGACAAAACAAATTTTAGATAGATAGATAGATATAACTCTATATTGTGCACATCATAAATAGAAAAAAGTACAGAGAACAAAGAACCTTATGAACTAGTGCTACAAGTGGCGGCCTTATCGTTAACAGCGATCTCTTCCGAGATCTTCCGAAGAAAAGAACGAGAGATGTAACACTAATAAGAAAAAGAAATAAAAATAAAACATATAGTAAAGTATATAAAAGTAATCATATAATAATGTATTTAAATAAAACGAAATATTTACATATATAAATATATATACATTAAGATTTAGGTTACAATCCAAGAGAAAAACTTCAGTTTTCTATTTAGACTAATATAAATAAATATTGCAGGACATTACACACAGCGCCATCTGACCCCATATTATATTTGGAAAATATCTACAACAGCGATGACGTTTCGAACGGTGTGACGTCACACTCTGGTGTTCACGGTCGTATACGAATACCAAATTTAAGGAATTTGATTTCCAATTATAATGTTTATTCTTTTCAAATGTAATCTTTATTATTTATCTTTTTTTTTCTAACCTATACATAATATCACGAATAAATCATTAGAAATCGACTAATTCTTCAATTTGACATCTTTGACCAGGATACACTGACTGCACAAACTAAAAGGGTTGTACCCTCCTGGGAGTAGCACCCTACTCAAAGACCACCACCATCACATCTGCTTATAGCCAACAGGGCTGATAGCAAGATAAAAAAAATCGACTTATGAAATCGTGTTATTTTTCCAATGGACACAAACCAGTTTTAGACGTTTCATAAAATGGCATAGCGTTAAAAATGGAAGAGAAAATAATCTGATTTTACGTTTTTTCCCAACGTATGTTGTTAAATCAATACACAACCCCGTTGGCTCATTGGTAGTATATCTACCTTGAGAGCTGTAGGGCGTGGGTTTGATTCCCACTCAGGGCAAACATTTTGTGGATAAACAATAATATTTGTTCTGCGTCTGGGTGTTCAGTATTTATTATAAGTATGTATTTACAAAAAAAAAAGTATTAATGTATTCTATCAGTTATCTGACTTCCATCACACAAGCTCTGCTTAGTTTGGGGCCAGATGGCGCTGTGTGTATAGTCCTACGATATTTATTTATTTATTTATTTATTAATAGTCAAAACAAAGATCACTTACCAGATAGCTTGTAAGTGCTATTGCTATGTAAATGTTCGTAATAGAGCAAGTTTTTAGTTGTAGTAATCGTATGCTGGATTTCAGCGTCAGTTTGGTGATGGTCGGCGATACGGCGCTCTCTCTCCCGCTCCGGTGTTAGACCTGAGAACAAATGATCATGCCTTACTTAAATTAAAATGTTTTGTAGCGTTTTTTTGTGTATAAGATGAACGAGACTCTCGCCTGTCCATGACTATTGCAGCGATACACAGAATTTTGAGTAACACAAGTATACATAAAAAAATAAAAGAACCCCCGACAGGTGTATAGTATTCTACAAGTCAAGCCCTTTCATTTGATACCCATATTGAGGCAGTTGTGAAAAAAAAATGTATTCCGCCATTTTGTGGCGGCGGCCATCTTGGACCGATTTTCATCAAAAATAGCTGAGAACCTACTAATACACCTTTCAAACGAAAAATCTATGATGTTAATATGAATATTATCAATAAAATATTTGAATTTGCCAACCCAAGCCCAACGAATTAGCAAGTTGAAGTGGCAATAGACAGGGCACATAACACGCAGAACTGATGCCCGATGGGGAAGTTCTGGAGTGGAGACCACGGACCGACAAGCGTAGCGTAGATAGATGACCTAATGAAGACCGTAGGAACGCGCTGGATGCGAGCCGCTTCCAACCGATCTTCATAGAAGTCAAAGCCTAGCGTGGAAGTCTTTGTTTTTTTTTTATGTCAAAAGTAATGCGACGTACGAGACGCTCTCCTGATGGTGAGAGATAACGCCCGTCCATGACCATCGCAGCGATACACAGAACTTTAAGTAACAAAACATAGTCCAGGGCATCACTGCTTTGGCGCTCATTACTTTTGATAGAGTTAGTCTCAACAGCCCAGTAATTTCGCTAGCTGCAGTACCCTTCAAACCGGAACACAGGAATGTTTATACACTACTGCTTAGCGGCAGAATATCTGGTACTGCGGTGGTACCTACCTAGACGACCTCCTGCTAAGGAGATCTACCACCAAGTCTAATGGATGATGGAAGTCTAGCGTGAGAGAATGAGACAGCAGTGCTTACCAGTGAGCGCTTTGACTTCTCCCGTGGCGTTAGCGTACAGATATATCCGAAGCACTTCGCTCAGATTGTGAGGAGTTATGTCGCCCATTCGGATCGCGTGACCCAGTAACGTGGTATGGCGGCCCGGATGGGGGATTCCCGGGTCTTCTGTAAATAGAATAGAAAAGATAAATAAACAAATATCGCAGGACAGTACACACAGTACACCATCTGACCCCAAACTAAGCAAAGCTATGGAAGTCAGATAACTGATAGAATACTTGCAATACTTTTTTTTTTGTAAATACATACTTATTAATAAATACAGAACACCCTGACACAGAACAAACATTTGTTTATGCCACAAAGTTTTTGTCCTGAGTGGGAATCGAACCCACGCCCTTCAGCTCTTGAAGCAGACATTCTACCAATGAACCAAGATGACTGTCAAACCCATATCATTAACATGGGTAGCGATTAGTAGCGGTTTCGTAGCGATCATAGCTGAGTGGATAGCGCGGTTGTCCCACGCCGAAGGACGTGGATTCAAACCCAACAATTGAGCTGCTGTTTTTTTTTTTATAATAGATAGCTTGCGTTTGACCGCCATCCCGCCTGATGTTAAGCGAAAATGCGGTCTACGGTGGAGCACGCTCGCCTAGAAGAAACCGATTCACTCGCGACTTGAAGGTACTCAGACTATATTCATCGGGGAACACCCATTAGGGCAGCAGATTCCAATGTCTAGCGGTACGTATGAAGAAGGTGGAATCAACAAGGAAAACGTCGTGAGGAAATCAAATAAATAAAAAATCAAATAAGGTATTTTTTTTTTAAATTGTTGACAAGCTAGGTGTTTGACTACAGCTCACCTGATGTTAAGTGAAGGTGTAGTCGAAGATGGTAAAGCACACCTAGCCTGGAATGGAACTGGCTCTCAAGTGAGGCTGCCGGAACACACCATTCGAGCCAACCAGTTGAGTACTAGAAAGTACCCTACCACCATGCTATGGTTTCCTCACGATGTTTTCCTTCACCGGCAGCTCAAGCTCATTGTTGGGGTTTGAACCCACGCCCTTCGGCATGCGAACCTACCGCGCTAACCACTGAGCTATCATCGCTACAATACTAATACTTTCTAGTACTCGGCTGGCTAGCTAGTATCCTCGAGTTGAAAATCTACAGTGTCCCCGGCAGCAGAGAGAGAGCCAGTTTCATTCCAGACTAGGTGTGCTTTACCATCTTTGACTACACCGTCCCTTAACATCAGGTGAGCTTTGGTCAAACACCTAGCTTGTCAACTATAAAATAAAATAGGGTGTGAACTAGACGTGTCTTGCTTTTTGTGACTGACTGCAACTACGATTTTTTTTTTACCTGTTTTTTCGTTTGGGGCGCTTCACAATAAGAAATACGCCAATTGACACTGGAGAATGGGCGATGTGCCATCACAACGAGTCATACAAATGTTTTCCTTACCGATTGCAGTAATGAGCAACTGTGTGAGGACCTGAATCAGTTCCTCCTCAGCATCAGGGCAGCAGTCTGGCAGCAGTGACATTTGGAAGGTGTTCAGTGTTGGAATGCCATCCATGTCTGAAAAACAAATAGTTTTAACATGATTATAGTGTCTAGTGATTCTAAAAATATATGATTTACTAGCTGCGCCCCGTGGTATTACCCCCTACATGATTTCGAGATAAAAAGTAGCCTATGTGGTAATCCAGGGTTTCAGTTACCTCCATACCAAATTTCATCCAAATCCGTTCAGTAGTTTTTGCGTGAAAGAGTAAAAACATCCATAAATCCATCCATCCAAACTTTCACATTTATAATATTAGTAAGATTTTTTTCTTTGTTTTCAATTCTCATAATGATCAGTCGTACTCATAATCACACAAAAATAAAATCAGTAATGGTCTTAAAATGTATGTATTATAAGTATGTATTTAAAAAAAAGTATGTATTCTATCAGTTATCTGACTTCCATAGCACAAGCTTTGCTTAGTTTAGGGTCAGATGGCGCTGTTTGTAATGTCTAACGATATTTATTTATAAAGTAAAGAGACGAACAAAAACGCTCTCTTTATAGTTAGCGCGGTTCTCACGCCGATGGACCTGGGTTCAAACCCTAATAATCATTAATGAGTACCACCGGCTCCAGGGGAAGCAGGTTGGTTATGTGGGACTCTCCGACAAAGTGGCTACCCACTAAAACCCCTGGATTGTTTCTGCCTCACGCCTTTCGGAACGCTTTGGCACTCATCCGCGGAGGTCAGTACACACTAACCTAACGGCGTATTTGGTCGAAGTCTCGAAGACTACACTCTTCAGTCGAGTGTGAAAGTTGTCTTACCGAATCCGAGGGTCTGTCCAAAGTTGTGAACGAACTCGTAAACTTGGAGAATGTCCGCCATAGCTTGCCCCGGCAGCTTCAGACCAGGGATTCTGTTCAGCGTCGGCAGCGGCTTCGTATCCGACAACGTCGAGTCTTCTTGCGGTCGCCTGAAAACAATAAATCTCTACATAGTAAAAAACAAAGTTGCTTCCCGCCGTCTGTACGCTTGGATCTTTTAAACTACGCAACGGATTTTAATGCTGTTTCCATCAATAGACAGAGTGATTCAAGAGGAAGGTTTATTTGTATAATACATGCATATCCCCACATTAGTGCCATTACTTATAAATTAAAAAACAAAACAAATGTTACAATAAGAAGTCTCGACAATCCCAAAACGAGCCAAATGCCTGACGAGTGACCTGAGTTCACAGTGTAGCTCTATCTCCCTTCTCCGGCTGCGCAGTTTCCTCTCCTTGGCCAGAATACAATCCAGTAGGCTCTGGTATTTCTATCTCTCTCGCTCTTATTGCTTGAAAGTGACCAGCTTTATGAAAAAGGATATGTGTTGTCTCACTCTTACCTGAGCTCAACGAGTAGCTCTTCTCTATGCAGCTGCGCAGTTTATTTTTATTTTTGTAGTTTTTGCTCCTCCCATTGCTTGCCAGCCGTCCAGTTGTCTGAAGAGGTGTATCGTCTCACTCTTACCTGAGCTCAGCGAGTAACTCCATCTCCCTTCTTCGGCCGCGCAGTTTCCTCTCCTTGGCCAGCAGCCTATCCAGCAGGCTCTGGTGTTTCCGTCTCTCTCGCTCCTCCCATCGCTTACGAGCGTCCAGCTGTCTGATGAAAGATGTATGTTGACGTCTTCTTTCGCGTTCCTAGGGAGAAAGAGAAAGGACATAAGACCAAATCCATCAAAATCTATACAGATTTTTAAGAATGATAATGTATCAGAACATACTTCTAGAACTAAAAGTAGATATTTATATGGCTAAGATATTTCTAACAATCTTTACGCAGAATGTATTATATCGTTTTTTTTTTTATGTAAAAAGTAATGAGACGAACGAGACGCTCTCTTGATAATAAGAGATAACGCCTGTCCATGACCATTGCAGCGATACACAAAACTTTGAGTAACTAAACAAAGTCCAGGGTATCGCTGCTTTGGCGCTCATTACTTTGAGACTTTCGATGGTTAGTCTCAACAGCCCAGTAATTTCGCTAGCTGCAGTACCTTTCAAACCGGAACACAGGAATGTTTACACACTACTGCTTAGCGGCAGAATTGCTGGTACTGCGGTGGTACCTACCTAGACGACCTAAGGAGCAGGAGCTAAGGAGATCTACCACCAAGTAAATATATTTATACTATTATAAAGAGGAAAGATTTGATTGTTTGTTTGTTTGTATTGAATAGGCTCTGAAACTATTAGACCAATTTCAAAAATTCTTTCACCGTTGGGAAGCTACTCTATCTCCGGGTGACATAGGCTACTTTTTATCTCTGTATTTCCACGGGAACGGGAACTACGCGGGTAAAGAATAATCGGGAAATCCTTTCAGGGTTTATTTTGCTGAGTTACTTCAATTCCATATAAGTCGACTAGATCTAAAAGTAAATAACAGTTTGTTACATAAAATAAAAATAAACATAACAAACACACACACGCTGTTAAAAAAAAAACACAAACACTAATCATGCTCGAAATCGTGCAAAAATAATAAAAACTTACCTCGTTTATGTATTTTTGCTGCAACCACGGCACGGCCAAACGAAAACATTGAAAAGAGAAACACACACATAAAGTGACACACATAACAAACATTTAAAATTACGTCCCGTCTGTTCTTATTGCAGAAACTAACAGTTTTCCCAAAAGATACAACCTAGACGACTTTTAAGCTATAGTGAATTTATAAACAAATAAATAAATAAATATAAATATCGTAGGACTATACACACAGCGCCATCTGGCCCCAAACTAAGCAGAACTTGTGTGATGGAAGTCAGACAACTGGTAGAATCCATAAATACTTTTTTTTTGTAAATACATACAGAACACCCAGACACAGAACAAACATTTGTTTATTCACAAAATGTTTGGCCCTGAGTGGGAATCGAACCCACGCCCTATAGCTCTCAAGGCAGATATACTACCATTGAGCCAACGGGGCTGTCGTGGGTTGGCTGCCAAACAAGCGAGCGCTATCGTAGACCATATTCACTCAACATCAGAACAGTTGACAATCACAAACCTATATAAAAGACCCATTACAGAATAGAAAGGGAAAGGAGTCACAAGCTCAGAGAGTATGTTCAAACAAAATTGAATTATAGTCCCCGAAAGCTCTATAGATAGTTTTATAGTCACAAAAAATAAAAAAAGTTGTATTGAACAAACTCTCAAAGTTTTGAACAACAATATACACATTCAGTGAAAAATAAATATGATACAATACATACACAGCAGACAGCAACAGAAGATAAAAGATTTCGTTATTAGAAAAGAACAAAACCTGGGCATAAAAAATGTGTAAAGACTCCTTAGTCATTTCGCTCGTCAAACAAAAACAATACGCACGCAAATATATCATGTTGACGTAAACTACAGGCAAACACACGTCGAAATGATCTATTTATGTGCGTATTACAATCGAAATTGTAGGACCAGTAAGTAGTCTTTACCCATTTCAATAATAAAATGCCGAATTATACATACAAATGTAAACAAGTGGTGAGAAAATATATTTTCGTTTTGCTTCCAAGATTCCATAGAAACTTCTTTAAAATTACCACACCTTTAAAGCATTAACTGTGACTTATTTTACGTGACTTTGATAAATAATATAAGTCTAAGTCTAAATAAAATAATTTCTAAAACTTATTTTTACTCGATTTTATTGAGAGACACTTGAAAATATGATATACCTACTTGACCACTGGCAGAATGCACAAGATTTCGATGCCAAAAACAAAGAAAGAAAACGACAACTTGTCAAAACCATGTCAGTTTCCATTGTATAATACGTCGCATTATGTTATAATTTGTTAACAACCTTTTACGATATCGATAAAAATATTCACAAGCTACAAAACGACAAAGTGCAGTTAGCAGTTATATAAAATGCACAAGAATTAGCAACAGAAAGCGTAACTTTTTTTAACGAATCATCTGTCAATGTCATTGAACGCAAGCGTCAAAAAAACTCACGCCCACTTCAAACAAAAAAAGACACTAAAACCGCTACATTTAAGGATGACAGTTGCAAATGACTCGTTAAGAAACTGATTGAGAAAGCAAAAATCACCTGTTCTTTAAGCAGCATGGCTTGCTGCCTCTTAATTTCCCTCTCCTGCAACAATTATCGTTCCCATTCATTTACTATCTAATTTTACGTATATTTTAATGATACTCTCGACAATATTAGGCTATCGCGGCTGTTCACTACAGTCGTGATACGAAACTTTTTAGACATTCAATGGTATCACCGGATACATTGCAAAGACTTTACAGTGCGTAGAACTTCCGACCTATACTCTGTTCCATAATCTTAGATATTTTTTAACATAGAGGGATAATGACACAAAAAATATACTATATAACAATGGTTTACTATATTTGACGAAAAAAATATTTAATTATTTTTTTTATTGTCATAATCTGATCAATCTATACTAGGTATTATAAAGAGGTGAGATTTGATTGTTTGTATTGAATAGGCTCCGAAACAACTGGACCGATTTCAAAAATACTTTTACCGTTGAGAAGCTACCCCTATCCCCGGGTGACACAGGCTACTTTTATTTCTGTATTTCCACGGGAACAACGCGGGTGAAACCGCGTCCGCTAGTTTGTAATAAAAGGTTCCATTTAACTTATTATAATTGTGTCGCGCGAAAAGATAAGTAAGATATGTATTATAAGTATGTATTTACAAAAAAAAAAGTATTTAAGTATTCTATCAGTTATCTGACTCCCATAGTACAAGCTTTGCTTAGTTTGGGGTCAGATGGCGCTGTGTGTAATGTCCTGCGATATTTTTTTTTTTTTTTAAAACAAAGCCGAGGGAAATAGAAACAAGTATATTTTTCACAAGTGAAAAATGTTTTGGGCAACTGGCACGTCACTTTGACAGTGACATTTCTTTGTTTACATAAAATACCTAAGATTATGGAACAGTTGCTTTAGAACCCATTTCGAAACGCATCAACGTCCTTCACTGCCCATGCAAACATTCGTACCTAGCCAAATTTAATATGACCAACGCTTTACATATTCTCAACAATGAATTTAGGTATTTAAAGGCGTCTATGTAATTGCAGAGCAAAATAACACCTTACACAAACCAAAAAAAAAAGCTTTCACATAAAAAGACAAACCTGCTGCCTCTTAATTTGTTCTTCAATCTTCTGTCTCTCTAACTCTTCCTGCTTTTTTCTTTTAGCCTTCATACAACAACATCGAAAGCGGTACAGCAAATAATAAGTTAAACAGCCAGAACATGTAACAAAAAAGGAATAAATAAACTTACGTGTTAGAAACTAGAAACATAGTACGTACGCGTCAATGGATACCTCATTTGTTTCATAACATATACATAGTCTGAACGAAAAGCCCTTCTCCCACGAAGACATTAACACATTCAGCGCCGCCGACACGCCTAGCCTACACGCCTAGCCTAGTCCTCACGAATTCATACCGCGATGCCGCAAGCGCGCTAGGCGTGCTTTCGATTTTTCATGAATTTAGGCATATTTTCTATCTGTAGCCGAAATACGGATTTTTATGATTTCACCTTTATACAGTGCCAGTGAACACGCCTAGCGTGCCCATGTAATTTCATATTGCAGGGCCGAGAGCACGCCTGGCGTTCTCGCGTTTTATATAAGGCGGTATCGCTGGGCACTCGAAAATAGTAGTGGCAATAAAACAAATTATATGGACATATTTTATATGACAGTTAATTTTTTTAATTGACGTTTAAAAAAAAATGACTTGGGAAGCTTGTTTTTTTTAGTTTAGTTCGGATGCCATTTTTATGCGATTTCTATTCTTTTTTTTATGGTAGACAGGCTAGGTTTTTTTTTTTATGTATAAAATAATGAGACGAACAAGACGCTCTCCTGGCAATAAGAGATAACGCCTGTCCATGACCATTGTAGCGATACACAGAACTTTCAGTACTTTACTTTGAGACTTTCGATGGTTAGTCTCAACAGCCCAGTAATTCCGCTAGCTGACCTTTTAAATCGGAATACAGTAATGTTTACACACTACTGCTTAGCGGCAGAACATCTGGTACTGCGGTGGTACCTATCTAGACGATTTCTGCTAAGATGCTAAGGAGATCTACCACCAAGTAAAAGGTGTTTGACCACAGCTCACCTGATGTTAAGTGACGGTGTGGTCGAAGATGGTAAAGCACACTTAGCCTGGAATGGAACTGGCTCTCAAGTGAGGCTGCCGAACACACACCGTTAGATGTTTAGCGGCAGATTTTTCAACTTCAGGGTGTTAGCTAGCCAGCCGAGTACTAAATAGTACCCTACCACCATGCTATGGTTTCCTTCACCGGCAGCTCAAGCTCATTGTTGGGTATGAACCTACACCCTTCGGCACGCGAACCGACCGCGCTAACCACTGAGCTATCAGCGCTAAGTTAGTCGACTCGCGTTAAGTTTGATTAGCATAATTCCTTTGTCATCTCAAATGCTTTGTCGATACGTTACGTCGTATGCGAAACGTAGGCAACACAACAACAACTAGAAAACTGCGCAATTAATTCATTATTGTCAAATTAGCTAAATATAAGTCCTCATCACTGTTGTAACTGAAACGACTGTTAAGTGGAAATAAACTAAATAAATACCTTAAATATATTAAAAATGTACTTCTGCAAAGTAACGCCTGAATCAATCTATACTCTAGAAAAACGCGCGTAAAAGCTTCGCATAGCTTGTCAATAGCCGCGTGGGGGAAGGGCCTGTTTAAAAAGGTAAATTTAAAACACATTCAGAGATTAACCCCGCTTTATTCGAACAGATTTTTAAAATTGAATATATATATTTAAAATAATCTATACTAATATACTTACATAATTATAATACATAAATTTTACATTATATAGAGTAAAAATAAGCCAGTATAATTATGTATAACGTGCAAAACTATTAGGATACTCTATTATAAACATTTTGACAAACACTGATAACTTTTTTTTGATAAGCAAATTTACTTTTATTGGATTTATTGAAAATTGTCATCTCTTTTTTACTTATAGAAAATAAAAGAGACGCGGATGATTTTACTTAGTGAATAGTAAATATCATTACAACAGAATATACACTATTGCTTGTCAAAACGTAACATTGACAAGGTTACACGGAACGGTAGTACTAAGGAAAGAGGTTATTGCACTCACCATTAAAAACAACTTTTGTTACATAATCTTAAATCAGCTGTTCCTTACATTTTGTCAATATATAATGATATTTTTCTGTGTGAACTGATTTCTATTTAAAAACCCCGTAGCAAAACTTGTTCATAATAACAACGATGCTCTTATTTCGGATTAGTGCTAGCGTTCCGAGTAACCCCGTCCTTAAATTGTTAGTAAGAATTAAGCTCCTAAACCCATTTAAGACCTGAAAAATTGTTACACCAGTAGCCAATACATTTAAAAAAAACAATAAAATTTCTAAAAAAGACACCCAGTTTTGTATAAGTTGTAATTATATAATACAGAGTAAAAAGGAAGTTAGTGTTGCACTCAAGATATTTGATATAAATGTGCTGTCCCCTTTTTTTTAATGAATTGAAAAGGGTCAACCAGCTTTAACCAACGACTTCACAACCCGCAGACACCTGATAGTCGAGCACTATCAGACAACACATGAGCGGCGCAAATAACTCGCCACAGTCCGCCAATGAACACCCGTTCATGGTTTGACCAATCAGTGGTTAGTATCTAACTCTCACGCATCCAAACCGGTAGCATGAGCATTAGATCCGTATTTTTTGTAATGTCTACGAGATGAAAAGCCGATAGATTTGTTTTAAGATAATAGTGCACAATTAAAATCAGTATTAGTGTATATCAGAAATGTTAGTACTTTAGCATATTTCAGTGCATTTTAATATTTATCTGCGACGTACCGATCCGTACGCGTCCTTATAATAATGCTGAACCGATATTGATAAGGCTCCATCTTTGCCGATGTTAAAACTTCCCTTGCTCAGTTTTTTAGCTATTATTTCGTTCAAATTCTCATCGTCCTCGCTCAAATCGATAACTTCTTTTAAGACAGATTTTGTAGGACTTTGTTTAGGCATAAGCATCAGATTCTGAGACATAAACTCATTTTTAGCGTCTAAATAATTCTTCTCTAATGATTTTGGATCGCTTTTCTCGGCTTGCAATTTCGACCAATCACAGCCGTTTATAAACTCACTGATTCTAGAATAAGACTCGATTAGTTTCTCTATATTGTTTTCTTTCTCTTTCTTTTTTTCAGGAGCTTTCATTAGAGTGAAATCGTATTGTTTATTTTTTGTTTTGGGGAGATCGAACGATGCCTTCTCTGCAAAATGCTTCATCTTATCTAAAGCATTGTATTCTTCGACTTCCTCTTTCCACGACCCATGTTCGAAATTTAATGTTTTGATCGGAGAATTCTCTTTGGGTCCCGTTACGGGTATGAGCGAGAGGGATATAGGCGGCATGGTCCTCTCTTTCTTGTTCGTCTCTGGAACTTTCCATTCGTCTTTTGGCATTGGCAGAGGTTCTATAGTCAGTTGTGTACGGTTCCGGTTGATATGCTGTTCCCAAACATTTCGTCTCATTAATTTTGTTACTCTTCCTTTATTATCAATTAGATTATTGACAACATTGTCAAAATTTTGCATCCCAAGATTGTTATAACCCAATTATAGCTTTACATAGATAGATAGACAGATATATAAAAAAAAAAAATACGAATACACACATCTACAAACTAAAAAGCTAAGAGATCCAATGCTTTCTACGGAAAAGCAAAAAGTTATGGTAGTTTTTTGTTGTTAAATAAGATCGCAACCCCAATTACTTTTTGCTTTTTTTAGAGTTTCTACTACAGATGTGAGCACAATGTTGCCAAGCATCAAATTGATAATAAAAAAAAAACATACACAAGCACAATATCCTAACAAACATAGAAATAAGGGGGAAAAATATATTTAAAAGTCTTAGCTCTCATATTTTATTATTTCAAGGAAACAAAACATAGTACGGTTGTACTTAATTTAATACTATTATTATGCGTAAAATAATGTATACACAGGATTATAATGCACCCGAAAGGGGACGGTCAGGGGCGGATTATTTTAGTTGAATTAATTGGATGTTGAGTTATTTTGTTATTTATAGTATTTTACATGTAATTAATATGTTGACATTGTTGTTTTCAATATGAAATATAATATACCTAGTTTAATTTGAAATCAATTACATTAAAGTTTGTTATATGAAGGTCACACTGTATAACATATGAAAAGAATAAAAACTGATTCTTTGCGAAACGTCCAATTCTACTGTAACACTTAAAATATTCTGAAACTATTTGGCGTCTCTTATCTTTACATTAAGGATGATAAGGATGGCAGACGATCGCTAGTTTTAATAACAGTATCAGAAAAGGTATTGCATGATAATTCGCGAAAGACCTTTCGGTAACTTTTCGATACCAAAATGTAAAACCGATCTAGTGCGAGTCGGACTCGGCTCGCATTTGTTATAACGGCGACAGAAATGCATCATCTATGAAAATTTCGAAGTATTTCGATCTTTCCGCATATTATAAATCAATTTTGAAGATTCTTTTTTGCTTGGCCCCATATAAATTTTATCGAAATCGATAGAGCGGCTTTTAAAAAATCAACATAAATCAAAAAGTTGTATACATCGATGATATTTTCGTTTGCTCCGAAACCTCACCTTTACATTGGAGCAATGCGTTTAGTCGGCCTAAGAGTCATGGAGTCAGTTTTTTTACATTGTAAATTTATTTATTATTTTAATAGGATTTTTTTTAATTTAAATTTATACGCTCCACAGACACCGGGATCCGTAACCTTTGACAACTTGAATTAATATTTTTTTAATTTACAATAATACAATACAGAAAGAGGAAAGTTAGTCAAATCAATTTAATCTTAATCTAAAGTTAAAGTAGGTACTAGTTTGTGTGTTTACCGCGAGCAGACCAGCGACCCGCAAGCAGCACCCTATCACGAGTAAGACGCATATGCCGCCACCGCCCTCCTCAACCATATCTGAGGGAAGAGAGCGACCCGACA
Source organism: Biston betularia (assembly GCA_905404145.2). Lineage (NCBI taxonomy): Eukaryota > Metazoa > Arthropoda > Insecta > Lepidoptera > Geometridae > Biston > Biston betularia. The sequence continues at coordinate 4,556,505 of FR989889.1, read as the reverse complement.
CACGACGCCGCCGCAAGGAGCCTTCAGTGGTGAGCGAATGCTCAAGGCATACACACAATCCTTATTTCTTTTAATGGAAATTTATGTGTATCAACATCACGCTAGATCAAAATTGAAATTAAAATATGAGAGCTACAGTCATTATTTTTATTTTATTTATTTATTTATTTATATTAACACAGAACGACAGGTTTAATAATAAACTCACTGACATTGGACATTTACCCAAAAAGGTTATTCTACGGCCCTCTTACCTCTAACAGTTGCTGGCTCCGAGCCTCCTTTTCCCTTTTCACCATTTCCTGTTTCTCTGAACGCTCTAGCTCTCTTACTAGGCGTGCCTGCGAATGAGGCGTTTTTTTAGATATCAGGATTAAATAACGGAATGGTGTTTTCCAGTACTCGACTGGCTAGCTACTAGGGATGTGAAAAGTTAATCGATTTTTTTTCTTATGATCGATTTTTAGTACTTGGTACTAAAGTATGCTCTTTTATATGATTTTATGTGTCTTATTTAAGTAAAAAATACTATTGCATGTCCGCAAGGAAAATACTGTTTATACTGAGTACTGACTATATATTTATAATCTAATATTGTATCTACACAGTTTTACACAATACAAATATTCTGATTCTGATTCTGTAAATATTAAAAATCGATTTTCAATAAATCGATTATATTACTTACTCTCTTTTTATTAAAGTAACAAGATAATATATGCGTTGTTGAATTAAACCAATGTAGCGAAACTACATCGCCATCTGTGCGATAAATGAAAAAAACGCGTGGTCACTAAACGTAAAAAAGGAATGTCACTTGTCAGTCGAAAAATGGCGCCATCTGTATAAAAATATTTAAAAAATCGATAATTTTAATCAGTTTCCTCATTAAGTTGAAAAAAACTTGGATTGTTTTTCAGTTTTAAAACCAACAGATTATTGTTTTAGCCATTATCGACGTGGTAATTTTATTAGAATGTACAAAAAAAACGATTATTTTTAGTTCATCGATTTTTTTCACATCGATTTATTTTAAAGAGTGAATAATCGATTTCCCCCCCTCTAAGTCACATCCCTACTAGCTGCCACCCTCAAGTTGAAAAATCTACTGCCAAGCACCTAACGGTGTATTCCGGCAGTCTCACTTGAGAGTCATTTCCTATTCCAGGCTAGGTGTATTTTACGAACTTTGCCCACACCGTTACCTAATATCAGGTGTACTATCGTTCGTCGTTACATAAATAAATATCGTAGGACTTTTCACAGCGCCATCTAGCCCCAAACTAAGTAAAGCTTGTATTATGGGAATCAGATAGCTGATAGAATTCTTTTATTATTACAAAAAATATCTTCAAACAACTTTGGTAGAATATATGCTTCAAGATTTGCAGGGCGTGGGTTCGATTCCCACAACGACAAACGGTTATGTGACGACAATTGTATACATTTAAAAAAAAAAGTATGCAAGTATTCTATCAGTTATGCGGTTCCCATAGTACTTTGCTTAGTTTTAAGGCTAGATGGCGCTGTGTGAAATGTCCTGCGACAAATCGAACCGAAACTAGCCTAAAAAATTACGTAGAAGAATACTTAAAAAAAAAAGAAATGTGTGCAAAGAAGCCTACTTACGATTAGAATACACCACTATTTTTTAATTACTAGAAAAATGGCGTTATCTACTGCTATACTATACTATCTACTGAACGCATCTATGAAAAAAAAAACTTGAAAAATCGACGTCGATAAATTATCCACAAAAGGTGATTCCTGGTTATTATTGTACCCGTAGGCATTTACCTAAACCTAGTCCGACGCAAGTTCGTTCATAAATCACGCGGCGCGCGCGCGCCTGCAGCGGGAGCGGGAGCCTCGCGCGCGAGTGCGAGAGAGAAAGAAAATGATTTTGTAATATTCCAATGAAGGTAGCCATTGGTTCCCGCCAGCTGGTCCGGTGATAGTATTCTTTTGTAGTAAACGAGTGCTATGTCCACAATATTAGGCAGGATTTCCGAAAATTTTGACTAGTAACAACTTTGGCATTATGAAGTAAACAAAAATTCTGATTGCACATTTTTTTTTCTACGGTTTTGGCGTCGCATTTTGAGCATTCGCCAGTGTCAAGTGTTTTATATTTTCAAGCTCCATAAGTTTAATAAGTTGCCTCATAGCTATAGCTATAGTCAAAGTCCAGTCCGCGTCAGTCAAGTCCAGTCATGCTTTAGTAAAGTTGTGGTCACTTCACTATAAAGTTTCGACGTAGTTTTGGAAGCAACACGAAAAGTCATTTTCCCACACTCGCGCTTGTGATTTGACACTTCATAAATAAAACACCACCATTTTTATGCATAAACACTCGATAAAACACAAGTTTTGGAAAAAATATACAACGGGGCGACACGACTCTTTCCGCATTCCCGCCAAAACTTCGATTGCACATTTACGATGTATTACTCGGTCTGTATAAGCCATTAAAAAAATTGTCTAGTAATTAAAAAGTAGTGGTGTATAAACAAAAAGTTAGTTTAGCCAGTATCGTGAATTACCTGATCTCTATTTCTGACCGTGGCGTCCCGCCTAGCGTCGCGGGCGGCCTGCTGCCGGCGCGCCAGCTCGATGCGCCGGTCGAGGGGGGGCGGGGTAGGCCGCGGCCCCGTCAGCGCCGCCAGCGCACGCGCTTCTTCTAACCTGGAATCATCAAACGCTTTTTTTTAAACGCCGAAATTTTGACGTATTTATTATCCCACTAATATTACAAACGTAGTCATGATAGCTTAGTAGTTAGCGCGGTAGATTCGCATGCCGAAGGGCGTAGATTCAATCCCCAACAAAGAGCTTGAGCTGCCGGCGAAGGAAAACATCATCGTGAGGAAACCATAGCATGGTGGTAGGGTACTTTCTAGTACTCGGCTGGCTAGCTACCACCCTCAAGTTGAACATCTGCCGCCAAGCATCTAACGGTGTGTTCCGGCAGCCTCACTTGAGAGCCAGTTCCATTCCAGGCTAGGTGTGCTTTACCATCTTCAACCACACCTTCACTTAACATCAGGTGAGCTGTGGTCAATAACTAGCCTGTCAACCATTAAAAAAAAAAAAAAAAGCTACTACGCCAGCGGCCCAGAGCTTCGCTCCGGTACTTCAAGGAGCTGGGTTGGCTCCCCCATTCAGAATAAGAATAAGAAAGTCCAGGGCATCGCTGCTTTGACGCTCATTACTTTGAGACTTTCGATGGTTAGTCTCAACAGCCCAGTAATATTAATAATAATACTTGGTGGTAGATCTCCTTAGCAGGAGGACGTCTAGGTAGGTACCACCGCAGTACCAGTTATTCTGCCGCTAAGCAGTAGTGTGTAAACATTATTGTGTTCCGGTTTGAAGGGTACTGCAGCTAGCGAAATTACTGGGCTGTTGAGACTAACTCTATCAAAAGTCTCAAAGTAATGAGCGCCAAAGCAGTGATGCCCTGGACTTTGTTTTGTTACTTAAAGTTCTGTGTATCGCTGCGATGGTCATGGACAGGCGTGATCTCTTACCATCAGGAGAGCGTCTCGTTCGTCTCATTACTTTTTACATAAAAAAAAACTTGTAACATTGGTGTTGTGTTTGTTCTTTGTTACGTTTACCTCTTGGTGATCTCCGGTTCGTTGAAGACGAGCGGCTCCCCGGCGCCCGCGTCGGGCGGAGGCTGCACGTACTCCCCGAGGACGTTCCGCGCGCTGAAGCTGAAGTTGTCCCCCGACAGCGGCGGGCACGGGTTCGACTCCAGGAACTGGAGCAAATTCATAAACATAAATATCGTAAGACATTACACACAGCGCTACCTGATCCTAAATTAAGCCAAGTGACTGACATCGATGTTTGTTCTGTGTCTGGGTGTATTGTAAGTACTGGGCGATTCCATTATCGCGGGTGCAACTTTTAGACGCATGTTTTAGTTGCTTGTATGTAATTAAATAAAAAACATTTGTAATGAAAATAGTCTTTGAAAGACTACATTTTAATGTTTTCTCTTTATATTAGTTTACAAGGATTTTAAAATAATATTTTCAAAGCCAGGGGGAAGGTTCAAAGTGCCATCGCGGGTGCAACAAATTTGGCCCAACCTTTCCAGAACATAGACAAGAAACGTATAATCCTGTTAATTGTGATACATTTCATATGTTATGTCGTAATATTTTGTAAGGTGTTTAAGTAACAAAGTACAAAAGATAAAAACTTTTATTTTTGTACTATAAGTATGAAATTACAAAAAAAAAAAGTATTTAAAAATGTAATGAGACAAACGAGACGCTCTCCTGATGGTAAGAGATAACGCCTGTCCATGACCATTGCAGCGATACACAGAACTTTGAGTAGCAAAACAAAGTCCAGGGCATCATTGCTTTAACGCTCATACTTCTGTCAGCTATCTGGTACCCATAGCATTGAAATCGGTCCAGTAGTTTTTAATTTTATTAATTACATACAAAATACAAATATTTCCTCTTTATAATGTTAGTATAGATTAGTTGTTTGACTTCCAATTATAAGCTTTGCTTAAATAATAAATAAATATTGGAGGACATTTAACACAGCGCCATCTGGCCCCAAACTAAGCAGAGCTTGTGCGATGGAAGTCAGATAACCGATAGAATACATATACTTATACTTTTTTTTTGTAAATACATACTTATAACACATACAGAACACCCAGACACAGAACAAACATTTGTTTATTCACAAAATGTTTGCCCTGAGTGGGAATCGAACCCACGCCCTACAGCTCTCAAGGCAGATATGCTACCAATGAGCCAACGGGGCTGTCAGTTCACGCTGTACTTACCGTTTGCAAGTCCTGCATGGAAGTTATTTTGACGGCGGAGTTAGGCTCGGGCGGCGCGTACATCACGTCGCCTTTTATGTTACAGTTGCGCGAGAGGCCTTTGATGGTCGTTACGCGCTTCCAACCTGGGGAGGAAATAATAAAGTTATTAATAGTACATTGCAGCGTCATGTGTCGTGGCGGTCTCTTCCCTCTTGGTGGTGGTAGATTTCTTTAACAGAAAGTCGTCTAGGTAGCTACCACCGCAGTACCAGTTATTCTGCCGCCAAGCAGTAGTGTGTAAACATTACTGCTTGGCTTCCGGTTTGAAGGGTACTGCAGCTAGCGAAATTACTGGGCTGTTGAGACTAACCATCTCAAAGTAATGAGCGTCAAAGCAGCGATGCCCCGGACTTTATTTGTTGCTCAAAGTTCTGTGTATCACTGCAATGGTCATGGACAGGTGTTATCTCATACCATCAGGAGAGAGCATCGTTCTTCTCATTACATTAACATTTAAAAAAATTAAAAAAAAACACAAATTAGTACCTACTTTAACCTTTAAGATTAAATTAATTTAACTAACTTTCGTCTTCCTACCTACATCTACACTAATATAAAGAGGAAAGATTTGTATTTTTGGATTTTTGTATGTTTGTAACGAATAAACTCAAAAACTACTGGACCGATTTCAAAAATTCTCTCACCGTTGGGAAGCTACACTATCCCCGGGTGACATAGGTTACTTTTTATCCCTGTATTCCCACGGGAACGGGAACTACGCGGATGAAACCGCGAGGCGTCCGCTAGTATTGTATAATAGTAAAAAAAAATTGTAATTCAAGTTAACAAATGACACGGACCCCGGTGTCTCTGACATTTGTCCACTGTCTCCCATCCCCTCAAAGAAAAAGAAAACAAAATAACGTTATTGACAATCAAACAAAAATATACGTGTATACAAAAAATGAGTTGTAGTCAATCACCTTGCTAGTTAAAGATTCTTACCTAAAGCAAGCGGTAGCCGCAGTTGCGCGTCGTTGGATCGTCGGCTGGTGTCGCTTGCGTCCGAGTCGGAGGGACAGCTGTCCGACGGACATTCCGAGTCCGTGCTACCGCTCTCGCCCAACAACGCTTTCAGTTTCTCCTGGAATTGGAAACCGAAATATTAGATACCTATCACTTAAGTGAAACTATGATTGATTGATTAATAATAATATAATACAGAAGAAATAAACTTAATTAACAGGTGTAACAACTGGCGACCTTATCGCTAAAAGCGATCTCTTCCAGGCTACCTTAGGATGGAAACGAGGATATGCTCATAGGAAAATACATTATCTATAACATGTATCTACATTCTAATAAAAATATATCCTAAATACATAGATTAAGGTGGTATGATTTCAATACAATAAAACAGTAGATTATTATCATAATCTACTGTTTTATTAAAAAATCATTAAAAAATAAAAATAAAATAAATATCACAGGACTATACACACAGCGCCATCTGACCCCAAACTAAGCAGAGCTTGTGCTATGGAAGACAGATAACTGATAGAATACTTAAATACTTTTTTTTTTTTTTTGTAAATACATACTTATAATACATACAGTACACCCAGACACAGAACAAACATCGATGTTAGTCACACAAATGTTGTTGTTGTCATTAACTCATAAATCATTTTTAAATTTGACTTAATACTAATAATCTTCTGTTTTATTCAAGCAATTGTGATTTACCGCAAATAAAGACCAAAATAAATGCCAGTAGCTGTGATTTCACTGTAAAATTATTCTCTATTTAACCATAAATGGCAAAAAATATTTGTATGGAAATCGAACCACCTTAACGGTATGTTCCGGCAGCTTCACTTGAGAGCCAATTCTATTCCAGGCTAGCGGCTTGTCAACGATAAAAAAACTCACCAAATCGGTCTCTCCCAATAATTGCTGCGCGAGCGCAGGTCTCAGTCCCAACGCGCGGCTCTGAGCCAACAGCGACGCCACGGTGTTTTTCTTCGGCTTGCTGACTCCTCGGCCGAGGTTACGGGGCCGACCCTCGCGTGACGGCCACGCCGAGACAGCTACGAGCAAAATTAAAATCTTCGCTTAATTAAAAAAGCTTGAACTTGGATCGCGTATAGTTTTACATAGCAATATTATAACGATGATATATAAATGGTTAGAGCGGCCGGACCGAAAAGGACTTGAATTTTTTTTTTCAAGATGGCGTCAAAAAACGTCTATTCATCATAGAGTTAATTATGTTTAGACAGGACATTTTTTTTTTTTATATTGGAAGAAAAAAATACAAATTATTATCAACATAAGGAGAACAAAAGTTGCTTGAACATGCCATTAATAGGATGCTGACTGTATACTTGTGCCCTGAACACTCAAAATGAACTTCCGCAAATTATGATTTTATGATTTCCGATATAGTGGGTACTTACACTCGCTGTCTTCGCTGCCGCTGGAGCGCGGGCGTGGGGAGTCCAACACGGCAGCGTTGAGCTCGGGAACCACGCGCCGGGGCCGCGCGCCCGGCTTGCGGCGAGCTGCCAATGAACAAAATAACATCGCATATCATACAGCCTTGCGATTGATTGATTAACTCTTTATTGTACAATACAAAAGAAATAAACTTAATTAACAGGTGTAACAACTGGTGACCTTATCGCTAAAATCTGCAATCTTGCATTTGTCCCGCGCCGGTGTGGGCTCGGGGCACTTTAACTTATCTCCTATTATTCTCAAAGTTAGAAGCTGTTTGTTTTCCATGTAAAATAAAATAAAAGAGATCTCTTCCAGGCAACCTTACGACGGAAAGGATCAGAGGAAGAAAACGACAGGGTGTGTCAATAACGAGACACAGGAGAATACATAACTATATCTACATTCTAATAATAATAGAAGAATATAAAAGAATAACTAAAAATACACTAATATGTTTAAAACTAGCTGCGCCCCGCAGTGTTACCCGCTACTTGTTTTCGAGATAAAAAGTAGCCCAAGTGTTAATCCAGGGTCTCGGCTACCTCCATACCAAATTTCATCCAAATCCGTTGAGTAGTTTTGGCGTGAAAGAGTAACAAACATACAAACAAACTACTAGAATACTATATAAATATTAGTACAAATACAAATGGTCAACGGGCCTTTCAGGAACGGGCCTACACGGAAGCGAGAGTACGCGCTGTGGTCAGGTCAACCAGGCGACCTACCGGCCCACCAAGCAAGAGGTCGGATGGCGCCGAAGTAGAGGCCGACTACACGGAAGCGAAAGTACGCCGTGGTCAGGTCAACCAGGCGACCTACCGGCCGACTAAAGAGGAAGAGGTCGGATGGAGCCGGTCAAGAGAAGAAAAAAGAAAAAGCAAGATTTGCTTACGAAGTCTCAATAACTTCAATTGTTTTCCTGCAATTAAAAGAGCATTGTTAACCAACTCTTCAAAAACGTCTAGAACATTCAATCAAGAGAGAAACGTTCAAAGAGAAGAAACGACGACGGCTCCGGCAACTACCAGGAGCCTAGACAAGCACGCAGCCATCCAGCCGCAGGACGCAACGGAAGGATCGCAGCGGCAAAGAAACAGGAGCACTCGAGATGTACCAGTTAGAAGATGTCCAGGAGAGGCCCGTTCGCGAGAGGGGTCTCTCGCGAACGACAAACGTTTTATTAAACAAACACCAATGTTACAAGTCGCTAGGATAGGTCATAGTTTTTTTTTTATGTAATAAGTAATGAGACGAACGAGACGCTCTCCTGATGGTAAGAGATAACGCCTGTCCATGACCATTGCAGCGATGCACAGAACTTTGAGTAGCAAACCAAAGTCCAGGGCATCACTGCTTTGGCGCCCATTACTTTGAGACTTTTTTTTTTATAGTAGTATATAGACAACTTACACGTCCTGTCGTTGTTTGTAGAAGCGTTGAGCGAACTGCTGAGAGAAGTGAGGCGGGATAAAGCATCCGACGCGTGCGTACTCGCTGCAATACAGAGAAATATAATTATTCAATCGCGCACAAAACAATGTTGAAGACTTTCTCTTTCTCAAAGGGTATCTTGGAGCAGACATACTACCAATGAACCAACCGGGCAAAAAAAAAGGTATAAAGATACACTTATGAGACAACAAGTTTTTAATATTGTACACTTACGTGGCGCAGGTTTCAATGACAAATTCAACGGAGCATCTTCTTCAGGCTTCGAGCCGAGATCCAGCGGGCTGTCTTCAGCGCTCGCGTTCGATTTCGTACTCAGATTCAAACCCGGATCTGGAACAAGTACGAATATTAGTATAAAGTATTAGTTCTTGGTTGCCTGGAAGAGATCGCTCTTAGCGATAAGGCCGCCACTTACTTTTTTTTCTGTTTATGGTGTGCACAATAAATACTTTCCATATATTCTATCTATCTATACTATTTAAAAAAAGGGAAAGATTTGATTGTTTGTTTGTATTGAATAGGCTCGGAAACTACTGGACCGATTTCAAAAATTCTTTCACCGTTGGGAAGCTACACTATCCCCGGGTGACATATGCTATTTTTTATCCCTGTATTCCCACGGGAACGGGAACTACGCGGGTGAAACCGCGAGGCGTCCGCTAGAACTATCACAAAGAGCGAATAGAAATCAAATGAAAGCTTGTAATAAAAAATGTATAAGTTACCGCTGCCTTGCGTAGCGCCGGCGAGCTGCCTCTCTAAAGCAGCGAGGCTGACTCCGCTCTGACTAGCTATGGTCTGCAGAAGCTCTCGAGATATACCTATAACAATAAATTACAATAAGTTGTGACGTGTCGCCGCAGCGGCTGGTGAAGGGTCGTGCACCTGGCACGTCCTGGCGGGATGGCAACCAGAGTCTGTAGGCACTGTGCAACAGCAGCGGGCTTAGCTGTTGCGAGGCCCGGGGCGACAGATCATTGTGAGGCCTTTTTAGCAGCATTATACTGAGCCCTTATTTTGTGACTTTTATTTATTTATTTATTGAATTATACTACACAAAACAGGATACAGTCTCAATAATTAACAGAGGTGAACAGATTTTGGTTTCGATCCGAACTACATCCCTTACATATGTGTAAACTACAAGACTAATTCAAGCAGTAGTTAAGAATTAATAAAATAAAGTAATATGATTGAAATAAGTGGCCATAAAATGACCAAAAACGCAGTGAGTGGCAATTTCAAATAAATTTGCAAAATTCTAGCTGGTTAGGTACAAATGTCATACGCAGTAAACAATTTTTCTGACATTAGTTTTAAATGTACACAATTTCAAGTTGAAAATGTCAATAGATTCCTTGTGATCTTTAGCAATCTTTTTTGTCTGTCTCTGTTTGTTTGTTTTTGTGCTTGATACAGAATTAAACGTTTTTTCATTCTTTCTTTCTTTGAGTCCGTTTTACTAAAAAATGTCGAGTGCTCGAGTGGCCGTAACATGCTTGCACAATTATGCCAACTAAACGCACTGCTCCAATAAAACAGCGAGGTTTCGAGCAAACGAAAATATCATCGATGTGCACAATTTTTAGATTTTTGTTAATTTTTTTAAAACAGCTCGATCGATTTCTTTAAAGTTTATATGGGACCACCTCTGAAGTATGATCTACCAAGCATAAAAGAATCATCAAAATCGATTCATAATTGGCGGAATGATCGCGTAACATAGGTACATACAAAAAAAAAACATACAGTCGAATTGAGAACCTCCTCCATTTATGAATCGGTTGAAAATTCTGACGATGGTAAGTAGGTATTACCTGCGTAGTCGGCTAGATTAGGCGGCGGCGTGCCGGCCACGCTGCCCGCGCGGTCCGGCTTGTTCGGCAACCGGATCACTTCCACGCCCGAGCCACGGGGCGCATACTCGTCCTGCAACAATAATTATGTTATCACAATTATACTCAAAAAATAATCAAGAGAGCGTTCCGAAAGTGAAAAATCTATTAACAACATTAGAACTCACCACTTTTTGCCGTTTACTGCTCGGCTGGGTTATCCTACCATCCGCTGTGCTGGGGTGAACCGAAACCTGGGGCGGGTCCAATGAGATCGTCTTCTTTCTACCACGATTCGTGGTGCCCGGCGGTACCTTCAATGAAAGACAAAACAATAACACTTGAAATGCTTTAACGAGAGCGATGCTGTAGCGATGATAGCTCAGTGGTTAACGCGGTCGGTTCGCATGCTGAAGGGCGTGGGTTCAAACCCCAACAATGAGCTTGAGCTGCCGATGAAGGAAAACATCGTGAGGAAACCATAGCATGGTGGTAGGGTACTGTCTAGAACTCTGCTGGCTAGCTACCACTCTCAAGTTGAAAATCTGCCGCCAAGCATCTAACGGTGTGTTCCGGCAGCCTCACTTGAGAGCCAGTTCCATTCCAGGCTAGGTGTGCTTTACCATCTTCGACCACACCTTCACTTAACATCAGGTGAGCTGTGACAAAACACCAAGCCTATAAACATTTAAAAAAAGCAGTATCAGGTATCCTGCTGCCAAGCAGTAGTGTGTAAACACTACTACGTTTCTGTTTGAAGAGTACTGTAGCTAGCAACATTACAAGGCTGTTGAGACTAACCATCGAATGCCTCAATGTACAGAAGCAGCGGTTTATTGGACTCTATCACTCAATGATAAATTACAGGCAAACGTTATTTTAGGAGCGATTTAAGAAAATTTATATGCGTAAAACACTGGTCATTTTATACTATACTAGAGGTCCGTCCCGGCTTCGTACGGGAAAACAGAATTAACAATATAAATATAGCCTATGTCACTCAGTGATAATGTAGCATTCTAATGATGAAAGAATTATTCAAATCGGTCCAGTAGGTGTAGGTATGAATAGGCTCCGAAACTACATAACCGATTTCAAAAATTCTTTCACCGTTGGGAAGCTACGTTATCCCCGGGTGACATAGGCTACTTTTTATCCCTGTATTCCCACGGGAACGGGAACTACGCGGGTGAAACCGCGTAGCATCGGCTAGTCTATTATAAAAAGTCGCAAATGACAAAAACAACTTCAGAATAATGATTGGTTTACGGTTTTTGGCGCACGGTTCATTGTTTTGAAATTCTCTTCAAACGTTCATAGATTTCATAGGTTTTAAAAAGCTATAAGAAAAATAATAAGCTTATATTTGTGATCTGTGTTTCTGGTGTATAATAAAGTTATATTCTATTCTATTCTAAGTCAGAAAATTAAAACGTTCCTTATGTCTTACTATATTAAGTAACAATGTTTGATTGTAAAATCGTACGTTAAGAAATCAAAGGTTCGTACCTTGGGTCCCGCCAGAGAAGAAGTGTATTTGATAATTTCGGTATCAGGCGGCAGTCTCACCCCGCCCAACATTTGCGACGGATCACTGTGAACAATAAATTTTAGTTATTATATTTTAAGTACGTTATCATATTAACTATATTATTATCTACGCTGTTATCAATTTTGCTACATGCAATTCAGCAGAAGAATGGGACATTCTGCGATTGGGAAATTTTGGAAAAAGGACATTTAGTGAATTGCATATTTAGTAAAACGGGATATTTTAGTAATAGAAAATTTATGAAAGGAATTATTATTGACGTTTTATTTTAATTCGACTATGCAATAAATAGCAAAATTAAATATTTTGAAAAAACCCCACAACCGTTAAAAAGTAATTGTCACCTCAATCATTCAACCAAATTGGCTATCTATATAATGTAAGATAATGCACCAATTAAACCCAAACCCATAACTGAAAACTGCATCAAAATCGGACTAGTAGTTTTGGAGAAAAATGGCAACATGGATTTGCACAAACAATGTTTGCTGCAGCGCCCCCTGGTGAGTTGTTACAGTAACACCTATCTAAGAACATGCACCAATGAAACCCAAACCCATAACTGAAAACTGCATCAAAATCGGACTAGTAGTTTTGGAGAAAAATGACAAAATAGATTTGCACAAACAAACATCCTCTCACCCCAAACGCATATTATACCGTCTCCGTTCCGTCGTGGGTAAAAAGGAGGACTACGACTAAAAAACAATATTTATTATAAAAGATATTTATAGGTTATAAACATACAGGAATTATTTAGGAAATACATTCTGAGAATTCTGAAAACGTTTTGGAAAACGGTACATTTTATAAATTAGAGATTTAGGAAACATAACATTCAGCGAATGGACGTTTTGGAAAAAAGACATTTAGTGAACTGGTTTTTTTAGAAATGGGACATTAAGTGAATAGGATATTTTAGAAATGGGACATTCAGTGAATGGCAAAAATCAGGGTCTTATTTATTTTTAATCATGAAACATAGCTTACCCTCCTTCCAAAGCAGCACTGATAAAGGAAATAAAAAAATATTAAAAACTTAAAACGTTTAATTTATTTGCATTCACGCCTAAAGTCAAGTTGTATGATGAATTGATTATAGAGTTTTTATCTTTTGTGTATTTTTTTTTTTACATATAGGCTTGCGTTTGACCACCAACTCGCCTGATGTTAAGCGGAGATGCGGTCTACGGTGGAGCACGCTCGCCTAGAAGAAACCGATTCACTCGCGACTTAAATGCACACAGGTTGTATCTATCAGGGAACACCCACTCGGGCAGCAAATTCCATTGTTTCTGCTCACATTTAAGATATTTCTGTTACACTCAAGATGTGCTGCAGAATACAAAGTCAAGTTGATTGCTCACCTGAGTATGGTGTGGGGAAGGCCGGTGAGGGAATCGAGGCCGGCGTGACGACCGTCCTTGTCCGTTCCCGCCATTCCGAACGGATAAAGCGACGACATGTTCTGCAAACAAATGTCAACTTTATTCCTATTACAATACTACTTTTTGTAGCGAGCTTGTTAGCCACTTAGCCACATACCGCAGGGCGTGGGTTCAAACCCCAACAATGAGCTTGAGCTGCCGGTGAAGGAAAACATCGTGAGGAAACCATAGCATGGTGGTAGTGTACTTTCTAGTACTCTACTGGCTAACTAACATAAATGGCTAACAATTCTAACCACCTTAAGTTGAAAAGCAGAGCCATTACGCCAAAATATTAATGTATGAAATAAACTAGCTGCGCCCCGCGGTGTTACCCGCTACATGTTTTCGGGTAAAAAGTAGCCTATGTATTAATCCAGGGTCTCGGCTACCTACATACCAAATTTCATCCTCAGTAGTTTTTGCGTGAAAGCGTAACAAACATCCATCCATCCATCTAAACTTTCACATTTATAATGTTAGTGGGATTGCGGTCTAGGGGAGCATGGGAATGTTACCTTCCCCTGTGCGGCAGCCGCGACTGCCGCATGGTAAGCGCCGTGCGCCGCCGCCTGTGCCAACATCAAGTCGCCCCGGAGCAGCGCCAGCTCCCGCTCCTTGTTCTTGGATGACGATGTCGAAGATGACGACGATGATGACGGTTTCCCTGTAACACGAAAAAAATAATTAAATTCGGTTCAGCCGTTAGGAATTTTTTTTTATTGACAGGCTAGGTGTTTGACCTGATGTTAAGTGACGGTGTGGTCGAAGATGGAAAAGCACACCTAGCCTGGAATGGAGCTGGCTCTCAAGTCAGGCTGCCGGAACACACCGTTAGATGCTTGGCGGCAGATTTTTCAAAGAGGGTGGTAGCTAGCCAGCCGAGTACTAGAGAGTACCCTACCCATGCTATAGTTTTCTTCACCGGCAGCTCAAGCTCATTGTTTGGATTTAAACCCACACCCTTCGGCATGCGGACCGACCGCGCTAACCACTGAGCTATCACCGCTACAAAACTCCTACTACTACCACAGAAACGCGTTAAACTTTTGACAGCCCTGTGTCGGAGGTTCAAATAGGAAAAACAATAAACGCAGGTTACACAGAACGATGACACAAAACCAAAAATGGAAATAATTGTATTCATCATTATAAGCAACATTTACGGCGGGTATAGCAATAAAATCAGCTGTTCCATACATTTTATCAAAGGTGAATGACATTTGACACAATTGAATGACATTGACACAACAAAAAAAAACAAATTGTCATCGGGACAGCCGGTTTTTTTGCGAGTTCAGGGCCGGTCCCTTCGGTCGGTCGTTCGCAATGATTAGTACATTGACCTCGTTTTGACTTACAACGAAACTTTTTAGCTCGCATTGGTATCGGCATACAGGTGACATTGTAGCGATGATTGTCGGTGGTTAGTGCGGTCGGTTCACACGCCAAAGAGCGTAGGTTTCAAACCTCAACAATGAGCTAGAGCTGCCGATGAAGGAAAACACACCACACTTGACGGCAGATTTTCTACTTGAGAATGGTATCTAGCCAGCCGAGTACAAGAAAGTACCCTACACCACGCTATGGTTACCTCACGATGTTTTCATTCACCGGCAGCTCAATACATTTTAATCAATGACTCGGTAAAATAGTGCTTGTATCACTTTCTTTTAAGGCGGTTCGATTTCCATACAAATACATTTTTGCCATTTATGGACAAATGGAGCATAATTTTACAGTGAAATCACAGCTACTGGCATTTATTTTGGTCTTTATTTGCGGTAAATCACAATTGCTTGAATGAAACAGTTGATTATTAGCATAAAATCAAATTTATGAATCATTTATGAATTTATGATTTTTGAATAAAACAGTGGATTATACTATTAATCTACTGTTTTATTCAAGCATTTGTAATTTACCGCAAATAAAGACCAAAATAAATGCCAGTAGCTGTGATTTCACTGTAAAATTATGTTCCATTTGTCCATAAATGGCAAAAAAAAATTATATGGAAATCGAACCACCTTAAAAAGTGTCACACTTCATAGAAGAAGACAACACTAGGCAAGAGTTTTTGGCGGGAACGCGGGAAGAGTCGTGTCGCACCGTTGTATTTTTTTCCAAAACTAGTGTTTTGTCGAGTGTTTATGCATAAAAATCGTGGTGTTTTATTCATAAAGTGCCGAATTACAAGCGCGAGTGTAGGAAAATGATATAATGTGGTGAAACATGACTTTTCGTGTTGCTTCCAAAACTCCATCGAAGCTTCATAATAGTAAAGTTGCCACTACTTTACTAAAGCATGACTAGACTTGACTGATACGGACTAGACTTTACCAAGACTGGACTTTGACTATAATTATTGTGCTACGAGGCAACTTATTAAATTTAAGAAACTTGTAAACATAAAATACTTGACATTGGCAAATGCTCAAATGCGACGCCAAAATTAAAGAAAAAAAAAACACTAGGCAACCAAAAAAAATCCGAAGCAACTTTTATTCGTAAGGAAATCAGTTTAAAAAATCTACAACCCGACTGCGAATAAAGAGCTATATAATTAAAGTAAAACAAACTTTTAAAACCAATTCATTATTCTTAATTAAATTTAATCATTATAACTTCAATATATTTTTGTAATTTCCTATATTTACGTACCCAACTTGATAGGTTTGGTTAAATTTTTTATTAATGTGTTACTTTTCGCGCCAAAATCCACCTTCTTGATTATTTTTTTGAAACAAAGAACACTTGGGTTATTGAGACGAATCTAACGATACCTCAATTCGGCCGTTCAGAAGATACGAGGAAATGAAGAAATTTCCTTCCTTGGCAGTCGGATAAAAAGGACGTACACTCTCTCTGGCAACCAAAAAAATTTCAAGTAGGTATAATACTTTTGGTTTTTTATCATGTTAATGTAGTTCGAATCCTTAAGTGGGCAATAGCTATATGGTTTACCCTACGTAACTTTTATTTGTCAGCGTATGCGCCGACAACTCTTTCACCGGGAGCATGTTTTGTGGCAAATTGGTGGTTGTAATAGTATACTAAGCGAGCCCGACTCTCCGGATGCTAAAAGATTGTTCCACGTATACCATGCAGCTATTAAACAAAGAGCTCAACTTAATTAATGATTGTACATATTTTGTTTTGTTATAAGGGTGTCATTTTATTAAAACCCTGTATAAATAAATAAAAGATTAAAAAAAAAAAGCGTAAGAAGTAAATCAAAAAGGACGTATCTCTAGTCACAAACTTTTCCGATATGGTTCCTAATCTCGCATGATAGAGAGTTCAATATGGCACGTACGTGATTGATGCTGTGGCGGCTTGGACTGCTTCTGGTGCGGTGCCGCCACGAGGCTGCTCAGTGACGACAAACTCGACATGGCCGCGTTGCTGGCGTGCATACTTGACGGCGATGACGTCTTGGGGAAGCCGTATGAAGCCGCTGGAACCAAATTAACCATCTTTATTACTGCTGCACACTACTTACAAAACTAAAATAAAGAAATAACCAGAGTTTTTATCTATTGCACAACGTCTCCCGGACTTTAGATACCCTTATATTTGTAAACAAAGTGCGTGACACTAGTTTGTACAGTTTGAATTTGCCGCGTAATAACTTCGAAGTATAATAATTTATCTGTGAACTTGTCGGATTTTGTGGAGCGGTCTGTCACATTGACAGCACGGTAAATACAGAGATTATGTCAGTTTAAACAGATGAGAATTATATGGTAATTTAAACATTAACTATTTATAAGAATTGGTGAAACATATAGCTTTAAATGTTGTTTCTCTTTTCAGATGAAAATTGTGATTAATTAATAATGTGACAGAATGTTTTGTAATAGTATTAAAGCTAGTTTGTGTACTAAAATAAAACTCCACTCTTTTCAGAGCAACTCAATTTCGGTTATTGTTTTTATATTCACCATAATAATATCCAAGGATAGATATAAATAACACATTATAAAACAATAATATATATATAACACATATAAATAACACAATATAAACAACATTTAAAAGTCTACCCTAATGTCAACTAGTTAGCCAGTAGAGTACTAGAAAGTACCCTACCACCATGCTATGTTTTGATGTATAGACTTACCCCAATCACTCAAGTTCTGGTGCGAGTTCGCGTTCGTGGAGGGACTTTTGTCCTTAGTGGAAGCACTGGATGATGTACTACTGCGGTTTGATCTGAAATAGGAGAAAAATACGAATAAGTAAAATCTACTACAACTAAGTGAGAAAAAAAAAAGTTAAAAAAAGATGAGTGTGATCCTTTTAAATTTTTGGCGGGAATGCGGAAAGAGTCGTGTCGCCCCGTTGTATTTTTTTTTTCTAAAACTTGTGCTTTTTCGAGTGTTTATGCATCAAAATAGCGGTGTTTTATTCATAAAGTACTGAATTACAAACGCAAGTGTGGGAAAATGATAAAATGTGGTGTAACAAGACTTTTCGTGTTCCTTCCAAAACTCCATCGAAGCTTATAGTAAAGTCGCTACTACTTTACTAAAGCAGGACTGGATTTAACTGACACGGACTGGACTTGACCAAGAGTAGACGTTAGACTATTTTATGACTTGATAATATCAAAACACTCAACACTGGCAAATGCACAAAAACAGACTGTCGGAGACGATGAAATTATGCGATGTCTTCATTCTGCTAAGGAGATCAACCACCAAGCAAAAACAACAAAGGGTCAGATTTTTAAAAAATAATAGATAGGCTTGCGTTTGTCCGCCATCCCGCCTGATGTTAAGCGAAGATACGGTCTACGGTGGAGCACGTTCGCCTAGAAGAAACCGATTCACTCGCGACTTGAAGGAACCCAGACTGTATTCATCGGGGAACACCCACTCGGGCAGCAGATTCCAATGTCTAGCGGTACGTAGAGTTCACACATCTTCAATGTCTACTTGAATCTTCAATTCCTCACGATGTTTTCCATCGCCATTTGAAGTCAGTGGCACATAACTTAGAAAAGACAGACGTGCGTGCCGCGGATTCGAATCCAAAACCTCCAGATTGGAAGCCAGACGGTCTCCCAAATAGGCTGCCGAAACTTTCTATCCATCTATAGATAATAAAGTACCTTTCTGCTCTCGCTTGAGGCTTAGACTGTTTAGGCGGATGTTTCGCTCCGGCAGCTGAGAGCGCCGACAGCGCTGAGTACGGATCGTTGACCGGCGGGAAGTTCATGCCAGACGCTTGCAGTCGGTGGAGGTAGTCTTGTGCGGCGAGGTGGGATGCCATAGACCACCATGCAGCGCCTGGAAACGAGGGGATGGTGAAGTTGTTGGAATAGAAGGAGTTGGAGCTCAGTTTCAAGTCAGCATGTGCGAGACTTTGGCAAGTTTGTGTCACTATTGTTGCAGACTATATAATATCTATATGTATAATGTATTGCTTTGCAAAGGCAATTTGTATCCGCCGGGTGGAATATAATTTGCGAAGTATACATTGAATTATTTTTTTTGATCAAAGAAAGAAAGAAAATATTTATTATGATAAACACAACACTACAACAACAAAAAACACTACAAATAAAAGATTAAGACAAAGATGGTAAACACTTAGACTTGAATGCAACTGGATCTCAAGTGCCGCTGTCAGAACACACGGTTAGGTGCTTGGCGACAGATTTTTACCTTGCTTTACTGCTTAGCGGCAGAATAACTGGTACTGCGGTGGTACCTACCTAGGCGACCTCCTGCTAAGGAGATCTACCACCAAGTGAAGTTTAACGTAAGATGAGCTGTGGTCTATTTTATTTTTATTGACTCTTCCTGTTGGCCGCAGATGGCCTCTACAGCGTCACCGGACTGTACGAGCTGTGATCAAAGTCAATTGTAAAGAAATACTCACTGGCGGCGGGGTGGAGGCCGAGCGAGGCGGCCTGGTTGGCGGCGACGCCGAGCGTCGTCGGCGGCGGATACCGCGAGCCGAATCCGAACAGCGCGGCCTGCGCTTGCGCCTGCGCCTGCGCCGCCGCCGCGCTGCCCGCGCCCGCAGAACCATCGCGGCCCCAGTACGCTGAAACACGACACATTAACACATTTAAAGAGTTGTTAATTGAAAAAAAAAGATATAATTTTTATGCCACAGGTGGCAATCAAGAAGCAATCAGAGTTTAGGCGGGAACGCGGAAAGAGTCGTGTCGCCCCGTTGTATTTTTTTCCAAAACTTGTGTTTTATTGCATTAAAATGGTGGTGTTTTATTCATAAAGTACCGAATCACAGGCGCGAGTCTGGGGAAAATGATATAATGTGGTGAAAAATGACTTTTCGTGTTGCTTCCAAAACTCCATCGAAGCTTTATAGGAAAGTCGCCACTACTTTACTAAAGCATGACTGGACTTGACTAACACGGACTGTACTTGACCAAGATTGGACTTTGGCTATAACTATAGCTACGAGACAACTTATTAAACTTTTGAAACTTGAAAATATAAAACACTTGACAAATGCTCAAAATTCGACGCCAAAACCAAAGAAAAAAAAAGAAGCAATCACCGTCATCTATAGATATCTGTAATGTTTACACACCACTGCTTGGCGGCAGAATATACTACGATATACTACTATGTACTGCGGCGTTACCTCCTGCTAAGGAAGCCTACCACCACGTAAACATCCTAGGGCATGTAACACAGCGCCATCTGGCTCTTAACTAATTAAAGCTTGTACTATGGGAATCAGATAACTGATAGAATACTTTTTTTTTGTACGTACGTATAGGTATAATATAAGCCCACTATCCCACAATTATTATAAATGTAAAGGTTTGGATGGACGGATGTTTTTACTCTTTCACATAAAAACTACTGAACGGATTTGGATGAAATTTGGTATGGAGGTAGCTGACACCCTGGATTAACACATAGGCTACTTTTTATCCCGAAAATATGTAGCGGGTAACACCGCGGGGCGCAGCTAGTAATGCACACAGAACATCCAGCACAGAAAAAACAATTATGTTCATCACAAATGTTTGTCCTGAGTGGGAATCGAACTCACGCCCTACACCTCTTGCAGCAGATACAGTACCTAATGATCTAACTGGGCAGTATGGCTGTATTGAATTATGCACAGATTTAACAAGCAATACAGATTTAACGTTACCCCACGCATTGCGAAGTCTCCTTGATCCTACAATATCGCTTCAAATAACGGTAACTACACGCACGTAAATACTTTGATATGTTTGTGTGACGTAAGACCGGACCCAGGGGCGTAGCTACCGCCATATCAGCCGTATCAATGATGCGGGGCCCCCGGGGTACAGAGGCCCCTAACGTGAGTAAGCAAAAATTACTTGGTGGTAGATTTCCTCAGCAGGAGATCATCTAAGTAGGTACCACCGCAGTACCAGATATTCTGCCGCCAAGCAGTAGTGTGCAAACATTACTGTGTTCCGGTTTGAAGGGTACTGCAGCTAGTGAAATTACTGGGCTCTTGAAACTAACCATCTAGTCTCAAAGTAATGAGTGCCAAAGCAGCGATGCCCTGGACGTTGTTTTGTTACTCAAAGTTCTGTGTATCGCTGCAATGGTCATGGACAGGCGTTATCTCTTAACATCAGGAGAGCGCCTTGATCGTCTCATTACTTTTATATTAAAAAAAAAAAATGTTATCCACAACGTCACTTAATCTCGTGCTTCTTGACTTGTAATTGTGATTTACCGCAAATAAAAACCAAAATAAATGTCAGTAGCTGTGATTTCACTGTAAAATTATGCTCCATTTGTCCATAAATGGGAAAAAAAACATTTGTATGGAAATTGAACCACCTTAAGTATTTTCTATTCTATATACATAGTTATTTTATATTCAGATCAACTGCTTCACGTTAAATACTTCTAGCACTATTCCGAAACAAGCTGCCATTGATTAAGTTATTTATTTATCGTAATCCGGGCAGTACGTTTTCGGCCACTCCGGCGCAGATGCGATAAATCATAAAACTCTGCGTACATCTGCACTCACAAACACATGCAGACCGATGTCCGTGTTCTGTTGCCATGGGCATCATAGTCAATAGACATCGTATGTGGCAGAGTGGCAGAAAGATGATAAAAAACGTAATTTTAGAAGTAAAATTCTTAAATTAATACACCGTTGTACAATCAAAAATTCAGTTCTCAAATTAAGGCAGTCCTGTTGGCTTATTGGTAGTATGCTGCACCCAGGACAAGCATTTTGTGAAATAAACAAATGTTTGTTCTGTGTGTGGATGTACTGTATGTATTATAATTAGTATGTATTTCCAAAAAAAAAAAAACTATTTTAAGTATTCTATCAGTGACTTCCACGGTACAAGCTTTGTTTAGTTTGGGGTCAGATGGCGCTGTGTGTAATGTCCTACGATATGTATTATTATAAATGCGAAAGTTTTTGAATATGGATCTATGTTTATAACTATTTCACGCAAAAACTACTACACAGATTTGGATGAAATTTGGCATGGAGGTAGCTGAGACCCTGGATTAACACATAGGCTACTTTTTATCCCGAAAACATGTAGCGGGTAACACAAAATAAAAACATATATAGCAACCTCACATACCAATAGGTGTGTATTTTTTCTTTAATCTTGTCCAGCGGGGTAATATACTTGACCAGTCAAGCGGGCACGCGAACCACGATAAAATCAGTCGCATTCCGCAAAACGAAACACGTATCTAAGCTTTGTCACGTGTACGCGAGGAGGAAAAACAATTTGTCCCCGGCGTGTGCTAAATCTGCTGCGATGATTTATATGAATCGACGGAGCGGTGTCTATTACCTCTCTCGTCCATGCACCACGTCAATACATGGATATGTACAAATGTATGTATGTACGTGCGAAGACGGAATCAGCATGTTTTTTGTATGAATCAGCGACGGAAAGCGGAGCGGTTTTGAGAAGCGAGTGACTAATGCAGTGCGAGGTCCATTTAACATGTCACGATGCACTTATGGCTAACTAACGAGATGTAGAATCAAACATTTTTAGGGTTTCGTTACCGGAGATTCAAGATCCAAGATTTAGCTAGTTTTTTTTTATTGCCAAATGTAGGTAGGAAAGACTTTATACAATAAAATATTAATAAATATCGTAGGACTATACACACAGCGCCATCTGGCCCCAAACTAAGCAGAGCTTGTGTGATGGAAGTCAGATAAATGATAGAATACATAAATACTTTTTTTTTTGTGAATATATACTTATTTAATACATACAGAACACCCAGACACAGAACAAACATTTGTTTATTCACAAAATGTTTGCCCTGAGTGGGAATCGAACCCACGCCCTACAGCTCTCAAGGCATATATACTACCAATGAGCCAACGGGCTTATCGGTTTATTGATCAAAGTTACCAATTAAATTTTGTAATTATGTCATTTCAAATATTACATAAGTACATATGTATAATTAAAAATAACATTTTTTTATTCAGAATTGTTTTTCCTGTAGTTTTAATATAATTTGTAAAAAAGAAAGAAAGAAAAAAAACATTTATTTTTCCCCTACAAAACATTAAACACAACAACAGATAAGTACAAACAACACACAAATAAAAAGATACAGATTAACATGAAGACAACAAATTTGAAAAGACAGACTTTCTATCCTATTTTGTGTATTCTATCAGTTATCTGACTTCCATGGTACAAGCGTTGTTTAGTTTGGGGTCAGATGGCGCTGTGTGTAATTTCCTGCGATATGTTATATTATAATTGCAAAAGTTTTTTAATATGAATGTATGTATGTTCTACTTGGTGGTAGATCTCCTTAGCAGGAGGTCGTCTAGGTAGGTACCACCGCAGTACCAGTTATTCTGCCGCTAAGCAGTAGTGTGTAAACATTACTGTGTTCCAATTCGAAGGGTACTGCAGCTAGTGAAATTACAGTGCTGTTGAGACTAACCATCGAAAGTCTCAAAGTAATGAGCGCCAAAGCAGCGATGCCCTGGACTTTGTTTTGTTACTCAAAGTTCTGTGTATCGCTGCAATGGTCGTGGACAGGCGTTATCTCTTACCATCAGGAGAGCGTCTCGTTCGTCTCATAACTTTTTTACATTAAAAAAAAAAACTTTCGCGCAAAATCTACTGAACGGATTTAGATGAAATTTGGTATAGAGGTAGCTGAGACCCTGGATTAGCACATAGGTTACTTTTTATCCCGAAAACATGTAGCGGGTAACACCGCGGGGCGCAGCTAGTAAGGAAGATAACTAAATAATCGAAACGTGAGTTATCGTTATAAACATCTCCTGCATCATACAAAACGATGACACTAAGTCATTTCGTATGATGCAGGAGATGACTTTAATTTGCTAGCTCCAAAAGCCCCACTGATAAACCGGACCGCGTGTCTAGGAAGTGAACTAAATTTATAATGACCTTGACTCCAAGACTGACTTCTTGATTGAATCATAGCGCGAGATATTATCGGGTGTCGATGGCAATCGCTGAGACTCGATAGATAGCTCAGTGGTGAGCGCGGTCGGTTCGCACTTCGAAAGGGATGGGTTCAAACCCCAACAATGAGCATAAGGTGATGGGTGAAGGAAAACATCGGGAGGAAACCATAGCACCATGCTATGTGGAATTAAAGAAAACATTTATTTTGACAGACACAACACTACAACAACTAAATGACAAAAAACCGGCCAAGTGCGAGTTGGACTCGCGCACGAAGGATTCCGTACCATTATCTATATAAAAAAATTAAGTTTGTTGTATGGGAGCCGTAAATATTTATTTTATTTTATTTTTAGTATTTGTTGTTATAGCGGCAATAGAAATACATCATCTGTGAAAATTTCAACTGTCTAGCTATCACCGTTCTTGAGATACAGCCTGGTGACAGACGGACGGACAGCGAAGTTTCAGTAATAGGGTCCCGTTTTTACACCTTGGGTACGGAACCCTAAAAACTAAGACTGCGGGACCATGGAGTCTTGAAGCCAAGAAATTTGTTCAAGACCTCGGGAGGCGGCTAAGAGAATAAGGCCGCGACCCCAGGTCAGGTTGTTTCCTGACTCAGCGCGGGAACGCTGCCAGTGTGTTGGGCACGTTTGGGCAGGGTCCGTGTCACCGGGGAGAGACACATCAGTATTAACGGGCAAGTCTTGTGAAATAAGGCAATCGATGTGTTTTTGTCAATCTTTTTGTGACGTTATACATCATGTGGAAGTTTGAAATTAATGAATACTATAATACATATCCTGAATTATTATGCTTGGAGAAAAAATAGTTTCAAACGCTTTTCGTTTCTTGAAATTATGAAATAGAATATGGCCAAATTATTTTTAAACCGTAATCTTGATATCAAAAAAATTATAGGAAAGGCGCAATTTTATAGATGCTAACTTTGATGCAGATACATTTAAGGCTTAGACCTTTTATTGTACGTTTTGTTTATTCTATTAGCAGATAAGTACGGATAGTTTGATGAAAATTTCTGATAGTGCCTGCTGAAAACCTCTTTTCTGCGTTACGTCTGTTGCTGTTTTATTTTGGTAGGCGCTACAAACCATCTCTCTCTTCGAAGAATCAATCTCTCTGACGAATCTGACGTCACGAGGCACGTGTACCTATAGCATGTCGCGAGAGGCCGCAAGAGGTGGGCGCGCGGCGGCGGCGGTACCGAGCACCGCGCGCATGCTTCCCGGCCGTTTTGTATTTTGATTCTTCTAGTGTGCAACTAAATACCGACCGACCGCGCTCGGTCGTATTATTTTGTTGTCTTACCTCTTTAGTTTGAGTAAATGATACGTTACCACGATATTGACGCTTTTATGTAATTTAGTGGAGTGAATCAGTGATTAGTGCACAGACGCTTTTTTGTTTATTTTTTATTATTCATCTTGTGTACATAATATTATAAAAATGAGAAACAAGCAAAGACGGAAAAGAAAATGTCTGTGTTTGTTTGTTACCTCTACACGCTTCAGTAGTTTAATTATTATCTTTTTGTTTGTATTTATAATTAACTAGTGGCCCGTCCCGGCTTCGCACGGGTGGACATTTATTTTTTAATTAAATTCTAGTAATAAATATAGCCTCATAGTAATTACTCTAAACTACTTTTTTAAAATGGGTCCAGAAGTTTTTCATAATTCATACCTATTGCGTAAATGGGTATAAAATGGATAAATGGATATTAAAAAACTCAAAGAGCGCCATATTCTGCATTGCGCCGTGCAAAAATAATCATGTTCATGTACATGCAATACTAACGTAGATAAACAAAAAATGACAGAACCTTTACAATATTATATTCATCGATAATTCGATGATTATAACAATATTATTAGTGTAGACTAGCTAACCCATGTTAAATATATTGTAATGTATGTAGTAAGCCTTATCCGTGTGCGGTCCACCTTACTCTATGGAAAATGTTGAATCGTGTGGTCTATGGGAAGGCGTCGGTTCTGAACGGTGAATAAAGATGGTGCCCGATATTAAAACGGTTTTCATTTAATATCTCAAAAACCCATCGGCCCCATTGTTTTCTCCATCTACGCCCCACCCTATGCTGCCTACTTGCTACGTGCCCGCAGGCTACGCGATGCAACTAACTATTACTAAATACATTCGTGTTCTCTGTGACTTTCATCAAACGTCATACGAATACGAAGTCGTGATGAACATTTAATTTGTACGAAACACCGAAGGTAGATTTATTCGTTTCCAGAGCGAAAATTTCAATGTAATCATAAGTTCCCACGGTTGCTTTATGAAACTTGAAAATATAAAACACTTGACACTGTCAAATATTCAAAACGCGATGCCAAAACAAAAAAAAAAACTGCTGTCATAATGTAACAGATAATCAATGTAAAATCCGCTTTCGGCAATAGGAATAAACATTCTGTCTCCTTCTTGCTCGTGGCTATAGTAATTTAACTCTCCTTATCTATTTTAGCGTGACGTCAATGTATTCAAATCTAACGCCAGACGTATGTACGTCTGTGTGAGTAGAAAATATCAATGTAGATGTTCAAGCAGAAGTTCCCACGGTCGAGGACTTGGCCCTTAAGGTTTTTGTATTTTAAAATGTATAGTTATTATTGTAGATTGACATAGTGTGTTTAATCAAGATAAAAAAAGCTAGTTTTACTACTAAAATCGTTAGCAACTCAGTATAATGTTGTAACGACACGTAGAAATAAAACACATATGCCCCTTCCAATTTCCATCTGATATCCTTTAGTCTAATAACCGAGAAACCACAAACAAAACACGCCACGGGAAAACGTACCTTCTTACCCGATCACAAGAACGTGTAAACAGCATAATAAAAGTTGTGAAGTATTGAAAGCTCTGGGTGAAGGTAAGTGACCTCCGAGCACGTTTATGGTGAAGTGACACGCGACGCGGGCCGGTGTAGGAAGCGAAACGAAGATATAAAACCAAATGTGTCATGTTGACTCGATGAGGAATCGCTTCCAATTTATTTTCGATGTATTCATCTACACGATGTTGATGAAAAGTCGAAATTCGTACGCAGCTCAGAATCTAAGGGAGAGGAGATTGAGTTGATCGGTTGCAGAGTGCGAAGCTAAGCGGAACGTTTTGTCCCCAAGCTATGTAATAGTGTCTATAATGTTCTAATCGTTCTTAAACTAAAGTCGTTGTGAAGTGCTGATTAAACTTTGTACAAGAGAACTGAATTGTGTGGTTTGTCTCCTCGCCCGGTACACCCTCGCCCAGTAACCCAGTAACCATCCATGATGTTGATCGGCCATCCCACTTGATGTCGTTCTTTTCTTCTTCTATCTCCGACATACATATTAATAAATAAATAAATATCGCAGGACTATACACACAGCGTCACCTGGCCCCAAACTAAGCAGAACTTGTGTGATGGAAGTCAGATAACTGATAGACTACATATATACTTTTTTTTTTGTAAATACATACAGTACTTGTATAAAACACAACTGCTTGAATAAAACAGTATATTATGCTAATAAATAATCTAAGGTTTAATTCAAGTAATTGTGATTTACCGCAAATAAAGACCAAAATAAATGCCAGTAGCTGTGATTTCACTGTAAAATTGTTCCATTTGTCCATAAATGGCAAAAATTGATTTGTATGGAAATCGAACCACCTTAACAATCAGGCGAGCTGGCGGTCAAACGTAAGCTTATATTATGTAAAAAAATCGAAAAATCTGGAAATCGTCCAGTGACTGATCTTTTCGTTGGTTTCTCTGATGGAATGTAAGTCTATTTTAATTGCACGCCCCTGTTAGTGTATTAGTTACTTATTTGTAAACAAGTATTATATTATGTATACAACAAATAAAAAAAAAATCAAAGTGTAGAGTGCTGGGATATAACTTACCGCCGAACAAACCAGCGGCGTCGAGCAGTCCATCGGGGGGCGCCTTCCCTGCCGCCTCGGAGCCTTCGCCGCCCTCCTTGTCCATACCACGCCTGCTGACAAACAACAAAACGGGTACTTTAGTAAATAAATCCAGACAAGTGTCTTGCCCGCTCCCTCCAAACACGTTGAAATATTAAAAGAAAGAAAAACACACAACAATACAAAGAACACAACAGAAATAAACAAATAAATCGTAGGACATTACACACAGCGCCATCTGACCCCAAACTAAACAAAGCTTGTGCTATGGAAGTCAGATAACTGATAGAATACATACTTATAATATATACCTATAGTACACCAAGAACAATTGTTTATATCACAAAATGCTTGTCCTGGGTGGGAATCGAACCCACGCTCTTCAGCTCTTGGAGCAGACGTACTACCAATGAACCAACAGGGCTGTCAAAATCATCTATTTAGCTTTAACATGTTAAGTAAATAAGTTATTATATAAATAAATAAATTCCCGTCTTGTCCAATGTAGAGCGCATCGTTCGTCTCACTACTTTTACATTAAAAAAAAACCCACTCGGGCAGCAAATTCCATTGTTTAGGGGTTCGTACAATGATGGATTTCGTAATTCATGGATGACCCCTAAGCTGAGACCACGACACTTTATGATAAATAATTTAATAATGTAATGTAACAATGTCAAGGTTACTAAGACATTCAAGGTGACTTACTAAGTCAGTAGGTAAATAAATAAAGATTAATAACTGAGCGCACAAAATTAATGAAATAAAATCTAAAAACAATATATCCAGAGAAATAACAACTAGATATATCGCAGGACATTTCAAACAGATTTTTTTTTTTTTTTTATGTGAAAAATAATGAGACGAACGAGACGCTCTCCTGATAGTAAGAGATAACGCCTGTCCATGACCATTGCAGCGATACACAGAACTTTGAGCAACAAAACCAGTCCAGGGTATCACTGCTTTGGTGCTCATTACTTTGAGACTTTCGATGGTTAGTCTCAACAGCCCAGTAATTTCGCTAGCTTCAAACCCTTCAAACCGGAACACAGTAATGTTTACACACTACTGCTTGGCGGCAGAATATCTGGTACTGCGGTGGTACCTACCTAGATGACCTCCTGCTAAGGAGATCTACCACCAAGTAAAGATACGCTAATAGTACATTGACGAATTCTATGTACCTAAAAAAGAACGTATTCTGCCTTCGAGGGCAAAACGGTCAACCAATCTGAGAGATTGTTCTGCAGATGACTTCATAGCGTTTTTATGATCGAAAAACATACTTCGTCTAGTTCAGGGGTCGGCAATCTATGGCCCGCGAGCCGCATGCGGCTCTTTCGATGTAAAATTGCGGCCTTTCAGATCCAGACGTAAAAATTAGCTGCGGCCCGCGGTGTTACACGCTACAGTATTTTTATATTGACAATATTTTGTATATTGACATGTTTGTATATTGACATACCTTATTTTGACATGTAATCAGTGTTTTAAAACTCATTTAATGACATATATTTCAAATTTTGAAGTGACTTGTAACATTGGTGTTATCAATAAAATATTTGTATTTGTACATGTTTTCGAGATAGAAAGTAGCCTATGTGTTAATCCAGGGTCTCAGCTACCTCCATACCAAATTTCAACCAAATCCGTTCAGTAGTTTTTGTGTGAAAGAGTAACAAACATACATCTAAACTTTCACATTTATAATATTAGTGGGATAACAACCATGGCTGAGAAAATGCAGTATGTATGTATACTAGCAGCTCGCCCCGGCTTCGCACGAGAAAAGAAAACTCGATTAACAATATAAGTTTATCGATCCAGTAGTATCCGAGCCTATTCGATACAAACAAACAGAAAAAAAAAATCTTTCCTCTTTATAAGATGTAGATGACAACTGTAATAGTTAGACATATGATATTGCGGACTTATTTGTAGCTGTCACTTTGCTCTATAAAACGTCACTTTATTCTATTTTCAATAGTTTTCGCTGCGCATGCTAAGTGAGGTTTTTTTTTAATTTTTCACAGCTTGGGTTACATTATTGAATTTTCCATATGGATTCCTAATTGTTTTTTAAATAAAATATAGCCTATGTCCATCACGGATAATGTAGCATTCTAATAATGAAAGAATTATTAAGATCGGTCCAGTAGTTTCACAGCCTATTCAATACAAACAAACAAACAATCAAATCTTTCCTCTTTATAATAGTATAGACATATGTACCTATATCACGCAAGATGACGTAGATACTTGCCCGCCCCCGGCTATGTAGTTACTGCCATTTATTCTGTGCCCAGGGGAAACCGACTTCAATGACCCCCCCTCAAACGGCCCACATTGTGAATGAGGAATATTTTTTAATGAATTTCATGACTCTTTCGAAGCGACCTTGTTATTTTCACATAGGATTATGGTACATACAGTCATGTGTCAAATTTTAGGGCTCCGTACCCAAAGGGTAAAACGGGACCCCATTTCTAAGGCTCCGCTGTCCGTCTGTCTGTCACCTCATGAACCGTGATAGTTAGACAGTTGAAATTTACACAGATATTTCTGTTGCCGCTATAACAACAAATACTAAAAAACAGAATAAAATAAATATTCAAGGGGCTCCTATACAAGCAACGTGATTTTTTGCCGTTTTTATAGATAATGGTCCGGAACCCTTCGTGCGCGAGTCCGACTCGCACTTGGCCGGTTTTTGTAATTATTTTTTTTGACAAGAGTATGGTGTCCGTAGCTTGTCTTTTCTCGTTTGTTGTTGAAGTTTTGTATAAGTAGGTGATTAATGTCCCAAACATTTAATTATTTCGCCAATTAAAAACTATTTTTTTATTTCATGTTCATAATCCCCGCGTTACCCCGGGATTGCTTTTATACAATCCCGTAATCCCGTGATTAGAAAAAAGGTCCGGGATCGAATCCTCTATAATGTAGAATGCATTTTCCCCCAACTCTTCATAGCCAAAAAAGTATTGTATCTTGATCTTGACTTTTAATTTTTTTCACGACCTGATTTTCTTTAGTTGCACCCCCAAGGATAAGTGCAGTAAGGAGGCCACCTCACCCCACCGTTATTCTACCCCCCTCTCAGCTGATAATGGGGGGGGGGCATAGGGAGTATTTTGAAACCCACTTTGCTCGCATACTACGTACGCATACATAAGTTGGGTTAGGTCAGGTACGTGACGTCAGAGTTAAAACTGGTTCGCGAAATTCTTTAGTATTTTGCATGGCTTCGAAAGTTTTGTTGACTAGCGGAATGAAGCTAAACTTTTGGCGACTTTAATAGAATAGAAAGTTTGACAAATGATATGGTCGGTTTGTGACATAAAATATATTTCAAACTTTTTTTTTTTTTTTTTGCGTTTTTTTTTTTGTTTAATTTTTATTTATTGTATACTATACCATATACCTTTAAGTTTTTTTTCTATGTTTATTGTATGTATGTATGTATTGTAAATTATGTTGAAATGTGTTTTATGTCGCAAATAAAGTTTATAAATTTACAATTTATAAAAACCGACTTCATGACCCTTAGGCCGACTAAACGCACTGCTCCAATGAAACAGCGAGGTTTCGGAGCAAACGAAAATATCATCGATGTATACAATTTTTTATATTTTTGTTGATTTTTTTAAAACCAGTTTGATCGATGTCGATAAAATATATATGGGACCACCTCTGAAGTATGATCTACTTAACTATAAAAAAACAATAATGGCTGAGAAAAAAATACAGAACAAACATGTATGGTCACATAAATGTTTGTGCCGGGAATCGAACCTACGTATCCTCTGGTGCGCGCTCGCCATTTCAATGCACTCCTTGCCGCTAACTCTAATTTTGATATTTAATGTGATAACAAGCTGCGCCCCGCGGTGTTACCTGCTGTTTTAAACACCACATTTTTTAAGTATAAAAAGTCTAAGTCCTAATTCAGGTTGTCAGCTACCTCCATACCAAATTTCATTAAAATTGGTCCAGCCGTTTCAGCGTGAACAATAACAAACACACTTACACACTCACAAGTTTTGGCCTTTAGTAATTTTAATGACAAATGGGTCAGGAACAAAAAAGATTATAGATATTGATTGATATTCAAATAACAAATTTGACATTGATTGTTCTTTCGTTTAGTTTTTGTTTGTACTGTTTTTTGTGTTTGTTAAATGACATTTAAGTAGGTAATTATTCTTTGCAATCATGATTTAATTATTATACTGACATTGTTTATGATTTGATTATGTGTCCGAAGCAGCTCTGTTTTCAGGGTTCCGTACCCAAAGGGTAAAACGGGATCCTATTACTAAGACTCCGCTGTCCGCCCGTCTGTCTGTCAACAGGCTGTATCTCGTGAACCGTGATAGCTAGACCGTTAAAATTTTCACAGATGATGTACATCTGTTGCCGCTATAACAACAAATACTAAAAAACAGAATAAAATATATATTTAAGGGGCTCCCATACAACAAACGTGATTTTTTTGCCGTCTTTATAGATAACTAGCGGACGTCTCGCGGTTTCACCCGCGTAGTTCCCGTTACCGTTAGAATACATGGATAAAAACTAGCCTATCTCACCTGGGGATAGCGTAGCTTCCCAACGGTGAAAGAATTTTTGATATCGGTCCAGTAGTTTCGGAGCGTATTCATTACAAACAAACAAACAAACAATCAAATCTTTCCTGATGAAGTTGCTCCGCCATCGTTCATGTCATCGTCATTGAACATGCCACCCAACTCACTGGAGTTACTATGCCAGTGGCCCAGAGCCTCGCTCCGGTACTTCATGGAGCTGGGTTGGCTCGGGTAGACGCTGGCAGGGGGAAATGCACAATACACCCCAAGCGGGACGTCAGTGCAGCCCCCACTTTGAATAAAGAAACAAACAATGAAATATTTCCTCTTTATAATAGTATATATGGTACGGAACCCTTCGTGCGCGAGTCCGACTCGCACTTGGTCTCACTAGTCTCTTCTCATTGGGAGAAGGATGAGGCCACGAAAACTCATTTGCCCACAAAACAGCGTAACGCCCACGCGCATGCAAATGTCTAACACACACATAACGGAGTCGCCCACTGTCGAACCATTTGTGGGCATTACCTCTCTAATGGAGTATGGCTTACTGATAGAGAACACACCGTCGATGCGTGTCTAATTGTGCCATTAAAAATAAATATCGCAGGACATTGTGATGTCCTGCGATATTTATTTTACACATTTTTTTCACAGCGCCATCTGACCCCATCTATCCCAGCCATCTGACTGGCTATTAATCTACTCTTTTATTCAAGCAATTGTGATTTACCGCAGATAAGGCCTAAAATAAATGCCAGTAGCTGTGACTTCACTGTAAAATTATGCTCCTTTTGTTCATAAATGGCAAAAATTTATTTGTATGGAAATGGAACCACCTTAAAAGAAAAAAGGTAATTAATCAATCAATTGTTTAGCAATTTGTACGTTGAGAAAAAAAATAAAATAAATATGTAGCGTATATGTTTTGTAGCGATGATAGCTCAGTGGTTAGCGCGGTAGGTTCGCATGCCGAAGGGCGTGGGTTCAAACCCCAACAATGAGCTTGAGCTGCCGGTGAAGGAAAACATCGTGAGGAAACCAAAGCATGGTGGTAGGGTACTTTCTAGTACTCGGCTGGCTAGCTACCACCCTCAAGTTGAAAATCTGCCGCCAAGCATCTAACGGTGTGTTCCGGCAGCCTCACTTGAGAGCCTCTTGCATTCCAGGCTAGGTGTGCTTTACCATCTTCGGCCACACCTTCACTTGACATCAGGTGAGCGGTGGTCAAACACCTAGCCTGTCAACCATAAAAAAAAAAAAATGTAAATGGAATCGAACCGTTTTCTTCGAGTTTTTGGAACATCGACCATGAAACGTTGTCGCTTTGCAGTTACTGGCTGCGTCGATAGTAGAATGGGCAGGGTGGAATTAGGTCATGCAGATCTGGAGCGCACTCTCCAGATTCTATCCGATGGAAGTACATCTCGCTAAAATCAAACGTTGACGGAAAACATCGTAACGAAACCTGCATCTGTGAGAGTTCACAATTCGACTGTATCTATGTTTACGTGGTCATTCCGCCAATTGTGAATCAATTTTGATGGTTTTTTTTTCTTAGTATATCATACTTCAGAGGTACGGAGAACAATATAATCTTATGAGCTAGTGCCACAAGTGGCGGTCTGATCACTAAGAGCGATCTCTTCCAGGCAACCAAGAAAACTGAAAAAATAATTTGCTAAAACTTAATAAACAAAAAAAGAGCGAAATTTCGACTGTTACGTGTCTGGTTTTTTTTCTAAACGTGTGTAATATACCGCATAAGGAAAGTTATATAAAAATCAAACAGTTTATTTTTAACCGACTCAAAAAAAGGAGGAGGTGCTCAATTCGACTGTATGTTTTTTTTCTGTGTACATAATTATGTTACGCGATAATCCCGCCAATTGTGTGTCGATTTACATGATTCTTTTATTTTCCCTGGTAGATCATACTTCAGAGGTGGTCCCATATAAATTTAATCGAAATCAGTCGAGCGGTTTTTGAAAAATCAACAAAAATCGAAAAATTGTATACATCGACGATATTTTCGCTTCCCGCCGTCTGTACGCTTAGATCTTTTAAACTACGCAACGGATTTTAATGCTTTTATAACAGTTTTGTTTTTTTACAGCTCTCGAGGCAAATATTGTACCAAATAACTGAAAACTGCATCAAAATCGGACTAGTAGTTTTGGAGAAAAATGACAACATGGATTTGCACAAAAACACATCCTCTCACCCCGAACGCATATACCGTCTCCGTTCTGTCGTGGGTAAAAAGAAAGCAACTAGTAACGCCGTCGTATCGGCTCGTCAAATCTGAGAGGTCGCTATACATTCTGGGGTACAACCAGGGGCGTAGCAACCGCCGTATCAGCCGTATCAATAATAAGGGGGCCCGTAGATAGGCCCCAACATGTATAAGCAAAAATTGGTTAGCCTCGTAAACCGCGGCAACAATGTCCAGGATTAGACTTTGAACGATTATAATCACGTTCGTTAACAAGTTTATGAAAGAATAACTGAAATGACCCCCATGGAGCTATGAAATTAAAGTCGGGTACAAGGGCCCCCGACTAATAGAGCAGTCAAATGATCGGTACGGAACCATAAATACAATGAACGCTCAACAAGATCTTGTGGTAACGTTATTGTACGCACTCGTTCTGTTGATATTGATAAACGATAACACTTGAATCAACAATGCGGCCAATGCGACCATTGCAACACAAGTTAAAACAATTCTTTATAAACATAAGTGTTAAGGCATTTCATTAATCGTGACTTTAATTGCAGACACGCGATAGGTTGGAAGTTTGACGATACCTTTATTATATACTAGCGGACGCCTCGCGGTTTCACCCGCGTAGTTCCCGTTCCCGTGGGAATACAGGGATAAAAAGCCTATGTCACCCGGGGATAGTGTAGCTTCCCAACGGTGAAAGAATTTTTGAAATCGGTCCAGTAGTTTCGGAGCCTATTCAATACAAACAAACAAACAACAAAATCTTTCCTGTTTATAATAGTATACTAGCGGACGCCTCGCGGTTTCGCCCGCGTAGTTCCCGTTCCCGTGGTAATACAGGGATAAAAAGTAGCCTATGTCATCCGGGAATAGTGTAGCGTCCCAACGGTGAAAGAATTTTTGAAATCGGTCCAGTAGTTTCGGAGCCTATTCAATACAAATAAACAATCAAATCTTCCCTCTTTATAATAGTATAGATAGATAGATTGGTAGTAGATCTCCTTAGCAGGAGGTCGTCTAGGTAGGTACCACCGCAGTACCAGATGTTCTGCCACCAAGCAGTAGTGTGTAAACATCACTGTGCTCCGGTTAAAAGTGCACTGCAGCTAGCGAAATTACAGCGCTGTTGAAATTAACCACAGTCTGTCTCAAAGTAATGATAGCTCAGTGGTTAGCGCAATCGGTTCGCATGCTGAAGGTAGTGGGTTCAAACCCCAACAATAAGCTTGAGCTACCGGTGAAGGAAAACATCGTGAGGAAACCATTGCATGGCGGTAGAGTACTTTCTAGTACTCTGCTGGCTAACTATCACAAGTTGAAAATCTGCCGCAAAGCATCTAACGGTGTATTCCGGCAGCCTCACTTGAGAACCAGTTCCATTCCAGACCAGATGTGCTTTACCATCTTCGACCACACCGTCACTTAACATCAGGTGAGCTGTGGTCAAACACCTAGCCTGTCAACAGTAACAAAAAAAATGAGCGCCAAGGCAGCGATGCCCTGGACATTGTTTTGCTACTCAAAGTTTTATATATCGCGTTATTAATCGTATGGCATAGCATACATATTCTAAACTCTGATTATCCCACGGTTTCCGCTATAAAACCTCTTTGAAATAACGAGCTCCCATTAGGATGCGCGGAACATAAAGTTCAATATAAAAAGTTCTAACAACCTTTTGCATACATTAGCCGTATTTACTGTAAATACGTATGTTTTCCAAACATCTCTATTTCCGATTTATCGCTGTTCGAAGTCGTTACAAACAGACCAGTCGCCAACCTATAAACCGTTTCAAGACACTGTAGGTTGTCAGAATGTATCGTAATACTTTTTTAGTCAAAAATTCATTTTGAAGCAACGACATAAACATATGAAGGCACTAGCTGCGCCCCGCGGTGTTTGATTGTTAAAGTTTCCAGTGAAATTTTTTACAATGACATTTTGCGAAAATCACGTTCTGCGTTAAACCCGAATGTATTAGCAGCTTTTGAAGATTTCCACTATTCGTGGTCCTACTCCATCATCAGCTCCTCATTATAATATAATCAATGGCACCAGTTAAAATAAACAAAATGTACTTAAATACGAGTTTTCTAGCAGAGAACTCTGCCACAGATAATATAAACTAGTACAGATACATCCCATACAACAACGCCACTACGTTAAATCGGGCAATTTTCTTAGAACATAGGCTACTTTTTATCCCGAAAACATGTAGCGGGTAACACCGCGGGGCGCAGCTAGTAATATTATAAATGTGTAAGTTTGGATGGATGTATGTTTGTTACTCTTTCACGCAAAAACTACTCAACGGATTTGGACGAAATTTGGTATGGAGGTAGCTGAGACCCTGGATTAACACATAGGCTACTTTTTATCCCGAAAACATGTAGCGGGTAACACCGCGGGGCGCGGCTAGTAGTTTATAATTCACTCGCTTATGAGTTTTTAAACTGCAATAATAATCATTA
This sequence comes from Biston betularia, assembly GCA_905404145.2. NCBI lineage: Eukaryota > Metazoa > Arthropoda > Insecta > Lepidoptera > Geometridae > Biston > Biston betularia. The sequence continues at coordinate 4,519,239 of FR989889.1, read as the reverse complement.
GTACAGAATCTAGATAGCCGTCACCTGTCCACATCTAGTCTATGAGTCTGTGTGGTCACTGGTGACTGCGGCGGGCGTTGACCCCTCATTGTCTTACACGACCGCGTTTCTACTTAGAAACCGATTCCGGCGTGAGAATGACTTATATAACGCTGCTGTGAACTACAAATAAATACTACAATGAATATATATTTTTTATAGGACGAACTAACAGCAAAAAAATTACAGCAGTTTAAGTAGGAGACCGTGCCATTTTCACTTATAATACCTACTTATAATAACTGTACATTTCGTCTCATGGTGCAATTCTATTGGCCGACATTTGGGACGGAAAAATAATCAGTATAATACCATGTAGGTTGTACCACGTGACGTCGAATGGTGCAATTCTATTGGTCGATATTTGGGTCGGAAAAATAATCAATAGAATAGAATAGAATATAACTGTATTATACACCAAAAACAAATCACAATGAAATACAAACATGAAACAAAACAAAAGAAGAAGATATTTAACATAATAAATATTTGATGTATAAAGGCGGTCTTACCGCCCAGAGCGATTTCTTCCAGACAACCTTTGTATGGAAAGAAAAGCAAATGAATATTAGGTTGGTGTATAAAAAAAATAAAAGAACAATACAATAAACGTATATACAATTATACATATAAAAAACTAAATATAGATTAGCAGGCTGATAAATAATAATTATAATGAATATTTCAATCTCGCTTCGAACACCGCGGTGCACCAAAGAGATGCTCAGTTTTCGTAGTTTTTAGCGTTCCTTTCCCAAAGGGAAAAACAGAAGTCACACATGGTGACACACGGACAGCGGAGTCTTAGGCAGCCCGTACACGTAGCGCGCGATCCGCGATCCGCGATCAATGATCGCGATCCAGACTGATCGTGTACGAAGCGGATTGACGGACTGATGCTCCGGATCGCATAATATCTAGAAGTTTTGAAATCATGATCGCGGATCGCGGATCGCGGATCGTGATCATGATTGAACGTGTAAGGCGGCCCTTAGTAATAGAGTACTAAAACTCCGCTGTCCGTGTGTCACCAGTATCTCATAAACCGTGATAGTTAGACAGTTGAAATTTTCGCAGATGATGTGTTTCTGTTGCCGCTATAACGAATGCTAAAAAACGGAATAAAATAAATATTTAAGGGGGCTCCCATAACAACAAACGTGATTATTTTTTTTGCCATTTATATAGATAAATAGTTGCGCCCCGCAGTGTAAGCCGCTACATGTTTTCGGGATAAAAAATAGCCTATGTGTTATTTATTTATTTATTTATGTATTTATGTATTACAATATTAGTAGGATAGTGAGATACAGATACAGGTAGAGGGAAGCTAGTTTAATTAATCCTAATCTAAGGTTAAAGTAGATAATAGTATGTGTGTTTTTTAATGGTCGACAGGCTGATGTTTGACCACAGCTCACCTAATTGTAAGTGGTGATCGAGTTGGTGGTCAAACGCAAGCCTATATGTAAAAAAAAAATACAAAAAAGAAAAACTCTATAATCAATTTATCATACAACTTGACTTTAGGCGTGAATGCAAATAAATTAAACGTTTTAAGTTTTTAATATTTTTTTATTTTCTTTATCAGTGCTGCTTTGGAAGGAGGGTAAGCTATGTTACATGTTTAAAAATAAATAAGACCCTTTTTTTTTTTTTTTCTTTTATGGTTGACAGGCTACTTGTTTGACCACAGCTCACCTGATGTTAAGTGAAGGCGTGGTAGAAGATGGTAAAGCACACCTAGCCTGGAATGGAACTGGCTCTCAAGTGAGGCAGCCGGAACACACCATTAGGTTTTTGGCGGCAGATTTTCAACTTGAGGGTGGTAGCTAGCCAGCCGAGTACTAGAAAGTACCCTACCACCATGCTATGGTTTCCTCACGGTGTTTTCCTTCACGGGCAGCTCAAGCTCAACTCACGCCCTTCGGCATGCGAACCTACCGCGCTAACCACTGAGCTATCATCGCTACAAAATCGTTTATACCGCGAGCTGACCAGCGACCCGCAAGCAGCACCCGATCACGAGTATGACGCATGTGCCGCCATCTCCCTCCTCAACCATATTTGATTCTACTGTTAATGAAAGATAACTTTTACGAGATTAAAAGACTCACCTTCAACGGTAGCTAGCATTCAGAGCCCCCGTCCAGCGAAACAGTCCAGAGACACATGGTCGCTGTTCACCACACACTACCACAACACTCACACACACTTAACACATCGTCAATCCGGGCCACGATCTGTAACAAGGAAAAGTACTGTTAAGAATTAGCAAAAATAAATATCATAGGATAGCGTTTCCCATTTGGTGGGTCGCGACTTAGTACCGGGCCATCAAAATAAAATACGGGTCGCAGCATTCCCGCCTTGTTTTAAAATAATACCTATCGGAGTTTTGGCGGGAACGCGGAAAGAGTCGTGCCGCCGCGTTGTTTTTTTTTCCAAAACTTGTGTTTTGTCGAGTGTTTATGTTTACAAATGGTAGTGTTTTATTCATAAAGTGCCGAATCACAAGCGCGAGTGTGGGAAAATGATAATTATAATGTGGGGAAACATGACTTTTCGTGTTGCTTCCAAAACTCCATCGAAGCTTTAGTAAAGTCGCCACTACTTTACTAAAGCATGACTGGACTTGACTGACACTAACTGTATTTGACCAAGACTGGACTTTGACTTCAACTATAGCTACGAGTCAACTTACTTTTTTTTTATGGTTGACATTCTAGGTGTTTGACCACAGCTCACCTGATGTTAAGTGAAGGTGTGGTCGAAGATGGTAAAGCACACCTAACCTGGAATGGAACTGGCTCTCAAGTGAGGCTGCCGGAACACACCGTTAGATGCTTGGCGGCAGATTTTGAACTTGAGGGTGGTATCTAGCCAGCCGAGTACTAGAAAGTACCCTACCACCATGCTATGGTTTCCTCACGATGTTTTCCTTCACCGGCAGCTCAAGCTCATTGTTGGGGTTTGAACCCACGCCCTTCGGCATGCGAACCTACCGCGCTAACCACTGAGCTATCATCGCTACAATTAACTTTTGAAACTTGAAAATATAAAATACTTGACACTGGCGAATGCTCAAAATGCGACGCCAAAACCAAGGAAATAAAAAATACCTATCGATCGACGCATCGTAAACTTAAAGTAAAAATGTATAATTATGTTACATAAATCACTTATATTATTTAAAAAAAAGTAATTTATGGTAAATAAAAAAAACTCATAATTGTCAAACCTTTTGAGTTAGTGTATTAAGTTAGTAATGTCAGTGCAGTGAGTACTACATATTATAGAACACATGAACAAAGTGTCTTCCCCTTAATAGAGACAGTAAGAAAAGTGTTGATGGACGCATTCTTCGATTATACTCTACTTAGCAATTTAATTTATATTAAAATTACTTATTAGTCTCAACTAGGCTAGATTGTAATAACAATGAGGTATCTAACAACAAACAGATACATCATTAGAAGGAAAAAAAAAATAGTCACACTACTCTGATCACAAATAGGCAGGGCAGAACATTAATAGAAACATGAACTTTTGAAACACATGAAAATACAGTTTTTGTCAACTCTCGTTTTAAGTAGTCGGATAAAATTGTTGGCCCCCAACAGCTAGCAACCAAGACATTCAATAAACAAAACACAAGCACTAAAAATCATATTATGCTCTCAACTTATTCGAGGGAATTGCCTTTTACATCAACTACCGTTAGTTACTATTCTCCCCATAACGTTTCCCTCTGTCTGGCTGTAATTGTGTATCCGTCGCTTGTTTGGACAAAGCAGTGTGTTCTCAATTTCCGATATTAGTTACTTTGAATAAATTAATTATTTTTTGAACATAAAGCATTTTCAATTTCAACCGATTTCAAAGTGGAGAATGGTTCTCAATTTCATCGATATTTTTATGTAGATGTCCAACACGACGTATTGTCCAAAAAATTAATATTACTACGCTTCCTTCGAGCTGTAGGGCGTGGGTTCGATTCCCACTCAGAGCAAACATTTTGTGAATAAACAAAATGTTTGTTCTGTGTCTGGGTGTTCTGTATGTATTATAAGTATGTATTTACAAAAAAAAAGTATTTCTGTATTCTATCAGTTATCTGTCTTCCATCACACAAGCTCTGCTTAGTTTGGGGCCAGATGGCGCTGTGTGTATAGTCCTACGATATTTATTTATTTATTTATAATGGGCTTTATATTTTTACTCATAATATTTAATTTTATACACAATCAAAATTAAAATTAATAATCAAACGAATATTATAAATAAATTAATACATTTATTAAACAAAAGAAACCTTAAATTAATACCATTTAGAAAATTTATACAAAAAACTTAATCTAAAAGTCCGTCAGAGGAGGGATATGAGGCCAGAATGCTGTATTTTTTTTTAACCAAAAAGTGACATACGCACGACTAGCCAGATGGTCATTGGTCACCGCTGCCTAAGGACATCTACAATACTCGCAGCATTGTCAGTGCTTTGCCCACTTTTAAGGGTCCTACTCACCTTTTGTTTGAAAACAAAGCAGGTATTGTATAACCAGCTTGACAACCTATAGTGGCTTTAAGTGCATTATACTTAGCTGTGAAATCGGTCGCATGAGCGAGGGTTACTCTCCCCTGGAAACTGGAACTCAGAACTCAATAACCGACAGTTTGAGATAATTATGTCAAGACTTGGCGATGTCGCGTATGTAGTTTTTTTTTATATTTGAAGCATGTTTAACCCTCATCAAAATCAAAATGTATTTATTTGCTAAGTACATGTGTCAAAATGTTGGTACATAAATAAGACGTCGCTTAAACCATACTTTTAATTACTACAAAAATTTTATACTTTTGAAAAAAAAAGAGAGTAAACCACAATTAATAAAAAGACTACAATTTATCTATTTATTATTTTGTGTATCAAAAAAGTAACTATGTATATATATATATACATATATACCAAATTTCGACGAGATAACACCTGTGAAAAATGCTCTTATCCGTTCGTCAGCTAAAATACAAATGATAATATTCAAATGCCTAAACAAAATTTCTTGACATTATAATTCAAAAACACTCACAATCAAGTCACAAAACTGAATCAAAATCGGTTTAACCGTTTGGGAACAATCATGCCACAGACACACGTTAAACTGAACTTATAACACCCCTCTCTGTTTGCGTCAGGGGTTAAGTTGGCAGTCATGTTCCGCTTATGCGAGAACATCGATCAATGAAACAAAACACATTGCACGCCCGCGCCGGTAAAAAGCGTCGCAATTTTAGTATTTCATTGCAAAAATAGTAGCATATTTTAGCTTTTGAAATAAATAACTCTTAGCTATGACGTTAAGGCTAAAAATTGAGTGAATGTTCATCAAGACTTGAATGAAACCTGGACGTGGGGAAACTGACTGATTACAGCTGCACGGGCGCGTCCCGACGGAGTTTTTGGTGCGACGCGATCGGATGTGAAATCTCTTGTTTCTTTATTCTAAGTGGAAAACCCGTATTTTTTTCCGGAAAATAAAAAAAAGGACATTTCACACAGCGTTCATCATTCATCGTTCATTTCATCTAGCACCAAACTGAGGAAAGCTAGTACTATGGGAACCAGACAACTATCCTATAAACGCGAAAGTTTGTATGCATATTTGTTAACTCTTTCAGGCAAAAACTACACAATGGATTTTGATTAAATTTGGTATGGAGGTAGCTGACAACCTGGATTAATACATAGGCGACTTTTTATCCCGAAAACATGTAACGGGTAACACCGCGGGGCGCAGCTAGTACTTATATACTTTTTCGTAAATACATTTATCGTCACATAAATGTTTGTCCTGAGTGGTAATAATTAAGCTGTCACCATTACAGTGCGAAAGACTAACAAAAATATACTCAAAAACATATTCACTTGATGGTAGATCTCCTTAGCAGGAGGTCGGCTAGGTAGGTACCACCGCAGTACCAGATATCCTACCACCAAGCAATGTGTGTCAACATTGCAGAGCTCCGGTTTGAAAGGCAGCTAACTAAATTACTGGGCTGTTGAGACTAACCATCGAAACTCTCAAAGTAATAAGCGCCAAAACAGCGATGCTCCGGACTTTGTTTTACAACTCAAAGTTCTGTTTATTGCTGCAATGGTCACGGACATGCGTTATCTCTTACCATCAGTAGAGCGTATCGTTCGTCTCATTACTTTTACAAAAAAAAAGTACCTAACAATCCAATCTACAACTTAATAAAAACCTCTAAACAATTTCAAAAATATATATAAATCATAGGACATTACACACAGCGACATCTGACCCCAAACTAAGCAAAGCTTGTGCTATGGAAGTCAGATAATTGATAGAATACTTAAATAGATGTGTTTTGTAAATACATACAGTACACCCAGACACAGAACAAACATTTGTTTATATCACAAAATGCCTGTCCTGGGTGGGAATCGAACCCACGCCCCTTCAGCTCTTGGAGCAGACATACTACCAATGAACCAACAGGGCTGTCATTTAGTAAAAACATTAATCTTTCAACGGTAGAAACGAACAAGATTCCTTCTCCCCAATGTCCCCAAATCAAATTCACAAAGTGGATTTCTCTACAAATTCAAAATGAAATCACCGAGCACTTTAATTACAAAATCTAAAAATCCCACTCACACATTCACACGAAGATGTCACCGGCAAATAAAACAGTCCCAGTGTCATGTAGTATTGATTCCGGCTTTGATCGCGCCATCCCTTTCGTTCCCAGGTGTTTCAGTTACGAGGGAAAGGGACAGGTGTAGATACTTTCTTGCCGTTTGAGATGTAATGTTTACTTGTGTGCATTAATACAGGGTAACGCCCTGTAGTCTCTCTATAACTCTGTAGAGTAGTGGAATGAAGTCACAGCCTAAGTAGAGCTAAAATCTATAGACAAGACTCTGCTGATATAACAAGGTAGAGAAAACGATGTTCATACGCCTTTTCAAAAACAAAATGTATTTCTGTGTCTAAATGTTGGTAAATAAACTTAAACGTCGCTTAAACCGTACTTAACCTAATATTGGGTGTGCAAAAACTGGATAAAATAGAGTTAATTATTAAATAATTTCAATTCTTAACTTTCTCAATTCGACTGTATGCCGCCAATTATGAATCGATTTTGATGATTCTTTTTTTGCTTGGTAGATTATACTTCAGAGCTGGACCCATATAAATTATCGAAATCGTCACAGCGGTTTCTAAAAAATCAACAAAAATCTAAAAATTGTATCGATGATATTTTCGTTTGCTCCGAAACCTCGCTGTTTCGCTGGAGCAGTGCGTTTAGATGGCCTAAGGATCATAAAATCGTTTTTTTTAATTGTAAATTTATAAATTATAGATTAAATACTTATGTCATGAGGTCTCAAAGTAATGAGCGCCAAAGCAGTGATGCCCTGGAATTTATTTTGTTACTCAAAGTTCTGAGTAACGCTGCAATGGTCATGGACAGGCGTTATCTGTTTATCTCTTACCATCAGGAGAGCGTCTCGTTCGTCTTATTACTTTTTACACAAAAAAAGGTCGTTGACAAACTGTCAATCAGCGTAATTTATTTAAAGTTAAAACTTATTAATAATTTTTTGCCTTATCAACAATAAATACTTTTATGTCTCTTCGATTAAGATTGATTCAAGTTTACTTTAGAATATAAATGACTTTCTATTATTTATAACGCCTGTCCATGTAGACATATAAGTACAACTTTTAATAAAATAAAATAAATAAATATCGTAGGACATTACACACAGCGCCATCTGGCCCCAAACTAAGCAGAGCTTGTGTGATGGAAGTCAGATAACTGATAGAATACATATTCATACTTTTTTTTGTTGTAAATACATACAGAACACCCAGACACAGAACAAACATTTAACGGTAGGTATTATGATTTTTCGTCGCGAAAATGTAAATCGCATTCAATACATCGCATCGCCGCAGCGAAGGTATTCCACGAACCCATATTACTTCTCAGTCGGAAGCAATGGTTCTATGAATTATACTTCATTATGAATTACTTGAAATCGTAGAGCTATAATACCTCAGTCGTGAGAAGATATATTTTACATTCGTGAGGTTTAACGTACTGATTTTCCCACTAATATTATAAATGTGAAAGTGTGGATGGAGCTGTTTGTTACTGTTTCACGCAAAAACTACATAACAGATTTGGATGAAATTTGGTATGGAGGTAGCTGATACCATGGATTAACACATAGGCTACTTTTTATCCCGAAAACATGTAGCGGGTAACACCGCGGGGCGCTGCTAGTAAAAAATAAAACTAATTATACTATAATAATTAAGAGTAACATCGTATGTCTCAAAGTAATGAGCATCAAAGCAGCGACTACCTGGACTTTGTTAGATAGATAGATATAGATATAACTCTTTATTGTGCACATCATATATAGTAAAGAGTACAGAGAACAAAAAACCTTATTAACTAGTGTCACAAGTGGCGGCCTTATCGCTAACAGCGATCTCTTCCAGGCAACCAAGAAAAGAAAAATACGCTAGAAAGCTTAAGAAACAGACGGGAGATGTAACACTAATAAGAAATAAAAATTAAACATAACATAGTAAGTATATAAAAAAATAATCATTTAATTAAAACAACAATATAAAAAGTAATTAAATAACAAATATCCAAACATTCACATGTATAATACTAGCCGCGCCCCGCGGTGTTACCCGCTACATGTTTTCGGGATAAAAAGTAGCTTATGTGTTAATCCAGGGTGTCAGATACCTCCATACCAAATTTCATCTAAATCCGTTCTGTAGTTTTTGCTTGAAAGAGTAACAAACATCCATCCAAATTTTCACATTTATAATATTAGTAGGATACATCCATGCGAGCGAAGCCGCAATCAACAGCTGATATGTATGTGTATGACCAAGTTCATTATTGCAATAAACCACAAAACGTTGAATCTGTCCAGCAATAGTCGCATAATAACATCCCCTGCATGTTAGGGGTACATTATAGGGTGTCATGGGAACGACGCAGCCGTGGTGGAGAATGGGTCGATATGTGCTCACTGGCAAGAATAATTTGGCAGTGGCGATTTATTACTGTCGTCAAATGAAAGCAAAAAAGGCGACTGATATATTTAAGACGATTTTACAGCCAACATGCAAGAACAAAACATGATTTCTAAAAATTTAATTTACCTATACAAAACAATTTACATTTATCTTTACAGGGTTTATTTCTGAATTATTTATGATTTTTGAATAAAGCAGTAAATTATGCTAATAATATAATCTATTGTTTTATTCAAGAAATTGTGATTTACCGCAAATAAAGTCCAAAACAAATGCCAGTAGCTGTTATTTCACTGTAAAATTATGCTCCATTTGTCCATAAATGGCAAAAATTTGTTTGTATGGAAATCGAACCACCTTAAATATTTAGTTTGCAGAAGGACGAAGCCCAATGTAATGTGAACCTCGCTTTATATCAGAGAGTAGTGACTATAATTATGCACATGCAGGGGTCGTGATGGATGCTCTATTGTTTTCTATACGAGGGGAACATTTCGTTATTCACGTGATAAGCGCAGCGAAGTAGCAAAGGGAGTTTGGTTAGCAGTTATAGTCTGATGTTATAACTGTTAGTTAAGTAATAGTTTAGGTGGGTCGATTTCCATACAAATATTTTATTGCCATTTATGGACAAATGGAGCATAATTTTACGGTAAAATCACACCTACTGGCATTTATTTTGGCCCTTATTTGCGGTAAATCACAATTTCTTGAATAAAACAGTAGGTACATTATTAGCAGAAAATCAAATTTTTGAATGATTTATACTACTGTTTTATTCAAGCAATTGTGATTTACCGCAAATAAGGGCCAAAATAAATGCCAGTAGCTGTGATTTTACTGTAAAATTATTCTTCATTTGTCCATAAATGGCAATAAAATATTTGTATGAAAATCGAACAACCTTAATGTTTTTTTTTGTAATGCCATATGCTATCACACTCTTAAGTGCTAATCTCTAGTACTCGGCTGGCTAGCTATCCACCCAGAAACTGGTCGCTTTACTGCGTCAGGGGAGTTACTCGAACTGCAAACTGGTTAATGGTTACTTGGCAGTTGTTACGGATTTTTATGGACTACTCCCTATTTGTAGCGATGATAGCTCAGTGGTTAGCGCGGTAGGTTCGCATGCCGAAGGGCGTGGGTGGTAGGGTCCTTTATAGTACTCGGCTGGCTAGCTACCACCCTCAAGTTGAAAATCTGTCGCCAAGCATCTAACGGTGTGTTCCGGCAGCCTCACTTGACAGCCAGTTCCATTCCACTTTACCGCCTTCGACCATACCATCACTTAACATCAGGCGAGCTGTGGTCAAACACCTAGCCTGTCAACCATTAAAAAAAACTAAGATAAAGATCTTCACACTAACAGAAAGATCTTTATCTTAGTATCTATCTATGTGCATCCAAAAGTTGTCTGGAAGAAATCGCTCTAGGCGATAAGACCGCCCTTATACACCAAATATCTATTATATTGTTTTGTTATGTTAATTATCTCTTCTTCTTTTTTATTTTTATGTTTCATATTTGTTTGTTGTTGTGATTTGTTTTGGTGTTTAATAAAGTTATATTCTATTCTATCTTGGTTACTTGGTGGTAGAACTCCTTAGCAGGAGGTCGTCTAGGTAGGTACCACCGCAGTACCAGTTTTTCTGCCGCTAAACAGTAGTGTGTAAACATTACTGTGTTTCGGTTCGAAGGGTACTGCAGCTAGCGAAATTACTGGGCTGTTAAGACTAACCATCGAAAGTCTCAAAGTAATGCCCTGGACTTTGTTTTGTTACTCAAAGTTCTGTGTATCGCTGTAATGGTCATGGATAGGCGTTATCTCTTACCATCAGGAGAGCGTCTCGTTCGACTCATTACTTCTTACATAAAAAAAAAAAAAAAACTATCGAAACTTGCCAACTAATCAGTGATCAAACACTGACGTATGCGTAAAAAAATGGGGTAAACGCCCTCAAATTGTCAACGCTGCAATCACAATGACTGGGAAACAAGCGACTACAGGCGGTTAGCAACTGGCCGTCACTTTCTATTCCGTTACTCAATCGATGGTTGCCATGTTAGCAGGCGACTGAGGATGAATAGTAATTACGTCATTGAAGCGTCGTATCGATCAAAAAACGCGGACAAGCGCGAGTCGGACTCTCCCACCGAGGGTTCCGTTCAAAATTGTCATAATCATAATCATAATCATTTTATTGGTAATAGGACAATTACAAGTCAGCCATATATGTAATAATTAATAACAATTATAGTAAAATACCAAAATTAATAAAATGTCGAAATGTCATTAATATAAAATAGAAATAAGAAATTAAAATTGCAAATAATAAATGTCAAGTAATCGAAATAAATTATATAAAAAATGTCAAACCAAAAAAATAATAATATTACAACTGTAATTAACATTTAAACTCAATGAATTCATTATAGCTGTTTGCTCGATAAGCCAGCGTTTAAGCCGTAATTTAAAACTACTGAGAGTAGGCGCTGCTGTGATGCGTTCCGGCAGTTTGTTGTAGACGGGCGGACCCATGACGTGCGTCGACGTCATAGTAAATATGTAGTTCGAAAATCGAGTGTAGAAGTTTTTTCGTGCTAATTAAAAAGCTGTTTTAACTCGTGCTAATGAAGCTCTTTCATACAAAATACGGTTCACTCACTTTAAAATTGGGACCCTCATTCCTTGCATTAAGACCCTATACATACAGGTACTAATAAGTAATATTACTAGAATTTAATTTTATTAAGAATTACTAGTAAGTAGTTATGATTTTTTTTGTCATGTCACTTAATTATATGGACAATATTTTTTTGGTATTGACATATTTTTGTATTAACAATTTTTTTTTTATATTGATATACCTTACTTTGACATGTAATCAGTGTTTTAAAACTCATTTAATGACATATTTAAAATTTTGAAGTGACTTTAGTGTTATCAATAAAATAGGTGTATTTGTATTATATCGCACAGCGAGGATGTGGAACTCTTTGCTGGAGTCTGTGTATCCCAAAGATACAATATGAGTGTCTTCAAATCAAGAGTAAACAGGTTCCTTCTAGGTAAGCGTGTTCCACCCTAGACCGCATCGTTGCTTCACATCAGGCAGGATTTGGTGAAACGCGCAAAAAAACCCCTATTTTTGTGATTAAATTAAAAATGTACAATTTTCGGATTTTTTCATTTATGTGTACTATAAGACAATGTTTCTTGCCAAATTTCATAGTTGTAGGTCAACGGGAAGTACCCTATAGGTTTTGATTTCCTTGTAAGTGTCGAAATGCGCGGTTTTTGCCACATAAACTGCTGTAATTTTTTTTTACCATAACTGAGAAGATTGTTTTTTTCACAGCTACAAGGGACTACATATCTGCGTATATGGTTTTAATTACAACCCGATATCGGCAAGCGCAGCGTAAGACGTCCACCCACAAGGTGGACAGACGACCTAATAAAGACCGCAGGAACGCGCTGGATGCGAGCCGCTACCAACCGGTCTTTATGGAAGTCAATGGGGAAGGCCTATGTCCAGCAGTGGACGTCCTACGGCTGAAATGATGATGACGATAATGATCTCCCGATATAGAAGGTCCTTAACATACGAACAAAGTGGTCCTATAATGGTTCTGTTTTTTCTTTTTGAAGTACGGAACCCTAAAAAGGAATAAACGACATAAAACGATCCAGACGTTCACCTATACAACTAAAGCTGTTCAAAGCCTGAACTATTCAGGTGTTCTTGTAACCTTGACAATCATACCAGACAATACATTACAAATGTAAGTTTGTTTGTGACTGAGGTTATGACACTCACAAAAATAAACTTTGTACATACAATTTTAGTTAACAATGCTTAAACTTTTTGTGCCACCAACGTTTCGTTCTATATATCTAAGAGTTATATTTTTAGTGTATTTCCGCTCAAAAGTCGTTTTGTTTATTACATTTGTTTTGTTTAGTTTGATGGTGGTTCGATTTCCATACAAATAAATTTTTGCCATTTATGGACAAATGGAGCATAATTTTACGGTGAAATCACAGCTGTTGGCATTTATTTTGGCCCTTATTTGCGGTAAATCACAATTCCTTGAATAACACAGTAGCATAATGCACTGTTTTATTAAAAAATCATAAATTTGATTTTCTGCTAATAATGTACTGTTTTGTTCAAGCAATTGTAATTTACCGCAAATGAAGACCAAAATAAATGCCAGTAGCTGTGATTACACTGTAAAATTATGCTCAATTTGTCTATAAATGGCAAAAAAATATTTGTATGGAAATCGAAACATCTTAATTTTAAATATTTAGGTAAACTTTTTAAATTAAACTTGACGACAATAAATAACAGCCCTGTTGGTTTATTGGTAGTATGTCTACTTCAAGAGCTGTAGGGCGTGGGTTCGATTCCCACCCAGGACAAACATTGTGTGATATAAACAAATGTTTGTTCTGTGTCTGGGTGCACCTACTGTATGTATTATAAGTCTTAGTATGTATTTACAAAAAAAAAACTATAAGTAATTCTATCAATTACCTGACTTCCATAGTACAAGCTTTGCTTAGTTTGGGGTCACATGGCGCTGTGTATAATGTCCTACGATATTTGTAGCTAGCCAGCTTCAGTACCAGAAAATACCCTTCCACCATGCTATGGTTTCCACACGATGATTTCCTTCATCACGTCACATCAACCGACCGCGCTAACCGTTGAGCTGTCATCGCTACAAATGTTCACATAGTACGACATGCGATATCTACAATTATTTAGTTTTACATCCCATCGCATGCTTCACTCACTCGCTGCGCCTACCCTCACATAATTATTTTTAATTTTTAGTTAAAAATATTTTATTACATTTTATATTTTACTTTATTTGATATCCCAGCAGAAAATGTAATCTCTTCACAAAAGGTTACATGCAACGTCATATAATCGCCCCATAAAATTATTATCATCTACTCATGTAATTCCATTCCTGTTCTCTGATGCTATAAGTTTGTATAAGTTCATTTAAACTTGAAAACGTTTTACCTGTACATATTTTGTCAGTCTAGGATTTAATATACACTAGATATGTTCAATGTTCCTACTTACTTATTTGAATGATAAAGAAATTTTGAAATTGAATTGAAATTGAGTCTTAGATCGGTGTACTAAGCCCACAACATACATAAAGCGTAAGCACTTATTAGTTACTTTATAAGTACACATAAAATTACCTCAGCCTTGTCTGAGTACAAGTACTCGAATACATAATTGCTATTCCGCTTTTTTATGAGAACGATTAGAATAAAATTACGTACGTTTAAGCGATGATGTATTTTTATTTCATTGTTGAATGTATACGTTGTGTTGCTGCGTCCCGCGGCGTTACCCGTTACCCCGTTCGTTTACCAGGTAGCCCTGTACACGCATACACACATAGATAAATTTCAACGCCGGGGCGTCCACAGCACGTTGGATCTTCGCAGTAATAAAAAGAAAGACCAACTAGTAACGCCGTCGCATTGGCTCGTCAAGTCGGAGAGGTCGGTATACATTCTGGGGCCCGCGGTCTACAACCGCGTACCCGCTTCCATTCGGGATGCACCTTCCATCGCGTGCGCGCAGAAGCAAACTTAGATCTTGGCTTCAAGAGACCTTGTTCTATGACTTTGACGATTATTTAAAATTAAGAGATTATTGAATTACTAGTAAGTAATTATATGTTTGTTTTTATGGACATTTAACTATATCTATATTTGAAAATCTGTCGCCAAGCATCTAACGGTGTGTTCCGGCAGCCTCACTTGAGAGCCAGTTTCATTCCAGGCTAGATGTGCTTTACCATCTTCGACCACACCGTCACTTAACATCAGGTGAGCTGTGGTCAAACACCTAGCCTGTCAGCTATAAAAAAAAAAAAAAATTGACATAATTATTTTATATGTGACATATAACTTCATTGACATTTTCATTTTCATTATTTGACATGTTATGATTTTGATATTTTTAAATATGAATGGAAAAATGACCTGTAACTTTGGTGTTATTAATAAATGATTCGTATATTTGTATTTGTACCCGCCATTTTTCGGGATAAAAAGGTAGCCTATGTGTGCCAAGTGATTAACATTATTAACAGTGATTAACGTTACCTTGGGCTGTTGAGACTAACCATCTAATAATACTTGGTGGTAGATCTCCTTAGCAGGAGGTCGTCTAGGTAGGTACCACCGCAGTACCAGTTATTCTGCCGCTAAGCAGTAGTGTGTTAACATTACTGTGTTCCGGTTTGAAGGGTACTGCAGCTAGCGAAATTACCGGGCTGTTGAAACTAACTCTATCAAAAGTCTCAAAGTAATGAGCGCCAAAGCAGTGATGCCCTGGACTTTGTTTGGCTACTCAAAGTTCTGTGTATCGCTGCAATGGTCTTGGACAGGCGTTATCCCTTGCTATCAGAACGTTTCATATCAAAAATGGAAAAGAATATCCTAATTATTATCTTGCGACTTTTTAAAAATGTAATTGTAATGCACCTAGACATGCATAGTTTTGGAATGCGATACACATAAAAAAAAATATATGTGTATTTGTATTTATTGTTGTGAATATTATTGCATTCTGTTTTGTATGTTATAAAATACATAAAAGATTGCTTCCGCTGCAGCGACACATAGACAAAACGAGCTGATTCAGAATTAGTTCACTAAATTAATTTATTATTTTTTAAGTAAAAGTAATGGGACAAACGAGACGCTCTACTGATAGTAAGAGTAACGCCTGTCCACGACCATTACAGCGATAGACAGAACTTTGTGTAGTAAAACAAAGTTCAGGGCGTCGCAGCTTTGAGACTTTCGATGGTTAGTCTCAACAGCACTGTAATTTGGCTAGCTGCAGTACCCTTCAAACCGGAACACAGTAATGTTTACACACTCAGGTCAGAGTGAATAGGTATCTTCTAGGTCTGCGTGCTTCATCTTCGACCACATCGTCGCTTACCATCGGACGAGTTGGTGGTAACGCGGACTTATCCGTATAAAAAAAAAACTACTGCTTGGCGGCAGAATATCTGGTACTGCGGTGGTACCTACCTAGACGGCCTCCTGCTAAGGAGATCTATGACCAAGTATTTTTTAGCACTAGAACAAAGCGTATATACACTTCTCTTCAGTAGAGCTGAACAAAGTCGATTGCGTCTAAATTGTCGTACATATCGCACGCTTAATCGAATACTGGCTTAACTTAAAAAAGTCAGTTTTTGGGAAATCACGAAAAACCTCCGCGCAATCACGACCTCGTCGGCTTATTTTTAAATACAATAAAAATTAATTAAATAAATCAATACATTAATTTTTTTTCGTGTAGCCTATAAACTTATCAATCGTTAGTTATCACTAGAGGCAAAAATAAAAAAATGAGATCAACGATGTGGAAAATGCCTATGATGGTATAGCCTATTATTCTTTAATCTTTGGTTTTACAGATAATAAAAATCTGCTAAAAACATTCTTTCGTAGATGAAGACACTCCGTAAACAGTGATGTAATTGCAGGAACTATAAAAAAACTAGTAACTATAAAACTGGCGAGAAATCGATTCACTCGAGTAGTGGAGTCGTTATAATCGTAATCGATAGAACGACCATCGAATTGTAGAAAAATTATAGAACTCGAAAGCTATTTAAGGGAATATGTTTTTTTTTATTTATTTTGAACATCGCTTGACCAGTCTTTCTCAAAATGGGGGGCCCCCTAGTAGGCGCTGGTGGTAAAGAAAAAATTGGGGGGTGTTTAAGTGGTATAGGGGCGATGGCTGATTTGTAATTTTTGAATTAAAAAAATACCTATTCACTCTGACCTTGAAAAGATTCCTTTTTTTCTTATAATCCTTATAATAAGAAAAAAATCCTAGTACAAAGTTTTGTCCTGGGTGGGAATCGAACCCACGCCCTTCAGCTCTTGAAGCAGACATTCTACCAATGAACCAACAGTGCTGTCAATTTTTTTTATGGTTGACAGGTAGGTATTTGTCCACAGCTCACCTGATGTTAAGTGAAGGTATGGTCGAAGATGGTAAAACACACCTAGCCTGGAATGGAACTGACTCTCAAGTGAGGCTGCCGGAACACATCGTTAGATGCTTGGCGGCAGATTTTCAACTTGAGGGTGGTAGCTAGCCAGCCGAGTACTATAAAGGACCCTACCACCCACGCCCTTCAGCATGCGAACCTACCGCGCTAACCACTAAGCTATCATCGCTACAAATAGGGAGTAGTCCATAAAAATCCGTAACAACTGCCAAGTAACCATTAACCAGTTTGCAGTTCGAGTAACTCGCCTGACGCAGTAAAGCGACCAGTTTCTCAGTAATGGATTCATAGGAAATCGCCATCGCAGATATGTGTATTGTTAGGTGATGGGCCGTACTAAGGAAAGGTGAAAGGGGCAATGGTTACCGCCTGCCCCTTCAATACCCTTTATACCGGAAAATTGACATCGTTTCATGGTTGACTTTCCAGAAACTCGAACGAAATAATTCTTCGTTCATTGTGCGGACTGCTAGACAGTGGAACGCGCTACCTGAGTGGGTGTTCCCCGATGGATATAATCTGGGTGTCTTCAAGTCGTGAGTGAATCGGTATCTTCTAGGCAAGCGTGCTCCATCTTAGACCGCATCATCACTTAACATCAAGTGAAAGCGGTCAAACGCAAATAAATGTTATGAATTATGTATTGCAACATGACCGCAACACAATAATAAATATTGGAGGACATTTAACACAGCGCCATCTAGCCCCAAACTAAGTAAACCTTGTACTATGGGAACCAGACAGCTGACAGAATACTTAAATACTTTTTTTTTGTAAATACATACTTATAATAAATACATACAGTACATCCAGACACAGAACAAACATCGATGTTAGTCACACAAATGTTAGTCCTGAGTGGGAATCGAACCCACGCCCTTCAGCTCGCGAAGCAGACCTACTACCAATGAACCAACAGGGATGTCAAAGAAAAAATCGACGTAAATAAAAAAAAAATATTATTACATTAATAGTATTTTGTGTTCGATCAGAACCCGGTGATAAACATAATGTACTCAAATCGCGAAAGTTTAAAAGTTACATTTTCTTAACAGTTAGACTAACAATATTTGGTATAAACATACATGTAATAAAATTGAGGAAATGCCATCGAGGTCAAACCATTTAACTTGATGTATGTATCCAAGAACATATACAGCATGACTGGTGAGACACCTACGATACTGAAGGAGCGTACTCGATACTCGATTCTTGTTATAATTATGTAATAAAACTAGGTACTTAATTTTTGACCAAATTTCCCTATAAATAAATGAAGCGTGGATATACTCCCGACGCTGATAACTATGTTTTGATTACGCTACAAGTACGTGTTTGTCTCGCCCGCTCGTCGTCGGCACGAGCGTCCTCATAACGTTTAGCTCGTGTCTCTGCGCGGTGTCCATGCGTTGCGTAATTGATACATAACTTTTGGTTGAGTTTACCTAGTTGTTAGTTAATATTTATTTTAGCGTATTTTTTTTTTCTTTGTATATAGCGCCATCTGACCCCAAACTAAGCAAAGCTTATGCTATGAAAGTCAGATAACTGATAGAATACTTAAATACTTTTTTTTTTTATAAATACATACTTATAATAAATACAGAACACCCAGACACAGAACAAACATTTTGTTTATACCATAAAATGTTTATCCTGGGTGGGAATCGAACCCACGCCCTTCAGCTCTTGAAGCAAACACACTACCAATGAACCAACAGGGCTGTCGCCAAATATCATCGCAGGTGTCTCACCAGTCATGCTGTATATACCTACGAGATGATTCCACGCGATCTGAACCACTTCCTTGGTAATTACCATGTACCTAACCATCGAAAGTCTCAAAGTAATGAGCGCCAAAGCAGCGATGCCCTGGACTTTGTTTTGTTACTCAAAGTTCTGTGTATCGCTGCAATGGTCATGGACATGCGTTATCTCTTACCATCAGGAGAGCGCATCGTTCGTCTCATTACTTTTACATAAAAAAAAAAAACCTACATTATAAGTTAACAATGTTTTGATGGTAAATCTTCATTGAAAACGGTTGTTTAGGTAGCTTTTTTATAATATAAATATTATATAAGCCTTAACCTTAAGCTTATAGTTATGCTAGGTATTAGACAGTCTACTGCAGTGAAGAGAATGAGACAATTTGGCGCACCTCAGTCGCTGTTTTGGCGGATGCTATTTCGTAGTGTCACTGGAACTTCGCCAATGATGGAGACAAATTGATTAAAGCATGTGTCTTCAGTTTGGTGCTTGGAAAGAATGTGCAGATGAAATTATACAAGCTTTACCATTACATCATTCAAACTTTAATCAACAATTAATTGATCGTAGCGATGATAGCTCAATGGTTAGCGCGGTAGGTTCGCATGCCGAAGGGCGTGGGTTCAAACCCCAACAACCACCACCACTTTTTGTTTTTTTGCTTAATTTTTATTTATTGTATACTATACTATATACCTTTAAGTTTTTTTCTATGTTTTATGTTTATTGTTTATTTTTTTGTATGTATGTATTGTAAATTATGTTGAAATGTGTTTTATGTCATAAATAAAGTGTTGTCTATTGTCTAACAATGAGCTTTAGCTGCCGGTGAAGGAAAAACATCGTGAGGAAACCATAGCATGGTGGTAGGGTACTTTCTAGTACTCGGCTGGCTAGCTACCACCCTCAAGTTTAAAATCTGCCGCTAAGCATTTAACGGTGTGTTCCGGCAGCCTCACTTGAGAGCCAGTTCCATTCCAGGCTAGGTGTGCTTTACCATCTTCGACCACACCTTCACTTAACATCAGGTGAGCTGTGGTCAAACGCCTAGCCTGTCAACTATTAAAAAAAAATATATTTATGTAAATAAATACATTTTTTTTTTCATGTAGTCTATAAACTAAGTAAACGCATATAATAAACACACAAGAATTGACCTAAAATAAAATTATATTTATTGGAATACATGGGTTGTAAATCGAAGATCATGGAAAAAATATGGAATATATTGATAGGATATTTAAAAAAATATGATAGACAGTGGTTAATTACGCACGCACACCCACATACTCACACACACACACACACTACGTTGTCATCTCATGTTACGCTTGATTATTTTTAGTTTATAAATACTGTTTACCTGTCGCACTTTATTTAGTAAACGCTTTAATTTGGTCCCTGCGATACAGGTTCTCCTAGTGCAGGGTCCACTAGAATTATTGTAGCCCCTAAATTATAGTAAATAAATTATTTTGTATTTGTATTTGTAATTCTTTAACCGAGAAGGCACGGCGTCAATGTAACTATTTCTTGCTTGTATTTATTCAGGTAAGTAACCTTGGACGGAGTTACCGTATGCCTGGACCGGTTTTATACATAGATTGTTTTAATATAATTACAATCAAGACAGAGATATTTAACGAGGATAACACACACATTAGTAATGTGAATTGAAGAGGTCCGGCTGACATTGTGCATCTTATCAGTTTGTCCTCTAATGCTTTCTAATATATTATTGGTATTGGATTTTATTTTAAGGTGGTTCGATTTCCATACAATTTTTTTTTTTCCATATATGGACAAATGGAGCATAATTTTACAGTGAAATCTTTTTTTTTTTTTTCAATGATTGACAGGCTGGGTGTTTGACCACAGGTCACCTGATGTTAAGTGAGGTGTGGTCGAAGATGGTAAATCACACCTAGTCTGGAATGGAACTGGCTCTCAAATGAGGCTGCCGGAACACATCGTTAGATGCTTGGCGGCAGATTTTCAACTTGAGGGTGGTAGCTAGCCAGCCGAGTACTAGAAAGTACCCTACCACCATGCTATGGTTTCCTCACGATGTTTTCCTTCACCGGCAGCTCAAGCTCATTGTTGGGGTTTGAACCCACGCCCTTCGGCATGCGCACCGACCGCGCTAACCACTGGGCTATCATCGCTACAAAAAACGCTAGTGAAATCACAGCTACTGGCATTTATTTTAGTCTTTATTTGCGGTAAATCACAATTAATTGAATAAACAAATGTTTGTCCTGGTGGGAATCGAACCCACGCCCTTCGGCACTTGGAGCAGACATACTACCTCATTGGTAGTATGTCTGCTCCAAGTGCTCCAACAGAGCTGTCTATATGATACAGATCTGAAAAATGTATATTATTGCATTTTGTTTTGTGTTATGAAATAAATTCTCTCTCTCTCTCTCTCTCTCTCTCTACTTCTCTACTTGGTGATAGATCTCCTTAGCAGGAGGTCATCTAGGTAGGCACCACCGCAGTACCAGTTATTCTGCCGCTAAGCACTAGTTCAAAGGGTACGAAAGTTCTGTGCATCGCTGCAATGGTCATGGACAGGCGTTATCTCTTACCATCAGGGGAACGTCTCGTTCGTCTCATTACTTTCTACATAAAAAAAAAAGCATATTTTGCTAGCTACGTACCACAACAACAACTCGGTAATGTTTACACAATACTGCTTGGCGGCAGAATATCTCATAGTGCGGTAGTACCTACCTAGACGACCTCCTGCTAAGGAAATCTGCCACCATTCTATCTATTTATACCGTCCGTGCGAAGCTAGCGCTGACCGTTACCATATCAATTCAAAGCAGATTTTTAAAGCGAAAACTTCTTTAAACATGTTCAGCGATTTTTGGTAGGGAAATAACTTCTGGGTTCGCGTTACAGACATGCCAATACGACGTGTTCTGTAGATACGTATTTTTTATCTTCGAATTTATATCACGTTAATTTCTGTGTACATTGTAGCAAAACTACTTCTTTATTGAGATTCACAAAAAAAAATTGCTATATTTGTATAACTGACAACTTTATCGCTAAGAGCGACCTCTATGTTTATAGTATAGTTAGGGGCCCGATGTATAATGCTATATCTTTTACTATAAATAAATTTGTAAATGTATTGTTTGTAATGTATTTATGTATTCTATCAGTTATCTGACTTCCATCACACAAGCTCTGCTTAGTTTGGGATCAGATGGCGCTGTGTGTATAGTCCTACGATATTTATTTATTTTTAATTAATGTTTGTTAAATAAAGATTTATTATTATTATTTCATTATGCCTGATAAAATCAGGATTTCAATTTGACTACGGTAACTCTATGTAACCTAACCTATTTTTGTTTTACTTAATAAAAAACCACAAAAAAATCTGTGTCTCGGTCAAGATTTTTAATTTAAATTTAAATTAATGAGACGAACGAGACCTCCTCCCGATTGAAAGATATAACGCCTATCCATGACCATTGCAGCGATACACAGAACTTTGAGTAGCAAAACAAACTCTAGGGCATTGCTGCTTTGCCGCTCATTTCGATGATTAATCTCAACAGCCCTGTTGGCTCATTGGTAGTATATCTGCCTTGAGAGCTGTAGGGCGTGGGTTCGATTCCCACTCAGGGCAAACATTTTGTGAATAAACACAATCATGTTTGTTCTGTGTCTGGGTGTTCTGTATGTATTATAAGTATGTATTTACAAAAAAAAAAGTATTTATGTATTCTATCAGTTATCTGACTTCCATCACACAAGCTCTGCTTAGTTTGGTGTCAGATGGCGCTGTGTGTATAGTCCCACGATATTTATTTATTTATTATTATTTATTTACACTACTGCTTGGCGTCAGAATATCAGGTACCGCGGCGTTGCCTACCTAGACGACCTGCTAAGGAGATCTACCACCAATCATCTCTTTAATCTGTCAAAACCAAGTCAGTTTCTATAGCTATAGGTTAGCTATAGAATACAGACAAAGCCGACTGCCCACTGCAACATAAAATAAGATTTCTAACTGTGCAACAGTCGTGTCTCAGGTTGCTGATCTAGGTCACAAGTTGTGCGCTTACTCTAGGCACCCACTGTAACTATAGAATAAGATGAACGTATTTAGAAAAGGGCGAATAGGAAATGAGGAAATAGAACGAGGTGGTAGGTAGTTCTTTTTTTTTTAATGGTTTACAGGCTAGATGTTTGACCACAGCTCACTTGATGTTAAATGAAGGCGTGGTCGAAGATGGTAAAGCACACCTAGCCTGAAATGGAACTGGCTCTCAAGTGAGGCTGCCGGAACACACCGTTAGATGCTTGGCGGCAAATTTTCAACTTGAGGGTGGTAGCTAGCCAGCCGAGTACTAGAAAGTACCCTACCACCATGCTATGGTTTCCTCACGATGTTTTTCCTTCACCGGCAGCTCAAGCTCATTGTTGGGGTTTGAACCCACGACCTTCGGCATGCGAACCTACCGCGCTAACCACTGAGCTACCATCGCTACAGCCACAGTTAGCTATCATCGCTACAGTTCTTCTTTGTAGGAGGTCGTTTAGGTAGATACCACCGCAGTAAAAGATATTCTTCCGCCAAATAAACATTATATTAGTAGCGATAACACCCTGGATTAATACATAGGCTATTTTTTTTATGTAGCGGGTAACACCGCGGGGCGCAGCTAGTACGATATAAAATTTACATCCTTTAAGGTTGTCTGGAAGAAATCGCTCTGGGCGATAAGATCGCCAATTGTTCCACTAGTGTTAAGTTTTACGTTGTTATAATTGGTGTACAATAAAGGTTTATTAATCTATTTCTATCACCTGCGCAAGAAAGCGAGAATGCGAGCTTGGACGATGGGACGAGGTTCATCTAGGATAGAAGTTCTTTTCTACGTGCATAGAATTCGTCGCATACATCCGAACGACGACATAGTCGACGTACCAAAAACTAGAACGAAACACCTTGATTCCACGTTCATTGTGCGTACTGCTAGACAGTGGAATGCGCTGCCTGAGTGGGGTTTTTAAATGTAAATTTAATGAGACGATCGAGGCGCTCTCCTGATGTTAAGAGATAACGCCTGTCCATGACCATTGCAGCGATACACAGAACTTTGAGTAACAAAACATAGTCCAGGGCATCACTGCTTTGGCGCTCATTACTTTAAGACTAGATGGTTAGTCTCAACAGCCCAGTAATTTCGCTAGCTGCAGTACCCTTCAAACCCGAACACAGTAACGTTTGCACACTACTGCTAGGCGGCAGAATATGTGGTACTGCGGTGGTACCTACCTAGACGACCTCCTGCTAAGGACATCTACCACCAAGTAAAATGGGTGTTCCCCATTGGATATAATTCGAGTATCTTCTTAGCAAGCGTGCTCAATCTTAGACCGCATCATCACTGAACATCAGGTAGAGATGGCGGTCAAACGTAAGCCTATTTCTTATTTAAAAAAAAAACTAAGAACCAAAGCTTCTTTTTGCACTGTTTTAGAAACAACTATGCAATTCGTCCCAAGGAATGCATTGTTATAAAAACCAATTTGGAAGGACGCGCTCGCGTCGTCTGGTTATCCTAGTATACTACAATATATTCTGTGAACTTGTCCGAGCATTCTTTGGATTATAGCCTGGCTGCAAAAACATTTTAAGGTTGTTCCGTTAATATGGTAGTATATCGAATATTCAAGGTATATATTTCAAGGTTTATTTCCGCTTAAGGTGGTTCGATTTCCATACAAACAATTTTTACCCATTTATGGAGCATAATTTTACAATGAAATCATTGCTACTGTCATTTATTTTGGCCTTCATTTGCGGCAAATCACAATTGATTGAATAAAACAGTAGATTATTAGCATATTTCTTTTTTTTTTTGCAATTTTCCATCAATAGAAAAAAAACAATTATGGAAATCGAACCACCTTAACAGTTGTTCCAGTTACAACAGTGATGAGCACTTAAATTTTAATAATTTGACAAAAACTTATAGCTTATGTGTTAATCCAGGGTGTCAGCTACCTCCATACCAAATCCATCAAATCCGTTCAGTAGTTTTTGCGTGAAAGAGTAACAAACATCCATCCAAACTTTCACATTATAATATTACAAGCTGCGCCCCGCGGTTAAACCCGCAACATGTTTCCGAAATAAAAAGTAGCCTATGTTCTAATCCAGGGTTTCAGCTACCTCCATGCCAAATTTCATTAAAATCCGTTCAGTAGTTTTTGCGTGCAAGAGTAACAAACATACAATCAAACTTTCACATTTATGGTATTAGTGGGAAAGTTTTTTTAGAGTTATACCTAATAAATATATATATATATATATATATATATATATATCGTAGGACTATACAATACACACAGCACCATCTGGCCCCAAACTAAGCAGAGCTTGTGTGATGGAAGTCAGATAACTGATAGAATACATAAATACTTTTTTTTTTAAATCATCATCATCATCATCATCCACAGCCTTCTTTACCCCACTGCTGGGTATAGGCCTCTCTCTTTACATACCATCTGCCTCGGTCCTGTGCCAATCTGGTCCAGGTTCGACCCGCGACGGTGACGATACCGTCGACCCATCTTGCGGCTGGACGACCGACGCTCGCTTCCCTTGCCTAGGCCACCACTCTTTTTGTAAATACATACTTATAATACATACAGAACAAACATTTGTTTATTCACAAAATGTTTGCCCTGAGTGGGGATCGAACCCACGCCATACAGCTCTCAAGGCAGATATACTACCAATGAGCCAACGGGGCTGTCAAAACATACGTATATGCATCAAAAGTTTGAAGGTGGGTGAACAACGGTCAGTATTTGAGACAAGCTAGCGATGCAGCTCAACCTTGTTCCAGTTTTAGACAAAGCGGAGAGATCGATGGACATTACGTTTGTTTAAGTATTTATGGTTTCAACAATTAACTTTGAAATTAACTTCCACCACTAACGTATTAAGAACTAGCTACCCGCCTCGGCTTAGCACGGGTGGAATGTAGATACTTATGTGGTGCATATGTAGGTTTTTGTAGCGATGATAGCTCAGTGGCGTAAAGGCGTAGGTTCAAAGCCCAACAATGAGCTTGAGCTGCAGGTGAAAAAGAAAAACGATCGTGGGGAAACCATAGCATGGTGGTAGGGTACTTTTTAATACTCGGCTGGGTAGTGGGTAGCTACCACTCTTATGGAAATCTTATGTCTTCTTATGTCGTCAAGCATCTAACTGTAAGCTCTCTCCAATTTCTATTCAGGATAAACGAAAAGTTTTGGGGTTTCTGCTTTTAGGGATTTTGTTTAATTCAAAACAACGTTTGTCAGGTGAGCTATGTACTTATTATTCAAATTATCTTTACATAGTATAAAACAAAGTCGCATCCCGCCGTCTGTACGCTTAGATCTTTTAAACTACGCAACAGATTTTAATACGGTTTCCATCAATAGACAGAGTGATTCAAGAGAAAGGTTTAAATGTATAATAATTTTTTTTTAATGGTTGACAGGCTAGGTGTTTGACCACAGCTCACCTGATGTTAAGTGACGGTGTGGTCGAAGATGATAAAGCACACCTAGCCTGGAATGGAATTTATGTAATTATTATTGTAAATATCTTGAAACTATGTCCACAAGCGGCGGGACAACTTTCTTTAACACTTTAAAAATATTTGTACCTATACTAATACTATAAAGATTTGTATTTTTGTATGTAACGAATAAACTTGAAAACTATTGGACCGATTTCAGAAATTCTTTCACCGTTGGGGAACTACGCTATCCCCGGGTGACATAGGCTACTTTTTTATATATTTTACCCACGAGAACGAAAACTACGCGGGTGAAACCGCGAGGCGTCCGCTAGTTTATGATAAGAACATAACATTTGAAAATAACTCAATTTTTATAAATAAATAATCTTCTAAACGTTGCAGTGCTCGATAGAATCCATATTTTAATGTATCACATACTACTTCTTAACTTCCTAAATTGAACACAGTTTTAGATAATAAAATATTTCATTTAAGATACGAGGTGTATCTTAATAATTATCTCATTTTAACATACCAATGTTACGAAATAGCTCTAACCCTAACAGAATACATCGGCTAGCTCTCTTTAACACTAGGCGAATAAAAGAGATAGAAACAAAGTCTGACGACAGACGTAGACGAATCGATTTATTAGGTCCCCGACCAATATCTGTGGACGTGGCAATGTGACGGAACTAAATATTTTTAAGGGTTAACTGTTAGGTTTGTATTGAAATTTCGATAGTGGTTCCACCAGGCATGTCTGCATAGTTACATACACTGTAGGCAGAGTTATTACGATTGCTATTTGCATCAGAAACGCTGTGGAGGAGCTTTTGATATTTACGCAATGATTAAGGTTAAAATGCACTATGCGACGCAACTCGCATAAAAATAATAACATAAATAATTGCTTCTTTGGACGAAACATGAAAAAATAATGTTACTGGATTGTTAAATAAATTATGCAAAACTTGCGTTTTTTTGTTGGGCTGTGGTCAGGTAGTATAAACATACTACCTGACCACAGCCCACCTGATGTTAAGTGACGGCGTGGTCGAAAATGGTAAATACATCTAGCCTGGAATGGAACTGGCTCTCGAGTGAGGCTGAACACACTGTTAGGTGCTTGGCGACAGATTTTCAACTTGAGCGTTGTATCTAGCCAGCCGAGTACAAGAAAGTACCATACCTGAGAGCTGTAGGGCGTGGGTTCGATTCCCACTCAGGGCAAACATTTTGTGAATAAAAAAATGTTTGTTCTGTGTCTGGGTGTTCGGTATGTATTATAAGTATGTATTTACAAAAAAAAAGTATTTATATATTCTATCAGGTATCTGACTTCCATCACACAAGCTCTGCTTAGTTTGGGGTCAGGTCGCGCTGTGTGTATAGTCCTACGATATTTATTTATACCACAATGCATGGTTTCCTTCACCGGCAGCTCAAGCTCATTGTAAGTGTTTGAACCCACGCTCTTCGGCATGCGAATCGACCGCGCTAACCACTGAGCTACCATCGCAACAAAGCTATAAAGCGATGTCATTAAAATTTGGATGTAGACGGTAGATATGCAGCTACAACACAAAACTGTTTTCCCCTATTTTGTTAATATTAGTTTTTTAATTGGCTCCCTCAATATAAGCAAATTAAAAGTGATAATTCATACCAGAAATACACAATATAGGTACAACAAGTAACATGTTAGTTATCATGACACAGGTAATATGTCTGGCCTGAATAATGAGAGAGCGAAGTAAATCGTAGTCATTAAAACTTAACGACATTTTCTTCTAAAATTAGACTACCTGATCACGTATACAAAGTCGTCTGTCTTTCGATATGTATAAAGGCTATAAATTAGTACAAACTGTCGTCCAGTATCGCGTAGAGAAACCATCTATAGAATACTCTCATTTCATTTACATAACTCAACTTGTTCTAAAACAAGGTGCTATCGTTTTTGCATAAAAGTTGTTTTGGCATAACTCGGACTTGATCAATACGCCTAAAGAACTTGATTATAAAATGGGTACCATTATAATCTCGCATCGTTTCTAAAGGTTTGACCTGATCAATAATTCTTGTTTGCGAAATTAATAAATCCCAGATCCCGTCCAAGAATTAGCGAAAAGGCCCATATTTCTGAACGAACAATAAACAAATAATCTATCTCTGTCGAAAAACGGCCGGACCGAAATTCAGATACGCATCTCTTGGCTAACGACCGATGAATCACCTTTGATGTTCTGTTCAGATTACGGCATAATATCACTATCTCAACAGTTTCAAAATGGTCTTACAGTACTGAACCGAAAGCAGCTGGACTGTCCTAGACTTTGTTTTGTTTAAAGAATTTTTTTTTTTAATTCAAAACTCGCTCGGGTCTTCCCGTCTTCGCACGGAAGGCCCGTGTACTTAAAATAGACAGAAATCACAACTCAAGGGGGGTTGAACATCTGTCACCAAGTCTCACAATTAATTTTTTTTTTTAATACGGATATGTCCGCGTTTGCCCATCAACTCGCCTGATGGTAAGCGATGATGTGGTCGAAGATGAAGCACGCTGACTTAGAAGATACATATACACTCTGACCTTGAAAACATTTAGATTAATTATCTCTCAGGAAACAAGAAAGCCGGCAGCTTGTTCCATTCCTTGGCCGTACGGATGAGAAACGTAGAGTCAAAACGTTTCGTGCGTACCCAAGGAAAGTCCACTATGTATGGGTGGTAGTGGGTCGAATTTCTACTTGTCCTGTAGTAAAGATGGGATGGAAGTACAAGGTCGTACAGCTCAGCTCATTCACCTATCACGTTATCTATTATCGTAGAATATGTAACAAAAATACCTTAACTGAAATACCTATACAATAATGTTGACCCACTTTTATCGCAGTAACTATTAATTTATTCTTTGAAATGGTGAGGTGACTGTACTTCTTATCAGTACAAAGGTAACAGAATTATACAATCTACTTATCAAAGCCGACCGTCTACCGTCCGTACACATTGTCGATATTTTCCTTAGACACAACTGGTACTAAAAGTTTTGGCTCTTTTTTTTAATTCGTCCATTCTTTTTTTTCCATGATTGACAGGTTAGGTGTTTGACCACAGCTCACCTGATGTGAAGTGAAGGTTGTTAAAAACGAGCTTGTTACGTCAAATTTATCTGGTCGGTCCTTTTTCCAGGGCCCACACGATATTCTTTTGCGACCCATACTTTGTGAATTGCTGATCTAGAGCAATAGCTGGTTTTTTTTTTAATTTCAACCCATATTGTTCAACCGTACCATATTTTATGGATAAAAACAAGTATACTAACAAGATGTAGGTACATTTTTAAGGAAAACTTCAATGATATTTAACAATGTCATTGCGATCGCTGATTAAAATGATTTTGCATAAATTTATTAGTTCAAAGACGAAACTTCTTAGCATTCTATGGTATCAACTAACGAATCCATCGGGTTGCTGGGATAAGAACCAATGACTTGCGATCCAGGTGTATGTTTAAGGGGTCCCTTTACATAAGTATTAACGCTTTCTTCACTGCCCAGGTGTTGATATGAAACCCAACGCTTTGCTCTTTTTTTATGGTCGACTGGCTAAGGATGTTGACAGCTCAACTGATGTTAAGTGACGGTGCGATCGAAGATGGTAAAGCACAACTAGCCTGGAATGGAACTGGCTCTCCAGTGAGGCTGACGGAACACACCGTTAGAAGCTTGGCGGCAGATTTTCAACTTGAGGGTGATAGCTAGCCAGCCGAGTACTAGAAAATACCCTACCACCATGCTATGGTTTCCTCACGATGTTTTCTTTCACCGGCAGCTCAAGCTCATTGTTGGGGTTTGATCTTTTGCCCTTCGGCATGCGAACAGACAGCGCTAACCATTGAACTAGCATCGCTACAAATGATAAAATAGGTAACAAAGGTGGCGCTGTTATAGTACATCGGGGACAAAGTACTGAATGAATGAATTATTCCAGCAATTAATTATTTGCATTATTTATTTTATTGCATTCATGTTTAGCTTTATCACGGTTTTGTTATCTTATTATATTCTCAAAATTAGTTGCCTTCAAGTCGCGAGTGAATTGATTTTTTTTTCTGTGAGCGAGCTCCATCGTAGACCGCATCTTCACTTACATCAGACGAGGCGGCAATTAAAAGCAAACCCATTAAAAAAAAATGGTTTAATTTTGTAAATAAAACTGTTAATAATAATCACCATAATATGCCCTTTGTCCACCGCCAAAAATGTATTTAATAATGTAGAGTCATCCTAAAATAATTTAATCAAATTAAATTTAAATCATTTATCGACTTTTAACATTGATGTTATCAATAAAATATATTATGTATTTTGTATTTGCATGAAAACGTTAAAGAGCATTTTTTTTTAAATGAAGTCGAAAAATACGAGGTCGGGTAACCTATTTCAATAATTTTACATGTCATAAGGCATATTGCGATATAACAATTTACTCCATTAATTCGTCTTGTTACATACATTTTACAGCGCTGATGCAACAAAATACGGGCGTCATGTATTGAGAACTCAAACGTACACTTTCTCTAATAAATGCTCCAATGCTAATCGGATTTACTTAAAACTTGAACGATGCATGCATTTACAGCAAAAGTAATTGTATAGCACGACGACCCAAGCGTGATTTCAACTGCATTAAGTGATATGGTTACACCTGGCTATTTCTATTTATAGAGGCAAGCCTTGTTTAGTAGTAATGAAAAAATTGAATACCTGAGACACTTATCGCGGCAGTTAGCTAGTAACGTAGACACTTTCGCACTTTTGCATCAATCCACACAATATATATAATCCAGCACGAGGGTTTCGTGAGCGTTAGGGACCGGCTAGCGTCCAAGCCACTTCGCCACTAAATTTATTGATTTCGTAGCGTTACAAAACAACAAAAGATATAAAACGGGCCGGCTGCACACCCCCGCGCGGGCCGAATCGATCAGAATGATAATTGTCGCGCACAAAGACTACTGACTACTCACCTAGACAGGCGGAATGTACACACACATAAAACAACAACACTCAATTTTATGTCAACAATGTTCCGAACACTTGGCGTGACGCGCAATGTACACTTTATAGCACTTGTTTGTAATGTTTTTGATCGTTTTTATGGTTAATTAGTGCGAATTAAGAGCGATTTGTGTCGCGGAGACGCGAGCGATTCGACGACCGCTAGCAAGATGGCTCCGTGTGGCGTGTATGCCGAGCGGCGGACGCCCCCCGCGCGTCTCGCGTACGTGCAATGAAAGATAGGTGGTGGGTACACGCGGCGATGGCAGTTCAGAGACCGATCCCTAGTTATATCCGCCGAGAATGGAGCGAGCGTTAGCTAATTTATTTACTAAAGTTGCGCTAACGTTTAGTTAATTCTAAAACTACGCGTAAGTTTTTGGTAAAGTCACCTCTACTTTACTAGGGCATGGACCGTGACTTTAGACTGTAATTAAAACTTATTTAAGATAGGTACTTGACAATTTAACTACTTGCTACTAGCAAAGTGTTTATCCAATAATAAAAAAAAAAATGTCTTGAATCTTTTTCGCGAAAAATCATTTTGTATGGTACAAAAAAAAACCAAAGTTACTTACTTGAGTTTTTGAATAAGACACAAATATGCACAATTAAATTATTTAATATATGTTTCATCAAAATTATGTTAGATAAATCTAACAGATTGATTTTGATATATTTACAATATAATGAAATTTTATTGTAGACCAACAATTCACATTGTGTTAAACGGCGGCCAACAATCAGTTTTACTAAAAATATTAAGTTTTTTAACTATTTTTCTCAATCTACAAGCAAACTAACTAAACAAGATTGATTTATGGCCGAATCATCCGACGATGAATCTCACGACACATCGCCACATCTATACCAGCCGCAGTTCTTTCCCTTCACACCGCTTTGCCCGTGCGGGATCCCCCCCTACCCCGCTCCCTGTCCTCTGCCTACCGACCTCTTATATACTGCTCTCTTTACAACAGAAAAAAACACCAATTTCCCAAATTCCCGATGTGGACCGCGCTCTCTCGCTCGCGGCGGACCTAAGATGGCCGACCGGCTTCCATTTTGATCGCAGATTACGAGCCGTCGCGTCCCTGGTCGCTCAAAACCTAACCGATGCGTTGTCCTGTCATTACTCGACGCATTATGAACATATTGCACACATTTTTAGGCTAATTTTTGACGTTTGATACAACGGTGACATTATTTTAGGCATAACAGTTGAAATTGGCATCGAACGGCGCCGATTCCGGTTATTGTATTGATTGAGCGTGCCCTGAGCGGGGTTGAAAGAAAGTCCACGATCCACTAGCGGGTATAAATGCCGTGTTAAAATGTAGCCGCGAAAAGCCGATGGTTTTGTCTCTTTCGCGTCTACCTGCCCGCCTTCGGCCAGTGTTATACAGCTCTTTGTACTTAATGGTGTATTAAAACGCTTCGGACGGAAACCCGGTTGAAATAGCGCTATAATTCTAAAGAATAGTACGTATTTGCAATGCAAATTAGTAGTCTCAGATATAATGACATAGCTGGATTCTGTTTTGCATGAATACTAGTGATTGTTGTTGTTTGCTTAATTATTTACGATTGTTAGTAAAGAATGACATAACAACACAAAAATAACTAACGAAAAAAAACAATGGAGTATAGATACGTTGTATTGGCTACGCGAATCTATAAAATCATAGCAAACAATATCGATATTAAAACTCGCTTTTAAAACTGAATTTAAAAACAAAGTTAAAAAACAATTATAGGTAAACTAGAACTACATTAATTTTTTTATACATTTTTAATAGTTAATTATGTAAAAATATGTAAATGGAAAATAATAATGTAGAGTCTTAATAAAACTTTATTTATAAATAATTAACACCATTGCAGTGCCAATATAAAAGCAGTAATTACTCAGTTAGGGGATGTGAAAGTAGACCACACATCTTGTTACTCAAAATTTTGGGTACCGCTGCAATGGTCATGGACAGACGTTATCACTTACCATATTTTATCGACTAAATGAAATTAATATTTTTCTTAGTTTTCGAAATACAAGAACTAAATATTTTGTGGCGATAATAGCTTAGCGGTTGCGCGGTCGGTTCACGTCGATAGACGTGAGTTCATATTTTTAGTACTCTGCTAGGTATCTACCACCCTCAAGCTGAAAATCTGCCGGCAGGCATCTAACGGTGTGTTCAGACAGCCTCACATGAGAGTCACATCCATTCTCGGTGTGTTTACCATCTTCGACCACGCCGTCACTTAACATCAGGTAGCCCTTCAACCAATAAAAATACCGGCCAAGTGCGAGTCGGGGTCACGCACGAAGGAATCCTTACCATTAACTATAAAAACGGCAAAAAAATCACGTTTGTTGTATGTAAGGGGAGCTCCTTTAAATATTTATTTTATTCTGTTTTTTAGTATTTGTTATAGCGGCAACAGAAATATATCATAATTATGTGAAAATTTCAACTGTTTAACTATCACGGTCCATGACATACAGCCTGGTGACAGACGGACAGACAGACAGTGGAGTCTCAGTAATAGGGTCCCGTCTTACCCTTTGGGTACGGAACCCTAAAAATTACCATCACAAACGCAACAAGAAAAACCCAAAGCTAAAACCAAGTAGGACTATAAAAGTATAAACTATAAAGCAACCGCATTCTTAGAATGCTTTTATACATACTCGTACATCTGTATCCGATGTCGCGGTAGAAGCTTTACTGTCGGCTTATCTTACGATAACATAAATTCAAATTCCTTCATTTAAATAGTCAGTATTAGATACTTGTTCGCTCTACAGGAAGGATCTAAAATATATTATTTTATATAATATGTTGTAGCGATGATAGCTGAGTGGTAAGTGCGGTCGATTCGCATGCCGAAGGGCGTGGGTTCAAACCCCAACAATTTAAACAAGTAAAAAATCAGTCGCCAAGCCTAACGGCGTGTTCGGGCAGCCTCACTTGAGAGCCTAATGGTAAGCGACGCAGGGGTCGAAGAAGAAGCACGCAGACCTAGAAGATATGTATTCACTCGGGCCTTGAAAAGATCTAGATTATATCTCTCAGGAAACAAGGAAGCCAGCAGTTTGTTCCATTCCTTGGCCGTATGGGTGAGAAACGTAGTCAAAACATTTGGTACGTACCCAAGGAAATTCCACTATGTATGGGTAGTGAGCCGTCTTTCTACTTATCCTGTGGTAAAAAGGGGATGGAAGTCGTACAGCTCAGTAGCACATTCTCCGAAATGAATCCTGTAAAAAATTGACAGACTTGCTACCTTCCGGCGGTGTTCAAGACTTAAAAGATGCATCTGTATGAAATTTCAAGTGGATATGTCCAGTAGCACGTTTTTCGATAATACCACAGGAACCCTAAAAAATTTCTAATTTAAAAGTAAGCTATACATTAAACAAGGTAATGAACTATGTAGACTATGGTAGACGTGCTCTAGAGTGGAGACCACGTATTGGCAAACGTAGCGTATATAGGACGCCCTGAGACTCGATGGAGTGACGATATACGTAGGACAGCTGGCTGGCTGGTGGATGGAAGCGAAAAGCCGAAGATCGGGCTGAGTGGCGTGTCTTTGGAGAGGCCTATGTCTAGCAGTGGATGAGCTATGATAAGCAGTGGACATCTATAGGCTGATGATGATGATGATGAATGAATATGATGAATATTATGTGTGGCAAATTTTATTCAAATCCTTTCAGCCGTTTTTGTGTGATTAAGTAACAAACAAGCTCTTGGTGGTAGATTTCCTTAGCAGGAGGTCGTCTAGGTACTCGTAGGTACCACCGCAGTACCAGATATTCTGCCGCCAAGCAGTAGTGTGCAAACATTACTGTGTTCCGGTTTGAAGGGTACTGCAGCTCGCGAAATTACTAGGCTGTTGAGACTAACCATCTAGTCTCAAAGTCATGAGTGCCAAAGCAGCGATGCCCTGGACGTTATTTTGTTACTCAAAGTTCTGTGTATCGCTGCAATGGTCATGGACAGGCGTTATCTCTTAACAGCGCTCGAGCGCCTCGATCGTCTCATTACTTTTACATAAACAAAAAAAAACTCACATTTATAATATTAGTAGGATTCCATTCACTCAAATAAATTGAAAAAAAAAAGATCATTTATAACATTTTTGTGTGATTAAATGTGTCAGCTTTTAGTACATATTCATTAGCTACAGATTTCTCAAACAGGTTTTGATTAATAGCAACATTAATTTCAATTTAATATATGCCTCGGTGAATAATAATAATTATTATAATGATGATTAGAGATGAGCCATCATCGACTTCTTTTTAAACTAGACTTTAATAGTAGCAATAATACTATTTTTTAATCGACTGACACAGCAGGAAAACGTTTTTACAACGTGTTACCTACATTTTTATTATAAAGGTTTTTTTTTTATGTTAAAATAATGGGACAAACGGTACGCTCATGACCATTGCATCAATACACAGAACTTTGAGTTGCAAAACGAAGTCCGGGGCATCGCTGCTTTGGCGCTCAATACCTTGAGACTTAGATGGTTAGTCTCAACAGCCCAGTACCCACTTGGTGGTATTTCCTTAGCAGGAGATCGTCTAGATAGGTACCACCGCAGTACCAGATATTCTGCCGCCAAGCAGTAGTGTGCAAACATTACTGTGTTCCGGTTTGAAGGGTACTGCAGCTAGCGAAATTACTGGGTTGTTGAGACTAACCATCGAGTCTCAAAGTAATGAGCACCAAAGCAGTTTTATTACTTAAAGTTCTGTGTATCGCTGTAATGGTCATGGATAGGAGTTATCTCTTACCATAAGAAGTGCGTCCCGTTCGTCTCATTATTTTTCACATAAAAAAAAAAGTAATTTCGTTAGCTACAGAACAGCCCATCAAATCCGAACACAGTATTTACACTACAGCTTGGCGGTAGAATATCTGGTACTGCGGTGGCACCTACCTAGACGACCTCCTGCTAAGGAGATCTACCATCAACCACCAAGTAACTAGTATACCTTGCTAAAATGTGTGACAACAGAACGCTACCGTGTGTAGAAGATTTTTTAATTTTTCAGTATATGATCCTATAACAGGCAATGCAATTTCAGAAGTGTTTATATTTTATATTATATCTATGTAAAAAAAACTTCAAAACTTAATCATTGATGTGACTTAAAAAGCTGCCATACTAAAGTGGGACTGGGCTGGACACGTCTGCCGAATGCCAGCGGAGCTATGGGCGGAAACCACCACCGACTGGGTCCCGGAGGTTAAACGGCCACCAGGCCGGTCTAGAAGACGGTGGAAAGATGAGTTCGATACTCACAACAAGGAGTGGACCTCAATAGCACTAGTATTATATCCATATAATTATGTATTTATGACCTAGGTACAATGTTTGTTTATTTCAGGTATTCATGAAGATGACATTCAATGGCTGAGTCAATACAGAACCATGGTCAGAAGTAAAATCAAGATGGCACAAAACTTCACAGACAAGACAAAAGCTTAACCATAAGAACAGCCGGAACTTTTAATCGCAGTGGAAAGTGTTGCAATTACCATGTGGAGCGGAATTGGTGAGTAGAATAACAAACCATCAATAGAAAAGAAAGTAACAGATGTTCATAACTCTTAAGTGACTTTTCAAACACAGTGATGGAGTTATTCTCTAAAATTATACTAGGCATACATTGTCAGACAGTTCCTCCTCGCAGTCCTCACCACAGGTTGTACAATTACCTATTCTGTTCCACAGGCAGCTTGTGCCAGTGACACACAAATTTTTAAGTACAATATATTTTATATTATTTACTGATATCAATTACACTTTGTTGTTAATTCTTTTTAAAATTGTTATCAAAAAAATGAGAGAATAATAATAGTTACAATAATCAGCTTTCTTCTTTCTTTCAGAATCCTGGTGACATAAATTATTGAAAAAGCTGCGAAAAGAAAATTGCAGGTTCAACCATACATAATCTTGCTTGGAAGTTTGCAAAATATCGTGCAAGCATACATTGCCACAGACAGTGTTACATACGCTGTCATCTCTACGAAAGAAGCATGTGACTTGCTACTAAAGTTATTTCATGTGTTAAATACAGGATTCCTTAAAGCCAAGTGAACATATTCATTTAATAATCCAGCAATATATTATTCTGTATATACTACTATTCTGCATTTAATTGTACACTAATTATATACTATTGTTTGTTAAATTGTACTATTGTGTTTCTCATTGTACTGTTATTTTTTATTTTATGTGATTTTTTGCTAAATCATCATCATCATCATCATCATTTCAGCCGTAGGACGTCCACTGCTGGACATAGGCCTCCCCCATTGACTTCCATAAAGACCGGTTGGAAGCGGCTCGCATCCAGCGCGTTCCTGCGGTCTTTACTAGGTCGTCTGTCCACCTCGTGGGTGGACGTCCTACGCTTTGCTAAATAATAAGTATTTATTATTATGGTCAATTTATGACTTAAAAATTTATATTAGAGATATGGTTCACTTGTATAGGTAATAATAATTGTAAACTATTGTGTGTGGAG
Source organism: Biston betularia (assembly GCA_905404145.2). Lineage (NCBI taxonomy): Eukaryota > Metazoa > Arthropoda > Insecta > Lepidoptera > Geometridae > Biston > Biston betularia. Next base: position 4,481,072 of record FR989889.1, on the reverse strand, counting down.
TTGTACTGTTGTATTTTTAATTGTACTATTATTTTAAATTGTGTTTTTACTATAATATATTCAACGCTCAATTAATTGCTTTTTTTTTCTAATCACTCCCAAGAGACATCAAAAAGGAAACTAACAATATGATAGTGTAATTGTGATACAAATCTCAATCTAGTTAGAAGCGTTTTCATATACAATGCTTCTTGATTTTCACATTTGTTTTGTTATGTTTCAGGAATGGTTAGTCTTCTTGACTCAGTTGGTTGAATTTATTGGAGCTCAATCCTTTAAAATGTCCATTATGTTAACCGCTTTTTGACAGCTCATACAAAGTGGACGACATAACTTTGTACAGCGTCTAGCAAAATAAATCTCACACAAATTAATACGTTAACGAACTCGAACGTGAATTCGAACTCGAAAGTGAATTCGAACTTGAACTCGAAAGTGAACTCGAACTCGAACGTGAACTCGAACTCGAACGTGAATTCGAACTCGAACTCGAAAGTGAACTCGAACTCGAACATGAATTCGAACTCGAACTCGAAAGTGAACTCGAACTCGAACGTGAACTCGAACTCGAACGTGAATTCGAACTCGAACTCGAACGTGAACTCGAACTCGAACTCGAACGTGAACTCGAACTCGAACGTGAATTCGAACTCGAACTCGAAAGTGAACTCGAACGTGAATTCGAACTCGAACGTGAATTCGAACTCGACCTCGAATGTGAATTCGAACTCGAACTCGAACGTGAATTCGAACTCGAACGTGAATTCGAACTCGAACGTGAATTCGAACACGAACTCGAAAGTGAACTCGAACTCGAACGTGAATTCGAACTCGAAAGTGAATTCGAACTCGAACTCGAACGTGAATTCGAACTCGAACGTGAATTCGAATTCGAACTCGAACGTGTATTCGAACACGAACTCGAACGTGAATTCGAACTCGAACGTGAACTCGAACTCGAACTCGAATTCGAACTCGAACGTGAATTCGAACTCGAACGTGAACTCGAACTCGAACGTGAACTCGAACTCGAACTCGAATGTGAATTCAAACTCGAACTCGAACGTGAATTTGAACTCGAACTCGAACGTGAACACGAACTCGAACTCGAACGTGAATTCGAACTCGAACTCGAACGTGAATTCGAACTCGAACTCGAACGTGAATTCGAATTCGAACCCGAACGTGAATTCAAACTCGAACGTGAACGTGAATTCCAACTCGAAAGTAAACTCGAACGTGAATTCGAACTCGAAAGTGAACTCGAACTCGAACGTGAATTCGAACTCGAACTCGAACGTGAATTCGAACTCTAACTCGAACGTGAATTCGAACTCGAAAGTGAACTCGAACTCGAACGTGAATTCGAACTCGAACTCGAATTCGAACTCGAACTCGAACGGGAATTCGAACTCGAACGTGAATTCATACTCGAACGTGAATTCGAACTCGAACTCGAAAGTGAACTCGAACTCGAACGTGAATTTGAACTCGAAAGTGAACTCGAACGTGAATTCAAACTCGAACTCGAACGTGAACTCGAACTCGAACGGGAATTCGAACTCGAACTCGAAAGTGAACTCGAACTCGAACGTGAATTCGAACTCGAACTCGAAAGTGAACTCGAACTCGAACGTGAACTCGAACTCGAACGTGAATTCGAACTCGAACGTAAACTCGAACTCGAACGTAAACTCGAACTCGAACGTGAACTCGAACTCGAGCGATTTTTTTGTTAGATTATCGCCAGCTATACTATTCTTCATACCGCAGCACAATAATATTTATACACTACACGGAAAAAAAGAGTCAAAGAGGTTTCTTTCGATCAAAACATTTGGTTTGCTTGAACATATTTCTTTCAGTCAAAGAAATTGTTTTAAAATACAATGATAGTATATTGAACTAAATTGGTAACTTTCTTGATTGAATATAGCAATATTACTTTAACCTGAACCAAAACATCGTTGTTTCAACACAATAAATCTTACTTGCCCGAAACTAAACCGAATTTTTGTTTTAATACTTTAATTTAGTTGTTACAAAAATGTATGGTATCGGATCAACTAATTTGATGATCTTATATGAAATAGAAGAAAAAGCTAAAGGAAAGTAATAAAATGTTACCTTTATGTTACATTTGATTAAACTAAAAATATACGAATATACGAACCAGATATTAGTTCAAGTCAAAACTATATTAATTTGTTACGATACTCTAAATTTTTCACTCAAAATTACGATTTTTTCTGCCCGAACATAGTAAGTTTTATCTGGAAACACTCAACTTAGTTTAAAACATTTATTTACTTGAAATAAGATTAGATAAGATTTTATTTTCTATCTGGAAAAATATAGTAGTTTAATGTAAAACGCGCAGAGCTTTCTTAGAACATCAAGTAATTTGAACCAAGACAGTTATTGTTTTATTTAAACAAATAAATAGTTTGTTTGCTATCGAAACCTGTACATTACTTTAATCTAAATACGCCAAAGTTAAGAACAAGATTATGTTAATTTTGGTTGTAAGAAACCATCGTCTTGGTACTGTTTTGGAAAACCGTTCGCTGGAACGAAGACTATCATTATCTTAATTCAAGATTATAGTATATTCAACAAATCTACAGTATTATTTTAGTCGAGCGCGGTTTAAATTCGTCTAAACGAAAATCCTTCTGGAATTTAAAGAAATATATAGTCTTAGACCACACCATTTTACTGCATGGTGCATATATACACGGATATTTGCTTGAATCAAAGTATTCTTATTATCCGTGCATGTATAATACATGCATATACACTACATTAGTGTTTACATTACACCCGTGCGAAACCGGGGCGGGTCGCCAGTGTACCATAAAATTATATTTAAAAAGTCACAAAATACAAGGAAACATCGACACTTATAATCAATTACAATTCGATCAATTTATTTATTTGTGAAAATAACAATGAAAATTATACAAATTATACATGCAATCTGGCGGACTCCGGACAAGGAATTCTGTTTCCCAGCGCGGACCACTTCCTTAATTCTTTACTTCAATAAGTAAGTGTTTTTTTTTTTAATGGTTGACAGGCTAGTTGTTTGACCACAGCTCACCTGATGTCAAGTGAAGGTGTGGCCGAAGATGGTAAAGCACACCTAGCCTGGAATGCAACTGGCTCTCAAGTGAGGCTGCCGGAACACACCGTTAGATGCTTGGCGGCAGATTTTCAACTTGAGGGTGGTAGCTAGCCAGCCGAGTACTAAAGTACCCTACCACCATGCTTTGGTTTCCTCACGATGTTTTCCTTCACCGGCAGCTCAAGCTCATTGTTGGGGTTTGAACCCACGCCCTTCGGCATGCGAACCTACCGCGCTAACCACTGAGCTATCATCGCTACAAAAACGTTTTACAATGGAAACAAAAATTTGAGCTTTAAACCTATTAGAACTGAAATTGTTATACGTTCTTTGTTTACTTGTTCTTTAATAGCAGGCCTTGAGCGACAAATATCGACTACATTTTTAAAGCTACAAACAACATTACAATCGCAAAATACTTACATGAAAACATCAATACTTATCGATGTATTGTCGATTGCAGGCAATGGTGAGCGGTCACCATAGTGCCATAGGGGTCATTGCTCTCGACGAGGTGATCCCACCAATTTAACCGGACCTACTCCTCCCTCTCCGCTTCACACAAGCATAGCTTATCTGAGGCGTTGTTGGAAAGAGGAGGGATCTTGATAAATCGGACGGTTACGAGCTTTTGAAGGAAGTTGACGCGGCATGTTTTGTGCGTTTGATAAATTGGTTTAGGTGCCGTATGGGTGAATCTCCGGTTATAGTTTACATGTATTTTTTTTAAACACTCATTAGACACTGGACTATTACTGTTTAAATTATACAGATCATTATAAGTGAGATAGATTGGCCAATAATAAATAATTGGTATTTTTCTCGAAATGTCCTTTCTCAGTATGATTTTTCTCAAAATGTTGACGTTAGTAATTCCATATTACTAAAACAAATATAAAGAACACAGTTTTCTATGCTTGTTGTTTTTCTATTATCAGATTATATCTGAAACAATTACAATGACGAAAATGACTTTGTTTCGTCTATGACCTAGCCACCTAGGTACATATGTATATTGTATATGTGCATTTGTACATAATATATGTATGTAGGTCTGAACATTATAAAGCACTATAGACTACCTGAAGTCAATTTACAGACACCTCAAAAAAATCGTTGTCAAAAATTAAATAGTATTAAAATTACAACTAATAAACGTCAACATAACTTAATCAATGTAATGTCAAAATAATATGTCACAATTAAAAAAAAAGGATGCTAACTATATGATTATAAATTTAATTTCATTCGATTATTTTAATTACATTAAACTAAATTTCAATTATTTATTCAAATTGACGTCATTAAAAAACATCTCTATAGAGTATGTTTTTTAGCTAATAAGTTAGTTGTGAGTTGATTTAAAAAAAAAGTATTTATGTCCTGTTCACTACGACTTCTCACTGCCGTAAAATAAGTCTTAGTCACAATTAAAATTACAAAGTCACGACCTCAGTCCAGTCTCCAGTCCATGACCTAGTAACATAGAGATGGCTATACTAGAACTTTTTAAAATTAAATTAAACTACTACATAGAAAGCCAAAATATTCAAATTAGTTTCATAAAATATGTATCAGTAAAAAATACAAAATAAATACAAAAAAAAACTTTACAAACCGAATTAGTGCAATCTCTATTTCTCAATATAACTCTACGTTGGTAACAAAAGATTCCAGAATAGTTTTAGAAACAATCCAGCTATTGACGGACGCGATTTGATCAACGTGTCGACCGTTGAGTGCTATTTCCGTTTCACGTTCTTAAATTATCATTAATAGCTGCAGATTTTTTCATGTTAGCATTTAGTTTGCATAATGTTTATCTTCGTAATTAGCTCGTAATCATTTAATAGAATATCTGCTTCAAAAACTGTCTAACGAACGACCGAACTGTCTAACGAACGAACCCAGCTAGGGTTCGATTCCCAAAAAGACAAACATTTAATTCACAATTCGATGTATAAAGTTATCTTTTTGTATTTATTTTAAATTTTTACTGATAGTAAACTTTTATTTTATGAATCTAATTCGATGTCGCGGTAGAAGCTTTACTGTCGGCCTATCTTCCTTCATTTAAATAGTCAGTATTAGATACTGGTTCGCTCTACAGCAAGGATATAAAATATAAAACTTTAAGGTTTTTTTCATATACCAGTAATGTAACAAACGACACGACTGTTTTATTTAAGCAATTCGATTTTTTTATACGTTTTCAAACTTTTTATACTTATGACGTCACGAAGTAGGCTGAATATGTAGAACATGCATTTGCCTAATAAAACAAAAAAATACTAATACACTTGACACATTTCATTAACTTAGACAACAGAACTGACAAGTTTGTTTTTATTTGCCCCATCGGGCAAGTTAAAGCTGTAAAGCCATTCTGTCACGTCTTCGGTTTTACAAATCTTATGTCATAAAAGCGATATCAGAGTCAAAATAACGTTTAAACTAAAATAATCCAGATATTTGTATCAATAAAGCGAAAAACAACTCGACGTACGTGTATTGAAGAGATTATTATGACCGCCGTTGACTTGACATTAACAAATTTTGTTTCGGTTTGCCATTGCTTTTTTAGTCTATGGAAGTTGCCCTACTAGGTGACGTCATTAGACATCAATTCAAAGTCAAGTCTATAATATGTATTTTATTAAAATAAACATCATATCATAGTTTACAGAATTTTAAACGTAAAAATATTGAATAGAATTATTATTGTACTATTTCGAAATGGTTTTGGAATCAGTAAATTATTTTTTTCTTTACATTTTGTTGGTTTTTTTCTTTACACACTTTCCACTTTCTAATTCCCACTTCCCAAAACCCGTGGGCGTTGGGAATTGGCAAGTGGGAAGTTTGAAGTGGGATTTGGGGAGTGGGAAGTGGGCATTGGGAATTGAGAAGTGGGAAGTGGGACTTGGGAAGTGGGAATTGGAAAGTGGGAAGTGGGTGTTGGGAATTGGAAAGTGGGAAGTTTGAAGTGGGATTTGGGGAGTGGGAAGTGGGCATTGGGAATTGGAAAGTGGGAAGTGGAAATGTGGGAAGTGGGAGTTGATGGAGGAAGTGGGAATTGATAATTGGGCACTGGGATTTGGGAAGTGGGAAGTGGGAGTTGATGGAGAAAGTGGGAATTGATAATTGGGCACTGGGATTTGGGAAGTGGGAATTGGGAAGTGGAAAGTGGGACTTGGGAAGTGGGAATTGCAAAGTGGGAAGTGGGAGTTCATGGAGGAAGTGGGCACTGGGTTTTGGGAAGTGGGAATTGGGAAGTGGGAATTGGAAAGTGGGAATTGGGGAGTGGAAAATGGGCATTGGGAATTGGAAAGTGGGAATTGGGCATTGGGAATTGGAAAGTGGGAAGTGGGCATTGGGAATTGGGAACTAGAAAGTGGGAAGTGGGAATTGGGAATTGCGAAGTGGGAAATGGGCATTGGGAATTGAGAAGTGGGAATTGATAAGTGGGAAGTGGGCATTGAGAATTCGAAAGTGGTCAAACACGTAGCCTGTCAAACATAAAAAAAAATTACAATCGGGTAAAAAAAATACTGCGAGCGAAAACGCAGGAAACAACTTGTTCCAATTAAAAAGATACCAAATAGCAAAGATATACAATACAGTATTGAATAAAAAGAATCATCTAAGTAGGCAAGGGGTGAAGAGGCAAATTAATAGCCATCCCGCTCCGACATATGCTGGGATGTCTGTCTGTCTCGTTCTCACATCTCACTGCGATCAGACGTGTCGCATCCCAGGAGCTTTGCGGTTTAGGGTTGTCGCTTATGAAAAAATATTTTCCAATCCCACTAATATTATAAATGTGAAAGTTTGGATAGATATATGTTTGTTACTCTTTCACGCAAAAACTACTGAACGGATTTGGATGAAATTTGGTATATATTTTATCCCGAAAACATAACGCGGGTAACACCGCGGGGCGCAGCTAATAAATAAATTAAAACTTCAATTAGAAATTAAATCAAACCCGAACTCATAACTGAAAACTGTATCAAAATCGGACTAGTAGTTTTGGAGAAAAATGGCAACATGTATTTGCACAAACAAACATACTCTCACCCCGAACGCATATACCGTCTTCGTTCCGTCTTGGGTAAAAAGAAAGCAACTAGTAACGCCGTCGTATCGGCTCGTCAAGCCTGAGACCCCCATGGAGCTATGAAATGAAAGTCGGGTACAAGGGCCCCCGACTAATTTTGATACGGGGCCGTCATGGTCATCTACTTCACTGGGTACAACCACCTACCCACTTTTTTTTTTTTTTATGGTTGACAGGCTAGTTGTTTGACCACAGCTCACCTGATGTTAAGTGAAGGTGTGGTCGAAGATGGTAAAGCACACCTAGCCTGGAATGGAACTGGCTCTCAAGTGAGGCTGCCGGAACACACCGTTAGATGCTTGGCGGCAGATTTTCAACTTGAGGGTGGTAGCTAGCCAGCCGAGTACTAGAAAGTACCCTACCACCATGCTATGGTTTCCTCACGATGTTTTCCTTCACCGGCAGCTCAAGCTCATTGTTGGGGTTTGAACCCACGCCCTTCGGCATGCGAACCTACCGCGCTAACCACTGAGCTATCATCGCTACATACGTAGTAAGACAGACTAAGATAGACAGAGTATGATGAGCGCCAAAGCAGTGATGCCCTGGACTTTGTTTTGTTACTCAAAGTTCTGTGTATCGCTGCAATCGTCGTGGACGGGCGTTACCTCTTACCATCAGGAGAGCGTCTCGTTCGTCTCATTACTTTTTACATTAAAAAAAAAGAAGACTATTCACAAACAGATAGACAGCTTCTTTTCGGGTGCAGTGCGTAGAAAAGTTTCTTGAAACACCTACTTTTCAAAATCCGCTGGACCCGCGTTACCTCTTAAGGTGGTTCAATTTCCATACAAATATTTTTTTTGCCATTTATTGGCAAATGGAGCATAATTTTGCAGTGAAATCACAGCTACTAGCATTTATTTTGATCTTTATTTGCGGTAAATCACAATGCCAGTAGCTGTGATTTCTGTGTAAAATTATGCCCCATTTGTCTATAAATGGAAATCGAACCACCTTAACAGAAATCGCTATAAGAAACTCATAGTACGGGGGCAGGTGATACTGTGCGCGACAACCCTATCCGGCCGCCGCCCCTCGCATAAAATCAATATTTATGGCGGGCGCCGTATTTCACCTCTGTATACATATAGCTACTTTGTCTAGTTTCTCAGAGTTGCCAGCCTCAAATTTTTACCCTTTACAAAGGTTAAACACTGAGGAAAATATTATACAACTAGCTGCATGATAAAAAGTAGCCTATGTGTTAATCCAGAATGTCAGCTACTTCTATACGAAATTTCATCCAAATTGGTTAAGCCTTTGAGCGTGAAAAAGTAACAAACATACTTACAAATTTTTGCGTTTAATAATATTACTAGCTGCGCCCCGCGGTGTTACCCGCAACATGTTTTCGGAATAAAAAGTAGCCTATGTGTTAATCTAGGATCTTGGCTACCTCCATACCCATTTTCATCCAAGTCCATTCTGTAGTTTTTGTGTGAAAGAGTAACAAACAATCATCCATACACCCATCCATCCAAACTTTCACATCTATAATATTAGTAAGATAGTGAAATATGATATATGTACTTATTATTATTTATTTATTTTTTTAATGGTTGACAGGCTAGTTGTTTGACCACAGCTCACCTGATGTTAAGTGAAGGTGTGGTCGAAGATGGTAAAGCACACCTAGCCTGGAATGGAACTGGCTCTCAAGTGAGGCTGCCGGAACACACCGTTAGATGCTTGGCGGCAGATTTTCAACTTGAGGGTGGTAGCTAGCCAGCCGAGTACTAGAAAGTACCCTACCACCATGCTATGGTTTCCTCACGATGTTTTCCTTCACCGGCAGCTCAAGCTCATTGTTGGGGTTTGAACCCACGCCCTTCGGCATGCGAACCTACCGCGCTAACCACTGAGCTATCATCGCTACAAAATATTATACTTGTTATTATTTCTATATTGACCATAATTTTATTTTTCTTGTATAATTCTCTATTAATTTAATGTAACTAACTTTAAGCCGTTTTAAATTAATTAAATAAATTGAAATACTTCTATACTAATGTTATAAACCTGGGGTCGAACCTGGACCAGATTGGCACAGGACCGAGGCAGATGTCACGTAAAGAGAGAGGCCTATACCCAGCAGTGGGATAAAGAAGGCTGTGGATGATGATGATGAATATTAATAAAGAGGAAAGATTATTTTGTATTGTTAGATAGATAGATATAACTCTTTATTGTGCACATCATAAGAAGAAAAAGTACAGAGAACAAAAAACCTTATGATTGTTGTATGTAACAAATAAACTTAAAAAACTACTGGACTGATTTCAAAAATTCTTTCACCGTTGGGAAGCTACACTATCCCCGGGTGACATAGGCTACTTTTTATCCCTGTATTCCTGGAACTGGAACGGGAACTACGCGGGTGAATCCGCGAGGCGTTCGCAAGGTATTATACAATATAATATAGGCAGGTAATATTAGCACATCTCGCATCTTATGTTTAGTAAAGATGATGGATGGAGCACACTTGCTCTAACAATGATGTATCCATATCCTTCAGGAAATAAGAACTCAGGTAATTGTATATTTAATAGTTTGCACAATGATTATGGTGTAAAAACATTTTGTTTGGATCTTTGGAATATCAATCATAAAATTGTATAACATTTTCGAGTTTATGTATGTATGTGTGGTACTCTTTCACGCAAAAACTACTGAATGGATTTTGATGAAATTTGATATGGAAGTAGCTGACCCCCTGGATTACATAGGCTACTTTTTATCCTGAAAACATGTAACTTTGCAGGCAGCTTGTATATTATATGTAACTAATTATTAACACATCTTACTTTTTTGATGGCTGAAGACAGTGCCTGCCCATGACCATAACGGCAGTACTTTGAGTATTAAAGCAAAGTCTAATAACAAGATTATGCTCATTACTTTCAAGAAATTCCTCTACATGACTTCAGCTCAGAGTGTTTGCTAAATGCAGTGTCCTATCCGAAACATAGTCCACATTTCTTGGAGGCTGAATATTTAATGGTAGTGCCTAAGCGATCACCAACAAAACAAATAAATGTAATTAATATATTTGTTGGTAAACACATTACTTCAGAACAAATGAACCAAGATAGCTGATTGTTTTTTTTTTAATAATCGTGATAAATTGAATGAGGTTTATACAATTCTACCACACTGGGCACTCATCTAGTCTAAACTGTAAGTTATCAAAAAATTCAGCGACCTAGATATAAGTACATTAAAATGGAACTAACATTAATAGCCCTAGATTCAGTTGTACGTATCTACATTTGTAATGAGGATAGTAGGTATTAAACTAGCCAGAAACGACAGAAACAAGGTCAATTTACTTACCTATTAGCAGATGGTCACTGTAGGTAATTTCTTGACCTTCGATGAGTTGACAAAATTTAACAACTCGAAACGCCTTAGACTAAGAATTTATGTCAATTTGTATTTAGGCGATAATATGATGCGTGGCGATAAATTACGTGATGTATTTACGTTTTCTTAAAATTTTCATGCATCTAAAGCCATAAGCGTGTTCGTGTTTAATATGAATAAACGCTTACCGTTTAATAGCCGGTTTGTTGCAAAAAATGCAAGCGTTATCCGAGTTCGCACAACACTGATTAATTCACAAAACAAATGAGTTGAAATCTGTTAAACAAAAGTTCAAATTGCTATTGTCCTCTAATTAAAACTATTTTCAGATAATTTCATGTTTTCTGAGGAATGACAGATAGATGACGAATTTGTTAGACAGAATAATTTAAATGGCTTGTTTTGGTGTCAGCCTGCGACATCTTACGGATTTTCCAAATAGTATGTAAGGCAAGATGTTACGTTTAGGTATATATTAACAGAACAAAGATGGTATTATGTACTAGATTGCTACCCAATGATAGATGGCGCTAAAAAATAATTCTGCTGTATAACATATAAAACACAAATAGCTAAAGGTCACTAGATGGCGCCCATTAATCTATAATTATTATAACTCCCAAAATTATGAGTGATAATAAAGAATAAGAAGGTATCTAACATTATTCAAAAGTTTTATTTATACATTTAATTAATTTATTGAATTGGTTTATTATTAATAACATTTATCGGTTTTTTTATGGTTGACCGGCTCGGTGTTTGACCTCAGCTCACCTGATGTTAAATGAAGGTGTGGTCGAAGATGGTAAAGCACACCTAGCCTAGAATGGAACTGGCTCTCAAGTGAGGCTGCCGGAACACACCGTTAGATGCTTGGCGGCAGATTTTCAAAGTTTCAAAGATTTTCTAGTTTATTGTATTTTATTCTGCGCTACAACAAAGATTTCACTATTTGTGTCACGAGGCGATATCAACGTTATCTGATGTTAATGTTAATTCTGTAATATTTGGTGAGTAAGTTAGTGTCGATGCAATAGTTTATCATCACGCTTGAATATTTGATTTTCTACACCACCAAACTTTATACACAGACGTACTATCTTTACAATAACTTGTAATCAATCGTAAATATTACATATACACAGAGAACTTTAAAAGAAATAACACTATTCATTGATCAAAAATAATTTCATGGGTTTGTACCGCAATAGTTGAGAAAATGAATTACTTGACACTAGCAGAATGTAGGAAGTGCGATGCCAAAAAGAATGAAAAAAGCTAATTACATTTTGCATGCGCCATCTATGGGCAAGTAGCGCTATTACGGTGACGTCACGAATCACCGGTTGGACAAGATGAGCGGTACCGTTGGGTTCAATAACCCACGCGCGTTCTGTTTAGGCGGGAACGCGAACCTTTGTGTTTGTGATTTCTGTGAGAATTTAAAATTCAACAATTCACACTTTGTTCTACAATTTTGACGGAATGAAGAATAGAAAATAGACTAGATATATTGCGCTTGTACATATTTGATTATTTATCGCAGTTTTGTTTACTTTGCCATTTCCGGTTTCCATTTCAGCAAAGTATTTATACATTTATTTTATACTGTAGTTTGGTTTGTAGTTCTTTATCCTTTCAAAATAAGCTTAATCAGATCTTGGACTATCTTTTAAGTGATACAAGTTAATTCTGAGACCTTTAACAATTTCGGAGTTTTTTTTTAAATTTCAACATACGCAAACGAAAGTAGTGCTATCTCACTTTGTTTCAATCAAACTAAAAGAGACAGCAACGTATCCACTGAAACAAGAATTTTATTTACTGAAATTGTTTCTGTAGATAAACATAAATGAAATTTTTGTATTAAAATGTAAACAATTTTTAGAAACCGATAACAAATGTAGCGATGATAGCTCAGTGGTTAGCGCGGTAGGTTCGCATGCCGAAAGGCGTGGGTTCAAACCCCAACAATGAGCTTGAGCTGCCGGCGAAGGAAAACATCGCGAGGAATCCATAGCGCTGTGGTAGAGTACTTTCTAGTACTCGGCTGGCTAGCTATCACCCTCAAGTAGAAAATCTGCCGCCAAGCATCTAATGGTGTGTTCCGACAGCCTCACTTGAGAGCCAGTTCCATTCCAGGCTAGGTGTGCTTTACCATCTTCGACCACACCTTCACTTAAAATCAGGTGAGCTGTGGTTAACACCTAGCCTGTCAACCAAAAATAAAACATTGTTGTTGACTTTTTTATGTATTTTGACTAACCTACCTATTTTATTATTTAATGTATAATTATAATCCTAATTAAATATTTATTAATCATGTATTTTTTATTTTATTTTTTAGTAACCGCTAGGGTATACGTTCTAGAGTGGAGACCGCGAATTGGCAAACGCAGCGTACGACGCCCTGAAACTCTGTGGACGACGTGTGGACGACTCAGTGGAGTGACGATATACGTAGGACAGCTGGCAGTGGATGGAAGCGAAAAGCCGAAGATCGGGCAGAGTGGCGTGTCTTGGGAGATACCTATGTCCAGCAGTGGACTACAAAAGGCTGATGATGATGATGATGATAAATTTTATTAATTAATTAATTTTCTAGTGACTTAAAAACAATTAATAATGTAGATATACATAGTTTTAGAACTGGTGGCCGATGGGGCTGCAAAGTTCTGGAGTGGAGACCACGGACCGGCAAGCGCAGCGTAGGACGTCCACCCACAAGGTGGACAGACGACCTAGTAAAGACCGCAGGAACGCGCTGGATGCGAGCCGCTTCCAACCGATCTTTGTGGAAGTCAATGGGGGAGGCCTATGCCCAGCAGTGGACGTCCTACGGCTGAAATGATGACGATGATGATAAATAGTTTTAGAATGTAATACAGAACTGAAAAATGTGTAGTAGTATTGAAATTAAAATTGATACATTCTGTTTTGTGTTTTTTAATGTAAAAGTAATGAGACGATCGAGGCGCTCTCCTGATGGCAAGAGATAACGCCTGGGCATGACCATTGCAGCGATACACAGAACTTTGAGTCACAAAACAACGTTTGGGGCATCGCTGCTTTGGCGCTCATTACTTTGAGACTAAATGGTTAGTCTCAACAGCCCAGTAATTTCGCTAGCTGCAGTACCCTTCAAACCGGAACACAGTAATGTTTGCACACTACTGCTTGGCGGCGGAATATCTGGTACTGCGGTGGAACCTACCTAGACGACCTCCTGCTAAATCTACCACTTGGTGGTGGCGGTAGCATTGTGTGTTATGAAATAAATTCTAAGAAATATTAGCAAGAAGTCTTCTTCTATTCAGTCGGTTAAATCGCAACTCGAAAATCCCAGTATTAATTACTTCACTAAAATCATACTCAGAGATTAAAGATTAAAATTATGTGAATTATTATTATCAAATTGTCTTTAAGATTAGGAGCAGTATGCCAGGTCCCTCATCGCTGTTCGTGCAGGGAAATAGCGGATCGCCTCGGCCACCACGCGCTTTCATGCAGCAGGAGTGCTGGACGTATATCGCGGCACGCCAGCTTAAACGACGTCATCCGTCGGGCTTTTGTCAGTGCCGGTGTCCCATCAGTTTTAGAACCAAACGCACTGCACGCATCAGTATGCGTGACGACGGCAAGAGACCCGACGGGATGACCCTTATCCCTTGGAAGATGGGACGGCCTCTTGTGTGGGACGCCACTTGTGTCGACACCATGGCGCCGTCTCATCTTCCTGTGACTTCGGGACAAGCTGGTGCTGCCGCATCTAAAGCTGAAAACCTCAAACGGCATAAATATAGTTATTTGGATAGAATGTATCTTTTTGTGCCGTTTGGGGTTGCAACTTTAGGTCCGTGGGGACCGGCCTGTCGAACTGTATCGGGATCTGGACAAACGTTTAGAGGAGGCTTCAGGTGACCAGAATGCTGGTATCTACTTTGGTCAAAAGCTAAGCATTGCCATCCAGCGTGGCAATGCTGCCAGCATTCTGGCCACATATCCCTCCTCTGACGGTTTTTTAGACTAAGTTTTTTGTATACATTTTGTAACTAGTATAATTCAAGGTCTCTTTTTAGTTTTCTATGTTTTTAAAATGAAAACTCAGAGATATTTCTCAAACTATAATCTTATAGCTAAACTTGAGCGTTGTTATAAATTTTTACAGCGTAACGCTGTATTACTGAGAGAGGTCAGAAACCCACAATTTTAACTAAAACGTTAGTTGTAACTGTGATAATAAAATTATATGTTTATGTTTCTCAAGTTTATAAGACGATGTTTTCTAACGTTTAGGAATTTTAAATTGCGTCTTTTTTCTTCGCTAAAATATTTATGTATTTTGACAACCCTATTGGCTCATTGGTAGCATATTTGCCTTAAGAGCTGAAGGGCGTAGGTTCAACAAATGTTTGTTCTGTGTCTGGGTGTTCTGTATAAGTAAGTATTTACAAAAAAAATGTATTTATGTATTCTATCAGTTATCTGACTTCCATCACACAAGCTCTGCTTAGTTTGGGGCCAGATGGCGCTGTGTGTAATGTCCTACGATATTTATTTATTTCTTAGAAGATCCACACTGATTAATTAATTTCATTTTTTAATGATTAATTTTTTGTTTGTATTGAAGCCTTATCTGGGTTTATTAAACAAAATAAAATATCTTAAATAAAAACTATTTACAGGTATAAATAAGTAAAGTAACTAAGACAAATGTAACATTTAAAATAATAACTAATCTAAAAGGCCGTTATCAATGGAAACAGTTCCCAAAACGCTGGCCCCCTTGCCGCGTTGTATGGCAATACTTTTTTTTAATCTTTATTTAACAACAGACATTAATTTCATTACAAACAATATATTTTCACAGAATAATATTTTTACAGACAATACATTTACAGATTTTTATTTTACAAGTTTTTTTGCAAATGATATGGCGTTATACATCGGGCCCCAAACTAGGCTTAGCATGTATTTTGGTGACCCAATACTCAAACGCTGAGCAAAATAAAGGCCATTTATTATTATTTCTAAAAAAAAACTATCTGTGATATTATTAGCTGATTACGTTTTCACGCGTGACTTTGCGTGTGTGCGAGTTTTTGGTAATTTTAACTTTTAAGGAGTCTGCCCACTACACCGTATCATACCATGACTGTGCTATGAACGTATCAAGCACGGAAGGTAATACGATACGGCTTGCTTTGCCCACTGAAACGAGTCGACGGCGTTTAATGCCCGTATGATGCCGGTATGGTGTCCGTATGCAACCCGTATGTTGCCCACCCGTAATTTGTATGACTATTCATAGGGAGCCGTTTCATTATCGCGTGTGTATCGGTAATGCCTGGACGTCTGGGGAGTGGTTTCAAGTTTTAAAATAATAAAATAGGTATGGCTATTAAAAGATTAACCGGTGGACAACTGGCAATGATTGCCATAATATTGGATGAGGAAGAAGAAGAGAACCAAAAACCCACTCGACGCTACTGGATTCACGATACTTTAAAAAAACGAAAAACTGAAGGAGAATATTGGACGTTGTACAGGCACTTAGTTGAAGATGAGGAAAAGTTTTTTCAGTATTTCCGAATGTCTACATACCAATTTAATATGTTGCTGCAAAAAATTGAAAATGATATTTCCAGAAGAAATACCAACTTCAGAGAATGTCTGTCATCTAAAGAAAAGCTTGCTGTGTGTTTACGGTAAGTAAACTAATTTTTTACATATTTTTAATGAAACCTTTATTTCAATTATGTATAAAAATGAATTACAGACTTATTCAAACATAGTTCCAGACTGATTATTCCAATCGTTGGTAGCCGTATTCCAAGAAGACGTAGGCATTGGTGTGGCACTTGTTTCAATGATTGAAGAAGTCGATGCTGGAGATGGTGTGCCCGAATATTGAGGTGTAGTTGTAATAAACCTAGGTGGTGCGAGCTGCTGTAACTCCATTTCAGAAACTAAACTAAATGCCTTATTTTTTACTATTGCTTGTAGGTAAGGTGAAAACTTTTTCACTGTTTCTGATATACTCAAAAAGAAACGATCTAGTTCGTCGTGGTCACACTGCTGTGGAACATTCATTTGCCCGTCTAATAATCTAGACATCAAAACAGCGGATGCTGACGGTTTCGGTTGAACTTTCGCCTTCTTTATTGCCTTTGCCTTTTTTACTTCACTGTGTTGTGGTTGTGACGATATATTACGAACAATACTGTCGTTTTCGGTCCGAATTTCAGTGACGTGAGAAGCAGCCACATCCACAGCGTCGGTACTTTTGATCTCATTGCCGGAGTTAGGGTTCTGGACTTCCATATCATCTTCTGGAGACTCTTCATCGTCACTCGACATCTCAACGCTCTCTAAATTTTTTTTTGAACCAAAAAACGAAGCCAAAAAAGACATCTCATCCTCATATTTCCATTTTTTAATTTTCTTCGCTGCCTGTCCACTTTTGCCTTTTTTCTTATTCATTGCTCTTCTATATGCATCTCTTAGACCTTGCCATCTTTGTTTACAAGCTGAAGCTGTAAAAAAACGTAATATACATTTTAAAAAACATAATACTAATATACGTTATTACGCATTCGAAATACACTAACCAAGAAATAACTTCGTGTTTGTAAGATTAAGAGAGGCTCCGACATAAATACATACATCCATAAATACATTTATACACTACAATATATACATAACAATTTGTCAAATAATATTTTGTTTGCAGGTACTTAGCAACTGGTGATTCGTTTACAACCATTGCTTTTAGCTATCGTATGGGCATCAGTTCTGTAAGACGTGCCGTGTTGGAAGTTTGTGATGCTATAATAAAAAAATTATTGCAAGAATATATTCCTACGCCTGGCAGAGAACAATGGGAAAAAAATATAGAAGTATTCTGGAATAAATGGAATTTCCCTAACTGCGTTGGTGCTATAGACGGAAAGCATGTCATTATTGTAGCACCACCTAACAGTGGTTCTTTGTATTTTAATTATAAAAAGACATTTTCTATTGTACTTTTAGCTTTGGTTGATGCTAATTATAACTTCATCGCCGTTAACGTCGGAGCTCTGGGCAAAGATAGTGACGGTGGTATTTTGTCAAAATCAAAAATGGGCAAAGCTATTTTCGACAATAAATTTAATATTCCGAGTAACAAACTTTTCCCGGGGAGTAATATAAGTGCACCGTGTGTAATATTAGGAGATGAAGCTTTTCCTTTAAAAAATAATCTCCTAAGACCTTATCCATCAAAACAGTCGATTAACGATGACAAGAAACGTCACTTTAACTATCGCCTATGTCGAGCACGACGCGTAGTGGAAAATGCTTTTGGTATTTTAAGCCAGAAATTTCGTATTTATAATAGACGTTTGCATTTGAAGCCAGAATTTGCGGAGAAAATTGTACTAACAACTTGTATTTTATATAATTTTATAAGACGCGGAGAAACTGTACATATTATCGAAACAAATACTCCCGTACAATTTACGAACCTAAGACACCAAGGGGGTAATGCAGTTTCTAACGCTTTTGAAGTACGCAATCGATTTGCGGATTTCTTTCAAACAACTCAAGGCCAATTGGACTGGATAACCATGTAATCAAATTACTTATTGAAATAAACAATAATTTAATAAACATACCTGATTGTTTTAGTTCTTCCGAAATTTCCTTCCAAGCCATTTCCTTTTTCGTACTATCCATATATTTCGGGTGTTGTAGATTATATAAAAACTCATATTTACGGACGAGTTCAATCAATTTTTCGTCATCCATTTTACACTGTATAAATACGTGCGTCCTGTTGAACTGGCAACGTATGACTAAACTCAGTGAAGGCATTTGAGACGCGTTTATAACGGTCCTTATACGCGGTTATAACCCGTATTATCACCGTTTTGCTGCCGGCACGCATCGGTTTGGCAACGTCACGTGCCATGCGCGGAGCGTATCGGCACCGGCAAAATATTCTCGCCGACAATAATCAACGCTCCGTGCATGGCACGCGACGGTACGAGTCGGTGACGGAACGGTCTAGTGGACATAGTATCATGCTTTTCTATACAAAGAATATTTTTTTGCCTGACACGTTCCTATTACGGTCATGGTATGATACGGTGTAGTGGGCAGACTCCTTTAGCAAACTACGTTTTTTTTTTAATGTAAACTAGCGACCCGCCCCAGCTTGACACGGGTGCAATGTAGATACTAATGTGGTGCATATTATGCAAGTATTATACATATAAATAAACCTTCCTCTTGAATCAAACTAATAATAGTTTAATAGAAAGAGGTTTGTTTTATGGTCATTTTTTTGTTATTGTAATAAAAAAATCGTCAAATTATATTTTAAAGTTTATGTTAAATTAGTTCTAGATTTTAAGTAAGATTTTGTTTTTAATTAATAAGCTGTGACAGATTAGTTTAGTTTAAGTCCTCATCGCTGCTGGAACTGGAATGACTGTTAAGCGGAAATAAACTAGATATATACATTGAACATTCACTCTATCTATTTAAAAAAAAACCGCATCAAAATCCGTTGCGTAGTTTTAAATATCTAAGCATACATAGGGACAAAGGGGAGCAAATTAGTTTTATACTATGTAGTGATGAGACGAACGAGATGAACTTGATGGTAAGAGATAACGCCTGCCCATGAACATTGCTACGATACACAGAACTTTGAGTAGAAAAAGTCCAGGGCATCGCTGCTTTGGCCAAGTAAAGCCATAATTGGCATTCAAATATCCTCATTGACTTTAACGACTTGTGTGACAGACTTGCGGACAAGCTGTAAATACAACAATGCTTTTGTTTAAAATATTCATATAAAGGTTTTGTCTTGCAAAATTCTATGGCAATAAGTTTACTGTTATGTAGTCTAGAGAGCTATTGTGATCCTAACTCATCTCTATAGCCATCTCTATATAAATACGTGAAGATAACATATGCTGTAACATTCACTGAATCCTAATAATCCTATAGTTACTTTTTGGGGTTCCGTACCCAAAGGGTAAAAACGGGACCCTATTACTGAGACTTCGCTTTCCCTCCGTCCGTCCGTCTGTCACCAGGCTGTATCTCAAGAACGGTGATAGCTAGACATTTGAAATTTTCACTAACAAATACTAAAAATAAAATAAAATAAATATTTAAGGGCGGCTCCCATACAACAAACTTGATATTTTTACCGTTTCTTACTCGATACTAATAACGGTGACAGGTAGACGCTTTAACTATTCACAGAATATTTAGTTTTATGTTCTCTTTAAATATAATTAATAAAATAAAATAAATAATTAAGCTCCCATACAATAAAAGAGGTTTTCGGCGTTTATTATAGATAATGGTACGGAACCCTCCGTGCGCGAGTCCGACTCGCACTTGACTGGGTTTTTTTGTACTTAGCTGGGTGACAACTAACCACCCAAGTTGAAAATCTGTCATCAATCAGCAGTGTGTTCCATTCCAGACTGGGTAAATTTACCATCTTCGACCACACCGTCACTTAATTCAGGTTTTTTTGAATGTAAAACTATTGAGAGGAACGATGCGCTTTTCTGATGGTAAGAGATAACGCATTTCCATGGCCATTGCAGCGGTACACAGAACTTTGACTAACAAAACAAAGCCCGGGGCATCGCTGCTTTGACGCTCATTACTTTGAGACTTTCGATGGTTAGTCTCAACAGCCCAGTAATTTCGCTAGCTGCAGTACCCTTCAAACCGGAACACAGTAATGTTGACATACTACTGCTTGGCGGCAGAATATCTGGTACTGCGGTGGTATCTGCCTACACGACTTCCTGCTAACGAAATCTACCAAGTTCAAATCCACTGTTTTATTGAAGCAATTGTGATTTACCGCAAATAAAGACCAAAATAAATGCCAGTAGCTGTGATTTCACTGTAAAATTATGCTTCATTTGTCCATAAATGGCAAAAATTTATTTGTATGGAAATCGAACCACCTCCATACTTATTTTCAAATGACATTGATTTGCAACTCTACTTTCTGTGCTTGTAGCAAAGAATAGCTCTCAAGGATATACAGACAGTCCTGTTTTACATTTTTCTGTTTTCTTTTTAATTTTTGGTATACAAAAGAGTTTCTATTTATCTTTATCGAGAAGAGAACAACTTGATATCGACAACTTGACCGTAGTTTTTTCGACAATTGTTCTCTGTAATTAATAAAATAGTAGAAAAAGATATCGTTTAAAAGGAAATAGTTCAAAATTTGACCAAGTAATGTTAACGCAACGAAGTAATGTTAAATCACAATTATTCATATTATTTATTTGCGTATTTTGGTACACAAAGTAGTTGGAAGGAGTACATTAATTGAACGCCATATTCTGCCTTTCGGCGTGCAAATCTTTGGCTTATTACTTATTCTGAATTATCATTCAATTATGACAGCCCTGTTGGCTCATTGGTAGCATGTCTGCTTCAAGAGCTGTGGGGCGTGGGTTCGATTCCCACCCAGGACAAGCATTTTGTGATATAAAACCAAATGTTTGTTCTGTGTCTGTGTGTTCTGTATTTATTATAAGTATGTTACAAAAAAAAGTATTTAAGTGTTCTATCAGTTATCTGACTTCCATAGTACAAGCTTTGCTTAGTTTGGGGTCAGATGGCGCTGTGTGTAATGTCCTACGATATTTATTTATTTATTTATTATTTTGCAACACATTTACAAAAAAATAATTAATCCAAGTTTGTAGAGTTATTAATATCGGATAAAGCCATGGTTCTTGTTACAATCTAGCTTCCGAATATAAGACCATTCAAAGCTACTTCCATAGTTCAATAACATTTGAACCTCATAAAATCATCAAGTCTTCCTATAGCCAGAAATCGAGTTATCCACGCGTCTCAAGCATTTGTCGAACGACAATCGATTCTGCAGAAGATGCGAGGCAGCAGAACCGGCCTCAACCGTTACAGCACTGTTCGCATCACGAAAAAAATTACAGTTAGCTGCCGTCTCGAGCGCGTCGCGACGAAAAAAGCACAAACGGCCGCCACACCACGTCTCTAGGACGTATAGCGAGCGCGCGCATTGCCGAAAGAAAAAGAAAGCGCGGGAGATTTGACGTTGACAGCTGCGGATGCTGGTAGCGCGAATCACAGTGCAGTGGATTTTGAAAATGGAAGTGTGACAATGGAATTTGGATAATTCTTGTGTGGTAGCAACTGTGAGGCTGGTTTATCTTTTTTTGTGATTGGTTGAAAAAGGATTTTTTGTCAAGATGCCCAGCACTATACGAGGTAAGTGTCACATACATATAGTATTACATAAATAAATAATCGATTTGATTAAAAAAAATTAATTAAATCTACACTAAAACGAATTATTAATCTAACTTATATCGAAAAAAAATCTTTATTTTGACTTAAACATAATGAAAACATGGATTATTTATCAATTAACGATCAAAATGTAGAAATTACAAAAATTCTTAATTTAAATAGCTGCATCAAGTTTGCCAACCAAAACTTGAGTCGTTTTGGAGGTCAATGTACTATTGACACACCGTGTTGGCGGAAATTTAACGCGTGTTACCAACAAAGCAAAAAAACTTGCAAAATGCTATTTGCAATTCCATTTTTTAGCATTTTACAGCTCGTGTTTATGGTAAAATATTTTGACGCCATGATAATTCAATTTACTAACACAAATACGGAATTATTTGCGTATTTGTGGTTGAAACTTCACTAACGATACTTTTATGATCAATTGATTGATTTAATCAACTCAAGTTTATGTTTTATGTGTTCTCGATATTACATTTTTGTTTATCGACAATCCTACTATGTTTGTGAGTATGGATGGATGTTTGTTAATCTTTCACGCAAAAACTACTGAACGGATTTTGATGGAATTTGGTATGGAGATAGCTGAGACCCTACATTGACACATAGGCTACTTTTTATCCCGAAAACATGTAGCGGATAACACCGTGAGGCGCACATAGTATTACATAATTATGTTGAAGTTTGTATGTTTGTTACTTAATCACGCAAAAACAGCTGAACGGATTTGGATGAAATTTGGAACACATATAGTTTATTACCTGGATTTACTTGTAGGATACTTTTTATCTCGGAAAAATGTTAGATTCCTGTGGGATTTTGAAAAAAACTAACTACAGGACGTATCCACTTGAAATTTGGTATAGATGTGTCTTATGAAACACAGCTGCCCGCGGTGTTACCCGCTACATGTTTTCGGGATGAAAGGCTAAGGTTACCGGAACACCGGCACATTTTCAACTTGAGGGTGTTAGCTAGCCAGTCGAATACTAGAAAATACTCTACCACCATCATATTATAATGATCACGATGTTTTCCTTCACCGGCAGCTCAAGCCCATTGTTGGCGTGTAAACCGACCGCGCTAACCACTGAGCTAACATCCACTAATCGCGTTTGCGATTATTTATTTTAAAAAAGCAATATTCAAATTAAAACCAAGCTAGTTTCCATAGCAAAATTATTAGTATGTCAAAGAATCAAATCATAAGATGCTTTATTTTTTGACCAGATTTCCTTAAAAGTAGTAGGGACCTTCAGGTAAGTATAAAAAAAATACTTGTGTCAGAAGATCCCTCTTCTATACCTCTGTTTAAATTTATTTATACAAGCATGTAGAGTGTGTGTGCGCGTGTGGGTGTGTGTGATTGTATGTATGTAAGAGAAAGGGCAAAATTATCAAAAAATTGTCATCAAAAGTTTATTTTAATCTGGCATAATTTTCACTAGCCATGATCATCTCAACCGTTATAAAGACACTCCTTTTGTTTTTCAAACGTGACAGAACTCATTTGGTATTCTAGTTGCGTTTTATGTGACCTAGGTTTTGCTATGCCTGACTAGACTTAGCTTTGACTAGGTTAAAATAAATAAAAAACATTAATAATAATAATTCTTTCGCGTGGAATTTAAGAGCGCGCCTAACGCCAGAAAAACGCAAACCATTATTTTCGATGTCACTCTTTGATATTAAACATAATAAATATTACAACAAAAAAAATATTGGAGTATGTGTATAACCCTAAAGAAGTACAATAGCCGGATAGTATTTTGAAAATAGGTCGGAGTTTTTCACAAAAAAAAATAACTACAAATGCCGCAGAAAAAATCTATTTTCATTGAAATACTCGAATTTATCAGCGATGACCCCACATTGTTTTTTATGAATAAAATGGCTGCACTTATGTTTTTAGTAAAGTCAGCAATTACTTTTTTAATTTGATGTAAAAGTATAAAACTCGGTCAAAAATATACCCCGGATATCAAATCATGCAATTCTCGACTTTATACTAATCTTGTTTCTTCGCACTAGAGCGGATGGAATCTAATTTAATTCTGGCATTAGGCCACACTTAAGGTGGTTCGATTTCCATACAAATAATTTTTTGCCATTTATGGACAAATGGAGTATAATTTTACAGTGAAATCACAGCTACTGTGATTTCACTACAAAATTACATTAAAAAGTATGAAAAGTATCCAGGTAACAAAATGTCATCAAAATCCGTTTAGGCGTTTTTATGTGATTAAGTAACAAATATTGAAACATACAAACTGTCACGTATAATATATAGTAGTTATTATGATATAAAAAGTACTCTATATATTAATCCAGGTAAGAAACTGTATGTATGCCAAATTTCAACCGTACAATACGGGTGTCTTCAAATCTATAGTAAACAGATTTCTTTTAGGTGAGCGTGCTCCATCTTAGACCACACTTACTGCTTAACATCAGGCAAAGTGAGGTCAAACGCTAACCTACTTTGAGTAAAAGAAAAAACCCGTTTTTGCGTGATTGAGTAACAAACACCTAAACATCAAAACATACAAACTTTCACATTTATAATACATATATCTAATATTATGTAGTGGGATCGCCTCTAAAGCGATCTCTTCCAGACAACTGCTACAGACAGATAAGTGATAGATCTCATTAGCTGGCGGTTGTCTAGGCAACCACGGCCAGTATTAGATTGACAGCCCTGTTGGTTCATTGGTAGTATGTCTGCTTAGAGAGCTGAAGGGTGTGGGTTCGATTCCTACTCAGGACTAACATTTGTGTGACTAACATCGATGTTTGCTCTGTGTCTGGGTGTACTGTATGTATTATAAGTATGTGTTAAAAAAAAAAGTATTTAAGTATTCTATCAGTTATCTGTCTTCCATAGCACAAGCTCTGCTTAGTTTGGGGTCAGATGGCGCTGTGTGTAATGTCCTGGATTTATTTATTAAACAAAATAAAAAAGACCTTAAATTATACTATTTACAAAATGTATACAAAAAACTTAGCCTAAAAAATAAATAATAATAATGATTCGTGTAAAATCGAAATATGTATCCTACTAATATTATAAATGCGAAAGTTTGTGAGTATGGATGGATGTTTGTTACTCTCTCACGCAAAAACTACTGAATGGATTTTGATGAAATTTGGTATGGAGGTAGCTGAGACCCTGGATTAACACATACTACTTTGGCTTAGCGGGTAACATTTAATTATATTGACATAATTATTTTATATGTGACATATTGCTTCATTGACATTTTCATTTTCACTGTTTTGACATAAATGTTATGATTTTGATATTTTTATTTACTTTTTAGATACTTTTTAACAAGTTACCCTCACACTTAAAAAACATAAGCTCGTTCAACGCATTTAAGAAACATTTGGCTCACCATATTGCCGACGAAAAGTAGTTATTTACCTGCTTTTCATTGGTAATATGGGGGTGGAATCTAAGTGCGTGGAACGGGACTTGTTCATTCTAATCTTTTGCCTCAAATCTTGTAAAGCCATGATAGTTTATTTATTTATATTATTTTCATTAAATTTAAGACTGAATGTAATTATATATTTTTTTAATTCCAATCATATTATCACATAAGTGACAGCAATGTCTTACTGATAATAAAGTTTCTTTAAACCTTTTTTAAATAGATATGAATGGAAAAATGACCCATAACTTTGGTGTTTTTAATAAATGATTTGTATTTGTAACACCGCGGGGCGCAGCTAGTATTTAAATAAAACGAAATATAATAGTAATAATTCGTAAAAATCGTAATTATATATTTTTAGCGATGATAGCTCAGTGGTTAGCGCGGTAGATTCGCATGCCGAAGGGCGTGGGTTCAAACTCCAACAATGAGCTTGAGCTACCGGTGAAGAAAAACATCGTGAGGAATCCATAGCATGGTGGTAGGGTACTTTAGTACTCGGCTGGCTAGCTACCACCCTCAAGTTGAAAATCTGCCGCCAAGCATCTAACGGTGTGTTCCGGCAGCCTCACCTGAGAGCAAGTTCCATTCCAGGCTAGGTGTGTTTTACCATCTTCGACCACGCCTTCACTTAACATCAGGTGAGCTGTGGTCAAAACACCTGGCCTGTTAAACATTAATAACAATACATAAATACGTAATTATTTATGTATCATGTTTGAACAGTATCTGATTCCCAGTAAGTTGTTTGCCGCTATCTGCCGCAGAAGCACCGTATCTCGCGACGACAGAAAAGCGATAGTTCGCCACGCGACAAAGATGTGTACCGTTGTTGGGATCCCTTTCTTCGTGACGTAGCGTACGGTACTGCCTAGTGATGCTCGAACGCTTCGCAGTTTATTTATATCGATAGTTTTCAGTTTTATATTACAACTTTTTTTTTTGAGCAAATTTTTAAATCTTGTACGGGGATAATGAAATGACGTATCGTAAAGCTTAGCCTGTTAAAAAAGTAATGAGACGAACGAGATGTTTTTCTGATGGCAAGAGTTATCGCCTATTGCAGCGATACACAGAGAAGTATTGAGTAGTAAAACAAAGTCCAAGGCATCGCTACTTTGGCGCACATTACTTTGAGACTTTCGATGGTTAGTAGTTAGCAGTGGGACAGTGATAAAAACAGAGCTGATTCGAATCGCTCTACACAATATAGCTAAATCTCGAAAAAAAGTAAGTGACATATGCCTTTAAAAAAAATTGCCTTCCTGATGGGTAAAGCTGCCAGTCAAAATTGTGACACATGTGAAGTTAAAGAGGACGTGTACCACCTTCTGGTGGAATTTGTCCGCCTCTAGCAGGAAAGCGCTTTACCATTTGAACAGCCTAGATGTTGGTAGATACAACAGTCCAAGCCCTTTTCTGACGCAGTCAGGGAGCTGTTCAGCTGTGTGAGTCACCTCAAGTGACCCACTTAGATTATAATTAGTATGTATGCAGGGGAGTGAATGTATGTAGACACAGATAATTTTTTTAATAGTCGTTTCAGTTACAACAGTGATGAGGATTTAAATTTAACTAATTTGACAACAATTTATTAATTAAAAACTTAATCGTAACTTTACTTAACTAGCACTAATTTTGATATATAAACCAAAAAAAATAATTAAACAAAAATCTAATTAAAATAACCACAAGTCTTAGTATCCCCTTCTCGCTGCAGTCACCACTTGCCAACACGAATTTCACCTCTACACGAGGTATCAGAGCATTTTTTTTTAAATACAGTTAATTATATTTTAGTTGTAAGTAAAAGCATAGAAAATACGATGGGGCTGCCATTTGGCTGGTACAATAATCCCGTAACTAAATTAGAAAAGAAAAAAAATCACAAAACTATCGATAAAATTTTCCCACCACTAGCGCTAGTGACGCGACGCTAACGGTGCTCGCAGTTAGCCTCACCCACATACTGAGTAACTGCGCTTGCGTCCGTTATACGAACGCGGTCTCGCATACTCGCCAGTCGGGACGCGATTAAAAAGTAAACAGGCCGGTGGGCCCGGCCTTACCAGATTGCCATGACCACAGATTAAATATTGACGGATAAGTAATTTTTTTTATCCTACTATGGCAAAGCTAAAACGATAGATTATGTAGCAGTCTCTATATGTACGATTGTACGTGTGTTTGACTGTAACTACTTATTCTATTTTGTTAAATAAATATCATAGGACATTACACACAGCGCCATCTGACCCCAAACTAAGCAAAGCGAGTACTATGGAGGTCAGATAACTGATGGAATACTTAAATAGTTTTTTTTTTTTGTAAATATACGTATAGACACTTATAATACATACAGTACACTCAGACACAGAACAATCATTTGTTTATGTAACAAAATGCTTGTCCTGGGTGGGAATCGAACGCACGCCCTTCGGCTCTTGGAGCAGACATACTACCAATGAACAAACAGGGCTGTCAATGCCAACCAATGTTGGCATTCGATACATCGGGTTACATAAACTAGAGTTTTTCCTTTTTTCTGTAGTTGTAGTAGATTGACAGCCCTGTTGGCTCATTGGTAGCATGTCTGCTTCAAGAGCTGAGGGGCGTGGGTTCGATTCCCACCCAGGTCAAGCATTTTGTGATATAAAACAAATGTTTGTTCTGTGTCTGGGTGTACTGTATGTATTATAAGTATGTATTTACAAAAAAAAAGTATTTAAGTATTTTATCAGTTATCTGACTCCCATAGTACAAGCTTTGCTTAGTTTGGGGTCAGATGGCGCTGTGTGTAATGTCCTACGATATTTATTTATTTTATGTCTTTAAAGTTTTTAGCTTGTTTTATTCTTTATAGTAATGATGAGCGAAACTATTTTTCCTGTAAGATAACGCCTGTCCATCACCATTGCTGCGGTACACAGAACTTTGAGTAACATAAGAAAGTTCAGAGCATCGCTGCTTTGGCGCTCATTGCTTTGCGACATTGGATGGTTAGACTCCCTGTAGCCTTGATAAATAACCCTGTATTTCCACTATCTGCAGTATACGGAACACAGCAATGTTTACACACTACTGCTTGGCGTCTGAACTGTAGAAATACATTTAGAAGTTTACATTTGTTATATAAACTAGACTTTATTGATTGTTCTATATTTCTATAACAACAACCGTCGAGCTATGTCGAACACCTTCGTGTGGCATAATTCTAGTACTAGGGCCCGCTACTCGGCCTATATTCACTTACCTAATGTAATATGCGATGTTAAGTGATGGTGTGGTCGAAGATTGTAACACCTCACACTGTGGCTATCAAGTAAGGCCGACGGAATACACCACTTGTCAGCAGATTTAATATTTTTTTATATTAAACAGTAATGAGACGAACGAGAGAGACGCTCTCCTTATGGTAAGAGATAATGCATGTCCATGACCATTGCAGCGATACACAGAACTTTGAGTAGCCAAACAAAGTCCATAACATCCATCAATAGACAGAGCGATTCAAGAGGAAGGTTTATATATATGATACTAGAACTAGAAAGTGCCTTATCTCAATGCTATGGTTTCCTCACGATTTTTAAAACTTAAAATTATAGTAGAGTATTAAAATTTGTTTATTTTTAACCCGATCAAAAAGGAGGGGGTTCGGCAATACGATTTTTTTTGTATGTTACGCGATAATAGCTCTGGTTAACGCGGTAGGTTCGCATGCCGAAGGGCGTGGGTTCAAACCCCAACAATGGGCTTAAGCTACCGGTGAAGGAAAACATCGTGAGGAAACCATAGCATGGTGGTAAGGTACTTTCAAGTACTCGGCTGGCTAGCTACCACCCTCAAGTTGAAAATCTGCCGCCAAGCATATAACGGTGTGTTCCGGCAGCCTCACTTGAGAGCCAGTTCCATTCCAGGCTAGTCGTGCTTTACCATCTTCGACTACGCCTTCACTTAACATCAGGTGAGCTGTGGTCAAACACCTAGCCTGTCAAACATTAAAAAAAGTCCGCCAATGATGAATCGACGTTGATGATTCTTTTTTTCCTTGGTAGATCATACTTCAGAGGTGGTCCCATATAAATTTTATAGAAATCAATCGAGCGGTTTTTAACAATCTATAAAAATCTAAAAATTGTGTACACCGATGATATTTTCGTTTACTCCGAAACCTCGCTGTTTCATTGGAGCAGTGCGTTTAGTTGGCATAAGGGTCATGGAGTCGGTTTTTTTTCAATTGTAAATTTGTCTTTCCTACATCAGGCACTATAAGTTAATGCAAATTTATATGTAAACCAAAGTCCAGTTTCAGTTTAAAAAATAAAAGTAACAAACGTCTAGACTTTGACCGTATCTTGAAATCAGTAGCTTCTAGTTTTTAGACTTAGGTCATCGAACTAAGTGCACGTTTTTAGTTTTATTATTATAACCCCAATTAGAGAAGTTAGTGCTGTAAAATTGTTTATTTTTTCAATGGCACATTAATTAGAATTGACGAGAATGCAAAAAAAAGCTGTAATTAATATAACGAGCAATTTGAGTTTCGTAGATACATATTTAAAGAAAACGGAAATGTTGTCTGTGTTAAAGCAGTCTACACACCAAACCCGCCGACCCGCCGACATGAGTCGTCGTCTTTCTTGTCAGCGGGTTCATCCATAATTTACGTCACACGAATTGCGTCATTTTTTTACGCCTCCCCTGTCCGTGTAACAGTTTGTCACATTTGTGAGGTCCCCCCTACCTAGTGTGATGTCACATATTTTGCAATTTTACATTAAAAAAAATATGAAATTAGATGTAAACTATTATAATTATGTATTTTGAAAAAATGTTACGTCACAAAATTTGGGATTCCTCTCCGCCCCTTGTCACACACTGTCACACAGCGTCGACCCCCTTCCTCCCCTTTTACGTGAGACGTAATTTATGAATGGCGACTTCACATCTCGTTTAAATAGAAAGTCTTTGTCGGTGGCATGAAATCAGCAACTTTTTCGGTAGATAGTGACTTTTTTTATTTATTAAATATTACTACAATTTTTTGAAATAGATATAACACACACCGTTAAGCCTCACCGAGGCTTGTCGAGGTGTCGGTTTAATTTAAGAGTGATTTCTTCGTTTCATTCCATTATTGCAGAACAAAATTGCACAAAAAACACTACAAATCGAATGTCGAATCGAATGAACTCGTAGTCGCGACGCAAGTTCGAGGCATGTTGCCACAAGTCGCCGGTCGCCGACACGCGCTGGTCTTAGTCGAAAATACAATTCTTTAGATAGATAGATATAACTCTTTATTGTGAACCCCATAAAAAGAAAAAAGTACGGAAACGAAAGAACCTTATGAACCTTCTTTAGAAAGAAAGAAAAAGATTTTACTCTGTAACATAAAGACACAAAAAACAAAAACAAACAAACAGAGACAAACAGTTACAAAATAAGGGCTTACCTCAGCATAATACTGGTCATACTAAGTATGACCAGCGCTGGTCTTCCGCTGAGCCCCTGTAGTTGAAAACCAAAGTGTGTGTGGGTGTGGGTGTGTTTGTATTTTATGTTTAAAGGATGCTTCAATATTATATTGTTGTTGTAATAGTAAGATCTTTTGAAAAAAAGCCGCCGATATCGAGCCAGCTGCGTTGGCGGGTCGGCGGGTTTGGTGTGTAGACTGCTTTAGATACAGGACTATAAGTTTAGGGACTCAGCTTTGGTTATAAGCTAAGCTTAGAAAAGTAAAGCAAAATTTCATTTTACTATCGAAATTGACACATTACTGTTTTACTCGTGCGTGCGTTTACTCTTGGTTTATTTATGACTGATACTCCAACTATAGTATTTATGTAAAATTAATGAGACGAACTAAATGTTGCCTTATTACTATTTATACTTTGAAATTCTTATGTATGTTATTAATAAATAAATATGTATTGCAACAATGGTCATGGACATGCGTTATCTCTCTTTGCATGGTAGTAGGGTACTTTCTAGTACTCGGCTGGCTAGCTACCACCCTCAAGTTGAAAATTTGCCGCCAAGCATCTAACGGTGTGTTCCAGCAGCCTCACTCACACACACACACACACAGAAAAATCTATCTATCTATCTATAAAAAAAAACCATCCCGTCACTAAATAAAGCACATCACTTTAAATATTAATTTCCTTAAGTGTAAACGAATTCATTCATCTTCAACTTCGTTATCATCTTTCCATTATAATTAGCGTCGTTTTCCGCATAACCAAATTATTCGTTGAACATTGAATCATTTGTCCATTATAGAAACGGTGCCGAAAGAGTTCGTTCACCTCGACCGGTTTGCGACCACACCGAATGGCCATAGCCAATTTTTTTTTTTAATAAAAAAAACACGTAGCTTCTCTCCCGTTATGTATTTGTCGTATAATTTTGAGAAAGCTGTAAAGTTATTTGCATTGGTGGTATTAGCATGTTATTTTTAGCTGTCAAATATTGAATGCCAGTTCAAAGTTTTGATGTATACAAGTTTGTAAACTTGGAGTGTACCTAAAAATCATTGACAGCCCCGTTGGCTCATTGGTAGTATATCTGCCTTGAGAGCTGTAGGGCCTGGGTTTCGTTTCCCACTCTGGGCAAACATTTTGTGAATAAACAATTGTACACACAATAAATAGCAATAAAAGAGCAATAATCGCTAAAAAAGAATAAGAAATTTTTTTTTTTTTTTTTTTTTTTTATGGTTGACAGGCTAGTTGTTTGACCACAGCTCACCTGATGTTAAGTGAAGGTGTGGTCGAAGATGGTAAAGCACACCTAGCCTGGAATGGAACTGGCTCTCAAGTGAGGCTGCCGGAACACACCGTTAGATGCTTGGCGGCAGATTTTCAACTTGAGGGTGGTAGCTAGCCAGCCGAGTACTAGAAAGTACCCTACCACCATGCTATGGTTTCCTCACGAAAAGAAATTAAAAATAAATACTGACACAATAACTAAAGTATACCTAATGTATTTTCAAAGTATGTGTAAATTTATTTTAATATTAAATAAAATAAATAAATATTGGAGGGCATTTCACACAGCGCCATCTAGCCCCAAACTAAGCAAAGCTTGTACTATGGGAACCAGACAGCTGACAGAATACTTAAACACTTCTTTTTTTGTAAATACATACTTGTAATACATACAGTACACCTTAATTGTACGTTAACTCTCAATAGTAGAGAATAGCTAGAGCTTTGTAGCGATGATAGCTCAGTGGTTAGCGCGGTCGGTTCGCATGCCGAAGGGCGTGGGTTCAAACCCCAACAATGAGCTTGAGCTGCCGGTGAAGGAAAACATCGTGAGGAAACCATAGCATGGTGGTAGGGTACTTTCTAGTACTCGGCTGGCTAGCTACCACCCTCAAGTTGAAAATCTGCCGCCAAGCATCTAACGGTGTGTTCCGGCAGCCTCACTTGAGAGCCAGTTGCATTCCAGGCTTGGTGTGCTTTACCATCTTCGGCCACACCGTCACTTAACATCAGGTGAGCTGTGGTCATACACCTAGTCTGTCAACAATAAAAAAAAATAAAGATACACAATCACAGGCTTAAATTTTTGTTGACGATCTCTTCGTCACCAAATATAGACTGAAGGAAGAGAAATAGTTTTAATTATTGAAAAAATATACAGAGCAAATTTTTTCACCGAAATTTCATAGTTTTGCCCATAGTAAAAGTTACTTGTACAACACAGGATGCGTTTTCGAGTAAACAAAGTTTAATTTCGGAGTCCGGATGCGACAAGTCATTAATTAAAACGTTTTTGTTATAAATTCAATGACTAATACGTAAGTTGCAAACATCCTCTTTTATTACTTCTGAAAAGTTTGCTGTTTTAATGCAAAAAGAAAAAAAAGCTTATGTATTTCTAAGCTTGACTTAAAAGTCCGTTCAAAATTCAGGCTAAGTGAGATAAGTACTATTTTATGTTATACTGGCGAACGCCTCGTGGTTTCACCCGCGTAGTTCCCATTCCCGTGGGAATACAGGGATAAAAAGTACCCTGTGTCACCCGGGGATAGTGTAGCTTCCCAACAGCGAAAGAATTTTTGAAATCGGTCCAGTAGTTTCGGAGCCTATTCATTACAAACAAACAATAAAATCTTTCCTCTTTATAATAGTATAGATTTTATAAAGATTGGTTTTGGTGGGATATTTGTTACTCAATCACGTATAAACGGCTGAAGGAATTTGGATGAAATTTTATTAACATATGGGATACTTTCCATAACGGAAATATGTTAGGTTGGCAAAGAAGGTATTTCTTTGTACGTCTTTGTAATAAACAAATATCGTAGGACTATACACACAGCGCCATCTAGCCCTAAACTAAGCAGAGCTCGTGTGATGGAAGTCAGATAACTGATAGAATACATTTATACTTTTTTTTTTTTGTAAATACATACATAACACCCAGACACAGAATAAAGATTTGTTTATTCACAAAATGTTTGCCCAGAGTGGGAATCGGCCTACAGCAAGGCAGATACCAGATACACTACCAATGAGCCAACAGTGACTGTCAAAAGAGTAGAGCATTACACCCTTAACTTAAAATACAACGGGGCGGCTTGACTCTTACCGCGTTCCCGCCAAAACCCTCTGTGTAAACTTTATTATGAATTCGAAATGTGACAAATAGGTAAAATTAAATTACAAAACTAAAAAAAAATCTTCTTCACGACCTTGCACACGACACGGGCGATTATTCAACCTCCTACGCAATAACAAACAAAAGAAAAAAAAGTCTAAATACCGTTGACCTGACGTTTCATTCATACAAATGGCGACCTATATTTTTCGAACGCAACTTTACAGTTCTAATTTTAAAATTCGCACCGCGATTGTCAAATGTTTTTTCGCAGAATTTTGTACGTGACATTCCATTTCGTTTTTTTTTCTCGAATGTAGCTTCTTTTAAGGTAAGACACGTGATAATACAGATTCACTTATGTTTAGAATAAACTTCGTAGTGAGATAAGCGTTTTCCATTATGGGTTCCCAGCTCAAAATTAAAAAAAATTAAACAATAAATATATTTATAACACATTTTTTTTTTATATATATGTATATGTTTTTAAATTTTATTATTATTGATTTAAGTAGATACAAATAAACCTAATTTTGTAACTGTATCTTATTTGTTTTAGTGTTACAAAATAAAAAATTAATTTCTTTCATTCGAAATTTTACCAAATAACATGTTTAAAAAGATCTACCAATAATAAATTAATAAAATTAAAGGAAAAACTTTTTAAACTAATTTATTATTACTAATTCTGTTTTTGTGATTCCCTTTTAATTACCTTTGTTATGATACCGTACTCGATGGGTTTGATAATTTTTTTTTAAAAATTGCGTATTCCTATTTGGCGCCATAAATCCTGCGTTTTGTTTTTTTTCAAAAACCTATCTAGGATTTTTAAGACGAATATAACGACATCTTAACTGTCGAAATTTTAAGAAATTCACCTAAAACAAATTTGGTAAAAAAAAATAGCTATTTCAAAATTTCACTTGCTTTAATAATCGGGTTATTCATAATTTAAATGAATAAATTAGATACTGAACCATTAAAAGATTTTTTAAAGTAAATAACAAAAGAAAATCATTTAATTAAGTTGATATCATAGTGTCTAATGATTCATAAAATAAAGATTATAGAGACATAAGAAACTTTTTGCGGACGAAAAAAAATTGTACAGTTTTTAAAACAACATTAAATTTTGATGCCAACTGTACTTACCGCTACCTTCTTCAAGAAAATGTTGAGTAGCAATGTTGCGCAATTTGGGGATCAATGAACTTTTAGTTCTGCTATCGCCCGTTAGGTATCGCAGTTTTAATTCGCGCGTAGTTTGGCTATTTGCGTATAGATGGCAGTGATTGAAGCTTTATTCAGTTTTTGATTTTCAGGGTTCAGTGTTGGCAAAGTAAAAGTAAACCGATTAAAAAATTGGTGAAGTTTCAGCAGTAACATGGAAAACCCCTCCCCGCCCCTTGTCACACAATGTCACACTTTGTCGACCCCCTCCCTCCCTCTTAACATGAGAAGTGATTTATGGATGGCCCTAAAAAAATTCTGTTCTTTTTTTTCTGAATACCTAAAGGATCAAAGAATTCTTTAAGTGCAACGTAGAAATCCAAAGGACTTCTCGCTTCTCAGTGTCCAAAAATGTACACGTATTTACGTAAACACGGCCATGCCAAGGATTTGCCATGGCCATGCCACCACAAATCCCGATTTTTCTTACATTTTGATATTACGATTAAAGCTTTTTTCACCATCATATAAATAAATATCGTAGGACCATTACACACAGCGCCATCTGACCCCAAACTAAGCAGGGTCAGATAACTGATAGAATACATAAATATATACTTTTTTTTTGTAAACACATACTTATAATACATACAGAACACCTAGACACAGAACAAACATTTGTTGATACATAAAATGTTTGTCCTGAGCGGGAATTGAACCCACGCCTTTCAGCTCTTAAGGCAGATATGCTACCAATGAGCCAACAGGGCTGTCAAAATGAAAACCCCTCAAAATGATGTCTTTTTCTTTTTTTATGGTTGACACCACCTGATGTTATGTGACGGTGTGGTCGAAGATGTATAACACACCTAGCCTGGACTGAAACTGGTTTTCAGGCGAGGCTGTCGGAACTCACCATTAGGTGCTTGGCGGCAGATTTTCAATTTGAGGGTGTGGTAGCTAGCCAGTCGAGTACTAAATAATATATAAATTTACGCTAAAAAAACCGACTCCATGACTCTTAGGCCAACTAAACGCACTGCTCCCATGAAACAGCGAGGTTTCGGAGCAAACGAAAATATCATCGATGTACAAAAATTTTCGATTTTTGTTGATTTTTTAAAAAACGCTCAATCGATTTCGATAAAATTTATATGGAACCACCTCTGAAGTATGGTCTACCAAGCAAAAAATCATCAAAATCGATTCATAATTGGCAGAATCATCGCGTAACATACATACAGTCGAATTGAAAACCTCCTCCTTTTTTAAAGCGTTTAAAAATACCCTACCACCACACTATTGTTTCCTCACGATGTTATTCCTTCACCGGCATCTCAAGCTCATTGTTGGGGTTTGTACCCACGCTCTTCGGCATGTGAATCGACCGCGCTAACCACGGAGCTATCATCGCTACAAAATAAAAACATTGTCATGCTTACCAAACCAATACTAACTAGGTCTCAGTCAACGACCGTATTTACTGTATTTACGACCTAAACACTAAACTTTATCTAGAAGAATTGCTTGTCTGAAGTCTAAAGGCGTATTGGCCTTGGGAGCTCCGCAGTGTCACAGTATAAATCACACTTTCTATAGACGATTTTGGCAAAGATAGGCTTCTAGTTAGTACCAAGCTCACGACGTGGATTCAACTCAGACATATAAAACTAGGCACACAGACGTGAGTTAGGTATATAGGCCATCCTTAAGTACCTAGGTCACAGGGCAAAACATTATTTTAGTTTCACATCTTGTGATGTAAAAATAGGACGTTGTAAGTGTTATTTTTTATCAAAATAATAACATGTTTAGTACGATAGATTCTGATGTAAGACTAATAATTGGCTTTAGCCTAAACCTGCTTTAAATTTTAAGTGTTATAAATAAATAACTGTTTAAAATATACATAATTATGACTATAAATAAATTGATACGTACATAGGACGACATAGGTACGTGGAAGTGAATTTCTAAGAAAAGTGTGTCAGGCTTTCACTTAATATGTATTTTAAAGTGATGTGAAGTGAACACTGAACAGCATCTCAGATAGCATGTTAACTGTCAGATGTCATCTTCAACATTAGGATATCCTGTATTGTTTTCGATGATTCCCGAAATGGTTAATGTAAGTATGAAGAATTGAGACACAAAACAACAAAATTCACTTGGTGGTAGATTTCCTTAGCAGGAAGTCTAGGTAGGTACCACCGGGGTACCAGATATTCTGCCGCCAAGCAGTAGTGTGTTAACATTACTGTGTTCCGGTTTGAGTACTGCACCTAGCGAAATTACTGGGCTGTTGAGACTAACCATCGAAAGTCTCAAAGTAATGAGCGCCAAAGCAGCGATGCCCCAGACTTTGTTTTGCTACTCAAAGTTCTGTGTATCGCTGCAATGGTCATGAACATGCGTTATCTCTTACCATCAGGAGAGGGTATCATTCTTTCAATACTTTTACATTAAAAAAATGAAATATCCAAAGATTTTTTAATGTGAAACGAACGGGACGCTCACCTGATGGTAAAAGATAACGTATGACCATTGCAGCGCTACACAGAACTTTGAGTAGCAAAACAAAGTCGCTGTTTTGGCGCTCATTACTTTGAACATTTCAATGATTAGTCTCAACAGCTGTTTTTTCGCTAGCTGCAGTAATATACGATACTTTACGATATCAATATCATCTAACATCTCAAAGTAATGAGCGTCGAAGCAGCTATCCCCTAGACCTTGGTTTATCACACAAAGTTCTGTGTATCGCTGCGATGGTCATGGACAGGCGTTATCTCTTACCATTAGGAAAGCGTCTTGTTCGTTTCATTACTATTACATAAAAATATTTATGTGGAATCCAAGTTATTATAAAGAGATTTTGTTTGTTAGTGTGTAAACTAAACAAAGCTTGTACTATGGAAGTCAGATAACTGATAGAATACTTAAATATATTTTTGTAAATACGTGCTTTGACAGCCATGTTGGTTTATTGGTAGTATGTCTGCTCCAAGAGCTGGAGGGCGTGGGTTCGATTCCCACCCGGGATAAACATTTTGTGGTATAAAATATGTTTGTTCTGTGTCTGGGTGTTCTGTATTCGGAGCAATGCGTTTAGTTGGCCTAAGGGTCATGCAGTCGGTTATTTTTTATTGTAAATTTGTATATTATTCATCTCAATGATACACTACGCATATAAATTATTATGGACACTATGCGTACAAAAATACGTTAGTAATTTAAAATATTTGATTGCAGACGGTTTGACATACTACTGTGTTTACGGCGGGCTTCCATGTTTTGGTTGTCGGCGTTACATAATACGGCTTTACGTAGCGTTAGCAAAAATAACTTGACAAAGAATTATACGCGAAGCTACGGCATTCAGTAGCCAGGACACAAAAAGGACTCACTACAAGTAAAATAAATATTAACTTTTCAGAGGTCTAAGTACTAACCCCAACCTGCGCCACGCAGTGCTACTCGCTACATGTATTCAGAATAAAAAGTAGCCTATGTGTTAATCCAGGATGTCAGCTATCTCCATACCAAATTGTATCCAAATCTGTTCAGTCGTTTTTGCGTGAAAGAGTAACAAACATTCATCCATCCATCCAAACTTTTACATTTAAAATATTAGTGGGACTAGCTGCGCCCCACGGTGTTACTCGCTACATGTATTCAGAATAAAAAGTAGCCTATGTGTTAATCCAGGGTCTCAGCTACCTCTATACCGAATTTCATCCAAATCCGTTCCGTGGTTTTTGCGTGAAAGAGTAACAAACATTCATCCATCCATCTAAACTTTTACATTTAAAATATTAGTGGGACTAGCTGCGCCCTGCGGTGTTACCCGCTACATGTTTTCAGAATAAAAAGTAGTCTATGTGTTAATCCAGGGTCTCAGCTACCTCTATACTGAATTTCATCCAAATCCGTTCAGTGGTTTTTGCGTGAAAGAGTAACAAACATACTCACCATACTCACAAAAGTATGATCGGAAGTAGGATTACAAGGAAAGTAGGAACATTGTATAAAATATTTGCTGACGCCTCGCGATTTCACCCGCGTAGTTCCCGTTCCCGTGGGAATACAGGGATAAAAAATAGCCTATGTCACCCGGGGATAGTGTACCTTCGCAACGGTGAAAGAATTTTTGAAATCGGTCCAGTAGTTTTTGAGTTTATTCGTTACAAACATACAAAAATCCAAAAATACAAATCATTCCTCTTTATAATATTAGTGTACATATCTATGATATCATAGAATCTTAAGATCAGATAATATTTTGTTCGAAGTGTTAAAACAAAGAAATTTCACATCTGAAACACGTCAAGGCCATTTCTAACGTTTTTCCACTTTTTTTGCGAACTGTACACCCGGTAACATAAATTCGATTATGTACTTTTTCGTCTTTCGGCGACGATCGAAGCGCGTAGAGAGGGAAAGATGTATACTGTTAGAGTGAGAGGGGTGATGGGGAGCAGGACGCATGCGCTCGCACGTGTAGGCGCTTGGGACTGGAAACAAACGTAGCGAATACTCCAAGGATAACTCGTAAGATTAATTTTAAACCTTTTGTTTGGATTCCATAAAGTCAAATAAAAGTGTTATTACCAAAATCAATACAGAAAATTTTACGTTTAAAGAAAAAAATACATTGCTATTGAAATATACAAGTAGCAATTTCGGTTTAGTATGTATAATTCAGAAAAATAATATTAAAAATATTGATTAAAATCAACGTTGAACTTTATCTATTAGAAATGCATTGGAAGTGCTGACCGTTATCCCGTTAATGTACGTAACATGATACAAAAATACAATCATTTCCAAAAATATCGCTCGATATATCCCCGGACAAATACAAGGAAGTGTGGATACACTCGGGCCTACACAGGGCGGCGTAGCAGCCACTACGCTTTCGTAGGCCTCGCAGTCGCTACGGGCGCCACCCGCCCTCCAATATAGGACACTGTGCTACCAAAACAAACAATGTGATCTGATATATTAAAAGGGTGCCTCTAAATACAGCCATTAAAAAAAAAGTCGCACAAAAGGACGCGGAAGTAAAATTTTCGGTAGTACGTTCACCCCTGACCCAATTCTCTCATGCACCTGCGCTCTGCATTGCAGTAACCAAACGTGTTCAAGGACGTCACCATCCGAGTGTGTTCAGCCTCCATCAGTGATAAGTAGTGTTCATTAGTTTAATAATCACGCAATAATTCTTCTCGACTGAAAATAAAGTCTGATCTATCTTCTTAGTGATGAGTGGCACGTAATCCGAAAGTGGGACAAGATGGCGGGCAACCGGGACAGTTTGGAAGGTCAGCTGACACATGTCATACAACAGCATATGTCCCAGCCAGGGTCCGAGGCTTCAATCAGCGTGCATCAAGTACAGAGCCCGAGTGGTAGCGTTACTAAAAGACACCAGATTATTATAGACATTAAGCAAGACATCGATATTAACGAGCTCTCAACGCGTTCTTTGGCTGAAAGCGTCATGGAGCAACTTGGTGCGAGATCGGCGGCTGTTTATATAGATAATCAACACGTCAGCAATGAAAACAACGATCTGGAATCTTTAACAACTGTCAACGTTATTGTAGCTAATGATTTGGCTCAGCCTGCCAGCCCTCAAGTGACGGAACCAGAAGTTGAAAGGAACCAAGAAAGTCAAGAGCAAGCAGAAAGTTCCGGGATATTGCCCGGGAATCGTATAGCTGTGGATAGGATTGTCGAGTTGACGAATGCGACGAACGCGACGAATGCGTCGTCTGCGGAGAACACGCAAACTTCTACGACTACAACAGTATCAATAACTACTGCTAGCACAACGGCATCAGGTAACCAATCACAGTAATTGAAACACTGTAGTTTTTTTTTTTAATGTGAAAAGTAATGAGACGAACGAGACGCTCTCCTGCTGGTAAAAGATAACGCCTGTCCATGACCATTGGTAAGCTCAAAGTAGCACAACGCGCTATGGAGAGGGCTATGCTCGGAGTTTCCCTACGAGATCGAATCAGGAATGAGGAGATCCGTAGACGAACCAAAGTTACCGACATAGCCCAACGGATTAGCAAGTTGAAGTGGCAGTGGGCAGGGCACATAGCACGCAGAACTCAATCAAGTCAATGGGGGAGGCCTATGTCCAGCAGTGGACGTCCTACGGCTGAAATGATGATGATGATGATGATGACCATTGCAGCGATACACAAAACTTTGAGTGACGAAACAAAGTCCAGGGCATCACTGCTTTGGTGCTCATTACTTTGCGACTTTCAATGGTTAGTCTCATGGCCCAGTAATTTCGCTAGCTGCAGTACCCTTCAAACCGGAACACAGTAATGTTTACACACTACTGCTAGGCGGCAGAATATCTGATACTGCGGTGGTATCTGCCTACACGACTTCCTGCTAACGAAATCTACCAAGTTCAAATTCACTGTTTTATTGAAGCAATTGTGATTTACCGCAAATAAAGACCAAAATAAATGCCAGTAGCTGAAAGTAGACAGTACAAGGAGATAGCTCTACCCATGCAAGCCATTATGGAGGTAAGCAAGCACAAACTGTGGGTATCTTCAAGTCGCGAGTGAATCGGTTTCTTCTAGGCGAGCGTGCTCCACCGTAGACCGCATCTTCGCTTAACATCAGGCGGGATGGCGGTCAAACGCAAGCCTATCTACTATAAAAAAAAAAAAAACCTACCTAGACGACCCCCTGCTAAGGAGATCTACCACCAAGTAATTTATATTACGTAACTTTTAGAAATACCTATAACAATATTATTTTACTTCTCGATTATGCTCTACTAGCTGCGTCTCGAAGTGTTACCCTCTACATGTTTTCGGGATAAAAAGTAGCCTATGTGTTAATCCATGGTCTCAGGTATTTCCATACCAGGTCTACAACCGCGTACCCGCTTCCATTCGGGATGCACCTTCCATCGCGTGCTTCAGAAGCAAACTTAGATCTTGGCTTCAAGAGACCTTGTTCTATGACTTTATTTAAAATTAAGAGATTATTAAATTACTAGTAAGTAATTATATGTTTGTTTTATGGACATTTAACTATATTGACATAATTGATATAATTGACATAATTATTTTATATGTGACATATAACTTCATTGACATTTTCATTTTCATTATTTGACATTTTGATATTTTTAAATATGAATGGAAAAATGACCTGTAACTTTGGTGTTATTAATAAATGATTTGTATTTGTACCAAATTTCATCCAAATCCGTTTAACTAGTAGTTTTTGCGTGAAAGAGTAACAAACATACATACATACAAACTTTCGCGTTTATAATATTGTTACTACTTACTACTACACTCTGACCTTGAAAAGATCTAGATTATATATCAGGGAACAAAGAAGCCGGCAGTTTGTTCCATTCCTTGGCCGTACGGATGAGAAACGTAGAGTCCTAACGTTTGGTACGTACTCAAGGAAATTCCACTACGTATGGGTAGTGGGCCGTCTTCCTACTTGTCCTCTGGTAAAAACGGGATGGAAGTACTAGGTCTTACAGCTCAGCATCACATTTTCCGAAATGAATCCTGTAGAAAATTGACAGACTTGCTACCTTCCGGCGGTGTTCAAGGCTTAATAGTTTTTTTTCTACTAACTTTTCATCACTAATAAGTCACTGCCTTTTAGAGCTGACCCTTGACCCAACCATCTAGCGAAAATCTTTTAAGATAAAGATAATAATATCGCAAGACTTTACACACAGCGCCATCTGACCCCAAACTAAGCAAAACTTGTACTATGAAAGTCAGATAACTGATAGAATACTTAAATGCTTTTTTTTTGTAAATACATACTTATAATAAATACAGAACACCCAGCCACAGAACAAAAATTTGTTGTTGAACAAAATGTTAATCCTGGGTGGAAAACGAACCCACGTTAAAAGCCTCGATACGGCGTAAATACTGCACGGAAAGTCATCAATTACATTTTTTCTATATTGTATACTAGCGGATGCCTCGCGATTTTACACGCGTAATTCACGTTCCCGTGGGAATACAGGGATAAAAAGTAGCCTATGTCACCCAGGGTAGAGAAGCTTCCCAACGGTGAAAGAATTTTTGAAATCGGTCCACTAGTTTCGGAGCCTACTCAATACAAACAATCAAATTTTCCTCTTTATAATAGTCTCTTCTTCTCAATCGGACACTCTTGGCAGAGTGGTCG
The DNA here is from genome assembly GCA_905404145.2 of Biston betularia. Taxonomy (NCBI): domain Eukaryota; kingdom Metazoa; phylum Arthropoda; class Insecta; order Lepidoptera; family Geometridae; genus Biston; species Biston betularia. Next base: position 4,437,685 of record FR989889.1, on the reverse strand, counting down.
TGGCTGCAGATGGACAATATTGCGTCCCGTCGTCTCCGTTAGTTCGCAAGGCTGCTTTAAAATAGTATAGACAATTAAAATTTTCAAAATATGTGTTTGTTTAAAAATACGAAGTAAATAACTAAATTCGTGCGCGTTTAAAGTCGAATAAATAGAAAAACCGTATCACAATCCCTTGCGTAGCTTAGAAAAAGAAAGTTGAGGAAAAGAAAGACGTGCACAAAAACTTTGTTTTATAATATGTATCTAGAGATATCTTTTATTTCGTAGAATCATATTGTCTGACCTAAAATATCTTTTCGAAACAATCGTACTTTTACTCACCAAAAATTTCTAAAAATAAAATTACTCAAAGCGTTGAGTTTATACAGAAAAATATTTATAGATTTAACAATTGTAAACAATTAAAATAACTGTTGCGAAACACTTCTCGAATCAAAAGCCAAACTTTGAAAACACTGCCCAAGATGGCGGGATATCCGTTTTCTGGAAATATATCTATAAATAGTATAAAACAAAGTCGCTTCCCGTCGTCTGTACGAGATCTTATAAACTACGCAACGGATTTTAATGCGGTTTCAATCAATAGACAGAGTGATTCAAGAGGAAGTTTTATACCTATAATACATGCATATGCACCACATTAGTATCTACATTGCACCCGTACGAAGCCGGAACGTGTCGGTAGTTTTATATTTTACTAGCTGCGCCCCGCGGTGTTACCCGCTACATGTTTTCGGTATAAAAAGTAGCCCATGTTCTAATCCAGGGTCTCAGCTACCTCCATACCAAATTTCGTCTAAATACTTTCAGTAGTTTTTTGCGTGAAAGAGTAACAAACATCCATCCATCCATCCAAACTTTCACATTTATAATATTAGCGTGATTAATAGGATACAGAACACCCAGAAGCAGAACAAACATTTATCGTCACATAAATGTTTGCCCCGGTGGGAATCGAACCTACGCCCTAGCTGTTGAAGCAGATATTCTACGAAATGAGCTAGGGTAGTCAAATAATTACAAATTAAATACAAAAGACTTTATCAAACAAACTGCCTATAATTTAGATTTATATTTAGATTAGATCAAGGACTGACTTTCGCATTTATAGTATTAGTGGGAAGTATAGATTTAAAAAATTTGTTTGACCCGATGTATTTCAAAATAGTTGCAAGGAGTTTGTTACCATGGAGGTCACAGTTTTTCCTGTCCAATGTCCTAAATCGTTGGCCTTCAAAACACCTGTTTTCGAGCCCTAGACCTACTTTCTAGGTCAGGTCACCGCTCCGACTCCCGAGCCCCGATAATGGGGCAGAGTAATATCTACGTTTTTTTAATTTTTGGCTGAAACAACTTTTATAAAAGACCCAAAGGGGGTATCAATTCGACTGTATGTTTGTTTGGCGATAATTCCGCCAATTATGAATCGATTTTGATGATTATTTTTTTGCTTGGTAAATCATACTTCAGAGGTGGTCCTGTATAATTTTTTATCGAAATCGATCGAGCGGTTTTTTTAAAATCAACAAAAACCTAAAAACTGTATACATCGATGATATTTTCGTTAACTCCGTATCTTCGCTGTTTCATTGGAGCAGTGCGTTTAGTTGGCCTAAGAGTCATAGAGTCGGTTTTTTAAAAATGTTAATTTATATATTTATGAATGTTTCGCCTCGAGGCAACGCGGAATCCTCAGGACGTTTTATTTAATCATTCACAGCCTTCTTTATCCCACTGCTGGGTATAGGCCTCTCTCTTTGCATGCCATCTGCCTCGCTCCTGTGCCAATCTGGTCCAGGTTCGACCCGCGACGGTGACAATATCGTCGACCCATCTTGCGGCTGAACGACCAACGCTCCGCTTCCCTTGCCTAGGCCACCACTCTGTTGCGACCTTACTCCACCTGTCATCACGTCGCCTAGCAACGTGTCCTGCCCAGCTCCACTTGAGATTCATAACTGCGATATCGACGTCTTGAATTTTCTTGCGGCGTCGGATAGACTCGGTCTTGGAGATGCCAAGCATGGACCTCTCCATGGTTTCCGGTGCGAATCTAATTTTTATTTGTTGTGATTAAATCAAAATTTATTTATTTTCAAAATAGATTGGCGTTTGACCACACTCTGCTTGATGTTAAGCAGTAGTGTAGTAATATTATTAAATTATAGAATTTCGATAATTCGATTTGTAAAGAAAAAAACTTTACTGATTCCAAAACCATTACGGAATAATACATTCCTGTACATTATTTTCACGTTTAAAACTCTTTAAACAATAAGATAAGGTGTAATTTAATAAAATACATAAAATAAACTTTGCTTTCAACTGTCCTCTAATGACGTCATCTGATAGGGGCTACTTTTACTGACTAAACAAAGCAATGGCAAAGTAAAACATAATGTTCAATTAAACAGCAGCCATAACAATCTCATCCATACACGTACGTCGAGTTGTTTTTCGCTTTATTGATACAAATATCTGGATAATTTTACTTTAAATGTTATTTGGACTCTGATGTCGCTTTTATGACATAAGATTTGTAAAACCGAAGACGTGACAGAATGGCTTTACAGCTTTAACTTGCCCGATGGGGCAAATAAAAAAAAACTTGTCAGTTCTGTTGTCTAAGTTAATGAAGTGTAGTGTATCAAGTGTATTAGTATTTTTTTGTTTTATTAGGCAAAGGCATATTCTACATATTCAGCCTACTTCGTGACGTCATAAGTATAAAAAGTTTGAAAACGTATAAAAAAATCGAATTGCTTAAATAAAACAGTCGTGTCGTTTGTTACATTACTAGTATATGAGTATATGAAAAAAACCTTAAAGTTTTATATTTTATATCCTTGCTGTAGAGCGAACCAGTATCTAGAGAGGCTATGACATAAGATTTGTTTGTGATGTCCTGAATTGTAAAAAGAGAGTGGCTGCGCCACATATCATATTTTCGAATATTCATCACTACATAGTATAAAACAAAGTCGCTATTTTTGTCTGTTTGTTTGTCTGTATGCTTAAATCTTTAAAATTACGCAACGGATTTTGATGCGGTTTTTTGTAATAGGTAGAGTGATTCAAGAGGAAGGTTTTTATGTATAATAACATCTATTAAATAATGGAGAAATACTGTTTTTTTCAGGGTTTCTAATGTGGTGTCGTAAATTCTTACATTTCTTGCCGCTTACATTGCGTACGCAGGCTTAACCTTACAGGATTTATAAAAATAATGTACTAAGTATTGTACACCTTGAAAAGGTCTACAGAAAAGTCCGCGATGGTATATGTCTATCTCTTATCGATATCCCACAAAACCATTTTTTGTCATTTACTTTTTACGGCAAATAATAGCTAATTTTCGAAGCGATTTTAAGCACTACAGCATTATTCCTTATTTAATTAAATACCATAAATAGATTGTTGATTTAACATAGATTTATATGGCCTTTTACAGCACATAATTTCTTGGAATATTTTCGAAGATATTACAGATTTAAAAATACATTGCGTAGCGTTTGCGGCGGTACCTATCGGCCGGCAGCCGCCGACCGCAGCGCGACGCGATATGAAAAGAAGGCATACATATACAATAATATACATATAGGTGTATGAGGCAGGTAAAGACTATGTAAATATTGACTATCAAAAAGTGATGTGGTGCATCCTATTTTGATAAATAAACATATTGTTTTTTTTCGAATTTTGCACCCGTGCGAAGCCGGGGCGGGTCGCTAGTTTATTATATAATAAGTATTTTATCCACCCTCATACACGCACACAAAACACATCTTCCTACCCTCACCTTCCTTACAATACCTGCCAGTGTCAAGTAGTCGCGAACTGGCGGTTGTATCGTACGCAATACGCTGTTTACACAATTGTTATCGGTGCGCTTTAAAAACTCAAAATTCTCATCGCGAGTGCGACGCGAGTGCTTATACATCACAAATCAATGTGCGTCTTGTGTGAACTATCATAATTTTGCAAAAACCTAAAAACGCACACTGGACAGTAACCGGGTCGTACCGACCAGCACCATTGCTTCTGCTATCGACGGAAACTACAAACAGGTATTTCCCGGCCTCTCCACAGAGGACGTGGCAGTATGGCTTTACAGCTTTAGCCTGCCAAAAAAACTTGGTGTCAATTGTCAAAATAAATCAAATTTTTCAAAATAGCTTTGTATACTTTTTTGTTTTACATGGCAAAGGCATATTATACATATTCAGCCTACGTCATGACGTCGTCACTATAAAAAGTTTCAAAACGTATTAAAAATAAACTACCGCATAGAAAGCTAAAATATTCAAATTAGTTTCTTAAAATAAAGTTTACTATCAGTAAAAAAATATAAAATGAATACAAAAAAAAACTTTACATACCGAGTTGTGCAGAATAAGGACATAAGGTTTATATTTATACTAGCTGCGTCCCGCGGTGTTACCCGCTACATGTTTTCGAGATAAAAAGTAGCCTATGTGCTAATCCAGGGAGTTAGCTACCTCCATACCAAATTTCGTCCAAATCCGTGCAGTAGTTTTTGTGTGAAAGAGTAACAGACATCCATCCATCCATCCAAACTTTCACATTTATGACATTAGTGGGATTTTTGCTTACACGTATGTCCTTGAAGTTTACGCAGGCGCAATGTCTAGGAACTCTAGATATACCTAGGTCTAGTCATGGTATTACCTAGGTAGGCTGGTATCATGGCCGAAAATACTAATAAGAAAGGGAAATCGTTCCCCAAGTTAAAAGCAGTTTCTTTTCAAAAGTAATATATTTTTGAGTTTCTTAATAGTTATTTGTTGTATCCTTGTTTTGTATTTTTTTTGTTTGATCTATTGTTGTTATGGTTTGATAAGGCGATATGATCGCTCAGCGACAAAGCCTAAATTAAATTTAAAAAAAAAAGAGTGCAAAGTTTCTTTTTAACCGCGTGCTCAATTTTGATGACCGAGGAGGCGAAGGTTTTAATTGATTGATTGATGACAAAAATTAGAATCCTGAGCGTTAGCGAGGTAATGAAAAGAGCACGAGGTGAAAAATCTTTGCACTCGAGTGCGAGACGTAAGTTTTCATCCCACCTCAGCGAGAAAAATGATTAAATGCAAAAGTATCTTTTACGATCACAAGATACTTTTATTTCAGTTTAGGTATTAACTACTACATTAACAATATGACGAGAAAAGAAAATTGTGCGCGCAAAGCAAATTAAAAAAAAAACGTACACCAAGGAGGTTCCGAGTCTGAGTTTTTCTGAATCCTCATTACTGTTGTACTCGAAACGGCTTTTAAGCGGAAATAAACTAATTATATATAGGCAGTCAAAAGCAAAACGATGTGTAATAAAAATTAAAAAAAAATATATGATTTTGAATTTTTTTATAAATTGCAAATAGACAGAACCATACTGCCAATAACAGAATCATGCACTTGACGCATATATATTTTATGTTTTACTGCCACCTATTGCCGAGTAGCGCAACTAGCTAACAACAAAAATCTACTCTTAACCAACGGTACTTTAAATAAACCATTACCACGCTATCATCTATTACAACCAGTTATTAGAACTCGCAGATATTTCTAATTATTTTGATTAAAACTTGTTCCGAGCACTTAACTTTGCAGCAGTAAAAACTTAGCCTTAATTATGTTGTTTCTATTACTGATATTTATAAACAAGTGGCGTTACTATTTACGATGTGTATATATAAATACAAGTAACCTCTAAAATTGGTAGTATCTGGTAGTTACATAAACCTTCCGGAATGAATTCTCTAAATTATGTTGAAAACCTTATTAAAATACGATGCGTAGTTTCGAAGAACTAAGCGAACAAACGGCAGACACGCAAAGTTCGAGAATAGAAGAATGAACCTTTATTAGGTCAAATGTGACTTCATTTCAATTATTTATTTATGGTTAGTGATGAATATCTTGCGTTTTTAATTTTGTAGAATTTAACTTTACATTAGAGTATTTATTTATTGTTATAGTCAGTATTAGAGTTCATATACATTTATTTTAGACTAGATAGAAGTACCTACTTATATTGGAGCGTAGAGCATATCTACATCATAATGAAGTGCTATTATCGACATGACCTACATACTAACATGAGTAATCGACTGCACTTGAGCGAACATAAATCTAACATTATTTTATTGGTGAACAATACAAATTAGAAGGCAACAAAACACCAAATAAAAAAGATTCTGTGAACAGCTAACGCCATCTGCCACCGAGTAGCGGAGACGGATAATACCGTTCGTCCGCTTGACACAGTTTTGTCTCAGCTGATTTCTTGTTTGTGTGTGTCATGTAACTACGTGGGAATTTGTGCATGTTGAGATCCGGGATGCACAATCCGTTAGCTTTTAGGTTCTTTATCGGAACCCGTTTTGTCTCTAAGTGCTTTAGCGTGTTTTGTAATACGCGAACTCCATTGTGATGGGTCTCTGATGTTTTTTTTCAATGTACACAGGAAATAGCTTCTGGTTGAAAGACTGTTTCAGAGTTCGATTTTTTAAATTTAAGAATAGGTTTAATGTACGAATTAGAGAATAGTGAATCGTTTTTAGTAATCTGTGCTCAGTGGTGTATATTTTTTTTTCATTTATGGCTTCACGCTATTTTTGAATATCTCGTTGGCGATAAAAGTGTTAATTTAAACAAATTTTACTCATTGTCTCATGTTTACTTATTCTGTGTATTGTATTGGTTTTTAATGCCTTAAAATTTTATACCTTAGCATCATCTTAGATAGAGTTAGATTTAGATCGTCTAAATTTTAGCTTAAGTTAGATTAATATACCTTTATTACTCAAATTAACATTAAATCTGTATTTTTCAGGTAAGTTTCACTGTCTTCGTGATTAGCTAGCTGTTATAACAATTACAAGATGGTAAGTCTTCCAAGGTAAGTATCAGGTAAGTGTGTACCTATAATGTGGAGAAAAATGACTTTTCGGATTGCTTCCAAATTACTGCTTTTTTAGGGAATTATTGAATCTGTGTGACTGTGACATGGACTTATTTAATTTGAATTTTCATCAAATACTTGAAATGAAAATGGCGTTTGCACAAAGTGCGATGCCAAAAACAAAAAATACATATCTGTAACTTGCAATCTATTAAAAAATCAAACTTTCTTTGCCGCTAGTCCACCCACACAAACACAAGTTTCTCTGTCGTCGTATAATGAACAGTTGATTTGGGTTGGTAGCCAAAACGTGACAATGTACGTAGCCGTAGGTATAAACTATAGTAGAATAGACAACGTTCAACGAATTCTATGTACTTATCTATACTTAGGTTTTTTTGGTTCACGGAAAAAATAAACATAGCCAGTTGACAGTAGTTTTCATTATTCTGTAAAAAGCAATACTTGTTTACTTATTAAACTAAGTTTCATGTATATAGCGGTTAATATTTTAACAATTTATTATTTTGTAGTAATTTTACTTGAATATATATTTATGTTTACTATGAAATTATATGTACATAATCATTGATAAGAAAGTACGTAATAAATGCAAAATACCTCTTAAATATATGTACCTACTTGGTGGTAGATCTCCTTAGCAGGAAGTCGTCTAGTTCAGTACCGAATACCAGATATTCTGCCACCATGCAGTAGTGTGTAAACATTACTGTGTTCCGGTTTGAAGGGTACTGCAGCTAGCGAAATTACTGGGCTGTTGAGACTAACCATCGAAAGTCTCAAAGTAATGAGCCCCAAAGCAGCGATGCCCGGATTTTGTTTTCTAACTCAAAGTTCTGTGTATCGCTGCAATGGTCATGGGCAGGCGTTATCTCTTACCATCAAGAAAGCATATCGGTTGTGTCTATAATTTTACATATTTTTTTTTAATGTTTGACAGGCCAGGTGTTTGACCACAGCTCACCTGATGTTAAGTGAAGGTGTGGTCGAAGATTTTTTTTTTTTTTTTAATGATTGACAGGCTAGGTTTTTGACCACAGCTCACCTGATGTTAAGTGAAGATGTGGTCGAAGATGGTAAAGCACACCTAGCCTGGAATGGAACTGGCTCTCAAGTGAGGCTGCCGGAACACACCGTTAGATGCTTGGCGGTAGATTTTCAACTTGAGGGTGGTAGCTAGCCAGCCGAGTACTAGAAAGTACCCTACCACCATGCTATGGTTTCTTCACGATGTTTTTCCTTCAGCGGCAGCTCAAGCTCATTGTTGGGGTTTGAACCCACGCCCTTCGGCATGCGTATTAAAAATAGTTTTTTTTAATTAACAAGTAGGCTTGCGTTTGACCGTCATTTAGCCTTCGATGTGGTCTACGATGAAGCACGCTTGCCTAGAAGAAACCGATTCACTCGCGACTTGAAGGCACCAAGATTATATCAAATTCAAATATATATTGAAGTATTTATCATGGAGAACCTATTCTGGCAGCAAATTCCTTTTATTTAGCGGTTCATACAATGAAAGTGGAATTGAAATGTTTAGTTCCAGTTTAGTTTTTGGAACATCGCCATGAAAGGGCGATGGTCGTTCAACATCGTAAGCTACATTTCGAACATGTAAATCCTTCTATCCAACTAATATTACAAATGTGAAAGTTTGGATGGATGGATGTTTGTTAGTCTTTCATGCAAAAATTACTGAACGGATTTGGATTAAATTTTGTATGGAGGTAGCTGAGACCCTGGATTAACATAGAGGCTACTTTTTATCCCGAAAACATGTAACGGGTAACACCGCGGGACGCAGCTATTATATAAATAAATTAAAGACAATATTTTAACAAATCTCAGTAATATTACAAATGCGAAAGTTTATCTGCGTTTGTAACTTCATCAATTGATTAATGTATTTGCATGAAATTTGCAATGCAGATAGATTATAATCTGAATTAACACAAATGCATTTTATGATGGAGAACATGGATGAAACGACGGTGCGAAATTAATAAACTGACATTTTTTTTTTCTTTAATTATTTACAGAAGGAAATCCTTTCAGGTGTTATAACTGTACTGTGTAGCCCTGTATATGCAAAATATGATTCAAGTAGTTCGCCAGGTCGTTGCCCCACTAATACTATCAGTCCTTATCAGAGGCGGCGAAATTTTGGCGCGCTGTTTGGACGACTGTGATAACTTGCAAAAGATAGTCAAGGGAAAGTGTCTGTTACAGTTTCGTAGCGATGATAGCTCAGTGGTTGGCGCGGTCAGTTCACACGCCGAAGGGTGTCGACTCAAACCCCCACAATAAACTTGAGCTGAAGGAAGCCATAGCGTGGTGGTAGGGTACTTTCTAGTACTCGGCTGGCTAGCTACCACCCTCAAGTTGAAAATCTACCACCAGGCATCTAACGGTGTGTTCCGGTAACGTTACTTGAGTGTCAGTTTCATTCCAGGCTAGGCGCGTTTACCATCTTCGACCACACCGTCACTTTTGTTTATCGTTGACATGCTAGGGTTTAGACCACACCTCACCTGATGTTAAGCGAAGGTATGATCGAAGATGGTAAAGCACACCTAGCCTGGAATGGAACTGGCTCTCAAGTCATGCTGCCGGAACACACCGTTAGATGCTTGGCGGCAGATTTTCTACTTGAGGGTGGTAGCTAGCCAGCCGAGTACTAGAAAGTAATCTACTACAATGCTATGGTTTCCTCACGATGTTTTCCTTCACCGGCAGCTCAAGCTCATTGTTAGGGTTTGAACCCATGATAATACATTGATACCTGTGTTTACCACGGTTTTACTTGGTGGTAGATCCCCTTAGCGGGAGGTCGTCTAGGTAGGTACCACCGCAGTACCAGATATTCTGCCGCCAAGCAGTAGTGTGTAAACATTACTGTGTTCCGATTTGAAGGGTACTGCAGCTAGCGAAATTACTGGGTTGTTGAGACTAACCATCGAAAGTCTCAAAGTAATGAGCACCAAAGCAGCGATGCCCTGGACTTTGTTTTATTACTCAAAGTTCTGTTTATCGCTACAATGGTCATGGACAGGCGTTATCTCTTACCGTCAGGAGAGCGTCTCGTTCGTCTCATTATTTTTCACATTAAAAAAAAAATCTCATTATCGACGTCGTAATAGCCACCAGTAGACAAAAAGAGCAAATTTCCCTTCAAACTTATCGTTTATCGTACATTGACCGATGTATCGTTCTGATAGTACTATCAGAATGATAACAGAAATTGGGTCACGCTATCTTAGTGGAACACTCCGCCTTTGAGTTTTGGGGTAGAACTATATATTGAGGCACTAGCTGCGCCCCGCGGTGTTACCCGCTACAAGTTTTCGGGATAAAAAGTAGCCTATGTGTTAATCCAGGGTCTCGGCTACCTCCACACCAAATTTCATCCAAATCCGTTCAGTAGTTTTTGCGTGAAAGAGTAACAAACATACTCACAAATTTTCGCATTTGTAATGTTAGCAGGATTTGTTAAGTTTTTTTTTAATGGTTGACAGGCTAGACGTTTAACCACAGCTCACCTGCTGTTAAGTGATGGTGTTGTCTAAGATGCTAAACACACTTAGGAATGGAACTGGCTCTCAAGTGAAGCTGCCGGAACACACTGTTAAGTGCTTGGTTCCAGATTTTCAACTTGAGGGTGGTAGCTGGCCAGCTGAGTACTAGAAAGTACCCAACCACCATGCTATGGTTTCCTCATGATGTTTTCCTTCACCGACAACTCAAGCTCATCGTTGGGGTTAGAACCCACGCCCTTCGGCGTGCGAAGCGACGCGCTAACCACATAGCTATCATCGCTACTTAAAGCTCACAGTTTCAGATTAACTAAAAAAATTACTTAGTTTTTGTCTGGCTACGGTTTAAAACGGTTCAGATTAGGTGACATAAGGGCGCCTAGGTTGCTACCACGGCAGTATTTTAAATATTCTACCTCAAGCAGTAGTGTGTAAACATTACTATGAAATTACATAGTCATAGCTTGTCTTAAAATTATAGCAAAGCCCTATGCCCTATACACTGAACTTAATTTCATGACTCAAAGTTCTCGTTGGGCAACAATGGTGTGTTATCTCCATATCTCCTTCTATCATGAAAATCTCAATACCTACTACCTTTAAAAAGATTCCCATCACGGTTACGTTCTGACACTACTGCCCAACATTTCGTACCCCTAAAACCAGTTTATAAATAAAACACGGTTATCCACAGAGGTGATGTTCTATAGAGAGGTCCAGAGATTCAGCGTTTGCGTCAACTGTATGCGCATTTGGGCAAGTCGCTGTAAAATTAAAACAGCCGTAAATTCTGTAAACAGATGACTTTTATTAAAACATCGAATTTATACTTTATTTGTGTTTAAAACCCTTTATTATTTCAGTTTATTAATTGTGATTTACCGCAAATAAATACCAAAATAAATGCCAGTAGCTGTGATTTAATTGTAAAATTATGCTCCATTTGTCAAAAATTGTATGGAAATCGAACCACGTCTATTTTTAAATAGACTTAAGGTGAAGGTGAAAATATCGTAGGACTATACACACTGCACCATCTGACCCCAAACTAAGCAGAGCTTGTGTGATGGAAGTCAGATAACTGATAGAATACATATAATTATACTTTTTTTTTGTAAATGCATACTTATAATACACATACAGTACACCCAGACACAGAACAAACATTTGTTGATATGTAAAATGTCGGTCCTGAGCGGGAATCGAACCAGAATTTCTTCTGTATGTAATCTTTAGTGTCTACAAAAAAGAATTAGTCAATCTATTGATCTAAACTTATATATTAGTTTATGGGTATAGTTATATTTTTAGAGTTTTATGTTTCTCTACAACTCAGACCTGATTTTGTGGGCATACCTATAGAACATCTGCGGTTTACCCCTCATCTTCCAACCCTCGCGAATCTGACAGAACACGCTTCGTCCATTCTCCCAAACTGGACATTGAGGGGTGTTTTATCTTTGTTTTGTTTTCAATATAGCTTTGATTGTGCGAAAAACTGGAATCGAGATTTGCATGGGAAAGACGAGATTCAATTTCACGTCATGTGAACAATGAATAGTGGAAAGTTTGCCCTTCGTAGTGTGCTTTTTTCGCATCAACTAAAAAATAAATAAATATCGTAGGACATTACACACAGCGCCACCTGACCCCAATCTAAGCAGGGCTGGTGTGATGGAAGTCAGATAACTGTTAAAATACATAAACACCTTTTTTTAGTAAATGCATACTTATAATACATACAGAACACCCAGACACAGAACAAACATTTGTTGATACATAAAATTTTTGTCCTGAGCGGGAATCGAACCCACTCTGATAAACTACCAATGAGCCAACAGGGCTGTCATCTGATCTGTCAACTGACTCTTGTCCGTTTGATTTGAAAAAGGAGTGCAGAATGCAGATAAAATGTTGCTTTAAAAATATTTGAATACAGATGAAAATAATTCAGAAGTTTATTTAACTTTCATTATATTTTTTTATGTTAAAATGACGAGATGAAAGAAACGTCGTAATGGTAAGAAATAACATATGACCATTGCAGCGGTACTCGGAACAGAGCTGCTTTGCGTAACAGTACAAAGTCCAGGGCATCGCTGTTTTAGCGCCTATTACTTTGACTTACTTCAAATTTCCTGTAATTTTTAGTGTGTTTATCTAATAACATTTTTTATCATTGTCAAATGGGATGGCTTGGAAAACGAGTGATCTCATTTGGCATCGCGGTTTGTGCATTTTGGTAGTGTATTTCAATGTTTGCAAGTATTCGATGATTAATCAAAGATATTATTATATTCATGTTTCACACAGTCACAGTAAAAGTTACACAAAGTAAGTCGATCCAGTCATGCCCTAGTAAAGTAGTTGCAAACTTTATTAGAAGCTTCGACAGAGTTTAGGAAACGACACGAAATGACATATGTTTCACCATATTGTAGGATTTTGTAAGTCTTTTCTATATGCACGTAATTTATTTACTTTATGGATAAAACACTATTTTTATGCAACACATAAACCATTGAGTGTGGATTTTTTAAAACAAGTACTTCATTTTTTATATTTTAATTAATGTTTTATGAGAATTAAACAGAGTATGATAGAGTCGTAGGTCGTTAATACTAAAATATGATTTTGATGCATTTAAACTAGTATTGGATGGGGTGTAATTTTTTTTGATGCACTTTGGCATAACTTTTTTTTGTTACTTTTGAATCGTCCAGTTAAAATTATTTAATTGACATAAATTTACATTTATGTCACAAAATTATAAGAACTAGGTTTTTTCTGGAACAAGAAATTAAAGGTAGAGGTTTTAATTCGGACTAGCAGTAATTTAGAAAAAAATTGTGCAGTTTATTATTTTTTAAACATTCGGTGCTACGAGATTTTCGTAGCTTCGTAGATCTTTCTGTACAAACTTTCTTTTAAAAAATTATGTTTTTTTATAACTAAGTTGTTTTGTGTAATCACTTTAGAGGTGAGAAAGGACAATAGGAATTTCGCTTATCTGTGAATTTATTCGTTTTTTCCTTAAGCTGAAACAAATCTGAAATTTGTTTTTTCAAATCTTGCTAACATTCTGGCTTGTATCGACTGCCATATGAAGATTACAACGTAAATCAACAAAACACAACTTTAACGCATTTGCACAATTTTTGTTATTTAAAAAAAAACGAATGCTGATTTTAAAATCCAGAGCAAAATCTTAAAAGTTAATTTTACATAGGATTTTTTTTTCTTTTTCTCTGAGATTTGGGCACACCACTATCGATTGCCATATTTCTACTTTATTGACAGCCAAAAGGTATCTCTTTTTTTCTTTAGGATTTGGAATACAAAGCTTAGTTTTTCGCCAAAGTTTTTTTTTTCAAAACATCTTTTTTACAAACTGCCAGCCAGTTAGTATCGACTGCTATTCGAATAATCATTCTAAATACATAATTATATTAGAACTCGGAAACTAGAAACAACATTTGCAGAAGTAAAAAAATAACTAAAAATTCGTATAGCAAAACGAATTTTATTAGTACTGCGAATTTTAGAGCAAAGTTTTACTGAAATAAAAAATTCGCGAAAATTTATTTCTTAAACCTTCGTTTTTTTTTAGTAGCGCCAGACCGGCCAGTGTCAACTGCCATACGAACTCTTTAAATGAATGCTTATTGCTTAGGCCGGTACCTTCACAGTCCTGCCAGCGAGCGCCAAACGCAACAAAATTCAGTTTGTGACTCTGTGTTGCAGAACGCGCGCGCGCGAGACTCACTCCCGCCAAACTTTCAAATTTGGAAGCCGGAGCTTCGTTGCGAATTTTTTCGCACGACTTTTAGCAAGCCTCCTTAGTGTTTAACCTTATTATTTTTTTTTGGTGGGAACATTATTTGGACAAGTGTTAGTGATTTTTTGGATTGTTCTAAATGCATTGTTGTAAGTATATAGAAGTGGATTGTTCGTCCGTCGTAATTTTGTCTATTTTAAGTCACTCTCACTATCATTGTTTTATTTTTGGACTTTTTATTGACATATTATTTTTTGCATGGATTTCAATATATTTTTTTTAATCATTTCGGACATTGTAGTTTAAGTGGCTTCCAAAGTTCCAAATTAAAATTTCCAGTAAGTATTTTTTATAAAATTATCAAGGCAAAAAACACTTTTTTTTTAAATTTTGTAGATAAAACAGTAAATGCCCGTATAATAATTACCCGTATACCAATTATCTATCACGAAACTTTGCAATTTACCAAGGTCCTTAGTTGCATGAGATCTTGTGTTGCATACCGTGCGAGCGAGAGGCAACGCAAACGACCTTGCGTAGGAAAGAGACAAAAGATGTTAGGAAACTCTTGGGAAATATCATTTTTCTCTTTCGGCGCCTGAAGGGCACTTTTTACTAATATTTGTTTTCGGAGATAATACTCCCTTGTTTGTTAGTTTTATTTTTTATTTGCATTTTATTTGGGTCGATGTTAAAGGGATTTGAGTTTTTATTGACATTTTAATTAAACGTAAAACATCACAAATACAAATAAACAAATCAATTTACGGCCTAAGCCATTACAGGAATAAAAAAACTTACAAAAAACTACATATCGCTGCGTTCGGAATTCAAATGCTCAAAAGTCAAAACTTCAGTTTATTAAGCTCGCCAGTACTGTCAACGTAAGAAATAACGATTTTTTTTGTTTGCAATCGGTTTGCATTTGGCTATACCCTGATGATGTGGTCTAGGATGAAGCTGACTAGCCTACATTATATTCACTCTAGATTTGAAAACAGGCGGACGAGAGTTTCACAACCTCACTGTGAATTGTTATCTAAAATATTCCTACGATGAGTAATATCTAGTTCGTAATAAGCCAATCAGTGAATTAAGTCAGTGAATTTGAAAAAAGACATTTCTAACTCATTGACAATTTATCAACAAAAACAAATCTAATATTAAAATTGAAATACTATAATAATAATTTAATTGGGTTGGCTGACAACGAAATTCAATTTAATGTTACTAAACAATAATTATTTATTAAACCGCATTTGGATCCATTTCCTAATTTTAATCAAAATAATTGACGTATCTGTCAAATGTATAAATTTCTATCTCTACATAGTATAAAACAAAGTCACTTCCCGCCGTTTATACCCTTAGATCTTTTAAACTACGCTACAGATTTTATTGTGGTTTTCATCAATAGATAGAGTAATTCACGAGAAAAGTTTATATGTATAATACATGCATGTTACAGTAGAGAAAATACGACAACTTCAAAGATTTGTAATGTCATGTCGTAAAAAACAAAATTTTGTGCGCTTACATTGCAAACGCTGGCTAAACCTTACGAGATAGATCAAAATTATGTACTACGGAATTGTTAATCTTACAAAGGTCTACAAAAAAGTTTTGTATAGTATATGTTTATATCCAAAGGATACCCCACAGTAACCATGTTTATCTTAGAAAAAAATAACGGGTAAATAATGTATGTAAAGATATCCTGTAGCATAGTCTAATCAAAATAATATTATTAATTACTCCACACTGAACCCACATTTAGTATCTACAATGCACCCGTGCGAAGTCGGGGCGGGTCGCTAGTTATAAATATTAAATCGGTCGCCTCATATTGTTTTAATGAAAGAAGTACATCTCTACTGAAACAAAATTCAAAAAGAAATACACTTCCCTAGACACAAGAAAAATGTCACAGTTAAAAAATAGGTAGTTGGGCTAAACAGACTGTTTTATCTTTTAGTATTATCTCAGGATTTAAAAACAAAATAGTTAAATTAACTTTCTTTTGTTATTTCTATTGACACAGTGAAAGCAAGAGCGTACCCCCAAAAGTCTACTTAAATATACAAAACCAATTGGATTTTTTTTAGATCAATTAATTCTATTGTAGCGATGACAACTTAGTGGTTCGCATGCCGAAGGGTGTGGGTTCAAACCCCAACAATGATCTTGAGCTGCCAGTGTAGGAAACCATAGCGTGATGGTAGAGTACTTTCTAGTACTCGGCTGGCTAGCTACCCCCATCAAGGTGAAAAAGGTTAGCCTCACTTGTCAGCCAGTTCCATACCAGGCTAAGTGTGTTTACGATCTTCGACCACACTGTCACTTAACATCAGCGGTCAAACACCTAGCCTATCAACCTTAAAAAAAAAACTCAAGATAAGTAATCTAATATATGCTTGTAGATTTTTTGATGCCTGAATTGTATTAACGAATTAAATGCATTATAGTAATTGTTAGTCACAGCAAAGATTTCGTGATGCAAGGACAATCGGATAGATCTCCGCACTTTTAATTGGTTAATAATATCGATTATTGATAATTGTGATGTTTTTCTCATCTCTTGTTTCATGACATGACAATGTTTCGAGTCGTTTGTTTAAAAAAAAAAATTACTTACTAAATAAGCTACCATTTTTTGATAGAAATGCAAAATAAAATGAAATGATTGTTTTTTTTTCGTAGTAATTCTTATTCTATTAGGCTGTTCTTCAACTAATTTTAAGGCATATTACGAGTTAATAAAAAATAGTTCTATGATAATTCATGTTATGATCATAATTTCTCTGCAAAATCTCGATACTGTTTCTCGAACAGCAAAAGACAATCTCATCGTCTCAAAAAATAGAGAAAAATGAGTAATATCAAAAACAACTAATTGTATGTGAAACTTAGAAAAACACTTTTGGGTCAAATCATTAATTTTTTTTAAAGTCATCAGTCAAAATTAAATTCTAGATAAACATTTATCACATCTTAAATTTTAATATCATAAAAGGGTACATAAATTTATCAAACAAAATATATATATTTTTTTAAATATTACAATCCACGTAAAAATACAAAAATGTAATTTAAAAAAAAAACAATATGCCTATGCTCGTAGCAACCTTGACTTACTTTCTAAAGAGACAGAAGAAAGTTGTGTTTTGTTACAAAAAAACAATCGACTCAAAACATTATTTTTTTAATTTCAAAATAAAAATCAACGCAAAAATTACAAACATTTTCTTTAAAAAAAAAAAACACATCTATGCTCCTAACAATTTTCTATTCGTCACCAAAGAGGCCTAAAAGAAAAAAAAAGAAATGTCTACAGCATCGGCTAAGGTAGTTCGGCACATTTTGCACACGAAATGGCATTCAGTATTTAGAAAGTTTTTATGAGAAAGGTGAACTGTTCAACACTCTTTCTTGAATATCCTTTTAAAAACTGGCTCCGGCCGTGGGTATTTGCGATTTCATAATTAAGATTGTTGCAATGTGAAAAGAGGTTTTTGTTAGCTTTGCAATTATTACACGAATTAAGTATGAATCTTCTTGCACCTAATTTTAATATATTATTTTGTGTGTGAAGCAAAAACAAGAATTTTTGTAAGAATTAGTTTTTTGATTAAAATTCATGGAAAAAAATACGCATATTTATAAGTAATAAGATTTATTTTTCATAATAGTTAATATATAAAAGTTGTTGTCAAATATTACAATGTTACAATAAAACAGCTTTTTTTGACTCTGTACTAATAAGTTATAAAACTTTATAAACAAATATAACGAATAATTGATTTATGACTAAAATAAAATATATATATATTTTTAAATGTAAATGTAATTAAACGAATTATGCGCTCTCCTGATGGTAAGAGATAACGCATGTCCATGACCATTGCAGCAATACGCAGATAGGCTGATGATGATTAATACTTAGATATAAAGCTTAATTAATGGGATGGTAAGGGTGGAGATAATGTTTATTTTATAACTAGCTGTGCCTTGCGGAATATCTGAGTTTTCCGGTGTACAAAGTTGCCTATGTATTTATCTATGGTATAAGTTTCTATACCAGCGTAAATATTTAACTTATGTACAAAGTTGGATGTTTCAAATGATGTTTTTGTTATTTTCACTAAAATGTCATTTAAAATCAAATAAATTTAAGATAAAGCTTAAATTTATTTATCAATTTCACAAACTTAAACATATTCATATGCTTAGATAACATATTATTTGCCAATCCATAGTCTTTCAATCAACTTCAACTTTCATTTAAAACTAAAAAATGACCACAGAGTCAATAATACAGCTGGAACACTAAATGTCACATATTTACAACAAAAGTTGTTTCAAATATTCAAATTACGAAAAATTCAAAGTCTAGATATTTTTTTTTATATCATTTTACATCCGGCTTTTGCTTTTAGCATATCTCGTATAATAGGTAATAATAATTATGGCATCGATCAAGCGAACTCTCGCTAACTTTCACATGAGATTTTGGCAGTTGTACTTTCACTTAACGGGTATGGCACAAGTTGTAAGCGAGCGCGTTTGTAAACTTGCCTATCCTTATTAAGAATCTTTGTTTCATTCCTATACACATTGGAATAAGTCCTCACTCAACGTAAGAAATCTTTGATCCTTTAGTTATCGAGTGGTGTTATTAAATTTTGAATTTAGATAAAAAAACAAATAAAACTTTCACTACGGAAGCAAATTTACTCACGTCAAAATTAGATACCACGCTGTCAGATTTGAAAATTGGGACAGAATTCACTTTATGCTACAAGAGTGATATTTTCACAGCGATTATATTTCTTTGCGTTTAATTTGATTCTTTGATATAAATCAGTTACAAATATCTGCGGCTATAAAATGTCAAGTACTTATTTTTTTAATAATTTTGTGGATTTTAACTAAATGATTCAGGCACTACTTTGCAGAAGTTACTTTTAAAGTTTTCCTAGTTTTGCTCATGGATCCTTCATTAGTTTATTTATTTCGTTTTTTCAGTATTAAATAATACGATTATGTGTTCGCTATTATTTTTTATCTATTCAGAGCACCACTGAATATTTTAGCTTAGCTTCTGATTTTGTAATGGCACTGATGTAAACAAATGTGCTCTAAAACAGAGAAAAGCTTACGTAACTACGACGATCTGATAGAAATGGAAATAACGAACAAACAAGGAGCCTATCTGGATTATTATTTTTTAACTTTTTTTATTTAGTTATACAAAAAAATGGTTTGGTTTTCTTTTACATACCTACATTCTAATTTTGCGCTGATCAAGCCATTCTCTTCTCTCTTTTAGTTATCATTTATTTTTCTTATAAAAATGTATTTAAACCCGAATTTAAAACAAAGCTGAATTTCTTTACTATGTATTTACCTGAAATACCAAACGCGTAATAAATAATGCATATATGATTTCATACCAAACTTAAACGTACATAATTATATTACTATCTTATGAAAACTAAACTAGCAGTAAATGATACTTTGGCGTGATTAAAATTAAGCGGTCTCAATTTTGGTATTTAGTCAGCCCTGTTAAATTTGAAGAAATTGATAAAAATGTTCTCGGCTACAGTGATTTTAATAGTAATTTGACTCTTGAATGAACAGAGTTTGAGTTCCGTGAAATATTTTGTGTCGTGTCTATTTCGTATCACATTTCAACACCAATTTGTGATCGATTTGTATTTTCATATAACAATAAGATAGACGCGACTACATATCATCATCAGGAATTTTAAGTTGACACCATAATCATGATTAATAAATAAATAAACGATTTTTTTGTCTTTGCTAATACAAAATAGAGAGTTTTTTTAGTCGATATAAAGTTATTGTACATACTCTACAATTTTCTCTATGAACAATTTTCACTATTTGATAGAAAAAGCTTTTTTGACATTGTAACAGATATTTTTATGATTTCAGAAACAAACGTACACATTAACAATTGTTCGTAACGATGAGAACAATAAACCCTTATTGGCTTAGAAAACACCAAGCTTACAACCCTGAATACAGTTTTAAAAACATAAGTAACCCCAATTGTACGTATCTAAAACTGTTATCAAATTATCACTTAATTTTGATACATTAAACAAAGCAAATTACATAAATCGCTACCTCTTATGCACCTACTTACTTACTTCACAAACCGCTCCCTCTACTTCTCATAATTTGTGCAACCTCCTCCAAAACTGGCTTTCATCTGTGTGCGTGCTCGCGTTGGTGTGCGCGTCATCGTCTCGCAACGTAATCTTGCGTAATGCCACTGTCGCTGGCGCGCACGCATTCGATATTTGAATTTTGATTCATTTTTCGAGAAGCTACTGGCCAGCTTCTGTTTGCTAATAAGGTTTTAACATCTGAAAAGAGTTGAGGTTTGACATCTGTCAGTGAATCGTCAAAAATTTTTATTAGAAAACAGTAGGCACTCTTATTGTACATAGGTATACATCAATAAGTCAAACCTAGTTTACAAAATAAAAAAAATACAAATACAATGTTGCGTTGACCGATTCACTCGCGATACAAAATGAAAGAAATGATATAAAATAAAAAATAAATATAGACATTTAAATATTTTTTCAATTTTTTGAACTTTTTTTTATTCTTGACCGGCTAGATATTTGACCACAGCTCACCTTCACCTTGATGGTGGTAGCTAGCCAGCCGAGTACTAGAAAGTACCCAACCACCACGCTATGGCTTCCTCACGATGTTTTCCTTCACCGGTAACCAAGCTCATTGTTGAGGCTTAAACCCACGCCCTTCGACATACGAACCGACCGCGCTAACCACTGAGCTATCATCACTACGAAAAGACTTCAGAAATTATACTTTAGCTAACATTTATCGTCACATAAATATTTGTCCCGGTGGGAATCCAACCCACACCCTACAGATCTTGTAACAGATATTTTAGCAAATGAGTTAACAGGGCAGTAAATAGGCCTCGCCCAGAGCCCAGAGCCTCGCCCCGGTACTTCAAGGAGCTGGGTTGGCTCGGGTAGACGCTGGCAGGGGGAAATGCACAACACACCCCAAGTGGGACGTCAGTGCAGGACCTATCGCCCCCACTTTGAATAGGAAGAGCAGTAAATAGGATCCTTACTTACATAATGTTTCGGCAAATATACGTAATAATCTTTAAAAATCAAAATTCTAATCTATCTTTTGTATGACAAAACTTTTTTTATTTCTCCATCGATTGTACTATAAATCTATAACTGAAGTTGCGAATAATTCATCAACACAGAATGTCGAAATGCAATCACACTGAGCTTTTGTGTTAGTAATTGACTAAAAGAGGTTGAACAGAAAGTTATTACATTTATTATAATGCAATTTAAATCGTATGTTAATGCTGTATTAAGTAAGTTTGGGGAAAAAGAATAAAGTTTGTTTCATATTGGCGCTCGATTTTTAGGGTTCAAAAAGTTTTTTAAAGAAACTATTCGGAAAACGATTTCTACGTGAACAAAAATGAAATACTTAAAAAAAACGACTTCCAAGATTTTCTAACATACATACATACTAAAATAAATAAATACTGTAAGACATTTACAAGACACAATTTTTTTTTTTTCATTTATGGACATATGGAGCATAATTTTACAGTGAAATCATAGCTACTGACATTTATTTTGGTCTTCATTAGCGGCAAATCAACAGTAGATTATTAGCATAATCTACTGTTTTATTCAAAAATCATAAATTCATAAATCATTCATAAATTTGATTTTATTCTAATAATCTACTGTTTTATTCAAGCAATTGTGATTTACCGCAAATAAAGACCAAAATAAATGCCAGTTGCTGTGATTTCACTGTAAAATTATGCTCCATTTGTCCATGAATGAAAAAAAAACATTTGTATGAAAATCGAATTACCTTAAGAGTAAATAAGTCCTCCTAGGTAAGTATCCATCCTAGACTACATTCAGGCAAGGTGTGGTCAAACGAAAACGTATTCATGAATTTAAAAAACAGCCTCAGAGCCCTATACTAAGCAAAGCTTGTACTATGGGAACTGTTAGAATATTACATATATACATTTTAAAACATACTATAAGTACATATACGGAACACCCAGGCACAGAACAAACATTTGTGTTCGTTACACAAATATTTGTGGTAGGAATCAAACCCCCTCAGCTCAAGAAGCAAAGCCAAATGACCTAGTAGAGCTGTCTTACATACTTAGTCACTAAAGAAGCTAATAAATGTATATTTATTTATTTACTAGTTGCACTCCGCGGTTTTACCCGCTAAATGTTTTTGGGATGAAAAGTAGCCTATGTGTTAATCCAGGATCTCAGCTACCTGCATACTAAATTTTATCCAA
Source organism: Biston betularia (assembly GCA_905404145.2). Lineage (NCBI taxonomy): Eukaryota > Metazoa > Arthropoda > Insecta > Lepidoptera > Geometridae > Biston > Biston betularia. The sequence continues at coordinate 4,415,048 of FR989889.1, read as the reverse complement.
ATCCGTTCAGTAGTTTTTACGTGAAAGAGTAACAAACATCTAACCATACTTTTACATTTATAATTAGTGGGATAATGAGGAACAGGCTAGCTTTGACTACAGCACATCTGATAAAAAAGTGAGCCTATGTGTTAATCCAGAGTCTCAGCTACCTCTATACCAAATTTCATCCAAATCCGTTCAGTAAGTAGTTTTTGCGTGAAAGAGTAACAAACAAACATCCATCTATCCAAACTTTCACATTTATAATATTAGTAGGATAATGATGAACAGGCTAGGTGTTGGACTACAGCACATCTGATAAAAAAGTGATGCTGTCGAAAATACTAAAGTCTGTAAATTTACTGGAATACACAATTTGTGCTTAGCAACAGGCTGTGAACACTCGTGTTGCTAACCAGACAAATACTAGAAAATACGAACGCCATGCTATGATATCCTCACAAAGTTTTCCATAAAAAACATCAAAATTAAATGTGTAAAAAAACCGCCTAAGATAAACAAGAACATTTAATAAAGGAAGCGGTCAACAATGGGACCCTACAAACACAGACATCAAAGTGAATGACATAATAGACTGTACACCCACACAGATACCGCATAGCCTACTCAACATAGCATAAAGAAAAGTAGTGTGTTAGGATACCTCACTCGCTTGCGGGATCGATTCCAGGCATGCGCAGTACCTTCCCAGATTTCCGCTCCCCACCACAGCCCGATGAAATATTGCAACTGCACTTCATCAGTGCATTTGAAACCGCGCAAATATACAGAAATACCATTAAAAAAAACCGTTATTCAATACCGAACTGACATTCTATATTTAAAAATGACGTGCGTGGCGTTTATATCAAATTGTGTCGTTTAAGACTGGCCGGTAGTAATTTTAAAAGATATTGAACGAATTATGAAGAGAAAAAAACGGAACGGAAGACTTCATTACCACATTATCATTGCAAATCATTTCGTATGATACCGTGACAATATAAATTTGATAATTTCTGCTCCGACTAAAATACACAGTTCATAAAATATATTATACAACATTGTAATCACAAATTCAAAAAATAAATATAACAAAAAATAGCATTTAATTAAATAATCAAGACAAATAGCAGTTATAATCACGTTTAATTCCAAAGCAACTAAACCCAAACCTTACAAACGAAATTTTAGACTGATATTTAAATCCGAATAAAAGTAGTTAAATTAAATTTTTTAATAAATAACAAAAAAAAAAAAAGTTATAGCGTATTTACATTAGTTGACAATTTGAGAAAGTTTATATAGCAAATAATATTTATAAAACGCAATATATTATTAAAAACAAAAATATTACAAAAATTTAAATCGGGGATCAGTGATAGCCTTAAGCATTTTTTGTACTGTACGACGGACGTTCAATTGACCATTTACAAAATTGCTAGTGTACATAAGCTGGAATCAACCCCGAGTGAAGGAGAACATTTGTGTAGTGAAGAAATTTGTGTAACTGTAACTCAGACAAAACACAAATCTGTGTAAACCGACGTAGATTTACAAAAAAAACTGTGTAACTTGTTCAGACAATATTGTGGAAATCGACAGAGGCGACGTAGAGACAGCGTAGCTCGCGGATATCGTGTAACTGCTGCGATTACTGTGTAACTCCAAGCGATTACTGTGTAACTTGAAGCGATTACTGTGTAACTTCGAGCGATTACTGTGTAACTTCGAGCGATTACTGTGTAACCTGAGGCGATTATAAATTTGCCTAGATTACTGTGCACTAAGAATTTTGCTGTTATTCGGGAAGAGATTGTGTAGTGACTTATGGCAAGATAAAAGTTACAAACACAGCCTTGGGGGCAACATGTTGAATATGTTTGATATGTGGAACTCTGTTAGCAGCAAGTTGGAGGCTCAGAGCAATGTACAGCAAAGTCAACAACCGCACACCTCAGGTGGGAGCATTAAAGGTAATTTCCAATTAATAACCGGATAGAGAGCGTTTTTGGGGCAAACGAATAGTGTTCAATACAAGTGCAACCAAAACCTGGGGTACTTATAAACGTTATAAAAGTTAACTTGTGCTTAATATTTCTATTAATTTCTTGCCGTTTGGTTCGATTTCCATACAAATTATTTGTTTTTTGCATTTATGGACAAATGGAGCATAATTTTACAATGAAATCACTGCATTTATTTGCGGTAAATCACAATTGCTTGAATAAAACAATAGATTATTAACATAATCTACTGTTAGTGTGCATAAATAAAGACCAAAATAAATGCCAGTAGCTGTGATTTCACTGTAAAATTATACTCCATTTGTCCATAAATTGAAAAAAAAAATGTTTGTATGGAAATCGAACCACCTTAAATATTACGCGTGGAAAAGAGCATAGCTTTAAGCATAGATACACTTTAAGTAATGTTTGTAAGTAAAACCCTAGGGGCTCAATTTGCGAATCATGTATGGAATCGTATAAAAAAATAACATTTGAACAAATTTGTGTGTTTTTTTTTTTAATTCGTTAAAGGTTTTTTACTATCAACGAAAAAAATAAACAGTTTCATTTCTCTCAAGCAAATATAATTAAGAAAATACTGTAAACAAACAATGTCTAGTTTTAGTCGATCATATAATATAACCGGATGATGATATCTGTATAATTAATATATATACATATATGGAAAAATTGAGACTCGCTCTTTTTATTCTGTTCCAAACGTAAGCCATATTCGTATACAAAAATTCATGCGCGTAATTCATAAATCGACCTTTTTGGGAGAAGTCTGTTAACAATATGATTATAAAAAAAAAACAGTTTCTGTGTAGTTAAGTAAAAAATCTGTTTATTATGAAATATTGATGTCGGCTCTAAAATTCAAAACGGTTTGTAAAAATAAATTTTTGAAATTTTTTTGACAGTACTTTATATAGGGCAAGCACATTCTGTTGATATTGTTTTAATTTGTGTCCTAAATACACATATAGTACATTTAATTGCTTGCCCCAAATCACTGCGTTTTTTTAATTATAAATTACGTATTACACTTGTTTGCCCCGAATTACGTTAATTTGTAGAACAATTTTGCTTAAAAGAATACACTAACATGACAGAAAATTGTCGTTGTTAAAAAGGTCGCATGCGGTTGCACACTCTTAAGAATTAATTGAAATTATTTATTACACACGTTATTTAAATTTGAATTATAACTTTTATATAATAGCTATGACACAATTTATTCAATTAATAAATAATTGAACAGAGAATGTATTCTCGAAATTTACAGTGATGTAAACGCCTCGCAAGGATTATGTATCTCAGTAGTAAAAAACGTTTAAGAATTTTTATTAACCGAAAGTACAATGGGAAAAAATAAAAGCATTATTTTCTTCATAAGTGTTGTTTATATATCAAATTAAGTTCGTCTTCTTCAATAGGTCCCTCATTTCTGAGGATCGTGGTCATTGGAAGTAGCCCTCAGCCTCGACCTGCCTAGCCTGAATTCTTACCCTAACTTGACGTCACTGGAGTTGTCTATACTACAGCAGCCCAGATCAGACGCTTAAGCGTCCGCGGATACAGTTTTTTTATATCAGATACCTCCGCTATTTTTGTTTTATATTTAAAAAAAAAAATGTAATTGTAAAAACAAAGTAAAAATAAAATGTGTATCAAATAAATTGAATAAACATAGATCGGAATCACATTATTACTATACAAACTCAAGTCATTAAAAAATATATTATTAAATTAAAAAATTAACATAAACAAAATTCTATTAAACACGTGCTTAACAATGAATAAAGTTATAAAACGTTATAAGCACGCTTGTCTAAATAAGCTTGTCATTTGATACACATACTAAAAAAGTAATAAACGCCAAAGCAGCGACGCCCTGAACTTTTAGCCATAAAACCATCAATAGACAGAGTGATTCAAGAGGAAGGGTTATTTTTATCATACATGCATACAGTAGAGAAAATCCGAGAATTTCAATGATTTGTAATGCCGTAAAAAAACATATTTTTGTGCGCTAACATTAAATAAATAAACAAACATTGTAGGGCTATACACACAGCGCCATCTGGCCCCAAACTAAGCAGAGCTTGTGTGATGGAACTCAGATAACTGATAGAATACATAAATACTTTTTTTTTGTAAATACATACTTACAATACATACCTACAGACACAGAACAAACATTTGTTTATTCACAAAATGCTTGCCCTGAGTGGGAATCGAACCACGCCCTATAGCTCTCAAGGCAGATATACTACCAATGAGCCAACGGGGCTGTCAACATTGTAAACGCTGGCTAAACCTTATGAGATATATCAAAATAATGTAGTACGTTAGTATCTACATTGCACCCGTGCGAAGCCACGTTGCTAGTATTTTTTTTTTTATTTCAAAAATAATGAGACGAACGAGACGCTCTCCTGGTGGTAAGAGATAACGCCTGTCCATGACCATTGCAGCGATACACAGAACTTTAAGTAACAAAACAAAGTCCAGGGCATCGCTGCTTTGGCGCTCATTACTTTGGAGACTTTAGATGTTTAGTCTCAACAGCCCAGTAATTTCGCTAGCTGCAGTACCCATCAAATCGGAACACAGTAATGTTTAAACACTACTCTGCTTGGCGGCAGAATATCTGGCACAGCGGTGGTACCTACCTAGACGACCTCCTGCTAAGGAGATCTACCACAAAGTATATATAAATATTTAAAAAAAATTCAGTCAGTTGCAGAATTTAGTAAAACGCGAAAAATCATGTAACACGTGAAAGCTCGATCATCTCTAATTCGGCGTGCGTGTTCAAAAATCGCGTAATTATTCGCACATAAATCGATTTGAAAATCATTCGCGTGAACAAAACAGTAAAATATATATTGTAGAAAGTCAAAAATAATTTTCCGGTGGTTTGATATACACATACATAACTCATGTACATACTTAATTACGTTGCGTAATGAACATTTCAACTTACGTAAGTAGCCAATTATATTACGATGGAGACTTTTTTATTTTTTTTTAATCTGTTTGTTAAAATGCCTGGAAGAGCTATTGGGCCATGAAGGACTTAATGAAGGGTAAATTACCCATGTGCCTGAAACGTAAACTCATGGACATGAGTGCATTCTTCCCATCCTCACATACGGCGCTCAAACTTGGTCTTTGACAATCGAGCAAAGGTCCACACTCGCGGTTTGTCAACGAGCGATGGAGCGCAGCATACTGGGCGTAAGGTTATTAGACCGCATAAAAAACTCAGTGCTGCGCTCCAAAACTCAGATCATCGATGTAACTCAAAAAGCTGCCATGCTAAAGTGGGACTGGGCTGGACACGTCTGCCGAATGCCAGCGGAGCTATGGGCGGAAACCACCACCGACTGGGTCCCGGAGGTTAAACGGCCACCAGGCCGGCCTAGAAGACGGTGGGAAGATGAGCTCGATGCCCACAATAAGGAGTGGACCACAACAGCACAAAACAGAGAGGTGTGGAAGGGGGGGAGAGAGGCCTTTGCCCAGCAGTGGGACAAAGTGGGCTAAATAATAATAATAATAATCTGTTTGTCATGTTATTGAAATTTTTATAATTTTTTTAATATACAAGTATTACATGTCAATATACAAATTAATTATTTCATTGTCACATAACAAATAATTATGTCAATATAATTAAATGTCACTTAAAACTATTTCAAGTCTCCCCGCGCATCGAGCCCCGGCCGAACGTTCCCGCAATGCTGGCCGCGTTTCCCCGCTGGATCGCCAGAGAGAGCCGTTGGGCCAGAAACCAGCCAGAACGGGGATCCCGCCCCTTCCTTCAGGCGAATCCCTAAATCACGCGATTTAGCGATGAAAGCTCAGTGGTTAGCGCGGTAGGTTCGCATGCCGAAGGGCGTGGGTTCAAATCCCGACAATGAGCTTGAGCTGCCGGTGAAGGAAAACATCGTGAGGAAACCATAGCATGGTGGTAGGGTACTTACTAGTACTCGGCTGGCTAGCTACCACCCTTAAGTTGAAATTCTGCAGCCAAGCATCTAACGGTGTGTTCCGGCAGCCTCACTTGAGAGCCAGTTCCATTCCAGGCTAGGTGTGCTTTACCATCTTCGACCACGCCTTCACTTAACATCAGATGTGCTGTGGTCAAACACCTAGCTTGTCAACCATAAAAAAAAAAAAAATCACGCACGAATTTCCGAGCCTCGGCACACCACGGACCCGCAGTCTCAACGGCAAACGGGACAAATTCGTACGCTGCCCCCAAACTAGCATATTTGAGGTGCTTGGCAGCCGCTTCCGCTCCCGCACCAGCAGACTGCTGGGTGGCGGGGAGATGGCTGGATGCAAACGTACTAATGCACGTTGCATCCCACACGAGGCAGCGGCCTCTCCGCCATGGGACCAGCGTTTATTGTGCACACTATAAACAGAAAAAGTACAGAGAACAAAAGAACTAAGAAAAATATGAGAATAGATCCGGGGTTGTTCAAGATAGGTATTTAATAGGTAGGTGTGCTCCATCTTCGGCCGCATCGTCGCTTTCCACCAGGTGAGATCGTGGCCACACGCATGCTTAGCCCGATGTAAAAAAAATAGGTTAATCGTTGACAGGCTAGGTGTTTGACCACAGCTGCACCTGATGTTAAGTGACGGTCGAAGATGGTAAAATATACCTAGCGTGGAATGAAAGAGACTATCAAGTGAGGCTGCTAAAACGAGCTTGGCGACAGATTTCCAACTTGAGGGTGGTAGCTAGCCAGCCGAGTACTAGACAGTACCCTACCACCATACTATGGTTTCCTCGCGATGTACGACTATACCTTATGTTGTATCGATGATAGCTCAGTGCTTAGCGTGGATGATTCATACGCCGAAGGGCGTAGATACAAACACCGGTAAAAGAAAACATCGCGGGAAACCACAGAGTGGTGGTAAGGTACTTTCTAGTACTCGGCTGATTAGCTACGATAAGGTTGAGGCTACCGCCAATCACCTAACGGTGTGTTCCGACAGTCTTACTTGAGAGCCAGTTCCATTTCAGGCTAAGTGTGTTTACTGTCATCGATTTTACAATAGAACAAATGAAAGAAAGCTTTTTCAAGACTAGGATGTTGACTCAATATCCCGGTTACAGTTTACGTGTAGGAAACTATTCAAACTAGAAGTCTGAGAAAAATCATAAACTTTGCACGGCATAAAGAAAAAACCGGCCAAGTGCGAGTCGGACTCGCGCACGAAGGGTTCCGTACCATAATGTATAAAAAAAAAATGTATTTTATTTTTAGTAATTGTTGTTATAGCGGGGTAAATACATCATCTGTGAAAATTTCAACTGTCTAGCTATCACCGTTCTTGAGATACAGCCTGGTGACAGACGGACGGACGGACAGCGAAGCCTCAGTAATAGGGTCCCGTTTTTACCCTTTGGGTACGGAACCCTAAAAAATCGTAAGGGGCGCAAAAACGCGAATAATTTGAAAATCCCGTTCTTTTACAACTGACCGAATAGTAGACACGCTCTGAACCAATCGTACAAAGCAGTTTTAAATCAAACAGGTTTCACACCACATACTGCTGTTATGCAAGGCGTATTAAAAAGAAACCAGATTTAGCGGTACACACCGACCAACTACAGTAGCTTATTAAACGAGGGAGCCACCATAGTAATTCCGAACAAAAGTGACAGCCGATCGTAGTATATTTTTATGTTCCCTCTTTTGACCACAGACAAGTTTTGCAGTAATTTCTTGCTGCTCAAAATGTCCTTTATAATATTTTCGTGGCATAGTGGTAACGTGAAAGTGCGTTCGAAATGTCAATTAAAATTAAAAAGAGCGCCGTGATCACCGGTTGCGTTCAAAAAGCTTTCTTTCTTTTGTGAATTTATATAGATTTACAGATTTTTTTATGATACGCCCTTTGGATAACTCAGTCTAAACGAAAGGATGAATTTTATAATAGAGAAGTCTGTAAAGTGGTCCATTAAACCTACACATGGGTCGCAAGTCCTGGGTACAATACAGGCTATATCCCCACGGTGATCTAATTGAATGCTAAAAAGTTTCCTCTTAAATAAATAAATATCGTAGGACTATACACACAGCGCCATCTGGCCCCAAACTAAGCAGAGCTTGTGTGATGGAAGTCAGATAACTGATAGAATACATAAATACTTTTTTTTTTGTAAATACATACAGTACACCCAGACACAGAACAAACATTTGTTTATTCACAAAATGTTTGCCCTGAGTGGGAATCGAACCCACGTCCTACAGATCTCAAGGCAGATATGCTACCAATGAGCCAACGGGGCTATCAATTACCTTTTTTTTTTTTTTAATGGTTGACAGGCCAGGTGTTTGACCACATTATATTTTTATTTAATACTTTTTATGTCGTCGCATGTCAGTTCATCCAGTTTATTACCCGGACCGCCTTCTTCTTTTTGACGTCGGTTAAAACACAGACAATCATTCGCTTCAGGCTATAAATGTTGTTTTGAGATCGAATTGTGTAATCGTTGAATTATTTAAATTGATTATTTATTTACATATGACTTTCTATTATTATAAGCAAGCAGTAGGATTATATTAGCATTATTTTCATGTAAAATGTCTGCTCGGAGCAGTTCCTTTGAATGAGGCATAACATAGTTTTACTTGGTGGTAGACCTCCTTAGCAAGGAAGTCGTCTAGGTAGGTACCGACTCTACGTTTCTCATCCGTACGGCCAAGGAATGGAACAAGCTACCGGCTTCCTTGTTTCCTGATAGATATAATCTAGATCTTTTCAAGGTCAGAGTGAATAGGTGTCTTCTAGGTCTGCGTGCTTCATCTTCGACCACATCGTCGCTTACCATCAGGCGAGTTGGTGGTCAAACGCGGACTTATCCGTATTAAAAAAAAAAAAAAAGGTACCACCGCAATACCAGAGATTCTTCCGCTAAGCAGGATTGTGTAAACATTACTGTGTTCCGGTTTGGTACTGCAGCTAGCGAAATTACTGGGCTGTTGAGACTAACTCTATCAAAAGTCTCAAAGTAATGAGCGCCAAAGCAGCGATACCCCGGACTTTGCTTTGTTACTCAAAGTTCTGTGTATCGCTGCAATGGTTATGGACAAACGTTTTGTCTTACCATCAGGAGAGCGTCTAGTATGTCTCTGTTACAAAAAAAAAAATAGATATTGTATCAATTTGCGAGATTTACGTACTTTCTTTTTTTATGTTTGAAAAGCTAGGTATTTGATCACAGTTTCATTCCGGGCTATGTGTGCTTTACCATCTTCGACCACACCGTCACTTAACATCATGCGAGTGGTCTTAGCTTGTCAAGTATACAAAAATGAAATTATCTACACTACTATAAAGAGGAAAGATTTGATTTTTTGTTTGTTTGTTTGTGTTGAAACTACTGGACCGATCTGAATAATTCCTTCATCATTAAAATGCTTTTTTTTTTTAATATAAAAAGTAATGAGACATACTAGACGCTCTCCTGATGGTAAGACATAACGTTTGTCCATAACCATTGCAGCGATACACAGAACTTTGAGTAACAAAGCAAAGTCCGGGGTATCGCTGCTTTGGTGCTCATTACTTTGAGACTTGAGATGGTTTGTCTCAACAGCCCAGTAATTTCGCTAGCTGCAGTACCCTTCAAACCGGAACACAGTGATGTTTACACACTACTGCTTAGCGGCAGAATAACTGGTACTGCGGCGGTACCTACCTAGACGACCTGCTAAGGAGATCTACCAAGTAAGCTACATTAACACTGAGTGACATAGGCTATATTTGTAATTGTTAATAAAGTTTTGTTTTCCCGTGCGAAGCCGGGGCGAGCTGCTAGTACTGAATAATTTCATAAACAACAAATAAATCAAATAAAAACTCATCACTGACAAATAGATAATCGAATTTATAGTGCGTTCGACGTAATTTGATACTTTTTGCCTAATCAGTGAAAACACCGGTATGTTATGACTTATGAGTTAAATTGCCTAATAACATGTTTAAATTGAATTGTTGATGTTGAAGCAGGATTTTGATTATGTATTCATTATTTTTATTTCGAAACGTTGCTTACAGTATCTGTAAACATGTATGTTAACACAATTTTTTGCCTAAAATGGGATCCGAACCTTTTCCCTTCAACTCTCGTAGCAGAACTACCACCAAATGAGCTAACAGAATAATTGGTATAATCATTGGTAGCATGTCTGCTTCAAGAGCTGTGGGGCGTGGGTTCGATTCCCACCCAGGACAAGCATTTTGTGATATAAAACCAAATGTTTGTTCTCTCAAGGCAGATATACTACCAATGAGCCAACGGGGCTGTCAATTGATATGTAACATTTAACAGTATTATGTAAATTTGTTTCAGTGAATAAAATTTTCCCTTTGCTAAATTTTGATCGTCTGTTGTGTCATCAAAAATTGTATTCACTTATGCCAGTTATTTTAAGCCAAGTGTGTTATTTGTCATCAAAATTCTTTAGTTGATTCACTGTATAAAAGCATTTAACTCACAAAATAGGCTAAGCAAAATGAAACAAATATCTAACTGGTTACATATTATTTTGCACTTTACCTTTCTCGGTTTTCTAGAGTCCTCCTAATTTAACTATACTTTCAAAAACACTGTGCTCCACCATTCCGGTTTGTAGGGTACTGCAGCTAGCTAAATTACAGGGTTAATGAGGCTAACCATCAAATGTCTCCTTATGAGCACCTAAGCAGCGATGTACATTATTTTGCTACTCAAAATTCTGTGTAACAATTCAATGGTCATGTACATGCGTTATCTTTTACCATCAGGAGAGTGCGCCGTTTGTCATATTGCTTTTACCTATATAAAAGAATCTGTTTTTAAAGCTATGACACTGATGTATTCATGCGAAAGTTTTATCTATTTGTATGTGTTTTTTTACTCGTTCATGTTATAACGGCTTGTATATCCTGGATTAACACAAAGGATACTTTTCATCTATATAACGCAGGTAACAACTTATAGCGAGCTAGCAGTAACATATCCACATCAATTACACAAAAAACAACCTAGCAACTTTAATTTACGTGGCCACTTATGCCTTTCTCCATTAAATATTCAGTCAGCAATTATGCAAAACAAAGTCGGAGATGGTTATGATGCTTGTAATTGCATAATTATATCGTGGCTAGTTCTGTCTGTCTATGTCTGCTGTCTTAGCCCAATTAGATTCATCAAAACTGATGACGTATTGCTAGACTAAGAGCGTGCTATCAGTAGCCTATCTCATCGGGTACTAGACAGTTTTTTATTTTTTATGTAATAGTAATGAGACGAGCAAGAAGCTCTCCTGATGATAAGAGATTACGACTGTCCATGACCATTACAGCGATACCCAGAACTTTGTGTAGTAAAACAAAGCCCCGCCCCGTTGGCTCATTGGTACTATATCTGCCTGTAGGGCGTGGGTTCGATTCCCACTCAGGGCAAACATTTTGTGAATAAACACAACCATGTTTGTTCTGTGTCTGGGTGTTCTGTATGTATTATAAGTATGTATTTACAAAAAAAAAGTATTTATGTATTCTATCAGTTATCTGAATTCCATCACACAAGCTCTGCTTAGTTTGGGGTGAGATAGCGCTGTGTGTATAGTCCCACGATACATACCCACCACGATATATTTATATATATATTTTTTTAAAGCCTAGAGCGTCGCTGCTTTGGCGATCATTACTTTGAGACATTCGATGGTTAGTCTCAAAAGCCCTGTAACTTCGCTAGCTGCAGTACCCTTCAAACCGGAACACAATAATGTTTCCACACCACTGCTTGTCGGAAGTATATCTGGTACTGCGGTGGTACCTACCCAGACGACCTCCTGGTAAAGGAATCTACCACCAAGTAAATGATAGCATTCATCGGGTAGTACAAACAAAAAGCTTTACTGATCCAATCCTGGAACTTTCAGAATTCACCCTGGTTTTGTGGTTTCATTGTTTAAAATATATTCACTGAAAACTACTTGGTATGACGAAGTGGGGCTTCCGACATTGGGCTCTCAGTCTATTTGAGCTACGCTGCTAGCGACAACATAGATGACTACTCGCATGTCTGTTTGATTGTTTGCTATCGAACAATTACTGACAGCTACAATTTCTTTATTGTTTCCTTTTGTTTTTTAACGTGGAGGGTTTTGTATAGGCAGAATTTTAATAGATAGAAACTTATTACTTTGTTATACCAGTTAACCGATGATAGTGTACACGGATCGTCCCCTATTTCTAATGCAAGTAATTAGAAATAACTCTCACACATTTGGTTTTTTGTATTGTTTTTAGCGCATTCCTCAGTTTCGTGCTAATTCCTGTCGCGAACTTGCAAAATTTGACATCGCTCCCGCGAAGGCCTTTTTATAGAACTACAAGGAGCATTATAGAAAGGGCACCTAGAAACATATCTCCAACTTGTATCGCATCGACGACATCACAAATGTCACAGATGCCCATAAGCAATTAAGCAGCGCTTCACTTACTATCACATTACACATCTGCTCATTTTAATTTAAAAAAAAGACCTCATGCTTAAAGTTAACCATTGTTTCTTAGTCCCATTCTAACTATATTTATCTGTTGCATATCTTTTCTAATGTCGTCAGACTAGGTTTAGATTTTGCCTCTGAGCAAGGAAAATGTATAAGACATTCTAATTTTATTATTAATAGACCACACCTGGCGGATTAGACTCTACGAACATAACATTAGGGTACCAGGATAACATAGGTACATTACACATATGCTGTGCGTTTAGTACAAAGTGTACGAGAAAAAGTTGCATGGCCAAGACCCATATAGTGGAGGTGCATGCGGCATAACCAATCTTGGTACTTATATTACCTTCGCAAGTTTAATGACATCTCGACGCAGTCACCATCTAATCTATAAGCATCAGCCGTCTTGGTACTGAATAGAGGTGCGGTTTGATAGAAATCTTCTGTTTTAATCCTTGAACGCTATTAAAATAGATGTCCTAGTTGGTTATTATCTGTCATATGCCATCACCAGTTCCTTTAGATTTTAAGTATTGACTTGACGTTTATTCACATAGAAATATTGTCGCGCTCGGTTTATTCATAACTTTTTTAATATATTTTTTTTTACCTGTTAAGTGAAGGTGTGGTCGAAGATGGTAAAGCACACCTAGCCTGGAATGGAACTGGCTCTTAAATGAGGCTGCCAGAACACACTGTTAAGTGCTTGGCGGCAGATTTTCAACTTGAGGGTAGTAGCTAGCCAGACGAATACTAGAAAGTACCCTACCACCAAGCTGTGGTTGCCTCACGATGTTTTCCTTCACCGGCAGCTCAAGCTCATTGTTGGGGGAAATGTAATGAGATGAACAAATAAATAAATAAGTAGCAACATAAAGTCTAGGGCATCGCTGCTTTGGTGCTCATTACTTAGAGACTGATCATTAGTCTTAACAGCCCAATAATTTCGCTAGCTGCAGTACCCTTTAAACCGAAACACAGTAATGTGTACACACTAATGATTGGCGGCAAATTTCTAGATTTTGCTTTGATTATAATCTGAATATATCACAATTAATTAATCACAATATCGAATCAACAATAGTTTATCGTATGAATCGATTTCTTCTCGGCAAGCGTACTCCATCGTAGATCGCATCTTTGCTATTCGTATTTGTTATAAAAAATCTATGCAAAAAGTCTACACAATCGCTATGAAATTGAATTTAAAAAATATAATTATAGGAGCACTTAAATCCTATCCCTTAATCAATGTTTTCGTTTTGCTAGAAGATCTTATTTTGTCTCGATCTTTTATTTTAATTACCGTTTTTTTTAGTAACCATTAACAACGCCTAGCTACACGCAAAGTTGTCATCTCTAATAGCAGCCATTGTTTCCAAGAGATTCGTTGAAGACAATTTATGTCGCAAATTATGCAATAGGCTCATAATATTTAATAGCCAAAGGTCAAATGTGAATTACCATAAATAATATACTAATTAAAATCACAATTTTAAAATTGAGTTTTTTAAAGGATAATAAAAAGGTTTAGTCACATAACCCTATTATAATGTTTGTGACAAAATAAAGAAATGAGTTAAATGAGGATGTACTCAGTGGTAGATCTCCTTGGCAGGACGTTGTCCTGAGGTGGTTATAGGCAATATTCTGCCGCCAAGCAGTAGTGTGTAAACATTTCTGTGTTCCAGTTTGACGGGTACTGCAGCTAGCTAAATTACATGGTAATTGACACTAACCATCCAGGGTCTCAAAGTAAAGAGTGCCAAAGAAGCGATGCCTTGATTTTCGTTTTGCTACTCAAAGTTCTGTGTATAGCTGCAATAGTCAAGGACTGACGTTGTCACTTACTATCAGGAGAGCATCTCGTTCGTATCATTGCTTTTATGTAAAGAAAGTAAAAGACAGCATAGATTTGAACTAATAAAACTAAATAAACTAATTGAAAACAGTCTTTCAGCATACATCTATTAGTATCTGAAAAAAAATGTATTTCTATTAAAATTAGTTCTTAGTCATAAACATAGCTAGCGAAATTACTGGGCTGTTGAGACTAACCATCGAAAGTCTCAAAGTAATGAGCACCAAAGCAGCGATGCCCTGGACTTTGTTTTATTACTCAAAGTTCTGTTTATCGCTGCAATGGTCATGGACAGGCGTTATCTCTTACCGTCAGGAGAGCGTCTCGTTCGTCGCATTATTTTTCACATTAAAAAAAAAAAACATAGTACATAAATATTATTATTATTAGCTTTAATGATAAATGGATTCGGTTTTTTTCTACATAAGAATCCATTTATCATATAAGATTTTTATCTCACGTTCACGCGTATTAAATTAATGACACCTCATTTTTATTTTTATTTATTGTAAACACAATTAGTAGTTTCTATTTACCTATTTATATTATAGAACAATTAAGCTATTTATGAAGTTTCCCCGCATTTCCCTGGAGAAAAGTATACTAGATAAAGACGATAGTAATTACATAATTATACATATGACATATGTTAAGATATTGACATAATTATGTTAAGATAATGACATAATTATGTTAAGATTTTATTATTTTTAAACATGAATTGTAAAACGACCTGTAACTTTGTTATCAATAAAAGATTTGTATTTGATTTGGGGCTCGCGCCCAACTGTGGGTCGGTTTTTTAATAGATCTGATCACATTACAACTACCTATTGGCTCGTTTTGTAAACTCGCCAAGTATCAAACCCAATGAGTCGTAGTCATACATTAGCGCACGCGTGGAACATGCGCTAGACTCAGGTACCTTTAGTACTGTTTAGTATACTATAATAGGTGCTAGGCAATTGCCTATATAGTAGCGATTTAGTACCAACTTTATCCAGTTACATAAGCGCACTATAAAAAGTAGCCTATGTGTTAATCTAGGGTGTCAGCTACCTCCATACCAAATTTCATCCAAATCCGTTTAGTAGTTTTTGCGTGAAACAGTAACAAACATCCATCCCTCCAAACTTTCACATTTATAATATTAGCGGGATTAGTAGAATACAGAACACCCAGACACAGAACAAACATTTATCGTCATATAAATGTTTGCCCCGGTGGGAATCGAATCCACGCCCTGGCTCTTCAAGCAGACCAAATAAGCTAATATTAAATTCTACCAAATGAGCTAGAGTAGTCAAATAATTACAAATTAAATACAAAAGACTTTATCAAACTGCCTATAATTTAGATTTCTCATATCAAGGACTGACCCGGTTACGGATTGGGCTGATAACCGAAAAAAATCCGTCACCTTGGCAAAAAGGTAATTGCAAAATGTAAAATCGCCGACGTCGATGTCGACAGCAGCGGAAGGTTGGATTTCACTTATCATTGTTCTGGTGACAAAGATACGGCATGCAGTCCTTGATATGGCAATATCGGATATTCTGAACTATCAATGTAAGATACAGTAGTAGTTAAATAATAAGGCTTTTTTTTTAAATGTAAAAGTAATGAGACGAACGATGCGCTCTCCTGATGGTAAGAGATAACGCCTGTCCATGACCATTGCAGCGATACACAGGACTTTGAGTAACAAAACAAACTCCGAGGCATCGCTACTTTGGCGCTCATTACTTTGAGACTTTCGATGGTTAGTCTCAACAGCCCAGTAATTTCGCTAGCAGCAGTACCTACCCTTCAAACCGGAATACAGTAATGTTTACGCACTACTGCTTGGTGGCAGAATATCTGGTACTGCGGTGGTACCTACCTAGACGACTTCCTGCTAAAGAAATCTACCACCAAGTGAAACAGAGGCCAAAAGAAATGCTTTTATATTGAATAGAATACAACTTTATTACACACTAGCGAACGCTTCGCAGTTTCACCCGCGTAGTTTCCGTTCCCGTGAGAATACAGGGATAAAAAGTAGCCTATGTCACCCGGGGATAGTGTAGCTTCCCAACAGTGAAAAAAACTTTTGAAATCGGTCCAGTAGTTTTTAAGTTTTTTCGTTACATACAAAAATACAAATCTTTCCCCCTTTATAATATTAGTATAGATTATGCATGACAACCAAGGAGTTAGTCCTGAATCTCGAAGTTTTTATGGGTTGCGATTCAGTCAAGTTTGGGAACCACTGCTCTAGGCTATCGTCTGAGGTCCTATCCTAGACCAGATAGAGTAGTATATATGTCAATGTCAGATAGGGCTGATTTAGTGCCTAAACACGGACTTTGTTTCTAGATATCGGTAGTTTATGATCTATTGTCGACTTTTATAGGAATTTATTATATTTTGTTCTGTGTCTGGGTGTTCTGTATGCATTATAAGTATGTATTTACAAAAAAAAAAAGTATTTATGTATTCTATCAGTTACCTGACTTCCATCACCCAAGCTCTGCTTAGTATGGGGCCAGATGGCGCTGTGTGTATAGTCCTACGATATTTATTATTTTTTATTTAAATTACAAAAAAAATCTGGTGTGACACAAGAAAGTAGCCAGATAGGTACCAAAGTAGGTATGACTGTGTTAGTTTCTCCACGTATTTTTTCATAAAGTCACCAAAATATAAAGTAGCACAATAAAAATTGCAATCGTAACTCAAAAATTGCAATACACACACAGATTGCAATTCGCGACTTCATTTTAATAACAGTTTTGACAAAAATCACTGTTGCGCGCACTTACGCTGTTTTGCCGCGCATTTTATAGCTGGCTTGACCTTTTCCCAACTGTTACATGATGCTTATATTATTTTACAGCGCCATTACGGTGTATAAATTAATATGACAGCTTATATTTATTGTAAAATATGTGTAGTAGTAAAAAAAACTGTTAAAAAGTGCTAAAGTTGTTTCTATTTTTGTAGTTTTGATTGATACTCTCGTGGCGTTTGCGCGGTTTTGCGCGCGCACTCAGAGATAAAACGGCCTTGCGTGAGCGTTCAACTCAGTGACATACTTTTGAGTTGGCTTTACGCCTTCGCGGTTCACAAACTAAACACGACTCTAAAGGTATTACATTTAAGGTTAAAATTTGTCTGAATAAAATTTTAATTGAGACAACGCACTGCGCGTCCTATCGCGAATTTCGAAATTTTAATTTCGATTTTGGCGCGTTTTTATGCATTTTTATTGCGATACAGGTGGTTTTATTGGTTATGTGGATTAAAAATAACTCTGGCCGAAAACAAAATGCATAGATAAAAAATGCTACGGCTTTATAACTAAATGAACCCATAGAGGTTACATACTTATTACATAACGTAGCTAGGTATAAGTAAATCTTGTGCATTTAAACTTTTTGAAGAGTTATTCTAGATATTTTGGCGGGAACGTGGAAAAATCATGCGCGTTGCATTATTTTCCAAAAGTACTGTTTTTATAGTAGGTATTTGTAAATAATTGTGGTGTTTTATTTAATAAAGTGCCAAATTGTTGCCAATTAAAGTGAGAAAGTAGTGCAATGTGCTGAAACGTTAGTTTTCGTGTTGCTACCAAAACTCCATCGAAGCTTGTAGTAAAGTTGCCAGAACTCTTTGAGTACAAATTCAAAGCCACTACTTGATTACGGCATGACTGGACTCGCACCTTGACATTGTGCGACTTAGACATATTTAATTTAAATGATCATCAAACTTGACAGCTTGACACTGGCAAGTGCACTAAATGCTGTGCCAAAAACAAAAAACATACCAATCATAGAAAGTCTCAAAGTAATGAGCGCCAAAGCATACAGATGCTTTGGACTTTGTTTTGTTACACAAAGTTCTGAGTCGGGTGGGGTTTTTAGTACTACTGCAAACGTCAAAATGCCCCCTTGAATCAAACGTTCAAACTTAAATAAACAAATCAAACTTCGAAACTAGGTCATATTTTAGAGCAAAAATCCATTCAAGAGAATCAAGAATTGAACCACAGAACGTTAAAAGATCTGTTAACACAACTTTTTTCAAAAAAAAAAGCAAAAGTACAGCTAGCATATTAATTTGCGAGAGAAAGATGTATGGGAAATGGGACAGCGCCTCTGGCGGGAATAACTAGAAACTTTTTTTTTTTTCAAACATTTGACATTGACGTACGTCATTCTTATAAATTATTATGCTAGAACATTTTTTTCCTACAACCGTTTTTGTGTAATGGAAAACCCAAAAAAAAAAAAATCAAAGCAGTTACTTAAGTAACAATAACGTAACGACACGTGGAATAATTAAAACAAACATGTAAACAAAATCATTATTTCCGTTATCAGTTATGCAACAAAATTGTCATGTACAAGTCATGAGTCATGACAGTAAAACAGTGAAATTACTGGGCTGTTGAGACTAACCCTCGAAAGTCTCAAAGTAATGAGCGCCAAAGCAGTGATGCCCTGGACTTTGTTTTGGTACTCAAAGTTCTGTGTATCGCTGCAATGGTCATGGGCAGGCGTTATCTCTTACCATCAGGAAAGCGTCTCGTTCGTCTCATTACTTTTTATATAAAAAAATAAAAGGGTTCTGCTATAGGTATAAACACACTAGCTGCGCCCTGCGGTGTTACCCGCTACATGTTTTCGGGATAAAAAGTAGCCTATGTGCTAATCCAGGATCTCAGCTACCTACATACCAAATTTCATCCAAATCCGTTTAGTTTTTGCGTGATAGAGTAACAAACATCCATCCACACATCCAAACTTTCCCATTTATAATATTAGTAGGATTACAAATAGAGGCGTTTGACCGCCAACTCGCCGTGAAGATGCGGTCTACGGTGAAGCACGCTCGCCTAGAAGAAGTGTTGTTATTGTGTCTATCAGGGAACGGACAGCAAATTCCATTGTGTAGCGGTTCGTACAATGAAAGTAGACTCGAACCGTTTAGTTCGAGATTTTCGAATATCGACCATGAAGCGGTGTCGCTTCTTAAAGTTTGTTTCAACTCTCATTGTGCGGACTGCAAACAATGGTATGTACTACCTGAGTGGATGTTCCCCGATGGATACACCACCATAAATAGTTGTCGTAATCCATTCGGCCGTTTGGAAGATATAGACAATAAAGAAATTATATAAATATAGTTTTTGAAGTAATCATCTACAGATAATAAATTACCGACTTATATTTTTTATTATTTTTTTTTTAATTGTTTGCTTCCATACTATCGAAACATTGTTACGTACGTATGAAAATTGTCGATTTTAAATACTCGCTGTGCCAAATACCCGAGCTTGAATAATTGATTGATTCAGGCGTTACTTTGCGGAAGTTCATTTTGAATGTTTAAGGTATATATCTAGTTTATTTCCGCTTAACAGTCGTTCCAGTTCCAACAGTGATGAGGACTTAAATTAAACTAATATGACACAGCTTATTAATTAAAAACCCAATCTTACTTAAAATCTAGAACTAATTTGACATAAACCTAAAAATATAATTTGACAAAAATGTGTACATATGGGTACCCCTGGACAGTGGGTACATATTTGAGCCTTTTGGGGTTGAAACTTTGGGACCGTGGGGGCCGGGAGCAAAAAAAATTTTTAAAGAATTGTCATCTCGTTTGGTCGACGCCACACGTGAACAAAACGCTGGCCTTTATTTTGCTCAGCGTTCGAGTATTGCCATACAACGCGGCAATGGGGCCAGCGTTTTGGGAACTATTCCCATTGATAGCGGTCTTTTAGAGTAGTTATTATTTTAAGTTATTTTATTTTAGGTCAATTCTTGTGTGTTTATTATATCTGAGTGACAAAAATTTAATTAAAATACCAAAAAATCTAATAAAAATAACCATTAGTCTTAAAATCCTCCTCTTCTGCAGTAACCACTTGCCTTGAGTAAAGAGAATAATTTTTTTAATAAAAAATATCAAAGAAATTTACATAAATACTTGCAAGAAACGCACGAAAAACATAACACTTCCTTGGCAGTCGGGTAAAAAGGTGAAAAATATTTTTAAATTAAAATCTAAAGTCATTTTGAAACGTACATATACAAATACATTTTAAGTGAAAGATATCTGTGTGTCTGTGAGTTGAGGTTATCATTGTATTGCCAGATCATTCTTGCTATAGTATTACGTGGAAACTGGAATATACGGGATAATTTGGTTAAAACTGGGAGCGTCAATGAAAGGCATGAGTAGTAAGCAATGACTGGTTTATTTCATGTCGGCGGTAGGCTGGCTAACTCGCCCGAACTACCGCCGTTATCGAGAACTACCTTAATACATTACAATCCCTTACACTTAATTTCTAGCATGGAATTTATACATTAATTAATACACTAATAACATTTATGATTTAAACACTTAATTACGTAAAAACAAAAACAACAGCAACAAAGCCATACTGACTATCGTTTAACTATGATAACAATATGGGACTTGTATTACTTAGTAATAACACAAACTAAATGCGCTAAGTTGGTTCCATGCCATAGTGAATTACAGGTCTCCTAATACGTTTAGGTCTAATTTTACTAGGTGTAGGCGTTACATCAAGATTCTGCCTATTCGTGCCTGGCCCGGTACCGGGAGATGTCTCTGTGGACACGGTACTGGAAGTATTTTGCGCTAGCGGTATTGAATCGCGACCTTTCGCCCCCACGGAAATCGGCGATACATCCGGGGTGGCACCCCCGCCTGCCGCGGGCTGAGGCTCGAGCGACGAGTGCTCCGACGCGACCACGCCATCAGCGTCAGTACTCTCGGAAGGGAATACGCAGGTGCTCCTCCGTTTAAGCTGGTCGATATGCCTATGCGCTGCCGAGCCGTTGCTAGTTTTGACAGTATAATCGCTCCTACCGAGACGATCAGTGATGTGACCCTCAGACCATCTGGCGTTCGAACTAAAATTCCTATACCAAACGGGATCTCCCGGTGTGAGTTGCCGCGCTCCCTGAGCTTTCTCTATCATGGAGAGTTCTTTGTTACGCGCCCTAATTCCGTGCTGAGGCCTAACTACGTCCAACCGCGTCCTCAGCCGCCTGCCTTGTAACATTTGCGCCGGACTCTCGCCTGTCGTACTGTGCGGAGTGTTATGATATACTAACAGAAATCTTTGTATCGCTAGTTCGGGGTCTACGTTGTCACAGCGAGCTTTCTTTATTACATTTTTAATGAGCTTTACCGCATTCTCCGCGGCGCCGTTGGAGGACGGATGATGCGGGGCGGAGAAAGCGTGATACACGCCGTTGCTCTTTAAAAATTCCGCGAACTGCTTACTCGTATAGGGTGGGCCGTTATCAGTTACAAGTTGCTTTGGAATTCCCCACCGCGACCATGATTCCCGTAACTTTGTAATCGTAGCATCCGCTGTGGTACGTACCATCTTGAATGCTTCGACCCACTTAGACCTAGCATCTACTGAGATAAGATAGGTGTGGCCGTCTATCGGCCCTAGAAAATCGAGATGAACCCTTTCGTACGGTGAGCTCGGCCATCGCCACGGCGCAGCCGGCGATGCGGGCGGCGCCGCCGACACCGCGGCACATGTGCTGCACGCTCGACACTGCGCTTCCACGCCCTCATCTAGCCCTGGCCACCACACATATGAGCGGGCATACGCTTTAGTTTTGACAATTCCCATATGGGCCGCATGCAACTCCCGTAGGACCCATTGTCTGCAAGTTGTAGGAACTACTACTCGGTGCCCCCACATAACACATCCCAATTCGGTGTATAATTCTGTTTTTCTAGCCAGATACGGTTCGAGCTGCTTTATGTCGACGCTCGCGGGCCAGCCGTTTTCGATATATCCGTATACCCGACTGAGTACTGGGTCTCGCGCCGTTTCCTTTTTTATTTTTTCGTTATCTAACAACATTGCATCGGTCGCAAAATGTAAGTACGTCTGCTCGGGCGGCTCGTAAGCGGTCTTCTCTACTACGGGCAGGCGCGATAAAACATCGGCGCCATTGCTACTTGTGCCTATGTACTCTATATCGAAGCTGTACGCGGAAAGAATGAGAGCCCACCTCTGCATTCTACTCGCGGCCATGGTCGGAATGCCCTTCTGTGGACCGAATATGCTTACTAGCGGCTTATGATCAGTTTTCAGTCGAAATTTCCGCCCATAAAGGTACTGATGGAATTTTTGTACGCAGTAAACTATAGCGAGTGCTTCCCTATGTATCTGCGCATATGCTCGTTCAGGCTTTGTGAGTTTCCTTGAGACATACGCGATCGCGCGCTCTTCCCCCGCGGTGTCGCGTTGGGATAACACGCCCCCGATGCCTACCGAACTAGCATCGCACGTTAACACCAGCTCGCGCCGCGGGTCGTAGTGCGCCAGGACATCGCTGCTTACCAACAGTCGTTTAACGCGGCAGAACGCGCGTGCGTGCTTCGCCGTCCACTCCCAACGCACGTCGCTCCTTAACAGTTCGTGTAACGGGGAGAGCATATCGCTTAGATTCCTAACAAATCTTGCATAGAAATTCACCATCCCCAGAAACGACTTTAACTCTGTGACATTACCCGGCTCCGGCATACTATTTATAGCATTCAACTTTTCCGGATCGGGTCGGATACCATTCTTGTCGACGATGAAACCTAAGTACTTAACTTCTTTCTTTAAGAACGAGCATTTGCTCTGCTTTACCTTTAGGCCAGCGGCCTCTAATTTCTGGAATAATAATTCTAGCGATCGTAAATGCGCTGCCCGGGTGGTAGCTGTTAATATAATATCGTCAGCAAAACACTGTACGCCCGGCACACCCTCGACGACGCCGCTTATGATTCTTTGAAATATTCCACTACTGGACGCGAGTCCGTACACCAGGCGGTTGTATTTAAATAATCCGCGGTGTGTATTGACGACTGTAAACATTTTAGACTCCTCGCTAATTAAAATCTGATTATAGGCCTGAGATAAGTCTATTTTCGTAAATTCTTGCCCCCCAGTTAAGTTCGCGAGCAACTCGTCGACTTTCGGCAGCGGATATCTATCGACCATGAGTACGGGGTTGAGCGTTACCTTAAAATCTGCGCATATACGCAGCGTGCCATCACCCTTAGGTACTAACACTAGTGGCGTGGCCCAGTCGGAGCAGTCGACGGGCTCGATGACGCCGTCCCGCAGCATAGCGTCGAGCTCGGCGTCCACG
Source organism: Biston betularia (assembly GCA_905404145.2). Taxonomy (NCBI): domain Eukaryota; kingdom Metazoa; phylum Arthropoda; class Insecta; order Lepidoptera; family Geometridae; genus Biston; species Biston betularia. The sequence goes on along the minus strand of FR989889.1, from coordinate 4,391,443 downwards.
CGCTCGCGCACCGCGAAAGGCACGGGGCGCGCGCGGTGGAACACCGGCGCCGCGCCCTCGCGCACGCGCAGCCGCGCTGCCCCGCCCGTGTACCGGCCCAGGCCGCCGCTCAACACCTCCTTATGTCTGTCGAGAATTACACGAATTTCATCTTTAATTGGTTCACTTAGTTAGTTACTGCTAACTATAGTTTCGTATACATATCTCACCTACTGACGTAAGAAAATTTACTTTTACCACTAATATTGCAAGAGAAGACAATCAACAGAGAAACACCTAAAATAAAGTACTGTATCATAACCGCATAAGGAAGTACAAAAAAAGCGAAAAAGTTAAAAAAAAAACTTTAACCCGACTATGGTAAAAATGAACATATCAAAGAAAAAAAACCGGCCAAGCTCGAGTCGGACTCGCGCACGTAGGGTGCCGTACCATTATCTATAAAAACGGCAAAAAAATTACGTTTGTTGTATGGGAGCCCTCTTAAATGTTTATTTTGTTCTGTTTTTTTAGTATTTGTTGTTATAGCGGCAACAGAAATACATCATCTGTGAAAATTTCAACTGTCTTAACAATCACGATTCATGAGATACGCCTGGTGACAGACGGACAGACAGACAGACAGACAGACACGACTATTGCACAGAACTTTGAGTAACAAAACAAAGTCCAGGGCATCACTGCTTTGGCGCTCATTACTTTGAGACTTTGATGGTTAGTCTCAACAGCGCAGTAATTTCGTTAGCTGCAGTACCTCTTCAAACCGTAACACAGTAATGTTTAAACACTACCGCTTAGCGGCAGAATATCTGGTACAGCGGTGGTACCTACCTAGACGACCTCCTGCTAAGATCTACCACCAAATAACATGAGTTGTTTATCTGTATGTTTGTTACTCTGGTAAATATAAAAGCAAACATTACGTTGCGTAACCAAGGGCCGAAGGTACGCGACAGCCGTGTGCGTTGAATTTAAACTGATCACTGGCCTAAAGTGTTGATTTAGAAACTACTTCGATAGTATAACCGATTTAGGAAACAAAAATCGACACTTCAAATTTTTACTACACATTTATCGGGTCCATACAGTGACTCTAGCTGCTAAATTTCAATTTCATTTATTTGTGAACATAACAATATTGTATAGTTTATTAGCTGCGCCCCGCGGTGTTACCCGCTACATGTTTTTGGAATAAAAAGTAGCCTATGTGTTAATCCAGGGTCTCAGCTACCTCCATACCAAATTTTAAATCCGTTGAGTAGTTTTTGCGTGAAAGAGTAACAAACATCCATCCAAACTTTCATTTTTATATTTTTAAATATGAGTGGAAAAATGACCTATAACTTTGGTGTTATTAATAAATGATTTGTATTTGTATTTGTATTATACATACATACATATACATACAACCCATATGGTAATCACAATTTGTTTAAAAATTACAGGCTTTCGGTTTAGTGCTACCAATCCGCGTTACCCTTTTCAATACTATCTTTCAAGGACTTGTAATGACGTTATAACTTTCTACACACATCGACGGTTATAGACAAACAAACATTTTCCTTGTCGCCGCATCGCAATATGGAAAGCGGTGACTAATCATTGCTTAGGGTTTTTAGACGATGATATTATAAGAGGTAAAACAAAAAAGTGTTAAAATAAAAATAAAAAAAATATCGTAGGACATTACACACAGCGCCATCTGACCCCAAACTAAGCAAAGCTTGTACTATGGGAGTCAGATAACTGATAGAATACTTAAATATTTTTTTTTTGTAAATACATACTTATAATACATACAGTACACCCAGACACAGAACAAACATTTGGGTTTTATATCACAAAATGCTTGTCCTGGGTGGGAATCGAACCCACGCCCCACAGCTCTTGAAGCAGACATGCTACCAATGAGCCAACAGGGCTGTCAGGGCTTTTTTTTTTTTTTTTAATGGTTGACAGGCTAGTTGTTTGACCACAGCTCACCTGATGTTAAGTGAAGGTGTGGTCGAAGATGGTAAAGCACACCTAGCCTGGAATGGAACTGGCTCTCAAGTGAGGCTGCCGGAACACACCGTTAGATGCTTGGCGGCAGATTTTCAACTTGAGGGTGGTAGCTAGCCAGCCGAGTACTAGAAAGTACCCTACCACCATGCTATGTTTTCCTCCTAATGTTTTCCTTCACCGGCAGCTCAAGCTCATTGTTGGGGTTTGAACCCACGCCCTTCGGCATGCGAACCTACCGCGCTAACCACTGAGCTATCATCGCTACATGTCATCGCTACAGGGCTGTGCTGTTGTTTAAAGTAGTGGTATTGGTGGTAGATCTCCTTAGCAGGAGGTCGTCTATTTAATTGTATTATTTAATGTTTGTGACTTGTAACTATTCGTTATAAATAAATGAGTATGAGTATGGTTTCCTCACGATGTTTTCCTTCACCGGCAGCTCAAGCTCATGGTTGGGGTTTGAACCCACGCCCTTCGGCATGCGAACCTTTGTAGTGATGATAGCTCAGTGGTTAGCGCGGTAGGTTCGCATGCCGAAGGGCGTGGGTTCAAACCCCAACAATCAACTTGAGCTGCCGGTGAAGGAAAACATCGTGAGGAAACCATAGCATGGTGGTAGGGTACTTTCTAGTACTCGGCTGGTTAGCTACCACCCTCAAGTTGAAAATCTGTCGCCAAGCACCTAACGGTGTGTTCCGGCAGCCTCACTTGAGAGCCAGTTCCATTCCAGGCTAGGTGTGCTTTACCATCTTCGACCACACCTTCACTTAACATCAGGTGAGCTGTGGTCAAATACCAAGCCTGTCAACCATTAAAAAAAAAAAAAAAAAAAAAAAACCTTTGAGCTATCATCGCTATCGCTATTACCTATATCATTTAAGGAGTTGAACTAAAACCAATTCACCGTGTGCAGGACGGCAGGCTATGTTTGAAGCTCATTACGAATGCTACATCCAAGGTTGCGTAGGCACACGCTAGGTACGTCACTCGCTCTAGGTTTGCCTAGGCATTGCGATTCAATTTGATACTTTAAAAGTAACGTACAATTGAGTTGACAGCCTTTAAAAAAAAAAGTAGCCTTGTCTAATAGACCGTAATGAAAGACTTACAGCGATGATAGCTCAGTGATTAGCGTTGCCGAATCACAAGTCGCACCAGATAGTACCGCCAAGCATTAGTGTGTAAACATTACTGTGTTTGTTCCGGTTTGTAGGGTAATTAAAAAAAATACTATAAAACATATCCTGAATTACTATGTCAAGTAAAAGAAATAGTTTCAAATGGTTTTCGTCCCATGAAATTATGAAATGAAATATGGCCAAATTATTTTCAACCCGTAATCTTACTACTAAATTTAATCTACGTTAATCGTACTTCCTTTTTTTGTATATACATACTTATAATAAATACAGAACACCCAGACGCAGAACAAACGTTTTGTTTATAACACAAAATGTTTATTCTAGGTGGGAATCGAACCCACGTCCTTCAGCTCTTGGAGCAGACATACTACCAATGAACCAACAGGGTTGTCAACCACGACCATTTCAGCGCTATCTAGAATTTTAAATAACAAAATAAATATCACAACATCGCTGCTTTGTCGCTCATTGGTCTGAGACATTAGATGGTTAGTCTCAACAGCCCAGTAATTTCGCTAGCTGCTGTACCCTTCAAACCGGAACACAGTAATTTTTGCACCGCAACTGTTTGGTGACAGAATATATGTTACTACCAATCTAGAATAGAACAGATATTTGGAACGATTAATAATTTCAGGCAACTTATTTTCTGTACAAAATAAAGGCCAACATTTCTCGCAATTTATTTTATAGGGATCAGAAAAGATCCGTAAATTAAGGAATAATTTGATCTCCTTAGGTTATACGTTAAGGGGGAGGGAGGGGGTCGACGAAGTGTGACATTGTGTGACAAGGGGCGGGGAGGGGGTCCCAAATTTTGTGACATCACATTTTTTCAAAATGACATTTTACCTAATTTCATAAACTTCGAAATGTATAATTGCAAAATATGTCCCTTCAGCGCCATCTCTTCCTCCTCCCTTCCCTTCTTGAGCTTGATAGGTTTAGTTAAATTTTTTTATTAACGTATTACTATTTCGCACCAAAAATCCGCCATCTTTATATTCATCATTTAAGGATAATTGGGTTATAGAGACGAATCTAACGATACCTTAATTGTCGTAATGCATTCGGCCGTTTGGAAGATACGAGGTTATAAAAAAAATACTTTGCTGATTCCAAACCCATTTCGAAATATTACATTCCTGTACATGATTTTCACGTTTAAAACTCTTTGAACTATGAGACGGGGTTTATTTTAATAAAAAACATAAAGTATACTTGACTTGCAATTTACCTCTAATGACGCCGTCGGCTGAATAAGGATTCTTTGAGTGCCTAAAAAAACAATGGCAAACCTCAACAAAATCTGTCAATGTCAAGTCAACGGTTGCCGTTACTTGTAACCTCCATACTTATCTACGTCGAGTTGTTTCTTTTTTGCATGTTTTACATATTCAGCCTACCTCATGACGTCATAACTATAAAAAGTTTGAAAACGTATTAAAAATAAACTACTGCATAGAAAGCCAAAATATTCAAATTAGTTTCTTAAAATAAAGTTTACTATCAGTAAAAAATATAAAATAAATACAAAAAAAAAACTTTACATACCGATATTTAGGCATGCTTTTAAACATAAACATAATCCTTCCTTTCTGTAAAATGTAGCACCATTTTAAAGGAAACGGAACCGTCGATGCGCGGGTCCAACTCACGTTTCACCGTTTTTTTCTTAAACTACATACTCCTTTATTCCTTTTATTAGTACATTGAATGTATTTAGCATTTTTCTCGCGATCCTTTCTCTCTGCAACCAGTGTATTATCTAACTAGTGAAAGTATGCTCACGATTTTTCGGCACTCTCGAATTTCGTATAAGATCATACGACGTAGGGTTGGCGCGTGGGCGGTTTTAATCAAGTTCTAATGTAATGTTTGTGGTGTTTTCCGTCTGTTATTTAACCATAGACAGCAAAGTAAGAAAGAAGTTAAACTTAGCTGGTTTTAATTCGTTTATTTTTATCGGTTCAAAAAAGGAGGAGGTTCTCAATTCGACTGCACGTTTTTTTATGTTCGTTACGCGATAATTTCGCCAATTATGAATTTTGGTCGGTAAATCACACTTGCTTGAATAAAACCGTAGATTTATTAGCATAAAATCAAATTTATGAATTTATGATTTAATTTAACAAAACAGTAGATTATGTTAATAATCTATTGTTTTATTCAAGCAATTATAATTTACCGCAAATAAAGACCAAAATAAATGTCAGTAGCTGTAATTTCACTGTAAAATTATGCTCCATTTGTCCATAAATGGCAAAAAAATATTTGTATAGAAATCGAACCACGTTAACAAAAAAATACTATTTATTTCTGATTTAAAAGTAATTATTTGATAACCCTAAAAATTAATACCTACCGTGTAGTTGCATAGGAATGCGTCACAGATAAGCGAGATAATTGTGAAAATATTTACATTCTGCAATTATATCTAAATGTTATGCGAAGATTTTGTTTGTCTACGTTTTCCGTTTTAACTAATTCTACTTATAAGGATAACGTATTGTAAATCCTAGAAAAAAGTAGTTTTGTTTTGTTTTATAGACATTTAATTATATCGACATAATTATTTTATATGTGACATATTATTTCATTGACATTTTCATTGTATTGACATATGTTATGATTTTGATATTTTTAAATATGAATGGAAAAATGATCTGTAACTTTGGTGTTATTAATAAATTATTTGTATTTGTAATTGTGTATGAATAATTTAAAAACTGGGACAAGCGTAGATTCGCGCGTAAATCGTTACTTTCGCCTATTTTTCTTAAGAATATGTATGTACGTATGTATGTATGTATTCCTAGATTTTTTAACCAACTCAAAAAAGGAGGAGGTTCTCAAATCGACTGCACGTTTTTTTAATGTTTATTACGCGATAATTCCGCCAATTATGAATCGATTTTGATTTTTGAAGCAGCGATGTCCTGGACTTTGATTTGCTACTCAAAGTTATGTGTATCACTGCAATGGTTAGACATAATCTCTTACCATCAGGAGAGCGTCTCCATCATCTCACTACAAGCACAAAGACTACTAGAAGGTATATGGGGCGTTCTACTTTTCTACCGACAATGACGTGTCTCCTCAGGAAAAAAAAATCTGTATCCGTCCTAAATTGCAGTTTCTCAAATTTTATTGTCACAAGATTTTTTGGACCATATAGTCATTATAATAATACTAAAATCCCGTTTTTATTGTTTTTGCTTTTTACAAAATTATTGTGACATAGTACTCGAAACGTGTGACAGAGGTGTTTTACATACAAATAAAATGTGTCCCTTTACGCTGCCTAATGTTACAAAATGATGTCGCTTAAAAAAATCATATAGGACCTTATAATATAAAATTATTTATTGAAATGCTGAAATATTATCTTTAGATTAATAAAAATATAATAAACGTAAAGGTTCATACTATTAAGCAAAAAAATATTTTATCCTTGGGTACGGCTGTATATGTTTTTTCTTGCTATCTTCCGTCACGCATTTCGCAAGACAAAAAACGTACCTTAGCTGTTTGATCTTCAACACTAAACAACTGCACGGTTTCCTTCTCCTCTTGGCTTTAAGCCTTGAGGCCTCACCCGGGAGCGAGCCGAGTTAGGCGCCCGCAGGTAGTGAACCAGAGGTGCGTGTGTTTATTCGGCGACCGCTCTGTCACGTAAGTTACTACTTTAAAATATTATTGTTATTCCCATTTATTTACGTAATATTATTATTTCCCAGTATATCTGTAATATTTACTCACTTTTAAGAACAATTTGTAATTTTATGAACGTTGAAATCCTCGAACACTGTTATTTTACACCTCTGTCACGAGGCACCTCTGTCACAAAATAGCTGTGACGGGAGTAGTATAGCTCGTGACGGAGTGGTATTTTTTGTCAGAAACTTTGCTTTAATTGATTTTCACAATAGTTAATTGATATTTTTTGTATTCTATATATTACATTATCAATTATTTTATTCATTTAAGGTATTATCATCAGGGTAATTAAATAATAGCGTTATCTGCGACGGAAAAGTAGTGACGTTGTCGTGAAAAAAGGAAACAGGACCCCGAAAAAGTCGCAGAAGTGAAATGATAAGACTTAGAAAGATACCATGCTTGCAAAAAGCTAGTCAAAGATATGACACCAAGAGTACACAGACAAATGAAAAGAAAATGGCAAGTCAGAAACAAGAAGAGAACAACAGAAAGCTTTGCAGAACGTTCTAATGAATACTCCGACTTCCACACCTGTTCTTTCAAACCCCAGGTTACTTCTTTAAGTCTTAGATCTCGTTCACTAACTCCAACCTCATCCGCTGCTAGAGCAAAGGGAAGAGAAAAAGTTAGCCGAGACAGATCGAAAATTTATAGGCAAGATATGAAACTTCAAGGCCATGTAAAATAATTACAGAAAAAATACGAAAATACAAGAAAAGACTTCATCGCCAAAAAAATTATAGAAGACAGCTTATTACATAATATAACCAAACCAAAAAATTAAGATAAATTTAAAAGCGCCGAATAAAGAAGAAAAAAGAAAATACATATGGTATTTTGACAAATGCCATTAAGGAACATTACAAAAACAAAATGAAACACTGCTTCAAAACAATCCTATCCTTTCCTACAAGACACAACAATTAACCGTTCTGGACTAAAACTTCAACTGTTTCAAGAGACTTTGGAAATAAAAAAATGCTGCACAACAAATATTACGTTTATGAAACTTGCTCTTTATAAAAATAAAGCTAGCTAGGTAGTTAAGCGCAACCTCAGATTAAAAAGAACCATTGGCTGATATAAATAAACAACATAATAATTAGAGCTCCTACAAAGAGATTTTATGAGACTGTTGTATAACATTGTATCATCTTCATCTTCTGAAGAAGTATTACTACTTCAGAAGATGAAGATGATCAGCCTCTCGTTAGTCAGAAAAAAACCTGTGCACATAAAACCAGGTGCTTCATGTGACCTATCTGGAGCCCCATTATTAATAAAAAATGGTATTATGTCAGTAAAAGTACCCAGTAGCAACTAAGTCGAGTACACCTACTTAAGAGTTGAAAAAAGTTGTGTGGATGAAGATGGAGATGTTCAGGTGATATTTTATAAAATTGTTGTTGACACTGACAAAATATTTAAATTAGTAAAATCAGATGTATAAGATGTGATGAAAACTTGATAAAAATGATTACGGTTAAAAGAGGAAGGCATGTTATAGAAGTATTTGAAGAGTAGAATAAGAGAAAAGCGAAGATTAGTCTGATGTTACGTGCACCAAATAATGATTATACCAAGAAATAATATCTTATGTAGCATTGTAAGAGAAGCATTATGTTTTGTTATCCTTTTTAAAAACTTTCAAAACCTTAAAGGATTAAGTTTAAATGTTGGCCTATTAATATCTACCATTCTGTCATACTCTATCACAATTTTGTCCCCCTTGTAATTAAGCATTAAAGCAGCATATGTTCAGTTTATTGAAAACATATACACTAAAATAACGTATTATATTATTATATATTGACCATAAAAGGTAGTTACAGAATTTCAGCTATGTTTATTTCAATTATTTGCAAAATATTTCAAAGTTTGTTGTCTTAATGAGCAAAAATGTGACAGAGTGGTATTAAATGTCATTTTTTATATTATATTTGTGACAAGAATTGGGATAACTCGTGTTCGATAATAATAAATGCTTGTATTCTAGTTAAGCCAAGTTAAAAAAAACTGTAAATTTGATTTTACATAATAATTAATAAATATATTAGTTTGTGACAGAGGTGTTTATTTTTTCTAACTATTCCGATAAAACTTAAAGTAAATAAAAGGTAAATAACAAAACTTCGCTGCACTATACATATCTGAAATCTTCGATAACTGGACAATAATTTAAAAATACATTTTTTTAAAGAATTACACTTTTATTTTTTTTTGAAATCTAAAAATTTATCACTCAGATTGTCGGTAGAAAAGTAGAACGCCCCATATACTCTACCACCATGCTATAGTTTCCACACGATGTTTTCCTTCACCGGTAGCTCAACCAAAACAAACATTTCTTCAATTTAAAATAAATAATGTCACATTAACAATAAGGAAGCAAACTTTTAAACGGAAAGCGAAAAACAACTTCTTATGTAATAACGCTCACTTGGCAATTAAATATTCGTTATTCGTTACGTAACGATAGCGGCTTGCGTGTGAAAAGCGTTTCCGATCACTTCCGGTATTGGATTTTAGGGTACCACGTTAAAAATCATACATTAACTTGATGGTGGACCTCCTTAGCAGGGTCTCTTCAGGTACCAGTGCAGTATCCAGATATTTAGCTGCCAAACAGTAATGTGTAAATATTACTGTTCCGATTTGAAGGGTACTGCAGCTAGCGAAATTACAGACTTCGTTTTTAACGGACTCAAAAAAGTAGGAGGTTCTCATTTCGACTGTATATTTTTATAATGTTTGTTACGCGATAATTCCGCCAATTATGAATTGATTTTGATGATTCTTTTTTTTGCTTCAGAGGTGACCCACATATAAATTTTAATGAAATCTAGCGAGCGGTTTTAAAAAAAACACAACAACAATTAAAAAATTGTATACATCGATGATATTTTCGTTTGCTCCGAAACCTCGCTGTTTCATTGAAACAGTGCGTTAAGTTGGCCGTGGAGTCGTTTTTTTTTAATTGTAAATTTTTATATTTTGTTACTCAAAGTTCTGTGTATCGCTACAATGGTCATGAACGGTTATCGCATATCTATCTAATACACAATGATAGCATTCATGAATTTAGATGTGTCAGGCTTCCAAATCAGTCTCAATGTTTCGCTTTCATAAAACTGTTATCAAATTTATCATAGCGTACCTAAGAGTCACTCAATTTTTACACTACAGGTTGGATGTAAACAACATTATCACAATGACAAGATAAACCGAATTTTGTAAACATTTGACAGATTTTACGTAATTCATACTGCCAGGATCGCTTGACCTTTCTATTTAAAACATCAGCGAAACAGTTGTTAACACGTCATAGCTCCTGTTAAAATGGGTACGAAATCTAAACGTCCACAACAGCTTGAGCTTTCAATTCCAAACATTGTCAAAGCTTGAAAGGTCCGGTTAAAATGGACGGTAGAAGTCGATAAGTAACATGGCGGCGAGACATATGTTCTTTGCGGCGGAAACGGCCGAAGTGTCCCGAGTTTCGTTCGTAAGTGGGTCACACGGACACACGCACACATGGAAGCGTCGCTCGTCGGTCGCATCCTAGTGATTACAGCGGGCGAAATGTTTTTCTTTTTTGGAATACGGCTGGTGACACACTGAACGATTTTCAATCTTTCAATACAGTCAGTGGCGTAGCGCGCCTTGGATCGAAATTATTTAGGACCCAAATGAAGGGTAAAGATTTCTTACAAAAGAAACAAAAATGCTTACATTAAGTTAAAATAAATGTTTATTGATTATATGGACAGTTTTTTTTTTTTTTTTATTCAAAATAGTTTCGCGTACATTTGATCGTATGACAAATTTTTATGTTTTTTTTTCCGGGAACCACGAGATTAAGTGACACCGTGTTTTTTTTTTAAATTCTATTTTATTTAGGGTAATTTTTATTTATTACAGAGGAAAAAACGCGTACACCCAACAAAAATTACCTCACAATTATTTAGTTACAATTATTCATCAAAAAATAAAAATTTTAAAAGGAATGTCATAAAAAGAAAATATTTATACATACAAATGGTGGTGTTTTATTCATAAAGTGCCGAATTACAAACGCGAGATGGGGAAAATGATATAATGTGGTGAAACTAATCTTGTTGCTTCCAAAACTCCATCGAAGCTTTATAGTAGAGTCTCCACTACTTTACTAAAGCATGACGACTTGACTGACACGGACTGGACTTTGACTATAACTATAGCTACGGTAACTTATTTTACTTATGAATCTTGTAAATATAAAACACTTGACACTGGCGAATGCTCCAAATGCGACGCCAAAACCAAAGAAAAAAAAAGCACAAACAAAAATACACGTTACCACCTGTTTTATAGTACAAGAATAGATCAATATAATTAGAAATGAGATTTATTCATGTATAAATAATAAACTACGTAACATACCTACATTTATCAGTAAATTAAAATGTTTTCAATCAATATTCCAAAAACCTTGACGAACGGAAAACTTACTGGTTAGTTATTAGTAATTTGAATTTTCGTCAACTAACTAGAGTTTAAACAAGTTTTAACTACATGATTATAAACCGTACTGCAGTATCACATATTCTATCATTAAGTAGTAGTGTGTAAACTTTACTGTGGTCCAGTTTGAAGGGGTTTTTTTAATACAAATGATCTTTAAATGTTTGTTCTGTGTCTGGGTGTTCTGTATGCATTATAAGTATGTATTTACAAAAAAAAAAGTATTTATGTATTCTATCAGTTATCTGACTTCCATCACACAAGCTCTGCTTAGTTTGGGGCCAGATGGCGCTGTGTGTATAGTCCTACGATATTTATTTATTTATTAATGACTTAATTTAATTTGAGTTTGGCCTCTCTTGTTAAGTTTGTACAAACCTGTAGAAATGGTTGACAGGCTGAGTGTTTGACCACAGCTCACCTGAAATTAAGTAACAGTATGCGAAGATAGTAAACTCACCTTGTCTGGAATGATACTGTCTCTCAAGTTAGCTTGAAGGTAGCTAGCCAGCCGAGTATTAGAAAGTATCCTACCACCATGATATGGTTTCCTCACGATGTTTTTCTTTACCGGCAGCTCAAGATTATTGTTGGGGTTTGAACCCACGCCCTTCGGCGTGTGAACCAACTCAGGGAGAATGTAGCATTCGAATAGTGAAGGATTTTTTGAAATCGGTCCAGTATATAATAAATACAATATAAATAAATACAAATCTTTCCTCTTAGATAAACAATTGTTCTGATAATTAAGAACAAAACAAAGAACCGTTCTTGATTTTTGTTCATATAGATAAAATGCATTTGATCGCCTAAGCCAGTCAGAATGCCAAAATTAAAATTAACTTATGACTAGTGTTTATAACACAACTTAATACATGGCATTGACCAGTTTTAATAATTAGTCGATAAGTTATGCAGACATGCTAGGTATAGTGTCTTCAAGTTAATTACATACTTGTACTTAAGTCTTAGAATACAAAGTTTATGTAGGAACTAGCTGCGCACCGCGGTGTTACCCACTGTTCCTACGCGAACACCATATTTTTCGGGATAAAAAGTAGCCTATGTGTTAATCCAGGGTGTCAGCTACCTACATAGCCAATTTCATCAAAATTGGTCTAGACGTTTGAGTGTGAAAAAGCAAAAAACATACAAACACACTCACAAACTTTCGTATTTATTAACCGACTAAAAAAAAGGTTCTCAATTCGACTGCATGTTTTTTTGTACGTCTGTTACGCGATCATTGCGCCAATTATGAATCAATTTTGATGATTCTTTTTTTGCTTGGTAGATCATACTTTAGAAGTGGTCCCATATAAATTTTAAGGAAATCGATGGAGCGGTTTTTAAAAAATCAACAACAATCTAAAAATGGTATACATCGATGACATTTTCGTTTACTCCGAAACCTCGCTGTTTCATTGGAGCAGTGCGTTTAGTTGACCTAAGGGTCATGGAGTCGGATTTTTTGAATTTTGTATATAGTGTGATACTTGCAATTAGACATTCAGGCGCTTCGATATAGTCGCCAGACAAGATCGAAACACTTACCTCTATTTTCCACAAAGATAAAGTATTGTTATACATATATAGTAACGTGTCAATAGAGCCGTTTTCGGAATAATTTCCATTGATAGCGGCCTTTTAGATTAAATAGCTCATTTTATTGTGATGTATGCATTATTTTAAATAATTGACCTCTGTTCTTTACTATAGTCCTAATAGCTATTTATTCATTATAGTAACTTGAAAGTTTTGTTAGTTTTTAACTTTTTAATCTACCAGCGATCCGCCCCGACTTCGCACGGGTGCAATGTAGTGTATATGCATGTATCATACATATAAACCTTCCTCTTGAATCGCTCTGTCTATTGATGGAAACCTCATTGAAATCCGTTGCGCAGTTTAAAAGATCTAAGCGTACAGACGGTGGGTAGCGAATTTGTTTTATACTATTTAGAGACTTGTGACCTGCCCCGGCTTCGCACGGGTGCAATGTAGTGTTATGCATGTATTATACATATAAACCTTCCTCTTGAATCGCTCTGTCTATTGATGGAAACCGCATTAAAATCTGTTGCGTAGTTTAAAAGATCTCAGCGTACAGACGGTGGGAAGCGACTTTGTTTTATACTATGTAGAGAATAATAATTATGAAATAATATTTTTTTATAAATTTATGAAAATTTCTCTAATAATTTCGACAGAATATCTTGCTAAAAATTTTGATGCTGCGGGGTTTTGAAAGAAAATAACATTTCTTTCGGTTCATTCGGTTCCACCTTCATCGTACGAACCGTTGAACAATGAAATTTGCTGCCCGAGTGGGTGTTCCCCGATAAATACAATCTGAGTGCCTTCAAGTCGCGAGTGAATCGGTTTCTTCTGGGCTCCATCCTAGCGTGCTCCATCGTAGACCGTATCTTCGCTTAACATCAGGCGAAATGGCGGTCAAATGCAAGCCTGTCTGCACTAACATTATAAAGAGGAAAGATTTGTATTTTTGTATGTTTGTAACGAATAAACTACTGAACCGACATCAAAAGTTCTTTCACCATTGGAAAGATACACTATCCCCGGGTGACATAGACTACATACTTTTTATCCCTGTATTCCCACGGGAACGGGAACTATGCGGGTGAAACCGCGAGGCGTCCGCTAGTAATATATACTCATACTCATTTATTTATAACGAATAGTTACAAGTCACAAACATTAAATAATACAATTAAAAATATCAATAAAATTAAATAACTAATTAACTTTCTTTCTTTCTTATTAACTTTCTTAATTGGCTTCCCACCACAGAAACAAATTTTAAAATCAAATCTAAACACAAATTTTTGTGTTTAAACTTCTAAACAGTGTTGCCAACAAAAGTAGCCACACGTTTGTGGTAAAACCCGACAAGTACATACATTTGATCATTAAGTACTGAAGCGATCTCGACGTCCATGAGAATTACATGTACCAGCCAAACTAGTATTTGTCTGTTCCCTCTCGGAATAATACAGAGAGACAACTTTGACTTTGAGTCATAAAATTGTGTACAGGCGCGATGGTGGTCAAACGTGAGCCTGTTGTTTTTGTTTTATTTAGGTTGTTCGTACGGAGACCAAACGGCGTGTTCCCAAAACACCGTACAGTGTGGAGCTAGTTCCTCCCCAGGCTAAGCGTGTTTACCATCTTTAACTACTTATTTTGTTCCCAACTTAGTTGCGAATCTGTTCCTTTCTATAATCTGTGATTATCTATTCCATTCGGGTAGGCTTCTATACAACGCCTATAACTTAGCACTTAGCCTGTACTTAGGTACTATTAGCTAACTTAGCTCAAGTCAGGTGCTGAGGTTAGGTAAGGGCCGTGTGGTTTTAAAGTTATGTAACATGGTTGGGACGTTAGAAGCAAGGACATGTCAACTTACCTAAATAAGTTTGAAAAAAGTTAAATTTTGTAAAATAAACAATTGATTGATTAAAAATCTGTTTTATTCAAGACTTGCTCCCATGTTTTCGGGATTAAAAGTAGCCTATGTGTTAATCCAGGGTCTCAGTTACCTCCATATCAAATTTCATTGAAATCCATTCAGTAGTTTTTGCGTGAAAGAGTAACCATCCATACTTACAAACTTTCGCATTTATAGTAGTATGTTTAGTAGTAAGAATATGGACTTCGTATGCGAGGAAATTATCATAAAAATTTGAAATTTTTAATTTTTCTGCGCATATGTCTTTCCGTAAGAACCTTCCTGGTGACGTGACGGTGTGGTCGAAGATGGTGGTCACACCTAGCATGAAACGGAAAAGGCTCTCAAGTAAATAAATTAAATTGTATTAATTGAGATAAAGAAACGGTCTAACCCAATGTTGATTACATAAAAATTAAAACAAAAAGCATAATTATAAAAAAAATAAACAAGAGAAAAATACAAAAAAAATGTAAATCAAGATGTCAAATAAAAGTAAAGGCTGCCGGAACACACCGTTAGGTGCTTGGCGGCAGATTTTCAACTTGAGGGTGGTTGCTAGCCAGCCGAGTACTAGAAACTGCCCTACCACCATGCTATGGTTTCCTCACGATGTTTTCCTTCAACGGCAGCTCAAGCTCATTTATCTTCGCTAAAGTAATACATGATTAATACAAACAGTTATCAAGAAATTGTTAAAAGAATGAAAGACGGAAATCAAAAACTAAGATTAAAAGGTCGAGTTACAGACGTCAGTTAAACTGTTAAGAGTATTTTTTAATACAACTTGATTGCTGTTTGGCACAATAATAGAAGTCGTATAATTTGAAGGCACTGTACACTGTACAGCATCATTTCTCCGTACTGACGCCCATCAGGGCCAGTCGGTAATTCAAATATCATCCATCATTTAGCTAGGACTGTATCTGGTTGAGTACTTTTGATTGAGATAACAGACTTGCACCTACTCTGTCCGCGTATTATGTTAACTGCTTTTTTTTGGAATTTTGGCGGAAACGCAGACCTATGTCTGCGTTTCCGCCAAAACTCCAAAACGCAACTCGTGTCGCACCGTTGTATTTTTTTCCAAAACTAGTGTTTTGTCGAGTGTTTAGGCATAAAAATGGTGATGTTTCATTCATAAAGTGCCGAATCACAAGCGCGGGTTTGGGAAAATGATATAATGCGGTGAAACATGACTTTTCGTGTTGCTTCCAAACTCCATCTAAGTTAAGTAAAGGCGCTACTACTTTTTTAAAGCATGACTGGCCTTTACCAAGACTGGACTTTGACTATAACTATAACTATAGCTACGAGACAACTTATTTAACTTATGAAACTTGAAAATATAAAACACTGGCAAATGTTCAAAATGCGACGCCAAAACAAACAAAAAAAAAATCGCTCTTTGACAGCTCATACAAAGTTGACGACATAACTTTGTACAGCGTGTAGCAAAATAAATCTCACACAAATAAATACGTTTAATCTAGCATTAAAATAGTGTTTTAAATTTTCAAGTTTCAAAAGTTAAGTGCAAACTGCCAAATCGACTTAGTTTTTTTTTTGTTTCAAATTGATTTGGAAGGTGATGAGAGCATCTTCTCTTATACTACTTATAGAATCTTTTTTGATGTTCTAGCGTTAGATAAACTTTTCATCTATAAGATTAGGAATAGTCTTAAGAGAAATATAATCGATTTTTAAACTCTTCAGCGTGTATAACGTACAAGCGGACGCCTCGCAGTTTCACCCGCATAGTTCCCGTTCCCGTGGGAATACAGGGATAAAAAGTAGCCTATGTCAACCGGAGATAGTGTAGCTTCCCAACGGTGAAAGAATTTTTGAAATCGGTCCAGTAGTTTCGGCGCCTATTCAATACAAACAATCAAACCTTTCCTCTTTAGTAATAGTACTTAGTTTGAGGGAAGATGGCGCTGTGTCATTTTTTCCGATATTTTTCTTGCATATAAGTTTAGTATATTGTCCAAGAATTAGCAATGACTCGTTTGTTATGAGCACGCGTCTACTTAAAGTAGGAACAAAGGAAACAAATAATACCAATTACGTACATTCGTGACTTAAGAATACTGTTGGAAGGAAAAATGTGCGTTTTATGATATATATATAAGACTGTAGTTGATGATAGCGGCCTTGATGTAACCTCATGTTATTATTTGAAATTAAAAACCGGCCAAGTGCGAGTCGGACTCACGACGGGTTCCGTACCATCCCAATAATATTATAAATGTGAAAGTTTGGATGGATGTTTGTTACTCTTTCACGCAAAAACTACTGAACGGATTTGGATGTAATTTGGTATGGAGGTAGCCGAGGTCCTGGATTAACACATAGGCTACTTTTTATTCTGAAAACATGTAGCGGTTAACACCGCGGGGCGCAGCTAGTATACGTATAAAACCAAGTCGCCCCTTGTAACAAAGTCTCACATCTAACGCAGAGCGTTCGGTTTTGTTACGATAGTCGATGACATCACATTGCAGTGCACTGGGTCAGTAGATTCCATAAAAATAGAGTAAGCTGTACTGGATAGAGTTGGCGGGTCCGGAATACGTTTTAACTGTACCTACTTGCATCGTTGTTATAACTTTTATTATTGTGTTTGAGAGGAATCTTCGTCCAATTCAGAATCTTTCTAAATGTTTGCCTTCCACTGCGATCATTGTCTTCTACGCCAAAAATCACCGTTTTTAGGTGTGACATGTTCTAATCCAGGGTGTCAGCTAGTTTGCAGCGATGTAAGCTCAATGGTTAGCGCGGTCGGTTCGCATGTCGAAGGGCAGTTCAAACCCCAACAATGAGCTTGAGCTGCCGGTTAAGGAAAACATCGTGAGGAAACCATAGCGTGGTGGTAGGGTACTTTCTAGTACTCGTCTGGCTAGCTACCACCCTCAAGTTGAAGATATAATTAAAGGTCTCCTTAGCAGGAGATTGTCTAGGTAGGTACCACTGCAGTACCAGATAATACAAATCTTTTATTGAGTCATTTTTAACAGACTCAAAAAGAGGAGATTCTCAGTAGCCTATGTGTTAAGCCAGGGTCTCAGCTACCTGCATACCAAATTTCATACAAATCCATTCAGTAGTTAATGCGCGAAATAATTAATAAGCAACAAACATACATCTAAACGTAGAAACTTTTTCATTACGACTTAGGTATGCATCCATCCATCCATCCATCCAAACTGTCCAAAATAAATTGTCCTTGATTTGGTATTTGATACTTTTTCATTGTTCTAGTAATAAATTTGATTCTAGCGCTATTTATTATTTTTATTTAATTTAATTTATTTATCCTATGTAGTAGCGATGATAGCTCAGTGGTTAGCACGGTCAGTTCACACACGCGTGTATGGGTTCAAATCTGAGCAATGAGCTTGAGCTGCCGGTGAAGGAAAACTTTGTTTCTTACGAGAAAATTAGGCATTTTAACCAAATTGTTTTATTAAAAATATAGGTATTTAGTTTGATGAAGATCAAGAAAATCCACAATGACGCATGGCGGTAGGCTAACTTTCGTTTGATAAATGACTTACCTAAATTTTATCGTTTATTCTGATTTTTCTTGTGTATATTTCACTGGGCCAAGGTTATACTCTGACACATTTTTAATTAAAATTATATTTTCCCTCAAGGTCGTACCTTACAATGCTTTGTTATACGAAATATGAAATATTGCAGTTTTTCCAAAATATACTCACGAATAAATATGTTAAATGTATAATTGTCGATCTTGAAATTTACATCTAAAGTCGATTCACCAATCGATTGTAAACGTTTTTGTTAACTTCCTTTTTTGTAAAAGACAACCACACGTAACTTACTGCTTAGTTACTATACTGACTGCTAACACAGTGTGTTCAAGCCTATTAATGGCAGAAATTTAAAATTTAAAACCATGTAGGTCTTCAATTTAAAATATACCCCCAGTATCTATTCACCAATTAATTATAAATGTTTCTGTAAACTGCTATGGTAAAAAAACAACCACATGTAACGTACTGCTCAATTATTACACTACTAACGCAGTGTATTCAAGCCTATAAATGGTAGAAATTCAAAATTGAAAACCATATGGGTCTGCAATTTAATATTTTGCCCAATTTACATTTTGACTAATCAAATGTAAACATTTATGCTAACTTCCCTATTATAAAAGACAACCACATGTAACATACTGCTTAATTATTACACTAATAATACAATGTATTAAAGCCCATTAATGGCAGACATTTAAAACCTTGTCTTCAATTTTAAATTTACTTCCAGTGTCTATTTTTCAAACTTTTTTGTTGACTTCCCTATTATAAAAGACAACCACATGTAACTTACTGCATAATTTATTACTGTACCATTTTTTGACGTCAATAAATGATTTATTGTTGTTTAGACATGACATTACTATATATTTAAATTGTATTGACAGCCCTGTTGGTTCATTGGTAGTACGTCTGCTCCAAGAGCTGATGGGTGTGGGCTCGATTCCCACCCAGGACAAGCATTTTGTTACATAAACAAATGTTTGTTCTGTGTCTGGGTGTCCTGTATGAATTATATGTATGTATTTACAAAAATAAATATATTTAAGTATTCTTTCAGTTAACTGTATTTCATAGTACAAGCTTTGCTTAGTTTGGGGTCAGATGGCGCTGTGTTAAATGTCCTATGATTTTTATTTATTTATTTACTATCCATATTCAACAGTTTTATTTTTAAATAAAAGTTCACTACTCTACTGTATACTATTTGCAATAACGACGAACAAGCGTGTATCTACGCTGATACTGACTCATATCCGTTAGAAACAGAATACATATAACTTATATATAACTACACATGACGATTCCCACGTAACCGTATCGCGTATAAATATATATAACGCGTTGTATAGGTGTGATACTGGATTCATTGTTGTAGGTCAGGTTTTGCAACAGGATTTTATATACTTAATTAAATTTTGTTATGTAGTTTATATAAACTCATACTCAATACTTTATTGCAACATATGTGCAGGTCCTTCTGCTTATAAATTTTGCAATGTTGTACCTAGCACATATGACCCCATTAGGGTATGGCAAACAATTTTAATCAAAAGATTTAAATAATATTAACTACGGAATTTTAAATGCGATTTCAATTAAAAATACAAATTAAATATTAACAAAATAAAATTAAAATTAGAATTAAACGTACGTATAATCTAATACTATAGCCCATTAGGGTATGGCAAACAATTTTAATCAAAAGATTTAAATAATATTAAATACGGAATTTTAATTGCGATTTCAATTAAAAATACAAATTAAATATTAACAAAATAAAATTAAAATTAGAGTTAAACGTACGTATAATCTAGTACTATAGTACTAGTATAGTACAAGTATAGTACTATAGTACAAGTATAATACTACACTACTAGTATAGTACTATAGTACTATTATAGTACTATAGTACGTAGTACGTATATTATGTAGGTATGTTTAGGTACAATTTGCGGGTTTGTTTGTTATAGTAATTCTTTGTGAAATAGCTCGATTTATATGTATTCGTGAGTTGAATGTGTGTTAATATAATTATGTTGTTGCCACTGCGGACTAACGAGAGTAAATGAAAGGGAAATAGATTATCTCTCTCTGTCTCGCTTTCTCTCATTGATTAGTTAGACAACGGTCCGCTTCTGTCTCCACGAACTAAATCCTTAGTTCATCCTTTATGATTCATCATTAAATTCTTTGTTGTGAAATCTTTCAACAATATAAAATTAATGAATCTCCTCTCTATACAGCTGTTTTACAGCGCCATCTGACCCCAAAATAAGCAAAGCTAAGAATACTTAAATACTTTTTTTTGTATATACCTACTTCTAATAAATATGTACAGAAAACACCTAGACACAGAACAAACATTCATTTATACCATAAAATGATTGTCCTGGGTGGGAATCGAACCCACGCCCTTCAGCTTTTGAAGCAGACATACTACCAATGAACCAACAGGGTTGTCAATAAAGTAAAGGCTGTAGTATAAAGTGATTCGTTTGTAGCGATTATAGCTCAGTGGTTAGCACGGCCGGTTCACACACCGAAGGGCGTAGGCTCAAACACCAGCAATGACTTTGGACTGCCGGTGAAGGAAATCATTGTGAGGAAACTTTATTTACTCACCTAGCCTGGAATGGAACTGGCTCTCTGGCTTGGCGGCAGATTTTCAACTTGAGGGTGGTAGCTAGCCAGCCGAGTACCAGAAAGTACCCTACCACCAATGCTTGGGTATCCTCACGATGTTTTCAACGATCATCCTTTTTTTCCTTTGTTTTGGCGTCGCATTTTGAGCATTTGCCAGTCTCAAGTGTTTTATATTTTCAAGTTTCAAAAGTTAAATAAGTTGCCTCGTAGCCATAGTTATAGTCAGTCTAGTCTTGGTCAAGTACAGTTTGTGTCTGTCAAGTCCAGTCATGCTTTAGTAAAGTAGTGGCGACTTTACTATAAAGATTCGATGGTCTGGAAGCAACACGAAAAGTCATATTTCACCACATTATATCATTTTCCCACACTCGCGCTTTTGATTCGACAATTTACGAATAAAACACCACCATTTTTATGCATAGAAAACACTCGACAAAACACTAGTTTAAAAAATAATTCAACGGGGAGACACGACGGGGTTTGGCGTTCCTGCCAAAAACCCCTGATCATCCTTGGTCTTCTAAGCAAATATCGTGCAAATACAAAAAATTGCGGCAAGTTATTGCCAGTCTAAACGTAACGCATAACCTACTTTTAGCAGCACTTACCTACCAACAACTAAAGAGTACCGTTGCAGCCATTCTTCAAGTAAAAGCAGTGACGCGACGCCACTTAGCCTTTGACTGTTTACCACCGCTACAGTATAAATAATAATAAAACTAACCGTTAGATGTCTTGACATCGACTTCGTGGTCACTTTATAAAATAAACTTTTTAAAATTTTCTAAACAGTGTGTCACAGAAACTTGTGTTCGACTGAAAGTGAACACAGTTTTTCTGACATATAACTTATTAGAATATATTTTTATACATCTAGTTTTGACATTTTATTTGTATTTTGACATAAGATCGACAATTATTTTTTAGGGTTCCGTACCCAAAACGGGAGCCTATTACTAAGACTCCGCTGTCCGTCTGTCACCAGGCTGTATCTCATGAACCGTGATAGTTAGACAGTTGAAATTATCACAGATGATGTATTTCTGTAGCCGCTATAACAACAAATACTAAAAAAACAGAATTAAAATAATATTTAAAGGAGTTCGCATACAAAAAACGTGATTTTTTGCCGTTTTTATACATAATGGTACGGAACCCTTCGTGCGCGAGTCCGACTCGCACTTGGTCGGTTTTTTTATGTAATTTATAAAAAAGTGTATTTGGTACAAGTTTAAGAAATTTAAATTACTTTCAGAATCGGAGACTGAAATATTTGTACTGCTTTGTTCTATTGCTACTATTGATGCGAAAATTAATGTTGTATAGTCTTAAAACAGATGGCGGCACTATACTAGTGTCTATGAATTTGCAGGCTAAACTTAAATGGCTTTGTGGGTTACCGCAGTACTAATTGCTCTCAAGCAAACCTTACCTTTGAAGAAGAATTTAAATAGAAAATTCGACATCAAATTTGGCACGTTCAATTCCCCCAATGACCTATTCTAAACTAAAAAATTTTAACACAAATCGGTGCCTTTACATTAAAAAAAAAGTAAACTCAAAGCTGTAATAGAAAAAAAAACCATTGCAAATTTAAATTCAGAACGAAAAACCGTGAAAGCGCGATTCCTTTTCAGCTTTTAAAAAAGTACTCATTAAGCGTATGAAACCCACATTCCTCAAAAGATTAGGCCGTACACTCACACATAGAGACGCGGCCGTACATAAGCGAGACTACAGACACACGTGAACATAGCACGTGTCGCCGCGCATGTGTGAGTGACGCACACAAGCGAATCAAGTGATGTAACGCCAGTTGACGACTTGCAGACATTTTTTATGTACTCTGACGCAACTTTTTTATAACCGTAGCGGTGTTAGGCTGTTTTTCATGCGTGTGGTGTACTTCGAGGTTTTTGGTAGGGTTCTGTACATAATTAGATACATCTACGTGAGTGAATCGGTCTCTTCTAGACAAGCGTGCTAGGTTAACCACCGTAGACCGCACCTTCGCTTAACATCAGGCGGGATGGCGGTCAAACGCAAGCCTATCTATTTAAAAAAAAAACTCCAGGGCTGTTGAGACTAACCATCGAAAGTCTCAAAGTAATGAGCGCCAAAGCAGCGACGCCTTGAACTTGGTTTTACTACAAAGTTCTGTGTATCGCTGCATTGGTCATGGACAGGCGTTATCTTTTACCATCAGGAGAGCGTCTGATTTGGTTCATTACTATTACTTTAAAAAAAAAAGAAAAAAAAACCATTGTTTTGGAATGTGATACAGATCTGTAAAATGTATATTGAATTGGAATTACTTAAATTAAATTAAATTGAATAAATAAAATTAATTTGAATTTTTGATGGTTGTGAAAATCTAATGTAGTTTATTTTAATGATATTAAAAATTCAGGACTGCATATTACCTAAATGTTGATGATAGTAAAAACACTATCGTATAGGAAATTTTATGTCCAGCACGTAAACACTGATAATAATAGATGGGCCATAGAAACCACACGATGGAATGGTCCACAAGGAGGAATGTTGCTAGACCTGTAAGACGGTGGGCTGATGATATTATCCAGTTGTCAGGAAACGAATGGGCAAATACAGGAAAGGACATGGATTTGTGGAAAAAGTTGGAGGAGGCCTTTACCCAAAAAAAGGTCCATAATTCAGTAAAAAAAGATTAAGTAAATTAATAATAACAATGGAAATGTACTCAGAAATGGTTTTTTTATTATTTTTAATTTCCGTCGTGGTGTATGACATACTGAGACCCAATGAAGTGATTATATACATAGAACAGCTGGCAGTGGCTGGAAGCGAAAAGTTGAAGATTGGGCTAAATGGCGTGTCTTGGGAGAGGCTTCTATTCGATATTCGTTAATGAATAAGAAATTTTTCAAATAAATAAAAGTCTAATTTAGTTAAAATAGAATACCATTAATAATTCTAAGTATCTTTTTATTTGAAATGAAAAAGGACGTGAACTGTTTTGTGTCTTGAATTACGCGAATCAATTTGGTAGTGTAATAAACACTGTTTTTTTTTTTACCTCAACATAATTATCTTGATATAAATTTAACGTGCGTTCGTGGATAAGGCATACTTGCCCAACAAAAACCTTTTTATATATTACCTAAAGATTACTTCGCTTCGTAAATGACGTGTTACGTATATTTTTCATTATTAATTTTTTGAAATTTCATCCGGTTATTATTTATCCAACTCTGTTTGGTGTAGTTATTTTTCTAATAAATTGTTTTCTTATTTCAGGTAAGATTGAAAGCACATCTGCCTACACAATGACTCAAGAAAGATCTATCACTGGTTTGTATAAAATATTTTTTTACAAAAATTAGAATTAATCTTTAAATTCGTTTATAGATTCATAAAAAAAAAATTAAGAAAAGTGCAGTGTGAACTGTTCCTAATGATGCACGCTTCACACATATAAAAGTTGTATAACTGTAAAGCAAGGCTGCACACATACACAACAAGGACAGGTCAATGCACTCCGTTGCCTTGCACGAATATAGTAGCTATACATGCAATGCTCTAAGAGCGAGCGTGACGGATATACGATTATCGCTTCCGCGCATTAGACGGCGCTGTCTCCACGAGTGACAGGGATCACGACACGGCGGCGAAGGGAGATAGCCATATAAATATTATGACTGTTATTTCACTTCCTCCGGTGCCGTGTGATGCAACAGTATTTTAACAGTATAAACTATCTATTTTCAGACAAAGCTTGATTTATTTTTAGGATGCTGTTAATTAGAAATTATTTGTTATTAATATGCTATTTTTTTATTATTACTTTTTATAATATGTCAGCGCATAGATCATGGATATATCTCTTTCCTATGTCATAGATATTTTTTTATCATGCACTTTAAATTAGTCTGTGGCTCTAGTGCCTAATTTTTAAGACTTGAGACAGGAAGAGAAATAAACATTAGATAAATACCTAAAAAGTGTTGTAGGTGTCACCAATGCACGAACTTCACAACCGCTATCAAAGATTTATAGCGTTTTAATAGACGACGAAATAGATTTTAATTTTAGTAATGAAATCTTAAAGTTAGTACAACAGTAATGACAAAATCTTATGAGTTTTTTTTTTGTATTTGACATGACACGTGACAAAACTTTAATTTTGCGCCACCTGGCGTCGGGTAGCAGAATCACTGTAAGTTGATTTATTACCTTTTTGAACCTTTATGCTCGCCCTCATTTTGGGTCATTTCTCGCTACACGCCGAATAAATTTGCCCACACTGAATAAATTTGAAACTTGTATCCTCTTAATTCGAGGAAAAATCGTTCAAAATACTCATGTCCTAGTTTCAGTTCTATAGAAACGTCCTCTTTTGAACATAAGAAAAAATCAGTAGGCCCTTGCGTGCCAAACATTGTGTCAATGAACTCTTTCGAAAAGCTGCCAAGCCTACTGCACTTTAAACCAAAATATACCTAAAATCTTACGTGGCAAAGCCCAAAATAGTACTTTAGGACGGTTAGCAAAAAAGTCTATTTTCAAAAAAATGGAATGCGTAGCTTACGCCTTTTCGTTGGAAGTTTGAAAATGTAAAGACCCACGCACACTTTCAAACAACATAAAAGACGTAAGCATGTTGTTATGTGTAAAGAAAGTACGTGTAAGCTTTCTCTGTGTTAAGTTACACAACGTATCTTGCGTCTCGTTCTTTTCTGTACGAATGATGTTCCATCCCTTTCCCACCGTCTGTTATGCAATAACGGTGTTTTGATTTACCCGCTAACATTTTTCTTAGATCCGCTAGATTGTCACCGTAATTTTCATTTGCAGTTTTAATTGATATAATAATAATAATTAATACATACGTGCAGTAAGTATAAATTTTCAATTCTAACTCGATTCTTATTGAAATTTAATTATAGTTGTAAATGGTGCTTTTTTTTTAAATTCCTTCTGTTATAGGCCTATAAATAAGCTTCATATGTCAAAAACGCATTCAATACATGCACACGTATGATGCGAGTGTGCGTGTCGCAGCGTGGCTGTGTGCGTCGCTGCCTGTTCATTTCCTAGTTGTTCCCTCGATGGCCCGCTTGCAGCATGTCGGTGTAAGCGGGTCCTTACTTTTTAAACAATTTCGGCGCGTATTTTCGAAATTAGAATAGAATACTTTTTTCGTACCGTTGTTTTTGTGTTGTGAATTTACAAGTGGCCAGTTGTTGTCACGTGATCTGTGTCAGTGATTTGTTTTGGATACTATTTTCTGAATTTGGAATGTTCAGAGGTTTGTTTCTTTTATTCATAGGTTGGCACTGGTCGGAATTTGTTATTCATCCTAACATAATATTTTTTTTTTTTAACAACTGTTTTACGGCTGGAAAGTTCAATGATGTAACTGGCAACGGTGTGCGAATTTTTAATTAATATAATTAAGTGAATTATAATGTTAATTACGTTTTCTTTTTTTAGACAATTAATTGCGAGTGTGTGTGAATTGGAAGTTGGTTCACATACATTAACGGTCGCTGTAACTGTTCGCTTACAGTTATAATAGTAGATATGACTAATAAACTCATATAGGTACATAAAGAAAAAAAATTAAAATATTACAAAGAGTTATTTCCCTAAGTTTATAATACGTTCCACAGTTTTAGACTTAGATTGTTGAAAACCGATTGTTGATTGTTGGCCGGTTTGTGACACAAAATATATTTCAAACTTTTTGTTTTTTTGTTTAATTTTTATTTATTGTATACTATACATACTTTATACCTTTAAGTTTTTTGCTATGTTTTATGTTTATTTTTTTGTATGTATGTATTGTAAATTATGTTGCAATGTGTTTTATGTCGCAAATAAAGTGTTGTCTATTGTCTATTATCTATTGTCTTAAAACAAAACAAAAAGTAATTTCCAAAAATCTTTTTCAAATTTATACTTAAGCGTTAATTGAATATGAAAAAAATAAACGTTTTCGTTATTATTAGATAAAGTTATTTAAATCTTGATTAACTTTAAATTTGTAAAAAATAATTTCAATACATATATATTTACAAGCAAGACTTTTAATTGATTTTAACGTAAGATTTAAATACCTAAATAAATTTCTTAGGACATTTCACACAGAGCCATCTGACATTAAACTAAGTAAAATAACTGGTTGAATACATGAATACTTTTGTTTTTGTAAATACATACTTATAATACACTAGCGGACGCCTTGCGGTTTCACCCGCGTAGTTCCCGTTCCCGTGAGAATACAGGGATAGAAAGTAGCATATGTCACCAGGGGATAGTGTAGCTTCCCAACGGTGAAAGAATTTTTGAAATCGGTCCAGGAATTTTTTTGTTTACTTGTTACAAACTTACAAAAATCTAAAAATCCAAAAATACAAATCTTTCCTCTCTATAATATTAGTGTAGATACATAACATCAAGACACAGAACAAACATTATGTTTAATACCAAAAAATGTTTGTCCTGAGTGAAAATTGAACCCACACCCTACAGCTCTTAAAGCAGATATACTATCAATGAACCAACAGAGCTGTCAATTTATAAATAAAACTGAAAGTCCACATTTACTTGCAGATTTTCTCTCCCTATTCTATACATAGAGCTTTATCATTTTGCAAATATGTATATAAGTATTTGCAAATTGGTCAGCGTTCATTCGCAAAATGGAATCTATTCACACAAAGTAAATACGATATCTATCTTGGTTTCCATGAAATAGATAACATTTATGTTTCCGCACCTCAAATACTCGGGGCCTTATTCGCTATAAGTACGAAAACACGTAACACGCCGCGTTGTCGTATCATAACGCGTCGAAATTTTAGCAATAAACGAAGTGGCATTGCTAGGGATCCCAATGCCCTAGTGCCCATTTAAACTAGTTAGGACTAGCTGCGTCCCGTGGTGTTACCTGCTACACATTTTCGGGATAAAAAGCCTATATGTTAATCCAGGGTCTCAGCTACCTCCATACCAACTTTCATCAAAATCCATTCGGTAGTTTTTGCGTGATAGAGTAACGAACATCCATCCATACTCCCAAACTTTCGTATTTATAATATTACTAGCTGCGCCCCTCGGCGTTACCCGCTACATGTTTTGTGAATAAAAAGTAGCCTATGTGTTAATCCAGGGTATCAGCTACCACCATACCAAATGTCATCCAAATCCGTTCAATAGTTTTTGCGTGAAAGAGTAACAAACATACATCCAAATGTATAAAAATATTAACATTAATAATATTAGTAGGAAGGAAGTAGAATTCATCAAGTAAATTACTCTTGCATTAGTAACTAACATAATTTTCCAATAAGTAATATGTTTTATAGCGATGAAGGTCGTGGGTTCTAACCCCAACAATGAACTTAAGTTGTCGTTGAAGGAAAATATCATGAGGAAACCATAGCATGTCGATAAGGTACTCAATTATAAAAAAAAAATGCATTTCAGTAAATTGTTACAGAATAAAAGCCCCTGATTCTCTAACATTCCTTACCTTGCCGATAACGCGTAGCGTTTGAAAAGTCGTACGCGTGTAATGTTTATTTTGGTAGTTCAAAACGAGAGCCTCATTAACACAGCTTATCGGATTAGTCATTTTATATTAGTATAGTATATTTATGTATTTGTTTGAATATTTAAATTATTTGTTAAAAAATATATATCAGTAACACTTGTTCTTAAGGTGGTACGATTTCCATACAATTAATTTTTTGCCATTTATGGACAAATGGAGCATAATTTTACATTGAAATCACAGCTACTGGCATTTATTTTGGTCTTTATTTGCGGTAAATCACAATTGCTTGAATAAAACAGTAGATTATTTGCAGAAAATCAAATTTGTAAATGATTTATGAATTTATGAATTTTTAATAAAACAGTAGATTATGCTTATAATCTATTGTTTTATTTAATCATTTGTGATTTACCGCTAATAAAGACCAAAATAAATGTCAGCTGTGATTTCACTGTAAAAATATGCTCCATTTGTCCATAAATGGCAAAAATTTGTTATTTTAAAAAATTAAGAAATTGAAATAAATTACATTTAAAGCTACTGCTATTTAAAGCTATTTAATTCTTTAATAATTTGTTATATACAGTATAAGTCAGTACAACATCGGAGTATAGATTTTATAAAATCTTAAAAATAACACAACGATCGTCAATGTACCCCACTAGCAAACAATGTGCCCCATATACGTCCAGTTTTGGAAAACTAGGGGAGCAGGACATCAAAGCTTGTCCATTCCATTCGTCCGCATTGTGTTTCGTGAATGATAGAGCGAGAGGAAAAGACAGGAGTCGATAAAAGATGACCTATTTTCAAGCCACGTGGCGTATGAAAAGCCTTAGTTTCCACGTAGGGCGATAGTGAAACGTGGGGAACGATTTCTAAGCGTAGCTGCTTTCAAATAAAATTCTTCAGTTCTACATCATGTTTCCCTTCATACATTCTTAATTCTTTTCAAATGCTATTTGAGCTAAATACAAATACAAATTGGTAACAACAATGTTACAAGTCAAATTTCGTAAAATCATTTCAAATATGTGTATCATTAAAAAAAGTTATAAAATACTGATTACATGTCAATGAATAAACACACAATGTTAAATAAAGTACATAATATGTCAACATAATTAAAAAATATTGTTAAATTCCACTAATATTATAAATGTTACTAGCTACATGTTTTCGGGATTAAAAAAAAAGCTTAAGTGTTAATCCAGGGTCTCAGCTACCTCCATGGTCATAGACATGCGTTATCTCTTACCGTCAGGAGAGCGTATCGTTCGTTTCATTACTTTTACGTATAAAAGAAATTTACCAAATCCGTTCAGTAGTTTTTTCGTGAAAAAGTAACAACCATCCATCTAAACTTTCACATTTATAATATTAGTGGGATAACACACAATATTTATGACACAAACATCACTCAGGTTACGCTAATTCAATTCCTAATTATATAGATATTGACTATGGTTCTTAAGCCAATGGCAGCCCGTACACGTCCCGCGCGATCCGCGATCCGCGATCCGCGATCAATGATCGCGATCCAGACTGATCGTGTACGAAGCGGATTGACGGACTGATGCTCCGGATCCCATAATATCTAGAAATTTTGAAATCATGATCGCGGATCGCGGATCGCGGATCGTGATCATGATTGACTTTGATTGAAACTTGGTTACTTGTAAGGACACAGACGGAAGCCAAAGTTTTAAGCTTGAAGTTTGGCTTCTAAGATTAGAACAAATGCTGTTGGTTGCATGGTGTTTACATGAAACTTTGGAAAGATTATGCAATGGTCATTTTAATTTGATAGCTCGGTAGTTAGCGCTGTCGGTTCACCCGCGTAGTTCCAGTTCACGCGGAAATACAGGGATACGAAGTAGTCTATGTCACCCGGGGATAGTGTAACTTCCTAACGGTGAAAGTATTTTTAAAATCGGTCCAGTAGTTTTTAAGTTCACTCGTTACAAGCAGCTCGCCACGTCTTCGCACGGAAAAACAAAATTCGATTAACAATATAAATATAGCCTATGTCACTCAGTGATAATGTAGCATTCTAATGATGAAAGAGTTATTCAGACCGGTCCAGTAGTTTCGGAGCCTATTCAATACAAACAAACAAACAGAAAATCAAATATTTCCTCTTTATAATAGTGTAGATGTAGATGACAACTGTAATAGTTAGACATAATGTTATTGCGGACTCATTTGTAGCTGTCAATTTGCTCTTTTAAACGTCACTTTATTCTACTGTCAATAGTTTTCGCAGCGCACGCTAAGTAAGGATTTTTTCAAATTTTTCACAGCTTGGCTTACATTATTGAAGTTACCATACGGATCCCTAACTGTTTTTTAAATAAAATAGCCTACGTCCATCACGGATAATGTAGCATTCTAATAATAAAAGAATTATTAAGATCGGTTCAGTAGTTTCGGAGCCTATTCAATACAAACAAACAAACAAAAAAATCATGTCTTTCCGCTTTATAATATTAGTATAGACAACTGCCCAAAGAAGTTTACTCTTTAGAATTAAGTAACTTAACTTAAAGAAACTTAAGCTCAAGTTACGACGCGTATGTACTCTGTAAGCATAGTTGGGTATATTGAACCTTGTTGCTAAGTGGATTGTAAGTATGCAATGATTAGAATAGAATAGAATAAAGAGTAACTAAAGAAAAAAACAAAACAAAACAATAAATATATAGTGTATGTATAACGGTGGCCTTATCGCCTAGAGCGATTTCTTCCAGACAACCTTCGGATGGCAAGAAACATATAGAAATAGATATTTGTGGTTGGTGTAAAAAAATAAACCAAATATATACCTTGAACACTAATAACAAACAGGAGAAGATACTATAAATTAAAAATACGTAAAATAAATATATATTCATAAAAAAATTTGTAAGGTTATTTTCTAGTACTGGTTTGGCTAGCTACCATCAAGTTGAAATTCTACCGCAAAGCATCTAACGGTGTGTTCCGTGTAGCCTCACTTGGAAGTTACGTGTGCTTTACCATCTTCGACCACACCGTCACTTAACATCAGGTGAGCTTTGGTCAAACGACTAGCTTGTCAACCATAATTATATATATTTCAAATACAAATATGCATTAGAACGCTGATAAATAAAGTTTACATACAAAGTTATTTAAAATATTAAGTAATTGCCAGAAAAAAAAAACGGTCCAGTAATTTTGAGTTTATTCGTTACAAACATACAAAAATACAATTCTTTCCTCTTTATAATATTAGTGTAGATGTAGATATATGGGTTAAATAAATAAAATCTCTTTCATTAATAAATTGTGAACGTCTGAAAAATCCGTTGTCCAATTTCATGACAATAAAAGTGACCACAAACTTTCGTAATTTTGTAAGTTTAAAAATTTAGATTTAGACAAAATTTAAAATGGTCACATTATCCATAGCGGAACCAACTCCAACTCCATCTCTGGGTTACGCACGCAAAATCGGTCCACAAACCGACCTCAAACTTGAGTAATACAATGTGGGTCATAAGGTCACCTGGGTCAGAGCCTGACACATTTTGGCTAGCTCTTGAACGCCCTAATCTGACCTCCGTGACCTTGGACTTCACGTTTTGAGGTCAAACTTGGATTTGAGTCTGTTACCGACAATGTGGCCTAGTTTGTCTGTGGTAGAATTCAAGATTTATATGAAAATATCGTCGGACATTTCACACAGCGCCATCTACCCTTAAACTTAGCAAAGCTTGTACGATGAGAACTGGATAACTGATAGAATACATTTTTTTTTTGTGGTCAATACATTTTTCTTAGCAGGAAGTCGTTTAGGTAGGTACCACCGCAGTACCAGATATTCTGCCGCCAAGCAGTAGTATGTAAACATTACTGTGTTCCGGTTTGAAGGGTACTGTGCAGCTAGCGAAATTACTGGGCTGTTGAGACTAACCATCGAAAGTCTCAAAGTAATGAGCACCAAAGCAGCGATGCCCTGGACTTTGTTTTGTTACTCAAAGTTCTGTGTATCGCTGTAATGGTCATGGACAGGCGTTATCTCTTACCATCAGGAGAGCGTCTCGTTCGTCTCATTATTTGTCACATAAAAAAAATAAAAAAAATATTGAATTTACTAGAATTGAATTTATTTGTAATTGTTGAATTTTAATTTTTTGAATAATTTAATAAGTTAAACTACTACGTTTGTTTGTTTGATTTTTTTTTATTTCGTCTTGTTATATTTGTTGTTGTGTATGTAAATGTTTGACCGACAAGGGCTCACCGGAATACCAGCGCTGGTCATACCACTTAGCATGACCAGATTTATGCTGAGGTGAGCCCCTATTGCGTAACTGTTTGTTGTGTTCTGTGCTACAAAATTAAATAATTTTCTTTCTTTCTTTTATTTTAAATAACATATAGATAAGAATTGAAGTCTCAATCTTGTGGGACATATCAAGATGTTAGTCAAAAACTTCCTCCTCTGATATTTACCAATAACTCTACTGCAGACTGTTAGCAAGCTGGAATACCTCGTACGCTTTAGCGACGAGGCCGTCGTGCATACAAACCGAGTTTCGATGAAGTCACGAGCGAGTTACCGCGCTTGCGCAACTGTCTATCGCGAGCCATCGATGCACACTACTCGAAACTTTCTCATAAAATGTTTGGTTCGTACAAGCTTTTATTTAACTTTGTCATTATGTATTTTTATTTAGTCTCGTGCGTAACACGGATATAGTAAGAAGACTACAAAGGACATAACCTTTTGAGTAAGTGTATTAAGTTAGTAATGTCAGTGCAGTGAGTACTACATATTATAGAACACATGAACAAAGTGTCTTCCCCTTAATAGAGACAGTAAGAAAAGTGTCGATGGACGCATTCTTCGATTAGACTACTTAGCAATTTAAGTTACATTAAAATTACTTATTAGTCTCAACTAGGCTAGATTGTAATAACAATGAGGTAAACAACAAACAGATACATCATTAGAAGGAAAAAAAAAAGTCTCGTGCGTCCCAAAAGGTTAGTTCTGAAAACCAGCCCTGCTGAGAAATCGGCAGCACTAATGCTGAGAACTAACCTTTTTTTGTCGCACTGGACACTACAGCGATAATGTTCTACATATTAATATTGTTATTTTTTTAATTTTCTAATCTTTTATTTGTTTTTTTTAATTTATTTTTTTATGTCAAAGTAATGAGACGATGGAGGCGCTCTCCTGATGTTAAGAGATAACGCCTGTCCATGACTATTGCAGTGATACACAGAACTTTGAGTAACAAAACAACGTCCAGGGCATCGCTGCTTTGGCATTCATTACTTTGAGACTAGATGGTTAGTCTCAACAGCCCAGTAATTTCGCTTGCTGCAGTACCCTTCAAACCGGAACACAATAATGTTTACACACTACTGCTTGGCGGCAGAATATCAGGTACTGCGGTGGTACCTACCTAGACGACCTCCTGCTAAGGAAATCTACCACCAAGAAAAACTCGCGACATTTGTTACTAGAATTTAATTAGAAAATAAATGGCCATCCGTGCGAAGCCGGGACGGGCCACTAGATATTATATTTAAAAAAAAAATTTAATACGTTTTTCTGTTCTTAGTATTTCGAAATAATAGAAGACCTACGGACCGAGCAATTATAAATATTACAATGTTTATGAATACTTAGTTTTCCTTGTAGGATGTTTGTCATCGCGTACTTATCACAGATATTAAATAAATAACTAAACAATTAATTTAAACTTTCATATTACATTTACTCTTAATTATATATATAAAATCTATCCATGACCTTTGCTGCTGTACACAGCACTTTAAATAACAAAACAATATATGTATATTTAAAATATTTAATGGTTATTCTTTAAACAAAAAAAAAATTGTGGCGATGATAGCATCGTGAGGAAACCATAGCACGGTCGTGGTAAAAAGCACCTATGTGCCCTGGCAGCCTGATTTGTGAGCCAGCTCCACCGTCACTTAACATCAGTTGAGCGGGGTCAAAAACCTGTGCTTGGTGGTAGATTAAATTAGCAGCAAGTCGTTTAGGTAGGTACCACCGCGGTACCAGATATTCTGCCGCCAAGCAGTAGTGTGTAAACATTACTGTGTTCCAGTTTGAAGGGTACTGCAGCTAGCGACATTACTAGTTCTTTGAGACTAAACATCGAAAGTTTCCAAGTAATGAGCGTCAAAGCAGTGATGCCCCGGATTTTTTTGCTACTCAAAGTTCTGTGTATCGCTGCAATGGTCATGGACATGCGATATCTCTTAACATCAGGAGAGCGTATCGTTCGTCTCATGACATTAAAAAAAATTGACTTTTACATGAATGCTCCATCCTCTCTCTTCGTTGCTGTGCACGACATGGTCCATATTTGTCTGTGTGCCCTAAACTACACTGTATTTTTAACATCTTGTACTGTATGGAAGCAATAAATATCTTGAATCTTGAAGTTCTCTTCTACGTACATAGAAATCGTTGTAGACATCTAAGCACCCAAGTACTCTCTAAATACCTAAACAATAGCAGATCTTTTTGTCCCGTCCGCAAAAACCGAGAACATTCCAAGGTCGAGAGGGATTCGAGAAAAGGACCCTTCGCTTCAACCAAACGACTCGACCGCTGTAATACAAAATAGGTATTATATTTGTGCTTTACCTAAACCTGTACCGCGTTATAAATAAAAAAGTTTACATATTTTCAATGTTTTAAAGGTTCCGTACCCAAAAGGGTAAAACGGGGCCCTATTACTAAGACTTCGCTGTCCGTCAGTCTGTCTGCCTGTCACCAGGCTGTATCTCATGAACCGTGATAGTTAGGGCAGTCGAAATTTTCACAGATTTTGTATTTCTGTTGCCGCTATAACAACAAATACTAAAAAAAATAATAAAATAAGTATTTACGGGGGCTCCCATACAACAAACGTGATTTTTTTGCTGTTTTTATAGATAATGGCGCAGGACCCTTCGTGCGCGAGTTCGACTCGCACTTTGCCGGTTTTCTTTATCACAAACTAGCTGTTACTCGCGACAACATCCGCATGGAATTTATCAAACAAAAAATTTTAAATTTTCCAAATTTTCTTCGCAATTTTCTTGCCGTAAGATCCTTTAAAACTACAAAGTATTAGAATACTTAGAAAAATAGAATGAAATCGGTAAAGTCGTGTTCAAGTCATGGCGATAACTAACTTGACAACAATTTAATAATAACTTATCCGAAAACTAAAATTTGACATAAACATAAAAACCAAAACAAATGAAAAAAAAATATTAAAAAAAAATTACTTTAATTCTTTATAAATCATCTTCTCGCTGCAGTACCACTTGCCCATGACCATTGCACCGGCATTCAAAACTTTTAGTAACGAAATAAAGTCCAAGGCATCGCTGCTTTGGTGCTAATTACTCCGAGAACTTTGACGGTTAGTCTCGGTTAATCTCAATAGAATAAAATTTGTATGGGCCCTAGATACCATTCCGATATTTTAATCCTAACCTGGTACTGGCTCTCAAGTGAGGCTGCCGGAACATACCGTTATTTGGTACTTTTTAAATCCCAGCAAAACTATTTTCGCGCATTTAGTTCTCGTAAAAGTCAACCAGCGACAGTGGCGTCACTACCAAGTTTGACAGCGTGTTACGTATCGCCTAGTTAGATAACATACACGAAGTATTACAAAACTGATTTTATTTGCGTAACTGGCCACTGCCAATACGCGTTCGACTGCTTTGTTAGTACAATTTGCTCAATTAGTAATTATTAAGGCTGCTCGAATCATTGAATTTTCGTTTATAGTGACATCTAACGTTGAGTAGTGGTACTACAACTTTTCTTTGTTACGTAAAGCTTTTACACTGAAAGTATTATAAATAGTAATTATTTGTAATACTATTTTTTTACAATAATATGAATAACAAAATACGCTATTGTTTAAATCATTCTTGCGATTGCGAAACCATTTTTATAACGTTACAGCTTCTGCTTACCAAAAGTTAACATTATTTTAAACTTCCAAAAAATGTCAAGAGATGGCGGTTATATGAATTTATCCTGAAACTTACGTGGATGTTTTAGTACTTATTTTTTATCAGAAAACGTGACTAAACGATTGTATAATACGCATAATACAAGCACACAGTGTTAATAATCGTACGTTGACCTATTGTTAATGTACTTAGTTCTTTTCTTCGTTCCTACTTAAAGAAACAATGAAGTGAAATGCAACACTGTTGAATAGAAAGGATTTGTCTAAGGATCTTGGTGCAATTGAAAATAGCTTTAGCTTGAACTCGATGTATGTAGGTAGGTCTTTATTGAAAACCATAATATATTTTTGTGTATTTTATTGCTTTTTGGGTCACTTTTGTTTTGTTAGGTATTTACCTATAAAAAGAAAGAACATCGTTTAGCATTCTCGATAAAGCTGTAGTAATTATTACATACTATGTTGTCATAAACACTTCACGACACGACGTGAGTAATCGTCTTTCATAAGTTTCAGAACAATTTAGTCATAGGCAACTTTTTAAATGTTAGACCTAAATTTCACTTTCAAATGACTTAGAATCTTACTACTAAGCTAATAAAGGCGATAATTTAATGTATATTTCCTCTAGTTACAGAACAAAATACCAAACAATCATAAAAACAAAACAGAGTGAGTCATTTGAGATAAGAGCGCGGGTCAACGTACGGAGTTCGGCAGTTGCTTGAACTTTTGTTCTTCCGCTCCATAATAGATGGCGGTAGTGGAATAGAAGTGAAGCTTGGAACCTTTTCGTTGTTGGGTTCTAAATTGTGTATCAGTGCAAAAATGAAGTCATTTATTAATATTGCAATGCATTCCACTTTTAACACGGATAAATTTTAACCAATGTTTATAAGTGTTATGTTTATGCCTGTGTTTATTTTAAAAGAGTTTCCCATAGCTATCGAATTTAATTTAATACTTTTACTTATTACAAGGTCATTGTAAAATATTGTTTAGTTTTTGAACAAATGTATTGTTATTTAGGTACAAAAATAGAAATTTTTATTAACTAAGATTCTAATAAAACGGTGCCTTGCATTACTAAATATAATCATGCAATTGTTCTAAAATATCAATTAGCGAGATTTACGTAATGGAAAGTGGGATAGCGCCCCTGGCGGGTGTAAATGGAAATTCGTTTCATAGATTTGACTATAATAGTTGTTAATAAATATTGGAAGACATTTCACTCAGCGTCATCTAGCCCAACATTAAGCAAAACTTATACTATGCGAACTAAATAGCTAATAGAATATTTTAATTTAAAAAAAAAGTAAGTATTTTTTATGAATTATAGGTAAAATTGTCAATAAACCAAATTTCGGTAATAATGATCTTTCCATCCAATAAATATTCTTGCAACACAACTAGATATTCTTGTGGACGCTTTTAAAGCAAACTATTTTTTTCCATTCGAGTTAATATTTACTTCATTAACCACATCAGTGTCTCTAGTACACAACTTTATGAGAATAATGTAACATAAGAACATAACGTAAGATATACCTAGTCAAATGTATTAAAAAATCAGCTTCCATTTACTCCCGCCAGGGGCGCTGTCTCGCTCCCCATACATGTCCTACAGTTCACCAAGTAAAATCTTGCAAATTGATATATTTAAGTCTAAGTTCTCTCACCATTCAAACCAATCAGTAAGCAATAGACTTTAAAAAGATCATTGACACCTATTCCTTATTAGTCATACAAATGCAAAAATTGCAACAATCGCATTCTAATTGTGAAATGTTTCGAGGAAAAATTACTAAAATACTTCTCAAGTACTTAGGTACCACGTCATTAAATATATAAATACCCGGAATAGACTCACAATCATCTATAATAGCATTTAAATACTGTTGGAGTTCAATAACCCCTGTGGTATAAATTGACCTTTGGTTCCGCTACTCGATAACAGATGGCGCTACCCGGAAGTCTGTTGCCAAATTCCGCAATATCACATTAACATTCTTTGAGATCAACTTCTTGCTTGTACTATAAAGTTTAATACGAATATACACACAAGTTTTATTTTGGTTTTTACTAAATTAGGAACATAATTTGGCTTTATTAGTATTGATAAGTCACGTTTAAATAATCACAAGGCCGTGAAAAAGTCATGAAAGATTTAGTTCGGGTTTCCACCGCAAGGGCTTTAAGTGGCGCTACTCGTGATAGAGTCCAATGCTCTCTGTATAGGTTATTGGACCCACTGGGGCGTATTTTTATAATAATACCAGGAAAGTCTGCATCGATAATTATTATTTATATTTTAATAAAAATATTATTAAAGGCTAGAACTTATTAAACGTTGCGTAAACTTACATTATAAAAACGTAAATATTATTGTAAAACACGTCCGTTTCGTCCGTTTCGTCCACTTGTTGTTTTTTTTTTTAATTAAAAACAGTAGCATGTTTAGATGAATTTAAATATATGATATTCATAGAGCCTAGCGAACTTACAAATATAGATAGATAGATAGATTCACTTAAATAAACTTTCGCTTTTCTAACACAATTCGAATGTATTTTAGCCAATAAATTGGTATCCCTAATTGGTACATATACATTTCCAAATTTTTATCGTTACCATTTTATTAAATTCCTTCCTTCTTCCTATAGGATAGATTTCAGGGATTGTACCTTAAATTTGCATTTGCTTTGCACTGAACATGGTAGAGGCTGTAGAACACTTTCCCGGAGTCTGCGTTTCCGCAAAGTACAATATGGCCTTCAAAAGTGTTTTCCTTCTAAGCTCGCTCCATCCTAGACCAAATCGTTGCTTAACATCACACAGGATGTGATCAAAAACCTATTGAAAATTAACAAAAACTCATAAAAATTGAGTAATGAGACGAACGAGACGCTTTACTGATAGAGATAACACCTATCCATGACCATTGCAACGGTAATCAAAACTTTGTTTAAAAAATCCAAGTCCAGGGTACTGACGCGCGAGTTCATAACTGTTTCCAAAATACTCAGAACAATCTATGTCAGGGTAAATTCCATACAAGTGTTTTGAAGGAAACAGAAGCGAAGAACCAAAATGGAGCGTTGACCTAGAAAAATAAATGTTTACTGGAATTAGAATTACGTAAAATATTCAATGCAAACAATTATCTTATGAGGAAAATGGGGTATTGCAATTACTCATGATTAAAACTGGGGCAACTGATTTATAGAGAAATAAGTAAAATCACGTTGACCGTTTGTTAAAATATTTTGCATTGCTAATGAATCTTACTATCGAACCACCTTTGGGACGGATCGGCCAAATACCAGGCGTTGGAGTCCATTGAGAAACGTGCTAAGAAGCTCATAAGCAATGATTCGCTTGTTCGGCAAAGGCTTTAAAGCGTTGAACATCGACGCAAAGTTGCTTGTCTGTCGGTTTTCTACCGGATTCATTTTGGGGAGTGCGCTTCTACTATCGGACAGCCAGGAGCTTTAAACAGCGACACCGCTTCATGGTTGATATTCTAAAAGCTCGAACTAAGCGGTTTGATTCCACCTTCTTCATACGTACCGCTAGACATTGGAATCTGCTGCCCGAGTGGGTGTTCCCCGATGGATATAGTCTGGGTACCTTCAAGTCGCGAGTGAATCGGTTTCTTCTAGGCGAGCGTGCTCCACCGTAGACAACATCTTCGCTTAACATCAGGCGGGATGGCGGTCAAACGCAAGCCTATCTATTATATAAAAAAAAACTTTCTGTTTAAAAAGTATTTCTGTTGCCGCTATAACAAAAAATACTAAAAAACAGAATAAAAATACAACAAACGTGATTTTTTTGCCGTTTCTATAGATAATGGTACGGAAGTCCTTCGTGCGCTCCTGAAGGGCGTGGGTTCGATTCCCACTCAGGACTAACATTTGTGTGACTAACATTGATGTTTGTTCTGTGTCTGGGTGTACTGTATGTATTATAAGTATGTATTTACAAAAAAAAAGTATTTATGTATTCTATCAGTTATCTGACTTCCATCACACAAGCTCTGCTTAGTTTGGGGTCAGATGGCGCTGTGTGTAATGTCCTATGATATTTATTTATTTTATTTATTTAAGTATGATCTACCAAACAAAAAGTGAATTATCAAAATCGATTCATAATTGGCGAAATGATCGCGTAAAATACAAAAAAACATATAGTCGAATTGAGAACCTCCTTTTAAGTCGGTTAAAGAGTCTCCTAACAACAAAGACTAATCAGATAAGTATAAACCGAATATCGTAGCTCCGAATGCACGACGTAAAGACCTTTTTACACTATTGTCATGCAAATAAAACTTTTGAAATTGTAACTATTTATAGATTTTTTTTTAAATAAAAAATTGTTGCCGTGTAAAAGTGAACACACAACGGAAACTCTTTCGCAAATCTACTATTTTCGTGATATCGCAAATCAAAAGATGTGTTATCAGTGGATACCTAAAATTACGTAGGTGTCCTTATCAGTCTGCGAGGTCAACGAACTGTGTGCGACCAAATCATTGTACTAAATGTTTCATTTCTTTAACTAGAATGTAATTAACTAACCATCGAAAGTCTCCCAAGTAATGAGCGCCAAAGCAGCGATGCCCCGGACTTTGTTTTGGTACTCAATATTTACTTCTAAGTGTATTTTTTTTTGTATTGACATGACAATGATCATTCGCGTTTCTTTAATTTTATTTATCTAAAAATAAGTTTGAAAATTAATATTGTGGCCATGAAATATTTGACATTTTCTTCTCTGATCATTTGGACCATTTGGATTGAAAGATGAAATTTGTTTTGATTCTAAACTACAAGATGTTCGGCGGTTTGCCAAAAGATTTTCCTTTACAATCTTATATAAAAAAGCTAACATTCGTAGAAATATATGTAATTATATTTTATTACATCCTTTTTTTTTAACCCAAGACGCAAACTGAGTTTTATAAGTTCTGTGACATCGTAGCTCCCAAAAGGTTGAACCAATTTAAATTGGCATTTTGTAATGTAAAATTATTGAGACAAACGAGCCGCTGTCCTGATGGTAAGAGATAACGCCTGTCCATGACCATACACAGAACTTTGAGCAACAAAACAAAGTTCAGGGCATCACTGCTTTGGCGCTCATTACTTTGAGGCTTTCGATGGTTAGTCTCAACAGCCCAGTAATTTCGCTAGCTGCAGTACCCTTCAAACCGGGACACAGTAATGTTTACACACTACTGCTTGGCAGAATAACTGGTACTGCTGTGGTACCTACCTAGACGACCTCTCTGACTTGACAAGCCGGGGTGACGGTGTTACAAGCTGATAGTAACTGAAGTAATATTGATTTTTTCCAACCTATATCAAATGAGATACTTGAAAAACGACCTCGAACATTACCTAACTCGAAAACCCGGTCAAAAACGATTCACCTTTTTCGTACTCCTTTCACGTCATATGTCTCTTACAAAAATATAATCTCACAGTGTAAAGCAATAGTAGCCGGTTCGATGACCGAGCCGCAGATTGCGCTGTAGTTAGTACCGGAGGTTGTTGACCTGCCGAATTTTATGGGGTCGACGAACGACCGCGAGGTGAATGTACCAAGATACTATAGAATCAGGTGGTGATAGATTTTTTCGCAGTTTTAGCCACAATTTTTCGCGAATTTCAAGATTTTTGAATTAGATTTTTGGGGTTTTTTTTCTCAATTTCCACAGCGCTGTACGATCAACTTTATCAACATTTGCACTGATTGCGTATTTTAGGTTTTTTTTTCTCATTACGTTTTTGGTGTTTTTTAATTTTGTTTTTTTTTTAATGTGTTATAATTTTTGTTCTATGTACAATATTGTTTTGATTAAAATTGCAAGGTTTTTTTTTTTAATGTAAAAATTAATTAATGAGACGAACGAGACGCTCTCCTGATAGTAAGAGATAACGCCTGCCCATGACCATTACAGCGATACACAGAACTTTGGGTAACAAAACAAAGTCCAGAGCATCGCTGCTTTGGCGCTCATTACTTTGAGACTTGCGATGGTTAGTCTCAACAGCCCAGTAATTTCGCTAGCTGCAGTACCCTTCAAACCGGAACACAGGAATGTTTACACACTACTGCTTAGCGGCAGAATATCTGGTACTGCGGCGGTACCTACCTAGACGACCTCCTGCTAAGGAGATCTACCACCAAGTAAAGGTTTCTCGGTTTTGGAGTCTTTACTTCAACTGTCGTACCATCTCCGACCAAAACATCACCCATCAGGTGAACTGTGGTCAAGCACCTTACCTATAAAAAAAATAGGTATTTTTTCGTAGCTTTTTGTAATTCTTGTTCCGTTTTCGCTAGTTTTGGCTAGCATTTTTCGCAAATCTAAGTGTTTTAGCATACACTTTTTAAAGTGATTTTAGCAAGCATTAATTTGAACAGCCATGAAATTAAATAACCTATCGACATCCTTATTTCGTGTGAGATATACTTGTAGGTCTTTTCAAGGTCAGAGCCAGTTCACATCTCTAATTTGGAGTACCTACTTTTACGAAAATATCGTCATATTTTAGTCGATTTTATTATACCTATCATGTTGTTATGTAAAGTCATGATCTTTCAGTATTTTTTTCATAAATGAATTCATCGAA
The DNA here is from genome assembly GCA_905404145.2 of Biston betularia. Lineage (NCBI taxonomy): Eukaryota > Metazoa > Arthropoda > Insecta > Lepidoptera > Geometridae > Biston > Biston betularia. Next base: position 4,348,218 of record FR989889.1, on the reverse strand, counting down.
CCTTGATAAGATAGACTTTCACTGATAATAAAATTAAAAATTATACCTATTATTCTTTTTATTGATTATTCTTATTGTTTTAGCATTTTCTTTCATAATTAATTGTAATAATTAAAAAAATATGTTAAATATTTTTTTTAAACAAAACTGGTTTTTGTAATTTTTTTCGCGTAATTTAATTTGAACAAATTTTAAAGAGACAAACATAATTCAACGGATACTATTAAAAGCTAAAAATAAATCATTTGAGATGTTATAAAAATACTCACGCTATAAATGAAATCGAGTTGGACTCACGCACCAAGGGTTCCGTACCGACATAACTTATATTAATTTTACTAAAAATAAACGAAGTTTCATTTCCTCATAATATTTTCATTGACTATACCCGACTTGCGCTTGTCACTATTGTCGTCACTCTTTAAAAGTATTTATTATGTAGTATATGTCTGTCATATCGTTAATATGAGAGATAAAACATATATATGTAATTACATATATTTACGTTACATATCATACGTATACTAACAATTACAAGAAAAATATGTTAACCTACTTTTATGCAAAAATTGAATACGGAAGACACTGGATTTTGTGACACAGATTTTCCTGGTGCAAAATCCAGGGTACCAGTTTGCTCTTTGTAATTTTCTACTCTGTTTATACATTTAAATGAATATAAGTTTTTCGGTATTGCCACTTTAAAAAATAAAAAATGAAAATAAAAGATTTTCTGTGAAAATTTCAACTGTCCTAACTATACAAAGACAGACAGACAGACGGATGGACAGCGGAGTCTTAGTAGTAGGGTCCCGTTTTACACTTTGGGTACGGACGCACTTTGCTATCTAGTACGGTACAAACGATAAAGACTGATTAATAGGGTCTCGGGTTATCTTCACGAAACCCTAAAAGGGATCTAGCTTAGTTAATAAACAGTTTTTAATACTCCTTCTGTGTCGGTGCCCATTTTTTTTTAAAGGTTGCTGAACCATTGAAAGTTTGATGTACTATATAGATATGTATATAGTAACTAGATTTGAGTGACTGGCTTAAAATAAGAGAGTAATGAAGTTAATTTTCCAACTTTATAGCTGATTTTTTTATAGTACGTCAATTACTGCGAAATTACTGGGCTGTTGAGACTAACCATCGAAAGTCTCAAAGTAATGAGCGCCAAAGCAGCGATGCCCTGGACTTTGTTTTGTTATTCAAAGTTCTGTGTATCGCTGCAATGGTCATGGACAGGCGTTATCTCTTACCCATCAGGAGAGCGTCTCGTTCGTCTCATTACATTTTACATCAACAATTACAAGAACATTATTTTACGTTGAATTAAAATGGTCATCTATTTTAATAATTTTATTAAATTCTCGCTGTTATCAATAGGAATAGAGACCACGACCATTACAATCAGAAATTCGAGGAGATAAATAAAATTAGGACTAAAAAAAAATGTCAAAAAATTTTCTCATATTTTTTTTAATTTTGTCATTTTTATCCGTTCTTTTGAATTAATATATCACAAACTAGCTGTTTTTACTTTCCCATGTGTTATTTAAAGTATAAGCTATCGACATTCCAAATTTCATTGAAATCCGTTAAGTCGTTCCAGCGTGAAAGACATCCAAAGAAAAAAACTTTTTAAAATTAATTTACTTATTTGTTGGTGGGAACTGTGAATTGTCTAGAACATACTACAATCGATAATAAAATATATAGTATATGTAGATAATTTTTTTATTATTCTCACAAAAGGCAAGCGCAGCAATTGGCGTTCTTATCGCCAAAAATGATATCTTTCAGACAACTTTAGATTGGAAAGATTCAAGAACGGGATGTGTCAGTTATAAAGAAAAAAAACGTACTTTGAAACAGTGCGTTTACTATCAGACAAACGGTCTGTTTGTTAGCCACTCTTTCTATTAAAAAAAAAACTATTACAATTGGTTATATTGTAATAGTTTTTATTGTGTTAGTTTGTTAATATTGGTGATGATAATTTATTGTTTACTCCATCATATCACTTACTTGAACGTCAATATTTTATTCTAGTTTCGTTTATATAAAAGGAACGCCTAAATATTGACTAAAACCAGCGTTATCAGCACGATAAAGTCCAAATATATAGTTCATTGTCCTGCCCTACAGTTGAATGAGCCGAAACACCACTTACCAACGTAACTTGACCCCAGTCTCTACTTTTGGCACGTTTTGCAATTGGTGTTTTGCAAAGACACCAAATACTCTTTTTTTTTTTATGGCCAGGTGTTTGACCACAGCTCACCTGATGCTAAGTGAAGGCGTGGTCGAAGATGGTACTCTCTTCTCTATCTCTACATAGTATAAAACAAAGTCGCTTTTGTACGCTTAGATCTTTTCAAGTAAGCAACGGGGTTTTTTTAAATGTAAAAAGTAATGAGACGAACGAAACGCTCTCCTGATGGTAAGAGATAACGCCTGCCCATGACCATTGCATCAATACACAGAATTTCGATTTGCCAAACAAAGTCCGGGGCATCGCTGCTTTGGCGCTCATTACTTAGAGACTTTCGATGGTTAGTCTCAACAGCACAGTAATTACGCTAGCTGCTATACCCTTCAAACTGGAACACAGTAATGTTTACACACTACTGCTTGATTATCTGGTACTGCGGTAGTACCTAGACGATTGCCTGCTAAGGAAATCTACCATCAAGTAAAATTCCATGTACTTCTCTACACTAAGTTGGTAACAGACCATGCAAGTAGGTAAGTACGTACATAGATGAAATTAAGTCAGTACGTTCACCTTGGGGTGCGTTGACTTTCTGACATTTGTTCCTCACCCCATGGTTACCTATTCACGAATTCTCACGTTAGTAACTAGGAAATGAAGTCATTTATACCGACCAACAAAACGTATTTTGATATAAAGGTCTCCTTAACAGGACATCATCTAGGTAGGTACCACTGCAGTACCAGATAACACAATCTTTTATTGAGTCATTTTGAACGGACTCAAAAAGAGGAGGTTCTCAATTGACCTACATGTTTTCGGGATAAAAAGTAGCCTATGTGTTAATCCAGGGTCTCAGCTACCGCCATACCAAGTTTCATCCAAATCCGTTTAGTAGTTTTTGCGTGAAAGAGAAACAAACATACATTCTTACAAAATACCTTTTACCATCAGGAGAGCGTCTCGTTCGTTTCATTAACTTTACATTTTAAAAAAATATAGAGTACGTACCCAAAACTTTAAGTAACAAAACAAAACCTAGGGCATGGCACTTAGACCTACTACCTAAGGAGACCTACTACCTAAGGAGACCTTACTACCTAAAGGGACCTACTACCTAAGGAGACCTACTACCTAATGCGACAAATACAAATATTTTATTGATAACACCAGTGTTACAAGTCAAATTTCGTAAAATCATTTCAAATAAATGTGTATCATTAAAAAGTTATAAAACACTGATTAAAACAATTTGAATAATAACAAAATGTCAAAACCCTTAGACCTACTACCTAAGGAGACCGACTACCTAAGGAGACCGACTACCTAAGGAGACCGACTACCTAAGGAGACCGACTACCTAAGGAGACCGACTACCTAAGAGTGATAACACTAATTTAGGGGTCAGCGCACACTTACATTATAACCGAATGACCATTCTGACCTTCGCGTCTAATAGGGAAGTACTTATGTAGGTATATATATAACGTAGCCTGTCATATCTAATTATGTGTGGAATCCGTCATTTCGACGCGTGGTGGGTGTCGCCACAGTTTAGGTAACAGTCATTGGGGTCAATGAGATGACCAATCGTAACCTTGAACCGTAGACTAAAATACATAAGTCGCGACATCGACTTCCACCCTTTTTTTGTTCAGGGAAAATGAAAATCGCTAATGACTGACCCTATGGAGGGCTGGGTGGTTAAGTGACTGCTTGTTGTAATGATGGCCTTTTTTAGGGTTCCGTACCCAAAGGGTAAAACTGGGACCCAATTTGACTTGATATTGTTAAGACTCCGCTGTCCGTCCGTCTGTCACCAGGCTGTATCTCATGAACCGTGATAGTTAGACAGTTGAAATTTTCACAGATGATGTATTTCTGATGCCGCTATAACAACAAATACTAAATATTTAAGGGGGCTCCCATACAACAAACGTGATTTTTTTGCCATTTTTTTAGATAATGGTACGGCACCATTCGTGCGCGAGTCCGACTCGCACTTGGCCGCCACGCTATGCTTTCTTTCACCGGCAGCTCGAGCTCATTGTTAGGGCTTGAACTCACGCCCTTTGGCGTGTGGACCGACCGCGTTAACCACTGAGCTACCATCACTACCTACTGAAAAGCCTCCGTCTTTTTCTCCCTCTAATCTTCTCCAACCTAAGGTCGCCTGGAAGAGATCAGTTGTTACACCTTTTAACTATCCTTATTTTCTTCTGTATTGTATAATTTTTCGTATGGTCTATAAAGAGTTATTCAATCGAACAATGAAGCAGTCCCCTAACTTGCTGGTAAAACCGCGAGTGATTTAGTTTCTTATACGCAAGCGTGCTCCATCCTAGACCGCATCATTGAACATCAGATGAAATAGTGACACAAACCTTATTTCAGAATGTTTACAAACGTTTGCCATTTATGTACCACATTCTATCTAACATCTCAGTTATAATTGTTTAATGGTATTTGTAGCCAAAGCGGGTCACAAGTGAAATTTCAACAATCATCATTAAGGCCATACACGAGACTTAGAATTGCGGTTTTGAGAACGTACGTATAATATATGTAGTTTGGCGTCTACGAAGACGTAATTGGACCAAAATTTGCTCTAAAACGTAATCTACGTTAATACTTACACATCCGCCCCGTTTTTATGAGCTGTCCCACTGATGGGCATGGGCCTTTTCGCATAGGGTGAAGGGTCCATTACACTAGGGCTGGTTAGGCAGTGTTTTTGGTATTTTACTTTGTGGTAGATTTTCTTAGCAAGAGATTGTTTGGGCAGGCACCACAGCAATAGTAATCTGCCAATCAGTAGTGTGTAAATACTACTAACTTTGAAAATAATGAGCGGCAACGCCCTTGGGGCTTAGTTTTACCGCGTAAAGTACAAAATCAATTGATTATCATAGGACATTACACACAGCGCCTGGAAGAGATCGCTCTTAGCGATGAGACTGCCATTTGTGGCACAAGCTCATAAAGTTCTTTTGTTTTCTCTGTTTTTTTCTGTTTTTGGTGTGCATAGTAAAGAGTGTTTTTTAACTATCTAAAACACCCAGACATAGAACTAACATTTTATTTCAATTCGGTATGTTTTTGTTTTCTGTATGTATGTTATTTTGATGATACTTTTTTTGTTTGGTAGATCATACTTCAGAGGTCATCCCATATAAATTTTATCGAAATCGATCGAGCGGTTTTTAAAAAATCAACACAAAATCTAAAAATTGTATAATTTTCGTTTGCTCCGAAACCTCGCTGTTTAAATAAATAATAAATAAATAAATATCGTAGGACATTACACACGGCGCCATCTGACCCCAAACTAAGCAAAGCTTGTACTATGGGAGTCAGATAACTGATAGAATACTTAAATATTTTTTTTTGTAAATACATTCTTAAAATACATAGAGTACACCCAGACACAGAACAAACATTTGGTTTTTTTTTTATATCACAAAATGCTTGTCCTGGGTGGGAATCGATCCCACGCCCCACAGCTCTTGAAGCAGACATGCTACCAATGAGCCAACAGGGCTGTGGGTTTCATTGGAGCAGTGGAGAGTTTATATTTGTGTGTATCATTTTATTTTTACCCCAAAATGTTTGTCCTGGGTGGGAATGGAACCAACGCCCTACAGCTCTTAAAGCACCGCTGCAATGGTCATAGACAGTCGTTATCTCTTACAAGGAAAGCGATTTGCTCATCTCCTTATATAAAATAAAAATCTTTAAATATCAAATCTTTTCCTTCTTCATAGAACACTACCATAATATACTTAGCTATTAGGTCAGTAATACCACAGTTGACTTTAAAGTTAGTTCGTCGGTCACTCATCTCACAGAGGTCATGGACCGAATCTGCCGAAATTACTTACAAACTATCACCTGTTCTGTGGATTCAGTTCATTCGTGTGTTGACTACGATAGGACTGAAGATTTTTTTCATGTGAAAGCAATGGAACGAACAAGACGTTTTTACCATCTTCGATCACACAGTCGTTTAACATCAGACAAACTGGGTAAACAAAAAAAAATCTAATACATCTGTTTTATTTCTAGTGTATTTTTCTTGTCTATATGACAATAGTATGACAATAACTACTCGGAACGAGATATAGTCAATTGTGAGGCAAGCGACCTTGTGGCCGTTGACCCATAATGAACTTAGAACAACTGGGTTGTTTGTCTGTGGTTATTTTTAATGAGGATTTGAATATTTGGAATGTCTATTTTCTACATCTGCGTAGGTTTGAGTCGAACATCGTGAAATAGTATTTAGCTAAACTACAAAAAAGTATTCTTTTTCCGAAACTTGTGTTTTTTGTGTGTATTTTATAACAAGTATAGATTAAAAATGTAGAAAAAACATTGACAGGTGTCTGTCTGTCCGTCTGTCACCAGGCTGTATCTCATGAACCGCGATAGTTAGACAGTTGAAATTTTCACAGATGATGTATTTCTGATGCCGCTATAACAACAAATACAAAAAAAAAACAGAATAAAATAGATATTTTAGGGGGCTCCTATACAGATTTTTTTTATAGATAATGGTACGGAACTCTTCGTGCGCGAGTCCGGCTCACACTTAGACGGTTTTTTATTTTGGCACTTTGCGCATTTCGCCAATGGTATTTCGATATTTTTAAGTGTGTGAGAATAAATCAAATTAATTCGTAGATATATTTGATTGGACGTCATCTAGGTAAGTATCACCGCAGTATCATATTATTATATTCTACCGACAAGCAGTAGTGTGTAAACGTTACTATTATTGTGAACGAAATGGAGTAAGCTAGAGTAATGTCATATTTTAAAACAATATAAGTACTAATTTATTTATTGGCATCACAGTGTGTGCATTTTGCCAGTGTCAAGTATTTCGTTGTGAAATTAGTTTGAGTCACAATCGAAGTCACAGTTAGTAAGTCAAGGTCGAGTCCGGTCATGCCCTAGTAAATCAGTTGTAACTTTACCAGAAGCTTCGATAAAGTTTTGGAAGCAACACGCAAAGTCATGTTTCACCATATTATATCACTTTTCCACTCACCTACGTAATTCGACACTTTGTGAGTAAAACACAACTATTTTTAACCCTCGACGCAAAAACGACGGGATGGTATAAGTTTGACGTGTCTGTGTGTGTGTCTGTCTGTGACATCGTAGCTCCCGAACGGATGAACCGATTTTGATTTTTTTGTTTGAAAGGTGAATTAATCAGGAGTGTACTTAGCTATGTTTGATGAAAATCGGTCCAAGATGGCCGCCGCCACAAAATGGCGGATTACATATTTTTTGCACACCTCCCTCGATATGGGTATCAAATGAAAGGGCTTGACTAGTAGAATACTATCGGGGGTTTTTAATTTATCTTGAAGATGTACTTGATGTGATGTGTATCTTGTGATGTGATGTGTTTTAGATGATATTAGTTTTGCTTAGTGATTTGTAGCTTTTTTTTAATGGTTTGACGGGCTAGGTATCTGACCACAGCTCACCTGATGTTAAGTGAAGGTGTGGTCGAAGATGGTAAAGCACCTAGCCTGGAATGGAACTGGCAGACCTGAACTGAAGATCAGAAGAAGATCCTAAGATCTTGTACTGTATGGAAGCAATAAATATCTTGAATCTTGGCTCTCAAGTGAGGCTGCCTGATACACCATTAGATGCTTGGCGACAGATTGACTGTACATATCAACTGTATCCCCCGAATTTGTTATCGTTAGTTTTCTGAATTGCGTCAAAAAAGTATTCTCCTAAAAGGTGACATCATTTTTGTCTAGTCTATTGTACGGCATAGGCCTGTTTTGTTATATTGCTATAGGTTTTTAGCTTTCATGGGTTCCACGGCCTTCGGGGATCGATGACCCTGGCTTGGCCATGTGGTCACGCAAAACGTGGTAACTAATCGAATTTCAGCACCCCGTTACTTCTGTAGACATGCGAACTTTTTGATTGTAAGGATTTCACGCGGAAATTACGGTAAAACAGAATTTAAAATACTTAAATAATTTTTTTTGTATGTATACTTTTATAATTCGACAGCCCTGTTGGTTCATTGGTAGTATGTGCTCCAATAGCTGAAGGGCGTGGGTTCGATTCCCATCCAGGATAAACATTTTGTGGTATAAACAATATGTTTGTTCTGTGTCTGGGTGTACTGTATTTATTATAATGTATGTATTTACAAAAAAAAGTATTTAAGTGTTCTATCACTGCCGTCATAAGGAAAAAGACGGATCTGCATTGCCGTCCTGGAGAAAAAAAGACGTATCTGACCTTTTTTCCGTAATTCAGTTATATACATCATCGAAATAAGTATTAAAAAAAGACACATTTACCAGTATTTTTTCATTAAAATCAGAATGAAATCAGAAATCAGTTATCTGACTTCCTTAGTACAAGCTTTGCTTAGTTTGGGGTCAGATGGCGCTGTGTCCAATGTCCCACGATAGTTATATTTATATAGTTATGATAGTTATATAGTTATGTTATTTATACAATTACACCCAACTTAGAGACGAAACCGAGTAATTGAGAAACTCTTATTTTTTTTTTTACAACAAACTTGATTTTTTTATAGATAACGGTACAAAACCCTTCGTGCGCGAGTCTGACTCGCACTTGGCCGGTTTTTTTGAAGTTAGTCAAAAAGATATGCGTACAAAAAGTTTGTTAACAATTTTGCTTTAATTCGCCTGTTCACGGGGCATGAATGGAAGGCTTTCGAGTGATTGATATCAACTGTTATTTGGGGGCATTATTCGGGTTTCGCCCCCGCCATAGATTACAGGATAGTCACTATAGGGGTCGTTCACTTAGGGTGTAGACCTTTGAACAACAATACAGAGTTACGCACTGCTGTAGTGACGACAAATCAGTAAGTTGTGTACATTTTGTAGCGATGATAGCTCAGTGGTTAGCGCGGTAGGTTCCCATGCCGAAGGGCGTGGGTTCAAACCCCACAATGAGCTTGAGCTGCCGGTGAAGGAAAACATCGTGAGGAAACCATAGCATGGTGGTAGGGTACTTTAGTACTCGGCTGGCTAGCTACCACCCTCAAGTTGAAAATCTGCCGCCAAGCATCTAACGGTTTGTTCCGGCAGCCTCATTTGTGAGCCATTTCCATTCCAGGCTAGGTGTGCTTTATCATCTTCGACCACACCGTCACTGTGGTCAAACACCTAGCCTGTCAACCATTAAAAAAAACATAGGCAAACATTATCTAGATTCTTTTTCTTAACAAAGCTTGTTTGCGTTTGACTGCAGCTTGTCTTTTTTTTCTTAAATGTTTTTAGTAGTCACTAGTACTTTACATGGGCATTGACTGGATTTGTCCATGACCATGACCTCACTTGCTAGCCAGTTCTATTCCAGGCTAGGTGTGCTTTAACATCTAAGAACACAACGTCGCTTGACATCAGGTGAGCTGTGGGTGTTTGACCCCTTATAAAACACTAGCAGACGCCTCGCGGTTTCACCCGCGTAGTTCCCGTTCCCGTGGGAATACAGGTATGACACTATGTCACCCGGGGATGGTGCAGCTTCCCATTGGTGAAAGAATTTTTGAAATCGATTCAGTAGTTTCGGAGCCTATTCAATACAAACAATCAAATCTTTCCTCTTTATAAAAGTATAGATTGATTCCAAAAAAAATAGAAATACACATAAAAATATGACTTCATATCGGTTTTAGATGGTCGGGCAATCAATAGATAGCGTATAGCCGTGCCATATTAGAAAAAAAAACTGAGTCACCTTTTGAAATAGGACTATCGTATGACATCATTTTCATCTGAACTGTGACATGGATTTGTGTATACATATAATTATGTTTTGTAGCTGATACTTGGTCGCTAGCAACATGTTTTCAAAGTAATACAGGGTCTCAGCTACCTACATACCAAATTTCATCCAAATCCGTTCAGTAGTTTTTGCGTGAAAGAGTAACAAACATCCATCCAAACTTTCACATTTATAATATTAGTAGGATTGTATTTTAGCACAAAGCTTTGCAAAAAAAAAAAACGTGCTTCCTTTTAATAAAAAAAAGAACAATTAATCTCTACAAAATTAAGATTAAAATAAAAAAAATAAAAATATTACTATTTTTTTTTAAACAAAATAAAAAATACCTTAAATTATACTATTTACAAAATGTATACAAAAACTTAGTCTAAAAACCGTCAGAGGAGGGATATTTTTTTTTTTAAATTTTTATTATTAAAATTATTTTCTTTCTTTCTTTCTATAACTGTCTACTACTGTTAATATTTTTTTCCAAAAATTAATTCGAAATCGTGCGCGCTACGTTCCCGCGCGTTTTTGCTTTTTTTTTCTCTAACCGGGAAGTGCCTCGGTAGTATTGCCAGGCCGGTTGCCGGCCCACGTGGTGGGTCAACGCCTGGCCCACTGCGCACTTGAGTTCGGTGAACTGTACGCACACTGTACATGCGCACGCACACTTATTCCATACATGATTGTGTGCGTAAACACACATGGTTAATGTTCGCATCCCTTGTACAGGTGACTAATGTATGTTTTAATGACGTGTGAGAAAATTAAAATTGTAAATTTAAGTATCGATTATTTAATTTTTTGCGCGGTTTTCCGTTGTTTTTTTTTTTGCCTTTTTGGATAAATGAGTTTTATTCATAAGCCAACAGAAAAATAAATTATGTTGTGTAGTTGAATCTGGATTGCGCTTTGCTTTTTAAAGATTATGAGAAAACTTGAGTTTTGGCGAAAACGCGGCAAAATCATATCGCTGCAGTTTGTTTATTTTTCAAACCTTTAGTATTATTTCGCTTGTTTATGGTTAAAATTATATTTCAGTGTGAGCATGTAATATAATGTGGTGAAACCTTGGAATGCTTTACACTGGCAAACGCGAAAAATGCAATGCCAAAAATAAAAGAAAAAAGTTTTTTAATTTTTTTGTTTTTTTTATTTGGCACGATGCCGATGGTAGGATTTTTTTTTAAATCCGTCTGGTTAGTCACCACCCCCAAAGCGAACATTAGCCGCGAAGTGTCGATTCGGCAGCCTCACTTGAGAGCCAATCCAGGCTAGGTGCGTTTACCATCTTCGACCATTTTACCAATATACAACGAGGTGTACAATAGTCCAAACAACCGTCTAAACCGGTAATTCTATTTTCTCTCCAATCGCTTTTCAAAATGTACTTTAAAAGTGCATACGTGTATGAGTTAAAATAAACAGCATTATCTGAGGCGCCGAAAAGTCGCGGCAATAAAAGAAAGTGTTACATTTCAACATCATCATATGCCTTGTCTTTACGGAACGGCCAAACAATCAAATTATGAAATATATCCACAGTAAGGGCAATATACGATGTAGAGCTTAACAAAAAAAAAACTGTTTTGCATTTCTTTCATACTTTTTGGTATCATACTTTGCGCATTTGCCAGTGTCTAGTAAGGTAAATCACAGTCAAAGTCACACAACTAAGTCAAAGTCGAGTCCAACCATGCATTGGTGACTTCACTTCGATATAGTTTTGGAAGCCACACGAAATGACATCATCATCATCATCATCCACAGCCTTCTTTATCCCACTGCTGGGTATAGGCCTCTCTCTTGTCATGCCATCTGCCTCGGTCCTGTGCCAATCTGGTCCACGTTCGACCCGCGACAGTGACGATATCGTCGACCCATCTTGCGGCTGGATGACATAAACAACAATAAAATAAATATCGTAGGACATTACACACAGCGCCATCTGACCCCAAACTAAGCAAAGCTTGTACTATGTTAGTCGGATAACTGATAGAATATTTGAATACTTTTTTTTGTAAATACATGCTTATAATACATACAGGTGTTTGCCCTGAGTGGGAATCGAACCCACACCTTACAGCTCTTAAGGCAGATATTACAATGAGCCAACAGGGCTGCCATAATACACCACTTCATAAAAAAACACTAACATTTTTATAAATAAACATTCGAAAGTTGAAAATGTTATTGCCGCGTCTACAATCATTGGGAACCAAATAGGTAGGTACGAAGGGAAATACTATGAAAACGGTTTTTTTAAATGTAAAATGTTATGTGACGAACGAGACGTTCTCCTGATGCTAAGAGATAACGCCTGCCCATGACCATTGCAGCGATACACAGAACTTTGAGTAACAAAACAACGTCTAGGGCATCCACTGCTGCTTTTTATAGTCTATTGTTTACATATATGACCAACTCCGCGAGAGATCAACTCTACTTAGTAAGTCTTTTTTCGGTTATCATCTCGCGTCATATTTATTTTTTAATTCGGGTTTTTTTTAATTATTTTATCCTTTTTCAATTATGTACTTTTTAGCCGTCGTCAAAATTTTTATTAAAAAATCTTATCGACATCCATACTGTTATTAATTTTGCAGCCAGATGAAGTCAAAGACTAAAAATCGAAACCAGGCCGCGCATGTTTACCACGCGTTAAATTAAGGTTTTCCGCATAAAAACTGTTTGGTTTGCCAGACTATATAGCGTGTTTGATAGAAGCCCGTTTCCTGAATTGTAAAACTCGACCCGTGTTTATCATTAACTGACGATTACTCAAACATTTGAACTTCTAAACCTAACCTAACAAAATCTCACTTAACCATCTTGTTATTTTCAAAATGCCAATTTCCACTCATTACTTTGAGACATTCGATGGTTAGTCTCAAAAGCTTTGTAATTTCGCTAGCTGCAGTAATCTTTCAACCGAAATATAAAAATCCCACTAATATTATAAATGTGAAAGTTTGGATGGATGTTTGTTACTCTTTCACGCAAAAACTACTGAACGGATTTGGATGAAATTTGGTATGGAGGTAGCAGAGACCCTGGATTAACAAATAGGCTACTTTTTATTCCGAAAACATGTAGCGGGTAACACCGCGGGGCGCAGCTAGTGTTTCCATACTATTGATTGGCGGCAGAATATCTGGTACTGCGGTGGTAACTACCTAGCCGACCTCCTGCCAAGCAGGTCTACCACCTAGAAAGAAACCCGTTTTTAACGCAATAATAAATAGTAAATGCATATTTGTATCCAAGAAAAAAACTATCAAGTTACAAACATCTTTAAGCAACTATAAAAGTTATGGAAGACCGTTACAAAAAAAAAAATACAGTTATAAATTTAACGCGCTTTTGATGGTTATGTATTTTTATTAACATCACTTTTATTGTTATTGTACTATTGAATAAATTTATTTAAATAAGTACTTTAAAAGGCTTAAAAAGCCACTTTTGTAGTTATCAATGGTTTATTTATAGTATTGGATTATATATTTTTATGTGGCCAGGAAAATATATAAGATTTGAATATTACCAAGTCATATCTCTAAATAGTATAAAACAAAGTCACAGTCCGCTTCTGTTTCTCCTGTTACTTCTAAAACACGCAACGGATTTTGGTACGGTTTTCACTCTCATTGAGGCAATTTCTCCTGGAAAGTTTATGTGTCCGTGCAAATCCGAGGCGGGCCGCTACTAATTTATAAAATAAAAAATACTAAGTCAAAATGCAGTCCTTACATTTTTAATCTTTAGTCAGATTTTTCATCCTAAATAATATCTTTAAAAAATCCTGTACTATAATGAAGACAGAAATAAAAAAAAGAAATACTTCAAAGTACTCAGTCCAATCCTTTGAGACGACAGCCCACAAATATTTGTTTATGGGTAAGGAAGGATAGGCTGTATTTTTATTTTATTGCCTACCATAGTTCTCTGGAAGAGCTTTAGCGATAAGGTCGCCAATAGCTCATGAGGCTCTTAGCCTTATTTTTACAATTATTTATTAGACAAAATAAAGAATTTGTATCTATCAAACGTAGGCATTTTTTCTTCATGTTTTTGTGGTCGCACTTTGCGCATTTGCCAGTGTCAGATATATTTCGATACATTTTTTCAAGTATATTATAATAAATCACATAAAGTTACACAAAATAAAGCAAAGATTAGTCCAGTCATGCCCTAGTAAATCGCCGCCTTATCCTTCTAATAAAAAGAGATTTCTACTTTCATTTCATTATGTTCACACAAATAAAGGAATGTAAGCCTAAATTAGCCCTTTTCAAATTTTATCTAAACGGTTTTTAGTTTTCTAACTAATTTTTATAACGTAGTAGAGTAAAAATTAGACAACGCCTTGGTTATATTTGCAATTTGAAATTTTTATTGCATTACGGCTGGCTAGAGCGGGTCAACGAACCCGCGAATTTGGCGGGTTTAATCATCACACGTAATTAAAACTACGTAATATAGCAAATAAAAATATATCAATGATTTTAATAATTGTTTACCGTATATTTGAACTTCGAATAAATTTGTCATTTCCCAATTCTGAGATCTGCCCTATTTTGTTTTGTAACTAGATTCCATTTTCAAATTCGCATTGCAATGATGTTACTGGCCGGCTATATTGTGTCGATGAACTCTTGAATTAAAACTAACCATGTTTTGCGTTCTAATATCAAACTGATCAACGATTTTAACCTCCTTATAACTACAGAGATTAATTATTTATTATGGATGTAAATTTAAATTATACTATCTTTTTTTGTTTATGTAGTGTTCTAATTTCGTTTTGATACAAGATTCAATTTTTAAATTCGCATTGCATTGATGTTACTGGCCGGCTAGATCAAGTCAATGAACCCGCAAATTCGACTCTTAAAAACTTAGAAAAAAAAGAAATTAAAATTAAGAACATGTGACTTCACATTCGGTTGTTATTATGGTAGCCCTATTTTTGTTTTGAAATTAGATTCCATTTTCAAATTCGCATTGTATTGGTGTTACTGGCCGAATAGAACGTGTCGATGAACTCGCGATTAAACTCAAACAATATCCGAATAAAAAAAAAACATAATTGTATTTAGAATTGTTTACGTAAACAAATGTTTTGTCAATGGTGGCCCTATTTTCTTGTTATTCCATTTTCAAATTCGCATTGCATTGGTGTTACTGGCCGACTAGAAAGTGTCGATGAACTCGCGAATTTGGCGGTTCGTCGCCCGGCCGTCGAACCGCGGCCTAGGCTGAGATAACTTGGCCGATATTGATCGATACGATTTATTGCTTGCCGCGTACCCATGGCAAATTAGCCGACGCGTCACGTCACGTACAGAAAAAAAAGCTTTTCTAACCTTTCTAAATTTTCTTTTCTAAACTTTTTGCGTCAAATTCACTGTGAGCGGAAAAAACTTTTTGCGATTATTTATTGTAGTGAAATTTTGTCTTCGTAGAGTTTTTTTGGGCAATGACATTTCTAGTTTTACGTATTAATTTCATAATCTGTGCAATTTTTAGTACAATAATTTATTTTTAGTAGTTCTGTTTCTAATTTTTTATTCCTATACAATTTAAGCTATGTTCCCAAGAATTCGTTACCCTTAACAAGTTTTCGAACGAATTCGTTTAATACAAACTACTTTCTTGGTTCTTACTAAACTTTAAATAGGTTTACTTGGCAACAAAATAATGCGTGCTTTTATATGCCTTACTGTTTGGTTTTTTAAAAATACATATAATGTGCATGAAGAGGTAAAAATCATTTATTATAAGGGTATTTTAAGTATTTCTTAAAGTTAATCTTTGTTTAATTTGACGGAGCTTTGTTAACTTTAAGCCATTTGACAGAGCTTTGTTAACTTTAAGCCATTATTGTAAGCACTAAGTGTGCAAAATAGTTTAGAAAAATTAAACGTTTTCCGCTAGAATTACTACCACAAGACTTATATAGGATAAATAACACAAGCTTTCTATAGTCTGGTTAGTTCTATTGTAGACAACTTAACATGAGGCAAAATGGTAGCGAACTCAAGCCTATCGCGAAAAAAAAAGAATAAAACAAAAAAAAGTTATAGGCGCAATTAACGTCAGCAACATGTCAGACAACCAGTATTCTATTGTGCCATCCAAAGAAGATACACTAGTAATATACTTACGTGTGTGCCTCTATTTGGCGGGTCAATGGCACATCTATCCAGCCAGTTACCGATGCAATCCGCTAGCGAATTTAAATTGCGAACGTTGTCGAATTTTGTAACGGACCTCTTTTGGAAGTGTAATGCTAAATTTTTACAAAAGTTATATACGGTCACGGCACGGTACGGTGGTTATGGTCCGTCGGTTATTGTCATTATTACAGTTTTTTTTTTTTTTTTTCCTTTGGTTTTGGCGTCGCGTTTTAGCATTTGCCAGTGTCAAGTAATTATATATTTTCAAGTTTCAAAAGTTAAATAAGTGTCATCGTAGCTAGTTTCAGTCAAAGTCCAGTCTTAGTCAAGTCCAGTTCGTGTCAGTCAAGTCCAGTCATGCTTTAGTAAAGTAGTGGCGACTTTACTATAAAGCTTCGATAGAGTTTTGGAAGCAACACGAAATGTCATGTTTCACCACATTATATCATTTTCCCACACTCACGCTTGTAATTCGGTACTTTATAAATAAAACACCACCATTTTTATGCATAAACACTCGACAAAACACTAGTTTTGGAAAAAAATACAACGGAGCGACACGACTCTTCCCGCGTTCCCGCCAAAACTTCTTATTACAGTTGTTACTGTCATTTTGAAACTTTTTTTTTAATACTTGACTTGTGACGTACTGTTTCTAGCACTCGCCAAATATTTATGTATACCAAATTAAAAAAAATATTACATTGTATTAATTAAATTCTTTATTTGTTTCGTTCATGAGTAACACTGATCTTTAAAAAAAATAGTAAAATTTTAACAGATAAACTATAGAAATATAAAAATAAGTATTTGTAACAAGCTTTAATGGTTATGTATTTAAAGTTGAAGTTACCCAAAACGTCTGAAGCATATTTATTTTGACATTAATCTTTTTTATTTCTAGCTCGTTCTAATTAACAGTTTGTTATATTCTTAGTTTAAAATATAGTCATAAAAATGTTCGTAAGACGGATGTCGAAAGTTAAATCAGACCAAACGAGATGATGACAACTTTATTTTAAAAATTTGATTTAAGACTGTCATAAAAGTTACTTTAATTTGTAAGTTCTTAATTTACTTCTTGATTTTAATTTATTGAACTAAATTATAAAAAGTGATGTTATTTTTAATTATGAAAAGAGGGGTTTCGAGTTCTACGTTCTGGTTTTGGCTGAAGTTTCTATAATGAAGTTTTTTTTTAAATAATTATAATGAAACAGTTCTTAGTCAAAATAAATAAAATTAAAATTCAAACGTCAACGGAAGCAGTTCGAAAATTCAAAATTCAAATCCCATATTCGAATTTCAGATTTGGCGCTGGGCGGTCGTCCAACGAACTATGAACTATTGGTTTGAACTTAGAATGACCCTTTTGTGATGTGTCAACACTTATGTCACTTTATCATGCGGGCAAGTGACCTTTAGGTGTCATTTAGAGCTGTTACATTTTTTGACAGTTCACTTGCTAGGTTGTTGTTGTTTCTTTGGTTTTGGCGTCGCGTTTTAGCATTTGCCAGTGTCAAGTAATTATATATTTTCAAGTTTCAAAAGTTAAATAAGTGCCATCGTAGCTAGTTTTAGTCAAAGTCGTCTTTGTCAAGTCCAGTTCGTGTCAGTTAATTCCAGTCATGCTTTAGTAAAGTAGTGGCAACTTTATTACAAAGCTTCGATGGAGTTTTGGAAGCAATACGAAAACTCATGTTTCACCACATTATATCATTTTCCCACACTCGCGCTTGTAATTCGGCTTTTTATGAATAAAACACCACCATTTTTATGCATAAACACTCGACAAAACACTAGTTTTGGAAAAAAATACAACGGAGCGACACGACTCTTCCCGCGTTCCCGCCAAAAACTCGACAGTTCACTTGCTAGGTTTTAATAAGTTGAATAATGTAGGAAATCAAAACAAAAATCTGCATGTTTTTTTTGTTTGGCATGGCACTTTGTGCGTTTTGCCAGTGTATTTCAATATTTTCGTTTGAATTGTCTGTTTTATTTAACAACTAACGACACACGGGCTTAGAAAACGTGAAGTGCTACTTATTTTATACAATGTAATGCACCGGTATATCAGGCGCTTCACTTGAGAGCTAATTCAATTTTGAGCTACTGTCATTTGAAAGAAAGAAACAATAAGACTTTGTTTTGCTACAAACAAACAGAAACAAACAGGTGCTTAAGGTAAGGTGTGGTCAAAAACCGAGCCTCTCAAATAGCACACCAGATAATCTGCCACCAAGCAGTAGTGTGTAAACATTACTGTGTTCCGGTTTAAAGGGTACTGCAGCTTGCGATATTACTGGGCTTTTGGGACTAATCATCGAAAGTCTCAAAGTAGTGAGCGCCAAAGCAGCGATACCCCGGACTTTGTTTTGTTACTCAAAGTTCTGTGTATCGCTGCAATGGTCATGGACATGAGTTATCTCTTACCATCAAGAGACAGCATCGTTAGTCTCAATACTTTTACATAAAAAAGGACAAACTTATATTTTATACGTTACGTAGGTATATATATAAGGCTCAATGAAATTCCACCATAGTCCTTAAAAAGAAAAAAAAAAAGAAAAAAAAAACTGTTATTTAAAAGTACGTACTTGCGTACGTACCTATTGCAACATACGTAATGCAATTAAGTTCAATGCCTCCACATGTCATTGTTATAAAAAAAATATGCTGATTCATGTGCTCGGGATTACGGAACGGACGCAAAATTTGGGCGCCAAAATAGAACTGTCAAAATTAAAATTCTTTTTTTTGGCATCTTACAATGTCCATTTACTAGTTTCAAGTACTTTGTAATTTTGAAAGATGAATCAATTCGTGAATCTACGTCACATAAAGTAAGTGAAGGTCAAGTCTGGTCACGCCCTTCATAAAAAAATGTAACGGTGTTTTTATTTCGAGCTTCAACGGAGTTTGGGTATTAACACGAAAGTCATGTTACACCACATTGTATCACTTTCCAACACTCACGTGCGTAATGCGGCGCTTTATCGATAAAACACCACAACTTTCATAAAATTATTAATAAGTGCTCGAAAAAACAAACGGTATTAAGAATGGTTCCTTGCACAAAATGCGACGCCAAAATCAAAGAAGAAAAAAAAAAAAAAAAGAATGGTTCCCGCCAAAACTCTAAATTTAAATTTAGAAATTATTGGCATTTGCAATTTTCTATTTTTTTTTCTTCTTTCGACCATATCAATTCTGTGTTTTTTTTTCTTTCTAATGATGTATCTTTTGAGACTAATCAGTAATAAGTGCTAAGTAGAGTATAATCGAAGACACACACTAATAATCCTACTAATATTATAAAGCTGAAAGTTTGTATGTTGGATGTTTGGACGTTTGGATGTTTGTTACTCAATCACGCAAAAACGGCTGAACAAACTTGAATGAAATTTGGCACACATATAGTTCATTACCTGAATTAACATATAGGATACTTTTTATATCATAAAAATGGTAGGGCCCTGTGGGATAATAATACATAAATATGAAAGTTTCTATGGTTGGATGGATGTATGTTTGTTACTCTTTCACGCAAAAACTTCTGAACGGATTTGGATGAAATTTGGTATGGAGGTAGCTCACACCCTGTATTAACACATAGGCTTTTCATCCCGAAAACAGTAGCGGGTAACACCGCGCAGCTAGTTTAACATAAAAAAAAACTGCAGAACCCTAAAAAAATTGTCCGCACTCAAATGTTCTTAAAAAAATGATTTGTCATATTACAAAAGCTGTTGAAATCACTCTGGAATAATAATTGAAAGTTACATTCTAAGAATTAATTTCTTTACTAATAACATTCGTGTCAATGACTTATTGTATTTTTAACCGTCTACCCAAGAAATGCAATGTTTTTCACACAATTATTATAAAGGCGAAAGTTTGCGTGTAAGTGTGTTTGTATGTTTGCTGCTTCTTCCCGCTCAAACGGCTGGACTAATTTGGGCTTAATTTTGTATGGAGGTAGCTGACACCCTGGAGTAACACATAATTATATTACTTTTTATCCCATCCAAATTGGTCCAGCCGTTTAAGCGTGACAAGCGTGTTAAGTGTTATAAGATATTTTAAACAAATAATGCTTGACGTAAGGTTTTTTCTCAAAATGCCATTTTTTCTTCTTTGATTTTGGCGTCGCATTTTGTGCATTTGCCAGTGTCAAGTGTTTTGATATTTTCAAGTTTCATAAGTTAAAAAGTAGTCAAAGTCCAGTCTTGGTTAAGTACAATCCGTGTCAGTCAAATCCAGTCATGCTTTAGTAAAGTAGTAGCGATTTTTTTTATTTTTTTTATGGTTGACGGGCCAGGTGTTTGACCACAGCTCACCTGATGTTAAGTGAATGCGTGGTCGAAGATGGTAAAGCACACCTAGTCTGGAATGGAACTGGCTGGCTACTGGCTGGCTATCTACTATAAACTTTGATGTAGTTTTGGAAGCATCACGAAACGTCATATTTCACCTCATCACAATTTCTATACTCGAAAAACACTAGTATTGGAAAAAAATACAATGGGGCGACACAACTTTTTCCGCGTCCTCGCCAGAACCCCAAAAAATGCCATTATGGACCCTCTTTACCAAAAGTCTGTCTTACCATAAAAAATGCATTCTCCCCGTAGAATTACGGAAAAATCTGGTAAATCTCAGGTGAAGCCACGAGGTTAAGCTAATTATAAAATGAAGTCATCAAAAATGTCAGGCACAATACTGAAAGGTCAATGGCATGTTACTCATTGCTAAGTCATTCTGAGATGAGATGTGACCTAATACGTCACTTGCAATATACAAGACTAGCGGGCCGGCCCGGCCTCGCACGGGTAAACAAAACTCGATTATACAATATAGCCTATGTTACTCAGTGATCATGTAGCATTCTAATGATGAAAGAATCGTTCAGATCGGTCCAGTAGTTTCGGAGCCTATTCAATACAAACAAAAATCAAATCTTTCCTCTTTATAATTAGTGTAGATGACAACTGTAATAGTTAGACATATGATATAGCGGACTTATTTGTCGCTGTCAATTTGCTCTATAAAACGTCACTTTATTCTATTGTCAAAAGTTTTCTCTGCGCATGCTAAGTAAGGGTTTTTCGGTAAATTTTTCACAGCTTGGGTTACTTCATTGAAGTTTCCATACGGACCGTTAACTGTTTTTTAAATAAAATATAGCCTATTTCCATCACGGATAATGTTGCATTCTAATAATGAAAGAATTATTAAGATCGGTCCAGTAGATTCGGAGCCTATTCAATACAAACAAACAATCAAATCTTTTCTCTTTACAATAGTATAGATTATAAACTTGGGAGACCGCGTATTGGCAAACGTAGCGTAGGACGCCCTGAGACTCGATGGAGTGACGATATACGTAGTACAGCTGGCGGTAGATGGAAGCGAAAAGCCGAAGCTCGGGCTGAGTGGCGTGTCTTGGGAGAGGCCTATGTCCAGCAGTGGACTAATATAGGCTGATGATGATGATGATGATGATGATGATAAACTTGGGATCTACTAATATAAAACACTTGACACTGGCTAACGCTCAAAGCGCGACGCCGAAATCAAAGAAGAAGAAACATCCAAGAACGTCTTTCTGACGAAAATTACCCGAAAGTTGAGGAAAATTTCCTGAAAGTACGAAAAGTTAACAACCTACGGCAGTGGCGGCGACCTTGCGGTAGAAAAGGACGGGAGACGTGACGTCATGCGGCTGTCTCTCTCGCTCCTGTGGGCTAACGACCTATCGATTTTGGCCCACGTGCTATGTTTAAACTTTTATCGTTTTGATATTAAATACTTAAACTATTGTTATGAGATAAGTTGTTGCTATGGAGAACAAAATTGTCAATGTATATATTCAGTGAATATTTTTACAATGGCAGCACACGTTTAAAGTGAATACTTCTTTAAATTTGCTTTCATAGCGGGAGGTATTTCTGAAAACTGATTATTTATAACAAAATAGGGAACAGTTTGGTGTGGCAACTACATTTTTTAGAACTGGCTCTCAAGTGAGGCTGCCGGAACACACCGTCAGGTGCTTGGCGACAGATTTTCAACTTGAGGGTGGTAGCTAGCCAGCCGAGTACTAGAGAGTACACTACCACCATGCTATGGTTTCCTCACGATGTTTTCCTTTACCGGCAGCTCAAGCTGATTGTTGGGGTTTGAATCCACGCCCTTTGGCATGCGAATCGACCGCGCTAACCGCTCAGCTATCATCGCTACGAAATACATAATTATATATCATCTACACCTAAATTGTAATTATACTCGATAGCTAAAGGATCAAAGAGTTCGTTACGATGAATGAACACTTGAAACACGGCATACGAAGGACTTTTTAGTGTTCAAAAGTACACGTACACACGACCGTGTTCACGACACAAACACACCAATTTTTTATGTATTTTTAATTATCGTAAAACAAAAAAATTATATAATTTTTGATATGCCAGAAAAAAAGCTATTTCATGCTCCGTACTAGATACTATCCATATCTAAGGATAGTACGGAAAAATACTACAATTTCGTTACTTCACTTATAAAAGACCAAAATAGGTAAATATGACACCCGTTAATAGCCAAACCATTGTAAAAATAATAATAATCTTTATTTACAAAAAAATGCATTTTTATGCAATGCAATTTGTGTATTTAAATTATGAAACTTGAAAGTGTAACTTGACACTGGCAAATGCGGGTGCGACGCCAAAATCTAAGAAAAAAATGCAGCAAAAGTTGCAACTGTATCGATTTTATTTTTTCGTATACTCGCAGTTTAGAAGAGATGTTTTTATGATCACATGCTAAGGCTGAAGAAAATAATAGTCCAGAACTTACATTATTTAGCAGAGGAGTAAATTTTGCATGAACATGTTGATTCTATCTATTTATTGATTAATATCATTTTTTTTAAATCTATGTAAGATTAAAAAAAAAAGTGTTCTATTGGCGTACTATCGGCTTTACTTGGTGGTAGATCTCCTTAGCAGGAGGTCGTCTAGGTAGGTACCACCGCAGTACCAGTTATTCTGCCGCTAAGCAGTACTGTGTAAACATTACTGTGTTCCGGTTTGAAGGGTACTGCAGCTAGCGAAATTACTGGGCTGTTGAGTGAGACTAACTCTATCAAAAGTAATGAGCGCCAAAGCAGTGATGCCCTGGACTTTGTTTTGTTACTTAAAGTTCTGTGTATCGCTGCGATGGTCATGGACAGGCGTTATCTCTTACCATCAGGAGCGTCTCGTTCGTCTCATTACTTTTTACATCTTTGTAGCGATGATAGCTCAGTGGTTAGCGCGGTAGGTTCGCATGTCGAAGGGCGTGGGTTCAAACCCCAACAATGAGCTTGAGCTGCCGGTGAAGGAAAAACATCGTGAGGAAACCAAAGCATGGTGGTAGGGTACTTTCTAGTACTCGGCTGGCTAGCTACCACCCTCAAGTTGAAAATCTGCCGCCAAGCATCTAACGGTGTGTTCCGGCAGCCTCACTTGAGAGCCAGTTCCATTCCAGGCTAGGTGTGCTTTACCATCTTCGACCACACCTTCACTTAACATCAGGTGAGCTGTGGTCAAACAACTAGCCTGCCAACCAAAAAAAAAAAAAACAAAAAAAACCTACTTTTTTGATAGTCGTGTACTATATTTTTCAACGTACCCGAATCCAACATTTGCACACATTGAAATTATATTTTTCGTCCGTCACTAGTTTCGCAAAACCACGTATTACTAAATAAAACACTACTAAGCAAAACTACAATATCTGGATCAACGTCCCGAAGGTCGTGTCTGCGAGACGAGACGAAATATTGACGAGTTTTACGGCACAAGCGCACTAGATTAGTAAGAGAACTCGTGTCTACTCTACACAGGCTGTAAGCTTGGGATGTACCACGCGGACAGGGGGTCATCCTACCTGAAATTATACTTGGTGGTAGATCTCCTTAGCAGGATGTCGTCTAGGTAGGTACCACCGCAGTACCAGTTATTCTGCCGCTGAGCAGTAGTGCGTAAACATTACTGTGTTCCGGTTTGAAGGGTACTTACTGCAGCTAGCGAAATTACTGGTCTGTTGAGACTAACCATCGCAAGTCTCAAAGTAATGAGCGCCAAAGCAGTGATGCCCTGGACTTTGTTTTGTTACTCAAAGTTGTGTGTATCGCTGCAATGGTCATGGACAGGCGTTATCTCTTATCATCAGGAGAGCGTCTCGTTCGTCTCATTATTTTTTTTTAAAAATAAAAAAATATATGTACATTATAGGATCTGTCAGACTCCGGACAAGGAATTCTGTTTCCCGGTGCCGACCTCTTCCTTTTTTTTGTATAATGCTGAGGTGAGCTATTTTGTAACTGTTTGTCTCTATTTGTTGTTATTTCTGTTGTGTTCTGTTACAAAATAAAATTATTTTCTTTCTTTCTTTAATACACAATATATTTTATTCCCTCGTGGGTAAAAGTCGGGACATACAGTTTGGTATTGCAACTACATAATCACACATTCTACTATTTCTACTAATCCTACTAATATTATAAACGCAAAAGTTTGTAAAACATGTAGCGGGTAACGCCGCGGGGCGCAGCTAATAATGTTATAGATGCGAAAGTTTGGAAGTATGGGTGGATGTTTGTTACTCTTTTACGCAAAAACTTCTAAATGGATTTTTATGAAATTTGGTATGGAGGTAGCTGACACCCTGGGCTAATGTATAAGCTTTTTATCCCAAAAAATGTAGCGGGTAACACCGTGCGCGCAGCTAGTATTACATATAAATATTTAGGTGTAAAATATATCTATAGGGTATAAGAGGAACACTTCGGAAAACGATGACAGAAAGTTTTACGAGAATTACGCAGTACGCAAATGATTGTCAAACGTATGGAAAAGTTTTACCCTTCTTTCCTATTTTACTTGGTTGTAAATCTCCTTGACGGGTACCACCGTAGTAACAGATATTCAGCCGCCAAGCAGTAGTGTGTAAACATTACTGTTTTGAAGGGAATCCATGTGAAAGCAGCGGGTAACACCGCGGGGCGTAGCTAGTAACAAAATTTAGTTGTACCACTCGATTACTAAAACATCAAAATAATTAATTACGTTGAGGATTTGAAACATAGTGACAAATGTATGTTCTGTGTCTGGGTGTTCTATATGTATTATAAGTGTGCATTTACAAAAAAAAAGTATATAGGTATGTATTCTATCAGTTATCTGACTTCCATAGTACAAGCTTTGCTTAGTTTGGGGTCAGATGGCGCTGTGTGTAATGTCCTACGATATTTATTTATTATTTATTTAACTTCTTAGTGATCACTCACAGTTGTCCACGATTCAGCCACACCCCTTTTTTTCGTTTCTGGCATCGCACATTGTGTTTCAGCCAGTGTCAATTATTTCTGACACTTTTAAGTGACGTGATAAAAGTCATTGTCACAGTCAACATCGCTGAACCAATGGTTTAAAACCCTTGAACTAGTAAATTCTAAACTAGATACGGATAGATAAGGGTTTCTAGAGCATTAGGGCAAATCGCGACCGCTCTAAATACTCTGACATTAATATTATACTGCTGTAGAGTTGTCAACATTTTTTTTTTGTAACTTATTGACGTCTCATCATGTTTATTTTACCTTATGATACTAAATATGTTAACGTATATTTTGTATTTTATTATGTGGAATTCAAATAATCTCTCAGTATTTTTTAGCGTACGTACAATATTATTGTATATTTTTTTTGTAGTAAAACGACGTCAATTTTGCTTTCGTTTTAATTCCAAAAATTCGCTGCCACTATCTTTACTAAGGTACCTTTGTGCAGAAAAATTGTGTGGAAAAAAAAGTTTTATTTTCTTAATTTTTTTTTTAATAACTTTTACTCGTTAAAATAAAATTCGCTATTAAATCATCACAATTTGAAATCAAAGTCAAACTTGAACAGTTATTCTATCACGATAAACTAACGTTTTAAGTACAATATCAAATTTGTTAAAAATCATATATTTTCCTCAAAGTAAGATATTTTAATGACAAATGTCATTTTTCTATATCTCAATCTATATTGTTTATACGTTACGTAATAATGCATTCTATGATACGTATATATACCTATATACATAGTATAAATGTCATAGCTCTGTATATTTGCGGTTGACAACACGATTTTCCGGGGTCAACGACCGGTTAACATCGACTGTCAATGCACGTCGTTATTTTACATCTATTAAAAAAAAACATTTATAAAAGAAAAACTCATGAGGATAAAAATATTTACATCATGAATAATAGTTATTGTAATTAGTCGTTGAATTGTCTATAATTTTATTCGATATTAAAAAAATAGTATTAATTTAAAATAAGAATTATGTAATTGTGAAATGCGAAAGAGAATCGATAAGTTGACGCAATTCCCAATTTAAATTTCGAAAGTAGCTGTTGCCAAAATTCGCGGCAGGAAAAGCGGCAACGTAACAGCCAGAGATTCCACATTCAAAACTAGAGTTCAACAGCATTTCAACCGAAATCTACTTTGTTTGGGTCCTTGGGTCAACGACCCTCCGTGACGCCGGCGCGTCTGTGTGCGCGCGCAGCGTAGCTACACGACAACCACGCACGCACACTCGCGAACCGCGATCCGTTGCGCACCTCAGTACAATTTTATCCCTTAATTACTCGGTAATTACACGCATTTTTCAACTTTTAATTCGGGAATCTGGACTTTAGGGAATGTCGTATTGCTAACGTGAAGGAATTTTTCCTTAAAAAAATTCACAGAGAGAGAAAAAAAATTGACGTGCTCTACGCCCGCTCGGGGCGCTGAACTATCTACTATGAAGTTGATTATTCGTTCGGAATGAAAAAATATATATTTTTTCGTGAGCCTGGCCGAAGATTCGTCAATGCGTCAGTCACGATCGGTCCGTCCCGGCGTCAACATCGCTGAACTTGCCAGCTGCCGACTTACCCCGACTTGTGCACAACCTATAGTACAAAGAAACGTACAAATTTTTCAGTGAGGTGAACGCATCCTTATGCAGTTTATTTTTCTGTGAAGTGCCAGTGAAGTGTGAACCGGAATTTGGAAATGGAATGTGGATAACGACTTAAATTTTTAAAAATTCGTGTTCGATGTAATTTGAGGTTTTAGGCAACCGAGCTTAGGCTTCGTTGTTTAAAATCAATTGCGATTTTAATTATTTCTTTTCGATTCTAAAAAAAAATTCGTAATTCAAAAAAATCTCTCTGCTCCGATATTTCTCTTTACAGATTTTTGCTTTGCAAATTTTTATAAAGAGACGTGAAGGGAACAAGTGTTACAACAATAAAATAAATCAACAGTGCCTTAAAATACAAGTTTGAGACGAAAGGAGAAAACAAACCGAAAGTACGGAGACAAAATGCCAAGGAACTCGCTCCTTTTCAAAAAGATAATTCACGAAATAAACTTCGCTAAGAGAAACTTAACATCACCGCTTGGCCGAAACATATTCATCAGTTAAAAATCGGTGCTTAAAATATTAAAAAAAAAAACAAAACTCAACATAGTTGAAAAAAAAAACAATAAAACATTCGGAACGTGCCATAAGATTTCAAAGATTTTATGGTCTTGCCTTCGACAAAGTCGCACACAGAATTATTAAAAAAAAACACCAAAACTATAACAGTGATAATAAATTAAAATAATTATATAATAAAAAAATGCGAATGCGATTCGCGTGTTGGTATCATTGGCAAAAGATAACCTAAACAGTTGAAAATGAATAACAACCAATTTCAAGAACTATTGGGGTCGCAGTGGCCTCTGGATCAACATGGGGGCCATTCCTCAGCCTCGACTATGCTGCATCAAAATCATCAACAGATGCAAGGTTTGCTGAAAAGGGAGCCAGAGGTCTCGGGGGTCATGAATGGCCTAATGGGTATGGATATTACCTCAGGGTCGGTGGCGGATAGCACATCACCACCCCCAGGAAGCAGTGATGGCAGATTTGGACCGTCGATGATGTATATGGACAAGAAATCTGCGAATTCTATACGAGGTAGGTGTTATGATTTGGATGTTGTTTCATTGCAAATTTTGCCATTTCAATGCTCAGGACTTTGTTTTGCTGCAATGGTCATGGGCAGGCGTTATTCCTTACCACCGGGAGAGCGTATCGTTCGTTTCATTAATTTCAAATTACAAAAAAATTTAATATTGCAACTTAAATTTCGTTTTTTTTTTGTTTATTTGCAAAATTGTAGGCTTTTCTATGAACAATTTTGTTGGCTGTTTTAATTTATGTGAATGGTGTTTAGCCGAATTTATTAAAAAAAAATGTCATTCATTAGTGGTTTGATTGGAGTTCATATTTTCATGTTTTAATTACATTTGAGTTTTAATTTGCGGAAGTTGCGAAATCAATTATAAAGGCATATATGCACTAAATTACTTTTTTACATGTAAAAAACTTTCTTTTAAAAAATCTTGAATGTGCTTTTCGAAAACCTCTCTCACAGCTTTCGAGTTACAATAATCTTCACTTCAAGGTATTTGTGGAAATTAATAGTTTTTAATTCATAGTTTCTATCAAATTTCGTCTGCTATCGGGTGACAAAAAGTCAAATCTTAATTTTTGTGACGATGATAACCCAGTGATTAGCACGGTCGCTTCGCACGCCGAAGGGCGTGGTTTCAAATCCTGATGAAGGAAAACATCGCGAAGAAACCATGGCGTGGTGTTAGGTGTTGAGTCTCACTTGAGAGCCAGTCCCAAGGCAGGGAGAGCGTCTCTATCATCTCATTACTTTTACATTAAAATAAAAAGTCTTAAGAAAATATAATGTCTCTAAATAATGTGTGCCAGTGTTATCCAGGACTTGTTAAGTTATCTCTTACCATCAGGAGAGCGTATTGCTCGTTTTACTGATTGTTAAAAAAAACGAGACATGCTCTAATGATATCTCATTTTTTGGATTCCACGATATTTATTCCTTTTATAAAAAGTCTACTGTCAATTAAAGTAATAGCTACGTCATACTGTGGGTCGTTGACCCCAATTATGTCAAATTACTAGGTCGTGACCTCAAAGTACGAGTATATCACTCTCTTCTAAGGCCTTTGACCTAGGTGCGGATAATAAATTAGACAATGATAAGAAGTAAAAGTATTCCTAATTTAATAAAACTTTAATGTTTTGTTATTTTACTATTTGAAATAAATAAACATCGGAGGACATTACACACAGCGCCATCTAGCCTGAAACCAAGCGAAACTTGTACTATGGGAACAAGATCACTGACAATTCTTACTCTTTTTTTTAAATTAGATTTTTCTAAGTTTGTAAAACCTACTTAGGAGAACTAAATTCCCGTACTCTATAATTCTTAAAAAAATTATTTAGCCAAATAATCTATACATCTACACTTTATCTACACAAACATTAAAAATTTTAATTTTTAGATTTTTGTAAAAACTACTGGAACGATTTCGAAAATTCTTTCACCATTTAGAATGCTGCTATATTTAGTACAAGAAAAAAGTTAGAGATCCCTACCAAAATTTCAATAATGTAACCTAAGGTGTAAAAAAAATGGAAACTATTGATGTTAGAACAAAAAAATGTTTAACAATATTAAACATCATATCGACGTCTACAAAAAAGTCCCCGATACCATATGTCCAACTATTGTAGTTATGTCACTATAACTACTTTTTTACGTCTTAAAAGTTGACCATGTTATCTATACCTTTGTATTGATCCTCAAGACTGTTTCTAAAAAATAAATGTCCACACGTGCAAAGCCGGGACGGGCCGCTAGTCTACACTAATCTACACTAATAAGATTTGAATTTTTGGATTTTTGTAACGAATAAACTCAAAAACTACTGGACCGATTTCAAAAATTAGTTCACCGTTGGGAAGCTACACTGTTTTCGGGTGTCATAGGCATTTTTTATCCTTGTATTCCCACGGAAACGGAAACTACGCGGGTGAAACCGCGAGACGTCCGTTAGTCACCAATAAAGCAACTACGTGCGCATATCTAAAGCAAGTAGCTAAAAATTTTATTTGCATACAAAGTCCCAATAATGTTTATTCTACAACACCAATACGTAAATAAATAGTTTTTACTATCTTTAAATGAGCTATTTCAAATTAAATAATCCTACTATTCGACAGCCCTGTTGGTTCATTGGTAGTATGTCTGCTTCGAGAGCTGAAGGGCGTGGGTTCGATTCTAATTATGCAGTTATAATTATGTATTTACAAAAAAAAAGTATTTAAGTATTCTATCAGTTATCTGTCTTCCATAGCACAAGCTTTGCTTAGTTTGGGGTCAGACGGCGCTGTGTGCAATGTCCTATGAAATCTATTTATTTATCCTTAATATTATAAACTAGCTGCGCCCCGCGGTGTTACCCGCTACATGTTTTAGGGATAAAAAGTTGCCTATGTGTTAATCCAGGGTGTCAGCCACCTCCATACCAAATTTCATCCAAACGCGTTCAGTAGTTTTTGCGTGGAAAACTGGGGTGGTACACGACCTGCTAAGGAGATCGTTAGATAGTTACAGTACCTGAAGCTACGCTTTCCCGAAACATGTGCATTGTACCACCCTGTCAGGTATATAGAATACGCGATATTATTTGTTACTTGTGACTTAGGTACAAAAATATTATCTTGGTTGTCCCAAATTGAGTTTAAATGTTTGTGCCCCAGTTTTTAATTTTCCGCAATTAGCCTAGGGTTTTTTCTTTGTGCCTTATTTGTGTTAATTGTGTTAAAATTTAGGTTAAAATAACACTAATAATCTGGTATCATTAAATAGTATGAAACAAAATCGCTTCCCGCTGTCTGTCCCTATGTATGTTTAGATCTTTAAAACTACGCAACGGATTTTGATGCGGTTTCAATAGATAGAGTGATTCAAGAGGAATGTTTGTTTGTATAATACATGCATATGCACCACATTAGTATCTACATTGCACCCGTGCGAAGCAGGGGCGGGTCTCAGTGACTGTGCGTTTTTGTCTCGCAAAAACTTGATTTTTTTTTTGTTTTGTCCTGATTACATCACGTGAGCTGTGGTCAAACACCCAGCCTCTCAACCATAAAAAAAATACACCTATAGATATTTTGTTGACAAACTAGATGACAATAACTGTTACAGCAAGGCAAATTATTTAACTTATAGAAATTTGAAAATGTACAACACTTGACACTGGCAAATGCTCAAAATGCGACGCCAAAACCAAAGAAGAAGAAAGCACCTTCGACAGCTGACAGTTTCGTATCACCTAAAATTAATTTGAAACGAAAAAAAACGATTTTAAATGTAATAGATTTCCCACAGCTGCTCGGAATGAATGACAGTTATATATGACGCAGCTGTCACACGAATAGGCTACGAACGCCATATTGAAAGTAATAGTAGTAAACCGACCACGCTAACCACTGAGCTATCATCGCTATCAACGGTTTAGGGAGAAATAAAATTAGGAAAAACACATAAAATCGAAATTGTACTTTTGTATAGGAATTGTTTTTTTTAATTATTAAAAAAAACAATTCTTATACATAAGTACTTATACATTTTTTTTAATTATTAAAAAAAACAATTCTTATACAAAAGTACAATTTCGATTTTATGTGTTTTTCCTAATTTTATTTCTCCCTAAACCGTTGATAGCGATGATAGCTCAGTGGTTAGCGTGGTCGGTCCAAACCCCAACAATGAGCTTGAGCTGCCGCTGAAGGAAAACATCGTGAGGAAACCATAACATGGTGGTAGTGTACTTTAGTACTCGGCTGGCTAGCTACCACCCTCAAGTTGAAAATCTGCCGCCAAGCATCTAACGGTGTGTTCCGGCAGCCTCACTTAAGAGCCAGATTCCAGGCTAGGTGTGCTTTACCATCTTCGACCACACCTTCACTTAACATCAGGTGAGCTGTGGTCAAACATCTAGCCTGTCAACCATTTAAAAAAAAAAGACTATGATCATCGTTTCTAGGCTATAATTATGTATCAAACTAGAACAGTTTTATGCAATTTCGGGGCGATTCCAGATTCTTCTCTGAATTTTTGCTTTAGCAAACAATTTTCGAGGAAATCTGCCCAAAACAAAGTTGAAAAGTGACAATTCGTCTTTTTAAAATTCGTATGAAAAACGGCGTCAAGTCTCACTTAGCAACAGTTCTAAGAACAAAGTTCACTATATCAATAAAATTCGTACTAGTATATCTTGCAAAAAATTTTAAAATGCATTGACCACCATTTGTTTACAATGGAAATGTTTCGTAACTAAATCTGAACACACACTCAATAACAACCCTTGAACCTTTAAAATATGGTAGGTTTTTACTTGTATCGTAATGGATTTTGGATCTTTGGTATTCACGTTTCTCTTCTTAATTTGACAGTCAATATCAAGCTTTAATTGTAACGTGATAAAGTTATTTTTGGACTGTATTGGAATGATATAGCTCTACTTAAATTGGATGTTCAATTATAGATTTTAAATTTAAAGTGGTAGAGCTGTTTTTCGTATGTATTATAATGGCTTTTGTGTCTTTTTAATTACGTAGATCATTGTGCACGTGTATTTTAAAGGGTGAATGCACTTGACATAGTGTGACTGCACTTTGACTTGTGAGTGACAGTTGTTTTGTTTTTTTTAAATGTATTATGAGCAAGCGTTCTATGTATTCTGGCATCGGCATTTTAGGTATTATGTCAGCTGTTTATTTTGTGTATCGTTATTTAAAGCGTATTTAGGTTTTTTTTGTATGACTAAGTAAATCACGCGAAATAAGTTATTCTGCCGCCAAACACTCCGTTTGAACTTGTCAAATTTTATCAAATTTATTTTTCAAGAATAATGATTCTTTATAATTCATAATAAATTAATCATTTACAAAATACAAATCATTTATTAATAACACCAAAGTTGCATGTCATTTTTCCATTTATATTTATAAATATCAAAATCATTACATATGTCAATACAATGAAATAATATGTCACATATAAATAATTATTTATGTCAATATATGTAAAGGTCAATAAAAACAAAAATATATATAAATAAATATCAAAGGACATTACACACAGCGCCATCTGACCCCAAACTAAGCAAAGCTTGTACTATGGAAGTCAGATAAATGACAGAATACTTAAATACTTTTTTTTTTGTAAATACATACTTATAATAAATATGTACTTACTAATATATATTTTAACTTATTACAACAACATCTCCCATCTGTTCTTATTATGTATCATGATTTCTATTCTCGTTTGCCTGGAAGAGATCGCTCTTAGCGATAAAGCCGCCATTTGTGGCACTAGCTCATAAGATGCATGTGTTACTTTATGTTTTATGGTGTGCACAATAAAAAGTTTTTATCTATTTATAACTCGTCGTATCCGAAGAATTTTTTTATAAGAGAGCAATTTAAACGTTTTTAAAAAATAATTTCACTCTATTTTCTATCAATAGACCAATGCAATTAAGACAGATAGATAGATTTTAGATTTTTTTTCTATCATTGTTTTTTTTTTAATTTTTATAATTGTATTTTGCATTTTTGTTTTAATTGGTATGTCAAAATTTGTGAGATTGGATGGAATAGGTTTAACCGTCTTCTTTCTCAATAAATAAAATAGTAAAATAAATACATAGGTAGAGCAAAATTATTTTCCTATGAAGTTGAGTTTTTGCTGATGTAACTTTGTTCTACGGATAGGACGAATCATGATTGATCATTAGAGACTCTATTGCATCCTTTCTTATTCCTAGAGAACACAAGAGAGCATTATTCTAGACAATGATCGGTAGAGGTGAATGAATCCGCAACTGTATCAGCCTTGAACTTGTAGAGTTTGTATTTTAACCAATTTACATTTGGCTCTACGCAGCCGTGTGAGCGCCAATCTATTTTTCCGACTAAAAAACCGGCCAAGTGCTAGTCGGACTCGCGCACGAAGGGTTCCGTACCATAATCTATAAAAACGGCAAACAAATCACGTTTGTTGTATGGGAGCCCCCTTTAGTATTTATTTTATTTTGGTTTTGGTATTTGTTGTTATAGCGGAATACATCACACACCGTTAGATGCTTGGCGGTTTCCTTCGCCGGCAGCTCAAGCTCCTTGTTGGGGTTTGAACCCACGCCCTTCGGCGTGCGAACCGACCGCGCTAACCACTGGGCTATAATCGCGTATCAGAAATCTAGGGTTATAATTGATTGATTCAGCCGTTATTTTGCGGAAGTTCATCAGGAAGTGCATCACTGCTTTGGCGCTCATTACTTTGAGACTTTCGATGGTTAGTCTCAACAGCCCGTAATTTCGCTAGCTGCAGCACCCATCAAACCGTAACACAGTAATGTTTACACACTACTGCTTGGCGGCAGAATATCTGGTACTGCGGTGGTACCTACCTAGACGACCTCCTGCTAAAGAGTTCTACCACCAAGTTTTACTTTCAGTGTGTAATCTCTCTAATTATTATTGAAATTGTAACTGTACCCACCCAGCCAGAATTAAAATATGACGTTATCATTGTATACACCTTACTGTTGAGGTTGTTGAACCGTGACGGCGTCATTGCGTGATGTCACTCTCAACTCTTCCAAGCTCGCCGTGCTGACAAATCATGACAATGAAAGGCATCAAATTAAAGTACCTACATCAGTATTTGGCAGCTGTTCTGGTTTAAGAGCTGAAGGCCATGGGTTGGATTCCCACTCCGGATTAACATTTCTGTGATGAATTTTGGTGTTTTAAGGTTCCGTACCCAAAGGGTAAAACAGACCCTATTACTGAGACTCCGCTGTCTGTCCGTCTGTCACCAGGCTGTATCTCATAAACCGTGAAAGTTAGACAGTTTACTTTTTCCTCAGATGATTAATTTTTTGTTGCCGCTATAACAACAAACAGACATATTTGTATGCTCAGTTTCCGACCTTGAAAAATTTATACTTAGTGTATGACTAGCAGCTAGCCCCGGCTTCGCACGGGAAAACAAAAATTCGATTAACAATATAAATATAACCTGATATGTATAGATGTATTTCTGTTATAACAACAAATACTAAAAACAATAAAAAAAATTGTAGCGATGATAGCTCAGTGGTTAGCGCGGTAGGTTCGCATGCCGAAGGGCGTGGGTTCAAACCCCAACAATGAGCTTAAGCTGCCGGTGAAGGAAAACATCGTGAGGAAACCATAGCATGGTGGTAGGGTACTTTCTAGTACTCGGCTGGCTAGCTACCACCCTCAAGTTGAAAATCTGCCGCCAAGCATCTAACGGTGTGTTCCGGCAGCCTCACTTGAGAGCCAGTTCCATTCCAGGCTAGGTGTGCTTTACCATCTTCGACCACACCTTCACTTAACATCAGGTGAGCTGTGGTCAAACAACTAGCCTGTCAACCATTAAAAAAAAATATATTTAAGGGGGCTCCCATACAACAAACGTGTTTTTTTTTTGCCGTTTTCATTGATACGGAACCCTTCGTGCGCGAGTGCGACTCGCACTTGGCCGGTTTTATTTTACATTAAAATACATAATCACCGTCACTCATTGAGTTTGGAAGAGTGAAGAGTGGCTACGTAGTGACGCATCATGGTTCAATGACCTCGAAGGCAAAGTGTAACAATGAGACAGTATTATTTTAATTTTGAGCGGATTGCATACAGTAATTAATTAAATCTATATACATAAAAGAAAAAAACTGACAGACGGATTCACTGACTGATCGATCAACGCTCAGCTGAAACCGCTGATGTACCACAAATGTAGACCCCTAAGGGTGCAAAATAGGGGTTGGAAATTTAAATGAAAATTCGTTATTTTTGACGCGTTAGTATCTACATTGCACCCGTGCGAAGCCGGGGCGGGTCGTTAGTAATAAAAAAAAAATTATTTGGTGATAGCAGGAGTTCGTCTACTGAAGTACCAGATTTTCTGCAGCCAAGCAGAAAGTAGTAAATATTACTGTGTTCCGATTTGAAGGGTAGACTTTTTGTAGCGATGATAGCTCAGTGGTTAGCGCGGTCGGTTCGCATGCCGAAGGGCGTGCGTTCTAACCCCAAGAATGAGCTTGAGCTGCCGGTGAAGGAAAACATCGTGAGGAAACCATAGCATGGTGGTAGGGTACGTTCTAGTACTCTGCTGGCTAGCTACCACCCTCAAGTAGAAAATGTACCGCCAAGCACCTAACAGTGTGTTCCGGCAGCCTTACTTGAGAGCCAGTTCCATTCCAGGCTAGGTGTGCTTTACAATCTTCGACCACACCGTCACTTAACATCAGGTGAGCTTTGATCAAACACCTAGCCTGTCAACCATGAAAAAAAAAAATAGCTACCATCCTCAAGTTGGAAATCTGCCGCCAAGCGTCTAACGGTGTGTTCCGGCAGCATCACTTGACAGCCAGTTCCATTCCAGGCTAGGTGTGCTAGGTGCGCCGTCGTCTGTACACTTAGATCTTTTAAACTACGCAACGGATTTTAATGCGGTTTCCATCAATAGACAGAGTGATTCAAGAGGAAGGTTTAGATGTAAAATACATGCATATGCACCACATTAGTATCTACATTGCACCCGTGCGAAGCCGGGACGGGTTGCTAGTCTCTACATGGTATAAAACAAAGTCGCTTCCCGCCGTCTGTACGCTTAGATCTTTTAAACTACGCAACGGATTTTAATGCGGTTTCCATCAATAGACAGAGTGATTCAAGAGGAAAGTTTATATGTATAATACATATTATAAATCCGAGAATTTCAAAGGTTTGTAATGTTCATCGTTTACAATAAAGCCATTGTAACGTTAAGCGCTTTTAAAAGTTTTAAACATATATTATAATAACCGTTTTGTTTATATTTATACTAATTTCAAGTGGATTATACGAAACGTTCTTTATTTAGATCGCTTTGTTTACAACACGCTTTACTTATGGACGGTCGGTAGTGTTGGAAAGTTTTAAAATAATGCACTTAGACTTTTTTTTTTTCTTTGGTTTTGGCGTCGCGTTTTAGCATTTGCCAGTGTCAAGTATTTATAAATTATCAAGTTTCAAAAGTTAAATAAGTGTCATCGTAGCTAGTTTTAGTCAAAGTCCAGTCTTAGTCAAGTCCAGTCATGCTTTAGTAAAGTAGTGGCGACTTTACTATAAAGCTTCGATGGAGTTTTGGAAGCAACACGAAAAGTCATGTTTCACCACATTAGATCATTTTCCCACACTCGTGCTTGTAAATCGGCACTTTATGAATAAAACACCACCATTTTTATGCATAAACACTCGACAAAACACTAGTTTTGGAAAAAAATACAACGGAGCGACACGACTCTTCCCGCGTTCCCGCCAAAACTCTTTGCACGCCTTGTTAAGGCTGAATATTGGGATGCCTTTATATTTTATTTTCGACCTGACTGTAGCTATTTATGCAAATAAAACATTTGAATTTGAATTTGAGTTTTAAGTCTTTTTTTTTATAGCTGACTGGCTAGGTTTTTGACCACAGTTCACCTGATGTTAAATGACGGTGTGGTCGAATATGGTAAACACACAAATGCAAAAAGTTTGTTACAGCATTGTTCGAGGAAAAGTGTTTTTTTATGTAAAAGTAATTAGACGAACGAGATGCTCTCCTGGTAGTAAATAAATAAATAAAATAAATAAATATCGTAGGACATTACACACAGCGCCATATGACCCCAAACTAAGCTAAGCTTGTACTATGGGAGTCAGGTAACTGATAAAATACTTAAATACTTTTTTTGTAAATACATACTTATAATACATACAGTACACCCAGACACAGAACAAATATTTGTTTTATATCACAAAATGCTTGTCCTGGGTGGGAATCGAACCCACGCTCCACAGCTCTTGAAGCAGACATGCTACCAATGAGCCAACAGGGCTGTCATGGCTGTCAGATGGCCATTGCAGCGATACACAGAACTTTGAGTAGCAAATCAAAGTTCTGTGTATCGCTGCAACGGTCATTGTGACGCGTTATCTCTTACCATCGGGAGAGCGCATCGTTCGTCTCATTACGTTTACATAAAAAAAAACCTAGGCTGTTAAGCATAAAAAAAACGTGTAAGTAGCGAGAGGAAAAATGTTATTGGAAAAAAGAAAACACCTCATTGTACAGTAAAAATGCGAACGCTCGGTGTTATCGGTCATCGAACCGGCAATGACCTATTATCGGCCAAGTTTCTTATCAACGGGGATCTGTACGTAACTGATGACGCTCACGACAGTGACGTCACGGGGCAATGACATCGTATTAACACCTGTATATTTTTTTAATCTTTATTAGGCTTGCGTTTGACTGTAATCTAGCCTTGCCTTGATTTGCAATTGAAGGTAATAAAAAAATATGTCATCGAAATAGTATATTACTGCAGCGGCCAGCAAAAGAGACATTGATGGACGAACGTTGCCTAGTTGTGTCCAAGTCATGTATAGTACTTTTCTCAAATAATGCGCGGAAATTAGCTTTCTACTTGCAACTCAGTTAAATAAACCAGCCCTGTACGCTCGAAGATTTGCAAGCCAGTTCGAAATTTAAATAAAACCTTTGATAAGTCACCTCCTTGGTTGCCATGTTTCGAAGTAAAAGATCGTTCCATTTTTTAAATTACACGACAGATATGAGTTTACTTTTTAATTTATTTGGCCGCTAAACCGCGACAGATATGGATTTTCATACAACTTTTGCCGGCCGCTGCTAACATGTATTTGGCCGGTGCAGCAGTTTCGATTTATTCCAAAGAAGGTTGTCAAAATAATGCTCAAAAAAATTTCCAAGCATGTTTGCGAAAAAATATTTTTTTGCTTGGCAGATCATACTTCAGACGTAGTCATACATATTATCGATGAAGCGGGTTTTAAAAAATCAACAAAAATAAAATAAAAATTATACATCGATAATATTTTCGTTTGCTCGAAAACTACTGGACCGATTTCAAAAATTCTTTCACCGTTGGGATGCTACACTATCCCCGCGTGACATACTTTTTATCCCTGTATTCCCACGGGAACGGGAACTACGCGGATGAAACCGCGAGGCGTCCACTTGTTAATCAAGACATAGTTTTATCGGTCAAACAGACACTGACCGACATAATCGGTCAACTCGCACGTTATCGTTGCAAAATCAGTAACGTAACAAGCGACATCATCTGTTATATGACGCGTTTACGTCCTAAGATAAAGAAATATAATGTAATATAATGAATATCTGCCGCCTAGCTACTAACGGTGTGTTCCGGCAGTCTCACTTGAGAGCCAGCTCCATTCCAGGCTAGGTGTGCTTTACCATCTTCGACCACGCCTTCACTTAACATCAGGTGAGCTGTGTTTAAACAACTAGCTTGTCAACCATAAAAAAAAAATAATTATACATACATTAAAATCAGCTCTATTTTTATAATCTGTTCCACTGTTGGGTCTCTACACGGGGGTCTTCTCATGGTGGGAAGGGTAGGGCGTAGTATAGTCCACCATGCTAGCCAAGTGCGGGTTGGCAGACTTCAAACATCTTCGAGAACTTTTTATAATCAACTAGCTGCGCCTCGCGGTGTTACCCAGCTACACGTTTTCGGGATAAAAAGTAGCCTTTGTTCTAATCCAGAGTCTCAGCTACCTCCTTACCAAATTTTATCCAAATCCGTTGAGTAGTGTTTGAGTGAAAGAGTAAGAAACATCCATCCATACAAACTTTCACATTTTTGTATATGGGATTAGTGGGATTCTCGGACATGTGTACGTTTCTTCACGATGTTTTCTTTCACCGGCAGCGCAAGCCCATTGTTGGGGTTTGAACGGTGTGTGAACCGCCCGCGCAAACCACTGAGCTATTAACGTTACAAAAATCACATTTATAGATGCTCTTAATTTTTTTGCATTTCTTTCTGCCATAACAATTAAATCACAAGCGTCTTTGAGAAAAGGAATGCCTAAGGAATATCAATTACAGAACTTCAAACATACGCCCCTTTCACTGCATACAGAACAACTGATACAAAATCTATCATTACAACATACTAACTTGGTCTTATTCTGTGTAACGTAGCCTGCCTGGTAACTATTTACCAATCTGTGGCGGGTCGACGACCGGTGACGTCACGATCAGCTGGCACTGCATTCATAGTAACTATTATTGTATCTGTGACATTCGCTGGTAATGCATCCCGTCCAATAAAAACTATGAATGCAACTGCGGCATTGTTACGTAGTTTTTTGTATGTAAATCTAAAGAGGCGAACGAAACGCTCGCTTCATGGTCAGAAATAATGCTTGTCCATGACCATTGCATAAGTAACCAGAACTTTACGTAGTTAAGGGTTGGTTTGACGCTCATTACTTTGAGACATCGATAACTAGTACATATAGCAAAGTTTATACTATCTACTACTAATACTAGTAAGTAATTATGATTTTTTTGTCATGTCATTTTATTATGTGACAATATTTTTTGTATTGACATATTTTTATCTTGATAGTACATATTTCCATATTGACAATTTTTTAATAATTTATTTTCAATCAAAAATGTATAACATTAATTAACTTATTTTTTAGATTAATTTATTACATAATTAAAAATGCATGTACTTGCTGTTAAAAATAGTTAAATGTCGAAATCATTGACACTGGCAAAATGCACAAAGTGCGACGCCAAAAAAAAGAATAAAAATAAAAACTTGTATCGTACTGAACCAACTAAAGAAATCTAAACGTTTCAACCGATTAAACATCACAGTTCATTATTAATTAATCTACTTTTAATGATAGTAACAATTTCATTATTTTTTCTAGAAACTTACACGTGTATATTATGTACCTAGAAATGTTTTTTTATACTAGCGACCCGCCCCGGCTTCCCACGAGTGCAATGCAGATACTAATGTGGTGCATATGCATGTATTTTACATCTAAACCTTCCTCTTGAATCACTCTGTCTATTGATGGAAACCACATTAAAATCCGTTGCGTAGTTTAAAAGATCTAAGCGTACAGATGGCGGGAAGCGACTTTTTTAATACTATGTAAAGATTAGATGTTAAAAATGTTTTAAAATACAATACACGCAACGCCATCTAGTTTCAAAACAGATGATTTGGTGATGATGGCTAGATATTTTCTGTTTCTTTGTACCTACAATAAAGTTTCATTCTATTCTAGGAAATTCTTGCTGATTGTCTTACATTTGTAGAGTCACAGAGCTGATATAATAAGATCTTTTTATAAGACACCGTTTTTGGTCGCGTTCGTTCACCCCACAAGGTCGCCGGGCGGCCGACGACGTCTCACGCTTGTGTGCATTAAGCCTTACAAATACGATTGTAGTGTGCGTAGAGCTTTATAACGTTATAGGGTTACAGTGTACAAGTCCTTTTACTAGGAGGTTTAAATGTACGGTGAAAGCTGTGTGTTTCAGCCGACTACTCAATACAAATTTTATCGATTCCCTTTTAGCTTTGCTTTATGAGGAGTAGAGTGTGGATTCGATTTCCGCTTAGGACAAACTTATACTTTTTTTTTTACAGCGCCTTCTGACCCCAACCTAAGCAAAGCTATGGCAGTCGGACTACTGATAGAATACGTAAAAATACTTTTTTTTTGTAAATACGTACTTATAATAAATACAGAACACCCAGACAAAAATACAAAATACAAAATATTTTTATTGTAACCATAAATGATGCCTTATTAATAATATGTAACCCTGTCTGCTGCTTTAGCGAACGTAAGAAACATTTGTTTATATCACAAACTGTTTGTCCTGGGGGGGAATCGAACCCACGCCCTTCAGCTCTATGAATAAATGAATATTCTTGTCTAACCTCAATTTTTGTTTTGTTTCAGCCCAAATTGAGATAATACCTTGCAAGGTCTGCGGAGATAAGTCTTCGGGGGTCCACTATGGCGTGATCACATGCGAGGGATGCAAAGGATTCTTCCGGCGCTCGCAAAGCACAGGTCGGCGTCGATTCAAATATATTTAATAAATATTTATAGATTTAAGTTTGAACACCAACTCACTTGATGGTTAGCGACGGTGTAACCGTAGACGGAACATTATGATCTTGAAGAAATGTATTCCTTAAAAACGCCCGAATTGTAGTTTTCAGAAACAATAATTTA
This sequence comes from Biston betularia, assembly GCA_905404145.2. Taxonomy (NCBI): domain Eukaryota; kingdom Metazoa; phylum Arthropoda; class Insecta; order Lepidoptera; family Geometridae; genus Biston; species Biston betularia. The sequence continues at coordinate 4,305,858 of FR989889.1, read as the reverse complement.
GCGATGATAGCTCAGTGGTTAGCGCGGTATGTTCGTATGCCGAAGTGCGTGGGTTCAAACCCCAACAATGAGCTTGAGCTGCCGGTGAAGGAAAACATCTTGAGGAAACCATAGCGTGATGGTAGGGTACTTTCTAGTACTCGGTTGGCTAGCTACCACCCTCAAGTTGAAAAGCTAATCTCTTTCGTACCAAAACATATTCATGTTCCATCCTAGATCGCATCGTTGTTCAATATCAGGCAGGATGTGGTCAAACGCGAACCTATTCTATGTAAAAAATAGCATGAATGATTTGGCATAACATATTTCCGCATAACAACTATCAGAATAATTGTAAACAAATAACTACAAATATAGAAATCACGCATTAGAATCAGTATGCATAAAAACATTTAGCATAAATTGTACAGCTTGTAAAAGACATAACAATAAATATTGATTTAAATGTGCAATAAATACATTAGTACGTCCTACGTAAAACATTTTTTTTTACACTTTGAATTAATTTATTCGCGACTCATTAAGGGTGGCCCAAAGGCCGCCCCGTAACTTAACCTATTGCCACTTTTGCCATAGTTCAATATATAATATTACAGTGGTTAGTCCAAAACACAATCAGCACTAAGAAAATTATGCGTACTTTATCAGTTCTGGGAATAATGAAATTGAACAAGTTTCTTGTTTTCTAGGCTATATCTGGATCATTTATAGGTAAAAGTAATAAATAAATATCGTAGGACATTACACACAGCGCCATCTGACCCCAAACTAAGCAAAGCTTGTACTATGGAAGTCAGATAACTGATAGAATAACTACTCAAAGATATCTCCTAGTCTCTTAGTATCTAATTATTATTTTTACTTACTTACTATATTTTTTTTTTAAACTTAATTGGGTTACAATCTTTCCGTCTGTTCTCTAGATGTATCGTGTTTTCCTATTCTTTTTTTTTGTTGCCTGGAAAAGATCGCTTTTAGTGATAAGGCTGCCACTTGTGGCACTAGAATACACTACTACACACTTTTGGTGTGTACAATAAAGAGCTTCTTTCTATCTATCTTCGATAATATATTCGCTTCAGGCGAGGAGTTGGTCAAACGCAAATTTATACGTTTAAAAAAAATGCTTAATTAATAACATGCTCTACAATATAAATCTATGCATAATGTTTATCTGTTATGCCAAATTCCTATAGCAGGCGAACAGAACTCTGTCCCAAAACATCATTAGGGGGCCATCCATAATTTACGTCACACGAATTTCATGTTTTTTTCCCCTCCCCCGTCCTTTCTGGTCACATTTGTGAGGGGGTCTCACCTACCTAGTGTGATGACACATATTTTACATTTAGAAATTTATGAAATTATATATAAAATATTACAGTCATATTATTGTCCCATTATATTCTATTTCATGTACTTAAAACGTCCTATTTTTTTCGAGACTATAAAGAAGTTCACCCCGTATGTATTTTGAAAAAAAGTGATGTTACAAAATTTGGGACCTATCCCCCTTGTCACACAATGTAACACTTCTTCGACCCCTCCCTCCCCCTAAACGTGTGACGTAATTTATTGAGGGCCCTTTATGCGAAATACAATTATGCCAATATTTTTTTAAATCTAGCAGCCAATGTAAAGTTATTAACACAGTTGTACATTTCAGTAGTGGTGAACTACCAGTGTCCCCGGAATAAATCCTGTGTGGTCGATCGAGTCAACCGCAATCGATGCCAGTATTGCCGACTACAGAAATGCTTGAAGCTGGGCATGAGCCGCGATGGTAAGTACTGTTACTTTATTTATACTACTTGTTTAACACGAACTGTGATCTCGCGATTTGTACGGTATGCAAAGTACTTTAAATATTTTTTTTTAAACAGGAAAGAATTATTTATTTATTAAACAAAATAAAAAACCTTAAGTTAATGCTATTTACAAAATTTATACAAAAAACGTTCGTCAGAGGAGGGATATGTGGCCAGAATGCTGGCAGCATTGCCACGCTGGATGGCAATGCTTAGCTTTTGACTAAAGTAGATGCCAGTATTCTGGTCACCTGAAGCCTCTACTAAACTAACTTTGACTATGCTAACAGTTGTTTTTTTACGATTTTATGATGTCCATAGTGAAAGTTGTTGATATTCATAAATTCTATTAATAAGGTCACTGTACGTCATTTGGGTAAAGTACACCCTAAGCATATAACCCTGTATCAATACTATTTTTAGGGTCCAGTACCCAAAGGGTAAAACAGGACCCTATTACTAAGACTCCGCCGTCCGTCCGTCTGTAACCAGGCTGTATCTCATGAACCGTTATAGTTAGACAGTTGAAATTTTCACTGATGGTGTATTTCTGTAGCCGCTAAAACAACAAATACTAAAAATTAAATAATTATTTAAGGAGGGCTCCCATACAACAAACTTGATTTTTTTACCGTTTCTTGCGCGATACTAATAACGGCGACATGTAGACGCTTTAACTATTTACAGAATATTTAGTTTTATTATAGTGGTACGGAACCCTACGTGTGTGAGTCCGACTAAACTTGGCCGGTTTTTTTGTAGTGATGGTAACGCAGTCGGTTCACACGAGGGGCGTGGGTTCAATTTCCAAACTTGAGCTGTCGGTGAAGGAAAACATCTAGAGGAAATCATAGTATAGGGTCCCGTTTTAACTCTTTGGGTACGGAACCCTAAAAACAAAGTAACACCGCAGCTAACAGAAATTATTACAATAATAGTAAAAAGGTAAAAAGCACGTGGCTGTCGTATGAGGAAGCGAGAGCGGGGTCAACGTCCTGTTATCAGTGCTGATAACGTTATGTTTATACAACTGACGGCTTTACACTGAGCTATTATACGAGCGACTGCGAAAAAGCATCGGAGCTATTTACGAGAAACCTTTTTAGAAAAAAAGTTTTTTTTTAATGTCGATTTTTTAAATCTAGAACAAAATAGAAAACTTGAGTGGGAGTTTTGGCGGGAACGCGGGAAGAGTCGTGTCGCTCCGTTGTATTTTTTCCGAAACTAGTGTTTTGTCGAGTGTTTATGTTTAAAAATGGTGGTGTTTTATTCATAAAGTGCCGTATCACAAGCGCGAGTGTGGGAAAATTATGTAATGTGGTGAAACATGACTTTTCGTGTTGCTTCTAAAACTCCATCGAAGCTTTATAGTAAAGTCGCCACTACTTTACTAAAGCATGACAGGACTTGACTGACACGGACTGTACTTGACCAAGACTGGACTTTGACTATAATTTTAGCTACGAGGACACTTATTTAACTTTTGAAACTTGAAAATATATAAATACTTGACACTGGCAAATGCTAAAAGGCGACGCCAAAACCAAAGAAAAAAAAAATCTTGTGTGGCACAATGCACGAAAGGTGCTATGGTCGAAAAAAATACAACTAAATAATATTCAATAGTCGCAGTAACAAACTAAAATAAAATCTATCTATATCTACACTATTATAAAGAGGAAAGATTTGTTTGTTTGTATTGAATAGGCTCCGAAACTACTGGATCGATTTCAAAAATTCGTTCACCGTTGGGAACCTTCACTATCCGGGTGACATAGGCTACTTTTTATCCCTGTATTCCCACGGGAGCGAGAATTACGCGGGTGAAACCGTGAGTCGTCCGCTAGCATCTAGTAAAAATGTTGTCCAAAATAGCAGATCATTACAAAAATAAACAAACATACATACACCGCGGGGTGCAGCTAGTATTACATATGTGAAATTTTGGATGGATGGACGTATGGATGTCTGTTACTCTTTCACGCAAAAATTACTGAACGGATTTGGATGAAATTTGGAATGGAGGTAGCTGACACCCTGGATTAACACATAGGCTACTTTTTATCCCGAAAGCATGTAGCAGGTAACACCGCGGGGCGCAGCTAGTATTATAAATGTGAAAGTTTGGGTGGATGTTTGTTACTCTTTCACGCAAAAATTACTGAACGGATTTGGATGAAATTTGGTATGGAGGTAGCCGAGACCCAGGATTAACACATAGACTACTTTTTATCCCGAAAACATGTAGCGAGTAACACCACGGGGCGCAGCTAGTTCGTTATAATTTGGTCGCACAAAAAACTGTGTCATCGAGTCATCGAGTTACCGTGCCTCATACCTACGTCATTCACGCTAGTGTTGGGAAACTCACGTCATCGCACGCATCGTCGATGCCGAGCAATGCAGACTGCATGCGAGTTGCATGATGGTATGTCGACTCCCGGATGGGTGATGAAACAGCTCTATTGTTTGTATATATAAATTGTACTTACTAGCGGCGTCTCGCGGCGACAATTCCATTTATTTTCTAGCAGAAAAAAGTGCTTATATCATACTAGCCGCGCCCCGCGGTGTTACCTGCTACATGTTTTCGGGATAAAAGAGTAGCCTATGTGTTAATCCAGGGTCTCAGCTACATCCATACCAAATTTCATCCAAATCCGTTCAGTAGTTATTACGTGAAAGAGTAACAAACATCCATCCATCCAAACTTTCACATTTATAATATTAGTGGGATTTCGATAATTAAGTCTTGTTTTCACTTTTTTTCATGATGCGTTTGATCGTCATCTCACTCTATAAAACGTCACTTTATTCTATTGTCAAGAGTTTTCGCTGCGCATGCTAAGTAAGGATTTTTTTAAAATTTTCACAGCTTGAGTTACATTATTGAATTTTCCATACGGATCCCTAATTGTTTTTTAAATAAAATATAGCCTATATCCTTCATGGATAATGTAGCATTCTAATAATGAAACAATTATTAAGATCGGTCCAGTAGTTTCGGAGCCTATTCAATACAAACAAACACTTAAATCTTTCCTCTTTATAATAGTAAGATAGATAAATAAATACAGCAAACAAATAATAAATATTGTCATAGGACTATAGACAGAGCAGAGCTAACTAAGCAGAGCTTGTGTGATGGAAGTCAGATAACTGATAGAATACATAAATACTTTTTTTTTTGTAAATACATACTTATAATACATACAGAACACCCAGACACAGAACAATCATTTGTTTATTCACTAAATGTTTGCCCTGAGTGGGAATCAAACCCACGTCCTACAGCTCTCAAGGCAGATATACTACCAACGAGCCAACGGGGCTGTCAAATAAATATGATATACTACTTAATATAAAGGCCAGGTGTGCTTCACCATCTTCGGCCACACCTTCACTTAACATCATGTGAGCTGTGGTCAAACACCTAACCATGAAAAAAAACCATCTATAAAATATACAACAACCTAAAAATATAGTAAGTATATGTATCTATCTACTCGAGCGATATCTCATTATGCAACAATACGAGATCTCGTGCGATGTCGAGGGTCTTGTGCAACACCATGTAGCTGTAGAGATGGGTGGCATTGTTATGTGTAACTAATTTTATCGATATTTCGTTAAAATGTATTGAAAACATGTAGCGGGTAACACCGCGGGGCGCTGCTAGTGTATTATAAGTATGCAATTACAAAAAAATAACAGGAATCTAACTTCCATAGTACAAGCTTTGATAGTGGTAGATCTCCTTAGCAGGAGTTCGTCTAGGTAGGTACCACCGCAGTACCAGTTATTCTGCCGCTGTGTAAGCATTACTGTGTTCTAGTTTGAAGGGCACTGCAGCGAAATTACTGGGCTGTTGGGACTAACCATCGAAAGTCTCAAAGTAATGAGCGCCAAAGCAGCGATGCCCTGTACTTTGTTTTGCTGCTCAAAGTTCTGTGTATCGCTGCAATGGTCATGGACAGGCGTTATCTCTTACCATCAGGACAGCGTCTCATTCGTCTGATTAAAAAAATAAAGCTATTTTCCATATAAAACTGGTGTGTATTATCGAATACAGTTTTTGAAATAATCAAAAATAAGCTACGTTTAACTTGCTCTAAAAACGAATTTTGTTAACGAGTAGTTTAAACAGCGACGCTATAAAAAACCTGAACATTTCAAAAGTAGTATACCGCCTCACTTTCTCTTTCACTGAAAGGTTAACAACTGCCCTACTTTCCGAATACAAATACATACACCCACACTTACACACCCCTACATATAAATAAACTTTCTTAAGGAGCTGACAGACCTACATTTAGTTGGGATATTAAGCATTTAATGCTTTCTGATTTAAAAAACCATTCATCATCAGTTCATCATCACCCTTTTGTAGTCCACTGCTGGACATAGGCCTCTCTCACGCCACCCAGCCCGATCTTCGGCTTTCCGCTTCCATCCACCGCCAGTTTTCCTACGTCTATCTTTTTTTTTTTTTATTTAAAAATAATGAGACGCTCTCCTGATAGTAAGAGATAACGCCTGTCCATGACCATTGCAGCGATACACAGAACTCTGATTAACAAAACAAAGTCCAGGGCATCACTGCTTTGGCGCTCATTACTTTGAGACTTTAGATGGTTAGTCTCAACAGCCCAGTAATTGCGCTAGCTGCAGTACCCTTCAAACCGGAACACAGTAATGTTTACACACTACTGCTTAGCGGCAGAATAACTGGATAACTATATTATAACTATATCGTCGCTACATCTAGTCTCAGGGCGTCCTAAGCTACGTTAAGTTACGCTAAAGATCATTTAATTATTGTCTTTGAAATGTATTTATTTGTGTTTGACCTAAATTGATACAACTTTGTACTCGTCACGATCCTGCGTTGTTTCCGTCTCTTTGCTGGTATTTTTGTCATTGCATAGTAACAATTGGCTTAAATTTCAGAACGCCGTAAAAATCCTTAGCGATATCTGTAGATGCTATATGTTCTTACATCCCAAGAATTTTCTAATTAACTCAACCTCCGGCAGCTTGTTCTGGTAATTTCAACCGTCCTCGACCTTATCGTCACTTATCATCAGCCATTTCCCTCGGACCATATCCTCACAGTGTAAAATATTATGTGCAATTTTACAACAGTCGAAAATATTTTATCTCAGTGGTTAGCGCGGTAGGTTCGCATGCCGAAAAGCGTAGGTTCAACAATGAGCTTGAGCTGCCGGTGAAGGAAAACATCGCGAGGAAACCATAGCATGGTGGTAGGGTTCTTACTAGTTCTCGGCTGGCTAGCTACAACCCCTAAGTTGAAAATCTGCCGCCAAGCATCTATCTAGAGTGTTCCGGCAGCCACTTCCATTCCAGGCTAGGGGTGCTTTACCATCTTCTACCACCCCGTCACTTAACATCAGCTGAGCTGTGGTCAAACACCTAGCCTGTCAACCATTAAAAACAAAAGCTATATTCAAACTATCGATAACTTAGTGACATCACTAACAATGGCACAATATCGGAGGCGCGAAGCGTAACATCGTGTATCAAGTTTTTGTTCGATACGTAACTTAGTATTACTTAGTAGTTAGTACATACCTGATACCTTAGTATTTCATGCTAAGTTATTGATGTAATACAAAATGCTTCCATTATCATACTTTTGCAAGTGTTAAAGATTTCTTATACTTATTTAAAACTAGGTGCGCCCCGCGGTACATGTTTTCGGGATAGAAAGTAGCCTATGTGTTAATCCAGGGTCTCAGCTACCTCCGTACCGAATTTCATCAAAATCCATTCAGTAGTTTTTGCGTGAAAGAGTAACAAACATACATCCATGCATTCTTACAAACTTTCGCGTTTATGGTATTAGTAAGAGTAGGATAGTAGGTATAATATTAGGATGAAAATGAATCTCTGTTTCCATTGGTCGCACAATAATAACTTGAAAACGACTTTATCGATTTGATCGATTTCATTTTTATTTTATAGTTTTCTAATACATTTGTAAAAGGTCTTTACGGAAAGGAAAATTAAGCGAATTACGCAGAAAAGATAAACATTTCAGATTTTTTTTGGATAAACTCCACGCGGACGAGTTCGCGGGTAACAGCTAGTTACAGATAATTCCCAATGCTTCGTATCCGGTGCGGTAGAGCGTCCTTTCCGTTTAAGTCACAGTCAAAATCACACAAAGTCAGAGTCCAGTCCGGTCATGTTCTACTAAAGCAGTAGTAATTTTACTTTATCTTTTTTTTATAATAGATTGGCTTGCGTTTGACCGCCATCCATGAAGTTCCGGATATAACGTTAAAAGGCTTGTGTAATAGAATTGAATTAAAAAAAAAAGGTTTTTCGTAGTTCCGGCAGCCATTAAATGTAAATCGCTGCCGGATGCTGCACTGGCAGCCAAGCTAGATTATTTGTTACGATATTTTCAGTTAAAACTGTAAAAACACGAGACCTCTTTGTTTCAACACTATTCCATTGTTAATACTTTAATTGTTTTAAACAAAACGCTTAGAAACTTAACAGCCGAAACTAGCACAATATACTGTAGTTCACTGTACTGAATGTAAAACCAGAAATACAAGGCCTTGGATATCTCGGAAGCTATTTCTGAATACAGCTCAAAATAAATTGGACAAAATACTCAAGCTACGTTCTAGAATTTGTATTAGGGTAAATCAATTTATTGTAAAAGAAAGTAGACTCTAATGTAATCACTTAGAACTCCTTTTCAGAAATTAAAAACTAAGACGCTACATAATAGAGAAAAAGAATAAAATATTTACAAATTTATCGCCAGCCAATTCTAATTTTCGCATTTACCATTTTCCTTATGACGCTTGCTAGGAGGAAAGATATACAATATTTATATATAGTTTATTTGTGTAGTTTAAAAATGTAATGATTATTTTACTACAATTATTTGTGGCAAAAATTGTAAAAATAATAACCTATATTTGCATCGTATGGTGGCCTGGACTGGATGCTCACTTTTAGCGATAAGCCGCCGTATATTTATTTTGCTGCTGATGTACAATAATTTCTATCTAAATAAACAAAAAAAAAAATAACTTCCTGTCTTAGTCGTAAATTGTGTTGTGATTTAAAAAAAAAAAGTAGATTGAGATACACTGTACTTAAACATATCTAATACTAGCGGACGCCTCGCGGTTTCATCCGCGTAGTTCCCGTTCCCGTGGGAATACAGTGATAAAAAGTAGCCTATGTCTAGCTTCCCAACGGTGAAAACGTTTTTGAAATCGGTCCAGTAAAATCGTAGCCTATTCAATACAAACAAACAAATCTTTCCCCTTAAAATAGTAAAGACAACAGAAAAATATAAACTTAAAAAACATGTAGTCACATCTGGCGGTATTATATAAAAGAAAAACAATAACTAGTTAAGAAAAAAAAACGATCACAGACTAAAATATCATGAAATTTGTGGGCGAGGTCTCTGGCAATGATAACTGGCAGTCACCCGCGCTAACATTTAAAAATCGAATCGGAAAATCTAAAAAGGTTTCATCGCATCGCAGAGCGCGCAACGGTACTGCGTCTCATCCACGTCACTATACGCCTATACGTGTCTCTATACGTCAGAGTTCGAGGGTTCGTTGTGCCAGTAGGCAGTGTGCCAATGGCCGTACTTACCCACACATAGAAAACTATCGTAACGCACACTGGTTCACGAGCGCACACGTCCGCGCGGCTGGCGTTCATACTTTCGCACACAGTGACCGTCTTTGTGTGAAAATATTGAGTAATACGCGTTTAAATGTTTTAATAAGCGTGCATCATTATTCCTATTGTGTTGTGTCTTGTTTTACCCGATTTTTGAAGCGTTTTTGTGGAATTATTCTATGGGAATTTGTGTGGAATGAGGTTCACAGTTATGTCATAGTTTTTCGCGATGGCAGCGCTTGCGGTGCTAAGTAGCGGAACTATATGTGCTGTGTAATTAAATTGGTCTCGTGGGAAATTATTAACACGGATATTAATGTTATGAGTAAAGAGCATCAAAGTGTGTTAATAGTTTAATTTCAGAATTAGTTGTTAAGAAATTTCAAATAATAATTTACAGTTTTTGTGGTTTCTTGCGAGCTGGAAAAATATAATGTTAGTAGACATGTATTTGTACGGATTTTTTTTCCGGATGCCATACAATATTACGCTAGTAACTTAAACAAATTTCGGCTAGTGTTTTTGTGTAAAAAATAATTAAATAGATTAATAAATTTTAAAACATATTAACTAACAAAAAACGTACATAATATGTAGCTAAATTTTATCAGTTACTCAGACAGTCCCAATATTATAATCAGTGTGTTTACTATCTTCGAATTTATCATCATCATTTAACATCAAGTTATTTATAGTTAAACATCAAGCTTATTAAAAATACAAAATAAATATCGACAAAAATACACGCTAGTATAAATACTCACTAATATTATAAAGGCGAAAGTTTGTGAGTGTGTAACTGTGTTTGTATGTTTATTACTTTTCACGCTCAAACGGCTGGACAAATTTTGATAAAATTTAGTATGGAAGTAGCTGAATCTTGATTAACACATAAGCTTACGTTTTATCTCGAAAACTGAGGGTAAAGCCGCGAGGCGCAGCTTGTCAAATAACATTCCTAAGATTTCGTGTATGTTATTAACTTCACCAGGATTCTACCATGACAACTTGCGAAATAAACTTTCAAGTTTTCGACAGCAAAATGTACAAAAATATTCAGTGACTAGCTGCGCCCCGCGGACATGAACCGCTACATGACAGCTCTGTTGGCTCATTGGTAGCATGTCTGCTTCAAGAGCTGTAGGGCGTGGTTCGATTCCCACCCAGGACAAGCATTTTGTGATATAAAACAAATGTTTGTTCTGTGTCTGGGTGTATTGTATGTATTATAAGTATGTATTTACAAAAAAAAAAAAGTATTTAAGTATATTATCAGTTATCTGATTCCCATAGTACAAGCTTTGCTTAGTTTGGGGTCAGATGGCGCTGTGTGTAATGTCCTACGATATTTATTTATTTATGTTTTCGGGATAAAAAGTAGCCTATGTGCTAATCCAGGGTCTCAGCTATCTCCATACAAAATCCGTTCAGTAGTTTTTGTGTGAAAGAGTAACAAACATCCATTCAAACTTACATATTTCCAATATTAGTGGGATTTATGTTACTCTCAGTTTTCGTTTACGCCCGGAGCGATGATCCATTTACATACATATTTTAATATAGAAAACTCGATACATTTTTTTTTCGTAAAATGGTATGCCTAAACCCACTAGCACGAAAATTTGCAAGAAAAATGTACGAATACAGACAATAAAGCTTCGATAAGAGTGTGGAGCATAAAATGAAACTGTTCTTGTCCATACATTTTACTATCGTTCTCGTATTAGCAAATTACTAGCGTGTATCATAACCCAGTTACTTATTCGATATCCATTGAACACTGCTTTATTTGTTCACAGCGGTGAAATTCGGCCGCATGTCGAAGAAACAACGTGAGAAGGTCGAAAATGAGGTGCGTTACCATCAAGCGCAAATGCGCGCGCAAACCGACGCCGCCCCAGACTCAGTCTACGATGCTCAGCAACAAACACCGTCATCTAGCGACCAATTCCATCACTACAAGTGAGTAGCGCCATCTCGTGTCGAGTAAATAGACGTAGATTGGACAACCCAGCTCGGTGTGGAAATAAGCAAGTTGCAATTTTTGAAGTAAAGTTAAAAGAAAAATAAATTGTAAAGAACGGTTTTGTGTTACTACGTAATAATGACTGACTGACATGTTAGAACGTAGGGATCAGTCGGCAATATGTTCTTGACATTTGTCAAATATGTCAGCCTGTCATAAAGTATACTTCGAAATTTCAAATTAACTTGTATGTGAAAACTTTTAAAACTGTTTTAAAATAGATTAATTTTTGATTAATTTTTTTAACCGATATCAAAAATTGTTTTCTATCTTATGCGATGAAACGAGTGGGTTTTCCAGTCTTAAAGTAGCGACATCTATCGGCTAGTCGCGGTGATTTTGTAAGTATATCCTGTTCCCCATACATGTCACTACACTACAACAGATGGCGTTACTTGCACTGGCTTGAAAGTTCTGCTTTCAGAAAATTAAAGAAAACGGAGTGGTTACAAGGTCGAAACAATTTTTTGTGTATTGGCAAAAAGTGGAAATGGTCGTTAGGTGAATACAATTTCTGAATTATTGTTTTGCTCGGCAAAATCAAACATAAATTCAATATTATCAAAATGATTAAGTTTATACCAAAAAAATCTGGGGTAGTGTCGGTTTCAGATACAAAAAAATAACTCTGGCGATGTTATTGTACGATGAAAACGATACGTAACTAAAACATCTGTAGTTATAAACTACAGAAATACTGCATAATGATGTATTGTTATATAAAACTTTACGCAACAAATCGTAAAGCGAAACAAAGTTGTTAATTTATTAATGATATCAACAAAAAAAACAATGTCAACATTTTTATCATTGCTAAAAGTTAAATAAACAAAGCAATATCATCGATCCTAAATTAAATATCGTAAATTCTTTACCGTGGACATACCGCCCGCAGCTCGCTGAATATCGCAGACTTGCCGAAATGGAGTCCAAAAGCGCTGATCCCACTTCTGACCCTGCTTATGAGACCCCAAGCTCTACTGACCAGTTCTCTACCGTACAGACCGGCCAGTACAAGTAAGTGACGCCATCTGCTGTTGAATTTATGAATATACAAGACAGGATGGTAGCGACATCTTTTGTTCGGTAACGGTGAATCGGTGGAAGAGGTTTACGCATGACTTTAAATTTTTTCCACCATGTCATTTGTCAGTACCTAAAGTTTTCAAAGTAATGTCACTACAGTTCTGTTGACGTCAATTCGGCAACAGATGTCGTTGCTTGTATTATTGCCGAGAAATGCTGCTACGGATGACGAACATTGTCAGAATTGTGGTTGTTTTGACAAAATCTTCAGTTTTGCCGCTCATAGCTGGTGTCAGGTGGGTTTGAGGGTATGTCCATGGTGAGAATTATTAGTAGCCTCGCTGTCATTAAACATTGACTGGACTTTAGCTTTTTGTTTCATTATAAGGAATATTTCTTAAAGAATTTTTGTGATTGGTCCGTATTTGACAGCCAGGTTCGTTATAACTTTTACTGAAAAATTCTTACCCTGGACAAAATCAATACAGGCCTATCAGATTTTATCCGACCGACGAAAAGCGGCCATGACACCTCAAGAGACTGATGTTGCGCCAGATTCTGTATACGATACCTTACAGCAGCCCAGAAGTTCAAACGACCAATTTTCAGGATACTACAATGTGTGAGTACTGCCATCTGTTGTAACTAAATGAGAACTAAACAGATAGAAAACGTATTTTTGATTTAATGATTGTCATTATTTTCGAAAAGCCCTGTTAGAGAAGTATTTTTTTTTATGGTTGATAAGCTTTGCGTTTGACCACAGCTCAAACACGTATATTTAGTTTAATGATTGTTAAACGACATTATTTTCGAAAAGCCCTGATAGAGAGGTATTTTTTATGGTTGACAACAGCTCATCTGATGTTAAGTGCGTGCTCGAAGATGGTAATTACACAAAGCTTGGAGTGGAACTGGCATTCAAGTGTGGCTGCCAGAACACATAGTTAGGTGCTTGGTGACAGATTTTTAACTTGAAAGTTATATTATTTTGTTGATCAGTTAAAAGCAGCATTACTTTTATGTGCAATAATAAATATCGTTAGCTTCCTACACCAAAATTTTAAATTTATTGCTTACGGTTTTTTTTTTTTTTTTTTTTTTTTTTTTTTTTTTTAATGTAAATGTAATGAGACGGTCGAGGCGCTCTCCTGATGTTAAGAGATAACGCCTGTCCATGACCATTGCAGCGATGCACAGAACTTTGAGTAACAAAACAACGTCCAGGGCATCGCTGCTTTGGCACTCATTACTTTGAGACTAGATGGTTAGTCTCAACAGCCCAGTAATTTCGCTAGCTGCAGTACCCTTCAAACCGGAACACAGTAATGTTTGCACACTGCTGCTTGGCGGCAGAATATCTGGTACTGCGGTGGTACCTACCTAGACGACCTCCTGCTAAGGAGATCTACCACCAAGTAAAACTGTATATGTATTGAACTTTAGATTATACAATTCAATAGGTTTCTACTTGTAGCTATACTATCAAATGTCAATATTTTTGTGTTTAAATTCTGATATTGTTGCGACGCTCGCGTACAATAAACATTAAAATTACATTAAGACAAAAATGTTCGTTATTAGAGGAAAAACATTTATAACCTGCAAAGGAATACAAAGGACGGATATTGCCATCTATCGGCTAGTAGAGGAATTAGTATTTTAATTTACTATTCTACCGGATTACTGTCGCTTTTTTCTTTTAATTTTGTAGCAGTGATAGCTCAGTTGTTAGCGCGGTCGGTCACACGCCGAAGGGCGTGAGTTCAAAGCAATGAACTTGAGCTGCCAGTGAAGGAAAATATCTCGAGGGAAGCATATCACGGTGGTAGGGTATTTTCTAGTACTCGGCTAGGTGCCCCCCTCAAGTTTAAAATCTGTCACCAAGCACCAAACGGAGTGTTCCGATAGCCTCACTTGAAAGCCAGTTCTATTACAGGCGAGGTGTGTTTTACCATCTTCGACCACACCGTCACTTAATATCAGGTGAGCTTTGGTAAAACACCTAGCTAGCTTGTCGACAGTAAAAAAAAATATTACAATCGTTTCTGTCGATAATACTAATTATAGTAAAAATCGGAGTCAACTAAAATCATAGTTAAAAAGACCACGGTGGCGCTAAAACACTGCAGTGACAAATTTTAGAACTAAACCCAACGTTCGTGATGAAAACACTGATTCCCTACTGTAATAAATAATTATTATTGCAGTTGACATTTTTTGTAGCGGTTCTTTTTGCTTTAGTACATAAACTACAATAATCTTGCTTACCAGGTAACTAACCGTATACCGTAAGCTTAACGGTATTAGGAATAGCGCCACCTAGTACCGGGTAGCGGTATTAAGTAATAGTTTCCTATTAGCCGAGATAGATGGCAGTTTAGTGGCATTCCTTATATATTATGCCAATGCCTTGAAGTTTTATTATGGCATAAAATGATTTAATGGCAGCTAGCAGCATTTCCTTTCGCATTCTATTTTAATAATCTATATTGTCTTATTTTAGTAAATAATAATGTACTTTAGCAACAGCTTATCAAATCTAATATTATCTTCCGCGAGTTTTAAATAATTCTAAATATTTAAAGCTAACATTACAGTTACATAATTATACATTTATGTATGTATAGAAAAATGACTTTTACTTTGGTGTTATGAATAAAATATTTGTATTTGTAGATTTAGTCATTGCCTAGTGATAGGTATTGGATATAATATTGTTTGTTAATTTAATAAAATTATTAATTTAACGGATACGGTCCCCATATACGCACACTACAATGACCGTAGTTTGTTGAATTTTTTTTTTACATTTTAGTTTCGAAAACTTTACGAAAAGATTTTTGCCTACATAGTAGAACCTTCTTTTAGAATATAATTTTAACTCTTCTAATTTTAAGATGGGTAAGGCCATTGCCCACCCTTCTGGCCAAATGCGGGTTGGCAGCTTAACATAATATATCTTCAACAAAATTAAGAATTCTAAAAAATGTTTTTTTCGCTTTGCGCGATATTTTCCTTCAAGGTTTAACAAATACCAGTAAATACTGAAATCTAGCTTTCACGTCAACTTGTGCCTCATTAAAAATCTGCCTTCAAGCACCTAACGGTGTGTTCCGACTACACTTAAGAGTCAGGTTCGTTTCAGGCTGGGTCTGCTTACCATCGTCGACCACACATCAAGTTTTTGACGGCCCCCTTGGTTGAAGAGGGCGTGGGTTCGATTCCCGCCCAGGACAAACATTTTGTGGTAGAAACAAATGTTTTTTCTGTGTCTGAGTGTTCTGTATGTATTTACAAAAAAACTATTTATGTATTCTATCAGTTACCTGACTTCAATAGTACAAGCTTTGCTTAGTTTGGGGTCAGATGGCGCTGTGTAATGTCCTACGATATTTAAAAAAAAAGTGAGCTGTAATCAAACACCTAGCCTGTCATCTATAAATAAACCTTTTTGTTTAGGCTTTTCAGAAATTTTGAATTTAGTAGAGTCATCATAAATACAATTCCTATAACAGTATAAATTACTATTTAAATTTAAAATACCTATTTTTGTATTGAGCCACCGTTAATATTTGTAAAAATGAATATTCCAGTTACCAGAACTACAGTTCGCCGATATCCCCGTATGCGTACAACAACGCAGGCCCGGCGCTCCCGCTCCAGCCGCCACCGCAGCCCTACGAGGTGCCCGACATGAACGCAGACTCCACTACCTACGAGCCTAAACAACCTGGCTTCATCGACGCAGAGTTCATTAGTCACGGTAAGAAATACAAATAACAATAAAAAAAAGAAGAAAAATAACCAGTAACGATATGTATTTTTCTCAAAAATGCTTGGAAATTTGAGCATTATTTCGATTTATCTTCGAGATAAATCGAAATTTCTGTACTGGCCAAATACACTGAGCAGCGGCCTGCAAAAGTTGTATGAAAATCCACATCTGTCGTGGTTTAGCAGCCAAATAAATTAAAAAGTAAACTCGTCTCTGTCTCAGATTAAAAACTACTACTTTAATCTGAGATCTCTGTTGTGTAATTTAATAAATGGAATGTTCTTTTACTTCATAACATGGCAACCATGGAGGTAACTTATCAAAGGTTTTATTTAAACGAACTGGCTTGCAAATCTTCGAGCGTACAGGGCTGGTTTATTTATCTGAGTTGCAAATAGAAAGCTAATTTCCGCGCATTATTTGAGAAAAGTACTATACAAGACTTGGCCACAACTAGCCAGTGATGGATATTACTTATCCGATTTCGATGATTGAATTGATTCGATTATTTTTTTCTGCTTTTATTGGGTCGCAATTATTTAAACTTACGGCCTAATAAGTTGGAAGATAAAGTGCTTAATATTACTATAAATCTAACCCAACTAACCTATCCTAAGCTAACTAACTATTAACAGATGAACCACAAAAAACAACTACAATCGTCCGACCATCCTGTTCCACTACAACATCTACAGCGACAACGTCAACGTCAACCCTACGTCAAACAGCGATCGCGGACCGACGGCTAGAGTTTGACAGATACGATGACAGAATCTGTCAGTCACCTGTCATTAACATCAAGCAAGAGATCAAGCCGGAAACGTCAATGGGAGTAGAGAACTTGGTTGCTAGCTATAGTGTCGACTCCACAACGTTTTTACACTCCCCTATACAACACAGCCCCATGGATATACAGAACTCTGTGCTCGTGTCAGGCCCGAGCTCTGTCAGTTTGACAAGCGAAGAGCTAAGTCCTGATGACTTGACGTCAAGCAGCGGTCAGAGACTGATGGATCCATTGAACATGAACATGAGTGGGCTGGGAATGGTTAACCCAAACGCAGTGTCGAATAGAAGACATCACCCGAGCCATAGCAATGACGATTTACCTTGTGAGTTATCGAGGGCGTTAAAGCGCCATTTTGAATATTCAGTTAAAATTCAGACTTCAAAAAAACATTTTCGTAAAAAAATACTTAGTAAAATTTTGAAAAGGATTTCATTTACTCTACAAAATAGAGTTGAGAACCTTCCTCCTTTTTGGAGTCGGTTTAAAAAAAAGCACATAATTAAATTTACAAGACTATCTCAGCTTAAATATATATTAAATTAATAAAATATAATGAAACCATTTTTGAAGTCGGTTATACGATACAAAATTTAACTGAATAATCACGAAAGTGCTTTTTAAAATTAGGGTAGTTGTAAATTATTTTGCTATTTATTTATGTCTAGTAATCTTTGTAGTATAGTTCTAGTACAATAATGTTATAGCTACCAATTTTTTTTGTTACTTTTGTTGCAAAATTCGTTTATCTATGTAGTTATATACATTTTTCTTTTGTTTTGTATAAATATCGATTTGGCTATCCGCTTGTGTTGTAGTGATTGTTGTATTATTTTGTAATTTTATTTCATTTTTATGAAATAAATACAATAAATAAATAAATTTCGTAGGACTATACACACAGCGCCATCTGGCCCCACACTAAGCAGAGCTTGTGTGATGGAAGTCAGATAACTGATAGAATACATAAATACTTTTTTTTTGTTGTAAATACATTAATATAACACATACAGAACACCCAGACACAGAACAAACATTTGTTTATTCACAAAATGTTTACCCTGAGTGGAATAGGAATCAAAGTTAGTTGTTTATAAATCCTATATGGGTTGTAAGCTTGAGAGCTTGAGATTTATCGAGGTATAAATAAATCGAGGTCAAAAGTAAATAAAAAAAAAAATGTAACTTAAAATAATATTTATTAACATTACAAATCATAAACAAGTTAAAAAAGAAAACACTTATTTCTTTTTCCTAACAAAATACTTTCACTTGATTCTGATAAATGTTTCCATCATCTTATATGCGAGTGAACGATCGTTTCATTTTCAAAGTTATTCCACTTTTATTGCGAATTTTATTGAGGAAATTATTTGCTGTCGTACTCTGCAAGAATAAGAAAGAAAAAGAAAGAAGAAGAAGAAGAAAAGAAGTACAGCAACCATTAAATGCGATTAAGTTAATTAATAACGTGGTCTCTTGACTATGTATGTGCCTTCTTGGTAAGCGCTCAAAGTAGCACAACGAGCTATGGAGAGGGCTATGCTCGGACTTTCCCTGCGAGATCGAATCAGAATTTAAGAGATCCGTAGACGAAATAAAGTAACCGACATAGCCCAGAGAATTAGCAAGCTGAAGTGGCAGTGAGCAGGGCACTTAGCACGCAGAACTAATGGCCGATGGGGCTGCAAAGTTCTGGAGTGGAGACCACGGACCGGCAAGCGTAGGACGTCCTCTCACAAGATGGACTGACAATCTAATAAAGACCGCAGGAACGCGCTGGACGCGTTCCGCTTCCAACCGGTCTTTATGAAAGTCAACATGTCCAGCAGTGGACGTCCCACGGCTGAGTTGATATTATGAGACCGAGTTTTTTTTCTTTGCTTTTGGCGTCGCATTTTGAGCATTTGCCAGTGTCAAGTGTTTTATATTTTCAAGTTTCACAAGTTAAATAAGTTGCCTCGTAGCTATAGTTATAGTCAAAGTCCAGTCTTGATCAAGTACAGTCCGCGTCAGTCAAGTCCAGTCATGCTTTAGTAAAGTAGTGGCGACTTTACTATAAAGCTTCGATGGAGTTTTGGAAGCAACACGAAAAGTCATGTTTCCCCACATTATATCATTTTCCCACACTCGCGCTTGTGATTCGGCACTTTATGAAAAAAACACTACCATTTTTATGCATGAACACTCGACAAAGCACAAGTTATGGAAAAAAATACAACGGGGAGACACGACTCTTTCCACGTTCCCGCCAAAACTCCTGAGACCGATATAAGATGACGGGAAAAACTTCAGGATTTTTCTGCGTTTGTCCCATCTCACCTTTGTGGTTAACGATGCGGAGCACGCTTGCCTAGAATAAACCGATTTCGCGACTCGAAGACACAGACACAGCATCTATTAGGGAACTCCCATTCGGACAGCGTACTAATCATTTCGCTCACGGTGCGTGCTAAAAGGGACGAAATTCAGTTAATTAATCTTAAACTTAGTTTTCATACCAAATAATTAGTTTCACGCACTTGTTCCTTTTGGTATGGTCGTTTACTTCCATTTACCACCACTATGGGGTATGGTATGAATGAAAGAGCCCAGCAACAAGGT
The DNA here is from genome assembly GCA_905404145.2 of Biston betularia. Lineage (NCBI taxonomy): Eukaryota > Metazoa > Arthropoda > Insecta > Lepidoptera > Geometridae > Biston > Biston betularia. Next base: position 4,286,143 of record FR989889.1, on the reverse strand, counting down.
AAAACGCAAGCCGCTGAAATAGAAATAGCATAATTCTGAATACAACACTTTAAATGTAACATTTTTTCTTCGGCCCTAGCACTTGATTAACATTTGACGCGGTTTTTGAAATCCTTAGCCATCTATCTGCGATAGGTCTTTCATTTCTGAGGATCGTGAAGCTGGATCCCTTAGCTAGGATCGATATTTTGAAGCATGGATCTGGAAATGTTTCCACTTACACCAAAAGGATATCATACAAGCGCCCAGGATGAATGCTGACACAGGCGTCACAGCCATTTTCACATGATAATTTAGTTTATTTCCCAAAAAAATAATGTCAAAAGACAGTTGAGTTTCAAAACATAATTTGACCTTCGATGTGACCAACGCGTCAAGTTAACAATGTCAAAGGGTTGTCAGTCAACTCAAGGAGTTTGATTATCCAACAATGACTCGAATAAACTTCAAAATCATTCAATCATACAATTCAAGGTATATATTTAGTTTATTTCCGCTTAACAGTCGTTTACTGCAGCGACTTGTAGTTATTTTAATTCGATTTTTGTTTAATTATATTTTTTATATTTATGTCAAATTAGTTCTAGATATTAAGTAAAATTACGATTAAGTTTTTAATTAATAAATTGTTGTCAAATTAGTTAAATTTAAATCCTCATCACTGTTGTAACTGAAACGACTGTTAAGCGGAAAGAAACAAAATAACCTTGAATATTCAAAATGAACTTCCGCAGAGTAACGCCTGATTCAATCACTAAACTTCAAAACCTTAAGGATCTACCGAGTGGATTTGGAACTGTTTGTGCCGTGGTTTTTTCGTTATTACTAAAACTTCATTTATGAGGTTAATATTTAAGATATTTAAGGATCCACTCTGTACATTATAGAATTTACAAACACGATTACTTTTAGTTTCCTCGATAAAAAAAATAATCCAAAGTAACCCCAAACAATCTAAATAAAACCGCGATACGGCGTAAATACTGCACGGAAGGCCATTAGTCTTTATATAACAATAAAATTACATTTTCTCTATATAAACATTACAAAAAACAACGAGGCAAAGAGCTTTTTAAATAATAGGCAATACTTTTTTGTGACAAAACAAAACCCTGAAAAAATACCCAAATAATCCAAAATAACTTGAACCCCTAAGTCTCGAAGACGATCGTTACTTATGCCGTCGCTTTCTACTTGTTTTTCTACCGATGATAGCTGATATTTGCGCCCAAGTTTATATTGAAATAATAATTGTTTTGATATATTTGTTTTGTTGTAGAATCAAAATTGAATTTGTATTATCATTAGTTACATTATATATGTAATAAGAACTGGAACTGATATCGTGACCAAAGTAGGATTTTTTAAAGTATTGCTATATAGATTTGTCGATTTTTTTTTAACGTACTTTTGCTTTACTTATGCGGAATTAAATAATTACTTTGCAAATACATACTTTAATTTTACCATTCATATATGTAATTATAAAATGTCAAATGTATAATAAAAAATTACAAATTTATAATCTTAAAAAAAAAACATAATTAAATTTAGTAGAAATAAACATAATTAATTTATATTATTAACATTGGTAAGTTAAATATATTGTCAAAAAGCAGCAAAATTAAAACAAAAGGTATCTAAATAAAAATAAAAATTCAGTTGCCCTGTTGGCTCATTTGGTAGCATGTCTGCTTCAAGAGCTGTGGGGCGTGGGTTCGATTCCCACCCAGGACAAGCATTTTGTGATACAAAAACAAATGTTTGTTCTGTGTCTGGGTGTACTGTATGTATTATAAGTATGTATTTACAAAAAAAAAGTATTTAAGTATTCTATCAGTTATCTGACTCCCATAGTAGAAGCTTTGCTTAGTTTGGGGTCAGATGGCGCTGTGTGTAATGTCCTGCGATATTTATTTATTTATTTTATTTAGTCAACAAAAACCCCGCCCCTGACTGAACCTGGTGCAATAATTACTTAATTAATTAATTACTCACGCTCAATTCCGATAAAGTTAAACGTGAGTAAATCCGCATAAGTAAAGCGAAAACTTCTCAAAACCACGTCAGTTTCCATAGTAAATTTTTTTACATAATTATTGTTATTTTATTTGTATTAGTTATTATTGTTTAAATTTTATTACTCATGTTTATTTTACTTAATAATAATGAATATGCAATATTTTACTTGTTGTATAATAATTAGTTAGTTTTTGATGCATGTTTGTTTAGTAATAAATTTATTTACGATTAGTTTTTGCCTGTTATTATGTTACCTTATATTTAGAATAGAATATAATTACGGTTGGTTGTCTGGAAGAAATCGTTCTAGGCGATAAGGCCTCTGTTGTACTACCACAAATTAGTCGATGTTGTTTTTATTTTTTAAGTTTTTTTTTAATGTTATAATATTGTGTCGATTTATGGTGTACAATAAAGTTGTATTCTATTCTATTTTAGCTTATATTATGTTTTAAAAGAGGTTTACGCGGAACGGTGGCAAAACGAAACGAGACCTTTGAACAACTTTTTCTATACTGTCGGGGGAAAAACATAAATGGGCTTATGTCTTTGATTTCATTCACATTCTTTTGTATAAAACAGTTTACGGTCGGTTAATTAGTAAAAAGTCAATGTGATGATTACAATAAGCTCCTTTCGGTTGCGTGCTGCCGTTACGCGTAACTCAGTATTGTCAAAGCCGAACGCATGTTTTTTTTCAGTTTTGTTTCGACTACTCCCGCCATCTATTATCAAATAAACTAAACTAAATGTAAAATGTCTTTTCAGCTGAAGGCGATATCAGCAAGGTTCTTGTCAAGAGTTTGGCCGAGGCCCACGCAAACACCAACCTTAAACTGGAGTCCATACACGAGATGTTCAGGAAACCACAAGACGTGTCCAAGTAAGTACATAATTTAGTTTTGACGGAATAATCATGTATCATTATATTATTTTCTTAAACTTATGTTTGTTCATTGTTTATGTATAAAATATATTAATTCAAAAAGTCAAAAATTTGATCCGTATACAAACTAAAGTTAAGTAAGTTCCATTCCGGGCTAAGTGTGTTTACCATCTTCGACCACACCGTCATTTAACATCAGGTGAGCTGTGGTCAAACATCAAGCCTGTTAACAATAAAAAAATAAGTTTTTTTAATTAAATAAAAATAATAACTTTGTCCTCAGACTCCTGCTGTACAACTCGATGACCTACGAGGAGATGTGGCTCGACTGCGCAGACAAACTGACAGGAATGATTCAAAATATAATAGAGTTTGCCAAGCTTATACCTGGCTTCATGAAACTGACACAAGACGACCAGATCCTGCTTCTGAAGTCTGGTAAGCATTTCTATTCATAAGTTTTTATTTATAATGCCAGGGGTGGCCTACCAGGCGATCGCGGTTGATCGCGGCATGGCATAAATATAGATACTACACAACGTACCTAATTACTAGTTGGTGATTAGGTACTTAGTAAGCTAGGTGTATGCCAAATTTCATCAAAATCCGTTCAGTCGTTTTTGCGTGATTGTGTAACAAACATCCAAACAAACTAATTTTTACATTTATGCTGCGGTGTTACCCGCTACATGTTTTCGGGATAAAAAGTACCCTATGTGTTAATCCAAGGTCTCAGCTACCTCCATACCAAATTTCATCCAAATTCGTTCAGTAGTTTTTGCGTGAAAGAGTAACAAACACATGTCCCTACTCACAAACTTTCACATATATAATATTAAGTATATAGTAGGATTTTATTTATAATATTATATTATTAGTAGGAAGCTATTTGCATGCCAAAACTACGTCCAAATCTGTTCAGCCGTTTTGCGTAATTGAGTAACAAACATGCAAACATCTAAACATACAAACTTTCATATTTATAATATTAGTAGTATTATGTGTAGTAGGATAAATTTCAAATTAAAATTTCAGGTTCATTCGAGCTGGCTATAGTGCGACTGTCGCGGCTCATCGACGTGAACAGAGAACTTGTGCTGTATGGAGACGTTGTACTTCCTATCAGAGAATGTGTGCACGCACGGTAATGACTATTTATTAGTACGGCTTTTTTGATAATAGATGGCAGCACAAGTGACTTATAGCTTAGTAGCATAGCATGGTCCTACCACCACTCTGGTACTATGTACTTTCTAGTACTCGGCTGGCTAGCTATCACCTTCAAGTTAAAAATACAAATCTTTTATTAATAAAATCAAAGTTACAGGTCATTTTTCCATTCATATTTAAAAATGTCAAACTCATAACATATATCAATACAATGAAATAATATGTCACATATAAAATAATTATGTCAATGAAAACAAAAATATTATAATTACCTACTTATAAGTAATTCAATAATCATTTATTTTTAAATAACCGTCGATCTCAAATCGAAAATCTGCCGCCAAGCATCATAACAGAAGACAAAGTTGCAAATTCAAACCCAGAATCCAAGGCTGGCCGCTAGACAGTTTTCCAACAAAGGTTGCCATAAATTACAGTCTATACTAATTTATTTTGATATTATTTGAAAGAATTTATGTAATTCCAGAACTATTAATGAAATTAAAATACGCAAACAGAGCAATAATCTTTTATATTTTATGTTAACCAAAAACAAAGAGAACTAGACATAGACAAGCAGAGGTTCGTTGATAAAGTGACAGGTGTGATAATTTGATAGATGACGTTTCGTAGTGTTGCAATGAGTCGTTCAACATATGTTTTTATTTTATTATCTGTAATTCTAGTGACCCCCGTGACATGAGTCTGGTGGCTGGTATATTCGACGCGGCGAAGAGCATTGCACGTCTTAAACTGACAGAAACGGAACTTGCACTCTACCAGAGTCTGGTACTACTGTGGCCAGGTGAGTATGGTATATCCATACCCCTTCATCTCTTTCTTTTTTATTGTTTTTAGAGTTGCATTTTATGCATTTTGCCAGTGTAAAGAATTTCTAAATATTATCAACGATTTGTTAAAAAATTCAGATGAAATAAGATTGAGTCACTGTCAAAGTCACAATGTAAGTCAATGACAGTTCTAGCCTTGTCCTCCCGATCCAGCTGAACGAGCTTGCCGCGTGATCTATGAATGAAATTGCGACGGACTAGGTTTAGGTAAATGTCTACGGGTAATAATAATCAGGACATCCTTTTTTGTGGATAATTTTTCGACATCGATTTTCAATATTTTCTTTTACATAGATGGCTTCAGTTATAACAGTAGATATAGCCATATTAATTTTTCTAGTAAATAAAAAATTGTTGTGTATAAGAATAAATATATTTAAATATTATAATTAAATAATAAATTTTCAATTGATCCATTTCAGAGCGACACGGGGTCCGCGGTAACCCAGAGATCCAGTGCCTATTCAACATGTCCATGGCAGCGATGAGACACGAGATAGAGGCGAATCACGCGCCACTGAAGGGTGACGTCACAGTACTGGACACACTTCTCGCTAAAATACCTACCTTCAGGTAACATACGATAAATTACTCACGACACTCGACCCTAACTCCATACAAACGGCGCATTCTAACCCCTTTTTGTTATGGTTGACAGGCTAGGTGTTTGACCACAGCTCACCTGATGTTAAGTGAAGGTGTGGTCGAAGATGGTAAAGCACACCTAGCCTGGAATTGGCTCTCAAGTGAGGCTGCCGGAACACACCGTTAGGATGCTTGGCGACAGATTTTCAACTTGAGGGTTGTAGCTAACCAGCCGAGTACTAGAAAGTATACCACCATGCTATGGTTTCCTCGTAATGTTTTCCTTCACCGGCAGCTCAAGCTCATTGATGGGATTTGAACCCACGCCCTTCGGCATGCGAACCTACCGCGCTAGCCACTGAGCTATCATCGCTACATGCTACTTTTACGTGACAAAATCGCGTTTTAGTAACGAGAATAAATAAAAATAATATTGGACGACGATTTTTCACACAGCGCCATCTATCCCCAAACTATGGAAAGCTATGACAACCAGATGACTTATACAATACTTACCTATATAGGTATATTTTTTGCATACACATAGATACCTACATACTTATAATACTAAAGGTACACACAGAACAAAAATAAAAAAGAATTAAAATTATAGTGTTATTTATTTTTTTAATATAAAATTAATGAGACGAACCATGCGGTCTCCTGATAGTAAGAGATAACGCATGCCCATGCCCATTGTAGCGATACACAGAACTTTGAGTAGCCAACAAAATCCGGGGCATCGCTGCTTTGGCACTCACTACTTTGAGACTTATTTTCTATATGACAGTATATGTCCTATCTATGAATTTTAGGACATAAGTGTCCGTTCCAAATTACATTTAAATCTGTTCAGCAGTTACAGTATAAATAAGTGAAGAGTTAAGTATTATAATAAATATCGTAGGACATTACAGACAGCGCCATCTGACCCCAAACTTATATGGAAGTCAGATAATTGATAACTTAAATACTTTTTTTTTGTAAATACACCCAGACACAGAATAAAAATTTGAACTAATTTATGAATTATTTCTCTTCCAGAGAACTATCGCTGCTGCACTTGGAAGCCCTATGCCGTTTCAAGGCCGCTCACCCTCATCACGTTTTCCCTGCTCTTTACAAGGAACTTTTCTCTTTAGACAGTGTACTAGACTACACACACGGATAAACTAACAAACATACACACAAAAAATCAATTTATTCCAAGATTTTTTTTGCAAGTTCTATCTTTTGCCCCTAATACGAGAGGCGGGAAAGAACTATATTTTTTTAAAGACTTGACAGCTAATGGCTACTTTTTGTATTTTTTTTTGTTTTATATAAAACTAAACTCATATAATTATGTATATCTTTGTTATACTATTTATAATTGTATGTATGTACTTTGAGACTGTTATGATATTTACGTATTTAGTACGTACGTACAATATTAATATTAAAAAAAAAATGTTTATTTAATTCGAATCTAGGCATATGAATGGGTTTAGTTTTATTTAAATCGATAGTTTTTTTTTGTTTATTTAAAAGTTACGGTTTTATTTTCTTCATAAAAAGAAAACAACTTGTAAATTTATGACTTGCGTGAAACCTGACTTTTGTACCTGTATATAAATACATGATAATACATTATAATATGTTATATTGTGTATTATATAAAGGGTTTAATTATTCTTAATATAATTATAAAGTGTATCTAACTTTGATGAAGAAAATAATAATTATTATTATATAAAAGTATAATAATAGGTATAGAGTTTTTATTAAGAAATAAATAAAGAAGTTATAAAGTTGTAGCAAGGTAAAAGATCACACTAGTTTCTTCGAACGGAACTTTTATATAGGTCTTTTTTTAATTATTTTTAACAGTTTTTTTTAAAAGAAGATTGTATTTGTTATTTATTTCAAATATTATTATTGCTGTTTTCATGTCACTGTAGATTTTTCAATAAGTTGTAATATAGGAAATAAACAATACTGCCCCTTTAATTATATTAAACTTAATTATTATTTTTATTTTTTTTTACATTTATGAACAGGCATATACTGATGGGATATAAAGATTAAATTAATATAATTTAAGTTATGTCGTATTACGGTGCATGAACAACAAGTCAAGAAGAACATAAATTAATGAAAAAAATCGGACAACATTTTTTTTTAATCGGCAGGCAATTTTTTTTTAATGAAATTTTGATCTCATTTTATTGCACAATTATTGCTTGGTGCCATCCGGAATCACATTTTCGCATAATAAAAATTGAAAACGTACAAAAACACAATTGTTATGCATAATAAACTTTCTGTTGTACTTTGTATTGTTACGACCGGCTTGTTGCATTTTTAGAAATTGCCTGCTATATTTTTTTTTGTTAGTATTAATCGATGACCATCAAAATTTCTAACATTTACGCTAAGTTATCGAATAGCCTTACTATAGACTGGTTTATATTAAATTTTAAAGTACATTATAAAATCTTAACTCGTATTTTGTAAATAGTTATTAATCATATGTATTTTATATTAAATATCATAAGGTTCGATGGGTTATTAATAATTTTACATTCTATTAAAATCGTGAAACATTTTTTTCCACTATGGACTGTGAGATTTCATCTTGAAGCTCATGTGAAAAATATTGTTTTTTTTTTCCTTTCTATATATTATATATTTTTTGTTAAATAAAGCAATCTGTTATTGTCTATATTTTTTTGTTTTATTTTATGATTTGAGTTCCTCTTTTTTTTGGTATGTTTTATTATGAAAATATATAGCGAAGCCATAAATTATTTATGTCTTTATACGGGTGGTTAAATATTATTTCAGATATGTAATATATATTAATTATACAGTTATATTTGTTTGAAAAGCATGTAGTTCAATTATAATTTGAAATTACGTCATATAATAGTATTATTAATGCAATAACTAATATTGTTTTTGGATATAAATGTAATTATACTAGTACGCACATTATTAGGTTTGTCAGTTTGAACCGTACGTAGGTCATGTTCAAATCTTAAACGATTTTGATACTGATTTGTCTCGAAAATATTTTTTATTTAATATTTAAAATGGGCATGCCCTTTTAGCAGAGACAAAATGAAAAATGGAGTTTTCGAAAAAAAAAAATAAAAAAAAAGCTTAGAAGATTAAGACTGAAAAAATTGGCTGAAAATGATAACTTTCGATTAAAAAGGTCCATAATGTGTGTGAATCGTTGAATTCAATCAAAACGGCTACAGTAATATCAGCTGGCAGAAAATACCAACCTGTTTTGAAAATTTTTGATAAAAATAATAAAATGAAAAAAAAGTACTTCTTCCATTACATTACCTATTTTAAATGAGTTATTAAAATTAAATATAAAAATGTGTACTATACTTGTGTACTGGGTTACAACAATATTTAGTTTGAACACCAAAATCACGCTTTTCAATTGGGTGCAACTTTTTCAGATGAATTGAGTTGGAATGGATTATTCCAATATTAAACGAGGTTTCTGGATAAGATATGCAATTAAATCCTTTTTAATTCATTAAATTAATTCATCTATCGCAATATCTATGCACTTAAACCATTGTATTAATAGTTTTATTGAGTGAGAAAGAATATACAAAAGCCCCTGAGAGTAATAGAGATAACTATGTTTTCGGTACTGCACTTCAAACGTTTCTCGTGCACTGCAAAACTTGGAGCTGTCTAAAGAGATGTCATTTGCGTTGACATAAACTTTTTTTTTTCTTTGGTTTTGGCGTCTCATTTTGAGCAGGCATACATACATATTATACAATTCAAAACAGTATGTTTTATTCTGATCCAGGGTAGTGGCATTTGTGATAACTATAAAAAACTCATTTAAATAACTCATTTAACTTTTAATAAATTTGCTTTTTTTATTACAAAACTTACATTAATGCATAAAGCAGCAGATAAACAAAGACATTTCTTGAATTGGGAAAAGTCATATTTTCACACATTTTATTTTAAATTTGAATTTGACACTCCCTGAAATTGCCGCCTCGTTCTTTTATGAATCCTACTACCTTCAAACTTACTCATCACCGTTTAAAATTCCCTACCAAAGCTTAAGGACTTTCTAAATTACGTCACACGTTAAGGGGGAGGGAGGGGGTCGACGAAGTGTGACATTGTGACACAAGGGGCGGGGAGGGGTCCCAAATTTTGTGACATAACATTTTTTCAAAATACATGCAATATTTTGTATCTAATTTCATGAATTTCTAGTTACAAAATATGTGACATCACACTAGGTAGAGGGGCGACGGGTACAAGGACGGGGGAGGGGTCAAAAAATCATGAAATTCGTGTGACGTAATTGGATGTTCCCATAGGTTTCAGCTAAATACAAAAGCAAATAAATAATATACTGTTGATAATACACTTTTTTAATTAACACAATACAGCACAATACAAAAAGTAAAAGTGAGCTAACATCCTTTTTAGAAACATTTTAAGAGTGTAAAAAAGTACGCGCAAGGTACATACTTAATATATATCAAAGCAATATTTTCAATCTACTAGTACCTGGTGTATTTCCAAAAAATAATAGTTATTATTCTGTTTTAAAGAATAAATAAATAAATATCGCAGGACATTACACACAGCGCCATCTGACCCCAAACTAAGCAAAGCTTGTACTATGGAAGTCAGATAACTGATAGAACACTTAAATACTTTTTTTTGTAACATACTTATAATAAATACAGAACACACAGACACAGAACAAACATTTTTTTATATCACAAAATGCTTGTCCCGGGTGGGAATCGAACCCACGCCCTTCGGCTCTTGGAGCAGACATGCTACCAATGAACCAACAGGGCTGTCAATAAGCATGTTATATCAAAACCCTTTAGTACACAAACTTACCAGAATTTACATCTTTATACAAATTCTGCATTGTGCAAAATACGAATTTATTTTAAAAGTATTTTGGATTTTATTTCCTGTGCCCAGTTTCTTGCAACCGTAGACTACATTGGTGCATTTAAGAGACGAAATGCGGCACATACAAGTGTCCCTTTCTCATCCTCACCCGAGAAGTATAGTGCGATAGTGATAGATATAGGGTAAAAGTTTTCATTGCTGGGTAGTTACGTAGGTATTTCTAAACTTTTGTACTATGTTTTGCTAAATTTTCACTAAAAACTTATTATAGATTGGACACGTAAAGTATAGTTTAAAAAAAGTTTTTTGGAAAAAGCAAGCTCGAGGGGAATAACCGGTTAAAATGAGTGTTGTGTGTTTTTAAGGTTAGATAAGTACATTATTTTGGCGTGTACTCTTAATTTTTTTTTTATATTTCCTCTGCTAAGAGAGTTTATATTTTGTACAAAGGTACCTAAGGTTACGGGTATCGTTAAATAGTGACAAAAAATAAATAATAAAAAAAAAACAACTTTTGTATGTATTGTTTTTCTATAAGATTATTTATTAAAATAAATATTGATTTGTTGATGATATAATTAAGTATTTTTACACATTACCTGAACATATTGAAGAGTAACAAAATATTAAAAAAAAAATCATATATCTATGTATAAAGAGAACAGAATATATAAAAACATATTTTATGCGGATGTGTTGATTGAAATTGAAAATAACACCTCAATCCTTGTGCGATTATGTTATTATACAAAAATAACTAAACTGGGATATATTTTTCAATCGACACGTACGAAAGCTTTGTTGATTTATATAAAGACATTACAAAAAAACATTGTACCTAAGTAGAATACGGAAGGACTTTGAGAACCAATAGTGAATAAATGTTATTGTTTTTATTATAATTCTCGAATCACTTGCAAGGTATTGTGTTTCATTTTTAGTCCCAAAAACAGCTACAGCTCGCTCCCAATCTTCTATTTTTTTTTTCGTGTATTTTTTTTTAAACAGAAATATTCCCTAAGGTTCCAATCTAAAATGTAAAAGTGGTTCGATTTCCATACAAATATTTTTTTGCCATTTATGAATAAATTGAGCATAATTTTGCAATGAAATCACAGCTACTGACATTTATTTTGGTCTTTAGTTGCGGTAAATCAGAATTACTTGAATAAAACACCAGATTATTATTAGCACAAAATCAAATTTATAAATAAAACAGTAGATTATGCTAATAACCTACTTTTTTTTTCAAGGAATTGTAACCGCAAATAAAGATCAAAATAAATGCCAGTAGTTGTGATTTCACTATAAAATTATGCTCCATTTGTCCATAAATGGCAAAAAATTATTTGTATGGAAATCGAACCACCTTAAGGATTATAACAAATGCACCATGGTTTACGAATGACCGTATAAGATACAGCAAGTTACACACGAAATTATACAGCGAATCAGAGCCTACGAGAAAAGGATCTTGATGCATCCCAACAAATTGGCATCAAATCTGATGAAAGCAAAAACTTTCAGGAGGCTCAAAAGAGTAGCTCCGCAAGACCTGCTAAATTAGCAATATTAATGTGGATACGCCAATGGGCGTATACCAAGCATGCCTAAACCTTATAATATGAAACAATGCTAAATGTCAATAAGATTGCAAAATATATACAAAAAAAAAACTATTTTTAATTGTGAAATGATCTTCCTTTTGTATGTAAAAAGTTATGAGACGATCGCTTCATGATGGTAAAAGATAACGCCTATCCATGATCATTGCAGCGATACACAGAACTTTGAGTAACAAAACAAAGTCCAGGGCATCGCTGCTTTGGCGCTCATTACTTTGAGACTTCCGATGGTTAGTCTCAACAGCCCAGTAATTTCGCTAGCTGCAGTACCCTTCAAAGCGGAACACAGTAATATTTACACACTACTGCTTAGCGGCAGAATATCTGGTACTGCGGTGGTAACTACCTAGACGACCTCCTGCTAAGGAGATCTACCACCAAGTCCTTCTTCCGTATTCCCGCGGAGTTGGGAGACACTGGGTTCATACACATTCAGACACTGGGACATTGGGTTTTTCAAAAGGCATGTTAATAGAATCTAACGTATTTATAGTACTCCTGGTATTGCAGATATCTATAAGCGACGGTGATTGTTTACCATCAGGCAACCCGTCAGCTTGATCGCCACCTGTGACATAAAAAAAACCACGTTAATTTTGAAGTTTGAAACATAGCGAGAACGCGGAAAGCGTCGGCGAGTATCGCCCCATAGTATTATTTTCCAAAACTAGTGTTTTAAATTAAAAAAATAATTTAACAACAATCCAAACATCGAAACATACAAATTTTCACATTTACAATATTAGTACGATTTTTTTTATCGTTGACCACAGCTCATCTGATGTTAAGTGACGGTGTGGTCGAAGATGGTAAAGCACACCTAGCCTGGAATAGAATTGGCTCTTAAGTGAGGCTGCCGGAACACACCGTTAGGTGCTTGGTGGTAGATTTTTACTTGTAGGTGGTAGCTAGCCAGCCAAGTACTAGTAAGTACACTGCCACCGTGCTATGGTTTCCTCACGATGTTATCCTTCACCGGCGGCTCATTATTGGATTTGAACCCACGCCCTTTGGCGTGTGAACCGACCGCGCTAATCATCGCTACAAAATTACGTTTACATTTACAAGATTACATTTGGTCTAGTTTTGGTTTAGTTATAAATGATAATCTTAGACCCTTGCTGATAACAGAAGTAAATAGTAATTTAATAAAGCATACAACAATAGTCTAAGCGCCAGGGCAAAAGAAGTAGGTTTATAATTCAATTATCTACTGAACTGATTCCTAACTGAATAGGGAGTCCGAACGTCAGCTGCCATCTTGGGAAACACGTTTAATCAAATATCTCGGGAACCGTGCAAAAATAATCGTACGGCAAAAATAGTCGACGTCATTTTCGTAGATAATAACATTTTCTATAACTTTTATACGGAACATTTTTCTGTATAATGCATAGGTTTTTATTTATAGCGCGCCAAACTTTGTTCAACATGGTTATTGCTAAACATATCATATTATTATAAATAAATATAGTATTCTTGGTAGCGATGATAGCCGAGTGGTTAACGCGGTCGGTTCGCATGATGAAGAACGTGGGTTCAAACTCCAACAAGGACCTTGAGCTGCCGGTGAAGGATAAAATCGTGAGGAAAACATAGCATGGTGGTAGGCTACTTTCTAGTACTCGGCTGGCTAGCTACCACCGTCAAGTTGAAAATCTGCCGCCAAGCATCTAACGGTGTGTTCCGGCAGCCTCACTTGAGAGTTAGTTCCATTCCAGGCTAGGTGTGCTTTACCATCTTCGACCATACCGTCACTTACCATCAAGTGAGCTGTGGTCAAAACGGTTGATGATACATTAAAAATAGACTTTTTGCCGTATTATTTACGTAGCTGCGTCCCGCGGTGTTCCCCGTACATTCGGGGTAAAAAGTAGCCTATGCGTTAATCCAGGGTCTCAGCTAACTCCATACCAAATTTGATCTAAATGTATTCGTTAGTTTTTGCGTGAAAGAGTAACAAACATCCATTCATCCAAACTTTCACATTTAAAATATTGGTAGGGTTAGTAGGAAGTAAATGTCGAGTCAACGCACAATAGCCACAAGATTATAATGCTGTATGTAAATTGTATAAGAAATATCCGGCTCTTGGATTACAATGTCACCTACAAAGTTGTTATATTCCTTATCTTTGAACTAGCGACCCAATTCAAGCACCAATTTTCACCTTTATTTGGAACCTTGGCGTTTTTTTCAAAATTTGCATTGCTGATGCCCAAGCTAATAAAGTATATAATTAGGTACAAATATAAATGTAAAATTTATTCTGTGTGTCTATATCTGATATTTTTTAATGTAAAAAGTAATGAGACGAACGAGACGCTCTCCTGATGGTAAGAGATGACGCCTGTCCATGACCATTGCAGCGATACACAGAACTTTGAGTAGCAAAACAAAGTCCGGGGCATCGCTGTTTTGGCGCTTATTACTTTGAGACTTTCGATGGTTAGTCTCAACAGCTATGTAATTTCGCTAGCTGCAGTACCTTTCAAACCGGAACACAATAATGTTTACACACTACTGCTTGGCGGCAGAACATCTGGTACTGCGGTGGTACCTACCTAGAAGTCCTCCTGCTAAGGAGATCTACCACCAAGTAAATCTGTGATCGTCTTTTTAGTTAATTTGGTAGCACTGTTGGATTCCCATTAGGGACAAAAAAGAAAATAAAGGGATATTATCATACAGCGCCATCTGACTCCAAACTAAGGAAAAAATGGAAGTCAGATAACTGACAGAATACTTAAATATTTTTTTGTTGTTGTACACATATATGTATTTACTTATAATATATAAATAACACCCAGATACAGACCAAACATTTGTTTTTACCACAATATGCTTGTCTTGGGTGGAAATCGAACACACGCCCTACAGTTTTTAAAGCAGATATACTACCAATGAGCCTATATGTTCTGTATGTAATATAAATTACTATGTCAATACTAGCTGCGCCCCACGATGTTACCCGCTACATGTTTTCGGGATAAAAATTAGCCTATGTATTAGTTCAAGGTATCAGCTACCAAATTTCATCCAAATCCGTTGAGTAGTTTTTGCGTGAAAGAGTAACAAACATCCATCCAAAATTTCACATTTATAATACTAGCTGCGCCCCGCGGTGTTACCTGCTACATGTTTTCGAGATAAAAGGTGTGTTAATTCTTTCACATTTATAATATTAGTGGGATAATTTTTTCTTAGGATAGGTTAGTGGTTCTTTTCCATACCTTCTTCATACGTACCGCTAGACATTGGAATCTGCTGCCCGAGTGGGTGTTCCCCGATGGATACAGTCTGGGTGCCTTCAAGTCGCGAGTGAATCGGTTTCTTCTAGGCGAGCGTGCTCCACCGTAGACCACATCTCCGCCGGAATGGCGGTCAAACGCAAGCCTATTACAAAAAAAAAGTGGTTAACGCGGTCGGTTTACACGCCGACCTTGGTTATAATCTCAGTGAACTTGAGTTGCCAATTAAGCGAAAAGGCGTAGGTTCCAATCTCAACATTGTGAAGCTTCCGGTAAAGAAAACATAGTACGATAGTTGGCCAATCTGCCGCCAAGCTTTACGGTGAGTTACAGCAGCCTCATCCATTCTCTTGGACACGTAGGCAAATACGCGAATCGCAGCTAGTCACAGTCGAAACAAGCTTATCTAGTTTCGTGTTTATATTATACATTATAGATTATATTCAATTATATTGTTAATATGCAGATTCGAGCGCATTTTGAATTTGACTCAGCTATCCTAAACAAGTGTTGATTTAAATATTTCTGTATTATTATACGGCATTGTTAGTTTTTCTGTGTTTTTTGTGATAAGGTGATATAATAGTAGGTTAAAATGAATAATATAAGAGTTAGCAGGTGAGGTACTTTAAAATTTATGTGATTATGTAAACTTTACAATTATGTTCGGAGGGAAATGAAATTTAAGGTGGTACGATTTCCATACAAATAAATTTTTGCCATATAAGGGTAAAACGGGACCCTATTACTAAGACTTCGCTGTCCGTCCGTCTGTCACCGAGCTGTATCTCATGAATCGTGATAGGAATTTGCGAGGAATATATAATTATTAACTTTTCGTATATTCTGCGATCTGAACAAACATTTATGTGAAATTCCACGCGGACGAAGTCGCGTTAAACAGCTAGTAATATATAATAAAAATAAAGCTTTAAGCCTTTCATCATAATAAATTAAGTTCTTAAAATATTTTATCGTATTCATCACTTTCTTATTTCCATTTTTACTTACTTATAACTTATTATAACACTTGTATAACTACGTTAATAATTATATTTAATTATATTACACAAAACAGGATACAGTCAGAGGTGAACAGATTTAAGTTTCGATCCGAACTACATCCCTTATATATGTGTAAATAACAAGACAAGCAGTAGTTAAGAAGAATTAATAAAATAAAGTAATAGAATTGAAATAAGTGGCCATAAAATGCAATGAGTGGCAATTTCAAATAAATTTGCATAATTCTAGCCGGTTAGGTACAAAAGTCATACGCAATAAACAATTTTTCTGACATTAGTTTTAAATGTACACAATTTCAAATTGAAAATGTCAATAGATTCCTTGTGATCTTTAGCAATTTCGTTGTATTGGCGACACATTCTTACAACAGGATTTAAATATATACCAATATTACTTTCATAACACTGATTTTGACATTTTATTTGACAACTGGAAAAGCATCTTAGCATATTTTTTGACTTATTGTGAAAATTTAACCGATCAATGGGATAAGTGTAACAGCTCTATTACTCTTGACGATGTTTTTTACTGATGAAATGATTATTATTTTCCTTGAGTTTTACTTCTCAGCTCTTTGGCTGGTTTTAAACTACATTTACGGGCGTGAACCAAGTAAATGTAGCGTGTGATGTGTTTAAGTTAAGGGTGCGTTGTGATGAAAGCCTGTATCATTTTCTTCAATCTGCATGAACTTTCGTACAATTCGACATGTATTTAAAATTGCAGCTTTTTGTAGGGTTATGTAGAGGGTTTCCTTTAAATTTAATAACTTGAGGCTATGGAGGAGATGATTGGGGATAACACCTGTTGTTGAGAGGACTATAGGAACTACATACACTTTTTCTTGTCGCCAGATTCTAGTCACTTCGTCTTTGAGTTCTGCGTATTTACTAATTTTTTCAGTTATTGTCTTCTGTATGTTGTGGGTGTTGGGAACTGCAATGTCTATTAAGTAAGTTACTTTGTTTATTTTATCCTGTAAGGTTATATCCGGTCTGTTATAGTGAATCGTTCTGTCGGTGAGTATGGCGCGATCGTAGTAGAGTTTGTGTGTTGTATTTTCTAGGATAGTTTGTGGTGTGTATTTGTAGTAAGGGGTGTTTGTGTCGTTTATGAGTGTATACTTGAGTGCAAGTTTTTGGTGAATGACATTTGCTACCTGATTGTGTCTGTGAGTGTAGTCCGTTTGTGTTAGTGTTGTGCATGCTCCTGTTATGTGCTGTATGGTTTCTGGTTGGACGTGACACTTGCGACATTTAAAATGATTATTATTGTTATTATGATTATTATTTTTGCTAACGTTTTTTTTTCTTTTAATGCGATATTTTTTTTTAATGTATATTTATTATTATTTTTTTGCTTTTTTTGTGTGACATAATTGTAAATGTGCTAACGTTTTTATGTCAATAAATAATTTGTATTTGAATTTGAATTCATATATTTATAATTTTATAAGGGTATGTATGTGTGCTTATATATGCAGATTGCAGGTATTTTAAGTTGGAATTGATGATTTAGTTAATTTCGTAAATTAATAATTTAATAATTTTTTTTTGGGTTACATTAATATGTTGTATATAAATTTTATCCCTATTTTGAAAGAAGGCCTTCTCCATTTTTTTTTCTAATTATTTGTGTCTAGTGCTCATTGTGGTCTACTCTTTTCTAGCTACTTTTTTCTAGATCTTTAGTCCATCTCATTTTTAGTCTTCCTGGTTTGTGTTTGACCCATGTAGCTATTTTTGTCCCTCTTCGTTCGTTCATGCTGGCTATACGATCTCTTCCATTCAGAATAAAAAGTATGTTCTAAGGCAGGGATTCCCAAACTGTGTTCGCAATTCCACAAGTACCGAAAATTATTTCTACAAATTTTGTTTGATAAATCAAATAACGTTGAAATAATTATGTTGTTGTTCAGTAACACGTTTAAATGTTTTATAATATACATAAAATATGTAGCTGTTCTAACATTAATTAATTATTTATTATTATAATTTTAGTGAGGTTTTCGTCCACATATATAAATAGAAACGTAATATCCTTCTTACATAAATGCGAAAGTTTGTGAGTATGGATGTATGTTTGTTACTCTTTTTGGATCACAGATAGTTTATGATCTGAATTAACACATAGGCTACTTTTTATCCCGAAAACATGTAGCGGGTAACACCGCGGGGCGCGGCTAGTAATATAAATGTAAAAGTTTTTGTTTGGATGTTTGTTACTCAATTACGCAAAAGTGGTTAAACAGATTTGGATAAAATAGGGCACACATATAGTTCATGTCTGAGGATCGTGGCCACTGGAACCTCTTAGACGGACAATCTGTCTCCATCGACTCCGGTCCGAAGTAGCCCTCACCACCTGGTAGAATTGTAGTGAAAGAAGCCACCTCCTCTTCTAAATTTAGAAGAGGAGGTGGCTTCTTTCACTTGGTCAGACCATCGTGTTTGCGACCGGCCTCGTGGTCTCTTTCCTCCGGTATTGCCAACAATGACCAGCTTTTCAAGCCTGCCATCCCCTCTTCACAAAGAGGGATTAACATATATGATACTTTTATATCAGATTAATGTTAGGTTCCTGTGGGATTACCAAAAATGTTCAAGGGTACTAACTCGCTCTCCTGATGGTAAGAGATAACGCATGTCCATGAACATTGCAGCGATACACAGAACTTTGAGAAGTAAACAAAGTCCGGGGCATCGCTGTTTTGGCGCTCATCACTTTGCGACTTACGATGATTAGTCTCAACAGCCCAGTAATTTCGCTAGCTGCAGTACCCTTCAAACCGGAACACAGTAATGTTTACACACTACAGCTTGGCGGCATAATATCTGGCACTGCAGTGGTAACTACCTAGACGACTTCCTGCTAAGGAGATCTACCACCAAGAAAAATATTTTGCGTTTGTGTTTATCTTTTCGAAAAAATTGTATATCAAGACAATTTAGCCGCTAAAAACAAAGGAAATTCATCCGTGTGTTTTCTTTGGTAAGTTTAATTTATTGAAATTATTGCAAAAATGTGTTTTAAAGTTGTCACAAACTAGATCTTTGGCGACCGTGTAATTATATCCAAGGGCAATGCAAATTTCAATCACAAATACACTAGGAAATGAATTATATAAGAATAATGACTCGTCTGTGTATTTGATAAGCTGTTTTTTTAGAAGCGTTCTTGATTCGTGCTGTCCAGGGTTATTTCCGCGTCATTAGAATTGTGGGGCGTGGTTTCGATTCCCATCCAGGACACACAATAATGTGCCAAACATTTTTATATGTGACTAGCGGACGTATCGCGGTTTCACCCGCGTAGTTTCCCCGTTCCCGTGGGAATATAGAGATAACAAGTAGCCTATGTCACCCAGAGATAGTGCAGCTTCCCAACGGTGAAAGATTTTTTGAAATCGGTCCTGTTGTTTCCGAGTCTATACAATACAAACAAACAAACAATCAAATCTTTCCTCTTTATAATAGTATAGATATATATAGACAGATATAGATATAAATAGATATAGATTGCATTGTAGTAGAAGTAGAAAATCTGCCGCCAAGCACCTAACGGTGTGTTCCGGCAGCCTCACTTGAGACCCAGTTCCATTCCAGGCTAGGTGTGCTTTACCATCTTCGACCACACCGTCACTTAACATCAGGTGAGCTGTGGTCAAACACCTGGCCTGTAAACCATTA
Organism: Biston betularia; assembly: GCA_905404145.2. NCBI lineage: Eukaryota > Metazoa > Arthropoda > Insecta > Lepidoptera > Geometridae > Biston > Biston betularia. The sequence continues at coordinate 4,266,127 of FR989889.1, read as the reverse complement.
AAAAAAATATCTTTTTTTTTTTTTATGTTTCATCTTTGTATGTTGTTGTGATTTGTTTTGGTGTACAATAAAGTAGGGAAGCATTTATTAAACAAAATAAAAAAAAACCTTAAATTAATATTATTTACAAAGTTTATACAAAAAACTTAGTCTAAAAGTCCGTCAGATTAGGGATATGTGGCCAGAATGCTGGCAGCATTGCCACGCTGGATGGCAATGCTTAGCTTTTGACCAAAGTAGATACCAGCATTCTGGTCACCTGAAGCCTCCTCTAAACGTTTGAAATAAAAAGTAAAGTAGAAATAAGGATTGTGTGTATGCCTCGAGCATTCATGCTCACCATCGAAGGCTCCTTCTTGCGGCGGCGTCGTGTGTCGGGTCGCGCTCTTCTCTCAGATATGGTTGAGGAGGGCGATGGCTGGCACATGCGTCATACTCGTGATCGGGTGCTGCTTGCGGGTCGCTGCTCTGCTCGCGGTAAACACACAAACTAGTACCTACTTTAACCTTAGATTGATATTAAATTATGTAATTTGACTAACGTAACTTTCCTCTTTTTGTATTGTATAATTGTAAAAAAATGTAATTAAAGTTGACAAAGGTCACGGACCCCGGAGTCTGTGGAGCGTATAATTAATTATAAATAAAAAATAAAATAACGATTACATTCTATTCAATTTTAGTTTTGTGGTCCCCAGGTTGCCGTACTACCGCATGGCTGGCTACATAGTCACGATAGTAATGCACACCGCCAACAGCTACGCCGTGCTGGTAAACTTCAGAGAAGATGCGATGGAGGATCCCAAGATAAGACTGTTCGCGGGTTTCATGTGCAAATTCATTACTTGCTGGAATTTTGTAAGTATTACACAATCACTATTCCCATTGATAGCGGTCTTTTAGAGTAGTTATTATTTTAAGTTATTTTGTTTTGTTTAATTGAAGATATTTATTATACTTTTTTTCATAATTTAGCTTGATAGTCGAATTACACAATCCTACTAATATTATAAACTATAAATATCATTGGACATTACACACAGCGCCATCTGACCTCAAACTAAGCTAAACTTGTGTTATGGAAATCAGTTAACTGATAGAATACTTAAATACTTTTTTTTTTGTAAATACATACTTTAATACATATAGTACACCCAGACACAGAACAAACATTTGTTTATATCACAAAATGCTTGTCCCGGGTGGGAATCAAACCCACGCCCTTCAGCTCTTGGAGCAGACATACTATCGATGAACCAACAGGAGTCAAATATAAAAATTATGAATAGGAAAGATTTGTATTTTTGTAACGAATAAACTCAAAAACTACTGGACCGATTTCAAAAATTCTTTCACCGTTGCGAAGATACACTATTCCCTGGTGACACAGGCTACTTTTTATCCCGTTAACATGTAGCGGGTAAAACCGCGGGTTAGTATTAATTAATTTGGTTGATGTGTAAATGAAAAACATCAACAAAAAATGTATTTTATTTTTACATTTTCATATTTTCCGTTCCAGGCAGCGCAGGTCGTTCACGCAGTGCTGGGGCTGTCGAGTGACCTATTGACGCTGACTGATGGTGACCAGTACAAATTTCTGAAGCACATGAAACTAGCGAGAAACCTTCTATTTGATAGCATTGTTGTACCTTATACTTTAGTAAGTGGAACTTTAATCAGCAAATATCTATTTTAATTTTATTTTTAAGTTTTTTTTTGTTTAGCTGACAGGCTAGGTGTTTGACCATAGTTCATCTGATGTTAAGTGGTCGATGATGGTAAAGCACATCTAGCCTGGAATAGAACTGGCTCTTAAGTGAGGTTGCCGGTACACAGCGTTAGATGCTTGGCGTAGTGATATTTCTTCGCAGAGTGAGGAACCTCCTCACAATGCGCGCCGTGTCAAGGATTTTTGAAGCTGACCCTTGACCCAACCGTCTAGCGAGAGTCTCTTAAGGCGTTATTATCTGTTGTCTTGTAAAATGTAGAATGCACAAGTACACACTCACACACACACACACACACACACATATATAAATGCAGATTAATTTTGTTTGTGTAGTTTAATTTTTAATTGTTTAGTTGTTTTAGTCTGCATTTGGCATTTTGTATCAAAATATCGGGAGAAGCCATTGGTTCCCGAAACACAGTGCCATTACTAGTTCGTTGTCATTGGGTTCATTTTAAAGTAACCATAAATTATGCCAAATAAATTAATAAATTTGAATTTGTCTTATTATTATTATTTTATTAAAAAAATTAACGAATTGTGTTTGATTCAGATGGTTTTCACTTGCTTCTGGCCTCTCTTCCTCTACGATCGAGAGCTGGTACTTCCGTACTACACCACTAAGATCGTGAACTCCTTGTCCAACCACGTGATGCACTCTGCCATCGTGCTCGGTAACCATCACCCTCATTTCTTTCTTTTTTATTGTTGACAGGCTAGGTGTTTGACCAAAATTGATTAATTAATTTATTTCATAACATACAAAACAGAATGCAATAATTTTTACATAGTCTTTATTTACACTTATTTATTTAACAAAATTATGGAAAAAAGTGTAATAAATATCTTCAATTAAACAAAATAAAATAACTTAAAATAATAACTACTCTAAAAGACCGCTATCAATGGGAATAGTTCCCAAAACGATGGCCCCATTGCCGCGTTGTATGGCAATACTCAAACGCTGAGCAAAATAAAGGCCAGCGTTTTGTTCACGTGTGGCTTCGACCAAACGAGATGACAATTATTCTTTAAAAAAATTTTATCTTTATCTTTTTCTTTTTTTTGTCTTTATTAGCGGTAAATCACAATTGCTTGAATAAAACTATTTATTAGCATAAAATGAAATTTATGAATTTACGATTTTTTAACAAAACAGTAGATTGTGCTAATAATTGCTATTAATCTACTGTTTTATTCAAGCAATTGTAATTTACCGCAAATAAAGGCCAAAAAAATGCTAGTAGCCGTGATTTCACTGTAAAATTATGCTCCATTTGTCCATAAATGGCATAAAATTATTTGTTTGGAAATCGTACCACTTTAAACCGAATTGCTGATGCTTTGTAACTCTTTGTTTCAGTCATTTTGTGGGAGATTGTCTTCCAACCTCGGAGGACTCCATCTTCACACAAGTACAATGTCGGAATTATGATGACATTTGCTGGGATCTACCTGGCGGTGTAAGTAATTTTCTTCTATGTTTCTGGCATAGAACTTTGTGCGTTTGCCAGTGTCAAGTATTCCAATATGTATTTCTTTTAAAACACGGAAGTTTGTGAGTGCATTTTTATGTTTTTTACTTTTTCACGCTCAAATGGCTTGACCAATTTTGATGAAATTTAGTATGGAGGTACACACACCGGACACACGATCAGATCTCCATACAAACGTCTCGTTATAACTACCTATCACACAGACGCTACACACGTGTAGTTTTTGTACACGCGCGAATGTGTGCGTGGAGTCTAAGGTTGTCACTGTATCAATAACATTATTGTACACTTACCAAGCTATACATTGTATTGTATACCATTTGCTTATAATTATTATTTATTTATACCACCAACACTTCAAACATCACAACAATCATAGCGGTCAACACAAAAAAAAAAAAACGAAACTAGATATGATACATTTTTACATAATTATTATTATATACTATATGTGACATATTGTTTCATTGACATTTTCATTGTTTTGACATATGTTATGATTTTGTTATTTTTAAATATGAATGGGAAAAATGACCCGTAACTTTGGTGTTTGAAATGTTGGAATGAAATTTTATTTTGTTCAAAAAAACATAGAACATGTAGGTACACACAAAAAGACGGAGAAATACTAAAAGAGATACTATACTATACATATAATAACAAAACAAAAATAAGAAGAACCGCAAAACGGAATACTATACATATAATTTGATATAACGGTACGCCCTGGATCCCACACTAGAATTTAGTGGGGGGAAACAGCACCCTTTTTATACATAGTATTTTTATCTGTTCTGTGCCCTGGCTACACGTAGGCTACTTTTTAAATAAATAATAAATATCGTAGGACATTACACACAGCGCCATCTGACCCCAAACTAAGCAAAGCTTGTACTATGGGAGTCAGATAACTGAAAACAACACTACTACTACTAGAATACTTAAATACTTTTTTTTGTAAATACATACTTATGATAGTAATATATAGTAATATAAGAATACATACAGTACACCCAGACACAGAACAAACATTTGGTTTTATATCACAAAATGCTTGTCCTGGGTGGGAATCGAACCCACGTCCTACAGCTCTTGAAGCAGACATGCTACCAATGAGCCAACAGGGCTGTCTAAACTAAACTAAATTATTAATAATAATTACTAATTTATTTTTATAACTAAATTCTTTCTTGTTTCAGAATCTTCACAACATACTTCGAGATAGGAATCTTTCCTTACCCACTTATGACGAAGCTGTACGGTTCCGTGTACTTCTTGATCTTTATGATTGTGGTTATAGCGTTACTACCTTTATTTTACTACGGACAATGGTCTGTCACCAACTTAATATGGTGTGACAAGGTTAAAAGGCATTCTTAAATACTAATAAATGTTTGCCATTTACGGACAAATGGAGCATAGTTTTACAATGAAGACACAGGTACTGGCATTTGTATTGGTCTTTATTTGTGGTAAATCACAATTGCTTGAATAAAATAGCAGATTAAAAGCAAAAAAAATTCTGTAAAATTATGCTCTATTTGTCTATAAATGGGAAAAAATTGTTTATATGAAAAACGTATCACCTTAATAAAAATTGCTCTTAAGTTAACGCAGCCTTGTAAAGAGGTAATACTACCACCGCAGTACCAGATATTCTGCCGCCAAGCAGTAGTGTATAAAATATATATATAATATTATAGGACATTACCACCACCACCACCCACCACCACCACCACCAACCACCATAAGTTATAAACCACCTTAAGTTAAAAATGTTAATGTTAAGTTTTAATATTATCGTTTCACCACGGAGATAATATACACCGCAAAAAGGCTACAAATATAAATATTTAATTCAAACACCAAATTTCAAATTGACAGCCCTGTTAGCTCATTGGTAGTTAATAAATAAAATAAGTATAAATATTGGAGGATATTACACAGCGCCATCTGGCCCCAAACTAAGCAGAGCTTGTGCGATGGAAGACAGATAACTGATAGAATTTAGAGTTAGTTAGAGTTTTGTAGCAATGATAGCTCAGTGGTTAGCGCGGTAGGTTCGCATGCCGAAGGGCGTGGGTTCAAACCCCAACAATGAGCTTGAGCTGCCGGTGAAGGAAAACATCGTGAGGAAACCATAGCATGGTGGTAGGGTACTTTCTAGTACTCGGCTGGCTAGCTACCACCCTCAAGTTGAAAATCTGCCGCCAAGCATCTAACGGTGTGTTCCGGCAGCCTCACTTGAGAGCCAGTTCCATTCCAGGCTAGGTGTGCTTTACCATCTTTGACCACACCTTCACTTAACATCAGGTGAGCTGTGGTCAAACACCTGGACTGTCAACCATTAAAAAAAAAAAAAAAATAGAATACTTAAATACGTTTTTTTTTGTAAATACATACTTATAATACATACAGAGCACCCAGACACAGAACAAACATTTGTTTATATCACAAATTGCTTGTCCCGGGTGGGAATCGAACCCACGCCCTTCGGCTCTTGGAGCAGACATACTACCAATGAACCAACAGAGCTGTCTAAAAGCTTGTACTATGAATGTCAGATGCCTGATACTTAAATACTTTTTTTTTAATAAGGATCTTATTTATTAAACAAAATAAAAAATACCTTAAATTATACTACCTTTTTACAATATGTATACAAAAACGAGCATTTTAGTACATTGTTAGTACATTTTTTTAATAATAAAAATATGTACTAACAATATGAAAATATGTGAAAAATATTGGCTTATTGATTAGGTTGTAAGTAACAATTGACGTGGGTTGCATATAGATTCAGTATTTGGTTGTAAATGCCACCTCCGTGGTGTGTCATCTCTAAGGTTTGTAGACATCTATCGTTCTAACTTTTCAATTTTTACCAGCAAGATAATCCAAAGTTTACAGGGTTTCGCTGGTCTCTTTTTTTAGGGTTCCGTACCCAAAGAGTAAAAACGGGACCCTATTACTGAGACTTCGCTGTCCGTCCGTCCGTCCGTCTGTCACCAGGCTGTATCTCAAGAACGGTGATACCTAGACAGTTGAAATTTTCACAGATGATGTATTTCTATTGCCGCTATAACAACAAATACTAAAAATAAAATAAAATAAATATTTAAGGGAGGCTCCCATACAACAAACGTGATTTGTTTGCAGTTTTTATAGATTATGCCGGTACGGAACCCTTCGTGCGCGAGTCCGACTCGCACTTGGCCAGTTTTTTAATGTTTTATTTGTAGTGTATTGTTGTGTGTCAAAATAAATGTTCTCTTTCTTTCTTCAATAAAACGAAAAATGTCAAAAGAATATTATTTATCACTACTTAGTATAAAACCATCTTCGACCACACCTTCACTTAACATCAGGTGAGCTGTGGTCAAACAACTAGCCTGTCAACCATTAAAAAAAAAAGTCGCTCCCCTCTGTCCCTATGTATACTTAGATATTTAAAACTACGCAACGGATTTTGATGCGGTTTTTTTAATAGATAGAGTGATTCAAGTGGAAGGTTTGTATGTATAATACTTGCATATGCACAGTGGCGGATTTACCAGCAGGCTGAGTAGGCTTGAGCCTAGGGCGGCAGATTTTTGGGGCGGCAAATTTGGGGACCGAATTTTTTTGCTACCTCATAGAAATCAAAAAGATTTTTGCATGACGGTATTCTGATGTCTCATAGATCTGTCACAGTCTGCAACAAATTGCTATGACTTTCCTCTCTCACTTGTCATTGCACACTCCGAGTGTAGAAACATTTTTGGATTGTAAAAATAATGTAGGAGATGACAATTGTAGAGACAAGGGCGGCAAAAACTGTGTAGCCTATGCCTTGAAAATTTGTAAATCCGCCACTGCATATGCACCACATTAGTATGTACATTGCACCCGTGCGAAGCCGGGGCGGGGCTAGTATAGATATAAAATACGTTACATATAAAAATACAAATTTTTCCTCTTTATTATATACTCGTAGTATAGATAGGCTTGCGTTTGATGCGAAGATACGGTCTACGATGGAGCACGCTCGCCTAGAAGAAACCGATTCACTCGCGGCTTGAAGACACCCAGATTTTATCTATCGGAGAACACCCTTGCAGCCTTCTACTCTCATTTTAACTGTCTGTGTACCTAGATGTAAGTTTTCCTGTTATAATAATAAAAAAGACGACGAGAACCACCTTAAAAGGTTTTTTTTTTCATATAACGTAACCGGTTCATAATTTACAAACAATCCTAACGTCGGTTAAAAATGGAACTAAAACCTTTTCTTAGAACAGCGGTCAGATTACTATAGAATATGCGACGGTGGCTCCTTCATTCAGTTTCGTACATAAAATTTAATTAAATAGCTTAATCGTTGGCTTAGAAAATCATTAGTTCCAGTGTATAAAGGACAAGCATCGGCCGTATTAGTCTAATGAATTTAATCTGTTATTAAGTGTTGATAAAAGCCGGAAAATTAATCAGTTTAACTGATAAATGATAAATTAAACATAATTATGTATTTGGTTTGAGAATGAATCCGTACGGTTGATTTAGTTGAAAGGAAATATTTCTCTTTAATAAAGTGTCAAAAATATAAATATAACAAGTAATATTTGTTCGTGATAGCGGAATGCTTTTTTCGTAAAATTGCAGGTAAATCATAATTCTGTCTTTTTAATGGTGAAAATTGTATTGTTTTGTTTTTTTTCATTTGGTAAGTACCAAATTTTGTAAAAAAATCGAGGTATGTTAGTGTTGTGAACGGCCGTGTATATACGTGAGTTCGTGAACATTTTTGAACACTAAACTTATATATTTTGACCTGCTGATTACGAATATGAAAATGAACATAGACACAAATTGTATTTTCAAGGTCAAAACTTAAAAAAATGGCTAAATACTATTGTGAATACTATTGTGATGAAAAGTACCAAATTTCATCCAAATCCGTTCAGTAGTTTTTGCTTGAAAGAGTAACAAACATCCATCCAAACTTTCGCATTCATAATATTAGTACAATACAAAATTTCAAAGTTTTGGGCTTTTCGGAACTAAGTACACCCATAAGTTTTAACACACACAAAATGAAAACAATTTAACCCGTTTTTTTTTAATAAACTTCGTCATTTGAGGCACTATTTCCGTTTTTTTTTTCACTAAGAAAGTATGCCAAAAGGTAGTTTCTAAAAAGTTTTAAACCCATTTTAAAATGGACATAATCGTGCACGATGATTACATTTTTATATACGCTCCATCAGAAGAGCTATATTATACGCTCTTCTGATGGTAAGAGATTACGCATGTCCAACTGTCCATGGCCATTGCAACGATACACAGAACTTTGAGTAGCAAAACAAAGTCCGGGGCATCGCTGCTTTGGCGGTCATTACTTTGAGACTTGATGGGTTTCAACAGCCCAGTAAGGTTGTCTGGAAGAAATCGCTCTAGGCGATAAGACCGCCCTTATACTTATTCTATTGTTTTGTTATATTATTATATCTTCTTTTTTTTTGTTTGTTGTTTGTTTCCTATTTGTATTAATTGTGATCTGTGTTTCTGGTGTATAATAAAGTTATATTCTATTCTATTCCATTCCTATTCCTATTCCTATTCCTATTCCTATTCCTATTCCTATTCCTATTCCTATTCCTATTCCTATTCCTATTCCTATTCCTATTCCTATTCGTATTCGTATTCGTATTCGTATTCGTATTCGTATTCGTATTCGTATTCGTATTCGTATTCGTATTCGTATTCGTATTCGTATTCGTATTCGTATTCGTATTCGTATTCGTATTCGTATTCGTATTCGTATTCGTATTCGTATTCGTATTCGTATTCCTATTCCTATTCCTATTCCTATTCCTATTCTATTCTATTCTATTCTATTCTATTCTATTCTATTCTATTCTATTCTATTCTATTCTATTCTATTCTGCTTGGCGGCAGAATACCTTACCTTGTTTATGATATTTTATTATAACTAGGTAAATTTATTCATTTAGAGTGGCTGGTTCTAAGGTCAGATTTAATATTCGGGCGGTGAAGGTATCTGACAAGGTTTCGCGGTAGCTGTTACAACTGTACAAGATTGCGTAAAAATAAAAATACTACTCGCGGTTACCAATCAGAAACATTCGATTAACCATTGACCCATTAATAGATAAATTTCATTAAATTCATCCCGGAATAATGTTCCATAACATTTGTACCTAATTACAAGGGGATACGCCCAGTAAATAATAAATAAATATCGTAGGACTATACACACAGCGCCATCTGGCCCCAAACCAAGCAGAGTTTGTGTGATGAAAGTCAGATAACTGATAGAATACATAAATCCTTTTTTTTTGTAAATACATACTTATAATACATATAGAACACCCAGACACAGAACAAACATTTGTTTATTCACAAAATGTTTGCCCTGAGTGGGAATCGAACCCACGCCCTACAGCTCTCAAGGCAGATATACTACCAATGAGCCAACGGGGCTGTCAAGTAGTTCGTTTTTTTTAAGAATCCAAAGGCACCTAATATTTTTCTGGTATAAAAAGGATTCTATATATTTATCCAGCTATATGTGTGCCAAATTTTATCCAAATCCGTTCAGACGTTTTTGCGTGATTGAGATACAAACATTCCAACAACTAAACATGCAAATACACAAACTTTAACATACGAATATGCATGCATTTGGATACAATAGAAAATGTATTAAATATGTACATAATTATGAATTTTTTTCGGTACAGTGAAATCTAGTAATTATTACTGTGTTTATTTTATAGTAATTAATTTAGATGAAAACAATGACGTGTGTCAATTTTTGTGGATTTAAAACACTGCTGTCTTTTTCGTAGCATTCTATTGCAATATCACACTAACAAAATAATAGTAGGTATATATTAATATATATACAATCTACATACAATATCTCCTTAGCAGGAGGTCGTCTAGGTTGTAACCACCGCAGTACCAGTTATTCTGCCGCTAGGTGGTAGTGTGTAAACATTACTGTGTTCCGGTTTGAAGGGTACTGCAGCTAGCGAAATTACTGGGCTGTTGAGACTAACCGTTGAAAGCGCCAAAGCAGTGATGCCCTGGACTTTGTTTCGTCTCTGGCGCTCTCCTGATGTTAAGAGATAACGCCTGTCCATGACCATTGCAGCGATGCACAGAACTTTGAGTAACAAAACAACGTCCAGGGCATCGCTGCTTTGGCACTCATTACTTTGAGACTAGATGGTTAGTCTCAACAGCCCAGTAATTTCGCTAGCTGCAGTACCCTTCAAACCGGAACACAGTAATGTTTGCACACTACTGCTTGGCGGCAGAATATCTGGTACTGCGGTGGTACCTACCTAGACGATCTCCTGCTAAGGAGATCTACCACCAAGTAAAAGTCTTACTGTCTCTATTAAGGGGAAAACACTTTGTTCATGTGTTCTATAATATGTAGTACTCACTGCACTGACATTACTAACTTAATACACTAACTCAAAAGGTTTTGTCCTTTTTAGTCTTCTTACTATATCCGTGTTGTCGAGGAGCTGGATAGCCTCGACATCATGTCGATGAAGTCTATTTTCATGAGCTTCAGCGTATTTTTTAATGATTGTTGCGACCATGAACACAAAAAAAAACATACAGTCGAATTGAGAACCTCCTCCTTTTTGAGTCGGTTAAAGTCCGCTTTTGTTTAATCCAGATCGGATGATAACCGTGTCTCGAGGTGAACGTCCTATTATCAACTGTACTAAGTCGATTACTAATAGATTAGTCGATTACTATAAGATTAATGTCATCGTCGTAATCTTATCATTTATATTATTCATCAAAAAATAGTGTATTTTTTTTACGTTTGACCGCCATCTCGCCTAATGTTATGCGAAGATGCGGTCTACGATGCAGCACGCTTGCTTAGAAGAAACCGATTTACTCGCGACTTGAAGGTACCCGGACTATATCTATCGGGGAACATCCAATCGCAGCAAATTCCAATGTCTAGCGGTACGTATGAAGAAGGTGGAATCAAACCGCTTAGTTCGTGCTTTTGGAATATCAACCATGAAGCGGTGCCGCTTTTTAGGGCTCCTGGCTGCCCGATAGTAGAATGGGCAGGGGGGAATTAGGTCATGCAGACTTCAAGCGCACTCTCCAAAATGCATCTGGTATAAAACAGACAGACTAACTTTGCATCTATGCTCAAGGCTTTGAAGTCTTTGCAGAACAAATATATCCATAAATTACACTCCATCGTAGACTGCATCTTTGCGAGATGACTGTCAAACGCAAACCTTCAATTTGTACATAACAAGCGGACGCCTCGCGGTTTCACCTACGCAGTTCCCGTTCCCGTGGGAATACAGGGATAAAAAGTAGCCTATGTCACCCGGGGATAGTGTAGCTTCCGAACGGTGAAAGAATTTTTGAAATCGGTCCAGTAGTTTCGGAGCCTGTTCAATACAAACAAATCTTTCCTCTTTATAATAGTATAGATTATGTTATAAAAAAAAGTATTTGCTATTCCGTTACTTATGGCAGGGGTTTTTAGGTAAATGTATACTTAAAGAAAGAAAGAAAGAAAACATTTATTTTGCCACACGCAACACTACAAATAAAAGATTAGAAATTAAAAATAACAATAATAATAAGTGGAAAGTTGGCGCTGTAGTGTCCAGTGCGACAAAAAAGGTTAGTTCTCAGCATTACTCGTGACAATGACTCTTAATACTTTCCAGCTTTGAATCTAAATCAAGTGCCCTGAACATTGCTGCAATGTTGCCTCACATATACTTCCGTATCTTCGGCCACGGAGCCACGTTGTTGATGCACAGCATCAATGCAGTCGTCATGCTGAACTCTCTCCGAAATGAGCTCGTTCTGAGGGATCCCCAAGTCAGGACCTTGGCTTCCATGCAGGGAAGGTTTCTTACCATTTGGAATATTGTAAGTATCCTAATATTATAAATGTGAAAGTTTGGATGGATGGTTGTTTGTTACGCTTTCACACAAAAACTACTGAAAGGATTTGAATGAAATTCGGTACGGAGGTAGCTGAGACCCTTTTTTTTTTTTTTTTTTTTTTCTCCCAGGGAAAATCCTTAATGGATACCACCAGCCTCGGGGGGGCTTGGTGGTTATGTGGGAATCTCCGCTAGAGTGGCGGCCTACCCACTAAAAACCCTGGGGTGTTCCTTCTCCGCGCTTGCAGTTAGGGCCACGGGAACGCTTGCGCACTCGTCCGCAGCCCCAACAGCGCTTGTCTTCACCAGACAACTTCTCGGTGAGCTTATGCTCTACCCGTCATTTTACCGATGTGTGGAAACACGTCACACATCGCTCAGTCTCGGGGAGCTCTAACTGGGAGATCAGGTTCCCCCGACCCCGATCTCCCGAGTTCCCCACTATGGCGGCATACGGCGGTCATGTGCCAGCCGTCTACGCCCGGGTCTCTTCCTGCGGATAGGGTGGCTGTTGACGTCGTTCTCTCTCACCCGTTCCGCTTCCTCTTTCTGTGCCATGACACACTCTGCAAAAGAGAGCACTGCGTCCCATGATTGCCCGCTGTCGACCATCAAAGTTACGATAGTCGGCAGCGAGAAATCACGTCCGACAACCGTAGCAAGTTCAGCTCGCGGTATCGTCCATAGGTAGCTGAGACCCTGGATTAACACATAGGCCTATTTTTTATCCCGAAAAAAAATACAAATACAAATACAAATCTTTTATTAATAACACCAAAGTTACAGGTCATTTTTCCATTCATATTTAAAAATATCAAAATCGTAACATAATTATGTCAATACAATGAAATAATATGTCACTTACGAGTATAAAATAATTATGTAACTTTTTTATTTTTTTTTATATTGATATTAGGGGAATTAACAGCTAGTTACACACCTTTGGTTTGGTTATTTCCGCTTAACAGTTGTTTCAGTCACAATAGTGATGAAGATTTGAGTTGTTAACATCTCTCGATAGCGTAATCCATTGACCGTAACCACCGTAAGTGGCCGCCTTACACGTTCAATCATGATCACGATTCGCGATCCGCGATCCGCGATCATGATTTCAAAATTTCTAGATATTATGCTATCCGGAGCATCAGTCTGTCAATCCGCTTCGTACACGATCAGTCTGGATCGCGATCATTGATCTCGGATCGCGGATCGCGGATCGCGCGCTACGTGTACGGGCTGCCTAAGTGGCCAGCTCGATCATGTGATTTGACACTGCTGGATTATTTTTTTATGGGGTTATGTTAAAGACAGAGGCTATACAGAGTCAAACGAAAAGATCGCAGTCTTAAAACTAAAAATTTGTGAAGTGATTAACGAAATAGACCCACCATTATCTCAAAAAGTGATTAAAAACTTTTGATGAAAGATTATAATTGATTGATTCAGGCTTAAAGTTCTGTGTATCGCTGCAATGGTCATGGACAGGCGTTATCTCTTACCATCAGGAGAGCGTCTCGTTCGTCTTTTATTACTTTTTACATTAAAAAAAAAGGTTTTCAACTTGAGGGTGGTAGCTAGCCAGCCGAGTACTAGAAAGTACCCTACCACCATGCTATGGTTCCCTCACGATGTTTTCGTTCACCGGCAACGCAAGCTCATTGCTGGGGGTTGAAATAAACGTTTGTAAAAACAGTATGCTGTTGGTTTTAGGCGTTCCAGATGACGTATTCATCATTGGCGTTGAGTTGCGACGTTCTAACGCTGACCAATCGTGAACATCTTTTACCAAAATTCGTGAAGAAATTTCGAGACTTCTTCTTCTCGACCGTCGTGTTTCCGGGGACATTGGTAAGAAGCAGCATTATATTTTATTGGAGACAGGATAGATGCTTGACTACGTGAGTTGAGCTTGGGCTCCTGGAGGTGCGAGGATAAGCGCTTTGGAGGCCACGGCAGAATGTGAAAGCGTGCTGGATACAAAGCGATAGACAGATAGATTTATTAATTATTAATTAAAAAACGGCTAAAAGCCAGTTACATCAAATTAAAAGTCAAATTCATTTACATTAAATTAATAGTCAATTATACTTACAATAAAATTATAGTCAATATAGAAACAATACAATTACAAACAAAATTAAATTACAATTATTCATTACATACTTACATACATTTTTAGATAGATATAGTAAATAAATAAATATCGTAGGACTATACACACAGCGCCATCTGACCCCAAACTAAGCAGAGCTTGTGTGATGGAAGTCAGATAACTGATAGATTACATAAATACTTTTTTTTTGTAAATACATACTTATAATAAATGCAGAACACCCAGACACAGAACAAACATTTGTTTATTCACAAAATGTTTGCCCTGAGTGGGAAACGAACCCACGCCTTACAGTTCTCAAGGCAGATATACTACCAATGAGCCAACGGGGCTGTCAAAAAAAAGATATAGCTCTTTATTGTGCATGCCATAAATAGAAAAAATGACAGAGAACAAAGAACCTTATGAACTAGTGCCACAAGTGGCGGCCTTATCGCCATCTCTTCCAGGCAACCAAGAAAAGAAAAACACAAGATGTGGTGGAACATTCCAGGGTTTTTAGTGTGTAGGCCGTCAATAGGACGGCAAGTCCCACATAATCACTTTGCTCGCCCCTGGCCGGTGGTTTTCACAAGGTACTTGACCACAGCTCATCCAATGTGAGCTGTGATTTTTTTGATGTAAAAAGTAGTGAGACGAACGAGACACTCTCCTGATGGAAAAAAGATAACGCTTGTCCATCACCATTGCTGCGATTCACAGAACAAAGTCCGGGCATCGTTGCTTTGGCGCTCATTACTTTGAGACTTTCGATGGTTAGTCTCAACAGCCCAGTAATTTGGCTCGCTGCAGTACCCTTCAAACCGGAACACAGTAATGTTTACACACTACTGCTTAGCGGCAGAATAACTGGTACTGCGTTGGTACCTACCTAGACGACCTCCTGCTAAGGAGATCTATCACCATGATCATGAACATGTTCAGCCCGAATGCGACCTGTTTGCGGGCGAATGGAGCAATATAATGGTCGATTGCCTCAAATACTGTGAGACAACCTCAAAAAGGCAATCTAGTATTTGTAAATAATTAACATTAATATATTTATATATTTTTTAATTATTATTATTTTTCATAGTTATTTATTTTTTCTCTGTTTTGTTCATAGCTTTAAATAAGTTCTTTTTAATGTTGTCATTAGTGTAATTCGTAAAATGTGCCGTGCTAATTGACTGAATAAATAAATAAATAAATAAAATAAATCACCAAGTAATCATCTAGATTGTCACCCATAAAAAAAAATGCCTAAGACATTTATTTATTAATTATTAATACGTATGTGTGTAATATGTATGTTAAAATTTGTGTTTTTTAATTCCAGTTGGTGTTCTTTGTATTTTGGCCGTTCTACCTTTACGACCGGAACATCATTTTCCCCGAATACATAGACAAAGTCTTCTCGCAAATATCTAACTACGCTATGCATATCGGTAAGTAGAAGAATGCTAGAAAAACGCAAAAAGGAGTATTTTCGATGCCACTCTTTGATATTAAGAAACATAAATATTACAACAACAAAAAAAATAGAGTATGGGTATTTAACCCTTAAGAAGTACAATACGGGATAGAATTTTGAAAATAGGTCGGAGTTTAAAAAAAAAAAAAAACTACAAATGCCGCAAAAAAAAAACTATTTTAATTCAATTACTCGAAATTATCAGCGACAGCCCCCACATTATTAAAACCAAAACTAAAATATGCTTGGAGAAAGGTGTATTTCCAGAGACATTAAAGGTATCAATAATAAAACCACTCTTAAAAAAGGAGCCAAAGAAGATTTAGGTAACTATAGACCCGTGGCACTTATACCCGTACTTTCTAAGGTTATCGAAAAAGTTGTTTACGCAAAAATTTACAATTATCTGGAATCTAATGATATTTTGACTGACAAGCAATACGGCTTTCGGAAAAATAAATCGATAAATCTTGCTATTTATAACTTTCTTTATAAAATAACTACAAGTATTGTCAAGCGAGAAAAAGCAGTAGCTCTATACTTGGATATGACTAAAGCGTTTGATTGCGTCGATCATAGAATACTTCTGAAAAAATTTGAATTTCATGGAGTTAGAGGTATTGTCAATGAATTAATTGAATCCTACCTAAGCAACCGTAAACAAATCACACATATTGACAGAATCTGTCCAAAAACGCATATAATCCAGCAATATGAATCAAATCAAAGGATAGTTAAATGCGGAGTACCACAAGGCAGCGTATTAGGACCTTTATTATTTTTGGATTATATAAATGACCTGCCTAACGTAACGCAAAATCCCATGACTCTATTTGCTGATGACAGTACGGTCCTTTTTCTAGGTGACAAATGTAATCGTGATGAAATTAAAACAGCACTGACATCTATAATAGAATGGCTTAGAATTAACAATTTGAATATAAATATGACGAAAACTTATTTAATGAACTTTAAACAAAGACATACAGAACACGACAAACTTAATATTGACTATGTAGATAATAATATCATTAACGAAATCGATTCGATAAAATATTTAGGTTTAACTATTGACAATAAATTGAAATGGAAATTGCAAATTGACAATGTGGCAAAAAGGTTAAACACGGCTTCTTATTCCCTATCAAAACTAAGAAACATTGTTAACTTAAAAACTTTAGTCATAGCATACCATGCCCATGTTGGATCTGTCCTGCGTTATGGAATTATGTTTTGGGGGAATTCTACTGATAGACAAGTTGCGTTTAAAGCTCAAAAACGATGCTTACGAGCAATGTTGGGATTAAGACGGAGACAATCATGTAAAGAGCATTTCAGAAACTTAAAAATATTAACCTTAACTTCAGTGTACATCCTCGAAGTTGCACTTTTTGTTAAAACCTCTCCGCATCTTTTCAAATTTAAAGAAGGAGGCAGGAATAAGGAAAAAAAAATATGGCTCCACAACTGCAGAACCCATTTATTACGGACGAGTGTTTTCTGTATGCTACCAATTATATTTAACCACTTACCTACTGTTATAAGGGTTGAGGATGATATCAACGTATTCAAATCGGCTCTCACCAAATTGTTAATTGAAAAAGTATATTATAGCATTGACGATTTTCTAAATAAAAAACAAAAATGATGTTATTATTGTTTTGATTGGTTTATTGTTATTATTATTATTATTTTTTTATATGCCCTGCCAAAAGTAGATTTTTAATTATTGTTCTCCTTTGTTTAGATTTTAAAAAATACTTGCATGCTTTTCAAGCAAAAATAGAGTACTAACTAACTAGACTTAAGACCACAATTTTTTTGTTTACCTATTTTGCAAGGAATAAATGAATTATGAATTATTTTTCTACGTTAATATTATTATGAAGAGGAAAGGTTTGTATTTTTGGATTTTTGTATGTTTGTAACGAATAAACTCAAAAACTACTGGACCGATTTCAAAAATTCTTTCACCATTAGAATGCTACATTATTCCTGAGTAACAAAGGTTATATCTACACTTCTACACTAATGTTATAAAGAGGAAAGATTTGTATTTTTGGATTTTTGTGTGTTTGTAACGAATAAACTCAAAAACTACTGGACCGATTTCAAAAATTCTTTCGCCATTAGAATGCTACTTTATTTCGAGTAACAAAGGCTATATCTATACTTCTACACTAAAACTATAAAGAGGAAAGATTTGTATTTTTGGATTTTTGTGTGTTTGTAACGAATAAACTCAAAAACTACTGGACCGATTTCAAAAATTCTTTCACCGTTGCACTATCCCCTGGTGACATAGGCTACTTTTTATCCCTATATTTCCAGGGGAACGGGAACGACGCGAGTGACGCTGCTTTATTGGGCTAAAAAAAATCAAGAGAGTTTTTCTAAAATGTTCCGAATTAAAAACAAAGTTTTGTGTAAAGTGTTGTTTTACTGTTTGTCTTTATGGAATGTAACTTTGTTGTTTTTTTTTCCAGCTATAGTGCCAGTTGTGCTATGGGAGCTTGCGTTTCAACCTAGGAATAGACCGAAAAATCATACGCCGTATATGATTGTTCTACTCTCTTATTACTCTATATATACTGGGTTGTAAGTATGTTTTTTTAAATTATTATTTTACTAACCGAATGGTACTTCTTTCCCGGTGCGGTAGCGCTCGCCCTGCAGTCTCATATTTCGAAGTATTACGGACATAAACCGGCCAAGTGCGAGTCGGACTGTTACCTGATTAAGTGACGCTGTGGTCGAAGATGGTAAACACACCTAGCTCGGAATGAAACTGGCTCTGAAGTGAGGCTGCCGGAACACACTGTTAGGTGCTTGGCGGCAGATTTTCAACTTGAGGTACCTAGCCAGCCGAGTACTAGAAAGTACCCGACCACCATGCTATGGTTTCCTCACGATATTTTCCTTCACTGGCAGCTCAAGCTCATTATTGGGGGTTGAACACACGACCTTCGGCATGCTAACCGACCGCGCTAACCACTGAACTATCACGAGGTGTCAATCGATTCGTTTTTTCCAGTAGTTAGGTTATAGTTTTTTAAACTTTTATGCTTGTGATTGTTATTTTGTACAATGGTCCTAGTCATAGTCAAGGTCAAGTCATAGTCTTTTTTTTTCTTTTTCAGCTTATTCTACACGTACCACCAGCGTGGACTTTGGCCGTACCCACTGATGGGCATATTGTACGGGACAATATATAACTTTGCACTACATGGATATGTACTTTTTACAACGATTTCCGTGTACTATATTCAGTGGCATTTACATACATTGTTTTGGGGAAAAGAGAACATTGGCTTGGAAAAAAATAAAATAAAATAGTAGGAATTAAGACAAGACTAAATGAAAGATGAAACAAAATTGTTGTTTTATTTTATTCACACTGGCATAATGGTCAAATTGAGATGTCAAAAAAAAATGTAGTCGTTTTATCCAACGTCTGTTTTCCACTTACGCTTGACCTACAATTGCGAAGCTACCGTTCTTACTCAAAGGTATTAATAAAATGGATACGTAGTATAAGAATGTCCAGTTTAGTTTGAACCTTCTTACACTAAATTTTACATGCTGTCATAGGTCAACTATAAATGGATAAATTCTACTTCCAGTTTATCTTGAACCTTTTTTACATCGACGTTACAAGTTGACATAGTTCAATTAAAATTGGACATATAAACTGATGTTGTCCAATTAACTTTGATCCATTTGTAGCTAAAAGATGTACGATGCTGCGGCTCAGTCAATACTGGTATATAACATTTGTGCTACAAACAAGAAAATACTTATAATTATGTATATAGTAAGTTCACAGTTACTCAGTTTCTCTTCTGGGTTCTGCACGCTTCCAAATGTTTATCAATGTTTTTAATTTATACGAAAAACTTTTTAATACAATTTAATAGAAAAAATAATACATTTGTGTGAAAAAATCAGAACATGGTGGAGTGAAATAAATGGGTTTTATTTAGATACATTGTTGCAAAATTATCTACTGTATTGGAATTAATATCGTTTATTTATCTGTACAAAAAAAAGTAGGTAAGTTCATCTGTATTTCAAATTTAAATAATTAAATTCAAAAGATTTATTACTTTTATAGCTTATAGTAAAGTCACTACTTTTCTAAAGTATGACTGGACTAGACATGACCGAGACTGGACTTTGATTGTAACTAAATATGTTAAATATAACAGGGTTCGACAGCCCTGTTGGTTCATTGGCAGTATGTCTGCTCCAAGAGCTGAAGGGCGTGGGTTCGATTTCCACCCAGGACAAACATTTTGTGGTGTAAACAAATTATTGTTTGTTCTGTATTTATTATAAGTACGTATTTACAATAAAAAAAGTATTTAAGTATTCTATCAGTTATCTGACTTCTATAGTACAAGTTTTGCTTAGTTTGGGGTCAGATGGCGCTGTGTGTAATGTCCTATGTTATTTATTTATTTATAAATGGCTAAAACCGAAGTGTATACAAAGATTAGGACTTTAAGGACTCCGTATATATTTGCCATTGAATTATTTTAAAAAAAACAGTAGGTAGTATCGTTGTCCGATTTGCAACAAACTTAAATATACTGACGTTCTAATCTACGTTTATGCTGAATTGAGACCGGTTTGTGACATAAAACTTATATCTTTCTTTCTTTTCGTTCTTTCTGTTCAATTTTTTTTAATTTACGTTTGTTATTTCTTTTTGTATATATCTTCTTCGGTGGTAGATCTCCTTAGCAGGAGGTCGTCTAGGTAGGTACCACCGCAGTACCAGATATTCTGCCGCCAAGCAGTAGTGTGCAAACATCTGTGTTCCGGTTTGAAGGGTACTGTACTGCAGCTAGCGAAATTACTGGGCTGTTCAGACTAACCATCGAAAGTCTCAAAGTAGTGGGTGCCAAAGCAGTGATGCCCGGACTTTGTTTTGCTACTGAAAGTTCTGTGTATCGCTGTAATGGTCATGGACATGCGTCATCTCTTACCATCAGGAGAGCGCATCGTTTCTCTCACTACAATTACATAAAAAAAAACTAATATAAATGTCAAAGTATGTTTGTTACTCTTCCATGCAAAAACTACAGAACGGATTTGGATGAAATTTGGTATGGAGGTAGCTGAGACCCTGGATTAACACATAGGATACTTTTCATCACCATCATCCATCACCACGCGGGTAAAACAGCGGGGCGCAGCTAGTTGTTTATACAATTGAAAGTTGTTTGTTTTATGTCACAAATCAAGTGTTGTCTATTGTACGTAAAATTTGACTCCTTTGGGTAATCAAGTTAAAAGTTCTTCACTTAGTTTGTCCATATAAGTATCCAAGCAAGAAAAGTCAAGTTCAAATATTGCAGTTTGCCTTGGAGTGACCTCTAGACAGGTAATGCTTTAGTTTTTATTATACGCTAGTTTGCCCCTGCGACTTTGTACGCGTTATGAATTAGGTTCAGAGAGAAAATAAACAAGTAAGTAATAATAATAAATAAATAAATATCGTAGGACTATACATACAGCGCCATCTGGCCCCAAACTAAGCAGAGCTTGTGTGATGGAAGTCAGATAACTGATAGAATACATAAATACTTTTGTTTGTAAATACATACAGAACACCCAGACACAGAACAAACATTTGCTTATTCACAAAGTGTTTGCCCTGAGTGGGAATCGAACCCACGCCCCACAGCTCTCAAGGCAGATATACTACCAATGAGCCAACGGAGCTGTCAGCATGTAGGTTGCAGATTTCCAACGGTGAAATAATTTTTTAAATCGGTCCAGTTGTTTCGGAGCCTATTCATTACAAACAATCAAATCTTTCCTCTTTATAAAAGTATATATACATATAAAAAACACTAAAACGAGTACATGTATATAAATGGACATGGGCATGATCCTGGACATTATTAGCGTATTTTCTTACTATCAGGAGAGCGTCTAGTTCGTTTCATCACTTTCAAACGTTTAGAGGAGGCTTCAGGTGACCAGAATGCTGGTATCTACTTTGGTCAAAAGCTTAGCATTGCCATCCAGCGTGGCAATGCTGCCAGCATTCTGGCCACATATCCCTCTTTGACGGTTTTTTAGACTAAGTTTTTTGTATACATTTTGTAAATAGTATAATTTAAGGTCTTTTCTTTAACACCAGAATAAAAAAAACTGCAAACGAATAAAATTATATTACAAACAAGCAATGAAATCTTTTCTCTTTACAATAGTATAGATATAAAAAAATATCCCCGTGTTACAGCGACCATGGCAGCTATCCACCTTCGCGTGTTTGGCTACCTCATCACTCTGGTCCTTCACATCACCAACTTAACGGTGATGCAGATGATGAAAAAGGAGGAACTGTCTGCTGATATCAAGATCAAGGTTTTCAGAGGGATGATGTACCGGTATTTCACATGCTGGACTGTCGTAAGTATACGCATGTAAATAATGAAAGAAAGTAAGAAAGAAAATTATTTTATTTTGTTACACAAGCACAGAAACAAAAACAAAGCAACAGAGACAAACAGTTACAAAATAAGGGCTCACCTCAGCATAATACTGGTCATACTAAGCGGTATGACCAGCGCTGGTCTTCCGGTGAGCCCAGGTAATGTATCATTTTGTAGCAATGATAGCTCAGTGGTTAGCGCGGTAGGTTCGCATGCCGAAGGGCGTGGGTTCAAACCCCAACAATGAGCTTGAGCTGCCGGTGAAGGAAAACATTGTGAGGAAACCATAGCATGGTGGTAGGGTACTTTCTAGTACTCGGCTGGCTAGCCTCAAGTTGAACATCTGCCGCCAAGCATCTAACGGTGTGTTCCGGCAGCCTCACTTGAGAGCCAGTTCCATTCCAGGCTAGGTGTGCTTTACCATCTTCGACCACACCTTCACTTAACATTAGGTGAGCTGTGGTCAAAAACCTGGCCTGTCAACCATTAAAAAAAAAAAAAAACATATGCATGCGCAGACGTAGAACTGAATCCATTGGCTATTAGTCCACTAGGAATAAAACGATGAGTTAGAGTTTCTAATGATTAATCTTGAAATGAAGGTGACAAAACACAAAACAATCCCACTAATATTATAAATGTGACAGTTTAGATGGATGGATGTTTGTTACTCTTTCACGTAAAAACTACACAACGAATTTGGATGAAATTTGGTATGGAGGTAGCTGAGACCCTGGATTAATACATAGGCTACTTTTCATCCCGAAAATATGTAGCGGGTAACACCGCGGGGCGCACTAGCTGCATGCTTTCATTTTATAGTAGAGAAAATTCGAAATTTGCGACCAAAAACATAAGTATTGCTTATCTTATCTAGTCTAATACAAACTACTAAATATTATACAGGGTTATGGGTAATCAGTCAGCATCCTTTTAAGGGCATATTCAGTACATTCAATACAACAACTTTCGATCTACTTTTTTTAAAAATTCCTGTTTATTTTTTTCCATACAATAATAAAAAAATAATATCTGTCCGGTCTAAACAAAATTAACTCTATGCAAAAAGCGCGCGCGCACTCTGTGATGTTACCTACAGCTTGCCCCATGACGTCAATCTAGGCTAAAGAAAGGGGTTGCGGTGCGGGGGGCGACTAATCTCGTACCTACGCAAAAAATCTACGTCGGGACCGGGAGTCAGTGGCGAATCGATACGCGCGTGAGTCGGTTCGATTGCTTTATTGACAATGCCGTACGAATACTCAAATGTTCAGTACACGGAAATGGTGCGTGTTCTCGCTCGCTGCAACGATAATGTGGCCGAAGCCTGCCGCGAGTACGCCAGGATCTTTCCCAATTGGCCGACACCTTCCCGCAGCACAATGTTGGGGGCTACACAGCGGTTACGCGATTACGGGCAATTCCGTCCAGGATTTCATAATGCTGGTCGAGAACCCACAATACACAGTGTCCAGACGCAAAATGCCATCTTGGACTTCTTCGAGGACAATCCAGCCGCTAGTACAAATGACGCAGCTCGGCGTTTTAATGTGTCCCAGTGGTTCGCATGGAATGTGATACACAATGACGGAAAATACCCATTTCACCTGCACCGAGTTCAGGAGTTGACCGAGGCAGACAAACCAGCTAGAGTGAACTTTTGCCAATGGGTTCTCAACGAGAGGCCGTCGATTTTATTCACGGATGAAGCGACATTCTATTCAATACCCGTAATGAACACTTGTGGTGTTACACGAACCCCCACGAACCTAGGCCTCACAATTATCAGCATCGGTTTACAGTGAACGTGTGGGCGGGAATCGTCAATAACGCTCTGTTGGGACCAGTGTTTTTAGATAGGTTAAATAGCGAAACCTACGAAAATTTCTTAAGTGAGACTTTACCCGTACTTTTAGAAGACGTGCCTCTTGCTTCATTGCGCAATATGTATTATCAGCATGACGGGGCGCCGGCACATTATTCGCGCCGTGCGAGACAGCTCCTCGACCGAGAGTACCCGGGCCGCTGGATTGGATAGGTAATAGGTACATAGGTTACCTAAGCTGCATCGGCCTCCGAACTCGATCATTCGTGAGAATGTCCAAAAGAAACGGTCGCTCGCTATGTACCTACCTACTACGCAACAAAATACAGTAGGTAAGTACCCATACGCTAGGAAGCCGCAGATGATTCATATTACTATTATTATCAATGTCATTTCTTTGCACGAAAAACAGTGAACTGATTGCACTAAAATCAAATTTAACCGGCAGGAATCTCTAAAAATCTCCAAACCAAAGTAATAACGTAATCTTTATTTAAAAAAAACGTTATTAAAATCATTATTCGTGAGAATGTCCAAAACAAATAGTCGCTCGCTATGTACCTACCTACTTACTACGCCACAAAATAAAGTAAGTACCCATACGCTAGAAAGCGGCAGATGATTCGGCAATACTATTATTATCATTCTTATTTCTTTGCACAAAAAACAGTGAACTGATTGCACTAAAATCAAATTTAACCGGCTAGAATCTCTAAAAAATCTCCAAACCAAAGTAATAATGTACCTAATCTTTATTTAAAAAAAAAGTAATTAAAATCATTATTCGTGAGAATGTCCAAAAGAAACGGTCGCTCGCTATGTACCTACCTACTACGCAACAAAATACAGTAGGTAAGTACCCATACGCTAGGAAGCCGCAGATGATTCGGTATTACTATTATTATCAATGTTATTTCTTTGCACGAAAAACAGTGAACTGATTGCACTAAAATCATATTTTATCGGCTAGAATCTCTAAATAATCTCCAAACCAAAGTAATAATGTAATCTTTATTTAAAAAAAGTAATAAAAATTATGGACAAATTCTGCAGAGACAAATTGTTTACAGTTTTTAACTTCATACAAACAATTCGGAATGCGAGTTATACCTACAAGTATTATTATCTGTTCTGTGCCTACACGCGCACGCCTCAAGTTTGGTACTTATGAGCTAGTTGCGAATGCGCTGTTAGCGCTGCAGTGACGACTGATGGCTAAAGGTAGGAATTTTTTTCAACGGGAGAGCCGAGTCACAATCCTGATAGGTATTTCTTTACTATGGCTAGTTGACACAAATTTTAATATTTTACGTAGATACATACCTACATACGTAGGTAGGTTACTTACCTTTTGATATTGATACCCACTACTAGGCTTTTAATCTCCAACATTATCTAACAATTAGGTAGGTCCATAGTAACCACTCCGAAATAAGTAAGCACTTTGAGTGTAGAATAAATACCTACATATCTACTTAGAACCAGTGTTGCCGACCGCACCACCACATAGTTAAACCTGCCCCGATAAGTTACTAGATTTCCAGATTTTCTTACCCTAAATAGCAGCTGGAATTAGCTATACTTGCAAAAAAAAAAAAGATTGATCGCATCGCATAATAGGTCATCAATTATCAACTTTAATGTAATGGATTTAGAGACTATAGCGATGAGCCGGTGTCGCAACGTTTGACTTAATAATAATTTGCTGCCATCGACAGGTAGCGACTCGTGAGGTCATGACCCCGATGGAAGTAATTACCTACATTTTTGTAAACATTGAAGTAAATGGCTTTGATTTTAAGAAAAAATGTCTGAGGTAAACAACAAAACTGCATTGTCATTAGATTTTTACCCAACAACGGCGAAGCCAAAAGGAAGGATTATGATTTTGACCGGTATGTGTGTAGGTATGTACCTATGTAATTATGTATTTTTATCTGTTCTGTTCGTAACTTCTAAATTATTTATCATAATTTGACAAACGATACATACCTACCTAACAAATGGTTTGTACATAACAATTACAGAAGAGATTTTTATTTTTAGAGCGTGTTTCTACAGTAGGTAGGTACCTACCTAATCGAGTCTGAGTTTTTGATCTATTTTTTTAATAATTTGCGTTTCCATTGCTAGAGTTTTGGTGTTTTGATTTTTGGTTTTCCTTTTACCTACTCTAGTCACAAATTTAAAATCAGATAAACTATTGACAATATGAATTAAAGTTATTGAAGCCTCAAAATTGTGTCAATGAATTCGATAACACTCATATTGATTGTAAGTACTAATAACTAACTTTTTAATAATGCTGAGTACCTATGCTGACGATCTTATTTTGTAGTAGTTTTAACTACTTTTTGTTCTTTCAACCTAAGTTGCACCTACTTATCGGGTATTTTTTCTAGCTAGTCGTGTCCATTTTTTTATACTTGACAGGTTAGGTGTTTGACCACAGCTCACCTGATGTTAAGTGACGGTGTGGTCGAAGATGGTAAACACACCAAGCCTGGAATGGAACTGGCTCTCAAGTAAGGTTGCCGGAACACACCGTTAGGGGCTTGGCGGCAGATTTTCAACTTGAGCGTGGTAGCTAGCCAGCCGGGTACTAGAAAATACCCTACCACCACACTATGGTTTCCTCACGATGTATTTCTTCAAAGGCAGTTCAAGCTCGTTGTTGGGATTTGAACCCGCGTCCTTCGACGCGAGAACCGACCACGCTAACCACTGCGCTATCATCGCTACAAATACATACTTAATGTTGAAACCCCCTTCCGCCCCCGAATACATCACATACGTTGCGTCCAACCCAAGGTCGCCGTAGCTGTGCTACGCTACTGCGCGCTACGAACCAGCTGTTTTACTACATGCGACGATGAATGAAGCGCCTACGCAATACAGACCTAAAAAATCTTAGATAGCACCACAAAAACTTTAATTATTTTTTATGGGATATGTATTGAGTTTTGGCAAAAGTTGTAGGACAAAATTGATTTGTTTTAATACACAGAATATGCTCTTAAAAGGATGCTGACTGATTACCAATAACCCTGTATAGCGTAAGGCTCCACCGCTACTTATTAATCTGTTACAACTTATGAACAATGAAGTAATCGCTAATAAAGAGCGCTGACACGCGCTTTGTATTCTGGGTTGACTCCTTGAAGTAAGCCACCGGATGTAGCCAAAACTACAGTAGCAGTATCACAATTACGTGACACGAATAATGTGAGTAATCTATCGTGTTTTTCTTAACTTGGTCGCCTGGAAAAGATCGTTCTTCGCGATAAGTATACTTGTGGCACTAGCTCATAAGAACTGTTTTATTCAAGCAATTGAGATTTACCGCAAATAAATACCAAAATAAATGCCAGTAGCTGTGATTTCACTGTAAAATTATGCTCCATTTGTCCATAAATGGCAAAAAAATGCTTGTATGGAAATCGAACCACCTTAAGTCGCATACCTAACTTAACGATTTAATTATGAACGTCAAACCGGGAGTTGCGATGGCAATGTAGAAAAATTATTTCGCTTCATAGTAATATTTTGTACATTGTATCTTGTGTTTTCAAGTGTTTATTATATATTTATTTATTAGTGATGTTTTATTCAAGTAGAGTCAAATTGTGCGCAGGTGTTCGAAGAAACTATACGTTGTAAAATAAATATTACTTTACATATTTATTTTATTACATATTGTCACGTCTTTGGAGTTCGTGATGATGGAGGCGAAGTTTTGATAAAAACCACAGTTTCTAAATTAGGTACATGTGTATATTTAAAAATAGTACATAAATTACTATGGGAACAAAATTGACATTATAAACAAAACTAAATTCTTAGGTCTAAATATTGACTACAACTTAAACTGGAAAGAGCATGCTGAAGTCCTGCGTGGTAAACTAAGCCAACATTCATATGCACTGTACGTGTACATGCTATCAAAAACTGTAAGCAGATCTACAGTCCTAATGGCATACAATGGCTATGTCTCATCATTGCTTAGATATGGAATTATATTCTGGGGCAATAGCACTGGTAAAGAATCGGTGTTTAAGGCACAGAAGAAATGCATTAGAACCATCTGCAGTCTACGCCAAAGGGACAGCTGTAAACCTCACTTCCAAAGCCTAAAAATTTTGACCATGGCTTGTTTATATATTTATGAATGTGTGATGTTTGTACGAAATAACTATAACTTGTTTGTTAATTTAAAAGCTGCTCGAGGCATAGGCATGAAATCAATGTACCTAAGCGGAATACATCTTTGCTTGCAAATAGTGTAATATGCATGGCTCCAATGATCTACAATCACTTACCTAAAGAAATTGCCTACATTAAAGAGGCAGCTATGTTTAAAAACAAATTAAAATGCTTCTTGCTGGAAAAAGCATACTACACAACTAAGGTATATATATATCTTAATGAAAATTTTTAGTCTTGACATTATTTATTATAGCTAGGTATTGTTTTTATTATTTTTTATTTTATTTTTTTGCTTTTGACATTATTATTATTATTGTGAATTATTTTGTTTGACATTCGTTTTTTAATCCTGTTTCCTGACATTTTATTTTATTGTATTAATAATGTCTAATTTTAAATTTCAAATTAACTTGCATGCCGAAAGGTAGTCTGTGGTGCTTCTTCACTAAATATTTTACATCTGTACTTACCCATAGCGCAAATAAATGGATTATGATTATGATTAATAGTAGTTATATATGTTTTCACTATGAAGGTCGGTTCGTGAATGAATGATCGTTAATTTTGTTCCCGGTCAGGCGTTGGTCCGCCTGACAGATGTTGCGTTAAAATTACATCGCAGCACCTTGCTAGCCTATTTAGGAAGGCGTTAAGCCTGGACACATATACTACCATAACATGGTAGGTATGATAATGGTAGCCAGTATGTCACTACTGAACTAATATACTGGCTGGTAACATATTATGTGTATCGGAGAAACGATCGTCCGAAGGCGGGGTGGGGTAGATGGTATGACGGATATTCGCATCATACATGGTGCTGGTTACATGGGCGAGGGTGTAGCGGGCGAGGAGACAAACCATACAATTCAGTTCTCTTATGCAAAGATTAATCAGCACTTTTTTTTTTTTATGGTTGACAGGCTAGTTGTTTGACCACAGCTCACCTGATGTTAAGTGAAGGTGTGGTCGAAGGTGGTAAAGCACACCTAGCCTGGAATGGAACTGGCTCTCAAGTGAGGCTGCCGGAACACACCGTTAGATGCTTGGCGGCAGATTTTCAACTTGAGGGTGGTAGCTAGCCAGCCGAGTACTAGAAAGTACCCTACCACCATGCTATGGTTTCCTCGCGATGTTTTCCTTCGCCGGCAGCTCAAGCTCATTGTTGGGGTTTGAACCCACGCCCTTCGGCATGCGAACCTACCGCGCTAACCACTGAGCTATCATCGCTACAAACGATTTTAGTTTACGAATGATTAGAACAGTATAGTCACTATTACTACATAGCTTGGGGACAAGACGTTTCGCTTAGCTTCGCACTCCGCAACCGTCCAACTTAATCCTATCTCAAAGAATCAATGATATCTCTCCACCTCAACATTCAACGCACGGCCGGCTCGCTTCCCATAGCGCCCCTACCGGCCGACATCCGCAACTTCTACCTTCTCTCATTGGTTGAAGTTAAAATACATCACACGACTAACTACAAGCAGTGCACGGAACCAGTGTTACGTCAGAGGTGGCGCTAATCCACCTCTAGTACACCAAAATTACTCAAGATGGCGCTAAACTAAATCAACATTAAAACTAAACGCCGACATGTATAATACTATGCTTTACCATCTTTGACCACAACGTCACCGAGCTAAAGTCAAACACCTAGCTTGTCAAACATACAATACAAAATAATTATGAAATTTTCATTTTATTTCATTTATTCAACATTCAACACTCCGTTAGGTGCTTGGCGGATTCACAACTTGAGGGTGGTAACTAGCCAGCCGAGTACTAGAAAATACCCTACCACCATGCTATGCAAGCGTGTAACATCCTAGATCCTAGATGGTGGTAGGGTACTTTATAGTACTCGGCTGGCTTAACTAGCTACCACCCTCAAGTTGAAAATCTGCCGCCAAGCATCTAACGGTGTGTTCCGGCAGTCTCACTTGAGAGCCAGTTGCATTCCAGGCTAGGTGTGCTTTACCATCTTCGGCCACACCTTCACTTGACATCAGGTGAGCTGTGGTCAAACACCTAGCCTGTCAAACATTAAAAAAAAAAAAAAAACGTATCTTCTCTTTTGGTAACAGGCGAGATGGTGGTCAAACGTGAGCCTGTTATTTTTGTTTTGTTATTTGTATGTTGATATTTTGAGAAGAGTTATTTACATAGTAGTTTGTTTGTTTCAATTTTTTATTTCGTCTTGTTATATTTGTTGTTGGTGATTTGTTATGTTTGTTTTGTTTGACCGACAAGGGCTCACCGGAAGACCAGCACTGGTCATACTAATTAGTATGACCAGTATTATGCTGAGGTGAGCCCCTTTTTTTTTCACTGTTTGTCTCTATTTGTTATTTTTGTTTTTTTTGTTCTGTTACAAAATAAAATCATTTTCTTTCTTTCTTTCTTTCTATGGTTTCCTCACGATGTATTTTTTCACCGACAGCTCAAACTCCTTGTTGGGGTTTGAATCAACGTCCTTCGGCGTGTGAAACGACCACGCTAACCATTGAGCTTTTTTTTTTTATAGTTGACAGGCTAGTTGTTTGACCACAGCTCACCTCATGTTAAGAGAAGGTGTGCTATCACGCGATTATCTAATATCTACAAAAAAACTTTTTTTTTTTTAAATTTTGGCGTCGCATTTTGCGCATTGGCCAGTGTCAAGCATTTTATGTTTACAAGTAAGTTAAATAAGTTGCCGCGTAGCAATAGTTATAGTCAAAGTCCAATCTTGGCCAAGTCCAGTCCGTATCAGCCAACTCTTGTCATGCTTTAGTAAAGTAGTCTTACATACATCGTTTCACCACCGGTGTCTAACCACGAGCGCCCGCCTTCCAAACGTTTCTACCGTCGTTCTATATATTTTATTTCTATCGCGTTACCGTTCTAAATTTCAACAATTTGTAAATTAAACTGTCGAACCTTCCAATAGTACTTTTATTTTATTTTTCTATAACAGGGGTTGCAGATTATGTACGCAGGTCTGGGACTGTATTGTGATGGTTTGACTCTGAAGAACGCTAAACGGCAGAATTATTCCACATGGAAACCTCTCAAAGGGTTAAGGAACATGATGTTCGCAGCCCTAGTCTGGCCTTGTACCATGGTAAATATCACTCATTCCAGAGTTTCTCAAAGTGCGGTGTGCGTCCTACTTAATTATTTATTTATTGAATTTTTATATAAAATAATATGTACAAAAGGAGGCCTCAATGTTAAAGCATTGTCTGCCAGCCATCCCCACAGAAAATAAAACAAAACAAAACGAATTTATACATAATTATGTATAAATATGTAAATACATCAAACAAATAAACATGATACTAATACTTAATATAAATAAATAAATAATTACCTTTTATAAATTACTAGCGGACGCCTCGCGGTTTCACCCGCGTAGTTCCCGTTCCCGTGGGAATAAAGGGATAAAACGTAGCCTATGTCACCCGGGGATAGCGTAGCTACCCAATGGTGAAAGAATTTTTGAAATCGGTCCAGGCAAACAAACAATCAAATCTTTCCTCTTTATAATAGTATAGATAGATAGATCGACCAAGAATCGATACATTTAGCCGCGATGTACAATCAACAATTTTTTTTATATTGGCTTTTTTTTTAACCCACTCAAAAAGGAGGAGGTTCGCAATTCAACTGTATGTTTTTGTATGTGTGTTACGCGATAATTCCGCCAATTATGAATCGTTTCTGATGATTCTTTTTTTGCTTGGTAGATCATACTTCAAAGGTACCATATAAATTTTATCGAAATCGATCGAGCGAATTTTTAAAAGATCAACAAAATTCTAAAAATTGCATACTTGCATCGATGATAATTATCTTCGTTTACTCTGAAACCTCGGTGTTTCATTGGATTGCGTTGGCCATGGAGGCCATGGAGTCATGGAGTCTATTTTTTTCAAATATCCCCGGTTGACATAGACTACTTTTTATCCTTGTATTCCGGGACGGGAACTACGCGGGTGAAACTGCGAGGCGTCCGCTAGTATTCTATAAACTGGAACTAAACGGTTTGATTCTAAATTTTACAGTAAAATTACATTTCGTGGTTTCCAGGTGGTGTTCTCAGTGTTCTGGACTTTATTCTTATACGACAGAAGTCTCATTTTTCCGGAATTCATCGACAAAGTTATCAGCACTACTTCGAACCATATTTTGCACACCGCTATAGTCCCTATAGTGGCCTGGGAGATTTTGTTTAGGCCTAGAAGTCCACCTAAGTCTCATTTACGGAATCTATTTCATTTGGCCGTGCATTTAATAGTTTACTTGGCTGTGTAAGTATTTGTTTCTGTTTAAATATAGTCTTTAAAATTCCGTACCCAAAGGGTGAAACGGGACCCTATTACTAAGACTCCGCTGTCTGTCTGTCTGTCTGTCTGTCACCAGGCTGTATCTCATGAACTATGATAGACAGTTGAACTTTTCACAGATGATGTATTTCTGTTGCCGCTATAACAACAAATACTAAAAAACAGAATAAAATAAATATTTAACTTTTGTCTGTCTCTGTCAGTTTGTTTTTGTTTTTGTGCTTGTTACAAAATTAAACGTTTTTCTTTCTTTCTTTTTCAAATCTGCGAGTTTCGATGAGATGCTATGACCTGTAGTGTGAAGTTAGCATCTCATTTTTCAAAACTCAAGTTTTGATAGGAAAATCGATAGAACTATTGTTAAAACTTAGCAAGAGCTGTACAACTATGCTGGTCGCCAATGAATCTAAAGTAATTTTTTTCACAGACGGTGATACACACGGCTTAACAATTTTTATGAAACAATTTTTGCTTTTGTTTTTGTTTAATGTGTATTGTTTTTTGTTTCAGTTTATACTACACATATTTACAAGACGGAATCTGGATCTATCCTATTTTTAAAGTTACATTCGGCTCCATACATTTCTACCTCATTCATGTCTACATTGGCGGAATAAGTTTCATGTTTTATTATATACAGTGGTTAATTACTTATGCTGTTCACGGAACCCAAGGGGAAAAGAGTAAAGTTAAATAGATGTGTTAAGTTATTAAGTGATGATAGGAATTAGCGCGATGGTTATGGTTAGGATTCATTAAAATCCAACAAATCAAGAATTAAATGGCAGATCTTAGCAGGAGGTCACCGCATCATTAAAACCAAACGCCAAGCATTAGTTTTTTATATTTTTTTTATATTAGATAGGCTTGCGTTTGACCGCCATCCCGCATGATGTTAAGCGAAGATGCGGTCTACGGTGGAGCACGCTTGCCTAGAAGAAACCGATTCACTCGCGACTTGAAGGTACCCAGACTGTATCCATCGGGGAACACCCACTCGGGCAGCAGATTCCAATGTCTAGCGGTACGTATGAAGAAGGTGGAATCAAACAGCTTAGTTCGAGCTTTTGGAACATCTACCATCAAGCGGTGTCG
Organism: Biston betularia; assembly: GCA_905404145.2. Classification (NCBI taxonomy): domain Eukaryota; kingdom Metazoa; phylum Arthropoda; class Insecta; order Lepidoptera; family Geometridae; genus Biston; species Biston betularia. The sequence continues at coordinate 4,232,467 of FR989889.1, read as the reverse complement.
CTTTTTACAGCTCCTGGCTGTCCGATAGTAGAATGAGCAGGGTGGAATTAGGTCATGCAGATCTGACGCGCACTCCCCAAAATGTATCCGGTAGAAAACCGACAGACAAGCAACTTGCGTCGATGTTGAAGGCTTTGAAGCCTTTGCCGAACAAGCGAATCGTTGCTTATGAACTTCTTAGCATGTTACTCAATAGTATTTGGCCGATTAGTAGTGTGTAAACATTACTGTGTTCCGGTTTGAAGGGTACTGCAGCGACATTTTGAGACTTTTCAAAGTAATGAGCGCCAAAGCAGCGCCCTGAACTTTGTTTTGTTCCTCAAAGTTTTGGGCACCGCTGTAATGGCTTAGAATGACTGATTACTTTTTCATTAAACAAATTCTATGTAGTTATTATTTCTAGAAAAATGTTTTCAAGCATATTCTGGGTTCACGAAGTAGGTAGTGGTTGGGTTATAGATTACGATTAAATTGCTTTTTAACAAAGATGAAACTGTGTTTTTTTTTATGTAATGCGTAATAGTTGACACTGAATAAAATCTTGATAAATTTTTGTTCTGCATTGTTGCTGGTATCCTATCCTATCAAATCCTTATTTATCTATACTTCTATACTAATATTATAAAGAGGAAACATTTGCATGTAACTAATAAACTTAAAAGTACTGGACCGATTTTAAAAATTCTTTCACCGTTGGGAAACTACACTATCCCCGGGTGACATAGGCTACTTTTTATATATTGTATTCTATTGTATCCTGTATTCTCACGGGAACGGGAACTACGCGGGTGAAACCGCGAGGCGTCCGCTATTTATTAATATTTTGACATTATGGAAACGCATTGAAATAAGACCTATATACTATAGTATTATTATGTTGTACTTAGCTTTGTCTCCATGATGTAGGCCACCGGATGAACTATAGTCCGAGTTTCCGATAAAACTAAACGTGTGAACACTTTTTGTGAGAAAATTTTGATATCGTTCTTGACTTGTAATCAGCGGTCACGTTAAATACTTACTGTATTCCGTGGTTTTGACCGCTAATATTTAGTTTTCAGCACTTTGAGATAAATCCTTTGTTTTGTAGAGAAATCTTCGTAATCTTTTTTTGTATGCTTTTTTTTTTAATTTAATTTTGGCTTTGTCGCTGAGCGACCATATCGCCTTTTGTATGCTTTGTGTCAGCATCTCTTTATATAACTATTTTAACACTAAATCAAAGGTGCTAATATATCCTCTATTTGACTGACAAAAGGATTATATTGTTGGCCAGTCGTTCTTCTTGAAGGTTATATATGTGTGTTTTAATATTTATTGTTGATTTATTATGACAAAAGAAAAAAGCAACACAAAAGTGTGATAGTGTCGCGGACACGACCGACGACCGTGTGTACGTAAATACGTGTACATTTTTGAACACGAAATTTTTCGGATTTCTATGTTCCTCACTCACAACATAACGATTTTTTTTTTCTTTAGTTTTGGCGTCGCGTTTTAGCATTTGCCAGTGGCAAGTATTTATATATTTTCAAGTTTCAAAAGTTAAATTAGTGTCCTCGTAGCTAGTTATAGTCAAAGTCCAGTCTTATTCAAGTCCAGTCTGTGTCAGTCAAGTCCAGTCATGCTTTAGTAAAGTAGTGGCGACTTCACTATAAAGCGTCGATGGAGTTTTGGAAGCACCACGAAAAGTCATGTTTCACCACATTATATCATTTTCCCACACTCGCGCTTGTAATTCGGCACTTTATGAATAAAACACCACCATTTTTATGCATAAACACTCGACAAAACACAAGTTTTGGAAAAAAATACAACGAAGCGACACGGCTCTTCCCGCGTTCCCGCCAAAACTCTTCTTTGAACTTTGGCTATCTAGTGGAGAAATTGTTTTTTTTTGGCATCGCACTTTGTGCATTTGTAAGTGTCTATTGTTTCGATATTTTCAATTATTTGATGAAGTATCAAGGGAAAATAAATAAAATTACACAAAGTAATGATAAAGTTGTAGTGACTTTAATACAAGCTTCGACGTAGTTTTGGAAGCAACACGAAAAGACATGTAAATAATAAATAAAATAAAATAAATAAATATCGTAGGACATTACACACAGCGCCATCTGACGACAAACTAAACAAAGCTTGTACTATGGAAGTCAGATAACTGATAGAATACTTAAATACTTTTTTTGTTGTAAATACATACTTATAATAAATTTAGAACACACATACACGGAACAAACATTTGTTTATACCACAAAATGTTTGTCCTGGGTGGGAATAGAACCCATATGATGTGTTAATGTTACCACATTTTTACATGTAATTCAGCATTATATGAATAGTGTTTTATTTACTTTTCTAATAAACATAATTATGTTTCAAAAATACAGCGATATCATTTAAAAAAAAACTTTTCTTAATTTAACAGGAATTTTGAGAGGATCGCGGAAAAAGTCGCCGTATAAAAAATTATTACTTAACAATATTTCGTACAGAGCGCGATGCCAAAAACGAAAAAAACAGTATTAAATAATTATTTACCTTTACTCTGTTTAGATTCCCTCTTGACCATAATTTATAACTGGCCTATAAGAAATGGACAAATGAAGCAAAAAAAGAGGAAAAAATGCTTTCAAATTATACTCCGTACGGTCCAATTTTAATAGACCTCTCTTATTTGTTATGGCTTTCGAAAACTTTGAATTGATAGAGGCTCTTAATAACTTGGCTTGTTAGACGATTGACAATCTTATAAAAGTGATACCATTACAAATGATAAGTACTCTCATAATTAGTGCAATAAGATTGAAATTAGAAAGGGCCGCCTTACACGTTCAATCATGATCACGATCCGCGATCCGCGATCCGCGATCATGATTTCAAAACTTCTAGATATTATGCGATCCGGAGCATCAGTCCGTCAATCCGCTTCGTACACGTTCAGTCTGGATCGCGATCATTGATCGCGGATCGCGGATCGCGGATCGCGCGCTACGTGTACGGGCTGCCAATGATGTAGTTAGAATCGACTACAATTTTAATATTGTTTGTTGTGATACTAGTTCAATGCAGCTTTCCACTTCACGGTCAAGAGCACAAGTGTGGCTAGAACGGGAAATTACCCAGTTTTTAGGGGAAAATGATATGTACGTATATAGAATATGGCCTACAATTAAAGGCATGTCGTTGCATTTTCTAACATTCACTATGTTTAAAAAAAAATATATCAAAAGAACCAAAAGCCTAATGGTAATAGATAGCTTGTCCATGACCATTTCAGCAGTACCAAGTAGCTATGATATCTCAGTGGTTTGCGCGGTCGGTTCACATGCCGAAGGGCGTGGGTTCGAACACCAACAATAAGCTTGAGCTGCTGGTGAAGAAAAATATCGCAAGCATATAGAGTAGATATTAGAGATAAGGTACTTTCTAGTACTCGGCATTGCACCTATGCGACATCGAAGTGGGTTGTTAGTTCACTGTAAATTTCATACAATTTGGAAAAAATTAGATTATATTAAAAAAAACATAATTGCTGTTTATTTGGAACAGTATTTTTCATTAAACGGTCTAGGTATATGAAAAATAAAGTACTTATGTAGAGCATAGAGTGTTCTAAATATGGAGATGAAGTCCGCAAATCGGTAAACATAGCATAGGACTCGATAGAGTAGCGACATACGTACGTAGGACATCTAGAAAGAAAATAAATTTTATTTTGTAACACAACTGAACACAAGCACAAAAACAAACAAACAGAGACAGCAAGTTATATCTGGCGGCTGGCTGAAAGCGAAAAGCAGAAGATTAGGCAGAATGTGTTTAGAAGTGATGTGATCAAAAAACTGGCTCTCAAGTGAGGTTGTATCTATCTGTGCTCTTCCTTCCTTCTTGGGGTTAGGTCGGGATTCGGTACCGAGGTGCTACCTCATTACCGAGGCTGGGCTCTGGACATACTGGCCCCAGGGCTGTGCGGAGGGTGCGAGTCGACACCCGTTAGACCACGGGTGGATCTCGAGCACCTTCTGGACTTTTGGCCTGTCTTAGCTTGGTTTCGTTTGAGGGCCATCGCAGTCTACCTCCTTGTCTTCCTCTTCCGGCCAAGTGAGGCTGCTACGTAGAGAAATGTAATAAGATTGTTATTTTAAAAGATTTTAATCTATTTGACAAGGGGAATATTTTTATGCCCATTTGTCACGTGATTTCCGTTTTTTTTTATTATGCAGATAGCTATTTTTTATAAGGTTTTTAACAGTTAATTTATAAGTAAAATGTGTGGAAACAATGATTTAGTATAATTATTACTCACTACCGATTAACATGTCCCAAAATAACTGTCAAGTTCATTTTGTTTTCGAATGTGTAAATCGTTTTATCCAATTTAATGCACAGTCATGCTTCTAATTCACACAACCATTTAAATTTCGGTAAAACCTACTTTAGACATGGCAGCATCTAGCTACCATTAGAAGCATTTCACCGATAGTCACCGACGCGGACTGTCCGGTTCTAAGCCTCAATAAAAAAGAAAAAAAAACAAACGAAAAAATTAAAAATTCTCCTTGTCAAATATGGCGGTGTCCTACGCCGTTTCCCGCGTTTTACGCCGCGCGTCGCCGTTCTTTTTTCAAAAAAGATTCGAATCGACGGTGGCCAGTTTTACTAAAGATGAAATATTAATATTGTTGCGGCCTCCTTTCTCGAATTGGAGTGATATTATAAGAGATGCGGAGAAAGTAGTCGGGTATCCGACCTCTTTTATGAACTTGAGATGTCTACTGAGCGATGAATTCGCTAATATGGCGCTGTACTTGAGAAAACTGGTAAGTGGAAAGTCGTTGTACTTATTGGAAGTGTAAGGCGTTAGTCCTTATTTTTTGCCGTCCTCCTCCACCAATGTACCTCTGACATGATCAGAGACTTTGTCTAGGTTATTCGTTTGGGTAAGTTTTTCTAATTTTAATTTGTGCTACAATTGTAGCTTCTTGTATATACGTATAATTTTCTAAGTTGTTGTAAAACTTTTTATTACATATTAAATATATAAATAACAATAAATTACATAGGTATAATATTAATTAGATGCACATAATAAATAGTCAAAGAGAGTTAAACATACAAACCATATTTTTTTTAATAAATAATGTTTAATGACATACTATAAAGAAACAGACGGTATGTAGGTACAAGCCATCAAGCTGATCACTGTTGCTTTTTTTTTAATGCAAAATGGCCAAGATTTATTTTATAAGTTTAAATTTAAATTTATCTATTTAGCTATGATGATATGACCGGACTCGATTAAGACTTACTATTGCGTGACTTATACTCATTAAACTTGATTTTTCATATACTAGAAATTAAAAATATCGAATTATTTTACATTGGTAAATGCATAAAGTGCGACTCCAACAACAAAGAAGAGAAAAAAAAAGTATATTCATATCACAATTTAGTCGACATTCGGTAAAAAACGAAATAGAAAGCATCGGTACTTTCTCGCGATGGTACCAATACAGCTCGTTAACAAGGGCGGTAAACATAACAATAATTTATTTACTTTTTCTTTCATCGATGACATCGCACTTTCCTCATTCTGTCACTGTCAATTATTTCATATCAAGTGACTCATTCATGATAGTAAAATAAGTAGTAGTCACAGCCAAGGCCACTTAAAGCAAATAACGGTGAAGTCCAGTTTATGACTTAGTATATTAGGTTACTGTACTATTACTATAGGGGTTTGACTAAATCACATTTGATGTTAACCTTATACTTTAAATTTACTTCAAATTTATTTTCAGGTCGGCAGTAACCACCTTGTGATGCAGACAGCTAAGAACGTTCTCTATGGCGACTCCAAAAACCTCCAACCATGGGGGCTCATAATTCTTCTCCTCTCTAAATCAGTCAAACCAGCTCAAATCAAAGCAAAATCCGAAGAACAAACCAGAATCCTTGCTGAACTAACTGAGATGATAAGAACTGGCCACCTAATTCACAAAGGAATAGTTAACGTACCTTTCGCAAAAAGATCTAAAGATACCGAATCTGCTATATTTGGAAACAAAATAGCTATTTTACTTGGAGATTATCTGCTAGTCACTGCTAACGCTATGCTTGCAGGACTTAGAAATTCAGATGTATCATATATAATATCGACAGCTCTAAAAGATTTGTCTGAAGGAGAGTTTTTTGGGGATAGAGATGAGCAAAATATGCCACTACCAGGTAAACCTAAGAATGCTATAGATGATTTGGAAATCACGTTTGATACTACATCTATAACTGTTGATAAAGTGCTTGGGAAAGCTATTAAAGAATGGACTGCTAGGACCGTATACAATGGTGTAAGTTTACTTGGTCGTGGATGTCAATCTGCTATGGTATTGGAAAAACAGAATAGGGATACTCAGAATTATGCCTATCATTTCGGATGTCACGTAGGTTTGGCTTGGCAAGCAGCAACGGAATTACAAAAAATAACATCTGAAACTAAAGATCAGTTTTGTTTAGCAAGCGCTCCTGTTTTATTCGCTTTAGAATATAATCCGGATTTATACAAAATTATAGATCAAGCTAAGAAAGACGTGAACGACGTTGATTACGAAGATCTCAAGTATAATATATTGAAAACTGATGCTGTAGATAAAACTAAGATGTTGTATGAAGACCATGCTAAGAAAGCAACGGCGTCTATAGAGAGTATAGGCCAGAATGAATCTGTGGATATGATTAAAAAGTTAATTAATACTTTTTAGTCTATGGTAATATGGTATTTTATTGTTTGTTTTGGTATTGCACTTTGTGCATTAAACCATTTTTTCATGAAAAATCATATGAAATAAAACATCCGAGTCATGGTCAAAGTTACACGATATAAGTAATACCTAATCAAGTCCAGTCATACCCTATTAACAAAGTGGTGCGATAATTGTAACACGAAAGGTCATGTTTAACCACATATCACTTAGGTATATAATTCGGTATTTTATAATTAAAACACATCTTGTGTGACTTGGACTGGGATTTTACCTTAAGACACTTGTGCACTACAAAAAATTAAGAATAAAATTATTTGCAGCAGGAAATACGAGCTTAAGTTGTGCCTTGATTTCGTCTCGGGTCTTATATATAATTGTTATTATTTATGACCATATTGACATGTGCATTTTATACGTGTAGTATTATATTAACTTTCGAAACTTTTGTCTTCGTGTAGCTATGAAAGTACTTATATTACTTATTCTCGGCCAAGCGTTCGAAGAGTCAACACGTCCTGAGGATGTCTCGTGTAGAGGCGAAACACGTGTCGGCAAATGGTTACTGCAGCGAGAAAATTAGAGGATATTTTTGAGGTTACTTTAATTAACACACCACTATTTTGTAATTACTAGCAGAAAAAAAATACGTTCTTTACTGCTATAACTGAACCCATACATAGACAATAGACAACACTTTATTTGAGACATAAAACATATTTCAACATAATGCTGAGGTGAGCCCTTATTTTGTAACTGTTTGTCTCTGTTTGTTCGTTTTTGTTTTTTGTGTCTTTAAGTAACAAAATAAAATATTTTACTTTCTTTCTTTAGAGACTTGTCATCTCGTCTAGTCGACGCCACACGTGAACAAAACGCTAGCCTTTATCTGCCCAGCGTTTGAGTATTGCCATACAACGTGGCAATAGGGCCAGTGTTCTGGAAACTATTCCCATTGGTAGCGGCCTTTTAGATTAGTTATTATTGTAAAATGTTGCTTATTTTATTTACTTTAATTATGTATAGAAATAAATAAATTATTACAATTTCATAAATCGTATATGCTTATCCCACTAATATTATAAATGTGAAAGTTTGGATGGATGTTTGTTACTCTTTCACGCATAAACTACAGAACGGATTTGGATAAAATTTGGTATGGAGGTAGCTAAGACCCTGGATTAACACATAGGCTACGTTTAATTCCGAAAACGTGTAGCGGGTACCACTGCGGGGCGCAGCTAGTTTGTAATAAAGCAACACTCTCAGTTAACTTTTTTATGTACCTAATAGTAATGAGACGATCGAGGCGCTCTCCTGATGGTAAGAGATAACGCCTGTCCATGACCATCGCAGCGATACACAGAACTTTGTATAGTGAAACGAAATTCAAGGCATCGCTGCTTTGACAACTTATGTACCTATCACTAACTGTAACCATTTATGTATCATTCCACATCCCGTCAACCCACTTACCGTGATGTTAATTGGCGGACCTTGCAGCATCCGTCAGTATGTTCTAATGATATAATAACACTGCCTTGGTTTACATAGGCTGTGATCAAAACATAGGTAAACTGTACAAACATATAAAAAAAAAAACATCGTAGGACTATACACACGGCGCCATCTGGCCCCAAACTAAGCAGAGCTTGTGTGATGGAAGTCAGATAACTGATAGAATACATAAATACTTTTTTTTTTTGTAAATACATACTTATAATACATACAGAACTTACTTGGTGGTAGATTTCCTTAGCAGGAGGTCGTCTAGGTACGTACCACCGCAGTACCAGATATTCTGCCGCCAAGCAGTAGTGTGCAAACATTACTGTGTTCCGGTTTGAAGGGTACTGCAGCTAGCGAAATTACTGGGCTGTTGAGACTAACCGTCTAGTCTCAAAGTAATGAGCGCCAAAGCAGCGATGCCCTGGACTTTGTTTTGTTACTCAAGTTCTGTGTATCGCTGCAATGGTCATGGACAGGCGTTATCTCTTAACATCAGGAGAGCGCCTCGATCGTCTCATTACTTTTACATAAAAAAAAAGAACACCCAGACAGAAAAAACACTTGTTTATTCACAAAATGTTTGCCCTGAGTGGGAATCGAACCCACGCCCTTCAGCTCTTAAGGCAGAAATGCTACTAATGCGCCAACAGGGCTACATTTACTAGGCGGCAGATTGAACATTTTAGGAGGTCGTCTAGGCAGATACTGCAGTAGAATGTTCTGCCAAACAATGTGTAAAAAATAATATCTGTTTTTTATGTTTTAATCTTAAAGTCCGCCAGAGGAGTGTTATGTGGCCAGAATGCTGGCCAATGCTAAGCCTTTGACCTAAACGTTTGATCAGGCCCCGAAATAGATCGAGATATAAATAAAGATATGTTATATATTTATATAAATATACATCTGAGTAATTTACATAAATTTGTAAATGGTATCAGACATAACACGTAAGACGTAATACATAAGACGTAAGACATAAGATGCTAGTAGACTTTTATTGCTCAAAACTTGTGTACATGGTGGTCTTATATTTAGGTTTTTTGATACAACAGATTATCTTAGCGGATTATCTTAGTGGCATGTCCGCTAGGTTTACTGACAAAAAGGATCAATTTTTCAACATTTAAATTTTATTGAACATAAAAATTAAAATTGAAATGAATTGCTAAGTTGTTATTCTAGGTACAACTTTTTTATATAATCATGTTGGTCATAATCATGATGGTTGTATGTTTGGTGCTGCAACACCATATGGCACACCCCAATGAATTACCGCCCATTACAGATATAAACACATAAAAACGCAATATAATTCAAACACATAATAATTATTATTCACATTAAAAAAAATGATTTTATGTAACGGCTGCTGACATCTATTAGAATAGCTTAGAACTAAAATGAAAAAGACAGTCGAATAGTGTTGAAATGGTTACAAAGTTCTATGATATTTGAAAATGTTAAGAGATGTCGCCTTTAAAGAAACAATTGCTGTAGGTTAGTCAGGCAAACAATTTATAGTGGCTCTACCCTTTCGAATTTACAAATTAAATTGGAAAAACACCAGGAACTATTTACTCATCGAAACTATTAACAGTTCGGATTACTTTCAATAGATGGCGTTTGTTATTTATGTTAATTCGGGGAGCTTCAATAACAACACCGAGTGCCATGCAAGAACTGATTTATTTCATTGTACCCACTAATTAATATAATAGTATCGAACCTACCCACATCACATCCTCCTTCTTTTAAAAGCTAACTGTAACTAAAGATACTAACTATACAAAAATACAATTTGCATACCATACATCAAAACTAATTTTAAGTGCCAATCCACTTCTCTCTCTTTTTTTTTTTTTAAACAAATAATTTCATAAAATTGTAGGAGCATAAAATTAAATTAAATTCGTCAATATAATATGAAATACAAAAATTAAAAATTAAAAATAATGTCAAAGAAATAAAAATTATGTCAAAATTTAAATGTCAATGTCAAAAATTAGATGTCAAAATTAAAATTATGTCAAAAATACAATTATGTCAAGATACAATTACAAAGTACATGTCAGCAGAATAATTATTATCATTTGGTACAATTATACAACACAATCTATTATCTATTTAATATTTCACAAACAATAGCCAAAGGTCAACATTTTCTAGATTAAAACAGATACATAGCTACGATTAAGGTGTGCATTATTCAGCCGCTACACAAAAATCCTTATACCGAACCGTCCCGTCAGGAGAATCCCCACCGATCAGGAGCTCTCACCGTTCTGCCAGAACGAGTAACATAATTAGTGGAACCCCCCGCTAGCCGTTCGTACTGCTGCTGGACGCTGGAGGTGCTCCGCGAACAGCTGGCGCTCGGCGCCGGCGCCGGCGCCGCCGTCACGTCATCGTACTCATAAGCCTGCATTCTATCGCAAACGTCATCACGCGAAGAGCTATCGAGAATGATTTGTTTCCTATTTCGGCGTATTAAAGTACCTGTACAAAGCCTCAACCAGTATGACCTTGGCCCTTTTACATCTGTCACTTGAGCATTTACCCAATTTCTACCCATGCGAACTTTAACTTTATTTCCTACAAGTAAAGGCTTAAGATTTTTACTTCCTCTATCAAAATATTTCTTTTGAAGAAGTTGCCGTTTATACAACTCGCTCTGTACTTGACGTGTGTCGTTTAATTTCGGTTCTAATAGTTCTGCAGAGCACGGAAGTATGCTCCGAAGTTTTCTACTATTCAGTAGTTCCGACGGAGAAGGCAATTTATCACTGATCGGAGTATTCAAAAATTCCAACAACGCGAGCCTAAAATCTGCTCTGTCGTATAAAGTCTTACGTAATATTGACTTAACCGTCTGAATTGCCCGCTCGGCCTGGCCGTTCGATTGTGCGTATCGCGGAGACGACGTGATATGTTCAAATTTCCATTCTCTGCTGAAATCTTTGAACAACCTAGACGCGAACTCGGGCCCATTGTCACTGAAACAAATTTCCGGAATGCCTTGGCGACTGAATATATTTTTCATTTTGTCTATCACGCACTGTGACGTCATGCTACTTAAATCTTCTACTTCTACATATTTGCTAAAATAATCTATCACTAAAAGGTAATTTTTGTTATTAAAATGAAAAATATCAGCACCGATCTTTGCCCAGGCTCTCTTAGGTATTTCGTGAGAGATAAGCGGCTGTTTGCTATTTTCCTTCCTATAAGTCAAACACGCCTGACAATGCGATATCATATCATCAATCTGAGTATTCATATTTGGCCAAAACATGATTTCGCGCGCCCTGAGCTTAGTTTTTGCTGCACCCAGATGACCTATGTGAACTTTCTTTAACATCTCTTTTCGTATGCACCTCGGAATAACAATTCTCGTACCTTTCCATACTAAGTCATATGCCACAGTTAACTCCTCCCGATAGTCCCAGTAAGGAGTAACAATATCTTTAATATCAGACTTGTGCGTCGGCCACCCATCCATTATCACTTTCCTAAGTGCCTGTAATTCTTCATCCCGGCCTGTGAATTTCTGTAATTCTATAAAATGCGTATCTGTCAAGCAATTACTCGCCGCTATTGCGCATACCTGCGCTCGCTCCTCTAAATAATCTCGCGGCTCCTCCTTCTGTTCGGCGGACGGGGCTACAGCGCGCGACAGTGTGTCTGCTACATATAAATATTTTCCTGGTTTATATACGAGCTTAAAAGTGTACGGTTGTAATCTAATTAGCATTCGCTGTAACCTAGCCGGAGCTCCGGCAATTGGTTTGCTTATTATACTTATCAGAGGCTTGTGGTCGGTTTCTATAGTTATATCGCACTTTCCATAAATATATGTATAAAATTTTTCACAAGCAAATACACACGCATACAATTCTTTCTCGATTTGCGCATAGTTTTGTTCCGTCTTGGTTAATGACCTCGATGCGTAGCAAACCGGTTTTCCGTCTTGCATTAAACACGCCCCTAAACCATTTTTGCTGGAATCGACAGAGATAGTGACGGGCTTATCTACGTTGTAGAACTGCAATACCGGTGCGCTTGTTATGCATCGCTGCAATACCTCAAAGCATCTGTCATGTACATCATCCCAATGCCATTCAACTTCCTTTTTTAAAAGTTCCCTTAGTTTGTGCGTTTTTTCGGATAAATTAGGTATGAAACTACCAACATATGTCACTAATCCTAGAAATCGCTCTAAATCCTTTTCATTTTGTGGTTTGGGCATGTTTCTTATCGGCAAAATATGTGAGTCATCGGGGCGTATGCCGTCTTGTGAAATTATGTGACCCAGATATTTTATTTCTGTTAATCCAATTTTGCATTTTTCTTTGTTTAACTTAATGTTTATCTGTCGACATCTGTCTAAAACTTTCCGAAGACGTAAATCATGAATTTCCTTAGTTTTTCCATAGCAGAGCAAATCGTCAACAAACAAGGTAACGCCCTCTATGTCATCAAAATATTCGTACAGTCTTTTATGAAAAACTTCGGAAGCTGACGAAATTCCAAATGGCATACGCAAAAATTTAAATCTTCCGAACGCCGTGTTGAAAGTACAAAGGTCGGTTGACTCTTTATGCAATTTTAATTGAAAAAAAGAGTGCTTACAGTCTAGTGTACTGAAGTACTTAGCTCCTGAAAGCTTTGAAGTTATCTCATCTAGGGTAGGCAATTTAAAATGTTCCCGCCTAATGTGCTTGTTTAAATCTCGCGGATCCAGACATATTCTAATGTCTCCACTCGGTTTTTGAACTACTGTCATACTGTTTACCCAATCCGTGGGCCCTTCGACTTTCGCTATAACTCCTTGCTCGAGCATTTCCGACAACTTCCGCTTCACGTTATCTTTCAGCGCGATGGGCAACTTGCGCGGCGCGTGGACAACGGGTCGCGCGTCCGCGGCCAACCTTATCTTATACTCGCACGGCAAGCATCCCACGCCATCAAATATATCCGGATATTCATCAAGTACTTGTTGTTCTCTAATCTCACTCACACGTACTGAAAAAACTTGCTTAACTAAATTCATCTCAACACACGATCTCTTACCTAAAACCGGCGGTGACGTCACATCGGCTACAACGAATTTAACAATAAATGGTTTGTTTTTACATAAGCATTTTAATCTAATTTGACCTAAAATCTTTATATTCCCGCCGGAATAACTGACTAACTTTAGATTAGAACACATTAAATCATTCTCAGTAGCCCCTACTTGCGACAAAAATCTACAAGGCAAAACATTTACATCAGCTCCAGTGTCCAGCTTGAATCGAATCTTGTTGTTGTTTATGAGTATATCTACACACCAGTCATCGCTCGCGCCCGCACAACTAGACCCACGTACCTGATCAATGGAGCCCTCCTGGACGGTGCATATGCGGCACACTCTCGCGAAGTGGTTCATGCGATTGCACTTTACGCACCTTCGGCCGAATGCCGGACACTTGAATTTATTTCTAATATGTACACTTCCGCAATATTCACATAAGCATTCACCCTGTCGCTGGTGTTCTCTCGCTGACGTCATCGTGGTTTCGTGTGGCCGCCGCAGCGCGAGGGATTTTCGCGCGCCCGACCATGTTCGCTGTTCCTTCCGTATGTGAGGCTGGTGCCCGCTCGCGGCCAGAGCGGCCCGCTGCTGATCGCTAGGTGCGCGCGCGCGGCTTTGGCGTGAACCGCTAGCGCCGTAATGTTGCTGCTGCACCCAGTGCATGGCCATCTCGGTGTTGTAATCTGACATTAACGTGCCCGCCTGTGCCCGGGACATCTCTGCGATATTGCAAATATCTAAAGCTTTTGTCAGTGTTAAGTCGTATTCGCGTAGAAGTCGCTCCCTCAGCGGTTCTTCTTTCAAACCACATATCAATCTGTCTCTCACAAGGTCATCATTCAGGTCTTTAAACTCGCAGGAAGATGCTAATTTATTAAGTTCGAATGAGTACTGTTCTACAGTTTCGTGCTCGTGCTGCTTTCGGATGAAAAAACGATGTCTTTCTATTGTTATATTCTTCTTAGGTGTGAAAAATGAGTCAAATTTTTTAAGTAATTCTTCCACTGTGATATTAACTTCTGGCGGGAACTGTTCGTAGACATCGCGACACTGTTCTCCGATTATGTGTAACAAAATGTTTGCTTGAACTATTTTGTCTTTTTTACCCAGTTGACACGCACTATAATAAATAAGAAATGATTTCTTCCATTTTGACCACTGAATACTTAAATTCCCAGACGTTACGTTTGCCAGGTCTTTTTCAAATAAAAATGGCGGTGGCGGTTGCAACCTTGATTCCATGATTTTCTTTATCTCTCTTTCACTAAATGTATATTCTTCACTTTTTCCGGCTTCTCAAGCCTTAAATGCATCTTTTCCTGTCTGTTTTATGTGATTTGAATCGGCTGCGCCATGTTATTTATGTTAATTCGGGGAGCTTCAATAACAACACCGAGTGCCATGCAAGAACTGATTTATTTCATTGTACCCACTAATTAATATAATAGTATCGAACCTACCCACATCACAGCGTTCTTAGCCAAACTATCCTTCGACAAGCTGCGTGGTGCATAAAGAAGAAAGAACTGTTTGCCATTCGCGGCTATGTGAAATTTTCTTTATTAAAGACGAAATGATGTTTGAAATGTACTGCTTTTAGCGTTAAGTGCGCCTAATGCCAGAAAAACGGAAAAAGGGGTGTTTTCGATGCCACATTTTGATATTAGGAAACATAAATATTACAATAAAAAAATATAAATAATTCTCAAGTACTTAGTACAATAGTCGGATAGAATTTCGAAAATAGGTTGGAGATTTTCACAAGATAAAAACTACAAATGCAGCAGAAAAATTCAAATAGATACTCGAAATTGTCAGCGATGACCCCTCATTATTTTTTAGGAATAAAATAGCTACACTAATGTTTTAGTAAAGTCATTAATTACTTTTTTAATTCGATGTAAAAGTTTTAATAATTAAATAAAACTCGTAAAATATAGGTACCTCGGATTTCAAATCATGTAATTGTCATGCAATTCTCGATTGTTTCTTTGCCGTAAAGCGGGTGAAATCTGATTTTTTTCTGCCATTAGGCGCGCTCATATACCAAAGATAAAACTAATAACAACGTTTTTTTTTTGTTTTGGCGTCGCGTTTTAGCATTTGCCAGTATCAAGTATTTTTATCTATTTTCAAGTTTCAAAAGTTAAATAAGTGTCATCGTAGCTAGTTTTAGTCAAAGTCCAGTCTTAATCAAGTCCAGTTCGTGTCAGTCAAGTCCAGTCATGCTTTCGTAAAGTAGTGGCGACTTTCCTATAAAGCTTCGATGGAGTTTTGGAAGCAACACGAAAAGTCATGTTTCACCACATTTTATCATTTTCCCACACTTACGCTTGTAATTCGGCACTTTATGAATAAAACACCACCATTTTTATGCATAAACACTCGACAAAACACTAGTTTTGGAAAAAAATACAACGGAGCGACACGACTCTTCCCGCGTTCCCGCCAAAACTCCCTAATAAGTGTTACAATAATACCAACCTCATTCTTTTTTATATTTTAACTATAAAAAAAAAGAATGAGGTTGGTATTAAAAAAAAAAAAATTTGGATTTTTGGCGGGAACGCGGAAAGAGTCGTGTCGCCGTTGTATTTTTTTTCAAAACTAGTGTTTTGTTGAGTGTTTATGCATAAAAAAGGTGCTGTTTTATTTATAAAGTGTCGAATCACAAACACGAGTGTGGGAAAATGAATTATAATTTGGTGAAACATGACTTTTCGTGTTGCTTCCAAAACTCCATAGAAGCTTTATAGTAAAGTCGCCACTACTTTACTAATGCATGACAGGACTTGACTGCCACGGACTGTACTTGACCAAGTCTGGGTTTTGACTATAACTATAGCTACGAGACAAGTTATTTAACTTTTGAAACTTGAAAATATAAATGACACTGACACTTGACACTGGCAAATGCTCAAAACGCGACGACAAAACCAAAGAAAAAAAAACATTTTGCGGATTTCCTGGAAAACTGCAACTATAGCTGTAGGCGCCTACGCAGTAAATTCATTCCTGTGTACAAAATACAAACACGGCAATGTTTAAAATAATAACTTGTAATTTTATTATGATTTAATGTGAATCCATTTCCTAAATTATTATTTTGTGCAAATTATGTGTTATTAGAAACTTTAACGGGTGATTACATAATGATTTTGTACCATTGCATTTTTATGGTAACTTGTGAGTACATTTGAGATGGTAAAAGGTAACTGTCCGTGACCGTTGCAGTCGTAACCAGAATTTTGAGTTACGAAAGGAAGCCCGACAGCTCTGTTGGTTCATTGGTAGTATATCTGCTTTCAGAGCTCTGTGGTCGATTCCCACACAGAACAAACATTTTGTGGTATAAACAAATGTTTCTTCTGTGTGTATTTTACTTTTTTTTAGTGATGATAGCTCATGGTTAGCGCGGTCCGTCCGCATGCCGAAGGGCGTGGGTTCAAACCCCAACAATGAGTACCAGTGAAGGAAAACATCGTGAGGAAACCAAAGCATGGTGGCAGGGTAGTTTCTGGCTAGCTACCACCCTCAAGTTGGAAATCTGCCGGCAAGCACCTAACGGTGTGTTCCGGCAACCTCACTTGAGAGCCAGTTCCATTCCAGGCTTGGTGTGCTTTATCATCTTCTACCACACCTTCACTTAACATCAGGTGAGCTGTGGTCAAACACCTAGCCTGTCATACAAAAAAAACTCGATGGTAGAGGTACCAGCCGCGTGTAAACCGACCGCGTAACCACTTAGCTATCATCGCTGCGACAATCTGCATAAAATACAACAAACAAGCAAACACCTTGAAAATAAAAGTCTTTAACCTCAAGTCGACCTTGAATCAACCAAATTATCTCTTACAAACGACCAAAAGTATGAACTAAACATTCAATCGAATATTGTTCGATTTATTAACAAAATGCGATGACAGCGACACAACTTATTAGTAACAGTTAATTTGACAGCTAATCAAAACGTACGTCACAAGTATGAAAAAAAGCATAATTAATGGCTTCTTTAAAATCTAAATGGATCGAGAGAAACAATTTAATGTTTGCAAATCATCTATTAATTAGCTAAGTTCAATGATGCTTCGAAATGATTGGTTTCCACAAAAAAATGTTTCCGATTTCAGGTATTTCCCTTTCGAATTACCTCATCATCATTTCAGCGGTAGGACGTCCACTGCTGGACATTTGCCTCCCCCATTGACTTCCACAAAGACTGGTTGGAAGCGGCTCACATCCAGCGCGTTCCTGCGGTCTTTATTAGGTCGTCTGTCCACCTTGTACGTGGACGTCCTACGCTGCGCTTGCCGGTCCGTGGTCTACACTCCAGAACTTTGCAGCCCCATCGGCCATCATTGCGTGCTATGTGCCCTGCCCATTGTCACTTCAACTTGCTAATCCGTGGCAATTCCAATCACCTATCTTTGCTATATTTATTTATTTTCTTCGCTTTATTTTTGGCATCGCACTTTCCGCATTTTGAAACGTTTTGAGATAAAATCAAATAAAATATTTCAGTACAAGTAAACTAAAGTACATTATTACGGTCAAGTCCAGTCCATGCCTACACTAATATTATAAAGAGGAAAGATTTGTATTTTTGGATTTTTGTATGTTTGTAACGAATAAACTCAAAAACTACTGGACCGATTTCAAAAACTCTTTCACCGTTGGGAAGCTGCACTATCCACTTTTTATCCCTGTATTCCTACGGGAAACGGAAACTGTGCGGGTGAAACCGCGAGGCGTCCAAACAAACAAAAAATCTTTCCTCTTTATACGATGTAGATGACAACTGTAATAGTTACACATATGATATAGCGGACTTATTTGTAGCTGTCAAATTGCTCTATAAAACGTCACTTTAATCTATTGTCAATAGTTTTCGCTGCTCATGCTAAGCAACGATTTTTTCAAATTTTTCACAGCTTGGGTTACATTATTGAATTTTCCATACGGATCCCTGATTGTTTTTTTAAATAAAATATAGCCTATGCCCATCACGGATAATGTAGCATTCTAATAATGAAGATCGGTCTTGTAGTTTCGGAGCCTATTCAATACAAACAAACAATCAAATCTTTCCTCTTTTTATAGTATAGATAGATAGATTTATTATAGTGGTTATAAATGTACAGTACGTTATAGGTAATTAATATAAATTAATATACGATAAATAGGTCAGGTCCAGGAAATGTGTTTCCTTGTCTATATATCTTTCTGAAGTGTATCTAGCATTTTATACGTCTGGTGCAACCTTCTATGAGTATCGCCTTGAAAATAATACTCTAATTTTTAGCACGCGTGGTCCAGCATTCAAAATAAATAAATAAATATCGTAGGACTATACACACAGCGCCATCTGGCCCCAAACTAAGCAGAGCTTGTGTGATGGGAGTCAGATAACTGATAGAATACTTAAATACTTTTTTTTTTGTAAATACATACTTATAATACATACAGAACACCCAAGCACAACAAACATTTGGCCAACGGGGCTGTCAATCTGTTTATTACAAGTTGGTATCATCGATTAGGAGGTTTGGAAGCTACTTGAAAAGTCATGTTTGATAGCCCTGCTGGTTCATTGGTAGATTTTTGGAACACCTAGCCTGTCAAACATAAAAAAAAAAAAAGATTGTCTGCTTCAAGAGCTGTAGGGCGTGGGTTCGATTCCCACTCAGGGCAAACATTTTGTGAATAAACAAATATTTGTTTATACTGTATAGTGTATGTATTTACAAAAAACAACTATTTCAGTATTCTATCAGTTATCTGGACTTCCATAGTACAAGCTTTGCTTAGTTTGGGGTCAGGTGACGCTGTGTATAATATCCTGCGATATTTTATATATAGGTATATATTTAGTGTTGTGTGTGTCAAAATAAAATTTAATAACGGAAAAAATGTTACAGTTCCAGATTGTATCCAAATTAAAACTAAGAATCGAGTTAAATGTGTCATAGAAACATAACATACATTCATTCTAATCTTTGAAGGCCATCCGCGTTTAATATTAAAAATATATATTGACATATTTAATTGCTGTATTAAATAATTGATCCTGTTCATTATGATTTGTATGTTTTTATATTTTTTTTTATTACTTCATCATCATCATCATTTCAGCCGTAGGACGTCCACTGCTGGACATAGGCCTCCCCCATTGACTTCCATAAAGACCGGTTGGAAGCGGCCCGCATCCAGCGCGTTCCTGCGGTCTTTACTAGGTCGTCTGTCCACCTTGTGGGTGGACGTCCTACGCTGCGCTTGCCAGTCCGTGGTCTCCACTCCAGAACTTTGCAGCCCCATCGGCCATCAGTTCTGCGTGCTATGTGCCCTGCCCACTGCCACTTCAACTTGCTAATCCGTTGGGCTATGTCGGTAACTTTGGTGCTTTGGTGCTTTTATTACTTGCGTAGTTCCATTTTGTAAAAGAATGGTAAACTTTTTTATAGTACAATTTGGTAGATGCTAATTATGGTACATTAGCTGGAGGTCGTGATATTAGATATTCTGCCGCCAAGTGGTAGTGTGTGAAGCGAAAACATTAGGTAAACATTACTGTGTTTCGATTTGCAAGGTGCTGTAGCTAGCGAAATTACAGAGCTGTTGAGATTAACTAGCTGTGTCTGGGTGTACTCTATGTATTATAAGTATGTATTTACAAAAAAAAAAAATATTTAAGTATTCTATCAGTTATCTGACTCCCATAGTATAAGCTTTGCTTAGTTTGGGGTCAGATGGCGCTGTGTGTAATGTCCTACGATATTTATTTATTTATTTTACTATTAAAAGTAAGTAGAATTTTTTTTTAAAATTTAAATAGTAATGCTCTCCTGATGGTAAGAGATAACGCATGTCCATGACCATTGCAGCGATAAACAGAACTTTGAGTAACAAAATAAAGTCCAGGGCATCACTGCTTTGGCGCTCATTACTTTGAGACTTAATGGCGTTAGTTTACATCGTGATTAATGGCGTTCTACGCTTTTGTTTCAGAAAATAATAATATAATTATACAGATTGTTTATTATTGTTGTTGTTGATTAGATTGTGTATTTATTGTATGCATCAGAAATGAAAATTGCACAGAAAACAAAAAGCTCACACAAGCTAGTCTTATTGCTAAAAGTGATCTCTTTCTGGCATCCATGGAAATAAACACAAATTAAAAAAAAAACGGACACAATAAACGTAACATATTGAAAACAAGAAAATTGTATACAAATACACTGAAATAAATGTTTTTCTACACATTGTAAAGATACATTTTTGTAACGAATAAACTCAAAAACTACTGAACCGATTTCAAAAATTCTTTCACCGTTGAGAAGCTACACTATCCTCGAGTGACATAGGCTATTTTTCATCTCTGTATTCCCACGGCAACGGGAACTACGCAGGTGAAACCGCGAGGCGTCCGCTAGTTTTAAATAAAGCCTTTGTCACTCGGGATGATATAAGGATTCTAACGATACCAAAAAAATTCAAATCCGTTCAGACATTTAAAAGTTATGATGGAATAAACATACTCACATACATACATGAACACAGATAACATTACACTCCTTTTATGGGCAGTCGTGTAAAATAAAAGATTTGTTTCTGTACTCACCATTGAACCCAGCCATGCGTCATACACGTCTATAACTTGAAATGAGTAAAAAATAATTAAAAAAACAAAATCATTCCATAAATAAGTTTCTACATCAATACTATAAATACATGTAAAGATAACATCAGAGAAGTACACCCGGAAAAACTATTAAAAGTAGTAAATATACCATTAAAAGAGTATTGCGAACATTTTTCTAGTTTACTAAGTAACCTCAAGCTATTTGAGAGCTTGGTGTATAAGCGGAAGCGGTTTAGAAATCGCTGCCTTCCGCTCGCTTCCACAAGTTAAACCCTCAGTAGCATATTTTGTTACGAAAATTACATAGAATGTAAACGTGTACTTGGTGGTAGATCTCCTTAGCAGGAGGTCGTCTAGGTAGGTACCACCGCAGTACCAGATGTTCTGCCGCTAAGTGTGTAACCATTACTGTGTTCCGGTTTGAAGGGTACTGCAGCTAGCGAAATTACTGGGCTGTTGAGACTAACTCTATTAAAAGTCTCAAAGTAATGAGCGCCATAGCAGTAATGCCCTGGACTTTGTTTTGTTACTTAAAGTTCTTTGTATCGCTGCGATGGTCATGGACAGGCGTTATCTCTTACCATCATGAGAGCGTCTCGTTCGTCTCATTACTTTTTTCATAAAAAATAAAAATAAAAAAATAACGAAGTACATTACACACAGCGCCATCTGACCCAAAACTAAGCAAAGCTCGTACTATGGAAGTAGGATAACTTGTCGTTGGCTCATTGGTAGGATATCTGCCTTGAGAGCTGTAGGGCGTCGGTTCGATTCCAAATCAAGGCAAACATTTTGTGAATAAACAAATGTTTATTCTGTGTCTGGGTGTTCTGTATGTATTATAAGTATGTATTTACAAAAAAAAAAGTATTTATGTATTCTATCAGTTACCTGACTTCCGTCGCACAAGCTTTGCTTAGTTTGGGGCCAGATGGCGCTGTGTGTAATGTCCTACGATATTTTTTTTTTTAATTTTATTTCGACTGATAGAATACTTACATTTTATTTTTGTAAATGTATACTGAACTGCAACTAGCGGACGCCACTTTACCCGCGTAGTTCCCGTTCCCGCGGAAATACAGGGATAAAAAGTAGCATATGTCACTCGGGAATAGTGTAGCTTTCCAACAGTGAAAGAATTTTTGAAATCGGTCCAGTACTTTCGGAGCCTATTTAATACAAACAAACAAACAATCAAAAATTTCCTCTTTATAATAGTATAGATAGATATAGAACATCCAGACACAGAACAAACATTTGTTTATACCACAAAGTTTGTCCTGGGTGGGATGATAGTCAAGTTAAACCACACTGTCACTTAACATCGGGTGAGCTGTGGTCAAAAACCATGTTCATCAACTATAGAAAATGTACAAAAAAAAAGTTGTTTCAATTTGACAAATTTCAGTCATCTCACTTTCTATACACATTTCTAACCTCTGCTATAGTTACCTCAAGATGTTTTCCTTCATTATTTGAGTACTTTGTTGGGGTTTCTCTAAACACTGCTCCAATAAAACAACGAGGTTTCGGAGCAAACGAAAATATCATCGATGTATACAATTTCTTAGATATTTTAAAAACCGCTCAATCAATTTCATTAAAATTAATATGGGATTAAGTGCCTCTAAAGTACGGTCTACCAACCAAAAAAAAAAAACATCAAAATCGATTCATAATTGGCGGAACTATCGTGTAACAAACATTTAAAAAAAACAGTCGAATTGAGAACCTCCTTCTTTTTTGAGTCGGTTAAAAAAAACAAAAACACAATACAACTACATACTACTATGATTGCACTGTTGCTTAGATACAAGTAAAACTAATTATGTGTCAAAAGAAGTTAAAATCAATCCGCTCCCGCTCCGCTCATCACAGTATCCGGTCCCTGCGCACCACCCCCTATATAAGCGTTAAACTAACTAAACGCGCGACAGTGCCTGAACACCCTGTATACGTTCCATTTCCTCTCGTCGTTTCCTATCAAATTTGTATTTCTATAAAATTATAGTTTTTTGTGAAGTACCAGTTGCAACTATTGTAAGTATCATGTTTATATGTAAAATTATTAAATTTAATATATTTAATTATTCTTTTTTCGTTATAGTTTTTAATTTTTATTGTTAACTAGCTGTAACCCGCGACTGCGTACGCGTGAAATTCATCAATAAATCTGAAATTTTCTTTCCGTAAAAACCTTTTACGAAACATTAGAAAACATTAAAATGAATTAAATCGATAAAGCATTTTTCAAGTTATAGCATGACCAGGAGAAATAAGGGTTCATTTATATATTTATAGATACATGGTTAAAATAAATTTTGAAGATACTTTCATAGAGGCTTTGGAACTTCCAATTTGAAGGCCCGGTTAATGTAAAATGATTTCCGTTTTTGTTAAGTGTATTTTTTTTAATGTTGAAAATTAGGTGTTTGACCACAGCTCACCTGTGTGACACAATTGACTTGCAATACCTATTTTATTAACTATTCATTTTTAATAACAGCATCAAGTTTTAACATAAGATTCCTAACAAAGAATACTCCTTTTTTTTAATTTAAAGAAGTTTGTTCCGATGACCATTTGGAATATAAAGTTATTTAATTAATTTAAATAACTTAGCAATAATAATATGTAAGTAACAATGTTTAAAAAAACACTTAAAATTAATCATCATCACCATCAGCCTTTTGTAGTCCACTGCAAAATAATAAAGTAAATAAATAAATAGTCCACTTAAAATGATTACTACCTACTATTTACAAATACAAAAACTTACTAATTTTTTTTGAAAAATATTTCTTTAATTATAAAAAAAATTACTAAGTATGACGTGGGGCGTTAATCGATATTATTAAATCGATTAATTGACATTTAGTGTTATTTTAACATTTCTTATTTTTTTTAGTTTCCCATTTTGAATTTAATTATATTCCTATGACATAGAATGATAGTAATAAACCCTTTGACATTTTATGTACTTTTTTTTTTTTAAATATAAAATAATTAGATTCGATCAACGTTAACAATGTTCGTATGCCCATTGACAAAATGTAATAAAACTTTTGCCGCTACTTTCATACGGTGAAGGAAAACGTGAACCTGGTTTTTTGAGTTTGTTCTCGAAGATATCTGAAGTCTGCCAACCCACATTTGGCCATGGTTGTGGGCCGGGGTGATAGAGCCTTCTCTCAACGAGATTATGAGGTACACCCTTAAACCTAAAACAGAGTTGATGCAGCTATGTTGTAACTAGACCCAATACAATTTCTAAGATTTTTTTTAATATTAATAATAATAAGAGTCGAATAGTCTCGACCAACATCTTAAGAGACTCTCGCTAGGCGGTTGGGTCAAGGGTCAGATTCAAAAGGCAGTGATCCTTGACACGGCGCGCATTGTGAGGAGGTTCCTCACTCTGCAGCCTTAACCACCGGCAGCTTGAGCCCTGCCCCGCTGCCAGCCGCACCCTAGTTTTTAAGTGTGTTATATTACAAATACAAATAATTTATTGATAACACCAATAACAATGTTACTAGTCACTTCAAAATTTTAAAGATGTCATTAAATGAGTTTTAAAACACTGATTACATGTCAATATAAAAATACTGTCAATATAAAAATATGTCAATACCAAAAATATTAAAATGACAAAAAAAAAATCATAATTACTTACTAGTAATTCAATAATCTTTAAGTTTGAAATACTCGTCAATGTCATAAAACAAGGCCCCTAGCAGGCAAGATCTTAAATTATTATTTATGTTTTATATGTAGGTACCTAATGTAAAAAAATTAAAAAATAAGAACCCAAATAAATACCAATGAATAATAAACATTTTATTTCACCATAGGCATAAAGGTTAAGTTAGCAAAAAGCAGTCAGATAACTAGAAATTACTTGGTGGTAGAACTCCTTAGCAGGAGGTCGTCTAGGTAGGTACCACCGCGGTACCAGTTATTCTGCCGCTAAGCAGTAGTGTGTAAACATTATTGTGTTCCGGTTCGAAGGGTACTGCAGCTAGCGAAATTACTGGGCTGTTAAGACTAACCATCGAAAGTCTCAAAGTAATGAGCGTTAAAGCAATGATGCCCTGGACTTTGTTTTGTTACTCAAAGTTCTGTGTATCGCTGCAATGGTCATGGATAGGCGTTATCTCTTACCATCAGGAGAGCGTCTCATTACTTCTTACATAAAAAAAAAAACAAATCACAAACACATTACATTTTACATTTCAATACTTGCTCATTAGTCAGTACATGAACCAATGGTTACTAAAAACTGAACTGTTAATCGAAATTAAAAATTAATTTTATCTGCCTTGAGAGCTGTAGGGCGTGGGTTCGATTCCCACTCAGGGCAAACATTTTGTGAATAAACAAATGTCTGTTCTGTGTCTGGGTGTTCTGTATGTATTTACAAAAAAAAAGTATTTATGTATTCTATCAGTTATCTGACTTCCATCACACAAGCTCTGCTTAGTTTGGGGTCAGATGGCGCTGTGTGTAATGTCCTGCGATATTTTATTTATTAGCTAGTTTATTTATTTTTTATTATTAACCTATAAATCAAAATAAAGTGGTCAAGGTTATGATGTTGCCATTACGTACATTTTTTTGTAGTATTAAATTTTTTTTTACTGTTGAGACTACGTGTAACGTCTCATTCTAACTAGAAATTACGTTTATGGAATCATTCGGCATTTTTTCAGTTTAAAATTTTTTATCTACATAAAACTTTACTCTCTTACTCGTACAACCCCTTGTATATTTGCTTACTGACCCGAGCTTATCTCATCCCTGTTAAGAAAGAAAAATAAAAGTATCTAACGGCCGAACAGCCAAAATTATTTTTCACTCACAAAATTACGAAGTCTCAATTATTTATCGAGGTTATGATTGCGTATTTTAAAACTGTTACACAGAAAAGAGGGATATGTTTTGCTTGTCTATTTATGTTCCCCTTAATAGAGACAGTAAGAAAAGTGTCGATGGACGCATTTTTCGATTATACTCTACTTAGCAATTTAAGTTATATTAAAATTACTTGTTAGTCTCAACTAGGCTAGATTGTAATAACAATGAGGTATCTAACAACAAACAGATACATCATTAGAAGGAAAAAAAATGTTTTTAAATCTTCATTGATCGTCTAGATCAGATCAGATATTTCTACCACAAAGTAGTAGTGTGTAAACATTACTGTGTTCCGCTTTGCATAGAAATTACAGGTCTATTATCCTGCAAATAGAGATTATAATGTCGAATTTAGTTTGGGACAGTGGTGACATTTTCTTATTAATTTTGTTTTTGTATTTGTTTATTTTACTATGAATTTAAAATTTAAAAAATCCCCGACACTGTGATACACATAATACCAAATTTCGAATCGATCAGTGGTAAATACTCACATACGTAAGAGCTGTTTATCTTCAAACGACTGAATAAACTTCCTTGAATCATAGTTAAGACTACTTTCGATCAAGTCACATTAAAAAAGTATGTAATTGGCCATTTTGTAGTGGCGGCCATCTTGGATTTAAAATTTATCAATGTTTAATATTCTACTAGTCAAGCCCATTCATTTAATACCCATATTGAGGGAGTTGTGAAAAAATATGTAATCCGCCATTTTGTGGCGGCGGCCATCTTGGACCGATTTTCATCAAACATAGCTATAACACTCCCGACTAATTCACCTTTCAAAGCTACGATGCCACAAACGCACTGACACGTCAAACTTATAACAACCCCGTCATTTTTGGCACGGGGGTTAAAACACACTCATTTCTCTTAAAAAAATCTCACGTCGTTCGCTCAAAAGTATCAATTGTGGTTTTATTTGAACTATTTCCCACTGTAAACACAATGGATCTCAATCTATCACGCGAAGCCTTACCCGATCGGTTGTTACTGTGTGAGCTCTTTGTACCACTTTCAAGTATTTGCTTTGGTTTTATAGGTCGGGATTCTATAAATACATTGGTTAGGTTATTGAGATTTTAGAGTTCCGTGAAACTACATTATGTACAATTAAAAAAATATTATCGCAGCAAACGTTGTTCTAAAATTTTAATTACATTAAATATTACAAAATTTACAATAAAAAAACCAACTCCATGACCCTTAAGCCAACTAAATGCATTGTTCCAATGAAACAGCGAGGTTTCGGAGTAAACGAAAATATTATCGACGTATACAAATTTTTAGATTTTTGTTGATTTTTCAAAAACTGCTCGATCGATTTCGTTAAAATTTATATGGGACCACCTCTGAAGTATGATCTACCAAACAAAATAAGAATCGTCAAAATCATAATTGGCGGAATTATCGCGTAACATAAAAAAAAAAATACAGTCGAATCGAGTCCTTTTTTGAGTCGGTTAAAAAAAACTTCTAATCGATTTCATTCAAAGTTACCCGACTTGACCTTAATAGAGATGAACTGAATTTAAATTTTGGCTCTAGTTACAATGTAACATGATGACTCAATATCGATCAACACGTGCGGAAAAGCCATAGTAATGACGGAAACGTCTATACCGCCACAGAGAAATTCTAACTGTGCACTAATCTTCTATTTTCTGTACTACTCTATAACAGATAACAGGAGAGTTTTTTTTTTTTGATGACAGGCTTGACCACAGCTTACCTGATGTTACCATACTAGCTATGGTTTCTTCATAATGACTAGAGGAGGAGGATATCTTCAGAGATAATGCATAAAAACAGTTAAACAATTACATTTATAAATAAATAAATAAATAAATAAATATCGTAGGACATTACACACAGCGCCATCTGACCCCAAACTAAGCAGAGCTTGTGCTATGGAAGACAGATAACTGATAGAATACTTAAATACTTTTTTTTTGTAAATACATACTTATAATACATACAGTACACCCAGACACAGAACAAACATCGATGTTAGTTGTTATAGTATGACACATTAGTTAATTAAAAAACAAAATAACATGTCAAATTCAAATTATGTCAAGCTCAATTTAAAAAAAATTACAAATAGACTTGCGTTTGACCCCCAAATTGCCTGATGTTAAGCGAAGATGTGGTTCTACGATGGAGCACGCTCGCCTAGAAGAAACCGATTCATTGTACACAGATTATATCTATCAGGGAACACCCAATCGGGCACCAAATTCCATTGTTTAGCGGTTCGTATAATGAAGGTAGATTCGAATCGTTGAAAAAAAAAGTAGAATGTCAGATTCAAATAAAATGACAGATTTAAATGCCAAATATCATATTCAAAGAAGTTTGTATTTGTTGTCTCTTCAATTAAAATTATTCTTACAGATAGCATTAAAAATCCGGGATTAACACAAAGTACTATTTTATCCTGGAAAACATAACTTATCTAATTTTTCTGTTTGTAGTTTACTAACTGCTTTATTCTCCACTATATGTGCTGTTCACTACCACTGGATTAAAGTAACCTTTTAGCTTTAGATAATATACTTGTCGGTAATCGTTTTAGAGTAGATAAGACGTTTATGGCTAACCCGTTTATAATTTTGTAGCGATGATAGCACAGTGGTTAGTGCAGACGGTTCAAACGCCGAAGGGCGAGGGTTAAAATCTTAACAATGAGCTTGGGCTGCCAGTGAAACGTAAAATTTATTACGTATAAAAAACGTAAGTTAGCGATCGTAAAATTAATTTGTTTATTTATTTTTCAGGAAAACATGGAGCACACAGAATTTCGGGTGAAAGGTAAGATGTCCAGTGTATTGATATGTTTGTCCTAGTTTTTAGGGTTCCGAACCCAAAGGGTAAAACGGCAAAACCCTATTACTAAGACTTCGCTGTCCGTCCGTCTGTCACCAGGCAGTATCTCATGAACCGTAATAGTTAGACAGTTGAAATTTTTACAGATGATGTATTTCTGTTTCCGCTATAACAACAAATACTAAAATACAGACTAAAATAAATATTTAAGGGAGCTCCCATGCAACAAACGTATTTTTTTTGCCGTTTTTATAGATAATGGTACGGAACCCTTCGTGCACGAGTCTGACTCGCACTGGGCCTGGGCACTGGGCAATTTAAATGGGGCCTGAAGTTTACCCTTAGAAACAAAAAAATAATTTTCCAAATCGGTTTAGGCTTCTTCGAGTAATCAGTGAACATACATTAAAAAAAAGATTCCGACGAATTGAGAACCTCCTCCTTTTTCGAAGTCGGTTAAAACACAAGAAAATAAAAGCACTTCGAAGCAATCTGATTAATATTCTCAACACGTAACAAACAGTATTTATTAATCCGATATTATTATTTCTGCATGATTGTGAAATAATTATTTTAATAATCAATTCTCTACGCGTTACCTTAGAAACTATCGATGTTAATTATAGGTAAAATAAATAATTATTAATTGTATCTCAAAGTTCATAATCTTGACTTTTATAAACTGGCCTAGAATTTTCCATTACTTGAAGATAGCGAAATTACAAGGCTATTGAGATTAACCATCGAATGGCTTAAAGTAATGAGCGCTAAATTTGCCCTGGACCTGATTTACTGCCAGATACATTTCGGAGAGTGTGCACTAGAACTGCGCGATTTGGTTCCCCCTGAACCTTTCTATTACCGGACGGCCAGACAAACGCGACCAAAACGTCATCCGTACATGGTGGACGTTCCCCATGTACGCACTCTGCATTGTTACTCAAAGATCTGGCTACCACTACAATGGTCATGGACACGTATTATCTCTAATCATGAAAGCGTTTCGTTCGCTTATGTAAGAAAAAAGCTTTGCTGCAACGTCGCGTGGTGGTAGATTTCCTTAGCAAGAAGTCGTCTAGGTAGGCACCACCTCAGTACTAGATATTCTGCCGCCAAGCAGTAGTGTGTAAACATTACTGTGTTCCACTGGGCTGTTGAGACTAACATCGAAAGTCTCAAATTAATGAGCGCCAAAGCAGCGATGCTACGGACTTCTATGTATTGCTATTCTATGCTAATCAAAGTTCTATGTATTGCTGCAATGGTCATGGACATGCGTTATCTCTTACCATCAGGAGAGTGTATCGTTCGTCTCATTACTTTTACATAAAAAAAACGTTTTTACATGGCAGTGTTTGAAGGAACAGGGTCTGGCGGGCAGTGGTACAAATTCCTGTGTCTTCGATCGATCCGTACAAAACAATGTCTCCAATATAAGTCCGACCGAACCATAAACCGGATTTACTGATCCAGATCAAACCAGTATAAACTGGTAAACGATTTAATATAGACGCGTGGAAATCCTTATGGTGCGATTTGACTTCATTTGTTTCGTAACATGTTAAACTGAAATAAGTCTGCGCTGACTCCGAGGGCGGATCGTACAATGAAATGAATCTCTTGGAAGGTTTACCGCGTCCCAATCAAATAGTAATAGTAATTTTATTATTTAAATTTAATTTAATTTTAATTGAATATTAATTAATTTAACTTATAGTAGTTTATTTACGTTTTTTTTTGTGGAAATAGTATAATTTAAGGTCTTTTTTATTTTGATTAAATGTTTCATTACATGTAGTAGTTAATACCTAAATTGTAAAATAAAAACTTACAAATAAATTTGACATATTTATTAATTAACTCAACTAGGTACGTTAACTATTTATCTGACATTTCCTAATTTTTGAAAATAATTGTTAAGGTGGTACGATTTCCATGCAAATAAATTTTTGCCATTTATGGACAAATGGAGCATAATTTTACAGTGAAACCACAGCTACTGGCATTTATTTTGGTCTTTATTTGCAGTAAATCACAATTGCTCGAATAAAACAGTAACTAGATGATTAGCATAATCTACTGTTTTATCCAAAAATCAAATTCATAAATTTGATTATATGCTATTGACCGTTATGATTGTTGTGATGTATATAGCGAACTTAAGAAATAAATAAATTAATAAATAAAAATCATTATACTACTGGTACAACTCTTCAATAGATTGTAAATCTCCTTAGCTCGACGTCCGCGGGCCTCAGTTTGAGTATAGCTGGACTAATTCTACTTATATTAGGTATAAACAAACAGACGCCTCGCGGTTTCACCCGCGTAGTTCCCGTTCCAGTGGGAATACATAAAAAGTAACTTATGTCATCCGGGGATAGTGTAGCTTCCCAACGGTGAAAGAATTTCTAAAATCGGTCCAGTAATTTCAGAGCCTATTCAATACACTTTATTTCACTTTAAAAATTTGCCTTCAAACTCATAACAATGTGTTCCGACAGCCTCCCTTGAAAGTTCGCGTTCTTCCCCTTTCCGCGTTCCTGCCAAAAAACCCCGAGACACAGTTATGTTACTAATGCTTGGAATATGTTATACTCTGATAGTACTTACATAGACGACCTCCTGCTAAGGATGTCTACCAAGAAAAGTAATTGTTTGAAAACGTAGGTACCCACTCGCTTCGTTCAATCGATTCGTTGTCTGTGACAAGTGGAACCGCTGTTCTCACAAATAAATAGCCTCTTTGATACACTCGTTGCTAATGCATTTCTTTTTCAAGAACACTTACGAATGCATAGGATTTCATGAGGTTCTTGTTTCTCTTCGACTTCTTGTTAGACTTTGCTTTTTTCACGTGAATACTTTTTTAAATTTGCTTCCATAGTGGTACAACATAATATCATCATCATCATCATCATCATTTCAGCCGTAGGACGTCCACTGCTGGACATAGGCCTCCCCCAATTGACTTCCATAAAGACCGGTTGGAAGCGGCTCGCATCCAGCGCGTTCCTGCGGTCTTTACTAGGTCGTCTGTCCACCTTGTGGGTATAACATAACATATTGTATAACATAATATATTATTTTAATATTATGACATATGACCCGTAACACCTTTAGTACATTAAAAAAACTTATCTTGGTATATAAAGTATAACAATTAGGTAATTGAGTAAGTACCCTAGACTTCACACTAGGAAAACCTGTGTCGCAAAGTCTAGTGTCTTTCGTTCCATGCTCGTATAACTGAACTAATTTGTGGGATTTTCTTTTTAATTTTCCTGGAACTGGTATGACCCCCCCTCTCGCCCCTTGCCCGCTTGACGTTGAGTTTCGGGACACCCTGTATACATAATCATTTTAACATAAATTTACACGAAATATTAAA
This sequence comes from Biston betularia, assembly GCA_905404145.2. Classification (NCBI taxonomy): domain Eukaryota; kingdom Metazoa; phylum Arthropoda; class Insecta; order Lepidoptera; family Geometridae; genus Biston; species Biston betularia. Next base: position 4,200,338 of record FR989889.1, on the reverse strand, counting down.
AATTGAAAACAAGTAAGAAAGTGTGAGTGTGTGTGTATATATAAATTTACAATTAAAGAAAACCGACTCCATGCCCATAAACGCGCTGCTCCAATGAAACAGCGAGGTTTCGGAGTAAACGATAATGTACGATACACGTACAGTCTCGGGAGAAGACTAAATTTAATAGGTAGTGGACTGTATGAGGAGCATCCAGGGACAGGTGGGAAACGGATAGACTATCCCCGCAAGCTATCGAAGGCATTCAGAAAAACTCCACCAACCTTCAATCCACGACCGCCAATACGGCTTCAGCTTTCGTCGTGTGTTTTGTACAGTTCTAGCACGGCTAGAATTGCTGGTGGGTCCAAAATGGTGTTCGGCAACTGAACGGCACAATGTCACGGACACTGAGTTCATTGGTTTCTGGATGAATATGTTATGCGCGCGCGCCGTGAGCAAGGGACGTAACGTAGGTACGTCCGATCTCGACCGCAACGACAAAGCTTCTCTCGATCGACGGTTGCAAATATAAAAATTGACGGAGTAATTTCCGTCTACCCTCTTTTGCTTGCTGGGATCGAACAGAAAATATCATCGATGTATACAATTTTTAAATTTTTGTTGATTTTTTCAAAAACCTCGACCGATCTCGTTAAATTTATATGGGACCACTTCTAATGTATGATCTACCAAGCAAAAAATTTAAAAAAAATTATTTAATTTATTTAAAAGAATTGAACCGACCGCGCTAACCACTGAGCTATGCTATAAGTGCGTCTTATGGAACATATTTCCGGGATAAAAAGTATCCTTTATCTAAAATAGCGCAAGTTACATGACTGTAGCTTATTTGTTACCAGCTACGCCCTGCGGTGTTGCCCGCTACATGTTTTCGGATTTAAAAGGGTCTCAGCTACCTCTATACCAAATTTCATCCAAATCCATTCAGTAATTTTTGCGTGAAAGAGTAACAAACATCCATTTATCCATCCAAGCTTTCACATTTATAATATTAAGTACACATGTTTAATTTCTCTCTGGAGTCAACGCAGAAGAGGTCGTAGACGCTAGCTGGTATAAAAATAAATACGTCAATTAAATAGTAGTAAGATTTATCAATATTATGCCCAATGAGATGGGGAATCCCTTACCCTAGCAATGGGTATCGATGTAATCAGTTAATTGAATGGGTTATAAATTATTATTAGCGATTTTGTCTGGCTTTTGCGCAAAGCCAAACCTTCGATAAAAAAAAAACATCATAATGACAGTAACAACCGTATCAGAATCCGTTGCATGGTTTAGAAGAAATAAGCGGAAAAACATATAGACGGCGACTATGAAAGCTACAGTTGCAGACAGTGTTAGTGGTACTATTGTATTTTTACACGAAACAATTATTAGCATATGAAAAACAAACAAATTGTATACTATATACGCACCCATTTCTTAATCCAAATGCTATTATTGTTAAACATTTTTTTTTTGTGATTTACCATCTTCGACCACACTGTCACTTCAGGTGAGCTGTGGTGAAAACACCTAGCTTGTAAAACATTAAAAAAAACTCAAAGCAGCTAACTAGACTTTGTTATGTTACTCTGAGTTCTGTGTATCACTGCAATGGTCATGGACAGGCGTTATCTCTTACCATTAGGAGAACGTCTCGGTCGTCTTTTTTGTGTAAATGTAACGAGACCAAAACGCTCTCTTGATGGTAAGAGATAACGCCTGTCCATGACAGAGCTTGTTCATACTGGAAGCACCAAAGTTTTATCCTCTTTTTTTTTAAAATCTTTATTTAATTTAACGGGGTTCAGTCACGCAGTGACTATGTCACCCCCATAATACACGAAACTACAATATACTTATAAACTACTTTTATATACTTTTAACAGCATTTTGGCTTCCTCTGAAGCTGGTGAAGCCAAAATGCTGTTACAACACCCTACATCATAAGCAATCCTTTTTTTTTTGTTCGTACGACAGCAAAGGAGATGGTGGACTACATCGCGGATTATTTAGAGAACATTCGAGATCGCCGCGTGTATCCCAGCGTGCAACCCGGGTACCTACATAAACGTATACCCAACAAAGCACCGCTCGCAGGAGAGAAATGGGATGACATCATCAAAGATGTGGACGAACACATCATGCCAGGGGTAAGTTCGGTAGCGATGATAGCTCAGTGGTTAGCGCGGTAGGTTCGCATGCCGAAGGGCGTGGGTTCAAACCCCAACAATGAGCTTGAGCTGCCGGTGAAGGAAAACATCGTGAGGAAACCAAAGCATGGTGGTAGGGTACTTTAGTACTCGGCTGGCTAGCTACCACCCTCAAGTTGAAAATCTGCCGCCAAGCATCTAACGGTGTGTTCCGGCAGCCTCACTTGAGAGCCAGTTCCATTCCAGGCTAGGTGTGCTTTACCATCTTCGGCCACACCTTCACTTGACATCAGGTGAGCTGTGGTCAAACACCTAGCCTGTCGACCATTAAAAAAAAAAAAAAAAGTTGAATTTTTACACATTGCAATAATCCCACTAATACTATATGTGAAAGTTTGAATGGATGTTTGTTACTCTTTCACGCAAAAACTACTGAACGGATTTGGATAACGATTTACGTGGGAAAAGCGTTTTTTTTTAAACTCAAAGTTTTGTGTATCGCTTCAAATTGCAATGGTCATGGGCATACGTTACATCTTAATATTGGGCAAGTGTCTTGTTCGACTCTAGTTTTACATATTAAAAAATAATTAAAAAAACAATAACTAGGAAACTTTCGGTTTCGGATCCGAAACGAAGTAATTCGCCAGAGAACTAAAGTCATTGACATAGCTCAGCGTATTAGCAAGCTGAAGTGGCAATGGGCTGGACATATCTGTCGCAGAACCGAGAACCGCTGGGGCAGACGTGTTCTAGAGTGGAGACCGCGTATTGGCAAGCGTAGCGTAGGACGCCCTGAGACTCGATGGAGTGACGATATACGTAGGACAGCTGGCGGTGGATGGAAGCGAAAAGCCGAAGATCGGGCTGAGTGGCGTATCTTGGGAGAGGCCTATGTCCAGCAGTGGACTAGTATAGGCTGATAATGATGATGATGAGGAAACTTTAAAAATAGCTTGTATAAAAACTATAGATATAGGTAATGACATAGGTAAAAGATTTTTAGTGGGAACACGAAAAAATAACAGAAAAAATATCTACATCTATTAGTACAGTAATATTATAAATAGGAAAGATTTGTATTTTTGTTTTTTTTTTTTGTATTTTTGTATGTTTGTAACGAATAAACTCAATAACTACTGGACCGATTTCACCATTAGTATGCTACGTTATACCTAAGTAACATAGGCTATATTTATAACTAGAATTTAACTAAAAATAATCCACCCGTGCGAAGCCGGGACGTACCGCTAGTATATTTTAAAATAATTGTGTTTAAAACCTATTATCTCTTACCATCAACAATTCGCTAAGATTTCAATTCCAGAAGATACATTTTATTATTTAATTTTAGCTGGTGCACTGGCAGTCCCCTCACATGCACGCGTACTTTCCAGCTTTGACGTCCTACCCTTCTATCATGGGGGAAATGCTGTCCAGCGCTCTTAACGTTCTGTGTTTCACCTGGGTAAGAACACTGAATACTAGAAGCTCTGGAAATGTAGATAAGAAGTAAAGTCGAGGCCCAGTTCTTAATAAAAATATAACATTGATAACAACTTAAAATTTATAAGGAACCTAATCTAAAAGTCCATCCGAGGTGGAAAATGTGGCCAGGATGCTGGCAGCATTGTCACTGGACGGTAATGCTAAGTTTTTGACCAAAGTAGATGCCAGCATTCTGGTTACCTAAAGCCTCTTTTAAACGTTTGGTCAGGTCTCTATACACCACTACTTTTTAATTACTAGTAAATTTTTAATGGCTAATACAGACATCGTAAATGTGCCTTTCGGAGATTGTGCCTTGGAGTTGCACGGCTTGGTTCCCCTGCCCCTTTTTACTACCGGACGGCCAGACAAACGCGACCGAGGCGACACCTGTACATGGTGGACGTTCCTCATGTGCGCACTAAGCGCTTTCAGTCCACATTCTTTATTCGCACAGCGAGGATGTGGAACTCTTTGCCGGAGTCTGTGTTTCCCGAAAAGTACAATATGAGTGTCTTCAAATCAAGAGTAAACAGGTTCCTTCTAGGTAAGCGTGTTCCATCTTAGACCGCATCGTTGCTTCACATCAGGCAGGATGTGGTCAAGCGCGAACCTATTTTTATATGTAAAAAAAAATGTGCAATCAGAATTTTTGTTTACTTCATAATGCCAAAGATATTACTAGTCTTTTCGGATATCCTCCATAAAATTATGGACTTAGTACTCTTTTACTACAAAATAATACTATCACCGGACCAGCTGGCGGTAACCAATGGCGGCTTTCATTGCAAAAACATTTTCTTTCTCTCTCGCACTCGCGACCGAGGCCTCCCGATCCAGTCGCACGAGCTCGCCGCGTGATTTATGAATGAACTTGCGACGGACTAGGTTTAGGTAAATGCCTACGGGTACAATAATAACCAGGAATCACCTTTTTTTGTGGATAATATTTCGACATCGACTTTTCAAGTTTTTTTTTTCATAGATGGGTTCAGTAATAGCAGTAGATAACGCATTTTTTTCTAGTAATTAAAAAATAGTTGTGCACAGATCCTGAGCGGCCGGCGCCCACGGACCTAGATAATGGATACAATTAAATACGATTATTTATTTTATGTTATTGATTATTTTACCTATAGCTGTTTTTCTTGACCACAGGCGTCTTCCCCTGCTGGTACAGAGTTGGAGACCATAGCGATGAATTGGCTCGGCAAGATCCTTGGGTTGCCAGACTGCTTCCTCAACGAGAAGGACAACAGTCCAGGCGGCGGTGTCATACAGGTGATGAGAACTAATATTTATCTTTCAATCACACTAATCACAATCCTACTAATATTATATAAATGTGAAAGTTTGAATGGATGGATGGATGTTTGTTACTCTTTCACGCAAAAACTATTGTACGGATTTGGATGAAATTTGATATGGAGATAGCTGAGACCCTGGATTAACATAGGCTACTTTTATCCCGAAAACATGTAACTGGTAACACCGCGGGGCGCAGCTAGTATTATTAAAAAAGTGAAAGTTTGCGAGTGTGTAAGTGATTTTACATGTTTGTTACTTATTCACGCTCAAATTTCATCAAAATTGATCCCGGTTGGATCAATTTTGATGAAATTGATATGGACGTAGCTGACACCTTGAATAAACACAAAGGCGCTACTTTTTATCCCAAAAAATTTAATGTTCAGATGGCAACAACGGGTATTTATAATATTAGTTAGTAGGATGACCACGATAACCGTCTTGTTCTTAGACTACGGCCAGCGAAGCTACCTTGGTCAGTCTTCTAGCAGCCCGTACCAGAGCGCTGATAGAACTAGCTGAACTGAACCCTGAGATGCAGTCCGCAGAACTACTGGGCCACCTCATCTGCTACTGCTCTGACCAGGCTCATTCTTCTGTGGAGAAAGCTGGACTGATTGGTAAGTTATTTCTCTACATATTTCTTGTTTTGAAGAAGAAAGTTCAACAAAAATTAAACGGTTTTATTGGACATTTTGTATTATCATCACAACTAAAAGTGTGTACCAAATATCAGATTAATCTATCAACAGGAAGGGGGTTAAATGTCAATTGCTAAATTTGACCCAAAAACGTCACCAACAAACAGGGCAAGCCAAATAAAACCGTTTAACAAAAAACTTGTAAAAAGACGACTTCCTAATTGAAATCCTGGGCTGTCATATTCTTATTCGGAATGGGGGCGATGAGTCCTGCACTGATGGCCCGCTTGGGGTGTATTGTGCATTTCCCTCTACCAGCATTCACCCAAGCCAACCCAGCTCCTTGAAATACCGGAGCGAGGCTCTGGGTCGCTGGCATAGTGGCTCCAGTGGGTGAGATGGAAGTGTTAGCAATGATGAAATGCGGTCAGCACTTCGCGGTGACTTGGATGAAGATGAAGCTACCTCATGCAATTTAGTGGCAACTCTAGTTTCTGCTGCGGCTTTACAGTGCCACAACACATGCTGTACAGTTTCGATTTCCTGTAGGCAGCCACGACAAAGCAGGCTATCCGTGGCTACCAGTTTGACTATTCAAATTGCAATGACCGGTTATAAGGCCTACTAAAAGACGTAGTTCCTGTTGTTGCAACTTCAATAGATTGTTATTGATCTTCCTTGTTAAGGTTTGGAAAAACAGTCTTTACTGTAGTCACGTTTTTGATTATTTTTTCTTTGTCCTTCTTCGATTTTGGCGTCGCGTTTTGTGTATTTGCCAATGTCACTCTTTGTTACTGACAGTGACATCGCGTACGTACGTTTTATATAATCTGTTATTCGTCTGGATTGTCAGATAAATAAAACTCGAAGTCTGGTTGTAATGTAAGCCGTACATTGTATATATATTTATTTTTTTGGTTGTTTAATCTACAAGGGCTCACCGGAAGACCAGCGCTGGTCATACCACTTAGTATAACCAGTATAATGCTGAGGTGAGCCCCTATTTTGTAACTTTTGTCTGTCTCTATTTGTTTTTGTTTCTGACCTTGTTACAAAATGAAACGTTATTCTTTCTTTCTTTACGATATGAATGTCTATGACAGGTCTGGTGAGAATGCGTTACGTAGAATCTGACGAGAATCAAAGCATGAGAGGTGACAAACTAGAAGAAGCGATCAAGAGTGATAAGGAGAAAGGACTGGTGCCGTTCTGGGTAAGATTTCCTTTTAAATTTTTTATCAGACGAACTAGACGCTCTTGTATGGTAAGATCATCAGCTCATGATCATTGCTTTGGTACTCAAATATTTCAGTAACAAAACAATGATCATTGCTATATTATGTAGCAATAACAGTTTAGTGGTTAGTGCAGCCGGTTCACACTCCGAAAGACGTTTTTTTAAAATGTTTAACAAGGTGTTTGACAGCGGCTCACCTGATGTTAAGTGACCGTGTGGTTGAAGATGGTAGCCGGAGCACACCGTTAGGTACTTGGCGGCAGATTTTCAACTTGAGGTTGTTAGCTCGCCAGCTGAGTACTAGAAAATGCCCTACCACCAAGCCATGGTTTCCTCACAATGTTCTCCTCTAGGTTAAGTAAGGCAAGCTGTGGTCAAACACCTAGCCTTACAAATATTTAAAAAAAATGCCAATGCCAATGCTATCAACAGCAATCGCAGCGGTTGTAATCGCTAGCAACAGGACCCTTTAGACAGGAACGTAGTAATGCTTACACACTACTGCTTGGCGGTAGAATATCTGATACTACGTTGGTACCTCGACGACCAAGACTCCAACTAAATTAGTTGCAACAAGTGTGAGTATAACAACTTTATAACATTGAAAATCCATCGCCCCCCATGTTTCTCCACGTCTAGCATACTTGATACGCGAGTAAAGTAGCGATCGCATTAGAATCCAATTAAAAACGGTGCTAATACGGGATCCGGCTCACGTTCCATGGATTTATTACCAAAGATATACAATTTACTAGAAAAACTAACATTTTGGAAACAATTTACAGTTAGCTCGCTAAGCTTGCGAGATACTTTTACGTTATACACCCTAATAATCTAATTTTCAAATGTGACGATTAAACGATCGTCATTATCAAAAGCAAAATTAAACACTTTGAAAAAACCCACGACGGATAAAAAAGTAACACTTATCTAAGAACATGTACTAATCAAACCCGAACCCATAACTGAAAACCGCATCAAAATCGGACTTGTAGTTTTGTAGAAACGTGACAACATGGATTTGCACAATTTTTTTTTACTACAGCGCCCCCTGGTGAGTTGTCACCGTAACACCTATCTAAGAACATGCACCAATCAAACCCGAACCCATAACTGAAAACTGCATCAAAATCGGGCTAGTAGTTTTGGAGAAAAACGGCAACATGTATTTGCACAAACAAACACGCAAACAAACGTCCTCTCACCCCAAACGCATACACCGTCTCCGTTCCGTCGTGGGTAAAAACGGCATTCATCGCTGTCATAACAGCATTTGCCGCTGTCAATATAGCAGTTGTCGCTGCCAAAACGGCATTCGTCGCTGTCAATACAGCAGCCGTCGCTGGCAAAACTCACTTCTTTGAAAACACACAAAATTCACTTCTCTGAAACACGCTGTGTGATTTCAACTCGCCTTCCGCTTTGTTCTTGTACTCCAACCAGACTTGACAAAGCTGCTTGCAACTAATAAACGATCTTCAACTCAACAAATTGGTCTCAAAGGGAATACGCCCGCGGTTCTGTTTTAAAATACGCCCAAGCGGATCAAACCAATCTCCTATAATGAACAATTTTATTATTTTAAAATGTTTGAACAATATTTTATCTCATTATAATGAACAGTTTCGTTATTCATCTTGGAATACGGAACAATTTTATAAAAGGTTTCATTGTCGTTGATTGAGTGTTCGGGATTATGAGAATGTTTTTTTTTTTACAATTATACACACAGCGCCATCTGGCCCCAAACTAAGCAGAGCTTGTGTGACGGAAGTCAGATAACTGATCTGAGAGAATACATAAATATGGACTTTGTTATTTCCAGGTGTGTGCCACTCTTGGTACGACAGGGTCTGTCGCATTCGACAACCTGCGTGAAATAGGCGCCGTGTGCCGGGACCATTCTACTTGGTTGCATGTTGACGCGGCTTATGCTGGCAGCGCTTTCGTATGCCCTGAGTTCAGGTACGTTGTAGCGATGATAGCTCAGTGGTTAGCGCGGTTGGTTCGCGTGCCAAAGTGTTGGGTTCAAACCCCAACAATGAACTTGAGCTGCCGGTGAAGTAAAACATCGTGCGGAAATCATAGCAAGGTGGTAGGATACTTTCTAGTATTCGGCTGGCTAGCCACCCTTAAGTTGGAAATCTACCATCATGCTGTGTTCCAGCAGCCTCACTTGAGAGCCAGTTGCATTCCAAGCTAGGTGTGCTTTACCATCTTCAACCACACCATCACTGAACATCAGATGAGCTGTGGTCAAACACCTAACCATATAAATAAAAAAAGTGTTCACACAAGGCAGGCCTTTTGTTTATAATAAAAACATCGTCAGTGCAGAGCTTACATCACTATTTCAAATAAGAATAATACGAGTAAATTATGAAATTTATAATCTTTTGTAACCACTTTCCAGGCATTGGTTGGATGGAGTGGAGATGGCTGACTCCTTCGCCTTTAACCCCTCCAAGTGGCTTATGGTCAACTTTGACTGCACAGCTATGTGGTAAGTGCACATTTGGTTCCTTCTGTTGACTAACCAAGAAAAACAGTAAAAATACATCAGCGGTATGGCATTTCGTAGTATATTCATATATCCACCACCAGTGGATAAATATTTGTGAAAGAAATTTTAACAATGCAAATACTGAGAAGATTTTTCGCTACTCTGCCGCTGTCACTTGCATAGATAGGCTATCATTTCCATCATCTGGTATTAATCCAAATGTATTGTTGATAAAACCAAAGTTATAAGTGATTATGTATATTTAACGTGTATGATGTGATCCTAATACTCAAGCAATTTCGTGCAGCGCAATTGTAGAGCAGTGCATAGTGTATACCTTGTTATATAGTCTACAAATATATTGAATTATTATTAAAATTATTTGTGGAATATGATAACACGAAATTAATTAGGTTAAAAATATTTTTTCACTCATTATGAACATCACGCATAACAAATTCATTTACAGAATAAAACACTTGAAATTATTTTAAAAATGTCAAATTCAAATATTATGTCAAGCTCAAATACAATGTCGAATTAAAATATAATGTCAGATTAAAAAATAAAGTTAAATTTAAATACAAATACAATGACAAATTGAAATATTCTAATAAGTATAATAAGGCAAAACTCAGTAAGAACATCGACAAGGCCTAAGTTGTTAAGTTATTTGTTGCTATTATGACGATGAAATAGTGACACTTATTCCTTTTCAGGGTTACTGACAGCACAGCTTTGCACAGGACCTTCAATGTCAATCCAATCTACTTGAGGCACGAGAATTCTGGTAAAAAATATTTCTGGCAAAAGATTTATATTTTTAATTGTAACCGCATTTAGGGGCTTATTTATCTTCGTTTTGAATTTGCTAGTAATAAGAATAATTGGTAATGTCACGCATTTTTAGTTGTATTGTCCATGACCATTGCAGCGATATACAGAATTAACAAACCAACGAAAGTCTCAAAGTAATGAGCGCCAAAGCAGCGATGCCCTAGACTTTGTTTTGCAACTCAAAGTTCTGTGTATTACTGCAATGGTTATCCATATGCATTATCTCTTACCATCAGGAGAGCGTCTCATTACTAACATATAAAAAAAAAAGATTTTCGTTAGGTCACTGACTCTATAATAAGATTATATGTAGGTATTATGTTTATATTTTAGAATCTATAAGTATTGTAAAATTTACCAGTAGATGGTATTAATAGCTGATAATTTGTGTTTACAGGGAAAGCCATCGATTACATGGTGAGTAAAATAATATTATTATCGATATATTTTGTTCTGTTCGTATTTTTTGCGTTTGATAGCGTATAATATTTAACTTTCTTATAAACCAAATTTAGATGGGATCTCAAGATGCATACGTCGAAAAAATACTGCGCACGATAATCACTAAAGATAATCGTCATTACAAGAAATCTGCTTTGAATGGTAACCACATCAAAAACAATATTGCCAATTGTAAAGATGAAATGGACGGAGAAGTTAAAGATAAAAAAGTTACAGTAAATGGGCATGACAATCATGGTAAACTAAACGGTAAAACTGAAATAGACATAAATGGAAATATAAAAAATGAAAAACAAAACCTTCGCGATGAAGACGATAAAACAAATCTTCATGGATATAACAAAATGTCCCCTGGTTGTGGAAAGAAGATCCAACTGGAAGATCCTACAAAGAAAGAACTTCTTGTAAGAGTTTTTGACTAGGTGGTGGGACTTTGGTGATGGAAATGTACATAATCATGATTTTAATATAAAACTTCCTACATATAACATTAGTTTAATTTAGTACAAATGATTACTAAAAACAAGCTTTTACCTGAACAACAATGAACTAAAAATGTAAAAATGAATTCTAGTAAGTACTTGTAGGTACTTATCTACATATACCGTTAACACAGCAAATATTGGCTCCGAGTTTGAGGTGGCGGTTTTAAAACATGAGCAAGTCATTTAAAGTTTTAAATGACTTGCTCATCTTATTAATGTATTATTGACATATAAAATGTCATTTCAGCATTGGCAGATACCCCTCAGTCGTCGATTCAGGGCGTTGAAACTTTGGTTCGTTCTGCGCAACTACGGTGTTGTGGGACTACAGAAGCATATTAGAGAGGTTTGCTTATTTATTTAATTCATTTTTAGATATTTCATTTATATCTTCGTTGTTTATCATTTCTCGGTAATCATTTATTTCATAGTTATATTTTGAAGATTCCATTGCAAACTTACGATAATCGTCTCCCCTAATTGGCTTACCATCTTCTTATATTGTGGACTTGATGAATTGTTTACTGTGTCTCGTATCTCTAACTGGTTTGCACTATTTGCAGGGAGTTCGTCTCGCTCAAAAGTTTGAGGCGTTAATTTTGGCTGATCAACGCTTTGAAATACCGCAGCCAAGGAATCTGGGTAAGTTACAAACATGTTTCGTTCGTGATTATTAATTGAAAAAAAAACCTTTTAAATAGTAACATAGCATACAATATAGGTTTTATAATAAAGAACTGAATGGGAAATTTAACTCACACGGAAGAACGAGTAGAATAAAATTTAGTAAAAAAGCTGAGTACATCCATTTTTAGGACCATTGATCATTTTTTAAAATATAAGTACGATCATATTCCTCGTGGTCCTCGTAAAAAATAATTTGCTTAAATCACATGTCACTTTTAACAATTACTTTAGGACACTTTTTTCTTGCGATTTTTTAAAACTCCTATGATGATAGACTCAACGACAAAAAAAAGTTTTGTTGTTAAGGAAAAACGTTAGTGGCCCTCTGGGGCCCCCTTAAATCATATCCCATGCGACCGCATTAGTTGCTCATACAATCTTAAACCTAGATGATAAACAAAGATGCGGTCTACGATGTAATACGTTTGTGAATTAGGAACTCAATTTTTTAGGCATCATAATTGACTATCAATTTCTATCAGGTGTTATAGTATATAAAATGAATTATATTCCAGGTATGGTAGCATTCCGTCTTCGAGGTGACAACGCACTGACAGAGCGACTCCTGAAACGCCTCAACGGGCGCGGATACATCCACGCTGTACCAGCCTGTTTCAAGGGTATCTACGTCATTCGGTTCACTGTAACTTCGCAGAGAACTACCAATCAGGATATTTTAGGTAAGAAGAACATTTCATATAATACTTGCATACATATCGTTTTTGATTTTCCGCTATAGTTGATATCATAATTTGCTTTGATTCCAGATGACTGGAACGAGATAAAGACAGTAGCTTCGGAGATTCTCCTTGAGGTGTTTGGAACTGAAAACGGCAACATCACCGTACCGAAGAAACCTAGGATTTCTTTGAAAGGTAATAAAATAGTTCTTATTGCGTCTAACTGACTATGCTCTTGCTTGTCTATTGTTTTAATCGTTCTATCAAATAATGTCTATTAATTTGCTCGCCGTTGAATCATTTGGAATATTATTTTCAATTCAGAAACTCGTGAGTTGAATGCCACTTTCGGTACGAGCTTGCTCCTCGCCAACAGCCCGATGAGCCCCAAGATAGTGAACGGTACGCATGCTGCCATCTGCGACTATGAGCAAGTGCTAACGTCGTGTGCTCAGACTTTCGTTCAGCTGAAGATGGAACCGAAGGATAGTCCTGGTGAGTTTGAAATGCCGTTTCAATGTTGGTGATAGGTTTTCTTTTAAGTGTTCAATGTAAATATTTAGTTTATTTCCGTTTAACAGTCGTTTCGGTTACAACAGTGATGAGGATTTAAATTTATCTATTTTGACGACAAAAAAAAACTTGACATTAACTTTAAGCAAAAACTAATTAAAATAACTGCAAGTCTTTATATCCTCTTTTGTTCTTCGCTGCAGTAACCGCTTTCTTTTGAGTATCTGTAATTAAGTTTTCTAAATAGGTTGTGGCATTTCGCTTTGGTAAACTTGCTATGCTTTTTGGTATTGGTCGATTGATAAATTATAATAAGTGCTTTTTAGAAGTTTTTGGCGGGAACGCGGGAAGATTTATCTATTTATTTTTGATTTTGGCTTGTGAGATAGATGTAACTGAACTATTGTCGTTTTTATCTCAATAAATAAATAAATAAATAAATAAATCTTAAAATGCTTGAAAATATCGAAATACTTGACACTGGCATATGCACAAAGTGCAATGCCAATAACAAAAAAAAAGTTATTTTTTATTTTGGTGAAATTACTCACCAATATAACAAAACATGTAAACTTGAGCATATATAAACATATCTATAGAACGTAGAACATACAACAACCATATAAATGGTTTTACGATGTTTGTTTTTATCGATGACTTACTTCCATCACGTTATTGCTAGCAACTTCATAGCGACATCCATTTGAAGTTTTACTAATACTATCTCGCTACAGAACGTCTCAATCTTTTCTTTTTTTAATTACCTGCCATCTCGCCTGTTGTTAAGCGAAGATTCGGTTTACGATGGAATACGCTTGCCTAGAAGAAACTGATTCACTCGCAATTTGAAGGCACCCAGATTGTATCTATCAGGGAACACCCACTCGGGAGTAAATCCATTGTTTAGCAGTTTATTTGTTTATTTTTTTTCAAATAATTCAGTATCCAGCTAGATTTTATTAGTCAGATTTAAGTCGTGGAAGCCATCACTTGGAGTTTTTGTGGCTTGGATTGGTTCCATCATCCATTCACAATCTAAACCCAAATAGAGTTCCTACCCTAACTATCCCAGCTTGTAACTAACATTGTTCCTAACTAGAAAGCTTTTACTAACTCGTGATCCCACAGAGATGCGTCGTCGCATTCGAGGTATCAAGACGTGTGGGAAGATGTTTTCCCTGGATTCGTGCATGGATATGGTGCAAGGGTTGATGGCAGAACAGCTGCCGCATTTCAGCGAGGACGCGGAAGATGCTTCTAATGGTGTGTGGTGCTGATGGTCTTGATTCTGTTGTATCGTTTTATCTCAGTTTGACGAAGTTAAATTAAAATGTTAACTCATATTTGTTACAATAACTTGAATTCGATCTATAAAAAACACTATAAGTGGTGGAGTAAGTCTTTATACCGATTAAATATATTTTTTTCTAAATCTACTAGATAGATAACATAAACAGTGTGGTACAGCAGCCTCACTTGAGTGCCAGTTCCATTCTAGATAATTGTGTTTGACATCTTTGACTACAACCAGCCAATATCAGGCAAGCTGTGGTCAAACTTTTTGTGACCTAGCTTCTTATTTTTCTGTCTAGCGATTACCCCGGCTTGAGTCAAACAGCTAGATTGGCAAACGTAAAAAAATTAAGAAAAATATGAAGATGTAGTATACTCGTCTCTATTCCTTGCGCTGGCTATCTAGTTTAGTCTATCCAGGTCCAATTTGACATGGAGATAGAAAAAAATATCTCCACCTTTGCTACGACGTAAATGTTTTCAATTATAGCTGTCAAGTTTTAGGATGACGCTATAGTAGATTTGGATAACAACATTATTAATCTAGTCAAAATAGTATTGTTTACTTTAGAAATAATGCTACAACAGAATCAATGTGAATGCACATGTTATGCATTGAAATAAGCTTTTTGTTTTACGTAATTGAAATGTGCGTAGCTCAATTAATTCAGTCATAAACAATGTTGACCAATAAATTTAAAATATTGATGACGTACCTAATTAAGTTTGGTCTATTTTAGGAGTGAACAGTGAAGCGATTGGTGCCCAAATGTTGTAAGGTAAAAAATTTAGTAATATAGGTGATGGGCCATTCGTTAACATCAAATCTTGCTTTGATAACAGCGACGTCTTATCCTGTGGAACTTTAAATCAGATTCAGTTCAAATAGTTCAGCCAAGTTTTGGGGTTGCTTGCTTAACGCTGAATGATTGGTATAAGCCTACGACCTTGAAACCGGAGATATGTCATTGGTCTACAAGGTTTTCTGTGGTATTTGTGATAACATATCGTCTGCAAATGTTACAAAAAAAAAAAATTGTGTACACTACAGGATACGAAGTCATTGTATAGCAAACAAATGTATCAATGAAATATTTAATTATTGTCTTATCGTTAGCAGGATCAAGCCCCGGCGAAAGATCATCTCTATCTGCCTCACCAGTAACATCTACAGGGGCGATCAAACATGACACTGCAGAATCAAACCAGCTCCTAGTCCCCGCGACTCCTTCTAGACAGTTCAGGTCAAAATCTGTCGATGTTGCACTCACTGGCTTATGTTTAGACGACGCCAAAATAACAATTGATATGAAAAACAATGAAATAATCATAACTCCTACCGGTTCTAAGAATTTTGTAGACAAAATCACTGAACCTGAGAAATCTGTACATTTCAGTGAAATAGAAGAGAAATTGAACATTGGAGATAAGATAACACAAGCGTTTGAGAATTTTCAAGACGGATTACAGATGCTGAGTGAATATAAATCTAGTACTGTAGAAGATAGAGTTGAAAATAAAGATGATAAAGACAACGATACAAAGCTGACTATAAGAGGTCCAGGAAGTTACATTAAGAAATTAATTCAACAATTTAGTGAAGGCCCTTTTGAAGGAGAAGATCCGAAGCCGGAATCTGAAAGAGCGATGTCTACGCAATCTATAAAGGACAAAGCTGATGCTATATGCAAAAAATGTTTCCATTATAAAGGAAACGTATCCACTAGTAAGTAATCAGCGTATAAAAGCAATAATAAAATTGGCAAAGTAGAGATATATAACGACGATGCTTGGATGATTGATTGATATACTATAAATGTGTATTTACTACAAATTATATATCTATATTGTTATAGCGATAAAGTGTATTTTTAATGGTAACTATTCATGTAAAGTTTCGGCTGTCTAGTTGGGAGATTGTCTGGTTTCCAATATTGGAGATCATGGTATCGAATTCCACAGCACCTATGTTTTCTAAGTTGTATACATTTGGCCGGTGACTTTAAACGGTGAAGGAAATCGAATCGCCAGAGAGTTCACAAAAAAGTCTGTCAACCCGCACTTGGCAAGCGTTGTGAATAGTCTTACCCTTCATAAAACGAGAAGCCCACGCCCAGCTGTGGGTCTTTTTAAAAAACTGGGCTGTTTCTGAACTATGTTTCAGAGCGATACGTAAAAATATAAAATTGTACTTAATAATACTAAAGTCATTTCAATTTTATTCATGAATTCTTTTGGAGCAAAACACTTTTTAATATTGCAATAAATATGCAATATTAAAAAGAGATTGTATTGGAATGATTTTATATAGCTTGTAGCGTAGTTATTAATTTTAAACAATTATTATTAATATTAAATACATTAATATTACATACATTTTAGTAAACGTAGGAATTCGTGTATCACCGCAAAATATTTCAATGCTATCTTTTAGTGCATCTCTATGTTTTGGCATTAATACAGGGTCACGTAGAACGATAGTAATAAGCCGAAAGGAGGTCACCATACCAAGCATCATGAACAAATCTTAGTACGGGAACAACATTGAAATCGCAAAAAATATCAGCTAAACAAAATATAATTTTCTCTCGATTCTTCTGATTAGTTTGAAGCGTTTTCCGAGTTGATATTACTTAAAATTCAGGGTACCTATTGCTGATTGGTCATGACTATTTACCATGAGGATAGCGTTTCGTTCGACTCATTAAAAAGAAAATGGTATCGTAATAAAAGTTCTTGATAATGATGGAATACAATGGCCCTTTATCGGCTTAGTAAGATCCGCGTAACCTTGTCACAAAAATAGTGTTTAATAGAAACTTAAATAATATAAATTGCCTTCGTTTACGTTGCTGTATGCAAATTGCTTTTGTTGTACCTATATATGAATGAAAGCAATTGTTTACCTGAGAATTATACTATTATTTTTGTTTTATTAATGCGGGATTTATTAATTTTATCGGAAACTCTGACTGTATAGTAAACTAGCAACTCGCCCCGGCTTCGCACGGGAAAACAAAACTCGATTAACAATATAAATATAGCCTATGTAGCGGTGATAATGTAGCATTTTTTAAAATGGTTGTCAGGCTAGGTGTTTGACTACAGCTCACCTGATGTTAAGTGACGGTATGGTCGAAGATGGTAAAGCAAACCTAGCCTGGAATGGAAATGGCTCTCAAGTGAGGCTGCCGGAACACACCGTTAGATGCTTGGCGGTAGACTTTCAACGAGGAGTAGAAAGTACCCTACCACCATGCTATGGTTTTCTTTCACCAGCAGCTCAAGCTCATTGTTGGGGTTTGAAACCACGCCCTTCGGCATGCGAACCGACCGCGCTAACCACTGAGCTATCATCACTACTAAATAGTATTCTAATGATGAAAGAATTATTAAGATCGGTCCAGTAGTTTCGGAGCCTATTCAATACAAACAAGAAATCAAATCTTTCCTCTTTATAATAGTGTAGAAAAGTGAACAATGTCAAAACTACGTCAGTTTCCACAGTAAAATAAAATTATTGTATTTAAATACAGTTTCGATTTTACGGTAGTTTATAAAGTGCACAAGTAGGTAACCAAGCTTTTAGAATTTAGTATAGTGATTAATTTTCTTTTTGGCCTGTATGGCTGTATCGTTATGATAAAAAGAAATAAAAAATAAATGTACCAAAAAAAAAAATTATTAATCAATTATCAGAACTGAGATCAGAATTTACTAGGGAGCGTCCTTTAGTTATCAGTTTTTCTTTTAATTTCGATTCCCTGTTAGTGAGATTTGGTGGACCGGAACGTATTTTTTTAAAATCATAATGTCATTTTCTTAAAAATCGACGTCGCAACTTTGTTAAAATTATGCTCCATTTGTCCATAAATGGCGAAAAATTATTTGTATGGAAATCGAACCACCTTAACAAGTTTAGGTTCAGTTAAATGTATGTAACTTTTATGTCTACAAATAAAATAACAATAATTAAAAAAATGATATAACTTAAATATGGCTATTTAGATAAATATATAAACAAACCATTAATTGGTTAGAATGAGGAAAAATACTGCTGTGTTTTCAATAAAACTATATACATATGCGATGTGATTGAAAGTGTATATTAAGAAAAAAAAAATAAGATTACTAAAAATATATAAATTCGTATGTATGTATAACCAGAATTTAGAATAAGAATATAACCGCATATTTTTAAAGAATTAGTAAAAAAAAATGTGTCCTAAATATTTAACTTAAAAAAACTTAGTTATGTAATGTAATATGCAATAAATAAATGTTATGGTGCAAAGAGTTTTGACTATTTTTTGTGTACCTCTAATCTTTACACCACACACATACACACACACACTAGTTGCTCCCCACGGTGTTATCCGTTACATTTTTTTAGGATAAAACGTGGCCTATGTGTAAATCCAGGGTGTCAACCACCTTTATATTAAACTAGCGGATGCCTCGCAGTTTCACTCGCGTAGTTCCCGTTCCCGTGGGTTTTTTTATTTAAGAGTAATCATATCATATCATATCATATCATATCATAGGACATTACACACAGTGCCATCTGACCCCAAACTAAGCAGAGTTTGTGCTATGGAGGACAGATAACTGATAGAATACTGTTTTTTTTGTAAATACATACTTATAATACATACAGAACACCCAGAGACAGAACAAACATCAATGTTAGTTACACAAATGTTAGTCCTGAGTGGGAATCGAACCCACGCCCTTCAGCTCTCGAAGCGGACACACTACCAATGAACCAACAGGGCTGTCTATAATGAGTAATGAGCCGAACGAGACTCTCCTGATGGTAAGAGATAACCCATGATCATTGCAGCGATACACAGAACTTTGTGTAGTAAAACAATGTTCAAGGTATCACTGTTTTAGTGCACATTACTGTAAGACTTTCGATGGTTAGTCTCAACAGTCCAGTAATTTCGCTAGCTGCTACCCTTCAAACCGGAACACAGTGAAAAATGAAAATGAAAATGAAAAATTTTATTTATTACAGTTACCAGTTTCTATTACAAAATAGTAGGTTGGGACCTTCTGGTAAGTATAAAGAATACCTGTGGCAGAAGACCCCGCTCTTCTATATCTATATATATCGATAAAATATTAAATAAGCATATAGTGTGTGTGTGTGTGTGTGTGTGTGTGTGTGTGTGTGTGTGTGTGTGTGTGTGTGCGTGCGTGTGTGTGTGTGCGCGCGTGTGCGTGTGCGTGTGTGTGTGTGTGTGATTGTATGTATGCGAGAGTGAAAGAGAGTGTATTTGGAGGTGTATTGGTGTGTTTACTTAAACATTTATTACTCATAAAATAAGCTAGTATACAATTAATTGCTAAAATAATATAGATTTACATTATAGTTTAGGTACATTATATTGGCTTTTCTAGCAGTGTTTCTGTTTCCTCATAAGTTTTAAAACTAATCCAATTAGTTAGCAGCTTTTTACAGTCATGATATTTCCGTGGATAAATCTCTAAAATTTTATTTATATCATTATATAAACGCGCTGACTTGTGTGCAAATTGATTGCTAGCATATGAAGTTTTAGTTGTTGGTACTATAATTGCCTTGTCTTTTCTTCTTTTGCTAAGGATTTTATGATCGTAAGGCAATTTCTTATGAACCTTTAAAACTGATTGAATGATATACAGTTTTCGCACAGTTAGTAACTTACTTAGTGAATATAATTTAGTAGTGGAAAATCTGTAAGGTTTGTAATACATAACCTTTATTAAAATTCGTTGTGCTCTTTCAATCTCTATAAATTTAGTTTTTGCAGCTCCACCCCATATTGGTATGCAATAGGTTAAGATAGATTGAGCTAAGGCTATATATATTTTGTTAAGTAATTTTTGTGAAGCTACATGTCTTAATGTTTTAAAAATCCATATTAGATTTCTTATTCTAGTGCTTACGACGTCAATTTGTGGGAACCAAGATAGCCTCTGGTCTATCTGGACTCCCAAATACTTAACCGAGGTCACTTTATTAAGGATAGTGTCATTACAGTTAGCACTATGAATGGTATCAGAATTATGAAGTTTAATACAAAAATCAAGCTCAGGCTGAGTTCTATTGTATATAGTATAACACATATAGTTAGTTTTAAGAGCATTTATAGTAAGCAAATTTAATCTAAGCCACTGAGAAATTCTAGCAAGACCCTGTTCGGCTTGCACTCGTACACTGTCCCATGTATTATTTGAAAAAACCACAGCAGTATCATCAGCATATGAGAATATTTTTGCATTGGTAAGTTTAAGGTTGCATAAATTGTTTATATATATTAAGAACAGGGTAGGTCCTAAGACACTTCCCTGTGGGACGCCACAAGTGATATCTGCGTCCTCGCTTACATATTCACAAATTTTGACTTTTTGCTTTCTATCACTTAGATAGTCTTCAAAAAGGGCTAAGGGTACACCTCGAATCCCAATGTAGTTTAATTTTTGGAGAAGAATGGAGACATGGACTGTGTCGAACGCCTTCTTAAGGTCTATATAAACAGCCACACATTTTTGACCCTGATCCACCTTGTCTACAACAAAAGACGTCAAAGCTGTTACGGCATCCTCTGTGGATTTACCACTCTGGAAGCCGTATTGCGTACAGTAATGATTACAGACTACTGCTTGGCGGCAGAATATCTGTTACTGCGGTGGTACCTACCTGGACGACCTCCTGCTAAGGAGATTTACCACCAAGTAGTAGTAGTAGGAATACATGGATGAAAAGTAGCCTATGTCACACGGGGACAGTGTAGCTTCCCGACGGTGAAATAATTTTTGAAATCGGTCAGTAGTTTCTGAGCCTATTCATTACAAACAAACAATCAAATCTTTCCTTTTTATAATAGTGTAGATGGATTACATCAAAATTGGTTTATTACTTCGTCACGCTGAAACGACTGGACGGATTTAGATGAGATTTGGAATGTAGAAAACTATGGATTATACATTAGTTACTTTTTAAATTTATTTCCCTTATCCAATTAATTTTTTTTCAAGTCACGTATGAATAGGTTTCTACTAGGCAGGATTCTCAAGACTAACCATCGGAAGTTTCAAAGTAATAAGCAGCGCTGCCCTGGACTTTGTTTTGCTGCTCAAAGTTCTGTGTACCGCTGCTATGGTCATAGACATGCATTGTCTCTTAACATCAGAACGTTATGTTCGTCTCGACCTTTAAATAAACAGAAAGGTAACGTGCTTAATTGTAGACCACATCTTCGTTTAAGATCAGTCGAGGTGGTAGAGTACTTTCTAGTACTTGGCTGGCTAGGTGAGCTTTACCATCTTCGACCACACCGTCACTTAACATCAGGTGAGCTGTGGTCAAACACAGCCTGTCAACGTTAAAAAAAAACCTACCACCCAAGTTGAAAATCTGCCGCCAAGCACCTAACGGTCCCACTTGAGCCAGTTCCATTCCAGGCTACGTGTGTTTACTATCTTCGATTACATGACATACTTTGTTAGAAAATTGATTGTTGAAATAAAATGTTTAATAAATTCTTATTCCATTTAATAAATGCATATTAATTATTCACAATTTATCAACAAATTTGCTACTTACCATTATTTAACATTTGAGCATTTTTACAAAAACATACTCATGGTAAACATTACATATAAACTTTCTATTTGAGCAAAAATGTAAATAATATGCTCATAATAAATTTATAACAACAGCAAATACTTACTACAATTTCTACAATCAGTCTTAAAAACTAATTTACATTCTAAAGTAACAATAAATATAAATGCAATGTATTATTTCACAATTAATAATTTAAAAATTATTAACATACACAAAAATATACGTAGAGTATATTAAATTTTATCTACATTTTTCAGTTTCGCATATAAAAGCTCTTATATATTTTTAATAGAGAGCTACTTTGTTAGTTGTTTATATTAATTTTCATAGACATTTATAACGTATAGAACGTTATAAATGTCTATGAGTTATTAATAGAAGAAAAATAAATAGATCAATGATAAAGTTTGCAACAAAACTTTTAAGGTGTTGAAATTATTTCAATTTTCGCGAGAAATACAGGCTTTGTTAATTAGAAAAAATAGTTCGACATATTTTTAAAAACATAATTTAATAAAATCTCAGTAAACGTGTGAGACATTAAAAAAAAGTTACTTTAGTTTTGTTGATGTTAGTACGATTTTAAAATTGTACAACACAAACTTTGTTCTCAAAAAATATTTGTGTAACATGTCAATATCGACAAAATTGTCATTGTCAAAAAATGTTTGTGTGACACGATAAGGTTCATTAATCAGCATGTTTAAGGTTATTAGTCAGCATGGTAAAATTATTCATCATGATAAAATTGTTCAACATGACAAAAATGTTCATCATGACAAAATTGTTCGTCATGATAAAATTGTTCAACATGATAAAATTGTTCGAAACAATCTATGTTACGTTAGCGCAATCCAGTGATACTCTTTAACCATGGCTTGTAATAAGTAGTCCTCATATAAACACCGGGTAGTAGTGGAGCGGCGCATTTGACGCCGTGTGAGACGGTGCCAATTAATTGCCATTTACCGTCGTCACGCTGAAGAACTAGAGGGCCACCGCTATCACCCTAGAAACATAACATAACAATATTTACTTAGATAGTATAAGTGCAAAATTTGTCTGGAAGAGATCGGGTTTAGCGATAACACTTCATTTTTTAATGTACTTATTCTCTTATTCATATTTCTCTTATTCAGACGTTAGTCCATAAAATTCAAATTAAATATGTAATGTACATATTTAATTTATCGTAAAACGTTTATTTATTTGTATTTGCTCTGTGTTTGGGTGTTCTTTATGTATTTATAATACATAAAGAATTATGTATGTATTAAGTATGTATTTAAATAACAAAGTGTTAAAGTATTCTACAAGTTATCTGACAGCCATAGTAAGCACAAGCTATAAAAAATATTCTGTCAGCTATCTGGTTCCCATAGTACAAGCTTTTACTTAGTTTGGGGCTAGATGGCGTTGTGTGAAATTTCCTCTAATATTTATTCATTAGTTTCTTGTGATTTTTACTATAACTAAGACTTTTATTATTATTTCAGCCTTTTTTGTCCAACTGTTGGGCAAAGGCCTCTCTTCCTCCTACCACGCCTCTCTGTTTGGTGCTATTGCGGTCCAATCTTTATCATGAGCATCGAGCTCATCTTTCCACCGTTTAACTAACCGTCTAGCTCATCTTTCCACCGTCTAACTAAGCGTCTAGCTCATCTTTCCACCGTCGACCTATGCATCGAGCTCAGCTTTCCACCGTCTAACTAAGACTCTTTCCACCGTCTAACTAAGCACCACGCTCATCTTTCCCCCCTCTAACTAAGACTTACTTAAAAATTAATTGAATCCCCGTCAAAATCCTCACAAGAGGAAATAACAACACTAACCTCACAGGAGTCCTTTCGTCCAGTTGCGTATCCAGCGCAGATGAACGAGTCTAGAATCTTCTTCGGCTGTCCAGCCGTGTTGAACATCTCCTGGCAAGCGCTGTTCTCTATAACTGGCACCTGATGAAAAGGCATGAAATTAACATCAAAAGTACGTTATTAAAAGGCGTTACTTAGCGGCATTTTGAATATTCAAGGTATATATTTAGTTTATTTCCGCTTAACAGTCGTCTCAGATACAACAGTGATGAGGATTTAAATTTAACTAACTTGATAAAAATTTAATAATTAAAAACTTATTCGAAACTTTACTTAATATCTAAAACTAATTTTGACATAAACTTAAAAACTAATTCAACAAAAAACTAATTAAAATAACCACAAGTCTTTTTCCTCTTCTCGCTGCAGTAACGACTTGCCGACACGTGTTTCGCCTCTACACAAGGCATCCTTATCCTTTAGGCATGACGTCTTCGAGCGCTTGGTCGAGACTGAGTCACATGACTCTTGAATACTGCTCGACAAATTTTAATCCGAATCAGGACTTTTCGGCTTCCCTAGACCAAATCCTAAGGTTATGTGTGAGGTTGTTTGTGTGGGTTACATGCCCAATGTAGTACAAATACGTATAACTTCTACCAAGGCTAGACAAGAAAAAGATACCATTTTCTTTGCTTGTGTATTTAAGTAAATATTTGCGGCACAGATATGCGGACGCGATGTAGCTGTCCTTGTCTTTGTAACGAAAGATTATACGAGGATGACAGAGAGAGTTACCTCTACTTCCTGCAATACTGTGGGCACGCCGCCCCCATACTTGAGACGGCCCCAGCCCGTGACCGTCGCCATGCGTCCAGTGAACTCGTACTCCACATCGTCAAATGGCATGCAGATTGGCACTGTAAAAGATAGAGCAAAAGAATCAATTTCGTGTGGCAAACTCTTACAATAATTGTTTTTTTTAAAGTTTTACTTTGATTTATAATCGTCAGTACAATCAGTATATGATTACTTTAACCTAACCTGATTGTCGACTGCATCAAGTCTTGTACGTTTAGCTTCAAGCCACTATCAAGCATAAATCCAAACGTTGGTCCTTCGAGTCAGTGGACGGTACGTCTACCCCAAAGGTTTTGCGAAAGATATGAGCAGCTCACTGCCTCGCCAGCTACATAGGTCATACGGTGAGCTATATCATGAATTTTAGTTCTCTTTAGATTTATTTAGTTCTCGCGATGATCCCTTTGAGAAACACCAAACCTTTTTACTGAACGTTAAGATACTTTGACCTTGGGTGACCGTCTAATTGTGTATCTATGTTTTGGCATCAAAAGTAAACAGGTTGGACCTGCAACTGACACTGAAATGGGATGATTATAAACGTATTCTCTACCGACATTTAGGTAAAAGCATACTAACCTTCCAAAATAAAACCGTTTCATTTACAATGTACCATACAGTCAAAAACTTGGTGAAAGTACTTGTGAATATGTCCAGTTTAAAAAGTGCTGACTTAAAATGAAATTTATATTGGTAGAACTGGTTAAAAACTTGTATCCGATGAAAGGTGGATATTCGTACACACAAAGCGTTTGGATTTTACATTTTTATTCACACAGTGCCTGGAACTCTCTACAAGATTTTGTGTCCAAAAAGCCGGTCTTCAGTTATTATTTTTTATGCCACAGGTGGCAATCAAGCTGACGGGTTGTCTGATGGTAAACAATCACCGTCGCATAGGCGAGATCTCTATAGAGATATCTGCAATACCAGAAGCACTACAAATACGTTGCCGGCTAACATGCCTTTTGAAGAACTCAATGTTGTAACTCCGCGGGAATACGGAAGAAGGATGATCATTCCACAATGTGCAAGTGTATGGCAAAAAGGATTGAGTGAATCGCACAGTGTGCGATTATCACGAATCATTTACATGTGGATGAGCTTTCAGACGATGGCGGCGAATTTAAAGTAAGTAAGTTAGTTGTAGTTCCTTCTAGTTAAGCATGATCTATTTTAGACTGCACTGCTTAACATAAAGTCTATTTAGAGGGAAAAGAAATGTTTACCAATATGCGCGTCGAATTTAATCGGTGTCTCCAGCTCCAAGAGAGCCAGATCATTCTCGAAAGTAGCCGCGTTGTACTCGCGATGCACGATAACTCTCCTCACATTTCTTGACACGGGTAGTTTAAGTTCTTTATCATTTGACACGTCGTTCTCTCCGAACACCGCCAGAAGAGACGCTAAGAACCTGGAAGAAGACGATTAGAAGATTTGCTAAAAATATTTTAAAAAATCATTTTTTGACGAAGTTGCCGTGGCATTAATCTATTATTAAAATTTACGAAATACGTTCTTTTTTATGTAAAAGTAATGAGACGAACGATACGCTCTCCTGATGGTAAGAGATAATGTATATAACTATTGCACAGAACTTTGAGTTGCAAAACAAAGTTCAGGGCATCGTTGCTTTGGCGCTCATTTCTTTGAGACTTTCGATGGTTTACTCAACAGCCCAGTAATTTCGCTAGCTACAGTACCTGCAGGAACACAGAACCCACACAGAAGGGACACATGTAAGCCTATTCGTTGATTGTGTCCAAGTCATGCACAAAAATATCAAAATATGATAGCATGTACATCGTGTCTCCTCTTAGCATCAGGCATAATGTTGTTGAACGCAAAATCTATTAGTCAGGTTAACGAGAACTCTAATTGTAGCCTTGGCCCATCGGCTGCCCCAATTATAGATGAAAGGACAAAGTGGCTAACGATTTCCAGTAACAATTCAGAATAATGAAGAGTGACACCGTTTAGTATTGGAGACTGAAACTCGTTTTAAGTCTTTGCGCCAACAACGTTTGTAAGTTACCCAGGTTGACAATGCGCGGCAGTCGTCACAAATCTACTGGTGATCAGCACTCCACCACACTTGTTCTTGACAAACAGGCCAAGCCACGTGGACTCCCGGACGAGCACCTGCCACGGCCATTCTCCAAAGCGAGCGTTCTTCCCACCGACGATACGACCAGACTTCACTAGTGGACGGACACCACATACTGGAATCAGAACAATAACATTGTAATACTAGGAAGTACCTTCTGAGAGATAGATCTCCTTAGCTAGAGTTCTAAAAAACTGCTATATTAGAGATTTAATTTGGTTCCACATGCCTCTTTTTATTATCGGACGGCTAGGCAGACATGGATAAAGCGCCATCCGTACATGGTGGACACTCCCCACGTATGGACTAAGCGCTTCGATCCACATTCTTCATACGCACAGCGAGGATGTGGAACTCTCTGCCGGCGTCTGTTTTTCCCGCGAAGTACTTGGGTTTCTTGAAATCCAAAGTGAATAAGATTTTTTCTAGGTAAGCGCGCTTTATCTGAGATAACATCCTGCTTAACATCAGGCAGGTTGTGATCAAACGCAAGCTTATTTAGTATTAAAAAAAAATGAATTGCTAACAAGTAGAAAAGTGGGGAAGACATCCTGAAATCCCTGAAAATGGGCCCCGCAGTGGGACGGTTTATAAAAACAGGGGTGATCCGGAAAGAATGAAGAAAAATAAATTATTAGTCACCGAATGTTTCAAAGTAATGAGCGCCAAAGCAGCGATACCCTTTTGTTTTGTTACTCAATGCTTTGCTATGGTCATAAACAAACATCACCTTTTAATATCAGAAGAGTAGTCCATATACTCACGATTCTTATTATTGTAATCAACAGGCTGATCATTGTAGTTCTCCGTTGTGACCTCGTCTAGTTCTGTAGTCGAGGTGGCGACCTGCGTGGTGGTAGTGACCTTCTTGGTGGGTTTGACCTTCTTCGTGGTCGTGACCTGGAAGTAGATTAAGTAAAGGCCGACGTATGGAGTTCAACAAAGTGGGCGGGGTTTGCGTGTATTTTTTATTGTCCTATATTTTATTTATTTATATTATTTTGATCACTTCTGAGATAAGTAGCCCATACGGTTTTCCAGGATAGGTTATCTGTTTTGCATTCTATATTTCACTTAAATCCAATTAGCCATTGTGAAGTAACAAAATACGTTCATAAATAAAATTTCGCATTTATAATAAATAATTAGTGTGATGATTGTTACACTTATGGCTTTTCGTGTTGCTTCCATAATTTTACTTTTACTAAGGTATGTCCGAACCTTGATTTACTCTATGTGACTTTGACTGTGACTTACAAAAGCAAAAAGTGAGATGCCAAAATCAAAAACCAAGAAGACTAAATAAATGACTCGGAAGTAATTTTTTAGTCTTACTCGTAGATGAGCGTAGTAAATAGAACTACCAGTCGTTTAATGTATGTTAAAATAGCTTTAATGGAATTTGGCGGGAACACGGAAAAATCATATAAATTTTGTAATTTATTGTGTTATATACCAAAACTTGTGTTTCATCAAATGCATGATGGGTTTTTATTCACAAAGAATCAAATTATACACATGAGTGTAGTCAAAAATAAAATTCAACAGTTGTTTTCGGGTTTAAAAATATATAGTGTAAGACCACCATTATTCGGGCTTTTACTGTGATTACACTACGTTACTTTCGACTTGTTTTTTATGAGACACACAAATCTCCAAATAATCGACACTGGCAGAATGCACAAAAGAATGACTACTTTTTTCAAATAATAACGTTTTAACTATTTGATATTAGAATGCAACTTTAGCCGTTTTTTCCTCACCGGTTTTTTGGTTGTGATGGCTGGAGGAGGCGTCGTGGTCGTTCTTTTAGCTGGCGGCGTCAACCGTACTGGCTTCTTGGTCGTCTTCACTGGTCGTTTTGTCGTCGTTGTCGGCTTTGTCAACCTTGTCGGTAATGTCGGCCTAGTCGGTGCAGGCCTTCTGGTCGAAACTGTCGGCTTTAGTGTCGTCGCTACCGTTCGTTTCGGTTTCGGCGTCGTTGTTGTCAAATTCACCTTTTTGTCCAGTATCACTATATCATGCAACTCTTGGAAGGTACCTTGCAAACTTCCAACTATTTTGTTTACGAATATCCCCATTTTCTCTTTTAACTCTTCGTTTTCTTGCCAGACGGGAGTAGTGAATTCCAATTCATGGATTAGGTCTATGTCGCTCAGTTCGTTGTCTGATAATGAAATGCTTGTGTTGTACAATGCATTGTTGGCTCCAGTTGCATTGAGCATTGGGTTTCGTACTGGGGGGAAATTTATAGAATCGTCAGGAGATGTCTGAAGCTCTGGCTTTAATGTTGTCGGTACATAGTCTGTGTATGATTCAAATATCGGAGTAGGACTTGTAGATATCGGTACAGGTCGAGTCGTGGACCTGACAGGAGGGAATGGAGAAGTTACTGGAAGAGGTTTTGGAGTAATCACCACAGTTGGTGATGAAGGTCTCTCATTGTTTACTGTTGTTGGAGGTTTTCCCATGTAAATATTATTCGTTGAAGCTATGTTGTTGTTGACAGTGATCGTGCTCACGGGTTTTTTGAAAGGCTCTTGAGAAATTTCTACAAACTGAGGCTCTTCTGCCGATGACTCTGGCTTAGCTGTTTGGAAGCCATTGAGAACAATGACAGTAGGAGTCACGCTTGAGAAAGTATCTGGAGCGACGTCATAGCTTGATACTATTGACGGAGGTGGAGTGACAGGTCGCCTTGTAAGATTTGATCCGGTCACGTAGCTGGTTGAAGGTGGTTTCCTGGTGGTTAAGACTGGTTTCGGAGTTGTGCTTGAACTTACGTAGCTAAAGGTTGTCAAGTCTCCAAAATCACCTGGATCTGTTGGGTACTTATTAAAGGCTTCTATAGCTTGACTAGTAGACTGACTAGGGTTTGAAGACGAATAGTCTGGTATACTATTTGAGGACGTATGCACATAAGTGTAGTCAATATAAGGCTTCTTTGTTGATGGTTGTTTTGTATACGAAGTAGATGAAAATGGTTTTAGAGTTACATAATGCCCAGTTGAAGGGAAATTTAAGTTGCTATATGGAGGTGAAACCGTCATGGGTGATGGTGAAGACTTGGTCTCTAACACATCTAAATAGCCAGGAGATGTGACATCCTCTTTCAAGCTTGGTGTGCTTTCGTTAAGCATTTGAATTATACTGTCTATAGGAGATATATCAGTAACTTTTTGAGTTTCTTTTGTTACTGTGGAAACCATGACATAGTTTTCGGTGGTAGCTTTAGTTGGCTTCGGTCTGAATACAGGCTTCACGGGGCGATGAGTCGAGACAGTCTTTTCAGTGGATGTGGTAGTTGATGGAGCTATTGTAGGTTTCGTTTGCATTGATGATACTTGGATGTTAAAATCTGATGGCCTTACAATCGTATCCACTATAGTTCCATTTGTGTGTACCAAGATTGTGTCTGGACCACCGTGATTGATTGTGCTGTGAGGAAACTCAGGTTTAGGCTTTATATAGATTAATCCATTATCTTTAGGAGGTGTACTTAAAAGTGTATTAGTAATTTGACTAACGCCTTCATTTATAATTTCAGCTTCAGTGCTTAAGTCTTCAGGCTTAGCCGTTGATAAAGTTGATTGGCTGGCAGGTTTGTATCCAGGCGTGACCACAGGTTTAAAGCTGTTATGCCACGTGTTGAGTTGATCTGCTTCGTAGTCGTCAGTTTCTAGCTCTGCGTCTGGGTAGTCTAAGTAGCTAGTCATGACTATCCCGGGGCCTTTTGGTATGTGAGACTGACTGTCAGACTTGAGTTGACAGCAAGCTCCGAAGAGGAAGCCGTCCATACAAGTTCCGACGACCTGGAAAATTACGATATGGAAATTAATCAATGGCTCATTGGTAGTATGTCTACTCCAAGAGCTGAAGGGCTAAGGTTCGGTATTTTGTGGTATAATCAAATGTTTGTTCTGTGTCTGGGTGTTCTGTATTATAAGTATGTATTTACAAAAAAAAAGTATTTAAATATTATATCAGTTATCTATCTGACTTCCATAGCTTTGCTTAGTTTGGGGTCTGATGGCGCTGTGTGTAATGTCCTACAACATTTAATTACTTTATTTATTTATTTAGATTGGTAACAGCTTGGTTTTGGATTGGCGGTGTTTTTCTTTATTTTTTAAGCTTACGGCACTACGCTACGTGTGTGTTGCCGTACTTAATTAAGACAGAAATGCGAGATGAGATGACTCAATGAAAAAATTTAGTCAATTACCTCTCCTCCTCTTTGGGCACACTCATGGTTGAACATGCAAATAGTATTGCCCCTATTGTATTTCGCAGCTCTAGATGCTTTGCAGTAGGTGGGGGTTATTCTATAGCCTCCGAACAGCTTTCTTGATTCTGAAATAAAAGAAAAACGAGTTTCATAAAAAAGACATTTTGTGAATTTTTGTAATCTCGAATTTGACGTGAAGTTTTTTTAGCGGAAAGGTCGTATCACCGCATTATTTTTCAAAATATGTGTTTTTTAGAGCATTTATGTATAAGCATATAATAAAATATATGCTCGTTCAACGCATTTATGAAACATTGACAGCCTTGTTGGTTCATTGGTAGTGTGTCTGCTCTAAGAGCCGAAGGGTGTGGGTTCGATTCCCACCCAGGACAAGCATTTTGTGATATAAACAAATGTTTGTTCTGTGTCTGGGTGTCCTGTATGTATTTACGAAAAAAAAGTATTTATGTATTCTATCAGTTATCTGACTTCCATCACACAAGCTCTGCTTAGTTCGGGGCCAGATGGCGCTGTGTGTATAGTCCTACGATATTTATTTATTTATTTTATTTTACTGATCATCGATCCAAAAAAGCAAGAGGAGGCCCTGAGTCGCCATTTCATTATTTATTTTAACTATTAAGGATTTCTCTCATTACGTTTAAGGTGGTTTGATTTCAATACAAATAAATTTTTGCCCTTTATGGACAAATGGAGCATAATTTTACAGTGAAATCACAGCTACTGGCATTTATTTTGGTCTTTATTTGCGGTAAATCACAATTGCTTGAATGAAACGGTAGATTATAAGCATAATCTACTGTTTTATTAAAAAATCATAAATTCATAAATTTGATCTTATGCTAATAATCTACTGTTTTATTCAAGCAATTGTTATTTACCGCAAATAAAGACCAAAATAAATGCCAGTAGCTGTGATTTCACTTTAAAATTATGCTCCATTTGTCGATAAATGGCACAAATTGATTTGTATGGAAATCGTACCAACTTAAAGGGAAAATCTGTAAACGCAAGTCATGTAACCTGACGTGGTGAAAACGTGGACATTGAACGTGTCTTGCGAAAGTAAGCACGTTAGAAATTGCCGTGTTATTTGCGATCTAAGTGACGGGTTGGATAAGATTGAGGTGAATTCTGGCAAAGACGAATAAATGGTAGGTCTCCTTAGCAGGAGGTCGGCTATATAGGTAGCACTACAGTACCAGACGTGTTCTGCCGTGTTTTTTTAATGGTTGACAGGCTTGGTGTTTGACTACAACTCACCTGATGTTAAGTGAAGGTGTGGTCGAAGATGGTAAAGCACACCTAGCCTGGACTGGCTCTCAAGTGAGGCTGCCGGAACACACCGTTAGATGCTTGGCGACAGATTTTCAACTTGAGGGTGGTAGCTAGCCAGCCGAGTACTAAAAAGTACTCCACCATGCTATGGTTTCCTCACGATGTTTTCCTTCACCGGCAACTCAAGCTCATTGTTGGGGTTTGAACCCACGCCCTTCGGCATGCGAACCTATCGCGCTAGCCATTGTGTGTGATTACCAGCAACCACGTAGTAACATAACATCAATGTGGTCAAACGCCTAGCCTGTTTAACATTAAAATATCTGTAACATCGGACGCGTTCGGTTAATTAGCGAGACTGTCAGGAAATTATCACTTGCGGCCAATGGGGCATTCGTAACGTTTCGATAAAGTTTGTCGTACACCGCATGATATGACATGCTATCTTTTAGTAATCAGAAATCATTGCAAGTTCCTTTGGACAAGTAAAAATTTACAATTAAAAAACTGACTCTATGACCCTTAGGCCGACTAAACGCACTGCTCCAATGAAACAGCGAGGTTTCGCAGCAAACGAAAATACCATCGATGTATATAATTTTTAGATTTTTGTTGATTTTAAAAAATCGCTCAACCGATTTCTATAAAATTTAAATACCTGAGAAGAACAAATAAATACCACTTGAAACAAATAAATAATAATTCCTAATAAGTTCAGGCGTCTTCGAGTAATCGGTGAACACACATTAAAAATAAAGATTCCGACGAATTGAGAACCTCTCCCTTTTTGAAGTTGGTTAATAAAGTGTTGACATTTTGAGCAATTGACTAAATTTTATCTTTGCTTTTGGCATCGCAGGTTGTAAATTTAACAATACAAAATATTTCGATTTTTTTTTTTTGAAATTTTGATAAAATTATGTTCAATACAACAGGTACATAAATAATTTAAAAGTGAAATAAGTTTAACTCACTGTCGCACTAAAAATTCTAGCTCCAGGTTTTTTATGTAAAAGACGAACGCGACGCTCTCTTGATGGTAAGATTTAACGCAAGTCCGTGACCATTGCAGCGATACACAGAACTTTGAGTAGCAAAACAAAGTCCGCGGCATCGCTGCTTTGGCGTATTATTTGGTGCTCATTGGTTGCTCCGGTTTACCATCTATAAACTAAAACTAAACTAAATAATATTGCATGTTCGTACTGAACGTAGCTGTTGCTCTACCTATACATATATTAAGACCTGAATGTAACACAGCATAGCAATAAACTATACTTTGACTTTGACTTTATAAACTAGCAGTAATCATTAGAATTAAACCCCAACTTGCAACACGTCAGTCTCGATGGTTTCCTTCAAAGAACCAGTTATAGCGTATTACTTTCACTGGATGACCGGCCTGGGTCAATTCTCACGACAAGTGGAACGCGCCGCTATTTGACTTTTGATTTCGATGACATCGCTCCTATTAGAAATACGAGCATATCTCTTGACAGTTGACTTGTGACAGTTAGATTTTGCCCGAATATTATTTTTTTAATTCTAGTATATCTTTTAACAAACAAAAACCTCTGCTATACGAATTCACCGAACAACGAGGCTCAACACCGTACAAATTCTTGCGTTTGATGGTCTATCTTTCTACGTGACAGTGGCGGAATTGTGAAACGTTTTCACAAAAGCCATAAACCACGAATTGAATTGAATTGTATATCTTTTATTTACAAATAAAACAATATCATAAATAAACTATAAAACTATACTATAACTACTACTATAAAATAAACACGCCGTCGAGATCGCTGCCGCGCGGTATGGTTCCCAGTACGAGGGTTGTAATTCTTAATATGTTTTTATTTTGTTGACAGGCTAGGTGTTTGTCCACAGCTCACCTGATGTTAAGTGACGGTGTGGTCGTAGATAGTTATGCACACCAGAGCCTCGATCACGAACAACTTGCGAAAAAGTATTCGTATCGACATCGACAATTTTTTTTATGAGATTTGTACAGCTTTGTGTGCTGTCGCGGACTCGATACCTTTACGTTACAATTCGATAAATTTTCGTGATCGAGGCTCTAGCCTGGAATGGGACTGGCTCTCAAGTGAGGCTGCCGGAACACACCGTTAGATGCTTGGCGGCAGATTTTCAACTTGAGGGTGGTAGCCAGCCAGCCGAGTACTAGAAAGTACCCTACCACCATGCTATGGTATCCTCACGGTGTTTTCTTTCACCGGCAGCTCAGCATTCATTCCAGGCTAGACCGTCACTTAACGTCAGGTGAGTTGTGGTCAAACTCCTAGCCTTTTTTTTTTTATGTAAAAGTAATGAGACGAACGAGGCGCTCTCCTGATGTTAAGAGACAACGCCTGTCCATGACCATTGCAGCAATACACAGAACTTTGAGTAACAAAACAACGTCTAGGGCATCGCTGCTTTGGCACTCATTACTTTGAGACTAGATGGTTAGTCTCAACAGCCCAGTGATTTCACTAGCTGCAGTACCCTTCAAACCAGAACACAGTAATGTTTGCACACTACTGCTTGGCGGCAGAATATCTGGTACTGCGGTGGTACCTACCTAGACGACCTCCTGCTAAGGAGATCTACCACCAAGTAAATCCTGTCAACTATAAGCTTCCATAGCATACTTTTAGGTGCTGGACGGTAGATTTCCAACTTGAGGCAGATCGAGCTCAAAACCACAAACCTCGGAGTGCGGTCCGAACGTGCTAACCACTAAGCTATAACCGCTACATCTAGTAAGTAACACATACAAGTGTACACATATTTAGTATCTGGGTAGGTTTCCTCAAGCCATTGACTTTGCTTTACCTTTTGTAAGCAAACTTTGAACCGTTAATAACATACATCATTGCAATTAGTAGAAGCATCCTTGTAAAAAACAAACAAATATTTGAGCACATATCTCTTTTGCTAATTACTTCGCTGCTTGAATGATTTGTTAATTATTCTTTGATGATTTCCTGTTTATAAATCAATGATTTTGCTAACGTTTTCTTTGCGAGAAGCCAATAAATACAGGGCTATAAGTATGGGGTGTACACAGCCAAAAAGGGTCATGTCAAATATCACGGGGGGTAATAAGGCAGCCTCACTTAAGAGCCAGTTCCATTCCAGGCTAGAAATGCTTTACGATCTTCGACCACACCGTCATTTAACATCAGGTGAGCTGTGGTCAAACACCTAGACTTTTTTTTTATGTAAAAAGTAATGAGACGAACGAGGCGCTCTCCTGATGGTAAGAGATAACGTCTGACCATGACCATTGCAGTGATACACAGAACTTTAAGCACCAAAACAAAGTTTAGGGCATCACTGCTTTCGCGCTCATTACTTTGAGACTTTCGATGGTTAGTCTCAACAGCCCAGTAATTTCGCTAGCTGCAGTACCCTTCACACTACTGCTTAGCGGCAGAATAACTGGTACTGCGGTGGTACCTACCTAGACGACCTCCTGCTAAGGAGATCTACCACCAAGCCTGTCAAGCATAAAAAAAATTGAGTTACCGGGACTTTCGGTAAATTGGCAAAAAGTATGTAAAACACACAAGTGATTCGCGAAACGCATCAATTGGAAAGCGCCCCGGATACATGTTCTCGATAACACCTAATTAATCGTTTAGTATTCGGGCCCCGTTTCGGTATTCGGCCTACATTCGGCCTGCGTTGCATTCGGCGCGTACAGTGACATCTACCTTATTTTGGGCTTTTCTTCCGGTTGCGAACGTGAAAGACTGCGATTTGACTTTGTCCTTGACCATAAATTTGATAAACAAAGACAAGACGTTATTGGTCTTATATGTTTGTGTGGTGTGTAGATTATTTTTTTATTTTAGTTGTGTTTTATGATTGTGTTTTACAAAGTTCGTATCTAAGCTCATCCACATGTAATTGATTCATGGAAATCGCACCCTGTGCGATTCACGCGATCTTTTTTGCCATACACTTGCAAATTGTGGAATGATCTTCCTTCTTCCGTATTCCCGCGGAGTTACAACATTGGGTTCTTCATGTTAATAGAATCTTAAAAGGTCGGCAACGTATTTGTAAAGTAAAGTAATGAGACGAACGAGACGTTCTCCTGATGGTAAGAGATAACGCCTGTCCATGACCATTGCAGTGATATACAGAAATTTGAGTAACAAGACAAAGTCCAGGGCATCACTGCTTTGACGCTCATTACTTTCGAGGGCTAATCTCAACAGCCCAGTAATTTCGCTAGCTGCAGTCCCCTTCGAACTGGAATCACAGTAATGTTTACACGCTACTGCTTAGCGGTAGAATAACTGGTACTGCGGTGGTACCTACCTAGACGACCTCCTGCTAAGGAGTTCTACCACCAAGTAAACTCAATAGTTTATTGCAACATATGTACAGATCCTACAACTTATAAAAATGTAACAATGCTATAACTAATACTTATGACCACATTACGGTATGGCAAACAGTAATAATTTTAATCAATTAAATTGCACCACAGAACATTTTTACAAATTATATTAGTATGTAAGTACGACAGCCCCGTTGGCTTATTGGTAGTATATCTGCCTTGAGAGCTGTAGGGCGTGCGTTCGATTCCCACTCAGGGCAAACATTTTGTGGTATAAACAAATGTTTGTTCTGTGTCGAGGTGTTATGTATGTATTATAAGTATGTATTTAAAAAAAAAAGTATCTATGTATTCTATCAGTTATCTGACTTCCATCACACAAGCTCTGCTTAGTTTGGGGCCAGATGGTGCTGTGTGTATAGTCCTACGATATTTATTTATTTATTATTATTTATCTATCAAGCAAAAAAGAATCAATTGGCGGATCGCGTAACATATATATAAAAAAAATATACAGTCTAATTGAGAACTTCCTCTTTTTTGAATACGTTCAAAAATAAGGAAAGCGCATCTTCGCTTAGCACCAGGCGGGATGGCGGGCAATTGTGAGCCTACTTACTAGACAGCAATGAATAAGAGGGTGATAACAAAGCTATGTTAGATAAGAAGTGAACTTGTAAAGCGATGACTAAGTTAGAATGTTCTGTTAACATAATCCATTAGTCATAGACTAAAATTTTAGACCACTCCATCAATTAGCATTCTTAAGTAGGCCAAATCCTTTTCCTTTGTTAGTCTACCAAAGCTTCGTCGAAGTTTTTTTTGTAGCGATGATAGCTCAGTGTTTAGCGCGGTCAGTTCACACGCTGGGGTCTAAACCTAACAATGAGCTTGAGCTGCCGGTGAAGGAAAACATCGTGAGGTAACCATAGCATGGTACTCTCTAGTACTCGACTGGCCAGCTACCACCCTAAAGTTGAAAATCTGCCGCCAAGCATCTAACAGTGTGTTCCGGCCGCCTCACTTGAGAGCCAGTTCCATGCCAGGCTAGGTGTGCTTTACGATCTTCGACAACACCTTCACTTAAAACCAGGTGCGCTGTGGTCAAACACCTAGCCTGCCAACGATAAAAAAAAAGCATTCTGGCCACCTGAAGCCTCCTCAAAACGTTTAGTGGGATTATGGTGATGAAAATTGTTTGATCAAATCCATCATCAGACATTTGAAATATACATGACACTGAACGTCACAGAATGCGACGCCAAAATCAATGAAACCTGAAAAATGATCACATTGTTAATGATGCTAATTGGATTTCAAAAACTACCCATCCGCAGCGAAAGCTGCAAGGAACGAGTCACCCGCATTATCTCATATATTTCCCTGCTTTCACAAATTACCACTGACGCAACAGAATGAGCAACAGTGCCACTTGCCGCTAAAACTAAATGACTTGGCTACTAAATGACATCATACATATTTTGTGAAAGTGACTTTTGTTTTCTTCTATTAACAGCTGTCACAGAATGCTAAATGCTTACGCAGTTCAAGTATAGTAGAATATCTGCTTCAAGAGCTGTAGGGCGTGGGTACGATTCCCACCAAAACAAACATTTTTTTATAGTTGACAGGCTAGGTGTTTGACCACAACTCACCTGATGTTATGTGACGGTGTGATCGAAGATGGTAAAGCACATCTAGTCTGGAATGGAACTTGCTCTTAAGTGAATCTGCCGGAACACACCGTTAGTTGCTTGGCGGCAGATTTTCAACTTGAGAGTGATAGCTAGCCAGCCGAGTAGGTACTAAAGTACTCTACCACCATGCTATGTTTTCCTTCACCGGCAGCTCAAGCTCATTGTTGGGGTTTGAGCCCACGCTCTTCGGCATGCGAACCTACCGCGCTAACCATTGAGCTATCATCGCTACAAAA
This sequence comes from Biston betularia, assembly GCA_905404145.2. Classification (NCBI taxonomy): domain Eukaryota; kingdom Metazoa; phylum Arthropoda; class Insecta; order Lepidoptera; family Geometridae; genus Biston; species Biston betularia. Next base: position 4,161,846 of record FR989889.1, on the reverse strand, counting down.
TATTATATATTATACATATACATATATTACTATTTTACATGTATTCTACTGCTAAACAGTACTGCGAACATAACTGAACATTTTCCGATTTTTGACCACAATGTTTGACCACAGCGTTTACCTGACGTTAAGTGACCGTGTGGTCAAATATAGTAAACACACCTGTCTTGGAATGGTTTTCACATAAGGCTGCTGGGATAATACATTGTAATACAATAATTTAAAAAAATAATGTCCACCCGTGCGAAGCCGGGACGTGCCGCTAGTTGTAAATAATGTGCTAACTATTATTCTTTCCTGAGAGACTCTACTTAGAATTAATCTCTAATTCTCACGAAAGTTTTGTCGCCAAAAGTTTAAAAGAAAAAAAAAGAAAGTCACTTTTGATTTCTTTCAGTTAACAGCTGTCTCGGAATGGACACGAAAGTCTAAATTGCATTCACGGTTTCATCAATCGCTTTGGATGCTTTCACTTATTGCTTTCTTTACGTAACTCTGAACAAAACTGATGTAAGCACAGTAATGGACAGCTACATGATGTTTAGTCACGGAATTTCGACGAACTTGGTTTCGTTACGGGTGTGGTATTACGGGGTTTGAGAGCGCTTTTACTAATTGCGCGTTTTTTATGTAAAAGTAATTAGACGAACGAAACGCTATCCTGATGGTAGAAGATGTCTATGACCATTGCAACGCAATAAAGAACTTTGAGTTGCAAACCTAAGTGTAGGGCATCGCTGCTTTGGCGTTAATTACTTTGAGACTTTCTATGCAGCCTTGTAATTTCACTGCAGTACCCTTTCAAACCGGAACATAGTAATGTTTACATACTACTGCTTGGTGGCAGAACATCTGGTACTACGGTGGTACTTACCTAAACGACTTCCTGCTAAGGAAATCTACCAGCTAGTAAACAGCCTATGTCAATCTCGTAAATTTTTGGACGAATTTTACTTTTCTTGGGCCCAAAAATATATTAAAATATCTTTTGTGCAAAAGTTACATTATCCTTTAGGCAGTCTAAAAATGTAGTAAATTGCGTGTAATTACGATTTCAGCTTACTCTATGTTAAGTGACGATGTGGTCTAATATTTATTTTTTAATTTATTTATTTATTTGATAAGCACACAGCATGGAATGGAACTGGCTCTCAATTGAGGCTGCCGGAACACACCGTTAGATGCTTGGCGACAGATTTTCTACTTGAGGGTGGTAGCTAGCCAGCCGAGTACTAAAAAGTATTCTACCACCATGCTATGATTTCCTCACGATGTTTTCCTTCACCAGTAGCTCAAGCTCATTGTTGTGATTTGATACCACGTCCGTCGACGTGTGCCGACCGCGCTAACATTGAGCTGTCATCGCATGTAAATGTAGGCAAAAAAACATGTAACTCTTAACAATTAAATGGCACGGATTTATGATGATTGATTATAGGAAACTTTTTCTTTTTTTTTAACATACTGTGTCATATATATGAAGACTAATGTCTTGTCTAAATGAAAGATCTGTATTTTGATCTCCATAACAGTTTCTACGACCTTTTTTTGGCACAGAAAAACATGCGTTAACGAATAAACTTAAAAACTACTGGACCGATTTCAAAAATTCTTTCACCGTTGCGAAGATACACTATCCCCGGGTGACAGGCATACTTTTCATCCCTATATTACCACGGAACGGTAACTACCCGGGTGAAACCGCGAAGCGTCCGCTATTTTTAAATATAGTAAGTTAATCTCGTTGTTTGTTCTGTGTCTGGGTGTACTGTATGTATTATAAGTATGTATTTACAAAAAAGTATTTAAGTATTCTATCAGTTATCTGTCTTCCATAGCACGAGCTCTGCTTAGTTTGGGGTCAGATGGCGCTGTGTGTAATGTCCTGCGATATTTTTTTTTTTTTTTTTTTACAAAATAAATATTTGAATTTTAAAAAATAGGGGCGTGTTAGTGTATTGTACGACCGTGTATACGCGAAAATGTGTACATTTTTAAACACTAAGACATTATTTATTTACGTATTCACACAAAAAAAAACACATTTCAAGCATCCATAATGTGTATCTCCCGGTTTAGAATTCATACCTTTAGGAATATAAGGCGGGGTTTTAAGTACAAATACAAATCTTTTATTAATAATACCAAAGTTACAGGTCATTTTTCCATTCATATCTATTTAAAAATATCAAAATCATAACATATGTCAATACAATGAAAATGCCAATGAAATAATTATGTAACGTATAAAATAATTACGCCAATATAATTAAAAGTCAATAAAAACAAAAGCGATCCAGCGAGGACATGCCGCCAGTTTTATGGGTACGTTGGCGGCGGGCTCGACCGGTGGGCCGAGTTTTTAATTAATTAATTTGTTTTTCCTTGATTTGTATTATAAAAATTATTTACTTGTAATTCAATAATCTCTTAAGTTTTTCGCAGCTACGCTATAAAACAGTCTAGTATATGAATGTTGAAGCAATATTCGACATTTAAAACACAACTAATCTACCCTCACCAGATCGATCGAGTTATCAATTAACAAACGGTATGCCGGTTTCTACCACGCTCTGATTGGTATGTGGAGTTTCCGCCTCGAAGCGTACCGCTTATTCTAATGCGTAAGCAGTTCGCATCTAAGGTGCAAGGCCTTCCTCTAACATGGACTTGACTTTGAACTTTTTTCTTTTTTTTTGACATAGCACTTTGTACCTTTGTCAGTGTCAAATATTTTGATACATTTGTTGTAAAATAGCTGAATGCCTTCCTTGTACCCGGTGCGGTACAATTCGCGAATTTGTCCATGCGTATAATATAAACCTTATTCGTCACGCCAAGCGGGACGTCACTCCGAGCAGGATGTCACGCCAAGCGGGAAGTCACACCACTCGGACATTATTTCAAGTGGGAAGTCACCACATGCGGGATGTCACCCCAAGAGGAAGGTTAACCCAAGCGAACATCACAACAAGCGGCACGTCACCCCAAGTGAATGTCACCACTAGCGGGACGTCACCCCGAGCGGGATGTCACCCCAAGCGAGACGTCATACTAAGCGGGATGTCATTCCAAGCGGGACGTCGTCACCCCAAGCGGGATGTCACCACAAGCGAGACGTCACACTAAGCGGGATGTCATTCCAAGCGGGACGTCACCCCAAGCGGGATGTCACCACAAGCGGGACGTCACCCTAAGCGAGACGTCACACCGAGCGGGACGTCGGTGCAGACTTATGCATCGTCATATATATTTAGAAGTAACTTGCATATTGTTGTCGCTCTTACTAAGCCGAAAGTCATCGATGCCGAAAAATTAAATAAGACCTACAAAGTCAAAGCGTAATAACAAACTCATGAAAGTGGAACGGATACAAACAATGCTGTCGTGCGACTGAACTTGGGCTACTTCATACTGTTTCCATTAAGATATGAAGAGATAAATTAAAATTAATTTAATTTTTTTTCTAATTTTTGACAGGCTAGGTTTTTTGGCCACTACTCACCTGATGTAAAGTGACGTTGCGGTCGAAGATGATGAAGCAGACCTATCCTGGAATGAAACTAGCGTGTTTTTGCGTAAAAGAGTAACAAACATCCATCCAAACTTTTACATTAATAATATTAATGGGATGGTACGGAACCCTTCGTGCGCGAGTCCGACACGCACTTAGCCGTTTTTTTATTTACTTATTCTTGGCCATGGATACTAGTCCTGCCGTTGAGCTGTCATGATTATAGTTTTGTTGCAATCTGTGATATTTATTTCTAAAATTTGAGAGAAATAATATTAAGTTATTTTGAGCCAAACTCGGTGATGAGGGTCCGAGAACGCCCTAAGCTTGAGAGCTCCTCAGTAGCTACGCCTCTGCGTATCACACAGTCGATACAATTTCCATCGTTTCATAACATTCCGAGTTGTTTCTTAAATTAATGGTGACGGTGAGTGAAAGCAAAGCCGTAATGTATAATCCAATTTTGGTAAACTGGCAACTTTTGCTTCTACTGTTGAGTAATCGAGAAAATTGTAAATGGCGTTTTGAACGAGAAAGCGGTGTCACGGTATTCCACGTAAGGTTCAAATTCAAATCATTTGATTTCATTGACAGCCTTGTTGGTTCATTGGTAGTACGTTTGCTTCAAGAGCCGAAGGGTGTGGGTTCAAATCCCACCCAGAACAAAGAGTTTGTGGTATAAACAAATGTGTGTTCTGTGTCTGGGTGTCCTGTATGTATAAGTATGTATTTACAAAAAAAAAGCATTTGAGGTGGTTCGATTTCCATACAAATAAATTTTTGCCAAACTACTGTTTTATTCAAGCAATTGTGATATACCGCAAATAAAGACCAAATTAAATGCCAGTAGCTGTGATTTTACTGTAAAATTATGCTCCATTTGTCCATAAATGGCAAAAATTTATTTGTATGGAAATCGAACCACCTTAAGTATATATTCTATCAGTTATCTGACTTCCATAGTACAAGCTTAGTTTAGTTTGGGGTCAGATGGCGCTGTGTGCAATGCCCTTATTGTGATTTTTTTTAATATATTTAATTTGCAAAGACTTTTTTTGTATTTGACCTAGCCTGGAATAATCAGTCAACTATAAAATGCCTTTTTTATAATCATCATCAGCCTATTGAAGCCCACTGCTGGACATAGGTCACTAAGCCCGATCTTCGGCTTTTCGCTTCCATCCACCGCCAGCTGTCCTACGTATATCGTCACTCCATCGAGTCTCAGGGCGTCCTACGCAACGTTTTTTTTTATGATTGACAGGCTAGGTGTTTGACCACAGCTCACCTGACGTCAAGTGAAGGTGTGGTCGAAGATGGTAAAGCACACCTAGCCTGGAATGCAACTGGCTCTCAAGTGAGGCTGCCGGAACACACCGTTAGATGCTTGGCGGCAGATTTTTCAACATGAGGGTGGTAGCTAGCCAGCCGAGTACTAAAGTACGCTACCAACATGCTATGGTTTCCTCACGATGTTTTTCTTCACCGGCAGCTCAACGTTTGCCGTTATGTGGCTTTTTTTATAACAAATTAAAATTAAAAATTAAACTATGAATTTGGAATCGTATGTAATACGTGCCTAATCAGACAGCGCCGGGAATCAATCAATATTCGAAGCGATACGCGCCGGCATCAAAAGAATTTCCATTAGATACTTTCATCGAATGCCCAAAGGGTCCGACGTAACTGAGTTTCACTCTCGTTGACCCCAGCTTACGTGTACTTTCACAGAGTATTGTCTGGGGAATACGGAATACGACTTGGCGGTCTCGTTAGCGATACTTATTACGTTGACAGCTGTCATCACAAACTCATGAGCTTTCAAGAACTTTTTAAAATAAAAATAATGTTTGTTAAGAATTACAGTGATCATCTAAAATGACACTGGATAAACAAAATTTACAATTTAAAATACCGACTCCATGACCCTTGGGCCAACTAAACGCATTGCTCCAACGAAACAGCGAGATGTCAAAGTAAACAAAAATATCATCGCTTCACCCGCGTAGTTCCCGTTCCCGTAAGAATACAGAGATAAAAAGTAGCCTATGTTAACCGGGGATAGTGTAGCTTCCCAACGGTGAAAAAAGTTTTGAAATCAGTCTAGTAGTTTTTAAGTGATCATATTAATTAGAAACTCTATTAAAAAAGTAATTTCAAGGTATAAATAAATAAAGTAACTAAGACATGTGAATAGTTCCCAAAACGCTGGCCCCATTGCCGCGTTGTATGGCAATACTCAAATGCTGAGCAAAATAAAGGCCAGCGTTTTTTTTTTTTTTTATGGTTGACAGGCTAGTTGTTTGACCACAGCTCACCTGATGTTAAGTGAAGGTGTGGTCGAAGATGGTAAAGCACACCTAGCCTGGAATGGAACTGGCTCTCAAGTGAGGCTGCCGGAACACACCGTTAGATGCTTGGCGGCAGATTTTCAACTTGAGGGTGGTAGCTAGCCAGCCGAGTACTAGAAAGTACCCTACCACCATGCTATGGTTTCCTCACGATGTTTTCCTTCACCGGCAGCTCAAGCTCATTGTTGGGGTTTGAACCCACGCCCTTCGGCATGCGAACCTACCGCGCTAACCACTGAGCTATCATCGCTACAAAATCGCGTTTTGTTCACGTGTGGCGTCGACCAGACGTGAACAAAACGCCGATAGATAAACGATAGATATTATATTGTGTTATGTTGTATGACTTGTTGCAATCACTTTAGTTATCTTGAAATTCAATATGTATTATGTCAATAAAAATAAAGACTTTTGCTGCAGTATTCTTCATTTATTTCCTTGTTAAAAGTTTTTAATCCAGGTTTCTGGCAAAGACGTCAATAACGTATCCACTATCTCCAAGCAAAGAGCTCATTAACTGCGGACTGAGTCACGATGGCTGTGGTAGATAGCTGTGGAATTTCGGGTGCTTGCATTTAAGACGATAAATTCCGCTTTTTATAAATTTTACTTATGTACTTAACTTACTTACTTTGAAATTAAAAGAAGAAACTTTATAAAAAAACTCGCAGCCCGCCCCGGCTTCGCACGGGAAAACGAAACTCGATTAAGGTGGTTCGATTTCCATACAAATAATTTTTTTTCCATTTATGGACAAATGGAGTAAAATTTTACAGTGAAACCACAGCTAATGGCATTTACTTTTGTCTATATCTGCGGTAAATCACAATTGCTTGAATAAAACAGTATTAGAAAACCGGCCAAGTGCGAGTCGGACTCGCGCACGAAGGATTGCGTACCATTATCAATACAAACGGCAAAAAATCAAGTTTGTTGAATGGGAGCCCCCTTAAATATAAATTTTATTCTGTTTTTTAGTATCTATTGTTATAGCGGCAACAGAAATACATCATCTGTGAAAATTTCAACTGTCTAGCTATCACCGTTCTTGAGATACAGCCTGGTGACAGACGGACGGACGGACGGACAACGAAGTCTCAGTAATAGGGTCCCGTTTTTACCCTTTGGGTACGGAACCCTAAAAAATAAACAACGCAGGACATTACAAACAGCGCCATCTGGCCCCAAACTAATTAAAGCTTGTACTATGGAAGTCAGATAACTTATAAAATACTTTAATCCTTTTTTTTATAAACACAAACATACAGAACATATGTTTTGTTTATACAACAAAATGTCTATCCTGGGTGGGAATCGAACCCACGCCCCACAGCTCTTTTACTACCATTCCAAGCTAGGTGTACTTTACCATCTTCGATCACACCTTCACTTAACATCAGGTGAGCTGTGGTCAAACATCTAGCCTGTCAACCATTGAGCCAACGGGGCTGTCAAATATAATATCATTAGACTTTTGGCGGTAAGACGAAAGAAGCCGTGTCGCTCCATTGTATTTTTTTCCAAAACTTGCTTTTTTAAAATTATTTTCATGTATACAAATAGTACAGTTCTGATTTAGCCAAAATTTGACTGGTGGCGAGGATTTTTAATTTCTTTTCGTGTGAACCCTAGCCGGCAGCCAAATTTCGAGCAGTTGCCGACCGACCAGGAAATGACCCGGTTATGGGTTGACCAGTATTTTAATGGTGATATTTGTTTAATATATTGTTCATCTTAATGGCCCACACGTCTGAACTTTGCAGTGCAGATTTAAATGGACCATCTGTATGATCGTTGCGGCAAATATTAAATTTTACGGTTTACATTTAAATGGAAAGCAGATGGCATAAAAAGAGAGAGGCCGATACCCAGCGGTGGGGTAATGAAGGCTGTGGATGATGATATTGATTTAAATGGAAAGGTTTATAGGCTCACTTTTAATAGGAAAAATTCTACATAGTATGAAACCAACGTTTGTACGCTTAGATATTTTAAACTACGCAACCGATTTTAATGCGGTTTCCATCAATAGATAGAGTGATTCAAGAGGAAGGTTTATGTGTATAGCACATGCATATGCATCACGTTAGTATTTACATTGCAACCGTGCAAAGCCCGGACGGGTTGGTACACTAATATTATAAAGAGGAAAGATTAGGATTTTTGTATGTTTGTAACGAATAAACTCAAAAACTACTAGACCGATTTTAAGAATTCTTTCACCGTTGGGAAGCTACACTATCCCCAGGTGACACAGGCTACTTTTTATCCTTGTATTCCCACGGGAATGGGTACAACGCGGGAGATACCGCGAGGCGTCCGCTAGTTATTAATAAACATGTTTCCTCCAATCTCGTAACGTTAGTTATTAACTAGAGTTAACTAGACAATAATGTTACTAAGTTCTAACTAACTACAGATTAACTTTCATTCACCGTTAAGCAATTTACTGATATTTATTTGTTTTGCATTAAATTCTATGCATTTCCTTCTAGGAGTCATCTTTGACAAAAGTTATATGCGCAAACAATGATATTTATCGATTTACATTCCGTTTGAAACTTTATATTTTAAAGTGTCTCATGAAGATTTAATGAAAGCCTTAGTCACAGTCATAGACGCATCAAGTCATTTACAATACAGTCAAACTCAAGTCTTTATAAAGAAGTGATGACATCACTAAAAGCTTCTACGAAATATTGTTTTACTACTATGTAACATTACTGTGTTCCAGTTCGAAGGGTACTGCAGCTAGCGAAAATACAGGGTTGTTGAGACTAGCCATCAGTCTCAAAATAATGAACACCAAAGTAACGATGCCCAGTTGTTTTACTAATCAAAAGTTCTGTGTATCGCTGCAATGGTCTTGGACAAGCGTTATCTCTTACCAACAGAAGAGCGTCTCATTAGTCTCATTACATTTGAATATTTAAAAAAAGCTACATTTTATAATTTATCCACCACATTAATTAATTTATTGAGATCTAAACTAATTAAAAATGTTATTGTTTTTTTCACTACGTTCCATAAGACAAGGACGGCAACGAAAAAAATTACACGAATCAATTTAGATTTGTCAACTCGAACTGTCAAAATTAATCTTACTGTAGAATTTAAACACATAATTTCACATAAACGTTAAAAAAACACAAGTTTTGAAGAATGTAATGGAAAATAACAAATGATGTTTTTCGCGTTCCCGCCAAAAAACACGCACTTGACACAAAATCCAAGATGGCGGCCCACCGAACCGGTAAGGTCGGAGAAAGTGACCATCGATTATGGATTCGAATATGTGATTATTCAAATGTAATCGATATTATTTGACGGGAACCAGACTTTTGAATGTATATTCGGGTCAAGAGCGATATTAGAATTAATGTATATATGATATGATAGTGTGGTAATTTGAAATGATTATGTAGAGTTTTTGTATTTAATCGATTTTTAATACAAACTAGAAATAGCTAGTTTTCTCGAATGGTAATATTAAGATTGTGCGTGTGTTATTTAATTCCGTGATACTTTGCAATAAATACAAACACAAAGGTTGCTTTTTATCTGATATACATAATTATGTATATTAATAATTTCTAAAAGAAAGTTTATAACTCCATGGGGTGTCAATTGTTAATATGGCGGCTTAGTTACTAAAAGGCTTTCTTCTGGCTAACAAATTTCTCTCTTGTAGACGTTTTGTTTATATCTTTTAATTTGTAAATAGTAGGCATTATTTACAAGATTGTTGTTTGTTTGTTGTTATTTTTGTGTCATTTATATACATATATTTATGTGAAAGTATTCACGAGAACGCTCTCCGGATAGTGAAAGATAACGCCTGTCCATGACCATTACAGCGATACACAGAACTTTTAGTAGCAAAATAAAGTCCAGGGCATCGCTGCTTTGACGATCATATAGTGCTTTTATTATTTTCAATGTGTTACAGATATAATACACATATGATTATTATTATGATTGTATATGATATGATCACGTGACCCAAAGAATCTTTTCGTTCAATTCAACTGCAGATCAGTGTACACACCTTGTTCAGTATTACAGAAAAATATGAATTTATTTAGTTGATTTAATTTAGACTATTCTATAGCTATAACTCAGTGGTTAGCGTGATCGGTTCGCACGCCGACGGGAGTGGGCTTGAACCCACCCACTACAATAATGAGCTTGAGCCGGTGAAGGAAATCATAGCATGGGTAGGGTAGGTACTTTCTAGTACTCGGCTGGCTAGCTGCCACCCTCAAGTTGAAAATTTGCCGTCAAGTACCTAACGGTGTGTTCCGGCAGCCTCACTGGAGAGCCAATAGAGTTGGCTCCTGACACACAGTCTTTGACTAGTTCGGGAGCCTATGGTTTAATGTAACTATACACCATGTTTTATGTCAAATAAATAAATTATTATTATTTAATTATTAATTCTATTCCAGGCTTGGTGTTCTTTACCGTCTTCGACATCAGGCGAGCTGTGGTCAAAACAGCTAGCTTGACAACCATAAAAACACTTCATAGCATGACCGAATGTCTGTTAGTTTAGAGCCCTTATTCAACGTATCGAATTCTTAGCTAAATTAACTATCGAGTGGTATAATTATTGATTTATTTATTTGAATCACCAACACTATATACATCACAACAATCATAGCAGTCATCAACACAAAAAAAAAACAAAACTAGATGTTACAGCAATTATAGGTGGGTTTTTTTTGGCGGGAACGCGGGATGAGTCGTGTCGCTCCGTTGTATTTTTTTCCAAAACTAGTGTTTTGTCGAGTTTTTATGCAGAAAAATGGTGGTGTTTTATTCATAAAGTGCCGAATTACAAGCGCGAGTGTGGGAAAATGATATAATGTGGTGAAACATGAGTTTTCGTGTTGCTTCCAAAACTCCATCGAAGCTTTGTAGTAAAGTTGCCACTACTTTACTAAAGCATGACTGGAATTAACTGACACGAACTGGACTTGACAAAGACGACTTTGACGATAACTATAGCTAAGATACAGCAGAAATAACACTTAAGACAAGGCAGTATGGCTCTATAGCTTTAGCCTGCCCGAAAGGGCAAATTATTAAAGAAAAAAAAGCAATTATAGGTGACGACAACATGGTTAGTAAGTTATTATATTTTGCTGGCGGTGGATGCAAGCGAAAAGCCAAAGATCTGAGTGGCGTGTCTTGGGAGATGCCTATATCTAGCAGTGGACTAATATACGCTGTTATTGTTGTTTTTCAAAGTTCTTTATTTAACATAAATAAGTACACTCACATACAAACTAAACACAGTTTAAGGATGCACGTAACAGATCAATACTTGACAAAATCAGGCTGGTAATGCCACCTACATCTTTTAAAAATCTTATACAAATAAAAAGTTTAAAATTATCACTTTGTAAGACTGAATTTTACATATTAATAATAGCTAATAAATTTGACATTAATTGTTGCTGAGGTCAAACCTTTGTAGGTTTGATTTTTTAAAAGGAAATTTACTAATATAGGCTGATGATGATGATGATTTTTTTTTTAATGGTTGACAGGCTAGTTGTTTGACCACAGCTCACCTGATGTTAAGTGAAGGTGTGGTCGAAGATGGTAAAGCACACCTAGCCTGGAATGGAACTGGCTCTCAAGTGAGGCTGCCGGAACACACCGTTAGATGCTTGGCAGATTTTCAACTAGAGGGTGGTAGCTAACCGAGTACTAGAAAGTACCCTACCACCATGCTATGGTCTCCTCACGATGTTTTCCTTCACCGGCAGCTCAAGCTCATTGTTGGGGTTTGAACCCACGCCCTTCGGCATGCGAACCTACCGCGCTAACCACTGAGCTATCATCGCTACAACATGATGATGATGATGATGATGATGATGATGATATTGTGGATTTAGATATTACGAGTAGATGTAGATTTCCTTTTACTATAGAAGCAAATGTAACGTTTAAATAGTTTAAAATACAAGATTACAAGTAGCCTATATCTAAGTACGAATTTACAACACAATTCAGAGTTCGCGAAAGCAGATAGAGAATTATTTATGTATCTACACGAAGCATTTACACATAATTATTTCTTACATTAATATCAATGTATCAGATATAAGCATTTTATTGTTGTGGGAGAGTAGAAATCTTGCTTTGTAAAGATTTCTGCAAGAAAGCGATTGTAGTTTTTATTGGTGAAGAAAGCAGTAACATATACATGTAGTTACAAGCGGACTCCCCCCGATTTCACCCGCGTAGTTCCCGTTCCCGTGGGAATATAAACATTTAAATTAAACTTAATTTTAAATTTAATTTATAATAAACATTTTGTTAATAAACAAATGTTTGCTTTGTGTCTGGGTGTTCTGTATGTATTATAAGTATGTATTTACAAAAAAAAAATGTATTTATGTATTCTATCTCTGCTTAGTTTGGGGCCAGATGGCGCTGTGTGTATAGTCCTACGATATTAAAAAAAAAAAAAAAAAAGTATCCTATGTCACCCGGAGATAGTGTAGCTTCCCAACGGTGAAAGAATTTTTAAAATCGGTCCAGTAGTTTCGAAGCTTATTAAATTTTTTAATTTTTTTATGTAAAAAGTAATGAGACGACCGAGACGTTCTCCTGATGGTAAGAGATAACGCCTCCATGACCATTGCAGCGATACACAGAACTTTGAGTGACGATACAAAGTCCAGGGCATCAATGCTTTGGCGCTCATTACTTTGAGACTTTTGTTGTTAGTCTCAACAGCCCAGTAATTTCGCTAGCTGCAGTACCCTTCAAACCGGAACACAGTAATGTTTACACACTACTGCTTAGCGACAGAATAACTGGTACTGCGGTGGTACCTACCTACACGATCTCCTGCTAAGGAGATCTACCACCAAGTGATACAAAGAAACTAACAAAAAATCAAATCTTTCCCCTTTATAATAATATAGATAGATAAGGCCAATGAAAATGTTCGATTCTATTCTAATATTAGTAGAATACAACAGCTTTTTCTAACAACTAGATCTGGACCACAAACCGAGACAAGACGTTTTCTTACACTCATTTTTATAGTTTGTTCAAGACCACAGCTGTACAATAACCATCTACGTACTGCGATGTTTCCCGCGCAATGTGGAAATTGGAAATCAAATACGTAATCATTTTATTTTTCTGCTTTGATTTTGGCGTCGTAAGTATTTTGCGCATTTGCCAAGTCAAGTGTTTTGATATTTTCGAGTTTCAAAAGTTAAAAAAAAGTAGTCTAAGTCGAGCCCGTGTCAGTTAAATCCAGCCATGCTTTAGTAAAGTAGTGGCGACTTTACTATAAGCTTCGATGGAGTTTTGGAAGCAACATGAAAAGTCATGTTTTACTACATTATATCACTTTTCCACTCTCGCGCTTGTAATTAGGTACTTTATGAATAAAACACCACTATTTCTATACATAAACACTCGAAAAACACGGGCGACACCAATGAGGTTTTACGTACCTACATCGTTGGGCGACACGACTCTTTCCGCGTTCCCGCCAAAACTCACAAACATTTTATTGATAACACCAATGTTACGAGTCAAATTTCGTAAAATTATTTCAAATATGTGTATCATAAAAAAAAAATTAAAACACTGATTACATGTCAATGGATAAAAACAAAATGTCAAATAAAGTACGTTATATGTCATCCGATCCCATCCAAAATCTGGAACCCAGCTTGGTTTTTTTGGCGGGAACGCGGGAAGAGTCGTGTCGCTCCGGTGTATTTTTTTCCAAAACTTGGATTTTGTCGAGTGTTTATGCATAAAAATGGTGGGGTTTTATTCATAAAGTGCCGAATTACAAGCGCGAGTGTGGGAAAATGATATAATGGGGTGAAACATGACTTTTCGTGTTGCTTCCAAAACTCCATCGAAGCTTTATAGTAAAGTCGCACTACTTTACTAAAGCATGACTGGACTTGACTGACACAGACTGGACTTGACTAAGACTGGACTTTGACTATAACTAGCTACGAGGACGCTTGTTTAATTTTTGAAACTTGAAAATATATAAATACTTGACACTGGCAAATGCTAAAACGCGACGCCAAACCAAAAGCTATCTTTTCCAATCAAAATTTTACTTAAATGATTGATGATTGATGATCTTCTTTATTTTTTAGCCTGTTGAAAGTCCATATATACATATAAGCCAAAGCCACGTGAATAATTCAAAAATAAAACTATTTAAAGGGAAACTTTTTTTGAAACAAATTTTATTGCAAGATATTTTTTTCCAAACCTAGTATGAAACCTCTTCGAATAATATGGTGAATTTTTTTTTCAGAACATATCTTACTGCTGTTGTTTTTTCATGATTTTATTTAAAATACTTTTCAGTTTTTTAATGTAAATAGCAAATCAAAACAAGGTCGCGATAAAACTATTTACAAAATTTTCATCGTGAAAAATCGAATGATTAGAATGATTTATTAAAATTGAGTACTTAAAACTTACCTCTGTCGTTATATTCGCCCCTACACGTTAAAGGCACATTTTCCAATATCGATAACAGCACTAAAATTAAAAATAACTGTTTCACATCACTACGGTAAATGGTTTTTCCAAATTTGAACCACTTTCGAAACGTCATCTTGACGTTTGATTTCCCGCGCAAAATAAAAACTTTTAAATCCTCCGGAAAAGTTGCGTTCTATTTTTAACTCACATTCACATTTTACTTTTTAATTTTTATCGACACCGGAACGGTTTCCACGTCATTTTTTGGAAAAAGGATATTTTTTCGTGTTTTTTAATTGTCTGCTAGAGACGGGTGCCTGCTGTCGCGTCGGGAAACCTACTAGCCAACTGACCAACTTAACAGTGTAAAATAAGAAACATACATATTACCAACAAAACTTTCACTTCGGAAGCATTCTATTATGCTTTCTCCAGCATTCAAAACGCAACTGTATCTTTAATGTATTAGAGTTCACTTTTTGAGGGATATATTTGTAGATAGAACTGTATCACTATAAAAGGTTACTTGCTAAACAAGTGAACGGTGAAATGAGAAATTATGTGAGACAAAACGTATGTCAGAAAGAGATAGAGGCATGAAGAATTCAAAACTTCACAGCATCTCCAGAAGAAGACGGAAGAAGGCTTGAGACAAATAGTGTTACTACTGGTTGATAAGTAATATACTTTATTCTTGTAGTAGACACTAGCTGTAAACCGAAACTTATCGTGGAATTTATCAAAAAAAAATCGGAATTTTTCCAATTTTCTGCGCAAAGTTTTAGAAAATTAATAAATAAGTTTAATGAAATCGGTTAAGTAGTCTCAAGTTATGGCGTGACTACGGGAAACAGAGGTTCATATTTATATACATAATACATATAATTATATAGAGTTAGATTTAGGTTGGAATTTATTATTTATTTATTGTTTATTTATATAATTTTGCCTCGCGGTGTTACCCGCTGTTCCCGCGTGAACACTACATTTTTTCAGGATAAAAAGAAGTCAATGTGTTAGTACAGTGTGCCAGCTGCCTCCATACCAAATTTCATCAAAATTAATAGAGATATATTTACGTAATATATATCATCATCACATTTAAAAAATTAACCCGTATTTCCCTAGGTCACGCCATAACTTGAGACCGACTTTACTGTATATATCTATATAATTATGTTTAGATTTAAAAAAATTACAATGTCAAAAAGATTGCTGTCATTGTAATTTTTTCACAGACAGATTCACAGATCATTTTCTTTTATTATATATTTAATTTCTATAAAATACAAAACTAGAAAAAGTTTTATGAATGGAATACATTCTCTTTCCATACAAATTGTAATTAATCTACATGCAACGTTTCATTTATATTATCTCTAAATCTAGAGATACCATCAACTTCTCAAAGAATTTCACGACAAAACAATAAACAAAAAGTTTAAATATCAAAACCATAGAAAATGTTATCCCAAGAGCTTCCATTGTCATTCTATAACACCTGTCAGTCTAAATTCATTATCTGTGTCATCGCTTAAAAACTTTCAATTTCTCATTTAATATCTGTGTCAGAGGTGATTGACCTTTTGACACTATAAAACCCCTAGATACCGGTTATTGACGGCGCACTTAATCAAACTTTGATTGTTATTTAAATCGGTTATTAAAATGAATAATAAAGCTAATTATTTGAAATAAAAATAAACAGGCTTTGCAGGCAATTAGACAATAAATTAATATTATTTATGTTATGTAATGCTATTTGATTTTGATTTTTGACATACAATTTTCTAGTTATTATTAACATTACCATTTTTTTTCTATTTTTTTTTTAAATTAGGATATAATAATATTTGTTTTGAGATGTTACGGTAGCGCAGATCGTCTGGCTTCTAATCTGGTTCCAATAAGCCAATTTTTTTTAATGATTGACACGCTAGTGTTTAACCTCAGCTGACCTGTGACGTTATGGCCGAAGATGGTAAGAACACACCGTGAGGTGCTAGGCGGTAGATTTTTAACTTAAGGGTGGTCGATTTTCAACTTAAGCTAGCTAGTCGAGTAGGTTTTTGAAAATACCCTCAGCCATGCAAATTATTCCCCTATAAGTACAATTAGGATTTCTTCAAATCCAGAGTAAATAGATTCCTTCTAGTAAGCGTGCTCCATCTTAGATTTTTTCAATATAACAACAGACAGGGTGTAGTCGCAAATCTATTTTGAATTTAAAAAATATTATTAATCAGAAATAATTATAACAAACTGTATGCAAAATTCTTGTAAAACAGATATTTTTAATAAAATGTACCTTCGATTAAAATGAACGTAACTACTCTATAAAACAATGTCAAAGATTCAAACATCGATAAAGGAAAAGCGCTGTTATCGTCAAAGTACATCACTGTCGATGAAGGATGGGCTAGTGCTGGGCGCGTGGACTTTCGCTCAGGGTCATGTCAAGGCAATAGTGATGGGGAACAAAAAAATGATACGATTATCGAGACTATAAAGTGTGCTTAGATATAAAAAAATAGCTAACGTATGGCTGTTTGGCTTATTGAATTAATTAGTCTAATTAGGTTATGAGTAAAAATGCACGATAAAACGTTTGCTAAACGTCGCTAACGTTGGCTAAATACACTCGATTATGATGGATTGAAACATACTGGCACAGGAAATTCATGCCTAAAAGAATACATCGATTTAAATTGTTAACACTTTAAAGAAAATAAAGAATTATTATTATTACATAAGCAGTTATTTATTTCTTAGTTTATTTTTGCATTAAACATTAAAAAAACTGGGAAACTAGAGGTTTTTTCTATGGCTGACATGAAAATGATGTTGATGATGAAATGATGTTAAGTAATGGTGTAGTCGAATATGGTGAACAGAGTTAGCCTGGTATGGAATTGTTACACAAGTGAGACTGCCGGAACACACCGTTAGATGCTTGGCGGTAGATTTTCAACTTGATGGTGGTGGCTAGCCAGCCGAGTACAAGAAAGTACGCTACCACCCTACGGTTTCCTCACGATGTTTTTCTACACCGGCAGCTCAAGCTAATGATCATGCATCGTCTCTGTACATAATGACACAAACAACTATTCAGTTCCGTCTCGTGTGCTAACTTTCAATTCATATCGATACATTTTTATCGACACCGTCCCGCCCCTAGCCATTATCGATAAGTATGCACGACAGGCACAATAGAAAGTTTATTTGTAGAACGACCGTCCGCAGAAAAAGTAAACAGTTTCTTTTTTTTATGTTGACTCGTTAAATGTGAACTGGTGTGGCGAAAGAGGTTTATGATCATTTCAGAGTAAATACTTTTACGATTGTAGTATTAGTTTAAAAAAAAAGTGTTATTACTAAAACAAGTATTTTCTGGAGTTTTGGCGAGAACGCGGAAAGAGTTGTGTCGCCCCGTTGTACTTTTTTGTTTTGTCGAATGTTTATGCATAAAAATGGTGGTGTTTTATTCATAAAGTGCCGAATCACAAGCGCGAGTGTGGAAAAATTATATGTGGTGAAACATGGCTTTTTGTGTTGCTTCCAAAACTCCATCGAAGCTTTATAGTAAAGTCACCAATACTTTACTAAAGCATGACTGGACTTGACTGACACGGACTATACTTGACCAAGACTGGACTTTGACTATAACTTTAGCTACGAGGACACTAATTTAACTTTTGAAACTTGAAAATATATAAATACTTGACACTGGCAAATGCTCAAAACGCGACGCCTTCTTTGTCTTTGTTTTTGGCATCGCATTCTGTATATTTGCCAGTAAATACATAACTTAACATATTTTCGAGTATTTTAAAATAAATCAAGTGAAATCTCTAAGTCACTGTTAAAGCCACACAAAGTAAGTCAATTTTCCGCCATCTTGTAAAAAAGGTTTAATTCAGTTTTTTTACAATAACTCGGTTCTCCGTTGATTTTTTTTTTTTTTTTAATAATTTGCCCTTTCGGCCAGGCTAAAGCTATAGAGCCATACTGCCTTGTCTTAAGTGTTATTTCTGCTGTATCTTAGCTATAGTTATCGTCAAAGTCGTCTTTGTCAAGTCCAGTTCGTGTCAGTTAATTCCAGTCATGCTTTAGTAAAGTAGTGGCGACTTTACTATAAAGCTTCGATGGAGTTTTGGAAGCACCACGAAAAGTCATGTTTCACCACATTATATCATTTTCCCACACTCACGCTTGTAATTCGGCACTTTATGAATAAAACACCACCATTTTTAAGCATAAACACTCGACAAAACACAAGTTTTGGAAAAAAATACAACGGAGCGACACGACTCTTCCCGCGTTCCCGCCAAAACCGGTTCTCCGTTGAGATACGAAAATTTTGATCTAACACTTTTTTGTTACTTTTTTCTCGATCTACAATTAAGGTCTTATACATTTTTCACCTATCGTGTATGGTTATTGAGATATCGATCAAAAAAATCTTAAATTTCGATAGTGAAATTTGTTTTTTGCTATTTCCTTTTTTCTCGTAAAAGATGTTATGTAAAAAAATGTCTGTAACCACACTTGTAGAGCGTATTCATACCTACAATTTCGTGTTTTTATTTAGTTTTTATGACAAAAATTCCAGTATCAGCTGTTACGTAGAAAAAGTACATTATTCACCCCTTTAGCAAATGGATAGAGCAGCTGATTATTTTAAGAATTGTGTCCATAGTGAATGTTATTTAAAATGGCATGTACTTGTAAACGGTACAATGAGCCACTTACAGCTTACTACAACTCAGGTTTATAAGCTTACAAGTTCATAAATTGAAAATTTATGAAACTTATCTTTGAACGCAATATCCCGCTGTCTTATTTCACACGCGTTTTTTTCGAACAGATGGACTAAATTATTACTAAATAAATGAAAAAAAGCTGTTTACAAACATTCACTCCCATTATCGTTGACCAGCAGTTTGTAGCGATGATAGCCCAGTGGTTAGCGCGGTCGGTTCGCATGCCGAAGGGCGTGGGTTCAAACCCCAACAATGAGCTTGAGCTGCCGGTGAAGGAAAACATCGTGAGGAAACCATAGCATGGTGGTAGGGTACTTTCTAGTACTCGGCTGGCTAGCTACCACCCTCAAGTTGAAAATCTGCCGCCAAGCATCTAACGATGTGTTCCGGCAGCCTCACTTGAGAGCCAGTTCCATTCCAGACTAGGTGTGATTTACCATCTTCGACCACACCTCACTTAACATCAGGTGAGCTGTGATCAAACACCCAGCCTGTAATCATTAAAAAAAAAAAAGCTTTCTCTATACATAAATCTCGCAAATTGATATAGCTCAGGAACTTTGGATTCATTTCGTGCTATGGGTACAGCACAGCAGTACAGCAGCTATGCCCGTCATCCTGACATAACGCAAATGAACGGTTGCCGTTATGTTTCATTTCTTGTGACTAGACTCATTCAAGTTTATTTCTAGGGTTCCGTACCCGAACAGTGCCTAACGAAACCCTATTACTAATAAGTTATTTTGAATTGTATTTTTATGTAATGTTGACTCTTGTTCTCTCTCTTTCTCTCTCTCTCTCTCTCTCTCTCGCTGTTGTTTTTCTTGTTGTTGTGTGCTTTGGAGTAATCTGTAAGCACAGGGAGTATCTGTTGTACAAGAAATAATTAAATAAATTACTGAGCGAGTCTACATCGGCATTGGTTGTCTGTCTCTCCGAAGTTAGCTTATTTTTAAAAGTTTTTCTTACATCGTTGTGGTTCGACAAAAAAAGCGAAATTGTGGAATACGTGAAATACTTTTAAGATAATCTCACAGAAAACTGAATTTTTTTCTGATATAAAAAGTATCCTAGATATTAATCCACGTAATAAACTATATGTGTCACAAACTTTATCCAAAACCGTTCAGTAGTTTTTGCGTGAAAGAGTAACAAACATCTATTTTACTATTTTAATTTATTTATTTTTATTTGTACAAAAAAATCTAAACCTAATCTAATCTAAACATACAAACTTTCACATTTATGTTATCTAACTAATATTATAAATGTAAAAGTTTGGATGGATGGATGGATGTTTGTTAATCTTTCACGCAAAAACTAATGAACGGATTTGGATGAAATTTGGTATGGAGGTAGCTGAGACCCTGGATTAGCACATAAGCGACTTTTTATCCCGAAAACATGTAGCGGGTAACACCGCAGGGCGCAGCTGGTAACAAATAAGTATAGTCATGTAACTTGCTCTATTTCAAATAAAGGATACTTTTTAGCACGAAATAATGTTCCTTAAGACGCACTTGTAGCAGCTGCAGGCAGCTAGTGTCGTGTGTGTGTAGTGTTTTATATTATAGAATCTTAAAAGGTCGGCGACGTATTTGTAGTACCCCTGGTATTGCAGATATCTATAGGCGACGGTGATTGCTTAACATCAGGCAACCCGTCAGCTTGATTGCCACCTGTGGCAAAAAAAAAATATTTGGATAAGATTTGCTTTATAAGCTTTCCTTTTTGTTAACTCTACCACAACAGTAATCTTAGATGAACGCAAGACAGAAAAGTTCTGTTGAGTGTAAAAGTAATTTTACCTTGTAAAGGGGAGATAAATTACGTGTAAAATAACTATGATTATGATTTTCTATAGCTTATTGTTATAATCATTATTTCTGTTCCCATTTCTGGGAAACTTTGATTGGGTGTTTGTTCGTTTGATACAAGTACACAAAAGTATTTCGTCTTAGAATAAATATTTTTTGTAGCGACGATAGCTCAGCGGTTTACACACTGAACGTTGTGGTTAAAGTTAAGACCTTTCTGTTTGTACCGGGGGTTTAAAAAAACGGCGAAGAGTGAGTCGGACTCGCTTACGAAAGGTTCCGTACCATCCCAGTACCTAATATTATATGTAAAATTTTGGATGGATGGATGGATGTTTGTTACAAAAATTAACGAACGGATTGGGATGAAATTTCGTATGGAGGTAGCTGACACTCTAGAATAACACATAAGCTACTTTTTATCCCGAAAATATGTAGCGGGTAACACCGCAGGGTGCAGCAAGTTATCTATAAAAACGGAAAAAAATCACGTTTGTTGTATGGGAGCCCCCCTCAAATATTTATTTTATTCTGTTTCATAGTAATTTGTTGTTGGCAACAGAACTTCATCATCTGTAAAAAATTCAATAGTCTAACTATTTCAAATACAAATCTTTTAACAGTTTACAGGCCATTCTTCCATTCATATTTAAAAATGTCAAAATCATCACATAAATATGTCAATACAATGAAAATAATATGTCACTCATAAAATAATTATGTTAATATGATTAAATGGCAGTAAAAATAAAAACATTCTTTTACAGTTAGTAAAAACAAAAATATTTGTTTCTAAATACAGCCTGATGACGGATAGACGGACGTACAGCGGAGTCTTAGCAATAGGGTCCCGTTTTACCCTTGAAAACGGAACCTTAAAAAAGGTAAAACTGTTTTTTTTTATTTTTTTTATGGTTGACAGGCTAGTTGTTTGTCCACAGCTCACCTGATGTTAAGTGAAGGTGTGGTCGAAGATGGTAAAGCACACCTAGCCTGGAATGGAACTGGCTCTCAAGTGAGGCTGCCGGAACACACCGTTAGATGCTTGGCGGCAGATTTTCAACTTGAGGGTGGTAGCTAGCCAGCCGAGTACTAGAAAGTACCGTACCACCATGCTATGGTTTCCTCACGATGTTTTCCTTCACCGGCAGCTCAAGCTCATTGTTGGGGTTTGAACCCACGCCCTTCGGCATGCGAACCTACCGCGCTAACCACTGAGCTATCATCGCTAAAATCGCTCGCTGTTGTTAGGAACGTTGTTCAATGAAGTATTCTTAGCATCCGCCTAGCCACAATACACTTGTAGGCCATGAGAAATTTTCACTCGATGACAAAGCTTATTAAGAATCTACCTGAGTGTGCCATAAAGATCTCTGCCAAGGTCACTGGAAAGTTAGTCTTTCTAGGTTGCTACTCATGGTTCTAGGTGACTACTCATGGATTCCGTTCTTAAGACCATATTAATATTCAAGGTATATATTTAGTTTATTTCCGCTTAACAGTCGTTCCACTTACAACAGTGATGGGGACTTAAATTTAACTAATTTGAAAGAAAAGAAAGAAAGAAAATAATTTTATTTTGTAACACAGAACACAACAAAAATAACAACAAATAGAGACATTACAAAATATGGGCTCACCTCAGCATAATGCTGGTCATACTAATTGGTATGACCAGCGCTGGTCTTCCGGTGAGCCCTTGTCGGTCAAACAAAACAAACATAACAAATTGCCAACAACAAATATAACAAAACGCAATAAAAAATTCAAACAAACAAACTACTATGTAACTAACTCCTCTCAAGATATCAACCTACAAATAACAAAATAAAAACAACAGGCTCACGTTTGACCACTATCACGCCTGTTACCAAAAGAGAAGATACGATCTAGGATGTAACACGCTGAATTTGATAACAACTTTAATTAAAAACCTTATGTACTAATTTGACATAAACTTAAAAATATAATTTGACAAAAATCTAATTAAAATAACCACATGTCTTAAAATCCTCCTCTCTCTGCAGTAACCAGTTGCCGACATGTGTTTCGCCTCTACACGAGGCATCCTCAGGGCGTGTTGACTCTGCGAGCGCTCGGTCGAGACTGAGTCGATTTTGTTCGGGTTAGATTGGTGCATGTTCTTAGATAGGTGTTACGGTGACAACTCACCAGGGGGCGCTGCAGCAAACATTGTTTGTACAAATCCATGTTGCCATTTTTCTCCAAAACTACTAGTCCGATTTTGATGCAGTTTTCAGTTATGGGTTCGGGTTTGATTGGTGCATGTTCTTAGATAGGTGTTACGGTGATAATTCACCAGGGAGCGCTGCAGCAAACATTGTTTATGCAAAGCCATGTTGCCATTTTTCTCCAAAACTACTAGTCCGATTTGGATAAAGTTTTCAGTTTTGGGGGCGGGTTTGATTGGTGCATTACCTTAGATAGGTGTTACATTATTTTATCCCTTTTCAAACCGTTGTAGGTTTTTTTTTAATTTTTAATTTTGCTTTTTCTTATAAAATTGTTTTTGCGGTCCTTCAATCTGTATCGGGCCGGGATCGCATATGATTTGGACAGCCCTGGTGTGGTAGGCTACTTTATTTCACGGCAAGTTTCATTCATAAACATTGAATCTATGATACACATGACATGGTAATATGAAGATGTCTCGCCCGATTGAACGATTATCATACGGATTACGAGAAAGTAGCTCTCTGTTAGGGTTGCCGTTGTTTGTGAAAATATGATTTTGAAATGCATTTTTTCATTCTTTGATTTTTTTATACAATAGGCTTATATTTGACCGCCATCTTCTCTGATTTTAAGTGATGATGCGGTCTAACATGGAGTACGCTTGCCCAGAAAATACCGATGGACTGCCCTGGTAGCTCATTTAGTAGAATATCTGCTTCTAGAGCTGTAGGGCGTGGGTTCGATTCCCACCAGGACAAACTTTTATGTGACGATAAATGTTTGTTCTGTGTACAAAAAAAAGTATATATCTGTATTCTATCAGTTATCTGGCTCCCATAGTACAAGCTTTGCTTAGTTTGGGGTCAGATGGCGCTGTGTGAATTTTGTATTATCTTTGGTTACCTATTGTTATCAACTTAGCTGATAAATAAATGTTGTCTAAGTAAGTAGTTCAGGTAGCGGGAATTGTCTCTGTAGCCTTTTCCATACGCTTATGTGACAAAGGGTAGTAAAATTCTCCCTTTCAGTAGTAAAACATAAATTGTAGAAAATTCGAAGACGAAAAATGTTTATTACACCTGACCTGTCACTTTGACATTGACAAAAAATGAGATTTCTTTGTTTGTATTTTTACCGTGAATTTATTAACCGGACAAAAGATTATTATAAACTGCAAATTTCAAAACTACTGATGTATCATTTTTCGTCAGCCAAAAACCAAATCACCGACAACCCTGCTTTCACTTGAAATCTAGCTCCAGTAAAAGTTATTTGCACAGTCGCTGACGCTGGAATCGTGGGGTCAACGCCCTATTGACATTAGAGTGACATTTTTGACAAGTCCGACCAGTTCCAAGCCCTTTAGGACCCACTTTTAAAAGAAAAGTGGCAAATGTTTTAAGAAAGCGTTTATTTATGTCTTTGTCGACCATTTTAAAATTTCATCTAAATGGAAAACCAAAAATTAACATACATAACGTTTACGTTAACTAAAACGTTAATAGCGATTTGTAGCGATGATAGCTCAGTGGTTAGCGCGGTAGGTTCGCATGCCGAAGGGCGTGGGTTCAAACCCCAACAATGAGCTTGAGCTGCCGGTGAAGGAACACATCGTGAGGAAACCAAAGCATGGTGGTAGGGTACTTTAGTACTCGGCTGGCTAGCTACCACCCTCAAGTTGAAAATCTGCCGTCAAGCATCTAACGGTGTGTTCCGGCAGCCTCACTTGAGAGCCAGTTGCATTCCAGGCTAGGTGTGCTTTACCATCTTCGGCCACACCTTCACTTGACATCAGGTGAGCTGTGGTTAAACAACTAGCCCGTCAACCATTAAAAAAATAATAATAATAATAATACAATATGTCAAGTCGAAGACCCCATCATACTCATCCATGCATCCAGAGTGCGAGTCGGCCTCGCGCACGAAGTGTTCCAAACCATTATCTATAAAAACGGCAACGCGGCTCGACGGATTTTAATATGGTTTCCATCAATAGACAGACTGATTCAAGAGGAAGGTTTACATGTATAACACATGCTTAATAAAGTAGAGAAAATGTAAAGAATTTCAAAGATTTGTAATGTCGTAAAAACATGTTTCTGTGCGCTTAAATTTTATGTTTGACCACAGCTCATCTAATGTTAAGTGACGGTGTGGTCGAAGATGGTAAAGCACGCCAAGCCTAGAATGGAACTGGCCCAGTCCAGTTCAGTGAGGCTGCCGGAACACACCGTTAGATGCTTGGCGACAGATTTTCAATCAGTGGTCGCTAGCCAGCCGAGTACTAAAAAGTACCCTACAACCATGCTATGGTTTCCTCACGATGTTTTCCTTCACCGGCAGCTCAAGCTCATTGTTGGGGTTTGAACCCACGCCCATCGGCATGCGAACCGACAGCGCTAACCACTGAGCTATCATCGCTACAATCGCTGGCATGGCATGGAATGGAATGGAATGGCTACATTGCAAACGCTGGCTAAACCTTACGAAATAGATCAAAATAATGTAGTAGGTATCTATATTGGCTGCCGCTGACTTGACATTGACAGATTTTATTTTAGTTCTTCTTTATTTTCTTTAGTTTTGGCGTCGCATCTTGAGCATTTGCCAGTGTCAAGTGTTTCATATTTTCAAGTTTTAAAAGTTAAATAAGTTGCCTCGTAGCTATAGTTATAGTCAAAGTCCAGTCTTGGTCAAGTCTAGTCCGTGTCAGTCAAGTCCTGTCATGCTTTAGTAAAGTAGTGACGACACTACTATAAAGCAACACGATAAGTCATGTTTCACCGCATTATATCATTTTCCCACACTCGCGCTTGTGATCCGGCACTTTATGAATAAAACACCACTATTTTTATGCATAAACTCTCGATAAAACACTAGTTTTGGAAAAAAATACAACGAGGCGACACGAGTCTTTCCGCGTTCCCGCCAAAACTCTTTATTTTAGTTTGCTATTGCTTTTTTTAGGCACAGAAAGTAGCCCTATACTTCCTACTATATGACGTCATTAGAGGTCAATTTTTTTTTTATGTCAGAAGTAATGAGACCAACGAGACGCTCTCCTGTTGGTAAGAGATAACGCCTATCCATGACCATTACAGCGATACACAGAACTTTGAGTAACAAAACAAAGTCCAGGGCATCACTGCTTTGGCGCTCATTACTTTGAGACTTTCGATGGTTAGTCTTAACAGCCCAGAAATTTCGCTAGCTGCAGTACCCTTCGAACCGGAACACAGTAATATTTACACACTACTGCTTAGCGGCAGAATAACTGGTACTGCGGTGGTACCTTCCTAGACGACCTCCTGCTAAGGAGTTCTACCACCAAGTAAATTAAAGTCAAGTTTATTTTATGTAGGTACTATCTAATATTAAAATCAACCCCATCTCAAAGTTTTAGAGAGTTTTAAGTGTAAAATTAATGTACATGAATGTAATATTTCGAAATAGTTTTGAAATCAGTAATTTTTTTTTCTTTTAATGCAGACTTGGTTGCATGGTCACTAAAACTTAACTAGTTACGGTTAAATAATTAAATAACGATTTACTTTCCCCTTTATTCACCGCAACTTGTTACAAGTTTACGTAATTTCTCTAACCGAGCGTTATAGCGTTATTAACTTAATCTGATATACTTTCTCGGTTATATCTTTTATGTGACACGACAATTTGTTCCGCCCGCGACGAATATGCTACTGGACATGTTACTTGGACATTCTGCGCATTAACACGCACAGCTATACCGGCTATAAGGATATGATGATGGGATACTGTAACGTGTCTAGTTGACTTTTTGATTAGCTCTTTTAGTAGTATATCTACTTCAAGAGTTGTAGGGCGTACGTTCGATTCCCACCAGGGCAAAAAGAATGTGACGATATTATTTATTTTTGGTTGACAGAGTAAGTTTTTGTCCATAGCTTACCTGATATTAAGTGAGTCTATACTATTCCGTTCCGTTTCGTTCCGTTCCGTTCCGTTCCGTTCCGTTCCGTTCGTTCCGTTTCGTTCCGTTCCATTCCATTTCATTAT
This sequence comes from Biston betularia, assembly GCA_905404145.2. NCBI lineage: Eukaryota > Metazoa > Arthropoda > Insecta > Lepidoptera > Geometridae > Biston > Biston betularia. The sequence goes on along the minus strand of FR989889.1, from coordinate 4,134,677 downwards.
AATCTATTCTAAACACCGTAAAAGCACACAAAGATGCAGATAGATAGGTTTTTAATTTTTTTTATCTACGTTATTTTATTTTGTATAATATATTGTTTGTGTAATTAATTAATTTGTTTGTTTTTTTTCTTTCTTTTTGGCGTCGCATTTTGAGCATTTGTCAGTGTCAAGTGTTTTATATTTTCAAGCTTAATAAGTTATTTATGTATATAGTATTGGTTAAGTCCAGTCCGTATCAGTCAAGTCCAGTCATGCTTTAGTAAAGTAGTGGCAACTTTACTATAAAGCTTCGATGGAGCTTTGGAAGCTACACGAAAAGTCATATTTCACCACATTATATCATTTTCCCACACTCGCGCTTGTGATTCGGCACTTTATGAATAAAACACCACCATTTTTTCAACAAAACACTAGTTTTGGAAAAAAATACAACGGGGCGACACGACTCTTTCCGCGTTCCCGCCAAAACCTCAAATTTGTTTGACAATAAAGTGTTGCCTATTGTCTATTGTCTATTAAGTTGAGCTTTTCATGTCCAGATATGAATTTGTCCGCGCCTGTGATAATGTTAGTCATACTTTCTTCTTATGATAGGCGTCGTTCAGTGCATTTGTCTGGTTTTGGATCGTCTGGTCACGCTTGGGCCATCTAGTCTCTGTACTGTATTTGAAAGCCAATTCGCGTTAAGCATTTAGTGTCTCATAATCATCAGCCCACTGCTGGGCATAAGCCTAATGAACGCCAACTAGCATATTTTAGGGTATTTACCTTATTACTAAGACTCCGCTGATCATCCGTTTGTCTGTCCGTCTGTCACCAGGCTGTATCTCATGAACCGTGATAGTTAGACAGTTGAAATTTTCACAGATGATTTATTTCTGTTGCCGCTATAACAACAAATACTAAAAAACAGTTTAAGGTTAAGCTCCCATACAACAAACGTGATTTTTTTGCCGTTTTTATAGATAATGGTACGGAACCCTTCGTGCGCGAGTCCGACTCGCACTTGGCCAGTTTTGTTTATGATTTTATATACACAATTATGTCCACGTGAGCGAAGCCGCGGACATCAGCGTATTTAAGTGGAGCTGTTGGGCGTGGGTTCTATTCCCACCGGGACAAACATTTGTCTGTATGTATGTATTTACGGAAGTAATCTATCAGTTGTCTGGTTCCCATAAATAAATAAATATCGTAGGACTATACACACAGCGCAATCTGGCTCCAAACTAAGCAGAGCTTGTGCGATGGAAGTCAGATAACTGATAGAATACATAAATACTTTTTTTTTTGTAAATACATACTTATAATACATACAGAACACCCAGACACAGAACAAACATTTCGTTTATTCACAAAATGTTTGCCCTGATTGGGAATCGAACCCACTCCCTACAGCCCTCAAGGCAGATATACTACCAATAAGCCAACGGGGCTTGTCATTGTACAAGCTTTGCTTAGTTTGGGGCTAGATGACGCTGTGTGTAATGTCTTACGATATACGACATAATTATTATACATGTTGAAATTAAGGTACAGACAGGCCTAAACAAACTTTCCCATTTTCAATACTAATATTATTCCAAAAGAAAGCGAAATGTCATCAAATGCATAATATGTTATCGGGATTGTATGGAATACTGATATTGTATTCAATGACTAGGTAAACATCGTAAGGAAACCATAGCATGGTGGTAGGGTATTTTCTAGTACTCGGCTGGCTAGCTACCACCCTTAAGTTGAAAATCTGCCGCCAAGCATCTAACTGTGTGTTCCGGCAGCCTCACTCGAGAGCCAGTTTCGTTCCAGGCTAGGTGTGTTTACCATCTTCGACCACACCGTCACTTAACATCAGGTAAGCTGTGGTGAAACACGTAGCCTTTCAACCATAAAAAAAAATACTTGGTTTTACTTGGTGGTAGATTTCCTTGGCAGGAGGTCGTCTAGATAGGTACCACCGCAGTACCAGATATTCTGCCGCCAAGCAGTAGTGTGTAAACATTACTGAGTTCTGGTTTGTAGTGGTTTCTGGTGAAATTACAGAGTTGTTGAGACTAACCATCGAAAGTCTCAAAGTAATAAGCGCCAAAGCAGCGATGCCGCGGACTTTGTTTTGCTACTCAAAGTTCTGTGTATCGCTGCAATGGTCATGGACATGCGTTATCTCTTACCATCAGGAGAGCGTATCGTTTGTCTCATTGCTTTTTAAATTAAAATACGTCACATTAGCATATCAATGATCCAAATCCATAACCCACCAAAAAATCATGCGGCTTAAAAAGTGTTCATTTAAAAAAGGCATTATACACAAAACCATGTTTTGCCACATTCCCGCAACATGGCATGCATGAAAACAATGCAAACACGAGAAAGTACGTGAGAGTGCAGTCCCTTGGGTCAAAGGTTGTAATGAAACCTGATTGGCATTTACGCTTGCCTTGCACAAATAAATAAAAATAAAATAAATAAATATACATCGTAGAAATTTACACACAGCGAGCAAAGCTTGCATATAGTCATATAACTGATAGAATACTTAAGCTTTTTTGTAAATAGGTACATACTTTTTAAAAATATTTTTTTAATCTTAATAGGTTTGCTTTTGACCACACTCTGTTGAGCAGTAGTGTGGTCTAAGATGGAGCACGCTTACCTAGAAGTAACCTATTTACTGTAGATTTGAAAACACATATTGTACCTAACAGGGAACACAGACTCCGGCAGAGAGTTCCACAACCTCGCTGTGCGAATGAAAAATGTGGAATCAAAACGCTTTGTGCGTACGGATGACGTTTGTCTGGCCGTCCTGAAGAAGAAAGGTGCAAGGGGAACCAAATTAAAATAATTAAATACCTATAATACATACAGAACGCCTATAGCTATTGTGTTTTCTGGACTAAAGGCCGCAAATCAGCATACGTTGTGTAGGACGCCCTGGAACTTGATGGAGTGACGCAGAACAGCTGGCAGTGTAAACGCAAAGATCTGGCTGAGTGAAGTGTGTTGAGAAAGGCCTACTCGTATATCCAGTGGGGTATGATTTTTTTATGACTGACAGACTAGATTTTTGACCACAGCTCACCTTATGTTCATTGAGTTAGACAGCAAGAGCGCGCCGTTCGGTGCTTGGCGGGAGATTTTCAACTATCATTAATTTGTTAGCCAAGTACTAGAAAGTTACTACTATGCTATGGTTTTCTCAAGGTGGACAGACGACCTTGTAAAGACCGCAGGAACGCGTTAGATGCGAGCCGCTTCCAACCGGTCTTTATGGAAGTCGATGGGGGAGGCCTATGTCCAGCAGTGGACGTCCTACGGCTAAAATGATGATGGTTTCCTCACGATGCTTTCCCTCAAGCTTATTGTCGGAGTTTGAATCTACGCATTCGGCGTGTGAACCGGCCGCGCTAACCACTGAGCTGTCATCGCTACAAACATTTTTTAGGGTGTTACTTGTCAGTTTATGAAAGGGTTGATACTTATAAATTCTCCCGGTTACAAAAATGCCACACATATTATATTTGTGAGTTTTTTAAAACTATTTATTAAAAACACTGGAGAGAGGCGCCACAACGAAGTTTCTGCTACGGTTGAAATAAATGGTAGATCAATTGGTCAACAATATAGCATTGATAGCCTAATTATACATTTATTTTCTACAAGGCTAGGTAAGAGAAATTCATGTAAACTGACCTAAGAAAGGCACTTTCGTATGCGAGTCAAAAACTGCACCTCTTCTGCATATAGTGTGACATTTCACTTTCTAGTCAGTGCCGTTTATACGTTAGGGGAATTCGGTATGTAAAGAAAAAAAAACTTTACTGATTCCAAAAACATTTCGAAATAAAACATTTCTGTACAATATTTTTACGTTTAAAACTCTATAAACTATGAGGTGGGGTTTATTTTAATAAAAAACATAAATCGAACTTGACTTTCAATTGGTGTCTCATGACGTCACCTAGTAGGGCAACTTTCATAGACTAAAAAAGCAATGGCAAACCAAACAAAATTTGACAATGTCAAGTCAACGGCGGTCATAATATTCTCTTTAATACACGTACGTCGAATTGTTTTTTACTTTATAGATAGAAATATCTGGATTATTTTATTTTAAACGTTATTTGGACTCTGATATCGCTTTTATGACATAAGATTTGTTAACTTCATGTCATGAATTGTAAAAACCGAAGACGTGACAGAATAGCTTTACAGCTTTAACTTGCCCGATGGGGCAAATTAAAAAAAAACTTGTCAGTTCAGTTTTCAAAGTTAACCAAATGTGCCAAATGTATTTGTATACTTTTTTGCTTTATATGGCAAAGGTATATTCTACATATTCAGCCGACCTCATGACGTCATAACTATAAAAAGTTTGAAAACGTATTACAAATACAGATCGTTTTGTTAAACTAATCAGGTGAAAGAAAACAAATTTTCATTTTGAAATGCATTGTAATCTAAAAATGCTTATATTCAATTAAAACTAAATTATCATAAGTAGATATATAGCACCAGTAGGTAAGACGTATTCATAATTTTTTTACTGGCGACGGGCTAGGTGTTTGACCATAGCTTACTAAATGTTAACTGACAATACGGTCAAAGATATTTAATATTGAGCGGAGTACTAGAAAGTTCTACGGTTTCCTTGTGATGGTTTTCCTTTAGCTGTAGCTCACTCATTGTTGGGATTTGAACCCACCTCCAGCGTATGATCCGACCGCGCTAACCACTAACCTATTATTGCTAAGTTAAGACGGTTACTACGCGTAACTTAAAATAACATAAGGTCGGTGTTAGGTTCTGAGGTTGATTACAAACAAATATTTGAGAAAATTTAAAAATAATGATTATAATTCATTTAAATAATTAACTTTATAACCAAACTTATCGCATCGTCAGGTCGACTAAACATTGGATTTTAGTCAAACTGACAATTTGTGAAGCTCTAATTCTTATAATAATTATAAGTTTTTCTCTAGTATAAATCTAGCCTTAACTTTTATTGCTAAACTTAATTATGTTCAGATATTTTATTTTTATCGATAAAATAAATGATTATGACATTGCACAGCCTTATGCAAATACGAAAAATTACTTAATAAATTAAAATTTAAAAATAATAATACGAATGTAATCTTAAACTGTTTTCGAAGATTCTGTATTGTTCTTATTCCTGTCTCTTTCTAACAACCTCTTTCTCACTTCCTCAGGATTGTACTTCTTTCTATATACCCGTTTCACTCTGATAACTGGGTTTACATTTCTGGTAATTAAAACCTTTCTTTTACCGAAATTGCTATTTGCAATTACGGATGGCGTGTTAGATTCTTCTAATCGTCTTAAACTTTTTCCTTTTCTCGAAGAATTCATGTAAAGGTCTCGATGTTCGCGTACACTACTACCATCATCTTGTCTTCTTTTTATTTTTCTACTACCATTTTGTCTTGTATCTCTTTCTTCGCGTAGATATTTTATGTTTGAGAATGTTGGATCTTCTATAGGTCGTAAGCTCTTTGCTCTTTGTGTGTTGTTTAAATTTGTTACGTTATTTGCTTTTGTTTCGTCGGTACGTCTTAAATGTTTAGGTTTTCTTGTAGAATTTAAATAAATTTGTCTTTGTTCTCGAAAATTTTTATTTGTTACCAATGGTGTAGTTTCAACACGTTTTGGTTTCTGTGTCGTATTTCCAATGTTATCTTTCTGTTCCCTTAAAGTTGCATCATAGAAAACTTTTCCATTAACTATTGCTTTTCTTATATTTTCTGTCGTGCTTAAAACTCTCGGCGGTCTAACGAATGTAGTCTCGCTCACTTCTAGACTTTTGTCCATATTTCTATCTCTTTCTATTTCATCTTTGCTTATTCTTTTTATTACACCTCGTCTCTCTGCTCTCCTATCTGTAGTAGGAAATCTGTTTCCGAAATTAAATTCAACTAGATCTTTATCTACAGCAATGTTTTTAACTTCCAAGTCTTTTTGAGATCGTTTTTCTAATACAAGTTTAGTACCTCTCCTAGCAGCTAATAATCTTCCAATGGCTTCTATCTGTCTTTCTTCTGCCTCTAACATTTTCAAATCGGACGATTTCTCGTCTTTAGCATCTTCTATATCAAAAACTTCGATGGACTTAGAAAAATCATCCAATTTATCATCGATTCCGTCGATTTTATCTAAATCCTTATAATTTTCTGTTTTTGTTGATTCCACTTCAGATATATTTTCAGATTTTAATTTCACTTCCTTTTCGATTTGCGTTATTTCTGTTGTAGTTTTAGAGGTATCATTTTCAACATCTACGTTAAATACTTCATCAGTTTTGCTAATGTTGATCTTTTTGTCGTCTCGAGTACTTTTAGCGTCTAGGTCGTTTGGTTTTTCAGTTCCAGGTTCTGGTAGTTCCCTAGATAAAGGGGGGAGGGGAGGAAGAGTGGTGCGTTCATTTCTGTATTTTTCTGTTGTTGTTGTTGGTCTAGTTTCGTTGTAGCGAAAGTAGGTTGTGTTCGGTGGTGGATCTTTATGAAGGTAAGCAACTGGCCAGTATCTAAAAATTAAACGAAATTTTCGATTAAACATATAAGATAGTTCGTGCTGTCTACACAAAAAGGAGCGTTTTTCTAGATGATAAATCTCTTTAACAGGAAGTCAGGTATCAACCACTGCAATATCTGATATTTAGGCAGTAAGCAGTAGTGTTTCAACCTTGATACATTAAAAACTGTTTTTCTCTTTCTGTCTCATTTCGCGTTATTGCTTGTATAATTCTGTCCCTTTCTCGTTAGTAAAGTACGTACCTTGGCGCTCCCAGCGAGCCTGGTACTCCAGTAGGTTCCTCATACGACACTGGCACCCAATTTCCAGAACCGGGTCGGGATGGGTTGTACCGGTTTCTTATTCGGGGACGGTTCTCGGTCGGAACTCGGGAGTAACCTAGAGGAAATATAATTCTTAAGTTTTGTCAGGATCTCAGTAAAATCATGGTGACAGCCCTTTTGGTTCATTGGTAATATGTCTACTTCAAAAGCTGAAGGGCGTGGGTTCGATTCCCACTCAGGACTAACATTTGTGAGACTAACATCGATGTTTGTTCTGTGCCTGGGTATACTGTATGTATTATAAGTATGAATTTACAAAAAAAAAAAAATTAAGTATTCTTTCAGCTGTCTGATTCCCATAGTACAAGCTTTGCTTAGTTTGGGGATAGATGGCGCTGTGTTAAATGTCATCCAATATTTTTTTGAATGGTTAGGTTTTACTGCAGTTCATTTGATGTTAAGTTTTTTTTATGTGAAAAATAATGAGTCGAACGAGACGCTCTCCTGATGGTAAGAGATAACGCCTGTCCATGACCATTGCAGCGATACACAGAACTTTGAGTAGCAAAACAAAGTCCAGGGCATCAATGCTTTGGCGCTCTTTACTATGAGACTTTCGATGGTTAGTCTCAACATCCCAGTAATTTCGCTAGCTGCAGTACCCTTCAAACCGGAACACAGTATTGTTTACACACTACTGCTTGGCGGCAGAATATCTGGTACTGCGGTGGTACCTACCTAGATGACCTCCTGCTAAGGAGATCTACCTAAGCGATGATGTGGTCGAAGATAGTAAACATATCTAGCCCGGAATGGAACTGGCTCTTAAGAGAGTTTACTGGAGCACACCGTTGGTTGCTTGGCGGCAATTTTCCAACTTGGTAGCTAGCCAGCCGAGTACTAGAAAGCTGCTACGATTTCCTAACGATGTTTTTTTATTGTTGGAATATAGTTCTTACCTGGTAAAGGGTTCCCATATTTGTCGTAATACGCTCTAGGTCCGTCTCTGTACAAGTCGTCCCAGTACTGCTTGTCGGCGGGAGACAAGTACGGGCCTGGTGGCTGGTCCCAATGGGGGGTGTACTCAGGGGATTTGTGGGGGGGATCACGCCAAGGTCGGCTTGAGGGGGGATCTTCTGGAATCAGAAATATTGTATATTATTGGTTGTTCTGTATTTTAATAAGTATGTATTTACAAAAAAAAGTATTTAAAGTATTCTATCAGTTATTTAACTGTGGAAGTCACAAACTCTAGTACCAAACAGCTCTGTTGATTCATTGGCAGTATGTCTGCTCCAGTACCTGAAGGTCGTGCGTTCGATTCCCACCCAGGATAAACACTATGTGGTATAAACAAATGTTTGTTCTATGTCTGGGTGTTCTGTATTTATTATAAGAATGTATTTACAACAAAAAAAGGTATTTAAAGTATTCTATCGATTATCACGATGTTTTCATCACCGGCAACTCAAGCTCAGTTGGGGGTTGAACCCACACCCTTCAGCGTGCGAACCGACCGCGCTAAACACTGAGCTATCATTGCTATAAAAACCTGTTACTGCGTATACCTTACAATGTCGAAAAATTACGAGCATTTTAAAAATTCGTTTACTTACCTCTATGCCCTTGTGATGACGGATGCGGCACATTATGCTGATAGTAAGGGTAGTATTTCTCACTGCACGGCCGCCATTGGTCTTCCTTCGGCCCGACATAGCACCTGAAACAAATTAATACAGACTTTTGTATACAATGATAGCAAGAAAAAGAAGGGGAAAAAAGAAAAAATAAAATAAGTAAAATTACACTGCTGAGGCCTACGGCAAATAAATCACTAATTATTTATCGATATTTGATTAAATCTTTCACCGACCGCTGTACCCACGCGTGTACAGCTTTTTGATGGGTGATTGCGTTCTACCTGTCTGCGCTACTATTAAAATTATAATTTTTATATTTTTTTACTATTAAATAATTTGAATTTGGAATTGGGAAGTGGGATAGGAATTGGGAAGTGGGATTGGGATTAGGATTGAGAAATGGGATTGGGATTTAGGAAGTGGGATTGGGATTGGGAAGTGGGATTGGGATTGCGATTGGGAAGTGGGATTGGAATTGGGAAGTGGGATTGCAATTGGGAAGTAGGATTGCGATTGGGAAGTGGGATTGCAATTGGGGAGTGGGATTGGGAAGTGGGATTGGGGCGTGGGATTGGAATTGGGAAGTAGGACTAGGATTGGGGGGTGGGATTGGGATTGGGGAGTGGGATTGGGAAGTGGGATTAGGATTGGGGATAAGGATTGGGAAGTGGGATTGGGAAGTGGGATTGGGATTGGGAAGTGGTATTGGGAAGTGGGATTGGGATTGGGGAGTGGGATTGGGAAGTGGGATTGGGATTGGGAAGTGGGGTTGGGATTGGGGATTGGGATTGCGATTGGGAACTGGGATTGGATTTGGGAAGTGGGATTGGGACTGGGAAGTGGGATTGGTATTGGGAATTGGATTGCAATTGGGGAGTGGGATTGGGAAGTGAGATTGAGTTTGCGATTGGGACGTGGGATTGGAATTGGGAAGTAGGATTAGGATTGGGGAGTGGTATTGGGATCGGGAAGTGGGATTGGGCAGTGGGGTTGGGAAGTGTAATTGGGATTGGGAAGTGGGATTGGGATTGGGCAGTGGGATTGGGAAGTGGGAAGTGGGATTGGTTTTGGGAAGTGGCATTAGGATTGGGACGTGGGATTGGGATTGGAATTGAGAAGTGGGATTGGGATTGGGAAGTGGGATTGGGCAATGGGATTGGGAGGTGGGATTGGGATTGGGAAGTGGGATTGGGAATTGGGATTGGGAAGTAGGATTGGGATTGGAATTGGGATTGGGAAGTGGGATTGGATTGGGAAGTGGGATTGCAATTGGGAAGTGGGATTGGATTTGGGAAGTAAGATTGGAATTTGGAAGTGGGACTGGGATTGGGAAGTGGGATTGGATTTGGGAAGTGTGATTGGGATTGGAATTGGGGAGTGGGATTGGGATTTGAGAAGTGGGATTGGGATTGGAATTGGAATTGGGAAGTGGGGTTGGGATTGGGGATTGGGATTGCGATTGGGAACTGGGATTGGATTTGGGAAGTAGGATTAGGATTGGGGAGTGGTATTGGGATTGGGATTGGGAAGTGGGATTGGGCAGTGGGATTGGGAAGTGGGATTGGGAAGTGGGATTGGGATTGGGCAGTGGGATTGGGAAGTGGGATTGGGAAGTGGGATTGGGATTGGGCATTAGGATTGGGACGTGGGATTGGAATTGGGAAGTGGGATTGGGATTGGGAAGTGGGATTGGGCAGTGGGATTGGAATTGGGAAGTGGGATTGGGATTGGGAAGTGGGATTGGGCAGTGGGATTGGGAAGTGGGATTGGGCAGTGGGATTGGGAAGTGGGATTGGGATTGGGAAGTGGGATTGAAATTGGGAAGTGGGATTGGGAATTGGGATTGGGAATTGGGATTGGGAAGTGGGATTGGGATTGGGATTGGAACGGGGAAGTGGGATTGGAACTGGGAAGTGGGATTGTAATTGGGAAGTGGGATTTGGGTTTGTAATTTGGAATTGGGAAGTGGGATTGCAATTGGGAAGTGGGATTGGGATTTGGAAGTGGGATTGGGATTGGGAAGTGGGAAGTGGGAAGTGGGAAGTGGGAAGTGGGAAGTGGGAAGTGGGAAGTGGGAAGTGGGAAGTGGGAAATGGGAAGTGGATTGGGATTTGGGAAGTGGGATTGGATTTGGGAAGTGGAATTGTTTTTGGGAAGTAAGATTAGAATTGGGAAGTGGGATTGGATTTGGGAATTGGGAAATGGGACTAGGACTGGGAAATGGGATTGGAATTGGGAAGTGGGATTGGATTGGGAAGTGGGATTGCAATTGGGAAGTGGGATTGGATTTGGGAAGTAAGATTGGAATTTGGAAGTGGGATTGGATTTGGGAATTGGGAAATGGGACTAGGACTGGGAAGTGGGATTGGAATTGGGATTGGGAAGTGGGATTGGATTGGGAAGTGGGATTGCAATTGGGAAGTGGGATTGGATTTGGGAAGTAAGATTGGAATTTAGAAGTGGGACTGGGATTGGGAAGTGGGATTGGGATTGGAATTGGAATTGGGAAGTGGGATTGGGATTCGGAAGTGTGATTGGGATTGGGAAGTGGGATTGAATCTGGGAAGTGGGATTGGATTTGGGAAGTGGGATTGGAATTGGGAAGTGGGATTGGGATAGGGAAGTGGGATTGGGATTGGGAAGTGGGATTGAATTTGGGAAGTGGGATTGTATTTGGGAAGTGGGATTGGAATTGGGATTGGGAAGTGGGATTGGGATTGGGAAATGGGATTGGATTTGGGAAGTAAGATTGAATGCTTTTTTAGTATGTTACCATGGTTTGTTGAATCCTTCACTGTATCCGCATCTATGTGACGGAGCGCAGCAATAGTCCCAGGACCCTAAAAATAGTTACGATAATAATTATACAAACCTACAATGTAAAAAAACCGACTCCATGGCCCTTAGGCCAACTAAACGCACAGCTCCAATGAAACAGCGAGGTTTCCGAGTAAACGAAAATATCATCGATGTATACAATTTTTAGATTTTTGTTGATTTTTTAAAAACAGCTAGATCTATTTCGATAAAATTTATGTGGGATCACCTCTGAAGTATGATCTACAAAGCAAAAAAAAACTGTTGCCATTGTTTTGCTACTCAAAGTTATCTGTATCGCCGCAATGGTCATGGAGAGGCGTTATCTCTTACCATCAGGAGAGCGTCTCGTTCGTCTCATTACTTTTAAAAAAAAAGAAAGGATGGTAGTAACCACTACCCACCACCAAATGTCGTCAAGACTACTCATGTAACAGCTATGATAATAGGAAAATATGATGGCTACCTATTTCTCCGCCTTCCGGCTCGCAAGCCCAGTGGCCCACGATGTGGTTCTGAGCACAACTAGTGCCGGTTCTACACGGGAACCCCGACACGGTGAATTGACGCCATGAGACTTCCACTGAAAGTTAATATCGTTTTTGATTATGACAAATGTTTTGGTAATAATAGAAAATACTGAGTTTTTTTAAGACACAAAATCATTGCGCTCATTTATGAGGGCAAAAATACCAATTACTAATTTTTCTTTACTAAAATTGCAAAACACATTAGCTGTACGATGTAAAAATGTGATTTTAACATCTGCATAAATATGTTCACACTTTATCCGAATCAGTCCTTTTTTTAAAATTATCCCACTGTTGGGTGCAGGTCTCTTCTTATTGTTAGAAGGGTAGGATCATAGATCACTACGCTGCCCAAGTGCGGGTTGGCAGATTTCAAACATCTTTGAAAACTTTTTTAAAATCACACTCTGACATGTAGGTTTCCTCATGATGTTTTCCTTCACCGTTCGAAGTCATCAGATACATCTTGCAATATACTAAATAAACTAAAACGTAAATGTAGCGTAGGATGCCCTGAGACTCGATGGAGTGACGATATACGTTAGGACAGCTGGCGGTTAATAGAAGCGATAAGCCGTGCTGAGTGGCGTGTTGTGGGGCATTTATGTATAACTAACAGTGGACTACGATAAGCTGATGATGATGATGATGGTACAAACAGCTTTTTCGCATTTGTAGCTAGATTACTCTTAAATTTTCAGTGTATTAGTCACTTGTGCAAATTGTTATGAGTAACATATAAACAAACAAATAATCGTTGTACTAATAAACAATTAAAAAAACAAAAAAATAACCATAAGAACACCTGTAACCTGAAATGAAAAAAGGAAACAAATAAATACATTACTAAGTATTTTATAATAATAATAAAACTATAAGAAAAACTACAAAAAATAATTTAATTTTAGGTAAATGTGCATTTTGTCTATTACTATCTGTTTTGTGATTATGTTTAAAATTACAGACAATCCAAAATACAAAAAAACACTTAAAACGTTGGGGTATGTTAACTATTCCTAAAATGTCGTGTTATGTTGAGGTGAGCCCCTTTTTGTAACTGTCTGTCTCTGTTTGTTTATTAAACAAAATGAAACTATTTTATTTCTTTCTTTCTTAATTTCTAATTCAGAATAAATGAAAGTTATACTTACATGGTCCCCCTTCTTTCTCGCCCTGATGAATAGGTCTTTCAGGCCTTTGATTCGGTCTATTATCTGGCAAATAACCTGGCCTGTCCCCATAACCTGGCTTAATACCAGAATCGATTGGTTTCACTGGATAAGATTCAGTTGGTCTAAAACCTGGTTTGTACGGTCCTGGTAGAGGTCTCGAATCTGGCCTGGAATCTGGTCTATTATCCGGCCTACGATCAGGTCTGAAATCTGGCCTTTGTTCCGGCCTAAAAGGTTTGTAACCTTCGTTTTCCGTTGGTCTCGGTGGAGGTGGTCTATAACCAGGCCTATTCTGTTCGTCTGGTCTAAACCCCGGCCTGAAAGGTTTTTCGGGTCTGTAACTTGGTCTGTAAGGTTCTTCTGGTCTGTAATCTGGTCTATTTTCCGGTCTATAACCAGGTTTGTAATCATCAGGTGGTTCGTAATCGGGATTGAAACTGGATTCTGGGTAGGAACCTGGTTTATGACTTGGATAAGAATCGTCCGGTTTGTATCCACTAGGTTCGACTGGGTAGGGTTTGTCCGGGCCGCTTGGTGGAGGGTAGTGGGGTGTGTATTCCGGTTCTGGGCGTGAATGATAGCCAGGACCGCTTGATGGTCCCGAATCAGATATGTATGGTGTATCTGTAAAAAAGAAAAGAATTTAGTTCATTAAATAAAAGCAGCTCTGAAAGCGCTGTTTAGGGTTTCGTCTTATTTATTTATTATTTAGGATAACCTGGTTTTCCTAATCGCTTATGTCATTCAGATCCGTTTCAAGAAAGAAGTAAGAAACATTCGTACGTACATTTTTTTAGACGGTACAGGTTCGCGTTTGACCACATCCTGCCTGATGTTAAGCAGCGATGTGGTCTAGGAATGAACACGCTTACCTAGAAGGAACCTGTTTACTTCTGATTTGAAGACACTCCTATTATCCTTTTCGGGAAACACAGGCTCCAGCAAAGAGTTCCACATCCTCGCTGTGCGTATAAAGAATGTGGATTTGAAGCGCTTAGTGCGCACATGGGGGACGTCCACTATGTACGGGTAATACTTTGGCCGCGTCTGTCTGGCCGTCCAGTAGTAAAAAGGCGCAGGAGGAACCAAGTCGTGCAACTCCAAGGCACAATCCCTGAAAAGTATCTGGTAGAAAGCCGATAGACAGGAGAACTTACGTCGATGCTCAAGTCTTTGCAGCTGAGACTTGACCAAAGTCTCGGCTGCTAAAACCTATCAACCTCTTAGCGCGCCTCTCGACTGACTCCAGGGCCTCGAGCTGGGGCATGGCAGATCCGTACATCATCATCATCATTTCAGTCGTAGGACGTCCACTGCTGGACATAAGCCTCCCCCATTGACTCCCACATAGACCGGTTGGTAGCGGCTCCCATCCAGCGCGTTCCTGTGATCTTTATTAGGTCGTCTGTCCACCTTGTGAGTGGACGTCCTACGCTGCGCTTGCCGGTTCGTGATCTCCACTCCAGAACTTTGCAGCCAACTTTGCACTTCAACTTGCCGATTCTCTGGACTATGTCGATAAACATTATGATATTCATGCGATCTATTTGTTAAGAGTCTAATTGTTTATCTTACCTGGAGGACCGGAAGGTGGGTCGGAAGGTCCGGATGGGTCTGGCAAATATCCGTTTCCAGACGGACCGGATGGAAAATCTTCTGGTGGGGTGTGGATTGGATGAGGTATTTCTGGTGACGATTCGCTGAAATATAAAAAGTTGAAATACATTTTGTTAGAGATTTGATTGATTGATTAAATCGTTCTCTGTACAAAATGCTTCTATAAGATTGACGACTTTCTGAAGGAAACATTTAAAAAAATATATTTGACACAAGCGGACACCTCGCGTTTTCACCTGCGTAGTTCCCGTTCCCGTGGAAATATAGGGATAAAAAGTAGCCTATGTCACCCGGGGATAGAGAAGCTTCCCAACGGTGTAAGAATTTTTGAAATCGGTCCAGTAGTTTCGGAGCCTATTCAATACAAACAAACAAACAAATGTTTCCTCTTTATAACAGATAGATAGATTTATGATATTGACATCCATTCTAATTTATTATTAATACTATTATTACTTTAACATTGATTAAATTTGCTATTATTAATTTGACATTAAATGACGTAATTTGAATTATATTGCAAAAAAAGATGTGACAACATTTGTACGCTCATTGAGGCTAAGACATGATGAAATTTTTGTGACCTAAGACCAATACTTTGCAACCACTCACGGTTATGCAAATAAATAATATTTTGTTTTGTCAAACTCACTCGCTATGCACTCGTCGCCAGCAACGCGAGTTAAACAAATCGAACGCAAACAGCCAATCATCTCCTGAATGCACATAATCGACGTCTTTCTGTAAGTCAAAGAGACGTATCTCTGACAGAAGGCAGTTGTCACTGTCAGGAAGAGCGTGGTCACTGAAAAAAAAACAATATTTTAAATGTAAAAATTCTAAGTGGCTTCATGTTATATCTGAAAAAGCGAGTCGGCTTACTTCATACCAAATTTCATCAAAATCGGTCTAGTCGTTTGTGCAACAAAAATACAATCACACTCACAAATTTTAATAATTTTTCGACATCGATTTTCCAAATTTTTTAGTGATTACAAAATAGGGGTGTATAGAGTCGACACTACTTTGGCATGACTGGACTTGACCGAGACTGGATTTTGATTGTAACTAAAGATGTTAAACATTGTCCACAGAGTTATGATCTTAGCCCAATGGTTTTTGGGCATATGGGAGATGTATACAACCTTTAACTTACTTGTAAGAAAAGCTGAGGCATTTGAATGGGGCTTCGGTGCAAGCGTTACTGCAAGATTGTTCGTCTTTGACGCGTGCGTGACCGCGCGTAGCCGACGGCGTCAGTTTCGCTGCCTTGTCGTACTGGAGATAGCATTCTGTAAATAAATATATAAAATATAAATATCACAGGACGTTACACACAGCGCCATCTGGCCCCAAACTAAGCAGAGCTTGTGCTATGGAAGACAGATAACTGATAGAATACTTAAATAGTTTTTTTTTGTAAATACATACTTATAATACATACAGTACACACAGACACAGAACAAACATCGATGTTAGTCACACAAATGTTAGTCCTGAGTGGGAATCGAACCCACGCCATTCAGCTCTCGAAGCAGAGATACTACCAATGAACCAACAGGGCTGTCAAATAGGTGTTTTATTTGATGTACTACGTTGGAGAGTTATTTGTCGCGAGTGTCTAGTATTGAATCAATTGCTACACCCTGATTTATAACAAATCTCACTGATATAATTATCATGGGGCGTCTTTTTTATCCGATTGCCAAGTAAGGGTTGTTTTTCGCGCGTATCTTGTATGTATGTAATTTTTACAACTAGACAAAGCGACACAACAAACAAATCTGCAAAAGAAAATCAAGAAAAAAACATTTTTTTTTCTTGATTTCCTCTTAATCCTCTTTTTTTTTATGGTTGACAGGCCAGGAATTTGACCACAGCTCACCTGATGTTAAGTGAAGGTGTGGTCGAAGATGGTAAAACACACCTAGCCTGGAATGGAACTGGCTCTCAAGTGAGGCTGCCGGAACAAACCGTTAGATGCTTGGCGGCAGATTTTCAACTTGAGGGTGGTAGCTAGCCAGCCGAGTACTAGAAAGTACCCTACCACCATGCAATCGTTTCTTCAGTTTCCATAATAATATAAAATTTGTTGTCTCTATTTTAATTTAAATCTTTTTATTTTATGTTTTGTCTGTAGTTATTCGTTGTAGTTCTAGTGTCTTATAAAAATAGAAAAAAACTTTCTTTGTTTTTCCAAACAGCCGAATGGAAAAAAATCGTTATTTCGTCTCAATAACCCAAGTGTCCTTAGGGCTTAAAAAAAATCAAGATGGTCAACTTTTGCCTCGAAATAGTTTTTAATAAGGGAAATTAAAAGGGGAATACAAAAATATGTTGAAGTTATATGTTTAAATTTATTTGGTTGTAAAAGTATGTTTCTTTTATACATATAGCTATTTTAATAAACGCCTAGCTTGTCAACCAAAAAAGAAATACGGCCTTACCTCCATTATCCTTGACATCGTTGGCATGGGGCTCACAACCCCTGCCGTAGTTCCCCCTGGCATACAATTCGTACCCCCTCGCGCGCCTGGCGCCGTCCCCCGACAGGGACGGAGTGGGGGACGAAGTAAGTATACAGTTGTGGAGCTCCTCGCCTATAGTCGGGGCGTCGAACCTGAAATAATACGTAGGATTTTTGGACAGGCTAGGTGTTCCGTTAATATTGAATAATATTTCACTTTCTACTTAGTCTTAAATTAAGCAAAGCGGACCTATGGGAACTTACTACGGGAACCGGATAACTAACAAATAGAATACTCATTTTTATTTTTTGTAACATTTAAGAAACAACTTTTACTTGGTGGTAGTTCTTCTTAGCAGGAGGTGGTCTAGGTAGGCACCACCGCAGTACCAGATATTCTGCCGCCAATAATTTTTTAAATTAATGTAAAAGTTTTTTGTCATGTCATTTTCAGTCAGGTACAGTTGTCAGGTACATTATTTTGACATGTAATCAGTGTTTTAACACCCATTTAATGACATGTTTAAAATTTTGAAGTGACTTGTAACAATATTGGTGTTATCAATAAAATATTTGTATTTGTATTTGTAATTAAATAAAATTCGGTCAATAATATACCCCGGATTTCAAATCATGCTATTGTCATACAATTCTCGACTTTATACTAATCTTATTTCTTCGCACTAGAGCGAGTGGAATCTGATTTTTTTTCTGGCAAGGCGTGCTCTTAACTTAACCGTAAGTTAGAAACCACTGGAAATATTACCGAAAGCTGAAACCTCTGCAAAAGAACCCTTGAGCCCGAATGCATTCCGCCTCGCATGCTCCCAGTCCAGCTACAGTCAGCGGGGCTTGCACCGCCGACCCCGCTACTGTCGTATCCGATCGCACGTGGTAAAAGCATTCTAGAACAAGAAAGAAAAAAAAACTTTGAAGAATTTGAAGGTAGGTAGATCGATAGATAACTCTTTATTGTTAAGATTACAGAAACAGAATTAATACAAACGTTGAATCAAAATGCAAGAGTTGACGACCTTATTACTTAAACGATCTCTACCAGGCAACTTTTGTACATCATTCATCATCATCCTCATGTTTTTTTTTTTATGTGACAATTAATGAGACGAACGAGACGCTCTCCTGATGGTAAGAGATAACGCCTGCTCATGACCATTACAGCGATACCCAGAACTTTGAGTAACAAAACAAAGTCCAGGGCATCGCTGCTTTGGTGCTCATTACTTTGAGATTTTCGATGGTTAGTCTCAACAGCCCAGTAATTTCGCTAGCTACCCTTCAAACCGGAACACAGTAATGTTTACACACTAGTGCTTGGCGGCAGAATATCTGGTACTGCGATGGTACCTACCTAGATGACCTCCTGCTAAGGAGATCTACCACCAAGTACACCTAACAATGTCCGCCGTAGGACGTCCATGACGTAGGCGGTCTTTATTAGTTCGCCTGTCCTACGCTGCGCTTGCTGGTCCGTGGTCTCCACTCCAGAATTTTGCGGCCCCATCGGCCATCAGTTCTGCGTGCTATGTGCCTTGCTCATTGCCACTTCAATTTGCTGATTCTCTGGGCTATGTTAGTTACTTTAGTTCGTCTACGGATCTCCACATTTCTGATTCGATCTCGTAGGGAACTTTTGTATAGGATGTGCTAACAAGGGAATCATAATCTACATGTGTACAAGTAAATATTTAAAACTTTTATTGAGGGAGTTGTGAAAAAATATGTAAACGGCCATTTTGTACCGGCGGCCATCTTGAAATGATTTTCATGAAACATAGCTAAGAACACTCCCGACTAATTCACCTTTCAAACAAAAAAAATACAAAATCAAAATCGGTTCATCCGTTCGGGAGCTACGATGCTACAGACACACATACACGTCAAACTTATAACACCCCGTCGTTTTTGCGTCGGTGGTTAAAAAAAAGACAAATCACAGTTACAAAATAGGGTCTCATCTCAGCGTAATGCTGGTAAGAACAAGACTTACCACTCTCAATCCAGGGGGTGTGGGTAGCAACAGAGCATCCTTGGTTCTGTGGCATGGCATATACATCAGAACCGCTGTCGGTTGAGAGATCCGACCCGTGAAACGGACGCTCACTCAGGAAGCAGTTATCAGATCCTCTGGCGTTGGAATACCTGATCAAAAAAGTTTGTAAAAAAGCTATTTTTACGTTAATGAAGAGACCAAGACGAAGGATCGACTTCTAGAAGAGACAACGCATGCCCATGATCATTGCAGTAGTACTAACAACTTTGAGTAACAAAGCAATGTCAAGAGCATCGCTGCTTTGGCACTTAATACATTCGATGGTTAGTTTGTGAAGGAAAACATCGTGAGGAAACCATAGCATGGTGTTTTATAATACTCGGCTGGCTATCTACCACCCTCAAATTGAAAATCTGCCGCGAAGCACCTAACGGTGTGTTCCGGTAGCCTTACTTCAGAGCCAGTTCCATTCCAGGCTAGGTGTGTTTACCATCTTCGACCACGCCGTCACTTAACATCGGGTGAGATGTGGTCAAACACCTATAAAAACCTACTCCTCAAACTAGAATGGTCATGCTTACACACACCACTGTTGGGCGGCAGAATTTATCTTGCTGAGGGAGTCTTTGCAACCTCCTTCTAAGGAGATCTACCGTGGTACGATACATTCTAGCATTTGGCAGGAAAGCTACAGCCCAGAAATAAAAAATACTCGTATGCTGCGTAACGGTATGTTCCAGCATCCTTATTTGAGAGTCGGTTCCCATTCCAGACTTGGTGATCCATGTTCGACAACAACAACGTCAACTAACATCAGTGACCTGACCAGAAAAAAGTTGACTTCCAATAATTTATTTCTTATACCACAAGTGTGTTAAAAATACCTTAAAATGTTCTCCCTCACCTGTAGCTATAAGAAACACATTTAAACTCCTTTTCTCCGAAGCAAGCAGCTTCGCATGTCACCACACTTTTGGCTATCAGGGACCTTCTTACAGCTCCCGTACTTAAAGACATGCCGGGACGACGCCGGGAGAAGCAATCTGAAAAAAACATTTCACTTATTATTCATTTTAATCATAACTACTTTCACAATTTTAAAGACAAAAGTTAAAAAACTTAACGAGTATATTTTATTTGGTGATCCATTTAAGAGATTCTGCCATCAAGCAGTAGTGTGCACATTGGGTGCTGTACAATAATAGGGCTAATAACTGCAATAGTTATATTATCTACTGCAGCGGTATAACTATTGCGGACAAGATCTCTCCATCATGAGAACATCTCGTTACTTTTTTTATGGTTCACAGGCTAGGGGTTTAGGGCTCACATGACGTTAAATGATGGAGTGGTCGGAGATGGTAAAGACATCCAGCCTGGAATAGAACTGAGGCTGCGCTTCGTAGCTAGCCAGCCGAGTTCTAGAAATTACTCTACCACCATACTATCGTTTTTCATGATGTTGTCTTTACTAGCAGCTTAAACTCATTGTCGGAATTTGATACCACGACCCCCGTCATATCAACCGACTATTCTGACCACTACTTAATCATCTACATATATTAAACTTCTCCGAATTTTATCCATACAGTTAAAAATCTAACCTTTAGCAGTGGAGTCTTCATTTCTGTCAGAAGCTTCGTAGTAAGTCTTTGGTACATCTTCGTCAATACCATTTGTTACCCCGGAAACATTCCATCTTCCTTTCTTCCAGGCTCCATATCCATACCTATGCAAACTTTTTCCAACCCCATAAAAATCTTCTTCAGAAGATTCTTTACCTTCATCTCTTCCCGAAGGATCATCAAAATCATTCCCTGGATGATAAATGAAGTCATGGTGATCAAAATGTGTATCGTCGTCTACATGGTATTCGATTCCGTGTTTATCATGGTCTCTATGGCCGTGGCTAGGGTGGTGGTGGAAGTCAAAATCGTTTGCATCTTTAGGATTAGATTCAAAATATTTTCTTAAATTTTTGCCTAAGGAATAGTAGTTAAAATCACTTTTGTCTATGCCGTGATCGAAATGATCTTGTCTATCGTAAGACTTGACTCCATAGGTAGGTCGTTCGCTGGTCAAACCCCAATGACTGATGGATTTGTGGTAGTCGTTTCGGTTTTTGTAATATTGCGATCCACCGTACAAGCCTCCGTACTGGCCCCAGTTTTGCTGATCTTCGCCCGGCTTTCCTATACCTGTGAAGTTTAAAACAAAAAGTGTTAATTCGCATCCATTATCAGTGCGGAGTAAATTTTTGCAAAAGTAAAATGGATTTCAAGCAGTGCTTATCAAATAAACGCCGTTGTCAGTCTTGTATTTACAAAGTGAGTCATCACTTTTTAAAAATGCGATAAGCTTAGGTTTCATGATGATTAAAGCAAACTTTTTAAGCAGAAATGCTCTAGAAATCTTCATACAGATTAAGTATTTTTCTTACTTAAAATTACTTTAAGATGATCTCATTAATCTCAGATTTAAATAAAGCAAATGTTGTTTTAATAATACAAAAACGAACTGCGCTGTAATATTATTCATACCAAGTACTAACTATAAAAATTACTCCATTTGGAAAATGATTTCTGGACAAGAATTAAACCAGTTTTGTACCAATGATTTGTTTAGAGTTTCATACCTCTAGCTTTTCGGTTAAAGAAAACATTCCAAAGAATCCTTCGTCATATTCGTAGAAGAAATTCAAAAGCCATATGTAAATTTGCTAAGACGCTATGATACAGGGTGCTGTAGTATCGTTTAATCATCCTTTAAAATTGGACATTAACCTAGCAATGACATTTTGAAGTCAGATTTTGTAAGAAATGTGGAGAGCCAATTCTCTTAGTGCAAATAAAAGACCTATCGTTACTGCATCAGTTTTTATCATAACCTTTACCTGGGTCGTCTTCGAAATATACTAGGAATGATAACTTTCTATTGCTGTTTTTTTTTTAATTTGATCACATTTTTTATTTATGACAGGGCAGACATTTGACCACAGCTAACCTGATGTGATTTTCCACTTGAGTAAGTGGGTAGTAGCCAGATAAAAAGTATCTCACCATCATGATTTTCTTACAATATTTTCCTTCACAGTTCAAGCTCGAAGTTGGGATTTGAACCCTCGAACAGTGTCATGCAATCCTAATGTATTAACCACTGAGGTGACATCACTTCAAACGCGGTTAAAACGATTATTTATTGCTTCAGAGTTGTAATGTAGGTGGTCAGGGGAATTTAAAAAAAGACTAACGATAAATAGGGACTTTCGTATAATTCGATATTTCACAAATCAATGAAGAAGCCACAAGGATTCACACTTTCTTTAATCCGTATTCAACTTACCAATCTGATAAGGAATGAACCGATCTTCGTACCTCCTATTTCCACCTTTATACCCCTGATAAGAAAACTCATCCCTTCTTCCCCCTACCCAATCATTTCTATCTCTCCACCCATCTACCCTATTTCGATTTCGATCATTCGGATCCAGCCTATTTGGCCGATTTCTATCGTCCCGGTCTTTGGACGATAAGAAACCAGAATGCAAAAGTCCCGGCCCGCGAAGAGTTTCAGGACAGTTAGGCTCCAAGCTATTCCGGTCGACTTCGTAAAAATCGTAGTCCTTGTCTTGAACAAAGTCTCGACGAAGGTCAAAAGCCTCTATTGGCTTAGACATCAACTCGCAGAGACCTTTCCCGCGGAAAGATGGGTCCAACCTGGAAGAAGAAAATTCTAATATTAGCATTTTTCGTATTACACAGCCTTGGTAGTTAGTTGATCAAAAAAACATTTACAAGTTTAATTCAATTTCGTACTATTACTAGACGTATTCTAGAGAGGAGTCAAATTAGCAAACGTAGTGTAGGACGCCCTGAGTGATGGTGTACGTAGGACGGCTCACAGTGGCTAGAGGCGAAAAGTCAAATATTGGGCTAAGTGTCGTGGCTTAGGAGAGGCCTAAGCCCAGCAGTGGACTACAATACGCTGATGACGATGAAGGATGACTTTTTCCGAAATTCCTAAACAATTTAAAAAATAAAAGACGTGTGGCACTCGGGGACTGCCGCGGTAAAGCTATTGCATAGCATTACAACCAATGCCACCTAGAGGCAAGTTGCTGAACTAAAGAGACAAGCGTGATATTTCAAAAAAGTCATTAAAAGTTCTGCTATTCATCGATAGATGGCAAAACTAAAAAGTATCACCGCTGTGCCGGTGGGAGTGGGGGGTGTTAGGTTATTTTCGTTACGGAATTTCTGGATTCGGTCTCCACGCTCAAGGCCCGCGATAGAAGCTATGCAATAGCTTAAAAAGTCAAGTATTGAACAAGGTGAGTACACTGCTTTGCAGTTGCTCTAGAATCAAAATATGCTTTATTGTATCACTGTGTACAAAGATGTTGAATTTTCCACATAAATTTTGAGGTTATGTGAAAAAAGTGTCAATACAAAAGTTGTAGATCTTTTTATTACCTACAACTTAGTGATTTAGTTTTTTCCATAAGACTTGTAGTTTTACCGGAAACCGAGATAAACCGTTTTTTACCCTTAAACACCCACCCCCTTCCACTTCCCGACCTCAGATCACCCGTAAATTATTTTTCCTTTAATTTTTGTTCTATTCTCTTCCTTTTTCATCGGGTTTCATAATACTATTATTTTTTTGTTTTCATAGATTATCGACTCTGGTCTAATGGCACATGCATTTATAAACAACTAGCAACTCGCTCCGGCTTCGCACGGGAAAACAAAACTCGATTAACAATATAAATTTATGGATCCAGTAGTTTCGGAGCCTATTCAATACAAACAAACAAACAATCAAATATTTTCTCTTTCTAATAGTATAGATATATAGATATAGATAGATAAAATTCTAAACTTAAAAATTGACATCAAAATATTCTTTGAGATCATAAAATGTCTTAGAAATTAGCCAGTCTTTTAAGCCGCGTTTGAACTTGAAACCACATAATTTTTTTAGTTCTATGGGTGGTTGGTTGAAAACTTTAATGGCATAAGCAAATGTACTTCTTTCATCAATTCTCTAACCAAAGTTAGTGGATCTTTTTTTTTCTTTACTTTAGTTTTAGGCGTCTCGTCTTGAGCATTTGCCAATGTCAAGGGTTTCACATTTTCAAGTTTTAAAAGTTATGTAAGTTGCCTCGTAGCTATAGTTATAGTCAAAGTCCAGTCTTGGTCAAGTCTAGTCCGTGTCAGTCAAGTACAGTCATGCTTTAGTAAAGTAGTGGCGACTTTACTATAAAGCTTCGATGGAGTTTTGGAAGCAACACGAAAAGTCATGTTTCACCACATTATATCATTTTCCCACACTCGCGCTTGTGATCCGGCACTTTATGAATAAAACACCACCATATTTATGCATAAACACTCGATAAAACACTAGTTTTGGTTAAAAATACAACGGGGTGACACGACTCTTTCCGCGTTTCCGCCAAAACTCCTTAGTGGATCTTCACATCGTCTAGTGCGTAGTATCTTACTACCTACAGTTAAAATCTTTTCCTGCATATTCAAAGTACATTTACAAAGTTAACGATCTAACAAAATAATGCCTATACATTGCGTTCGTCGAATCTAAAGGGCTACTGCGTCCTCGAGCCGTATCTGGGTAAGCGATCACCATTGTAACTGTAGGACCTTGCCGCTTCTACTGATTGACCAGGGACGGCCACAGATGCAATGGGGGGCCAAGTTTGTGGAAATTTTAAAAGCATGGGGCTGATTTTTTGGTTTTGTCAATGAATTCACAATTCACACTAGCGAAATATGATTTGTAAACATTATTCAAAGTACTATCAGCGTAAAAACCATATGTTGCTACGCTTAAAATTAGGCCAACAAATACTTAGAAAAAATACATAGCTTGTAAATAACATAGAAATTTTTATCTCGAACCTGTTCAAACCTAGAAAAGTTTTTATAAATTCTGGTTGCCTCTGCGATATAAGTTCTTACTTAGCGCAGGGTAAGTAATGCTACAGAATCTAGTATGCTAATTATAAGGTTTAATAATTGATGTCGTATTATGGCAATAAACAAATTTATTTATTTATTTATTACTGTTTTATGTGTAAACCAAAAGTTGAAAAAAAAACAGAATAAAATAAATAAAAGAGCGTATATTATATGTGTGTGTGTGTGTGTGTCTGTCTGTGGCATTATAGCTCCCGAACGGATGAACCGATTTTGATTTCGTTTTTTTTGTTTGAAAGGTGAATTAGTTTGGAGTGGTCTTAGCTATGTTTGATGAAAATCGGTCAAAGATGGCCGCCGCCACAAATTGGCGGATCACATATTTTTTCAACAACTCTCTCAGTATGGGTATCAAAAATAGGTGTAGAATATTTAACATTGACAGCCCTATTGGTTAATTGGTAGTATGTCTGCTCCAAGAGCCGAAGGGCGTGGGTTCGATTCCCACCCAGGACAAGCATTTTGTGATATAAACAAATGTTTGTTCTGTGTCTGGGTGTACTGTGTGTATTATAAGTATGACTGTATTTACAAAAAAAACTATTTAAGTATTTTATCGGTTATCTGACTTCCATAGTACAAGCTTTGCTTAGTTTGGTATCAGATGGCGCTGTGTGTAATGTCCTATAATATTTATTTATAATAATATACATAGGTAAAAAAAATATGTAATTCAAAGGTCACGGACCCCGGTGTCTGGGGAGCGTAAAAATTTAAATTAAAAAAAAACATGGTTATCAAATAAAAGGGCTTGCTAGTAGAAAACCATACACCAGTCAGGGTTTTTTTGTAATTTTTAATTTATCTTGTTTCATGTAGCCTTTTCACATTCTGAATACGTCCCTGCGCTACTAACCAAACAATAATCTGCATAAAAGATGATGTGAATCCGCATCACAGCATGGCGGCCTAAATATTGTACTAACTAGCATAATTGGGCTAACGCAAGGTTATGCTAGTAATAAAGTTGTACTACATCACAATAGCTAGTATTGTAATATAGTCATATTACTAGCTAGTAGGCCTTATTACCAGAGTGTCGTTGAGGTACCACTGCAGTAACAGATACTTTTTTTTTTTTATGGTTGACAGGCTAGTTGTTTGACCACAGCTCACCTGATGTTAAGTGAAGGTGTGGTCGAAGATGGTAAAGCACACCTAGCCTGGAATGGAACTGGCTCTCAAGTGTGGCTGCCGGAACACACCGTTAGATGCTTGGCGGCAGATTTTCAACTTGAGGGTGGTAGCTAGCCAGCCGAGTACTAGAAAGTACCCTACCACCATGCTATGGTTTCCTCACGATGTTTTCCTTCACCG
This sequence comes from Biston betularia, assembly GCA_905404145.2. NCBI lineage: Eukaryota > Metazoa > Arthropoda > Insecta > Lepidoptera > Geometridae > Biston > Biston betularia. The sequence goes on along the minus strand of FR989889.1, from coordinate 4,108,292 downwards.
GCAGCTCAAGCTCATTGTTGGGGTTTGAACCCACGCCCTTCGGCATGCGATCCTACCGCGCTAAGGACTGAGCTATCATCGCTACAGAAGCCACAATACTGTGTTACAGTTTGAACGGTACTGCAACTAGCGAAATTATAGACCTATCGAAACGGAAAACCGTCAGAGCCTCGATCACGAAAATTTATCAAACTCGTATCGTAAAGGTATTTTAAAAAAAAATTAAATTAATAAATAAAGATTATTAATTTAATGGGGTTTAGTCACGCAGTGACTATGTCACTCCCGTAATACACTAAACGACAATTTTTTTAATTTTTTTTTACTTATAACTTATACACTACTTTTATATACTTTTAACAGCATTTTGGCTTCCTCTGAAGCTGGTGAAGCCAAAATGCTGTTACAACACCCTACATCATAAGCAATACTATGGACACCACTAAACAAATCTTGCCTTTGCGCCTCGTTCCGGACACATTCCATCAGCACATGATGCACGTCTTCCACGATCTCACATGCAGTGCAGTTCGGTGAATCTGTCACTCCCATCAGGTATTTAAACTTGTTTGATAGAATGTGTCCGGACCGAAGTCTCATCAACAGTACGATATGCCTTCTATTTATATTTACATCGTTAAACCACGGGTAGCGAGGAGGCTGACTTTTTTTTTTTTTTTAATGGTTGACAGGCCAGGTGTTTGACCACAGCTCACCTGATGTTAAGTGAAGGTGTGGTCGAAGATGGTAAAGCACACCTAGCCTGGAATGGAACTGGCTCTCAAGTGAGGCTGCCGGAACACACCGTTAGATGCTTGGCGGCAGATTTTCAACTTGCACCGGCACCTCAAGCTCATTGTTGGGGTTTGAACCCACGACCTTCGGCATGCGAACCTACCGCGCTAACCACTGAGCTATCATTGCTACAATTGGATTTTTTGGATTGTCCTATCGTAAAGGTATCGAGTCCTCGACAGCATACAAAGCTGTACAAATCTCATACACATTTTTGTCGATGTCGATACAAATAAGTAAGTCGTTCGTGATCGTGGCTGTGATGTTTCAACGATAAACGTTTGTGCGAAGAGCCCTATGTAAGTGGAATTAGATACTAACAATTATCTTTACCTACGCTTTGAACAATATAATGAATGCGTAGCAAAAGTCTGTCATGTTATCATACGCGCTTGTAAAACATAATGAGACAATGTTCCACATGAATACCGATAGCCATCGTTCGCCATTGTCTGCTGGAATGACTTAATTCTACAAGACTTGGCATTCCAAGAAACTTATGGGTAATTACAATTAAAAAAACCGACTCCATAACCCTAAGCCCAAACACGGCTAGGTTTCAGGTTTAAAGATCAAAGTACTGAATCGATTATACATTTTTATGAGGTCCAGTTAGGGATGTGACATAGTTTTCACAGTTTTCACAGATTCACTTGGTGGTAGATTTCCTTAGCAGGAGGTCGTCTAGGTAGGTACCACCGCAGTACCAGATATTCTGCCGCCAAGCAGTAGTGTGCAAACATTACTGTGTTCCGGTTTGAAGGATACTGCAGCTAGCGAAATTACTGGGCTGTTGAGACTAACCATCTAGTCTCAAAGTAATGAGTGCCAAAGCAGCGATGCCCTGGACGTTGTTTTGTTACTCAAAGTTCTGTGTATCGCTGCAATGGTCATGGACAGGCGTTATCTCTTAACATCAGGAGAGCGCCTCGATCGTCTCATTACTTTTACATTAAAAAAAAATGTGACATAGAGGGGGGAAATCGATTACTAAATCATCGATTTTTCTCTCTTTAAAATAAATCGATTTGTAAAAAATCGAGTAACTAAAAAATAATCGATTTTTTTGTTGCATTTTTTGGTACATAATAACCAACCAACAATCTGTTGGTTATAAATCTGAAACACAAACCAAGTTTTTTTTCAGCTTAGATAATGAGGAAACTGAATAAAATTATCGATTTTTAATATTTATATACAGATGGCGCCATTTTTCGACTGACAAGTGACATTTCTTTTTTACGTTTAGTGACCGCGCGTTTTTTTCATTTATCGCACAGATGGCGCTGTTTACAAAATTCGATTAAAAAGTGTAGTTTGGCTACATTGGTTTAATCTAACAAGGCAAATCTTATCTTTTTAAAAAAAAAGTGAGTAAGTAATACAAAAATCGATTTTTATTATTTAGTGAATCGGTTATTAAAAAACGATTATTGGAATAAAATAAACGATTAATATTAGAATCGATTATTTTTGCACATCCCTAAGACCAATCTGAAAGATATCCTTTAAATAACAAGGAGTTGTTATTTAAAGGATATCGCCTTCCATCTGGGCCGCTGAGACTAGCCATCGAAAGTCTTAAAGTAATGAGCGCCAAAGCAGCGATGCCCTGGACATTGTTTTGTTACTCAAAGTTCTGTGTATCGCTGCAATGGTCATGGACGTTCGTCGTCGTCATTCGTCTCTTTACTATTTACATATTTTTTTTAAAGTACCCTTCCACCGTGCTGTGGTTTCCTCGCGATGTTTTCTTTCATCGGCAGCTCAAGCTAATTGCTGGGGTTTGACCCTTCGGCATGCGAACCGACCGCGCTAACCACTGAGCTATTATTACTAAAGCTTCTATGGCAATTACTGCGTAACAAATTCATAGTATTGTAGTAGTTATTTACAAAGTTAATTTAGTAAACTTCTCACGGCTTGTTCGCACCATTGTAGTTTCCTGGTCGATCAGCTAGCTAATTTTAATATTTATAGTGTTAATGTGAGAAGTCATGATTTTGACTTAAGCAGGAAATGTATGTTTAAGCTACATTCAAGGTATATATTTAGTTTATAAAATTCCACTTAACAGTCGTTTCAGTTACATCAGTTATAAGGACTTAAAATTTTACTAATTTGACAACAATTTATTAAATTAGCCAAATAATGCCATACTGCCTTGTCTTCACAAGGCAGTATGGCTTTATAGCTTTAGCCTGCCCGATGGGGCAAATTAAATTTAAAAAAAAAGGTCGTCTTTTTAATATTTATCTGTTGTTGTTGTCGTAGTGTTGTGTGTGTCAAAATAAAGGTTTTCTATCTTTCTTTCCTTTTCCTTCTTGTCGCGTCTAGATGGCACCACTCTCTGTGCTTGTTGCAGTCTATTTTAGCTTTATGTTGACTTTGTAGTAGTGTGCCAAATCAATAGATGACGCTCCTTTACAAGTATAAATTTTCGTTTGAGTTATCATCGCTACAAAGTTAGGTGAAGATGCGATCTTAAATGGAGCACGCTTTCCGAGATGAAATCGATTCACTTGCGCTTGATGACACCTTGAATCTATTCACCAAGGATCACCTATTTAGTGAATTCCACCGTTTAGCGGTTCGCACAATAAAATTGGGATCAAATAGTTTTGTTCGAGTTTTTAACTATGGAATAAGGTGAACTCACCGATAATTAAAACTTTCGCAATGGAACCTTCTTTCCTCCGCGCATTCCCGGCGACAATCTTCTAGTCTTTCGCATGGGACTACTCTTCTTACAAAACTTCGCAGAGCGCGCTGCCCAGCCAGCACTCTTCTGAAGCATGCTGGAAAAGAGTATAGAAAACAAATATTATATTGCATCACCAAAGTTACAAGTCATACTCCAATATTGTATAAAATAATACTAGCGATGTCAAAATGATACTAGCAATGTCAAAATATTACTAGCAATCTGAAAATAATACTAAAAATAATTAAAAGTGTGTAATGCGTATTTATTTTGACGTTAATTATATACCTTTATGAATATTTATTATGTTTGGTTATTTATCTATAGTGTTAGTATAATTTGTATTATTATAGGTATTTTTACATACATAACTGTCCTTACTAAGTTATGTGCGTATTGCAGTATCTTCTATCTACAAACGAGTGGACTATTTTATGAAGGAAAACATAATCAAGGTATTTACGACATGTACATTAAATTTAGACAAACGTGATTCGTAATTAAGATTGGAACGACCTAACATTAGTAGAAAGTATAGCATTCTGAAACATTTCTTTTGAAGCTTTTCTATTTTTTCAATGTGCACTTTATGGAAAGGAGACCATATAGGACTTCCATACTCTACCACCGATCTGACGAGAGCTGAGAATAAGTAAATGAGAGAGTTTGAAATCTTTAGGTAGTAGATCCGAGGAGCTGATTAGCTTTGGCAGTTATATGTTGTTACTTATGGTATTCAGCTATGGGGCTGTACCAAACAAAGCAATACACAGATGATACAAAGATTTCAGAACAAAGTACTCAGGGGCATATTGAGCGCACCTTGGTACATAGGAAACGACGACCTCCATCGGGACCTCAAAGTGGTCGCAAACATCATTAAAAAATACGCTGAAGCTCATGAAAATAGACTTCATCGACATGATGTCGAGGCTATCTGTTGTCGAGGAATAGGGATATAGTAAGAAGACTAAAAAGGACAAAATCTTTTGAGTTAGTGTATTAAGTTAGTAATGTCAGTGCAGTGAGTACTACATATTATAGAACACAAGAACAAAGCGTCTTCCCCTTAATAGAGACAGTAAGAAAAGTGTCGATGGACGCATTCTTCGTTTATACTCTACTTAGCAATTTATGTTATATTAAAGTTACTTATTAGTCTCAACTAGGTTAGATTGTAATAACAATGAGGTATCTAACAATAAACAGATACATCATTAGAAGGAAAATAATTATATGTTAATAATGGGCTCGAAAAGATAGTTGCTCGTCGAACAATATTCCCAAATCCCTTACAACATTAGATCTTGTAAGAACCTGACCGTAAATCATGTATACGTTTTAAAATTCAAAACGTAAAATCATGCTGATTGTTCCTCATCCTCATTCTGAATTTAATAACCTATGACCTTCCTTGGAGTTATAAAAACTAAAGCTAAAATAACTAGAAGTTGAGAATTTAATGATGTTTACATTTTTTACAATTATCACAATAAACCATACATGAAGAGTTAAAGCATAGATCTCACTAATTGACCACGGCATGGTACGGCAGATTTTAAAAGGCTATTATTAAATTACTTATAACTGTAAATGTTTTTCTTTATTAATTTCATAACACACAAAACAGAATGTATTAACATTAAATTCAATACGAATACACATTTAACACGTTCTTGTTTGTTTTTATATTTATCAACTGACTTGAACTTGCCTATGTTTTCTTTAATATGTTTTATTTAAGTAACAATTAATATTGTATGTCCGCAAGGACGAGACTGTTTATGAGTACTAGCATATGACTATTATAATCTAATATTGTTACACAGTTTTACACAATAAAAAAATGAATAGTTTCCGCAGCGCATGCGTTTTAAGAAATTTTATGGCAATTTTTTATACCTTGAGTTACATTATTGAAGTTTTAGTAAGGGTCTCTAATTTTTTTTAGTACTTAATATACGCTATGTTACTCGGGGATAAAGTAGCATTCTAATGATGAAAGAATTTTCGAAATTAGTTCAGTAGTTTTTTAATTTGTTTGCTACAAACACAAAAATCTAAAAATACAAATCTATCCTCTATCTATATAATATCAGTGTACATAGATGTAGATTGATATTACGTCAATATTAACCTACTTCTTATTTTTGTTACAAATAGGCTTGCGTTTGACTGCCATCTTGCTTGATGTTAAGCAAAGGTCTATGATGGAGCACGCTTGCCTGGAAGAAACCGAATCACTCGCGACTTGAAGGCACCCAGATTGTTTCTACCAGGGAACACCCACTCGGGTTGCAAATTCCATTACATTAAAAAATTTACCACATTCTGCCGTACTGTTTTATGCCGTCCTGTCAGTGAGTACCGGCCCTTACAAGTGACTGACAACTGGACAAAAAACTAACCTCGAGTGAATCCGTTAAGGATATGAATAGAGATGACCTACTGCCTTCATTGTGGTTTTCTCAATCGTGACATGATGATGAGCGCTTGTGAAAAGGTTGTTATTAAGACGTTGTTAGGGACGTAAAATAGTTTCGCAAATATTTTTTATTAATTATTAATTCCTAAGCAGCGTAAAAAATATGTATATCTTTGACCACACCACCAATTAACATCAAGTGAGCTATGGTCAAATATCTAGCTTATATACTGTAAACAAAACCCGGCCAAATACGAGTCGGACTCGCACACGAAGGGTTCTGTACCATTATGTATAAATACAGCACAAAAAATCACGTTTGTTGTTTGGGAGCCCCCTTAAACATTTATTTTATTACGTTTTTTAGTATTTTTTGTTTTAACGGCAACAGAAATACATCTACTGTGAAAATTTCAACTCTTTAACTATCATGGTTCATGAGATACAACCTGATGACAGACGGACAGACAGAAAGACAGACGGACGGACAGCGGAGTCTTAGTAATAACCCGTTTTACTCTTTGGGTACGGAAAAATGTGTTTTTGTGGCGATTATAACTCAGTAGGAAGCGCGGTCGGTTCACGCAAAGGCGTGGGTTCAAATCCTAAAAATGTTCTTCAATGTTCAAAGATAAAGGTAATTTATTTGTATACAATATGAGAAATTTTATAACTTTGGAATTCAAAGAAATAAAAGAAATTCAAATATCAAGCTTGACATGCCGGCGAAGGAAAACATCGTGAAAAATCCACAGCGTGGTGGTAGGGTACTTCCTAGTACTCGGCTGACCAGCTACCACCCTCAAGTTGAAAACGATATGTTCCGGCAGCCTCACATGAAAGCCAGTTCCATTCCAGGCTAGGTGTGTTTACCATCTTTGACCACACAGTCACTTTTTTATGTAAAAGTAATGAGAGGAACGAGACACTCTCCTGATGGTAAGAGATAACGCTTGCCCATGACTATTGCAGCGACATTCATAACTTTGAGTAGCAAGACAGCCCTGTTGGTTCATTGGTAGTATGTCTGCTTCAAGAACTGAAGGGCGTGGGTTTGATTCCCAGCCAGGACAAGCACTTTGTGGTATAAGCAAATGTTTGTTCTGTGTCTGGCTGTACTATATGTATTATAAGTATGTATTTACAAAAAAAAACTATTTAGGTATTCTATCAGTTATCTGACTTCCATAGTACAAGCTTTGTTTAGTTTGGGGTCAGATGGCGCTGTGTGTAATGTCCTATAATATTTATTTACTATTATTTAAAACTAAGTCCAGGCATAGCTGCGTAGTTGCGCATTCTGATGATTCTAATTTTTAAATAATAAAAAAAGTTGTTTTATATCATAAATAAAATTTTGTCTATTGTATAAATAATATTCAAAATACATACTTGGAGCGTTTTCCACCAATATCACCCTGGATCCGACTAAATCTCTAACACACACACAAATAAGCACTACTACATCCAAACGCATCTTCATTGCACTACCACAATGACATCACTTTATTGTTCATCATCATCACCGTTCACTACGTATTGAACAATACTTTTAGAACGTCCTGTATGTTTTGGCCATGCTTAAGTTAAATTACAAATTTTCTTTTATATTAAAAAAAAAAACAAATGACAGTTTAACTTTTTTTTTAAATGTGGCTTAGAAATATTTTTTTTATTTATACGTAAATATTCTATGCAAATAAAATTAGTAAATAAATATAGTAACATATGATTTCATGCTTAAATTGATACAAATTTATAAGCGTTTAAGATTTTCAATTAAATAAATAAAAACACTAACAATCACATGGCATTATAATTTTTTTTTTTTAAATTTTTGCATATTTGCCAATGTTTGCGTATTTTTAGCCGGGTTTTTTGTATGCAAAGGTAGTTTTGAGTATTTTCTGGTAGATTTGAGGTGTTTTTGAAGTTTTTGTATTAATTTATGAGGAATAAAGTCAACAGGGTCACGCGGCGGGTCAGTATGGACTGAACAGTAGCATTGTTTGCTATAAACTTATATGTGAATGGAACGTAGTGCGTAGCATAATATGGACATAACTAAAAATTAAATTTTATACGAAAAAACATAATCGTTGGACTTTACACATATCACCATCACGCTCAATCGGCTGGACCAATTCTAATTATATTTGGTATGGAGGTAGCTGACACCCTGGATAAACACATAGGCTACTTTTTATCCCGAAAACATGTAGCGCGTAACACCGCGGGGCGCAGTTAATCCCACTAGTATTATAAATGTGAAAGCTTAGATGGATGGAGGGATGGATGTTTGTTACTCTTTCACGCAAAAATTACTGAACGGATTTGGATACAAATACAAATACAAATAATTTATTGATGACACCTATGTTATAAGTCACTTCAAAATTTTAAAGATGCCATTAAATGGGGTTTAAAACACTGATTACATGTCAAAATAAAGTATGTCAATATCCAAACATGTCAATATATAAAAAAATATATAAATATAAATAAGATAAAATTTAGTATGGATGTAGCTGAACCCCTGGATTAGCACATAGGCTACTTTTTATCCCGAAAACATGTAGCGGGTAACACCGCGGAGCATAGCGAGTAATAAATAAATTTTGTAGGACACAAAGCACGCAGAACTGATGGCCGATGGGGCTGCAAAGTTCTGGAGTGGAGACCACGGACCGGCAAGCGCAGCGTAGGACGTCCACCCACAAGGTGGACAGACGACCTAGTAAAGACCGCAGGAACGCGCTGGATGCGAGCCGCTTCCAACCGGTCTTTATGGAAGTCAATGGGGGAGGCCTATGTCCAGCAGTGGACGTCCTACGGCTGAAATGATGATGATGATGATGACAAAGCACCATCTGACCCCAAACTAAGCAAAGCTTGGGACATAGATCCAACATTCTGGTCACCTGAAGCCTCCTCTTAGTTTTGTGACGGATATAAATAAATAAATATCGCAGGACATTACACACAGCGCCATCTGACCCCAAACTAAGCAAAGCTTGTACTATGGAGGTCAGATAACTGATAGAATACTTAAATACTTTTTTTTTGTATAAACATACTTATAATACATACAGGACACCCAGACACAGAACAAACATTTGTTTCTACCACAAACTGTTTGTCCTGGGTGTGAATCGTACCTACGCCCTTCAGCTTTTGAAGCATACGTACTACCAATGAACCAACAGGGCTGTCAATTGTACATGAGTATTTTATTAAAACACTTAGCATTAGTGTTTTGCATAATCTTACCCATGTTTTGTGTCTGGGTATTTTGTTTTTTATGGATGACAGGTTAAGTGTTTGACCACAGCTAATCTGATGTTAAATGACGGTGTGGTCGAATATGGTAAATCCCACCTAGCCTGGAATGGAGCTGGCTCTCAGGTGAGGCTGCCAGAATACACCGTTAGATGCAAGGCGGTAGATTTTAATTTTGAAAGTGGTAGCTAGCCAGCCGAGTACTAGAAAGTACCCTATTACCATGCTATGGTTTCCTCACGATGTTTTCCTTCACTGGCAGCTCAAGCTCATTGTTGAAAGAAAGAAAGAAAATGATTTTTATTTTGTAACATCACAAAACACACACTAACAACAAATAGAGACAAACAGTACTAAATAGGGACTCACTTCAGCATGATACTGATCATACTAAGTGTTATGACCAGTGCTGGTCTTCCGGTGAGCCCTTGTCGGTCAAACAAAACAAACATAACAAATTACCAACTACAAATATAATAAAATTAAAATGAAAACGCAAACAAACAAACAACTATGGGGTTTGAACCCACGCCCCTTTGGCATACGAACCGACCGCGAGCCGTTAACAACTGAGCTATCATCGCTATAAAAAAAAAAGTTTCAAAAACACTTTAAACTCCATATTAAAACAGATAAGGTACTTTGTATGATATGTTTTAATGTAAACATGTCCACTCTAATCTTTCGCTTCGCTGATTACACCTGATAAGTTCGGCACTCGGCCTATTGTCTCTCAAAAAAGGATTTATTTGAAGCAAAAACCTAATATATCCGACCATTGTGAACGTGAAGCCAACCTGCGGCACTACCTGTCACCTGCGGAGCTGTTGTGCTCTTAATTTAGATGTATTTCTTTTGCTTTTCATCAATTAGTTAGTTTATAATACGTGTTTTAATTTGCTTTCATTGCGTAAAGAAAAAAAAAACTTTACCGATTTCAAAACCATTTCGAAATAGTACATTTCTGTACAATATATTTTTACGTTTAAAACTATGAGGTGGGGTTTATTTTAATTTAAAAAAAAAATCAAACTTGACTTTTAATTGATGACTCATGACGTCACCTCGTCGGGAGACTTTCTTAAACTAAAAAAACAATGGCAAACCGAAACAAAACTTGTCAATGTCAAGTCAACGGCGGTCATAATAATCTGTTCAATACACGTACGTCGAGTTGTTTTTTGCTTTGTTATTGATACAAATATCTGTATTATTTTACTTTAAACGTTCAATCAATTCAATTAAATTCTTGGTTTATGGCTTTTGTGGAAACGTTTCACAATTCCGCCACTGTCACGTAGAAAGATAGACCATCAAACGCAGGAATTTGTACGGTGTTGAGCCTCGTTGTTCGGTGAGCTTTAAACGTTATTTGGACTCTGATATCGCTGACATAAGATTTGTTTACTTCATGTCATGAATTGTAAAAACCGAAGACGTGACAGAATGGCTTTACAGCTTTAGCCTGCCCGATGGGGAACCCATGAGGCTGGCAGCATTACCGCGCTGGATAGCAATAGCCAGCCTTTGCACCAAGTACGGGCTTGAGCGAGGGTCGCTAGTCTCTACATAGTATAAAACAATGTCGCTTCCCGCTGTCTGTACGCTTAGATCTTTTAAACTACGCAACGGATTTTAATGCGGCTTACATCAATAGGCAGGTGATTCAAGAGGAAGGTTTATATGTATATTGCATACATGCATATTATAGCAAAGAAAATCCAAGAATTTCAAAGATTTGTAATGTGATGTCGGATGTTTTATGCGTTTTTTCTGTTTTGTGCGCTTACACTCAAAACGCTGGCTAAACCTTACAAGATAGATCAAGATGATATACTACGTTAGCCGTTAATAATATTGTATTATGTTAAGTTACAAATATGATGGTTAGTGTTGAAAATGAGCGCTGTGGAGAAATCCCCAGCACAATTGCTGAGCACTGGCCTTTTTTTTAAAACACTAGTTAAAAAAACTATTTGTATTTTAGAGCACATGTAGCTAGACTTTGTAAATAATGCATGGCGTATTGTCACAGTGTTTAAAGATTTTAATTCAAAAGTGATTTTAAAACAATCAAAGGCTTCCGGATAATTTGGCAAATTGTGATTTTCCGCTGAACGCCGGCTTCAGATAGAGATACCTTTAAATTGTTTTAGGATTCCGTGATAAAAATGATTTTAATTTTAACTAAAACTATATATTTTTTACTTTAAACATACAATAATAATTGACGTGACTCAAAAAGCTGCCATGCTAGGCAGCTTTTTGAGTCACGTCAATGATCTGAGTTTTGGAGCGCAGTACTCAGTTTCTTATGCGGTCTAATAACCTTACGCCCATCGCTCGTTGACAAACCGCGAGTGTGGGCCTTTGCAAGATTGTCAAAGACCAAGTTTGAGCGCCGTATGTGAGGATGGAAAGAATGCACATGTCCATGAGTTTACGTTTCAAGGACATGGGTAATTTACCCTTCATTAAGTCCTTCATGGCCCAATAGCTCTTCTTGAAGATAAACTATTTTAAATTTAAATAATTATTTGACATTGTGAATAATATTATGACATTAATTTGACTTTTTTAGATTTATGATAAACATTCTAGATATTTAATTATTTTTTTATGCCCCAATGGGCGCAGCATGTTGATACGCTTTCCTCATTTATAAGATCCTACGCTACACAGGCTGACAATAAAATAATTTGAATGCGAATTTAAATAATAATAAATTAATTAAGTAAATAATTAATTTTAAATAGGTAAGTATAACGTAGTTATTAAGTTTTTAAAAATTTATTATTAAATTAATCAATTATATTATTATTTATTAGTTTTTTTTTTTTATAATTTGAGAGATATTTTTGATTGATTTTGCATGGTGGTAGGGTACTTTCTAGTACTCGGCTGGCTAGCTACCACCCTCAAGTTGAAAATCTGCCGCCAAGCATCTAACGGTGTGTTCCGGCAGCCTCACTTGAGAGCCAGTTCCATTCCAGGCTAGGTGTGCTTTACCATCTTCGACCACACCTTCACTTAACATCAGGTGAGCTGTGGTCAAACAACTAGCCTGTCAAACATAAAAAAAAAAAAAAGATATCCAGCTAATGAAATCAAGAAAACTGTAAACACTGAAGAACTGTTTCGTTTTGTGTCCATGGTAAAAGTTGTCCTAAGACATGAGTACAACTGTTCCTTATCGGTTTAGTATACCCAAGCATATACAAAAACAAAAGCCTGGTGAAAACATCCTATCGGCTTAGTACGCCCCAAAATATAATCCTGTATACAGAACCCAATAAAGATCAGTCGACTCAACATTACCTCGATCTTCAAAAACAAAAGCCAGTGAGTTTTTAATGTAAAATGTTTGTCCTCGACGCATCCGTTTCATTAGATAGGCTAACGCAGAAGGAAGCTTGTAAAAGGGACAGTTTTTGAATAAAAAAGCTTTTTGACGACCTAGGCTAGGTCATCGCGGGCCAACCCCGGCCCACGAAGCGTTGAAATCCGGCCCGAGACCATCAAACAAAAAGTGTTTTTCAAAAATCAACAAAGATCTAAAAATTGTATGCATCGATGATATTTTCGTTTATTCCGAAACCTCGCAACCTCGCGAATAAAAACATAAACGACTTTATATACTTAATTATTTTCATTTTCGCATATAAAACAGGAGAGCCGCAACTTTACATGGAAAGAGCCGCATACGGCTCACGAGCTGTAGATTGCTATGGGAACGAGATAACTGATAGAATACATAATATTTTTGTAAATACATTCTTCTAATACATACAATACACTCAGACACAGAACAAACATTTATCGTCACATATATGTTTGTTCTGGCGGGAATTTAACCTACAGCTCTTAAAGCGGACATTCTACCAAATGAGCCAACAGAACAATCATCAACTACGTTAATCTTTCAATAAATAATTAAAGATGATCTCAGCTTAAGAGGTCATTTTTTGCCTCGCGTAGTCAATTTATTTAGTTGTAATGTATGTAATAAAATTTCCATTTAGAACATAATTCTTGCGGCATTGTTGTGCTAAAATCAAGGCTGAAGAACAATGGATCGAAACACACATGATTTTTGTTTAGGAACTACGTAATTACATCATTTTTTTTTTAATCTATTACAGACTGGTGTTTGACCGCATCTTACTTGTTTTATCTATAAAGTTCAGAGAGAAGGAAGTCATATTTTTTTTTGTAAAAGTAGTGAGACAAACGATGTGCTCTCCTGATGGTAAGAAATAACGCCTGTCCATGACCATTGCAGCGATACACAGAACTTTAAGTAGCAAAACAAAGTAGGTCATCGCTGCTTTGGCGCTCATTACTTTGCTTTTTTTCAGTTCAATTAATTTTTATTCAAATATAGGTACAATAATGTACTCATATCCATGTCAAACACAATCAATGATACTAAATATTTTCAATTTAAAATGTCATCTATACTATTGTAAAGAGGAAAGATTTGATTGTTTGTTTGTATTGAATAGGCTCCGAAACTACAGGAGCGATTTCAAAAATTCTTTCACCGTTGGGAAGCTACACTATCCCTGGGTGACATAGGCTACTTTTACTTTTTATCCCTGTCTTCCCTCGGGAACGGGAACTAAGCGTGTGAAACCGCGAGGCGTCCGCTACTCTAATATAAAATCATAATAATAACAAATGTCAAAAATAAATGGTTTTGTCACAACAGCGCTGTAAATTTTCTCGCCACAGTACTCTTCAAACCAGAACACAGTAATAAAAAATATCAGGTGAGCTATAGTCAAACACCTAGCCTGTCATGTATCCTTTTAATTTGTTTATCTTTGCGACGTTTGGTCTAAGATCGATTTATAATCGTTAGCTAAGGTTTTTGATCGGAAAACGCAGATATCTGTTTCCATTTCCGTTTCCACCTTTCAGTTTTCGTAAAGGATCATAAATTTATGATAATAATGCACAATAGAGAAGGCCGCACAAGCGGTGCAATAATACAAGTGTGATATAACTTAACAATAAGTTTCGTAACAACAAGATTCTAGATATTAAGATCTCTATCTTCAACTTGTGTGGTTTAAGTTACAAACGATTTTATATAACAATAAATAAATAAATAAATATCGTAGGACATTACACACAGCGCCATCTGACCCCAAACGTAGCAAAGCTTGTGTGATGGAAGTCAGATAACTGATAACATACATACATACTTTTTTTTTTTTTGTAAATGCATACTTATAATACATACAGAACACCCAGACACAGAACAAACATTTGTTGATAGATAAAATGTTTGTCCTGAACGGGAATCGAACCCACGCCCTTCAGCTCGTAAGGCAGATATGCTACCAATGAGCCAACAGGGCTGTCAACAACGGGGCTACTACAGAAAATTTGCTATGTCTAATAGTTATTTTCATCCCCTCATCTCGGGAGGAGTATTTTTGCTCTTTGATATCTGAGTGCAAAAGTCGTTTTTATCTGCTAGAGGATAAAGTAAATTTGAATTTAGAACATCGTGTGCACTAAGTTTGCGAATTCAAAACATCTATAAAAAAAAGTGTTAGTGTTGTCTATTGTCTATAGTTGTATGATAAATTCGGCACCATGGAGGTAGAAGTAAATAGGTTTAATAATGTTTTGAATTCACAAACTTAGTGCACACGATGTTCTAAGTTCAAATTTACTTTATCCTCTAGCGGATGAAAACGAATTATGCACTCAGATACCGAAGAGCAAGAATACTCTTTCCGAGATGGGGGATGGAAAATATGTTTTAGATTAATCAAATTTTTATTTTAGATTTTAATTTAATATAGCTAAACATTTCTATATGTTTTTTGTCTGCACAAATTACCAATTATTATTTAATTTAATTTATAAATACAATCTTAGTTATTCAATAACTTAGTTAACTTTAAAATAAATTGACGAGTGACTTCTTAAATAATTTAATTATAATGCACCTATACATAGTTTTGGAATGTGATACAGATCTGTGAAATGTGTAGTAAGTATTAAAATTATTAGTGCAAAGGAGCAATATTTTAAAAGTAATTTTTTTTGTGTAAGATATAAGGTTTCCCTTCATTATCAAAATCTTGTACCACACGCCACGCAGCAAATTACAAACGGTACGCGTGTAAGATTGCTGAGACCTTCCATTATGCGTGGATAGGAAACTCCTGGCTCCTGGGCGGTGCCACATGATGGATGAGGTGGCGGAGGCCTTCTCAACTACCTACGTTCGATATGGCTGCGATAAAACCCAAACATAACGATTTCATTGCACTTTTAGGTTATAATATAGTTAAGAATAATAATAAACTAAAAACTTTAAAACCCCCCGACAGGTGTATATTATTCTACTAGTCAAGCCCTTTCATTTGATACCCATATTGAGGGAGTTCTTTGTAAAAAAAATATGTAATCCGCCATTTTGTGGCGGCGGCCATCTTGGACCGATTTTCAGCAAACATAGCTAAGAACACCCCGGACTAATTCACCTTTCAAACAAAAAAAATACAAAATCGAAATCGGTTCATCCGTTCGGGAGCTACGATGCGACAGACACGTCAAACGTATTGTACGTAACATCGGTGGTAAACAATTGAAACGAATGCACACTTCTAAAAGATTTTTTTATTCATAGTCAGTGTTACTCGGAATGATATAATTTTTTTTTTAATAATTTGTCCCTTCGGGCAGGCTAAAGCTATAAAGCCATACTGCCTTGTCTTAAGTGTTATTTCTGCTGTATCTTAGCTATGGTTATCGTCAAAGTCGTCTTAGTCAAGTCCAGTTCGTGTCAGTTCGTGCCAGTCATGCTTTAGTAAAGTAGTGGCGACTTTACTATAAAGCTTCAAAGGAGTTTTGGAAGCAACACGAAAACTCATGTTTCACCACATTATATCATTTCCCCACACTCGCGCTTGTAATTCGGCACTTTATGAATAAAACACCACCATTTTTATGCATAAACACTCGACAAAACACTAGTTTTCGAAAAAAATACAACAGAACGACACGACTCTTCCCGCGTTCCCGCCAAAAATCCCGGAATGATATAAGGATTCTAACGATTTTTTTTTTAATGGTTGACATGCTAGGTGTTTGACCACAGCTCACCTGATGTCAAGTGAAGGTGTGACCGAAGATGGTAAAGCACACCTAGCCTGGAATGCAACTGGCTCTCAAGTGAGGCTGCCGGAACACACCGTCAGATGCTTGGCGGCAGATTTTCAACTTGAGGGTGGTAGCTAGCCAGCCGAGTACTAAAGTACCCTACCACCATGCTTTGGTTTCCTCACGATGTTTTCCTTCACCGGCAGCTCAAGCTCATTGTACATCCAAATCTGATCAGGCATTTAAAAGTCATTGTGGTATAAAATATCAGTTATCTGGTTCCCATATAGTGGTACAAGCTCGCAATGTCCCTGCTAAGAAGAGTTTTGGCGGGAACGCGGAAAGTGTCGTGTCACCCCATTGTATTTTTTCCAAAAACTAGTGTTTTTTCGAGTGTTTATGTACCTATAGAAATAGTAGTGTTTTATTCATAAAGTACCGAACTACAAGCACTAGTGTGGGAAAGTGGTATAATGTGGTGAAACATGACTTTTCGTGTTGCTCCATCGAAGCTTATAGTAAAGTCGCAACTACTTTACAAATACAAATCATCTATTAGTAACACCAAAGTTGCAGGTCATTTTTCCATTCATATTTAAAGTTTAGTGCCTCAAGTCGAAAGTCTTCGACCAGTGTGTGTTACCAGTGATGACTTATGGCGCTGAAACGTGGTCTCTGACTGTGTGCCTTCTTGGTAAGCTCAAAGTAGCACAACGCGCTATGGAGAGGGCTATGCTCGGAGTTTCCCTGCGAGATCGAATCAGGAATGAGGAGATCCGTAGACGAACCAAAGTTACCGACATAGCCCAACGGATTAGCAAATTGAAATGGCAGTGGGCAGGGCACATAGCACGCAAAACTGATGGCCGATGGGGCTGCAAAGTTCTGGAGTGGAGACCACGGACCGGCAAGCGCAGCGTAGGACGTCCACCCACAAGGTGGACAGACGATCTAGTAAAGACCGCAGGAACGCGCTGGATGCGAGCCGCTTCCAACCGGTCTTTATGGAAGTCAATGGGGGAGGCCTATGTCCAGCAGTGGACGTCCTACGGCTGAAATGATGATGATGATGATGATTTAAAGTTTACTAAATTAGGACTAGACTAGACTAAGACTGGACTTTCATTACTTTGTATACCTATGAAACTTGAAAACATCAAAACACTTGACAAATACATTAAATGCGAAGCCAAAATGAAAGAAGAAAAAAATGCTAAGAACGTCTTTGTCAATTTTATAGCAAAACTTAACAAGCCCTCCGGTGACATAAAACTAGGTGAACTGTAAAGGTGACCTACCACAAACAAACTCAGATATAGAGCAAGTTAAGATGACATAACATAACAACCTTCGGGTGACCATCACGGCCAGTGGGCACGACTTAACGTGACGTCATTGTGATATATTTATACTGTAGTTAATATGCAAATTATATTGTAATGGGACGCTTGCACGACCCATTTTATCATCATCATTTTGAACCCGTCATCTCCCACTACTGAGCATAAGAAGGCTTCTCTTCTAGTACGCTGTCTTACTTTGGAATGCCCTTTCTTCCATTATTAGACAGGCTAAGTCAATTCATATTTTTAATAATTTAGTATATAAACATTATTTATCAGCCTGCTAATCTATTTATTGAGTTTATTTAGTATCTCATATGTATATACGTTTATTGTATTGTTCTTTTATTTTATTTTTTTCTTTTGTACACCAACCTTATGTTTATTTACTCTTCTTTCCGTCCAAAGGTTGTCTGGAAGAAATCGCTCTAGGCGATAAGACCGCCTTTATACATCATGTATCTATTCTATTGTTTTGTTATATATCTTCTTTTTTTGTTTGTTTCCTATTTGTATAAATTGTGATCTGTGTTTCATTTTTGGTGTATAATAAAGTTATATTCTTTTCTATTCTACGCCACTCGACCCGATCCTGTGCCAAACTTGTCTATTTTTAATCGACGAGGTCCTCAATTCGACTGTATGTTTTTTTTGTATGTATGTTACGCGATCATGCCGCCAATTTTATAAATCGAATTTAATATATATTTTTTTTTTTTATTTATTCAAGTAACTACATGGACTCATAATACTATAATGCATAGCACAAAATTAATAATAATTCAAATACAATAATAATAAAACTTAAAAATTTTGATTGATTATTATTATTATTGATTTTGATGATTCTTTTTTTGCTCGGTAGATCATACTTCAGAGGTGGTCCCATATAAATTTTATCGAAATCGATCGAGCGGTTTTAAAAAAATTCTAAAAATTGTATACATCTATGATGTTTTCATTTACCTACTCCGAAACCTCGCTGTTTCATTGGAGCTGTGCTTTTTTTGGCCTAAGGGTCATGGAGTCGGTTTTTTTAAATTTGATTTTTTTATATAATTTGTTATATCGTCTTCTAAACACGCTCCGGATGACCAACGCTCCGGCGGCGGGTATTTTGAAGGGTAGATACTGCAGCTAGCGAAATTACAGGGCTGTTGAGTTGTGACTAACCACTAACCATCGAAAGTCTCAAAGTAATAAGCGCCAAAGATGCTATGCCTCGGACTTTGCTTTGCAACTCAAAGTTCTGTGTATCTCTGCAATGGTCATGGACATGCGTAATGCGACAGCCCCGTTGGCTCATTGGTAGTATACCTGCCTTGAGAGCTGTAGGGCGTGGGTTCGATTCCCACTCAAGGCAACCATTTTGTGAATAATAACGTCTAGAAACGATTCCCATTTGATGACCTACATACAAATTTGTATGGACTTTCAGCGCGCGAGTCTGACTTGCACTTGTCCAGTTTATTTTAACCATGACAAAGTTTTAAGTAAATCAGTCATCTACCTATTGAGTCGACCTCACAAAGACCGGTCAAAAATCATCAACCTCGTCGGCTATTGTTTTAATTTTACATCCATGGTGTTGTACAGAAAAAACATTATTTAAACTAAATGAGAGACTCCGGCATGGTGGAAACTGTGACAGTGAATTAACTTTGAATTTTCAGATACATAAATAAATATCGTAGGACTTCATACATAGCGCTATCTAACCCCAAACTAAGCAAATCTTGTAAGTACTATGGGAACCATACAGCTGAAAGTATGACAGAACCAACACTTGTTTATACCACAAAATATTTGTCCTGGGTGGGAATCGAACCCACGCCCTGTCCTCCTTAAAGCAGATGTACTACCAATAAGCCAATAAGGCTGTCATCAGTTGCATGGCAGTTAAACGGAAACCTATTTGTATTACAAAATCACGTTTAATAACGAGTAGACATCGTAATATAATTATGCACTATCAAAATGCAATGCCAATACCAATAGGCATATAAATATGTGCTAAAAAGGGAGAAATATGCACAAAATATACACAATATGCAAGGTACAAGTGCACCCCTTGGAAAAAATAATTATTTCATTAAAAAATTGTTTTTGTTTAATTGTTTTTATTATTGTTTGTTTAGTTTGTATTATTTTTAATTTTAATTTTGTCAAAATAAAAATTTTGACTTAAACGAATGCCCCTCCTCTCTTCTAAAAGTTGCTGTGCCCGACAGGGTCCATATTTGACTGTGTACCATACTACTTTGTATTTAAAAGATCTTGTATGGAAGCAATAAAAATCTTGAATCTGGCAAGGGTGTGCAAGTGCACGCCCTATTTAGCGCATATTTACATAATACGCATAAACGCATATTATTACTTACATATGCGCTAAAAAGGGCTAAATATGCAGATAATATGCACAATATGCATGGTGCAAGGGGGTGCAAACGCAACCCCTATTTAGCACATGATATGCATAAGCGCATATTATTATTTACATAAACGCTAAAAAAGGCCTATATATGCAGAAAATATACACAATATGCAATATGCTAGGGGGTGCAAGTGCACCCCCTATTTAGCGCATATTCATATAATACGCATAAACATATTTACATTAGCATGTAAATATACGCTAAAAAAGTGCGAAATATGCACAAAATTTACACAATATGCAAGGTACAAGGGGGTGTACTTGCGCCCCCTTGCAGCCTGCTGCTGGCGACCATATTTTGTTGGACATTAACAACTGGCAAACATATTCTAGATTACCATCACAAAGTGTGCAGACCTTCCCAAATATGTGAACCGACCATGGCTGCCGATCCTATCTGAGGTTATCGGTATGTACAGATTTATTATTCTCTGGATGTTGGATGTGTGATAGTTGGAAATCAGTTTAATCTTACATTTTGAACGCCACACGGCCCACTAGGTTAAAGCCAAGGCGAAAGTGGAATGGTGGCCAAAATACTAAGTATAATTTTAAAAATAAATTTATGTTGACAAGCTGGGTGTTTGACCATAGCTCGCTGTTAAGTAACGATGTGGTCAAAGATAGAAAACACACCTAGCAAGGATATATATTGGATATAATGGAACAGGCTTTCAAGTGAGGCTGCCGATACACGGGTAATCAAGGGCTTTAGTTGACATTGACAATTTTGGGTATTTCTCAGTTAGGCAACAAAATTACACTGACCTTTATAAATGATATCTTTCCTCGGAGCTCCTGGTTCTTTATACACTGGTCTCTCCCCATAGTCGCCAATCACCATCGGATGTGACGTCACAACTTCTCCACCAGGCTTAGCTATATAAGCCGGTACGTTGTTAGGCTTCTCCAACTCATATTCATAGACAGGTTTCACATCTGGGTAGGGCGGATCAGGTTTGTCGTTGTCTGGTTTTGGATCGTTATAACCGGGTTTCGGATCGTTGTAACCGGGGTTTGGATCATTATAACCGGGTTTCGGATCGTTGTAACCGGGGTTTGGAACGTTATAACCGGGTTTCGGATCGTTGTAACCAGGTTTTGGGTCACTGTAACCAGGTGTCTGCCCGTAACCAGTACTTTGACTATCATAACTAGGTCTTTGTCCATATCCACTTTGATCGTGACTAGGTTTCTGATTAGGTCTTTGACCGTACCCTGGTCTTTCGTAGTCATAATCTGGTCTGTTATCGTAATCTGGCCGATTATTTCCGTAATTGGGTCTCTGAGTAGGTCTATTTCCGTAACCACCGTAAGATGTTTGGTCGGCATATTGAGTTTCGCCATAAGTTTGAGAGCTACCATAACCATGGGATACGCTTGAAAAGCTGTTACCGCCTTGTGAGCCAGAGCTTTGAGAACCAACATGACCTCCATGGTTGTTACCATAACCTTGATTTCCATAACCACCATCACCAGTTGGACCAGGTTTGTTCCCACTTCCAGATCCTTGGTTATTACCGTATAATATACCATAATTACCTTGATTAATTCCGTAACTTGTACCGCCATAGCTTTGTGTACTGTGGGATGCTTGGTTGCTGCCATAACTACCTTGGTTGCTTCCGTAACCACTTTGACTGCTGCCGTAAATGTTTTGATTGTCATAAGGTTTATCGATAGGCTTATGTGGTTTGTCTGGTTTGCCATAACTTTGCTCATAAGATGGTTTATGAGTTTCATAAGAAGCGTGACCGTCATAGTTTGATTGATGCGCACTATGTTCATTGTATGCACTACTGTATGATCCTTTGTATGAGTTTTGGTTGCCATAGGAGCCGTAATCATTAGGTCTTTGAGTTTGAGACCCGTAACCCGATTCTCCATGGTTAGCATGATCATTTGTCGGACGATTTCCATAGTCGCCTTTATTCCCAGCATATGAACCCTTATTAGTATTGTGATGACTTCCATAGTTGTCTTGGTTGCTGCCATAGCCGTCTTGGTTGCTACTGTAACCGCCTTGGCTGCTGCCGTAACCGCCTTGATTTCCATAAGGTTTTTCGTAATCGTTAGGCTTTTGAGCAGCACTACCGTAGATAGGTCTTAGAGGTCTTTCATCATATGGCTTGTATCCAGGTTTTTGGTCATATCCACCTATTTCAGTAATAGAACTACTGTATTGGCTGTTTTGCGATTGTGAATAGGAATTTTGACTTGAATATGTCCCGTAACCTAAATACCCTTCTCCAATGTACTGTTGATTTGGTCTATCTTTTATAGGTATATATGGTTTTGGAGGATCGTGAATTTCAACATAAAGTGTATTATCGTTTTGAGTATTTTGACCATAATTGCTGGCATATTGACTGTTATAGCTATAAGTAGGTTTCTCATGAGGCCTAGTCGGTCTATAAGGCCTATTTGGAGGGCCAATAGGGCCTGGAAGGCCATATGGATCAGAATAGTCGTTTTGAGGCTTTCTGTTGGGTCTTATAATATAGTGATAGTCAGGCTTTTCTGGTTTATATGGATCTGGGCGATCGTATTCGTCAGCAAGAGGTTTAGGTTTGGTGACATCCTGAAATTGTAGGACATCGCTTGATTCTGGCCTTTGTGATGGTCTGTATGGATCACTTGGTCTGTATGGATCATTTGGTCTGTTAGACCCATACGATGGTTCCGTCGGCCTGTCACCTCCATATGGTTGCTCATGAGGTTTTTCCGGGCCATATGGTGTATCGAGGGGACGATCTGGCCTAAATGGCTCATTCGGTCTATCTGGTCGAAATGGCTCGTTCGGCCTATCTGGCCTATATGGTTCAGGTCTATATGAATCATTGGGTCTTTCCGGTCTATATGCATCATTAGGCCTATCTGGTCTACTAGGTTTGTATGGTATATCCTGGGGCTTGTGATCTCCATAGCTCGGCCCAACGTCAAAATCTGGCTTGGTAT
Source organism: Biston betularia (assembly GCA_905404145.2). Classification (NCBI taxonomy): domain Eukaryota; kingdom Metazoa; phylum Arthropoda; class Insecta; order Lepidoptera; family Geometridae; genus Biston; species Biston betularia. Next base: position 4,085,229 of record FR989889.1, on the reverse strand, counting down.
TAGTGGCATCGTCAGGCCTATAAGATTCTGGTGGCTTTCCATATCCAAGGTCTCCGGATATTAAATAGTCTTCAGCGGATGGTCTTTCGTCTATTTCCGGTCGGAAGACTGGTCTATGCTGGGGGCCAGAACCTGGGTCGTCGCTTAGAGGTTGAATGGGAGTTGGGGGTGATTGCTCGCATTGGAACCTTCGAATGTACAAATCGTAGTCAGGGTGACGTTTGAGGGGGCTTTGTTCTTTTATAGTCTTTTCGTCTAGTGTACTAAGGTTGCAAGTAGCGTTGCCTTTCGCTCCGACTCTGAAAGAATTAAAAAAAAATTAAGCAAATTTTTGACACAATAATATATAATAATATAATTACTAGCTTACGCTCGCCACTTTTACCTAATTCTAACGAAAGTATCGAGTAAGTAACGAAAGTCAATGGGGGAGGCCTATGTCCAGCAGTAGACGTCCTACGGCTGAAATGATGATGATGATGAACGAAAGTATATGTGTGCCAAATTTCATCCAAATCCGTTCAGCCGTTTTTGCGTAAAAAACATGCAAACTTTCACATTTATAATTTTCGTAAGATTGATTCTAAGCATGTATATTTAAAGTTTGTAAACACAACTGCTGCCATCTTGTATCATCTGCCGTTTGTGTACATTAATGTAAGGTTAGGTTTGGTTTCATAACAGAAAAAGCTACCATGCGACTCCGATACGTTACGTAAGATGGCGCTAATTATAAGCGAACTTTGAGCGTGTAAATAAAAGCGTGCGCGAGTATTAGAAAATTAACTTATCTATTTTTTAATAGATACGTTAATTTCCTAATACTTTTCTTTTCTTTTTCTTTTTTTTACTTATTTTTTTTCGTTTTTTTTCTTTTTTTATCCCTCGTTCACTCTGCACGCTATTCCCTAACCACAAAATAATAAGGGTGAAAATAGAATCTACCGCTTGACCATATTGTACTCTTAAAATATATTTTCTGTGGCTATTCTAGCTTTTTAATGTCATGTAAAAGTATTTTCAAACAACTGATTCTAAACGTTTATTTAGCATGTACCGCTTTCGACGAAAGAATCCCGCCTTTTTAATAAAAACTCGCTTTGTTCGAAAAAAAATTGGCAACGATCAAAATCACCCTAACATTATACTTTAGAAGACTGGCACTAAGGGGCCATTCGAGTATCACGCAAGCAGAATAACTAGCGGCCTTATCGCTAAAAAGCAATATCTTCCAACAGACTAAGTATTGTTAAGATTCAAGAACAAATAGAAAACAACAAAATCTTATACAAAAATGCCCGCATCTTTGTATCGCTCATGGAAATATTCTTGCTACAGAAATCTAGTCGGTTTTACTATTACAAGTATGTGCAAATTTTAATGTCTGTCATAGAAAGGTGCTGCCATCTATCCAAGCTTACCCGTAATCGTACGCCTGACACTGCTTGTCCTGCTTGCAGATCTGCTCGCACTCTCTGTTAGTTAGTTCGGATACATTTCGATAGATGGCGTCGGCCGGCAAATGTTCTCCGATTGAAATCCTTTCGAAACAATCTGTAACAAGAAATGTTATCAATATATCAAATCAATGAGTTTTGGTGGGAACGCGGAAAGAGTCGTGTCACTCCGTTGTTTGTTATTCCAAAACTAATGTTTTGTCGAGTGTTTATGCATAAAAGTGGTAGTGTTTTATTTATAAATTGTCGAATTAGAAGCGCGAGTGTGGGAAAATGATCTATAGTGGTGAAACATGATTTTTCGTGTTGCTCCAAAACTCCAGCGACGCTTATTTATAAAGTCGCCGTTTCTTTACTAAAGCATCACTGGGCTTGACTGAAACGGACTGGACTTGACCAAGACTGGACTTTGACTATAACTATAGCTAAGTACAAGGCAACTTATGAAACTTGAAAATATAAATCACTGTACACTGGCAAATGCTTAAAATGCGACGCCAAAATCAAAGAAGATGAACAATGTAAATGATTTTTAATAATCTAATAATCTACTGCAATTCTAAATTCAAAATTATTCAATCAATTATGATTTACCGCAAATAAAGACCAAAATAAATGCCAGTAGCTGTGATTTCACTGTAAAATTATTCTCCATTTGTCCATAAATGGGAAAAAAATATTTGTATGGAAATCGAACCACCTTAAAAGAGAATGGTTTTATGATTCGCTCATAAATCAGCGTAGTGGCAAACGATTCCCGGCAGACGCCGGAAGCCGTTAAGTTTTTCTAATCTAATGATTTACCTATGCATGACATCATTAAATAACTATTTGAACCGCGATTTGAAGGTCAAATATTGGTTCAAAATTTCAACCATAGGTGTAAACCTACCGCACTAAATTGAGCTAAGTAATACTTAAACTTTGAGCGAATACGATTTTTAAGTTCAAATTTGATGCAAACGGTTAGAGGCGTACTTAAAGATATGGATTCGCGCGGTCACAATCCGGGGCGAATGACTAGTTTTACATTGGACTGCCACCAAATGGTTAAGAGCTGTGAAGATATGTAGTCGCGCGGTCACATTTCGCGGCGAATAACTAGTTTTACATTAGACTGCCAGAAGAAGACACTAATTTACTATTTTTGCTACTTAGTAAATAAATAAATATCGTAGGACTATACACACAGCGCCATCTGGCCCCAAACTAAGCAGAGCTTGTGTGATGGAAGTCAGATAACTGATAGAATACATAAATACTTTTTTTTGTTGTAAATACATACTTATAATACCTACATATAGAACACCCAGACACAGAACAAACATTTATTTATTCACAAAATGTTTGCCCTGAGTGGGAATCGAACCCACGCCCTACAGCTGTCAAGGCAGATATACTACCAATGAGTCAACGGGGCTGTCATGTTTTTTTCTATTATATATTTTTACATATATCGTCATTACAGCGAGTGTAAGGGATGGATGGATGGACGATGGACGTTCTAATTTGTTCTGAATTCGTCGCTTACCATCAGACAAGTTGGTAGTCAAAATGTCCGTTCAAAAATAAAAACGCGCGATCAAAAACAAAAGGCAAAAATTACGTAACAAAACAAAAATGCTCTAAATGAAAAATTATCTTTAGAGCTTTTTAAAATTTATAAAATTTGGGAAAACGCCACTGTAAAGCGCAACACTGTTTTCATATTCTATGGTTCTTGTTTATTTAACAACAATGAGACGAACGAAACGCTCGCCTGGTGGTGAGAGACAACGCCTGTCCATGACCATTGCAGCGGTACCTAAAACTGAGGGACAAAACCAAATTCCAAAACATCACTGTTTTGGCACTAATTACTTTGAAATCGATGATTAGACTCTATCATCATCATCAGCCTATATAAGTCCACTGCTGGACATAGGCCTCTCACAAGACACGCCACTCAGCCCGATATTCGGCTTTTCGCTTCCATCCACCGCCAGCTGTCCTACGTATATCGTCACTCCATCGAGTCTCAGGGCGTCCTACGCTACGTTTGCCAATTCGCGGTCTCCACTCTAGAACACGTCTACCCCAGCGGTTATCGGTTCTGCGACAGATATGTCCAGCCCATTGCCACTTCAGCTTGCTAATACGCTGAGCTATGTCAATGACTTTAGTTCTCTGGCGAATTACTTCGTTTCGGATACGATCCCTCAGAGAAATGCCAAGCATAGCTCGCTGAGCGACTTTGAACTTACGGACCATTCGCGATTAGTCTCTATAACCTTATAATTTCGCTAGCTGCCTCAATTATTTTGTTTAATTCACGTAAATTTTTATACTACATCTTCCCACTGCTTTTGTTCTTCAAAACAATTAAGTATTCCGTATTGCACGATAATCAGTTCTAGTAGAGGTTAGTTTAATTTTGTAACATTCGTATTTTTGTTTCTCAACATCCTATGTACACATAAAATTGGCTTATTACAATAATTTTTGTGTAAAATTGCATTGCTTTATCCATATGTATAGAAGTATACATGTATTGTATACCTACTTATTTCTTTTTTTAAGTCTGATAGGTATTTGACCGCATCATACTGAAATATTATGTGTTTTTTTTTTGTTAATTTGCCCCATCGGGCGGGCTAAAGCTGTAAAGCCATACTGCCTTGTCTTAAGTGTTATTTCTGCTGTCTCTTAGCTATAGTTAGGGTCAAAGTCCAGTCTTAGTCAAGTCCAGTCCGTGTCAGTTAAGTCCAGTAATGCTTTAGTAAAGTAGTGGCGACTTTACTATAAAGCTTCGATGGAGTTTAGGAAGCAACACGAAAAGTAATGTTTCACCACATTATATCATTTTCCCACACTAACGATTGTAATTCGGCACTTTACGAATAAAACACCACCATTTTTATGCATAAGCACTCGACAAAACACTAGTTTTGGAAAAAAATACAACGGGGCGACATGACTCTTTCCGTGTTCCCGCCAAAACTCTGAAAAAAAAACAAATTATTGACAAAACTCATTTCTTTTGGCATCGCACTTTGTGCTTTCTGACAAGTGTTTTATTTTATGTGTGTTCAATGTTCATATATAAAAAACATGATAAAATCAATTAAAATACGTCTTAATCGCAGTGTATAAAATAAATATAAATAACCAAACGAAATAAAACCAACTCTAACATAAAGTAAGTCATGTTCAAGCCCAGTACATGCCCTACTAATAGTAGTGGTGACTTTACAAAGCTTCTTTGAAGTTTTGGAAACAACACGAAATGGCATGGGAACTGGCAGTTTGCCTGATGCTAAGCTCGACGCTGCCTCGAACTGCAACATGGTTAGGTTGCCGAAACGATGCCAACGCAGAAAAATGCTTGTACCTATACGTGTTTTTCTCCATTGTTCTAGCCACGTATTACGATTAAAAAAGTTAGATTTTTTTTCACTATCCTTTTGGCGTCGCACATTTCGGAGCGTTTGAAAAAAGCTCTACTTTAAAATGTAAAGTTCTATTTATTTCCTTCTTCTTCTTAAAAAGCATGTTAATGTATGTAGATATAATTAAAATAGTGTTATATGATAGTGTTATGTGATATCATATTATGATATGTTATATGATTTTGTTATATGTTCTATGATATTGTATGTCCGTGATGGATATTGCTGTTGATACTTAAGTATAATTTTTGTAACACCTTTGTACACAGTGACACAATAAAACCAATTCTGATTCTGATTCTGATTCTGATCGTCATGAAATTAATGTTTCGTAATTTTATTGAACTATCAAGACCAATTTTAAAGGTTTTTAGTTGACAGACATAAACTTAATCATTTATCGCAATCCATTAGAACAGGACTGTAACATTTAAAATAATAGATCTGTCTATAATAAATCTTCGAAATTGCCCTTATCTTTTTATCTTCTTAGCTACTGTTTTAACTACGGGCAATTTTAGTGGCCTTATCTTACCTTCAATCGAAGTTCCAAGCTGAGAATCAATAGTCAGCGTCTGTACACCAGCTATGAGCAAAACCCGGCACAAAATTAGTATGTACAGCATTTTTACTAACAAACCATCTAACATGCTCACTTTACTGTCATATAACTAGCCACATCTTTAAAAAATGCACTTTGAAAAAGTATAGCTGACCGTTGCAATTTTAAAAAAAACAATCACAACTTTTTCTTAACAAAATTAAAATAAATTTCACAGACGGAAAATCATTTTCTCATTTCGCGCCATTTTCTAAGTCACAGATGAAATATTATTTTCTCCTTTCGCGCTTTTATCAGTTTCAAAGTCAGTTTTCTTTTTAATTCCGGCCAGTGATCGGACTTTTTAATTGAAATAAAGACGTGCACACACTAGGATTCGCGAATAAATGTGTGGCGCAAATCTTGGATTGGGTGTGTCAGCGTTACGGTCCGCTGGCTTGGCACTTCCTTACCTCATGTGAACCTTAAAATTTGCTAATCGGTACAACAGGTACTTATGTTCTGAGCATCTCGTTGGAATTTTATTTATTCTTGAACTTGCCTTTTTTTGTGAAAAAAAAAACACGTTTTGGAGAAAAATACGTCATAGTCATACATTCAGTTCACATAGGACTTTTGCCACGTACCACGGATGATATCCAAGCCATAATTAATTTAGAATAAACTATGTAGCATTAAATATATCTGAGTCCGCGCCGGGACGAATCTTCGACGCGGCTTTGCGGGAGCGGTTCGAACTACCTTCAAAATTAAGTTAGGTTCGATGGTCAAACCTGAGAGGCGTTAGACCTGGGCGATAGGGGACTGTATTTTCTAGGCGGGTACGCGGAGCGATAATTTTACAGAAGTGGCTTGAAATTTGACAGCTTAAGAGGTAAAAGACAGTGTCGGGAAAGGCTAGGTATATGTGCACGCTTACCTCGACGGATATCTCGTCTCTTCTCCGATCGGCTTCAAAAGGTGCGATGCGGGTGCGCGCTTACAGCGGCACACGGTGAAGATAGCGGACCGCACTCGCAGTGGGTTCGCTAAGTTTATCTTAAAACAACACTCCACAAATACGTCACTCCTGTAGGTACTCTCTTCGAAATATATTGCAAAAAAACACTGGATTCACTGCCTACGAGGAAAGCGCGGGTTTTGAACCTTTCTTGAGTAGTTTTTTCTTGCAACTGCCGCGTGTTGCGGCGCATGCGACACATAGATCGCAGTAAGCGTGCGTGCGAGGAAGAAAGAGGACTGCGGAAAGGAAGGAGGAAACGGTTGTCCCTAGCTGTCAACCAATAGTAAAAACGATGCTGGATTGTTCAATATTGCGTTCCGTTTTACAGTCAAAAACAAATGGCGGAAACAATATCTACAGATTGTTTTTAAGAAGTGTAGGCGCTGATCGACTATTAAGACACTTTCGGTAGCTAATGCGGGCGTATTTTGATTGGTTTTGGTAGTTATGTCATTTGTTTATCACACTTATTGACAGTGGCGTGTTTAGCAGAGCGTTTCCTTTATAAGAAAATATTTTATTATTTTTTTTCACAAGCGGACGCCTCGCGGTTTCACCCGCGTAGTTCCCGTTCCCGTGGGAATACAGGGATAAAAAGTAGCATAAGTCACACGGGGATAGTGTAAATTCCCAACGGCGAAAGAATTTTTGAAATCGGTCCAGCAGTTTCGGATCCTATTCAATACAAACAAACAAACAATGAAATACATAGTTATCATTTCTATAGACTGACGTTTAAAGCGTTTTGTTGTTTTATTAATTGCATTAAAACTGTTGCGATATTGTTATAACTATAACAGTTACACAGAAAACGTAAAGTATTGTTTTAGCTCACCTTATCTTAAGTGACGGTGTGGTCGAAGATGGTAAACACACCTAGCCTGGAATGTAACTGGGTTTCAAGTGAGGTTGTTGGGACACTGTTTCGCGACAGATTTTCAATTTCAGGGTGGTAGCTAGCTAGCCAGAGTACTAGAAAGAACCCTACCACTTTAGGATTAAAAATTGGCAAAAAACAAGTTTGACAACAGCCGAAAAGAAATTACAACAATGAAGGACTCTAATAAACGAATCAACTCAAAAACTACTGGACCGATTTCAATAATTCTTTCACCATTAGAATGCTTCGTTATCCCTGAGTAGGTAACTTATGCTATATTTATTACAAGAATTTACTTAAAAAATAAAATGTCTACCCGTGCGAAGCCGGGACGCGCCGTTAGTACATTATACAATATGTATATACTTCTTTCGTTATATATATAAATATTTTGTAAGGCAAACAGTAAATTCCTCACTTAAAATATACATTACTTCACGAATTCGTAATAGGTATTTTTATAGCGTGCGGTTTTTATAAACTTTAATTTAAGTGCTATATAAGATGTTTATCTTTATAATTATATCTAGTTATAGACTAACTGACCAATACTGTTTGAATTGTTTTAATTTTTTGCCTAACCTAACCACCTACTTAGACTAAGCGACTAATACACATTATCTATGGCTGCCCTTGTTGGCTCATTGGTAGCATATCTGCCTTAAGAGCTGAAGGGCGTGGGTTCGTTTCCCGCCCAGGACAAGCAAGCTGGGCTGTCAATTGTACAAGAGTATTTTATTAAAACACCTAGCGTTTGTGATTACGGGTATGTGTGTCTTTCATTATTTTAAACACTGGAGAGAGAGGGCGCCACTAATAAAATACTGCCGCGGTTGGAAAAAAAATATTAGCTCCGGGGTTTTTTTTCTTTGCTTTTGGCGTCGCATTTTGAGTATTGGCCAGTGTCAAGTGTTTTGTATTTTCAAGTTTCATAAGTTAAATAAGTTGCTTTGTAGCTACAGTTATAGTCGAAGTCCATTGGTCCAGCCTCTTGGTTAAGTCCAGTCCGTGTCAGTCAAGTCCGGTCATGCTTTAGTAAAGTAGTGGCGACTTTACTGTAATCTTCGATGGAGTTTTGGAAGCAACACGGAATTTTTTAATCATGTTTTACCACATTATATCATTTACCCACACTCGCGCTTCTAATTTGGCACTTTATGATTAAAACACCACCATTTTATGCATAAACACTCGTTTTGGAAAAAATAAAACGGGGCGACACGACTCTTTCCGCGTACCCTCCAAAACACAGGTCCGGGGTTGAGACAAGGCTAACCTTACCTTACCTTTTAATCAGGAAAACACGAGTGAAACCACGTGCTGCAGCATGGCTAGTTAAAGAAATCAGACGTGATACTACCTACCTACCTTACAGCATTGTTTACAAAACTTTCTGCGACTCCAGACGAACTTTCGAAACAAATCTAAACGTATGATCTAGTCTAGATTTGTCTAGAATGTAACCTGTGGATATATTTCGAACTTTCGCACGAAACACTCTTTAATTTGAAATTTGCGAATTGGCGGGTACGAATAAGGATTGGATCAATATGGATAAGACTGACTGACGTAGCGATGGTAGGTCAGTGGTTAGCGCGGTAGGTTCGCATGCCGAAGGGCGTGGGTTCAAACCCCAACAATGAGCTTGAGCTGCCGGTGAAGGAAAACATCGTGAGGAAACCATAGCATGGTGGTGGTAAGGTACTTTCTAGTACTCGGCTGGCTAGCTACCACCCTCAAGTTGAAAATCTGCCGCCAAGCATCTAACGGTGTGTTCCGGCAGCCTCACTTGAGAGCCAGTTCCATTCCAGGCTAGGTGTGCTTTACCATCTTCGACCACACCTTCACTTAACATCAGGTGAGCTGTGGTCAAACACCTGGCCTGTCAACCAATAAAAAAAAAAAAAAAGACTCGAGTCTTAAAATATTTTTTTATAAAATTTATTTTATGGATATTAAGAATTTCTTTATTGGCTTTACTTCTAAACGTTGTTTGTATTTAATTACTGTTTAAATCAGTTTTTTTTCAAAGTGGGCGATAACGCCCCCTTCTGAGTTGTTGGAGGCTTAGAGGGTTTTTGTTAGTTTTTACTATGGGAACCAGATAACTGACTGAAATTTAAAAAAACCCGACACCAGTACTAATACACATTTTTTTGTGGTTGACAGGCTAGGTTTTTGATTACAGCTCACCTGATGTTAAGTGACGGTGTGGTCGAAGCTAGTAAAGCACATCTAGTCTGGAATGGAACTGGCTCTCAAGAGAGGCTGCCGGAACACACCGTTAGATGCTTTGCGGCAGATTTGCAACTTGAGAGTGGTAGCTAGCCAGCCGAGTACTAGAAAGTAGCCTACCACCATGCTATGGTTGCCTCACGATGTTTTCCTTCACCGGCAGCTCAAGCTCATTGTTGGGATTTGAACCCACGCCCTTCGGCATGCGAACCGATCACGCTAACCACTGATAGCTATCATCGCTACGAAGGGCTAACAGGGCAGTCAAGACGTCTGACCTTTCTTGAATCGTAGAATCTGATAAAAACTCGTATCGTCGTCGTAAGTCGTGTCCACGTTATTATTTCTTGGTTCAAAACAAAGACGCACTGAATGAGATAATTACGTACCCCGTACGGTCAGCTTATCGCACATCTGCAACTGCGCGAAAATTTATATTAATTTCCATAATTGCTGTAGTGTTGCGAAACATTCCATATCGAAACTTATTATTTCTTTGATTTTCTTATCACTTCGTTTCCTTACTTTGTGGTAGGTTACCTTAACAGTAGTCTAGGTACGTACCAGATATTCTGTCGCCAAGCAGTAATGTGTAAACGTTACTGTTCCGGTTTGAAGAGTATTGCAGCTAGCGAAATTACTACGCTGTTGAGACTAACCATCGAAAATCTTCGAAAGTCAAAGTCAAAAGTTTCATTTACATGACAATAGTTTAAAAAAGTCTTAAATGTAATAGTTGGCGTCTATTGGCAACCATTACGGTGTGCAAATACATTAAATGAATTCAACAAAATTAAACAATTCTACACATTTTTACAGTAATAATCACCAAAGCAGAGATGTCCTGGACTTTATTTTGCTACGCATTTTACTTAATCAGTGTTTTTAAACTTTTTCTAATTATATTAAGTTTACTTGTAACATTGGTGTTATCAATAAAATATTTGCATTTCATTACATTGACATACCTACGTTATGATTTTGACATTTTTAATGTTATTTTTTAACGAAAAAATTATCAAATGTAACTTTGGTGTTATCAATAAAAAAATTGTATTTGTGAACTAATGATCAAGGCACAGTATTCATTAACACATCAATCGCCCGTGTGCGTCTGCTGCACATACTCAAAAATCGCATTACCATAGTCTCTAAGTCAACTTATCGATAACTGATCATTCACGGCCCATCCCTAAAACTTGGCGACCCGTAAACTCTGACCGCTACGATCGAAGATAGCTGAACGAAAACATGTAAAAACTTCAAAGGTGGTATTAAATCCATCGTAGAATATAATAAACGCTAACTCGATTTAGGAAAACTTTGATTGGAAAGATAAAGAAACTACAATGAAAGAATACATAAGTTAGCGTTATTTGCATATATATTTGACTTTGATATAATTATATATAGGTACTATAAAGTAGCCAACCGTCCTGTTTTTCCAGGACATGCCCCAGTTTTTGTAGTGTCCTAGGATGTCCTGGATTTCAAGCAACGTCCTAAATTTTTAAAGCGCCTTTTTTTAGATTGATTGGCTAGGTGTTTGACCACAGTTCACCTGATGTCAACTTGAGGGTGGTAGCTAGCCAGCCAAGTACTAGAAAGAACTCTACCGCTTTAAGATTGAAAATAGGCACAAAAAGACCGATGTGAAAAAAAACCGGCCAAGTGCGAGCCAAACTCGCGCACGAAAGGTTCCGTATCATTATCTATAAAAACGGTTAAAAAAATCACGTTTGTTGTATGTGAGCCCCCTTAAATATTTGTTTTATTGTTTTTAGTATTTGTTGTTAATATAGCGGCGTCAGAAATACATCATCATCATTTTATTTTTTATTTATTTTATCTGTGAAAATTTCAACTGTCTAACTATAACGGTCCATGAGATACAGCCTGGTGACAGACAGACAGACAGCCGGACAGCGGAGTCTTAGTAATAGGGTCCCGTTTTACACTTTGGGTACGGAACCAGGGGCGTAGCTACCGCCATATAAGATGTATCTATGATAAGAAGCCCCCGGGCTACAGGGGCCCTTAACGTGTGTAATCAAAAATTAGTAAAATGTCATCTACAATCAGGGCCGTCTTTACCGTGCGATGCACCCGGGGCGCTGAGTCTAGGGAATGTAGGGGCGCATGGGAGACCGCCATAAATTTCGATAGGTACTTTAGAGACTACGCGAGCCGCGGGCACGGCCGCAGGCTGACTTTCGCACACCGGCGCCAAATATGTTTAAGACGGCCCTGTCAACAATCTACACTTAATCTCGAGCTTTCCGGGGGAAAAAAACATAAAAAATTGTCATACGATCTGCTACCCAAATGGGTGTTCCCCGATTAATATAGTCTGGGTACCTTCAAGTCGCGAGTGAATCGGTTTCTTCTATTTTAATTTAATAAAAGCATTTTTGTTTCTTTTGCCCTTCATTTGGGCCCCCCGACTAATTTTGATACGGCCTTGGGTCCAAGGCACGCTACGCCACTGTACGGAACCCTAAAAAAGAAGCGTAGATAGTAAGTTAATTTCAGTGTAATCACACCAAAAATATATAATTTCTCTACATAACTTGTTTTTTTTTTTATAATTATTCTGAGGTTAACAACCCCATCCGTTGTTATATCTCTTTTAATTGCTTCACGGACGCTCCTTTGTGCGTTATAAAACAATTAAATCTCATACAGATGTATAATTGTATATGGCGATAAAACTTGAAGACATGACATAGGTAGGTACTTCAACTTTTGTCTTTAAAACTAACAGAGAGGACGTCTGACAAGCCTACTAATATTATGAGTATGAATGAAAGTTTGGATGGATGAATGTTTGTTACTCTTTCACGCCAAACTACTGAACGGATTTAGATGAAATTGGGTATGGAGGTTGCTGACACCCTACACATAGGCTACTTTTTATCTCGAACACATGTAGCGGGTAACACCGCGGGGCGCAGCTAGTAATATATACATGCGAATGTTTAGTATTTTTGTTACTATTTCACGTAAAAACTACTGAACGTATTAGGATGAACTTTGGTATGGAGGTAGCTGATACCCTGGATTAACACATCTACTACTTTAGTACTTTTTATCCCGAAAACATGTAGCGTGTAACACCGCGGGGCGCAGCTAGTTAAATATAAAGTCCAGGGCATGGCTACTTTGGCGCTCATTACTTGTTATTTGTGTTTTTACTCCACAGCCCCCCCCCCAGCCCCCCCCCCCCCCCGGGGGCAGTTTCCCCCAGAGCCCAGCCTCGGCAATGTGGTTCGCTTGGGGGCTGAACTCCTACGCTTCTATGGAAGGGGAAAGAACTATAATCACACCATCATTACAAAGGCGAAAGCGTGTAAGTGTGTTTGTATTTTTTACTTTTTTCTCTTAAACGGCTGGACCAATTTTCATGAAATTTGGTATGGAGATAGCTGACACTCTGGATTAACATAGGCTACTTTTTATTCCAAAAAAAGTGTTCACGTGGGAACAACGTGTAACACCGCAGGACGCAGCTAGCACAATAAAAAGACAAATTATTCAACTCAAAATTTATTTCTTCGACCTTTTGCTCTCTTTCTCTCTCTTTCTCTTATTAATAGGGTTTCGTGGGTCATATATATCGAACCAGTCGTCACCCTTAGTTGATGCGTCTTTGGCTAATACGGGCCGATTTTCTTCAAAACGAAGCTTGTGACCTAGCCTGCAAAAAAAATATAGATAGATATGTCTTTATTTTGCACACCATAAACAGTACAAAGAGAACAAAAGAACCTTATGAACTAGTGTCACAAGTGGCAGCCTTATCGTTAACAGCCATCTCTTCCAGGCAACCAAGAAAAGAAAAACACGATAGAAAACATAAGAAACAGACGGGAGATGTAACACTAATAAGAAAAATAAACATATATTAAGTATTCGACAGCCCCGTTCGCTCATTGGTAGTATATCTGCTTTGAGAGCTGTAGGGCGTGGGCTCGATTCCCACTCAGGGCAAACATTTTCTGCACAAACAAATATTTGTTCTGTGTCTGGGCGTTCTGTATTTATTACAAGTGTGTATTTACAAAAAAAAAAAGTATTTATGTGTATTCTATCAGTTATCTGACTTCCATCACACAAGCTTACTTAGTTTAATAATAATGATAATAATTTTATTTGAGCAAAATATACACAGTGAAGTTATAATTTAAAACACTAATACGGTAAACTTAATAAACTTATTTCCTAACTTCTTGCTGTGGACCCTGAATCTCACACTAGGGAGTCCCGTGTCGTGAGGTTCAGTGATTCCCACCTATATAAAAGAATTATTATTTGAGCAAAACATAAACAAGTGATACAAACTGAGCATGTATGTGTGTGTGTGGTGTGTGTATGTGTGTCGTGTGTGTGAAGTGTGAAGTTTGGGGCCAGATGGCGCTGTGTGTATAGTCCTACTATATTTATATAAAAATAATCACAATAATGTATTTTACATTGTATTCTGTTTTGTGTATAGAAAAAATATACAATAAACCTATATCATTACCAATCGTCATTGTTCAAGTTTTCATCATCTTTGCCTTCTTCTTTCTTCTCTTCTTCTTCTGCGTTCTTTTCTTCAGTTTCCTTTTCTTCCACATCCGTTTGCGACTTTTCCTTTATGGCGTGGAGTTTGTTCTTGAATTTAGCCAGAAGTTTTAATGTGAAATCTTCTCTGTAACAATATACAGTTTTATCAAATCTTATGTAATGTAATTAGTTATTGTTAGTTATTTAGTACATGGTACAGTGAAACTTGGTTGATGGTTCGATTTCCATACAAATATTTTTTCCCCATTTATGGACAAATAGAGCATAATTTTATAGTGAAATCACAGCTACTGGCATTTGTTTTGGTCTTTATTTGCCGTAAATCACAATTGCTTGAATAAAACAGTTGATTATTAGCATAAAATCAAATTTATGAATTAATGATTTTTGAATAAAACAGTAGTTTTTTTTTTTTTTAATGTTTGACAGGCTAGGTGTTTGACCACAGCTTACTTGATGTTAAGTGAAGGTGTGGTCGAAGATGGTAAAGCACACCTAGCCTGGAATGGAACTGGCTCTCAAGTGAGGCTGCCGGAACACACCGTTAGATGCTTGGCGGCAGATTTTCATCTCGAGGGTGGTAGCTAGCCAGCCGAGTATTAAAGTACCCTACCACCATGCTATGGTTTCCTCACGATGTTTTCCTTCACCGGCAGCTCAAGCTCATTGTTGGGGTTTGAACCCACGCCCTTCGGCATGCGGACCTACCGCGCTAACCACTGAGCTATCATCGCTACAAATTTTACAAATACGATTATGCTAATAATCTACTGTTATATTAAATCAATTGTGATTTACCGCAGATAAAGACCAAAATAAATGCCAGTAGCTGTGATTTCACTGTAAAAGTATGCTCCATTTGTCCATAAATGGCAAAAATGTATTTGTATGGAAATCGAACCACCTTAAGTAGGACCTGGATAAGTGAGAAACCTCCATAACTGTAACTGATGCTGAGGTCCCACCACTTTGGCACTGAATTACCTCTGTTAGTGGGACGAAGCAAACCGCTATATCTGAGATTCGTTTTTTCGATTTTCTCGTAATAGTTACCTCTATAACTGCCGTTTTTTTTGTTTACTTACTTAACTGAGATAACCTGTATTCTGACCTCTATTAATGGAACCCTCTGTAAATGAGACAGATAGTTATTTATACCTGGATATCTGAGATACTGGATAAGTGAGACAAATTTGCAGGTCCCTTGAGGTCTCACCTAACCAGGTTTCACTGTAGACTTAGAGTAGAGTAGTAGAGTATACCTTACCACCACGCTATGGTTTCCTCACGATGTTTTCCATCACCGGCAACTCAAGCTCAGTTGGGGTTTGAACCCGCCCCTTCAGCGTACAGAGCTATCATCACTACTGAAGTAGTAGGTATGTTTTACCATCAGGAGTTTAGTTCCTCTCATTACTTTTATTATAAAAGAAATACCCAAAACATGATAGAGCATAATTCTATTACTGTACATTTCGCCAGAGAAATCCTTAGATTTCTCATCTCCGTTACAGATTACAAATACGGTTACTTCTCACGCGTCTAATAAAGAATTGCTTATTTAATTAATTGTTCTTTTAGTACTGTTACAAGACATTTCACATTATTCCGTTTTTTTAAGCAATTCTACACCAAACCGCTATTTATAACCGACTAGCGACCCGCCCCGGCTTCGCACGGGTGCAATGTGGATACTAATGTGGTGCATATGCATGTATTATAATAGTACCCTACTACTATGCCATGATTTCCTCACGATGTTTTCCTTTACCGGCAGCTCAAGCACGTTGTTGGGATTTGTACCCACGCCCTTCGGCATGTGAGTCGACGCAGTAATCACTGTGCTATCATACCTACAATACTGTCTGGAAGAGATTGCTTTTAGGAATAAGACTGCCACTAAGTTATTGTATTTTTGCGTACAACTTTCAGTGTAGAACAACAAAGAAAACAAGAAAAGTAGATATTCCGTTTTCTGGTTCCCATAGTACAAGCTGTGCTTAGTTTGGGGCTAGATGAAGTTGCGAGAAAAAAAAAGACATTTATTTATATATTATATATTTCATTTTAAGAGTTAATCTATGTTAATAAGTATGTACCTATTTACAAAAAAACCTATATCTGTACCTATTTATAAAAGTGTATAGTTATATATATAAGTATTATTTCAGTTGTCTGGTTTCCATAGTGAAAGTTTTGCTAAGTTCAAGGCTAGGTGACGCTGTATGAAATACATTCCGATATTTATTTATCACGAAAAACAAATAAATAATAAATAAAATAAATATCGTAGGACATTACACACAGCGCCATCTGACCCCAAACTAAGCAAAGCTTGTACTATGGGAGTCAGATAACTGATAGAATACTTTTTTTTTTTTTTTTTGTAAATACATACTTTTAATACATATAGTACACCCAAAGAAACAAAAGAACAAAACAATCGATTAGACTCGATGGAGTGACGATATACATATGACAGCTAGCGGTACATGGAAACGAAAAGTCGAAGATCACACCGAGTGGCGTGTCTTGGGAGAGATCTATGCCCAGCACTGGACTTCAATAGGCTAACGATTATGATGATTCTAAAATTTCCCATCATTAGCCAAACACTCGTCAATATCATCGGAATCATTAATGATTGCCTCATCCCACGGCCCGTATTTGTTATCCTTATATTTCTGCCATCTAACAAACATAACCGGACAATAACAGCACAAAACAAATACCAAAAACATAAAATAACACAACAAAGTACGCGAAACGGTATAAAGACTGCACACAGTAACGATCAACGTAAAAAAAAATATATATATAAACAAATTCGTATGCAGATACACTTGTATAAACTGGGGGCTTAGTACGAAAAACAATACAGACACCGTGAGTAAAACGAACGCGTCAAACGGTGTATATAAACGTGATACTAAGCAAACGGAAGCGAAAATCGCTGCGTTTATAGATAAAGATTTCGATACTAACGCCACAGGAACGTCATAATCGAAATATATTAAATGTATCAAAGACATCATCACTGCCCAAGCGTAAATAGTATCGGTGCTTACAGTATCTGTTAATGTATGTAAAATTGGAGATAACACATAACCTATAACTAAATATATGATAACGGTATTAAAATGTTTCACTAAAGCGCTCCCTTGTACATATATATAGAGTAAATAGCTAAAAATCGTCACACTAACACATATATATATGACTGTGTTTGTGTGAATGTAATCGTTATACATGTATACAAATAATACTGCGTACAGCACACATAGGCATAATCTTAGCACAATGCGAAATGAGCCAACGACAGCTTGTGTTAAGGTATATTTCTCTGCGTAGATATTCTTGCGAAGGTCCTCCAAGAATTTCGGATGCGTGTAGTTGTCTGGGTATTCTCGATTTTCATATAAGTTTTTGATCCACGGTTTCCTTTTGAAAGGTTTCCTTGGGATTTTCGCGCGGCGTCTGAAAAGCGTTTCTTTCTATTGACTGTTGCACACTATAATTGCGCGTACAAAATAACTTAGTTTTTTTTTTTTCTAAATGATGACGAACGAGATGCTCTCCTGATGGGCATGATGACAGTTATTAAAAAATCACTAAAATTATGTATTTATTTACGATGTACGAAATAAGCATTTACTTTTTTATTAAGAACAAAATTGATTCTTATTTTGATAAAATAATACTACAAAACACGTAAGTCCGCCATGATGTGTTAAACACCAATCAGAGCGAATGACGTCACTTTTGCGTAAACAAATAACTTATCGGGAGTTTTTAAAGATGTGTTACTACACTGAGGGACCACACAACACCTATAGTATAGGTCCTATATACGAATTCTAAAGCGTATAGGTCCTATACGCTTTAGAATTCGTATTTAATAACACAAAATAACTAAATTATTAAATGAAAGTCTAAGAAACGCCTAGTATTTACGTTTTGTTTATTTAAACGTGACGTCACTAGCGGCGCCATGACACCAGAAGCGTTTTGGTGCGAATTTTAAATCTAGAAACTTCTTTCCTACTAAATCTTTATCTGCAGAAATAAGTAATTCACTATAAATAATATACTTTTCCGAACATTATTGGATATTTTTTTTTAAATCTGCCATCATGCCTATTGCAGAACAGAACTTAGAGTAACAAAACAAAGTCCAGGGCATCGCTGCTGTAAACAACTTTTACCAAAATCGCGATAAAAACAGCATGTTTACACTTCATATGGTAAGCGCGATGTAAAGCCACGCGCGCTTTGCTCCGCGTTGTCTCCTTGAAAAAGGCCACCAGATGTAGCCGAAATTATAGTCGGAGTTAATTGATTGATTCAGGCGTTACTTTGCGGAAGTTCATTTTGAATATTCAAGGTATATATTTAGTATATTTCCGCTTAACACCTCTCCCTTCCTTTTTCTTTTAGCTTTTTTCGCTAGTCGGAGTATATAACGTTATTAAAACGTCAGTAAACTCGCACATGTAACACAAAAATGTGTCAAAACCACGTCAGTTCTGCATTGTATAAAATGATACCGTTTTATGAATTTATTTTGTTGTTATGATAGACTAGTGCTAACCTAACCTAACAATGAGCATGAGTTGCCGGTAAAGGAAAACATCGTGAGGAAACCATAGGCAGTAGTTTACTTTCTAGTACTCGGCTGGCTAGCTACCACGCTAAGTTGAAAATCTGCCACCAAGCACATAACGGTGTGTTCCAGCAGTATCACTGAGCCAGTTCCATTCCAGGCTAGGTGTGCTTTACAATCTTCGACCATATCGTCAATTAACATCAGGTGAGCTGTGGTCAAACGCCTAGCCTGTCAACTGTCAAATAAATAAACAGCTGTTTTTTCGCGATTTCAATTCCAAACCGTTGTTTAGAAAAAGTTTTGTAGCGATGATAGCTCAGTGGTTAGCGCGGTAGGTTCGCATGCCGAAGGGCGTGGGTTCAAACCCCAACAATGAGCTTGAGCTGCCGGTGAAGGAAAACATCGTGAGGAAACCATAGCATGGTGGTAGGGTACTTTCTAGTACTCGGCTGGCTAGCTACCGCCCTCAAGTTGAAAATCTGCCGCCAAGCATCTAACGGTGTGTTCCGGCAGCCTCACTTGAGAGCCAGTTCCATTCCAGGCTAGGTGTACTTTACCATCTTCGACCACACCTTCACTTAACATCAGGTGAGCTGTAGTCAAAACAACTAGCCTGTCAACCATAAAAAAAAAAAGTTGTTTATATGGATGGGAAGACCTCCATCTTTCAGTACTGTTAAACTTCTTCGAAACATCCTTCATACACTAAACACTTATTTACACTTTTTTTTATCAAGACACTTTTACCATTCAAACACTTTTATTTAAGACACTTTTACTAACTCTTAGTAAAAAGAAAATTTAAACTCGATTTCAACTTCATTGTTACAAAGTAATAACAATTAACAACAACAACAGTAACAACAACAACAAACACAACAACAGTTAATAAATAAAATAATTGATCAACACACAATAATTCCAAGTTTTATTTATTATTCAAATTAATTTCAAAAATTTCTAACTATTTCATATTTCAAACATTCGATAAATAATTAGTAATATTTTAAGTGTCTCTCGAATTTCGAATTAGCGAGAGTCGTCTGTACCACAATATCAATAGGTAACCTAACCTTTTTTTTTTTTTTTGCGTGGTGGAAATTCATTTACGCACTTCCGCCCGCCGGGCAGACGAGCGGGGTATGTCGGGCTCGGCACCAGAGTGGTGCCCCTACCGACTAAACCCCCACGTGTTCCCTCGGCAGTGACAATGCGGCAGAGTTGCGGGACCGCTCTCGCATTCGCCGCAAAGGTAACCTAACCTAACCTAACACCCCCCACTCCCACCGGCACAGCGGTGATACTTTTTAGTTTTGCCATCTATCGATGAATAGCAGAACTTTTAATGACTTTTTTGAAATATCACGCTTGTCTCTTTAGTTCAGCGACTCGCCACTAGGTGGCATTGGTTGTGTCGGCGTAAAAATGCTATAGCTTTACCGCGGCAGTCCCCGAGTGCCACACGTCTTTTTTATTTTTTTTTAATTTGTGTCTGTATGTTCGCTATAAACTCAGAAACTACGACACGGATTAAGATGCGGTTAGAAGTGCGTTCTGTAGAGTCCTGAGCTACAATTACTTTTTGTACATCAAAATTCGAGTTATGACGAAAACAATCGAAAAAATGCTTAGCTAACATTGGTTTTGTGACTAAATCTGTACTGTTTGTATTGTGAATAAATCATAAGACATTTTGTTTAGATTTCTTTGAATCGCGAATTACACGATAATTACGCACGGATAGCGACTAATAAATAATAATTGAAAAAATATTTACCTCGCAGCTCCTTTTTTCGGTATTTTCTCTTTCATCTTCTTATATTTCTCTTGTTCATCAATAAACTCCTTGTATAGTTCGTTATCTTCTTCTAAATTCTTGCCTTTGCTTGACGTTTCTGCCTCTTTCTGCGCTGCGATTTTCTCTTCTTTGTCGCCTTTCATTTCTTTACGTAACTGCTTGATTTCGTTTCTTATTCTGTCTCTGGAATTAATTGTAATATTTTTATTTGATTTAGTCTCTGGATTAAAAAAAAATTAAGTTTAGTTCCTGGAATAATTTGTTTTTTTTTTCATTTAATTTATTTAGTCTCTGGAATAGATTGTCATAATTTTTAATATTGAAATGTATTAACCGAACGACGCGAATATTGTAGCTTACTTGGACGAATCGGTATTTGAGTATACAGGGCTACGCAGAACGTCATTAGTAAGTCAAAAGCAAGCCATTTTAGTCATCCTTACAAATATTCACTATAGTGCCGACTCTTAAATCGCGATTTTCTAAGATGAGGTCGCGCGGTCACTGTTCGGATCTAACAACTAGTAAAAGTGATTTTATTTTTTTAAATTACGTACCTCTCTTTTTGTCTCTGCATGTCTCTTTCTTTCCCCAAATAATATTCCTCTTCGGAACTCTCGCTCTCTTCTTGAGTCTTCTTATCGCTGTCTTCCTTCTTTCTTTTGCTATTTCTTTCTACACTGCTTCCTCTGTAAAATAATAAAATATATTGATAGATATTTATAAGCGAAGAAAGTGAGCAGTGCAGCTTTAGATTTGATTTTAATTTTATTAATTACATTTTAAAAATTCATAAAATAAATAAAAAAATAAATAAATATATTTTGCGTTACTTTAGTCATATGTATAATTGGTATAAATTATTTATCATTGTAGTTGCTATTGTGACGAATAGTTTTTTTTTTTTAATGTAAACGTAATGAGACGATCGAGGCGCTCTCCTGATGTTAAGAGATAACGCCTGCCCATGACCATTGCAGCGATACACAGAACTTTGAGTAACAAAACAACGTCCAGGGCATCGCTGCTTTGGCGCTCATTACTTTGAGACTAGATGGTTAGTCTCAACAGCCCAGTAATTTCGCTAGCTGCAGTACCCTTCAAACCGGAACACAGTAATGTTTGCACACAACTGCTTGGCGGCAGAATATCTGGTACTGCGGTGGTACCTACCTAGACGACCTCCTGCTAAGGAAATCTACCACCGAGTAAATAGAAATAGAATAGAATAAACTTTATTGCCCAAAAAGTCACACACATAAAAAATAAATTAAATTAAACATTATCAGTGTTCCTATATGGACTCGTCAAAAAGTTTGTACAATTTTTATTAAGTCAGCTGTATAGGGGCATCGTCTTAAAATAATAATAATAACAAAAATATTACAAAAAAAAATTCTATAAAATTGAATTCATGACGTCGGAAAGAAATTAATAATAATATTTGTATAATCAATTATAATTGACAGTTAGCTCATTGGTAGTATATCTGCCTTGAGAGCTGTAAGGCGTGGGTTCGATTCCCACTCAGGGCAAACATTTTGTGAATAAACAAATGTTTGTTCTGTGTCTGGGTGTTCTGTATGTATTATAAGTATGTATTTACAAAAAAAAAAAGTATTTATGTATTCTATCAGTTATCTGACTTCCATCACACAAGCTCTGCTTAGTTTGGGGCCAGATGGCGCTGTGTGTATAGTCCTACGATAAAAAAAAAATCAAAACAAATCATGAGCTAATTATAAGCGATGAGCTCACGAAATCATGAGCGAAGCCTCTATAAATAAAATAAACAGAGACAAACAAATGAATAATAAATGATGATAATGATAATATTAATAAAGAGAGATCTTGAGAGACTCTCGCTAGACGGTTGGGTCAAGGGTCAGCTTCAAAAGGCAGTGATCCTTGACACGGCGCGCATTGTGAGGAGGTTCCTCACTCTGCAGCCCTAACCACCGGCAGCTTGAGCCCTGCCCCGCTGCCGGCGGCACCCTAGTCTTTAACTTTTTTCATATTATTTATGTTTTATATACATGTAATGTAAAAAAAATAAGAAGACAAATAAATACCTAGGGTATTAATAACTTTTCTAAACAGTTTTCGCCACAACGATTTTTTTTTATAGTAATTTTATTTAAAACCCCGCCTTTTCTAAGTTTACCTTCTCTTTGAGTCTTCTTTCTTCTTCTTTTCCGTTTTCGAGCTGAGCTTGTCCCTGATGCTAGAAACTGCGACTTCTGTTTCTTGCTTCCTCTTTTCTATCTGTGCTCGTGTTTCTTCTGTGACGGGCATTTGTTGTTCTAATTCTATATAAGCAATGGAAAATTTTATACAGTGTCTTTTTTTTTAATTATAAGCGTCTCTCTCGAGAAAAAGCAGTACTGCTCTGCTGTTTTTCTCGACGTACAGCAAGCATTTGATAAAGTTTGGCACCTGGGATTGCTTTCCAAAATAAAGAACCAACTTCCATACAACTTCTACCTGCTCTTTAAGTCGTACTTAGAAGATCGAATATTTAAACCCCAACAATGAGCTTGAGCTGCCGGTGAAGGAAAACATCGTGAGGAAACCATAGCATGGTGGTAGGGTACTTTCTAGTACTCGGCTGGCTAGCTACCACACGAGAGTTGAAAATCTGCCGCCAAGCATCTAACGATGTGGCACCACCCAAAGAGTCAGTTCCATTCCAGGCTAATTATCATCTTCAATCACACCGTCACTTAACATCAGGTGAGCTGTAGTCAAACATTTAACAGGTCAATCATAAAAAAAAAACATAAAACGAAATTAAGATCAAATTAAACTCAACCCTAAAAGTAAAATCATATTAAAACCACAATCAAAGTTAAAATTAAATCTCTGTTTTAACTTCGTGGTAGGTCTCCTTAGCAGGAGGTCGTTTAGGCGAGTACCAACGCAGTACCAGATATTCTGCCGCCAAGCAGTAGTGTGCAAACATTACTGTGTTCCGGTTTGAAGGGTACTGCAGCTAGCGAAATTACTGGGCTGTTAAGACTAACCATCTAGTCTCAAAGTAATGAGTGCCAAAGCAGCGATGCCCTGGACGTTGTTTTATTACTCAAAGTTCTGTGTATCGCTGCAATGGTCATGGACAGGCGTTATCTCTTAACATGAGGAGAGCGCCTCGATCGTCTCATGACTTTTACATAAAAAAAAATAAAAAAAGTAGCAGTTAAACACCTAACCCGTCGAACGTAAAAAAAATGCATACAAAACACAATACAATAAACATAAAACATACATTCGAATTTGTTAAAAATATTTGTGTTACGTCGCAAATAGAGTTATTTTAATTTTTCATACCAGCAGCTGTCATCTTGCTAAGTTTCGGGTCTTCTAGCAGATCGTGGGTAGACTTCGGCTTGCCGCGGTACTCTTGTGCCTCGCCTTCCTCTTCTTCAGCCTCCTCGCCGAAAGACAGGAGACCGAAGTTTCTGGAAACGTTCACATCCACTCACAGATTTTATTTATTTTAAGCTATTGCATAGCTTCTATCGCGGGCCTTGAGCGTGGAGACCGAATCCAGAAATTCCGTAACGAAACTAACCTAACACCCCCCACTCCCACCGGCACAGCGGTGATACTTTTTAGTTTTGCCATCTATCGATGAATAGCAGAACTTTTAATGACTTTTTTGAAATATCACGCTTGTCTCTTTAGTTCAGCAACTCGCCTCTAGGTGGCGTTGGTTGTATCGGCGTAAAAATGCTATGCAATAGCTTTACCGCGGCAGTCCCCGAGTGCCACACGTCTTTTTTATTAATGTAAAAGTAATGAGACGAACTCTACGCTCTTCTGATGGTAAGAGATAACATAAATGTCGGTACACAGAACTTTTAGATGGGCATCACTTTCATTCAGGGACATTTTCATCACTAGACAGTGGACTTTGGATGTTCCAATGGTTGTTTCAACAGCTCTGTAATTTTGCTAGTTGTGGTACATTTCAAACCATAACACAAAACATGGCATATAATAATCCGATAATCCTCTTACTGACAATAGACAATAGACAACACTTTATTTGGGACATAAAACATATTTCAACATAATTAACAATACATACATACAAAAAAATTAACATAAAACCAATTGATGATTGAAACAATTGACTTGAACAAAAACAAAAACAAACTGAACAACTGAACATCTTAACTGTCGTTTAAGATGTCTCGATTTCCATACAAATAATTTCTTGCCATTTATGGACAAATGGAGCATAATTTTACAGTGAAATCACAGCTACTGGCATTTATTTTGATCTTTATTTGCGGCAAATCACAATTGCTTGAATAAAACAGTAGATTAGTATTAGCATATAATCAAATTTATGAATTTATGATTTTTTAATATAACAGAGCTAATAATAATCTTCACTGTAAAATTATGCTCCATTTGTCCATAAATGGCAAAAAATTATTTGTATGGAAATCGAGCCACCTTAAAATTTGTTGTCTGTATGTTAATTTTATCTTTTTATTTGTGTGTATTGTCTGTAGTTATTTGTTGTCGTATCTAGTGTTTTGTAAAGAAAAATAAATGTTTTTTTTATGTTTGACAGGCTAGGTGTTTGACCACAGCTCACCTTATGTCAAGCGAAGGTGTAGTCGAAGATGGTAAAGCACACCTAGCCTGGAATGGAACTGGCTCTCAAGTGAGGCTGCCGGAACACACCGTTAGATGCTTGGCGGCAGATTTTCAACTTGAGGGTGGTAGCTTGCCAGCCGAGTACTAGAAAGTACCCTACCACCATGCTATGGTTTCCTCACGATGTTTTCCTTCACCGGCAGCTCAAGCTCATTGTTGGGGTTTGAACCCACGCCCTTCGGCATGCGAAGCGACCGCACTAACCACTGAGCTATCATCGCTACAAACTTACAGAACTTATCGATATACAAAAACAAAATACTTACTTGACAGCTTGTCTCTCTCTTTTATTCTTCGTCGGTTCAACTAATGGCTTCTCTGTCACTCTCGGCTCGATATCCGTGAAAGGGTTGATAAGAACAGTGGTGCTCGTGATTTTCTGAGGGTGATCCGGTCGATCATCAGGACCGATCAAGCCTTCAGATAGTTTCAACACGTTGTAGATTGTTTCACCTGAAAAATAATTGTAAGTAAAGTAAAAGTCAAAGGTTTTATTTCCATGACAATAGTGTAAAAAGGTCTTAAATATAATGAATGTCTTTGTTTGTTATAAGTTTAACATATGCAAAAGTGTGTCTGTCTGTGAAATTGGCGCTCCCAAAAGGTGAAACCGATTTTGATTAAGCTTTTTATTTTAAATGGTGTCTTGATGGAGAGTGTTCTTAGTAGTTAGTGTTTCTTGGTGGTAGATCTCCTTAGCAGGAGGTCGTCTAGGTAGGTACCACCGCAGTACCAGTTATTCTGCCGCTAAGCAGTAGTGTGTAAGCATTACTGTGTTCCGGTTTGAAGGGTACTGCAGCTAGCGAAATTACGGAGCTGTTGAGACTAACTCTATCAAAAGTCTCAAAGTAATGAGCGCCAAAGCAGTGATGCCCTGGACTTTGGTTTGTTACTCAAAGTTCTGTGTATCGCTGCAATGGTCATGGACAGGCGTTATCTCTTACCATCAGGAGAGCGTCTCGTTCGTCTCATTACTTTTTACATAAAAAAAAATGGTATATTACCTATAACCTTCTCAAGTATGGTATGTCACATTTGTATATTTCCTGTAACCCTCCCAAATATGGTATGTTACTTATGTAAATTACCTGTAACCTTCCCAAATATGGTATGTTACTTATGTAAATTACCTGTAACCCTCCCAAATATGGTATGTTACTTATGTAAATTACCTGTAACCCTCCCAAATATGATATGTTACTTATGTAAATTACCTGTAACCCTCCCAAATATGGTATGTTACTTATGTAAATTACCTGTAACCCTCCCAAATATGGTATGTTACTTATGTAAATTACCTGTAACCCTCCCAAATATGGTATGTTACTTATGTAAATTACCTGTAACCCTCCCAAATATGGTATGTTACTTATGTAAATTACCTGTAACCCTCCCAAATATGGTATGTTACTTATGTAAATTACCTGTAACCCTCCCAAATATGGTATGTTACTTATGTAAATTACCTGTAACCCTCCCAAATATGGTATGTTACTTATGTAAATTACCTGTAACCTTCCCAAATATGGTATGTTTGTTTTGAAGCTCCGGTGTGGCTGCGAGTGTGAAGAAGAATTGTGATCCATTGTCATCTTTACCAGCGTTAGCGCTCGCGACCAACCCGCGCCGCGTGAACCGAAGCCGCGAGTGGAATTCGTCCTGAAAAATATGGCGATTACAGATTAGAGAAGAAATTTGCATTTAATGTCGGCTTGAGGATGCCCGGTCTATCGCATTGAGGGTAGGGTCAAGTAGACAGGTAAGGGTCATGGAGTCGGTTTATTAAATTATAAATTTATATATTATTATAAAATAAAATGGGAGCAGCTCTTTTTGTTGTGGGAAGGGTAAGACCACCAAGCTGGCTAAATGTGGGCTTACAGACTTTAAACATTGTCTAGAATTTTTCTTTTTGTAAAATAAAATGGGAGCAGCCCGCTTCTTGTTGTGGGAAGGGTAAGGCCGACCACCAAGCTGGCTAAATGTGGGCTGGCAGACTTGAAACATTGTCTAGAATTTTTCTTTTTGTAAAATAAAGTGGGAGCAGCCCGAGCCTTGTTGTGGGAAGGGTAAGGCCGACCACCAAGCTGGCTAAATGTGGGCTGGCAGACTTTAAACATTGTCTAGAATTTTTCTATTTGTAAAATAAAATGGGAGCAGCCCGCTCCTTGTTGTGGGAAGGGTAAGGCCGACCACCAAGCTGGCTAAATAACTGACAGACTTTAAACATTGTCTACAATTTTTCTTATCGGTAATATTTTGTCTCATTAGGTTTATGTTCACCATTAAAATTATATAGCTTACTTTAAAAGGAGCTCCATAGATGGATTCTCCGCCAGTGCCGTCACCATTAGGATCTCCCCCTTGGACAATAAAATCTGGGACCACTCTATGAAAAATTGTACCTGGAAATAAACAAATAGCCATTAGTAAACAAAATAGATACAGTAAAAGTGAAATCTAGTATTATCATATGTCGCACGCATAATCAAATACTGGCTTAACTCAAAAAAGTCAGTTTTGGGAAATCACGAAAAACCTCCGTGCAATATTTAACGACCTCGTCGGCTTTTTTTGAAATAGAATAAAAATTAATTTGGTAAATAAATATAGTAATTTTTTTTCGTGTAGTCTATAAACTTATCAATAGTTATGTGTGATTTACTTTGTTCAAATTAAATAATAATAAATATTTTTTTATGTTTTAAAATTAACTTCTTGAGTTAAGTCTGTCTACTTTTAAAACTAAAGCAAATAAACTTTATTATTGGTGGCATATTCAACTATAAGTCTGTCTTGTTTAAACTAATTTCTTTATTTCAAGGACTCAATATGTTTTTAGTCTGTTTATTAGTAAATCAACTTATAAAACTTGCTATTTATTTTTGTAGAAAATACACTCAACTCGGATTCGGTCTTGGTTCAATTAAACAACAGCAACTTTAACAGCGTCCGACACAAACTGACATCAGTCGGTGTTTGAACAAAGACTGTGTGAGAAACACATAAAAATGAAAAAGACCGATATTGTGTAAAGGTGGTCTATTGACGCAATTTTGATGTTTTTCCAAATTCATATCATAGATGGCATTAAAAGAAGCCTGCGTCTATACATAACTCATTTTTGACCTAACTCCTAATCGGTCAGTATTTGATTATGCGTGCGATGTATTGCTATCAATCAATGTAAAATCATAAAAGTCATTTAAAAACGTCAGTATTATCACTGAATACACCCCAAGTGGGACGAGTAACTAAGTACTAACCATTATAATATCCTTCCATACAAAGTTGTATGAAATTCCGACATGCTTTTGGTGCTTCCTTGGTCCATAACTCAATGTCTATTTCACCGGCTGTTGTCTTCAGGAGCACCTTAAATTAGAGTCCAGGCATAAGTAAGCAATGTATACTAATTAGTAAACATCTATACTAATATTATAAAGAGCAAAGATTTTTATTTTTGTATGTAGGTACCTTATACTAATAAAAAATTATTTCAGAAGATTTTTTTTTTTTATGGTTGACTAGCTAGGTGTTTGACCACAGCTCACCTAATGTCAAGTGAAGTGTGGTCGAAGATGGTAAAGCACACCTAGCCTGGAATGCAACTGGCTCTCAAATGAGGCTGCCGGAACACACCGTTACATGCTTGGCGGCAGATTTTTCAACTTGAGGGTGGTAGCTAGCCAGCCGAGTACTAAAGTACCCTACCATCATGCTATAGTTTCGTCACAATGTTTTTCCTTCACCGGCAGCTCAAGCTCATTGTTGGGGTTAAACCCACACCCTTCGGCATGCGAACCTACCGCGCTAACCACTGAGCTATCATCGCTACATATATCAGGCCCGGGGATAGTGTAGCAATCACAGCTACACTATTCCCGGGTAACATAGGCTACTTTTTATCCCTATATTCGCACGGGAGAAACCGCGAGGCATCCGCTAGTTGTTGTAAGCAGTGAAATTTAAAGTTGCATTCTCAACATGATTATAAATTATGTTCATTATCACAATTATAGTTCATAGTAATGTGGGACAGTTTCACTAAGCTGGAAAGCTGGACTTTATACAAATAGCTTTAAGTAGTATCTTTTACTGTACGACAGACCCTGAAATCTTATCTGCTGTTGTATGCAATTTTCTTACACTATTAATTCGTAAACTATTTTTTTCTACCAATTGTGTGTACATATTTAAAAATCATGCTAAATTATTTTGGTAATTCCAACAACAACACTATGAAGTATACAACCAAAAGATTTTGTTCAGTGTCTAAGTATCTGAGCCTCTGGAGCCTCTTAGTAAGACAAATCATTCTCAAAGTTGTTCAAAATGATGAGTGAATAAACCTCTTTTTGTAAAAGTATTTTATCTGTATAACACAGTATAGACAATAGGAATTAGCACACCATGATTGCATAGATACTACCTTCTTTATACTTCTGGGTATAAAAAATATAAGCAGATAGCGTTGAGGATAGCAAAATTTTTCCAGGACACACAAAGATCGTCTCTAGCAGGACGTAGACGTAATTTTACATTTAAAATGTCTCGGTTTTAGAACTTACCTAAGAAAAATTACTTACCTTCCCCAAAGCTGGAGGCTCTTGAATGTAAATATTACTCATGTTGTTAAAAGCCTTATGAATTCAATTTTATTTAAACTGTAGTGAAGTAGGTACTGTGAGAAAGTATAAATCTCTGTCACATCACAACATAGTGAGTAGACGTAGTATTGAAATCTCGTTGTACGTCAGCGATTATCTTTTCTAAAGTCTTCAGCTTAGAATAGGCGTTGCGTTGAATATAAATACTCATTTACAAATAATTGTTTTTGTTATATAGGTACGCTAATTGTATAGTTTTTATTTCAGAATTTCAGAAACCATCAAACCTGAAACCATTAAATTAACATGACAGCTTACAATAAATAATTTTTTTTTTATTCTTCGGCCATGGCACGTTCGTGCATAGTGTCAATTCTCATGTTTTTCTAGGAATAAGAAAAGCAAAACTTAATATAAACCCTAAATTATAAATTAAAAACCTATAGCCGTAATATTCACATACTTTTTTTTATTTATTCTTGGCCATGGATAAAAAAAGTTGGCACGAAAGAATGATTGAGGCCATGTAGGCCAAGAAATTAAAAAAAAAATAGGAAAAATTGGCATTTAAGAAATTATGACGTAACGTTTACACTTTTTTCCTCCGAAAAATCTTTCGGAGGAATTTTTTTTCGGTATACTGCATTATCTAGTATAAACCATTTAAAAAAAATGAAAATATGGATAGATCTACCTTTGGCCAGTACTAGTAGCCACCAAATCGCCTGATGGAAAGCGATGGTGCGGCCGAGGATAGATCACGATGACCGAGTATACTTGAATTTTTTTATGAAATTTTGGGCTTCAAATTAAAAATATAATACATTTACATAAACACATTTTTTTATTACTTTTATAATGATAACTTTATTTATGTACATTTAAAACATTATTTTGGAAAGTAATACAAACCGTGACCTGAATATAATGCTATTTGTTTAAAAATATTGTCAATGTATCTCAAATATTCATGGTTTCTTTTCACTTTTCAATGTTTTTTGTGAGAATAAGAAGGCAACGAAAGCTGATGTTACCTATACTAACAACTTAGTGGAGAAACACACAGATCAAGTAAAATAAACATAAATTAATAGGTACTTAAAATGTAATAAATTTTCGTTTATAGTTTTAATGCAAATTACAAGTCCTTTTCTAGAATATCAACTATACCAAATTTTAGCAAGGACTACTTGTCATTTAGTAAGTTATGTAACAAAACATATTATTTACTAAGCAAATGACTTTCAGTTTAATACTCGGAATTGTCCAGCTAATATTATAAATGTTAAAGTTTGGATGGAAGAATGGATGATTGTTACTCTTTCACACAAAAACTACTGAACGGATTTGGATGAAATTTTGGTATGGAGGTAGCTGAGACCATAGATTAACACATAGGCTACTTTTTATCCCGAAAACATGTAGCAGGTAACACTGCAGTGTGCAGTTAGTATGTCAAATATCTAGTATAAATCAGGATTATGACTTTTCCGAGTGTTTTGTTAAGATATGTCTTTTTAAAGTGTTTGCTTGAATTGCCTTATAACCACACATATCACAATTATAAGGCTTCTCTCCAGTGTGTGTTCGTAAATGAGAGTTTAATTTACTTGCATCACCAGATTTGTAATCACACAAAGTACATTTGTATGGTTTTTCACCAGTATGTGTCCTTATGTGTGTCTTCAAATTGCCCGGTTTTGCTGATTTGTAATCACACATGTCACACTTGTATGGTTTTTCTCCTGAATGTATTCTCATATGTGATGTAAGATTACTTGCTGCCGCTGATTTATAATCACATAAATCACAAGAATATGGTTTTTCCCCAGTGTGTGTTCTCAAATGCTTTTTTAGACTACTAGCTACTGATGACTTATAATCACATGTGTCACATTTGAAAGGCTTCTCCCCTACATGTGTTTGTTTGTGTCTTTTGTAACTACTTGAATATGCTGACTTATAATCGCACATGTCACATCTGAATGGCTTTTCTCCAGTATGAGTAGACTTATGTTGCTTAAATTCACTTATTTCAGTTGTTTTATAATTACACATTCTGCATTTATATGTTTTTTCATCAGAGTGATGTGTCCTTATATGTGTTTTCAAATTACTTGGATGTACTGATTTGTAATCGCACATATTACATTTGTATGGTTTCTCACCTGTATGTGTTCTTAAATGAATTTTCAAATGACTTGATTCAGCCGATTTATAATCACACACATTACAGGCATATGGTTTTTCGCCAGTGTGTATTCTTCTATGTGTTTTCAGATTCTTTAATTCCGCCGATTTGTAATTACACATTTCGCATGCGTAAGGTTTTTCTCCGGTATGTGTTCTCAAATGTTTTTTTAAACTGCTCGCTACTGACGTTTTATAGTCACACATAGTACATTTGAATGGTTTCTCTCCAGTGTGTGTTTTTATGTGTGCTTTTAAATGGCTAATTTTTGCAGATCTATGATGACAAATATCACATTCATACGGTTTTTCTCCAGTGTGTGTTTGTATATGCCTTGTTAGTGACCCTCTATGTGTTGTGGCGTACTCACATGTCGAGCATTTATGTAATTTCTTGACAGATTTTTGTCTTAGATTTGTAGCTGTCGATGTAATTTCTAAGTTCTTTACAATTGTAGTTGTATCATTGAATGTGTACGAATCTTTTGTTAACAGGAACTCTGCGATTCTTTCATTTGTATTCATCTTAATTTGTGCAAACAGATAAGTGTCCTTATAATCATTAAATATAGCTTTTAAACTTATGTATGTTCAACATTGTAATACAGAATTATGGGCACGTAAAAATATAAACACCAAGTTGCTTTTGCTTATCTGACATTAGCTGTTGGGCCAAATTGCCAAGCAATCAAAGTCAAACTAATTACTAATGTCATGTCATAAAACCAAGTTATTAAAAATAAAAAGTTTAAAAAAAAGTTGCAACTCTGATGGTTTACCGCCATGCTGTCAAGTTTTACTTGTAAGAGGGATTTTTGTTTATGTTGATTTCAAATCACAGACATTTTTAGTCACAGTCAAGTATGTACACAAAATTATTAAGTGGTTTATGTGATAATAAGGTCATGTCACGCTTTGATAAAAAAAAGATTATTACAAGTGCAAACGGAGTTCACATAACCATACTCATGTGGGGTATAACTTTAATTGTTCATATATATGTATGTATATATGTATTTACTTGTTAGAGTTATTTAGATTTAAATGAATACTGGCTGAATGCTAAAGTGCAGTTTCAACAAATTCTATTTTTTTTGTTTCTACTTTTTCTTTACTACGCTTAGTTAATTTGGCCATGTAACGATTTGATATTTTTATTCAGATTCATATCTTTGATAGTATTAAATTATGATATTAGTTTAAAATGAATGTAGCTACTAGTTCGTACCTGAATCAAACTCTTCGATCACTTGTTGGATGTCGTAGGAGAAATAATAATAAGAGAATTCAATTTGTCTAATGAGACAATAATGATCTTATTTTTCAAAAATGTTTGTTCTTTCGAGTGTTTGCATGAAAAATATGGAATCTTATTTATAATATACCTAATATAATACAGTGAAATGTGCCTCAGTATCTGTATCTCTGTCGAAGCGTAGAATAAGTAATAATCTACAAATTGTCGAAAGTGAAGAAATGGAAACTTTCCGTGTTGAAAATAAAATGTTCACGTCTTTACTGAGGCATGACCGGACTTACTTGGTTTTCCATCAAATACTTGGAAAGTAAAAAAAAATAATTCACATTTGAAAAATGCATAGAATGCGATGCCAAAAACATAGTTTATTTTATAATGTGTTTGCGGATTCAATTTACAGAATCCGTTATGTTATTCGCATTTTACCATTTCTCAAAATTCAAATAAGTATGTTGGACACAACTTTCCATTGCCGATCTAACAGAATAGGTATCTAATTCTTAGAGCGTATAGCATTCTTACTTTGTGTCGTTTGGATCGCTTGATCCAAAGCGTGATGGTTTCAATCGGAAAAACGATTGTGGCGCTACTATTTTCTTAATTGTTATTTAGTGTAGAGGTATGACCAGCGTTGGATTTCGTACTATAATTATAGTATTTGTACTATTATTTCATGCTCCGTACTAGAAAATATCCATACCTAAGGATAGTACGGAAAAATACTACAATTTCGTTACTTCACTTAGAAAAGACCAAAATAGGTAAATATGACACCAGTTTATAGCCAAACCATCTGTAAAAAAAAGTCACATTGTGGTAAGCTGTCAAACAATACTTCTTCTTCATCTTGTTTGATTTTGGCTTCGCATTTTGTCTTAAAATTGTAACTTGTCACTGGCAAGTGCTTGGGGTGCGACGCCAAAATCTAAGAAAAAAAATATGCAGCAAATGTGGCAACTGTACCGATTTTATTTTTTCGTATACTCGCAGTATAAAAGAGATGTTTTTATGATTACATGCAAAGGCTGAAGAAAATAATAGTCAAGAACTTGCATAATTTAGAAGAGGAGTAAATTTTGCATAAACATGTTGGTTCTACCTATTTATTGATTAATATCTTTTTTTTTAAACAATATAAGATTGAAAAAAAGTGTACTATCGTCGTACTACTATTTTGATAGTCTTGTACTATATTTTTCAACGTACCCGAATCCAACCCTGGGTATGACCTACTTAGTCAATCACCACGTAAAATGACTTCGCAACCTCTATGTTTTATCACATGATCTTTTCACAACCAATTTTCTATTTGTATGATCGAACTTAGGACTTGCCAACCAATTCTAACATGTAATAGCAAGCTTTATGGCAAGTTCCATTGGTCTACAAGTATACATATAGACCAATGGAACTTGCTATATCAAGCACCCATCCAGTCATGTAATATGCCATCTTTACTTTACTATACTAAATACCAATACAACTTCACGGCAATGTTGGTTGCTAAAAACTTGACCCTTGAACACCACAGGAAGGCTCAATATTGACTAATAATGATTCATGTTAATAACCATCACAGCCAGAGACTGGAACCATTTACCCTTGGTACCCTTGTTTCCTCAAAGATAAAGTAAAGAGTGAATAAGTATTTGTCATTTGTCATTCATGATAAAAAAAAAAAACCTGTCAGTAAGTACTATTATTTACTCTATGGCTATATACCTATTATGTCTTCAATGATTTCTTCACCATCAAGTGGGAGGGCAAGGTCTGGAAGAGGCCGCCACTTGTGGCATTAGCTCATAAGTCACTTGTTTGTATATTTTAAATTTGTTTTTTTTTTCGAATTCTGGTGTACATAATACAAAAAAATATAAATGTATCTAATGGTAGAATTATGCTACCATAAAAAAAATAGTAACTATTCATATATCCCAGTTTTCATTTTCTTATTTTAACACGAAGGTGGTGTTTTGCTTATATGGATTTATTTTATTTTTGGTTCACAGGCCAAGTGTTTGACCACAGCTCATCTAATGTTAAGTGACAGTATGGCTGAAGATGGTATACACTCCTAGCCTGGAATGGGACTGGCTTTCTAGTGAGACTGCTGGAACACACTGTTAGGTGCTTGGCGACAGGAGGATGGACTTGAGGGTAGTAGCTAGCCAGCAGAGTACTAGAAAGTACCATACCACCATGACATGGTTTTCTCACAATGTTTTCTTTCACTGGCAGCTCAAGCTCATGCTCATTGTTAGGGTTTGAACCTACACCCATCGTCGTAAGAAACGGACGCGCTAACCATTGGTCTATTATCACTACAAAATAATAATACTAAAGTGTTTGCTTACAATGAATTATAATAACATTGAAAGGTTAACTTGTTCTGGTTTAAAATCATGATTATTGTCCACTGTGAGGAAACTCATGTCTTTAAAATTCACTGGTTCAGTAAAACCTTTGCTCATACACTCAAATGATTTGTCTTCAGCGTGATGAGTTTTTATATGAGTTTTCAAATTACTTGGATGTACAGACTTATAATCACATACGGCACACTCATATGGTTTTACTCCGGAGTGTATCCTTACGTGTGACTTTAGGTTACTACCTGCTGTAGATTTATAGTCACATATATTACATGCATATGGTTTTTCTCCTGTGTGTATCCGCATGTGTTTTTTTAGACTACTTGCAGCTGCAGTTTTATAATCACATGTGTTACATGCGTACGGTTTTTCTCCTGTGTGCGTACGAAAATGCTTCCTTAAACTACTCGCAAATGTAGACTTATAATCGCACATGTTACAATGGAATGGCTTTTCTCCTGTATGTGATAGTTTGTGCCTTCTAAAACTACTTGAATACGCTGTTTTATATTGACACACATTACACTCATATGGCTTTTCCCCGGTGTGTGTGGATTCGTGTTGCTTAAAATCACTAGCTCGAGCCGATTTATAATCACACATTTTACAATGAAATGGTTTTTCCCCCGTATGATGAATCCTTACATGCGTCTTCAAATTACTAGGATGTACAGACTTATAGTCACAAATTTCACAATTATATGATTTTCTAACTGCATGTGTTCTTAAATGAATTTTCAAAAGTTTCACTTCTGCCGATTTAAAATCGCACTTTTCACATTTAAATGGCTGGGCTCCTTTATGTGTTTTAATATGTTTTTGCAAAGTTTTTAATTCTGCTGCCTTATAATCACACATATCACAAACATACGGTTTTTCCCCAGTGTGTGTACGCATGTGCTTTCTTAGAGTACCTGCTAATGCAGATTTATAATCGCATGTAGGACATTTGAAAGGTTTTTCTCCGGTATGTGTTTTGATGTGTGCTTTTAAATGACTTATTTTAGCAGATTTATGATGGCATATATCACATTCATACGGCTTTTCTCCAGTATGTGTTTGCATGTGCCTTTTTAAGGATCCTTTATATGGTGACATATATTCACACAATGCGCATTTATGTACTTTATTTTCGGGTTTTCGTCTACGATTTGCAGTAGCACATGTAGGCATCATAAAAGAGTACGAGTCTTTTGTAAGCAAGAACTCATTGATTCTTTTCTCTGTATCCATTTTCAACGTAGAAATTATAATTATCACTGAGCAGCGATTTGTGATCACTGCGCTGCAATATTAGAATCTGCTATTGACAGAACACAACACATGAAAACGAAGAGACGAAGCAAGCAGACCACAGAACAGTTATCTATCTAACAAATCCTGGCTCCTAAGCTACTACTTGTACCAGGTAGACGAAACAAACGTAAAAATGTGAAGATAATACGCGTTCATACGATCCAATTTCAATTTCGTTTAATTCTTCTACGACGAAAGCGCAGCGATTGTAAAGAAATATGCAAAACAAAACAAACAGTTGATAACTTGACAGTTGACAGCTTGTTTTTTATTTATTTAATTTGCCTCTTCGGGCAGGCTACAGCT
The DNA here is from genome assembly GCA_905404145.2 of Biston betularia. Classification (NCBI taxonomy): domain Eukaryota; kingdom Metazoa; phylum Arthropoda; class Insecta; order Lepidoptera; family Geometridae; genus Biston; species Biston betularia. The sequence goes on along the minus strand of FR989889.1, from coordinate 4,047,988 downwards.
GTAAAGCCATATTGCCTGGTCATCGGTTTTTTCTAACACTTACAAAGTCCAGTTTTGGTTAAACCCAGTCCGTGTCAGTCAAATCCAGTCATGCATGCCTTAGTAAAGTAGTGGCGACTTTATTATAACCATCGATGGAGTTTTGGAAGCAACACGAAAAGTTATATCTCACCACATTATGTCACTTTTCCATACTCGCGCATGTTGCAATTCGGCACTTTATGAAGAAAACACTTCAATTTTTGTACATAAACACAAGTTTTGGCATAAAATACAATGAGGCGACACGATTCTTCTCGCGTTCAATACTATACCTACACATTAACATAAAAAAATGGAGTGTCCAATATATAAGTAGGTACATTTAGTTTATTTACGCTTAACAGTCGTTTCAGTCACAATAGCGATGTTCTTCAAGTCTTAATAACCTCTTCTTTGTAATCACTTGCCGGCACGTGTTTCGCCTCTACACGAGGCATCCTCAGCCCGTTTGACTCTTCGAGCGCTTGGTCGAGACTCAAGACTCCGGATCGCCGGAAACAATCAATTAAGTTAGTTAAATTTTAATTTAAATCCTTTTTTAATTTGTAGATAAAAATAGCTTTATAGCTAGATCAATTTTTTTGTAGCTTGTAAGTGGATCTATAGCTAAATCTAGCTATAAAAACTTTGACTTGGCATCATTGGCTAGTCCGCTACCAGTGCTGTACGAAGTTTTGGATGTGTTAATCAGGATTAACGGACAGTGCAAGACATTGAACTGTCTGTACACTAACTACATGCAAGGTTACGGTAATCGATCATATTCACTATCGAATTAGTTTTTAGAGTTCAGTGAATAAAAACCTTTCGAATTAATTGTTCTACTATGTATAGGGCTATCTATAAATCCCCGTAGAGTGCGATAGAGACAAAGGCAGCTCAGACCGATTATACATACTAAATTTTTGACTAAATTAACATTTGGTATTCCCCTGTTTTCTCACTAAAAATAGATTTTTATGTATTTATTATCTAGGTACTTATGTACTGGATTATTTCCAAGTAAATTTATTATATCAATAAAAAATTTGTCAAACGTCACGTCCCGCGTCGGTCAGATGGCGCTGTGTGTAATGTCCTACGATATTCATTTATTTGTCCGAAATATGTACTGGACCCGCACGCGTTAAAATGAAATTAAAAACCTGTTAATTGATTAACTAAGCGCCTTTATTTAAGAAAGTGACCCGCTGTATATTAGATACCTATTTATTTAGCGATAAGTGCTTGTATGGGTGCTTGGTCGACATATTGATATGGTAAGACCAGTTTTGTTTCGCCGCCCTGGGGTCATGCAGCAATCTTGAATACATTCTTATTTTAATATACCTAACTATTACGCCAATTTTGAAGGTTTATCTTGAGAGATTTAAATAAAAAACCGGCCAAGTGAGAGTTGGACTCGCGCACGAAGGGTTCCGTACCATCCCACTAATGTTATAAATGTGAAAGTTCGGATGGATGGATGGATGATTGTTAATCTTTCACGTAAAAACTACTCAACAGATTTGGATGAAATTTGGTATGGATTTTTTTAGAGATTTAGCTGAGACCCTGGATTAACACGTTAGGCTACTTTTTATTCCGAAAACAAGGCGGGTAACACCGCGGGGCGCAGCAAAAAGCGGCAAAAAATCGCGTATGGGAGTTTAAATGTTTATTTTATTCTATTTTTTTAGTATTTGTTGTTATAGCGGCAACAGAAATAGGCCAGGTGTTTGACCACAGCTCACCTTGTATTAAGTGACGGTGTGGTCGAAGATGCTAAACAAACCTAGTCTGTAATGGAACTGGCTCTCAAGTGTGTCGGAACATACTGTTAGATGCTTAGCAGCAAATTTTCAACTTGAGGGTGCTAGCTAGTCAGCCGAGTGCTAGAAAGTACGTTACCACCATGCTATGGTTTCCTCACGATGTTTCCCTTCACCGGTAGCTCAAGCTCATTGTTAGGATGTAAGGGTTGAACCCACGCCCTACGACGTGTGAACCGACCGCGCTAACCACCAACATCGCTAAAGGGCTTTTCTATTAGCATTATCGAATATAAAAATGTTCTTTTGTCTAGCCCCTCTGGGGTTTAACTGCTGTTATTCACACCTACACCCTGCTTAATGGTAAGCAATGGTAGTTATGCGGTCTAGGATGAAGCACTCTAACACACCTAAAAATAACCACTCGATAAGCATGTATGTTTTTGTGAATTTCGATCTGATACACATTAATTTTCAATTGCAACTTTCAAGGTTTCAGGAACTCCGATATGTCAAGGGTGAATGGATCATGATTCTGATCACAGATAAAAATAGCGGAGGCGACGCAACAAGACTCCGGATTTCGGTGACATGGCTGTCCAAAATTATTTTTTTTTAATAAGAAATAGTCTTACGTTTGACCGCCATCTTTTTTTTTCTTTTTTTTATGGTTGACAGGCTAGATATTTGACCACAGCTCACCTGATGTTAAGCGAAGGTGTGGTCGAAGATGGTAAAGCACACCTAGCCTGGAATGGAACTAGCTCTCAAGTGCGGCAGCCGGAACACACCGTTAGATGCTTGGCGGCAGATTTTCAACTTGAGGGTGGTAGCTAGCCAGCCGAGTACTAGAAAGAACCATGCTATGGTTTCCTCACGATGTTTTCCTTCACCGGTAGCTCAAGCTCATTGTTAGGGTTTGAATCCGCGCCCTTCGGCATGCGAACCTTCCGCGCTAACCACTGAGCTATCATCGCTACACTCACTCGCTATCTCACTATGATGCGGTCTAAAAGCACGCTTGCCTAGAAGACACCGATTCACTCTCGACTTGAAGTCACCCAGATTATATCCAACGGGGAACACCCACTCAGGCAGCGCATTCCAATGTCTAACAATCCGCGCATTTATAAGAAAAATCTGACAATAGAAACAGAATACCAAATTTAACTTTGTTCAGACCTGTGGAAGTTAAATAAATAATCCTACGACTTTTTTACACAGCGCCGTCTAGCCCCAAACTAGGCAAAGCTTGTACTACGGGAACCAGATAACTGATGGAATACTTAAGTACTCTTTTTGTTTTAAATCATACTAATCCCACAAACTTATATTATAAATGTGAAGGTTTGGGTGGATGGCTGGATAGGTGAATGTTTGTTGCTCTTTTACGCAAAAACTTTTTATTATTTTTTTTAATGTAAAAAATAATGAGACGAACGAGACGCTCTCTTGATGGTAAGAGATAACGCCTGTCCACGACCATTGCAGCGATACACAGAACTTTGAGTAACAAATAAAGTCCAGGGCATCACTGCTTTGACGTTCATTACTTTGAGACTTTAGATGGTTAGTCTCAACAGCCCAGTAATTTCGCTAGCTGCAGTACCCTTCGAACCGGAACACAGTAGTGTTTACACACTACTGCTTAGCGGCAGAATAACTGGTACTGCGGTGGTACCTACCTAGACGACCTCCTGCTAAGGAGATCTACCAACAAGATGAAATGCTCAGATAAATAAATAAAACTAGAAGTCAGGTTGTAATGGAAGCCGTGCATTGTATATGTACGTACGTATATATATTTTTTCTTTTTTTTTGGTTTTATAAACTACAAGGGCTCACCGGAGACCAGCGCTGGTCATACCACTTAGTATGACCAGCAATAAGCTGAGGTGAGCCCCTATTTTGTAACTTTTGCCCGTCTCTGTTTGTTTGTTTTTGTTTTTATGCTTGTTACAAAATTAAACGTTATTCTTTCTTTCAAAAACTACTACAACAATTAAATCTCATACAGATGTATAATTGTATATGGCGATAAAACTTGAAGACATGACATAGGTAGGTACTTCAACTTTTGTCTTCAAAACTAACAGAGAGGACGTCTGACAATCCTACTAATATTATAAATGTGAAAGTTTCGATGGATGTTTGTTACTCTTTCACGCAAAAACTACTGAACGGATTTGGATGAAACTTGGTATGGAGGTAGCTGAGACCCTGGATTGACACATAGGCTAACAATAATTGATTGATTCAGGTGTTACTTTGCGGAAGTTCATTTTGAATGTTCAATGTTTATATTTAGTTTATTTCCGCTTAACAGTCGTTCCAGTTCCAACAGTGACGAGGAGACTTAAATTAAACTAATTTTACACTGCTTATTAATTAAAAACCCTAATCTTACTTAAAATCTAGAACTCATAAACTTAGAAATATTGTTAATTTGACAAAAATTAAATTAAAATTACAAAAAATCTAATTAAAATAATCAAGAATCCTCCTCTCTGCAGCAACCACTTTGTCGACACGTGTTTCACCTCTACACGAGGCATCCTCAGGACGTGTTGACTCTTCGAGCGCTTGGTCGAGACTGAGTTACATAGGCTAACTTTTTATCCTGAAAACATGTAGCGGGTAACACTGCGAGGCGCAGCTAGTACTATATAATACTTGTTGAAATAAGCCAAAGCGGAACCGTAGATGGTAGTTTTAAAAGTGCCATGCTATACTATTCCCCATGACACGCAGCAAGGCCGCATGCCGACCCTGTCGCGACGAAACAGATACTGCATGCTGCATGCCCCCAAACGAATGTGTGCAAGATTGAAACAAGCCCGTCTCCTTTTAAACTTTGTCTCTCTGTATATATTGTAGAAATAAATATCGTAGGACATTTCACATTGCACCATCTTTCTATACTAATATTATAAGGAGGAAAGACTTTTATTTTTGTATGTAACGCGTAAACTTAAAAACTACTTTTTTTTAATGTGTAAAATAATGATACGAACGAGACGCTCTCCTGATGGTAAGAGATAACGCATATCCATGACCATTGCAGCGATACACAGAACTTTGAGTAGTAAAACAAAGTCCAGGGCATCGCTGCTTTGGTGCTTTGGTACTTGACCGATTTCAACAATTTTTTCACCGTTGGGAAGCTACACTATCCCCGGCTCACATAGACTACTTTTTATCCCTGTATTCCCACGGGAATGCGAACTACGCGGGGTAAACCGCGTGGCGTTCGTTAGTTTTTATATAAAAATAATGAGACAAACAAGACGCTCTCCTGATAGTAAGAGATAACGCTTTGAGCTGTAAAACAAAGTCTAGAGCTTTGCTGCTTTGGCGCTCTTTACTTTGACACTTTCTGTGGTTAGTCTCAATAGCCCTGTAATTGTGCTAGCTGCACCCTTTATATCGGAATACAGTACTACACACTACTGCTTGCTGATAGAATATCGAGTACTGCTGTGGCAGTAGGATTAGTAGGATTTATAAGAAGTAGGATAACATTTTTTTTTTTTTGGTAATCTCACAAGAACCTTACATTTTTCTGGGATAAAAACAATTACATAATATGTAATTGTTTTATGCACTATGCTTAACTTTTCTTGAAATAAAAGACACTTAGCAAAAAAATACTTGACAATGTGAGAACAAAAGTGGCACTATGCTGAACTTTTTTTTAAATTCATTTTTTTTTACATATCTACCTGTTATTCTGATTAAAATCAATCAGGTTCTGATAGAATAACACCAGAACTATTATTTAAAACAAAACAACAGTACATTATGTCAAGTCACAGTTGAGTTATTAACCTCATAAATTTACAAAAAACTTAAAATGGCCATACTGAAAAATTGAGTTTTTCGTTTAGTGTCACTTTTGTTTTCAACGTGCGATATGTTAATCCACGTAATCACCGTGCTTCCCCCGGAGCCGGTGATATCCATCAAGAATTTTCCCTGGGCAAAAAAACAAAAAAAGGTAAAAAACTATTTGTGTGCCAAATTTCAGTTACTTATTTTTTTTCCAAATGAGTAACAAACGACCAAACACAAACTTTCACGTTCATTTTTTTTTTTTTCTTTAGTTTTGGCGTCGCGTTTTAGCATTTGCCAGTGTCAAGTATTTATATATTTTCAAGTTTCAAAAGATAAAAAAATTTTCCTCGTAGCTAGTTATAGTCAAAGTCCAGTCTTAGTCAAGTCCAGTCTGTGTCAGTCAAGTCCAGTCATGCTTTAGTAAAGTAGTGGCGACTTTACTATAAAGCTTCGATGGAGTTTTGGAAGCAACACGAAAAGTCATGTTTCACCCCATTATATCATTTTCCCACACTCGCGCTTGTAATTCGGCACTTTATGAATAAAACACCACCATTTTTATGCATAAATACTCGACAAAACACAAGTTTTGGAAAAAAATACACCGGAGCGACACGACTCTTCCCGCGTTCCCGCCAAAACTCCTCTTCACGTTCATTATATTAGTAGAATACCTGATATCGTAACCCTCCTACAGAGGTTAAATCTCAAAAAGAAGGTCATATCTCGACTAGACTTTTTATTTAACCTTCTTGCCACCTTTTTTTATTCTACCATCCATGGATCACATTCTAAGCTTCAAATCGCCACTAATCCAATCCAATCCGCATTTTGAACGCACTATGCGCAGTACGTAGCTGCGCATTCGCGAGTTTAAAAAAAAAAATATTTTCATTTTTAAAATTTTTTTTTATCGTCAAATAGTATTATAACATTATTTATTTTAACAATCAAGTTTGCTAAATTAATTTTGTAAAAATGTTGAACACGTTACCGGTGTTTTTGATTGGTGAGTTTTTTGACAAAAAATTTTTTTTTTTTTCATTTACGATATTTATAAATTTTTTACATGTTATGCATAATTATGTAGCCAATAGTAGGCACCGAGGCTAGTATAATAAATGTTGTTCATAGTGTATCATTTTCATGTATTGACTTGTGACTCAAATATTGGGCCCTAAGCTTCGGATGTCGTAAACGGAAAGGGGGACATTGAATTCATCATTGAGAGCAACTTTAAATACACTACTCAGAAAATACGAAAAAATACCCGGTGCTCCATATGTTTGGCAAAAAATATAAAAAAGAAACATTTTCTATGGAGCAGAACATTTTTTTACGATTCCAGCATTGTGTTTGTAATAAAAGTTATTTATATCTATAGTTCATAATGTCCTTTCGACTTATTTCTACCGTTTCGCGTAATCTTGTGAGTGCAAAAAAAAAACCAAAGGAAGCGCTCTTAAAAAAAGAAAACAAAAATAAATACATAGAATACTTTACAATTAAAAAAAAACCGACTCCATGACCTTTAGGCCAACTAAACGCACTGCTCCAATGAAACAGCGAGGTTTCGAAATAAACGAAAATATCACCGACGTATATACAATTTTTACATTTTTGTTCAGTTTTAAAAACCGCTAGATCGATTTCGATAAAATTTATATGAGATCATCTCTAAAATATTATCTACCACGCAAAAAAGAATCATCAAAATCGACTCATAATTGGCGGAATGGTCGCGTAACATACACACAAAAAATATCCAGTCGAAATGAGAATCTTCTCTTTTTTTGAGTCGGTTAAAAAGACGTTTAAAAAGACGCTATCATTATAATTAGATAGTTAGAGAACAAACATTTAGAGGAGGCTTCAGGTGACCAGAATGCTGTTATCTACTTTGGTCAAAAGCTTAGCATTGCCATCCAGCGTGGCAATGCTGCCAGCATTTTGGCCACGTATCCCTCCTCTGACGGACTTTTAGATTAAGTTTTTTGTATAAATTTGTAAGTAGTATTAATTTAATATTTTTTTTTGTATTTGGAATTGAACTCTGCATTTTGCCAGTGCCAAGTATTTAGTAAAAAAATCGTATGCAATAACATTCATGGTCGCGTACCGACCTTGGACTCTTAATTCAATTTAATTAGCGTGCACCATCGTAGACCGCATCTTCGCTTAACATTAGGCGGGATGGCGGTCAAACGCAAGCCTATCTATTATAAAAAAAATCCTTTATTCCAGCGCTAACCACCATAGCGTATACGCAGCAACCTGTGGATTACTACCACGTATTGCATCTTCCACACAACCCTCCTCTCCATCCCGTGCTAGAGCGTGCGCCTAGCACGGACTTCTCGTGCTATTCCCGTGCTAGAGGATACTACGCAGATGTGCAAGCCGGATGCCAGGTATAATTTCAAGAACATTTTATAAATTTGTAGCTAGCGACTTCGTCTGTGTGGAATTTAACAAACAGCTTTTTCAGTTTGCAACTGAACACAGTTTGTATAAAAAGTAATCTACATAGGTATTTATCCAGGTCATAAACTATATGTGTACCAAATTTCATCCAAATCCATTCTATAGTTTTTGTAAGAGTAACAAACATCCATCCTGACAAACTTTCACATTTTTATTATAAAACTAGCTGCGCCCCGCGGTGTTACCCGCTACATATTTTCGGGATAAAAAGTAGCCTATGTGTTAATCCAGGGTCTCAGCTACCTCCATACCAAATTTCATCCAAATCCGTTCAGCAGTTTTTGTGTGAAAGAGTAACAAACATCCATCCATCTATCCAAACTTTCACATTTATAATATTAGTGGGATAGGGAGTAGGACTAGTTTACGCCTGCGACTTCGTCCGCGTTAACTTTAGAATTAGTTAACTACTAAGATAAAATGAAGAAAAATGTCTGAAACACAAGTCACGTAAAGTACGTCATAATCAAGTCCAGTCCATGCCTTGTAGTACTTGATGACTTGACTAGAAGTTTTAGAAACAATACGCAAAAGCATGATTTTCTTCACCATATCTCTTTTCTCTCGCATATAATTCGGCTCTTTATTTGTATACTCATAATTTATATTATAGTAATTATGTATTTTAATTAAAGTAATTTGGTTTACAGGCTTATCATTTCTGTTGGCGGCAACATTTAGTCAGCACACAGCTTTGTGCAAATGGAACTCTTTTCAACGAACAGTTTCAAGTAAGTTTTAAGTTTCCGAGATTTATTAGTTTGGATTTTTCTTTTTTTTTCTCCTTCTTTTTTTCTGGCGCCACACTTTGCGCACTTACCACTGTCAAATATTTCGAGTAAATATTTGATGAAAAATCAAAGTCACAAAAAATAAATCAGAGTTCAGTCAGGTTACAAAAATAAAACCCCACAATTTTTCTAAAAAACACTAAAAGAAAACAAGTTTTGGAAATTAATACGACATAGGCACGTGATTTTTTCGCATTCCCGCCAAAACTTTTTGTCTTTTTCTTATTTTTTTTTGCAGTATTACGTAGACGCGTTCGACTTGCTATGCACTTATTTTATTTGGGAGTTTTGGCTGGAACGCGGGAAGAGTCGTGTCGCTCCGTTGTATTTTTTTCCAAAACTAGTGTTTTGTCGAGTGTTTATGCATAAAAATGGTGGTGTTTTATTCATAAAGTGCCGAATTACAAGCGCGACTGTGGGGAAATGATATAATGTGGTGAAACATGAGTTTTCGTGTTGCTTCCAAAACTCCATCAAAGCTTTATAGTAAAGTCGCCACTACTTTACTAAAGCATGACTGGAATTAACTGACACGAACTGGACTTCACTAAGACGACTTTGACGATAACTATAGCTAAGATACAACAGAAATAACACTTAAGACAAGGCAGTATGGCTTTATAGCTTTAGCCTGCCCGAAAGGGCAAATTATTAAAAAAAATATATATATTTTATTTGTACGGAACCCCCAATTCGGCTCACTCAGTCATGCATTTGACCAATATTTTTTGTTTCAGGTCTGTGATCATTTTTACAACGTTCGGTGCGGATCACCATTAGAAGATTTATGAAATAGAGTCCACGAGTTTTGTAAATTCTATTTATTTATTTTTTTACAATAAACGAATCATAAATTTTGGTTTGTACTATTTATATCTCTTGGAATTAAACACATTTTTAACATATTTTTACAGTTATCCTGCTTTTGTTTTTGGCATATACCTAATAATAAATTGTTTTTGCCATCACAGTCATGAGTATTTGCCAGTGTTATATAACATATAATAGGCGAGTAGCTGTTACAAGGTTAATAAAAATAAATAAAAAATATAAACTTAAAAAATAGATATGAATAGAAACTGCTTTCTATTCATATCTACCAAGGGTAACATAAACTAAAACTACTGTGATTTTCAGTAATTTTTTATTAATTTTGGCATCGAAAAAGTTTTTCACAAATTTTTGTTTCTAGACCTGATGACAAAACTACTTAGTCATTATTTAGCTCACAATTGGTGAAATAAAACAATTTATCACAATGTACAAATGCTATATTTACAGCAAACAATATATGTATGTATATAAGTAGATACCTATGTAATATATGTAGTTGATAACACGACATCCTTTCGTAACCTTGAAGATGTTCTTTGATCTTCCGGCAGAACTCCCCATAAAAAAAGAAACCAACTAAAAAGTATTTTTGTGTGATATTTTTCAGGATACAAAAGGAGGTAATAATACAAATACAGACGTAATTAACTTTAATCTAACAGCACTAAATTTATCATCATCATTTTAATTTACATATTTTTTGTAAATAGGCTAGGTGATTGACCACAGCTCATTTGATGTTAAGCGGCGGTGTGGTCGGAGATAGTGAGCACACCTAGCCTGGAATGTTGCTGGCTCTCGAGTAAGGCTGCCGGAACACATCGTGCTGATGTGCAGGGTTTCAACTTGCGATGGTAGCTAGCCAGCCGAGTACTAGAAAGTACTCTACTACAAAGCCATGGTTTCCTTTCGACGTTTTCCTTTATCGGCAGCTCAAGCTTATTGTAAGGGGTTGAGTGCAAATCTGACTACTGAGCTATCATCGCTACGATTTAACAAAGGTATAGCAACTATTGACAATTTTATTAAAAAAAGAAAAAACATATTTTTTTTATTAGCAATGGGCAACGGTATCTTATAATAATATCCTAATCCTAATTTACACATTTAAAAATAACAGAGAGCACAAAATGCACAAACGAGTATCCTTTGAAAATATGTGTAATATATTTACGAAATGGCAGTGATTAGCTAGTTTCACTGTTAACATAATTTTAATTGATTTTACTTACAATAATGATAATTGTTAGGCACATCAATCAGTACAAGTAGATAGGGACATAATTAGTCAGTTTTATTCGGTTTAGTTAGCGTTGCCAATTCGGCAGTCATTTTAGAAGTTTTTTTTTAAACAGACTATTCGTTTTTGGGCTCAATCTAGATTTATTAAGAGTATAAAAGTTTATTTACAGTTTTTCAGAAATAGTTATTAAACTAAATTAATTAATTTATGTCATGATCTCAATTACAAAATGTCGATATAGGTAACTACTTGGTGGTAGATTCCCTTAACGGGAAGTCGTCTAGGTAGGTACCACGGCAGTACCAGATATTCTGCCGCCAAGCTGTAGTGTGTTAAACATTACCGTGTTTCGGTTTGAAGGGTACTGCAGCTAGCGAAATTACTGGGCTGTTGAGACTAACCATCGAAAGTCTCAAATTGATGAGCGCCAAAGCAGCGATGCCCGGGACTTTGTTTTGCTACTCAAAGTTCTGTGTATCGCTGCAATAGTCATGAACATGCGTTGTTTCTTACCATCAGGAGAGCGTATTGTAATGAGACGAACTTTTACAAAAAAAAATGTTAAATTGATTGGTTTAAATGTTGTTGTTAATTAACTTTTTTTTAACAAAAAAAAATTATGTCTTATCTCTCTTTCATTTTTGACGAGCCTAACAATAAAAAAACAAATAAACTATACATTAATAACAACAAATAAGCACAAAAACAGACTCAACAAACTGCTACCGAATGTGCTAGCACCGCCTTTCTTCTTTCCATCGTGATTAATCTCATTTTCTTTGGTAAGCCGCGTCATCTCATCTAGAATCCTCTTTTCTTGTAGAGCGAGGGTGGTCGCATCGTTGATCGTGCGCAATAGTTTGTAGTTCATAAGTTTGTCAGTCTGCGGGACTCGGAGAGTGAGTTTGCCTTCGGAGGTGACATAGGAAGTGCCGCGGCCAAGTGCATCGATACGCCTCTCTGTAAAAGTAAAACATTTTGTGATGAAACAAACTTTAAAGACACATGTGAGTTAATTGATAGCGAGAACTGATCACAGTGGAATTATATTCATTATCTATTTAGGAAATAATAAATAGTCGTAACTTTAACGTAACATATATATTTATTTTTTTATGTAAAAAGTAATTATATGAACTAGACGCTCTCTTAATGGTAAGATATAACGCCTCTCCATGACCATTGCAGCAATACACAGAACTTTGAGTGACGAAACAAAGTCCAGGGCATCACTGCTTTGGCGCTCATTACTTTGAAACTTTCGATGGTTAGTCTCAACAGCCCAGTAATTTTGCTAGCTGCAGTACCCTTCAAACCGGAACACAGTAATGTTTACACACTACTGCTTAGCGGCATAATAACTGGTACTGCGGTGGTACCTACCTAGACGACCTCCTGCTAAGGAGATCTACCACCAAGTAAAGAAGATCTTGTAAGAAGTAACACCACGCATTCTATGTAAAAGAGTCACACTCTTACACACCAAACATACTGGCATAAAAGAACCTACGTACCTACACCATAAAAGATTGAACACAACACTAGACCATGAAGTTTTAAACATCAGTTACACGTTTGATATAGGCGTTACGTTGCGGAGGTTCAACTTATGGTAATTCTAGCTACGCCCCGCGGTGTTACCTGCTACATGTTTTCGGGATAAAAAGTAGCCTATGTATTAATCCAGGGTCTCAGCTACCTCCATAGCAAATTTCATCCAAATCCGTTCTGTAATTTTTGCGTGAAAGAGTAACACACATCAATCCAATCCAATCCCCGTTGGCTCATTGGTAGCATATCTGCCTTAAGAGCTGAAGGGCGCGGGATCGATTCCCGCTCAGGACAAACATTTTACGTATCAACAAATGTTTGTTCTGTGTCTGGGTCACCATCATCAGCCTATATTAGTCCACTGCTGGACATAGGCCTCTCACAAGACTCGCCACTCAGCCCGATCTTCGGCTTTTCGCTTCCATCCACCGCCAGCTGTCCTACGTATATCGTCACTCCATCGAGTCTCAGGGCGTCCTACGCTACGCTTGCCAATACGCTGTGTCTGGGTGTTCTGTATGTATTATAAGTATGTATTTACAAAAAAAATGTATATATGTATTCTATCAGTTATCTGACTTCCATCACACAAGCTCTGCTTAGTTTGGGGTCAGATGGCGCTGTATGTAATGTCCTATGATATTTATTTATTTATTATTATCTATTTAATTATTCACATTTATAATATTAGTGGGATTTAAGTACTCTCATATACGTACCATCTGGCAAGTTCAAAGTCTTCAACGCCTCGTCTAGTACAGGATCCTTCAGCATCTCGTCGAGTCGCTCCAAGAAGTCGACATATGTGTCATCTTCATGGGCACAGTGCCCGTGGAAGTCGTCCGTGTCTATACTCCAGACCATTAGCCCTCCAAGGCCTTTCTCGATAGCCATTCTGGAAAAAAAAAACAAAAATGTTGCGTGGCAAGATAAGACGAGGCCACGCGTGTGTTGTACTCCGCTTTGACTCCTTGAAGAAGGCCACAGGATAGTGAATGGAACTATAGTCAGAGTAGCAGACGTTATAAAACGTTTGTAATAAGAGCGAAAGCAGCGATACCCTAGACTTTGTTTTGTTACTCAAAGTTCTTTGTAATGCTGCAATGGTCATGGACATGTGTTATCTCTTACCATTATGAGAGCGTCACGATCGTGTCATTCGTGACTTTGACATAAAAAAATTGATCATATTTTCAAGAACTTTACAAAACTAGAACTTATAATTACCCAACAGAAAATTAAATTGAATTGAATTGATGACACTGAATTCAAGTCTGTTTTTCGAGTCCTGTGCCATATTATTCGATTATTAATCGATCGATTTCGAATCGACTTTATACAAAGTTTGATTTTTCACATTATAATAAACTAGCTGTTGCCCTTGGGTGGAAATTGGCGTTAAATTGACGATTGACTTACTTGACTTTGATAGCAATGGACCTGGCGTTGTCGTAACATATAACGCGTTCTCCATCGCGCAAGTACGGAGTGGCGGACTTCTCATCCCAGTGCTGGGTCCAGGATGTAGTCTTGTTGGTTTGCTCCATGCAAATCTAAACACAATTTTATCTAAGTTTTAGTGTTAGCTTTCCAAGGCCCCGCTTTTGCAAGGCAAGGCCTTTGACAGCCCCGTTGGCTCATTGGTAGTATGTCTGCCTTGAGAGCTGTAGGGCGTGGGTTCGATTCCCACTCAGGGCAAACATTTTGTGAATAAACACAATCATGTTTGTCTCTGTCTGGGTGTTCTGTATGTATTATAAGTATGTATTTACAAAAAAAAAAGTATTTATGTATTCTATCAGTTATCTGACTTCCATCACACAAGCTCTTGAGTTTTGGCGGGAACGCGGGAAGAGTCGTGTCGCTTCGTTGTATTTTTTTCCAAAACTAGTGTTTTGTCGAGTGTTTATGCATAAAAATGGTGGTGTTTTATTCATAAAGTGCCGAATTACAAGCGCGAGTGTGGGAAAATGATATAATGTGGTGAAACATGAGTTTTCGTGTTGCTTCCAAAACTCCATCGAAGCTTTATAGTAAAGTTGCCACTACTTTACTAAAGCATGACTGGCACGAACTGACACGAACTGGACTTGACTAAGACGACTTTGACGATAACCATAGTTAAGATACAGCAGAAATAACACTGAAGACGAGGCAGTATGGCTTTATAGCTTTAGCCTGCCCGAAAGGGCTAATTAACGAAAAAAAAAAAAAAAATCACACAAGCTCTGCTTAGTTTGGGGTCAGATGGCGCTGTGTGTATCCCACGATATTTATTTATTTATTTTAAGGCTTCTTTTTTTGGCTTTCTGTGGCTTATTTCTGTGACAAATTACTTCGTTCTGCATACAATCCGTCGGATAAAATATAGTAAAGAGTACTTTTTTTATATTTGATTTAATACCTACTAACCTCGTTGTATCCCATAAACCCATCTTCACCAGTGAACGGTCCTTTGAATCCTTTGTTCTTCACCGGTGTACTCCCAAACTCTATGTTTCTGACATCAGGGTTCTGCAGAATGAAGGTCCGTCCGTAGAATGGGAGTCCAAGCACCAACTTGTAAGGTGAAACACCGTGTGCTAGCATGTAATTTACTGTGAATTCCTGTGAAAAAAAACAAAATCAAATCAAATTGTATTTATTTGCTAATTACAGTTGTCAAAAGGTTGGTACACATTATTAAAACTCAAGTTCATTGTTAGAGTTTGAACCCACGCTCTGCGCCGTGTGAACCAACCGCGCTAACCACTGAGCTATCATCGCAATAAAGGGTGTGTCAAATGTTCTAGGATATTTATCTACACTAATCTATATATCTATCTATCTATACTGTTATGAAGAGGAAAGATTTGATTGTTAGTTTGTATTGAATAGGCTTGGAAACTACTGAACCGATTTCAAAAATTTTTTCACCGTTGGGAAGCTCCACTATCCCCGGGTGACATAGGCTACTTTTCATCCCTGTATTTCCACGGGAACGGGAACTATGTAGGTGAAACTGCAAGACGTCCGCTAGTTACTTATAAAGAAGAAAGATTTTATTTTTTGTTAGTTTGTGAATAATGAATAGGCTCCGCAACTACTGGACCGATCTGAATAATTCTTTCATCATTAGAATGCTTCATTATCACTAACATAGGCTACATTTATATTGTTAATCGAGTTTTGTTTTCCCGTGCGAAGCCGGGGCGAGCTGCTAGCTTTAGATATTCTTAGTATAGAAGCTATTTCATCAGTTAATAATAAATAATTTATGCTCTGGATAATTTTTAGGGTCAGCTTCAAAAGGCAGTGATCCTTGACACGGCGCGCATTGTGAGGAGGTTCCTCACTCTGCAGCCCTAACCACCGGCAGCTTGAGCCCTGCCCCGCTGCCGGCGGCACCCTAGTTTTAAAGTTTTTTATAGAACTTTTATTTTATGTGTAATGTAAAAAAAATAAGAACACAAATAAATACCAGTATCGTCGTCTATTTTTTATACAGGACAATGAAATTCTCACCAGGGAAAGCACATCATCATCGCTCATGCTGCGTAGAGGTGCATTGGCGCCGACAACCCCATCCCAAGTCCCATGGTAGTCATAGCACATCATGTGTATTAGATCGAGGTAGCGGCTGAGTTTGGTCAGGTCATAAGCTGTTTCCATGGTGGTCTTCCCGGCTCCAAGGGCGGCTGTGAGGATGTAGCCACGAGATTCAAAAGCTTCACTGATTTCCTGAAATAATAAATTGATCTTGGTTTTAGGAATCGATTTCAACCTATTTTTAAATGACTTTTACCCTAAATTCGTAGCGATGATAGCTCAGTGGTTAGCGCGGTCGGTTCGCATGCCGAAGGGTTCAAACCCCAACAATGAGCTTGAGCTACCGGTGAAGGAAAACATCGTGAGGAAACCGAAAAATGGTGGTAGGGTAGTTTCTAGTACTCGGCTGGCTAGCCACCACTCTCAAGTTGAAAATCTGCCGCCAAGCATCTAACGGTCTGTTCCGGCAGCCTCACTAGAGAGCCAGTTCCATTCCAGGCTAGGTGTGCTTTACCATCTTTGACCACTTTTTATATTAACTATTATTATTAACTATGATACTCACTCTGACTAAAAGCACAAAATTTTCTCTGTCTTCAGGTTTGCCGTCTCTCTTGGTTGGGTACTCCCAATCTAGGTCAAGTCCATCGAATCCGTAGTGACTGGAATCAAACCGATACATGTTAATATGCGATATTATTTTTCTTCTAATAGCCAAGCCTAGTATGTCTACGAACGCTTTTTCCATTCCCATTTTTATCTCATTTTAGACAGGGCTCTTGAGACTAACCATCGAATGTCCAAGCACTGAGCATCTAAGCAGCGATACCCTGAACTATGCTTTGCTACTCTAAATTCTGTGTACCGCTGCAATGTTCATGGGCACGCATTGTCTCTTGCCATCAGGAGAGCGTCTTGTTCATCTCATTACTTGTAAATAATAAAAAATCTATTTAAAAAAATAATATTTTTGTTTATAATTATGACCTTTTAACTCAGCTAATAAAACGCTAAGTAAAGAAACTTAACTATATCATCGCCTTTTGTCCATGCTTGACTGAGCATAAGTTTCTCTCAACGCTCTCCTCACGGCCATATCTTTGACTATTTTGTCAACGTTTGCCAATTCACGTTCTCCATCAACAACGATCAACGTTCTCTATCACGTCTACCTCACCAGTGAATCGTTTCACGACCAACCCAATGTTAAACACGATGAAGTACATCAACTTTAGCTTGCTGCAAAAATATTCAGATACGACTTATCAAAAAAAAAATAGCGTAGTACCAACAGTGTAGCTTTATCAACGATCCAATCATTCAAAATATGATTACAAGAGAACTCACTTTAAAAACGTCAAAACGCTTTGTATGAAAGCCTTCCTTGATTCTGGTTTTGAAGCCATGGTGGAGTATTTTGGAGAACCTTCGTTCCAGCCTCCTATAGCGATGGTGCACTTTAAATGTGGGTAGCGCTCTTTGAGTGCCACCAGCCCTTTGTATCCTGCCATACCTTCGTTCTTCTCCAAGTCTTGCCAGGGGTCTAGAGAAGAATACATTGTATATGTAAGAGTACCGTTGCATATATCGCTGCTTATTATTAATCATATAGGTTGCAGTTCTGATTGTGAAGGTGTCTTTGAAGATGGTAAGCACAAGCCTGGAATAAGAAGAATCAGCCAAGGGTTCTCTGTTGACAAGGCTCTGGTATGCTTACAATATGTATTGTATCTATATTGATCCATCTGGAGTTTAGTGAGTCTAGTTGGGGGACTGTCAGACTGCTAACAAGGAGGTGCTAGGTTCAAATCGCAAACTTCTATCCATTTTGTCTTATGTGCGTTTTGTTGCTTTCTTCAAATTATGAAGGAACACATCGTAAGGAAACTAGCATGTCTGCGAGTCCTTATTGTCTTCAAAGATGTATGAAGTTTGCAAACGCGCACTTGCACAACCTAACCAGTGTGTTGGACAATATACTTATCAGAATAAGAAGATAAAAGAATAAGAAGATAAGAAAAGCATGCCTAGTTCGATGTAAAAAAATTGGTAACATGTTAATCACCGAGCTATCATCGCCCCAACCGTTGATGTGTATTCCATGTATAACTTACCAAGACTCTTAATAGAGTTCTTCTCTGGATCGAGCCCAGCAAAGGAATACACAATGTGGGTGCACATGGAAGGGTCCAAGTGATCCAGGGTATAGCTGCCCAGGCCGTGGCGGTAGGTTGCCCATGAAGCCACATAGCAGACGACCTTCTTGCCATGCATTGGACCTGCAATTGAAATGTAAAACATCATTGGTGTCCGTTTACAATTGGAGGTTAGCCTTACCGAAGAATTCTTTGAGCAAATTGAAAAAAAAACTGTTTTTATTGATAATATAAAAATTTACCATTTGAAAAAAACCGACTCCATGACCTTTAGGCTTAACTAAACGCACTGCTCCGATTAAACAGCGAGGCTTCGATGTAAATATCATCGATGTATACAATTTTTAGATATGTGTTGATTTTTTAAAAACCGCTCAATAGATTTTGATAAAATTTATATGGAACCATCTCTGAAGTATGATCTACCAAGCAAAAAAGAATCATCAAAATCGATTCATATTGGCGGAATGATCGCGTTGTTAAAATAAACATTTTGTAGCGATGATAGCTCAGTGGTTAGCGCGGTAGGTTCGCATGCCGAAGGGCGTGGGTTCAAACCCCAACAATGAGCTTGAGCGGCCGGTGAAGGAAAACATCGTGAGGAAACCATAGCATGGTGGTAGGGTACTTTCTAGTACTCAGCTGGCTAGCTACCACCCTCAAGTTGAAAATCTGCCGCCAAGCATCTAACGGTGTGTTCCGGCAGCCTCACTTGAGAGCCAGTTCCATTCCGGGCTAGGTGTGCTTTACCATCTTTGACCACACCTTCACTTAACATCAGGTGAGCTGTGGTCAAACACCTAGCCTGGCAAAAAAAAAAAATTCGTCGAATTGAAAATCTCCTCCTTTTTTAGTCTGTTAGAATAATACATTACATTACACACAGCGCCATCTGGCCCCAAACTAAGCAAAGCTTGTACTATGGAAGTCAGATAACTGATAGAAAAGATAGAAATTGGCTGCTAGAAACCTTGTTTTATGACATTGACGAGTATTTCAAACTTAAAGATTATTGAATTACTAGTAAGTAATTATGATTTTTTTGTCATGTCATTTTAATATATTGACAATATTGTTTTGGTATTGACATATTTTTATATTGACATATTTTACATTGACAGTATGTTTATATTGACAATATTTTTTTATATTGATATGTTTGGATATTGACATACCTTATTTTGACATGTAATCAGTGTTTTAAAACCCATTTTATGACATCTTTAAAATTTTGAAGTGACTTGTAACATTGGTGTTATCAATAAAGTATTTGTATTTGTATTTGTAGAATACATACAAACTTTTGAAAAGACGCTATTTGGATGATTGTGTAGCCTAGATTCTGCTATTATGGAGCTAGGTAAAGCTGTGTGAGACGCCATTTGATATTCATTTATATATTTGTGAGGTGGTACAACTCCCTTGGTGTTGACAGATGTCTAACAATACAATCAAAGATAAAACAGTCTGTTTTCATGTTTTCTTTGTTCCACAAAGCTATAGAGCCGTGAAAACAGTTACGTTTCGTGACTATCTCCACGGTTGAAAAGGTTTGGAGACATGGAGATGATTTCAAAATGTTTTTGATGTATGTTGAAATGTTAGTCTGGTCGGACTCTCGTCTCCAAACATCCTGAGTTTAGAGGAACCCTACAAATTCAGTTTCTAAAGGCTGTGGTCAGCTCTAGTGTCAGATCGAATTCCGCTGGCATAGTTTCACGATTATTTTAGAACAAAAACCGGAACCGACAAACGGCTAGATGACTAAATTTGATACTGTACCTTGTTTAGCCAACTAAAATCAAAAATGTTCTTCCTATAGTTTTTGCTATTTCAAAACACAATTTAAATTTGCCTCTATAAAAGCCCAGAGCGCCTAGACAAAGTAACGTTTCTAGAGAGCCAGTTCTACTCCAGATTAGGTGTGCTTTACCATCTTCGACCACACCTTCACTTAACATCAGGTGAGCTGTGGTCAAACACCTAGCCTGTCAACAAATTTTAAAAAATGATATTCGATAACACTAATAGTAAATATAAATGAACGGGATTGACATAAGCTGCCCATGTGACATATCGACAGCTTATGTCAAACAAACATTTAAAAAAACCGGCCAAGTGCGAGTCGGACTCGCGCACGAAGGGTTCTGTAACAGTATCGGAGTTCATTTCGGAGAGTGTGCACTTGAGCTGCACAATTTGGTTCCCCCTGCACCTTTCTGTTACCGGACCGCCAGACAAACGCGACCAAAACGTCATCCGTACATGGTGGACGTTCCCCATGTACGCACAAAGCGTTTTGATTCCACATTTTTCATTCGCACAGCGAGATTGTGGAACTCTCTGCCGGAGTCTGTGTTCCCTGTTAGGTACAATATTGGTGTCTTCAAATTTAGAGTAAATAGGTTTCTTCTAGGTAAGCGTGCTCTATCTTAGACCACACTACTATTTAACATCAGGCAGAGTGTGGTCAAACGCGAACCTATTTTGAATAAAAAAAGTATCTATGAAAACGGCAAAAAAAAAAGTTAATTGTACGGAAGCTTTAAATACTTATTTTATTATGTTTTTTTAGTATTTGTTATAGCGGCAACAGAAATACATCATATGTGAAAATTTCAACTGTCTATCACGGTTCATAAGATACAGCCTGGTGGACAGACGGACAGCGGAGTATTAGTAATAGGGCCCCGTTTTACCCTTTGGGTACGGAGCCCTAAGAAATAGGCAACCAAGTGCCATGCCTTTTTTAAAGTCAGTAGGTATCTGTTGAGGTATTCGAATCCAAGACTTCCGAATTGAAAGGTTTCTCAACTAAGCTGCTATAACATGCATTTTACTACGCAAATTCCAATTCATATACGTGGGTATTGGGTCTGACATTTTCCTTCCTCTCAAAAAAATAGTAATTCAGTGTGACTAATGCTTGGTTTGATTCACTCAAATATTTTATGTCTTAGTAATAACATTATTATGAGTAAATAGAAACACTTCAAAATTTATAATTTACTAGCGGACTCGCGGTTTCACCCGCGTAGTTCCCGTTCCCGTGGGAATACAGAGATAAAACGTAACCTATGTCACCCGGGGATAGTGTAACTTCCCAACGGTGAAAGATTTTTGATATCGGTCAAGTAGTTTTCGAGCCTATTCAATACAAACAAACAATCAAATCTTTCCTCTTTGTAATAGTGCTAGCAGACGCCTCGCGGTTTCCCCCACGTAGTTCTCGTACACGTGGGAATACAGAGATAAAACGTAACCTATGTCACCCGGGGATAGTGTAACTTCCCAACGGTGAAAGAATTTTTGAAATCGGTCAAGTAGTTTTCGAGCCTATTCAATACAAACAAACAATCAAATCTTTCCTCTTTGTAATAGTGCTAGCAGACGCCTCGCGGTTTCACCCGCGTAGTTCCCGTACCCGTGGGAATACAGGGATAAAACGTAGCATATGTCACCCGGGGATAGTGTAGCTTCCCAACGGTGTAAAAGTTTTTGAAATCGGTCTAGTAGTTTCGGAGCTTATTCAATACAAACAAACAAACAAATATAGATAGATACATGTTGTCCTTGTCTAATGTCCTGCAATGAACAAGCCAGCAACACTTTTGATAAGATTATTTCGATCAGTCAATTAAAACATTCAAATTCGATCATAATGTACGAACCAATTTACAAGAAAAACTAGTTTTTGAAGTAAAGACTACAAAAAATTTGCATAAAGTTATTAATAAATGTTTTATTGAAATACGTGCCCGTAATCCGGTCTCCATGAGTGACGCCTTCATTGAGTCTGACGAACAATATTGTTACAAAAATGTCTTTTTTTTTTGTTGTTTTTTAACCGAAAGAATAAAAAAATAAGGGGAGGTTCATATTCCCGGGTTACTCGAAGACGCCTCGACCGTTTCGAGAAATTCTTTTCTTGTTTAAAAGGGTATATTTCCCAGGTGGTCCCATTATGACTAAATCAGGATCTGATGATAGATGTAGCGATGATAGCCCAGTGGTTAGCGCGGTCGGTTCGCATGCCGAAGGGCGTGGACTCAAACCGCAACAATGAGCTTGAGCTGCCGGTGAAGGAAAAGCATCGTGAGGAAACCATAGCATGGTGGTAGGGTACTTTCTAGTACTCGGCTGGCTAGCTACCACCCTCAAGTTGAAAATCTGTCGCCAAGCATCTAACGGTGTGTTCCGGTAGCCTTGCTTGAGAGCCAGTTCCATTCCAGGCTAGGTGTGCTTTACCATCTTCGACCACACCTTCACTTAACATCAGGGTTCTAACCTAGCTAGCTAGCTATCTACATTAACATAGATATTTTTTTTATTAGCTCAGTTCATAAAGTATGCTAATTATTTAGACGTAATTAGCGAGTTGTTAATTCAACCACAATCATAATATAATATTTCAATTGCCAATAAATGGCAATTTAATTATATACAAAACCACAGATAAGAATAAAGTGATATTTACATCGTATTTTAATGGAATTGTCGGGCGGGCAGTTTACATGTACCTACCTACTTAACATAATAATATGTCAATGATATGATTTTTTATTTTATCTAAGCTCTTCGCAATATTCATGAAAAATATACTTTTCATCCCCCCATCTCGGAAAGAGTATTTTTGCTCTTCGGTATCTGAGTGCAAAAGTCGTTTTTATCCGCTAGAGGATAAAGTAAATTTAAATTTAGAACATCGTGTGCACTAAGTTTGTGAATTCAAAACGTCATTGAACCTATTTACTTCTACCTCCATGGTGCCGAATTTATCATACAATTTTTTTTAATTTGTTAAAGTGCAAAGATTTTTCACCTCATGCTCTTTTGATTCCCTCGCTAACGCTCAGGATTCTAATTTTTTAATCCTTTTTAGAATCCTTCGCTTGCTCGGTCATCAAATTTCAGCACGCGGTTAAAAAACAATTTTGCACTCTTGTATAACAAATAACTACCTATTATGTAAAAGTAAAACGTTAAAAAGTATTTCCTAAGCAAACGTGGTCCATCTTCGATCACAGAAAAAAATAAGCTAATTATTTTTTAAAAAATTGTATGCCACAGGTTAAGTACTAAGCACTGATGCTAGCTCAGTGGTTAGCGCGGTCGGTTCACACGACGACGGGCGTGATTTCAAAGCCTAACAATAAGCATGAGCTGCCGGTGTAGAAAAACATCGTGAGGAAACCATAGCATGGTGGTAGGGTACTTTAGTACTCGGCTGGCTAGCTACCACCCCCAAGTTGAAAATCTGCCGCCAAGCATCTTACGGTGTGTTCCAGTAGCCCTACATGAGAGCCAGTTCCATTCCAGATTAGGTGTGTATACCATCTTCGACCACACCGTCACTCACTCAGGTTTCTAACCTAGCTACTAGTTTAAAAGATCTAAGCGTATAGACGGCGGGAAGCGACTTTGTTTTATACTATGTAGAGACTAGTGACCCGCCACGGCTTTGCACGGGTGCAATGTAGATACTAATAAGGTGCATATACTTAAATTATACATATAAACTTTCCTCTTGAATCACTCTGTCTATTGATGGAAACCGCATTAAAATCCGTTGCGTAGCTTAAAAGATTTAAGTGTAGAGACGGCGGGAAGCGATTTTGTACTATGTAAAGATTTTATAGGCAAAAAAATAATTCGATACAATATTTTTTCTTGTTTAAATTGCGAAATCTATCTAACGTGTTAAGATATAGAGGTCGGATGGCGAGGTCACAGGCCGCAGTAACAAAATAAAAATATCGATCTCCTAATTAACAAAATACCAACAGATTCTAAAATGTCCAGATAATGAATAACGGTTGATACTTTCACGGCGGCGTCTGACACTTAGTTTAAATTTTTATCTACTAAACATTAGTAGATAAAAATTTAAACTATTATACATAGTTTTATTGAAATTCAACATAATTTAAGAACTTTGTTAAAGTATATTAATGTAATTTATAATTAATAGTCAGCGTGAACAAAACGCTGGCCCTTATTTTGCTCAGCGTTTGAGTATTGCCATACAACGCGGCAATGGGGCCAGCGTTTTGGAAACTATTCCCATTGATAGATTAGATTAGATTAGTTATTATTTTAAATGTTACGTTTGTCTTAGTTACTTTACTTATTTATACCTTGAAATTTAATCAGAGTTAGGAAAAAATATATATTTATAAAACAATAAATTTAATTTGAAACTTGAAATTTAATTTGAATTTGAATTAAAAAGTAAATAAATAAATAATAAATAAATATCGTAGGACATTACACACAGCGCCATCTAACCCCAAACTAAGCAAAGCTTGTACTATGGGAGTCAGATAACTGATAGAATACTTAAATATTTTTTTTTGTAAATACATACTTATAATACATACAGTACACCCAGACACAGAACAAACATTTAGGTTTATATCACAAAATGCTTGTCCTGGGTGGGAATTGAACCCACGCCCCACAGCTCTTGAAGCAGACATACTACCAATGAGCCAACAGGGCTGTCGTAAATTAATAAAAATAAGTAAATTAATAGTCTCAATAAAAATTTAAACCAAACCAAACATGAGACCGATAAAAGTATTTTGTTGTTGTACGAGACATGCTGGAAGATTCCATTGTAAAAAACATATGAGTGTTATAGCAATATATAATTATCATTATAGTATAGGTAAAAGCAATAACTATGTAATACTTTTTAAAACTTCGTTAGTTATTCGCATCGGTACGACTCTACTTTTTTGACGCGTGCTGCCCATGAATGGAACTTATTGCCGGCTTCTTTGTTTCCTGTGTTAATTTGGACGTTTTTGAGGCTAGAATTAATAGTTTTTTTCCTAACTGAACGTGCTCTATCCAAAGCTATATCGTTGCTTTCCATCAGGCACGTCCAAATACTATAAAAAACACCAAAAAAAAAACAGAACGAAATTGTGTAAACGCCTTATTTTTATGCTCTGCTTAATGATACCTTACTTAAAACAACATTAGAATAATGTTTGCAGTAGAAAGAGTGTCCAAAACGTTGGAATGCAAGGCCCTAAGTTGTTTGTGTCGGAAAAAACTGCACATCCAGTTTGTGTGAAAAATTATTTATCGTATAATCGCATTAATAAAATTCTCGCCAGTGTAAATGAACTCTAAGCATGACACATCACGACAATGCACTTTCTCTTTACATTGCAAAATGCTTAACGCTTTAGCAATATTTTGTAACTATCTCTCATACGTATATCACATGGACAAACTTATTGTAAAAAATAACCTTTCACTTACCTCCCAAGGTTTGGCCATCCAACACGGACGCCATCGAAAAAACAGATAAAAATAATAAAAATAACATTTTCCTTTTTCAAAATACACTTCGAACTGTCCAGTTACTAAACTAAACACTAATATGTTAGCAGAATAATAAAAAAAAAAATCACTCGAGTTAAAAATAAAAAAAAATAAAACTTAAAATTTTTAAAATTCGAATACGTCAACGTCCGCTTGCTTCACGGACATTCTCGTAGACTATACTTATTTGACATTTAGATCGTGTTCGCCGCTTACTTTTTCTTTACAAATAACTATGGCTCTTAATGGCTTACGATTAAGTTCTAATTTCGCTCGCTAATGTTCAAAAGTCCATGTGATTTGTTTTCTTTATAGCATCAGACTGCTTCATTTCTTAACACGACAGCATTAAGGTCTGTTTTCCTTTGTAGATAAAACAATGAACTCAAACAGGTTTGTTGTCGTTTCGTTTCCCAGTTTTTAGTAAATTTCTCACTGTAACGGGTGAGTAGAGTATGTATGCAAGGACTGGGTATACATAATTGGAGCAACAAATATTACCTACAGGGTGTTCTAAACAAAAATTGAGCTTTTGTTTTCATTTCTCTGTTTGTATTTAGTTAAATTAATACACATTTATGATACTCATTATTGAAACTTTATTTAATGACAGTAGTTATGTAATAGCGTATATTTGTAGCGATGATAGCTCAGTAGTTAGCGCGGTCGGTTCACATGCTGAAGGGCATGGGTTCAAACCCCAACAGTGACGTTGAGCTGCCGGTCAAGGTAAACATCGTGATGAAACCATAGCAAAGGGTACTTTCTAATACTCGGTTGGCTAGCTACCACCCTCAAGTTGATGATTGCCGTCATCACTTGAGAGCCAGTTCCATTCAAGGCTAGGTGTGCTTTACCATATTCGACCACACCGTCAGTTAACATCAGGTGAAACCCGTAACTTGTCAAACATTAAACAAAAATATGAAACGAGCTACTATCATTGTCCAAATATAATTATTTTTACCTACCTATCTGCATACAAAAAACAAACAACAAAAACATTTCAAAAACGTTTAATTTTCATAACATATTCACACAAAAATTTAAATAAATAAACAAAAGACAAAAGAGATCATTATTGTTAAAAATAAAAATATAAGAATGGAAATGGCAAGCGAAAGCATAAAGGAATAAACAAATTATGAACTAACTTAAACCTATCCAGCTTGGGCGACAGTAACTGGAACGATTCAAAAATACAAAAAACTACGATAACTGAAAAAAAAAAGTTAAAATAATCAGACCAGAGATAAAATTTTAGCTGATAAAGCAAGTTCATTTGTATCGATTTTATGTCTATCGAACAAAAACATTTTTACAATGACAAAAATATTGTACCATTTTTGACATGACGTTTTCAAAAATAGGGGTATTTACGTAATACTTAAATGGCCCCTAACGTTTACGTACTGACGTAATTCTGGCAAATTAATATACTAGCCACAGCATGAAAATCGTAAATTTAGCATTAGACTATGATAGACTGCTTATGAAGATGACACATCGTATGACGTAACGCAACTAATTTGATAGACTGATTATAATGATGACACATCTTGTGACGTAAAGTGACTAATTTGATAGAGTGATTATGATGATGACACATCTTGTGACGTAAATCAACTAATTTGACAGAGTGATAATGATGATGACACGTCTTGTGACGTAAAGCGACTAATTTGACAGAGTGATTATGATGATGACACATCTTGTGACGTAAAGCGACTAATTTGCAGAGTGATTATGATGATGACACATCTTGTGACGTAAAGCCACTAATTTGACAGAGTGATAATGATGATGACACATCTTGTGACGTAAAGTGACTAATTTGACAGAGTGATTATGATGATGACACATCTTGTGACGTAAAGCGACTAATTTGACAGAGTGATAATGATGATGACACATCTTATGACGTAAAACGACTAATTTGACAGAGTGATTATGATGATGACACATCTTGTGACGTAAATCAACTAATTTGACAGAGTGATAATGATGATGACACGTCTTGTGACGTAAAGCGACTAATTTGACAGAGTGATTATGATGATGACACATCTTGTGACGTAAAGCGACTAATTTGCAGAGTGATTATGATGATGACACATCTTGTGACGTAAAGCCACTAATTTGACAGAGTGATAATGATGATGACACATCTTGTGACGTAAAGTGACTAATTTGACAGAGTGATTATGATGATGACACATCTTGTGACGTAAAGCGACTAATTTGACAGAATGATTATGATGATGACACATCTTGTGACGTAAAGCGACTAATTTGACAGAGTGATTATGATGATGACACATCTTGTGACGTAAAGCGACTAATTTGCAGAGTGATTATGATGATGACACATCTTGTGACGTAAAGCGACTAATTTGACAGAGTGATAATGATGATGACACGTCTTGTGACGTAAAGCGACTAATTTGACAGAGTGATTATGATGATGACACATCTTGTGACGTAAAGCGACTAATTTGACAGAATGATTATGATGATGACACGTCTTGTGACGTAAAGCGACTAATTTGACAGAGTGATTATGATGATGACACATCTTATGACGTAAAGCGACTAATTTGACAGAGTGATTATGATGATGACACATCTTATATCAGACTAATTCAAGTAGTTATCTTTGTAATTGACAGGTGGTGAGATGATGCTTCGTATCCAGTTGGCTGTGAGTTTCACGTTGTGGTAGATACCTGGTTGATGGTCAACGCCGCAGCCGAAGCCAGCTGAAGTGATACCCACGAGGTAGTATCGACCATTGTCTAAAACTATCAGAGGACCACCTGAGTCACCTGAAAATACCAAACATCATCATTACCGTCATAGTTAATTTGGGTAAGAGCGCGTACTAAAGAGTCCTTCGTAATTTAGGTACAGAGAAAGAAATCCCACAAATATTATAAATTTGAAAGTTTGGATGGATGGATGGATGGATGTTACTCTTTCACGCAAAAACTACTAAACTAACAATTTGAATATATTTTTTACCTTCTGCACCCCTCAGTGTTACCCGCCACATGTTTTTGGATTAAAATGTAGCCTGTGTTAATCCAGGGTCTTAGCTACCTCCATATCAAATTTCATCCAAATCCGTTCAGTAGTTTTTGCGTGAAAGAGTTACAAACATCCATCCATCCATACTTTCACATTTATAATTGACTTATGAGGATTGTAACTAATAGGTAACATTCACTCGGGCAGCCAATTCCATTCTTTTCATGTACAAAAGGTTTTATGGAGGAAAATTCGATTAAACCAAATTCACACATACCTAAGCAAGCATCTTGGTGCCCGTCTGAATGCCCGGCGCAAATCATTTCTGAGTGGATTTCCACAGAGATCTGCTTACTCTGGTGCCAGTTGATGCATTGCTCTTTACCTGAAAAATATAACTTATAATTTAATAACATAAAACCTTAAATGTTCTTCGGAGAGTCAACACGTCCTGAGCATGCCTCGACGTGTAGAGGCAAGCACGTGTCGGCAAGTTGTTACTGCAGCGAGAAGAGGATATAAAGACTTACAGTTATTTTAATTCGTTTTTTGTTTTAAGTTTATGTCAAATTTTACATAATTATTAAGATTCTATCAATAATAGCACTAGATTAACGGGAGAAAAGTAAATAATCAATTTTAAATGTCGCTTGAAAATAAAAAGTCAATAAGTACAAAAATGTTTATTCTTAGATGAAACTTAAAATGTAAGCAATAGGGTTAAAAACAGTTTGTTGACAATGGGGTTATTTACACTATTTTTGAACGCGTACTGTGGCATTTTGACGTCATAACATTGCTTATGATTTGACCATGCCAATTTGAAATAAGACCACGAAGGTATTTGTGCTCTTATTTTCGCTTATTGGGAATCTAGGGTTATCATTAATCGAAGATATTAAGCAATGTTTAAAATAAGTAAAGTAAGAGAGAGAGAGAGAGAAATGTAGACTAACTTTAGTTAAGTAATATTTGTTGTTTTTGTTTGTTTGTTTTTTCTTGTTTTGTTTTTTTTTATGTTTCGTAATATTTTGTTTTTGTTTGTTTGTACTTTTTTAAATTGTTGTCAAAATAATTATATTTAAATCCTCATCACAATCGTAACCGAGACGACTGTTAAGCAGAAATAAACTAAAATATATACCTTGCATACACTCAAGGTACTCATTGTATACTAATAAGAAATTAATAAATTAGGAAAACGACTCACTCAGTATTGGCACACTGGCCGATCGCAACAGATTAGTTCCAGTATGACCACTGCTAGCGTCAGTCTTTCCCCAACCAGCGATGACGCCAGACCTCCCTCTCAGCTTCAAATCATGATCAGGCAGACAT
The DNA here is from genome assembly GCA_905404145.2 of Biston betularia. Lineage (NCBI taxonomy): Eukaryota > Metazoa > Arthropoda > Insecta > Lepidoptera > Geometridae > Biston > Biston betularia. The sequence goes on along the minus strand of FR989889.1, from coordinate 4,018,071 downwards.
ATGGGTAGGATGTGAGACATGTACGTGATTGGTCGAGAAAGTTTCAGCAACGCTATGTCGTAGCGATCGGGTTGCGTCATGCGGAATTGGAAAAGGGGGTGAAGAACCTTTTGTATTACCCTGTAATAAAGTAAAGTATTTTGTCAGTTATTTGACTGCCATAGTACAGCTTTGCTTAGTTTGGGGTCAGATGGCGCTGTGTGTCCTACGATATTTATTTATTTAATTTTTTTATAAAATTTTGCAACACTAAATTGTGGTTGTGGTTGTGGTGCGCTCAACAAAAGATCGTGTTTGCATCACGGCATCGATAAAATCTGTATGTTTTCATTACTGCCAGGGCAGGTAGTCAAAGTAGAGTGCTATTTTTTTTCTTGACATGCCCGGTGTTTGACTACAGCTCACCTGAAATTACGTGACGGTGTGATCGAAGATGATATGAACACCTAGCCTGGAATTGAACTGGTTCTCAAGTGACGCTGCGGATTTTCAACTCGAGTATGGTAGCTAGTTAGCTCAAGCTCATTATGCCCATGCTTCGTTCGTAATAACAAGTCTTTACGCCTTACCCGAGCTTCCGGGCGGGGTGATGGGTAGCGCTAGTGTCGATGGCCCCAAGCCAAACAGCGATGTCACGTGTGTGTGCTCGAGACACGCAATGTGCCGCTGTAGCCACGTACCGGCGAGACACTGGAAAAGAAACGAGGCGAGTCATATGGTGAAACTAGATGGCGCCACTCTCTGTGTATGTTTCGACCTGTTTTGGGTTGACGTTTGCCACTTCGTAGTAGTGTGAGGAGAAACCAATAGATGGCATATAATATAATGATAAAATAATGATAATATAATGATAATATAATGATATTATGTAATGATACCTCTTAAATGTCTGATATTATCATGAATAATTATGTTTATTACCAGGACTTAATTGCGCAATAAAATACTATTAATTAATCTTTCACCATTCCGCTAAATTGCAACATGGCCGTGACGTCAAGGTTAATTTTATTTTGTGTTTAAAAATAATTAATTTTATTGATCCGTTTTTTTTAATGTAAATGTAATAAGACAAAAGATGCGCTCTCCTGATGGTAAAAGATAACGTGTCCATAACGACTGCAGCAATACACAGAACTTTGAGCAGCAAAACAAAGTCCGGGACATATTTGTTTTAGCACTCATTACTTTGAGACTGTCGATGGCTAGATGGTTGGTCCGATAAATAATTTAACGGAGCATTAAAAGTATAGCAATTGCGCGTCGACATCACAATTTTTATTTATTTTTCACCAGAAGTAAAATCAATAAATCCTGGAAAATATTAAGATAGCGCGACGAACATTATCCAAGCTGATTTTGAACATCCAACGAAAGTAGATTTACCTAAAACACCTCCGCATTGGAACTCGGATATCCTGACATGCGCCTGCCAAGGAAACTCCGCGAATCGCGCTTCACGGCCTCCTATGATCCTCTTCTGCAGGATCCTCGACGACGGAAGACCGCAGTCCATCTGAAATGTCCATGATAAGTTCAAATTTAGTTTTTTTTTATTTATCAAACATTATTACAATTGTTCTTAATAAAATGTAACACACACGCCAAGGGCTGTCTCAGTGTCGAGTCCCCTTCTGTTCTAATTTAGAAGCTATAACGACGTGAACGTAACCTGTTATGGACGTGAGTAATTCTTTAAATTTGCTTTCATTGTGAGGGCAATTCAGAAAACTGATGATAACTTTGTTTCTCGTTTACGATGATCTTTTTTTTTGGATCCAACCTAAATTAGAATTTTAGTCGTTTAAAAAGGTTAACGGACGTGGATGAAACTATAGTCATGCCGGATAGTTACCTGAGTGACGTCATCGTCGACACGCCTCCTGAACACGTTGTTGGGCAGTATGCTCCGCTGCGGCACCTGGTGAAGCTGCGACGGAGGCTTGTAAATCCACTCTGATGACGGAATACTGGAAATAGGAAAACCAACAACAAGTGAGTTATGTTCTTTTTATGCGGGAGAGACGAGCGCTTGAGGTAACTTTCCATTTGAATAGCCTGGACGTTGGCAGATACAACAGGCTGAATCTGAGCCCTGTTCTGACGCAGCCAGGGAGCCGTTCAGTTGTGTAAGTGACCTCAAGTGACCTATCTGTATGTGTTGTGTGTACAAATAATTTTGTTTTAATTTAGCTGTAAATAAAAATAAGTCCCGTAACTAAATTAAAATAAAAAAATCCTTCAAAACAACAATAGTGAAAAATAAGACAAAGCAAAACAAACATATAATAATGAATAATATAAATATCGCATGACATTACACACAGGGTCACCCCAAACTAAGCAAAGCTTGTTCAATGGAAGTCAGATAACTGCAAGAATACTGATGATCGATGACTGAACTTTTGTTACTACAATAGTACCTACCGAGGTGAACTACGAAGGAGGCTTATCGCCAGCTGGTATTAGTCTTGTTCCCTTTTGTTAAAAATTACAGATAGATTTGGAAGTCACCTATTGTCAAATATCTCTGGATTTGGATCCGGTAGCCCACAGCAGGAGAAGAGCCACCCTCCACAGCCTCGCAACCTAGTTCCTCCCCGCAGCCAGCACGTGAGAGTCAATGTGCACGCTCGGACTTCGCCACCGAGGCTACAAGTGGAAGGGTAACCCAGGAACGTTGCTACCATGCGGCTGGTTAAACCTGAAGTCATTTCAACATATAATTTTTACCTCGGGTGAAATCTTGCAAGTTAAATTTGACCCACTTTCTGATCTCCGATTGGACTCAAAAGCGCACTTATGTATCTTCGGTGACAATACAATGATATGGTACCATGGAGCTGGTCTAACGATGGAGACGGAAGATGACTATAAGAACTTTTGAACTAAATAAGATAAGCCCATCGAGTTTGGGCTCGATTGATTCGTCTTGAAGAGCAGTTTATGTCTAGATGATATTCAGGGTCTGATGATAAAGTTAGATAGTGGCCACGGTATCTCTGTGATAAGACAACATAACCCCACCTAGTTTGGGCTCGATTGATTCATATCGAGGATCAATCTCTAAAATACTTGTCTGCTAAAAAGTTAAAAAAAAAAAGTAAAAAATGAATAGGCACTACCCGTTACAAGTTCAAATTAGGTACTTAGGTTAGGTTCTGTCTCAAGCTTTTAAGAATATAGGTAAGAAGAACCTACACAAGAAATACTAGAATTTATTTTTAGTTCCTTGTCCCAGATAAAAGCTTGTTTTTAAAAATATTTTATTTTTCTTTTAATTTATTATTTATTTACTAGCTTCTGTCCGCGACTTCGTCTGCGTTGACGTATTCTGTAAGTACCTAACAAAAAAGCAATAGTTTCTTCCGTCATGAGACTTCCGCTATAGAGTTTATGTATATGTATAACTTGTAGCGATGATAGCTCAGTAGTTAGCGCGGTAGGTTCGCATGCCGAAGAGCGTGGGTTCAAACCCCAACAATGAGCTTGAGCTGCCGGTGAAGGAAAACATCGTGAGGAAACCATAGCATGGTGGTAGGGTACTTTAGTACTCGGCTGGCTAGCTACCACCCTCGATTTGAAAATCTGCCGCCAAGCACCTAACGGTGTGTTCCGGCAGCCTCACTTGAGAGCCAGTTCCATTCCAGGCTAGGTGTGCTTTACCATCTTCGACCACACCTTCACTTAACATCAGGTAAGCTGTGGGCAAACACCAATCCTGTCGAACATTTAAAAAAAAAACAAACTACCTGGGCAAGTGTGTTTCATCTTAGACCATATAATTGCTTTCCATCACGTGAGACCGTGGGTGGCCCAAAGGTATCTAATCTATTGTAAAAGATTTTTTTTAAAGAGACTTTCTTTACTTACTCGGAGAAAAGCTAGAAGTATCGACTCCGTTACTGAATCCTGCTACATTTAGAATTATTAAAGAAATTATTACTCCTGAATTGAAATTCCGTATTGACTTCCTGCCACAATTTTGATTTAGTCTTTTCAGCTCATTGCTAGCACTATTTTGATTCCGAGACGAACTTTTGTTTTGTCTCCGCCACGAATTATTCTGATAAGTTATTTTTATACTTTTTCTTGCATGTTTCTTAAAAGCAATTTTGTTGTGGAACATTTGTTTAGCAAAATTTTGTTTGTTAATATCATTCTTATCACTATTTTCAATTATTAGGTTTTCTAAAACTTTATATTTATTATTATTATTTATTCCATCGCATCCTGTATCACCAGTATTATAATGTTCATATTTTGTACTATCACATCTTTTGCCACCTTTTGCTTCGAAGTTACCATTGTTTTCTACTAAGTCTGATGTTTTATATCTAAGTATTTTTATTTCGTTTCCATCAGCGGTATGTCTCTCTAAAAAGTTTTCTACATTTATATCATTATGTGTATCTTTTAATTCTCTATTACCATCTTTGTTTATCTCTGCTAATAAATTCGTGTTCAGTGTACTGACAGTTCTTTTAAGTTCTTTATCGCTAGTATTCTCTTGTGTTTCTCTTTCGAATACTCTAACTCCAGTTTTATTTTTGTCTGTAGTGTCATCTTTTGATTCATAAATGACTCCATTGTGACATTCCAATGTGGAGTCATGGCTCACCAGTGACATGGTTCGTTGGCAATGTTTGACATATCGTGAGTTTTGCTGCTTCTGGCCGCAAATGACGCTTCTGAAAAGGAAAACGCATGAGTCATGATCAAGGAATTCATTCCGACTTACAGGTATGACAGTGATATTACTTTTATTACTATTAAAACGCTTCAGATATAAAAAGACCGCCGGATAAGAGAGACCTTATTGTAAACTTTATAATACCATTTTCAAAATTTAAATAAATTTCGCAAGATTATAAATCGTGCAGCTTTTTTAATTAACTTGAAAGGTGGAAGATATTAAATAATATTTTTAGCATTGTCACACATATCAAACAAACATTTGTCACATATTTGGAAGTATTTTTGATGACGCCCTTATGGGCTCATTGGTAGGATATCTGCTTTAAGAGCTGTAGGGCGTGAGTTTGATTCCCAACCAGGATAAACATTTTGTGGTATAAACAAAATAATGTTTGTTCTGTGTCTGTACGTATAATAAGTATGTATGTATTTGCAAAAAAGTAGTTTAGCATTCTATCAGTTATCTGACTTTCATTGTACAAGCTTTGTGCATTGCATTGCGGTGCTTTGCATTTTTTTTACATTGCGTTGCATTGCATTGCGTTGCTTTGCATTGTGTTACATTGCGTTGCATAGCGTTGCGTTGTGTTGCGTTGCGTTGCATTGCGTTGCGATGCGTTGCATTGCGTTGCGTTGCGTTGCTTTGCATTGCGTTGCATTGCATAGCTTTGCATTGTGTTATATTGCATTGCGTTGCGTTGTATTGCATTTTGCTGTCTAATGGACTAAAACAAAAAAAAAGACAGCAACATTTAACTTTTAACTTGTGCTAAAATTATTACAATCCAAGGAGGATTTAAGCGCATTCGAGTTAAACATTCTCACGCGTTTTATGACAGCTCTGATTATTGAAGTGTCAATGTCACACGAGAGCTCTAATTAATAGAAATCTGCAGTGTGAATGATCGCAAGTCGCGCCCCAGAACGCAATCGGCGCAAGCGTCTTGCTTTCGCTGCGAACTGTTGAATATTGCAAAAATAAACGAAAGGGCTAATAATAAGGGTTAATATACACTAAGCCTACAACCCTGTACATGTACATGGTGGGTTTATAACCAATTTATTTTTATTTACCATTTTAAATTTGTAAGAATTTGGCGTGTAGGTTATCTATACTTATTCATAAAAACTTAAGGCACAGAAGTATTTCTAGTAAGTACCTACCTAACTTGTAGCGAGTAGTGCTTTAAGCTTTTAAGAATAAAGGTAAGTACTTACACGCCAAATAAATAATAAATATCGTATGACATTACACACAGCGCCATCTGGCCCCAAACTAGGCAAAGCTTGTACTATGAAAATCAGATAACTGATAGAATACTTAAATACTTTTTTTTGTAAATATATACTTATAATACATACAGTACACCCAGACACAGAACAAACATTTTGTTTGTACCACAAAGTTTGTCCTGGCTGGGAATCGAACCCACACCCTTCAGCTCTTGAAGCAGACATACTACCATTGAACCAACAGAGCCATCAATACTTACAAAAGTTTATTTTAAAATTTTTAGTTCATTGTTCCAAACAAAAGCTTGTTTATAAAAAAATACTTGAAACTTCGGTTTTATAATAATAATAATTAAAACAGTAATTTTGTAGCAATGATAGCTCAGTGGTTAGCGCGGTAGGTTCGCATGCCGAAGGGCGTGGGTTCAAACCCCAACAATGAGCTTGAGCTGCCGGTGAAGGAAAACATCGTGAGGAAACCAAAGCATGGTGGTAGGGTACTTCAGTACTCGGCTGGCTAGCTACCACCCTCAAGTTGAAAATCTACCGCCAAGCATCTAACGGTGTGTTCCGGCAGCCTCACTTGAGAGCCAGTTGCATTCCAGGCTAGGTGTGCTTTACCATCTTCGACCACACCTTCACTTGACATCAGGTGAGCTGTGGTCAAACACCTAGCCTGTCAACCATTTAAAAAAAAACCTAATAGCCGGACAGACCAGCCAGTTTGGCCGGACATTTGGGTAAAAAGGCCGAACACCCTACATTATTGAGGATTTTGTGTCTCAGTATTAATAGGTACGACGAAAACGCTCTGCCACGCTCGGCGCTCGCTTGTTTGCGAAATGTAAAAAGTCTAGCTAACAAAAGCCGGGCACCGTTTATTTTGGCCGGACACGCAACCAAAAAGCCTAACTATGACCGGCTTTATCCGGACGCCTGATAACGCTGCCCGCAGTAAGGTTTGCAGTCGCGTAGCTTTATGTGAGCACCTAACGGGAATTGCAAAAAGGTCCTTAGAGTATGGGGGGTAAGACTTTGTTACGTTACTCAACATTCTGAGTACCGCTGCAGTGATCATGGACAGTTACCCCTTGCCATCACGAGAGTCTCCTTGTCACCAAAGATATACTTTCAGTTTCTTTTATGAAAACATTACAAAATTACTTTTCTTTCATTACCAAGTAACTAGTTTGTAAATAGTTACTTGGATATTGTTCAAAAATGCAAATCACTTTTCACGGATAATCCTTTGAAAGATTTTTGTTATATGTACGTAAATAACACAAAAATTACGTCATCACGCTTTCTACTTCGAAAAATACTGTTTTGTCGATAATTATCATCGACCGGTTTCACATCCTTGTGTGTCATTTTGAAACGTTTTGTGCTGGTAAGTTTGTATGTGGGTTTTGGCGGGAATGTGAAAATAGTCGTGGCGCCCCATTGTAGTTTTTTCGAGTGTTTATGTATTAAAATAGTGGTGTTTTAGTCATAAAGTGCCGAATTACAAGCGCGAGTGTGGGAAAGTGATTGTTGCTTCCAAAACTCCATCAAAGCTTATAGTAAAGTCACCACTACTTTACTAAAGCATCACTGGATTTGACTGACACGGACTGGACCATGTTTGCAAAATAAATGTTTTGAATTTGAATTTTGAATTTGGACTTGACAAAGACTGGACTTTGACTACTTTTTTACTTATGAAACTTGAAAATGTAAAACACTTGGCACTGGCAAATGCTCAAAATGTGACGCCAGAATAAAAAAATAAGAAGTTTGTAAGTGAAATATTGTGAACTATCGGACCTATCCTGAAATACATACACATCCTAGCTTAAGCCTTTGCCCAGCAGTGGGACACTAGAGCATGAAAATAAAAAAAATAGGTTTACTATTGACCGCATCACTACTTTACACAAGGCAGGACGTAGACAAAAGCAGACAATTTTTTAGAAAAAAAAATCTGATATGCGATTGTACCTACCAACTAAGATAAGAGATATACCAAGTATGTTCGTCTCATTACTGTAAAAAAAGTATAATAGAAAGTGTAATCATGATAAAGTATCGCGCTAACACATCAAACTCAGTAGCACATACATAAAGCCTAGTATAGGTAGGTACTAGGTTCTATGGGTGATACATATAAATAGTATTACGTCGCGAGTTAGGTCAGATTCACACTAAATTTCCAGCTTACGGGTAGTACCAGAAGCTGAAACTTGGATTTATGTATAACAGTGATAGAAATGACTTACATACAACAAAGCCTTAGCAAAAGCAATAAAATAATAAAATCAAAATACTAGACGCTGGCGAATGAACAAAGTGCGACGCCAAAAACAAAGCAGAAACATAATATTTTCTATAATACAAAAAAAGTGAGTTTTGGCGGGACCGCGGGAAGAGTCGTGTCGCCCCGTTGTATTTTTTTCCAAAACTAGTGTTTTGTCGAATGTTTATGCATAAAAATGGTGGTGTTTTATTCATAAAGTGCCGAATCACAAGCGCGAGAATGGGAAAATGATATAATGTGGTGAAACATGACTTTTCGTGTTGCTTCCAAAACTCAATCGAAGCTTTATAGTAAAGTCGCCACTATTTTACTAAAGCATGACTGGACTTGACTGACACAGACTGGAATTATTTAACTTTTGAAACTTGAAAATATATAAATACTTGACACTGGCAAATGCTAAAACGCGACGCCAAAACCAAAGGAAAAAAAAGTAAGTCATAAATTAGCAATTCTAATTAGAATACTCTGAATGAATAAATCTAAATAAGTAATCAACTTTAACATCTCGTAAAAATTCATGAAAATAGCATACGAACAATAATTTCTTGAATGAGCATTATTTGTTTGTATCAAAATGAGCATAAAACGGGCTTTGTAATTTAATTATAACTAGACCACTTTCAAAAAAACAAATGAAAACGTAAAAAGTACTCTTAGTGATAAATATCATCGTTATTATTAACTAAATACCTACTTCAATAAAGTCCTAGATTGGCGTGTTTGTGTGCTTAAAAAAAATAGAAAAAGAGTTGAATTTCATACGTTTTTCAGTGACATTTAGAAAAATTCTTCTTGAAGGTTATGCCCAAACGAAACAAGGATAGATCGTTAGTAATACTACAAATGAGAATATTTGTTATTTTTTAAACATATGTATTATTATATAGGTATAATGCTGGCTACTTTTGTCTCAGAAAACTAAAAAAATCTGCTAGATTATCGTCCTGGATCACAGGACAAAGTATGTAGTCACAAAAAAAAAACAAGTGATAATTGAAAGCCCATTAAATCTCGGTCACTCATAAAACTTGAAGCAAGTTCGGACATTTTGATAAAGGACTTGAATTTTAGCCGGATTACCTCACCTTTCACTTTTCTTACTTTAGATTCACTTTCACTCGCACTAAAACCTTAATAAATCTTCTTGTCACTGCCTAAATATAAAAAAAGTAAAAAAAAACAACGCAACTTTCTTCTGTTTTCGATTTTGACGTTTGAATATTTTTTTTTTAAATATTTTTTAAGCCGTCAGTAGGCTTTGGTAGTTGGATGTATACTGCCATGGTTTTCTGGAAACCAGTTGTCGTAAGGACAGTTTCACATCGTCGCGCTGTCTTGATTATTAAAGGTGTATTTGACGTTTGCTATGAAAGTGTGTGATTGAGGAAAAATTAATACCTAGCGATGTTGATTAGAGACTCGGAGTTAGTTTATACGACATTAGTACTTACGTGGTTTGCTATTTATTTACATCAATATCAAATTTGAAAACAACAAAATAAATACAAACAAACAAATGTAATACTACTTAAAATTAGTAAATAAATAATAAACTGTTATACATTCTACATATTGTATAAATAATAAATATACTACATAAATGTATATATTATACATATCTTATTAAATTGAAATTGATTATTTGATCATTTAACTATGTAGAAGTGTGTAAATCTATCTAGTAATTAAATTTTGTATATAGATGATCGATATTTAACTGCAACAGCAGACTGTATCTCCCGATTGTGTTTCGTTTGATCAATAGTTTTCTGAATTCTCTTCACAATGAAAAAAAAATTGAATGATTGATTGATGTTGAATGATTTGATGATAAATTTCATTTCATTTAATTTCATTGATCAACTCTTCATTGTACACACTAAAAATAATGCAATACAGAAGAAATAAACTTAATAAAACTTTAAACTTAATTTAAAGGCATATTCACGTTAAAAATGAAAGATGGATAAAAAAAAATAGAGTTGTATGTAAAATCGGATTGTGAGATGATTGCCTATGTACCCCAGGCCTTACAGCGCAGCTTCCCAGCGAAAGGCTGCGATAGCGAACGAGTGATGTTTTTATTTCTTTCGCTCGAATTAACTATGAATTTACTACGGAATGGATAAATATCGCTAACAAACAATAATTACTTTTGTTTTACCTTAACTTTTGTTCTTTTTTTTTTTTATGGTTGACAGGCTAGGCGTTTGACCACAGCTCACCTGATGTTAAGTGAAGGTGTGGTCGAAGATGGTAAAGCACACCTAGCCTGGAATGGAACTGGCTCTCAAGTGAGGCTGCCGGCACCGTTAGATGCTTAGCGGCAGATTTTCAACCTGAGGGTGGTAGCTAGCCAGCCGAGTACTAGAGAGTACCCTACCACCATGCTATGGTTTCCTCACGATGTTTTCCTTCACCGGCAGCTCTAGCTCATTGTTGGGGTTTGAACCCACGCCCTTCGGCATGCGAACCTACTGCGCTAACCACTGAGCTATCATCGCTACACTGTTCTTGGTGGTAGATTTCCTTAGCAGGAGGTCGTCTAGGTAGGTACCACCGCAGTACCAGTTGTTCTGCCGCTAAGCAGTAGTGTGTAAACATTACTGTGTTCCGGTTTGAAGGGTACTGCAGCTAGTGAAATTACTGGGCTGTTGAGACTAACCATCGAAAGTCTCCAAGTAATGAGCGTCAAAGCAGTGATACCCTCGGCTTTTGTTTTGTTACTCAAAGTTCTGTGTATCGCTGCAATGGTCATGGGCAGGCGTTATCTTTTACCATCAGGAGAGCGTCTCGTTCGTCTCATTACATTTTGCATAAAAAAAAAACATTCAACACAACAAATTACAATAAAAAAAACTACATTGCTGTCTCTGAACAGGATTGCAATTCGGACCATGTGTTCAATATTGTAACCGGAACACACACTACTACTTTGTGACCTTCTGCTAAGGAGATCTACCACCAAGTAATTCTATCTATCATGCCATATAATTAATAGTTGCTGTTTAGTTTAAAAAATTAGTTAATATTGGTTTAACGTTATGTACAAGCATAGAAATGTGTGACGAGTCTAGACTCTAGACTAAGCAAAGCTTGTGCTATGGAAGACAGATATCTGATAGAATACTTAAATAGTTTTTTTTTGTAAATACATACTTATAATACATACAGTACCTACCTACACCCAGACGCAGAACAAATATTTGTTTATATCACAAAATGCTTGTCCTGGGTGGGAATCGAACCCACGCCCTTCAGCTCTTGGAGCAGACATACTACCAATGAACCAACAAGGCTGTCAAACAATATATTAATAATTAATATCTAGATATATCACGGGAACGGGAACTACGCGGCTAAAACCGCGAGGTGTCCGCTAGTCGACGATATTTTCGTTTACTCCGAAACCTGTGAACAAAACATGTACCGAACCAGGAGCAGTGCGTTTAGTTGGTTTCATGGTCATGGAGTCAGTTTTTAGGGTTCCGTACCCAAATAGTAAAAACGGGACCCTATTACTGAGACTTCGCTGTCCGTCCGTCCGTCCGTCTGTCACCAGGCTGTATCTCAAGAACGGTGATAGCTAGACAGTTGAAATTTTCACAGATGATGTATTTCTATTGCCGCTATAACAAAAAATACTAAAAACAGAATAAAATAAACAATAAAGGGCGCTTCTATACAACAAACTTGATTTTTTTGCCGTTTTTTTATAGATGATGGTACGGAATCCTTCGTGCGCGAATCCGACTCGCACTTTTTTTTTTAATTGTAAATTTATATATTTATTATCTTAATTAATCTTGTTTTATTTATAACTATTATCTGTATGTATGTCTCTGCCAAATAAACGATTAGAATTTGATTCACCACGTCGACGCGTAACTACTATATTTTCGCTCCGTTAAACGTGACAGTGTATAATTGATTGATTCAGGCGTTACTTAGCGGAAGTTCATTTTGAATGTTCAAGGTATATATCTAGTTTATTTCCGCTTAACAGTCGTTCCAGTTCCAACAGTGATGAGGACTTAAATTAAACTAATTTGACACAGCTTATTAATTAAAAACCTAACCTTACTTAAAATCTAGAACTAATTTGACATAAACTTAAAAATATAATTTGACAAAAATTTAATTAAAATAACCATAAGTCTTAAAATCCTCCTTTATCTGCAGTAACCACTTGCCGACACGTATTTCGCCTCTACACGAGGCATCCTCAGGACGTGCTGACTCTTCGAGCGCTTGGTCGAGACTGAACACTGGCTGACTGGTGACAGTGTATTACGGAACAACTTTGGTAACTCGATCATTTTATCTACTAAGATCGCCTTAATTGAATGTTATAGGTCAACACGGTTCTGAGCTAGACGACTACTTACTTGCAGTTCCAAAGAAGATCACTGGCAAGCCCAGAAACAGTTATGTTCCATTTTTGCCCCATACCACAGATTAATTACTAGTTTCTAAGCAGATCTTCCGTAAAATGAGCTCAAATTTGCTACTGTAATCGATCTTCAGTCTTAACAGTGTGAGATAGGGTCTCATTCAGTCAAGCAAAAGTATGGCGGTTACGCAATTTCGTGTGTCAAGCTTCCATTTTTCAGTTTCCTCTAACGTCACTCGAAAAGTAACGTTTGTAAAACTATAACCTGACTACAGAATTAATATACGCGGTGACACTAGCGTAATAAAAACGAATCTAACAACATATCGTTCACCAAAATCGGTTCAGCCGTTTAGTATATATATATATAGAAATATAAGGATGGTCATTCATATCATCTTTGACTTTGTAAAGACAGAAATGGGTCTAGTTTTTACCTGACTGCTGCAAAGCCAGAAAAGGTGGGTTATATGTTTGACCTGTATGTATGTTTTTTCTGTAATAGTAATGAGACGAACGTAACGATCTCCTAATAGTAAGAGATAACACCTATCCATGATCATTGCAGCGATGCACAGGACTTTTCGTAACAAAACAAAGCCCAGAGCATCACTGCTTTAGCGCTCATTACTTTGAGACTTTGGATGGTTAATCCTGTAATTTTGCTAGCTGCAGTACCCTTTAAACCGGAACACGGTAATGTTTACACACTACTGCTTTGCGACCTTCTGCTAAGGAGATCTACCACCAAGTAATTCTATCTATCATGCTATATAATTAATAGTTGCTGTTTAGTTTAAAAAATTAGCAGCCTTGTGACCCTTTGTTCTTCCAGTTCTGACACTTGACATAACCGCCTTTCGAGAGCCTCTTAAGTTGTCGGTTGAGACTCTTCGGTATAAAGCCGTTTGCCGTGATGACAATCGAGGCATTTTTGCATGTTAATTACACATTTCATATTGCACACATTTGCCGAGTCATTTTTATTTAATCGAATGAAAAAGAAATGCTAATTAAATCGAATATGAAGGTCAATCGATTCACAGCGCACGGCGCGTGGCGCCGAGGGAAAAGAGAGATTTTAATTCGACTCGGTACATTATTTTTAAACTGGTTATGATTTCATTGAGATGTGAGTGAAATTAAAAGTTACGCTTTATAAATAGCCTCCAGATATTTATGTTGTTGTTTTTTACAGACACGGGTTCCTTTTTTTTTTTTATAGCTGACAGGCTAGGTTTTTGGCCACAGCTTACCTGATGTTAAGTGACGGTGTGGTCGAAGATGGTGAAGCACACCTAGCCTGGAATGGAACTGGCTCTCAAGTGAGGCTGCCGGAACACACCGTTAGATGCTTGGCGACAGATTTTCAACTTGAGGGTGGTAGCTAGCCAGCCGAGTACTAGAGAGTACTCTACCACCATGCTATGGTTTCCTCACGATGTTTTCCTTCACCGGCAGCTCAAGCTCATTGTTGGGGTTTGAACCCACGCCCTTCGGCATGCAAACCTACCGCGCTAACCACTGAGCTATCATCGCTACAAGGTGTGTCCATGTCAATTTCCGTTACGACGACCGGGGTTGAGATTATGTTTTTTTTTTATTCGAGAAACAATCAGGTTTTTTTTATTTTTTTACTATATGATTGACCTTTTCACATCATTGGACGCTATAATGTGACCGAAAAAGAAGAACGATTACCTAAGAAGCAAGTTTTTATTGAAAACCCCCGGGTTGTACTTAGTCTACATCAACACTAATATTATCAAGGGGAAAGTTTGGTATTTTTGGATTTTTGTATGTTTGTAACGAATAAACTCAAAAACTACTGGACCGATTAAAAAATTCTTTCACCATTAGAATGCCACATTCTCCTTGAGTAACATATATTATATTTGTTACTTGAATTTAATTAAAAAATTAATGTGCGAAGTCGGGACGGGCCGCTAGTTGGAAATCAAGACGCAGGCAAGTTCCACAAATCAGCAGTTTTTACAATGAGATGGTTTACGTGGTATTAATTAATTTATAAATATTTATACAACAAATTATGATAACTAGGATTCATTTACATATTTTATTATAAAAGATTATACTACTTTTTAAACGCAGTAACCATTAAGACTGTTAATTATTAAGAAGTTAAATTTAATGCGTACCGGAGCAGTTTTTGGAAATAACAGTTTTAAATACATATAAGTACCTATATGCCAAAAAGTGTTAAATTGATCGAATTCAAGAAAATTGTCTAGACTGTTGACATCTCAGACGAATAATTAGGTTGACATAGTTTAAAGATCTTACAAAGAGATATTTTACGTCTGTGGTTTTTTTTTATTTTTTTATTTATAATTATACGCTCCACAGACACTGGGGTCCGTGACCTTTGTCAACTTTAATTACATATTTTTTTTATTTTTTTTTACAAATTTACATTACAAAAAGAGGAGAGGTTAGTAGGATCCTAATCTAAGGTTAAAGTAGGTACTAGATTGTGTGTATACCGCACAATCTAGTCGTCGTACGTCGTACGTCTGTGGTTTATATAGTTATCCTACTAATTTAAAAACGTGAAAGTCATAAGTGTAATATATGTTTGTATGTTTGTTACTCAATTACGCAAAAACGGCTGAACGGATTTGGATTAAATTTGGTATACGTATATAGTTTATTGCCTGATTATAAGGTACTTTTTATCGCGGGAAAATGTTAAATTCCTGTGTGATTATCAAAAAACTAACCACAGGACGTAGTTATACTATCACGGTCTTAGACGTTATCTCTTACCAACAAGGCAGCGTTTAGTTTGTTTCATTGCGGTAGGAAAGTAGATAAGTATGTTTTTTTTCACTGAGCTGAACAATTAATCATTTCAGCCATAGGACGTTCTATAGCTGAAATGATGATCATGAGAATTTAGTAAAACCCTGATGCGTGTCGATGCGTTATTGTTTTGTTCAAACAAAAGACTTCAACGCAAGCTTACAGTTTGTTCAACAGTCAAATGTTTCTAAAGTTTTCAGCGGTCTCTTCCAGGCAACCGAGAATAGAAAACACGACAGATAAAATAAGAGACATGTTGGCGGGACATAAGGCGGGAGATGTTGTAACACTAATAAAAAAATTAAAAAAATGAGACATATATAATTACTATAGCTAACTTACTCAAATAAAATAAATAAATATCGTAGGACTATACACACAGCGCCATCTGGCCCCAAACTAAGCAGAGCTTGTGTGATGGAAGTCAGATAACTGATAAAATACATAAATACTTTTTTTTTTTGTAAATACATACTTATAATACACACAGAACACCCAGACACAGAACAAACATTTCTTTATTCACAAAATGTTTGCCCTGAGTGGGAATCGAAACCACGCCCTACAGCTCTCAAGGCAGATATACTACCAATGAGCCAACGGGGCTGTCTTCGGGGCTACTTGCTTTACCATTATTTGTGGCGATATTTGTTATATATAAATTATAGCTTGTAGTCTTTCTTTATTGATGACGGCGCTGAAACGTGGTCTTTGACTATGTGCCTTTTTGGTAAGCTCAAAGTAGCACAATTACCTATGGAGACGGTTATTCTTGGAGTTTCCCTACGAGATCGAATCAGAAATGAGGAGATCCGTAGACGTACTAAAGTAATCGACATAGCCCAGCGAAGTTGAAGTGGCAGTGGGTAGGGGGTATAGCACGCAGAACTGATGGTCGATGGGGCTGCAAAGTTCTGGAGTGGAGATCACGGACCGGTAAGCGCAGCGTAGGACGTCCGCCCACAAAGTGGACAGACGACCTAATAAAGACCGCAGGAACGCGCTGGAGCCGCTTCCAACCGGTCTTTGTGGAAGTCAGATCCAGCAGTGGACGTTCTGTGTCCTGAAATGATGATGATTGTATTATAGTACACCAACATGTATAACAGAGCCATCTATCGTCAATTTTTAACACTGCGCAGGTGGCAAGAGAAAGGTGGTACCATTAGTACCTACCTTCCGCTGTCTAAAGAACTACGAAGGGTATCATTGTAAAAGAATTTACTCTTCGTTTGGATAGATGGCGGTATTTGCTAAGAAATAAAAATGAACAGAAAAAAAACCGGCTAAGTTATTTACTTTTTTATTCAAGCAATTGTAATTTACCGCAAATAAAGACCAAAATAAATGCCAGTAGCTGTGATTTCACTGTAAAATTATGCTCCATTTGTCCATAAATGGCAAAAAAATATTTGTATGGAAATCGTACCACCTTAACTATTGTTTCGATTTAAATGTTTTTATCTTAATTAATAAATGTATAATTAATTTAAATTCAATTTAGCTAATAGTTCAGTTAAATTTAATTATATTTCAAAAAAATTAGCATACTGTCTTATTGAATGACGTTTATACCTATAATTGAGGCGGCACTTAATTTTTGCCAATTTTGTTTAATATTTATCAACTGTATTAGTAGCTGCTTCGTTGGTATGACTATAAAATAAATAAATAAACTTATTAAAAAACCCTTCGATGATGGTTAGTCTCAATAGCCCTGTAATTTCGCTAGCAGCTGCCCTTCACATCGGAACACAGTAATGTTTACACACTGCTGATTGGCGACAGAATATCTGGTACTGCGGTGGTACCTACCTAGACGACCTCCTGCTAAGGAGATCTACCACCAAGTAATGTATTTAGGAATAATAACAGTACATATTTAATTTAATTTTTATTATCAACTAGCTGTTACCCGCGACTTCGTCCACGCGGATTATGAAAAATGTTAGTCAAAGAATTAACGAAAAGTTTGCAAATAAAAAAATTAGAGTAATTAATTTTTTTTTAATGTAAAAGTAATGAGACGAACGGTGCGGTCTCCTGATAGTAAGAGATAACGCATGCCCATGACCATTGCAGCGATACACAGAACTTTGAGTAACAAACAAAGTCCGGGGCATCGCTGCTTTGGCACTCACTACTTTGAGACTTTCGATGGTTAGTCTCAACAGCCCAGTAATTTCGCTAGGAAATCTATCACCGAGTGCATACCAAGTGTAGAGTATTTTTCCACCCAATTCTGTAAGAAGAAATACACAAGAAATGTACATGTACAATTGTACATACAAAGACAGGCTTTCTCATTTATAATATTAGTGCGATTCAAATAGCTTTAAACCTCGCGGACGAGCTTGCTTCCTCAAGTCTCCACGTTTCTAACGTTCCAGTAATGGTTACTTAATCTTGCCTCACTTAGAAAGTTAGCTTATGCATTATCTATATATTAGGAAAAAAAACGAGATTTGCAAAAAATATATTATGCAAGAAATTTAAAATAACTATTTATATTCAGAACAATAAGCGATTATCGCCGCAAAAATCAATATTCAAAAGGTAGATTTGGAATAAATTCCGACGTATCGCGGCGAATTTTTTTTTTTTGCTTTTTTTTTGGCGACGCGTTTTAGCCTTTGCCAGTGTCAAGTATTTATATATTTTCAAGTTTCAAAAGTTAAATAAGTGTCCTCGTACCTAAAGTTATAGTCGAAGTCCAGTCAAGTCCAGTCATGCTTTAGTAAAGTAGTGGCGACTTCACTATAAAGCTGCGATGGAATTTTGGAAACACCACGAAAAGTCATGTCATTTCACCACATTATATCATTTTCCCACACTCACGCATGTAATTTGGCACTTTATGAATAAAACACCACCATTTTTATGCATACACACTCGACAAAACACAAGTTTTGGAAAAAAATACAACGGAGCGACACGACTCTTCCCGCGGTCCCGCCAATACTCCCGCATCGTACTTTGTATACTTATATTCAAATGTACAAAGTTTGTATAATTTGTCTCATATCCTAAGACATTTCACATAGTACCATCTAGCCTCAAATTAAGCAAGGGTAGTACCATGAGTACCTGATAACTAATATAAGGCTTACAAACTTTTTTGCAGTAACATTTTTTTTTGTGCCTGATAGACAAGTACCAACCCACATAAATATATTTAACATAGCATTGAATTTATATATTTAGGATGTGGTCAATCGTGAAATTATGAACAAAAAAAATCATGCACATTTTAATATACGAAATGACTGTAACGTATAAACATTTATTTTATTTATACACTGTTTAACTTGAATTAATTAATCGAAATTTCTTTTCCATTTATTTCGTTCAACTATATAAATTCAATCTAAACATTTTGAATTCTGATTTAACATATATTTCCGGAGTATAATCACGTGATGAATATACATAAACAAAAAAAAATCTATTTATATACGCAATCCAACTCAAAAATACCTATCTAAATTTAAAAAGTTGCAAAGTTTCAATAAAAATAAATTCGATCACATTTAATCTCCATTCACTTCCTTCTTTTTAATTTTTACAACGCGTTTAACGTCCTAATGCATTTTTACATAACTGAAACTTCAGGCAATTTGCGCCCACTTTCACGGTACGCATCATCTGACCCCAAAACTTTGTTAGTTACTATCACTAATAAACAACGCCATATCGGCCAGAGATTATGTAAAAATCGACGTCACTAACATGCATTTTATATAACCAACCAATCACTCTCAGTGGGGATAACGACAGTGCAGCGCTATCGCCCGTCGCTACCACACGTACCCACCGCGTACGAAAAACCATGAAATTCGATCTCGAATACAAACTTTTATAAAAAAAAAAGTTTAAAAAAATGTGCTAAATTTTTCCACCGCGAAAAATACGCTTCAAAATAAATATAGTTGTAAAATGAAAGTGAAATCAACAGAGCACTGACCGCCTCAACATGTTTCGCGAACACAGATGGAAAGTGATTTTGCTAGTAGCGGCATCGGTTACCGCAGTAGAACCGTCCCGGGCGCTCACCATCTACAAAAAACCATACAAAAACGTCATGTTTATACCAAAGAACTACTACAGACGGCGCTCTAGAGTCCTATTCCTCGATGAGGACGAGAATCACCAGCCATTCGGTCGCGGAGAGATCGATTTAACTAATAAAAAATACTCCAAAATTAAATTCGACGAGAGCAATGATTATGAATTTACTTCGCCAGAAGAAACAACACACATAGAAGCTCCCAGTGGTAATGAAAGGTTCTACGAGCCAGTGCCGAGATTTAGGCCGTACCAGAATCAACCTCACTATTATCACGGAAGGTTTGGGCGTCCTTACGCGCCAAATTACGCTTTTGAGCCTCATCAGGCACCATATGCGCCTCTAGTTAGAAATGGTAATGGATATTTCAACGGGTGGAAGGCACGTAGTCCAAGAGTGGTATTTCCGTACGCATCAGAGAGTATAAATTCAGTGCAGACTAATTCGCATGCTGGGCCGGTCGGATCGGGAATCGGGCCGGTCGGATCGGGAATCGGGCCAGTCGGATCGGGAATCGGGCCGGTTGGATCGGGAATCGGGCCGGCCAGCCCCCCAATTCCAAACCCCCCAGTGGACAACATAGTGTTTCGTGACCAATTTAGTTCTAACGATGTGGGAGATGAACAAACGCTGCAGGATATTGGAAGTGGGAGCGACACTTTTGCTGATAGAGGTATGTGTGTCTTTTTATTATCTAGGTTTAGTTGCTGTATTTAAGTGTGATATCTGAAGCTTTATGTTACGCTGAAAATCTGTCTGGCTGAGCTTCTCAGTAAAGGTGTAATTTTGTCTATTCAAAAACATACCATAAAATAAAAAATGACATCCATTTCTTCTAGAACAGCGTGTCAACAATCAGATCGTAAATTCGTTTATGGTTGTTTCACATCAGGCGAGGCGTGGTCATGGTCAACAATAAAGTGGATTGTTCTGTTCAGAACGCTAAATTCAAAATTTCTTGCAGATTTTGCTAATCAGTTTAATTTTTCACTTATCGTATGTCTATTCAAATTTTGCGACGGTAAATGGGTTGTATCAACAACTCACTGTCAAAAATATTAATTGGATATCAATTGGTTTAACTACAACAGTATAAACGTCCATTTAAGTTTTTGGTTTTGATACTAATCTACTCAGACTGCCCTTCACACTAGCTTATTAATAACGCAAAATCTGTTTTCATAAAAGTGTCACGAGCGTGAAATTTTAATAGCCAAAAAATTAAAAAAAAAAGTGTGCTCTGAACCTTACATAATTAATACCGTTGGTGAAATATAGTGTGATAGTATGTGTAATGTAACGTATGACATTGTTTAGAAATTTCCATTGATAAATGTTATAACACTTAAAACAAGGCAGTATGGCTTTACAGCTTTAGACTGAAAAAAAAAAAAAAAAAAACTTGGCTACCTATCTTATGATCCTCGAGTTTTGGCGGGAACGCGGGAAGAGTCGTGTCGTTCCGTTGTATTTTTTTTCCAAAACTAGCGTTTTGTCGAGTGTTTATGCATAAAAATGGTGGTGTTTTATTCATAAAGTGCCGAATTACAAGCGCGAGTGTGGGAAAATGATATAATGTGGTGAAACATGAGTTTTCGTGTTGCTTCCAAAACTCCATCGAAGCTTTATAGTAAAGTTGCCACTACTTTACTAAAGCATGACTGGAATTAACTGACACGAACTGGACTTGACAAAGACGACTTTGACGATAACTATAGCTACGATACAGCTTTAGCCTGCTCGAAGGGGCAAATTAATAAAAAAAAAAAAAAATCTTATGATCCTCAGATTAAATTATGATCAAACGAGATTGCGGTCAAAGAGAAATCATATTTATTAATTTAAAAAACTAGGCACGTGACTGTTTATTTCCTTTTTGAAAAGCTTAAAAATTCTATGCTCTTATTAAATTAAAGAAATAAAAATTAACACAATGTAAGATGTATAGGTTCATCATCTTGCTTGTCATGTTTGTGATATTCGATGTAACAGTAGCTATTCAAGGCTATAATTTTCATAACAGAAGTAAGTAAGTTTTCTTCTACGTAAATATAGTGTGAAAAAAACCAGAGTAATTATTTATTTTTTTAACGAATTCCGTTATGAAAATAGTAATTTCTAACAATTTTATGTACGGAATCAGCTTGAAATATTATTATTAAACTGAAAAAAGTATTTTATATGAAACACATAGTTCTGAGAAATTTTCTCTGAGTAAATTTTTGAATGGAAAACGTTACACCTTTCTTTGAAATTGCTTATAGACCTTAGCAAGAATTAGAGGCATGTTTGCGCTGCGCGGAAACGCAGTTTGTAAAGTGTTTTTAGTTAATAAAAACATTGAGTGTAAATTATTCAGAGTTACGCGGAACGTTGCCACTAAGTTGAAAGGAGTTGTACGCATAATTGCGAATTACTTTTTTGTAGTACAAACCAGAAATATTATATGAAACTATTTTACACTTTTAATTGGAGGAGATCGAAATTTTTTTATAGAACAGCAATATTTTTTCTGCGAATTCAGTGTCGGTTTCATAGTAAAAAATTCGTAATCATGATTAAAATGATTGTCTTTCAATTTAGTACTGCTGTTTCGCATAACCCTATATAAATAGTTGTAATATATTTTTAATAATGTAGTTTGTTTATTTTGGTGTGGTAAAATTACTAACACAAGTTATAGATATGTATTTTATCTAAGAGGTTGATGGTAACAAGTTATGACGTAAAAATATCTTATGCGCAATTTTAAACTTTTCTATTTGTCACACTAATACTATAAAGGCGAAAGTTTGTGTGTTTGTATACTCGTTACTTGTTCACGCTTAAACGGCTAGACTAATTTTGATAAAATTTGGTATGAAGGTAAGGTGGTTCGATTGCCATGTAAATATTTTTTCCCCATTTATGGACAAATGGAGCATAATTTTACAGTAAAATCACAGCTACTGGCATATATTTTGGTCTTTATTTGCGGTAAATCACAATTGCTTGAATAAAACAGTAGATTATTAGCATAAAATCAAATTTATGATTCAAGTAGCTGTGATTTCACTGTAAAATTATGTTCCATTTGTCCATAAATGGCAAAAAATTATTTGTATGGAAATTGAACCACCTTAACACGAAATGTAATGTCCATGCGGGATGAGCAGCGGGTGTCGGCTAGCTCCATATCAAATTTCGTCAAAGTTTGTCCAGCCGATTGAATGTGAAAAAGTAACAAACACACTTACAGACTTTTGCCTTTATAATATTAGTGAGATTTGGTTTTTTTATATCTTTTCACAGATAAAATATGAAATTTTACTTCGATGTTCTTTGAAACTCAACATCTACATTTGCTAAAATGTTTTAATATGGTATTTTTTTAATTTTGTAGACGTAAATCGACTTCCATCCTCACATCCTCACAGTCCCTAGTCTCGTTTGAAAATGCGTACACATTTCCATTGGAAACTCACTTTCGATATTTTAGTTCTTGCGTACAAGCGAAAAAAATAAATATCATCGAAAGTCATGGATTTTTTTAATGGTTGACTTTTTTATGTAAAAAGTAATGAGACGAACGAGACGCTATCCTGATGGTAAGAGTTAACGCCTGCCCATGACCATTGCAGCGATACACAGATCCTTGAGTAACAAAACAAAGTCCAGGCATCACTGCTTTGGTGCTCATTACTTTGAGACTTTCGATGGTTAGTCTTAACAGCCCAGTAATTTCTCTAGCTGCAGTACCCTTCAAACCGGAACACAGTAATGTTTACACACTACTGCTTGGCGGCAGAATAATTGGTACAGCGGTGGTACCTACCTAGACGACCTCCTGCTAAGGAGATCTACCATCAAGTAAAATTATTATTTTCTACTAATACTACTATTTATCTCTGGTTTATTTAGTCATTTTCTAGAGCTATTAAGTGCATTATAACGAATGGAAGCTTCACTGCATTAATTAGCCATAATTCCAGCTGCTTGCCATTTTTTTTTTTCTAGCTAATGGCTTGTATCATGAAATTATACCGCCTTCCTTTATTACGTGGGCATGAATTTGTTGAATGTAGTGGAATCATAGTTATAATATATTCATTATTAACACAATCCAGTTATATACGATTTTGTATGGTTATTCATAATTCACAACGCGTGGGGTGTTATTCAAATGTTACTTGGTAGTAAATCTTTTTAGCAGGAGATATTTACCACCGCAGTACCAGATATTTTGCCGCAAAGCAGTAGTGTGTAACATTACTGTGTTGCGATTTAAAATGAAGGTACTGCTAGCAAAATTACGGTGCTGTTGAGGCTAACCATCGTAAGTTTCAAGTAATAAACACCAAAGCAGCGAACCCCCGGGCTTTGTTTTGTTACTTACAATTCTACGTATCTCTGCAATGGTCATGAACAATTGAACATGTTATCTCTTACCATCAGGAGAGCGTCTCGTTCGTCTCATTACTTTTACATAAAATAATCTAACATTTTTTTTACGATTTTAGAGCTGTACCCATAGTAAACAATAAATAAATATCATAGGACATTACACACAGCGCCATCTGACCCCAAACTAAGCAAAGCTTGTACTATGGAAGACAGATAACTGATAAATACATAGTTATAATAGATACAGTACACCCAAACACAGAACAAACATTTGTTTATAACACAAAATGCTTGTCTTGGGTGGGAATCGAACCCACGCTCTTCGGCTCTTGGAGCAGACATACTAACAATGGACCAATAGGGCTGTCAAATTGTCATTGTTTTAGTAAACAATGTTTACTGAGAATATTTCGAAACGCTGAATTAAATTGAAAATTTGTACACTTGTTAAGGACCAATGATAATCCAAACCGTGTTTTATACTAAGTACAATATATATCTAATAAACTTTCTCATCAGCATCATCATCATTTTACCCGTAGGACGTCCACTGCTGGGCATAGGCCTCCCCCATTGACTTCCACAAAGACCGGTTGGAAGCGGCTCGCATCCAGCGCGTTCCTGCGGTCTTTATTAGGTAGTCTGTCCACCTTGTGGGTGGGCGTCCTACGCTGCGCTTGCCGGTCCGTGGTCTCCACTCCAGAACTTTACATCGGCCATCAGTTCTGCGTGCTATGTGCCCTGCCCACTGCCACTTCAACTTGCTATGTCGGGAACTTTGGTTCGTCTACGGATCTCCTCGTATCTGATTCTATAAACTTTCTACGAAACAGTCTATAGTATCTATAGTATAATCCAAACAGCAAATTGAATTTAAATTCGTAACCAACAGTAAAAGTTTTGAGACTGTAAAGTTCCTTCGATTTAAATACACGCGACATAACTTCACGCAACATTTAAAACCAAGAGTGTTACGTTGACGACAAACAGAGTACTACCATATTTTCTGGCCAATAAAGTCTTTAATTTAATGATCAAGCTGCAGTAGAAGTCCCCTTTGTAATTGTAAGGTTGTGGGTTCGATTTCAGGCAGAAAGAATAACAAAAATAATCATCTATGTACATATACTCGCATACACACAAACTTTCAAATTTGTGAGACGAAATTTTTTACCCACGACGGAACGGAGACGGTACATGCGTTTGGGGTGAGAGTTTGTTTGTTTGTGCAAATACATGTTGTCTTTTTCGCCAAAACTACTAGTCCGATTTTGATGCAGTTTTCAGTTATGGGTTTGGGTTTGATTGGTGCATGTTTTTAAATACGTGTTACGGTGAAAACCCACCAGGGGGCGCTGCAGCAAACATTGTTTGTGCAAATCCGTGTTGCCATTTTTCTCCTTGGGTTTGATTGGTGCATTATCTTAGATAGGGGACAATTACATTTTAACTGTTGTGGGTTTTAAAAAAAAAAAAATTTCAATAGATAATAATTATGTACATATATTTTGCTAATATCTCGCTCCTACTTCTACATATAAATTGATCATGAAACCATTTATGATCAAGTCATTTATAATTCATAATATCTATTTAGTGTTTAATAAAGTTAATAAAGTTTTTTTAAGGTTGTTTCTTATTTTTTGAGCTTTTTAACAAAATAAATAAATATCGTAGGACTATACTACACAGCGCCATCTGACCCCAAACTAAGCAAAGCTTGTGTGATGGAAGTCGGATAACTGATAGAAAACATACTTTTTTTTTTGTAAATACACACTTATAATACATACAGAACACCCAGACACAGAACAAACATTTCGTTTATTCACAAAATGTTTGCCCTGCGTGGGAATCGAACCCACGCCGTACAGCTCGCAAGGCAGATATACTACCAATGAGCCAACGGGGCTGTCAAACTGTCTTGGGCTTTCGTTATTTCAATCAGAAAACACTACCACTTTCGCTCGTGAAAACGGTGACTTAATAGTAGGTAAATTGCAAGAGCTAACGTGGGAAAATTGTAACCAGAGCATTAAAAATCGCTTAGAAAATAAAAGCATAAGACAAGTTCGGTTGACGTCAAAATCGCATTATAGAAAGAATCGGAAATTGAATTAAAAAGAAAAGTTGTTATTTTTTCTTTTCTATTCGACCATAGCACGTTCGTGCATTGTGCCACACAACTTTTCTTCTTACGTATAAAGAAAAGTTATGTCACATTTAAAAGTTAAGTACATATGTCATTTTTTTAGTTTATAAACGAAATTTGGCGGGAACGCAGAAAATCATGTCAGTGTTTTTATTTTAAAAAGTGTATGAATGTGGGCTAGTATTTTAACGATGACGATGTAACATGACGTCTTTATGTGACGTTTTCTAAATTTCGACAAACAATTCGTAAAGCTTGAAACCTTAAAAATATTGCCACTTCCTTGACAATGTATTCACGACATTGCAATATTTGTAAAACAGAACAAATACTTGTTTACTACAGCACAAGATTTTTACAAACGTGGTAGGTAGGTACCAGAAATGTAGATAGGTTAGTGAGAACATACATTAACCGAACTACACGGTATGAAAAATGTTGTATGACAATGTCTATCTCTATTTATAATAAACTGCCTGGAAGCATAAAAGCATTTTAGAATTAACAAGCATTTAGAAATGAACTAAAATCCTGGTTGCTTCAAAAAGGTTTTTACTCTGTAAATGAATACATATTTGAATTTTCGATGAGTTCTGTCTCGGTTCTCAGGGATTGCGTTTAGTTTACGTTGTCTTTATAGTGAGTTAAATTTTGGTCGCAGTTATTTAATTTATTTTAGTTTAATTTTAAAGCTACTAAAATATTGTATGTCCACGAGGACAAAACTGTTTAAAGTGCCTTGTAAAGCTTTTAAAGAAAAGTAAAGCATCCACTATGGCATGTACGAGACATGACCGAGATTTGCTTAAACCTTTTTACGTAGTCTAATCAAAATTTGATTATCCCAAATTCTATAAAAAAACAATGAAATCGCAGAATCTACAAACACAGATAAACAAAAAAAAAATGCCAGAAACAATTCCGGTCAATTCACCGGAACACAAACCGATCTGTAGCATCACTGCGGCTCTCTCTTTTTCTCTCGGTACGCGCGAGAGAGACACAGCTAGTTCGATTTGGGCTAAGAGGCCGGTTACATAAGAGTTACGCTACTTAGGAAGCCTCGTTGTGTAAGATTGCTGTAGAAAGTGGTACAGGACTGTTGTATCTGCTGTTTTGGTGCTAGATGTGAGAATTGACTTAATTAATCAAAGAGGATATAAACACAAAGAGAAGAGCACGCGCTTCCTTATTACCGTTTTTTAAATATGAATATACTTTCGTCAACCTTACAAGAACAATTACATAACACATACATTAACACATTACATTACATTTTTTTGCTTTTTTTCTGTGACATAATTGTAAATGTGCTAACTTTTTTATGTCAATAAATAATTTGAATTTGAATTTGAACACATTCAAAATATATATCACTTGACGACTTGATTACAAAACAATGAATTTCAAAATTATTTAATTTAAAGTTAATGTAACTTGATTTATTGTAATATTATTATTGTATCTTAATCTAAAAGGAGAAGCCACTGGCTCCTGACACACAGTCTTTGACTAGTTCGGGAGCCTATGGTTTAATGTATCTATACACCATGTTTTATGTCAAATAAATAAAAAAAAAAAAAAAAAAAAAAATCTCTACCTATACAAAAGTTTATAAGGATGCGTTTTACATGTAAAAAAACAAATGTGGTAAAGGTTCTGCTTGACAAGCAGTAGTGTGGGAGTTCGATTCTCACCCAGAATACATATCTGATTTGATCTGATCTTTTATGAAGTCCTTGAAATATTTTTAACCGTCAACAAAAAGGGAGGAGGTTCTCATTTTGTCGGAAACAAAAATTGCTAAAAATCAGACAATACCGCCGGTGATTTTTTCAAGGCTAGTTTAATCACACTAATATTACAAAAGTAACAGTTTGAATAGATGGATGGATCTATGATTGTTACTCTTTCACGCAAAAACTACTAAAGGGATTTGTTAGAAATGTGGTATGGAGGTAGCTGACACACTGGATTAACACATAGGCTACTTTTTATCCCGAAAACACGTAGCGGGTAACACCGCGGGGCGCAGCTAGTCTTAAAATAAATAAAATAAATTTCGTAGGACATTACACACAGCGCCATTTGACCCCAAACTAAGCAAAGCTATGGAAGTCTGATGACTAATAGAATACTTTTTTTTTTTAATACATACTTATAATAAATACAGAACACTAAGTGAGTGTATAATAAACCTTAGGGCAACGCCTAACAGGGTAATAAATTTTCAATAATCCACACTAAAGAGTCTTTACACATCTCAAAATAAACAGATAAAGTTAGAAACAATGATATAATTTCTACATCTCAACCGTGGGACAGAGAAAATGTTTTCACTGATGCCAAGTCATGAAAAAAAAGATAACGTATGGGAAACCATTGTGTTGGAAGAAAGTGGTGGGAAAAACAACAAATATTTATAGTATTCAGAATTTTTTTTTTAATTATTTCGCGCGGTTATAAATAAATATGAGTGTGTTAATGGCTTAATTAAAAAATACAGGTTTTTCTAATGTGCTTTTGTTAAGTGTTTCATTTTTTTTGGCTTCGTAATTGATGCATTTTCCATTGATGATAAATTGAACACTGAATGAAGTCACAGTCAAAATCGCGGTCGAGTCCAGTCATGTCCTAATAACTATTTAGTAACAACACAAAAGTATTTCATCTCTATTTTTACAATAAGCACTCGAAAAGGTTCTAGTTCTAAAATGTATTAACATTGCAGCAAAATGTAATTTCAACGTTTGCGATAAAACTCCACTTCAAAATTTCAAGTGTCCCGTGATTAACACTCGTGCAGTCTCAAGACAAAATCACCAGTGCAGCCTACCTATCATGAAACGTACAGCGGGAATCGTCTACAAAGTTCAAAGTCGCTCAGCGAGCTATGGAAATAATGATATAATAAATAAGTATGTAGGTATACATACTTATTATACAGCGCTATAAGACCTAAGTTCTTACAGCATAAAGCTGATTTTGTTTTTTTGACAATAACTAATACAAAAATGTTTTTTTTTATTGAATTGCTAAAAAATGCTAAAGCTATAAAACCATACTGCCTCGTCTTCAGTTTTTGCGATAATTCATGCCTTACATCTATAGTTACAGTCAAAGTCTAGTATTGGTCAAGTCCAGTCCGTGTCAGTCAAGTCCAGTCATGCTTTAGTAAAGTAGTGGCGACTTTACTTTAAGCTTCGATGGAGTTTTGGAAGCAACACGAAAATACATGTATCACCACATTATATCATTTTCCCACACTCGCGCTTGTAATTCGGCACTTTATGAATAAAACACCACCATTTTTAAAATGCATAAACACTCGACAAAACACTAGTTTTGTAAAAAAATACAACGGAACGACACGACTCTTCCCGCGTTCCCGCCAAAACTCCATACACAAAAATGATGTTTCACTTGTACCTATTTTTTTTTAGACATATAATATACAGTGTAAACTCCATGTAACGTCACTCGATTTAACGTCAAACTCCTTAAAACGTCGGAATTACTCGACTTTGGTGGGTTTGCCTTGTTGTCCATACAATGATGCACTCTATGTAGCATCACGCACACTCTACATAACGACCACAATATGTCGTTATAAAGCAAGTAATTTCGGGAACTAATAAAGCACCTACTGTTTGTTTGTTTCTAAGTTGCCGAAATTGATAAGAACAGCAGTTGAGTACGTTCTTTTGTTTGTCATTTTGTTGTTTTATTGTCTGGCCCGTATTCACCTCGACTGTCGGCATCATACGAACCAGAGATTCTAAGAAATTCGTTCTTTTGTTACTTTGCACGTGTTTGCCTCAGTTGCTAGACTGTCGTTAGGTTATTATTATGCATTTTCAACACGTTATCATATTCTTGTTTCTCACAAACTTTCTTCTCCATATAACGACAACTCTTTATAACGCCAGAAAATACGCAGTCCCCTCAGCGTCGCTATATAGAGTTTACACTATAGGTATTTTTTCTTTGTGTTTATTTGTCAATAAAAGTATTCTTATTCTTATTATACATATACAGAGCTGTATATTCTATGCTCGTCACACAAATTAAAACATGACTATTAAAAAAAACATAAAACAAACACACGAAAAGCACAAATTCTGGAAAATAATAGCTAGCTGACCTGACAAAAAAAAACCTCATTGCGATATCACATCTTAAGATATGAATCTTAACTTCAAACTTAACTTGAAGAGGAAGTTCGTTGACCCCTTCACCATTGTCAATTCAGGCGGCAATGACATTCGAGTCCCATAAAAATCTATGCACAAAGGGCTTACGGTACCGTTTCGTCGTCGTATTTGAACTTGGAGAACTTTTGCGTTTTAAAAGTGTGTATTTTTTAAAAAAAAGGTAGAGGTTGTCAATAGGACTGTATGTTTTTTTTTTTGTACACTAGTTACGCGATCATTCCGTCAATTATGAATCGAATTTTATGATTATTCTTTGCTTGGTAGATCATACTTCGGAGGTTCTATATAAATTTTATCGAAATCGATCAAGCGGTTTTTATAAACTCAACAAAAATCTATAGTACTATTTTTACTACTATGCTATCTATATCAATACTATTATAAAGATAATAGATGTAGCGATAATAGCTCAGTGGTTAGCGCGGTAGGTTCGCATGCCGAAGGGCGTGGGTTCAAACCCCAACAATGAGCTTGAGCTGCCGGTGAAGGAAAACATCGTGAGGAAACCAAAGCATGATGGTAGGGTACTTTAGTACTCGGCTGGCTAGCTACCACCCTCAAGTTGAAAATCTGCCGCCAAGCATCTAACGGTGTGTTCCGGCAGCCTCACTTGAGAGCCAGTTGCATACCAGGCTAGGTGTGCTTTACCATCTTCGGCCACACCTTCACTTGACATCAGGTGAGCTGTGGTCAAACACCAAGCCTGTCAAACATTTAAAAAAAAAAAAAAGAGGAAAGATTTGTTTGTATTGAATAGGCTCCAAAACTACTGGACCGATTTCAAAAATTCTTTCACCGTTGCAAAGCTACACTATCCCCGGGTGACATAGGCTTTTTATCCCTGTATTCCCACGGGAACGGGAACTACGCGAGTGAAACCGCCAGGCGTACGCTTAAATATTGCTTGTAGCAACATATTTTGCGAGAAGAAAATATAAAATGTAACTTAAATTTAACATAATACGCCGGAAACAAACGTGGCGACCTTTTAACCCAAACATGCACCATAGAGGTCAAAAGAAGTTAATAAAGGTCAAGCGATACCAAACGATTCAACTGACCATACCATTGATTATGTAACAACAATGCAACAGTAGACAAGAAATGTAATGTTACGCAATTTTATTTCTAATCACTTTTTTTTTATGGATGACAGACTAGTTGTTTGACCTCAGCTCACCTGATGTTAAGTGAAGGTGTGGTCGAAGATGGTAAAGCACACCTAGCCTGGAATGGAACTGGCTCTCAAGTAAGGCTGCCGGAACACACCGTTAGGTGCTTGGCGGCAGATTTTCAACTTGAGGGTGGTAGCTAGCCAGCCGAGTACTAGAAAGTACCCTACCACTATGCTGTGGTTTCCTCACGATGTTTTCCTTCACCGGCAGCTCAAGCTCATTGTTGGGGTTTGAACCCACGCCCTACGGGCGGTACTTACGGTACAAGCAAAGTTCTGATAATGTATATTTATTTATTTAATGTCTATACATTAAATAAATAAATATACATTATTCTATTCTATAATAGAATAATCTTTAATATCATAAAACTACATTACATTTTTGTAGCGATGATAGCTCAGTGGTTAGCGCAGTAGGTTCGTATGCCGAAGGGCGTGGGTTCAAGCCCCCTAGCTGCGCCCCGCGGTGTTACACGCTACATGTTTTCGAGATAAAAAGTAGCCTATATCTTAATACAGGGTCTATAACAGATTTCATCCAAATCCGTTCAGTAGTTTTAGCGTGAAAGAGTAACAAACATCCATCCAAACATTCACATTTATAATACTAGTAGAAGAAACTTATATCATCATCATCATCATCCACTGCCTTCTTTATCCCACTGCTGGGTATAGGCCTCACTCTTTGCATGCCATCTGCCTCGGTCCTGTGCCAATCTGGTCCAGGTTCGACCCGCGACGGTGACGATATCGTCGACCCATCTTGCGGCTGGACGATACAAACATAAAATACTCTGAAAACATTACACTTCTTTTTTAGGTAGTCGCGTAAAAACACAAATTTTGAAAAATATAAACAATATATAAAACACGTCGTATATGACTTAGATACGTCATTTGGGTCAAAACCATGGATTGCATAACTGATAGACAAGAAATGTCAAATTATGTAATGTTTTTTCTGCTTTCGGCGCTGTTTCCGAGGAAGT
The DNA here is from genome assembly GCA_905404145.2 of Biston betularia. Lineage (NCBI taxonomy): Eukaryota > Metazoa > Arthropoda > Insecta > Lepidoptera > Geometridae > Biston > Biston betularia. The sequence continues at coordinate 3,985,644 of FR989889.1, read as the reverse complement.
GGCATACATTTCTGTTGATCGATTATTTCTGTTGTGCTGTGAGCGATGGTTTTGTTGTTATGAATAGGCCTACATAAGCATAATTATACATTGTTCGTTCTTTTTAGACCCTGACTAAATTATGCTATGCTTATTTTATTTGGCTTTCGTATAAGAGAGAGATATTCTTGGTAGTAGTTGGTAGTTCCATTCCAGGCTAGGTGTGCTTTACCATCTTCGACCACACCTTCACTTAACATCAGGTGAGCTGTGGTCAAAACACCAAGCCTGTCAACACTAAAAAAAAAAAAAAAAAAGTATAGATTTCCTTAGCAGGAAGTCGTCTAGCTAGGAACCTACCACCGCAGAACAAGATTTTCTACCGCCAAGCAGTAGTGTGTAAACACAACTGTGTTCCGATGTAAAGGTTACTGCAGCTAACGAAATTACAGGGCTGTTGAGACTAACCATCAAACGTCTCAAAGTAATGAGCGCCAAAGCCGCGATGCCACGGTCTTTGTTTTGCTACTCAAAGTTCTGTGTATTACTGCAATGGTCATGGACATGCGTTATCTCTTACCATCAGGAGAGCGTATCGTTCGTCTTATTACTTTTACATTTAAAAAAAAACATATTTTTATGTCATAAACTTTAAATATTTTACCAAAAATAGTTTTTTTTAATATTAAATAGATTTACGATTGGACACTAATTCGCCTGATGAAAAGTAACGGTGCGGCTGAGGATGGAGCACGTTAATAAAGAAGAAATCTATTCACTTTAGCCTTTAGAAGGAACGCTAGTATCGTTTTTCCATACAAATGTATTTCCCTATTTTCTCCCTAGATAATGCTTACGCAAGCAATATTTTTTTGTTATAAAATCCAGGTCTGCTAACGCTACGTCCTATTATTTCATTTTTTCCACCAACTAATTACATAAGAAAAAATGACTCTTCAAAATTTCTAATAAATGGACCTTGGCCATAATCAGACGACTATAAAATGGTTTTGATAGATTTTTAAGATATAAAAAATTGAGAGGGTCATGGACTCATTCTTCTTAAAAATATTTCTGCAAAAATTATAGGATAGGCTCAATTTAGAATAAGCTCAGTTGAAATACGTAACCTCAATTTAGTAACAAATTTAGTAGGTATAATTGGTCTGAGCTGCCTTTGTCCCTATCGCATTCTATGGGGAAAGTTTGGAGTTGAGGGGGTTTCAGAATACTACGTATATAACTATGGTAGTAATATTTTTCGATAATGTTATGGAAAAATACACACAAACACAGACTATTCACACACATGCAGACAGCTTGTCTGTCCGAGCGCAGCGCGATGGCAATAGTTTCTTCAAATGCCTATTTTTCAAAATCCGTTGGACCCGCGTTCCCTCTTAAAAAGTCCAACCCCTAGTTTATAGGAAACAAAGAAGCCATCAATGAGTTCCATTCATGGGATGAACGAATCAAGAAATTAGACATAAAAAACAAATAAATAAAAAAAACATTTCCATTTACATTTCCAAACAACATTAAACATATTTAAATCATTACAATAATATCGCAAATTTAAAATACATATTATGTCTATAATTATGATTAAATTTCAATAAAAAAAAACTTAACTAAATTTAAGAAGAATGCGGTCAGTCTACGTGACCGGTTGACAAAAATCTGATGGTTGAGTCGACTTGCATAATGTGTTTCGTAATATTTACTGATATGCATTTACCGTTTAGGTGCAGTGCACTCTTAACTGTCTGTTATTGGTTAACCAGTGTTGTGATGCTACGCGACTTAAGGGCATGCCCTCCATCTACACTGATATTAAAAGAAGATTTGTATTTTTGAATATTTGGATTTTTGTATGTTTGTCTATACTATTATAAAGAGGAAAGATTTGTTTGTTTGCATTGAATAGGATCTGAAACTACTAAACCGATTTCAAAAATTATTTCACCGTTGGGAAGCTACACCATCTCCGGGTGACATAAGCTACTTATTATCCCTGTATTCCCACAGGAACAGAAACTACGCGGGTGAAACCGCGAGGCGTCCGCTTATAACGAATAAACTCATAAACTACTGGGCCGATTTCAAAAACTCTTTCACCGTTGGTAAGCTACACTATTCCGGCGTGACATAGGCTACGTTTTATCCCTGTATTCCCACGGGGACGGGAACTACGCGGGTGAATCCGCGAGGCGTCCGCTAGTTAATACTGGTACTGGTAGTTATTACTGGGCTGTTGAGACTAACCAAGAACTCTTCAACGCTTTAGAAACATTTTATATAATTATTTATTATATTTTTTTTGTTTGTTTACTTTAATTTTTAATTGTTTAGTTTTTTTTTGTCTGCATTTGGCCTTCTGTATAAAAATATCGGGAGAAGCCATTGGTTCCCGAAACACAGTACTATTACTAGTTCGGAGCCAATGGGTTCATTTTTATGTAACTATGAATTGTGCCAAATAAATAATTTGAATTTGAATTTGAATTTGAATATAATAAATTTATTTTCATTATTATTTACATGTTTTTTAATGGTTGACAAACTAGGTGTTTGAATACAATTCACCTGATGTTAAATGATGGTGTGGGAGACGATGGTGAAGTACACCTAGCCTTGAATGGAACTGGCTCTTAAGTATGACTGTCGGAACACAGGTGCTTGGCGACAGGATTTTAACTTGAGTGTAGTAGCTAACCAGTCGAGTACTAGTGTATACCTTACCACTAGCTATAGCTTCCTCACGATGTTTTCGTCAACCGGCAGCTCAAGTTTATAGGTGGTGTTTGAATTCACGCTCTTCGGCGTGTGAACCGACCGCGCAAACTACTGAGCTATCATCCATTAAAAAAAGTCTGACGAGATTTTTCTTTGATACTTATTTAAATAAATAAATAAATAAATATCGTAGGACATTACACACAGCGCCATCTGACCCCAAACTAAGCAAAGCTTGTACTATGGGAGTCAGATAACTGATAGAATACTTAAATATTTTTTTTGTAAATACATACTTATAATACATAGAGTACACCCAGACACAGAACAAATATTTGGTTTTTTTTTTTATATCACAAAATGCTTGTCCTGGGTGGGAATCGAACCCACGCCCCACAGCTCTTGAAGCAGACATGCTACCAATGAGCCAACAGGGCTGTCAATTTGTTAAAGGATAATTCTTACCAACGACAATGTATTTTTGTTGTCTTAATACTTATAAAAAAAATACTTTGAATTAAACAAATTTTATCAGTCGCCTTAAGTGAAAGATTTCACTAGGCGTTGGACAGCATGTGTCGACACGCATAAACATATAGCCGTCTTTTTCACTATCATTTAAATAACGTTTGCCATCCTTTTTCTGCATTAATATGTCATTGACTCTACTATTGCATTGGGATTTTCCTAGTTATAAAGGAAATACGATCATACTCACTCGCAACTACGTATTTTTTTAAATGATTTCTTCTTGTCAATTCGAATCAGACCTGTCTTTATTAAAAGTCCCACTGCTGGGCACGGGCCTCTTCTCTATTGTGAGACGGGTAAATCCAGACATAGTATTCACACATCTTTGAAAACTTTTCTACACAATAATATTATAAAGAGGAAAGATTTGTATTTTTGTATGTTTGTAACGAGTAAACTCAACAGCAACTGGACCGATTTCAAAAATTCTTTCACCGTTAGGAAGCTACACTATCCCCGTGTGGCATAGGCTATTTTTTATCCCTGTTTTGCTACGGGAACGGGAACTACGCGGGTGAAACGGTTTTTAATAAACATAACTTTCCTGACGATGTTTTTCTTCACCGTTTTTTTTTGGTCGTCTTCCTCCACCAAGATAACATTTTGGACCCATTTTTAGGTTTTATTTTTCAAGTATATATTAAAAAATTTAATTAGTGCTACCATTGTAGCTTGTATCTTTTTAAAGTTAGTCATTTTATATTGCATATTATTTAAATATGTCATAATATTCAGTCACGTAAATTTTATTATTGTATTGGTTAAAATTTACGTGTTGCATTAATATTTATTAAAGGGTCATTCGAAAAAACACTAGTTTTGGAAAAAAATACAATAGGGCAACACGCCTTGTTCCACGTTCCCGCCAAAAACTCCTTGTTCATCTCATTAAATAGTTGTAATAAAAAAATTTAATAAGAATAATGAATCTACAGAGTCCATTGCTCATATAAAAAAACATCAACGCGTGCGCTAAAAATTTTACATGTCATTATTAAATTTTTGTGTAATCCTCACTTGAGATCCATTCGAGTTTACCATTTTAAATACACCTCACTTAACGTCAAGTGAACTGTGGTCAAACATAGAGTCTAGCAGCCTAAAACTAGTACCGCCGGTGATAGTTTTGACTGCTGACCGGCGCGCGAGGGCGGCGCCACTAGGGCATAGATGGCACAGCGCGTTTTTTTTTATACGAAATAGGTTCGCGTTTGACCACGTCCTGCCTGATGTTAAGCAAGATGCAGTCTAAGATGAAGCACGCTGACCTAGAAAAAAATGGCGGGTGATTTTAAATACCTTTGTCCCTAACAGTTCTGAATTGCCTTCCACTAATTTAAAGACATGTTCTCGGAAACAAAGTAGTCTGATCAGCGGCGGTCTTAGCTGTCACGAAGCCCGGGGCGACAGGTCATTGTGAGGCTCTTTTTCTTTGAGTCTGTTTTACTAAAAAATTAGTCCGAGTGCTCGAGTGGCCGTAACATGCTTGCACTAATAATGAAACCGTGCGTTCAGGGGGGGTTTTGTTAAGTGCGAGGCGCGAGATACACATACATATATGGCAAAGACTTTTTTCTATGAGGACGGGAGGCCCTGGGCGGTTGACTTGCTTGCTATCCCCTAAGGCCGCCACTGGGTCTGATTTAAACACTTATCTCGCTAGATGATCTCGTGACGCCATAAAGTGCGACAACAGACGTTGACCGAAAGCGACGCACACTTTCGTTTCGCGTAATATGGTTATAATAGTTGGTACGTGCCGTGTTAGCGTTAAGTGTTTCATAATGTGACCGAACTATACATTTGGAGTGACTAGTGATGGGAAAAATGAACGTTTTCAGATTTCAAAAGTGTCAGAAAAATATCTAAATAACCAAATCAAAATCTAGGGGCGTAGTTACCGCCATCACAGCCGTATGATACGGGGCCCCTGGGCTACAGAGGCCCCTAATGTCTGTAGCAAAAATTATTAAAATATTATCCGCAATGTCACTTAATCTCGTGCTTCCCGGAAAAAAAGCATATTAAGAAACTGTCATACGATCAACTGTTCATGTAATCAAAACATATTTATTTTAAGTTCTTTGTTTTTGGTATTTTTTTCTTTTTTTGTTTTTTATTCTTTAATTATTTTTTCTTTCTTTCTTTTAATTATTTTGTTTCTTGTTTTTTTTTTAGTTTTTTGTTTCTTTTGCGAGAAATCTTGACCCTTCATATGGGCCCCCCAACTAATTTTGATACAGGACCCCTCCAAGGCACGCTACGCCACTGTCATAATCTAATAAATTTCTATGTCTATGTGTTCTACTTGTAGACTTTACTGCAAACAAATATATATAATATTAATAATATATCAAGTTCATTGTTGAGGTTTGAACTCACGCCTTTTGGCATGTAAACCGACCGCGCTAACCACTGTGCCGTCTATTTGTAATAAAAAAATCGGCTATACAATTTGGTGTTGCATCTAAGTTGGCGTTTTACCTATTTACATATTTTCAACCAACAGTTTTTATTCATAAATGTACTTACGAGCAAACTAACCATTTCCCTCGTAATTATCTGTAAAAGTATAATTTACTAACATAATGGGGTTTTCGGCCTAACATTTGGGGTTTTTAGTGGTTTTGCGTTAATGAAATTTTGCTTAAGCTTTATAATGCTTATATGTATATAAACAGTGCATTTACCATTCATGATTGTTTAATGTTTTTGTGACTGTAGTTAATGTAACTAACTATCTACTTGTTTTAAACTATTCATATAAGACATGTAAGTATATTTTGTAAATATTTATATATTTGTTACTTGTAAATATAATCATTTTAATCTAGATACTAGTATATTTTTATAATTCATAATCATTGTACAATTTCTTAGTGTAACAAAATTGGCCACTCGTTATTTTTGAAAATAAATAAATAGCAGAAAGTCAGAAACTACATATCTTGTCGTTTTCTTTAAGTATTGTAAAGAAAACACGTGTTTTCTAATATTTTTTGTTTTGTAATATTATAATTATGTTTAACAGAAAGAAATAAAGCTCACGTCTCGTTGTTTTCTTTACACTACATTAAAAAAAAAACAGAAAGAAATAACCCTCGAATCTTGTCGTTTTTCTTTACACGTTACGTAAATAAAGTACAAGATATTAGTGATTTTGATTTATGATTATAATATTTACTTCATTATACAAATCATTATATATAGTGTACAGTATGAGTGTCTAATTTTGTTTATATAACTTATCTCATTCACGCACAATAACTGTCAAAACACAATTCAATTGACACATCTATTTGTCAAAACTTACAGTGGCAAAAAAAAATGTAAATAATTCATTTCTCAATTCCCGAACAGATGCCAACGTACCACATCGAGCTCAATTCGAATACAAAACATTACGAGAATTTAAAGACAAAAAACTATTAGAAAAGCCAATGTTTATTCAAACGGAAGGTTTGAGATTAAAACGAAACGACTTTCTGTTCCCAAACTCTACTGCGACCGAGTTACCGGCATTCAAACCGATTTCAGACGAACAAATACTAAAAATCAATCAGATACTAAAAGATATGCCTAGAGGAAGAACTGGCAGACTGATCGAAGGACAAGGGAGCAAGTTTGATTCATCTTTAGACAGAAAAGAGGAGTCCGGTTGCTCACAAGGTGGTACTTGCGAGTTTTTTTTCTACTGTTGGATGGTGGGAGGCCTTCTCGATGGCACGTGTGGTAGCCTCCTGAAGGGATGTTGCCATAGAGTGGCTAAAGCTGGAATCCTTGGCGTCCACGATTCGAACAGCATAGAACTTCCGAACGAAGGTTTGAGCTATGGGCCGGTGATTAATGATGAAAGTAAGTTTTTGCTTGCACCGTGGCGTATCGTAGGTCGAGGGATAATTGCATAACTATGTTAGGTTGCACATTATTAGAACATTTGTTCGTTATTGCACAAACGTATAAAAAAAAATGTTCGCTAGCATTAAAATAAATTCGTACGTTTTTCACCAGAAAGTAAGGTTTTTTGTGAACGACAAATGTGACATTTTTCAATAATACAAAATTATGTTTCGTCGAAACACTCGTCTCATTGAGAAATGTCAAACTCGTCAGTCAAATAAACAGAACACCTTATTTATGGTATAAAAAAGCATTTGAGCACTAAGGTCGCAAAATTTCGTGCATTTGACGCATGATTGGAATAGAGGTTTTTGGATTTTTCAGTATTGATTTCGGCTTGACGTTGCTTGTTTCGTAGAAACTGGACTGGCTTTCATAACATTTGACTGAATAACTAAAGACTAAGCATTGAATCGCAAATACAACTGAATGAGTCATCAAACGATACTGCTGACACAGACTTACATTTATATCTACATGTCATTTTTACTGTTCAAATCAAGTTAGAACAAAACATTATATCATTTTATAATTATCTTGTTATAAGCAGCTACATAAAATAATAATTTTCATGGTCACACAAGGATCTGTAACATCATTTTAACACCAAATTCCTTGCGCTTGTTCGATCGTTACACGCTTCTTCGTCTACATTACGCTGCGGTGTGAAGACATCCCAAACAGATATAAAGTAACAAGAACTAACTGAGCTCAGATGTGGTCCATTGGCAAGACATAGATAGAACACTGGACATCTCCAGAAATTTTTAGATCAACGGTGACTTTTCAGGTATTTTGTATAGGTCTACACTGTAACCGTGCATAATGTTACTATAGAAACTGGCGTGTTTTTGACAAATTTTCTTTTCAATTATACAAAATTATTCATGTTTTTTTTTAATGTAAAAGTAAAGAGACGAACGATGCGCTCTCCTAATGGTAAGAGATAACGCATGTCTATAACCATTGCAGCAATACACAGAACTTTGAATGGCAAAACAAAGTCTGGGCATCGCTGCTTTGGCGCTCATTACTTCGAGACTTTCGATGGTTAGTCTAAACAGCTCAGTAATTTCGCTAGCTGCAGTACCCTTCAAACCAGAACACAGTAATGTTTACACGCTATTGCTTGGCGACAGAATATCTGGTACTGCAGTGGTACCTACCTAGACGACTTTCTGCTAAGGATATCTACCACCAAGTAAAATCAGGTCGGTTAATTCGACTGTAGTTTGGGTCCTCTCAAATGTGAGTATTTTTTATTAGCAAGTAATGAAAGCCAAAGCAGCGATGCCCTGGATTTTGTTTTGTTACTCAAAGTTCTGATTACCGCTGCAATGGTCATGGTCTGGCGATGTCTCTTTCTAATGCAGGATCGTTTCGTTCGTCTCATTACATGTAAAATTAAAAGAGAAAATATAACAAAGACGTGTCATTTAGGATACATTTTGCATACTATTATAGATAGACATTTGGTTTTTTGTATATAAACTCCTTTTCTCTGCCTCTATTCTAACTATGTCTTGCTTTCTCACATCTACGATTTATAAATATTTATATATACAATAATTATACTAACTCACTAACTTCTGTTCTACAATATTTTATTTGTAGATTACACTAGAAATTGTTGTTTTGTATTTTGTTTTTGTTCAACAGCATTCGAAGGTAAGTGGATTTCTTGTAATGTTATTTTCTTTATTTATAATTACTTGTCTATATTTCTGTGTATTATCGTTTTAAGCGTAGGTTAGGCAAGCTAGATATAGTCTTATTTTACAAGCAAAAATCAGATTTTCCGAATCATTTTCCGTAGTCATTTGAACTTCTGTAGATAATCTTCAATATACAGGCGTTCTGTGCGATGGTAAGCCGCTACATAAGGAAACTTGTAGCATAAGATGTACATGCATTGTTTACCTCAAAGATTTGTTTACTTACGTCTATTTCCGTACTAACGTGACAAGTCCAAATTAAAATTAAAAAAATAAACTGACATCAGCAACATTGTACCGAATTGGAGTTTTGGCGGGAACGCGGGAAGAGTCGTGTCACTCTGTTGTATTTTTTTCCAAAACTTGTGTTTTGTCGAGTGTTTATGCATAAAAATGGTGGTGTTTTATTCATGAAGTGCCAAATTACAAGCGCGAGTGTGGGAAAATGATATAATGTGGTGAAACATGAGTTTTCGTGTTGCTTCCAAAACTCCATCGAAGATTTATAGTAGAGTCGCCACTACTTTACTAAAGCATGACTGGACTTAACTGACACGAACTGGACTTGACTAAGACGACTTTGACGATAGCTATAGCTAAGATACAGCATAAATAACACTTAAGACAAGGCAGTATGGCTTTATAGCTTTAGCCTGCCCGAAAGGGCAAATTTTTAAAAAAAAAAATTGTACCGAATTTCGACTCGCTCAACCCTGTAGAAGACGCTAACATTCGTTTATCAATTACAAAACAATAATAAAGTAATTAATAAAAAATATCGTCAGACATTTCTCAGCGCCATCTAGCCCCAAACTAAGCAAAGCTTGGAATATGGGAATCAGATAACTGATAGAAAACTGAAATACTTTTTTTTATAAATACATATCTACTTATAATACGTACAGTACACCCAGACACAACAAATAAATAAATCGTCGCTTAAATGTTTGTTCTGGTAGGAATCGAACTCACGCCCAACAGCTCTTGAAGCAGGTATTCTATTAAATGAGCCAACAGGGCTAAAGGAGCTAACAATCTTCAAACGCCTGAATAGATTTTCCTTATAGTGCCTTTTAGCGAGTTAACAATTGCTAATTAATTACAAGCTTTTGAAAGTAGGTACAGGAAAACCATTAATGATAATGTCTTTTTTTTTTGTTTTTGGCGTCGCACTTTGTGCCATCGGCCAGTTTCCATGTTTCTAAGTATTTTAGGATAAATCAAGTGAAATAACTCTCAGTTACACAAAGTGTGTCTCGATCGAGGCCGTTCATGCCATAGTAAAGTATTGCTGACTTTATTAGCTTCAATAGAGTCGTGGAAACAGCACGAAAAGTCATGTTTCACCACATTTTATTACAATCTCACATGCATGTGTTTCGGCACTTTATGAATAAAATACTACTATTTTTGTACAGAAACACTCGAAAAACACAAGTTTTTAGTTTTTGTTTTACCTATTACCAAATGGGCTTGTGTTTGTTTGCCATATCGCGGGTAGAGAATACTTGCCAAAAAATTAAAAAAAGAAATTACTCGTGACTTGAGCTACTCAGATTGTATGTATCTATCGAGAATACCCAAATCCCGTTGTTTAGCGGTTCGTATAATGAAAGTGGAATTGAAACGTTTAGTTCCAGTTTGTGTCGCTTTTAGGAGCTCCTGGTCGTCCAATAGTAGAAGGAGCAGATATAAAATTAAAGCTTTACAAGATTCGTGAAACCAGTTCCATTCCAGAGTAGGTGTGCTTTACCATCTTCGGCCACACCTTCACTTAACATCAGGTGAGCTGTGGTCAAAACACCTAGGCTGTCAAACATTAAAAAAAAGAAATGTACTAAAATAGTAGATAGAGCATTTAAATACTATTCTACGAATTTAGATGCGTGTTTTTAAAATTTCGCTACTTTAAAACATATAATTATGTTTAACACAGACTCTTAGGTAATCGCGTACAAAATAGACTGAAATTAATTTTGTTTATTTATATCGGCATTTCGGCTATGATGCAATAGCCGTGGTCAGGAGTCGACCAGACCATAACATTTATGTAATCTACATACATGGGTAAAAGTAAAAAACGTGACCCTCGTTCTGAGCCAAAAAATGCCAGCACCCTAAGAAACAAAGCGTATAACGCATTAACAAGGACACTAGTCGGTAATCTGTGCCACTTGCGTAATCACTTTCCCTGCGCCGGCGCCGCCGCGATGTAAACACATACTCAAGACACATGACGTATGTGTCGGAAATGTCACTGGGTTTTTTTTTTATTTTTGGCGTCCCTCTTTAAACGTTTGCCAGTGCCAAGTATTTCATAATTTGTTCAAATAAGTGTTGGTCATAAAGTCATGGTCAAGTCTAGACTAGCTTAACGAATTAGTGATGGCATTGCTACATATTTCTATGGAGTTTTAAAAGTAATTTATTTCACCACATTATATTTCTTGCTCTCACTCGTGCATAATTTAACACTTTATGACTAACATGGTACACATGTATGTGTACCATGTTAGTACCTACTTGGTGGTAGATCTCCTTACTTAGCAGAAGGTAGTCTAACTAGGTACCGCCGCCAAGCAGTAGTGTTTAAAGATCACCGTGTTCTAGCGTGAAGGATACTGCAGCTAGAGAAATTAATTACAGGGCCGTCTAAACTATCGAAAGTCTCAAAGTAATGTTAATGACCGCCCAAACAGAGATGCCTTAATGTTTTGTTACTCAAAGTTCTGTGTATCACTGCAATGGTCATGGACAGACGTTATGTCTTACCATCAGGAGAGCGTATAGTTCGTCTCATTACTATTACATAAAAAAAGCGTTTTGTTACTTTTTGTACATTGCCAGATAATCTTAATGTGTTTATATTTCGTATCCAAGCTAGAAGTTTGATTTTACTTCTATAAATTGATCACAAACAACTATAGTGAACATTTTTCATGATTTCATTGTTCATCTCAAAGTAAAAGTAAAAAAAAAAAGTTATGATAGATGGCCGTGTACTTATATTAGGTACTTTAAGCTAGTTTTGAGCTAGAAACATAGTACATTTCCCAATAGTGCTTTTCCCCTAATTAAGGTCAAGAAATATGTCAAGTAAATCGACTAGCCTTGGTAAAATCCATTCTAACAATCACATTAGCCAATTTCGGCAAAACCCCAGACCATTAATTTAAGCAAACTTTATGCAACGAACACTATCCATGAGTTTCATTTCTATGACACATGACAAACGTTCGAATATATGCTCTAGTAAGTAGAGAATAAAGTTTAGTATTTATTACCAATGTAAGATTAAAAGCCTGGATTTCGATATCCTTTTATTTCTAAATGGAAGCATCATTATATCAAGGCGTAATTCGAAATAAACATAATATTGAGAGGTCTCCGCGCGCGCTCAGACTAGATACCGCCAGCGTACTTGTAAAATGCGACAGCAAATACTCCGCCGAAGTCGGCGGACCCGAGCCAGTCTCGTTGCAAGCAATGTGCTTGCTGAGTGTTTTGATTAATTTTTGTCATAATATTAAGTAAAATGTCAGTTAACGGGGCTGCCGTTTTTAACTAGTCTGAGCGCGAGCGGAGACCCATCAATAAAATTAATCTAAGAGTCAAACGTATATTCCTAGTTAGGCAACGCGACCGATTTCGAAAGGCGCAACGAAATCTTTAGCCGGATCTGAAGATGAGTCATTCTGTTTCGGCCGGTTTACAAAAGGTCGTCCTACCTATGATATTGAATGAGGGCGCCACCATTGCATTTTCAAATAAACCTGGCAGCATTCTATTTACAAATTCTATGTGTTCCATTTGACCAATTGTAAAATAAGATGGTAGTTAGTGAGCTTAAACAAGTCGGCCAAGCGTTGAACGATGATCAATCAGTTTTAGTTTAAAGTTATGACGAATGCGCTTTCTGTACTTAGATTGTTACTTAACATCAACTTTTATTTATTTAATTGTTTGTTTTGAATTTGTTATTCAGGTCAAAAGAGTTATGTGACTTTGTTAAATGAATTGGGAGTTTTAGTTTTAGGTCAAAGTGAAATGTCATGCGTAGAGTATCAATATTGTTTGCTGCTGGAAAGAAACTAATGTAGGTATACTTTCGTTCCAGCAACTTACAATTTTTTTTAAACTAAAATTAATGAGACGAATTTTCCTTATGGTAAAAGATACGCATATCCAATGTCCATCGCAAAGCTACATAGATATTGAAAAACAAACTAAAATACAGGGCATCACTGCTTCGCCGCTCATTGCTGCGATACATTAGATGGTTAACAACAAGCCTTGCCTGGAATGGAACTGGCTCGCAAGTGAGGCTATCGGAGCACACCGTTGGGTGCGGCAGATTTTCAACATGATAGATAGATAGATAGATATAACTCTTTATTGTGCACACTATAAACAGAAAAAAGTACAGAGAACAAAAGAACCTTATGAACTAGTGCCACAAGTAGCGGCCTTATCGCTAACAGCGATCTCTTCCAGGTAAGCAAGAAAAGAAAAACACTAATAAGAAAAATAAATAAAAATAAAACATATAGTAAGTATCTAAAAATAATATAGTTCATAAGATGGTAGCTAGCCAGCTGATTATTAGACAAGATAAATTTAAAAAAATCCCACCTTGTGTATAGTTGACGATCGATAGTTTGACGATCTGTTTACAGAGAAAATTTCTAACTGACATTAATTTAAACATGACTGTATGTACAATTATAATAATGACATTGAAATACTGTGACTAATTATACAATCTTTTGTATACCAATTTTATTTTAATTTGACGATTTAATTATTATTTTTATTCTTATTTTGTGATCTTTTGTTAATTTTATTTTATTATTGTAATTCAAATATTTATTCAAATACTGTATCTGTAATTATTATCTAATTAATGTTGGCATGTAACCTGTAATTGTTATAAAAAATAAACTATAAACTATATTATCTACTAGTGAAACCCTTTCATTTGATACCCATATTGAGAAAGTTGTGAAAAAATATATAATCCGCCATTTTGTGGCGGCTGCCATCTTGGACCGATTTTCATCAAACATAGCTAAGAACACTCCCGACTAAATTCACCTTTCAAAATCAGCTCATCCGTTCGGGAGCTACGATGCCACAGACAGACACGTCAAACTTATAACACCCCGTCGTTTTCGCGTCGGGGGTTAAAAATACCATGGATCATGATATTGTTTCCTCACGATGTTTTCCTTCGCCGGCAGCTTAAGCTCATCATTTAGGTTTCAACCCACGCTCTTTGGCGTGCGAACCGACCGCGGTAACCACTGAGCTATCCTTGTACAAGAAGTCAAACAAAAAAGTGGAAAGAAATCGGAAATAGCGCACAACTCTTGCCCCTAATTATTCGGAGACTGTCCCGGAACGAAGCAGATCGAGCGCGAATACTTCAATCTGTGGTACAAATCATAAGGTATAGCGAGTGTCGAGTTGATATTAGCAGCCGCAGAAATCCATGTTACGCTTACGGTGAATTTTTATGAAAAAATAAATTGATGACGGAAAAGTTCACCTATAGTAAGAGATACGGCGGTTTTTTTATGGTTGACAGGCTAGCTGTTGGACCACAGCTCACACCTTTTTAAGTGACGGTGTGGTTGAAGATTGTAAACACATGTAGCCTAAAATGAAACTGGCTTCCAAATGAGGCTGTCGAAACACACTGTTAGGTGCTTAGTAACAAATAATAAAAGTTTAAAATCTGCCGCCAAGCACCTAACGGTGTGTTCCGTCAGCCTCAATTGAGAGCCAATTCCATTCCAGGCTAGGTGTGCTTTACCATCTTCGACCACACCTTCACTTAACATCAGGTGAGCTGTGGTCAAACACCTAGCCTGTCAAACATTGAAAAAAAAATTACAATAAATAAATCTAACCGTAAACTAAGCAACGATTGTACTATGGAAGTCAGCTAACTGATAGAATACTTAAATACTTTTTTTTTGTAAATATATACTTATAATACATACAGAACACGAGAAAAAAATACAGATTTAAACTTGAGCGTGGTAGCTAGCCAGCCGAGTACTAGAACCCTACCACAATGCTATGGTTACCTCACGACGTTTTTTTTTCAGTTCAAGCTCATTGTTAGGGGTTCCGACACATCGTCTTCGTGGCAAGGGAGCCTGGGCTCCGAGGTGGTGTCCGGGAGGACAAGCGCTGTCGAGGCCGCGGTAGAGTGCGAAAGCGTGCCCGCAGCCTCGACACAAAGAGGTGGAACACTCCAGGGTTTTTAGTGGGTAGGCCGTCATTAGGACGGAGAGTCCCACATAACCACCGTGCCCGCCCCAGGGCCGGTGGTATACACAAAGTATTTTCCCTGGACAAAAAAAAAAGGGGTTGAATTGACTGCACTTACCACTGAGCTATCATGGCTATCATCATTCCTGTGAAGATGGGTCTTGACAGATCAACAACGAAGTGATCTAGTTCCCTTTTTATTTTTGAGGTATTGAACCCTATAGAAAGAAAATCACCAAAAGAATAGATATAAAATCTCTTATCACTTTCACCATCCGCCAGCAGTCAACGATGCGTAGTTTCCGCCACCACCTTTCACTGTTTGCACTTCTCTAATGAAGATTTAGGTACTTAGTTTATATTTTACATATGTACAACTTGACCTGTGTCATTTTACTGAACCTCATTATCATTAGACTTACTAAATAGCAAGAATATTATTAAACATGAAATAACAAGAACAATACTATTATATCGATATTTGTTTAAATTTTGATTTCATAATGCAGACTTTTTTTTTGTGAACTTGACGTTTCGGACGATAATAATTAATACCGACAAATTTTGTCTGGTAATAAATAAAAATAAATAAATATCGTAGGACTATACACACAGCGCCCATCTGGCCCCAAACTAAGCAGAGCGTGTGTGATGGAAGTCAGATAACTGATAGAATGCATACATACTTCTTTTTTTTGTAAATACATACTTATAATACATACAGAACACCCAGACACAGAACAAACATTTGTTTATTCACAAAATGTTTTGCCCTGAGTGGGAATCAAATCCACTCCCTACAGCTGTCAAGGCAGATATACTACCAATGAGCCAACGGGGCTGTAAAAAAATTATGTAAAATATAACTACATGAAAATTTGTTCTCAGTATAAATTTGGTTCCCCCTGAACCTTTCTATTACGGGACGGCCAGACAAACGCGACCAAAACGTCATCCGTATATGGTGGACGTTCCCCATGTTCGCACAAAGCGTTTTGATTCCACATTTTTATGGATGTCTTCAAATCTAGAGTAAATAGGTTTTCTTCTAGGTAAGCGTGCTCCATCTTAGATTGCACTACTGCTTGACATCAGGCAGGGTATAGTCAAAAAAAATAAATAAAAAAAAAAATAAAAAAATAAAAAATAATGATAATAAATAATAAATGTAACCCTATTTGAATAAAAAAATAGAAAAGTGAATATCGTCATCAGCCCCCCTTAGTCCAATGCTGGAGGCATCTCCGAATGCACGCCACCTAGCCCGGTCTTCCGCTTTTTGTTTTCAGTCATTACTGCCTTACGTATTATATCGTCACTCCACCGAGGCTCAGGGCGTCCTATGCTACGTTTGCCGATACGCGGTCTCCACTCTAGAACACATCTACCACAGCGCTTATCGGTTCTGCCACAGATATGTCCAGTCCACTGCCACGTCAGCTAACCTAATCTAATCTAATCTTTTACTTGGTGGTGATTTCCTTAGCAGGAAGTCATCTAGGTAGGTACCACCGCAGTACCAGATATTCTACCGCCAAGCAGTAGTGTGTAAACATTACTGTGTTCCGGTTTGAAGGTGACTGCAGCTAGTGAAATTACTGGGCTGTTGAGACTAACCATCGAAAGTCTGAAAGTAGTGAGTGCCAAAGCAGCGATGCCCCGGACTTTGTTTGCTACTCAAACTTCTGTGTATCGCTGCAATGGTCATGGACATTCGTTATCTCTTACTATCAGGAGACGGCATCGTTCGTCTTATTACTTTTACATAAAAAAAAATTAATTACTCTAATTTTTTTATTTGCAAACTTTTCGTTAATTCTTTGAACAGAACTAACATTTTTCATAATCCGCGTGGACGAAGTCGCGGGTAACAGCTAGTTGATAATAAAAATTAAATTAAATATGTACCGTTATTATTCCTAAATAAGTACATAAAATAGTTACTTCGTGAAACGAAAAAAAACATTGGTATTAGGTATTTTCGCTGCGGGTGAAATCACGTAACGAAACCCGAGAATCAACTATTCTTTCTCGTAATATAAGCCGGAATTATCCATTAAGACTGATTCGATTGGTGAATCGAATTAAATTACATACCTACTAATTGATGGTTGTACTTAAAATTGCCCCATTTGCAGTATTACTACTAAAATTAAAGATTCTCTAAGCTCTTCTTCGTAGATGATGTCAGGACTTATTTTTGGCGAATGGACACTAAATTGGCAACGATTTGCTAAAGAAAGTATTGTATAACATCCGCATTGCTTTTGCTTTACGAACCGATGTTAATAAACAAGTATTTTTTTAGTATTTATAATTTTATAGTCTTGGAAAATTACCTCTTATTTTTTTGCTGACGAAAGTCTTCATAAGATGCTCGGCTATTTTGGAGTATGTTTTATAAAGTTAGTCTCAATAGCCCTGTACCATAATGTAGCTGCAGTGCCCTTTAAACCGGAACACAGTACTTTTTACTGTTGTCAGTTTTAGGTATTTTGACCTCCTGATGTTATTAAGGTGGTTCGATTTCCATACAAATAAATTTTTGCCATTTATGGACAAATTGAGCATAATTTTACAGAGAAATCACAGCTACTGGCATTTATTTTGGTCTTTATTTGCGGTAAATCACAATTCCTTGAATAAAACAGCACGTTGACAAAGATATACAACGGAGCGACACAACTCTTCCCGCGTTCCCGCCAAAACGTTCTGGGTATAGTGAAGTCTAATGTTTACCATAAACATCTGTCTTCATAGGAATTGAACCAATATATTAAGATCGCGCCTATAGCCAGAATAAAAACAGAATTCAGCCGCTATGACGCGAAGATATGAGGTGCGAAACGAGATCGAGAATTGCATGATTAGAAATACGAGGTATATTTTGAACTGAGTTTTAATTAATTACTCAAAACGTTTACATCAAATTAAAAAAGTTATTGATGACTTTACCAAAACATGAGTGTAGCTATTTTATTCATAAAAAATAACGTCGAGTCGTCACTGACAATTTCGAGTATTTGAATTAAAATAGATTTTTTCTGCGGCATTTGTAGTTTTTTTTTGTTGTGAAAAACTCCGACCTATTTTCAAAATTCTATCCTGCTATTGTACTTCTTTAGGTGTTTACCCATACTCTAATATTTTTTTTATTGAAATATTTATGTTTCTTAATATCAAAGAGTGGCATCTAAAATACCTCTTTTTCTATTTTTCTAGCATGTAGAGATCAGGTTGTAGAAAATATTTGACCTGTACAAACTACATTGCAAGTTAAAGCTTTTCAAAAAGTTAGTTGTTCACTAATAAAAGGCAGTAGGACAATACAAATGACACACTTATCCCATATTAACTTAACCTACTGTAACCAATCAGAGTGTACGAGTGGAGCATACAAAAACTTAAGTAACTTATTATGTCATCGAGAAAGTGAGTGGCCGACATAAAACTATGCCTTGTGCGGGTGATATAATGTTCTTCGTAAATAAACATGGTTTTGCTGTAACTTAACTGTCATTTTTGTAAGGTTAAGTTTAAGTTATTACCTGTATTTCAAACCAGTAAAAATTACTTAGCTTACGTTAATAAGACTTATAATTAAAACAAATAAATATCGTAGGACATTACACACGGCGCCATCTGGTCCCAATCCTATGGAAGTCAGATATCTGATAGAATACTTTCGATGGTTAGTCTCAACAGGCCAGTAATTTCGCTAGCTGCAGTACCCTTCAAACTGGAACACAGTAATGTTTACACACTACTGCTTGGTGGCAGGATATCTGGTACTGCGGTGGTACCAGTGTAAGCGTGCCCTGTATCAAAATTAGTTGGGGCCCAAATGAAGGGTAAAGATTTCTCACAAAAGAATAAATAAAATAAATAAATATCGCAGGACATTACACACAGCGCCATCTGACCCCAAACTAAGCAGAGCTTGTGCTATGGAAGACAGATAACTGATAGAATACTTAAATACTTTTTTTTTTTGTAAATACATACTTATAATACATACAGTACACCCAGACACAGAACAAACATCGATGTTAGTCACACAAATGTTAGTCCTGAGTGGGAATCGAACCCACGCCCTCGAAGCAGACACACTACCAATGAACCAACAGGGCTGTCAAGAAAGAAAAATACTTGCATTAAATTAAAATAAATAATTATTGATTATATGGATTTATTTTATGGTTGATCGTATGACAGTTTTTTTAATGTTTATTCCCCGGGAAGCACTAGATTAAGTGACACTGTGGATAACAGCGATTTGTAGCGATTTTGTAGCGATGACAGCTCAGTGGTTAGTGCGGTAGGTTCGCATGCCGAAGGGCGTGGGTTCAAACCCCAACAATGAGCTTGAGCTGCCGGTGAAGGAAAACATCGTGAGGAAACCATAGCATGGTGGTAGGGTACTTTCTAGTACTCGGCTGGCTAGCTACCACCCTCAAGTTGAAAATCTGCCGCCAAGCATCTAACGGTGTGTTCCGGCAGCCTCACTTGAGAGCCAGTTCCATTCCAGGCTAGGTGTGCTTTACCATCTTCGACCACACCTTCACTTAACATCAGGTGAGCTGAGGTCAAACACCTAACCTGTCATCCATAAAAAAATAATAAAAAAATAACATTTTGCTAATTTTTGCTTACACCCCTGTACCCCGGGGGCCCCGTATCATTGATACGGCCGATATGGCGGTAGCTACGCCCCTGGGTGGTACCTACCTGGGCGGCCTCCTGATAAGGAGATCTACCACCAAGTAAATATAAACGTGTATCGTTTTTATATCAATAAAACAATTTAAATTTGAATAATGAAATAGTCCGTACTCTACGCCTATCTATACAATGCATGCTTAACTCGATTTTCATTCCAGCCAATTGTTTTTAATTAGCCATAGACAACAAACAGAACAACAAATTCGTGGACTCTAAATGTTTATTGCCAAAAAACAGCTACATTTTCAATTTAGGTTTGCATATAAATTGCTAATATTACTACCCATGTATGGTAATATGGAATTTACTGCTTTCTTTCACTTATTCTAATGCCTCTACATATGTATGGAAGCAATTCTGTTGTTCCGCCCGCACATCTTTTAAAAACTTGGCGTTTTGCCAAAAGAAGTCAAATCACACTTTCGTTATAGAACCTCCATTATTTAGAAAGTATCGCTAGGGTTACTTAGCAGTAGATCTCTATTGCAAGAAGTTAGGTAGGTACCACTGCAATACCAGACATTCTACCACCAAGCAATAGTGTGTAAACATTTAGTGTTACAGTTTGAAGGGTAATAATAGCCATGTAATTTAGCTGGCAGTACCTTTAAAACCGGAACACAGTAATGATTACACACTACTGCTTGGCGGCAGAATATCTGGTACTGCCCGCCTAGACGATCTCCAGCTAAAGAGATCTGCTACAAAATATACTAAACTTGATGATGATTATGCTTGAATAAAACAGTAGATTATTGGCATAATCTAGTGTTTTATTCAAAAATCATAAATCATTCATAAATTTGATTTTATGCTAGTAATCTACTGTTTTATTCATGCAATTGTGATTTACCGCAAATAACGATTAAAATTAATGCTATGAAATTATAAGCACTGTAAAATTATGCTCCAGTTGTCCATAAATGGGAAAAAAAGTATTTGTATGGAAATCGAACCACCTCAACACCACTGTGTTAGTTTTTGTGTTTTAGTGATTTATACATCATATTTGATGATATTTAACTACTCTTATACGGGCACGGAAAAATTCAGGTTTGCATATCGTAAAATTTTTCATGTCGATTTGTGGACCCGTATCATTTAACTGCATAATCCATAATGTATTTATTGGGTAGATAGAAATTTACAATTTTTTTTTTCTTTAACTTTGGCTTTGCATTTTCAGCATTTGCCAGTGTCAAGTGTTTTAAATTTTCAAGTTTTATCTGTTAAATGAGTTGCCTTGTAGCTATAGTTATAGTCGAAGTCTAGTTTTGGTCAAGTCCAGTATGTGTCAGTCAAGTTCAGTCATGCTTTAGTAAAGTAGTGGCGACTTTATAAAGCTTCGATGGAATTTTGGAAGCAACACTAAAAATCATGTTTCACTACATTATATCATTTACCCACACTCACGCTTGTAATTCGGCACTTAATGAATAAAACACCATTTTTATGCATATACAATAGGCAAAATAAAATAAAAAAGTCTTGGAAAAAAAATACAACGGGGCAAAACGACTCTTTCTGCGTTCCCGCCAAAACTTCAGATTTCTGACATATATTTATTTTCTTTATTTTTGGCATCGCACTTTGTACACTTTGCAAGCGTCAAGTATTTTTATGATTACTAAAAAGTACTATAAAGTATTTGAAGATAAATCGAGTGAAATAAGTCTAAATGACGTTAAAAAAATTAAACGATGTGTAAATTCTATGACTAACCTATTGCAATCCGAATACTTACCCGCAGTTTTCAACACATTATGTAAGATTCTAATGCATGCCGCATTATAATGCTTTCAAATCGGGACAAACCGCGTACTGTATAATATTATTTATTTATTCTATGCGTACTGTATCTGGCCTTGGGTTTAATATTTGACCAAGACCTTGGGGGGAAAGTATGCAGCCTAATTTAAAACAGCAGGCAGTCCTTAGTGCATTTCTTTCAAGCCTTTATTTAATTTGTAATGCACTATTGCATATATCTTGGTGGTAGATCTCCTTAGCAGGAGGTCATCAAGGTAGGTACCACCGCAGTACCAGATATTCTGCCGCCAAGCAGTAGTGTGTAAACATTACTGTGTTCCAGTTTGAAGGGTACTGCAGCTAGCGAAATTACTGGGCTGTTGAGACTAACCATCGAAAGTCTCAAAGTAATGAGCACCAAAGCAGTGATGCCCTGGACTTTGTTTTGTTACTCAGAGTCCTGTGTATCGCTGCAATGGTCATGGACAAGCGTTATCTCTTACCATCAGGAGAGCGTCTCGTACGTCTCATTATTTTTCACATAAAATATATATATATATATATATATCTGTATTTATTTGTTAGTTGGTTTAGGTCAGCTGTAACGTATCGTATTTGTAACAATGATAGTTCAGGGGTTAGCGCGGTCTTTTCACACGTCCAAGGGCGTGGATTCAAACCCCAACAATGAGCTTGAGCCACTGGCGAAGGGAAAACCTCGTGAGGAAACCATAACATGGTGATAGGGTAAGTACTTCATAGTACTAGCTACCACCATCGCTATCAGTTATCTGGTTCCCATAGTATAATCTTTACTTAATTTGGGGCGTAGTGTGAATTGTCCTAGAATTACTAGCGACTCGTCCCGGCTTCGCACGGGTGCAATGAAGATACTAATTTTATTGCATGTAAACCTTCCTCTTGAAAGACTCTGTCTATTGATGGAAACCGCATTAAATCCGTTGCGTAGTTTAATAGACCTAAGCATACAGACGGCAGAAAGCGACTTAGTTTTATTTTATGTAGAAAAGATGGATACATATAATCACGCCTTTTTCACATGGAGGGTAGGCAACGACTAAACCTTTCCCTTCTTTTTCTTTGATTTTGGCGTCGCATTTAGTGCATTTGCCAGTGTCAAGTGTTTTTGATATTTTCAAGTTTCATAAGTTAAATAAGTAGTCAAAGTCCTGCCTTGGTCAAGTCCAGTCCGTGCCAGTCATGCTTTAGTAAAGTAGTAGCGACTTTAAACTTCGATGGAGTTTTGGAAGTAACACGAAAAATCCCACATAATATCACACTCATGCTTATAATTTGGTACTTTATGAATAGAACACCATTATTTTTAAGTATATGTAAACACTGGTTTTGGGAACAACTAATGGAGCGACACGACTCGTTCCGCGTTCGCGCCAAAACACTAAAATCTTTCTTTTTTTCTTTGGTTTTGGCGTCGCGTTTTAAGCATTTACCAGTGTCAAGTATTTATATATTTTCAAGTTTCAAAAGTTAAATAAGTGTCTTCGTACCTAAAGATATAGTCAAAGACCAGTCTTGGTCAAGTACAGTCCGTGTCAGTCAAGTCCAGTCATGCTTTGGTAAAGTAGTGGTGACTTTACTATAAGCTTCGATGGAGTTTTGGAAGCAACACGAAAAGTCATGTTTCACCACATTATATCATTTTCCTACACTCGCGCTTGGGATTCGGCACTTTATGAATAAAACACCACAATTTTTATGCATAAACACTCGACAAAACACAAGTTTTGAAAAAAATACAACGGGGCGACACGACTCTTTCCGCGTTCCCGCCAAAACACTAAAATCTTTCCCTTGCTAAGTTTCCGACTTGCGAAATCGGTAATTCAAACCATAGACTTACAATGTAGATGATCCATTCGCAACATAATAGAGTCCACAACATAACGCGGTAATCTAGGTGAAAGCACGGATACAGCGCTTGCGTAACTGTTCCTTACGATACACCTTCTGTAGCACGTTTTGTAACATTTCATCTTTCTTTGTTTTTATGTAAAAAGTAATGAGGCAAACGAGACGCTCTCCTTTTGGTAAGAGATAACGCCTGTCCATGACCATTGCAGCGATACACAGAACTTTGAGTAACAAAACAAAGTCCAGGGCATCGCTGCTTTGGCGCTCTTTGCTTTGAGATCTAATCTAATCTAATGTAGATTAGATTAGATCTATTGGTTAGTCTTAACAGTCCTGTAATGTCGCTAGCTCTACCTATATCTTTCTTTGGAATCTGTGGAATACATTGTGTCTTCAATTCGGTTTCTTCTAAGCAAACATCGTATAATATCTTAAACTAATCATGTATGATAGACTGCATTTGTAGTATGTCTTTGGTAGTATGTCTGCGCCAAGAGCCGTAGGGCGTGGGTTCGATTCCCACCCAGGACAAACATTTTGTGATATAAACAAATATTTGTTCTGTCTGGGTGTACTGTATGTATTTACAAAAAAAAACTTTTTAAGTATTCTATCAGTTATCTGACTTCCATAGCACAAGCTCTGCTTAGTTTGGGGTCAGGTGGTGCTGTGTGTAATGTCCTACGATATTTATTTATTTATTTATGATCTACCAAGCAAAAATGAACAATCAAAATCGATTCATAATTGGCGGAAAGATCGCGTACCATACATACAAAAAATCATCATCAGATCCGGACTTGGTGACAATAGGACCACCTCAGGAGTACACTCGCCAGCTCCATTCAAGGCTAGGTGTGCATTACCATCATCGACCACACCTACACTTAACATCAGATGAGCTGTGGTCATACACCTAGCCTGTCAACTATAAAAAAAAACTAATAATAATTTTGAAGTCCGTTAAAAATGACACATCACAGTCAATTAACTATCGCCCTTTCCTTTCGATTCCAAGGATGTTGCTCAACTCAGGGGACTAACAACTGGTTGAACAAGTCTTTCATTACATGGTACGTTGGGCATCAGGTACAATGCTAGCGCACATGCAACACTTGTCTAGTTACTGTGTGTTGAAGGGTAAGGCTATGATGAGAAGTCATGAGACGAACGAGATGCTTTTCAAAAGAGACGCCTACAAAGGACTCTTGCGGTATCAAAATAGCGACATCGTTTCGTGGTCGACGTTCCAAGAACTCGAACGAAACGATTTGATTCCACATTCATTGTGCAAACTACAAAAAAATGGAATGCGCTACCTAAGTGGGTGTTTCCCATTGGATATAATCTGTGTGCCTTCAAGCCGAGGGTGAATCGGTAAATTGGCTCTTGGCAAACTAGGCTAGGCTTTTGCCTCTTTATAAATTAGCACAATGTCAATACCGCTGCGACTGTCACTGTCAGTTATAAGGAAATTGAGCCGCATTTCCCGGTAACCACGAAGCCCACCGCAACCGTGAAAGTTCAAGTTAATATTCATCACGACTCGTGATTGCGACCATTTTTTATTGTACTTTACTGTATTTTCGTGGAAATTTGATTCAAGAGATTTTGTAGCGATGATAGCTCAGTGGTTAGCGCGGTCGGCTGCTTCCGGTAAGGGAAAACATCGTGAGGAAACCTTAGCGTGGTGATAGGGTATTTACTAGTACCTACTCGGCTAGCGCTAGCTACCCTCAAGTTGAAAATCTACCGCGGTGTGCAGCCTGACCTGAGAGCCGGTTCCTTTGCAGGCTAGATGTGCTTTACCATCTTCGACCACACCATCACTTATCATCAGATGAGCTGTGGTTAAAACACCTAACCTGACAACAGTAAAAAAGCCATTAGGTGAGAGAACGCAAATCTCTACATAATATAAAACAAAGTCGCTTCCCGCCGTCTGTACGCTTAGATATTTTAAACTACGCAACGGATTTTAATGCGGTTTCCATCAATAGCCAGAGTGATTCAAGAGGAAAGTTTATATGTATAATACATGCATATGCACTACATTAGTGTCTGCATTGCACCCGTGCGAAGCCGGAGCGTGTCGCTACTGTATTATTAAAAAAATGCCCTAAAACTAAATACGTACTGACTACCATTGCCACTGTCATGTCAGTCATGAGGACAAGTTTGACGGGTTTAGAAATAACTTCAACTCACGAGAAATATCATCTTAACTATTCTATAGCCCTCCTTACAAGACAAAGTAATTTCAAACGTACGCCTTGACCGGAATAAATGTGACATCCATATTATAATAAGTATAGGTTACGTGGAACGGCACAAAGCCGAAAGGGGTTGTCACTCAAACTTATAAACACCTCTTACTATGGAATTGACTCCTGTACAGATGGATTAAATAAAAGTTTTATTTGTAGTGGAATTACTTGTCTGCATTTATAAACACACTCACGTTTTACACATTACATGTCGCACCACGAATCGAAGTCGGGATAACATTTTTTTTTTAATTTTTTTTAATTATTTGCCATGGGTAGGTAATAGTCCTTTAGCCGTCGAGATTAATAATACTTTTTTTTAATAATTTATTCTGGCCATGGATGCCGTCGAGATTAAGGGAAGAAAGTATTGCCATTTCTCTAAATCTCACTATAAATATTACATTGCCATATTAAATGTCAATAGAAATTAGTAATAATATCTAAATTTACAATTAAAAAAACCGACTTCATGGCCAACTAAACGCATTGCTCCAATGAAACACCGAGGTTTCGGACTAAACGAAAATATCATCGATGTATACAACTTTTCGTTTTTTGTTGATTTTTTTAAAAACATCTCGATCGATTTCGTTAAAAAATTTATGGAACCACCTCTGAAGTATGATCTACCAAGCAAAAAAAAAGAATCATCAAAATGATTCCAAATACATATCTGTTTTTTTTTTAAATCAATCATTTGAAATCAATTAATAATTGGCGGAGTGACCGCTTATCATACGTACATACAAAAAACCAGTCGAATTAAAAACCGCCTCGTTTTGAGTCGATTAAAAAAAAATTAAGGCCCTTTAATTAATTCCTTACTACGTCCAACAGTCATACATTTCTACATCTGTGTACTATATGGACAATTAATAGACAATAAAATTGAATAAAACACAATTGAATAATTAGCTTTTTATGATGAAATCGGATAGAAAGTTGAATAATATGTTTACGTATAGTATTACGCATATACCAACACAACAGTTAGAGGAAAGACAGTCATATTGTATACACTAAAACATGTTTTTTTTTAAATCCCGATAATAAATATTTATTACTTAATTATGTTTCCATCACACATATTATATAACTTTAATTTAAAATTTGTTTTTTTTTTTAAAGCAAAAATTCATAAAATGCATTTCTTTTCTTCAAATAATCGTCGTAATTACAGAGAGGTTTCGAGTGAAATTTTAAGTGAGTGTATACTCATTTTCAAGGCAACAAATACTTCGTACAGTACATCCAACTTTTCAACTAACAAGTTCATATTATGATAATCACACTAATATTATAAAGGTGAAAATTTATGACTGTGTTTGTATGTTTGTTAATTCTTCACGCTCAATAGGCTGGACCAATTTTAATGAAATTTGGTATGGAGATAGCTCACACCATGGTTTAACGCATAGGCTACTTTTTATCCCGAAATAATGTAGCGGGTAACACCGCGGGCGCAGCTAGTAAGTAATAATCCTACAATTATTATAAATGCGAAATTTTGTGAGTATGTTTGTTACTCTTTCTCGCAAAAACTACTGAACGGATTTAAATGAAATTTGTTACGGAGTTAGCTGATACCCTGAATTAACACATAGGCTACTTTTTATCCCGAAACAACGTAGCGTGTAACATCACGGGGCGCAGCTAGTCATCCCACTAATATTATAAATGTGAAAGTTTATATGGATGAACGGACTTGTTAATCTTTCACGCAAAAACTACTAAATGGATTTTGATGAAATTTGGTATGAAGGTAGCTGATACCCTGGATTAACACATAGGCTACTTTTTATCCCGAAAACATGTAGCGGGTAACACCGCGGGGCGCAGCTAGTTAATCATATCTATGGATACCTACCTAAATCTTATTGCATTGTGTATTGTATCACAGATCATGATTGCGTTATGTTATGTTAATGTATTCATGGAGTTATAATTTCTTTCTGTATGCTAATCCGTCAGTCAGATTCCTTTCTCGATTGAACACAGCTGAGGAACGTGAGAAGCGACGATTGCCTCAAAAGAATAAAGCGCCAACGCAGCTATGCCTTAGACTTCGTTTTGTCATTCAAAGTTCCGGGTTCCGCGATAATGGTCATAGAAAGGTGGCGTTTCTAGACCTTCGAATTGCTGAACACTAGCCTCTTTCTTTTTAATGTACAGCTAAACCAACTAACAAATACACATATTTGAGTTTTGGCGGGAATGCGGGAAGAGTCGTGTCGCCACGTTGTATTTACTTCCAAAACTTATGTTTTGTCGAATGTTTATGCATTAAAATGGTGGTATTTTATTCATAAAGTGCCGAATCACAAATGCGAGTGTAGGAAAATGATATAATGCGGTGAAACATGACTTGTCGTGTTGCTTCCAAAACTCTATCGAAGCTTTATAGTAATGTAGCCACCACTTTACTAAAGGCTTGACTGACACGGATTATAGGTACTTGACCAAGAATGGACTTTGACTATAACTATAGCTACGAAACAACTTATTAAACTTTTAAAACTTGAAAATATGAAACACTTGACACTGGCAAATGCTCAAGATGCGACGCCAAAACAAAAGAAAAAAAAAGATTTAAATACAAACTTATTATATATTCAAGGTACTCCCATTTTTATTATTATAAATAACTTACCTGTTTTCTATAAGCTTTGCCCTTGTTATTATTGGTCTCAGTTTAAAACAACATTTCAACAAAAGTATCTCGAATACAAATGCATTGACAGCCATTGTATTTTTAATTTAAATATGACCCAGATTATTTTACAGCTATGAACAAGAGAATTCATAATCTCTCTCTTCTTCTTGGTTTTCTATAAATGTAATTCAGGTAGGTTATATATTACTACATTATCATAAAGAGTTGGTTGACGCGCATCTATGTCCCATCCGCTGAGATTACGAGTACTAGAAAATAAATGATTTTCTTGACGATAAATTTATATGATAAACTGTGACATTTTTTTGACAATTATAGGTACTATGCAATTTCATTTAATTTAATTTTCCAGATTCCATTTTGTTAATAAATATAATTAAATACCATAGTTTTAAGTTAATTCTTTAATATTGCACGTTCGTACTGAACCTAAACTATTGGTCTACTTAAATCTTAAGACCTTAATGTAACACAGGGAGTTTTGGCGGGATCGCGGAAAGCGTCGTGTCGCTCCGTTGTATTTTTTTCCAAAACTAGTGTTTTGTCGAGTGTTTATGCATAAAAATGGTGGTGTTTTAATCATAAAGTGCCAAATCACTAGCGCGAGTGTGAGAAAAAGATATAATATTGTGGTGAAACATGACTTTTTGTGTTGCTTCCAAAACTCCATCGAAGCTAAAGTCACCACTACTTTAGTAAAGCAAGACTGGACTTGACTGACACGAACTGTTCTTGACAAATACTGAACTTTGACTATAACTTTAGCTATGAGGACACTCATTAAACTTGAAAATATATAAACTTATACTTGACACTGGCAAATGCTCAAAACGCGACGCCAAAACCAAAGGAAAAAAAATGTAACACAGCATAGCAATAAATTATACATTGACTTTGACTTTTTGAGTCAAAACACACAGGATTTTTATCCCGACAAAAATGGAGTGTTCACATGGGAACAGCGGGTAAACTCGTGGGGCGATAGAAGACATAAAAATGTAGCCCCTCTTTTTGGCTTTGCTAGACGAATAAAAAAACAATTTATGTGAACAATTACGTAGTCATTAATCTTTTATTTCTCGTGATTCCAGGCTGTGGCATTGCAGTGAACAAGCAGACAGCGCAACGTCGTATCGTAGGCGGCGACGACGCGGGCTTCGGCACCTTCCCCTGGCAGGCCTACATCAGGATAGGATCTTCGAGGTTGTATCCACATCTTCTACTGTCTAGGTACCACCAGAGACTAACTGATGTTCCCTTCGCGTTATATGGGTATACAAGCCTGGGGTGTACCCAGGGATCATTCTAAACGACTTTTACTAATATAAGAATAGAGTATTTGTATTTTATACAAAGCACATTTTTCTATTGTCTTATTGTAAATAGACTTGTTTTAGTTCATACATAGTACTAATTAAATATTATAGTAGTAATAAATATCAATTGAAAATTAAAATATAAAGTAACAAAATATCAAATTTTAGAATGCATAGTCATGCACTACACCCCTATTTCTTAATTACTAAAAAATGGCGTTATCTACTGCTATAACTGAAACAATCTATGAAAAAAAAAATTCAAAAATCGACATCGAAAAATTATCCACAAAAAAATTGATTCCTGGTTACTAGTCGTCGCACCGTACCGTCGCAATTTCATTCAAAAATCACGCGGCAAGCTCTTGCGACTGGATCGGGAGACCTCGCTCGCGAGTGCGAGAGAGAAAGAAAATGTTATTACAATATTCAATGAAAGCCGCCATTGGTTATTGGTCGCCAACTGGTCCCGTGATAGTATTCTTTTGTAGTGAATGAGTGCTATGTCCATAATTTTAGGCAGGATTTCCGAAAATTTTGACTAGTAACAACTTTGGCATTATGTAAACAAAAATACTGTTTGCACGTTTTACGATGTCTTACTCGGTCTGTATTACCCATTAAAAAATTTCTAGTAATTAAAAACTTGTAGTGTATAATGACTTTCTAGTAGATCTGTAGGACTTAAGGTCAATTCACACCCAGGAGAAACATTTTGTGGTATAAACAAATGTTTGTTCTGTGTTATTACTATATTCCGATATTGCTGTCCCAAACACCAGTACTTATTTGGGGCAAGATGTGTGTTCTGTATGCATTATAAGTACCTATGTATTTACAAAAAAAAGTTCACATATAAGTATTCTATTAGTTCTTTGGTTCCCATAGTACAAACTTTGCTTAGTTTGGGGCTAGATGGCGCTGTGTAATGTCCTACGACATTTATTTAAATTATTTTCAGGTAATACACGTTTGTGTTTAATATTTATATGTACCTAACTTTGTATGTAAATGCACCATACTAAACATTGTAACATAACACAAACTAATAATTTTATTAGTGTTTAGCAATAGGAGAAAAAAAAGGAGAAATAATAACTTGGGACAAAAGTATCATTTGATTAGTTACGAGTGTCAATATTTTTTTGTTTTTCAGTGATATTATGGTAAAGCACAGATTAGAAAAAAGTAATACAGATAAAATGTTGCGTAGAAAATATGTAAAGAATTCATAGTCCTACAATTGTCGCTCGTCAAACGCTAACACACACTGCTCTGTCCATTATGTTAACCGCTGACAGCTCATACAAAGTTGACGACATAACTTTGTACAGCGTCTAGCAAAATAAATCTCACACAAATAAATACGTTTAATCTAGCATTACCTCTTTACAAGGTTTAATAAAAGTTGCTCTCAAGTTAACGCAGCCTTGTAAAGAGAGAAAAAACAAATACGTACAAGTACATACGTTACATACATACATCAAAGCATTTGTGTGCGTGCAGTTCCGATACGTCAAGCTAAACTGAAGGACCAATGAGTCAACTTATTTTCTAAGCAACGTTATATCTGTACTACGATTTTTTTAAATCTGTGTGATAAGTATAAAAATGCTTTTTTTACTTGTCTTGAATCATTACCCCAAAAATGAAATTACACTGAATTTGGTTTAAATAAAAATGTTTTTGGGATAGTGTTATGTTTTTAAACCCTAACCTTACATAATTTCACGCAGAATATCTCACTAAAATAATAATATTCATGTGTACTAATAATTAACAAAATTAAATTTACAGATGCAACATGCTTATGTCGATATTCGAGCTAATCGGATGGAAACAGTGTTGGATAGAGAGGTAATGTGCGAAAGAGATAGCATGTTTATAAATCTACGTCTTTGTTCTGTTTCTGGAATGTTCGGTTGTAGTCGAATCTGATCTTGTATGGACACCTTCATGTAAAAAAAGGATGAAGCTTCCTTGGTCTCACAATTTCGCTAATTTCGCTATACGAAACTCACTCAGACATGTCAATGTCAACGACTTTTTTGTACATATTTGGCATCACACTAATTTCATTATGTTAATCTAAATTACATATTATATTTCATATTTTCAAGTGTTCCATGATAAAATCAAGTGACATAGTATAGTATTAGTCACAGTGAATTCCAGTCCATGCCCAAGAAAAGTAGTGAAAACAATAAGATAGAAACGTTAGAGAACAAATAGAAACGTTTACGAAGTTTTTGAAACAACACTATAAAAACTTGTTTTTCCACATTATGGTAATAATTGCTCAAATTGAGGCGTACAACTGCATTTTGTGATAAAAACTATATTATTCCTAAACAAGCACTCGAAAACACATAGTCTTGAATGCACACATTGCAGTGACATTTTTTCCCCATGTTCTCGCCAAAGCTTTCTGAAGAAGCGTCATCCTTTTTTTCAGAATGATGGTTTAAATTTTCAAATTCTTAGTACTGATTTGTATGTTTGCCAGACGCTAAAATAATATCTGTCCTTCTTTCTCTTGTTTGACAATGAGTAAAAAAAAGCAGGACGGAGTTTTTTTGAGTTTGGTCGTCGGCATTATTACAAATTAGAATCCTGTATCAGTTTTATTATTATATTGCCTGTTAGAAGTAAATAGTTACCATATTTGGGGAGTATAGTTTAGTATGGTAGTTTAGGTTTAGTCAAAATCTTTCTAAATACGATTTATCAAAAAAAAGTATTTCATGAGTTAAAAAAATCGAGAAATCTTGAAACAAAAAATGGATTCTATTTCGTGCAACAATTAATTTGTTCCACAAAATAAATTTTATTATTAACTATGACCACAAAAGCACGGAACGAGAAAAGGTTTTGTCACCGCATTATGTTATTTCCTAAAACGAGATTTTTGAGTGTTTATGTATAAAAATTATATCAGTATTTTTTAAATTACCATTTTCATTGAAGTTTCTAGTAACGTTGTCGCTACTTTACTAGAACTTGATACTGGCTCCCTTGATTGATTTTCATTAAATAATAAAATGTCATAATAAGAATAATACACAAAGTGTGATGCCAAAAATAAAGGAAGAAAAACTTCAGTTAATTTTGTTAAATCGTATTGTACTCTAAAACTGTATGTAAATTTTCTATTTTCTATGGTATACTAGAGTGCAATAAAGTAAAATTTGATTAGCAATAACGCTAATGGAAATGCCAGAAATGTTCAGCATTGGCATAGGCTGCCCACGTGACATATCGACTCATGTCAATACCCGAACTTTCGATTTTTCTATTAGCGTTATCGCTAATCGAATTTTACGCTGTGTAGGCCCTCTGGTGTACGTAGATATAGTTAGCTGAAAGATATGGGAATATAGATCATTATATATATTTACTTTTTCGCACATTCCTCTTCTAAGATGTATTTATGTACAGGGCTACGCGTAACTGCATCACTAAGTTGAAAGGTCATTTGTATTTACACCATTGTGTTTACTATAGAACCACTATCACTTAATATCAAGTGAGAAGGCGGTAAAACGCAATCCTATTTTTTTTTTAATCTAGTCCTTAAAATTGGGGGGAAAATTTGCTGTTCCACACATTTTTTTTCACATTATCAGTGATCATTATAAAAGTTTTTCCTAATGAAACGCTCGCCTGTTGGTAAGAGAAAATGCCTGTCCATGACCATTGCAGCGGTACTCAAAGCTTTGAGTAACAATTCGAAGTCCAGGGCATCGCTGCATTGGCGCTCATTACTTTTGACTTTATGCTATTGTTCCGCGTAACCCTGTATATTTAAAACACTTAACCCTATTAGCTATTTATTTTCAGTAATTAGTCGATAGAAGCTTGGTAAGTTTTACTTTATTCTAATCTAATTATCTTTAATCTTTTTCTAAGTATGTACTTGCTTTTAGAAGTAGTTCATTAATTAATATTATTGTCGGGTTTTGCATGCTTGTCGTACTTGTTTAAATTATTTTCTGTGTGTTATACACGTACAAATAAAAAAGATTTTATATCATATTTTATTGTAAATCAAATACTAATATACTACTACAGATTACTGACAGTTGTGATTGATGTCATCACTTTTTAATCATTTCGCACTTTCTTTGCAACTGTGCAGTGTTAGAATTAGACGGAAATAATTTTGGCGGGAAAGTGGATCAATGACATCATTGTCAACAACAACAATGACATTGACAATTGTCTAACAATTTTTTTTTTTTGTTTCTTTGGTTTTGGCGTCGCGTTTTAGCATTTGCCAGTGTCAAGTAATTATATATTTTCTAGTTTCAAAAGTTAAATAAGTGTCATCGTAGCTAGTTTTAGTCAAAGTCCAGTCTTGGTCAAGTACAATTCGTGTCAGTCAAGTCCAGTCATGCTTTAGTAAAGTAGTGGTGACTTTACTATAAAGCTTCGATGGAGTTTTGGAAGCAACACGAAAAGTCATGTTTCACCACATTATATCATTTTCCCCACACTCGCACTTGTAATTCGGCACTTTATAAAGAAAACACCACCATTTTTATGCATAAATACTCGACAAAACACTAGTTTTGGAAAAAAATACAACGGAGCGACACGATTCTTCCCGCGTTCCCGCCAAAACTCGTCTAACAAATTGTCAATGTTCAGAACATGACAATATGTGAAAAAATTGATCAAGTGTTCGATGCCAAAATTTATGAAAAAAGCGGGATGTGTCAGTACGTGAATACGTGTATATTTTTGAACATTTTTTTTTTTTTTTTCTTTGGTTTTGGCGTCGCGTTTTAGCATTAGCCAGTGTCAAGTAATTATATATTTTCAAGTTTCAAAAGTTAAATAAGTGCCATCGTAGCTAGTTTTAGTCAAAGTCGTCTTTGTCAAGTCCAGTTCGTGTCAGTTAATTCCAGTCATGCTTTAGTAAAGTTGTGGCAACTTTACTACAAAGCTTCGATGGAGTTTTGGAAGCAACACGAAAACTCATGTTTCACCACATTATATCATTTTCCCACACTCGCGCTTGTAATTTGGCACTTTATGAATAAAACACCACCATTTTTATGCATAAACACTCGACAAAACACTAGTTTTGGAAAAAAATACAACGGAGCGACACGACTCTTCCCGCGTTCCCGCCAAAACTCGTCTAACAAATTGTCAATGTTCAGAACATGACAATATGTGAAAAAATTGATCAAGTGTTCGATGCCAAAATTTATGAAAAAAGCGGGATGTGTCAGTACGTGAATACGTGTATATTTTTGAACATTATCTCCTTCAGATTTACGTGTTTTCAAATCCTTACTCTACGTAACAAATTCTTTGATCTTTTAGCTATCGAGTGGTGGTTAGTAATTAGATTTTGAATGTAGATGGTATATATTAATATGTAGCTGTAACACCAAACTGTATCCCCAGATTTTATTATCATTAATTTTCTGAATTATATCCCACTGGCAGCAAATTTAAAAACGCTTACACGACAAACAAGATTTCGTAATAGAATAATAGTAGCAATTATCTTACAACATTACATAACAGATGTCGCTGTAGTGCGTAACTACAACGTATGTAACAATGTTTTAAATGAGTAAGTTACGAACGTGAAGAAACCATACGCAATAAGACCAATTTGATGACTTTAATGTCAACTGAATTAAAAAACCTCATTTTAACTGACTAAAAATGTCGCTGTCTTTGTCTATCAGACAAGGACGGCAACATTTTAAAGAGTTTCTCAAGAGAAATCTGTCAAGTAAAGCTGTGGAGTGTAGATTTACACAACAAATGCTAGGAGAAAAGGCAGATAGAGTTTTAACATCAAACTCAATGAAGTCATTCGTCTAGCTATGTGTGCGAGAAACAGCACATATCTATCCGCCTTGCTCTCGCTGTTTACGTAGTAGTAGTATATGTGAGAGTTACGATGCCGGCCGACAATGTTTAGGTTTTGTGTTCCAAGTTGAAAGAGAAAAGTAAATTATCGATATCCCATCGTGACTCCTTTGTTTTGTTAACTGTTTCTGCAGTCCTAGTACAGCATAACTACTACAGTGAGCTAAGGTAAAGGTAATTAACAGGATACCATTAAATGTATTACTTGCTTTTGCCGAAATTTTTTTTTTAACTTCGTCCAATAACAATTAGCAATTCACAATCAAAACACAATAACAATAAAGAATACATCACAAATTTGCTAACCCAAATATTGCACACATCATCAATGAGATAGCTTGCTTAACACGTCATCAAACTAGCGGCATTAATTCTGATTAATATTACAATAAATTTAGATAATTATGTTGTGAATTTGAATAGACTAAGATGAAAAACATTTATCTACAGTCATTCTTATGATTTGTGCGCGGCTCCTGGGTCTCTGATTTACAAATAAAAAAGTCAGAGCAAACCGATAACATGTTAAAAACTTCTTTCTAAGTTCCTATGGAATAATATTGTTAACGTTTGACCTTAGATGCGGGGGGTCGCTGATATCCCGCCGTCACGTGGTGACTGCAGGGCACTGCGTTGCGCGTGCGCAGCCGCGACACGTGCGCGTCACGCTCGGCGACTACGTCATTAACTCGGCGGCGGAACCACTGCCGGCGTACACTTTTGGCGTACGATCAATTAAGGTAAGGATATATATAAGTAATGATTATAAGGATTCCATATCTTAAAATAAATAATACTACTATATTTTACTTGGTGGTAGATCTTCTTAGTAGGAAGTCATCTAGGTAGGTACCACCGCAGTACCAGTTATTCTGCCGCTAAGCAGTAGTGTGCAAACATTACTGTGTTCCGGTTTGATGGGTACTGCAGCTAGCGAAATTACTGAGCTGTTGAGACTAACCATCGAAAGTCCCAAAGTAATGAGCGCCAAAGCAGCGATGCCCTGGACTTTGTTTTGTTATTCATAGTTCTGTGTACCGCTGCAATTGTCATGGACAATTGACATGTCTCTTACCATCAGGAGAGCGTCTCGTTCGTCTCATTACTTTTTACATTTAAAAAATAACCGATTCCATGACCCTTAGGCCAACTAAACGCACTGCTCCAATGAAACAGCGAGGTTTCGGAGTAAACGAAAATATTATCGATGTATACAATTTCTAGATTTTTTTAAAACCGCTCGATCGATTTTGGAAAAAATTATATGATGATTAATAGTTTCATGAAAAAGTGGCCTTTTTAACTACAACATTGAGTTGCTCTTCAATCCGAACTATCATTTGGAGACAAGGACTTTTATTTTAAAAAATCTCCAATACTTACTATTAATCAACAAATTAATTAATATTAATCTCTTTTTGGAATGAGCCAACTAATATGCGTGATCTTTCTGCAGCTGTAAATGATTTAATATTTTACGACGTTTTTACAAGCATTTTTTATTATAGAATAGCCTTACTTACGTGTTCTAAAAAAACTTTTCATTTTAATTTTTCAGGTCCATCCATTATTCAAGTTCACACCTCAAGCAGACAGATTTGATGTCGCTGTACTCACTTTGGATAGAAATGTCCACTACATGCCCCATATAGGTAAGTTAATTGTATTTCATCAGCCATTTAAAATCCCACAGCGTAGGCTTATGAAGGGTGAATTATATTCCATCACACTAGATAGAGAATGTATTCTTTTTATTATTAAAGTCAGTAATTTAAATGATGTAAACTACAATTTTAAAAACCAATTAACCTTTTCCCCTAGAACGGCCAAAGCTGTCATTGCGTATGAATGACGTCACGCACGAAGTCGCCACTACTTTACTAAAGCATGACTGGGCTGGACTTTGACTACTTATGAAACTTGTAAATATTAAAACACTTG
Organism: Biston betularia; assembly: GCA_905404145.2. NCBI lineage: Eukaryota > Metazoa > Arthropoda > Insecta > Lepidoptera > Geometridae > Biston > Biston betularia. The sequence continues at coordinate 3,948,044 of FR989889.1, read as the reverse complement.
ACACCGGCAAATGCACAAAATGCGACGCCAATATCAAAGAAAAAGAAGCAGTAAAACTGTTTATAAAAACAGAGACTGTTATTGATCACAAACCATCACATATCCCTTTACCGTAACGAAAGCACAGCTAAATAAACCCCCTTTAACCATCCAAAGAAAGTGAAACCATGGAAGATTGTTCACACCATCCGACGCTCTTGTCTACTACTTCAAAAGTGGAGCCACCATAGCATAATTTGAATAAAACAGCTGGCCATCCGTGGCAAATTTTTAGTTACACCATTTGACCAGCTCTGAATAGGTTGGTCTTTTCGGAAACTCGATTGTTGTTGAAAACATGTGTGGTGAATCCGGATACATATATGGGTATTGAAGAGAAGCAAACATAATACAACTTTACATAGATGAAGGTACCTTTAATGTGGTGTGACGAATTGGCAAGCATGCTCAATCGTAGACGGAATCATTATATTGATAGCATGCGTTGATGCAATATGGGAAAGATCTTCCCCGGTACGTCCAAGATCTCAGGAAGCTCAATTATCTGAACAAAATCAGAGCTGCAGACAGTATTTTGTACTGACGCTAACCAAGAAGCAACTATTAATCCTGAAATTTTACGCAATAACTTTTAGTTTTGTAATTTTTTAAGCTATTGCATAGCTTCTATCGTGGGCCTTAAACGTGGAGACCGAATCCAGAAATTCCGTAATGAAAATAACCTAACACCCCCCACTGCCACCGGCACAGCGGTGATACTTTTTAGTTTTGCCATCTATCGATGAATAGCAGAACTTTTAATGACCTTTGAAATGTTGGTATACTTATGTATTTTGACCCGTTGATTACGAACAAAACAAAATTGGCGTAAATTGCATTTTCAAGGTCTAAACTCGAAAAATTGGCCAAAAAACTGTAAACTCTAATACTATATCATATGGGTATCAGGTTTGAGGTCAGATGGCGCTGTGTGTAATGTCCTACGATATTTATTTATATATATCCTCAATCCTCATATATCCTCATTGGGTTCTTCAAAAGCTGTGTTAGAATCTTAAAAGGTCGTCAACGTATCTGTAATGCCCCTGGTATTACAGATATCCATAAGCGACGGTGATTGCTTACCATCAAGTAAACTGTCTGCTTGATTACCACCTGAGGCATAAAAAACTTCTGTCCTGGGTGAGAATCGATCCCACACTCTACAGCTAAAACAGAGCCACCATTAAATGAGCTAACCTATAGGTACTTTGTTACTTCATCATTGCCTTGTATCGTTTCAGCTCCAATCTGCCTTCCGGAGCGAGGGTCTGATTTCCTCGGGCAGTACGGTTGGGCGGCCGGATGGGGCGCGCTCAGCCCCGGATCCAGGCTGCGTCCGCGCACGCTGCAAGCTGTCGACGTACCCGTATTGGACAACAGGGTCTGTGAGCGGTGGCATCGAGCTAACGGTCAGTGGAATCTGTACTCTATACCGTGTAAAGTTAAGTTTCGTATTCACTTGAAACAAATGCACTGCGACATTTCATTGTGTCACTTGGACGACTTCGCGCGACTCGTCTGGCGATATCGCGCAACTTGTTCATTCAAATTCAAATTATTTATTGGCTTAAAAACGACTAATCAGTTAAATTCATGTCACAGAATTATAAAACAAAATAAAAACTAAATTTAAAATAAAATGTCAATGTCTAATTTAAATACAATGTCAATTGTGTTCATGTTACCGTGTCGCTTTAGTCTAGCAATAAAAGTCATGTTTGTCCATTTAAGTCATGAACAGACATCCGTCTTCAAATCCAGAGTAAACAGGTAAACGTGCTTCGTCTTAGACTACATCCTGCTTTACATCAGGCAGAGCATGGTAAAACGCAAACCTAGTTAGAAAAAAAAGAAAAATCTAAAAATCCGGCCATATGCTAGTTGGACTCGCACACGAAGGGTTCCGTATCGTTATCTATCAAAACACCAAAAAAAATCACGTTTGTTGTATGGGAGCCTCCCTTGAATATTTATTTTATTCTGTTTTTTTAGTATTTGTTGTTACAGCGGCAACAGAAATACATCCTCTGTGAAATTTCAACTGTCACTATCACTGTTCATGATATACAGCCTGGTGACAGATGGACAAATAGACAGACAGACTGACGGAAAGCGGAGTCTTAGTAAAAGGGTCCTCGTCCCGGGTAAAAAAAGAATAAATATCAAATAAAATATAAATAAATATCACAGGACATTACACACAGCGCCATCTGACCCCAAACTAAGCAAAGCTTGTACTATGGGAGACAGATAACTGATAGAATACTTAAATACTTTTTTTTTTTTTGTAAATACATACTTATAATACATACAGTACACCCAGACACAGAACAAACATCGATGTTAGTCACACAAATGTTAGTCCTGAGTGGGAATCGAACCCACGCCCTTCAGCTCTCGAAGCAGACATGCTACCAATGAACCAACAGGGCTGTAAAAAGAAAAAATAAGACTAGAAACTAGGCTTCAAAAAACTATAAATCCATTGAAAGAGTATCCAAAGTAGCGTTACCAACGCTACTTTGGATACTCGTGGTGATTAGGCAAATTTGATTATAGATGGATAGGAATGCGGGCAGAAGATTAGCGTTGATACTTAAGCAAAGGAGTTTCACAGACACCTGGGTTGCAAGTCATAGGCACTATATGAGTTCACATCCCTGCAACGCGATAGATTTGCCATTTTTCATATTTTATCTGTTGTATACTTAATGTTCCAGGGATAAACGTAGTCATATATCCCGAAATGCTGTGCGCCGGCTACCGTGGCGGGGGAAAGGACAGCTGTCAAGGTGACAGCGGCGGCCCCCTCATGCTAGAACGGACTGGCAGGTGGTACCTCATTGGCGTCGTATCAGCAGGGTACTCGTGCGCAAGTCGTGGTCAGCCAGGGATCTATCACCGAGTCGCCCACACGGTTGATTGGATTTCGCATGCCACTACTCTTTCTTAATATTCTAGAGTAATTACGTTTTACAATCGCGATTGATTGAAACCCACAAAACTGCACTATCTAAATGAGTTGAGTCTAGTATGAATTGCAGGAATTTTTTTTGTCAAGTTTTCGATACCGATTATGAAAAACTAGCTGCGCCTCGCGGTGTTACCCGCTACATGTTTTCGGGATAAAAAGTGGCCTATGTGTTAATCCAAGGTCTCAGCTACATCCATACCAAATTTCATCCAAATCCGAATCATTTTTGCGTGAAAGAGTAACAAACATCCAGCCATCCAAACTTTCACATTTATAATATTAGTGGGATAAACAGTGCTTCGTTGTTTTTGGTTTACATGGTCATGGACAGGCGTTATCTCTTACCATCAGGAGAGCGTCTCGTTCGTTTCATTACTTTTTACATAAAAAAAAGAAACATTGACACCGGTCAATGTAAACCAATTTTAATGCGTTTTGTAATCGAAATCGTGACAATTGTTTTACAAATTGCTTTAACTCTTCCGCTATCTAATTGGTGGAAAGAAAAATATGGAGGTTTGTGGAGATAATTGGCCACAAATATCGTTATTGTTTCATAATCGGAATTATTTACTGTCTTCCAAATTTTTTTCAATACTTATGCAAAGTTTTGCTAAGCTGTTAATTTAGATTTTGACATCCCACAGTCAGTTTCGTTAAACACTGAAGCACAAGTCATGGTCTTTTTCATTTGAGAAGGGAGTACTCCCCCTTCTCAAATGAAAACTTGAATGGTTATGCTTGTCAACTTGCCTTATTGTATTTTCTACCTTATTCTCAGGGAAAAGAACATATTTTAGTACTTCTGGTACAAATTTGAGAGTGGCATCAATCAATCGCATTGCCTTGTAACAGAAAACTTAATCCACCATGTTGATCACAATCGACCGAAGGGTTAGCGTGCACTAGTTCAAACGTGAATTTGTGTAAAATGACTTAATTGATTTTAAGCGTAAATTATAATCAATTATTCAGGCTTTAGTTGAGAGATCCAACTTATAAATAATATTGCTGTTATATTGTAGTCTATTAGACAAGGACAGCAACATTTTTCGACATGTTTATGTGTCAACTAAAGCCTTAAAAATTGGTATCATTGTGATTTAATAGACTTCGAAGAAATATGAAAGGGACCAATATCTTGAAGTACTTACGAAGTGATGGCACTTTTCAATATGAAAAAAGAGAAACTGTATGCCACCATCTTCGTCATTTGAAATGTGACAGAGATGGTGACATATAAATTCGAAAACTCGACGACGACAAAGCTTCTTTTTCTTTCACACTCCAGTGCCATTGGACATTGTATTATTGAGTTTCTTGTACTTATGGTTACCAAATTGTAATTTACACATTGACTCCATTTTGATTATGCTTATAATTCGAAAAGGTGCGGTAGATCTATTTAACTTAACGAATTATTTTTCTTTCCCCCACCAATGTGCGTATAAGTCAATATTTTATTGTACCTTTCTCGCTCTTGTATTGATATTTAATTTTACACGGAAATTTGTGTGGATACGTGAACGATATGAAATGTATGAAGCCAAATTATTTTTAATTTACAAGGACCTTGTTATTGACAATTGTCCTAGTTCCCATTCATTTTTTATGCTAGTGTATCTAGAAACGCAATTTTCCAAAATTAAACGCAAAATTACAGAATCATTCACGATACTTATATAAGAAGAAAGACAAACCTGCGTTGTTTTTAGTCTTTGAGAAAGTTTCCAGATGTGATCAGAACTATATTCTGGGTATTTAATTAATTTCCATATACGTTCATGGTGTTATGTAAAATTAAACCTAGTAAATCATAATTAGGCGCATTTTTTGGTAGAATATTCGAAGTGAGTAATCCCTACAAATGAAATAATTTGTAGGGATTACTCACTCATACATGCTAATTGGTCGTCATGACCAAACAAGCTGAGGTACGTATCTACATGATGCACGTTTGCCTTAAGACGCAGAAATTGATGCGACGCCGTTTCAATTTTTAGTCTTATTCATGTTTTAAGTATGTGAAATAGAAAAGAAAAATGTTGTTGGTTTTGATTCTTTTCTCAGAGTTCGACGTTATATAAATTTAAGATATTGTGATAAATATTAACTTTTCTTGTAAAACTTCGAACAAAATACTCCGTGTAGATGCAATATTTAAAAATAATTCATAAGTGCCTATAGAATTTGTAAATATTTCTATTAATAATGTAAATACCTTAAAAATTTAAATATTGCAATTAACTTTAGGTAAGTAATTATTTAACAATTTCTCAAACCAAATATAAGTTCAGACGTTATTTTTCGGCAGAAACCAGAAAAAGTCATGCATTGTATGATTTTCGAAAACTTGTGATTTTTTTGAAAATTTATATATAAAGTGTTGTAAGCTTGTAACTGTTGGTGCTTTATCATAAAGTCACATCACTTTGTGGAAGTGATATAACATGGTAAAACATAACTATTTGTGTTGCATCCAAAACTACATCGAAGCTCGAAGCAATAAAGTCACTTCACACTTTAGTTGGGCATGATCGGACTCGACCATGACTTACTTTGTGTGACTTTGACTAAGACATAGATATATTTAAATTGATGTTATGAAAAATACTCGAAAATATTGGAGCACATGACATTAGCAAATGCACAAAGTGCGACGTCAGATACAAAGAAAAAGTTCAAACGTAACGACTACTAAAGCCAAGCAAGATTCTTCTCCTCTTTTTGGTATTGCACTTTGTGAATATGCCAGTAATATTTAAAAAAATCAAGTATTTAATAATAAATCAGGTGAAATAAATTGTAGGATACAGTCAACACAAAAATAAGTCAAATTCGAGTCCGGTCGTACCCTAGTAAAGTAGTAGTGACTTTATAAGAAGCATTGACAGAGTTTTGGAAATATTTTACATGAAAAGTCAAATTTCACCGCATTCTTCGTAAAAAAAAAGTCTATACTTCTATTTGGTCTGAAAACAATTTACCAATTTATTGTACATAATAAGTATTAATGTAAATGCTAATAACTTATTTCCGATGCTTTTAATTTATTTACCAAATAAAATTATTTTTTTCAAACCATTTTGTTTGAAAACTTTCTATTTCTAAAGGATTTGTAAACAAAATTTCATTTTCCTTTATACTGCATAATTTAATAATGAATTAATTTAATAAAATGTATTTATTGTTAATTTATTTTGATATTTTATTTAACACAATACTTATGTATATCTCTACTACTCCCCCAAATCTGGTAAGTGTAGCGATGATAGCTCAGTGGTTAGCGTGTTCTGTTTACACGCTGGAGGATGCGAGCACCTGACAATGAGCTAGAGCTGTCGTTAAAGGAAAACATCGTGAGGAAACCATATCATGGTGATAGGGTAGGTACTCGGCTGGCTAGCTACCAACCCTCAAGTTGCTAATCTGCCGCCAAGCACCTAAAGGTGCGTTCCATATTAACAAATTAAAACAAACTTTTCAATGCTCATAAGTACTAAATATTCAATAACCACTACACATTTTTGGTAAAATTTTAATTTCATAAATTTAAAGCGTCTTTCCTATTGGCGGCTCACCAACCAATAGGAATGCTGTGCAGCCGAACTAGCTTCTCCAAAACAGAATATAGAGGTTGGTAGTATCTTCCGAGAGCGGCAGCCGAGATATCGTGCTGGCCAGTTGTTTCTTGCAATATTTGTCGCCAATGCTGTGAGTGACCTCGAGACATTATATCCCTGAAACAAAAAAAACGTAACTCTTCAAAAAAATAATTCAAGTAACCGACTGATTCAGGCGTACTTTGCGAAATGTCATCTTAAATATGGTATTCTGCTGTTATCTCATTTGTTAGGTTTAAATCAATCCTTGAAACCAAAAAGAGTTTAAATTAAAACACCAGAATACTAATACTAAACTAAACACTAATACTTACTATACTAATCTATTATTATATAAATTTATTGAAGGGTGAACGAATTTTTTTTAATAAAACAGCTTAAAGCCAGCTCTCGGTTTTAAAGTTTTCATGTAACTAGGTAATAGTTTGATTTGAGTCCATAAACTTTGACCTTCTTTTTTTTTTTTTTTATGGTTGACAGGCTAATTGTTTGACCACAGCTCACCTGATGGTAAGTGAAGGTGTGGTCGAAGATGGTAAAGCACACCTAGCCTGGAATGGAACTGGCTCTCAAGTGAGGCTGCCGGAACACACCGTTAGATGCTTGGCGGCAGATTTTCAACTTGAGGGTGGTAGCTAGCCAGCCGAGTACTAGAAAGTACCCTACCACCATGCTATGGTTTCCTCACGATGTTTTCCTTCACCGGCAACTCAAGCTCATTGTTGGGGTTTAAACCCACGCCCTTCGGCATGCGAACCTACCGCACTAACCGCTGAGCTATCATCGCTACAGAGCCTAAAAATATGTGAATGCACCTGCCAAGTGCATTCACATTTTTTTACACTTTGATAAGGTTCGCGTTTGATCACACCTCATGCTGTAATGTGATCTAAAATAGAGCACGCTTACGCACGAAGAAACATATTAATTATATACCTATGTACCTTTTAGCGAACACACACTATATTTAAAAAGGCCTCTTAAATCTATAATTGGATCGCAAGCCCTATGCATACCATCACTTTAGCTTACCATCCTTTATTACCAGGCTACCATCCTTGCAGTGTGATGGACTCGCACGGCGATACCATTCATGCTAAGAAGCTTCATGTGTGTTCATTATTATGTGTAAAATGTCTACACTAAACCCCACAATTTTAGTAAATGAAAGATTCTCTGTTCTCAGTATTCTAATGATGCTAAAGAACTTACTTCAAAAGCTTCCCAGCTGATTTAGATCCGTAAATATCGCATCTGTTCAGAGTAATCGTATCAGGCAGTTGATTTTTGACTCCACGTCTACCAAACACGGCAGCTTTACACAAACTTTCAAATAGTTGATGCTGGAGGAAGCTGCTGAAAAAATATCTGCAAACATAGATAATATGGGGTTCAACTGTATCTTATTTTTTCTTGTTAACAAAAAGAGTGGCAATTAACAGGCAGATCTAATAGTGGTGAGGGAATCGTCACCTCATCACCATAATGATGTCATCGACGCGAACCAACCTGGAGAACTGTTTACAGGAGCTTTATAAAACGTCCTATCTTGTAAAGAAGAACTTGCTACGTATAAATGTGGATATGCGAGAATTTCTAAATTTGGCACTCCATTTCGATAACGTCATCATAATTTTCAACACAAACATCATCGTCATAATAGTCTTATTTCAATTCCAATAAAAAAAATACCTGATGTAGGGTGTATTATCCGGCACATGAAACTTGGCTCCTATATCGAAATCATGTACCTCCCTTTTAATAGGAGGAGTCACACCTTGAAGTTCCAATGCCATTTGCCAAAATGCTTTATTCAAATCAACCTTGTCAAAATCTCCTTCGAAATATTTCCATCTATACTCATCAATAAGTAGCGAAAAAGGAATCTGCGGAATTTTGTTTAAAGCTTGTTTTAGCAGTAATATATCATCGGTTGCTATTTCGAAATGGTTGTCATCTCCTTCCAAATAGGTTTCTTCATTTTTGCTTTCTGGAGCATTTGGTGCTATACTGTATAGTAAGGTATCATTAATAAGTCCCAATCGGTAGAGGTGCTGTGGTGCCATAACTCCGTACATGATTGTGTCTCCTATTGCTTCATGGAATGCCGTGTTGGCTTGCTGAAAAAACGGTAAATAAGTACAAGTGTAAGTACAAAGCAATGTCTCATTTGCCTTAAAATTAAACTTTCTTTATTAGTTGCTGAAAGTGATCTTAATAACTAAGAGCAGTTAGAATTATCACTTATTAAGATATTGTTGAAATCTCAGAGACTTCTTAAAGCTATGTGCTAAGCTAAGCTTATAAAAACATTTTTTTTTTTATTAATTTGCCCCATCGGGCAGGCTAAAGCTGTAAAGCCATACTGCCTTGTCTTAAGTGTTATTTCTGCTGCCTCTTAGCTATAGTTATGGTCAAAGTCCAGTCTTAGTCAAGTCCAGTCCGTGTCAGTTAAGTCCAGTCATGCTTTAGTAAAGTAGTGGCGACTTTACTATAAAACTTCGATGGAGTGTTGGAAGCAACACAAAAACTCATGATTCACCACATTATATCATTTTCCCACACTCACGCTCGTAATTCGGCACATTATGAATAAAACAACACCATTTTTATGCATAAACACTCGACAAAACACTAATTTTGGAAAAAAAATACAACGGAGCGACACGACTCTTCCCGCGTTCCCGCCAAAACTCTCTTATAAAAACAATATTTTTTTTATGCCATAGATAGTCATCAAGCATATCGGATGCTATATGGTAATCAATCACTTGAACTGCACAAAGGTTGCATTGAATCCCAGGTTGTCTACATTTATTACATTTGGTATGGTTTTATTAAATCAATCTGAGATTAAACCGTTAAGTAAATTTCGCATCCAATAGTTTTTTTTATTTTTTATGGTTAAAAAGCTAGGTATTTTAACCCGTTAAGTAACGTTATGGTCAAACATGTTGAACACTGTTGCCTGCAATGGGATTAGACTCTCAATTGAGGCTCCCAACACATTTTCAGGTGCTCTATAGTTTTTCTCGTGCGGTATTAAGCCAGCTGAGTAATATATAGTACAATACTCATCGGTATCTCAATACTCGTACTGTTGACTACCATAAACTTAAATAAATAATTAAAGAAACTTACCCTAAACAAAGCCGGTTGGTGTTCATATGCCATGTAATATTGTATATGACCTAATTCATGATGCAATACATAGAAATCTTCTTTTGTAGTATCTGAGCAATAAATTAGCCTGTAATACAAATAAATAATAATATAACAAACTTTTTTATAAGTACGCAGCATTTGCAGGGGATCTTGGTATGTGTTCAGCAGTATCAGATGTTCTGTCACCAAACAACAGTGTATAAAGATATAAATAAATAAATAATAAATATCGTAGGACTATACACACAGCGCCATCTGGCCCCAAACTAAGCAGAGCTTGTGTGATGGAAGTCAGATAACTGATAGAATACATAAATACTTTTTTTCTTGTAAATACATACTTATAATACATACAGAACACCCAGACACAGAACAAACATATGTTTATTCACAAAATGATTGCCCTGAGTGGGAATCGAACCCATGCCCTCCAGCTCTCAAGGTAGATATACTACCAATGAGCCAACGGGGTTGTCAGTATAGCGTTCCTGTTTGAAAGGTACAGCTACAGGACTAAAGAAACATGGAGGTTTTGGCAGGAAAGCAAAGTAAAATCGCAATCGTACGAATCATAGACGAAGCAAGACAAAATGTGGTTGATAGCGAAATGAGAAGAAAGAAATGTGGTTGATAGCGACATTTTTACTCCACTAAGTCCAACTCCGTGTATTGGACTATAGAATAGAATACAACTATACACCAAACATATTTATTAAGAAAAAAACAAATACAACATAGATTAATACATATATTGCGTTCGGCGGTGACGATTCCTTCCAGATTTTTGTATATGGTTGACAGGCTTGGTGTTTGACCATAGCTCACCTGATGTTAAGTGACGGTGTGGTCGAAGATGGTAAAGCACACCAAGCCTGGAATGGGCCTGGCTCTCCAGTGACGCTGCCCGAACACACCGTTAGAAGCTTGGCGGCAGATTTTCAGCGTGAGGGTAGTTAGCCAGCCGAGTACTAGTAAGCACCCTACCACCATGCAAAATAACCTTTGATAGATAACCTTTTGAAGTATGTATTTTATTTAAATAAAATGACAAAACAGACGTGAATAAAATATGCATACACAAAAATATACTATAAATTGAAAATACATACTTATACAAGACCTATAGTTATCACTTGAAGAACTAAACCAAGGTCGCATTATTTTCTGGCAACAAATTAATATAAATAAATAAATCTCGGAGTACTATACACACAGCGCCATCTGGCCCCAAACTAAGCAGAGCTTGTGTGATGGAAGTCAGGTAACTGATAGAATACATAAATACTTTTTTTTTGTAAATATATACTTATAATACATACAGAACACCCAGACACAGAACAAACATTTGTTTATTTTCATAATGTTTGCCCTGAGTGGGAATCGAACCCACGCCCTACAGCTCTCAAGGCAGATATATTACCAATGAGCCAACGGGGCTGTCAAAATAAATACATACTTTATAATTAATTTGACATTATTTTGTATTTGTTGTACAAACCTAAAATCGTTCTTTCTGAACATATCCGCCGCTGTGCCGTGGCATCTCGTTTTGTTATTGCCCTTTGAGAACAGGGATTTTTTCCAAAACGAGTCCACCATTGGAGGAAGACCAAGAGACTGATAAAAATCTTCCGCTCTTTTTACCTGAAATATTACAATGGTAAATGTAGTGGACACGACCGTGTATTTTTTGAGCCTACTCTTAGTATGTCTTGATTTAATTTAAGCGTGCGCGCGTCGTACTCTACTTTGACTCCTTGAAAAAGGTCATCGGATGTGACCGAAACTATAGACGGAGTATCCAACCTAATCGAACGTGAGTCCATAATCCCACTAATATTATAACTGTGAAAGTTTGGATGTATGGATGGATGGATAGATGGATGTTTGTTACTCTTTCACGCAAAAACTAGAGAACGGATTTTGGTGAAATTTGGTATGAAGGTAGCTGAGACCCTGGATTAACAGACAGGCTACTGTAGCGGGTAAAACCGCGGGGTGTCGCTAGTCCCGTATAAATGACACAAAAACGGTAGAAGACATCATAATTTATAAACTTACCATATGATGTACTGTCCAGTTTAGTTTTTTAATGCTTTGATCTAAATTTATAGTCTTTGGTACAATCAAATCAGATATCGGCTCCCAGTTTTGTGACCAGAGATTGCCTGAAACATACGGAATGTTACATAAATGAAAAGGCAACCATTCTTTACTTAGTATTTGAACACAATTATTTATAGTTCTAGGATCATTGTACCTAATAGAATGTACAGTTGTAGGTAATATGTAATTTTTAAAATTACGCGATTTCAACACATTTTCTTTTATCGTGCACAAAATATTATAAGATTAATGGTTTTTTTTTAATGTATAAAATAATGCGACGAACGAAACGGTCTCCTAATGGTAAGAGATAGCGCCTGTCCATGACCATTGCAGCGATACACAGAACTTTGAGTAAAAAAGCATCACTGCTTTGGCGCTCATTACTTTGAGACTTTCGATGGTTAGTCTCAACAGCCCAGTAATTTCGCTAGCTGCAGTACCCTTCGAACCGGAACACAGTAATGTTTACACACTACTGCTTAGCGGCAGAATAACTGGTACTGCGGTGGTACCTACCTCGACAACCTCCTGCTAAGGAGATCTTCCACCAAGTGAAATTAGTTTTGTTTACTGCATTTTGGCTATTTATATACATATGAGCATGACCGAAACGTCGAGGTAAATTTCATTGTAAGTAGTAGTAGTAGTAGTAGTAGTAGTAGTAGTAAAAAACAAAACTAATTTCATAGTATTTTGTGTGCGATTATGTCCCGGTGATAAACATAATCGGTCGTCTAGGTAGGTACCTACCGCTCGGTCGTCTAGGTAGGTACCTACCGCTCGGTCGTCTAGATAGGTACCGATTCACGTCAAAAATTTAATAAGTTTACCAAGCAAATGAGCCGGTATAGGCCCAGTTTCTGGTACAATGTCCCCGTACTCTTTCCTGAGGAAGAATCTGGCGACACCATGCAGTAGGTTATATAGCGGTTTGATATTTTCGTACAGGCGTCTGCAAGTCTCACGGATATCGACCACCTCTAATTCATCTCTCCATACTTCTCCAATATCTCTGTAACCTGATAAATAGTGTAAATTAACATTACGCCTGTACATCTGTTTGCTCGCTTAGGTACAATACAAAGTACAATATGAGTGTCTTCAAATCAAGAGTAAACAGGTTCCTTCTAGGTGAGCGTGTTCCATCTTAGACCGCATCGATGCTTCACATCAGGCAGGATGTGGTCAAGCGCGAACCTATTCAATGTAAAAAAACGGTCTTCTAAAAGTAAACTACAATGGGGGGTAGGTTTAAACCGGGGCAATAGACTACAGAGTGCAAATGCTTACCTATCATACATGATGCGATATGATTTGTAGCGATGATAGCTCAGTGTTTAGCGTTTTGGCGGAATTATCGCGTAACAAACATTAAAAAAAAAGTAAAAAAGATACAGTCGAATTGAGAACCTCCTCTTTTTTGAGTCGGTTAAAAATGCTGGGACGCCCCGGTACTACAAAAAAGTCACTAGAAAAATATTTTACCAAAGGGTTGTATTATATTCTCTTGCAATTTCTTTTACTGTTTGACAGGCTAAATTTTGACCAAAGCGCACCATATCTTGAGTGACGGTGTGCGTGCTAAACACACCTTATAGCGATGATAGCTCAGTGGTTAGCGCGGTCGGTTCGCATGCCGACGGGCGCGGGTTCAAACCCCAACAATGAGTTTGAGCTGCCGGTGAAGGAAGACATCGTGAGGAAACCATTAATTTGAAAATCTGCCGCCGAGCACCTAACAGTGTGTTCCGGCAGCCTTACTTGAGAGCCAGTTCCATTCCAGGCTAGGTGTGCTTTACCATCTTCAACCACACCTTCACTTAACATCAGGTGAGCTGTGCTCAGAAACTAGCCTGTCAACCATAAAAAAACTATTTTTTTTTCATTTATTTTTTTAGCCCACTTTGTCCCACTGCTGGGCAAAGGCCTCTCTCCCTCCCTTCCACGCCTCTCTGCTATGTGCTATTGAGGTCCACTCCTTGTTGTGGGCATCGAGCTCATCTTTCCCAAAAAAACTAAATTCTAGAAATTATATTCACTATCGTTCGTAACGTAGACTTTCAAATGTATGATTTATCAAGATTTACCATTACGTCTAGCAGCTACATTTTCAACTCTAACCAATTCCTGATAAGGCTCCTTAATAGGCGGCCCGACTTTCTCTCTCCACACACTCCAAAGCCATTTTAACAGTTCTTCATCCCTCGAAAACGCCATCAAATTCTGGAAATCGTCTTCTCCTTTCAAGCACAGGACTTCATTCCCTTCTATGTCTGTCGCGGCTTCTTTATAAAACATCGCTGAATCCTCCCAGTTAAGATAAACGTTAACATATTTTAAATAATTCACGATAGCACTTTCGACTTCAGTTAAATTTGATAGTGAAACAATCCTTTCTGTTGGAATACATATTTCGGCTTCGTTGTATATTGATTGTAAATCTTCATAGATATCACTGACGAGTCTGAAAAATATTGTAGCATGTAATGAAACAAAGCTCCGGACCAGCAGTTCGTAATAGTATGCAGCGATGATAGCTCAGTGGTTAGCGCGGTCGGTTCGCATGCAAAATTGGATATTAGATAGATAGATAGACATAACTCTTTATTGTGCACATCATAAATAGAAAAGAGTCCAGAGAACAAAAAACCTTACTAACTAGTGCTACTAGTGGCGGCCTTATCGCTAACAGCGATCTCTTCCAGGCAACCAAGAAAAGAAAAAGACGATAGAAAACATAAGAAACAGACGGGAGATGTAGCACTAATAAGAAAAAAAAATTAAACATATAGTAAGTATATAAAAATAATCATATATAAATGTATGTAATGTATATAGTAAAGTATTAGTTGTTTTTATATTTTTTTAATAATACGAGAAAAATCTTAACGTACTCAATTTTTTTCAATTTTAAAATATCTTTATTTGTCTGAAAGTATATAAATTGTACAATTATTAGTGTAAGTTAACAAAACCTAGTAAGCACATAAAATATTTACAAAATTAGCCGTTTATCGAGCACGCAGGCTCTCAATAAACTAAAAATAATAATTGTAGAAAAAATGAAAGAAACAATGAGGTTGGAGAAGATTAGTTATAAATGTTTTGCTACGTAAGCTTTAGTATTTAGCATTCCGTTCGGTAAAATGAGATTATTTAAACGCACTGCTCCAATAAAACGGCGAAGTTTCGGAGTAAACGAAAATGTCATCGATGTAAACTATTTTTAGATTTTTTTAAAACAGTTTGATCGATTTCAATAAAAATATTATGAGACCGATCATCTTTGAAGTATGATCTACCAAGAAAAAAAGGATCATTAAAATCGATTCATAATTGGCGGAATTATCGCGTAACAAAAAAAAATACTGTCTGTCTACTGTCTTAGCAGGAGATCGTCTAGGTAGGTACCACCGCAGTACCAGTTATTCTGCCGCTAAGCAGTAGTGTGTAAACATTATGCGTTCCGGTTTGAAGGGTATTGCAGCTAGCGAAATTACTGGGCTGTTGAGACTAACCATCGAAAATCTCAAAGTAATGAGCGTCAAAGCAGCGATGCCCTGGACTTTGTTTTGTTACTCAAAGTTCTGTGTATCGCTGCAATGATCATAGACAGGCGTTATCTCTTACCATCAGGAGAGCGTCTCGTTCGTCTCATTACTTTTTACATCAAAAAAAGAAAAGAACCGAGAGAACCTCCTCTTATTTGAAAAATCAAAGTTAGACACGCACTAACCAGCGTAAACGCCATATTTTTGCTACGTTAAATGTAACCCTATTTTTCACAACATTAGCACTACAGATCTACTACAGTTACAAATATACGTACAAAATATTCGAAACATATTTAGTCTAAGATTTAACTGACCTGGCTTCCTTGTAAGTATATTCCGGCCCCCTGCACAATAGATACTTTTGCCTAATCTGAGTTCCATTAAACATATGATAGTTTTGCAATCTTTCCAATTTCTCACAAGAACTGCGTACCCATTCTATATTTTCTTTCTGAAGTGTAGCCGATTTATAAGCTAAGTCAGTATTACCAGGGTCAACTGATAATTCCCACGCAATTTCAGCCCCTATTGCGTTGAAATTTCCCACCTTTTTATTGATCCTCTCGAAAACCTCTTTGATGTCTTGACATTGGTACACTTTGAAAGTACTGAAGACTATTAATGCTAGAATTATATTCATTTTGGTTCTATGTATGTGTATGGTCGATTTTATTCATTTTTATCTTGATATAAGTCCTGCGGAAAGAACAGATGTGAAAGTTATTGTAATTTTTTATGCCAGTGGTGGCAAACAAGCAGATGGGATGCCTGAAGATTCTTTTTAATTCTAGACAGGGTAGGTGTTGGCCACAGCTCAACTGATGTTGAGTGACGGTGTGGTCAAAGATAGTAAGCACACGGCAGGTTTTCAACTTGAGGGTGGTAGCTAGCCAGCCGAGTACTAGAAAGTACACTACCACCATGGTTTCCTCACGATGTTTTCCTTCACCGGTAGCTCAAGCTCATTGTTGGGGTTTGGGAACCGACCGCGTTAACCACTTACAAATTATTTAGTAAAATAAATAAATGTCGTTGGACCATTACACACAGCGCCATCTAACCCCAAACTAAGCAAAGCTTGTACTATGGAAGTCAGATAACTGATAGAATACTTAAATAGTTTTTTTTTTGCAAATACATACTTATAATACAAACAGAACACCGAGACACAGAACAAACATTTGTGTATTCACAAAATGTTTGCCCTAAGTGGGAATCGAACCCACGCCCTGGAGCTCTTGGCTCAGACATAAATAATAAATAAATATCATAGGACATTACACACAGCGCCATCTGACCCCAAACTAAGCAAAGTTTGTGCTATGGAAGACAGATAGCTGATAGAATACTTAGTTTTTTTGTTGTTGTAAATACATACCCACTACATACATGACAGCCCTGTTGGCTCATTGGTAGCATGTCTGCTTCAAGAGCTGTGGGGTGTGGGTTCGATTCCCACCTAGGACAAGCATTTTGTGATATAAAACCAAATGTTTGTTCTGTGTCTGGGTGTACTGTACGAGTATGTATTATAAGTATGTATTTACAAAAAAAAAAAAATTAAGTATTCTATCAGTTATCTGACTCCCATAGTACAAGCTTTGCTTAGTTTGGGGTCAGATGGCGCTGTGTGTAATGTCCTGCGATATTTATTATTATTATTATTATTAAAATACCTATAATACACACAGTACACCCAGACACAGAACAAACATTCGTTTATATCATAAAATGTTTGTCCTGGATAGGAATCGAACCCACGCCCTTCAGCTCTTGGAGCAGACATACCACCAATGAACCAACAGGGCTGTCAAATAAGACTCATAATTATTACTTTCTATACCGACGTTTTATGCGAAATCGTGAACCGATTCGATTCTGCGTCGCGTCACAGAAATGAAAATGATCGAATGAGATTCGATGTTTACGAAGTCAACGAAATGTATTTAAGATTCCTCCGAAAATGGTCAATGCAAACAATACTGAGGATTTGTCCAGGAGCCAAAAGCTTTTGATGAAATTAAACAATTACGGTACATTGACGAATTTCAACGGAGAAATTCAAGGGAAAGCTGTCTTAATTTTATTTATCCGACTCTGTTTTAGGGTTTGGTATACGAAGGGCATCAAACGAGACCGTGTCAGATGGCGCTGTGTGTCCTGGGTGGGAATCGACCCACGCCCTTCAGCTCTTGAAGCACATTCTACCACTGAACCAACAAGGCTGTCAATGGCCTAGCTTGTCAAACATTTAAAAAAAACTCTTGTAAAAATTTCCCCATCGACAACAAAAAAGGTAGGTAGGCTGTATCAATTAGGGGTAAGTGCCATCTATTAGGTATACATACAGTCAATACGAGATTAAATCACGGTGTCAGAGAGAATTCTCTTTAACACCCACAGAGCTTTTTAATCTAACCTGTCGCTCATTAGAACCCACTTAGTTTAGCATGTTTTTTTTTTTATACATAATAGGTTCGCGTTTGACTACACCCTGCCTGATGTTAAGCAGGATGCAGTCCAAGATGAAGCACGCTTACCTAGAAAAAAACCTGTTTACTCTAGATTTGAAGACACCCAAATTGTACTTCACGGGAAAAACAGACGCCGGCAGAGTTCCACATCCTCGCTGTGCGTATGAAGAACGTGGAATCGAAGCGCTTAGTCCGTACGTGGGGAATGTCCACTATGTATGGATGGCGCTTAGGCCTAGTCTGCCTTGCCGTCCGGTAATAGAAAGGGGCTGGCGGAACCAAATTGTGCAATTCCGTGGCACACTCCCCGAAATGTATCCGATAGAAGACAGACAAGCAAGCAACTTTACTTTATGTTTCTGTGTGTACCAATAACTTTTCTATGGCCTTAGGCTCACTGTGATTATGTTAATTCTAATTGTACTTGGAGTTGCAAAACAATGTCCATGACATCGCTGCCTAGGCGCTCATTACTTTGAGAATTTTGACGGTTAATCCCAACAGCCCAGTAATTTCGTTAGCTGCAGTACCCTTCAAACCGAAACACTATGTTTAAACACTACTGCTTGGGTACTGCGAGGGCACCTACCTAGACGAACTCCTGCTAAGGAAATCTATCACCAAGTAAGTTATGAAAAGGGATTGCTGATTACTAAGTACCAACTATGTAATTTTCAAGAAGTGAATTTGCGAGTTTTCATTACTGTGTTCCTGTTTGAAGGGTACTCCAGCTAGCGTAATTACTGGGCTGTTGAGACTAGCCATCGAAATTCTCAAAGTAATGAGTACCAAGGCAGCGATGCCTTGGACTTTGTTTCGTAACTCCCAAGTTCTGTGTATCGCTGCAATGGTCTTGGTCTGGCGTTAACTCTTACCATCAGGAGAGCGTCTCGTCCGTATTATTAATATTAAAAAAAAAATCATTTTCCTATAGTTAAATAAATAAATCTTGGAAACTCAGTGTTTTACATAGTTCAAAGTAATAAGTAATCGCTTTCCGTCATTTTTTCTGTAGTTTATGTAATAAATAAATCTCGTAAACTCATATACATATTATATTATTCTAGTTCGATATTGATCGCATCGGGTCGCTACATAGTTTAAACGATTTAAACTACCAGTAAACTTGGCATCTACGCGAGCGATGACGAGCAAGTTGTGAGTTATCTGTCATCCTTGCAAGGTAAAGTTGAATCAGAAAGTTTTTGGCGGGAACGCGGGAAGAGTCGTGTCACCCCGTTGCATTTTTTGCCGAAACAAGTGTTTTGTCGAGTGTTTATGCATAAAAATGATGGTGTTTTATTCATAAAGTGCCGAATCACGAGCGCGAGTATGGGAAAATGATATAATGTGGTAAAACATGACTTTTCGTGTTGCTTCCAAAACTACTTTACTAAAGCATGACTGGACTTGACTGACACGGACTGTACTTGACTAAGATTGGACTTTGACTGTAACTATAGCTTCGAGGCAAACTATTTAACTTTTAAAACTTAAAAATATGAAACACTTGACACAGGCAAATGCTCAAAATGCAACGCCAAACCCGAAGAAAAAAAAAAGTTGGATCAACAAGGCAATTCCTGCAACATGCAGGTTCTATTTTGCTACAAAACGTATCTTATCGTCTCGTGAAGGGTTCTTGCGGTTTATCCGATAATTTTCGTTCATTAAAACGTTATCCGTCCCCTGACACACTCCATTTGTGCCGATTACACGATTCACAGTATCAGATAGTCTATCGCCAAGCAGTAGTGTGTAAACACAACTGTGTTCCGGTTTAAAAGATTTAGCAACTTTATTGAGACTATGACAGATTGGACAGGCGTTATCTACTATTATTATGAAAGGAGCGTTTCGTTTGTCCCATTACTTTAAAATATAAAATCTGTCCCCATTTAAAAATAGATATACCGTACAGAAGAAGACGGGTTTTAGTTTTGCAAACAATATCATGTTTACTATTCGGCCCACCTTTTTCGAAGATGGTATGTTTTAGATTATAAAACAAAATTATTTCAAAATCACTGTATAAAACAACAAAATTTATACAAAAATACTTCTCATTTCGAGTTAATTTTTATATAAATAATTAACAAATAATTAATATCGTAGGACATTACACACAGCGCCATCTTTTTTTTATGTAAAAAGTAATGTGTCGAACGAGACACTCTGCTGATGGTAAGAGATAACGCCTGTCCATGACCATTGCAGCGATACACAGAACTTTGAGTAACAAAACAAAGTCCAGGGCATCGCTGCTTTGGCGCTCATTACTTTGAGACTTTCGATGGTTAGTCTCAACAGCCCTGACTGACTAAGAAAAACTAAGCATAGCTTGTACTATGGAGGACAAATAACTGAATACTTAAATACTGTTTTTTGTAAATACATACTTATAATAAATACAGAACACACAGACGCAGAACAAACATTTTGATTATTGAAGTTATCTATAGTTTTGTTTAATGTTTGACAGGTTAGGTGTTTGACCACAGCTCACCTCATGCTAAGTGACGGTGTGGTCGAAGATCGTAAACACACCTAGCCTAGAATGGAATGTGAGATGTTGCTGATGATAATATAAAATTATATTTATACGTCAGATATGTAAGTAGGTATTATAGTTTAAAATATACTTAAGTTTCAATTGACACACGTACAAAACTGACTCTGACTGCCCCGTTATCTCATTCGAGCTTTAAGAGCTGCAGGGCGTGGGTTCGATTCCCACCAGAAAATATATTTATGTGACGACATATAGGTACTTTTTTTAAAATTTAAATATTATGTTTACTATTAACTAGCTGAAAGTTCGGTTCTTCGTACCTGGTGCTGTAGAGGTTGACCTTTGCCCTCGTATATATATATATATAAATATAAATTACTCGAAGTATCACGACCATTAAAAAAAATTAAAAAAATTAGCTAAATCAGTTCAGGTTTTCTCAAGTTATACTTACTACGTTATTTTTATTAAATATACTACAAAACCATATAATTAATAACTAGACCTAAGCTAGGGCTATTCTATAAAAAAACGAATAAATTAAGTATAAAGAATGAATCCGTGCGTAAAATACAAACATTTTAAATTATATTTTGCTATATTTTGCACAACGAAAGCTTAGTTGCATTTTTCTCAACCCGAGTTTTCCATTCATACAAATTGTATGTCTTTCTTATTATATATAATAAATGTCTTTACATTTAAAATGATTAAAACAAAAGATAAACCATAAAGTTAGACACTTACCTGCTTTCACAATCTCCTGAAGCGTTCAGGATCAACGCTACGCGATCACTGAATTTTCGAGCTTCCTCTATTCATAGATATACTGCGTGTAAAGTTGATGCCGCACTACACGGGAGATGTATGAGCTATACAAGGGAGTTTTGGCGGGAATGCGGAAAGAGTCGTGTCGCACCGTTGTATATTTTTTCTAAAACTAGTGTTTGTTCGAGTGTTTTTGCATAAAAAGGGTGGTATTTTATTCATAAAGTGCCGAATCACAAACGCGAGTGTGGAAAAATGATATAATTTGGTGAAACATGATTTTCCGTGTTACTTCCAAAACTCTATCGAAGCTTATAGTAAAGTAGCCACTACTTTACTAAAGCATGACTAGACTTGACCAAGACTGGACTTCGACTATAACAGACTATAGCTACAAGGCAATATATTTAATTTATGAAACTTGAACGTATAAAACACTTGACACTGGCAAATGCTCAAAATGCGACGCCAAAATCAAAGAAAAAGAAGCCATATACGCTATAACTACTCTAACATAAAGAAAACAACCTCTCAGGAAAAGTAATTAAAAAGAATGTTGTTGGCTAATTTAACAATAAAGATTAGCATACTTGTTAGTTTTGAATTGTATAAAATTGTAACATAAGGTATAGAATATTGTACATAATTATATTTTGTGATATTATTATATCTACTTGTATATTTTTAGTAATTAACATTTCTTTTCGTACGTACTTGTAAACTTATCTGATCTGATTTTAGTCCTTTTATGTTGTTGTTTGTTTCGTTTTATGTTATAATATTTAATATTGTTTCCCCGTTTTTTGTTAGTTAAAAACATTAAAACTTGAGAATTGGCACAATGCACGAATGTGCCATAGCCGAAGAAAAAAAGAAAAAAATATATAGATTAGCATTTTAATTATTGTAGCTAACTGTGACAGAAAAAGTTTTGGGTTTTTTTGGTGGGAACGTAAAAAAGTCATGTCGCATTATTTATTTTCTCAGATTAAAAACTTTTACTTTTGACTTTTTCGAGAGTTTATCTTTTATTCAAAAAGTACTGAATTACGGGTGCGGATGTGGAGAAGTGGTAAAATGTACAACACCACTACTTTACAAGGACACCTAGTACGACTTACTTTGTGACTTTAACTACGACTTATTTGTTACTTTATCGACTTGAAAATATAGATAGACAGTTAGATTTAAAATTTAGTTTTCGCTTTTGCATTTTAATTTTTGAGAGAATTACATAAACGACACTAAAATAAAATTAAAAAAAAAATATCGTTTTTTTTATAGTAAGGTACACTAATCATTGACCAAATAAATAATAATATACAAATTTACAATTTCAAAAATCAAACTCCATGTTAACTACGAATGTTTAATGTTAATGTTTAATGTTTTTAGACTAAGTTTTTTGTATACATTTTGTAAATAGTATAATTTTTGCAATAGTTTATTATGTACTCATGAATATCCTTTCAGCTTACTATCTTTCCGCGTGACCCTGTATAATTGTAGGTGTATGGATTCCCTTAAGGAGGTGTGTAATTGGAGTCAATATATATACTTATATCAAGCATATTTGGGCAAAATTCTCTTGTGGAAAGTTAAACTTTAGCCCTCTCATAATAAATGTCAGAGTTAGCCAGTTTCAAGTCGAAACACGAAAATGGAAACATGAGGGTTTACTTGGTGGTAGATCTTCTAAGCAGGAGCTCGTTTAGGTAGGTATTACCGCAGTACCAGATATTCTACTGCTAAGCTGTAGTGTGTGAACATTACTGTGTTCCGATTTGAAAGGTACTGCAGCTAGCGAAGTTACAGGGCTGTTGAGACTAACCATCGAAAGTCTCAAAGTAATGAGCGCCAAAGCAGCGATATCCTGGACTTTTTTTTAAATATCGTAGGACATTACACAGAGCGCCATCTGAGTCCAAACTTACCAAAGCTTGTACTATGGAAGTCAGTAGTATGGAAGTCACTGATAGAGTACTTAAACACTTTTTTTTTTGTAAAAACATACTTATAATACATACAGAATACCCAGACACAGAACAAACATTTGTTTATACCACAAAATTGTCCTGGGTGAGAACTGAACCCACGCCTTTCGGTTCTTGAAGCCGACATACTACCAATAAAAAAAAAATCTTTGTTTTGCTGTTCCATGTTATTGTGTATCGCTGCAATGGTCATGGGCATGCTTTATCTTTACCAGCAGGAGAGAGTATCGTTCGTCTCATTATTTTACCTAAGTAGGAACATAAAAAAAAAATTACAAACGTCATACATATTCATTCAAATTAAATAGGTATTATATTTACTCTATGTCCCTGGCCAAAGGACTTCGCCCTGCCCATCTTTTCATTTGATATTATTTCATTAGCCGAGTTATTATTCTTTGGCCCTTAGGCAGTTTGCTGGAAATTAAAAAAAAATACAACGTAGAGAAGCCTAAAAAAATATGTAGAAAAGTTTTCTTTGTTTTCTGAGGGTTGGAACATTACAAGAGACACCGTTTTATGATTGATGTTCTGAAACAGGAACTAAACGGTTCGATTCAACTTTCATCATACGCATCACTAACCAATGGCATTTGTTTCCCGATAGATATAATTTAGGAGCCCTCTAATCGCGAGTGAAATTACTATAAACCCTCAACAATGAGCTTGAGCTGCCGGTGAAGGAAAACATCGCGATGAAACCATAGCATGGTGGTAGGGTATTTTCTAGTAGGTACTCTAGTACTAGCCTGAAATGGAACTGGCTCTTGAATGAGGCTGCCGGAACACACCGTTAAATACTTGGCGGCAGATTTTCAACTTGAAGGTGGTAGCTAGCCAGCCGAGTACCTACTATAGAAAGTATCCAACCATGCTATATTGTTTCCGTTTGAAATACTCGTCAATGTCATAAAACAAGGTCTCTAGCAGCCAAGATCTTAACTTGGTTCTGAAGCACGCGGTGGAAGCTGTATCCCGTACGGAGGCGGGTACGCGGTTGTAGACCGCGGGCCCCAAAATGTATACCGACCTCTCCGACTTGACGAGCCGGTGTGACGATGTAACAATGAAAGTCAAAGTCAAAGTCAAAGTCAAAAGTTTTATTTACATGACAATAGTGTAAAAGGTCTTAATAGTTATAGTTAGCGTGTAATCCATTTTATCATTGAAATATTACTTCATTCTTGCAGTCCCACTGGTTTAGGACGCTAGGTCATACATAGTTCGGGGCGAACGACTAGTAACACTATCTGTGTGGGCACAGCTTCAGGGACGAGGATAAGCTTCGCTCCGGGCGGTCAAGTCCCAGTCCATCTTAATTCCAAACGCAATGAAACGAATCCGCACGCTCCGGTCCTACTCCGAAACGTTCGGGATAACTGAGTAATATTTTGTAGTGTAGTGTCAGTGGTTAACATGAGGTCAAGGCCCAACTCAAAATCCAAAAATAAACTGCATGGTAGGACACTTTCTAGTAGCTGCTCAATTTGTTATCTACCACCTATTTGTCGCTTGTTTGTACATAGATGTATTCTCTTTATACAAATATTTATTTTATATTCAAATAATATTAATTTTATATACACCACTATTTTGTAATTACTAGAAAAAAAAATGGCGTTATCTACTACTATAATTGAAACCATTTGTGAAAAAAAAAACTTGAAAATGATTATCGTAAAAAAAGGATGTCGTAAAATTATCTTCAAAAAAGGTGATTATTCTACCCGCAGGCATTTCCTAAACCTAGTCCGTCGCAATTTCGTTCATAAATCACGTGGCAAGCTCGTTCGACTGGATCGGGAGGCCTCGGTCACGATAGTGCGTTAAAGAATGAAAATGTTTTAGCAATATTTTAGTAAAAGCCGCCATTGGTTACCGTCAGATAGTCCGTATTATATATTATATTCTGTATTCCGTTTTTAGACCGAACGCGTAAAAACCATGTTGATTTTCATCGCATAGTTTTTTTTACAAAAACTTGCAATGTTTATTGTTTGTTTATTCATAAAGTGCCGAATTATAAGCGCTAGTGTAAAAAAAAAAAGGTATAATTATGTTTTTTAAAAGTCTGACGTTTCGTTTTTTGTTTTCAAACCTCCAACGAAGCTTCCAAAGTCTCCACTACTTTACTAAGGCATGACTAGACTCGATCGTAAATAACTCCATGTCACTTGATTTCTCTTAATATACTTGAAAATTTCCAAAATACTTAACACTGGCCAATGTACAAACTTCAACGCCAAAAACGAAAAAAATTAAATCTTAAAAAAATGTACCGTTATCATCAATAAAATAAAATCTTTGTATTCATACACATACTTAACAGTAAAAATGACTTCATACAATTAATTAGTTATCAAAGTAACTTTTCAATTTTATTTTTCTTTTGTTTTCGGAATACAAAGCTTTCACAGTAGCGCGAGCGGCCCACAAAACACGGTTCTTTTCAATAAGAAATAGCTTTGTTTCTGTCGCCAATTACAATGTTTGCGTCCCTCGGATTTGCACAGAGTAAGTAAGCAACAGAGAGACGAACAACAAAACTTTTGTAATTACTTAACTACAACTGTAATTATAACTTTTGCGACTTGAACTCGTAAAGATGGAAAAATAGAATCGTTCTTAGCATGAGGTTATCTAGATAGGCAATACCGCTATCATATATTCTGACAGTAGTAAAAGCTCAGTGAGTTACCGCGGTTTCGTCAAAAGGCGTGGGTACTCGTCAATCTAATTACCACGAGAGTTGAGAATCTGCAGTAAGGCTACCGGAACATTACTTTTGACCACACCGTCACTTAACATCAGGTGAGGCTGTGGTCAAACACCTAGCCTGTCAACCATAAAAAAACATTGAGATAAAAACGTAAACATAGACATACTAGTGTTATACTTTCAATACTTACATTTTGAAACGCTTTATAAGTATTTTTAAACGACTCAAAAAAGGAGGAGATTCACAATTCGACTATTTTTTTTTTTTTTTTTTTATTAACTTAAAACTTACAGATTAACTTACTTTTTATGTTTTTTACGCGATAATTCCGCCAATTATGATTCGATCATACTTCAGAGGTGGTCCCAGATATATTTTACTAAAATCGATCAAGCAGTTTTTAAAAAAGCTAAAAATTGTACACATCGATATTTTCGTTGGCTCCGAAAGCTCGCTGTTTCATTGGAGCAGTGCGTTTAGTTGACGTAAGGGTCATGGAGTCGGTTTTTTTTAATTGTAAATTTGTACATTATGTGTAGTGGTATCATCGCTCGGCGGTCAAAGTTCCACTTATTTTAAATTATCAACACTTAATTTTTTGTCTAAGTTGTTTCTCTGTATTCTTTATTCCGAGCGCTTTGTGTGCAGTGGGAGGAGGGAATTGGTTCGATATTAACTTTTTATTTAAAGAACCTGCCTACTAAGGCTGCGTTAGGAATAAAGCTTTGCCTTCCAGTTGGTTAAAAATAATCATCTTTTTTTATGGCAGCGAGAGAAATTCCATTAAAATAGATTTATAAAGCTATCAAGAACATTTATACAGCATGTTTCTCTAGACGACGGACATATTTCATGACGTTATAATTTAGGTTTATATAGTACGAAAAAAAATAAAATAAAAAATATTTACGCCAGCATTAAAAAGATATTGGTGTTCAAATTTTGTCCCGGGACTACAAGACTTACGGTCACCAAAAACAGACGATCAGCTGGCGGCGCGACGCGCCTATCGTTCAAGTAGGCAAGTACAGCGGTCGTCGCCCGCCCGCCCCGCGCCGCGCGCTCGCTCGAGCAGACGCGATGTTTGTATGTACTTATCGGTTAGTTTAGTACAAGTGTAATACGTACCTTTCACCTAAATTTTCCTATTTTCCTTCATACTTCTAAGTGTAACGTCAAAAAGGAAAACTCAACGTCAAGTAGAGTTCATTGAACTTGTTGAGTTAGTACCGACCTAGCTTAGAACAGGCAAAAACATCTAATATCAGCTGTAGCTGTTTCTTGAGACAGTCCAATAGTTCGACTAAACGACGTACACGTATTCGTAATATGACCCGATAATCAAAATAATATCTCGTCTTCAGTAGGTAGGTATTCGCGCGGGATGTAATTTTGTCAAAGTACTCTTGTAGGTTCACTGGAGTCGGCTCGTTTTCCCTTCCTTGATAGGAAGTCGGCACTGTGAACTGTCTGAACATTCGAAGCCGTTGGAATCAGAGCCATCAGAGAATACGATGGGATATGCCTGTTCGGATATGTTTGCCGACGTCTATAGCACCTCTCACACTGTCATTGGCTAAAGCATACACACACACCATAATTATCCCAATACTCTTCGTTGGTGTATTGATAAAAGGCATCGTCACGATGAGCGATAAATAATAATCATCACTCGACGTGAGAGCGGTACGCGGAGCAGCGGCGGCGGGACGGTGCGACGTTCTTATCGCGCTGAACGCAGGTGGCGAACTGACTGCGTGACTTGTTGACCTTGTTGTTGACCCGAGAATCGCACGCACCCCCGCCCGAAACCCCTCAGACGCCGCCGCAGCCTTGCGCCTGCGCCGCGCGCCGTGTAGGCACAGATAGCTTACGCCCGGATTTGTTTATACCTACTAGCATTTGTTATGTGTCTGATTACATTAGTTTGTGGGACAATTTGGTCAAATTGTAAGGTATTGTTTTTATGACGTATTTGAGTCCAGTATCGCTTTCTGAATACCCCCTTGAAATATGTCCGTCGTCTAGAGAAACACCCTATATAATTAGTTGCTGGAAAGTGTAGCAGTGTTGGCAGAATCTAGGTTAGTTTGTAGCAATGGTAGCTCAGTGGTTAGCGTAGTCAGTTCACACCCCAACTATGAGCATCAGCTGCCGGTGAAGGAAAGACATCGTGAGGAAACCACAGCATGGTTGTATTATGTGTTATGTATTATGTTTTTCCTATGAAAAGTAGCCTATGTGCTAATCCAGGGTCTCAGCTACCTCCATACCAAATTTCATCCAAATCTGTTCAGTAGTTTTTGCGTGAAAGAGTAACAAACATCCATTCATCGATCTGAACTTTCACATTTGTAATATTTGTGGGATGGGATTGCAACGCCTTCTAAGCAATAACTGGCAATTTTGCAATACATTTTACATATTGCATTGGTTCGATATTGCATTAAAGATGAAAAATTTATTATACTAAAGCAAAAATTTGCAATACCTATCAAGAAACGTAAAGTGTTCGTAATGTAAAGGAAAGAAAAGCAATGAAAACGCTGTAGGTATTCTTGTTTTTTATTTTCTTTAAAATATGAAATAGATTTAGGTTTGGCCACCAACTCGCCTGATGGAAAGTGATGGTGCGGCCGAGGGTCCGAGCACGTTGTTCTAGAACAGGGCTGTCCAGACAACGGCCCGTTGAAAACCCTCGTTATCATGCGGCCAGCGACGCGCGTTTTAATCTGAAAATAGTTTGTATAAATATATAATCGAATACTTTGTCAAAACATTTATAATGAATATTTGTGTCCATACTGGACATACCGATTATAATTATCGATATGATTGTTAAAGATAAATTAACTAGGAACCAATAAACGTATAAAGAAATAATTACCCTGTATTTTTTTACTTCAAAACTGAAAATATTTTTTTCTGCGGCCCTCCAGCTTTTGTAGTAAATTTAATTAGCCCGCGAAGGTATGTAGTTTGGACAGCCCTGTTCTAGAAGAAATCTATTCACTCTAGCCTTAAAAACGCTCAAATTGTAGTTCATAGGAAACAAAGAATGAGTGAGCCGGCAATGAGTATCATTCATGAGCTGTGCACATAAAGAAAGTAGAGCCGAATCGTTGCCGTACACATACACAAGTCATCATTTCAGCTGTAGGACGACCTGTCCCTGCGTGTTTCCCACAGTGGGCGACGTCCACTAACAGGCTTCCACAAAGACCGATTGGACGATTGATAAAATTAGATCGCGTTAACACGCTACAAAAACTCTACGTTCCAATATTTATATCTTCTTCAGTCTTCCATCAACTTGGATATTTATATAAGCAAAAATGTTCGATGTCTGGTCAAAACCAATTTTGACATGGGAGTTTTGGCGGAAAGGCGATAAAATCATGTATTATGTTTTTAACTTATATTTTCTAGTATTTACGTTTACTTGGACCTTTCATCAAATCTGAGTACGTTTATTTATAGTGTTGTATCCATTTTAAGCTAAGATTTTAAGTGCCGAATGTGACATAAATTATATTTACTTATAATGCTGCTGTGAATCTTTTATGTTATAATGTTACAATTATTGTCCTTGTGTGTCTTCTAAAATGCTATCAAAGCAGCCATTATTTTCCTATGACCTGTGTGATGGGTGATTTTGAGATTTTCACATGATTTTTCATCAAAGAACGTCAAACTGGCAGATTACATAAAGTGCGTTGTCAAAACTAAAGATAAAAAACGAAATGATAATGAAGTTGACAACAAGCAACTACCTGACGTCTTTTTATCTTAATAAAGCTAAATAAATAAAATTGTAAATATTCCTTACTTTAAGTAATAATGCCTTTAATAGTTATTTGCGGTACTCCAGTGAGTGGAAAAACGACAAGAGCTTACGAACTTAAAGAATTCTTACGGAAAAAGCACGACAAATCTGTGGAAATCGTTTCTGAAGATGAAGCTATCGTTAAGCTAGGTTATGAAAAAAACTCCACATATTTGGACTCCCAGAAAGAAAAACGAGTGAGAGGATACCTTAAATCCGAAGTTTTAAGACTCATCAGTAAGGATAAAGTCATCATACTTGACGGGAGCAATTACATCAAAGGTATCAAGATAACAGTTACATTGTAACTTTTTACTGCACAGATCTAAATATTATATGATTGTAATACATGTAAAACTATTAATGGCCAGTACCGGCGTGAGACTAGTACCTACCACTTTTATTTTATATTTTACAGTGACAGTAAGACCTATTTTCGAGATTGCAGTTGACAGGTTATATTATTAAAAATGCTGCTGTCTATATCATTGCAGTCTATTAAACCAAGGTTCCTGATTATTTAGCTCACAAGAAATTACTTGCTAAAAACGCGTAGTTGAAAAATATATGAGCATAATTATTATAATTTACTTTGAGTACTCAAGGTGTATAATATATTTAGTATATTTCCACTTAAAAGTCATTTTGGTTACAACAGTGATGTGGATTTAAATAACAACAACTTTTAAAAATCATGACATGATAGTAATCTCATTTAAAGAAACTGCTGCTCTCTCTCTAAGAGTACTTGAAGAATTCAAGCTAAATTTATGTGGATTTCTTAAGCCAAAGTCAAATTTAAAAAAAACCATGGGTTTGCCGCTACTTAAAACCTTAGAGTTAACTCTGAATTGATTGATTGAGATGTTACTTTGCAGAAGTTCATTTTGAGTGTTCAAGGTATTTAGTGTATTTGTGCTTTTAGGTTGTAGGTATGAATTATACTGTGCATCAAAAGCTTGCAAATCAACACAATGCACTGTCTACACTATCCGCAACCATGATGAAGCTTGGGAAGCCAACAGAAAGAGGATAGACAAGATTGATAATACAAATATCATTGTGGCAGACAAAGATAGCAATATTACTACTGACAGAGACAGCAATATTCCTACTGACATAGATAATAAAGCTATAACAGATTCTCTCGATTTAAATAAAGAATGTGATGGAGAGGAAAATGAGACACAAGATTATAATGAACTGCCATATACTCGGGAAGTTTTTGATGCCTTGACAAAGTTCAGGTAAGTTAACACAATAATAGAAATATTATTAAAAAAATGTAATTTAATACACTCGCAAAAGTTAATTATTTTATTTAATTTAAGATATACATTCCACAAACACAGGGGTCCATGACCTTTGTCAATTTTTTATTTCCTACTAATATTATAAGTTTGGATGTATGGATGTATGGAAAAAAATAAAAGCATTTTAAATTTTTTTTTTCTCGATTGAGACTTAGACTGTTTGGTGCTATTTTTCAACTTGATTTTGTATAAATATAAATTTACAATGTGAGTCATGTTATGACTGGTGCAGGTTTGAAGAACCAAATTCCAACAATAGATGGGATAGTCCACTGTTTACCGTACAGCCAACAGATGAACTCCCGCTGGAAGATGTCTACAAGGTGCTGTTTGAAAAGAAACCTCCACCGCCGAACATGAGTACCCAGAATGTAAGTGTTGCCATTCTGAAACAACTGTTAGATGCTGGCGGCAGATTTCAAGTTGAGGGTGATAGCTAGACAGTTGAGTACTAGAAACTAACCTTGCCACCATGCTATGATTTGCTCACAATGTTTTCCTTCACCGGCAGCTCAAGATCATTGTTGGGGTTTGAACCCACGCCCTTCGGCGTGTGAACCGACCACGCTAACCACTGAGCTATCATCGGTACAAAACGTTACGTTTTCTTTTCCAAATCCTGTTTTTCAAACAATATTTATAAGAGTAATTCTTTAAAAAAATAAATATCTAAACCGTCAAAACACAAGTTGATTTTGAATGTTGAATTTGACAGCCCTGTTGGTTCATTGGTAGTATGTCTGCTCCAAGAGCTAAAGGGTGTGGATTCGATTCCCACCCAGGATAAGCATTTTGTGATATAAACAAATGTTTGTTCTGTGTCTGGGTGTACTGTATGTATTATAAGTATGTATTTACAAAAAAAAGTATTTAAGTATTCTGTCAGTTATCTGTCTTCTATAGCACAAGCTTTGCTTAGGTTGGGGCCAGATGGCGCTGTGTGTAATATCCTTTGATATTTCAAAACTATTAAATAAATGTTATAGTAGCAGTTGATTTCTAATCGAAGACACTAACATCCAAAACTAAACCTATTCAGTTCAATTCTTGATGAATGAATGGCCTTTGCGGAGGTTCTCCACAATTTCGCAAACTAAACCTAATCTCTTTGTGTGACAGACTATTATTCCACATTGGCAAAATTGTGGAGAGAATTTGATTGATTGGTTTTTTTTTAATATGTTAAATGATTTTAAATTTCTTCTTTTCCAGCCGCCACTTAGCTCAAATAACTTTCTTTATGAATTAGACAAATTGACACAATCCATAGCAAAGCATATACTGGACGCAAAACAAATGGACGCGAGCGGTGAATTGAAGTTTCCAGATTACCCCGATTGTATTTTGGGCGCTGGCTTCGTTCAGTTGATAAGTCCACCGAAACTAACTCTGCTTAGGAGACAGTTCCTGAGCTTTGCCAAACTGAATTATGTGAACGATGACTCGAACAAGATTGCTAGATATTTCATTCAGTATTTGAATAAAAGTTTTGCCGATTGATTATTTTTTTTTTACAAATAAGTTTGTGTTTTATTGTCTTCTCGTTCGCGGCTAAGGCCAAATGTGTGGGTGGACTCTACACTCGGACTCAATAGTCATTAAAAAAAAAGTTTCTTCTACTTTGATTTTGGCGGGAACGCGGGAAGAGTCGTGTCGCTCCGTTGTATTTTTTTCCAAAACTAGTGTTTTGTCGAGTGTTTATGCATAAAAATGGTGGTGTTTTATTCATAAAGTGCCGAATCACAAGCGCGAGTGTGGGAAAATGATATAATGTGGTGAAACATGACTTTTCGTGTTGCTTCCAAAACTCCATCGAAGCTTTATAGTAAAGTCGCCACTACTTTACTAAAGCATGACTGGACTTAACTGACACTGACTGGACTTGACTAAGACTGGACTTTGACTGTAACTATAGATGTAAGACATGAATTATCGTAAAAACTGAAGACGAGGCAATATGGCTTTAGCCTGCCCGATAGGGCAAATTATATTTTAAAAAAAATTGATTTTGGCGTTGCATTTTGTGCATTTGCCAGTTTCAAGTGTTTTGATATTTTCAAGTTAATATATTAGAAATGCCTCAAAATTACATGTACCTAAATACGTTATGTACATATTCCAGGAAAATATAAATAGTTCCTGTTCAGATGCGATTTGTGTCGTGTCGGTAAAGCAATATTTGTCATTCAAATTATATCTTTTTCACTTTCTTTAAAAAATCACCTATAGTAACTAACACACGTTTAAGTAAAAATATTTATATTGTGGGCATCTTTCAATGTTTGGGATAGTTTGATATATATGTATATCTATTTCTACCCTTCTTACAAATAGATTTAGCTCTTTTCAAGGGCAGCGTGAATAGTACGCGTACCTTAATCTTTGACTTCATTATCGCTTACCATCAGGCGAGTTGGTGGCCAAACATCAATAAGCGTAAACTTTTGTTATTTTTTTTTTTTAATGGTTGTCAGGCTAGGTGTTTGACCACAGCTCACCTGATGTTAAGTGAAGGTGTAGTCGAAGATGGTAAAGTACACCTAGCCTGGAATGGAACTGGCTCTCAAGTGAGGCTGCCGGAACACACCGTTATATGCTTGGCGGCAGATTTTCAACTCTAGGGTGGTAGCTAGCCAGCCGAGTACTAAAGTACCCTACCAGGTTATACAGTGTTTATAGCAGCATTTTGGCAAACATACAATTGTAAAATTAATTACACAAATAAATACGTTTAATCTAGCATTACCTCTTTACAAAGCTGCGTTAACTTGAGAGCAATTTTTATTAAACGTTGTACAGAGGTAATGCCAGATTAAACGTATTTATTTTGCTAGACGCCGTACAAAGTTATGTCGTCAACTTTGTATGAGCTATCAAAAAGCGGTTAACATATTGGACATAGTATAGTCGTTTTCCCTATTGATATAACCTGGGTATCTTCAAACTGCGACTGAACAGAGTCAAACGTAAGCTTATTCTTTTTTTGGTTGTAGATCTCCTTAGCAGGAGGTCATCTAGGTAGGTACCACCACAGTACCAGATATTCTGCCGCCAAGCAGTAGTGTGTAAACATTACTGTGTTCCGGTTTGAAGGGTACTGCAGCTAGCGAAATTACCTACTGGGCTGTTGAGACTAACCATCGAAAGTCTCAAAGTAATGCGCGCCAAAGCAGCGATGACCTGGACTTTGTTTTGCTATTCAGAGTTCTGTGTATCACTGCAATGGTCATGGACAAGCGTTATCTCTTACTATCAGGAGAGCGTCTCGTTCGACTCAAAATTTCTCACATAAAAAAAAATTCATCATCATCAGCCTTTTTAGTTCACTGCTGGACATAGGCCTCTCCCAAGACACGCTACTCAGCCCGATCTTCGGCTTTTCGCTTCCATCCACCGCCAGCTGTCCTACGTCACTCCATCGAGTCTCAGGGCGTCCTACGCTACGTTTGCCAATTCGCGGGCTCCACTCTAGAACACGTCTACCCCAACGGTCGTCTTACTTATTTATTAAAAACTTACTTAAACTTTCTTACTTATTAAAAACACCTTATTGTGTAGTCGGATAAGGAATATATAAAGGAAATTCAGTTATAATACAACAAATATTTTTATATTCTCACATTTCTACAGACAAACACATCCATAGTTAATGCGAAGACAATAAAGTCTATAAACGAGTAACGGAAGGCCGAAAATACTAAAATAACAAGTCTTTTTGTGCATGATAATGAAATTGGCACAAGTCATAAAAAAAAAAAGGAATTGAAAAATCGGGATGCGTAGTGGACACGACCCTATGCACGTGAAACAGAAGTCTGGATACCATATTTCAAATCCTCACTCAACATAACGAATTCTTTGATACTTTAGCTATGGAGTAGTGCAATTGCATTTTCAATGTATAATTATGATAGATTTATTTTTGTTTTACTTATACGGAAATACTCACTTTTTTTTTATAGCTGACAGACTAGGTGTTTGACCGCAGCTCACCTGATGTTAAGGGCCAAGTCCTCGACCGTGGGAACTTCTGCTTGAACATCTACATTGATATTTTCCACTCACACAGACGTACATACGTCTGACGTTAGATTTGAATACATTGACGTCACGCTAAAATAGATAAGGAGAGTTAAATTACTATAGCCACGAGCAAGAAGGAGACAGAATGTTTATTCCTATTGCCGGAAGCGGATTTTACATTGATTATCTGTTACATTATGACAGAAGTTTTTTTTTGTTTTGGCATCGCGTTTTGAATATTTGACAGTGTCAAGTGTTTTATATTTTCAAGTTTCATAAAGCAACCGTGGGAACTTATGATTACATTGATATTTTCGCTCTGGAAACGAATAAATCTACCTTCGGTGTTTCGTACAAATTAAATGTTCATCACGACTTCGTATTCGTATGACGTTTGATGAAAGTCACAGAGAACACGAATGTATTTAGTAATAGTTAGTTGCATCGCGTAGCCTGCGGGCACGTAGCAAGTAGGCAGCAAAGGGTGGGGCGTAGATGGAGAAAACAATGGGGCCGATGGGTTTTTGAGATATTAAATGAAAACCATTTTAATATCGGGCACCATCTTTATTCACCGTTCAGAACCGACGCCTTCCCATAGACCACACGATTCAACATTTTCCATAGAGTAAGGTGGACCGCACACGGATAAGGCTTACTACATACATTACAATATATTTAACATGGGTTAGCTAGTCTACACTAATAATATTATTATAATCATCGAATTATCGATGAATATAATATTGTAAAGGTTCTGTCATTTTTTGTTTATCTACGTTAGTATTGCATGTACCTACATGATTATTTTTGCACGGCGCAATGCAGAATATAGCGCTCTTTGAGTTTTTAAATATCCATTGTACCCATTTACGCAATAGGTATGAATTATGAAAAACTTCTGGACCCATTTTAAAAAAGTAGTTTAGAGTAATTACTATGAGGCTATATTTATTACTAGAATTTAATTAAAAAATAAATGTCCACCCGCGCGAAGCCGGGACGGGCCACTAGTTAATTATAAATACAAACAAAAAGATAATAATTAAACTACTGAAGCGTGTAGAGGTAACAAACAAACACAGACATTTTCTTTTCCGTCCTTGCTTGTTTCCCATTTTTATAATATTATGTACACAAGATGAATAATAAAAAATAAACAAAAAAGCGTCTGTGCACTAATCACTGATTCACTCCACTAAATTACATAAAAGCGTCAATATCGCGGTAACGTATCATTTACTCAAACTAAAGAGGTAAGACAACAAAATAATACGACCGAGCGCGGTCGGTCGGTATTTAGTTGCACACTAGAAGAATCAAAATACAAAACGGCCGGGAAGCATGCGCGCGGTGCTCGGTACCGCCGCCGCCGCGCGCCCACCTCTTACGGCCTCTCGCGACATGCTATAGGTACACGTGCCTCGTGCCGTCAGATTCGTCAGAGAGATTGATTGTTCGAAGAGAGAGATGGTTTGTAGCGCCTACCAAAATAAAACAGCAACAGACGTAACGCAGAAAAGAGGTTTTCAGCAGGCACTATCAGAAATTTTCATCAAACTATCCGTACTTATCTGCTAATAGAATAAACAAAACGTACAATAAAAGGTCTAAGCCTTAAATGTATCTGCATCAAAGTTAGCATCTATAAAATTGCGCCTTTCCTATAATTTTTTTGATATCAAGATTACGGGTTAAAAATAATTTGGCCATATTCTATTTCATAATTTCAAGAAACGAAAAGCGTTTGAAACTATTTTTTCTCCAAGCATAATAATTCAGGATATGTATTATAGTATTCATTAATTTCAAACTTCCACATGATGTATAACGTCACAAAAAGATCGATAAAAACACATCGATTGCCTTATTTCACAAGACTTGCCCGTTAAGTGACGGTGTGGTCGATGATGGTAAAGCACACCTAGCCTGGAATGGAACTGGCTCTCCCGTGTGGCTGCCGGAACACACCGTTAGATGCTCGGCGGCAGATTTTCAACTTGAGGGTGGTAGATAGCCAGCTGAGTACTAGAAAGTACCCTACCACCATGCTATGGTTTCCTCACGATGTTTTCTTTCACCGGCAGCTCAAGCTCATTCTTGGGGTTTGAACCCACGCCCTTCGGCATGCGAACCGACCGCGCTAACCACTGAGCTATCATCGCTGCGAAATTATTTTTTTTAATATTAGTTTCGGCTACGTCCGGTGGCCTTCTTCAAGGCGACGGCCGAGTACGCGCGCGCGGCATAGTCTTGCTTCGCGCAGATGTGACCAAAAAGTCGGAATATCTGAAACCTATATAATTTGAACGTGTACTCACTTTTCCCGCATACTACAAGTAAGTGCATGCCGCGTGTAAATTAGCTTAAGGTGGTTCGATTTCCTTACAAACAATTTTTTCCCATTTATGGACAAATGGAGCATAATTTTACAGTGAAATCACAGCTACTGGCATTTATTTTGGTCTTTATTTGCGGTAAATCACAATTGTTTGAATAAAACAGTAGATTATTAGCATAAAATCAAATTTATGATTTTTGAATAAAACAGTAGATTATGCTAATAATCTACTGTTTTATTCAAGCAATTCTGATATATTTGTTTGGAAATAGAACCACCTTAAGATACATAGATCAAGTTTTAAAAGTCGCAAGTTAAATATGTATTTTATGTACATCCAAAATGTAACTACACCACTCTATAGCTAAACGATCAAACAATTATGATTATTCATGTAGTGACGTTCAGTGAGGTGTATAAAGAACTTCTTAGTGTTTAAAAAAGTACACGTGTTCACGTACACACGGCCGTGTTTAAGACACATCTCGTTTTTTTTTAAACCTACTAGTGTACCCATTTCCTTGTCATTCACTACACTTATGAACTATCGTATAAACTGTACATAAAAAAAAATCACTGCATTAATACTTTGTGATTATATACATAAATAATAATTAAAAAAAAAAAACATGCCTGGTTATGTAATCCATTCACATTTCTTGTTGCTTAATTTTAATGTGTTCTATCAGTTTGTATTGTATAGTTCTCGTTGTATAAGCTTGTTTAATATGAAACTAGATGGCGCTGGGTGTCATGTGCACCTTAAAAGCTAGTTTAACATGATAATTGCTAGAAACATTGTAGAGATATACAGGGTTATAAAACGAAACAAAAATTACAATCATCCTCGACAAATTGTATGCAACAGCAAGTTCTATTTTCAACCGACTTAAAAAAGGTTTTTTTACGCGATCATTCCGCCAATTGTGAATCGATTTTGATGATTCGTTTTTTGCTTAGTAGATCATACTTCAGAACTCAGAGAGAGAGGTAAGAGGTTGATAGGCAGTGACACTTTGGTCAAGTCTCGGCTGCAAAGCCTCGAGCATCGACGTAAGGTCGCCTGTCTATCGGCTTTCTACCGGATACATTTCGGAGATTGTGCCTTGGAGTTGCAAGACTTGGTTCCCCTGCCCCTTTTTACTACCGGACGGCCAGACAAACGCGACCGAGGCGACACCCGTACATGGTGGATGTTCCCCATGTGCGCACTAAGCGCTTTGAGTCCACATTCTTTATTCGCACAGCTAGGATGTGGAACTCTTTGCCGGAGTCTGTGTTTCCCGAAAGGTACAATATGAGTGTCTTCAAATCAAGAGTAAACAGGTTCCTTCTAGGTAAGCGTGTTCCATCTTAGACCGCATCGATGCTTCACATCAGGCAGGATGTGGTCAAGCGCGAACCTATTCAATATTAATTTAAAAAAAAAACTCTTCATAACGATGTATGTAATGCCAAATTTTTTTTTTCTTTGTATTGCAATCTTTCCTTTAAACATTCAGCAATAGGTTGGAGTTTGTTTTCAGACTTGTGCAGCACTTGTCCATTGGCAAGCCCGCTTTTCAGCTCGGTCTATCTATAACAAGAGATCCTGAGGGTATTTTCTTTTAAGCCTTCGTGGCGTGGTTGGTTTGTTCATAAGATCCTTTGCAAATTTGTTAGGATGGTGTGCGATTCTTGCCCTATATGTACTCATTTTGCCCTTTATTTCTTGCTTAACAGTTTTCATGTTAAGGTCATGATGCAATCTGTCATTTGTTATATACCATGGTGCGTTCGTTATCATACGTAGTATTTTAGATTGAAATCTTTGCAGAATTTTATTTAATTTTTTTTCAATTGATTTCATTAAATTTTTTGATGGCACCGCCTAGCCCCTTACTAGCTACGCCACTGAGTATAATGATATCCCTCTGACGCAGTACACCCTACGTTTACAACCCTGTATATAACAACTTTTACTAGGTAAACAACAATAAAAACGTTTGAAAGAAATAATAAGCTGCCGTATCAAAAGGTAAACGAACTCTTTCCATAAAACAGCCGACTTCCCCGATTTCTCAGTTGTGGTAAAAATATATGTATATACATATATATAATTAACACATATAAGAAGATAAATAAATGGACGAACAAGACGTTCTCCTGATGGTAAGAGATGACCTATATCTACGTCGTCAATAGGGATTAACGGTACACAGAATTTCGTAAAACAAAGTTATTTTTACTGTAAAAGTAATGAGACGAACGAGACGCTCTCCTGATGGTAAGAGATAGCGCCTGTCCATGACCATTGCAGCGATACACAGAACTTTGAGTAACAAAACAACGTCCAGAGCATCGCTGCTTTGGCGCTCATTACTTTGAAACTTTCTATAGTTACATCTCAACAGCTCTGTAATTCCATCCCTTCAAACCGAAACACAGTAATGTTTACACTACTGCTTCGCGGCAGAATATATGATCCTGCGGTGGTACTAAGGAGATCTACCACCAAGTAAAAGTTGAGGACATTAGTAATTTCTAATAACACAAAATGACATCGATGCTAACTAAATTATTTACTAACTTACTAATATAAAAAACTTTCTACGAAATAATGTACTTGAATACATAAACAGCTTAAAAAATATGTATACAGGGTTACGCAGAACGTTGGTAGTAAAGTAATCATTGCTTCATGGTTCATCATCATCATCATCATTTCAGCCGTAGGACGTCCACTGCTGG
Organism: Biston betularia; assembly: GCA_905404145.2. Classification (NCBI taxonomy): domain Eukaryota; kingdom Metazoa; phylum Arthropoda; class Insecta; order Lepidoptera; family Geometridae; genus Biston; species Biston betularia. The sequence goes on along the minus strand of FR989889.1, from coordinate 3,907,877 downwards.
ACATAGGCCTCCCCCATTAACTTCCACAAAAACCGGTTGGAAGCGGCTCGCATCCAGCGCGTTCCTGCGGTCTTTACTAGGTCGTCTGTCCACCTTGTGGGTGGACGTCCTACGCTGCGCTTGCCGGTCCGTGGTCTCCACTCCAGAACTCCACTTCATGGTTGACGGACCAAAACTCAACAAAACGGTTCGATATTATTTTCATTGTAGTATAGTGTGTATGGGACCTATCATTTTCAATAATATACCAAAGTCAATAAGAGACCTGAAAACTGTTTCATTCAAGATGAAACTAAAAAAACTGTTAGTCCAAAAATCCTATTATAAAATTAATATTTAATTGACAAATTCTAACCACGCATACCGAATTTCGGTATGTAAAGTTTTTTTTTTGTATTTATTTTATATTTTTTACTCATAGTAAACCTTATTTTATGAAACTAATTTGAATATTTTTGCTTATTTTGTTTATTTTTAATACGTTTTCAAACTTTTTATAGTTATGACGTCATGAGGTGGGCTGAATATTTAGAATACGCATTAGCCATGTAAAAAAAACAATGACGTAGATAAGTGTAAGGAGGTTACAAGTATAACAGCAACCGTTAACTTGACATTGACAGATTTTGTCGAGGTTTGCCATTGTTTTTTTAGGCACTGAAAGAATCCTTATACAGCCGATGACGTGACGTCATTAGAGGTAAATTGAAAGTCAAGTTTATTCTATGTATTTTATTAAAATAAACCCCGTCTCATAGTTTAAAGAGTTTTAAACGTGAAAATCATGTACAGGAATGTAATATTTCGAATTGGTTTTGGAATCAGCAAAATATTTTTTTTTCTTATTTGTACACCTTTTCAGGTATAACATGAAGTTCATTTAACTAAGTTACGGACATCATAATATTACTCATGTTATGACAAATAAATATATCTTTATCTTTATTGTACGAACCGCTAAACAGTGGCATGTGCTACCAGTGAGTGTTTCCCGATAGACGCAATCTGGGTGCCTTCAAGTCGCGAGTGAATCGGTTTCTTCTAGGCGAGCGTGCTCCATCGTAGGCCACATCTTCGCTTAACATGAGGCGGGATGACAGTTTTGTAAGAAAAAAATTATCAAATTTTACGTTTTTTTTATGAACTTTTTTTTTTTATGGTTGACAGGCTAGTTGTTTGACCACAGCTCACCTGATGTTAAGTGAAGGTGTGGTCGAAGATGGTAAAGCACACCTAGCCTGGAATGGAACTGGCTCTCAAGTGAGGCTGCCGGAACACACTGTTAGATGCTTGGCGGCAGATTTTCAACTTGAGGGTGGTAGCTAGCCAGCCGAGTACTAGTAAGTACCCTACCACCATGCTATGGTTTCCTCACGATGTTTTCCTTCACCGGCAGCTCAAGCTCATTGTTGGGGTTTGAACCCACGCCCTTCGGCATGCGAACCTACCGCGCTAACCACTGAGCTATCATCGCTACAAATGAATGAACATGAATTAAATCTACGTTTAGCTAACAACTCGCCTGATCGAAAGCGACGCGACGGTGCGATCAAGGATGGAGCACATTTATTTAGAAGAAATATAATCTCGAAAAATTTACTCAAATAGTAGATTAAGACAAAGAAACTAGCAATAAGTGCCACTTTTGGGCTGTACGCATCCAGAAAGTAGTCCCACTAATATTATAAATGTGAAAGTTTGGATGGATGGATGGATGTTTGTTACTATTTCACGCAAAAACTACTAAATGGAATTTGATGAAATTTGGTATGGAGGTAGCCGACACCCTAGATTACGACATAATCTAATTTTTATCCTGAAAACATGTAACGGGTAACACCGCGGGGCGCAGCTAGTTCTTACATACAGGTCACTCAGAACAAATATTTATACTCGTTACACAAATCGTTGTCTTGAGTGGGAATCGAACGTACGCCCTACAACTTTTACACTACCAAATGTGGCATAAGGGTAGTTTGTTTGTTCGCGTTTATTTCTGGAACTACCAGTTCGATTAAAAAAAAATATTATCACATTTGATAGTTCATTTCTTGGTTGAAGTTTATAAACTATCAGGAGGGTGAAACCGCCGGGCACACCTAGTAAGAAATATTAGTCTGCTTAATAATTTTTAAGATTTTTATTAAAAATTATTATCAATGATGTTTAAGCCCCTTTTGGCTTAGTACCAACGTTCCGCGGAACCCTGCGCGTATTTAACAATTTTTAAACTAACTATTATGAATAACTTTGTACACCACTAGTTTTTAATTACTAGAAAATTTAAATTTAATGGCTAATACAGACCGAGCAAGACATCGTAAATGTGCAATCAGAATTTTTGTTTACTTTTTTGACTAGTAATAACTTTGGCATTATGCCAAAGTTATTACTAGTCAAAATTTTCGGAAATCCTGCCTAAAATTATGGGCATAGCACGCGTTTACTACAAAAGAATACTATCACGGGACCAGCTGACGGTAACCGATGGCGGCTTTCATTGAAATATTGCAAAATCATTTTCTTTCTCTCTCGCACTCGCGACCGAGGCTCCCGATCCAGTCACACGAGCTCGCCGCGTGATTTATGAATGAACTTGCGACGGACTAGGTTTAGGTAAATACCTACGGGTACAATAACCCGGAATCACCTTTTTTGTGGATAATTTTTCGACATTTTTCAAGTTTTTTTTTTCATATAATTATGAGTTCAGTTATATCAGTAAATAACGCCATTTTTCCTAGTAATTACAAAATAGTAGTGTAAAATACTCTTGAAAAACTTCAGAAGTCACAATCAACTAAATTAATTACAATTTTTATTGGTCCGACGTCTAACTGGGTATGTTTTTTTGTATAGAGATATACGGACAGGCTAGGTACTTGACCACAACTCACTTTGTATTAGGTTCCCGCGGCAGTGGAGCTGTGTCATATGACTTAACGAACAAACACTTTTTTTAAGCTATTGCATAGCTTCTATCGCGGGCCTTGAGCGTGGAGACCGAATCCAGAAATTCCGTAACGAAAATAACCTAACACCCCCCACTCCCACCGGCACAGCGGTGACACTTTTTAGTTTTGCCATCTATCGATGAATAGCAGAACTTTTAATGACTTTTTTGAAATATCACGCTTGTCTCTTTAGTTCAGCGACTCGCCTCTAGGTGGCATTGGTTGTATCGGCGTTACTACGCATGCGTAGATGAGTAAAAAATGCTATGCAATAGCTTTACCGCGGCAGTTCCCGAGTGCCACACGTCTTTTTTTTTGTATAGAGATATACGGACAGGCTAGGTACTTGACCACAACTCACTTTGTATTAGGTTCCCGCGGCAGTGGAGCTGTGGCATATGACGTAACGAAAATACACTTTTTTTTTTGTTTTTGTGGTTGCAATAACTACATTTATCCAGTGTCAAATATTTCGATATTCTGAGTAAATGCCTAAACGGAGTTAGTAAGTTGTATGTTGTAGTTCTTTTTGTAAGTTATATGTAACCATGAATTGTCATACCCTTAAGTGTGAAACGTTCAGTCAGTCAGCCTGTATTTCCTTTACCACTAAGATTGCCCACAGACGAATTAAACAATTTCCGAGTCTTAAGACTTTCTTGTTTATTTTTTTTATTTAGTTTTTGTTTGTAAGTTATATGTGACCGTAAATTGTCATGTCCTTGATTGTGTAATGTTCAGTCAGTCTGTATTAATTTTAACAGTAAGGTTTCCTACAGACGAAAAATACGGAGTCGTATTCGTGCTGCATCATCGAGTTTGGATTTTGGGCGTATTTCGTCTTAACACCAGTCTGTTCCTTCTGTGAACAAAATAAAAAGAAAACTTATATAAGGTATTACGGAACAGTAGCGATAAGCCAAAACGGGGTACTATAGTCGCCATTATGATCAACTTTTACCATGAGACCGACCCTGGAATCGTGAAAGATCAGCTCATTGCGAGCTGATGCCAGCATTCTGGTCACCCGATGCTTTCTCCAACCGTCCCTATATTTTTAGTACAAAAACAAATATTTTATTGATAGCACCAATGTTACAAGTCAATTCAAAATTTTAAATGTCATTAAATGAGTTTTGAACTCTGATTATTTGCTCAGCGATTGAGTATTGCCATACAACGCGGCAATGGGGCCAGCGTTTTGGGAACTATTCCCATTGATAGCGGTCTTTTAGAGTAGTTATTATTTTAAGTTATTTTATTTTAGGTAAATTCTTGTGTGTTTATTATATGCGTTTACTTACATAATTATGATTATTATGTCAACACAAAAATGTCATACCTTAGTATGTCAATATACAAACACGTCAATATAAAAATATGTCAAAATGAAAATATGTCAATACAAAAAAAAATTGTCAATGCAATAAAATGACATGACAAAAAAATCATAATTACTTAATGTTATTTTCGAAATAAATTGTGATGCTTGTATCTTTGATGCTATGAATAATTATAATTTTGTATTATTAAAAACTTACGAGTATATCGAAGCCGATGTCTCTTATGATTTCCAACAGGATATCGTATGGGGGTTCTATACTGTTCTCCGTGGGCGTGTCACTGCAAACCACAATAATTTAAATAAGAAAATTAAAAAACCACAAATGGCTACAAGGAAATGACAGCGAGAGCAAAGCCGGCGAAAATAGAAACAAAAATGTTTTTGCACAAGTGAAAAATGTTTCGAGCAACTGGCATGTCACTTTGACAGTGACTTTTCGTGACATTTCTTTGATTACATAAAATATCTATGATTTTTGAACAGAGTACACTAAATATTAATAATACTTTTCGTCAACAGATTAACGTATAGATCTACGTACACCAAAAATCTGACGTGAGATTACAGGGTGAGTGCCAGTAGCTGTGATTTCACTGTAAACTTATGCTCTATTTGTCCACAAATGGCAAAAATATATTTGTATGGAAATCGAACCACCTTAAAAAAAATATTGACTTTTACATGAATGATCCCCCTCTCTTCTAAACGTCGCTGTGCCCGACTGGGTACCCTTATTTATACGATATTTATTATGGTATATATATTTATATATGTATAATTGTATATATTTATGGTTTCCTCACGATGTTTTCCTTCACAGCTCAAGCTCATGTATGAAACTGTACACAGTAAGCGACATGACGGCAGACTGCGTGAGCTGCGCGCAGAACTGCGCCGCACAGCAATAGCACTTTTGCGATGAGACGCACTATTTATAATAAGTTACCACAAACTCTAAAAGATGTAGAAAATATTGACATTTTAAAATTAAGACTAAAGAAGCTCTTAATCGATAAAATATATTACTCTGTAAGTGAGTTTTTAAATGACAAATTAGTGAAAAAATTAAATACAATTAATGACCAACTTTTTATAATGATATTTTTACAATTCAATTGACATAATTAATTTATTAATCTTAAGTTTGCATGCCATGGTGCTAGAGCATGGATACAACCTATGACTTTTATCTCTGTAACCCATGTCTCTGCAAGAAAAGAATTAGAATTTGCTCATTGTTGGGATTTAAACCCACGCCCTTCGGCACCGAACCCACCGCGCTAACCACTGAGCTATCATCGCTACAAAAAAAGAGTAATTTAACGTTACCTATAATGATAAAGCAGAGGTCCCAGATTGATCCAGTAACCTCCGGGTCGCAGTATCGCGTATATCCTCTCCACGAACTCGATCACGTTTGGGGCGCAGTCTATGAAGAAACATGTCGCCACGCAAGACCATTCATCCTGTTCCGTGTATACCTGTAACGAAACATTTTTTTTTTTGCGTGATCATAATCATAGTCATAATCATTTTATTGATAATAGGACAATTACAAGTCAGACATATATATGTAATAATTAATAACAATTATAGTATAACACCAAAATTAATAAAATTGCAAACGAAATGTCATTAATATAAAATAGAAATAAGAAATTAAAATTGCAAATAACAAATGTCAAGTAATCGAAATAAATTATATAAAAAATGTCAAACCAAAAAAATAATAATAGTAAAAAGTAATGATATTACAACCGTAATTAACATTTAAACTCAATGAATTCATTATAGCAGTAGAACGTTTGCTCGATAAGCCAGCGTTTAAGCCGTAATTTAAAACTACTGAGAGTAGGCGCTGCTGCGATGCGTTCCGGCAGTTTGTTGTAGACGGGCGGACCCATGACGTGTGTCGACTTGGCCGACCGTTGCAGTGCGCGGGGCACCTCCGCGAGCTTGTTCAGGCTGCGGGCGCTATTCAGCTTTTTATACGAGGCTTGGTTTGATCTCACATACACAGCAACTTGAAATATAACCAGTGCTGGCAGTGTTAAGATTCCAAGCCTCTTGAAATGTGGGCGTACGGATACATCCTGTGGATGATCCGTACGCCCGCCGATGATCGGTTCACACTGAAGGCGTGGGTTCAAATCTCAGCGAGCTTGAGCTTCAAAAATCGCGAAGAGTCCAAGTCCAGTACCGCAAGTTGAAAATCTGCCGCAAAGCAAATTTTCAGTACAGAACCAGGTCCACTTCAGGCTTGGTGTTATTTACCATCTTCGACCACACCGTCACTTAACATCAGGTGAGCTGTGGTCAAACAACAAGCCTGTCAACCATTTAAAAAAAAAAGCACCTAACAGTGTGTTGTTGTGAGCCAATTCCATTCCAGGCTAGGTGTGTTAACCGTCTTCGACCACACATCACTTTACGTCAGGCGACTTGTGATCAAACTCATAGCAAACGGAAAAAAATTTTTTTTGGTCATAACAACATTATTAGAAGTTTTCAAGGTATACATTAATTTTAGTTTTGGTCACAACAGTGATGAGGATTTAAATTAAAATTTAATTAACTTAACGACAATTTTTAAAAAACCTTTAAACTTGTAGGTTTGTTAGGTATTGACATCATTGGCAAAGAGTAGACGCTATGGCTAGATGACTGCCATCTATTTATAATACCTCTTAAAAGTCCCCAATAGTTATAATAACTTTAGAAAGTCTTCAACCATTATAATACCTTTTAAAAGTCCCCAACAGTTATCAATACCTTTAGAAAGTCTCCAACCATTATAATGCCTTTACAAATACAAATCTTTTATTAATAACACCACAGTTACACAGACACAGTTAGTCATTCTCCATTCATAATTAATTAAAAATATCAAAATCATAACATATACAACGATATATCAAAATCATAAAATATACAACGAAAATGTCAATGAAATAATATGTATTTAAAAATAAGAGATTATTGAATTAAAGTCATAAAATCTTGTTTTATGACTTTCTAAAGTCATAATCTTAATCGTCAAAGTCAAAACCTCGTTTTATCACTTTGACGATTATGATTATGACTTTAGAAAGTCCCCAGCAGTTATAATACCTTTAGAAAGACCCCAGCTATTATAATACCTTTAGAAAGTCCCCAGCAGTTATAATACCTTTAGAAAGTCCCCAGCAGTTATAACATCTTTAGAAAGTCCCCAGCAGTTTTAACATCTTTAGAAAGTCCCCAGCAGTTATAACATCTTTAGAAAGTCCCCAGCAGTTATAACATCTTTAGAAAGTCCCCAGCAGTTTTAACATCTTTAGAAAGTCCCCAGCAGTTATAACATCTTTAGAAAGTCCCCAGCAGTTATAATACCTTTAGAAAGTCCCCAGCAGTTATAACATCTTTAGAAAGTCCCCAGCAGTTTTAACATCTTTAGAAAGTCCCCAGCAGTTATAACATCTTTAGAAAGTCCCCAGCAGTTTTAACATCTTTAGAAAGTCCCCAGCAGTTATAACATCTTTAGAAAGTCCCCAGCAGTTATAATACCTTTAGAAAGTCCCCAGCAGTTATAATACCTTTAAAAAGTCCCCAGCAGTTATAGACAGATATCTGTCAGAATGGGCTGCTACCCTCACGTCAGGGAAGCGGGCAGCTTTCAGTTGGTGCTCACATGTTACATTGTTTACATATTGATGCACCCAAGGGTAGACCGTGTGGCTGTTCGGCTGTGGACAAAGAAAAATTATAAAAATAATAATATTTATTTAACAACACACATTAATTTCATTACAAACAATTACAATGCATTTACAGATTAATATTTTTAAAGATAAAGTACAGATCTTATATTACCGAAGTCTCATCATGTTCTCACCTCAATGGGCGCACAAATGTTGTCATAGCTTTTTTAAAATAATTCAAACTACATAATTTAATGTCAAAAAAATAATAGTATTAATAAATAATAATATTATAAATGTGAAATAAAATTATTTAACTGTTTCCTTCAGCAACAAACAATCACTAAGGAAAACAAGTTATGGGCCCCAAATTAGTTTAACTTTCCTAACTAACGAAATGTGACTTCGTGTGACAAGGGCTGGGACGTGTCCTAAATTTCGTGACGTCACATTTCAAAAAGTAATATATTTAAGCATTAGCTGCGCCCCGCGGTGTTACCTGCTACATGTTTTCGGGATCAAAAGTACCTCCTTTTTTTGTTTTTTTTTTTTGGGTGAAAGAGTGACAAACATCCATCCATCAGCATGATGAGCAGGACAACATGACTGGTGAGACACCTACGATACGATACGATACGATAAAAAAAAAAAAAATTTTTGGCTAAATTTCCCTACAAATAAATAAAGCGTTATATTTCTATATAATATTTATTATGTAACTATTTTTCTTCGTATATAATAAAGAAATAAATAAATATTATAGGACATTTACAAACAGCGCCATCTGACCCCAAACTAAGCAAAGCTTATACTATGTAAGTCTGATACCAAAAAACTGATAGAATACTTAAATACTTTTTTTTGTTGTAAATACATACTTATAATAAATACAGTACACCCAGACACAGAACAAACATCACAAAATGCTTTTCATGGGTGGGAATCGAACCCACGCCCTTCAGCTCTGGGAGCAGACATACTACCAATGAACCAACAGGGCTGTCCGATACGATCGGCAAATATCACGTCCTGAAGTATCGTAGGTGTCTCACCAGTCATGATGTATACTAGGCCGAACACTACTACGCACCTCGGGACACTTATTCAGCACGAAGTGGCTCGCGAACAGCATGAAGAGAGAGAACTCGTTGCCTTGGCAGGTGAACCCCCGAGCTGACACCTCCCAAGCCAGCCGGCCCAGGCCCGCTCCCGGCACCAGAACCGACACCTGCCGTCGGTCGCTACAACGACCAAATTACATTCAAATAAATAAATTTATTGGTAGGTATTAACAGCAGGTCGGTTATAACTATAAATTGTCGAGTCTTATAAAGGTTTGAGTCTACCTTCATTGTACGAACCGCTAAACAATGGAATTTGCTGCCCGAGTGGGTGTTCCCCAATAGATACAATCTGGGTAGTCACTTGGTGGTAGATTTCCTTAGCAGGAGGTCGTCTAGGTAGGTACCACCGCAGTACCAGATATTCTGCCGCCAAGCAGTAGTGTGCAAACATTACTGTGTTCAGTACAGTTTGAAGGGTACTGCAGCTACCGAAATTACTGGGCTGTTGAGACTAACCATCTAGTCTCAAAGTAATGAGTGCCAAAGCAGCGATGCCCTGGACGTTGTTTTGTTACTCAAAGTTCTGTGTATCGCTGCAATGGTCATGGACAGGCGTTATCTCTTAACATCAGGAGAGCGTCTCGATCGTCTCATTACTTTTACATAAAAAAAATAAAATAATCTGGGTGCCTTCAAGTCGCGAGTGAATCGGTTTCTTCTAGGCGTGCGTGCTCCTGTGGTCAAACACCTAGCCTTCCAACCATAAAAAAAAGGCCCATTTCTCAAACTCTCACCTATATTCATCTACTGGGAAGCGTTCTTCTAATTCTTCTAGAATTGGCGTGTAGCATTGCTTGCGCTCCTCGGCACCCATGTCGCTCCAATCTCGTACTATGTTCTTCAATACTGATTGCACCTGAAAATAATCATAATCATATTTATTGATAATGAAGTGTTACAGGTCAATTATCAATAATAATCATTATTTTTTTTATATTTGACAGGCTAGGTGTTTGACCACAGCTCACCTGATGTTAAGTGAAGGTGTGGTCGAAGATGGTAAATCACACCTAGCCTGGAATTGAACTGGCTCTCAAGTGAGGCTGCCGGAAAACACCGTTAGGTGCTTGGCGGCAGATTTTCAACTTGAGGGTGGTAGCTAGCCAGTCGAGTACTAAAGTACCCTACCACCATGCTATGGTTTCCTCACGATGTTTTCCTTCACCGGCAGCTCAAGCTCATTGTTGGGGTTTGAACCCACGCCCTTCGGCATGCGAACCTACCACGCTAACCACTGAGCTATCATCGCTACTAAAACTACTAAAAATAAGAAATGCCAGTTTTAAAAACAATACAATATACATACTTGTAACACATTTAAGTCTTCAAACACCGCTGGAAGATTGGAAGTCTGTCTATTTTCTACTGCAGGAGAATGTCTTAACTCAAAGAGGAGGTTTTCAATTCGACTGAACGTTGTTATTTTTTGTATGTTACATGATCATACCAATTCTTTTTTTTAATGCAAAAAGTAATGAGACGAACGAGACGCTCTCCTGATGGTAAGAGATAACGCCTGTCCATGACCATTGCAGCGATACACAAAACTTTGAGTAACAAAACAAAATCCAGGGCATCGCTGCTTTGGCGGTCATTACTTTGAGACTTTCGATGGTTAGTCTCAACAGCCCTGTAATTTCGCTAGCTGCAGTACCCTTCAAACCGAAACATAGTAATGTTAGTAGTGTGTTTAACACTAACTGCTTGACGGCAGAACATCTGGTACTGCAGTGGTACCAACCCTTTTTTTTTTTATTCAAAATAGATTTGCGTTTGACCACACTCTGTCTGATCTTAAACAGTAGTGTGGTCTAAGATGGAGCACGCTTACTATATGGAGCTAGAAGAAACCTATTATATGTATACCTAGACGACTTCCTGCTAAGAAAATCTAACACCTAGTCACCATTAATTACCACTACATTATTCATACCACCATTTTATGATTGATTTTCTAATGATGTTTTCCTTCACCAGCAAACTTGCTTCACCAGCAAGTGTGATCCGGCCTCGCTAACCACTGATCTATCATCGCTACAAAGTTACAGTATTACCTTTTCCACATCATGCTGCATTTTATGCTGCTTCTGTGATGTAATTTCACAATTATTATAATTGCATCCAAAACTCTCCGTTCCATTGGTGTTGTCCACACTATGCTCAACATTCTCAAACATTGTGTCAACATCTTTGATGATCATGTGGACAATATTGCTGTTGGTGTCGAGGCATTTTTTGAACTTTGTCAGGTAGGACTTGTACTTAGTTAGACGACGTTGGTGGTTCTCGGGCAACGTTGAGATTATCTTCTCAGATTTCTGGATTCGGTCTAGACTGCATAGTCTGGAAAAGAGGTTTTTTTTTTATAACACACAGAAAACAAAGACAAATCAGGGATAGTCACAAAATTAAAAATTATTAGTTTTTGCTTATAATTGGGTAATAGTTTTGCAATTCCATTTTCACCTACGCTTCTAAGGCTGCCTGAAGTACCACTTTTAGTATTTTACAGCACTTGTGAATTTTGATGTTTATAAATTATATTTTTATTCATAAAGTGTTGAATTACGTGTGTGAGTCTGGGAATGATATCATGTGGTGAAACATACTTTTCATGTTGTTTTCAAAACTACTATCAAAGTTTTTAGTCAAGTCACCACTACTTGCTTGGGTGTACTGTATGTAGTATAAGTAGGTATTATAAAAAAAAAAGTATTTAAGTATTCTATCAGTTATCTGACTTTGCTTAGTTTGGGGTCAGATGGCGCTGTGTGTAATGTCCTGTTATATATTTTATTTATTTCTACTTTGTAGGGCTGGCTCAGACTGGATTTCACTTAAATTATGTGACTGTGACAGTACTTGTTACTTGGTTTATTAAAAAATATTTGATACTAGCAAAATACACAGAGTGCAATGACAAAATAAAAAAGGAGATGTTTACTTTGCGATTCTAGTCAAGATGCATGATTACAACCAATGATAGGATCTCTCATTCTCTATTGATCTTGTTTTGTGCTGAATTGACGTGTTTGCACATAACAAATCCAGCACTCGAGATTAATAGATTAGTGTGAGTGAAATACAGTAATGAACGTACAGAACAATTTCACAGGGAAAAGAAAAAAAAGTGGGGTAAAAATGTACCCACTTTTTCAAAGTGGGAGTGATAAGTCCACTGACGTCCCGCTTGGGGTGTTCAAGGAGCTGGGTTAGCTCGGGTAGATGCTGGTAGGGGGAAATGCACAAATGTACCCCACTTTTTTTTCTTTTCTTTTTCTGGTACCTCACCTCAAATGGGTCCATCATTTGAGGTGTGCTAGTTCATCATATCATATGCGATATAATCTACGCAATGGCGCATGGCGGCAACTTAGCTGATTCCAAGCCAAACTACAGAAATCGAGGGAACACTGAATTACAATTATATTGAAACTAATAATAAAAAAACTATTTAAGTATTCTATCAGTCATCTGTCTTCTATAGTACAGCTTTGCTTAGTTTGAAGTCAGATGGTGCCGTGTGCATAGTCCTACGACATTTATTTATTAAATAAAATTAATTTATCTACACTCACAATGTATTTCTTTTTGTAAAATAATTTGTATGTTCTATCTATAGATAGTAAGATAGTATTTTTTATATTTTTAAACTACTTGGCTAGATAAAGTAAATATTATATGCAACATTCAAAACAAATTGCATCACCTATTTTCTATTTAATTACACATTTAGTTTAATGATGTAAGATTAAACTTGGACTGCAAGTAGAATTAGCTTTCTACTAGAATTAGATTAGAGGGTTATGTCCAGCAGTGACCATAAAGAAATAAAATATTTGTTGCTCTATAAAATCTGAATTAATTTGTGAGACTGGTGAAATCTAAATTGTTAAACAGCCCACCTAATGTAAAGTGACATTAGGTGGGGTGTTGTTACAATTTAAAAAAGCCCGTCTTGGCCAGCTAGCTCAGCAGCTAGCCATTGGCTTAGCCCTGGCATTACGGCCCAATTACTAAATAGGAGCATACAAATTTAAAATGCATCATAAGGTGTTCATCATTTTGGATTCCTAATATTTTACTCTTATGATTGATATTTCCGTGCTAACCATTGCTACAGCACTAGCTTGTCACAAATCCTAATAATATTAAGACATGCACATCACCAAATCTTATTAGAATTTGTCTAATGTTTAACAGTGTAAGGGTATAACGGTCAGATAAATTATGTGAACTATGATATGATGCAAAGTGAGTGGGTGGTTTAAAATATTTATACAATGATGGTGATGACACATAGTCAATCGCTCAATCACTTGAGCGAGCAGGCCTGTAGAAACCGACAAACATATTCATAGTTTGTTAGCATGTTATCAGAGCTGTAAACTAGTCTGCTTCGGAAAACACAAAGAAAACTTAGCCACCAGGACATAAGGCTAAAATTCGCGCCACAGGACACAAACAAAGATCAATGTTGTATCTAAATAGGTTAATTGGGCAGACCGATTTAGTCCTAACAAAGAATTTTGTTGCTATGTCAACTTCTCGACCGGTCTTTAGCACCTATGTGCAAATTTTACCTTTCAAATACAAAAGCCAACTACTTCGTGTAGTTTTGTAATAAATAGGAAACTAACAGAAGTTCCAGAATATGAAAAATAGATGAAAAACTTACTTGTAATATTTAAAAGCGTTGACAACGGCGCGAAAATGGGCTCGTTCCTTCTCCTCATCAATTTCCTCTGCAGCAGCTAATTTGGCCATTTTAGAACCTGTTTTCAGCACAACAGAAACGGCAATAAAATTGCTATAAAGTGGTAGCTGATTGTGTGGTAGAAATAGACAGGTTTTGAGGATTTTTAGATAATTTCTACGAGACCTAGCCCTATGAGATGGACGAACAGCGAGCAAACAAAAAAAGCAAATGATAGAGTAGTGATGTGCGTTGACAATCAATCCATGTGTACGATAGTATTCTTATCGATACAGAAGTGTATCTCCGTGGATTTGTTAATCGACAATCATGTTAAGTTTTACACAATTATTGTGTTAAAAGAAGGAAAATCACTATGTTACAAAGAAGAAAATCACTATGCAAACAATTCTCGCAATTTTCATCGTTTATTTTTGATTTAGTTACGAATATTGTTAATGATTGTTGAGTCTCAGAAAGTTATGATCTCTACACAATTATAATTTTGCATATACTATTTCTACGACTCTCAGATAAGTAAATTCTCAACGATCTACATTAGCATTACTTTCAGTGTGGAAGACCTAACACTACAATGTAACTGAGTTACACACATCGGATAGCTTACATCTGCCGCACCAAGAATATTACATCAGCATCGATAAATAAGTAAATGCATTTGACGAAGACGTTTTAGTCAGTATTTATCTAGTACTATATGACACTTTACACAAGCAATTGTAAAAGCATTTTTTAAGTCACCTAATTAATGTAAAATAATTTTTAAGCTACGTAAGCACTAAGTTATTAACTTATTCAGTATCAAATTAATGTATTGGCTATAAATACCTATGAATATTATAGTCAAGCACGTCAGTTTTCATACTGAAATGTTACAGTCATTATCACAATAAGTTACGTTAGTTGATATTTTTACCCACACTCATGGCAAAAACCTGAAAATAAATAAACTTGATTGTAGTTTTTGAGTCTAAGTCCAAGTCTTATACAAATGAGTTCAATAGATAGGTTTACGTACGGCCCCTATAATATCCTTTATTCTATATTTATTCAAATATGATCGATCATTGAAGTACACAAATCTGGTCAATCATGATGAGCAATAGTGGAACATCACTACAGAAAATGCAAAATTTTGACATTGACATTACTGAATGTGTTCGGATATAACACTCATAATCACCTTATTACCGCTTGTCATATATTACGGCATTGTGTTAATGCAATGGTTTTTATTCCTAATCATACATTTTCTTGGAGAGTTTTCATTAAAACAATTGTCCCTATTTATTAAAAACAGACTACCTGCACAAGTACGTCAAAATGTATGCAAGATAAAATTATGTATCCGAACCAAAAAACTTTCAAAATGTCGGCGAATCTGTGATTGTGATGTTTGTCAACATTCTATCGATTTTTAAAATAAAAATAGAATGATCTCGTTTCAATTGTTTTAGTTAAAATTAATAAAGAAACTACAAATACAACGCTACGCTGTAACTTGTGTAATAGAACTCTATATGTACTCGTACTTACGTTAAACTTGTGGATGAAACTGAAACTTATACGACGTATTTGTAAACCGAATTTTATATAAATTGGACGTATTCTATGTATTAAATTTCTGCTCTCATAAGTTATCTTCAGACTTGGAGCGACTATAATATAGTAAATTAAGTGTGAAAACCGAGATCGATTTAACCAAATCCGACGATGTAATCACCATATGATACGCGAAAATCAATAGAACCTGCATTGTGACAGCTTCTATGTTGTAACTTTGCTATGCAGTATGTGAACCAAATTTCCCGGTGTGTTTTAAAAAAATAATAATGGAAGGAATAATAACGCAAAAAGTGACCCCTTTACTAAAGTGCTTTGTGTTGTTCCTATTCATTTTTACCGCAAAAGTCTTAACATCGCGGCCTCACGAATCTCACGACGTTAGAAATGGGATACAGCATGTAAAACCATCACATTACGTGAGAACTTTCACCAAGTACCACCACAGAAGAACCATTCCATGGAACAGCCATGATGTAACCAACCACTGGCCGCTAACACAATCAAAAGCTATAGAAAAAAAAAATGTTCCATCCCAATGGCCAGATTCATTTAAAAAACATGAAGACGGCACAATTCATGAGGATTGGCCATTGAGAAACAAAAGAAGCATTCCAGATTCAAATGAATCCATTGAAAATGCAAATTTGAAATTTAGTTCAGACGCTAGAGAAAATATCAACGCAATAAATGTTGGTAAAGTAGAGCAAAATAGTAAAAATGGAATTGTAAATAAAGCAAAAGAGTACAAAGTGAAAGAAGCAGTGTTTCCGACGGAAGCCACTGTAACTATGGGCCCTACAATATCTTGCTTGTACAAAATTAACAGTATTTCAATTAGTGCTACTCCTCAATATACTGATGATAAAAATGCCCAGGTCATGGTTGAAAGTGATCGGTTTGGTAAGAAAATAAAAATGTATTTAATAAAAATAGTGTATGCTTTACATTGAGGGATTAAATGTTGACAATCTATTCTTAAATTTTTAGTTTGAAAACAGGCTTGAATTTTTAGTTTGAAAACGGGGTTTTTTCTTTACACATACACCACCACCAGCACCAGGATGCATATGCATGCACTTGTTAAAAAAAATACATAGAATTATTTTTTTTTACCAAAAAAAACCATAGTGCCCTGCAATGCAATACCAATATCATTAAATATTAAAAATTTTCTTCTTAACATAGTATTACGTAGGATGGTTTTTCTTTTCCATCCATCATGTAGAAATATCAATCACTAGCGGACGCCTCGCGGTTTCATCCGCGCAGTTCCCGTTTCCGTGGGAATATGGGGATAAAAAGTAGCCTCTGTCTCCAGGAGATAGTGTAGCTTCTCAACGGTGAAAGAATTTTGAAATCGATTCAGTAGTTTCGGAGCCTATTCAATAAATACAAACTTGGTGGTAGAACTCCTTAGCAGGAGGTCGTCTAGGTAGGTACCACCGCAGTACCAGTTATTCTGCCGCTAAACAGTAGTGCTTAAACATTACTGTGTTCCGGTTCGAAGGGTACTGCAGCTAGCGAAATTACTGGGCTGTTAAGACTAACCATCGAAAGTCTCAAAGTAATGAGCGCCAAAGCAGTGATGCCCTGGACGTTGTTTTGTTACTCAAAGTTCTGTGTATCGCTGTAATGGTCATGGATAGGTGTTATCTCTTACCATCAGGAGAGCGTCTCGTTCGTCTCATTACTTCTTACATAAAAAAAAAAAACAAACAATCAAATCTTTCCTCTTTATAATAGCTTTCTACAACAGTGTTCTCTGTTGTAGAAACGGGGCCAGTCTCTGAAATGATGCTGCCGTCGGGTCCAGCTCAGGTGGTGAAGTGCCTGAATGCTAGAGCCAGTTGCTACACTTTGTGGCATCAGAGTAAAGAGGGGAACATCACTGTGCTTGGACAGGGTAAGGAATATATCCGCTAATAATATAAATAATAAATCTATCAGTGAGTGAAAATACTAAAAATAATTGAGAACACACCCACTATATTATCATCTTATTTTACACTTTTTTTTTCACTTTATAAATTCTGTTACCTATAGATATAGTTATTTATTGGTAACATCATTTACAAGTCAATTAAATAATAACAAAATAAATTAAATTTAAAAAAAGATAATTACAAATGTCAATTAAACATTACAAAATAAATTAAATTAGGTACAATAAGAAATTAAGTCAAATTATTATTAATTTAATATAAAAAAAATCTGTCACACAATAGTACATTGTTACGCATCATAATTAAGTAACCGCATCTATTTGGCACCTGAAATACTGGTTTCTCCTAGAGTAGGGACCACTAGTACTATTTTAACCCCTAATAAACTTACATACCAAAAATTTACATGTACAATAGGTGTAACAGAAATTATTATAACTTTAACAATACTTCTACATAGCATAATGCAGTTCTGTCAAGTAAGGCCTGCGTTATATGTATATTATTGCGGCCCACACGTTTTGATCTATAGCAAATACAAAAAAAAATTGCTACTGCAAGATTTGTTTGGTCTAGAAATTTTTTTTGTGGCATCTCAAATAAAGGAATTAATATGTAATGAATACAGTCAAGACGGGTTACTTTGAATTTCTGTATAACTTTGAATAAAACTGGTTTAAAGATTCATATTTTTTGTCAACACACTTTTAGTAATAAGCCTTGATTTATCTACGTGAAACGGAACAATGATGTATTGTAAATGGCAAATGATGATATCCCCAAGTGATTGGCAAGTTGTTGACTATGATAGGTTTATTTATTTTACTAGCGGACGCCTCGCGGTTTCACCCGCGTAGTTCCCGTTCCCGTCGGAATACAAGGGTATAATCATAATCATATTTATTGATAACGAGGTGTTACAGGAAAACAAAGAAAAAATAAATTAAAAAAAAAGAATGCTGGCGGTCAAACATGTTTTTAATGATAATTATCTATCTAAAAATTTTAATAACAGTTCAATGGACTAAAATAGGTCTTTAACCCGAGGTAAATACTGTGCCTTTCATTACGAATACCAGAAAAGTAAATATAAAAACATGAATTAGGTAAAGAAAAAATGAAGATCGAATTGCCGCTTTCCCGCCTATTTTTTATCTGTGGCGGGCATTTTCATCATTGAAAAAATGGTAAATATTTTGCCCAAATCTATGTTATTTCAAAAAATTTATTAATGAATATGTACTTGACTTTATGTTATTTCAATTTTACATTGCGCTGTAATTAAGTGGATGTATAGAAAGTTGGAACATGGTTCAATAGAAATATGAGAATAGAACTATTTTTTTTAATAATTTGACAGCTGTCAGTTGAATAAGATTCTCCCCAGGGCTGAAAAATATTACTTTCAACCCGCTTCTCAGACAACTTTAGACCTACTTTCCGAGTATGACTAGAAAAAATAACTAAATAATTTACTAACTTGTGTGTTTTGATTTCGTATATCTTGTTTAAAAGATTTATTCTACAGGATGTTGGCGAGCGTCAGACACGCAGCCCGGGGGGCAGAGCCCCTGCAACAAGTGCCACCGCGTGACCGCCCGTCCAGACACCAAATTCTGTTGCTGCACAGACACGTACTGCAATGCTGATTTCAGTGAGTTTACTTTGCTAGTTTTAATTGGTTGTAGATTTGCAGGAGATCGTGTAGGTAGGTACCACCGCAGTACCAGATATTCTGTCGCCAAGAAGTAGTGTTTAAAACTATACTGTATTCCAGTTTGTAGGGTACTGCAGCTAGCGAAATTACTGGGCTGTTGAGACTAACCATCGAAAGTCTCAAAGTAATGAGCGCCAAAGCAGCGATGCCCTGGACTTTGTTTTGTTACTCGAAGTTCTGGTTATCGCTGCAATGGTCATGGACAGGCGTTATCTCTTACCATCGGGAGAGCGTCTCGTTAGTCTCATTACTTTTATATATTAGTAAACAAAACATGTTTTTCAGCATCCCTGAAAGAAGAAACCGTGACGATTAAAGCGGAGTCCACGATGAACCGCGCGGAGCAATCGGAAGATAAATACGCATTTCTATACTTGTACCTTTTCCCGGCTCTACTTGTGGCCGCAGCGCTCCTCATTGCGAGCCTCTACTACGATTTGCATTGCAGAAAGAGACACGTCGAGGAGGTATCGCGAACACTGGACGTTGAGAAAGGTAACTTAAGCTATCGGAGCCTCGATGAGGAAAATTTGAATGATTAGCCTCGATGATGAAAATTTGAATGATTAGCCTCGATGATGAAAATTTGAATGATTAGCCTCGATGATGAAAATTTGAATGATTAGACATACAAAGCTGTACAAATCATACAAATTTTTGTCGACGTCGATACGAATACTTTTTCGCGAGTCGATCGTGATCGAGCCTCTGAAAGTATTACATACAAACATACTGTTTGTTTTGTTTTTCAAAGTTCTTTATTTAACAGAAATAAATATACAAACACTAGTTGCGTCCCGCGGTATTATCCGCTACATGTTTTCGGGATAAAAACTAGCCTATGTGTTAATCCAGGGTATCAGCTACCTTTTTTGCGTGAAAGAGTAACAAAACAAACTTTCGCATTTATAATATTAGTGGGATGCTAGCTGCGCCCTGCGGTGATACCTGCTACATGTTTTCAGGATGAAAAGTAGCCTATGTGTTAATCCAGGGTATCAGCTACCTTCATACCAAATTTCATCAAAATCCATTTAGTAGTCTTTGCGTGAAAGATTAACAAGTCCGTTCATCCATCTAAACTTTCACATTTATAATATTAGTGGGATGACTAGCTGCGCCCCGTGATGTTACCCGCTACGTTGTTTCAGGATAAAAAGTAGCCTATGCGTTAATCCAGAGTGTCATCTACCTTCATACCAAATTTCATCAAAATCCATTTACTTAGTAGTTTTTGCGTGAAAGAGTAACAAGCATCCATCCATCCAAAAGCGCCCTGCAATGTTACCCGCTACGTTGTTTCAGGATAAAAAGTAGCCTATGCGTTATCCAGGGTGTCATCTACCTTCATACCAAAATTAACTTTATATTATAGTAAAATTCGTCAAAATTGGTCCAGCCGTTTGAGCGTGAAGAAGTAACGGACACACCCGCAAACTTTCGCCTTCATAATTATAGTGTGATATTTACAAAAACATAGAAAAAGTTTTATTTTTGACAAGTTTTTTAAATGTTTTCAGGTGAAGTGATGGGAAGTGGGCCGGATGCGCTGGCGACTGGACTGTCGTGTGTTGATAACCTGACACTGATAGAACATATTGGTATGGAAATTCTATATTTAATATCTTCCGCATCTCAGTCAAATACAGCTTGACTTTCAGACAGTTCCATTCCAGGCTAGGTGTGCTTTACCATCTTCGACCACACCTTCACTTAACATCAAGTGAGCTGTGGTCAAACAACTAGCCTGCCCACCATTAAAAAAAAAAAAGCTTGCGTGATTTAATTACAGACAATGGGGCAGGCGAAATAAAAACTTGTAAAAATATTCAAGGTATTATAATATTTAGTTTATTTCCGCTTAACAGTCGTTCCAGTTACAACAGTGATGAGGACTTAAATTTAACTAATTTGACAACAACTTATTAATTACTTTTTACTTGGTGGTAGATCTCCTCAGCAGGAGGTCGTCTAGGTAGGTACCACCGTAGTACCAGATATTCTGCCGCTAAGCAGTTGTGTGTAAACATTACTGTGTTCCGATTCGAAGGGTACTGCAGCTAGCGAAATTACTGGGCTGTTGAGACTAACCATCTAAAGTCTCAAAGTAATGAGCGTCAAAGCAGTGATGCCCTGGACTTTGTTTTGTTACTCAAAGTTCTGTGTATCGCTGCAATGGTCATGGACAGGCGTTATCTCTTACCATCAGGAGAGCGTCTCGTTCATCTCATTACTTTTTACATAAAAAAAAAACAAAAAAAAATACAGCTTGCGTGATTTAATTACAGACAACGGGACAAGCGAAATAAAATAAAAACTTGTAATAATATTCAAGGTATAGATTTCGTTTATTTCCGCTCAACAGTCGTCCTAGTTACAACAGTGATGAGGACTTAAATTTAACTAACTCGACAACAATTTATTATTATTTTTTTTTTAATGTAAAAAGTAATGAGACGAACGAGACGCTCTCCTGATGGTATGAGATAATGCCTGTCCATGACCATTGCAGAGGTACACAGAACATTGAGTAATGAAACAACGTCCAGGGCATCACTGCTTTGGCGCTCATTACTTTGAGACTTTGATGGTTAGTCTCAACAGCCCAGGAATTAAAAACCTAATCTTACTTGATATCTATAAAAAAGGTACATTTCTTTTATTTTATGTGTGAGAATCCAAATTTTTTTTTCTTATTTATCATAGGACATTACACACAGCGCCACCTGACCCCAAACTAAGCAGAGCTTGTGTGATGGAAGTCAAACTGATAGAATACATAAATACTTTTTTTTTGTAAATACAACCTTATAATACATACAGTACACCCAGACACAGAACAAACATCGATGTTAGTCACATAAATGTTAGTCCTGAGTGGGAATCGAACCAACGCCCTTCAGCTCTCGAAGCAGACATACTAACAATGAACCAACAGGGCTGTCAAAAAAAATAAATACTTCTTCCTCCGGAACCTATTTTATAAGCTATGAAAACGCATTTCATAATGTCTTTATTACCCACGACGGAACGGAGACGGTATATGCGTTTGTGGTGAGCGGATGTTTGTTTGTGCAAATACATGTTGCCATCAAGCATTTGGAATTGGAAATAAACTCAATATAAACCTAACAAAACAAATAGTTATAATTTCTGTTCCCATACTTACTAAAAATAAATAATCAATCATCCTTTTAGATTAGTTTATTTCATTTTAATTTATTTATTAGTGCCTCGTAGTATTAGAAACACTGTAGTTTGTATGTTAGGATGTAATTTGTGGATAGTTTAAATAAAATTAAATGTGCCTATGTGTTTCTTATAATAATGTTATACTAATAAAATTACATATTACCTTGAACACTACTATTATTACTACTATTATTTATACCTTGAACATTCAAATGATGTTCCGCAAAGTGACGCCTGAATCAATTAATTACTTGTAAAAATGTATCGGGATGTATTTCTTTCCCAGGGCAAGGCAAGTTTGGGTCGGTGTGGCGGGGCTCGCTGGGATCGACTCCCGTAGCGGTAAAACTTTATTCAAACGCGAGCACGTGGCAGAAAGAGGCAGCTATATACGCTATGCCGCATCTCTCTCACCCCAACATACTCCGATATTACGGTGAGCAAAAAATAAATATCAATCCCAAACTATATTTGTTTATTTCTATTATTAAATCTGTATTTGTTTAGCAGAAAGTCGTCTAGGTAGGTACCACCGCTGTAACAGATATTCTACGCCAAGCAGTAGTGTGTAAACATTACTGTGTTCCGGTTTGAAGGGTACTGCAGTTTGCGAAATTATAGGGCTGTTGAGACTAGCCATCGAAAGTCGCAAAGTAATGAGCGCAAAAGCAGGGATACCCCGGACTATGTTTTGTTACTCAAAGTTCTGTGTATCGCTGCAATGGTCATGGACAGGCGTTGTCTCTTACCATCAGGAGAGCGTATCGTTCATCTCATAACATTTACATTAAACGAGTCTTTCTTAAAGTGGGTGATAACACCCCCTTGTGGGCGCTGTTTGGAGTATTGGAAGCAATACGAAAAGTCATGTTTCACCACATTATTGTGGTGAAACATGACTTTTCAACATGAAACTTGTGGTTCGGCAATTTATGAATAAAACACCAATATTTTTATGTACAAACACTCGAAACTACTAGTTTTGGAAAAAAAAATCAACGAGGCGACATCTCTTTTGTTTTAAATTATAGATAGGCTTGCGTTTGACCGCCATTCCGCCTGATGTTAAGCAAGGATGCGGTCTACGATGAAGGACGCTCGCCTAGAAGAAACCGATTCACTCGCGACTTGAAGTTGCCCAGACTGTATTCATCGGGGAACACCCAATCGCAGCAGATTCCAATGTCTAGCGGTTCGCATGAAGAAGGTGGAATCAAACCGCTTAATTCGATCTTTTGGAACATCTACCATGAAGCGGTGTCGCTTTTCACAGCTCCTGGCTGTCCGATAGTAGAATGGGGGGGATTAGGTCATGCAGATCTGAAAGCGCACTCCCCAAAATGTATCCTCTTTCCGCGTTCCCGCCAAAACTGCAATTTGTTACGCTCGGTTTACTTATCAGTTATTCGAGATCTATCGAACAAGATAGCAATGGATCGGCGTAAAATCACTACCTAAAATGCAACGCTACCACGCAGACTATTAGTTGTGTTGTCTCGACAGGGAGCGACACCCGGCAGCCCTTGACGTCGGGCTACGGTCGCGAGCATCTGATAGTTTTGGAGCTGTGTACAACGACGCTCCGCGCGCGGCTCGAAAGCGCCACCCTGTCGTGGCGCGAGTTCGCGGAGACAGCTCACGGGCTCGCCTCCGCGCTTGCGCATCTACATACGCCATGTGAGTTGCAATATGCGGTTCAACGCCATCTTTTATCATAAATAAAAAAAAATGTTACTATTGTTTAAAAGATTTTTTTAATGATCCTAAAATATTATTCTTGTGAAGGAAAACATCGTGAGCAAACCATAGCATGGTGGTAGAGTACTTTCTAGTACTCGGCTGGCTAGCTACCATCCACCCTCAAGTTGAAAATCTGCCGCCAAGCATCTAACGGTGTGCTCCGGTAGCCTCACTTAATAAATAAATATCGTAGGACATTACACACAGCGCCATCTGACCCCAAACTAAGCAAAGCTTGTACTAAGGGAGTCAGATAACTGATAAAATACTTAAATACTTTTTTTTTTTGTAAATACATACTTATAATACATACAGTATACACCCAAACACAGAACAAACATTTGTTTTATATCACAAAATGCTTGTCCTGGGTGGGAATCGAACCCACGCCCCACAGCTCTTGAAGCAGACATGCTACCAGACTGACATGTATGACTGCTACTTGAGAGCCAGTTTCATTCCAGGCTAGGTGTGCTTTAACATCTTCGACCACACTTTCAGTTAACATCAGGTGAGCTGTGGTCAAACAACCACCTGACCACAAACAAACAGCCTGTCAACCATTAAAACAAAAAAAATATAAATGTTGTAATTAATTAATTTTAATAATAAACATTTATGTTTATTAAACTAGTTCTTGAGGATAAGTTACATAATAATGTATACATACTTTGACATAAACACGATTATTTATCTATAACAAACTTGACATTGGTTTTTTTATAAGATTTTCTGCAATTTTTTCTTGACCAAATTCACATACCGAGCTGCGGCGAAATAGGAGAACGAATTCAATAATAACATCAACGTAAACCCTATTTTTAGTAAATAAATTTCATTTCAAAAACCAACTAAACAAATAACTATTTTCTTTCATTCAAAATCATCGGCAACGGTGAGCTTAATATGGTCGGTAAATTCCCGAAACTGATAGGACAGAAGTTATTTAATAAATTACCACAAAACATTCAGAAAATTCAGAAGACAGAAAGAAAATTCCGAAAAAATGACAAAAAAACTGTTGCTATCTAAATAAATTTTTCAAGTTTGTAAAAATTTCACAAACAAGTTTTAAATAATATTCCGATTGTTTATGCAATAGTAAAGAACTTTTCTAATTTATTTTATTTTATTTCGTACCTACAACTAAAAAATCGAAACGGTAAGTTTTATAAAAAAGTTAACAAGTAACAAAAGATGCGAAATTTTATTCTCTACCAAAATGCTCTCAATGACTTTTGCCCTAAAGTGCATAGTTTTCGAGATATCGGCATTTCATTATTTTGTACTGAGCAAGTGATACAAAACGTAAAAAAAAAATTGGATCGAATTTGGATTGGATTGGACAAAAAAAACGTCTATTTTTACTGGCCTAATAGACATAAACTTACAGCTGGTAGCAAGCCGTGCGTCGTGCATCGCGACGTGAACAGTAATAACGTGCTGATATCCTCGACCGGCGCGTGTCGGCTGGCCGACCTCGGGCTAGCGCAGGCGCTGCCGCGGCATCGCAACATGACCCCCAGCAGAATCACGGAGGTGAGTGTTGAGTTTTCCACTCTTCGATATTAAGAAACATAAATATTAATTAATTACAACAAAAAAAATTTGGAGTATAGGTATAATCCTTAAGAAGTACAATAGCCGAAAATAGTTTGGAGTTTTTCACCAAAAAAAAAACTACAAATGGCGCAGAAAAAATCTATTTTAATCCGAAATACTCGAAATTCGGTATGTAAAGAAAAAAAAACTTTACTGATTCCAAAACCATTTCGAAATAGTACATTTCTGTACAATATTTTTACGTTTAAAACTCTGTAAACTATGAGATGGGGTTTATTTTAGTAAAATACACCCCACCTCATACCCCACAGCATATAAAAACTGAAAATGTGTATTCTAGGCTGGCACGCTCCGCTATCTGGCACCAGAAGCGTTAGAAGGCGCGCTGGACCTCAGCGGCGCGGGCGCAGCCCTATGCGCCGTTGACGTGTTCGCGCTAGGACTGGTGCTGTGGGAAGCCCTATGGCGCACTCGCGGCGCCCACGCCGGCCCCACGCCTGCGTACGCGCCGCCTTACCATCATCACTCGCTTCCGCACCCGCCCACACTCAACGTTATGCAGGTAGATATAACATAAAAAAATCTAAATAGATGAAAAAAAAATTAAAAGTAAAAAAATATTTCTGTTATTTTATATCTGAGACAATGAACTAGAAAATTCTACTTATTAAGGTTACGGTTCGATTTCCATACAAATAAGTTTTTTCCATTTATGTACAAATGGAGCATAATTTTACAGTGAAATCACAGCTACTGGCATTTATTTTGGTCTTTATTTGCGGTAAATCTCAATTGTTTGAATAAAACAGTAGATTATTAGCATAAAATAAATGCGAAAATTTGTGAGTGTATTTGTTACTTTTTCACGTAAAAACTACTGAACGGATTTGAATGAAATTTGGTATAGAGATAGCTGAGACTACTAGACTACTACTATAGACATAGGCTACTTTTTATCCCGAAAACATGTAGAGGGTAACACCGCGGGGCGCAGCTAGTATTTTTATAAGTTCTGTACCTGTACATATGCTGCAATAAATAAATAAATATCGTAGGACATTACACACAGCGCCATCTGACCCCAAACTAATAGTCCGGGTGGCAGCGTTGCAAATACAAAAGTCATAGTAAGCCGGCTGATATTGATACTGATAGTAGATCTCATATGGCTAATAAGTAAACCGAACGTCAGCTGCCCAGGTAGCGGTGGGTTTGGGAGTGGGAGGTCGTGGAAGTTGTAAAAAAAAAATTAAAAAAAAGTGATAGTACGCCGGCTAAAACCCATTTTCATGAATAGTTGACATCATACTGAGTTGAAAAATAGTCGTCAGCTGCATGGAGGAGGGTGGATTATGCGTCAGCCGATCGCATGAACTTGTAAAAAATCGCGTAAAAAAAAGTCATAGTACGCCGGATGAAACTTAAACTAGCTGATTGTTTATATAATTTAAAATACGAAAACAGCAATCAGCTGCGTGGGTAGCGGTGGAAAGACCGTCAGCCGATGCAGTAAAGGTTGAAAATATTGGACCATTTCTACTATGCGGTTCCCTTTTAAACACGAATTTCTAGGTAGATTCTGGCCTTGCTTGAGCCCATAACACGACCTTCGGGCTACCTAAGCCTCTTTCCTTAAAATTAATTAAATTGATTATAATAAAATGTATTTATTTGTTTATGTATTTATTTGGGTATATGTGCGAGTGTGTTAAAGAGGATGTGTGTGTGACTATTGACGACTAGTTGTTTTTCTTATCTTGCTTATAATATTGGTCTTATCTGGCTCTCGGTGTCGTGGCAATTTAAAGTAAGAGGGTATTCTTTGAGTTTATTTTTACAATTATGTCTGTTTTTGTCTAACAGGTTAAGCAATTTATATAGCTATTAGAAAGAAATGCTCCTAGGTAACTATAGCATCTCTGCCCAAGTCTCGTTTTTCTTAGAGGTAGTTCCCATCTTTGCGTGCGCGAAATGCTATCAGTCCGTTGACGTTTGATTTGTAAGGGAGCCGATTTGTGAAATCTTAAAGTACAGTACTTAATAAAAAGTTGCCGAAGCCCGAGTTCCTTGGTATCCGTTTAGAGGTCATCTGTAAGGTACCGGAAGGGCTTTTCGTGAGCAATTTTCAAAATGAGTCTGAGCTCTTTCAGCTTTAATGAGGTGTGTAGGTACTGCAAGCCGACCCCTATGATGTGATGCAATAAATCTGTAATGATTTACATAGTTAAATTAATTCCTCTAGGAATGCGCTAAAGTATTATCGTTAATGAACCTTTACGATTAAGTATGACTCTAGAACTTGAGTCTTACTAAAGATACTACTACTAGAACTGTTCCTTAAGTTTATTATTAATTCTTGTTCACAAATATTGTCGAAGTGAACATTTCGCTCCCAGTCTTTTTTCATAATATTGTTCAGAGTGATTTACGACTTTTCTCCAGTAATCCACAGATGCACGCAGATGCTGCTTTAAAATTTTAAGGGCAGAAGTTTAGGTAGCCCGACGGTCGTATTATGGGCTCAAGCAAGGCCAGAATCTACCTCGAAATTCGTGTTTAAAAGGAAACCGCATAGTAGAAATGGTCCAATATTTTCAACCTTTACTGCATCGGCTGACGGTCTTTCCACCGCTACCCACGCAGCTGATTGCTGTTTTCGTACTTTAAATTATATAAACTATCAGCTAGTTTAAGTTTCATCCGGCGTACTATGACTTTTTTTTTACGCGATTTTTTACAAGTTCATGCGATCGGCTGACGCATAATCCACCCTCCTCCATGCAGCTGACGACTATTTTTCAACTCAGTATGATGTCAACTATACATGAAAATGGGTTTCAGCCGGCGTACTATTACTTTTTTTTACAACTTCCCCGACCTCCCATTCCCAAACCCACCGCGGGTGCGCCAGCTGACGCTCGGTTTACTTATCAGTTATTCGAGATCTATCGAACAAGATAGCAATGGATCGGCGTAAAATCACTACCTAAAATGCAACGCTGCCACCCGGACTATAAGCAAAGCTTGCGCTATGGAAATCAGATAACTGATAGAATACTTAAATACTTTTTTTTTTTGTAAATACATACTTATAATACATACAGTACACCCAGACACAGAACAAACATTTGTTTATATCACAAAATGCTTGTCCTGGGTGAGAATCGAACCCACGCCCTTCAGCTCTTGGAGCAGACACACTACCAATGAACCAACAGGGCTATCAAATATTTTGTTTTGTTTTAAATGTTAAATGATTGAGTATGAGATTGTTGAGATGATTGAGATTATTGTAGCGATGATAGCTCAGTGGTTAGCGCGGTAGGTTCGCATGCCGAAGGGCGTGGGTTCAAACCCCAACAATGAGCTTGAGCTGCCGGTGAAGGAAAACATCGTGAGGAAATCATAGCATGGTGGTAGGGTACTTTCTAGTACTCGGCTGGCTAGCTGCCACCCTCAAGTTGATAATCTGCCGCCAAGCATCTAACGGTGTGTTCCGGCAGCCTCACTTGAGAGCCAGTTCCATTCCAGGCTAGGTGTGCTTTACCATCTTCGACCACACCTTCACTTAACATCAGGTGAGCTGTGGTCAAACACCTAGCCTGTCAACCATAAAAAAAAAACCTTGCTAGTCAAACATTTAAAAACCCTTGATAAACGTGTTTGTTCAGACCCTAGTATCGCGAAACAAGGTGCGACCACCGCTGCCTAAAGGCCCCGTACCGGAGGCGCGCGCCCTCAAGATAGCCGTCGACACCTGCGACGAGTGCTGGGACCACGACGCGGAGGCCAGGTAGTCAACCAATTACTTTAGACAAATAACAGTAGATTGTGCAAACACTTTAACATCAGGTGAGCTTTTACAGCTTAATTTAATCAAAGTATGATCATTGTATGATTTTTCTGTAACAAGTGATTTGTGACATTATTGTTTTTCATGGCCAATAAATATTATTCAGTATTACAATTTTATTTTTTTTGTTGATAGTGTGTGTCTCTTATCAGAAGATACTAGAATCGTTGTTGTACTCTGTGTATAATTTAATTTTTGCATTTCTTTTAAATAATTTTCAATCTCTTTTTTAGTCATTAATTTGCACATTTCTCAAAGTTACATCGATGATGATGGTGCGAGTGAAACGGCATGTCGTTTTCTCTCACTCGCACCACTATAAATATATTAGCGAGACCTCTCGCGCGCCAGTTTAAGTCAGGTCCCCTTCGTCTCTAAGTCAGGTCCCCTTCGTCTGGAAGTCAGGTCCCCTTCGTCTGGAAGTCAGGTCCCCTTCGTCTGGAAGTCAGGTCCCCTTCGTCTCTAAGTTAGGTCCCCTTCGTCTGGAAGTCAGGTCCCCTTCGTCTCTAAGTCAGGTCCCCTTCGTCTGGAAGTCAGGTCCCCTTCGTCTCTAAGTCAGGTCCCCTTCGTCTGGAAGTCAGGTCCCCTTCGTCTGGAAGTCAGGTCCCCTTCGTCTGAAAGTCAGGTCCCCTTCGTCTGGAAGTCAGGTCCCCTTCGTCTGGAAGTCAGGTCCCCTTCGTCTGGCGACAGCCCAAGCCGAGGTCCGTACCACTTTGGTGCCCTTGTGCTAGTCGCCCTTAACATTAAGGCTCAGCGCCCTTTCTCGCCACAGTCCGGTGACGCTGTAGAGCCCATCTGCGGCCAACAGCAAGTCATTCAAAAAAAAGAAGCGCGCCAATTTGCGCGTGCCGCTCGCACGGCATGGTCGTCGCTCTGCGCTCTGTCATACCTTCCGATTCCGCTCGTCACCACAACAGGTTAGGTGTTTGACCACAGCTCACCTGATGTTAAGTGAAGGTGTGGTCGACGATGGTAAAGCATACCTAGCCCGAAATGGAGCTGGTCAAGTGAGGCTGCCGGAACACACCGTTAGATACTTGGCGGCAGATTTTCAACTTGAGGGTGGTAGCTAGCCAGCCGAGTACTAGAAAGTACCCTACCACCATGCTATGGTTTCCTCGCGATGTTTTCCTTCACAGGAAGCTCATTGTTGGGGTGTGAATCCACGCCCTTCGGCATGCGAACTGACCGCGCTAACCACTGAGCTATCATCGCTACAAAAAATCTATGGTTGTAGGTTGACGGCGGTGTGCGTGGAAGAAAGAATGAACGAACTGAAGCAGCTGGTGTCCGCACCACCGCCCAACATACACGACAACCTGCTGCATCCGCACAACCACGCAGGTAAACATCATAAGACATTACACACAGCGTTATCTAGCCCCCAAACTAAGCAAATCTACTTTTTATCCTGAAATAATTTAGTATTCACGTGCATGTAAAACAGCGGGTAACACCGTGCGACGCAGCTAGTTAATATATTTATACTCTGACCATTATGTTAAACAATTTTTGACAGCTCATACAAAGTTGACGACATAACTTTGTACGGCGTCTAGCAAAATAAATACGTTTAATCTAGCATTACCTCTTTATAAGGTTTTTTTTTCTTTGGTTTTGGCGTCGCGTTATAGCATTTGCCAGTGTCAAGTATTTATTTTCAAGTTTCAAAAGTTAAGTGTCCTCGTAGCTAAATTTATAGGCAAAGTCCAGTGTTTGTCAAGAACAGTTCATGTCAGTCATGCTTTAGTAAAGTAGTGGCGACTTTACTATAAAGCTTCGATGGAGTTTTGGAAGCAACACAAAAACTCATGTTTCGCCACATTATATCATTTTCCCACACTCGCGCTTGTAATTCGGCACTTTATGAATAAAACACCACCATTTTTATGCATAAACACTCGACAAAACACTACTTTTGGAAAAAAATACAACGGGGCGACACGACTCTTTCCGCGTTCCCGCCAAAACTCTTTATAAGGTTTAATAAAAATTGCTCTCAAGTTAACGCAGCCTTGTAAAGAGGTAATGCTTGATTAAACGTATTTATTTATGTGAAATTTATTTTGCTAGACGCTGTACAAAGTCATGTCGTCAACAAATACAAATACAAATATTTTATTGACAACACCAATTATACAAGTCACTTAACTTAGACCTTAAC
Source organism: Biston betularia (assembly GCA_905404145.2). NCBI lineage: Eukaryota > Metazoa > Arthropoda > Insecta > Lepidoptera > Geometridae > Biston > Biston betularia. Next base: position 3,876,319 of record FR989889.1, on the reverse strand, counting down.
ATTAGTGGAACAATTATTTATTTGTGGTTTTATATGACTTATCATGTCAGGCGAGTCGACCACGCAGCCGGTGGAGGGCGACAAAAAGCGAAACTGTGACGTCACAACGCCGCTGCTCTACCCGCACGCACACATCGGCCGCAACGCGTGTATAGAACGCAACACGCACACACACACGCACACCGCCACGCTCATACATAACAGCTTGAAGGTACGTATTCACATGTATTTGATTTTTAAAATATTAAATAAATAAAACAAGCCTATATTGTTGTAAGATTTTAACTTATTTAACTAAACATTACTTTTTTTTAAAGATTTTTTTTTTTAATCTAAAAAGTAATGAGACGAACGAGACGCTCTCCTGATGGTAAGAGATAACGCCTGTCCATGGCCATTGCAGCGATACACAGAAGTTTGAGTAACAAAACAAAGTCCAGAGCATCGCTGCTTTGACGCTCATTACTCTGAGACTTTAGATGGTTAGTCTCAACAGCCCAGTAATTTCGCTAGCTGCAGTACCCTTCGAACCGGAACACAGTAATGTTTACACACTACTGCTTAGCGGCAGAAAATGATAGTAGTAGAGAAAACTATAAATTAACTTGAACTAAAACATCTCGGCATTCGGGTTATCTCTCCTCTCAACAGCTTGTCTTTCGACAAAGGCCTCCTCTAAGAATTTCCATTTGTTTCTGTCTGGCCCAGCTACTTACTTCAAGTCGTCTTTCCGTCGCTTTTGGTTGTCTTTCTCTACTTCTGCTTTCTCTGGGGTACCATTCCGTTATTATTCTGGTCCATTTCTCTATCTCTCCTCTCAACATATGTCCTGTCCAACGCCATTTTAATTTTCTGCAGATTGATTGAACTTTTCCAAACGTCTTTCTTTTGATCCTTTTTAATATTTTATCCCCTCTTCTTACTAGGGAGTACTCGCTTCTCTCTATCCCATTCTGACATAAATTTAATTTATTTTGTTGTTGTTCTGAACTTAAATAATAATAAATAAATAATCTGTATATATTCGCAGGATATCACAGCCCCGGCTACAAGCTCAGAACCGAAAGTGTCAAATGAAGAAAATTGCTTTTCAGTCGCTCGAACTAGCCACAGGATCCCTATACAAGAAAACTCCCTGAACGAAATAAGATCCTACCAGAGACCACTAGACTACGTGCAGAATGACGTCACTTCCCACGACACAGAACGAGGCCCAAAACAGACAAACCTATTACAAGACGTGAAAGTAGAAAAACCTAAATGGGGCATAAGAAAATTTTTCGAAAAGTTAAACAAGAAAATGGAAACGGAAGTCAAATTGATACCAGAAAACTCTCAAAGAACGAGGACATCCATCGTTAACGATAAACCGATTAATTACGAAAGACCTTCAAATTTGATACTAGATCAAGAAAGGAACTTCAATTTTGAAGCGCCGTGCCTGTCACCTCCAAATAGGACCTTATCACCTACCATGATGGACGAAAACGTATTGGGATTCAAAGAATTACCACCGCGCGAAAACGACTCAAAAACGTCGAATCAAGTATTCGCAGTGATCGTACCCAAAGCAAAACCAGCCGAATTTGAAATGAAGAAAACCAGAGGCAGCTCGGAAAGCATCAACAAACAATCGGTCAGAACGTCAATGTCATCGCAGAGCATGTTCAAATCGAATTCAGAATCGGAAGATTCGACAGTTAAAAAACGATTGAGTTGCGATAACAAAATCATTAACAGTGCTAGCTCATCCCGAGCTTCAATCAATTTAGAACTTCAATACATTGATAACACAGAACAATTTAGCCAAGTCAGCCCGTTCGATTTGAATTCAGACTGCTCAAGCAGCGAAGACGAACACCTAATGCTGCTTTCCGAAGACGGTGGTTCAAAAATAACGATGCAATCGATCCCAAAATCAACAGACGTTTTAAAAGAAAGCCAAACAAAAGCCATAACTTTCAACAAAATCCAGAACAAATACACAAGCTTTGACAACGAATTCAGCGATCCGAACGATAAGGAAAACGTGAACGGTTATAGCGGAGACAATCCAGTTTACTTAGCTGCTCTAAACGGTGAAATAGATACTACAGACTTGAAATTGTGTCAAGAAAACGCGAAAAGTCCGAAGCCGTGTCTCAAACATTTGAAAATAAAACGGCAGCATTCTTTAGAGCAAGTAAGTGAGTTGTTTTCTTCAGCTGGGGATATAAATTTATTAAATCCAGCGGGTAGGGTCAAAACTCCTGGAGATTTGCCAGTAGCCGTGCGAAAGGCGAGACGGGATAGGGCTCTACAGAAAGGAAGGGCTAGTGAAAGTAATAGACTAAGCTTGTATGATGACCGAATGATGTTTGGTAACAGTTTGTGAACTTTCATCCATTGTCGAAAGATGTTTTTCCATTATTCAAAGAGTTTTTCTTCCGTTATTGGAGAATTCAGTCCATTATTGAAGGAGTTTTTCTTCAAATTTCAAAGAACGTTTTCCTCCGTTATTGGAAGGAGTTCTTCTTTAATTATTGAAGTGTTTCCTTTTAATATTAAAGATTTTTTTTGCTTTTATTATCGGATTATGTTTATATAAATCCCAGGTCTATCGAGGCCCCATTTTTTTGTTACCAGGATCTGTAATCCGAAACCATATTTCAAGTTATTTATTTCATAAGAAATTGCAATTTTACATGAGAAATTGTTAAAAGTTTCGTGTTAGAATTAAATACAAATTAGTAATTTAACAATTACCTGCCTATAAACAACGTTAAAATTATACAACTACATAAAATAACTAATTATGCTTCAACAATAAACATTCCTTTGTCAATTTACAAACCCTCTGTCGATATATAATCAAATGCATTTATTTGCAAGAAATAAATGTTAGATAGGTACAAAAAAATAGATAACGAATTACTATGCAATACGAACAAGTCGTATTTTGCGTGTTTGCTCGCTTAATTCTTTAAACTACTCCACGGAAAATTACACTATCATTATAGGTAATTTTTTTCTAGAATCTTCATGAAAAACCGCGCTGGGTCGTTGGTTAAAATAAACGGTACAACTGACACAAGTCTGTTTGTTTATCAAACGTTTACGTAAAGGTGGTTCGATTTCCATACAAATAATTTTTTGCCATTTATGAACAAATGGAGCATAATTTTGTAAATCACAATTGCTTGAATAAAACAGTAGATTAATATTTCCCACAAATAAATACAAGTAGCTGTGATTTCACTGTAAAATTATGCTCCATTTGTCCATAAATGGAAAACAATTGTTTGTATGGAAATCGAACCACCTTAATTCAAATGTTTCTCGAATTTAAAATTTTTGATATTTGGTGGGTAGTTTGAAATATCGCTTGCACAGTTTTGAATATTTTCGTGTGGCACCATTTAAGGTCAAGTGTCTTGTGATGTTTCTTTATGTTGATATATAATAAGATTCTAGTGAAACTTTCTATAGAATTATAAATGCGTATAATATCAATCATTGTACCTACTTCGAATTCGGTCGTGTTACGAAATTCGCTATTTCGTTCGAATTATGGGTCAAATGAATATACAATTTATTTATTTTTTATGTAAGAAGTAATGAGTCGAACGAGACGCTCTCCTGATGGTAAGAGATAACGCCTATCCATGACCATTACAGCAATACACAGAACTTTGAGTAACAAAACAAAGTCCAGGGCATCACTGCTTTGGCGCTCATTACTTTGAGACTTTCGATGGTTAGTCTTAACAGCCCAGTAATTTCGCTAGCTGCAGTACCCTTCGAACCGGAACACAGTAATGTTTACACACTACTGCTTAGCGGCAGAATAACTGGTACTGCGGTGGTACCTACCTATACGACCTCCTGCTAAGGAGATCTACCACCAAGTAAAAAAAAAAAAAATTAATCGAATATGGCTCTTACTTATTTAAGTTAACCGATGCTTAAAATGAGAAACGAGACAGATCACTTTAAGCATAGTTTAACTTTAATTAATGTTTTTAAAACAAAACTTTAGTCAGAGGCTTTTCAATACAATACAGTTTTAACAATTCCATATACCTAAATGTGATCAACAAAATAATTTAGTTTTAAGTTCCTATTAAAAAAAGCCATGTTTTTTTTTAAATATTTGTTTTAATTTTGTTAAGTTTAAGTTTTTAACACAGTGACCATGTTTTTGTTTTGTATAAAGTATACAATTTATTTTTAGAAATAGCTGTAAATATAACCGTAAGTTATTTTATTTTTATTGTGACGTAATAACCACTGAATAGCAGTGTAAAGGTACTTTACTTATTTTTTTTTAAACTTTTACTTTAAACCGTTGATTAGTTTGGAAAATTGTTCAAATCGAAACCTAGAAAACTATCTACGTCCCTTTTTATCTCGATTTGTGAGAAAAAGACGACAACAATATGTTATGTCGTAAATTAACGACAATATTACTCACGAAGTACATTGTCTAAAAATGAACATTAATAAAAAAAATATAGGGTTATAAGCTTAGGGTGTACAAACCGAAAGTCGGAAACTGCACTCATTATTAAAAAAAATATCAGCTGTTATGTAGAAAGTGTATAATAACCATTTTTTAGCAATTTCAGAATTGTACCAATAGAAAAAGTTGTTCATAATGATGAGTACAAAAACCCCCTGTCGGCTAAGTATATCCCAAGTTTATAACCTAGTTATATAGGGCTATTGATAGTAGCCTATCAACAGCCTATGGGCAACCTCTGTTTATTAAAAGACCTTACTTTAACATGACTTAAAAATTTAATGTTTTATTTCATTAAGTCTCTAAATTATAATAACTACATGTGTATTGTTTTAAAATAACAAATAGTCAATCAGCTTTATAATCATTCTAAGCTTTTACACTTTTAAAATGTAAAACGAAAACAAAATCCTTTCAAACTTTGAACAATGTTTTCGCTATACGTAATTACCCATTTATTCCTTTCGGTTTAAGTTTCGTAACCAGTTGCGAATGAGTTTTTATTAATGGCAAAAGTCATGTTGTAAAGTTATTAATTATAACGTGGCTAAGACTTCTAGAATATGTTGACATATTAAATTTTGCAACCAGTTGTGAAAGGGTTTTTTTTGGTTAACTATTTTTTTGTGAAGTCATGAAACAGTATTTGGTAATAGTAACGCACCATATCCTTCTGAAATTTGTTATGTAATTATTATTAATAACTTTTTTATATTGAAACCAGTTGCAAAAAACGCGGCGAAGCCTCGTAAAATTTATTATGTGATTATCAATAGCCTTTTCAAGTTTCGCAACCAGTTTCGAAAAAATCACATTTGTATTTTTTTGCAACATGTTTAACGTCAAAAGTCGTGAAACGAAATTTGGAAACCATGATGCGGATAGCCTTCTAGAATATGTTATGTAATTATCAATAACCTATGAAGTTTCGCAACCAGTTGCAAAAGACTATTTTACCTTCTTTTTTTGCAAATTGTTTTGTTTTCAAAAGTCATGGAACTAATGTTGTTAATGATAAACGGCAAAGCCTTTTAGATTTTGTTATATAACTATCAGTGACCTTTGTGTGAAATAATATAAGTTGTAACACGCCTATGAAGTTATATACACATGTATATTTCCATTTATGTACAAAATATTGAACTATACCATTCCATGTGAAAACCTCATGACATGTATGTACAATTTCGTACCTTATTATAACATTATTGTGTACTTTAAAGCGACGCGACACTGGTAACATTAGCATTAACATTTTCGGTAAATACGTAGGACGTAATCGTATCACATGTATGCAGTTTGTGTTTACGCCCGGGAGCGTATTTTTATCGTTCACTTTTAGCTTTTTTAGGGTTCCGTACCCAAAGGATAAAAGGGTACCCTATTACTAAGACTCCGCTGTTCGTATGTTACGAGGCGGTTTTTTTTATAGTAGTTAGGCTTGCGTTTGACCGCCATCCCACCTGATGCGGTCTATGATAGAGCACGCTCGCCTAGAAGAAACCGATTCACTCGCGACTTGAAGGTACCCAGACTGTATTCATCGGGGAACACCCACTCGGGCAGCAGATTCCAATGTCTAGTGTCATCTTTGCTTAACATCAGGCGGGATGGCGGTCAAACGCAAGCCTACCTACTAAAAAAAAAAAAAAAAAAAAAAACGTATGAAAAAGGTGGAATCAAACCGCTTAGTTCGAGCTTTTGGAACATCGACCATGAAGCGGTGCCGCTTTTTAAAGCTCCTGGCTCTATCTCATGAACCGTGATAATTAGACAGTTGAATGTTTCAAAGATGATGTATTTCTGTCGCCGCTATAACAACAAATACTAAAAAAACAAAATAAAATAAATATTTAATGGGGCTCCCATACAATAAACCTGATTTTTTGCCGTGTTCATGGATAATGGTACGGAACCCTTCGTGTGCGAGTCCGACTCGCACTTAGCAGGTTTTTTTATTCATATTTTTATAATTTGTTTTAGGTATTACGTATTTCTCGCAAACCGTGCTATGCTATTTGGAATCAGTATTCATAATTTCATATTACCATTCCTGGGTTATTAGCTTTGAGTGTGCTTAGCTGAAAGGGGGTCATTGACGTAACATTAGCTGTTACAGACATTTTATCGAAGATCATCGATATTTTTCTTGTAATTTCAGAGTTTATGCCAATTTTTTTCAACCTTGATTTGTAATGTCTATTATTGACCCCTATCAGCTTGTACCCCAAGCTTATAACCTCGTATATATCACCGTTTACTAAACTCACGCACGTTAACTAATAATCATGTAATTAAATAAATATAACTATTACAAGCAGGGGATAGATACAGGCGCGGATATAGGATTTCGTTCCGAGGGTAATTGTCCAGAAAATTCAAGGCCACGGAAGGGCCGTCGTTTGGTATAATTATTTCCGCAACTACGGATATAGACCGGCAATTACAACATCCTTGATTCAAACTTCAAAATTTTTTTTTCTTTTATTGATTGAATTTCAGAATTCATTTGAAATTTCATAAAACCTGAATCCGCGCCTGTATTAGATTTCACAAATATTGAAAGTTAATTAAAAGTTAAACAATTGGTTCGCTGAGCCTTATTTATGAACCTTGCTTAAAGTTAATCAATGCTTAACGCGTGTAGACGCGCACGTGGGGTAGGTGTAATCATTAACTACGTAAAATCATAATAAAGTAAAGGGGCCTAATTGTAAATTTTACGTCAACAGGGATTACACTTTATTGTGCAGATAAAAAATAATTGGTGGTGGTGGTTGGTGGTTCGATTTCCATACAAGTAATGTTTTGCCATTTATGGACAAATGGAGCATAATTTTACAGTGAAATCACAGCTACTGGCATTCATTTTGGTCTTTATTTGCGGGAAATCACATTTGCTTGAATAAAACAGTAGATTAATATCATAAAGTATTAATGAATTTATGGTTTTTGAATGAAACAGTAGATTTATGCTGATAATCTACTGTTTTATTCAAGCAGTTGTCAGTTACCGCAAATAAAGACCAAAATAAATGCCAGTAGCTGTGATTTCACTGTAAAACTATGCTCCATTTGTCAATAAATGGCAAAAAATTATTTGTATGGAAATCGAACCACCTTAACAACTATAGCGTAAATTTTACGTTAAAAGGAGGGAGGCTCCCACCAAATGGGGGGGGAGAGAAAACCACGTAATTCAGTATGCTCCCTAATGAAGCTTTAAGCAACGTTTATAAGTAAACCAATTCATAAACTAGATTGTTAAAATGTTATAAAGAATGCTAAATACAACATAGTTATACTTTATGAAAACTCTGGGTCTTAATTAAATCGTTGCTTTAATTAACAAATCATTTATGTAAGGCGTTCTATCAATAAAAACAAAATCTGAATCGTTTTTAAAATGCCCTTAAAAGCAGTTATCTATGTGAAGTTTACCAGTTATATACGGATATGTACAAATTAATCGTTGTGGTAAGCTTATGTTCGTGTAACACTGAAGGGCTCTGGCAGACGGGCTACGAAATGTTGGTTGACGAAAGTTTGCAACTTCAAATTTCTGACATGTGATTCGATAAAACTTTTTTTTTTTAATTGTCGACAGGCTAGGTGTTTGATCACAGCTCACCTGATATTAAATGAAGGTGTGTTCGAAGATGGTAAAGCACACCTAGTCTGGAATGGAACTGGCTCTCAAGCGAGGCTGCCGGAACACACCGTTAGATGCGGCAGATTTTCAACTAGAGGGTGGTAGCTAGCCAGCCGAGTACTAGAAAGTACCCTACCAACATGCTATGGTTTCCTGACGATGTTTTCCTTCACCGGCAGCTCAAGCTCATAGATATGATAAAATGAGTTGTTTATAAATGATTTCGTGGTCAATTTATGTGCACGAAAGGAATCAAAGTCTCAGTATAATTTACTAGATGCCGTCGGCCAAGAAAATTTATAAATTCACTGCTGGGAAGAGTATCTAGAGCAGCGTTGGTAGAATCATAGTAAATTAGTTGGACAGGAATGGGAAAACGGTGACGGTAAACCTACACCTAGGTCGCAAGTGATAGGGGGCCGTTCAAGTAATATGTAAACACCAAGTGACATGGGTGATATCGTCAGCAGTGGCGCATATAAACTGCTGCTTGTTAATTTTCCTTGTTATCGGCACCACGTTTTCTATATGTTCTTGAATCCTCTCGATACTTACCTTACCTGGAAGAGATCACTTTTAGCGATAATGCCGCTATTTAAACCCAGTTTAGTTTAAAAGCATTATAAGAGATGATTATATATGAGATCGCATTATAAGAGGGGGGAGTAAGAACTTTGCTTACTTATGCTAACAAGGGGGAGGGAGGTACAGTGAGCGTTCCCCTCCTTCCAACACAATGGACCCTGATACCATCGAATGATAAGAAGTTTTGTCTTCTTAAAATGATTACTGAATATTGTTCTAGTTCCAATTAAAAAATAAACAAGATTGTTGTTTTATTTTATTTGTATCATAGTGTATGTTTGGATTCATTATTAAGGCGTGACAAGTTTAGACTGGAAGAGTACAAATTTGGAGGAGTAAAAAACCGTTGCAAATTTTTTTAAAGATGACTGACATAAGAAAACCATTGAAGTATGTACCTATATTTATTTTTAAAAGTTGTTCAATGTAATGTAGCTCGTCTGCCAAAGTCCAATAATCAAGCTTTATTGATATTATCTACTCTAAGTATGTAAAAACAAGTACCTATCACGAAATATAAGAATTAATAATGTTTTTATAATACTGTGTTTTATTTTCAAAGTGTGTAGGTTTTTAGTATTTTGTAGCGATGATTGTTCAGTGGTTAGCGCGGTCAGTTCGCACGCCGATGATTCCAGATTTATATACATATATATATACATATAAAAAGCAAAATTAAGAATTTTGAAAAAACCCACGACGATTAAAAAGTAATTGAAATTAATATTACTGCATCAAAATCGAACTAGTAGTTTTGGAGGAAAATGGTAACATATTTGCACAAACAAATGTTTACTATAGCGCCCCCTGGTGAGCTGTCATGGTAACACCTATCTAAAATAATACACCAATCAAACCGGAACCCATAACGGAAAACTTCATCAAAATCGGACTTGTAGTTTTGTAGAAACGTGGCAACATGGATTTGCACAAAAAATGTTTCCTACAGCGCCCCCTGGCGAGTTGTAACCATAACACCTAAGAACATGCACCAATCAGACCCGAACCCATAACTGAAAACTGCATCAAAATCGGACTTGTAGTTTTGTAGAAACGTGGCAACATTGATTTGCACAAAAAATGTTTCCTACAGCGCCCCCTGGCGAGTTGTAACCATAACACCTAAGAACATGCACCAATCAAACCCGAACCCATAACTGAAACCTGCATCAAAATCGGGCCAGTAGTTTTGGAGAAAAATGACAACATGTATTTGCACAAACAAACATCCTCTCACTCCAAACGCATATACTGTCTCCATTCCGTCCTGGGTAAAAAATAAAAATAATTAAATATCGTAGGACTATACACACAGCGCCATCTGACCCCAAACTAAGCAAAACTTGTACTATGGAAGTCAGATAGCTGATAGAATACATAAATACTTTTTTTGTAAATGCATACTTATAATACATACAGAACAAACATTTGTTGATACATAAAATGTTTGTCCTGAGCGGGAATCGAGCCCACACCCTTCAGCTCTTAAGGCAGATATGCTACCAATGAGCCAAAGGCTGTCAAAAGCAAGCATACCATCCTTTTTTCTGGAAAGCTCGGGACAAGCTAGTAAGAAATAAAAAAAAGAATTGATAAAAAAAAATCCCTTTATTTCATAATCATTTAACAAATTACACTGTATTTAGTACATATTACATATTATGGAAGAAACATAGATACAGCTAGACACGAAGAAACATTTGTCTGTACGTAATTTAAAATGTATATAATATCGTAGGACATTACACACAGCGCCATCTGACCCCAAACTAAGCAAAGCTTGTACTATGGAAGTCAGATAACTGATAGAATACTTAAATATATATAGGTATATTGACTTAGTCCATAAGGTGGAATTAAATAAAAACTTTCAACATGCAATCTTTCTCATAAATATGAACTCTCCATAGGTGCTATATGTTTAGAACTTGATTTCGACTCTAGTTACTTGAGAGCTAGTTCCCTTAGGTATAGTGCCCGTTTGACGTCCGCTTTTCAATGTGTATACTTACATGTAGCGCGTCTGTTGTAAAAGTAATGAGACGAACGAGATGTTCTCCTGATGGTAAGAGATAACGCCTGTCCATTGCAGAACTTTAAGAAAAAAAAGTAGTCTAGGCAACTTAGTCCAGACTTATGAACTCCCGGTATTTAGTATCCGATTTCTGATTAGAGCGCCACCTACCGGGTCCAATACTAAATATAAACCATCTAGGGGTCCACTCAAAACACGCACAAAAAATTTCATCAAAATCAGCCCAGCCGTTTTGGTGTGTTGTGTGTTCAGAAGGTTATACATACATACATAATATTTATATATATTATTTATATTTATGAAAAAGATTAATCATTCACATTTAAATCTACATATCACATATAAAAATAACAGTTAGACTACAACTTAAACCTAAATAGAATTTATTATAATATATAAAAAAAAATTAGAACCATTTCATGACAGAAAACAACAAATATTTTGTGAAGATAATTATGTATAAACGACGCAACTTCCGAGTTTTGGTCTAAACTTGGAAAAAAATATGTTGCATTGTATTATTGTCCAAAAAAGAGTTTTTTCGATTGTACGAAAACAGCGCTTTATTCGTTTATGCACATCAAATTATACGCAAGAGTAAGGTCAAGAAGAACGTGTCTGTTCGAGTTGATTTTAAAAAAAAACCCCGTAAAAGCTTCTACTAGTCACTAAATATAACTAGGATATGAAATATACATGAACGTGACCTTAGTAGAAGCTTGTAGTCAACATTGTTTTACTAGGACATGGTTTGGGCTTGATCGTGACTTACTTTATTGACTTTGAATGTGACTACGCCTCAGATTTTAACTTGAGACACTTTGAAATATGAACTATTTGACACTATCAAAATGCACAAATAAAGAAAAGAAAAAGGGAATCTTCTTTCTTAATGACGAGAAAGCAAATTTATCTTGGTATCAAAGACTTAGGAGTTTTGTCGGGAACGCGGAAAGGGTCGTGTCGCCCCATTGTATTTTTTTACAAAACTAGCAAGATTAGGTTTTTTATTAATAAGCTGTGTCAAATTAGTTTAATTTAAGTCCTCATCACTGTTGGAACTGGAACGACTGTTAAGCGGAAATAAACTAGATATATATCTTGAACATTCAAAACTAGCGTTGTTTCGAGTGTTTATGTATAGAAATAGTGGTGTTTTATTCATAAAGTACCGAATTATAAGCGCGAATGCGGGAAAGTGGTAAAATGAAACATGACTTTTCGTGTTGCTTCCAAAACTCCATCGAAGCTTTATAGTAAAGTCGCCACTACTTTATTAAAGCATGACTGGATTTGACGGACGTGGACTGGACTTTGATTATTTTTTTAACTAATGAAACTTGAAATAATCAAAACACTTGACACTGGCAAATGTACAAAATGCGACGCCAAAATCAAAGCAGAAGAAAAAAAACAAAGATAATACAATAATTGTCTAACGGTCTAACTCCTTGCTAACAGTCCTGTACATAGAGATAAATGTCAAATACATGAAGGAAGACCCTAATAAAATAGTGTTAAAGCCAGATCAGCCCTGTTTATATGAACTGTCCCATTGCTGGGCTTCTCATTTTGAGAAGGGTAAGGTGGGGTCCACCATGCTGTCCAAATGCAGGTCGGTAGACACTAGACACAAATCTTCAAAACCATTAAACTCTTCAACTATTGAAGGTTTTCTCTCAACGTTTGTAACTAGGGACAATACGCACAAAAATTAGAAAATTCAAAGGTGCATGTACCTACAGTTGACTCAAACGCTGTCTTTAACCCTCTCTACAGAATTTCATCCCTATGATCGTGTACATTTCCACATTATTTTTTTTAGTTATTTCATAATTACATTTCCATCAAAGTAAATCTACGAAAAGTCCCTTAAGATATATTTAGGTAACTATGGGAGATAAAACAAAAATAGATATTTAACTTAATTTATTAACCTTAACCCTTAATTTAACACCCAGCCTTTCGGACCAAACGAAATGCAATATCATGGTAATAATGAATTGTAAACATTTTCATTTTTAGATTTTATATTAACTGTACTTTTTATACACAGTCTAAAAGTAATATCTGCCAAGTTTTAGTAGGGAAAAATCAAGTCAAAATGTGTTTTTTTTTTGTGAGTTTAAGTTTGAATATTGTTTAGTGTTTTTTTTAATCATAAAGTTCCAAATGACACACACAAGTGAGGACAAGTCATGCCCTTCTTTGTTTACGAAACTTATAATAATGTTATCACTACTTTACTTGGGCAAGGAATAGACTAGATTGTGATTTAATTAATTTGACTGTGACTGCTATTAAGGTATATTTTTAACTGGTTATATTTTGAAACATTTGAAATTATTAGTTACTTCACGATGTGCGATGCTAAAATTAAAAAAAACCCCAGCACAGCACAACGCCTGAACTTTGTTTTGTTATACAAAGTTCCGAGTACCGCTGAAATGATCATGCAGAGGCGTTAACGTTTATCAACAGAAGAGGGTTTTGATCGTCCCATTACTTTAAAATAATTATTTTCATATTAAGATAAAAACACTCTCCTGATGGCTTGAAAAAAGTGTATACACAAAGTTATACATATGTGTATAGAAATAATATTTCTAATACAATGAAAATATGTACAATTCAGTATTATTTTCACAAAAATAAAAACATGTACAAATCCATATACATTTTTGGTGTGACAATGTCTTCTGCCCGTCATGCCTTTGAAAGATGTTTTAAAAAATTGGTTTGATACTATTTAAAATTTTTAAACAAACAAATGTAATCATATGTAACAACATTCATGTAAGTTAACAATTACTTTCATAAATATTAACGATGACTTGTAAGTTAACAATCACTTTCATAAATATTAATGATCACTTTTATAAAAGTTAAAACATAAGCTTTCATATACAGATGACATTATATTTTATTAATGTTTCAATTGTCACACCAAAAATACAAATCACATTAAAATACCCTCCGTATAACATAATAGCAATATATTATTAACATTTATCTAACCTTTACATAGTCCATTATAGATTACAAGAAATGTAAGTTGACAATTATAAACCATACTCCCATTTTTTAATTAACGGATAAAATGTAAACAAAGGTTTTATCCAAATTATTTCTCTCTGCCGGAGTCTGTGTTCTGTTAGGTACAATATTGGCGTCTTCAAATCTAGAGTAAATGGGTTCCTTCTAGGTAAGCGTGCTCCATCTTAGACCACACTACTGTTTAACATCAGGCAGAGTGTGGTCAAACGCGAACCTATTTTGTATAAAAAAAAAAAAAAATTAAAATTATTTATTGACGCAAAAACGATTGAGCATTGAACATTTATGTCATCATTTATAACCTAGGAGAAAAAAATAGCAAGTTGATAGTAGATTTTATAATCACGTGAAATATGTTTTATGAAATTGTATAATTGATTTTGTAGCAGTGTTGCCGTTAGAGTACATTTCACACATTTGACGTACGTAATAACTGGGCTGTTGAGACTAACCATCGAAAGTCTCAAAGTAATGAGCGCCGAAGCAGCGATGCCCTGGACTTTGTTTTGTTACTCAAAGTTCTGTGTATCGCTGTAATGGTCATGGACAGGCGTTATCTCTTACCATCATGAGAGCGTCTCGTTGGTCTCATTACTTCTTCCATAAAAAAATAAAACGTTAAGAGGGAACTGGCGTGAGTTTTTTTCCATACAAACGTAACCCCCTGTTTCCTCTCTGGGAAATGAAAATAATGCAATGATTCTTATACATTAAGGTGGTTGGATTTCCATACAAATATTTTTTCCCCATTTATGGACAAATGTAGCATAATTTTACAGTGAATTCACAGCTACTGGCATTTATTTTGGTCTTTATTTGCGGTAAATCACAATTACTTGAATAGAACAGTAGATTATTAGCATAAAATCAATTTTATGATGATGATGCTGTGATTTCACTCTAAAATTATGCTACATTTGTCCATAAATGGCAAAAATTTATTTGTATGGAAGTCGAACCACCTTAAACCTATACCTCCTAGAACAATGTCCCTCGCTCTTGATATATTGCATAAAATTATTATTTCAGAAGATATAAGCTGTCAAAAGTCGCAACAGAGTGGTGGGCTAGGCAAGGGAAGCGGAGCGTCGCGCGTCCAGCCGCAAGATGGGTCGACGATATCGTCACCGTCGCGGGTCGACCCTGGACCAGATTGGCACAGGACCGAGGCAGATGGCATGTAAAGAGAGAGGCCTATACCCAGCAGTGGGATAAAGAAGGCTGTGGATGATGATGATGATATATTAAAGATTTAATAAATATAGAAAGAACCATGAGCATTTTAATTGGTATTTGTCGTGGTTTTTTACCCCTAAACCTAAAAAAAAAAAAAAAAAACCGTCACAAAAAAGCCATTGGCTACAAATGTGTATTACCACTGAACTGTCACTTTGACATTGACATAAAGTGACATTACCTCGTTTACATTTTTTTCCGTTAATCAAAAAACCGGAGAATACTTAAAATACACATATGTCTTTTAGATAACATATTTACTATAATATTATGTAAATCTGCATTTACTTGGTTGTTTAATTCGTGTAAGAACATTACACGAGCCTAAGACACTTTACACATGACGCGATGCGATACGTGCGATACAGTGCAGAGCTGCGATATCAAAAAGTATTGTACGAGTTCATTAGTATATATTTGAAACTGTGCCATGGCCACAATTCTTAGGACCATTTTTTTTATGGATGACAGGCTAGGTGTTTGACCACAGCTCACCTGATACACCTAGCCTGTAATGAAACTGGCTGGCCATATGTCAATCGGTATATAGTGTAAGTGACGTTCTAAGCAAAGTTTTTATACATAATAATACATTTAAATGTTATTCATCAGTTTTCTAGTGCGTTTTCTTCGACTATAAAAAATTTACAACTATATTTAAAAGGAACAGGGAAAACTATTCTATTTTCGGCGTTGATTTCTTTTGTTGATGGCCAAAATCCTTTATTACAATTTATAAATTGAGTCTGGCAACCTCATCACTACATATTATTAAAACAAAGTCGTCCTTGGTGAGTTTTGGCGGGAACGCGGGAAGAGTCGTGTCGCTCCGTTGTATTTTTTTCCAAAACTAGTGTTTTGTCGAGTGTTTATGCATAAAAATGGTGGTGTTTTATTCATAAAGTGCCGAATTACAAGCGCGAGTGTGGGAATATGATATAATGTGGTGAAACATGAGTTTTCGTGTTGCTTCCAAAACTCCATCGAAGCTTTGTAGTAAAGTTGCCACTACTTTACTAAAGCATGACTGGAATTAACTGACACGAACTGGACTTGACAAAGACGACTTTGACTATAACTATAGCTAAGATACAGCAGAAATAACACTTAAGACAAGGCAGTATGGCTTTATAGCTTTAGCCTGCCCGAAGGGGCAAATTATTAAAAAAAAAACACAAAGTCGTCCGCCGGTTCTGTCTGTCTGTCGATAATGATTTATTAAAAAAAACAATTGGAAATGCAAATACACCTGATTTCGGAACTGCTGTTTTATTTTAACAATTTCCTGATGTAAAATTGCAAAATGTCTGACGTCACACCAGGCAGGGGAGGAGTCTCACAAATGAGAGCAGCTGTGACTAGGACGGGGGACGGTGGAGTCTAAAATAATAAAATTCATGTGACGTAATTTGTGGCCCCTGACATTTTTTTTATGGAACAGTTTAAGTTTCAGTTTGTGTATCGTTCATGTTTCTTCTTTTGTCATAAGACTGTTTGCTTATGCGAGATCGGTATCGGGTTCGATTTCGCGTCGTATCGCGTGATTGTGTAAATAGCCTTAGAAGAGCTTACCATCCGATACTAAAAGTAGTCAAGCGACCCCTTTTCATCTTATACTAGTGTGGAACCGTGATATAACGATGATTACCTGTAGAGAAAAAATATTATTTTTATTTTATACTCAAATGACAATGTTTTTTTTTAAATTACATATGACCTACACTTGCGTTTGAACTCGCCTGATGTTTTTTTTTTATACAAATACAAATATGAACTCTATTGATAACGCCAATGTTACAAGTAACTTCAAAATTTTAAAGATGTCATTAAATGGGTTTTAAAACACTGATTACATGTCAAAATAAGGTACATATGTCAATATACAAACATGTCAATATAAAAAAATATTGTCAATATATTATATGTCAATACCAAAACAATATTGTCAATATATTAAAATGACATGACAAAAAAATCTAACAGGAAATATAGCTGGAAGGCTAAGTTTTTGACCACAGCTCATATGATGTTAAGTGACGGTATGGTCGATGATAGTAAAGCAGACCTAGCCTGGAATGGAACAAAAACATGATGTAAAACGAAGATGCGGTCTACGGTGGAGCACGCTCGCCTAGAAGAAACCGATTCACTCGCGACTTGAAGGCACCCAGATTGTATCTATCAGGGAACACCCACTCGGGCAGCAAATTCCATTGTTTAGCAGTTCGTACAATGATGTCGAACTGTCTATTTCGAGTCTTTGAAACATAGACCATGAAGCGGTGTCGCTTCTTGTCCTGGCTGTCTGCTATTCATTCAACCGTCGATTCACTCTCGACTTGAAGACACTCAGACAGACGTATTCCCCGCTCTAACCGTTCGAACAATGAAAGTAGATTGAACTCGTTTCGTGCGGGTTTTTGGAACGTCAACCATGAAACGATGTCGCTTTTTCACCTCTTAACACATTCAGTGCCGCAGACGCGCCTGGCGTGTTCACACGATTTCGTATCGCGATGCCGCGAGCACGCCAGACGTGCTCTCGACTCTCCATGAATTTGGGCATATTTTCTATCTGAAGCCGAAATACGGATTTTTATGATTTCAACTTTATACAGTGCCGGTGAACACGCCTAGCCTGCCCATGTAATTTCATCTTGCAGTGCCGAGAGCACGACGTGCTCCTAGGCCGGCATCGCTAGGAACTACTCGAAAATAGGTTTTTTTTTATGTTAAAAGTAATGAGACAAACGAGGCGCTCTCCTGATGGCAATGAAAGTGTTAAAAAGAATCTCCGACTCAGATTTCACGGATGATACAAGTTGCACACTAGTACGCAGTAGCGTGTGATACTCACGTGTCGCAGTTGGCGCGGCGCGTGAGCCGGTGCACAAGGAAGGGCCAGAGAAGCACCAACGCCAGCGTGGGCGGGCTCAGCTCCTGCCACGGCCACCGCCATCCTTGCGACGCTTGCTGTCACGAGACATAACAAATAATATAAAATAACAAACATTCGTCGTCAATTTTCTTAGTGGTAGATCTCCTTAGCAGGAGGTCGTCTAGGTAGGTACCACCGCAGTACCAGATATTCTGCCGCTAAACATTAGTGTGTAAACATTACCGTGTTCCGGTTTGAATGGTACTGCAGCTAGCGAAATTACTGGGCTGTTGAGACTAACCATCGAAAGTCTCAAAGTAATGAGCGCCAAAGCAGTGAGGCCCTGGAATTTCTTTAGTTACTCAAAGTTCTGTGCATCGCTGCAATGGTCATGGACTGGCTTTATCTGTTACTATCAGAAGAGCGTCTCGTTCGTCTCATTACTTTTAACATAAAAAAAAATACAATACGATATCTTAGTTTAGTGGATCATCAGAGCTCAGTAGAATACAACAACACTATAATTAACAAACATAACATAACAACAACATTAATTAATTATTTATAATTAACTTTAAACTTTCAAAATTTAAATGGCATGTCTTGGCCATTTAGCAATAAAAGTAAGTGTCTACCTTAGCCGCTAGCAAAATTATATTTGTGTATGCTTGCGCGTACGTGCGTGTGTGTATGTGTGCTTCCGTGTTTCTGTGTGCACGTGTGTGTATGTGTGTGTGCTCGTGCGTGTGTGTGTTCGTTTTGTTACCTGTAGCATTCTGCGGTCTCCCTCGACGGCCTTCCGAAGAGCGGCCACGTCCGCTTCGAGCCGCGCCAAGGTTCCCGGCAGTTGCTCCAACACTTTCAAATCTGGTACAATCACACATTTATAATTAGTAACAGACACACGACAGTAGTATTATTATAAGTGGTACAGTTTGTGAGGTTGTAGGGGGGTAAATCTCTGGATCTACTGAACAGATTTTGATAATTCTTTTAACAATACAAAGCCACTTTATTTGTGAGTGCCATAGGCTATACCTATCTTAACCCGAAAAATGAAAAGACTTTCGTGGTGGACTAGAATTTAACTAAAAAATAAATGTCCACTCGTGCCAAGCCGGGACGGCCGCTAGTTATCTATAAAAACAGCAAAAAAAAATCACGTTTGTTGTATGAGAGCCGCCTTAAATATTTATTTTATTGTTTTTTTAGTATTTGTTGTTATCGCGACAACAGAAATACATCATCTGTGAAAATTTAAACTGTCAAACTATCACGGTCCATGAGGTACAGCCTGGTGACAGACGTGCGGACAGCGGAGTCTTAGTAATAGGGTCCCGTTTTACCCTTTGGGTACGGAACCCTAAAAAAGAGTGAACTCACGTGTAAGCTGCGATGTAATCTGATGGGCGTGTCCATTGCTGAGACGTGGAGCGGTCTGCGGCGCTGGTGTTTCCTGATCGCTCTGCAACGTGGCAATTACTAACATTACAATACAAATACAAACATTTTATATATACATATTATATATATATATATATTTTTTAATTAGATTTTTTGTAATTTTAATTTAATTTTTGTCAAATTAAAAATATTTCTAAGTTTATGAGTTCTAGATTTTAAGTAAGATTAGGGTTTTTAATTAATAAGCAGTGTAAAATTAGTTTAATTTAAGTCTCCTCGTCACTGTTGGAACTGGAACGACTGTTAAGCGGAAACTAAATATAAACATTGAACATTCAAAATGAACTTCCGCAAAGTAACGCCTGAATCAATCAATTATTTTATATATACATCAAACTTACAAATCATATAAGTTATCTTTTTTAACCAAAAATGGATGAGGTTCTCAATTCGGTATGTAAAGTTTTTTTTTTGTATTTATTTAACATTTTTTACTGATAGTAAACTTTATTTTATGAAACTAATTTGAATATTTTGGCTTTCTATGCGGTAGTTTAATTCTAATACATTTTCAAACTTTTTATAGTTATGACGTCATAACATTGGCTGAATATGTAAAATATGTACCTTTTTTTAGGCACTGAAAGAATCCTTATACAGCCAAGGACATGACGTCATTAGAAGTTAATTGAAAGTCAAATTTATTTTATGTATTTTATTAAAATAAACCCCGTCTCATAGTTTAAAGAGTTTTAAACGGAAAAATCATGTACAGGAATGTAATATTTCGAAATGGTTTTGGAATCAGCAAAGTATTTTTTTTCTTTACATACCGAATTCAACTGTATGTATTTTTTTTTTGTATGCATGTTACGCGATAATTCCGCCAATTATGAATCGATTTTTATGATTCTTTTTTTGTTTGGTTGATCATACTTCAGATGTGGTCCCATATAAATTTTATGGAAATCGGTCGAGCGGTTTTCAACAATAATCCAGAAATTGTATAAATCGATGATATTTTCGTTTACTCTGAAACCTCGCTGTTTCATTCGGTTATCGAGTCGGTTTTTTTTTTAATTGGATTTTGTGTTATCACTATCTTTTATTTATTTTCTCAATTAAGTAGTAGCTGTTCGATTTTCATGTAAAATAAAATGAAAATAATTCATGTTTATTTTTCAAATTCAAAACATTTTATTGTCAACCTGTGTAGCATAGGATCCTATTTACTATAAAATTTCTCAACATGCTGCTAGTATGGCGTTCCAGGGCAGCGCTGCTAGTATGGCGTTCATTAATTTTAAGACATTCGATGGTGCAATACGGCTAAAAGATAAAATTATATGTCGGAGATTTAAATGGATTTTGGTCCATGTCGATTTCATCGTCGTCCGCCATGGTAATATTTTTTGAATCGTCAGTGCACACAGCGGTGCCGTCGGTCGTGGAACGCCGCATGAATCCTATGCCACTCGCGCGCCGACCGAACTACTGACGCTTAGATCAGTTCACTCGTGAATGACGCCTTCAACTCATTCGTTATATTCATTCCCTTGTTTCATTATCTGTGAGTACTAGAATGGTGGGGCAGATGGCGCTAGTTATAACAAAATATCGATACAATACCTCGCATATATATAAAAAAAACAAGGTTAGTGACAATAAAAGCGAAATAGAAAGAAAATTAAAAAGATAAACACACAAAAAAGATCCAACCGGACGGTTTGTCTTTAAGACATTATATTCTAAAACATGTAATGTATAATAAAACATAATAATCAATGTCAAGTTTTGACATCGTAAGCGTACCGTGCCCGCTATCCATTGTCAAGTATTGACATCGTCGCCGTGCAGGGACCGCTATGGCTTGTCAATTATTGACATTGTGTCCAAGACAGAAAGAGACAGAACGGAAGAAAGGAAAGAGACAGCGCATACGTACTATACTAACATCAACCGTGTCAATGTACTCGTCTTCAGAGTCGTGCCGTGCGCGGGGCGGGGGGGACGACTTGCGCACCGGAGACGATGCGCCGGAAACTGAAAAGAGAGAAGTAATGAAATTTCTTTTTGTTATACTCACATGAAAATCATACTTATATCATAAATGCGAAAGTTTCCATGTATGTAGTGATATATTTTTAATTTAGTCGCGATGACAGCTAAGTGGTCAGCGAAGTCGGTTCACACGCCGAAAAGCGTGGCATCAAACACCAACAATGAGCTTGAGCTGCCGGTGAAGGAAAACATCGTGAGAAACCATAGCACGGTGGTAGGATATTTTCTAGTACTCGGCTGGTATAGTGGCAGTGTGTTCCGGCAGCCTCACTTGAGAGCCAGTTCCAAGCCGGAAAACGCGGGTAAAACCGCGGAGCACAGCAACTTTTACACAATAGGTACATAGATAAATGTATGTATGATATTACTAGTTTGTATATTTATATTATTTGTACAAATATCATAGTCAAATTGCACCAAGCGCAATCTATTAAATCCATAGCACAACATAGCAAACAAAATTTTAAAAATTATTTATCGAAATAGAACATTTTGCAAAGGGGACATTTTGCGAAAGGGGGATATTTTACTACATGGACATTTTGCGAAACGCACATTCTGCGACGAAGTCAAAGAAAATAAAAGAAGAGTATGAGGTAATGTAAACGAAATAACTAATCATTCATTCATTCTTCGCTTATGTACACTTACCGTTGGGCGTGTTGCGCTGTGACCGAACCTTCGCGAGGACGTCCCCCGCAACCAACTCTAGGTCGTTGTTGAATAATCCCTGGTCGTCGACGTCGTCTACCGACAGGAATGACGCCACGTCTGAGCTGTACGACATTGTTTCTACAATCTGGAAATAAGGACGCAAATTTCATGAAACGAAATCACAAACTCCATCAAAGCATATCGAAATAAAAGGAGAAAAAAAATATCGGTGGACATTTTACGCAGCGGTTTCAGCCCCCAACTAAGCAAAGCTTGTATTGTAGGTATCATACAATTGTTTTCTATAACATATTGGCTTGCGTTTGACCGCCATCACGCCTGATGTTAAGCGAAGATGCGGTCTACGATGAAGCACGCTCGCCTTTAGAAACTGATTCACTCGCGACTTGAAGGAACCTAAATTGTATTTATCGGGGAACACTCACTCCGGCAGCAGATTCCAATGTATAACGTTTTCTCGACTACCGTGTACACCAATTAAAGTTATTATGGAACAAATTGTCTATGGAGAAGTCTGTTAGCTCATATAAAAGAAAATACTGAAAGTAATTAAAAATATAGTACTATACTTATATAATAATCAAAATATAATTTGTTACCTTGTGCAGTTCATCGACGTATGCTTTCATAGCTTCGTCTTGAGTCATGTTGCCGAGTTTGTTCCACGCCTCCCATTTTGCTCTGAAAACATTCAGCCGGGCCACTTAATTTCAATTCTTTAATAATTATTATTTATAATATGTAAAAGTAATGAGACGAACGAGAAGCTCTCCTTATGGTAAAAGATAACCCCTGTCCATGACCATTGCAGCGATACACAGGACTTTCGAGTATTAAATAAATCCAAGCAGCCAAGTATTGACATCGTTGTTCGTTTGTTAAGTATGGACATAATTGTTCGCTTGTCAAGTATTGGCATCGTTTGTCAAGTATTGACATCGTTGTTCGTTTGTCAAGTATTGGCATCGATGTTCATTGCCAAGTATTGATATCGTTGTACGTTTGTCAAGTATTGACGTCGGCATACAAGACCCGCTATCGCTTACTAAGAATTGACGATATTATGATAGTCATAGGAGTAAAGATGTAAGAGATAATTAGGTACCTGTTGACGACGTCCCAGAAGCCAGGTTTTGGTTTCTCGCAAGGTCCTTCGGTGGCCTGCTTGAAGTAGCTGTAGAACCGCAGCATCAGCTCATTGCTGGGCTGGTATGAGCCTGAAATTAACAAGATGCATTCTGTTAAAAACAACTTCCTCTAGTACCTGTTAAGGTGGCGGTTTGCGCCTATAGGAGTTGTCCCAATTTAAGTCACTAGCATCACTAGTGGGCACGTAGATAAGTAACTTATATTGCCTACATCCCTATTGGTAGGGAAGTCAATGGGTACATTGTTATTATTATTTAATACTTTATTGCACACTTACAAAATAACATGTACAAAAGGAGGACTTAATGCTAAAGCATTTTATGCCAGCCATACCCATATATTGTGGCACTAGTTCACAAGTTTTTGGTGTGCACAATAAAGAGTTTTTTTTTATTATTTCGCTTGATTGTGAATTAAGTACATTTTCATATGGGACAGCCGATTTTGTTTTTAAACCGATTTCTACCACACCACAAAGCGAGCACCACATGCCAAGTGACGATTTGGTCGAAGATGGGAAACAGCATCAACCCTAGAATAGAAACCGTTCCTCAAGTGCGACTGCCAAAACACACAATTAAGTGGTTATTTTTGTGAAACAAATTTATTGGCATCGCTGGCATAAAAGATTTTAAAAAAATGATAAAGTAATGAGACGAGCAAACCGCTCTTCTGATGGTAAGAGATAACGCTAACCATTGCAGCGATATACAGAATTTTGAATAACAAAATGAAGTCCAGGGCGTCACCGCTTTGGCGCTCATGATGGTTAGCCTAACAACCCTGTTATTTCGCTAGCTGCAGTACCCTTCAAACCTGAACACAGTAATAGTGGCTGAAGATTTTCAACTTAAGGGTAGCTGAGTATTTTTTTTTTAAAAAGAGTAAATGTTGTGTAGGCAAGAACCACCTTAATATGCATAAAGTATAATGTATGGTATAAAGTATTGTGACCAGCATATTCAAGGAATTGCCCCTCCTCCCATCGCCGCGACCTCGGAGCGCCGCTCTGCCTCCGAACTAAGCAGACTGCTTGTGTTACGGGGACGAAGCGCTAGCCCGCGGAAAGCGTGCCATGGGAAGACAGGTCACACTATGCTGGTCACAATTAATTATATTCCAGTGATCTTAAAAAGTATTACTATACTATACTAATATACACCGTGCTATCGTTTCCTTCATCGGCAGCTCAAGCTCATTGTTGTGATCCGACCGCACTAACCCCTGAGCTATCACCGCTACGTTACATTTTCATATGACCTCATATGTAACTATTAGACTCTTTTTTTAATTGCATTTCGGCAGCGTTATTACAGTTCAGGGCCGAACTCAGGCCGTTCGCTCTTCATGATTCGGGGCATGCATGATCAATTTACATACTGCGTTGTAATGCGTTTATTTATTTGTTTGGCAAGGAATTGTTGTACTAAGTAATAATAATTTATGAGAATAAGTGTTTAGTTAATGAGAAATAAATGATTTGATTCGATTTACATGTATTCATGCACTCACACGAGCACGCACGCACACACACATACACACTGTAAACACTAACACTGCACTATAATTGTTTATTTTACTACAAGCGGAAGCCTCGCGGTTTCACCCGCGTAGTTCCCGTTTCCGTGGGAATACAAGGATAAAAAGTAGCCTATGTCGCCCGGGGATAATGTAGCTTTCTAACGGTGAAAGATTTTTTTAAATCGGCCCAGTAGTTTCGGAGCCTATTCAATACAAACAATCAAATCTTTCCACTTTATAATAGTATAGAAGATAGATTATGTATGCATGTTTTATACATTTAAAAATAATAATGTAAAAAACAATTCTTTATGACTATAGCGAAAGGCCCATGTAACAGTTTAATTTTATGTTATTTATAGAAATAAATATATACTTATAAACATTAAGTCATTAAAATTATGAACAATATAATCTTAGCCAATAAAATGTATGATTTAATTTTGATATGCAATGACGATAATAATTATGTGACTTTTAAACCTATATCTTGAATGATTGCAGACATTAAAAATTTATGATACCTATAAATCTCCGCATTGAGTTCAGAGATAAATTAATCATGTATAAGTAACAAAAGAGATATAAAGGCAAGACAAGACAGAAAACATCGTGAGGAAACCGTAGTATGGTGGTAAGGTACTTTCTCCCTCAACCCTCAAGTTGAAAATCTGTCGCCAAGCATTTAACGATGTGTTCCGACAGCTTCACTTGTGATCCAGTTCCATTCTAGGCTAGGTATGCTTTACCATCTTCGACCACACCTTCACTTAACATCAGGTGGTCAAACACCTAGCCTGTCAACCATTAAAAAAGGACACCTACATACATAAAGAACATTATAAATAAAAGTTGACTTTTAATCTAATCAATTAAATTCTAATTAAATTTATAAAAAAAATCTTTTCTAATCGTTGCTGTACCCGACAGGGTCCATATTTGACTGTGTATCATATATTACTTTGTATTTACAACATCTTATACTGTATGGAAATAATAAACATCTTTAATCTTATCTTTTGGAGAACACAAACTCTGGAAGAAAGATAAAATTATATTTAACTAGCATGCCGGCCCGGCTTCGCACGGGTAAACAAAACTCGATATGTTTCTCAGTGATCATGTAGCATTCTAATGATGAAAGAATCATTCAGATCGGTCCAGTAGTTTCGGAGCCAATTCAATACAAATCTTTCCTCTTTATAATTAGTGTAGATGACAACTGTAATAGCTAGACATAATATATTATGATATTGCGGACTTATTTGTAGCTGTCAATTTGCTCTATAAAACATCACTTTCTTCTATTGTCAAAAGTTTTCGCTACGCATCGTAAGGGGTTTTCGGTAGATTTTTCACAGCTTGGGTTACTTTATTGAAGTTTCCATACGGATCTCTAATTGTTTTTTAAATAAAATATAGCATATGTCCATCGCGGATAATGTAGCATTCCAATAATGAAAGATTTATTAAGATCGGTCCAGTAGTTTCAAAGCCTATTCAATACAAACAAACAAACAATCAAATCTTTCCTCTTTATAGTATAGATAGGTAGATAATAGATGATTTTCTTCAGCAAGTTTGTTATTTTCAATCATTCCAATATCAGCCATCAACTCAATACATGATAATATACTCATTTATTAGATGCCCTATTTAACCGTCGGTGACCTTTGTACAGCTGATAGGTCGGAACTTCATGATATGCTTTGCATTTCATTGCACAAAACAAAATACACTGTACATACTCGTATATATATAAACAGAAAGTGATTTATATTTATAATCTCACTAATAAATAAATAAATATCGTAGGACTATACACACAGCGCCATCTGGCCCCAAACTAAGCAGAGCTTGTGTGATGGAAGTCAGATAACTGATAGAATACATAAATACTTTTTTTTGTAAATACATACATATAATACATACAGAACACCTAGACACAGAACAAACATGTGTTTATTCACAAAATGTTTTCCCTGAATGGGAATCGAACCCACGCCTTACAGCTTTCAAGGCAGATATACTACCAATAAGCCAACGGGGCTGTCGACTTTATCTGGTGTCGTTTCTAAACGACCACCAGTATAAACCTACTTCCAATAAAATCGTATAACAAAAATACGAGTGACACAACGCTCCGAAAATTCATGATTGTTGACAATGACAGAAATTCATAAAAATTTATTCCGAATTTCCGTGTACCCTAACCGTACGATGTCACGGTATAATCGAAGAGTACAATTTGCCTGTACAATTGAATGAAATTATGGCCAGGGATGAATTTATAACCATCGTTAAATACATCACATTACTACTTTCAAGAATTGCAAGGACGTATTCAAGACCGTACCAAGGGCAGCAATATCAAATTCAAATAATCAGAAATAAATATCGAAGGACATTACAAACAGCGCCATCTGACCCTATATTATGGAAGTTCAGATAACTGATATTATTGTGATAATAATTATTTACTTTTTTTTGTAAGTACATACACAGGTACATACAGAACGCCCAGACACAGAACCAACATTTTGAACAAAAATATTTGTCCTGGGTGGAAATCGAACTGACGCCCTACAGCTCTTAAAGCAGACACGTGTATATTATACATAGAACTTTGAGTAACAAAACAAAGTCCAGGGCTTCGCTGCTTTGGCGCTCATTACTTTGAGACATTAGATGGTTAGTCTCAACAGCCCAGTAATTTCGCTAGCTGCAGTACCCCTTCAACCCGGAATACAGTAATGTACACACTACTGTTTGGGGGCAGAATATCTGGTACTGCGGTACCTATCTAGACGACCTTTTACTAAGGAGATCTACCACCAAGTAAAAATAATGAGACGAACGAGATGCTTTCATTATGGTAAGAGATAACGCCTGTCCATGACAATTGCAGCGATACACAGAACTTTGAATAACAAAACAAAGTCCAGGGCATCGCTGCTTTGGCGTTCATTACTTTGAGACTCGATGGTTAGTCTCAACAGCCTTGAAATTGTAATACATACTTCCAAGCGGAACACAGTAATACACACTTAGCGGCAGAATTCAGAAAAGATGTAGACATATTATGTTTACATTAGAATTGTCTTAAAAGATTTGCCCCACAGCTCATCCTTAATTCAGCCCTGGATGTACAAGAACGTATTATTACAAACCCGCTCGGTAACGGGTGATTTTGATAAGTGTGTGTACATAACATACACTGAGTTTTTTTTTATTGATACCTGATATTGCTTTATGTGTTACCGAATTACCTCAGTGCCTCAAGTCGAAAGTCTTCGACCAGTGTGTGTTACCAGTGATGACTTATGGCGCTGAAACGTGGTCTCTGACTGTGTGCCTTCTTGGTAAGCTCAAAGTAGCACAACGCGCTATGGAGAGGGCTATGCTCGGAGTTTCCCTACGAGATCGAATCAGGAATGAGGAGATCCGTAGACTCTCTTAGAGTGTAGAATCTCTTTAAGAGTAGGTTTATTTCCATAAACAAGCAATATGTTAATCAAGCTGTGTATGCCTATAACTGGCGCATGTATCCGAACATAACTTTACGCAATGTGTTTTTGTAAATTTAACAATATGTGTGCTGTTGGCGTACCTTAATAAATATATAAATAATATAATGCAATTTATGTATCGCCTTTTATGGACGCCTCGCGGTTTCACGCGCGTATTTCCCGTTCCCGTGGGTATACAGGGATAAAAAGTAGCATATGTCACACGGGGATA
Organism: Biston betularia; assembly: GCA_905404145.2. Classification (NCBI taxonomy): domain Eukaryota; kingdom Metazoa; phylum Arthropoda; class Insecta; order Lepidoptera; family Geometridae; genus Biston; species Biston betularia. The sequence goes on along the minus strand of FR989889.1, from coordinate 3,847,824 downwards.
GTGTAGCTTCCCAACGGTGAAAGAATTTTTAAAATCGTTCCAGTAGTTTCAGAGCCTATTCAATACAAACAATCAAATTTTTCCTCTTTATAATAGTATAGATAGATATATATATGTGTATACAAATTTTGGGATAAACAATAATTTAAAAAACCGGCCAAGTGCGAGCTGGACTCGCGCAAGAAGGGTTCCGTACCATTATCTATAAAAATCAAGTTTGTTGTATGGGAGCCCCCCTTAAATATTTAATTTAAACAGCTCTTATGTATGTGAGTATTTACCACGGATCGATTCGAAGTTTGGTATTTTGTGTATTACTGGTGTCGGGGTTTTTTTTTTTTATTTTAAATATATACTTCCTTGGTTGTATGTATATTTCCTTCATGAATTATAGTGTGTTTCTCACTAAAGGACAAGCGAAAAGTGTGATAATTAGCAAAAAAACATGACATTTACAAAGATACCTACATTAATTATGTACATACTTAAATACTTAACTACACTAATATTATAAAGAGAAAAAGATTTGTATTTTTGGATTTTCGTATGTTTGTAACGAATAAACTCAAAAACTACTGGACCGATTTCAAAAGTTCTTTCACGGTTTTTTTTTTATTGGTTTAAGTGAAGGTGTGGTCGAAGATGGTAAAGTACACCTAGCCTGGAATGGAGCTGGCTCTCAAGTGAGGCTACCGGAACACACCGTTAGATACTTGACGGTAGATTTTCAACTTGAGGGTGCTAGCTAGCCAGCCGAGTACTAGAAAGTACCCTACCACCTTGCTATGGTTTCCTCACGATATTTTTCTTCACCGGCAGCTCAAGCTCATTGTTGGGGTTTGAACCCCCCATGCTCTTTGCGAACCTACCGCGCTAACCACAGAGCTATCATCGCTACAAGTTTGGAATTTACACTATCCCCGGGTGACATAGGCTACTTTTCATCCCTGTATTCCTTCGGGAATGGGAACTACGCGGGGGAAACCGAGGCGTCTGTTAGTTTTATATAAGTATGTTAGCAATCGCCTCCGCATCGATCTTCCTTAAATTTCCTGCCAAACGGCCAAACATTGTTTGTCCAAGCAGTAAAATTTGTTACACGTATTAAAGTTAATGCAATTAGAATGTAGATAACAATTGTCCACACAAACAAAAAACCTTTTAAAGTCAGCTACAAAAGGTTCCGGTGTTTGAATGATAACTTCTGTTGATGTTTTAGTGTTCTTCCTATGGGTGGCGTGGGTTCGATTCCCACCCAGGATAAACATTTAGTCGTACTATAATCAAATGTTTGTTCTGTGTCTGGGTGTACCGTATGTATTATAAGTATAAATAAATAAATATCGTAGGACATTACACACAGCGCCATCTGACCCCAAACTAAGCAGAGCTTGTGTGAAGAAGTCAGATAACTGATAGAATACATAAATACTTTTTTTTTTGTAAATGCATACTTATAATACATACAGACCATCTTCGGCCACACCTTCACTTGACATCAGGTGAGCTGTGGTCAAACAACTAGCCTGTCAACCATTAAAAAAAAAAAAAAAAAGAACACCCAGACACAGAACAAACATTTTGTTGATACATAAAATGTTTGTCCTGAGCGGGAATCGAACCCACGCCCTTCAGCTCATAAGGCAGATATGCTACCGATGAGCCAACAGGGCTGTCGATTATTTCAGTGAATATATTCCGATTACATGACCATCTCAATGACGGATCATGATGTAAATAAATAATATAAATAAATTTACAATTTAACAAAATCCAACTTCATGACCCTTAGGCCAACTAAACGCACTGCTGCTCCAATGAAACGGCGAGGTTTCGGAGTCAACGAAAATATCATCGATGTACACAATTTGTCACACTTGTCCTGTCCTTCAGCTCTTGGAGCCGATACATACATACATACTACCAATGAACCAAAAGGGCTGTCAATAAATAAATAAATAAAATAAATATCGTAGGACATTACACACAGCGCCATCTGACCCCAAACTAAGCAAAGCTTGTACTATGGGAATCAGATAACTGATAAAATACTTAAATACTTTTTTTTTTGTAAATACATGGAGTCGGTTTTTGTTTTTCGTAAACAATATTATACGAATACTCGTTCGTTCGATTCAAAGATCGTGCTTTGGTAGAGACGGTCGATAAATAAGTGGGTAATCTCCATAACTAGCGCACATTTTAGAGAGGCAAGCACCTCTTACCACTTTATTTGTTTGTTTTTATACGATGATGTAATATTTCACACCAAACGCGTTTATTGACATGCATTGGCATCGCTGCGGAACACTTACGAGCTTAGAAGATAAACTATTAAGTTACGTTAGATAGATAGATAGAAACTCTTTATTGTGCACACCAGAAACAGATGAATGTACAGTAAACAAAAGCATCTTAAACGGCCTTATCTGTGTGTGTGTTCGCGTGTGTGTGGCTTCCGAACAAACGAACCGATTTTGTTTTTTGAAGGTGAATTAGTCGGATGTGCTCTCAGCAATATTTGATGAAAATCAACCCAAGATGGCCGCCGCCACAAAATGGCGGATTACATATGTTTTCACAACTCCCTCAATATGGGTATCAAATGAAAGGGGTCGACTAGTATAATACTACAAATACACTTGTCGAGGGTTTTTTAATATATACTTGACGGAGGAAAACCCTCAGTGCCGGTTAGGAAAGTATGAGCCATACATCAGTATGGCTCATACTTTCCTAACCTCCAAGCTGCGGGCGTCGGTGGGTAATGTTGGTGCAACGAAACACAGTAGAATAATCAATTCGTTTATAATGTTCGATCACTTATTCAGTAGGTAGGTACAGATCTTTACAGTTATAGCTAGGAACGCGCGTCGGTTTCAATATTCGACCGCACTGGCCGGCTGCTGCTCGAGAAGTGACGAGCACGCCGCTCAGCCGATCAATCATTGACTCCGTCGAGCGCCGACCGAGGGCGCTGGCGTTCCGACCATAACTCGATTGCGACATACTTGTTTTAAGTAGAATAGATAATAATATATCCGTAAGTGACATTTCCTATTTGCTACGCCACACACTGTATATTCATAAAATCTTAGAAACAAACATGCATCGTTTCACAGCTAGTATAAGTAGAGAACAAATAACAATCAGTAGATATAAATAATGTACCTTTTAGCTAACATTGTGCTAAACGATATTTGTTCTACGTATGGCAAGTACCTAGGTAATTGCTTTTTCTTGGAATGAGTGTCATACAAATAACAAAATATTCCATACATTTTGTGTAAAATATTAATTTAACGATTTCACTTAAGGTAGTTCGATTTCCATACAAATAAATTTTTGCCATTTATGGACAAATGGAGCATAATTTTATAGTGAAATTACAGCTACTGGGATTTATTTTTGGTCTTTATTTGCGGTAAATCACAATTGCTTGAATAAAACAGTAGTAGTCACCCTATGAATTTTGTAAACGCCTTGTTAAGGTTGCACGTAACATATATATTTCTGTTAACAAGCTGAAGAGTTTAAAAACCCCGGCTGGTGTCAAACTAGTAATTTGACACCATTAAATAAATAATAAATAAATATTGGAGGACATTTAACACAGCGCCATCTAGCCCCAAACTAAGCAAAGCTTGTACTATGGGGACCAGACAGCTGACAAAATTCTTAAATACTTTTTTTTTGTAAATACATACAGTACACCCAGACACAGAACAAACACAAATGTTATTCCTGAGTGGGAATCAAACCCACGCCCTCGAAGCAGACATACTATGAACCAATTAACCATTAAATGCTGAACAATTTCACATATTAAGGTGGTTCGATTTCCATACAAATAATTTTTTGTCATTTATGGACAAGCGGAGCATAATTTCACAGTGAAAAACACAGCTACTGGCATTTACTTTGGTCTTTATTTGCGGTAAAGCACAATTGCTTGAATAAAACAGTAGATTAATAGCATAATCTACTGTTTTATTCAAAAATCATAAATTCATACATTTGATTTTATGCTACTAATCTGCTGTTTTATTCAAGCAATTGTCCATTATATAGACACAGACGCATACCCTCACGCGCTCTCTTTTTACACACACACGTGAATATATATAACACTTATATTGCTTGTTTTTATTTATTTAATTTTATGTGGGTAAGTGTCTAAGTATATATTGCATTTTCCGATCACAGTACCTTTATGTAACGCTTAACCACCAATGTTTGCTGATCTCCACAACACAGGGAATCCTAGTGTGGAGATCAACGTCCGTCATTATTCTCCATTCCATTACCTAATTATCTAAATACAGTACCGGCCCATCTTTAGGAAATGTATCTATATACAATTAAAAAAAAAAAAAAAAATTGTTTGTATGGAAATCGAACCACCTTAAGGCTGATCATCAAAAAATGTCCCATAAAGAACGCAAAATGTTAAAAACTACGAAACAATGACTTCGATCGCCATTGAGATTAAAAACACCCTTCTACTCGGTAAAAATTAAAACTAAGGTCAAATGAAAAAAATATCCGAACAACAAAATACTTAGTAGAATAGTTAAGTTGTCGAAACGCGATGCGTACAAAGTGTTCTTTTATTTTTCACTGGTACCATAAATAGACGTAGAAAGTGAAAGTCACGGTCGGTAGCAGAACGCCTATGGAAAAGTACCTCAAATGTTTCGAATCGTAACTTCGGCTCACACTAAGAGGGGTGAAACTTTACGAAAAACAAATTTGACTGAACGAAGCGAAGGTCAGGGACCTTAAAGACCAAGTAGTAACACCGTCGCACCGTCTCGTCCAAGTCGGAGAGGTCGGTATACATTCTGGGGCCCGCGGTCTACAACCGCGTACTTGCTTCCATTCGGGATGCAGCTTCCATCGCGTGCTTCAGAAGCTAGCTTCAAGTAGTGCTTGTTTTATGACTAACGAATTATTTTTAAATAAGAAATTATTGAATTGATTGACATATTTTCATTATTATTTTATTTATTTACAGATAAAATCCTACTAATATTATAAACGCGAAAGTTTGTAGGTAGGTATATGTGCAGATACAACATGGATGTTTGTTACTCTTTCACGCAAAAACTACTGAATGGATTTAGATGAAATTTGGTATGAAGGTAACACAACCCTGGATTAACACATAAGCTACTTTTTATCCCGAAAACATATAGCGGATAACACCGCGGGGCGCAGCTAGTATTTTTGAAAGTCCTGCATCTGTACAAATGCTGCAATAAATGATTGAGTATTGAACTTAACATCAGATGAGCTGTGGTCAATCACCTCCCAGTCAAACATTTAAAAAAACCTTTCCTATATACCGTTTGATAATCAAATACACAGAACTTTGAGTATCAAAACAAAGTCCAAAGCATCGCTGCTTTGACGCTCATCACTTTGAGACTTTTAACGGTTAGTCTCAACAGCCTTGTAATAACTAAAGCAAAAAAAAAAACAATTACATCATTTTAATACTGACTAGCAGCTCGCCCCGGCTTCGCACGGGAAAAAAAAACTTTTCGGAGCCTATTCAATACAAACAAACAAAAAATTAAATATTTCCTCTTTATAAGATGTAGATGACAACTGTAATAATTAGTCAAATGATATTGCGGACTTATTTGTAGCTGTCAATTTGCTCTATAAAACGTCACTTTATTTATTCTATTGTCAATAGTTTTCGCTGTATAAGTATGGATTTCTTCAAATTTTTCACAGCTTGGGTTACATTATTGTATTTTCCATACGGATCCCTAATTGTTTTTTAAATAAAATATAGCCTATGTTCATCACAGATAACGTAGCATTCTAATAATGAAAGAATTATTAAGATCGATCCAGTAGTTTCAAAGCCTATTCAATATAAACAAACAATCAAATCTTTCCACTTTATAATATTATAGATAGATTATTTTTAGCCATCAAATAAAGGCATCCTTCTTACATCCCTGGCCGAGGATTCAATGGTAGGTACTTTAGTGTAAATAAGATTGTGGACTTGCATTAACGGTGGCACGAGAATTTAAACTAGTTTTAATACTTGCATGTGGTTGGCCTTGACTAGTGCTTGTAGAAGTAATATAAAACTTGACACGAAAAGTTTATCGAAAAGTTACTTATTTTTACTCAACTACGCATAAAAGATACATTACTTGGTGGTAGATCTCCATAGCAGGAGGTCATCTAGGTAGGTACCACCGCAGTACCAGATATTCTGCCGCCAAGCAATAGTGTGTAAACATTACTGTGTTCCGGTTTGAAGGGTACTGCAGCTAGCGAAATTACTGGGCTGTGGAGACTTAACCATCTAAAGTCTCAAAGTAATGAGCACCAAAGCAGTGATGCCCTGGACTTTGTTTTGTTACTCAGAGTTCTGTGTATCACTGCAATGGGCATGGACAAGCGTTATCTCTTACCATCAGGAGAGCGTCTCGTTCGTCTCATTATTTTTCACATAAAAAATAAATAAAAAATAAATATTTAAATTAGCATTTATTTTTTATATTTTTAGCAGTCTATAGATATATATTTTTCTATCTGTACTATTTAAAGAGGAAAGATTTGATTGTTTGTATTGAATAGGCTCCGAAACTACTGGACCGATCTTAATAATACTTTCATTATTAGAATGCTACATTATCCGTGATGGACATAGGCTATAGTTTATTTAAAAAACAATTAGGGATCCACATGGAAAATTCAATAATGAAACCCAATCTGCGAAAAATTTGAAAAAACCCTTACTTAGCATGCGTAGCTAAAACTATTGACAATAGAATAAAATGACGTTTTATAGAGCAAATTGACAGCTACATATAAGTCTGCAATATCATAATTATGTCTAACTATTACAGTTGTCATCTACATCTACACTACCTAATTATAAAGAGGAAAGATTTGATTGTTTGTTTGTATTGAATAGGCTCCGAAACTACTGGACGTATTTCAAAAATTATTTCATCGTTGGGAAGCTACACTATCCCCGGGTGACATAGGCTACTTTTTATCCCTGTATTCCCACGGGAACGGAAACTACGCGCGTGAAATCACGAGGCGTCCGCTAGTTGTTTATAAAGAAACAGTCTTGCGTTTTACCGTCATCTTATGTGACGCTAAACTGCGAGACTAACGAGACTACTTGGTGGTAATCTCCATTGCATGAGGTCGTCTAGGTAGGTACCACCCGCAATACCAGATATTCTGCCGCCAAGCGGTAGTAAACATTACCGTGTTCCGGTTTGAAGAGTACTGCAGCTAGCGAAATTACTGGGCTGTTGAGACTTAAAAAAGGAAACGATCGGGAAGCAAATCCCATTGTTTAGCGGTTCGTATGATGAAAGTGGAATCAAACAGATTCCTTCGAGTTTTTGCTGTATTTACCATAAAATGGTGCTACCACATACTAGTACGCTAATGGGACAGTTAACTACGTAAATGCCAAATATTTATACGGCACACTAAGGGCGCGATTATATGAACCGAATTATTTCGCGCCTATATAATATGACCATTTAAATTTGTATTTAATTTAATTGTATTTTTTTTTTTGAAGCGATGATAGCTCAGTGGTTAGCGCGGTAGGTTCGCATGCCGAAGGGCGTGGGTTCAAACCCCAACAATGAGCTTGAGCTGCCGGTGAAGGAAAACATCGTGAGGAAACCATAGCATGGTGGTAGGGTACTTTCTAGTACTCGGCTGGCTAGCAACCACCCTCAAGTTGAAAATCTGCCGCCAAGCATCTAACGGTGTGTTCCGGCAGCCTCACTTGAGAGCTAGTTCCATTCCAGGCTAGGTGTGCCTTACCATCTTCGACCACACCTTCACTTAACATCAGGTGAGCTGTGGTCAAACACCTAGCCTGTCAACCATATAAAAAAAAAGAAAAAATGTTGCTTGACATTTTATATCATTGACATTTTTTTTTACTTTTGATTTGACGAAAAAAAATAACTACTGTGAAGTAGTTATTTTTTTCTGTAATGTTTAATTTTGTTAACGTTAATTTTAAGTTTTGCATGCCGCAAGGCAGAATATGGCGCTCGTAATCTTTTTAAAATATCTATTATACCCATATACGCAATAAATGAATTATGAAATTTATGCTCAAAACGGGACACTTTGAAAATTATAGCAACAGTCAATATTTTTCTCTTTCGTTATCAATATGGTTTTTGTTACATCATCATTAAATGGATACTTGTTCTAAGAGTGGGTTCGTTTCAGGCAGACACTAAATTTTAAAACGCTAAAGTTTCCTAGTTAAATCATTCAAATTGTTAGCGTGGAAATGTTGAATAAGAGTTTCTTACGATGTGTTTAGATCTCCAATCTGTCACTGTCAAACTGTCTATATACATATTTTGATGTTAGTATCTATCTTTCTGTAACTGAAAACGGAACAATTTGGCATCCAAAAGTTTTTCTTTGGAAACATCCGGGACAGAGCAGAGGATTTTTTTTTAATGTAAAATGTAATGAGACGACCGAGACGTTCTCCTAATGGTAAGAGATGACGCATGTCCATGGACACTGCATAAATACATAGAACGTGCGTGGTTTAGCATCGGGGACTCCCACGGTGAGGACACCTCACTGCCGCGGCCTCCGAGCGTTTAGATAAATAATTGCATTGAATTGAATTTTGTGGCCTTTTCAATAGAGTTTAAATTAACTTTGAATGAACACAAGTACGCGCGTTACGCGCGGTGGCCGCAATATCTTTTTCCCGTCGTCTAACTGCAGCCTAAGACTTGTCGAAACCTTGTTAAATAAGCCAATGTACATTGACCTATGCCCTAAGCAATGCTGTCATCTAATTTACATAGAAGTTATTGGAAAAACCTTGTCCAGAACTACAGTTGGATACGCTATAGTTAACTTCAATTTCGTGTATGGAACTAGCCACAGTTAATGTATGATTTGGAGTGTGCTACAGATTTTTCTATCACATATAATTTTTCTACAAACTTTTCAAATTTGATAAAATGGGTCTTTAGACGTTAGAAGCACGTTACTTGGTGGTAGATCTCCTTAGCTGGAGGTCGTCTAGGTAGGTACCACCGCAGTACCAGTTATTCTGCCGCCAAGCAGTAGTATATAAGCATTACTGTGTTCCGGTTTGAAGAGTACTGCAGCTAGCGAAATTACTGGGCTATTGAAACTAACTCTATCAAAAGTCTCAAAGTAATGAGCGCCAAAGCAGTGATGCCCTGGACTTTGTTTTGTTACTTAAAGTTCTGGGTATCGCTGCGATGGTCATGGACAGGCGTTATCTCTTACCATCAGCAGAGCGTCTTATTCATTCATTACTTTTTACATAAAAATAAATACAAATAACGTTTATTGTCAAAGTTGGTTATCGACCCAATACTGTCACACAAGGTTGTGATCTTTTAGCATAGCAAAAATATAGCGGTTATGCAATTTCGTGCGTAAATGTCAAACAATGTTTTTTTTTGGCATCGAACTTTATACATTTGCCAGTGTCAAGTATTTCGATATTTTCAAGTATTTTAAGATACATTTCGTAAAATAAGTCTCACAGTCAATGTAATCAAGGTCAAGTCTGGTCATGTCCTAGTAAAGTAGGTAGTGGCAACTTTACTGCAAGCTTCAAAATAAACACTCGGAAAAACACAAATTTTGGAAAAAAATACAATGGAGCGACACGACTCTTTCCGCATATTAATCGACTAGCGACCCGCCCCGGCTTCGCACGGGTGCAAAATTCGAAAAAAAATCAATATGTTTATTTATCAAAATAGGATGCACCACATCACTTTTTGATAGTCAATATTTACATAGTCATGTTATTATCCTTGCTAGAGAGCTCCGAAAACCACGTCCAATCGCTTCCAAATTCAAATTATTATAGCGAGAAGTGCGGCCTCCGACGCGCTATTTATAGGAACGCGTCGCGTCGCGCTGCGGTCAGCGGCTGCCGGCCGATAGGTACCGCCGCAAACGCTACGCAATGTATTTTTAAATCTGTAATATCTTCGAAAATATTCAAAGAAATTATGTGCTGTAAAAGGCCATATAAATCTATGTTAAATCAACAATCTATTTATGGTATTTAATTAAATAAGGAATAATGCTGTAGTGCTTAAAATCGCTTCGAAAATTAGCTATTATTTGCCGTAAAAAGTAAATGACAAAAAATGGTTTTGTGGGATATCGATAAGAGATAGACATATACCATCGCGGACTTTTCTGTAGACCTTTTCAAGGTGTACAATACTTAGTACATTATTTTTATAAATCCTGTAAGGTTAAGCCTGCGTACGCAATGTAAGCGGCAAGAAATGTTAGAATTTACGACACCACATTAGAAACCCTGAAAATAACAGTATTTCTCCATTATTTAATAGATGTTATTATACATAAAAACCTTCCTCTTGAATCACTCTACCTATTACAAAAAACCGCATCAAAATCCGTTGCGTAATTTTAAAGATTTAAGCATACAGACAAACAGACGGACAAAAATAGCGACTTTGTTTTATACTATGTAGTGATGAGACAACCTTACCGAGTTCCCGCCAAAACTCATTTTTGAGGTTCTCACATGTGATGCGCGCGTATATACGCGTATCATACCTATGTTTTTTTTTAATTTTATTTTAAAGACAGATAGATAAACTTTTTGTCAACAGAATCAGGTTTTTTAATTTTCAAACAAATAGAATCTGTTACCAGTTTTCAAACGCATTTTATAGAGCCAAATTGATATTTTTATACTGCGCCAATTAAGTTTATATTTTAAGAAGTCCTTGAATCAATAAAATAAATATCCCATGACATTTCACACAGCGCCATCTAGGCTCAAAATAAGCAAAGCTTGTACTATGGGAACCTGATAACAGATAACAACAACTTTTTTTATTAAACATACAGAACTCACAGACACAGAACAAACATTTATGCCCATCACATAAATGTTTGTCATACGTGGGAATCGAATCCGCGCCCTATAGCTTTTTAAGCAGATAAACTATACTGCTCGAAGCATCGATAATATAGTTTTAGCGAAAAATCATCAATTTGGTTCCGTTACGATTGGACAAACATCGTGCACTTGGCGACTAAGTTACGTAACAATCCATTGCATGATCTTTAAAATGCAGTTTGCGTAACGTGAAGTAGCTTTTTATTGTTACCTTGCCTTCAAGGGTGATATTGATCTCGATGGCATGGTTTTGGCGCAGAACGTCATTTTCGCAAAATGTCATCGTAAAAAATTAAGTCAGTTTCGCACGACGCCGACGTCAATTTCTCAAAAAGTCCTTTTTAACCCCCGACGCAAAAACGACGGGGTGTTAGTTTAACGTATCTGTGTCTCAATATGGGTATCAAATAAAAGGGATTGACTAGTAGAACAATTTAGACAATAATACATTTCAAATCCAAGATGGCCGCCACCACAAAATGGCGAATTACATACTTTTTTTATGTGTGTGACTTGATCGAAAATGATCTTGACTAATCGATTCGCAATTTGGTATTATGATGTATTACGTTGATATTTTTTTGTTTATGTTTTTTCTAATAGTCCACTGAAAACTTACATTTGGGGTTACATTTGTCAGAGGACGAAATTATATTGTAAATCGACTCAAAAAAGGAAAAGATTCTCAATTCGAGTGTATTTTTTTTTGTTTAGTGTTTGTTACGCTATAATTCCGCCAATTATGAATCGATTTTGATGATTCTTTTTTCGCTTGGTAGATCATACTTCAGAGGTGGTTCCATATAAATTTAATCGAAATCGATTAAGCTGTTTTTAAAAAATCAACAAAAATCTAAAAATTGTATACATCGATGATATTTTCGTTTACTCCGAAACCTCGCTGTTTCATTGGAGCAGTGCGTTTAGTTGGTCATAGAGTCAGTTTTTTTAAATTGTAAATTTGTATATTATTAGATATCAAAAAGGGGTTAATGTAAAGTTAAATACAAGTTTGCAGGGTTGCAACCCTTGTCCCACGGCCGCCATCTTGGAAAATGGTTTCTATGGTTTATCTGACAAATTATAAGTCTCTCAAAAAAAATCGCAACATTTTTTTATTGCAAATAAAATTCTCCACAACTTTGGTCGAGTAACTTTTTGTCATAGAACTAAAAATAAATAAATTGCATCCGGTGAAAAATACTCGCTAAGCACAAAAAAAATTACATTTCAATGGAATATGGGTGTTTGGCCACTGCTCAACTGATGTCTATTGACGATGTAGTCGAAGATGATGAACGCAAATGGTCGTTAAATTTTTGGCGGCAGATGGTGGTAGCAGCCAGACGAGTACTAGAATGTACTACTCTACCACCGTGCTATGGTTTCCTGACGATGTTTTTCCTTCACCGGCAGCTCAAGGCAATTGTTGGGGTTTGAACGGGCGAACTGACCGCGTCAACCACTGAGCAATCCTCTTTACAGAACATACATACATCTAGAGAACATTGTTACCTCATAGTTTACTTTATGGGTCAAACGTAAGCCTATTCATGGCGCGGCGTGGAGAATGAAGACATTAGTGTAAGCAGGTCAGTAACGACCGCCGGCTGAAAGTAAAAGTGTCCGGTTTATTCTAGCTAGGTTATTTTTTCTACCTAAAGCACACTCGATGCATCTTAGTTTAGCATCGAGTGTGATTTGGCGTTTGGCGTTTACGCCAATATTATACGTGCGTTTTTTTTAATGTATTTTTTTTTTTCCTTCTAATGATGTATCTGTTTGTTGTTACATGCCTCATTGTTATTACAATCTAGCCTAGTTGAGACAAATAAGTAATTTTAATATATACTTAACTTAAATTGCTAAGTAGAGTATAAACGAAGAATGCGTCCATTAAGGGGAAGGCACTTTGTTCATGTGTTCTATAATATGCATATTTTTTTGATGTAAAATTAGTGAGACGAGACGCTCTTGCGATGGTAAGATAATAGCTGTCCATGACCATTGCAGCGATATATGGAACTTTGAGTAGCAAAACAAAGTCCAGGGCATCGCTGCTTGGCACTCATTACTTTGAGACTTTCGATGGTTAGTCACAACAACCTTGTAATTTCGCTAGCTGCAGCACCCTTCAAGCCGGAATACAGTAATGTTTGCACACTACTGCTTGGCGTCAGAATATCTGGTACTGCGGTGGTATCTACCTAGACGACTTCCTACTAAGGAAATCTACCACTAAATAAAGCCAATTCCATTCCAAGCTACGTGGTAGGAATAGAACTCGACTATACGATTATACGTTAATCTCAACAGCCCTGTAATTTCGCTAGCTGCAGTAGGGTACTGCAGCTACCATCTGTATCGCTGCAATAGTCAAGAACATGCGTTATCTCTTACCATTAGGAGAACGTCTCGTTCATCTCATTACATAAAAAAAAAAGTCTTACGAAGTTAAAGCAAAACTTGGGCTGGTAATTCTAACGGGGCTGGTTACGAAGCTTGTAAAAATGTAGTTTAAAAAAAAACCACAGAAAAGATACAAACCCTGTACATACAAACATTTCACTTTTACTTACAAACTAACGAACAATTCGTGGTTTTGCGTTGTATAATCAAAGAGACGGGCCTAATTACCAGCTCGGCGTAACCCTTAAATAGCGCCACAGAGTACATAATAGATAACACCGCCTTCACCGCAAATGATCATCGTCAGATTCGTCGGCAACCACTGACCGTGTCAAATGATAGTGTTTTTGGAAGAAAGTTGGTAAGCATCGTTTGGCAGCTATTTATGAAAAACATTACACTTATATAATCTAAGTCAAACTTAAGTGCACTTTGTATCTAAACGTTTTTTTTTCTTTGACAGAATAGGTGTTTTGGCCATAGCGGCTTTACCATAGAGTTTTAGTATACCAAGCTCTATGGTCTTTACCATATTTTTTATCGTTGACAGGATAGGTGTTTTGGCCAATACCATCTTTAGCATGACAGCCCTGTTGGTTCATTGGTAAGTATGTCTGCTCCAAGAGCTGAATGGTGTGGGTATCGATTCCCACCCAGGACAAGCATTTTGTGATATAAACAAATGTTTGTTCGGTGTCTGGGTGTACTGTAAGTAATATGTATTTACAAAAAAAAGTATTTAAGTATTCTATCAGTTATCCGTCTTCCATAGTACAAACTTTGCTTTGTTTGGGGTCAGATGGCGCTGTGTGTAATGCCCTATGATATTTATTTATTTTATCATACAGGCTCTATTAAAGGCACACGGGACCGACGCTCAGGGCATCACACGGGCCTCAATATATTCGCTTTTATTCCACATTTTTTTCTACTTTAGACATAAGTTTTAAATTTTAAGTAACCAAACCTGTCAACCATTAAAAAAATTAAAACATCAAAGTAACACAAGACCACAGCAAAAAATGTTTGTATTACATTTTCCTTACTTTGTAAAGGGCCCCAATTATTGAGGGCTCCAGTATGGCCTAAGATGGCTCTGGTCTCCACTACCACAACTCGCCTGATGTTAATTAATGGTGTTGTTGATGATGGTAAAAACACCGGTAGGTCCTTGGAGACAGATTTTCAATTTGAGAGTGATAGCCAACCAATCAAGTACTCAAAATGCCCCCTTATTATGCATACCTTTGTCTTCAGCAATGTGGATTATTGTGGATAGACAATAATGATTTATTAAACATTCTTATTACCTAAACTCAGTCTATTTTGCTTTGAACTGGATTCTAAAATGTAATCTATTAGAATCAAAATGTTTTTTTTCAACTTGGAGGATTTTTTTTTTGTACTGTTTATCTTTCAATCAGTCATTTTCGACTATAAACAGATGAGATGTGAACTTTTTGGAAGAATTAGAAATATACTCCTATCGACGGTTCATTTAATTTTATTATTTATTAAGGGACACCTTTGCCCAGCAGTGGGACACTAGAAGCTGAAAAAATAAATTATATTAGACATTTAAACTTTTCTTGATATTGCCAAGGCCAAGAGCCTCACTCCAATACTTCAAGAAGCTGGCCTGGGTGAATGCTGGCAGGGGGAAATGCACAATACACCCCAAGTGGGACGTCAGTGCAGGACCTATTGCCCCCACTTTGAATAAAAATAAGAATAAGAATTACATAATAATAAATTATCTTAAGCAAAAAGTTATCATTTGTTTTTACATTCAATAATTTTATAATCATGATTAGTAATTTTATGTTTTCGATAATTATTTATCTTATCATTTTAATTATTATAAGATACACGGGTAAAGAATGTTTGTTTGAAATTTATGATGATACTGGGCATGAGCCCCTTAGCAAATGGCTAGGAATAACAGTCTTTCCCCTCATGCAGAAATTTGAAGAAGTTAGTTTGCTATTTATTTATTTATTTAATTCTTTATTGCACACTTTAAAGAAAAATATGTACAAAGGGAGGAGGCTCTGCCAGCCAACCCCTCAATAAAGAACCTGGAACATGGATGAACATGGCTATGTTTGTGGAATGTTTTTTATCGAGGATACATATATGTATAATCATGCTTTACAGTCTGGTAAATAGCACTTAAGCATTTTTACTATATCAAAGGCCAAGACAGAAAAAAATGGCTATTTATTATAATGAGAAGAAATTTATTATTATAATTATCTCTATCTTTCTGTATTGCCTTTTTAAGACAAAGCAACTCTTGGGTACTGCAATAACAACAATTGTATGTACCATTAATGTTAGCTTCGCCACAAAAAACGAATTAAATTATTAATAGAATTATTTGTAATAAGTACCTAAAAATTTACTGAAAGCAAAAAGCCTTCTCGCCTTTATATGATTATCAACTTGATGACAATACAAATGGCCAACTGTAGTAAATTGTTCTGGTAATACATTTATTTTTCAATCCAGATGTTTCCGTTCCCATCAAAAGACAGCTAAAAGTCAATTTGAACTATAGATAGCTACATACTATCTTCGACTTTCGTTGGACTATTCATTATTAATTTAAGATTTATTATTCCTTTTTAAACCAACTTACCGCTCTTTGGCAAACTTCTAATAACATTTACGGCAGCATGAAATTTTTCCTCTAGAGACATTTTTGGCACAAATTTGTTCACAACACACAAATCACAATCACAATTTTCCACAACGCACTTTGGACTCACTAATACTCCCGATGTGTTCTAAATTGACCCAAACGTCACTCAGCGGCACTATTCTTAATAATTATTCAAAGCAAAATCACTATTTGTCGTACAGAATCGCGTCAAAATAGGTAAGACTCAATTGATTGATTTTATAGAAACGGGAGCAAAACAGACAACGAAGTAAATTTTGGTTCGCGGAGCCAACGATTGTGGATACAAGAATTGAGTGACGGACAGACTGTGACTGACGGAAGAAGTATAAAAAAAAAGTTTGAAAGCTAGTGGTGTTTTGAATCCGAAAAATATCGATACTTTATTCTTTTGTAATTAATTTGAAGTGAATCGGTTTGTTGGTAGTCACATAAAAAAGATTATGTAACTATTGAACATTACCATAAAAGGAGGTAAAAATAAACAATTTGCGACGTTGTTAAACTAGACCAATGTATATGATGTAATATTTTGCAGAACACACACAACATAATTATGCATACATGGAAAGTGTTATTTATCCAGTATATATACAGTAATGAAAGCATTTACCATAAGAAGTCAAGTAAATAAAACACAAAATGTTTGATGAACAGATGACCTATATTCAACACTGGACGTTGATGATGATGAAAATTTAGACGTTTTGCGTGATTTTCATATAATTATATTTATGACGATGAATCTGTTGCTTTTTTGTTATTCAGCTATTTTGTTTAGTTTCATTTTATTGTTGTGATTTCATTGTCATGAAATCGCGGGCACAAGCTAGTTGAATAATAATATCTGCTTTCCCTATTACCAGCTTTGCTTAATTTGGGGCTAGATGATGTTGTTGTTTTACTTGCAAGCACTGGTGCGCAAATAATTTATATTAGTTCTATTTTTTTTTTTAAATTAATATTTGTTTACCGAAGAAGTATTCATAAAATAATAATTTTGTGCTGTTCGAAAATGCTAAAAATACAGTAAGACCTTTATTAAAAATAATTATTTTTCAATCGAATTTATCGACATCGAGGATTGCCAAACTATATAGATCACCACTAATTAGGAAGTGACATTGACATTTGAATTAAAAATATTAGGCTGAAATAAAGTGAAGTGTGTTTAAAATCATCTAGCAAGCTTCAATAGCTATCTTATAAGAGAAATATTTGGTGTATCTGAATTTCAAATTCACTTACATATTTAATTAGACTTTAACTTAACTAAGACATTTTCAGTAAATTTAACACTCGAAGAAATAATAAGTTAAAAGGCAAACTTACGAAAAAAAAACTAGTATCATTAGTCAATGTCATTTTTTAAGTTATGTCAGTATCATTTTTAATTAATTTCATTTCCGCCATCTTTCCTTGTCAAATTGAACGATTTCTCCTCGTTTGTGCAATTTTGTTTTTTCAGAAATAACAAGGTAAAATCGTTAAATACCTGATAAATCTTAAATCTGTAGGATTAAGTGAAATATCTGGCGTGTTTTAAAGTGTAATTACTTGATACCCGTCTATATATTTAGCAAAAAACTAACATACTTTCGGTGTTATTTTGTAGTTTAGCGGCCAACGATTATTTCACGAGAAATAAAAAAGAATGTAATATATAAGGTGTTAATATTATAGTCAGTAGAGTAATTTTCTATCTACAAGATAATGTAATCGATTTGTCACCCTGTAAACAGTGTACTTCATAGGAAATTTGACCCGTCATAAACATTTGCTATTTTCGGTAAACTGCCGATCCAAAACTCTTTCCAAAACTTATGTACTTTCTTGTATTTTCTCATTGCAATATCCATATAAGTGATACCTGGAATATTTATTTTATTTTGTGCAGTGCCTATGTTTATTTTACTTGTTAATTCCACGCCTAATCACAATCCCTATATCTAAATTGCTAGTTTCATTTTAAAGAGGTGTATAAGAGGTTAGGTTTGAGAGTCTGAACCTCCTTTGTCCACATAAAAATGTAAATTGCCGCTGAATTGAAATCGACAGTGTCTAGTGATACGTTAATCAATATCATTTCCTTTTATGGCGTACAAGTTACTGCTGAAGATCAAATGTGGAAACTAGAAATCAATTAGTGTGATTAAATTTTCAGGAGTCTCCTCTAGTCCACAATGCCAGAACTGACAGAACTCGACAAAGCCACAGCATCCATGACAGAGAAACGCAAGGAGGAAGAAGCAGACTCCTCGGACAGTGACTCTGATGACACCATCCCTGAACTCGAGGATGCAGGTGGGAATAGAGTTCAGCCCAAGAATGTGTTTTTATTTATTTTAAATAATTATAAGTGATGACATAGCTCTGTGATGTGATGGATAGTTAAATGTTATTGGTCACCAGATATGCCTGCACAATAAGGTTCGCAGTCGCGTAGCTTTTTCGTGAGCGCCTAATAGATTTTGCAATAAGAAGTTCTTAGCACAGGGCAAGCTAGAAACTAAGATGTGAAACAAAACAATTCATATTAAAAAAATATATTTCAACAGTAATAAATAGGCATATTAACTCAGTCACTCATTATAACATAAACTTATCATAGTTTTAATTCAGGAAGTAAATCAAACCGCAGTAAGTTGAACAATGTTATGTGGCATGACTAATCAGTATTATTCAATAGATAGAAACTCTTTATTGTGCACATCAATAATATAGTTTTTTTTTTTTTTTTTTCTGTCTATCTATCTGCAATCAGCCTGGAAGCCATAATCAGATGTTTTGAGTTTAATTTCTTAATTGGTTTTGGGATATGCACATCCTGTGATGTGTCATCTCATATTATGTTACTCAGCGACTAGATTGTGGCTAGTTGCGGTCTTTTTAGCCGGAAGAGGTGGTCACTGGTGTCCAGTAGTGCTGCAGCTAAATGGTTTCTATGCAGTCTAAGTCTTTGTTTATAGGCCTCAGAAGACCTTTCTATTTCCTCTCTGATTGTATGGATCTGCATGTATTCATGCACTTGTGTTTTGTATAAATAATATAAAATAAATAATTAAAAGACAACAGCAAAAAAGTAGAAAACAAAAGAATCTTATGAGCTAGTGCCATGAGCCTTACAGCGATTTGAAATCTTACTTATGATAAATATAATATAATTATTTGAACTAAAAAATTTTATAATTCATGAAAAATTACACACATCAATTAAATTACAAATCTACTTAGCTTCTAATATGCTGTTAGGCTCTCCATGTGTAGAAATGGGTTAGGTAAGTCTGGCAGCCATAACACAAAGAATGTCATTAGCGTTGCACTCTGCACGGCTGAGCATTAAGGCAGCTTGTTAGGGCAATATAGCATGAAAACCGTCTACCTGAGCATCCACAAACATGCCCGATGCACTGCAGTGTTGGGGCAGCACCAACAACACTCTAAATGTGTAATTATTTAGCACACAGGGCATTATAACTGAGGTAAGATTATTTTACAGATTTTGACAGACTGTCATTATAAAAATAATTAAAAGGTGTGTGTGTAAAGGTGGTTAGTCCAAACAAAGTGTTGTTACTGAGCAAAGTTGAACATCATGAAAATTCATGTGATCTTAATAAATTATTCTTCTCATTTAATTCCAGGTGCTCCGGGCACAGGAGGCATCGCCAATCCTATCGCTGGCATCGATATCGTGTCAAAGGCGAAGCAATCTCGCGGCGAGAAAAAAGCACGCAAGATCATGAGCAAACTCGGACTCAAGCCAGTGAGTGTTTCACTTTGAAGTGATGTACATAGCTGTGAATTATGTATGTTTGTGACAAGCAGGATGAAGGCGAGGCGTTTGAAGGCGGAGAGGCCTTCCGAGGTCAAGGCCATGGGAGGAGGGTCAATTGTAAATTTTTCTCATTATTTTATGTTGGTTTTTGCCTACACAACATTTTTCTTGTAATCTTTATTTTATTTCTTTCTATAGTCTCCTAAACTATTAGGATTAATTGTTTGACAGGAGTTTTATTTCTCATTGTGTCTAATTATCTTTTGTAGGTTATATGACATAGTAAATTTAATATAGCAAATTCCAAAAAAAAATCAACTAATCATTGAATTAAAAAAATAACTAGAAAGCTTGTGTAGCAACTAACTGCCTTATTACTAAAAGCTATTTCTCCTAGGCAACCTTGTTTTGTTTGATGTTAAATGAAAGGGCTTGTACCACTAGAACATACTTAAAATACAAAGGAAAGAAATGTGTTATTTGTTTGGCTATAACAGTTATATTATTACCCTCAATATAAAATGCAATTCTTATAGCTTTTTTTTTACAAACATGTATTATATTTTACTATAGTAATGATGGTAAATACCTTTTGGTCATGTTTCAATCAGTATAACATGTGCTCATTAACTTTTTGACACATTCCAGGTATCTGGAGTGAACAGAGTCACAATTCGCAAGTCAAAAAACATACTGTTTGTAATCAACTCGCCTGATGTATACAAGAACCCACATTCAGACACATACATTGTCTTTGGAGAGGCCAAAATTGAAGATCTATCGCAACAGGCCACTATGGCTGCTGCCGAGAGGTTCAAGGCCCCAGAGACTGCTGCCGCTGGCAACGACTCCACTTCTACTGGCACGGTATGTTAATGGAAGTTATAGGCTTAGAAAATATACTTGAATATTATTTTAAAGATTTTTAAGTAATCTTTTTGATGCTCCAATTTTGTCATTTTAAGTTTTTTTTGCTGTTTTAAAATGTATGCGTTTTGCTGTGAGTATGTAAAGTGAAACCATTTTGACAATATGCATGTCTAAAATATACTAAATTTCTTTCTAATTACAGACAGTAGCACCCATAGCAGAAGAAGAAGACGAGGAAGCAGTAGACGAGACCGGAGTAGATGAGAAAGATGTGGAAATAGTGATGTCACAAGCAAATGTGTCGAGAGCGCGAGCCGTGCGCGCGCTCCGGAACAACCAGTCCGATATCGTCAATGCTATTATGGTATGTCAACAACTAAATTTGTGATAACTATACATACAAAAGTTGTTATGATTTTTAGTACTTTGCACTGCACTGGTTCAATGTAAAGTCCTTGACTGATTTGAATGAAATTTAATCTTATTCTTCTATTATGGGAACTGGCCAAGTAAGGTTTTGATCTAACTGGTTGTTAACCTTAGTTAACAATGAGTCTGGTGTGTGTGAAGGTGTTAGCCAGCCAACTGAGTACTATAAATTACTCTTATTACTCATGTTGTGTTCATTCCACAGCAGCTCAGGCTCGTTGGGATGTAATCCCACACCCTGAGGCATTTAATACTAACATTCTAACCACTGAGTGAATAAAGACCATTTAGTAATCTGCTATTAAATGCCATAAAAAAGTTGGTCATATTAATTTTGGACACTAATGATGATTAAAATTTATCACGTATTGTGTTGATTTGCAATGAAAACAACCTTGTCTAATACTGAGGTGTCCAACGACAGTTTAGATGATAATAGGTTATGATTTTTGAGTCTGTATACTTAATGTTGTAAAGACCCAAAGAGGCCAGCGATGAAACGTCTTAGAATTTGTTGGTATCTCCATGTAAGTGCACAGTGCTATGCAAGGAGACTGTAGAACTTGCAACCCAGGTGTTGATTTAAGGTGTCTCTAAACACTATAAATACTTACTCTCCTTTACTACCTATGTTTACATCCCTGCCCAACCAAATTATAAATGTTCTTGATAGCCTGAGTTCTTTTAGTAGATTCTGTAGTGATTTTGCCGAAATTCCTTTCACACTCACTTCTACTGCATAATCAATTTATTGGTAATAGGACATTACAAATATAATAACTGTAAGGCATTTATAATATTGATGGGATATGAAAGTATGGATAAATCGATATTTGTTACTCTTTCATGCAAAAACTATTGGATTTGGATGAAATTTGGTATGGAGGTAGCTGAGACCCTGGATTAACACATAGGTTACTTTCAATCTCAAAAACATGTAGTGGGTACGCAGCTAGTGTATTATAATGTTTGTGGGTCATATAATTTTTAATACATACAATTATTCTGTATTGATTTTGTTATTTCTCTGTTTCAGGAATTAACAATGTAATGCTGCTACCGTGGCTCTAGCTGTAAGTCTGCGAATGGAAGAGGGAACCAGCTCGACGTCCCAGCACGTCTGGGGATGTATATAGGATATTCACTTCAATAAACTAACATTACACCAAGCACTTGTTTTATTTTTGGGACATAGCCTAGTTATGTACAAAAATACCTGATAAGAGAGTAATGACCGTTTACTAGGTGATAGATCTCCTTACCCGGTGGTCTCGGTGGGCACCACCGCAATAAGAGTACTGTAATTATTATACTGCTATTAGGACTAGTCATCCAATATCTCGTAAGTAATGAGCTCTAAAGCAGATTCCTTGGAATTTGTTGTTTTTCAAAGTATTGGTACCTTTGCAGTGGTCATTTGGTCATGAGCGTGCTCATTATCTCACTATCGATCGGAAAGTTCCATTCGTCGTAAAAATACCGCAGTCAGTCGCTCGTACACGTAATGGCATAAGTTCTCCGATCATTATTAATTTTGGAGTAATGGCTACAAACTGAATTAGAGGAAGTTCCAATTTTGGTAATTTGAAACACCATGTAGTTTCTCTATAATAACGTGTGAACTACTTACAACTGTAGTACCCATGTTCGAGGAACTAGAATTTTCCATCTTCACTTTTTCAAAAATCACAATTTTATTGTAAAATGAAAACACAAATTATGTATTTGTTACGGCCAAATGCCCATAACCTCTTAGAAGAATGGCTTAAATAACTCCTACATAATCTGTTATTGTACTATGTACAACATTAATGAAATAACATTCATTATAAAGTAAAATATATTTATTTTACAATTAAGAGGAAAAAGTTACAAATCAATATTTTCAGACAATGCATAGAGAGATAAAAAAAACAAAACACAACGTATTCCATTGAAATACATTTAAATTATTAAAGAAAAATAGAAAACAAAACCAAAGAGTTTTTAACTTTCTATGAAAGAGTTTTGAACTTTCTATCAGTTCCGAGTGTGAGCATTAGAATTTCTACATTTTTTTTAATTTATATAAATTTTAGCTCGGTCATATCTTGACTTTAGTAAAGTATTGGTGATTATACAAGCTTCGATAGAATTTTGTTAGCAATACGAAGCTGTTTTACGACATATCACACACACACGCAATTCTGCACTTTACAATTTGTATAAATTCAATTATTATTATTTATTTATTTCCATAGTTGTTGTTCGTTTGTTTTCCTGGGCCATTAGTGTGGAGCAATTATTCCACATCCAAAATTTAAATGAAAGAAATTTAACGTCACATTTATTGTACTGTCAATATCATAGTCATACCAAAACCTGTCAATTTGAATTTGACAGTTCGGTAACATTCATTTTGTTTTTCTGTTTTGTAGTTCTACAGAAAGTTGGATTTAAAATCTGTTTTCATCTAAGTTTTGTTCAGTTATAAAACAGTGAAAAATGGCTATGTTCCCAGGAACAGTAGCCTTCGACGAGTATGGTCGTCCATTTATCATCTTGAGGGACCAAGATAGGCAAAAAAGGCTTACCGGTATAAATGCCCTGAAGGTAATTATTTTCTTTAATTTCATTGTATTATACAAATAAACTATAGTTTAAAACACTACATTTTAAGTCGGCAGTATTTGCTAGTAAATCTTTAAGCGCTATATCCCGTCTAAATCATTTCATTAATTCGTAACCTGCAAAAATAAATTGCCCTTGTTAGGACTTGATAATGACTAAAAACAAAGGAATTATGACTTAAATCACATTTTAAAATGATTATTATTAACTACGAACCCTATGAAACGAGAGGAAAACTGTAAACAAGCCCTAGAATTTTAAATTTGAGGAGTTTTATGAACAGGTGTTGAATACTCCTACATACTTCTTGGATGAATCACATGATTTGTTTTTTTTTTCATCGAGAAATTATCACCACAAACTAGTAAAGTTATCGATTGCAACTTTTTTAATCCCATCTATTGGCACTAGTGATTTTGTGCCAAATCACGAAAAAATTAATGCAAGATGACTGTAATTTAATGACTAATATTGAACTCTATTGCATTGATATAAGTGTAGCAATAGCATATCATAATATTATCGTGCTTATTAGTTGAAAGATTGTTTTGCAAGTGATTTACTATTATTTTTATTTTTCTAACAATATGTTTTGAAATAAAAAGCTTTTATATCAAAATTACCTTGCTAGTAAAAAAAAATGCAGATAATGAAATAGACTATGTGACTGATTTTCATCAAATATAGCTAGAATTTATCTTGATTAAACTTGATAGCTTAGCCTGTTTTTCCGTTTTGTTTAGTGTAAAGCTGACTTAGTTCCTAAAAAGCCATTGACAAGACATTTTTGTAATATTTCAACACTAAATTTACTAAAAAAAATTACACTATACTTGACACTAATGATGATAAAAAATTTGAATGTAATCTATTGATTTTATCATGAAATCTTCCTTGGCTGTGACTGAGGTGTCAAGTGTAAACTGTGTTTTATTGCAGTATAAATTTAAGTTTAACTGTTCTAGACAAAATCCAGTTGCCTCGCAATGTTTTTCTTTGCCATGACTGTTCAAGTATCATGTAAGCATCACCAAGGCATACCTAATGTCAATAAAAATGAACAAAAGACCCTCTTGTTAATTTTTGTTGACAGGAGGTATGGGGGAGGGATCCAAAATATATTTAAATGAAGTTGATTATGTCAGCAATATTTAATATTTTGCTTTTCTTATTTTTATAGCAATGCATACGATTTGAGAGCTTTTTTTTTACTGTTGGCAGGCTAGTTGTTTGACCACAGCTCATCAAATGTTAAGTGACGGTGTGGTCAAATATGGTAAAGCACACCTAGCCTGGAATAGAACTGGCTCTAAAGTGAGACTGCTGGAACACACCTTTAGATGCTTGGTAGCAGATTCTCAACTTGAGGGTGGTAGCTAGCCAGCTGAGTACTAGAAAGTACTTACCACTATGCTATGGTTTCCTCACAATGTTTTCCTTCATTGGTAGCTCAAGCTCATTGTTGGGGTTTGAAACCACGCCCTTCTGCATGCAAACCGACCGCGCTAACCACTGAGCTACCATCACTATGAATATAAATAGCTTTACTTATGTTTGCTGATAGGGGGTGGGGCTGCTTATTTGATACTTGAAGGGCCTAAAGTGCAAGTGACATTATATTAATCAAAGGTTCATATATAAATATAATTATATGAATAGTGTGGTACATCTATTTCTATAGACCGAAAACCCAGTTAACAAACCTTTCCAATATTCCAGTCACATATTGAAGCAGCACGCCAGATTGCTAGCATTCTCCGCACCTCCCTCGGCCCTCGTGGCCTTGACAAGCTTATGGTGTCTCCGGATGGAGATGTGACTGTCACCAATGATGGAGCCACTATACTGAAGATGATGGATGTTGAGCACCAAATCGGCAAGCTGTTGGTGCAGTTGGCACAGAGTCAGGATGATGAGATTGGTGATGGTACTACTGGAGTTGTTGTATTGGCTGGTAAGTTGTTATGCTTAAGAGCAATGGTGCAACCATAAATGTTTAGAAATATATTTTTCTAGTAGTAGTATCCACTTGAATTATATGTGTTTGCCGGTATAAAAGTAGCTTGTGTTAATCCTTATGAAATTTGTTTTATGCTACAAATAAAGAGTTGTCTATATTTTAAATTTCAGGAGCCCTGCTGGAACAGGCATCCATCCTGCTCGACAAAGGTATTCATCCCATTCGCATCGCAGACGGTTTCGAAATGGCTGCGGCCGCTGCCCTCACTCACTTGGATAAGATTAGTGAGGCTTTCCCCGTCAACAAGGACACGAGGGAGAATCTGATCAAGGTTGCCATGACAACACTTGGGAGC
Source organism: Biston betularia (assembly GCA_905404145.2). NCBI lineage: Eukaryota > Metazoa > Arthropoda > Insecta > Lepidoptera > Geometridae > Biston > Biston betularia. The sequence continues at coordinate 3,821,755 of FR989889.1, read as the reverse complement.
AAAGTCGTTGTGAAGTGCCATCGGCTTATGGCTGAGATTGCTGTTGATGTAAGTTAGTTTTACTGTTTGATTATATGTACTGTGTAGAAAGATGCACCTTTAAGTATTGATTTAAAAAAGTCCAAGCTCATGTGTATCGCTTCAATGATCGTGGACAATGGTTATTTTTTTTTATGGTTGACAGGTTGTATTTGACCACAGCTCACCTGATGTTTAAGTGATGGTATGGTCGAAGATGGTAAAGCACACCTCGTAAGTGAGGCTGCCGGAACACTGTTAGATGCTTGGCAGCAGATTTTCAATTTGAGGGTGGTAGCTACCCAGCCAAGTACTAGAAAGTAACCTACCACCATGCTATGGTTTCCCGCGATGTTTTCCTTCACGGGCAGCTCAGGCTCAATGTTAAGGGTTGAACCCACGCCCTTCGGCATGCGCACCGACCGCGCTAACCACTTAGCTATCATCACTCTTCATTCTTACCGTCAGGAGAGCATCTTATTCATCAAATTACTTTCACATAAAAAAATACTACATTATTACGGTGTGTGGGCAAAATTTTATTTTCTTAAACCTACAAATAACATTAACAAGTAAGTAATCCCATATAGGTAAGTAAAAAAAAGGGTTAAAATCACAATAAATTCCTTAATAAAAAAACAACAATAATTTTTGTCTCCAGGCTGTTCTATCAGTAGCGGACCTGGAGAAAAGAGACGTGAACTTTGAGCTGATCAAAGTGGAAGGCAAGGTGGGGGGACGCATGGAAGACTCCATGCTAGTTCGAGGAGTTGTCATCGACAAAACGATGAGCCATCCGCAGATGCCTAAACAACTCAAGGTAATGTTATTTATTTTAGTCTGAAAACATTGTGTAAAATGTAATCATAATAATCATAATCATTTATTGTCTATTCATTGTAATATTCATTGTCTTTTGATATTAATTTTTTACCAAGCATTTTCTGTTTTCAATTGCATTTTACAGGATAAAAGTATGTGTAAGGAATAGCACAAGTTTTTTAAATTTTGCTCTATTCCATTTTTTTTTTTTTTGTTTTGGCGTCGCAATTTGAGCATTTGCCAGTATCGAGTGTTTTATGTTTTCAAGTTTCACAAGTTGAATAAGTTGCCTCATAGGTATAGTTATAGTCAAAGTCTAGTCTTGGTCAAGAATAGAATAGAATCATTTATTGTAATGTTTAAAACAGATACTTAAACTATGTAAGTACTATGCTTACACAGTTATCATACAGTTTAAAAAATATGTATTGTCAGTTTACAAAAATTAAATGTAATAATTATTAGCTGTAAAAAAAGTACATTCCTTGTCAGTCATGTCCAGTCACGCTTTAGTAAAGTAGTGGCGACTTTACTATATACTTCAATGGAGTTTTGGAAGCAACACGAAAATACATGTTTCAGCACATTATATCATTTTCCCACACTCGTGCTTGTAATCCGGCACTTTATGAATAAAACACTCGACAAAACACTAGTTTTGGAAAAAATACAAAGTGGCGACATGACTCGTTCCGCGTTCCCGCCAAAACTCGCTCTATTCAATTGAGTGCTATGTGATAGATTTGTATATATTTTTTTTACAGATAATGTAATATTTTTAACACACTTTGAAAAGGAGGCAGGTTATCAATTTGACTCAAATTATTTTTTATTCCCGTGTTTTTTTTGCTCTACTGTATAAAAAAGCCATAAATTTGCTTAATGGTAAACAACCATCTGGCCTAATGGTAGAGAAGAAATAGAAATTAATCTGTACAGTGCCATAAGCTTGGGGCCTAAGCTGAGGATGAGTAATGACTCATCCTCAGCTTAGGCCCCATGAGTACAATGGTACTCATCATTATGATCAACTTTTACCCATTGTGACCGCGAGTAGCATTTGCAACTGAATGCTACCTTGCTTGTCTTATAACAATAAAAAGTTTATTAACTGGCACTAGGGCTGGACCACTCTTTTTATGCCATAAAAAATAACTGGATTGTAGTTTTTAAGAAAATGTCTCATTGTATTCAGGACGTGAAATTGGCCATCCTTACCTGTGCGTTTGAGCCCCCGAAGCCGAAGACCAAGCATAAGCTCCAGGTGGGATCAGCTGACGAGTACAGAGATCTCCGTGCTTATGAGCAGGAAAAGTTTTTGGAGATGGTGCGAAGAGTCAAGGTAAGGAATTATATTTCTATCTCTTTATTACCACAGAGTAGTTTGAAAAAACTCGATACTACCCATACATAGTTGAATTTCCTTGGGTGCATACCAAAATTATTTAACATTTTAATTACTAAGACTTATTATAAAATTGACGACTTTTTAAATAAATAAATAAATATCGTAGGACTATACACACAGCGCCGTCTGGCCCTAAACTAAGCAGAGCTTGTGAGATGGAAGTCAGATAACTGATAGAATACATAAATACTTTTTTTTTTGTTGTAAATGCATACTTATAATACATACAGAACACCCAGACACAGAACAAACATTTGTTTATTCACAAAATGTTGGGAAATAATACGTTAATTGACTAAGATTATTTAATTTTATTAAAATTGTTAATATTATAATTACTTATTTTAAATTATATTAAATACTAGCGGACGCCTCGCGGTTTCACCCGCGTAGTTCCCGTACCCATGGGAATACCGGGATACACAACAAAAACATTTTATTTGTACCACAAAATGTTTATCCTGGGTGGGAATCGAACCCACACCCTTCAGTTCTTGGAGCAGACATACTACCAATGAATCAATAGGGCTGTCAACATAATTATATATTATTATTATTAGGACGCTGGCGCGACTCTGGCCATCTGCCAGTGGGGCTTCGACGACGAGGCGAACCACCTGCTCCTCTCCCAGGATTTGCCCGCTGTGAGGTGGGTCGGAGGCCCGGAAATGGAGCTCATCGCCATCGCCACTGGAGGAAGGATCGTGCCGCGCTTCGAGGAGCTCACGCCAGATAAACTTGGCACGGCGGGACTCGTCAGAGAACTAAGTAAGTATAAAAATACTTTACTTGGTGGTAGATCTCCTTAGCAGGAGGTCGTCTAGGTAGGTACCACCGCAGTACCTGATATTCTGCCGCCAAGCAGTAGTGTGCAAACATTACTGTGTTCCGGTTTGAAGGGTACTGCAGTTAGCGAAATTACTGGGCTGTTGAGACTAACCATCTAGTCTCAAAGTAGTGAGTGCCAAAGCAGCGATGCCCCGGACGTTGTTTTGTTACTCAAAGTTCTGTGTATCGCTGCAATGGTCATGGACAGGCGTTATCTCTTAACATCAGGAGAGCGCCTCGATTGTCTCATTACTTTTACATTAAAAAAAAAAAATACTACTAAGCCGAAAAAGTCGTCAGCCTTGTTGGGAAACCGTCTAGCTTCCAATCCGGAGGACCTGGATTCGAAACTCACGGCACGCACTTCTGTCTTTAAACGGTTCTATTTAGCTTGCCCTGCCTTGCCATTCATATATAAAAATATCAAAATAATAATTTTATCAAAAAATTAATAGTATATTTATTTTTTTTCATTTCATTATTATTTATAATATCATAATTATGTAAGACATGACAATTATGACATTTTTATCTATTTAATTTAATTATTTTTTTTTGACATTTTTTTTTATAATTTTTGAAATGAATTGTATTTTTTTGTGCATTTATTTAAGATTATGTAAGTCTATAATACGTCAATATAATTTAAATGATAATAAGGTATCGTTTGAGCGAGAAGGGAATTGATCCTCGGTCGGTGTGGTCCTTGACCCAGCAAATATCCGTGGCGATCCAGCGCGGGAACACAGCCAGCGTCTTGAGGACGTTCGGGTGGGGCTCGGTGCGGGGGGGGGGGGGGCTTCTTCAGTAGTTAGGTTTTGACAATATTATATTTTTGACTGAATCGTATAATTCATAGTAATAGTTTACTATCTTTATTGACATACTCATTTATTATTTGTTATTAAACAAGAAAAATGATTAAATTCTATTACATATTTATATGTCAATAAAAACAAAAACAAAAAAAATATGTATAATTATACAAATACAAAAATATTTATTTATCAGAATATATTTCTACAAAGATCGTAATATTTTACAATAGTCCCCGCACTAGGGCTAGCCTGTATCACGGGAGGCTGGAACCGATTAAATATTTTAAATTTAAAAGAGAACTTGTACTATTTTTTTAACTGTATAATTTGATGCTAATAAATTAATAAGCAAGGAATGCAGAAAAGTATATGTGTGCATGAGGTGGGTGTGTGAGAGAGAAAGAGAGAGAGTGTATGTGTGTGTGAGAGAGATTGTGTGTGAGAGTGTGTGTGTGTGGATGTGTTGGGAGAGAATGTGTAAGAGATTTTATAAAATATTTGACAGCAAGTGTACGAATGGGTTTGATTAGTATTGGCCTTAAATTTTGAGTTCATAACTTGTATTAGGTATTACGGAAATTACTTTCTAGTAATTCAATAATCTCTTATTTAAAATCGGGTTAGATGATTATGTATCTGCATAACCAAACTTGTATCCCCCAATTTTGTTATTAGCAGTTAAAAATGTAAAGACTCTTTCTCGTCGAAAAATGAACCCTTTCAGGTGGAACTACAGCATAGAATCGGGGACTTTCAAATTTTTTTACATCAATATACACAAGTAGCAAATTTATTAAATAATTATTATAAGAAATTATCAATATAATCGATTATTTATTAATATTAATTAAGAATTAATTAATTAATCAAATAAATGATCAAAAATTATTACACTTTGGGTAAACCTACTAAGTAACGATATGTTTGCAGCTTTCGGCACGGCCAAAGAAGAAATGCTGGTGATAGAAGAGTGCTCGAACTCGCGCGCCGTGACCGTCCTCATGCGCGGCGGAAACCGCATGATCGTGGAGGAGGCCAAGCGCTCCGTTCACGACGCGTTGTGCATCGTGCGCAGTCTCGTGCAGGTAAACATTGATACCCGCAGATTACTGGTTACCTCGCTTGTTACCTGCATGTAACTATTCGTCTTAAATATTTACCTGCCCGTAACTAAGTCATCTTACTTAGTTACCTTCATGTAACTACTCCTGACATAATTATTAGTATGGAGTAAATAATCGACTCACTTAGTTACCTGCATGTAACTATTCGGCTCACATATTTACCTGCCCGTAACTAAGTCATCTCACTTAGTTACCTGCATGTAACTACTCCTGACATAATTATTAGTATGGAGTAAATAATCGACTCACTTAGTTACCTGCATGTAACTATTCGGCTCACATATTTACCTGCCCGTAACTAAGTCATCTCACTTAGTTACCTGCATGTAACTATTTTTCTTACATACCTATCTGCTGGTAATTAAGTCATCTCACTTAGTTACTTGCATGTAATCTATTCTCTTGGCGTGTTATGTGGACACCCCGTTCCATAATACCTAATCGACTCTGTAACTTTATTAAAATATCTTAAAATCTTAGTGTAACTATTTTCTGATTTATAATTATTTCTGGTATAGGATTCACGTGTGGTGTACGGTGGCGGAGCGGCAGAGATCTCGTGTTCTCTGGCAGTGGCTCGCGCAGCCGAGAAGACCACCTCTCTCGACCAGTACTCGTACAGAGCGTTCGCGGACGCGCTCGAGGCTGTGCCCATAGCACTCGCTGAAAACAGGTCAGTATATCATCAAACGTAGCAATTTGAAAACTTTAAAAAGTTTTTAAATTCGATCCGTATTACTTTTTCAATTTATTTGTGCTATGGCTGTCTAGTTGGGAGCCTGTATGTTGTCTAAGTAATTTGAGGCTTTTTTGTTTTTTTATAATCGACAGGCTAGGTGTTTGACCACAGCTCACCTGATGTGATGTAAGTGAAGGTGTGGTCGAAGATGGTAAATAGCCCAAACAGATTTGAATGTATGAAGTATCATTAGTAACCTGACATCATCCCGAGTTCAAGATTCAAGAACATATTTTTTTTTTTTAATGGTTGACAGGCTAGTTGTTTGACCACAGCTCACCTGATGTTAAGTGAAGGTGTGGTCGAAGATGGTAAAGCACACCTAGTCTGGAATGGAACTGGCTCTCATGTGAGGCTGCCGGAACACACCGTTAGATACTTGGCGGCATATTTTCAACTTGAGGGTGGTAGCTAGCCAGCCGAGTACTAAAGTACCCTACCACCATGCTTTGGTTTCCTCACGATGTTTTCCTTCACCGTCAGCTCAAGCTCATTGTTGGGGGTTGAACCCACGTCCTTCGGCATGCGAATCTACCGCGCTATCCACTGAGCTATCATCAATAAAGAAATTAATTTTATTTTGTAACACACAAAAACAAAGAAAACAAGTTATAAAATATTTGTTGTCTATGCTGTTAGAAAGATTTGATTGTTTGTTTGTATTGAATAGGCTCCGAAATTACTGGACCGATTTCAAAAATTCTTTCACCATTTCACCGTTGGGAAGCTACACTATCTCCGGGTGACATAGGCTACTTTTTATTCCTGTATTCCCACGGGAACGGGAACTATGCGGGTGAAACCGCGAGGCGTCCGCTTGTGTGTTATATATGGGTCTTTGTTTTTATGTCAATAAATAATATAATCGTTGCATTTTTCCAGTGGACTGTCTCCAATCGATTCGTTGTCTGAGGTGAAGGCGCGACAGGCGGCCGAGAACAACCCCAACCTCGGCATCGACTGTATGGGCAATGGTGAGTTCTTAAGGCGCTATTAGTTTTTTTTATGTTCGACAGGCTAGGGTGTTTGGACCACAGCTCACCTGATGTAATGTGAACGTGTTTTGGTTGCTCATCAATAAAATCTAGAATTTGTCTTTATTATGTGGCAATTTAGTGTCAAGAAAAAATAATAATAAAATTTAGAATTAGTCATTATTATAATGTGTCAATTTAGTGTCAAGAAAAAATAATAATAAAATTTAGAATTAGTCATTATAATGTGTCAATTTAGTGTCAAGAACAAATAATAATAAAATTTAGAATTAGTCATTATTATAATGTGTCAATTTAGTGTCAAGAAAAAATAATAATAAAATTTAGAATTAGTCATTATTATTATGTGTCAATTTAGTGTCAAGAAAAAAAATTAATAAAATTTAGAATTAGTCATTATTATAATGTGTCAATTTAGTGTCAAGAAAAAATAAAATAATAATAAAAATAAAAAGATCGTAGTTTTTAAGTTTTTTATGTTGTTTTTTTTTAAATCAATGTAAAAAAATTTAAAAATAAATGATTATGCAAACAAAAATAAAATAAAATTTAGAATTAGTCATTATTATATGTGTTAATGTAATTAGGTGCCTGCACAGTAACGATAATTATTTATGTTATAAACATGTCGGTGTATAACAAAGTTCTATTTTTTTCTCTTTTTTTAACCTGATTGTTTTTTTCACAGATTCCAACGACATGAAAGCTCTAAACGTTATCGAGTCGCTTCACTCGAAAAAGCAACAGATAGCGCTCGCAACACAACTTGTTAAAATGATCCTCAAGATAGACGACGTGCGCTCACCTGCGGATTCTATCGAGTAGTCGTAGTTGTGTGCATTTGATTGTAAACTATTATATATCTGTGTGCTGTTGGATAATCGTTGGCAGATGAAGTTGAAAAAAAATTGTAGCCAATATATTAAAAATGCTAAAAAATATATGTCATCGCATTGCAATATTTGTTTAACTTGATCGCAAGTTATATTATTACACGTAATTTTCTTGTTGTTTTCAAAGTTCTATCGAAAATTCTTAAATATTGTCGCTACTTTATATGACTTGGACCACACTTGGCATCACTTTGTATGACTTGGACATCATTTCATCAAAATGTTTTACAGGTTTGTAAGCTTGGGTTGTACTACGCTGAAAGGGGGTCATTGTTCTCATCATTATGAACAGAGGTTAAATAACCTTACGGTAATACTCTCCCGCTATTTCTGTTATGGTTAATCTAAAAATTACAACTTTATTTTTTTAATGGATTGCAAAAAAAAACTTGTTTTCTTGTTTAATTTACAAAACACAATAAATAACAAAAGCGATTCCTGAACAAATTTGTAAATTTATATAAAATTAGAAATTACAAATCGAATAAAATGGATTCTATTCATAATTCTGAAATTGGGAAAATAATCAATTTTTCCATTGAATAACTTCTTCGTCCTTGACTAATTGTGTAAATGAGCTGATTTTATTCACGATTTCAAAGTTTGAAACTTGTTTATGATAAGTACAATTAACCTCTTTTCTGCACCCCAATCTAAAACGTTGTATACTCATATACCTGACACTGGCAGTATGCACAAAATGCTAAGTCAAAATTTAGAACAAAAATAAAATATCTTGCACTTTGCAACTGTCAAAGATTATTCGATAGCAAATAACTATAGTCATTGTAAACTTTTAGAAATAACTCAGGTTTTAATGTGCTTCATGTCTACACATAAAAAAAAGTATGCCCACATTTTACCCGTGAACGATTTTTATATGAAATATATATGGGGTTATAAGTTTGGGGTAACTATGCCAAAAAGAGGTCAACAAACTTAGCATTATAACTTTGATCACATTATAAACAGCTATGAAAGGGGATCATTGTGCTCATTTATATGAAAGTGTTACTAAGGGCACAAGTATGAAATCGTTAAAAAACATAATGTTCATATAAATGAATAAATTAATTCCCTTTCGGCTTTGTACACCCCAAGCTTATAACCCTATATAATAAGCTGAAATATGTAATTGTTACTTGAATATCACGAAAATTATTTCCCAATCGCAGTTATATATTTTTTTTAATTAAATTAAAATTATCAAATAAAAAGTTGTTTCGGAACGTCAACACAGATAATTGTTTACCTGTTGGTATAGTTTACGCATTTAACATTCAGTATTTTATATGATTCTATTTACAGGTTAGTATTACATATAAACAGTTAAATTCAAAATAGAGTTTTAATATAGGCTGCAAAAACCATAACCCTCTTCTTTTTCTGTAATAAGTTAATGAGGGTCGGTTTTTGTGTGTACTTTACACAAAAACGTTGTTACGTCTATATGGTCATTAGTTTACATTTATCAAAGCCTTACCCACACTAAAACGGCCCGGTCGCCGGTCGCGAATCTAGCAGTTACCGCCAGGCGTAGCCGCAGTTTTAGTCGTTATTGCCAGGTATAGCCGCTGTTTCAGCAGTTGCCGCCAGGCTTAGCCGCGCTTTTAGTCGCTACTATCAGGCTTAGGTGCAGTGACCACTACACCACATAAGACACAAATAATAATTAAATATAATATAAATCACGCAAAGTACAGTACTACAGTAAATGGGGCTATTTTTTCGCGCGTTCGGCTTTGGGCCACTTTTCAAATCAAGAGATAGCTTCTTTTCGTTTGAATTTTCGCTTCGTTACCCAGTGTTGTGGGAAAGGCTTTCTGATTTTTACTTATATCCTTGAACTATTACATTTACCGAATAAAATACTATGAACGCGAATATTGTTTTGTGTAAATTATTAATATGTATACATATTATATTGAAATACTTAATTATGATTTTACTTTGTTCACAAATTACAATTTTAGTTTTCAATGAAAAGCGTAATTTATTTAAGTTCGCATGTTGCTAGGAGCTAGGTACTGGAGTACTAAGGATGTGATGAATGCCTTAATGCACTAATAAATTTAATAAGCTAATTTAACTAATTACTAAGTTTTATTTCGTGTTTCCTATAATCATTACCTTATTAATTTCTCTCATCCATTACTCTTTTATTACTCATCCATTACTCTTTTTAATGAAGAGAGGTTGAATTTGGCCGAAAGTTGGCCTAATGAAAAAAAATGTATTAAAATTCATTACGTTTTTTCAATATTATGTTGATTGTAATTATCATCATCAGCCTCTTTTGTCACTCCTCTCTGTCCATTAATGAACCTTAAAGTACGTTTTTAAGTAAAAATAATGAGAATTAGTAACAATTATCTAAATATGCGTGTTGTGACACAATCTACTCAAAAATTAAACAAAAGCGCTCGCAGAGTCGCTACGGCATCACACTTGAAATGTCACATATTTCGCCGAACATACGACGCTTCCGCCGAAAACGAGGCCTAATATTCGGCATTCGGCAAAACTAACGTTGGGACTCAATTAATAAACGGCAACTTCGTACAAATATATTTATTTCTTTGAAACGAGTACAAATTTATTATAACATTAAAATATACATTACCAGTAGGTATACATACTTGAATAAAACAGTAGATTATGCTTATAATCTACCGTTTCATTCAAGCAATTGTGATTTACCGCAAATAAAGATCAAAATAAATGCCAGTAGCTGTGATTTCACTGTAAAATTTTGCTCCATTTGTCCTTATATGGCAAAAAAAATTTTGTATGGAAATCGTACCACCTCAAATATAACATATTGGGAAATAAAAGACTTAATAAACATAGTAATCTATACCTACTTACATTATAATTTTTTGATTACTTTCGTTGTAAATACATAATTATTACCAATTAATTATTTAGTGGTTAGGTACATATTTCTTATCGTGACGAAAAATCGATGGAAAAAATATTTGGCATATCATTTTTAAGAATATGTTTTTTACACTGAAGAAATGTTTATAAATCTGTATGGATTTGAAATATTTGGCTCCTGAAAGGACACAGTTTCAATTTTCATTTGATTAGAAATAAAACAATGCGTGAAAATATGGTGTCCCACCGATAGTTTGTCTCCTTGCAATTTATTGTACGATGGCTTTCGTAGCGATTGTAAAATAGTTATTTGTGATTTTATACTAAATATTTAATATCAATTAGATAACAACATCATTAAATAAATTAATAAAGCATGCCCTACGAAATCGCGATTACCGGACATGTCTGCATTGTAACGCACTTTTTACTACATGTATTTATCGGGTAATTTTTCTTATTGCAACCCCAACGACAAATGTCATAATATAAAACGCCATTTTGAAGTTTGTTGCGAACCTTCTCGGCAGTCGGCACAGACCTTATATCCTTAGTAAATTTATCAAAATTAATAAGATTAATCTTTGAATCTTGCTTTTTATTGGGGTTTTTGTATATAGCTTACGTGTATACTTTATGTGACGTGACGTTTTGTATTTGTCCCTTTGTCTAGATAAAAAATAATAATACTAACCTAACCACTAACAAAATAATCATAATAATAAGAAGAAAAAGTTGAAGTTGAAGTTGAAGTCGGCACAGAAAATCTGGTGTGAGACAATCTACTGAGTTGAGTAACGTTGTAGTAACCAAATTAAAATTTAGACCGCGCTCTACGAAGCGCGGTCATTCAACAGTCCGGCCGCTTGCATTGCCGCCGGACCAATCAGAGGGTCGCGCGCCCACGCCACTTGACAGCCGTCCCCCGGCCTCCGCATGCGCGCGCACCCCCCGAGAACATCTAGATAGAGCTCGCCACTTACCAATAAGATTTGTAATTTAAAAAAATGGTTTTCTAAGTTTATTTCTTACATTCACAGCTAACCAGGCGACCTAACACACAGAAAGCGTTGTCATAAAAAAAACAACCGCAATCTTGAAGATGATTGAAAAACAACAAATAAAAATTGATAAATATAAGGCAAGAGATGAGTTTTTGGAACATACACTACGAAAGACATATATGAGAATTGTGAAAAGGGAGTTTTTAAACGAATAATAGATAACTGCAAAGCCGGAAATAAGATCTACGTGGCCAAATTAATGGGACTTCAAAAAACGTCTCGAACGAAACAGAAAAGACATAGTGTTACGTGTTGTAATGAAATTGAGAGATGATGTGACAAGAGCAACAGCAGGAAAAAAAGAATGCACGGCTCGTGGAAAATAAAAGCGTCAAATAAGATACACAGTCGATACCTACTATACAAAATGTATAGAGTATAAAAAATATTAAGAGTCAAGTGGCAAATATGGAACACAATGCACAACGCTATGGAAATACAAGCCATTTTACGTCATACACCCGAAACTGAGCTCAAGGAATACGTGTTTATGCATCAAACACGCTATTGTTGACCTTAAATGTAAAGTATTGCAACCACATGGGTTATTAAAACAAAAATCTCTAGGCGATATAAAGCATAGGTCACAATCCCCTATTTGAAAAATGTTCAGTAATTGGGGATAGCATCGGATATGCTATTAAGTATAACGGTATCTACAAGCTTGATAGGGCTGTCAATAAGATCATGCAGATGGAGCACTCTACACTTATCCTACCTGTAGTGCAGGAAGGAGTGCGTTGGTCGTAACGGTGCCAGCGTTTACTTGGCACAAGGGGCTGGCGCATTTGAGTCAGACTGGTGTGTGTGTGCTGCATGCAACATGGTTAAGTATGCTTTAGCAAAGAGACTAGAGGGAAATGAAATGAAAGTGACAAAAGAGGGAAACATGAACCATCTAAGAAAACAGTCGACCATCATCTTTAATTATGACGCATTATTCCAGAAAAAAAATACAACGCAACACATTTTTTTATAAGAAGCAGATTTATTACAATCCCGAAACTAAACGTGACAACTAAATTAGCCACGGAAAAGGAAACGGAAGTAGGTACGAGCGGCAAACCAAAATTACTTTGCATGTTTTTTAACAACAACAAACGAGAAAATGTCGATGTTTTTTAACAGGATGTTTTTTAACAAAATATTACACTCCAATAAGAGATATTTATAAAAAAAACAGAAGATGAATGTCCTCAATCTGGGGCAGCTTCATCTGTGTTTTCAACGGTCACAACTACTCACACTAGAGTAGTTGCAAGAGGATCTAAAGCTACAATACAATCGTGAATTGATCACCAATTCTGCGTGCAAGTTAAACCTACCGTGGCTAAAACACCTGCCCATAAACGTTATTTCAATTTTGAAACTCCCATGCGTGCAGTATACCGCTATTTGACATCTAGTTTTACAAATGCATCTTCTAATTGTATTTTGTCAATGCCATGTAAATTTACGTCATCGAAAGAAGCAACACCGGCAAGGAAAAACGGCCATCGTTGGCTCAACTCTATAAAACAAAGCTGGAAAAAAAACCGAGGAAAGTATTTCATCTTGATCATCCTCGGCGCAAAAAAATGCCGGTGTTGGAAAATGAATTCATTGCTGGCGACCTAACTATTGATGAACTCCATCCGCACAAAGAGACGCGGTCATCTGCAAATAAGGGAGCACTTACCAAGAATGATAAATCACATTATTTACTTCGATAATTTTTATACCTCATTACCATTGGTATATTTATTAGCAAAACAAGGAATTCACACAGTGGGAACTGTCCAACAAAACAGAATTCCAAATAATAAATTACCAGACAAAAACCTTTATGAAAAAATTGGTGCCTTGAGGAAGTTACGAAGAAAGAGTATCTACACTCGATGATGTAGACAGCGGCGGCCTTAGCTGTTGCGATCACCACACATTGGCTCATATACATATTTTTATTACATGTCTGAATAAATTTAAATGTACATATTTTCTAGTATCATTTAATGTACAAAACTATCTTTTACTTCAATTCAAATGAGTCTTTACTTTAACATACAGGTCGCAAAGTTGCATATCAGTTGTCTACCAGATACAAATTGGGGGGTGGACTTCAGATTACAGACCTAATTACATTCTGCCCATTCTTTATCGGACAGCCAGGAGTTCTATCATTATAAATATTCCAAAAGGGTGTTCCCTGATAGATAAAATCTGGGTGCCTTCAAGTCGCGAGTGAATCGGTTGTTTTACGATCAATAGGCGTTTAATCGCCATCTCACCCGATGGTACGTGATGATGCGATCTACAATGGATCACATTTGCTTAGATCATACAGATTCATTCTCGACTTGAAGACACCCAGATTGTATCTATCAGGGAATACCCACACAAATTCCACGGTTTCTTCTAGGCGAGCATGCTCCACCGTAGACCGCATCTTCGCTTAACATCAGGCGAGATGGCGGTCACACGCAAGCATATCTCCAATAAAAAAAAGGTTCTCATTTCGAACTGTATTTTTTTTTACTTTTCAGAAACATTTCAATGTTTAGAATTCAGTCTTTTACCGAGCAAGAATATCTTAGGGAGATCTTCTCGCTCGTTTTCGACGTTAGACGTCGAAACGTTCAAACGCTAATGATTTCCCTTCCTCCTCGTATTCCTCTTTCGTCATGCAGAAAGAATAGAAGTCTGGATCTCTAAACATCATCTTACCTCCTTCCCATGCATATGCTAATGAGTTAACAGGTAATGTAACATTTACATCAAAATGATCCAATGCCAGCGCTCGTACGTCGTTGTAAACTCTATCCTTAAAGCCACGGAATAACGTATTACCTCCATACAGAACAATGTTTTCAAGCAAACTTTCCACATTTTCTTCAGGGCATGAGTTGATAGAGTGCATTATTGCTTCCGGTATACCCATTTGGGGTATGCCAACGTCCGATGGATGGAATAATAGTTCCGGTATAGAAAACCGTTCGATGTTGAGCCTCAATGTCTGCTGCTCGAGGTCTTCATCTGGTTTGACAATGTCTCGGAGAAAACCACGTCGGATGGATGTGTAGTCCGGGAGAATGTAGTCTTTTACTATTGTGTTATGAGAATCTGGAATTAAGAATATAAAAAAACATATAAATAAATAAATATCGTAGGACATTACACACAGCACCATCTGACCCCAAAACTAAGCAAAGCTTGTACTATGGGAGTCAGATAACTGATAGAATACTTAAATACAGAACACCCAGAAACAGAACAAACAACAAAGATTTCATGCCACAAAGTTTGTCCTGGGTGGGAATCGAAGCCACGCACTTCAGCTCTTGAAGCAGACATTCTACCAATGAACCAACAGGGCCGTCTTATAGAGATTTATTTTTTAATTTATTGTAACAAAAACTTTTGAGGGCTATCAATGGCTCTTATAATGTTAATTATGCCCCGCGGTGTTACCCGCTTCATGTTTTCGTGATAAAAAGGTAGCCTATGTGTTAATCCAGGGCAGCGTAGCCAGATGTCCCGATTTTTAAATCAAAATTAAATGTCCCGCTCTTCAGGGATAACTCGTCCGTGCGTGCAGCGTGCTGAGGAAGCGCAGGCGGATGGCACAAACACCGCCGCCCTGGCCACACTGGCCGACTGACTGAACCTGACTAACTTCTGATTATAAACGTTTTTTTTACTATGTCCCGCTTTTCATGAAAGAATCCCGACTTGGCATAAAAAAGGTCCAGGGTCTCAGCTACCTCCATACCAAATTTCACCCAAATCCGTTCAGTAGTTTTTGTGAAGAAAGACACACATCCACCCAAACTTTCACATTAATAATATTAGATGCACAATTAAAATTCTATGGATTAGATTAAAAAGCATTCTGGCTGCGTCCAAGAGGCTGAACCAGAATGCTGTTACAGTTTGGAGTCCTGTTGATCATTTGTTTAGGAGCAAATTGGAATTGATTACCTTTCCTCTTAGCAATCTCCACATCTGCCATGAATGATTGTGATACGAAACAGGAATCTTCTTTCACTTGGTTTATTACATATGTTTCGTCCATCACATTTAGTTGCCGATAAGACAGCACCTATAACCAATAATAGTAATTTCTGTCAATGTCATTTCTGCAGTCTGTATAGTATCCTTTCAAATGGAACACAAACGAAAAAAAGTAACTAGTAAGGGGCTATTCATATAGAAAATAAAGTTACATGATTTTTGACTGGCTAGGTATATTAACCACAGCTCATCTGATGTTAAATGATGGTGTGGTAGAAAATGACTACTACACCTAGCCTGAAATTGAACCAACTCTTAAGTGAAGCTACAGCAGATTTTCAATTAGATTAGTTAGCTAGCTAAGTACTCAAACGTAAACACCATGCTTTGATTCCTTCTCAGCTCAACTTCATTTTTGGGATTTGAACTCACATCGCTCATCATGTGAATACACTAGCCGCTGAGCTGTCATCGCAGCTTTAATTTTTTTTTAATTCAAATTTAAGTGAATTAAATATTAAATTTAATTGAAGTGGTAGATTTCCTTAGCAGGAGGTCGTCTAGGTAGGTACCACCGCAATACCAGATATTCTGCCGCCAAGCAGTAGTGTGCACACATTATTGTATTCCGGGTTTGAAGGGTACTGCAGCCAGCGAAATTACTGGGCTGTTGAGACTAACCATCTAGTCTCAAAGTAATGAGTGCCAAAGCAGCGATGCCCTGGACGTTGTTTTGTTACTCAAAGTTCTGTGTATCACTGCAATGGTCATGGACAGGCATTATCTCTTAACATCGTAGTTGTAGTGATGATAGCTCAGTGGTTAGCGCGGTAGGTTAGCATGCCGAAGGGCGTGGGTTCAAACCCCAACAATGAGCTTGAGCTGCCGGTGAAGGAAAACATCGTGAGGAAACCATAGCATGGTGGTAGGGTACTTTCTAGTACTCGGCTGGCTAGCTACCACCCTCAAGTTGAAAATCTGTCGCCAAGCACCTAACGGTGTGTTCCGGCAGCCTCACTTGAGAGCCAGTTCCATTCCAGGCAAGGTGTGCTTTACCATCTTCGACCACACCTTCACTTAACATCAGGTGAGCTGTGGTCAAACACCAAGCCTATCAACCATTAAAAAAAAAAAAAAAAAAAACATCAGGAGAGCGCCTTGATCGCCTCATTAGCGCCTCATTAGTTATACATTAAAAAAAAAGTTTTTTCAGTGAAGCCAATATGACTGTCACTTTGGTGATGTTGCTTCGATAGTGTAATTAAGTTTTTAAAAATTATGCACTATTTAAATTTCATGGCTTAGGTTATAAAGCATAGGCTGCGTCCACAGTGGAACAGCCAGAATGCTGTTACAGTAACCAACTTGGGAGTCCAGTTGTTCATTTGTTTAGGATCTCTAAGATAATTTGCTTTACATCATCCATAGTGTTAGTATTACAGAAAAAATAATTAAGTAATTAATTTGTTTCAAGATTGAATTCAACTCAAGAATAACTGAACTGATTGAACTTAACACTTTTTTTTGCTACACAAAACAGAGTACAATTTTTACATCAGCAATAGCAAAGGGATTTGATCAAAATTATTTTGATCATGATAAATGTGTACAACATGAACATAATAAATTAGAAGCAGCACTAAATATTAATCAGAAGCATATAAATAGTGCAAACATTGGCACAAACCATTTATACAAATTAATAATTGTGAATGACATACTTATAAAAAGACAGACAGAATGTACAATCCGTTAAGCTAATCATGATTATCACTATTGCTTTTTTTGCAAAATGGCAAAGATATCCCGTTTAAATTTTGTAAAATGATTTTTTTAATATGTATATGCCAGTGCAAATGCCTAGCGCTACCACTCCAAGTTCAAAATACTAGGCATTCAGGTACTAAATAAAAAAATACTACATACCTCTTTCAAATGATTTGTAAGTACTTTGCCGCCAACATCTATCCTTCTTATACCTTCTTTGTACTTTTTACCATTAATATATGGAATTATGTAGGTAAAACTGTATCCAGAGTCTACAACTACAGTGCAGTCGTTGTTATGAGTCTTCCTATAATTATATTCAGCTAAGTCTGTCGCATTGATTCGCAGTAAAGACTGGCATTCGTATTCTTCGAAGAAAATCTCAGTCATTGCTTCCTGTATTGACGCGAAGTTAAATAGCGGCTCTGTTATTATTAATGGAGTCTCATTAAAGTTGACAGGACAGCACTCTTTGCTAAATATATAGTCCCAGACAGTTTTCTGAGTGTCCCAGTTTATTAAAAATCCTTTTTGGAATGGTAGAATGTAGAACAATCCTGAAGCATCGCGGCATTCGTCGATTTGTGATCCTATGAACGGACGTCGTCTTTCTGACTTCGCCTTCATAATGCAGTTAGGCACTATCTTTGGGTCCATCGATGAAAAGCCTACCTTTGCCGTGTAAGCCCCATTGTCGAGGATATAGCACGAAGTTTCAGTCATTTTTATTTGTGGTTACCGGCACGTTTTCTTAATCTTTATTTGAAGCACTATATTAAGATAAGTAAGGTAAACTCTGGTACATTCCATATACTATTTTAAAGGCAGATTTTCGTTATTTGGATAGCTCACACAACAAAAACACGATGAATATTCTAAACAGATTAAACAGTAAACAGCAAAAGCGACAGTATCAGAATGCCAAGCACCAAATGCCAACTACCAAGAATGTCAAGAATATTTTTTTTTTCTTATTCCTCCGAGGAGGACTTGGCGTCGCACTTTCTGTGCATGTCAAGACTAGTCAACTCAAGTTTGCCCTTTTTTAAAATAATTTTCCCCTTCGGGCAGGGTGTAAAGCAGTTAAGCCATACTGCCTCGTCCTACGTGATATTATACCATTCGCAGATACCATTCATCGAAGAAAATTTTAAAAGATCGAATCGATGTGTTGCAGACTTGCAGTCCAAAAAACACTAATAGTTCCAGAAATACTTTTTTAATAGGATTCAATATTATTTATATTATTTTAACAGTTTTTTCCTCAGACAAATATTATAAATAAATTGATCAGAGTCAGTTCTATGAAGGGTCCAAGGTTTTTCCGTGTTGCGTTGATTTTCTTATTTATCGTTAAGGGCGCTAAATAAGAAAATAAAATAAAATAAATAAATAAATAAATATCGCAGGACATTACACACAGCGCCGTCTGACCCCAAACTAAGCAAAGCTTGTACTATGGGAGTCAGATAACTGATAGAATACTTAATTTTTTTTCAACACAACACGGTTCATAATCAGTATATTTCGGTCTGTACCTTGTGACGGTATCACGTTAGTCAAATGACAGTCAAAAGATTTTTTTTTTAAATTTTGGCTTCAATGTTCTATGCTTTTCTTTCAGCTATCAACAAAATCGCATGCTCAAGGGCGTGGTTTCAAATCTGAGTTCCAAACCTCAATAATAAGCCAGAGTTGCTGATGAAAAAACAATGAGATGGTGAAAGGGTTATTTCTATTTCCTGGTTTTTTTGTTTTTTCCCTCAAATGACCTATTGCCAAGCACCTAACAATAAGTCCTCTTGAGGACCAATTGTGTCAGATGTGGTTATCATCTTTCTCCACGATGTCACTTAACAATTAACATCAGATGAGCTGTGGTCAATCTTGGATCACCAAGCAAGCTAATCAACCAAGAAAAATACATCTTTTGTCAGGACACATCCGTACGCCTGTCACATACATCCATCCACGCCACTCAGCGAGTGGCTGGTTCCGGTGCAGAAATATTTTTAAAAGACAAGACACTGAAATATGCGGCGGTTAAATCAGCGTACGAGTACCCTTTCGCCTTTGAGACGGCACTATGACAGACCCGTGGGCCTCGGAGGCAAGGAAATTTGTCGCAGATCTTGAGCGGCGCTTAAAATTATCTAATATAACTAACATCACGTTCGGGCCTTTATTTGTATCTGCAAGTCTTGCTAGAAATCCAATGAGGAAACGCTGCCAGCTTTCTTACGGCAATGTTTGGGCGAGTGACTGCTGGTTTCCATTGAAATGTATGTTATGTTCTTTTAATATATTTCAGTGTATTTTAATTTGTCATTTTTATTCTATTGTGACATGATGTTGCCTAAGTTATTGTAAATCAATATTGTGATAATTTTTTAATGAATTTGGTTCATGTTACTTGAAATAAAGTACTTTTTCTTTTGTTTGTATTGTCATTTACATTGTTTGGCCTTACATTAAAACAAACTGGGATAGCTGACAGGTATGATCAACTATGAATATAATGGTTCTAACACAGCATGTTTATTAAACCATAAATTAATTAATACATTGTACTTGTACTAGCTTAAACCTAATATTGATCGCAGATGGAATTGAAGCCAAACTAGTTTACCTGAAAATATAAATTAACATCAATAAATTAGATAAAGGTAATCACTAACACAATAGTACAAATTAGTTTTATTTATAAACCTTAACATTTCGACCACTAATAATATTTGGAATTTTATGATTTAAATTTACTTTTTTGGTTGATAGTTTATGTTAAGTGACAGTGTGGTCAAAGATGGTAAACACACCTAGCCTGGAATGAGCCTGGAATGGAACTAAGCTCTTAAGGTGGTACGATTTCCATACAAACAATTTTTTTCCATTTAACACCACAGGGCATAGCTAGTTAAAAAATAAAAGTTTTGTGTATAATTATATTATTTATTACTTCTTTAATTTGTAACACATACAAATTGAGTGAAATGCAGAACAACAATAGCTACATCCTGGTAAGCTTATTAACACAGACTACAGCTGAGGGCTGGTATAGCTAGTTTCATATTATAGAGCAACATTAGCTTACTTTTTAAGTAGCTGGTGGCGGGTGATGAGGTAAGGAGCAGAGAGACCAGAGCCAGCATACAGGATGAAGTATGCCGTCAGCTTGTAGCGGTTGGTCAGACCAAACGGTAAGTTCTGAAAAATATTGGCAAATACAGTTCTGAATATTTTCAAATTTCAATAGTTTCTAATTGACATTTACTTTGCAAAATTCTTAAGTAGCTTATAAGTAAGTGTTTTGAATAATTGATTTTTGATTTAGTGGCTATGTTTATAGAATGAATAATTATATGACTATCTCTTCCTCTAAACTGAGATCCCTATCTGTATCACTCTTATAGAAACACTTGTACGTTTTAGAACTCTAAAATATTTGTATATGGTTCGTGCATGATAAAAAGCTATAAAATTATTTACAGAGTTGTAATAGGTATAGATTAACAGTTCTAGTACCAGTATAATTTTTTTAAGTCCTTTAGAACTTTTATATAGTTAGTATAAGTAGGGTACATATGGGAGACTTTGATTTTTACATATTTTCAGTGAACTTAACCTCTTTGTACTTATTATTTGGTAAGTAGGCAGGTGAGCTTACATTTTGAAGTGTTTGTAAACGCTACTTCTGCATGATAACAATACCAATTAAAATAATCAATTCACAGTAAAAACTTGAACAAAACAATAGGCGAACGCAACGATTATGTAATGATAAGAGATTTTAAATTTCGAACTCACCTCGCCAGGGATTCCTCCATTGGAGTGGCTGTTCCTGACGATATTGTTCATGACATTTCTGCCCATCTGGTTAGAAATACGAGCGATAGGAGCCAGCATTTTGATATTTTTTGAGATTCTCAATGAAAATCTTATGAAAAACAGAAAAACGTAATTTTCTACCCTTTCCTCTCTTTTTTTTTAAAGAAAAGTTACCATTGCGTTCATATACGTTCAAAGATTTAAAAAAAAATTGGTAGATTTGAGACACGAACGCACCCTTAACTTTGTTAAAATAGAAAAATAAAACATTTTTGGATTGAACAATTTTTTACTCGAGATTATTATCTACTAAGATACATAATTGGAATGTCTAAAATTAACACATTTTGCACAGGAACAGGAACAACCTGAAATTAAAAAAAAAATAAGCTCAATAAAATAAATAAATAATAAATATCATACATTACACACAGCGCCATCTGACCCCAAACTAAGCAGAGCTTGTGCTATGGAAGACAGATAACTGATAGAATACTTAAATACTTTTTTTTTTGTAAATACATACTTATAATACATACAGTACACCCAGACACAGAACAAACATCGATGTTAGTCACACAAATGTTAGTCCAGAGTGGGAATCGAACCCACGCCCTTCAGCTCTCGAAGCAGACACACTACCAATGAACCAACAGGGCTGTCAATAAAACAATGATAAACCATGCCATCCCCTTAACTAAGTACTACTTAATTACGTTTGATTTTTGTCATGAAAGGTAAAGTGGCGTAACTGAACTGAACTTTTTATAATAAATAACTGTAATTTGCTTTCTGTCACGATTTCAACAATTTTTGTAAATAAGTATAAAACCGTTATGAAACCATTGGACTAGAATTACATTGTTACTTGTACATGTATAAGGTAACTAGTCAAAGTAACCGACGTGTAGGTAAATTGAGTAATCATAGAGAAGTAAAACATGTCAGCAGTACCAACATAAAAATGCTATGCAATAATTAAAATTTGATGAATGTTTTTATTAAAGTGAACTTTTATTTTTTGTGGAAGAAATCAAAGAAAAAGTTCCATCGTATTTTTGTTAATGGTAACAATTACAAGCAACGAAATAAATGAAGATACGTTGATAGTAGAAGGTAGCCTGAAGACGACTATTTTGTAATTTTGGATGAAAATGAGACAGCACTTCTCTGCACCAACAACAAAATATAGTAGACAAAAAAACTTACCGCTCTATTTTTAAGAGTTTGAGTTCTTTCTTAGCTGGTGCCACAGAACGAGGAAGGGTGCTCCAAAGCCCGTACCAAAGAACCAGAAGAAATGGAACGTTAGACTTTTCTTGTTGTGAACGTTAAATGGAAGGTTCTGGAAAATCACACATTGATGAATTAGTAAAATGGAGCAAGAGTAGTGTTTATCGCAGATTTCAGGAATTTGAGGAAAATGTCTTTCTGTGTTTGTTCAGGTTCCTTCTAGGTATGAGTGTTCCACCCTAGACTTTATCGATGCTTAAAATCAGGCAGTATGTGGTCAAACTGGACTCTATTTCATATTTAAAAATGGTGATTATATACTAAACTTATAATATATCTATACAAGCATGCACGGAAACATGGCTCAACGATATTTTTTTCTAGTTTTTTAATAGAAACAATGAACTCTTTTGCAATATACATCAGGTAAATATTTATATCTATTAAAGTCTCTAAACTGTGTTTTACGAACCTTGACTAAGAACTCAAAGGGAACGAATTATAATTTATACCTAGTAAGAATTTTACTGTAGAAATTTGTCCCAAATCAAAATAGAGCAGTAGCCAAAAAGAAAAAATCAGTAACCAGTAATAATTATAAATATTATTATTATGCGTTATACCTATTTTTGGAATTCTGACGCAGTGTCATGCGGCCAAAAATTTATTTTAACTTTATTTTATTATAAATAATACTACCTGATGAGTAATCACGCCGATAATTATTAGCATACAAAATTATATGTAGGTATTATTATCAAAGTAGCATCCATTTCAAATCTCACTTAGGTACTTATTTTTTGTTTACGCTTATGTACTACCAATCAACATAAAGTATGAGCTCACCCACCCTCCCCTTCGTTTAGACATTTTTTACGATTCCACCCTTGTTTGAAGGTCACACAGACGCGTGTTAATTGGACATTGGACACTGCCCTTCAAATGCCCTGTTTGTTTAGTTTTACTTTTTCATTTGGACACTATAATTAATAGTATACCTAGTAAATGAGGCGAGAAGATTCACATTCGATATTTGCTTATTATATATTTATTATAAACTCCAAAGAATGATGATATGATATTATTGTCACGTGTATAGGGGATGCACCCATCCCTGTATCCGTACTTACTGATAGCGAGAGCGGATCGCAATGAAATTATATTCATTATCTATTTAGGCAATAACAAAAAAAAATACAGATGAAAAACTAAACCTACGTACACTATAAAGGATTTAATTACTAGGCCATGAAGTCCCAAACAACAGTTGAGTGTTGAGTGTAGTTGGAATGTACGTAGTCTTCTGTCTAACCTGCTACCATGATAATCCTAAACAACCAAAAGATGATGATGATGAAACTACCAATCGTTATTCATCTATACGTTGATTTGGCCAAATGGGTTTTCTGATAATTGACCGCATCTTCGTTGAGATGGTGATGAAATGCAAGCCTTAGCAAAGAAAATAGCATTTAAGTACGTAGTCAAATTACCCGTTGTGGGGTGTGAGATTTAAAAGTATGTCTACCGTCACCAGTCATTTGAATGGATGTTTACATTTCACCTGTTACATACATGACTCGGTGTGTTGGAATAACAATGGTCACTTAACCACATGACACCTGAATGCAGCTATAAATAAATAATTTAGTGAGAAGAAGAAAATGTATGTTTGAAAGCAGAGTAATTTATTATCATTGTACGTTTGCAAGTAATGTCTTTGACCACTTGACTGTCCTGTTTATAAAATAAATAGGGTAGTTGTTGATTCAGTCCTTACTTTGCGGAATTTTATAGAATGGCATTTTCGTTTTTATTACGGGTTATGTTTGTTTCACCGGTTTAGTTTGTTTTTCTTTTTTAATAAATAGCCGTATCAACTTATAAACGAAAACACAATCAAGAAATTACTCTAGAATATCATTATAAATTGATTATAAGTTGTTTAATTGATTTGAGTCATAATAAGTAAGTAAGGTGTTTGTACCTACTCAATAAAATATAAAAATCCGCAATGATAATGTTATGATTGGGATGATGATGATGATGATGTGTAGTTGATCACGGGATGTTGGTTGGTCTGCTGTTCTAATATATTTAAGAAGTACTATATCTACTAAGATTATGTAAAAGTTAAAACTTAACAATAACATAAGAATTTTTTAACGTTCAACTTGGTTGTTGTACACCAATATCTTAACATAATAAAATCAAACCAACCCATAGATTACAAAGTTGTCAATAACAAAATCCTTGCAACGTGTTATCCAAACCTCACATAATGATTACGTAATTAAATCAAAATTTTTAACATACCTCTCCAACTATGCCTCCGTGAGATCCATTTCGGATGCTATTCAGCATTACACTCCTTCCAAACTGATTAGAAATCCTGGCCACAGGTCCTAGCATTTTTATTTCTTTTTCGAAACTATACTTTTATAACTTGAAATGGTCAACCAGAACTCAGGTAGATAAGATAAGGGGTCCGATTATCGGTTTACGTCGATACCTGAAGGTACTGATAAGCACACGGCTAGCTAGGAATGACGAGTGGCAATCAAGATATACTATAGGTATAGGTATCCGTTTGTGGTAGAATGTGTGTTATACGAGTTTATTATTACTTATCTAAAATACGGTAGATGCAATAAACTTTTCTTCCAAAAATGAACTGTCTAAAAAGTGAATAGTTTTGGTACCTATAACTGTAGCATTTTAATTTGAATAAGATCAACATAATATGTATCTAGTTATATGCGGCAAATTACGTTAGCCGTAGCTCAGTGACAAGGAAACGTTTACATAAACACATAGACAGTTGCGTAGATTCAAATTCTGTTGACCATTGCAAATGTTTTATCATTTAAAATCTTGTATGAACATCTCCGCAGATATCATAATTATTTGGAAAACATGCGATTTTTATGATCTCTTGCTCTTGTTTAGTAGAATAGTCCAAATTGTATTCAGTAATTATTATATAATCAATTATGATTTTACATTAATAATAATTAGTTACTAATAAAATCATAATCTATATTAAAGTTTAAAAGGCTTCAATTAGCTACCTATAAATATTTGGTACTTAGTAGTTTTTCCATTTTATAACTTGGCAGCTCAGTAACAGTCATCCAAGTGATTTAGTAACATGGCAACATTGGAGCTGCCATTTTAAAAAAAAGAAACAGTCGGCCACGCTTGCGAGAAATCGTTTCATTTTTGGGGGCCTATTTTCCCCCTTTTTATTTCATTCTAATATTGCTGTAAATAATCCAACCGGTGCATAAAATACTACAGTTTTTATATCAAAATTAGAAATGGCTGATTTGGACGATTTCTTCGCGAAGAAAGATCGCAAAAAGTCGAAGGCGGTGAAGAAATTTGCAACTGCTGATGAGTTAGCCAAGAAATTGGATGAACCAAAACAGAAATCAGATGTGAGGCCGAAGAAAGAGCGTCCGATTCAAGAAGGCGACGAGCCAGGGAGACCTGGGGTATGTTATCTGAAGTGACTCGTAGAAATCACACTTGCATTCGCTTAGCTGTCAAATTGTGGCTGTCCTGTTACTCATTCACGCAAATTTTGCTTTGTGTAACGTGAAAAAAAAACACGTTTGAACGTCTATGACCCAGATCTCACGCCCGTGATTTTACACACCTTATAAATTCATTGAAAATGTCTCTGGAGAGTCTTGTTAAATTCATCCTTTATCGTCTTATAGAATAAATAATACCCTTAATAAACATAACGATGAACTGTAAGGTTAATTGTATAATTAGTAATATAAGGTCGAAGTTATATATATGACATATACATAGGTAGTAGGAGATTGTTATACTGAATCATAATTTGTCTTCCAATTGTATTCAATGTGTTCTGTACACACCATTTATCATGATTAAGTTGATTTGTGAAGTCAAAGACCTTTCCATTGTTATGAGTATGTGTTCCACTGTTTTACTTGCAACTAACATGCTGTTATTTTCTAGCAAGTTCATTTGAGAAATCTACCCTAATGCGATATTATACTCAATTTCACCAAGCAGTGGTTTTAAAGTTACAGTAATTTGAAGGTTACTGAGTTGATATACCTAGTCCTAAGGTATGATTGTAAATTTAGTTGAATGTGGCTGTTACCCTACAAATGTAATAAACTAGCTGCGCCCCATGGTGTTACCCCGCTACGTGTTTTCGGGATAAACAGGAGCCTATGTATTAATTCAGGGACTCTGCTACCTCCATACCAAGTTTCATCCAAATCTGTTTAGTAGTTTTTGCGTGAACAAGTAACAAACATCCATAGATTTATTCAAACTTCCACATTTATATATTAGTGTTTCTTTTAGGGGTTTTTAAACCTTTTTGTGTCTTGCTACTGAGAGACTTAACAGCTTCACAAAATATATGTTTTCAAATACTCTACCATGGTAACATGTGTTATGACTCATATAGACACCCATATGACCCATATCTTCTGCCATGGTATTTTTTATACTTACCAAAAGGTCTCAACCTACTATTAAAAAAAAAAACTGGTAACTGAAATAAATCATTTTCATTTTTTTCATATGACAATGGAACTCTTTAAATAACCAGTGCTATATTATGGTTTCTACAGTAAAAATGGTAAAAAGATTTTTTAGTGATTAAAGTTCAGTGGTTAGCGCGGTCGGTTCACTTGTCGAAGGGTTGTGGGTACGAACCGCAACAATGAACTTCAGCTGTTTTTGAAGAAAAACATTTTGACAAAACCTTAGAATGGTGGTAGGATACTTTCTAGTACTTGGCTGGCTAGCTGCCACCTCAACTTAAAAATCTGCCACCAAGCATCTTGTGTGTTCCGGCAACCTCACTTGTGAGCCAGTTCCATTCCAAGCTGGATGTGTTTACCATCTTCAACGTCATGTCACACAGTTGGGTGTGGTCATGGACGCGGCTGCATCTACATGAATATGTATACACTTTTAAAAATGGAGAAGTTTATATAGTACAAGCTTTGCTTAGTTTTAAGTCAGGTGGTGTTGTGTATAATGTCCTACGATATTTATTTATTTCCATATTTCAAGTCCTTACTCAATTTAACAAACTCTTTGAAACTCGAGAAGTGTTTTGGATGTAGATAATATGGTATGTATGTTATTATACAATACCAAAATGAGAGTAAATTTAAAGATATATTCAAATCTATTATGTAAACTTTTGAATTATTTAAAACATTGGATGTTTTGTAATGTTTTTCATAACTTAGTCTAGTCAAACCTACTGGATATGTTAAAGGTTTGGAATCCTTGACATTTTAAATTACATATATATTTTTATAAAAATATCTCATTAACATTCAGTTTTAAGCCAACAAGTATATAATTTCAGTGTTTTACATTAAATTATATTCATCATCATCATCATCATCATCATTTCAGCCGTAGGACGTCCACTGCTGGACATAGGCCTCCCCCATTGACTTCCATAAAGACCGGTTGGAAGCGGCTCGCATCCAGCGCGTTCCTGCGGTCTTTACTAGGTCGTCTGTCCACCTTGTGGGTGGACGTCCTACGCTGCGCTTGCCGGTCCGTGGTCTCCACTCCAGAACTTTGCAGCCCCACCGGCCATCAGTTCTGCGTGCTATGTGCCCTGCCCACTGCCACTTCAACTTGCTAATCCGTTGGGCTATGTCGGTAACTTTGGTTCGTCTACGGATCTCCTCATTCCTGATTCGATCTCGTAGGGAAACTCCGAGCATAGCCCTCTCCATAGCGCGTTGTGCTACTTTGAGCTTACCAAGAAGGCACACAGTCAGAGACCACGTTTCAGCGCCATAAGTCATCACTGGTAACACACACTGGTCGAAGACTTTCGACTTGAGGCACTGAGGTAATTCGGACGAGAAGACGTCGCGCAGTTTTCCGAACGCTGCCCAGCCGAGTTGGATTCGCCGACTGACCTCTTTCTCAAAGTTGGACCTACCTAATTGGACTGCTTGTCCTAAATTATATTAACAAACATAATCTTTTAAAATTGTGGACAAAATGTACACTGTTTATGACTTGGATTTATACTCGGCAATCTCTACATAGTATAAAATCAAAGTCGCTTCCCGCTGTCTGTACACTTAGATCTATTAGCCTATGCAATGGATGTTAATGAGGTTTCCATCAATAGACAGAGTGATTAAAGAGGAAGGTTTCATATTGACAGCCCTGATGGTGGAGGAGCTGTATATGATATGGGTTTGATTCCCACCCAGGACAAAACTTTGTGGTACAAACAAATGTTTGTTCTGTGTCTGGGTGTATTATAAGTATGTATTTACAAAAAAAAACTATTTAAGTATTCTATCAGTTATCTGACTCCCATAGCACAAGCTTTGCTTAGTTTGGGGTCAGATGGCGCTGTGTGTAATGTCTTGCAATATTTATTTATTTATATTGACATGTTTTATATATTATACTATAAATGTATAATATTTATATATTATACATTTTGCTTTGATTCATTGACATGTGTATGTCAATCAGTGTTTTATAACTTTTTTTTAATGATACACATATTTGAAATTATTTTATGAAATTTGACTTGTAACAATGTTGTTATCAATAAAATATTTGGGTTTGTATTTATATGCGTAATACATTCAGCATAATGCCTGACAGCCCTGTTGGTTCATTGGTAGAATGTTTGCTTCAAGAGCCGAAGGGTGTAGGTTTTATTTCCATCCAAATAAATAAATATTGTAGGACTATACACACAGGACAAACAGTTTGTTCATAAACAAATGTTTGTTCTGTGTCCACGTTAGTATCTACAGCGACAGCTCTGTTGGTTCATTGGTAGTGTGTCCGCTTCGAGAGCTGAAGGGTGTGGGTTCGATTCCCACTCAGGACTAACATTTGTGTGACTAACATCGATGTTTGTTCTGTGTCTGGGTGTACTGTATGTATTTACAAAAAAAACCGGTATTTAAGTATTCTATCAGTTATCTGTCTTCCATAGTACAAGCTTTGCTTAGTTTGGGGCCAGATGATGCTGTGTGAAATGTCTTATGATATTTATTTATTAATGCATATGCACCCATGTTAGTATCTACATTGCACCTGTGCAAAGCAGAGTTGGGCCGCTAGTATGAGATAAGGCAGCAAATGATTATAATGACAAAAGTTGTACAATACAATAACTATCGGGCTAAATTCCAGCTAAATGATGATTGTACTTGCTAGTAAACAATTGATAACAAATGGACTCATTAATTTGTTTGTCTATTAGTAATTGATCTGTAAATACCGTACTTAGTCAATTTATTATTACATGTGTTGTTTTCAAATAGTGTTTTGTATGTATAACATTATGTTAGTATTGGACCTTATAATTAGACTAGTGGCTTCTAGGTGTAATGTAGATACAAACATGGTGCATATGTACATATCTATTAATGTTAGCGGATGCCTCGCAGTTTCACCCGCGTAGTTCCCGTTCCCGTGGGAATACAGGGATAAAAAGTAGCTATGTCACCCGGGCATAGTGTAGCTTCCCAACGGTGAAAGAATTTTTGAAATCTGTCCAGTAGTTTCGGAGCCTATTCAGTACTAACAATCAAATGTTTCCTCTTTATAATAGTATAGATGAATATATATACTGACTTTTGTTGACACTGATGGATCAACGCACAGTCTAAACCGCTGATTGTAGAGACGAAACTTGGAACGTGTGTTCTTTGTATGACGTAGGCATCCGATATGAAAAGAATTAAATAAAACTGGGACAAAGTTTGTATAGGACAATGTTACAAGTCAATTCAAAATTTCAATATCTATGTCATTAAATACTGGGCGTAAGGTTATTAGACCGCATAAAAAACTCAGTACTGCGCTCCAAAACTCAGATCATTGACGTGACTCAAAAAGCTGCCATGCTAAAGTGGGACTGGGCTGGACACGTCTGCCGAATGCCAGCGGAGCTATGGGCGAAAACCACCACCGACTGGGTCCCGGAGGTTAAACGGCCACCAGGCCGGCCTAGAAGACGGTGGGAAGATGAGCTCGATGCCCACAACAAGGAGTGGACCTCAATAGCATAAAACAGAGGCGTGGAAGGGAGGGAGAGAGGCCTTTGCCCAGCAGTGGGACAAAGTGGGCTAAATAATAATTATAACAATGTCATTAAATGAGTTTTAAAATACTGATTACATGTCAAAGAATAAAAAAACAAAATTGTCAAAACAAAAAAAAAAAATGGTACACAATTAAGTTTTATTATATTCTGTTTCGTTTGAAATAATCAGGTAGTTTTTCCTTAATTCCAGGAGGAAGAGGAATGGAAGGAATACGAGGAGACGGTGAAGGACTACACGGGGCTAAAGATCCAGGTGCTGCAAGGCGGCGGCAGCCAGCCTGACTCAGGTCGGGATTCCGCCGCCGAAGACGCCGCGCCAGACCACGGGAAACCGAAGGGACCCTGGAACAAACCTGTACGTAGTTGCATGAAAACTGTCTTAACTCGATGCCTCACATGAGGGAGCTGCTGGGGGCTGGAGCACATTTTGGGGGCCATGAATTACGTCACACGAACTTTGTGATTTTTATGTTTGACAGGCTAGTTGTTTGACCACAGCTCACCTGATGTTAAGTGAAGGTGTGGTCGAAGATGGTAAAGCACACCTAGCCTGGAATGGAACTGGCTCTCAAGTGAGGCTGCCGGAACACCCCGTTAGATGCTTGGCGGCAAATTTTTAACTTGAGGATGGTAGCTAGCCAGCCGAGTACTAGAAAGTACCCTAACACCATGCTATGGTTTCCTCACGATGTTTTCCTTCATCGGCAGCTCAAGCTCATTGTTGGGGTTTGAACCCACGTGCTTCTGCTTGCGAATCTACCGCGCTAACCACTGAGCTATCATCGCAACAATATTTTATAATATTAGTGGGCAGTGGCGGCCTTAGGGGGTGGCAAGCAAGGCAACCGCTCGGGGCTTCGCGTCCTCGTAGAAAAAAGTCTTTACCATACATGTATGTGTATCTCGCGCCTCGCACTTAACAAAACCCCCCCTGAACGCACGGTTTCATTATTAGTGCATGTTACGGCCCCTCGAGCACTCTGACTAATTTTTTATTAAAACGGACTCATTTTTTATTAAACTCACAATGATCTGTGGCCCCGGGCCCCGCAACAGCTAAGGCCGCCGCTCTTAGTGGGATTCCTTATCCAGGTATATATATATCCCTTCAGTTGGTGAGGTTTCATATTGTGTTCGCAGGCGGAGGCGGAGGTCGCGAGCGTGCCGGTGCCGGAGCCCCCGGTGGTGCGAGAGCCTCCCAAGCAGAACAACGTGTATGTGCCGCCCGTGTCGCGCCTGCGCTCGCAGCCCGAGCCGCAGCGCCGCGTGCAGCCGGTCAGTACTTACTTCTTAAACTTTGTTTTTGGCATCACACTTTTTGTTTACACTTAGGTAATGGGACGAACAAGACACTCTCGTAATGGTAAGAGATAATTCCTGGTCATGGCCATTACAACTATGAACAAAATGACTATTATTATTCATTGGTATTTATTTCCTTTCTTAGGTTTTAATTTTTTTATTATTATTTCAGGTATTTATTTTGTATCTTAATTTTTATTTTTTTTACATTAAATAAGTATAAAACATAAATAATATAAAAAACTTAAAAGCTAGGGTGCCGCCCGCGCCGGCAGCGGGGCAGGGCTCAAGCTGCCGGTGGTTAGGGCTGCAGAGTGAGCAACCTCCTCACAATGCGCGCCGTGTCAAGGATCACTGCCTTTTGAAGCTGACCCTTGACCCAACCGTCTAGCGAGAGTCTCTTGAGATGTATTGTCTCTTGTCTCTTTTTATTATTATTATTTTCATTTTTTTTTCTCACCGACATGATTTAAATTTTTACTTTATTCTACTGACATGTTTAATTTAATTTTTTAATTTTTGTTTTATAATATTAATTAACTTGATTGTAAATAATTATGGACCGAATTCCGAAATAAATGATTTTATTACTATTATTAAAACTTTGAGTAGCAAAACAATGTTCAGGGCATCGCTGCTTTGGCGCTCATTACCTTAAGAGACTTTCGATGGTTAGTCAACAGTCCTGTAATTTCGCTAGCTACAGTCGGTACCTACCCTTCAAACCTTTGAGTCCACATTCTTTATTCGCACAGCGAGGATGTGGAACTCTTTGCCGGAGTCTGTGTTTCCCGAAAGGTACAATATGAGTGTCTTCAAATCAAGAGTAAGCAGGTTCCTTCTAGGTAAGCGTGTTCCATCTTAGACCGCATCGATGCTTCACATCAGGCAGGATGTGGTCAAGCGCGAACCTATTCAATATAAAAAAAAAAAAAAACCGGTACACGGTAATGTTTACACACTACTGCTTGGCGGCAGAATATCTGGTACTGGGGCCGTAGTAAGGAGACCTACGACCAAGTAAAACGTAATTCTACTTGTCCGTTTTGTACTCGACATTGCAGCTTTTGTAATATGAGAATTGTTGGGATTGCAGAAGCACCTGCCGGATATCCACAACGACGACTACTTCCCGGTGCTGGGTGCGGGGGCGAAGCGCGGCGGGGGCTGGAGCACGGCGGGGGGCGGGGGCGCAGCGCCGCGGCCGCACGCGCGCGCGCCCCTCGCGCTCGGGAACAGGTTCACTACGCTGCAAGACGACAGCTAGCCAGGTGGGAAAACCAACTAACACCCTGCATCGCTTATAAATAATAAATAAATGTATTATTTATGCATCTCTTCTCTCATTGTAATACATTAAAACGGCCAGTAAATGAGCCCTGACAGCCCTGCTGGTTCATTGGTGGTAAACTCACTTGAGAGCCAGTTCCATTCCAGGCTAGGTGTGCTTTACCATCTTCGACCACATCTTCACTTAACATCAGGTGGGCTGTGGTCAAACACCTAGCCTGTCAATCATTAAAAAAAAAAAAAAAAACACTTGCGAGTTTTGGCGGGAACGCTCAGAGTCGTGTCGTCCGTTGTATTTTTTTCCAAAACTTGTGTTTTGTCGAGTGTTTATGCATAAAAATAGTGGTGTTTTATTAAAAACGCGAGTGTGGGAAAATGATATAATGTGGTGAAACATGACTTTTCGTGTTGTTTCCAAAACTCCATCGAAGTTTAGGTGAAACATGACTTTTCGTGTTGCTTCCAAAACTCCATCGAAGTTTATAGTAAAGTCGCCACTACTTTACTAAAGCATAACTGGACTTAACCAAGACCGGACATTGACTATCACTAAAGCTACGAGGCAACATATTTTAACTTATGAAACTTGAAAATGTAAAACACTTGACACTGGCAAAAACTCAAAACGCGATGCCAAAACAAAAAAAAACTTCTGTCATAATGTGACAGATAGTCAATGTAAAATCCGGTTTCGGCAGGACAAAAAATAAATATTCTGTCTCCTTCTTGCTCGTGGCTATAGTAATTTAACTCTCCTTATATATTTTAGCGTGACGTCAATGAATCTGAGGCGTATACCTATACTGAGCGTCAGACGTATCTACGTCTGTGTGAGTGTAGGTAGGCGTCAATGTAGGTGTTCAAGCATAAGTTCCCACGGTCGCCAACTACACCCTTAACTCATGAAACTTTTTTTTAAATTTTTTTTTATTATCGACAGGCTAGTTGTTTGACCACAGCTCACCTGATGTTAGGTGAAGGTGTGGTCGAAGATGGTAAAGCACACCTAGCCTGGAATGGAACTGGCTCTCAAGTGAGGCTGCCGGAACACACCGTTAGGTGCTTGGCGGCAGATTTTCAACTTGAGGGTGGTAGCTAGCCAGCCGAGTACTAAAGTACCCTACCACCATGCTATGGTTTCCTCACGATGTTGCTAATGTAAAAGACTTGACACTGGCAAATGCGACGCCAAAACCAAAGAAAAAAAAATGTTTGATTAATATTGTGACTTTTTGTTTTAGGTAACCGGAAGCAGTTTGATACGCAGCATTAAAGTGAAGTGTCGCTCTTGCGGGCCAAGTACGAATCAAACAGGACAATCAGTGCTACAGCCATTCTTAACCGCCACAGGCTATGGCGGCGCGGGCAGTTGCTTATTCCGACGTATTTTATTTCACAGACTGCTCTGCAGCCGATGTCGACGCATGACGGACGTTGTGCGCATAATAAATGTAAAAAAAAAAAATTGACAGTTTTGTGGACAGTATTTAAATGTGACATTATATAAAAAACCGCGTAGTTCCCGTTCCCGTTGGAATACAGGGATAAAAAGTAACCTATGTCACCCGGGGATAGTGCAGCTTCCCGACGGTTGAAAGAATTTTTGAAATCTGTCCTATAGTTTTTGAGTTTATACGTTACAAACATACAAAAATACAAATCTTTCCTTTTTTTATAATACTAGGTGTAGATGATTGTTATTTGATCGTTAACAACATAAATTGTATGAAATGTTACTTTTGCTTTTAACAATGAATATAATTATGATACTTTTTCGGTGACCGTTCCAAATGTAACTATCCGATTTAAAAAAAAAAAAAAGATAGTTGCATCCCGAGGGATTGATAATAATTTTCTTTAGTTAAAATTAATACATTAGTTTCAAAAGAACTTGAAAGTAAGTGTAACTTATTTATAAGTATCGAGTTTTCATTAAAAATGCTGTTCGTAAAATTGTGATAAATCTGCTAAGTATATTCATTGTGAAATGAAAATGATCATTGCCTTATCGCTCTGAAGATCTCATAGATATAATTTGTGTTGTCTAATAGAACACTATCTGTAGATGTTTAGGCAACAAAAGTTCCGTGTACGATTTCATTATTTTTGTAATGAATATACCTTGTGTAGTTTAATAGATAAATGAGAAATTGCGTTTATTCAGTATATGGATAAATGCTATTTTTTTATGCTAATATGTGGATATTTGGAACATGTACGACATTGCCTGCAGAGCATCTTATTGAGTTATCGCGAACAAACCAACACAAATAACTTTGTCCTAAAAATAAATTATACGACAATAACTGAAGTGCTTTTTTTTTTAAATATCAGCATTGTTTTTTTTTTAAACATCGATTTCGCATTTAAAAATATTTTGGTTTATTTATTTATTTTATATAAAAATAGCAATGGAATATAGAGCAACTGTCTTTGTATAAAAAAAAAAGTGTAAAAAAGAATGGATGTGTGGAAAAAAAACAGTTAATTTTTACGTTTATATATTATTAAAGAAATATCGGAAGTGACTAGATATGTTGCGAGGATGGACTAAGTAATTTCGGTGAACATATTTATATTATATTTAAAAAAAAAACCGTTTAATAAAAACAGTATAAGTGTATAAAATCTGATATAGGTCAAGCGTGGACTTTCTGTAAAATAATATTGTTAAAGGTATGTAAGTACCGTTAAAATGTATTTCTCGGTTACCTTGGGTTATAAGTTATGTTTAAAAATTCTTATGTTGGCGATCATTCAAACATTGTACCATAGTAATAAATTATGTATTTAAACCTAAGCGTTCTTTTATTTAATAAATAAATATCGTAGGACTATACACACAACACCATCTGGCCCCAAACTAAGCAGAGCTTGTGTGGTGGAAGTCAGATAACTGAAAGAATACATAAATTCCTTTTTTTTTTTGTAAATACATACAGAACACCCAGACAGAACAAACATTAACTACAGGGCTTTAAGGGCCAAGTCCTCGACCGTGGGAACTTCTGCTTGAACACCTACATTGATATTTTCCACTCACACAGACGTACATACGTCTGACGTTAGATTTGAATACATTGACGTCACGCTAAAATAGATAAGGAGAGTTAAATTACTATAGCCACGAGCAAGAAGGAGACAGAATGTTTATTCCTATTGCCGAAAGCGGATTTTACATTGATTATCTGTTGTTGTGCTTGGTGTGTACTTAGCGGAAAGGGTGTTAGTATACTGATTATAGCACATGCATTTATAACACTCAGATAGAACATATATCTGTGTTCATTACATACATAAATGTGTTGTGGATGAAAATTGAACTTATACATGAAATCCATTCCAGGCTTGGTGTGCTTTACCATCTTCGACCACACCTTCACTTAACATCAGGTGAGCTGTGGTCAAAACAACTAGCCTGTCAACAATAAAAAAAAAAAGAAAAAAAAAGTCTGCCACAAAAACTAGAAATAGAAGTCGAGGCATAAAACAATGTTTTAATCATCTATGGTCCTGGGATTTCTGCTTTTTTATAGCTTTTTTTTTTTTAATCCTAACAATTACGAATAACGTTCGCTATAGGCACAACTGAAATCACGAAAAAAGCAGCTTTTCCATACATTGGTTCAACGAATTTTTTAATGAAAAGGTTTTTAAAATGAAAACTTCTCTAGCCACATTGAGTGATTTTTGGTTGGATCAAAAATTATGAGTCGCGTCACGCACATGCTAACGTGTTTTAAGTTTTCAATTCTGTCATCAATCCGCGTGATTAGTGAATTTTCTTCATGATTTTAGGATTGTGCTTATAGTAAAAGTAGTTCCTAATAATTGTTACAAATACACTGAATGATTTCGCAAATCTTTAAAGCTATTAGGCATAAGTAGTTTGTTATGGTGTAGGTAGGAACAGAAGTTGATCATGACAGATTGCTAGTTACCTAATGTCGTCTTTCAATCTCGCGCATATTATATTATGCAATAATGATTTTATTTATTTACAAAATGTTTCAGTCCACTGCCAAATTTCAGTCCATAACATTCTAACATGGAAAATCAAAATAAAACTGCAACACATGATAAATTTCATTTTATTTACAAAATATTATTTAAAGTCGACTGATAGTACACCACAGGTAGTTAATATAATTATCTTTATTTTAATCTATAAATTAAGGCCAATTTTAAATATTTTGTTGACAGATCTAAACTTACTAAAACATTGCTGTCCTTTTCATTGCCGTTCATTAGACAAGGACAGCAAATTGTTGATATGCCAGCCTTCGAACAGGCTTTATTATTTACCTAAACGTCAAAATTAAATACTGAAATTTTCTTCGAGTCTTCTCAGATGGTCGACACTAGTTTCTTGCGGAGGACTGCTATGACTTAAAATATTATTCTTATAAGTATCCAATCCTCTTTGTACAGTTGCCATGTTGTTGTAAACTTCGCGCGGCAACATTCGATTTTGCGCGGGAATTTTTGCGTTTGCCGCCATATTTCCTAAAAAACTCCTTTCAATGTAAGGAGGTGGCGTTAAAAAGGGTGGGATTTCTGGTTTTGGCATAGTGCGGAAAATGTTTCGGTCGATGAGTGGGTTGAGTTGATTGTGAGATTTGAGCCATTGCTGTTGCGGTAGCCTGTTAGGGTAGTTGAAGATCCAGAGTCGGTCCCCGACGAACATCGGCCTCGGGGCGACGATTCCGAGGCTGCTATAGTACTGTTGTGCAAGGAGTTCTACATCGTTCGTGTATTTTCGTTTCCACTTCGTTCTTCGGTTTTGGAACCAAATTTTGATCTGAAAAATAGTTTTAATTTGTTTAATATCTACAGATAAATAGTAGTTACTTAATACTTTTTTTTTCTTTTTTTGGGTAGGGGCAATTTTGCCGGTCACACCAAAGACAATGTCTCCAAGTCGCACCCGCGCACCAACCGCTGTCGAGCAGCAGCCCGCACTAAGACGAGATCGCGCGCACGTTGCACTCTGCTATGTCTCCTTGAAGAAGGTCACCGGATGTAGCCAAAACTAGTAGTTAGAGTACCCGATATAACTAAATGTGAGTAATCCCGCATAAGTAAAACATATAGTGTCAAAACCACGTACGTTTCCATAATGAAATATATTACCTGAGTTTCAGTAAGCCTGAGTTGCCTGGCTAGTCGGCCTCGAGCTGCGACCGACAGATATCGATTCTTCTCGAATTCTGCCTCCAAGCTCTTTATCTGCTGCGCGCTGAACGCGGTGCGCGCGCGCTTGCCACGAGACGTCGATGATCCTGCAAGAAGCGGCTTTATTAGCTACACCCAAACGTCAAAGCAGCGATGCGATTTTTATTGCGATAGACGTTACGTGCTCACGAGAAAGCTACGTTACTGCGAATCTTAGCCGTAGGCCTTGAGCGTGGAGACCGAATCCAGAAATTCCGTAACGAAAATAACCTAACACCCTCCACTCCCACCAGCACAGCGGTGATACTTTTTTGTTTTGCCATCTATCGATGAATAGCAGAACTTTTAATGACTTTTTGGAAATATCACACTTGTCTCGTTAGTTCAGCAACTCGCCTCTAGGGGGCATTGGTTGTATCGGCGTAAAAATGCTATGCAATAGCTTTACCGCGGCAGTCCCCGAGTGCCACACGTCTTTTTTACTGATAAATAGGTATAAGTAAGTATATTAAAGTATACTTATAGCTACTTTAATATAGGTGAGTATATAAATATATAAAGTGTTATTTCATGTTAACATTATTTATTAGTGTTTATATGTATAACTAAACATACCAAACTTAATCGAAATTGGTCGAACCGTTTGAGCGTGAAGAATTAACAAACACACCCACAAACTTTCGTCTTTATAATACTCTAACTAGCTTTGCCCCGTGGTGTTACCCGCTACATGTTTACGGGATTAAAAGTAGCCTATGTGTTAATCCAGGGTCTCCGGCACTACCTCCACACCAAATTTCATCCAAAACTGTTTAGTAGTTTTTGTGTGAAAGAGAAACAAACATCAATCCATCCATCCAAACTGACACATTTATAATATTAGTGGGATAAAATTAAATTATAAATAAGTT
The DNA here is from genome assembly GCA_905404145.2 of Biston betularia. NCBI lineage: Eukaryota > Metazoa > Arthropoda > Insecta > Lepidoptera > Geometridae > Biston > Biston betularia. The sequence goes on along the minus strand of FR989889.1, from coordinate 3,782,563 downwards.
TCTTCTAGGTAAGCGTGCTCCATCTTAGACCACACTACTGTTCAACATCAGGCAGAGTGTGGTCAAACGCGAACCTATTTTGAAAAAAAAAAAATCTATACCTAAATCAAACGCACAATTACAAACTACATATTTGTATAAATATGAAATGTCAAAATAAAAATAGACAAGTCTAACAACAGCTAACAACAAAGTCCAGTCATGGCCAAGGAAAAACAAAAAAACAAAGTCCTGTGACTTTAGTAACATGACATGATGCATTCGGTTTCTTCACTTCTACAGAAACCCGGTGGCTCAAGCACACAGCTGCATTAGCGGACAAAAAGACCCCGCGAATTATGTCACGGCAACTCAACGCGTTTGTCAATTATTTGAAATGTATCTTTTAAATCAACGAACGCTAGATTGTCAAGCCAAGTTCCGCAATACGATGTATTTCATAATTAATTATCATCATATAAACTCATGTTTTTATCCCAAGTTTTGACAAGACAAAGTTTCAGAGTTCAAATGTTTTAACACACCAATAAATCACTGAAAGCCGAGCCAAGAAATACGATTCGTGACAAAAAATAGGTAAAAAACGTTTGCCAGTTCGCGCCTCCCCGCATCATTTGAAAGCACGCCATGACCGCGGTATTTCTGGCGCCAATTAATACGTTATTTTAACCGTTTTTAATGACAACCATCTTTTTAATTTCAAGCTTCATATTTCTACCAATATAGTATATCAATTTTTCTTGTTTTTTTTTATTGACTGTGGCTTCCTTTCTATTTGTTTTCCTTTTTTTAACTAACAATGGTTTTATTTGCTTTACTTATTAATGACAAATTAATTAACAATATGGAAGACTATATTAACCTGAATTAGGTTATGTTAATTGACGTGTTGAATTGAAACTGTGTATGTATGTACAAAATGTAGTTTGGATGACAATATTATTATTTGGTATCTTGGCACTGACTCGATGATGAAACCAGCATAGTGGTACTTTTCGTTATGATATTGTGTGCAATACGAATCACATAGAAGCGTGCTTATTTCAGTAATATGTTTACACCAAAAGACACCAACCTAAATTATAAACTTATAGACATTTTGAAAAAATAAAGCATTATTATTAATTGTAGGTAGGTAGGTATATAATATGTAATTTTATTTTGTGCAAGTTGGCATTCTCCTGTTGTGAATTAGATGGACTTATCTATTGGAGTTTCGTGAATGTGCTTAATTTTTAGTTAGCTTAGATATGCTTGCGTTTTGATGACGATTCGGGGAAAGGTAATACCTACCACATAAAGACTGACCCTATGGCAGCCCGTACACGTAGCGCGCGATCCGCGATCCGCGATCAATGATCGCGATCCAGACTGATCGTGTACGAAGCGGATTGACGGACTGATGCTCCGGATCGCATAATATTTAGAAATTTTGAAATCATGATCGCGGATCGCGGATCGCGGATCGTGATCATGATTGAACGTGTAAGGCGGCCCATAGTAATAAGAAATCATGTCGCATTTGTATTAATTGCATTCAGACTTTGCGTGGGTACGCATATGCTAAACTTGACTTAACTAGAGTATTGAAAAAAATAAGTAAATAAAAATATAAAAGAAATGCGTTTGTAAGTAGTTTTAAATTATCTCCATTGAAATGTCTGCGCGTTTTATAAACTGTTTTTGAGCTAAACATGTAAAGGAATCAAAGAATTTCCGAGTAATAATTCGTATTTACGACTCATTTGCGAAAAAACACCGTCCAATCTAATTTATTTACGATCTGCCAACGACATGGCGTCTCTAACGATTCCCTGTCCCCGCCATCGCGACTCAAATTAGCCATTTCAATTGGTTTCCTGACGTCGTGGGCACACAAACAAATAAACTATCTCACAGCACGCACACACTTACACATCTTAAACGAGCAACTGATGTCTCATTTTCTAAATTTGTTACGAAAAGATAAATCTCCTCACGTCCCGAGTCTCGTTAGCTAAATCTTTCTGCCCCGTAATTATTCACTGGTTAGAAAAAAAAGGAAATAAACATGAAAAGAAATGTCTCGTCAGTGAAATTTAGTAAGTGGCCTGAGCTCATTAAAAAGCTGTAAAATTCTATTACCAGAGAGCGGATGAGAGAATTCTGAACGCGGTTGAATCTGTCAACGCTGAAAACAAAATTACTTTTACCGTTGTCCAAGTCAATGGTCAATTGAATTTATACTTTATGTGCGCGCATTAGAAACTTTTATTACTTTTTATCGATGAAAATAGTTGGCAGTGGACAATGGCGCGAAACAAAGACATTGCTCGTTGACAACTGACGATAAATTGACATTAATTGCTTTACCGCTGTCAAAGTGGTTTGCATGCGTGTTTTGTCACTTGTTTTTGTCTAAACCGGATCATAGGGATTATTTTAGACGCTAATTAATTTATTTTCTACATAATTGTGTTCGATTTGACTTTGTGAATGTTGGCAAACATAGATCTTTCCCTCAAGAGCTATTGGAATGTAAAAAGATTGTTTCAAGCTCACTACAGTGAATTGGTTCGATTGCTCACTACAGTGATAGATACACATTTTGGAGGCAAATCTAAAGTCACTTCAAAATTGTTGCTGTCTTTTTCATTGCAGTCCATTAGTTAAGGATAACAAGTTTTAATAAAAATCCTAAAGTTTTTGTTGAGTGTTTTGTAATGATACCTACGTATTAGTTATAAGTATTATTATCGTTTTTATTAAACCCTGTATTAGGTATATTTGATTCAAACAAACATGATAAATACATTATTATTTTTCATTATTTCCCACTGCTGGTCTCTCTTTCTTTCTTCCACGCCTATCTGTTTGGTGCTATTGAGGTCCAATCCTTGTCGTGAGCATCGATCTTTCCACCGTCTTCTAGGCCGGCCTGGTGGCCGTTTTACCTCCGGGCCCTAGTCGCCCATATCTCCGCTGGCATTCGGCAGACGTGTCCAGCCCAGTCCCACTTTAGCATGGCAGCTTTTACAGTCACGTCAATGATCTGAGTTTTGGAGCGCTGTACTGAGTTTCGCGGTCTAATAACCTTACGCCCAGTATGCTGCGCTCCATCGCTCGTTGAAAAACCGCGAGTTTGGACCTCAAAGAAAAACTAAATTACTTTAACAATAAAAAAAAGAAGGAATCTAAATCAAAGCTCAATTTTTATACGTTATTATAAAATAATGTTTATTAAATAAAAAAAATCTAATAAAGCCCCGGCCTTCATTTTAGACAAAACTTTAAGTTTCTCAAAATCTACTGTTACGTGGTTGCGGCCTTTTTTATAATGACGGCAGAAATACTTTACTCGTAACAAATGTAAAAAATAGATTTGCGAGTTACGTTTGCGTACCTTCTGAGCCACAATACGGACAAGCAGTAGATTGTATAATAAATAATCATTCTGATTTATTCTTTTATAATTAGGGAATAGCGTAGGGGCGGAGCAAACGTGAGATTAGAAAACCTTACATTAGTTACTTCCTGTCAGCTTATATAGTACTGCCGCCGTTTCGCGTAACCCAGAATACCTACTTCATGTAACTACATTACTAAGATGTCAGTATATGTCACAAGAGCGCCGGATGCCATTTTTTATTTTAATATTTCGAGAACCAACACGACGCGCGCCCTCGTTCGTTAAATCATTAAAATGAGATACAAACTTCTTACTTTCTTTAACGATAATAAATCGCCGGAATATTTTGTATTGTCAAATTGATTTGTTTGTACCAAAACCATTTCAGTCCGCCTAAAGTGAAAGGGTCTGGCTGACTGTTTGTTACTCGGCTACGTAAAAGAATCCGGGTGTGTTTGTGTCATGGATACGACAAAAATGTACACGAGTGTGCCTACATGAACACGTGTACATTTTTGAACACTTTTAACCCCCGACGCAAAAGCGACGGTGTGAAATAAGTTTGACGTAGCTCTCGAGCGGATATGAACCGATTTAAATTTTGTTTTTTTTTTGTTTGAAAGGTGAATTAGTCATGTTCTTAGCTATGTTGATGAAAATCGGTCCAAGATGGCCGCCGCCACAAAATGGCGGATTACATATTTTTTCACAGCTCCCTCATCAAATGAAAGGGCTTGACTAGTAGAATACTATACACCTGTCGGGGGGTTTTTTTAGATTTTTCTTTTCCTTTGTACAAATCACCACTCAACGTAATATTTATAGTGCGGTAGTACAAGCGACTAATATTGTTATCTCAGTCGCACTTCGGTCTTAGGTAGGTACGTCAGTACGTCTTTCTATCTATGTTGTTTACTAAATTACACAAGATTGGAAATGTAACTGTGAGCACACGCTCACATTTGCGTGTAGTTGTCACAGGGCCAGTTGTTGAGCAAGCGCTGGGATAGCGTACTTTTTAGGATTCCGTTCCCAAAGGGTAAAACGGGACCCTATAACTAAGACTCCGCTCTCCGTCCGTCTGTCCGTCAGTCATCAGGCTGTATCTCATGAACCATGATAGTTAGACACTTGAAATTTTCACAGATGATGTGGATATTTCTGTTGCAGCTATAAACCCAAATAATAAAAAAAACTTTTAAATATTTAATGGGGCTCCCATACAACAAACGTTGTTTTTTGCCGTTTTTATTGATAATGTTACGGAACCCTACCGACTCGCACTTGGCCGATTTTGTTTAAAGATTTGAAAGTATTATTAGTAATAATGTACCCGTTTTACCCTTTGGGTTCGGAACCCTAAAAATCAAGTTAAATAAATCAAAGTCACAAAAAGTAAGTCTTGGTAGAGTCCTGCTCTAATAAAGTAGTGGTGACTTTACTATACATATAGGTTCGCTAAGCTTCGCTGGATTTTTGGTGCAACACGAAAAGTTTGGAAAGTGATGAAGTGATTTCACCACATATGAGTTTCCCATTCGGCACTTTATAAATAAAGTACCATCATTTACACATAGAGATTCGAAAAAAAACAAGTGTCGGATAATAGGTAACAGGTAGGTAAGTACTTATAATGAGACGAGCTGCGACTTTGACAAGAATTATCCATGTTTCCGCCAAAACTATAATATACTTTCTAAAATATAATATATAAAAAATAAAGTGTCAGTAGCGTAGCGTGCCTTTTAGGGGGCACTGTATCAAAATTAGTTGGGGGGCCCAAATGAATGGTAAAGATTTCTCACAAAAAAAAAAACAAAAATACTTGCATTAAATTAAAATAAATACTTATAATTATATGGACAGTTGATCGTATGACAGTTTTTTTTCCGGGAAGCACGAGATTAAGTGACATTGTGGATAACATTTTACAAAATTTTGCTTAACTTTTTTTTTTTATGGTTGACAGGCTAGTTGTTACCTACACACGTTAGGGGCTTCTGAAGCCCGGGGGCCCCGTATCATTGATATGGCAGTGGCTACGCTCCTGGGTCATAGGTAAACATGAGGAGAATGCCTTGAACGTGTAGTTTATAATCATATTTGTTACTAGTTTTCCACATTGTTATTATTAGGTTGCAAAAATACTTAGTATTTACTTAATAATTTACAATTGTGGGCCTTGTCGGGCAGTAGATAGGTACACTGTTATGGTGGGGTTACACCTACCTCTATTAGTATTAGCAATAAGGCCGCCACTAGCTCATAAGATTATTTTATTATCTATTTTTGGCGTACACGATAAATAGTTTCTCTATATTTATCTATTTTATATATATATATATATATATATATATATATTTTTATAGTAGATAGGCTTGCGTTTGACCGCCATCCCGCCTGATGTTAAGCGAAGATGCGGTCTACGGTGGAGCACGCTTGCCTAGAAGAAACCGATTCACTCGCGACTTGAAGGTACCCAGACTATATTCATTGGGAAACACCCACTCGGGCAGCTGATTCCAATGTCTAGCGGTACGCATGAAAAAGGTGGAATCAAACCGCTTAGTTCGAGCTTTTGGAACATCAACCATGAAGCGGTGACGCTTTTTAAAGCTCCTGGCTGTCCGATAGTAGAATGGGCAAGGTGGAATTAGGTCATGCAGATCTGAAGCGCACTCTCCAAAATGTATCCGGTAGAAAACCGACAGACATGCAACTTTCCGTCGATGTTCAAGGCTTTGGAGCCTTTTCTGAACAAGCGAATCGTTGCTTATGAGCCTCTTAGCACGTTTCTCAATGGACTCCAACGCCTCAAGCTGGCTGATCCGTCCCAAAGGTGCGAACAATACTGCATGCACGACCGAACTTGTGCTTGGTATAAGGTAAGCAACTGTTCCGGCGTGAAGTACCGTCGCACCTTCGAAAGGATACCCAGCTTTTTGGCAGCCAATTGGGATTTTGCCTCAATAAAAGAGCCAAAATTGAGGGTCGGAGTCAGAGAAACGCCCAAGAGCTCAAGGCTGTCGCAAATTGGAACGGATACATTGTGGAAAGTAGGCATTAGGTAGTAGGTATTTAAATGTACATACTTCTACATATTTGTCAAATAAGGTAAAGCAAGGCAGTAAAATGTTTTTTGATATAATCAGGCGAACGAGAAACTCAGGAGAGTTTGGAGGAGATAATCATGGATTATGCATTATCTCTAGGGAGAGATAACGCATATCCATGACCATTGCAGCGGAACCTAGAGCTTCTTTACATAGTACTTATAAAACAAAGTCGCTTCCCGCCGCGCCGTCTCTGCGCTTAGAACAGATTTTAATGCGGTTTCCATCAACAGACAGAGTGATTCAAGAGGAAGGTTTATTATGTAGGTAATACATGCATATGTTCCGCATTATTATCTACATATTGCACCTATGCGAAACCGGAGCGGGTCGCTAATCTCTACATAGTAACAAAGTCTCTTCCCACCGTTTGCACGCTTAGATTTTGGTTTTATTGCCCAACTAGCGATCCGTCATGGCTTCGCACGGGTGCAATGTAGATACTAATGTGGTGCATATGCATGCATTATACATATAAACCTTCCTCTTGAATCACTCTATCTATTGATGGAAACCGCATTAAATCCGTTGCGTAGTTTATAAGATCTAAGTGTACAGACGGCGCGGTGCGAAGAGACTTTGCGTTATAAGTAAGTACTATGTAGAGATAGTACCTAATGAAACTTGCGCGATTTTATTATAATATTAAGATAAAGGATATTATTATACCTTATATCCCTGAATAATGTTCCATAAGACATATTTTAGCCAAATTTCAAGTGAATACATCCAGTAGTTTGTTTCTGGTAGGTATAAAAAGTATCATATACCTATACATATTTTAATCCAGGTAATAAACTACTGCCAAATTTTATCTAAATCCTTTTAGCCGTTTTTGCGTGATTGAGTAACAAACATCTAAACATACAAGCTTTCACATTTATAATATTAGTAGGATAATACATTGGTATTATATACATGGTAGTATATACAGTCATATTATACCTGCTTGTTGATAATCACTCTTTCCAGCGGCAAAATCTGCAGCATCAGCTACCGTGGAGCTTTCCACGTCCACTTGTTCTGAACTATTGCTGTCATCAGATTCTTCACCCTCGAACATTTCAATTGCACCAGCACTACCAGTTTCAATTGCACTAAGCGAACCAGTTTCAATTGCACTGAACGAACCAGTTTCAATTGCACTGAACGAACCAGTTTCAATTGCACTAAACGAACTAGTATCATTAAAATTTGCTATTGCACTAGGTTTACTACCGTTGTCCGTTACATTATGTTTTTTAGCGAGTAAATTTTCGATCGAGAAAGGCAGTTTCGTTTCAATTTTTTCAGGTTTCAGGCTGTTTTGTGTTTCATCGATGTCCATTGCAGTTGTTGTTGACATTTTCAAAGTAGCTTTTTTTTTATATTTCTGCGTTTGAGTTAGGTATATTTAAAGGTGTGTTAAACGTTAGATATGCTCAGGTTTGTTTAAGTTATTTTTATGTACTTACTAAAAATACATTTGAGCACGAAATAAAATCATACACGGGGGGGGGGGGGGGAAATGATGTTGCTACGCTAAAGTTGGCTAAGTTAATGTTTTACTCATTAATGTCTCACTTTTCACTCACTTTTCAAAAAAATTATGTGCAACACACATAATTTTTTTCCGTTGTTTTTTTTTCAATTAACCGTTAGATAAATGCACTATTTCGCGTTAATTTTCCAATATTTAACTTGAAAGACACATGCTAACTTTATAATTATTTTGCGTCAACTTGCGTTACTTCTTTTGCAGAATCACGAACTTAAATTCAAAATCACTTCTTGGATCAAAACACTTTTAAAACATTATTTTTACGGATGCAACTTAAATTGAAAGTTTATTTCAGTTATTGTTGACCGTCTCCATGAAATCCACCTTTCGACTGCACTTCTGTACAATAAACGCCAACTAATTTGACCCAACGATGCGTTTTTGTCAATTGGCCCGCTGAAACTTCTCCGCGTGAATGTTAACTGCCTTCTAAATAACATATTACCACTGAACACTAAACTAAAACCGATCACCTTTAATCCCTTACAGCATAGAGTCAAAAATCCCTTACTAATGACTCCTGAAACATGTGCCAGATCAAAATGAAGACGAAGTAGCTTTGCTAATGGGCGTATTTCTGGATGACAATTTTCTTAAACAATCTTCAAACGAATGTAAATCTTAAGCTGGTGCCGATTAGAGTTCAGTATATGAATTTAAGATTTTAAATGCTGCAAATAGCTGAAGATAATGCTATAATTAGAGACCAGCCAATGAGAGTCGGTAGGCGTGGCAGTTCTAAGCTGCCAAGTCCTGTCTCCTTAATCAGTTCTAAAAGGGGAGACGATTTATGAGCGCGGGTGTAATTGATATGATTATTAAGTGGAAGTGGTAATTGGGAATAGTTGATATAGTGGACTGATTGTCGAATAAATTGTATGGCATATAAAGCCTTTAGCGTGGACGTAAGGTCTCCTGTTTTCTACTGGATTACATGCCGAGGAATGTGTCTGGAACAACTTTTTGTAGCGATGATTGCTCAGTAACCTAACCGTGCGGTAGGTTCGCATGCCGAAGGGCGTGGGTTCAAACCCCAACGATGAGCTTGAGCTGCCGGTGAAGGAAAACATCGTGAGGAAACCATAGCATGGTGGTAGGGTACTTTCTAGTACTCGGCTGGCTAGCTACCACCCTCAAGTTGAAAATCTGCCGCCAAGCATCTAACGGTGTGTTCCGGCAGCCTCACTTGAGAGCCAGTTCCATTCCAGGTTAGGTGTGCTTTACCATCTTCGACCACACCGTCACTTAACATCAGGTGAGCTGTGATCAAACAACTAGCCTGTCAACAATTAAAAAAAAAAAAAAAAAACTTGATTTCACTTGCTTCTTTTTATAATTGGACGGCCAGACAAACGTTAAGTGCGCATTGTGGATTTCTACTTTACGTTTGACGTGATGCCACGTCTTTAAATTTGCTTTAATTGTGGGAGGAAATTAAGAAAACTGATGATAACAAAATCAGGGGATACCTATAGTTTGGTGTGCTACAATATATTCACCAACATGTGGTCCAAATAGCTCTTAATCTACCGGAAACAACAAGAGGTAGAGGCCGCCCGCCAATGACCTGGTGGTCCAACATCGCAAGAGACCCCAAAAAATCCCAATTGCCTGACGCGACAATCCAAGACCGTTTATCTTAGCACAGGAAAGTAAAGATCCGATCCCAAATAACGGGATCAGGATCGGAAGAAGAAGAAGATAGCTAAAGGATCAAAGAATTGGTGGAAACGTCGAGTGATGATTTGAAACATGGAACCCCAAATTCATATATAGGTATATAGGTACGTATTCAGCGGCTGTGTCGTGAACACAGCCGCTTGTACACTCCATGATTTTTATTCGCACGTTGAGGATGTGGAACTCTTGCCGGAGTCCGTTTCCTGAGAAGTAAAATATGTATGGGCGTCGCGTCATCAAATCCAGAGCAAACAGGCTTCTTTTAGGTAAGCGTTCTTTATCAATGCATCTTAGCTTAATAGGCAGGATGGGTGTGCCCTGTACACACTTTTTTTTGGTTTCCAGTCTGTGTTTGACCACAGCTCATCTGATGTTGGTCGTAGATGATAAACACACCTAACCTGGAATGGAACTGCCTTTTAAGGAGGCTGCCGGAACACACTGCTAGGTGCCGTGCTAACCACTGAACTTTTTTGTACTCGGCTGGCTAGCTACCACCCTCAAGGTGAAAAATCTACCGCCTAACATCTAACGGTGTGTTCCGGCAGCCTCACTTGAGAGCTAGTTCCATTCCAGGCTAGGTGTGCTTTACCATTTCTGACCACACCTTCACTTAACATCAGGTGAGCTGTGGTCAACCACCTAGCCTGTCAACCATAAAAAAGTACCTACCTACTATGGTTTTCTTAAAACCGACAGCTCAAGCTCATCGATGGGGCTAGTATCCACGCCCTTCGGCGTGTGAACCGACCGCGCTAAGCACAGAGTTATCATCGCTACAAAACAACACTAGAGAATTTTGTTCTCATTATACCTACCTACTCCTCATTATAAAATAGATAAACAAAATAAATGATTTCCTTCGAAACGGTTATTCAAGTCATACGTAACCCATAAAATTAATATATTACCTACGACAAAAAACGTGAACTTTACCGTCCTTTGGAATAACCGACATATTTTGTCATCATTAAGCGAGATGGCGCTACTTGTTTTTTTCTTTACTTTTTTTTATATCGTGATGAATATTACTTGTGAAATTTTGACTTGGCGCGGTGTTTACTGTTTCTATATATTGGTGGTTGGATTCAATTGGATGGAGGGTTCTGTCATATTAAGTTTCTGGTCAAGTAAAATGTATTTTTGACTAGATAGGTACCTACATTATTTATTCACGCAGAACTGTAAACGCGCAATGCCTAATATCTGGTTTTTACCATTCATTTACCCGACTGCCAAGGAAGAGCATAGGTACCTAGAGTTTTTGTATGTTCGGTTATGTTACAAAATAAAATTATTTTCTTTCTTTCTATCTCATATAGCGCGTATATTGTACATACTTACGTAACTTATGACCTAGTTATCTTCAATACGGCTGTACGGATTTTTAAAGTTATGATATCGTTATAAATCAAATATACCTACTACTTAAAACCCCAAGTGTCTTTAGGTATGTGTTTGAAAAAAAAATATGCGGCGGATTTTTGACGCATAGTAATTTATGTTAATAAAAAATATAACTAAACTATCGAGTAGGGTATCAAAACCAAGAAATTAAAAGGGACGACTTCCTGCTAAAGAAATATTTTGCTAAATGTACAGCGTTGCCTAAATTAATTTATAAGTACCCGCGTACCTACTTAAATTACGGTTGTCTAGAGAAATTGATTAGTAAGTTCAGCTTTAAAACTCCCATTGGGTTATGTAGAATATATGCTTGCTTTTTTTCGAGAAAATTTCATGATGTGGACAGATGTTGATTGATCGATTAACTCTTTATTGTACACAACAAAAATTATACAATACACAAGAAATAAACTTAATTCATCCATTCGTTTTATTTCCAAGGATCTCGAAAATTTATGTTTTTTTTTCACGGATTCATAATTGAAATTTCTCGCTGCACGCGAAAAACGCGCACAGCCGCAGCACGTGAAAAAAAAAACTAATTATTTCCGGATATTTGAATTTGGAATTCGAAACATTCGTAATGGGTTTCAAATCGTTTCGGTATGCGACGAGGCGCCACTAGCATGGCGTTAATACACGTGTACTGGCAGATAGCGGTATCTTCCTTAATTACGACCCTGTAAAATTTAACTGACTACCAAATGAAGTGTGTTGCATTGCAAACCAGGTTTTTTTATAAGGTTTTATTTAACGCGCAATGAAAAAAAAAAATTCAAAATAAGTCAAGTTAAATTTGACCCGTTTCCCGGTTTCCGATTGGACTCAAATTTGGTGTATCTTCGGTGACTATACACTGATACGGTACCATGGAGCTGGTCTGATAATGGACACGGAAGACGGCCATATAGGAACTTCTGAACTAAATAAGATAAACCCATCGAGTTTGGGCTCGATTGATTCGTTTTGAGGCGTACTTTACGTATAGACGATATCTAGGGCCTGATGATGAAGCTGGAAGGTGGACACGGCATCCCTGTGATAATACAACTTTACCCCTCCGAGTTTGGGCTCGACTGATTCGTCTTGAGAACCACTCTCTAAAATTCCTACAAAAAAGTAAAAAACTATTTTAAACTTGCTTTTGTCTAGGACAAAAAAAAATTAAAAATAAATTGTAAGTACATATTTGGCGTAAGATACTTAGCTATATTCTTAAAAGCTTGAGGCACAGAAGTATAGTAACGGATAGGTATGGCCTCAAACACTTCATCGACTAAGTTAAAGTGAATAGATTTCTTCTAGATTAACGTGCTCCATCCTCGGCCGCACCGTCGCTTTCCATCAGAATTGAAAAAAAAACTACGACTAAGCCAAAAGGAACTGTTTTTAGCAGTATATGTATGTTTGTATTTACGCGTGTACCACCGTAGTTGGAAACTACATTTTTTTTTCTGTTTCTTTTTGGCATTGCACTCTGTGAATTCTGCAAGTTCCAATGTTTTTTGTTAGTATTTTAACAGTCTTCAATCTTTGACTTGTTTACCCATGTATTCATTGCATCAAGGTTATATATTTTACTTTTCTAGTTTATTTTGTAAGAAAACGGCGAAAAAATTAGTTATTTTGTCCCTAATCGGGTTATAGTTTTTTTTTAACATTTTGGCATGTTACATGAACGAAAAAAACACCAGTTTTGGATAATAATTTATTGCGGTTCCTTTATTTACCTTGACGCGACCTCGTTCATCTACAATTTACTTAAATCGACACCCGAGTCTTTGTGTCTATGCCTCATGTGACTTTTCATATTAACTTTCTGTATAAAGGCGGCATCACACAGAGGACACGTAAACCTCTTATCATTCATGTGCATCATCAAATGTCGCGTCAACGAATACATCTTGAGAAATTTCTTTTTACAAAACTGACATTCGTGACTTTTAACACCGCTATGCGTGTTCAAGTGATTCCTGAAATGTGAATTGTTAAACGTGGCATAGTTACATATATCGCATCTGTATTCTTTGTTACGTTTATGCGTTAGGTTAATATGCGTCGAAAGAACACCCGAGGTTTTGCATTCCTTTCCGCACGTTTCGCATTTGAAAACTGGCTTCTTTATCCCGTGCGCTCTTTCCATATGTTCCAATCGATGAGCGTAATGCTCGAAAGGGAATGTTTCTGAGCATTTCAAGCATTTTATTCTTGATTTTATATGCTCCTTTCTGTTGTGGAATACCATGGCCGATTTGGAAACGAAAGTTTTGCCACATCGCTTGCAGGATGTAGTGCCGGTCTGATCGTGTTTGTTGACGTGCGATCGATATTTCCTTTCCGAGAAAAACTTTTTGCCACAAATATAACAAATGAAAGATCCGTGTTCGTTCATGTGCACTAACAGATTTTTGAAAAACGGAAAGTCTTTGCTGCATATGTGACATTTTAAAATATCATTGCTAAGATCGAAACCGATGACACCATGAGACGGTTTCTTATCAGTTTCGTGGTAAGCCTTTCCGTGGACGTTAGACAGATGTTCTGTTAAATTTTCTACTGATTTAAATTCACCGTCGCATATTTTACATTTGAGACAGCTTATGTCCGCTGTTATCAGATATTCCGGAAGTTTTCTTAGTACTTTTCTGACTTCAGTTTCGCAAATGTTAACATGTTCATTTTCTGTGTGTTCCTTTAGTTCTCCGAAAGGTATGAATTCTTTACCGCAGTAGAAACATTTGAATGGAGATTTGAAGTTGTTTAAGAATGGTACAATTGTGGAATGTTTCAGTAGCAAGATTATGTTTGAACGAATCGTGTTGTTTTCTTTTATTATTGATCGTAATTTCACGAGATCGTTAGGAGATAGCGTTGGCTTTGGCTCTGAAATATTCAATAAGTTTTTATTTTTAATTGCCCTTTTAGTTCATTTTGGTAGTTTTTTTTTAACATTACACACAGCGCCATCAGTCCCCACCTAAGCAAAGCTTGTACTACTATTTTTTTTTTTTTATATAGGACATTACACACTGCGCCATCTGACCCCAAACTAAGCAGAGCTTGTGCTATGGAAGACAGATAACTGATAGAATACTTCAATATTTTTTTTTTTGTAAATAGATAATACATAATACATACAGTATACCCAGACACAGAACAAACATTGATATTAGTCACACAAATGTTAGTCCTGAGTGGGAATCGAACCCACGCCCTTCTCGAAGAAGACACACTACCAACAAACCAACAGGGCTGTCGAAAGAGGAGTGAGATAGCTGATAAAATACTTAAACACTTTTTTTTTAAATACATACATACTTAAAATACACATAGAACACCCAGACACAGAACAAACATTTATACCACAAAATGTTTTGTCCTGAGTGGGAATCTAACCCACGCCCTACAGCTCTTAAGGCAGATAGACTACCAATGAACCAACAGGGCTGTTAAATCTGCAAATATCTTCTTCAAGAGCCGTAAGATGTGGGTTCGATTCCCACCAGGACAAATATTTATGTGACGATAAATGTTTGTTTTGTCTGGGTGTTCTGAATGTACGACAAGTATATATTTACATAATATACAAATTTACCATTAGCACGAAAGCATTTAGCACGAAGTGTTCCGTACACTGCGTGAGTCCGACTCGCACTTGGCCGGTTGGCCGTAAGTATAAAACTCACCCTTTTTGCTCGTTTTGTTCCTCTTTTGAAGCTTCTGTTCTTCTTTGATCTGTGATATCGGGGTGTCAGATTCAGAATCAGGTTTCTTTCTTTTCCTCTTTAGTTGGTTTTTGTTTGCTTTACGTTTTCTTCTAGTTGTCGAGACATCTTTTAATCCAATTTCAGTTTTCATGACAACCTCGAGATCTGTAAAGAATCAATTACTATAAAACCTATTGACCGATAGTTTCTGAATCGCAGTCACGCGATAAATATGCGCATTTTAGCGCAAGCACTGCCGGTTCGCTTTTATAATCTCTACATAGTATAAAACAAAGTCGCTTCCCGCCGTTTGTACGCTTAGATCTTTTAAACTGCGCAACGGATTTTAATACGATTTCTATCAATAGGCAGAGTGATTCAAGAGAAAGATTTGTATGTATAATACATGCATATGCGCCACATTAGTATCTACATTTCACCCGTGCGAATCCGGGGCGGGTTGCTAGTCTCTACATAATATACTCGTAAAACAAAGTCGCTTCCCGCCGTCTGTGCGCTTAGATCTTTTAAACTGCGCAACGGATTTTAATGCGGTTTCCATCAATAGATAGTGATTCAAGGGGAAAGTTCACTTGTCTAGTACATGCATATACGCCACATTAGTATCTACATTGCATTGCACCTGTGCGAAGCCGGGGCGGGTCGCTAGTAAAATTTTATAGTATGAATTAAACTTCGAACAAAACATTCATTTGGTAATATACAAAATTACAATTTAAAAAAACCGACTCCATGACCCTTTTTTTTTTTTTTTTTCTCCCAGGGAAATCCTTAATGGATACCACCGGCTTCGGGGGAAGCACGGTGGTTATGTGGGACTCTCCGCCTAGTGGCGGCCTACCCACTAAAAACCCTGGGGTGTTTCTGCCTGGCGCCCGTGTGTCGGGGCTACGGGAACGCTTTCGCACTCGTCCGCCGCCGACTCCATGACCCTTAGGCCAACTAAACGCACTACTACTCTACTCTACTCTACTCCAATGAGCGAACGAAAAAGCAAAGTAAACGACAATATCATCGATGTACACAGTTTTTTTGATTTTTGTTGATTTTTTAAAAACCGCTTGATCGATAAAAAAAAAAACGATTAATTAATTTAAAAAAACGAAATAAAATTAATTAATTTAGTTAATTTGTTTTTCGATAAATTTTATATGGGACCACCTCTGAAGAGAGCCAGTTCCATTCCAGAGGATGGAACTGGCGGCAATTGAGGCTGCTGGAACACACGATTTTACATATTAAATTTATTTTACACGACGTTATGCGATTAGCTGCAGATTTTAAACTAGAAAGTAGGTTAATAAAAAAAAGAGGTAATCATTACAATAAAGAGTTACATTATTATTATTTACCTACCTACCCTACCACCATGTTATGTTTTCCTTCACTAGCAGCTCAAGCTCATTGTTGGGCTTTGAACCCACGCTCTTTAGCGTGTGAACCGACCGCGCTAACCACTGGGCTATAATCGTTACAAAAACTCAAAAATTGCTACAACTCACCTTCACGTTTCACGCCTAGCTTACTTTCCCAGCATCTTTTCTCACGTTCGTTCTTAACATCAACTTGATCATCTGTAGCAAGAAGCAGAACTCTCAAACAACTTTTTTGATTTTTAGGACAAGCTAGTTGTTTGACCACAGCTCACCTGATGTTAAATGACGTTGTGGTCGAAGATGGTAAACCTAGCCTGGAATGAAACTGGCTCTCAAGTAAGCTGCTGAAACACAGCCGAGTACTAAAAAATACCTCTTCACCTTTTCGTGTCGCTTCCAAAACTCAATCGAAGCTTATAGTAAAGTCGCCAGTACTTTACTAAAGTATGACTGGATTCCACTGACACGGACTGTACTTTGATACTTTTTAGCTTATGAAACTTGATAATATCAAAACACTTTATACACTGGCAAATACACAAGGTGCGACGCCAAAATCAAAAAAGAAATCAAATAAAAAATGCGCGGGAAATTCTAATTCGTTTTGTTTATTACTTTTTATTCCAATATTAAACACGTTTTAATTTTGTTTCACAATAATTGAATAAAAGGCGAGTTCTTGCAGTGAAAGTGAGATATTAACACCAGAAACTGTAAAATTAAACGCAAAATTTGTCATAAACAATTTACTACCAAACAAATCGAGAGAAAATATATTCTCTCATAGAGTGGGATGAAAAGCATACCAAAATTATTTCCTCGAGCTACGTAATTTGGATTCAAACAATTGCACTCCCCCTCAATACATTATTTTCGTCCCTTGTGATATAATGTACTATTTTTCTTTAGAAAAAGTTTACATTGATCCAAAATTTTATTTTTAATTGGTTTATTCTGAATATATGTTTGTATATTTCTTACCTGCAATATCATCTGTAATATTTTCTGACCACACACAAGTTGGATCGAGAATGTCATCACATTCTAATTTAACCTTCACATCTCGTATTGTAACTGAGGCATTTTCAAAAGTACCCTCAACTGGCACTAAAAATAATATACAATATTTTAACCACTCTAGTATTATGTAAAGCACTAGTTAGGGACTCGACACCCTCCCCTCCTCCCACAATGTAAGAAAAAAATAGACAAAATTTAGTAGATTCTTTAGATTTTGTAAATATTGCTATATTTACAAAATCTAAAGAATGACAAACAAATATGAGCCCTGACAAATATGATAGCCCTGTTGGCTCATTGGTAGTATATCTGTCTTAAGAGCTGAAGGGTGTGGGTTCGATTCCCACTCAGGACTAACATTTGTGTGACTAACATCGATGTTTGTTCTGTGTCTGGGTGTACTGTATGTATTTACAAAAAAAAAAGTATTTAAGTATTCTATCAGTTATATGTCATCCATAGCACAAGCTCTGCTTAGTTTGGGGTCAGATGGCGCTGTGTGTAATGTCCTATGATATTTATGTATATACTAATACATAAGCATATCAGGAAGGGATGCTATGTTTACTTGCACTGCCAAAGTGAGGGTTAGACGATGAAGGTGTTCAATGATATCATCATGGGGGTGCTGGAATCATCGTTTTGAGAGATACCAGCATCTACATATACGAACCCAGATCCTTTAAGTACAGGAATGAGGCTGAAGTTGTGAAACAAAAGATTAAATGTTGACAATCTTAAAGCTCCTCACCATTAATGAATGGAGTATCATGTTCCCTAACATCAACCACTCTATGCAGATGCCTCTGCGATGCAAAGACCTTTTGTCTAAATCTCTGGACTTCATTTACGAAACTAATACAAGCTGAACAGATCAGTGAGGTGATTTGAGATTCAGGAACTACCTGGAAAGAACCCACTTTTAATTTCTTGCTCAAGCTAACCATAAAATATGATTCAGTTGGTAATTTCTGCTTCAAGAGTTGTAGGTTTATTTACCTTTGTAGAAGAGAGTTTAGTCAAAGCCAAAGGGTTTAGTTGTGGTTAAGGTGTGTCAATTCATAACCACAGCTATTGTAACATGGCTAGGCATAGGCTACTTACCATATATTTTATAAGGTAAAAAGAAACAAAAACTTTTTTTTATAAGACACTAGATAATTAAATAAATCTACAGACAACACACCCCAATTAAACAGATTTAAAGTAACATACAGACACAACAAATTTTAATCAACAGTAAGAAGATTACTGCTGCAGTGTATAGTGCATTAAAAAAAAAAAGACTAGTGCTCAGCAAATTCGCCGCAGCGCTGATTTTCAACACTAACATGTCAAAATTACGTTTTTTAAAGGGTACAGGATGGACATACCATACTATTATTACTGAACATCTTGGAATTTATATGTATTCAGCTCCATAAAGGTCTAGCAGATTTCTAATAAAATTTGAATAAAGGTAGCTTAGATTTTAAGAATACTCTAAATCCCGTAATATACTTTCAGTAGGTTAGTGAGAAAACTTGAAAGGTGCTGTAATTTTACAATTAATATCTATTAAAATTAGTTTTGCCTAGTCCAGGACTACAGTACATAGAATTATAAAAACCCTAGTATTATATACACCTAAATTAACAAAAACAAAGTGCTTTATAAAGGTAGAGTATGTTAAAAATTTAGCTTACGATCAAATTCAAGCATCTTCTAATCGTTTCAAAGTACACATCTCCGAGTTCGTGTTTGCCTACAGACAGACAGCAGACACACTTCCCATAAATGCTGCTATTGCTGTCTGCTTGCATTTCGAATTAGCTAAATTAAGTAAATTAATTTTATTAGAATAAAGAAAATATCTCATCAAACAATTCGTGTACAATGTACACAAGCACAACTCACAATTTTTTTTTTTACTAATTTGCCCTTTTGGGCAGGCTAAAGCTATAGAGCAGGGTTGGATTCGGGTACGTTGAAAAATATAGTACAAGACCATCAAAATAGTAGTACGCCGATAGTACGCTTTTTTTTTTATTCTTGCATTGTTAAAAAAAAAGCTATTAGTCAATAAAATAGATAGAAACAACATGTTTATATACAAAATTTACTCCTGTTCTAAATTATGTAAGTTCTTAGCTATTATTTTCTTCAGCCTTAGCAATTTTTTTTTTTTTTTTATTAATTTGCCCCTTTGGGCAGGCTAAAGCTATAGAGCCATACTGCCTTGTCTTAAGTGTTATTTCTGCTGTATCTTAGCTATAGTTATCGTCAAAGTCGTCTTTGTCAAGTCCAGTTCGTGTCAGTTAATTCCAGTCATGCTTTAGTAAAGTAGTGGCAACTTTACTATAAAGCTTCGATGGAGTTTTGGAAGCAACACGAAAAGTCATGTTTCACCACATGATATCATTTTCCCACACTCGCGCTTGTAATTCGGCACTTTATGAATAAAACACCACCATTTTTATGCATAAACACTCGACAAAACACTAGTTTTGGAAAAAAATACAACGGAGCGACACGACTCTTCCCGCGTTCCCGCCAAAACTCCTGACAGCACTGAAGTCAATTGCAAGTCAAACCTGTTCTGTCACTATCAGGCTGTCACCTTCCTGTCCTGTCCTTGATGTTGGCTTCGCATTTTGCGCATTTGCCAGTGTCATGTCAAGCGTTTTGATATTTTCAAGTTAAATAAGTAGTTAAATTCCAGTCTTTCTATCGACAATATCTTTCATACTAAGTTTAGTTTTAATTGATAACTAAATTAATCTAATGAAATTATAAATACGAGAGCACTAGGATGGCAAAATTTCCTCAAGAGTATAGTTTTTTTTTTTTTTTTTTTTTTTTATTATTATACGCTCCACAGACGCTGGGGTCCGTGACCTTTGTCAACTTTAGTTACAAAATTTTTTTTTTTTTTTTTTTTTACAATTTTACATTACAAAAAGAGGAGAGGTTAGTAGGATCTTAATCTAAGGTTAAAGTAGGTACTAGATTGTGTGTATACCGCGAGCAGACCAGCGACCCGCAAGCAGCACCCGATCACGAGTATGACGCATGTGCCAGCCATCGCCCTCCTCAACCATATCTGAGGGAAGAGAGCGACCCGACACACGACGCCGCCGCAAGAAGGAGCCTTCGATGGTGAGCATGAATGCTCGAGGCATACACACAATCCTTATTTCTATTTACATGAGTTTTCGTTTGAAATCGCCTCCTCCCGACTCAAGGCCTCCATCACCGCCGTGTTCCGATCTTTGATGGCCATCTGCAAATTATATTCTTTGATGGTCTTCGGTGACGCAGCCGACGCACGACGCACGAACCGACAGATAGCATCGTCTTCAGTATTGTCGGCGTAGTAGACGAAGGTCCCGGTGTGCCGTGATACTGCGACGACCGCATGCGACACGCTCTCGTGCAGCTTCATTTTTGGCTTGGTCTTTATGGCGATTACCGACTCGTACGTTAACCCCTGAGCTTCATGGATGGTAAGAGTGCGCGACCCCGTGCCTCCCCCATACCCTAGGCTGATGAGGGTTTCCTTTTCTTCTTGAGTGTGCACTAAGAAAAGTGTGTTGGGAAGGGTGATGGGTATTTGCGCTCCCTTGTACCGTCTGTGCTCAAGGGATTTAATACGGGGAGCTGAGGAATATATACCGGAGTATATTTCCCTCAGCGCGTACGCGACGTCCATTGGGTTTCTATGTGTGCAAAGCAACTCCTGACTGATGTTTGTGACCAGGTTTGGGCGATGGTACCTCATTTCGAAGATATTTTCTCTGTCGATATAAGGTAATTGATTGACGTCTCCGACAAGGACAAGTTCGCTAGCACCAGACAGCCGTGCAGCCATTACTATGGCTCCAAAATGGTTCATAAGGGCTTCATCCACCAAAAGGCGGCTGAAGCTATTTCTACCAAAACCATTTACGAGGGAGGAAGCCATGGTTCATGGTTCTGCAAAGTTGAGCTTGTTACTTTTTCCCCACTCCACTATCATACCTAACGTGTTATTGGCCTGCTGCTCGATTATGGATGATGATGGGTTTGTAAACACGAGAACGACGTCGTCCGCAAATGCTTGACAATGCACTCCTTTTGCCTCTAGCAGCCGTAGCAACGAGTCTAGGATTACGTTCCAGAAGGTAGGTCCACCGATAGATCCTTGGACACATCCTTTAGTAGTTTCCTTCTCGTATGCTGCTCCGGCATAGTTGACCTTGATTTTCCGATCTTGGAGGTATGAGTTCACCATCTCGTATAGGTTTGTTGGACACCTCTTCTTTGCTAGCTGGTATTTTAGGGCGGGCCACCACGCATTGTCGAAAGCGCCCTCTATGTCTAGGGAGACTAGGAGTACAATGTTTTTACTATTTACTCCTTTTTTTATGTGCTCTACCAGTTCATAGAGGGCGTCCTCGGTTCCTCGTTGGGGCATGAAACCATACTGTTTCGGACTGATAGTGGGGAGAAGATGCCATTGGAGTCGGGTTACCAAAAGCTTTTCGATGATTTTTCCGGGGACGGGCAAAAGACCGATAGGACGGTAAGATTTTGGGTGTGTGTAATCTGTCTTACCGGGTTTACGTAGGATGACCACATGTGCCGCTTTCCACTGTTTGGGGAAGTACTTTAGCGACAAACACTTGTTTGCGATCGCTAAGAAAGTATCCCGTTCGCATCGGATTGCTGCAGAACAGATGTCAGCGGTTAGTCCGTCCATTCCAGGAGCTTTCTTCGGTTTCAGCGTGCGTAACACTGACTCCAGCTCAGCTGACGTAAAAGGTGGGTCATCTTCCGGTAGGTCCGTCGGTGTTTCCTTAGTCCGCTCCCGCAATTCTGCATGGCACGGCTGGTCTGTGCTTACAGAGTCATCGGGATAGAAAGTTCTGGCAAGTAGTTCTGCAGAGTGTTGTGGGGACAGGGTGTCGCCTTCGGCGTCTCTCAGGAGCAAGTCTTCTTGCCTTACTGAGGTTTTCCTTATCACTCTGTAGATTTTGTCCCACATGCTTTCCTTCTCCTGGCTCGTGCAGAACTCCCTCCAGCCTTCTGTTTTAGCTTTTTCAACTTTTTCCTTGTAGTCTTGTCTGGCAATTTGATATTGTTCGACTACAAACTGGACTCTGTCGGTAGCGGCGTTCCTAATTCTTCTCTTTCTTCTGAGAACTTCCTTCTTCAAATCATCAAGCGTTTTTGTATACCACGGTGGAATCGGTTTCCCCTTCCGCATGCCTACTGGTGGAATAGTTTTTTCGCAGGCTTCGTGGATACTTTCAGTGTACCTTGTGATCATCAACTCCAGTTCTTCCGGACTTTCACATTCCCAAACAGATTCGGGTGATATGTGTTTCTCCTCTAGGGAGGTTTTTAGGAGTGACATAAAGTCTGACCATTTTGCTTTCTTAGTATTGTACCTGCGTGTCGTGGTAGGTCTCTGATCTTTGAGAGCCTTTACAAGGCGCAGGGTGAATGTTATTGCGTTGTGGTCTGATGTTGTAAGACTTCTGTCTACTTGCCAGCCTTCTATTTTCCCCAGAAGTGGCATGCTGCACACAGTAACATCTACTACACTTGTGCAGAGTCTACCTCTTCTGACGATTTCAAAGGTCGGTGTATCACCTGTGTTGAGAATATGTAATCCCATCTCGTTGAAGAAAGAATGGACGGCTTCTCCTCTATGGTTTTCTGTTATGCTTCCCCACCAATGGGACCAGGCATTGACATCACCGGCAACTATCAGGTCTTTGGTTGCTAATTTTTCACTGAATGCCTTGATCCTGTCGAGGTAAGGATCGACGTGTTGATCCCCTTCCAAGTAGATGGAAATCACTCCCAGTTTCAGGCCTTCGCTGGCCAGCAAGACCGCCGCTTCTGTTTCGGTGACAAGCTGGGGGTCGTGAATGACCTCCAGCTTATCACCAAAGACTATTACAGCTGCCTTAACTGGTTTCTGCCTGTTCAAGCTGCACTGTATGACGCGAGTTCCAGGGTATTGTTTCAAAACGCCTTTGTTGCCCACATAGGGTTCTTGGACTAAGGCGACTGAAACTCCTCTTTCTTTCGCGACCTTCAGTAGTTCTACTGTTGCAGTCTGGGAGCGATTAAGGTTTGCCTGGATGAAACGCAAACCTGTTTCTCTTACTCTTCGGGGGATTGAGCCTTGTACCTCTTGGGTGCCCTCAGCAATATGAGATACGGGACCGCGCTATGCCATCCCATTTCACCTTTTCTGGACACTCGAAGAGTATAGTTAGTGTGCTTTGCTTTTTTTTATGTTAGCTCAAATGGAAAACTAGCTATACTTCACATTATAAATTATTTTTTGCAATCATAGCCATCGATTCAAAAAATCGTACAATCGCATGTACACATTTATTGCATTTCACCTACAACACTAGCTCTTTTCTTGACGTGTCAGACCAGTCAGACTGTCAGTTAGAATTCAGAATGTCAAACGAACGACAGTGGACAGTTCATTGGTGTTTGTTATGATTTTCACTAATAATAATCGTAACTTATTTCAGAATACGTTCTAGTAATTATAAAAAGTACACACAAAATATTTAATTAGCAATCCTATAAATTTTAAGCTGACGGTTTTTTTTCCGTAGACCTATAAAATTAACATCAGATATCAAAATGTTTTGTACACATATCGGACGTGATTTAATAGATTGTTTACTGTTTATTTTATCGGGAAACCCACTACACTGACGTGGAGAATTTGTCAAGACCATAAACTAAACATTTTACAGAAGTGAATACCCTATTCTCTTTCAAGAAACTTGTCTAAACTTCGTTAAAATGCGTGTGAACGTAAGAAAAGTTTTTATCGTTTGCACTGTTCTGATCTGTGTATGGGTGTTTGGAGCGTTCATACATACAGAACCATGGGTTCAAAAAATAAATCATTATACCCTCAGTTCGTTGGAAAAAAAATTACTAGTTTTAGAAAAAAATATGGATAAACAGATGGAAGATAGTAGCAAACTCCTGGAGAAATTAAGGAAGAAAATAAACACAATCGAAGGAGACGACAGTGAGAAGATCGCACAAGGTATGTACTCGTAATCATCAGCCTTCTTATGGTCACAAACTCTATCCAAATTATGAAAGGTGAATGTTTTTTCATTCCTGCCAACATATTGTACGTTTATCCAAGACACTGGGTTGCTGGAATAGCTGTTATTATTTTTATTTAGATACCTTTTGTTTTAATTTTGCTGTTTTTTGACAATAATTTAATTGTAAATTCTTTTATTATTTTAAATATTATGTAATGTTGACACTAATTAATGTAATCAAATATTAAAATTAATAAATATAATCTTCATTAGAGTATTTAAAATTTTTATTAACTTTAAATTTTATTACAAGTTTTGTCACTTAATAATATACATACTACTTAATACTACCAACTAATTTATAATACAAGTCAAGGAAAAACAAATTTTATTAATCAAAAATTTGGTCCACCGGTCGAGCCCGCCGCAAACGTACCCATGAAACTGGCGGCATTTCCTCGCTGGATCGCTAGAGAAATGCGCTGGACTAAGTAGTCACCTGACCTCGGATCCCGACCCCTCTCCCTAAGGCGACGCCCTAACTCTGCCACAAACACTGTAATCTTCATTAGATGTAATTATTAAATGATATTTTATTTGCATAGTGAGGTTACGGACCTCTTCTGAAGTCTCTGCTTGAATGATATAATATAAATGTTTCAAAACCAGAGCAAATAGCTTCCTATTAGGTAATATGTAATTATCAAAAAAGTATCAGTATCAATAAGTATGCTCCATTTTAGACTGCTTGAAATCAGGCAGGGTGTGTTTAAAGGCACAAGGGTGTGTTTGTGTGGTGGGTGGGTTGTTTGTTTTATTTTGAATTAAAAAAAAATATAAATGTGATTATTTGCTAATTTGATTGGTCATTAGAATTTGTCAATTGGGTTAATATTTTGTGAGTAAAATGATATTACCGCGTACCCACCTCCGTACGGGATGCAGCTTCCACCGCGTGTTTCAGAACCAAGTTAAGATCTTGGCTGCTAGAAACCTTGTTTTATGACATTGACGAGTATTTCAAACTTAAAGATTATTGAATTACTAGTAAGTAATTATGATTTTTTTGTCATGTCATTTTAATATATTGACAATATTGTTTTGGTATTGACATATTTTTATATTGACATATTTTATATTGACAGTATTTTTATATTGACAATATTTTTTATATTGACATGTTTGGATATTGACATACCTTATTTTGACATGTAATCAGTGTTTTAAAACCCATTTAATGACATCTTTAAAATTTTGCAGTGACTTGTACCATTGGTGTTATCAATAAAGTATTTGTATTTGTATTTGTATTGAAAATATTTGTCACAAACTGCTCAAAAAGGCTCTAAAGCCTTAAACATTGTCGCAAAGTGGTCTGTCTGTCGGTTTTCTACCGGATACACTTTGGTGAGTGCGCTTAAGATCTACATGACCTAATACCACCCTGCCATTCTATTATTGGACAGCCAGGAGCTCCAAGAAGCGACACCGCTTCATGGTCGATTTTCCAAAGACTAGAACTAAACAGTTTGAGTCTACCTACATTGTATGAACGGCTAAACAATGGAATTTGCTGCCCAAGTGGGTGTTAGATAGATAGAATATAATAGTTTGGAATTAGGTGGAGCTCTGTGAAATGTCCTGATATAAAAAAAAAAAAAATCTCTTTTGTACTTTTCGTCATGTACACCGTGGGTTATGGGACGCCAAATATTTGAGTTGGGGTTCTGTATAAATGTATGTATGATAGAAACAAGTGGTAACTACAGCTTGTGCAGAGAATAACAATTGTTGTCCACCTGAAGTGACATCCTAAGGTTCCAATTTAATTTTGGCAATTCAATAACAAAATTTTGAATGTCTGCATATCTAAATGACAGTTAAACCATATGGTGGTAGGTAGGTATCAAAATCCATTGGGTGGTTTAGAGATAAGCAGATAAACAGACAGATGTGGACAGACTTCAGTTTACACATGAAAACATAAATGTTTCTTCTGTGTTTAGGTGTTCTGTATTTAACAAAAATAAAGTATATAAGTATTCTATCAGTTATATGGTTCCCATAGTACAAGTATTGCCAGTGGCGTAGTGTGCCTTGGAGGGACCCTGTATCAAGATTAGTTATCTTTACACTGCGTTTGGGCCCCCCAAAAAAAAAAACAAAAATGCTTGCATTAAATTAAAATAAATATTTATTGATTAGATGGACAGTTGAGTGTATGACAGATTTTTTGCTTGTACACGTTAGGGGCCCATGAAGCCCGGGGGCCCGTATTATTGATACGGCCGATATGGCGGTACCTACGCCCCTGAGAATTGCTTAGTTTGGGGTCGGATGGCACTGTGTGTAATGTCTGTCCTACGATTTTAAAATTTGTTATAAGGAAAAATAACCATTTCTAGAAAATTCAATTTGTAAATCGTTTTACCTTAAAACCTCAATAGGTTTAACTACATACATACCATGTAGTTGCTACATAATGGATTGTTAGTGCCATTATTCAAGTCTTTATTGACACAAGTCTTTATTGACACAACTGTACTGACCGTGAACAGAGTCAGTCAGTGAGTCAGAGTTTCTCAAACTATAGAGGATAAGAGAATGTTGGGTGGGACTTAGCAATATAGATTTTGTGTGTGCTAGCCACAATATTTATTATTAAATATTGTTGCATCTTTTTTTTTTTTAAGGTTGACAGGCTAGGTGTTTGACCACAGCTCACCTGATGTTAAGTGAAGGTGTGGTCGAAGATGGTAAAGCACACCTAGCCTGGAATGGAACTGGCTCTCAAGTGATGCTGCCGGAACACACCGTTAGATGCTTGGCGGCAGATTTTCAACTTGAGGGTGGTAGCTAGCCAGCCGAGTACTAGAGAGTACCCTACCACCATGCTATGGTTTCCTCACGATGTTTTCCTTCACCGGCAGCTCAAGCTCATTGCTCATCTAGCATCTATCGGTGTGTGTGTTTTACATTAAAAATAAATCTTATTTTCTTTTCTTTTATGTGAATGTAATGAGACGAACGAGACGCTCTCCTGATGGTAAGCGACAACGCCTGTCCATGACCATTGCAGAGATACACAGAACTTTGAGTAGCAACATAAAGTCTAGGGTATCGCTGCTTTGGTGCTCATTACTTACAGACTTACAGACAGACAGACAGACAGACTTAGAGTCTTACAGTCTTATCGGACTTACGACCTATTATTATGGACCATATTATGTTTGGGGGCGTCATATAACGCTTACATCTGTTCGACTGTTGCATACATACTCTAAACACGCAGTGTGCAATTTCAATTAATTTATCAATAATGTAATACCAGTATTGTGTATCGCGTCTGTATGTATCTACTTATGTGTGTAATTGTGTACCGTTAGTAGTTTTTTTTCTTTAGATTTGGCGTCGCCTCTTGAGCATTTGCCAGTGTCAAGTGTTTCATATTTTAAACGTTAAATAAGTTGCCTCGCAGTTATAGTTATAGTCTAAGTCCAGTCTTGGTCAAGGATAGTCCATGTCAGTCAAGTCCAGTCATGCTTTAGTAAAGTAGTGGCGACTTTACTATAAAGCTTCGATGGAGTTTTGGAAGCAACACGAAAAGTCATGTTTCACCACATTATATCATTTTCCCACACTCGCGCTTGTGATTCGGCACTTTATGAATAAAACACCACCATTTTTATGTTTAAACACTCGACAAAGCACTTGTTTTGGAACACAACTCTTTCCGCGTTCCCGCCAAAAACCCTTAGTTAGTTTTAATAATTCGTCTGTTGACTTGTACAACTACCTCGGTGTGCGTTTACCGTAACTGAATGTTGGAAAAGGAGGCGTCTCCCCTCTTGAGGGAAGGGGAAGGAGGTGAGCTAGGCCAGCGGCCAGAGTCAAGAGACGGCTAGTGGTATTCAATTCATTCCTTCAGTAGCTTCTAAGTTTAAAGGTTGTCATAGAGAAAAGTGAAAGAATATATACATGTCAGTTTTGTTACACGAGTATGAAGTGCCTACTTACTACGCTTAGCGATTATCTTGATAAAAATAATATACAAATTTACAATCATATCTTTCCTCTTTATAATAGTTTTTGTTTACTTGGTGGTAGATTTCCATAGCAGGAGGTCGTCTAGGTAGGTACCACCGCAGTACTAGTCATTCTGCCGCTAAGCATTAGTGTGTAGACATTACTGGGTACCGGTTTGAGGGGTACTGCAGCTAGCGAAATTACTGGGCTGTTGAGACTAACCATCGAAAGTCTCAAAGTAATGAGCGCCAAAGCAGTGATGCCCTGGATTTTGTTTTGGTACTCAAAGTTCTGTGTATCGCTGTAATAGTCATGGACATGCGTTATCTCTTACCATCAGGAGCGTGTCTCGTTCGCCTCATTACTTTTTACATAAAAATAAAAAGTATAGATAGATATATAGATAAAATGAAAACAAAAAACAATTTGATGACACTAATAGCTCACAGCACCACCGCTGCCGCCGGTCATAAATAAAATAATTACGTATGTTGTATAACGGAGACTTAAAAAACAAATTGCTTTAATAAAACTGGGCGTAAGAACGCGTGAGAAAAGCTAGATAACAATTTCTTATCAATTCGTATTCTCATTTTTATCTTCACGCTGCGTTGTAGCTTAGTTGTTAGCTAGTTACGTGAGAGATAGAAACAGCGTACCTATGATATGAAAGACCCATTATTGCATCTAAAACCCTCATAATAATAATCACATTAATATGATTAATAGCAAATAATATTTTGTAGCGATGATAGCTCAGTGGTTAGCGCGGTAGGTTCGCATGCCGAAGGGCGCGGGTTCAAACCCCAACAATGAGCTTGAGCTGCCGGTGTAGGAAAACATCGTGAGGAAACCATAGCATGGTGGTAGGGTACTTTCTAGTACTCGGCTGGCTAGCTACCACCCTCAAGTTGAAAATCTGTCGCCAAGCATCTAACGGTGTGTTCCAGCAGCCTCACTTGAGAGCCATTCCGGGCTAGGTGTGCTTTACCATCTTCGACCACACCTTCACTTAACATCAGGTGAGCTGTGGTCAAACACCAAGCCTGTCAACTATAAAAAAAAGAAGATTAAATCTACGTAATATAGAACAAAGTCGCTTCCCGCCGTCTGTACGCTTAGATCTTATAAACTACGCAACGGATTTTAATGCGGTTACCATCAATAGACAGTGATTCAAGAGGAAGGTTTATATGTATAATGCATGCATATGCAACGCATTAGTATCTACATTGCACCCGTGCGAAGCCGGGGCGGGTCCGTGCTTTTTTCCTCAAATTTAATCCTCAATGGAACAATTTTGAAATAGTGTGACGCCAAAATAAAAATAAAATAGAACGGGTCGATCGAGGATATCTACTAGATTACCAGTTCCTGATGTTAGTTTCAGATATCTCCAAACTGGTGCTGCCCGTGCTGGTGATAGCGTGCGACCGTGTGACGGTGAAGCGATGTTTGGACAACCTGGTCAAGTTTCGCCCGGA
Organism: Biston betularia; assembly: GCA_905404145.2. Lineage (NCBI taxonomy): Eukaryota > Metazoa > Arthropoda > Insecta > Lepidoptera > Geometridae > Biston > Biston betularia. The sequence continues at coordinate 3,752,740 of FR989889.1, read as the reverse complement.
CAAGGAAATGTTCCCTATCATAGTCAGCCAGGTAAATCGTTTTCGGCAAAGGCAACAATCGTAAGGTTTTTTTTTATGGTTGACAGGCTAGATGTTTGACCACAGCTCACCTGATGTTAAGGTGGTTCGATTTACATACAAATATCTTTAAGCTATTGCATAGCTTCTATCGCGGGCCTTGAGCGTGGAGACCGAATCCAGAAATTCCGTAACGAAAATAACCTAACACCCCCACTCCCACCGGCACAGCGGAGATACTTTTTAGTTTTGCCATCTATCGATGAAAAGCAGAACTTTTAATGACTTTTTTGAATTATCACGCTTGTCTCTTTAGTTCAGCAACTCGCCTCTAGGTGGCATTGGTTGTAATACTATGCAATAGCTTTACCGCGGCAGTCCCCGAGTGCCACACGTCTTTTTTCCATTTATGTACAAATGGAGTATAATTTTACAGTGAAATCACAACTACTGGCATTTACTTTGGTCTTTATTTGCGGTAAATCACAATTGCTTGAATAAAACAGTCGATTTTTTTTTAGTAGTTAAATGTCTGAAAATAACATTTTTATCCCGGAAAAAACAAATAGCTCTTGTGGTATTTTCGCCGCGTGCGAAATCGTAGTGTTGTTAGTTTGAACAAAAAGTTTTTTTAAATCGTACTATCGATACCATTTCCTCTCTTACAGGATTGCGGTCATATGGCGACTTACAACGCAATAAAGGCGTACACAAACACCGACCCAACAATAACAGTGATCCGCCAGCCAGACAAGTCTGAAATCCCCTTGCCTACAGCCAAAGTGAAATTCCGAGGGTATTACAAGATTGCGAGACATTTCAAGTTCGCACTAAATCATGTTTTAAAAGAGCTGGGGCATGAAGCTGTTATTATTGTAGAAGGTGAGTATAAATACCACTTCTTATTGTGGTACGTATAAATATAAGACTGAATTTCTATATTTTATATGCAAATACAAATACAAATCTTTTACCAAAGACCAAATAAAACACCAAAACACCACCAAACACCAAAGTTACAGGTCATTTTTCCATTCATATATAAAAATATCAAAATCATAACATATGTCAAACCAATGAAAATGTCAGTGTAAAAATTATTTAATATGTGACATATAGAAAATAAATATCAATAAAAACAAAAACATTATAATTACTTACTAGTAATTCAATAATCTCTTATTTTGAAATAATCGACAAAGTCATAAAACAAGGTCTCTTGAAGCCAAGATCTTAGTTTGCTAGGGATATATATGTCGGAGAATGAAAGAAAGAAAAGAACGACATCAGGTGAGCGATGGTGTCTGTGTCGATCATCATACATGGTTACTGGGTTACTGGGCGAGGGTGTAGCGGGCGAGAGACAAACCATACAATTCAGTTCTCTTTTACAAAGTTTAATCAGCACTGCACATTTATTTTAGTTTAAGAATGATTAGAACAGTATAGTCACTATTACATAGCTTGTGGACAAGACGTTCCGCGACGTTCTTGAACTCGAACGTGAACTCGTCGAACTCGAACTCGAACGTGAACTTGAACTCGAACGTGAACTCAAACTCGAACGTGAACTCGAACTCGAACGTGAACTCGAACTCGAACTCGAACGTGAACTCGAACGTGAACTCGAACTCGAACGGGAACTCTAACTCGAACGTGAACTCGAACTCGAATGAGAACTCGAACTCGAACGTGAACTCGAACTCGAACGTGAACTCGAACTCGAACGTGAACTCTAACTCGAACGTGAACTCGAACTCGAACGTAAACGTGAACTCGAACTCGAACGTGAATTCGAACTCGAACGTGAACTTGAACTCGAACGTGAACTCGAACTCGAACTCGAACGTGAACTCGAACCTGAACTCGAACTCGAACTCGAACGTGAATTCGTACTTGAATATAGTTCGAGTTCACGACTCGAACTCGAACTCGAAAGTGAATTCGAACTTGAACTCGAACGTGAACTCGAACTCGAACTCGAACGTGAATTCGTACTCGAACGTGAATTCGAACTCGAACTCGAACTTGAACGTGAACTCGAACTCGAACTCGAAAGTGAATTCAAACTCGAACGTGAATTCGAACTCGAACTCGAACGTGAATTCGAACTCGAAAGTGAATTCAAACTCGAACTCGAAAGTGAATTCGAACTCGAACTCGAAAGTGAATTCGAACTCGAACGTGAATTCGAACTCGAACTCGAACGTGAATTCGAACTCGAACGTGATTTCTAACTCGAACGTGAACTTGAACTCGAACTAGAACGTGAACTCGAACTTGAATGTGAACTCGAACTCGAACGTGAACTCGAACTCGAACGTGAACTCGAACTCGAACGTGAACTCGAACGTGAACTCGAACTCGAACGTGTACTCGAACTCAAACTCGAACGTGAACTCGAACGGGAATTCGAACGTGAACTCGAACTCGAACGTGAACTTGAACTCGAACTACAACGTGAACTCGAACTCGAACTCGAATGTGAACTCGAACTCGAACGTGAACTCGAACTCGAACGTGAACTTGAACTCGAACGTGAACTCGAACTCGAACGTGAACTCGAACCGGAATTCGAACGTGAACTCGAACTCGAACGTGAACTTGAACTCGAACTACAACGTGAACTCGAACTCGAACTCGAACGTGATCTCGAACTCGAACGTGAACTCGAACTCGAACTCGAACTCGAACGTGAACTCGAACTCGAACGTGAACTCGAACTCGAACGTGAACTCGAACGTGAACTCGAACTCGAACTGTTTGCATAATACGTTATTTTATTCAATAATTGCACCTCTATAACTGAAATTACCTGTATTCTGACCTCTATTAATGGAACCCTCTGTAAATGAGACAGATATTTATTTATACCTGGATATCTGAGACACTGGGTAAGTGGGATACCTCTATAAGTGAGACAAATTTGCAGGTCCCTTCAGATCTCACTTAACCACGTTTCACTGTATTTAGAGAAGAGGCTACTATGATATTCTGAATTGGAACTAACTCTTTTTATTGTTTCACAGATGATCTGGACATATCGCCAGATTTCTTCGAATATTTCCTGGGCACGTATCCATTACTCCTCAAGGACCCTAGCTTGTGGTATGTAGATTTTTGTCTTGGTATGTAGAGAGATACAATCTGGGTGCCTTCAAGTCGCAAATGAATCGGTTCCTAGGCAAGCGAGCTCCATCGTAGACCGCATCTTCGCTTAACGTCAGGCGAGATGGCGGTCAAACGCAAGTCTATTTATATTTGTAGATATCTATCTGTATCTGTTTTTTTTGTTTTGTAGCCTATCTGTATCTGTATTTGGTGAATCATATATTATCAATTTAAACAAAACAAAACACAACACCAACACAAATACAACACCAAAACAACAGACCACAAACAACACAACAGAACACCAACACATCACAAACACAACACAACCACAACAACACTACATTACAACAACAACAACGCAACATAAACACATCACCACCCAACACATACAACACCAACACAATAAAAACACAACACCACACAAACAAAACAACACCAACTTAACACAACAGAACACCAACACAACACAACACAACATTACCACAACAACAACGCATCATAAACACACCACCACCCAAGACATACAACACCAACACAACACAAACACAACACCAACACAAATTCAACACCAAAACAACACTAACACAACAGAACACCAACACATCACAAACACAACACAACCACAACATTACCACAACAACAACGCAACATAAACACACCACCACCCAAGACATACAAAACCAACACAACAAAAACACAACACCAACACAAACAACACATCACAAACACAACAGAACACCAACACATCACACACACAAAACAACCACAACAACGCAACATAAACACATCACCACCCAACACAAACAACACTATACAACACCAACAGAACAAAAACCCAACACCAACACAAATATAACACCAAAACAACAGACCACAAACAACCCCAACACAAACAACACAACAGAACAGAACACCAACACAACACAAACACATCACATCACAAACACAACAGAACACCAACACATCACAAACACAACACCACACAAAACAAACAAAACAACACCAACACAAACACAAGTAAAACAACACCTCACAACAATACTCAAATACAACACAACACATAAACACAAACACCACCAACACAACACAAACACATCACATCACAAACACAACAACAACACAAACACAACGCAACACAACACAACAGAACATAAACACAACACAATACAAATATCACATACAACACAACACCAAAACAACAGACCACAAACAACACAACACCACACAACCATACAAATACTACACAACACAAATACCACACAACAACACAAATACTACACAACATAAACAAAACACGACATAAACACAACACCAACACAACACAAACACTACACAACACAAACACTACACATCACAAACAAAACATAACACAAACAAAACACAACACAACACAAACACAAATTCAACACCAACACAAACAACACAACAGAACACCAACACATCACAAACACAACACAACCACAACATTACCACAACATAACACAACACAAACACAACACCACACATCACAAACAGAACACCAACAAAACACCACAGAACACCAACAAAACACAACACCACCCAACATAAACATCACACAACACTTAACACCAACACAACACAACACCAACACAAACAACACTAACACAAACAAGAAAAAGAAGAAGAATAATAATTAATTGATTACTTTACCCTATAGTCATTACTCTGTTTTACTCTAACTTGTAACTGTTGCAGGTGCATATCAGCGTGGAACGACAACGGCAAGAAGGAGGTGACAGATATGTCTCGGCCGGACTTGCTGCACCGCACCGACTTCTTCCCGGGGCTGGGCTGGCTGCTGCGTGCGCAGACCTGGCGCAAACTGGAATCAGTCTGGCCTCCTGCGTGAGTAACTCATACCTTTCTTTTATGTAAAAGTAATGAGACGAACGAAACACTCTCCTGATGGTAAGAGATAACTCATACCCAATTACCATTGCAGCGATACACATATAACCCGTGCCACTCAACTGCGGACTTCACGCTATGACGTCATTGATGTTAGTCATGATGGCACTGTTTGCAAAAAAGTTTATTTCGTATAAATATTTACTAGTACTTTGGTCCAAACTCGGGAGTTTTTTTTAACTTAATAATTTAGAAACAGCTGTTTATTTTACTTGACAGTTTTATTTGTAAGTGTCTTTCTATGCTATCGGTACCGAACGCACAAGGGCGAGCGCGGGGTGCCGTGAGGTGTGGCGGGAGAAGGGACGCATTCAGCGAAGTCCGCAGTTAAGTCGTCACCTTTGCTTGAGTAGTAAAACAAAGTCTAGGGCGTAGCTGCTTAGGCGCTCATTATTATGAGACTTTCGATGCTTAGTCTCAACAGCCCAGGAACTTTTTTTTTTGTTACAGACATTAATTTCATTACAAACAATATATTTAAAGATTAATATTTTTACAAACAAGTATTGTATTGTATTGTATGCTAGCTGTACTCTTCAAAACGGAATACAAAGCGTTTTGATTCCACATTTTTCATTCGCACAGCGAGGTTGTGGAACTCTCTGCCGGAGTCTGTGTTCCCTGTTAGGTACAATATTGGCGTCTTCAAATCTAGAGTGAATAGGTTTCTTCTAGGTAAGCGTGCTCCATCTTAGACCACACTACTGTTTAACATCAGGTAGAGTGTGGTCAAACGCGAACCTATTTTGAATAAAAAAAAAAAAAATACAAGAATGTTTACACACTACACTCCAGCCCTTTGGTGCTTGGTACACGTAATACTAGTACTACTACTACTACTACTAGTAATAAATACTAATAAGTAATTATGATTTTTTTGTCATGTCATTTTAATAATTATATTGACAAAATTTTTTTGGTATTGACATATTTTATATTGACAGTATTTTTATATTGACATGTTTGGATATTGACATACCTTATTTTGACATGTTTCAAAACCCATTTAATGACATGTTTAAAATTTTAAAGTGACTTGTAATATTGGTGTTATCAATAAAATATTTGTATTTTTTTTATTGATGACAGGCTAGGTGTTTGACCTCAGCTCACCTGATGTTAAGTGAAGGTGTGGTCGAAGATGGTAAAGCACACCTAGCCTGGAATGGAACTGGCTCTCAAGTAAGGCTGCCGGAACACACCGTTAGATGCTTGGCGGCAGATTTTTCAACTTGAGGGTGGTAGCTAGCCAGTCGAGTATTACCCTACCACCATGCCATGGTTTCCTCACGATGTTTTCTTTCACCGGCAGCTCAAGCTAATTGTTGGGGTTTGAACCCACGCCCTTCGGCATGCGAACCTACCGCGCTAACCACTGAGCTATCATCGCTACAATTTGATGATTTATATTGTTGTACGCTATCATATTGTAAATTCTTGAGTAAGTAGTCAATTTTATTTTGAGATGCGGTCTAACATACGTTTTGATGTTTCCAGGTTCTTCGACGATTGGCTGCGTAATCCCGATAATGTGGACCATAAATCTTGCATTCGGCCCGAAATTTCTAGAACATATTCTTTTGGCAAGGTACAATGTTTTTTGTTTATATTTGGCATCGCACTCGGTAAATTCTGCCAATAATATTTAAATGTTTTCACATTTTAATTGATACCTTTAATCATTTTCTTTTTCGCATCATATTTTATGCATAAAGTATTTCGATATTTTCATATGAATCGATGATTTTGAAAACGACATAACTGACATAGGGTGTTCTGTATGTACCTATTTAAAAAAAAAGTATTTGTGTATTCTATCAGTTATCTGACTTCCATCACACAAGCTCTGCTTAGTTTGGGGCCAGATGGCGCTGTGTATAGTCCTACGATATTTATATAAATTTTATAAATTTTTTTAGCACGTTTTTTGTTTTTTTTTCTAGCTTACTCTATAACCATTGTTAGGTTGAGCGTTAGAACAATCAGTGGTCATGGACAGGCATGATCAGGAGAGCATCTTGTTATAAGTTTGACGTGTCTGTATGTGTGTCTGTAGCATCGTAGCTCCCGAACGGATGAACCGATTTTGTATTTTTTTTGTTTGAAAGGTGAATTACTCGGAAGTGTTCTTAGCTGTGTTTGATGAAAATCGGTCCAAGATGGCCGCCGCCACAAAATGGCGGATTACATATTTTTTCACAACTCCCTCGATATGGGTATCAAATGAAAGGGCTTGACTAGTAGAATACTATGCACCTGTCGAGGGTTTTTAAATTTTTGAATTTATCTTATTTAATCGTTCTGTTTCAGATCGGCGTTAGTAAAGGATTATTTTTCGACGTACATCTCAGAAATATACAGCTAAACATGGAGTTTGTCGAGTTCTCCAAATTAAACCTCACCTATTTGCTAAAGGTATGTTTTGACCGACTTCAAAAAGGAGGCAGGTTCTCAATTCGATTTTTGTATAAACTTACACAGTTCTTTTTTTTTCTATGTATATCTTTTTTTAGAAATTTCGGCAGCCTAGTTGAGAAACCGTCTGTCTTCTAATCTAGAGTTCCTGGGTTCGAAGCCCACGGCACGCAATATCATCAATGCATATAATTTTTAGACTTTTGTTGATTTTCTAAAAACCGCTCGATAGATTTCGTTAAAATTTATATGTGATCACTTCTAAAGTATGATCCATCAAGCAAAAAAAGAATCATCAAAATCGATTTATAATTTGCGGAATTATCGCGTAACATACACACAATTGTAATTTATAATGCTTATTTTCAATTTTTATTGTTTATTATAAATATGTATTACTGACATTATCAATTTGATTTGCACTGTACCTACGTATAGTGTCTAAAAAACATTCATATGCCTGCAATATGGCAAAACTGTAACTAACAACATTAGTTGTAAAAAAAAACATAAATCCTATAAAGTTGATACTTAACATAAAATTTATGAATTGGGAGTGTCTTCAAATCTAGAGTAAACAGTATTTTTTCTAGGTAAGCGTGCTTCATCTTAGACTGCATCTTGCTTAATATCAGATAGGGTGTGGTCAAACGCGAAACTATTTCGTACAAAAAAAATAATTAAACATATGAATAAACTAGCTGCGCCCCGCGGTGTTACCCGCTACATGTTGTCGGGATAAAAAGTAGCCTGTGTGTTAATCCAGGTAGGCCCTCCCTCCTCTATAGCAACCTCCATAACAAATCCGTTCAGTAGTTTTTGCGTGAATGTGTAACAAACATCCAAACTTTCACATTTATAATATTGGTGGGGTTAAACAAAAAAAAACAGTCGAATTGAGGAGCTCGTCTTTTTTGAGTCGCTTAAAAATAATTTAAATTTGAATGAAAATATATTTTGATTGTGTTTTATTGATCAGGAAAACTACGACGAGAATCTGTTGAAGACCGTCTCGTCACTGTCGGTGATGACCGCGGACGAGGTGGTGCACGCGAGCCCCGGCGTGGGGCCCGACCCGGTCCGCGTGACGTATTCTAATGCGCAGACTTACCGACGGAGCGCTAAGAAACTCGGTCTCATGGACGACTTCAGAGTAAGTTAACTCCTTTTATGCAGTTTTGGCGGGAACGCGGAAAGAGTCGTGTCGCCCCGTTGTATTTTTTTCCAAAACTTGTGCTTTGTCGAGTGTTTATGCATAAAAATGGTCGTGTTTTATTCATAAAGTGCCGAATCACAAGCGCGAGTGTGGGAAAATACGCTTAGATCTTTTAAACTACGCAACCGATTTTAATGCGGTTTCCAACAATAGACAAAGTGATTCAAGACGAAGGATTATATGACTATTATTTTACTACTGAGCGGTTTGATTCCACCTTCTTCATACGTACCGCTAGACAATGGAATCTGCTGCCCGAGTGGGTGTTCCCCAAATACAGTCTGGGTACCTTCAAGCCGCGAGTGAATCGGTTTCTTCTAGGCAAGCGTGCTCCACCGTAGACCGCATCCTCGCTTAACATCAGGCAGAATGGCGGTCAAACGCAAGCCTATCTATTATAAAAAAAAAGGATAATACATTCATACGCGCCACATTAGTATCTTAAAATATAATTTATTTATTGTCTTTTATTGTACCTTAAAATATAACTTATTTATTGTGTTTTATTATAGAGTGGTGTCCCACGGACGGCTTACCAGGGTATAGTGACATGCTACGTTCGCGGGCGTAGGGTCTATCTGACCCCCGACTACCCATGGGTCAAATACGACCCAGAATGGGGCTAACACGCGGTGTCTCGCAGACGTGGCGAGAATAAGCGGCACTGAACTATTTAGAAGAGATATTTATGTATATACAAAGTTTGTGAAAAATGTGTGTAGTAGAATAATTTTTGCTGTCGATAATGAGAAAAGAGACTCGAAATAAATAACTTTATGGGGTCTACGAGACCAGTGTTGAAATAAAACTTGTTAAAAATTATGGTGTTTAAATTACTTTTTGTGGTGGAAAGTGAGTGAGGTGCGCGGACTACCTAAATTAATAAAGGGGGTCTAGGAGACACTAGTGTAAAAATGAAACCTGTGGAACTTGTGTTAATTTTTATTATTGAAACGGTGTTAGGGGTATCATAGACCTCTAACTGGTTTTAGTAGACAAAGGACCTGTTCGCAAAATTACTCCGTCGGGTTTTGGCTCAATTTGGGAATAACTATCTATTCTAATGAAGACTTATTCGTATTGGTTAATTTTTGTTTTAAAGTCACAATGTAATGAGTGCCAAAGCAGCGATGCCCCGGACTTTGTTCTGCAACTCGAAATTCTGTGTAATGATGCAATGGTCTTGGACATGCGTTATCTCTTACCATCAGGAGAGCGTCTCATTACTTTTACATAAAAAAAAAGAAAAATAAAATTCCATCATCATCGTAGTCCTCTGCTTGATAGGCATCTCCCATGACGCCAACCAGCACGATCTTCAGTTTTTCGTTTCCAATCACTTGTCCGGCGTATATTGTCACTCCATTGTCAGGGCGTCCTACACTACGGTTGCTGATTAGTGTTCTCCACTTTAGAATACTTTTAAGTTACTCCAGCGGTTCTGCGTCAGATATGACCAGCTAACTGCCACTTCAGCTTCCTGTAACGGTGACTTTGGTAATTTGTACTTACAAGAAATATTGAAATTTCTTTATTAAATGAATCACTTCACTACGTTTAAACGTGGAATTAAATATTTTTTCAAAAAAGTGTTTCGTTAGCATAAGTTATAATCAGCGATCTTCCTTACCCCATTGCTGTCTGTAGGAATCTTTTTTTGTTAAGCCACCTATTCGGTAGAAACTTATTAAACAAAAACTTTTGTTTTAAATTTGGTCCATCAAATCTTTTGGTAAAATTTCTCGGTACTCATTTCCATTTAAACACTATGTTACCGTTCGATGTAACCTTATAAATTAAGGATCGCAAAGTTACTTTTAATCTCGGTTCATATGGTTCCTATGAGATTCTCGGAGCGAGTGAAACCGTGGGCACAGCCAGTGTTCTATAAATGTGCGTTAGTTACAATTTGTAAATAAAACACTGTTTAGTTAGGGTTACTTATAAAAATATACTATAAATCGCGGTGTAAGAGTCAGATGAACGCATTTACATATTCTTAATTTTACAGGAGAGCAAAAATACTGTGAAAATTCGCCTCTTCATACTTTACCAGCTTTTTAATCCCACTAATATTATAAATGTGATAGTTGACCCTTAATTTTATAATAGTGTTTGCCAGTAAAACGTAAAGGTCGTTTTGGCTCTTACTATAAACTTAACATCATAACACTCAAAATAACGTATATATATGTCGGCGTGTAGCTTTAATGTTGATTTAGTTTAGCGCCATCTTGCGTAATTTTGGTGGACTAGAGGTGGAATGGCGACACCTCTGACGTAACACTGGTTCCGTGCTCTGCTTGTTGTTATTCGTGTAAAGTATTTTGACTTCAACCAATGAGAGAAGGCGAAGTTGCGGATGTTGGCCGGTAGGGGCGCTGTGTGAAGCGAGCCGGCCGTGCGTTGAATGTTGAGCAGCGTTGGATTTCGTACTATAATTATAGTATTTGTACTACTATTTCATGCTCCGTACTAGATACTATCCTTATCTAAGGATAGTACGGAAAAATACTACAATTTCGTTACTTCACTTATAAAAGACCAAAATAGGTAAATATGACACCCGTTTATAGCCAAACCATCTGTAAAAAAATCATTGGGTTGTGTTGTGGTAAGCTGTCAAACAATACTTCTTCTTCATCTTTTTTGATTTTGGCTTCGTATTTTGAGTATTTAAATTATGAAACATGAAAGTGTAATTTGACACTGGCAAATGCTTGGGGTGCGACGCCAAAATCTAAGAAAAAAAATATGCAGCAAATGTGGCAACTGTACCGATTTTATTTTTTCGTATACTCGCAGTATAAAAGAGATGTTTTTATGATTACATGCAAAGGCTGAAGAAAATAATAGTCAAGAACTTGCATAATTTAGAAGAGGAGTAAATTTTGCATAAACATGTTGGTTCTACCTATTTATTGATTAATATCTTTTTTTTTTAAACAATATAAGATTGAAAAAAAGTGTACTATCGTCGTACTACTATTTTGATAGTCTTGTACTATATTTTTCAACGTACCCGAATCCAACCCTGATGTTGAGGTGGGGAGATCATTCTTGCTTTGGTTGAGGAGAGATGAACATGGATTTCTTGCTTTGAGAGTAGATTGAGTTGGTCGGTTGCAGAGTGCGAGCTAAGCGGAACGTTTTGTCCCCAACCTATGTAATAGTGTCTATAATGTTCTAATCGTTCTTAAACTAAAGTCGTTGTGAAGTGCTGAATAAACTTTGTACAAGATAACTGAATTGTGTGGGTTGTCTCCTCGCCCGCTACACCCACGCCCAGTTACCCAGTAACCATACATGATGTTGATCGGCCATCCCATCTGATGTCGTTCTACTGCTTCTTATCTTATATCTCCGACATATATATGTATATATTATATAAGCTTTCACGTCAATATGGTTGGTATGTATATTAAGAAAACAAAAATATTCTACAATTAAAAATGTTGTTTTTGTAAATATACACCTACGTTCCTATAGCCCTAGATAGCAAGATAATTATAACTAATTTAGCGGTACTCATAATACGTTTTTTTGGTTCTATTGAAAGTGGTTGGTATGCTATTTCATTATTTTGGAATTTGTGAAACGTTTTATGAAAAAAAATGTTTTTTTTTTGTAAATACGTTCATCTGGTTCTTATACCGCGAAATACAATATTGTAATCAAATATTTGTAACTAAATTACAGGGATAATGAGACTCTCCATCGAATGTCTCTAAGTTAGCAGCGATGCCTTGGACTTTGTTCTGTTACTCAAATTTCTGTGTATCCCTGCAATGGTCATGGACATGCGTTATCTCTTGCCATCAGGAGAACATTTATTTCCTCTAATAACATTAAAACTAGTTATAAGAGCTCCTCGTGCTATAAATTATAAACTGTGTCCATAGCAGGTTACCATTAAACAGATTGTCTGCTCGTATGCTACTTTTTAGAAAACAAGAATAATTACAATTATTAAAACTATTTTATTAATCTCTTGAATGAGGATAAATTATTGTTTTGTGTTCTGGGTGTTTTGTATGTATTTGCAAAAAAATCACGGACAGGTGCGAGCCAGACTCGTCCACCAAGGGTTCCGTACAAACTAGTAGGTATGATAAATAATCTAGGTTTCGAGTTTTGAAGTTTTTTTCGAGCTTTACCTGAAGTTCATTCCCCTATTGTTTTGTTTTCCCTGTTAAGCGGAAATAAACTAAATATATCTATATTTTGAACATACATACGTACATACATAACAGCCAGACACAACCAAATATTTATGGTCGTCATACAAATGTTCGTCCTGAGTGGGACTCGATCCCACGCTATACAGCTCTTGAAGCAGAAACATTACCAAATGTGCTAACAAATGTGTCAAAAAAGTATTTTTTTTTTATGGTTGACAAGTATCAGTTAAGTGACGGTGTGGTCGAAGATGGCAAAGCACTGCAAGCAAAGCCTGAATATAACTGGCTCTCAAGGGAGGCTACCGGAACACACCGTTTGGTGCTTGGCGGCAGATTTTCAACTCTCGTGTGGTAGCTAGCCAGCCGAGTACTAGAAAGTAACCTACCACCATGCTATGGTTTCCTCACGATGTAATCCTTCACCGGCAGCTCAAGCTCATTGGTTTTTTTATTTATGCACTCCACAGACGGGGTCCGTGACCTTTGTCAACTTGAATTACATTTTTTACATTAGTACAATTTAGAAAGAGGAAGTTTTGTCAAATTAATTTAATTTAGGTTTTAAGGGGTTCAAACCCACACCATTGGGCGTGTGAACCGCCCGCGCTAACCACTGAGCTATGATCGCTACGAAAGTAGGAAAATTGTCGCATAATTATTATATCGCGGGCCCCATGACATCTTGGCTGCATCAAGCTGTGCTTTAGACAGTACTACGAAATGATAACTGTACACGATGAAAAGAAATAATGTAATAATACGTATGTGTGTGTATGTATGTAATGTACTTTTGTGTTTATTCCGTAAAATATAATAATAAAAATAGACGTGTGGCACTCGGGGACTGCCGCGGTAAAGCTATTGCATAGCATTACAACCAATGCCACCTAGAGGCGAGTTGCTGAACTGAAGAGACAAGCGTGATATTTCAAAAAAGTCATTAAAAGTTCTGCTATTCATCGATAGATGGCAAAACTAAAAAGTATCACCGCTGTGCCGGTGGGAGTGGGGGATGTTAGGTTATTTTCGTTACGGAATTTCTGGATTCGGTCTCCACGCTCAAGGCCCGCGATGGAAGCTATGCAATAGCTTAATAAATACTTTTTATTGTCAATAAAGTTATTTTCTTTTGTTTAACATTTTGTACATATTTTAGTAAAGTGGTTGAATGATTGTGTTTTTATGCCGATAAGACTGTGAACTGCATTGTGTAATTATTGTAAATGCTATGTATTATAGCTTGTGTTGTATAAAAATATTAACTTCATTAAAATATTGATGGTATTGTTTAAATGGTTTTTTATTTTTTTTAATTTCTCGAAATATTTTTTGTATGGGACTGTTTTATTCTACTATGGAACTGACATAGTTTTGACACATTTTTGTTCTAGTTATACAGTATGACTGGTAAGACACCTACGATACACGAGGACGTGTTATTTGGTGATTTGGTTATAGGAAGAAAAAAATTACCTTAAAAATAAATATTAACTGAGGCTACGAGGTAAACTTAACCAAAAGTTATGTAATTAATTACGCAACGCATGAGCTGGACGTTGTGAGGACGCTCGCGCCGACGACGGGGAGACAAGCACGTACTTGTCGCGTGATCAAAACATCTTTATCGGGAGTGTATCTACGCTTCATTTATTTACAGGGAAATTGGGGCCAAAAATTAAGTACCTAATTTTATTTTATTACATAAATATAACGAGAATCGAGTACCAAGTACTCTCCTTCAGTATCGTAGGTGTCTCACCAGCCATGCTGTATATGTTTGATTATAATATGGCCTAAGCCATCTCAGTTTGGTTCGTCCATGAAGTCGTTTGCCATTCAGAGGGGACCTACTGTGTCGTGATTTTGCCCCAACTTGCGATGTACAACATAATTAAACGTTTGTAGAAGAAAAATTCTATGTTTTGTGAATTGTAAATTGTCTCCAAAATCAATTGCACACGTGCGAAGCCGGGGCGGATCGTAATCACTGAACAAGATTGGTAAAATCTTGCCACACACTACGCAATATTTATAGAAGTAGGTAGATAAAAATGCACGCAATATTTGCATCGATGCAAAATTCCTGATTTATCTGTTTTCTCTACACGTTTTGAAGAGTCCCTTCAGTCAGAGAACCAGAGGCGTCTCTAGCCCTTGTGGCGCCCGTGTGCAACCAGTACCCTGGCGCCCTCTAGTCTAGTAGGAGCGGGGTCCAAATGGAATACTAACAGTTAGTTATATTTTCAAACGGAAATTCGGATGCAAATGGTGCAATTTTATATGATGTCGGAAAGCAAAAAGTTTTTTAGGAAGGAAGGTAAAAGTAAAAGTTGTAATTCAAAAAAATCCTAGGTCCTATAGGTACGAGTATTTAACTTCGATATCACTATCTATCACTCGATGTTTTTTTTTTTTTCATGAATTTCGCTAGCTATTTTTGATGACCTCCGACCTCGAGCCATGTCGCAATAATTGTGCAAGCAAATAACCAAATCTTACCTTTTACATATTTTTTATCAAAAGAAAAGCCGATTTACTTCATATTTACATGTTTATTCAAAAGCAAATTGCATCAAGGCTTATTTCTCAAAACTACGGTGTAGCGGTAAAACAAAAATTGCGGTATGCATACACAAGCCTTTGAAAATGACCGCCGCACGTCCCTGGGAATTTCAATTTGAACTTTATAGCATTCTAGTACAGCCGAGTTCGCAATGATTGTCGGCGTGTTGTCAAACGAATCAAAATAAACAGGTGCCGATGCCGGCACGCGCCTTTGGTAGCGATGCGACATTACGCCAATTTAATCTTTAATTATCTGTTTTAAGGCTGATTTTACGTTGAAACAAAAGTTATTGTGTAAATTTAAATAGAGTAGGAAAAGGAGTAGCCTTGCTTTGCTACCGCGCGCCCGGCGTCGGCCATAACACGAGCGCAGGGTCTTTGAGAGCGCCGGCATCGACGCATATTTGGAGGTGTCGCATTAGAGGGCGCTCGGCGCCCCCTTAGACCCGGCGCCCGTGTGCGCCGCACACCCTGCACCATAGGTAAAGACGCCTCTGCAGAGAACAGTGAGTTGCTGTCCAAATAAGTGTTCCCAGATAGTTACAATGGTCTTCAAGTGGTCGGCTCCTTCTAGGCAAGCGTATCTACTCCATTGTAGACTGCATCATTACTGTGTTCCGGTTTGAAGGGTACTGCAGCTAGAAAAATTACTGGGCTGTTGAGACTAACCATTGAAAGTCTCAAAGTAATGAGCGCCAAAGCAGTGATGCCCTGCAGGCGTACCATGAGGTGTTAGAGCAGTTCAGTATAGGCCCTAAACTGAACCGTTTGGCAAATTCGTACCATGAGGTCCTTATAGCAGGACAGTTTAGGTCGCCGCCATCTTTGTCCGCCGAAACATAAACATTATCGCAAACTTGTCAGAAAACGGCATTTCGTTCATTCAATTCGTACCATGAGGTGTTATTTGACGTTAGTTGCACCTAAACTGTACCGCCGAGTTGTCAAAATAACGATTCAATAAAAAGTTAATAAATATCGATCGTTTGGTATGCTTTTATTTAATTTGTGAATTTTCTTGATATTATATCTTTAATAGCCCCATGCCCATGGGAGTTTAAACGTGATGCTGCTTCCTCCCAAAAGCGGCGGGTGTGCTGCCTCAACTGTGGGCGCTTATTGAACCCTAAAGCAATTACTTGATTTCTATGGAGTAATTCCCACAGCTGCTCTAACTGAGCGTAATTTACCCTTCATAAGCGTTCTGAGGGCTGTCTGTAAGAACAATTTTGATTTACAATAACAACAAACTATTCGAAAAAAAACTCATGAAATACAAAGGTACATAAGTAATATAAAACTATAAATATACTAACGACATTATTATTGACAATGCCAATAATATAAATTTGTAACCACAAAACAGTTTTGTTTGGTTTATTTCGACCTTTGAGTTATATTATATTATTAGAAATCTAAATTTTTGAGTTTTGGCGGGAACGCGGAAAGAGTCGTGTCGCCCCGTTGTATTTTTTTTTTTCAAAACTTGTGTTTTGACGAGTGTTTATGCATAAAAATGGTGGTGTTTTATTCATAAAGTGCTGAATCACAAGCGCTAGTGTGGGAAAATGATATAATGTGGTGAAACATGACTTTTCGTGTTGCTTCCAAAACTCCATCGAAGCTTTATAGTAAAGTCACCACTACTTTACTAAAGCATGACTGGACTTGACTGACGCGGACTATACTTGACCAAGACTGGACTTTGACTATAACTTTAGCTACGAGGACACTTATTTAAACTTGAAAATATATAAATATTTGACACTGGCAAATGCTAAAACGCAACGCCAAAACCAAAGAAAAAAAATCTGAACAACCTTTTTGCTGTCATTCGCAGATGAATAATGAAAAAAAAAGTATTTATTAGGTGTGTTCCGAAACAAAGAGTCGTAATTGTTTCTCTGTTTAGAATAAAGTTTTTTTTTGGAATTTAAGTAAATGATAGGGTAATCGTAAAAATAAAACATGTTAATAATTATGCTGTAGTGCAATATAGTATTAAGTAATATTTCACCTTAAAATATCATATCATTATAAAACATTAAGAAAATCGATACTTCCCGACAATCACAATTTCGGAACAGATTTTTCACACGAGATACAATTATACTTTTGTATAGCGTTGTCCTTTTCTTCGGTAGCGGGACAGTATTGGAGCCAGAGACAAGTATCGTTCGTTCTTTGAAGAGCTAGCGATGCAGTTGCGATCCAATTTTAACATGCTCATGGTATGAAATAAAGCGGGACAGTTTAGGTACCTAAACTGAACTGCCCCGCAATTGGATGGAAACGTAAAACCTCATGGTACGCCTGCAGGACTTTCTTTTGCTATTCAAAATTATTACCATCAGGAGAGCGTCTCGTTCGTTTCGTTGCTTTCACGTGAAAAAAGACGAGATGGCGGTAAAATGCGATATTAGCAACTATCTAACTAACAAAAAATCATTAACAATTTTCGTGTCAACGAATTCAATGTACAATTGTACTGTACCTACATGTACTTAAAGGTATCTTGGGAATTGATTTGCAGTTGTCATTCTGACGCGACATTTACCGTCACGACATGAGTAACGATTTCGATATCCGCGTTTTTTTTATAATAATAAAGATGTACACAATGATCTAGTTCTTATTAAATACCTACTCATTATGAATCACAAATTTAAAAGTCCTTCGGATTTCAATGCTTCAAGTCCTCATTTTAACGATCATCATAACGATTAATTCTTTAGCTATCGAGTGATGTAATTTTTTTATTATGTAGCTGGCAGGCTAGGTGTTTGACGACAGCTCACCTGATGGTAAGTGACGGGGTGGTCGATGATGGGTAAGCACACCTAGCCTGGAATGGAACTGGCTCTCAAGTGAGGCTGCCGGAATATACCGTTAGATGCTTGGCGGCAGATTTTCTACTTGAGGGTGGTAGCTAGCCAGCCGAGTACTAGAAAGTACCCTACCACCATGTTATCGATGCTCACGATGTTTTCCTTCACCGGCAGCTCAAGCTCATTGTTGGGGTTTGAACCCACTCACTGAGCTATCATCGCTACAGAATTTTGAACAGAAATTACATTTTGGATGTTGATGATAGATATTGGAGCTGCCACACCAACCTGTATCCCCTGATTTTGTGAACCGTGGAAGCAATTTAAAGACTAATCTTTCATCTTAGAAATACCAGTACCTACCGATAAACGGATTATGCCCAGTGCGCCCCGCGGTGTTACCCGCTATGTACATGTTTTATTACGGGACAAAAAGTAGTCTATGTGTTAATCCAGGGTCTCAGCTACCTCCATCCAAATCCGTTCAGTAGTTTTTGCGTGAACGAGTAACAAACATCCATCTATAAATTCATACTCACAAACTTTCGCATTTATAATATTAGTAGGATAATCATCTTGAAATATACATACCTACTACTACTATACCAAATTTCAAATCAATTTGAGCTATGAAAATTAGTAAGACCTTTTTGTAAGATAAGATAAGATAACCTTTATTGTTTCATTCTTCTTGTCAAGTAGGAAATGAGCTAATTTGGGAGTTTTGGCGGGAACGCGGGAAGAGTCGTGCCGTTGTATTTTTTTTCCAAAACTAGTGTTTTGTCGAGAGTTTATGCATAAAAATGGTGGTGTTTTATTCATAAAGTGCCGAATTACAAGCGCGAGTGTGGGAAAATGATATAATGTGGTGAAACATGAGTTTTCGTGTTGCTTCCAAAACTCCATCGAAGCTTTATAGTAAAGTTGCCACTACTTTACTAAAGCATGACTGGACTTGACTGACACGGATTGTACTTGACCAAGACTGGACTTTGATTATTACTTTAGCTACGAGGACACTTATTAAACTTTTGAAACTTGAAAATATAAAAATTCTTGACACTGGCAAATGCTAAAACGCGACGCCAAAACCAAAGAAAAAAAAAATGAGCTAATGATCAAACGCCAGAACAGATCCTCATAAATTATAGCTAAAAACAATCTCGATCACTTCAACTTTCAAACAAAAAAAGCTGCATCATAATCGATCGATCCACTATGCTACAGACAGACACAAACACCTACTTACAGACACGTCAAACTTATAACACACCTCTTTTTGCGTGGGGGGTTAAAAACATTGTAGGTAAAAATAATGTAGCTCCTTTATACAGAATATTAATATTTAATTGGCTATAGATAAATGAGTCATAAGATATCTGCAATTAATCAACATAAAACCACGTCATTTCAAGGTTTTGTAGATAAACAAATAAACAGCCGCAATTTACAAGCGCTACAGTGCAGACGTGCCCTGAATATAATTTTAAAAGTTTAAAAATGGCAGCAACAATGGCCCAAGCACCAAATAATCCTACATTTGTGTTCGGAGGGAAATCTCGTACGGAGTTTATATACCAGGATGAACAGGTGAGTGACACTTTTAATCACTGTATCGGGTGATGCAACTTACCTATATCCTTATATGTCTTTTTGCTTCTATTTTCATTGTAAGCCTAGTTGATGTAGCGATGATAGCTGTGGTTAGCGCGGTAGGTTCGCATGCCGAAGGGCGCGGGTTCAAACCCCAACAATGAGCTTGAGCTACCGGTGAAGGAAAACATCGTGAGGAAACCATAGCATGGTGGTAGGGTACTTTCTAGTACTCGGCTGGCTAGCTAGATAAGATAAGATAAAGATAAAGATAAATTTATTAACAGAAAGAGTTAGGCACATACACAAAGAAAAGAAAACAGTGAAGTTAATACAAACATAATGGACAATGATTAGTGAATAAGTGTTGGACGTTACAATTTTTGTTTCGGTGTATACACTGGTTATCGTTGGACCCCAAACTAAGCACAAGGCTTGTATCTTGGGGACCGAGTGCATTTTACAAAGAAAGATAATTCTGGGTTAACATTTTATTTTGGTTTACTTTCAAGAAAGATTTCAATTCAGCACTTGAAGAGTGTGATAGCGTATGGCATTACAAAAAACACTAAACATTGTACAGACTAATTATAAGACTTTCAGTCTCGCTAAAGTTTAAGGCAAGCAACCAGTCTCTTACGTTTCTCCTAAAGACAAAATTGACTAGATATGGGTTTTGAGGGATTTTCTTACTAATATTATTGTAAACGCAAGGAAGAGAGTAGGCTGGACTGCGTCGGGCGATTAAAGAATGAGCTCGTGGGACCGGTAATCGGCAGGAAAAGGCGCGCTTGTTTTTTAGAAAAACATAGTCTGGATGAGTCAATAATCTTTTGTGCATTGTGAGAGCAGCTTTGTAAATAAATAGTTGTCGAACTCGTAACACTTTAAACTCGGCGTAGATTAAGTCAGCTACCACCCTCAAGTTTGTAAATCTGCCGCCAAGCATCTAACGGTGTGTTCCGGCTGCCGCACTTGAGAGCCAGTTCAATTCCAGGCTAGGTGTGCTTTACCATCTTCGACCACACCTTCACTTAACATCAGGTTAGCTGTGGTCAAGCCTGTCAACCATAAAAAAAAAAAAAGTTGAATGTCAATACCGTTTTTACCATAAGAGCACACGGGGCCCATGCCAGGGCCCCCATCCTCACGAGGGCCCCGAAATATTCGCTTACATTATATTTTTTTAAAAGCGGGACAGAGCGGCCTGAACCGCGCGAGACATTTAATTTTGATTTAAAAATCGGGACGTCTGGTAACGCTGGTCGTTGCTGATGTTGGTTTTTGTTTTATATTTATGTACATATACATGTATAAATGTATTATAAATATATATTTCGTTTTATTTACATACATTATTATTATTTAAAATGCATACTAAATTATTTTTTAACTTGTTAGTGTTACAACATCTCCCGTCTGTTCTAAAGAAGTATCGTGTTTTCCATTCTTGGTTGCCTGGAAGAGATCGCTCTTAGAGATAAGACCGCCACTTGTGGCACTAGCTCATAGGATTCTTTTGTTCTCTGTACCTATCATAATAATATATTTTCAGTGCGTAGTGTTTGAGGAAGAATTAGAAGACAAAGCGGCTCCCAGTCATTTCCTGGTCGTGCCCAGGAAAACCATACCTAGATTAGCAGATGCTACTGAGGAGGACGAAAAAATACTTGGTAACTATTACCTCAGTATCCAGGTCGGACTTTATGACATGTTCTGAAACGCTGGCATATAAATTTATGGCGTCCAAAAAACTATAGAAAAATGCACTTATTAGAGTGCATCTTAAATCTACACTGGAATTTTAAAATAGAAAATTATGTTTCCGTGATTTTGCTCCTGACATTTTTTTGGCACTGTACTAATAACTTATTTTTCCACTTTCTTTTAGGACACTTGCTTCTAACAGCAAAGCAGCTAGCCGTGTCGCGTGGGCTGGCCGGCTACCATGTGACTGTGGACGAGAGCCACGTTGCGAACAAATTCCTTTGCTTGCATGTCTTCGGACGAGCATTACATCACATGTTGTGGCCAGTAGGGCCGGGGAGTAGGCTTTGAGTGGACAGGGGAAAAAACTGTTTTTTTTTAAATAAGTTATGGGTTCGTACACACGAACAGTAAGCATATTATTATTTAAGGTAAAGTATAGTGTAAATTAAATGATAAGGTATTAAATGTACATGACCTTTGTCAAGTTGAATTAATTTTTTTACAATTATACAATATAGGAAGAGGAAAGTTAGTTAAATTAATCTAACCTTAAAATAGGTACTTTTGTGTTGTGTGTGTTTATTTGTAACATTTATTTTTATCTAGTTTTGGCATTGCACTTTGTGCATTTCTCCAGAGTCAAGTATTTAAATATTTTAATTTCTTATCAATTGAATCAATTTTATAATGCACAGCGATTCTGTATAATGTATTGTATGATAAATATTATTATTTTACTTTATAAATAGTTTTATGTTATTTTTAGTATAAACCAACACTGCTTGTATTAAAATTTATTACAATAAACGAAAAAATTGCATTTTTAATTTCCTAGATTTCCAATATCTTACTAGCATAGGCAGACAGATGGATATTTAAGGCTCCACTCAATAATTGTATAGAAAGTAAAATCAAACCAGTACTAAAACAATAACTTTTAATTCCAAGTTTTATAATTATATTAACCAGGAGGCCACTTCAACTGTCGGCCGCCGAGGATGTGTATGTGGAGATGGTAGACACTCTGAGCTCCGTCCTTGCCATCATTGATGACGAGCCGGAAGCCAGATTTATCGAGACCTTCCTGGTGAGCTACCTTACGGGCTGCAACTAGAAGGTGCCCTGGAAAATAGACAATACTTTATTTGTGACAAACAAATTTCTATTACATTAGATTCCATCCATAAATAATGTCACACAAACTTCATGTTTTTTTTGCCTCTACCCTGTCCTTTCTACAGCTGGTCACATTTCTGAGACCCCCCTTCCTAGTGTGATGTCACATATTTTGCAATTTTACGTTGGAGAAAAATAATTATATTACCCTGCATTTTTTTTTTTTTTTAATGTTTGACAGGCCAGGTGTTTGATCACAGCTCACCTGATGTTAAGTGAAGGTGTGGTCGAAGATGGTAAAGCACACCTAGCCTGGAATGGAACTGGCTCTCAAGTGAGGCTGCCGGAACACACCGTTAGATGCTTGGCGGCAGATTTTCAACTTGAGGGTGGTAGCTAGCCAGCCGAGTACTAGAAAGTACCCTACCACCATGCTATGGTTTCCTCACGATGTTTTCCTGCATGTTCCGCCTACAGTTTAAAACTAAAAAGACGACCAGTGACTATGCTTCCACCAAACCAATGTATTTTGTGCCTATCCTTCTGTGCATTTTAAATAAACCTGCACAATTAGCAAAATGTTTTTACCAAGTAACTGCTCATCCGCATCATCAGCTTTGGAGAGTTGCGAGATATGCTTCCTTGGGATCACCAGGATGTGTGTCGGAGCTTGTGGATTCACATCGTGGAATGCTACACACTAAAACAATTATATTGATATCATTAATACCAACCAAAACAGATGACATATGTTTTACCAATACTAGTTGAAGTACATACATAGCATGTTACTAGTACCAAATAAAGCGCAAAACAGCTAAATTCTATTTGTAAATTAGAAAGTAATGTAGAGGTTTATATTTATAAATTTTTGGAACTCCAAAAGAATAAATAATTATGTATTATAAGTATGTATTTACAAAAAAAAAGTATTTATGTATTCTATCAGTTATCTGACTTCCATCACACAAGCTCTGCTTAGTTTGGGGCCAGATGGCGCTGTGTGTATAGTCCTACGATATTTATTTATTTAAATAAATTAAAATTTTTGAAAAGATTTTTTTTATTGTATGCTTTATGACTGCATTTTCAGGTTGAGCATCTGTGCTGTGTTTAGTTTTTTTATTACTTAGATTATACTGTAAGACAATATTCCAATGCTATAAAAGTTTATTCTGTATAAAACTCAGAAAAAAATACATAAGTCACGGAATAATCGAGAACAGCTGAGATAAACACCGGCCGGTAAGTTTCAGAGAAAATATTCGTTTTGAGTTTACCTGGTCATCTTCATAGACGAATTTAGCAGGAATTTCCTTCCTTAAAATCTTTCCAAAAATGGTATCACCACCAGGGGCAGCAGATTGAGCTAGTTCCACTTCTCCGCCAGCCATTTTTCGGTGTGGTTTTATTTTTTTCCATGAGAAAATTCAAGCACATCGATTTTCAAGTAATTGTCACATTTGACATTAATTTTTTCATAATATTTAGCATCGCGCGTTGTGGATTCTTCCGTTTAAAAATTCTACTAACGTGCTTAGCGTGCTTTACTTAAAATTATCATGTTTTTGCTGTTTGTCTTTATATACATCTCCACTGATCTTTATAAGGATTGTAAAGTTTTTTCGATTAAATAGATCTTTGTTTGTAACTGCTTAATGAAGTATCACAGAGAAATCACCTAGTTCCTCTTCTAATCCAAGAGTCAGAGCAAAAATATAAGTTCATAATACAAAGATTTCAACCATAAAGCGTTTTGAACATAAACAGTAACGTTTCATATGATTAATGTAATAATGGATTATAGTAATGATCCTGATGGATCCGATCATTTTGATCCATATACGATAATTTAACGGCTCTGATATTATGAAAGCTGTCTGGCTTCAAGCTGTGAACATTGGTTGGCTAAACTGTGGTTAGTTTTCGACTGAAAGACTAGTATCCATGACTAAGAATAAATTAAATTTTTAAAAAAATCTGTTAGTTTAGTTGTTAGGGAGGCAGTATGGCTTTACAGCTTTAGTCTGCCCGATGGAGCTAGTTCTTAAAAAAAAAAAGTTGTTATTTTAATTGATAGTTCTGCAGGCAGTATGGCTTTACAGCTTTAGCCTGCCCAATGGGACAAATAAATTAAAAAAAAAATGATAGTTCTGCCCGATGGGTCATGGGGCAAATGAATAAAAAAAAAAAAGTTGATAGTTGATAGTTTTGCGTTTGATGTTTGTGTTCTCGTGTTTAGGGTTTATCTTATCTTTTACAAGAAAGAAATATTAAATAGTACTTTTCAATTCACAATTTCGTTGGAAAATTACATAAAATTAACTCAATTTAATAAAATGTCCGAAAATCTAGTAATGCATGAAATTTTTACTGAATTCCAAAATCATCTCGACTCCGAACAAGAAGCTCGTGAGGTATATTAAATTAAATGTAAAATACCTAAGTAAATATTCCTTCCTACCACATGCAAATAGTCGTATTTTCGTAGAATTCACTACAAAACTGCAATAACATAACGATGTGATTTCAGGATGTAAGACTAATTTGCAGAGACACCGATCGGCTTTCCCGCGAATTATGTACTATATTGCAAATCATTCATTACAGCGAAGAATCCAGTAAGTAACCAGCCTAAACTTAAATTATTATTTAAATTTCTAACCTGTAAATAATTATATCTAAACGTGAGAATGTAGTAAGAGCTAACTTCTGACCATCCTGTTGAGTCGAAAGCAATGTGTGACTGCTACAAATACTGATCCAACCTATCAAATGTGTATTGTTCAAAAAGAGTATTTCTCAGTATGTTCCACTGTTAAATGTCTAAATTAAGCCAAAGTGAATAAAGCCTTATTATTTTCTTTTTATTATTTCAGAGTACCTAAATAATATTAATTTGGGTTCTAGATTATATGCAGTTAACATATTGTTAAATTCTTGATACATAAACTATCATAAAATAAAATAACATATTTTGTTTTTGTCAGCCCCGTTTGCTCATTGGTAGTAAACCTGCCTTGAGAGCTGGAGGTTGTGGGTTCTATTCCCACTTAGGGCAAACATTTTGTGAATAAACGAATGTTTGTTCTGTGTCTGGGTGTTCTGTATGTATTATAAGTATGTATTTACAAAAAAAAAGTATTTATGTATTCTATCAGTTATCTGACTTCCATCACACAAGCTCTGCTTAGTTAGGGGTCAGATGACGCTGTGTGTATTTATTTATTTAGTTATTGGAATAAGTTAGTCTGGAATGTTAATTTTTACTTTATTTCTTAATATGCAAAAATGATAAAACAAAGTGCAAATATTGTATAATTTTATGTATTAGGTATATAATAATTGTATAAGTTTCATATAATTTTATTTTTTTGACATTTAGATTTACCTTATATTGTCATTTGTAAAATTTTTGATTTTGTATAACCTTTTTGCTTTTATAAACCTAAATTATTTTGACATCTGATTCTGAAAAAATGTTTTACATTAGATTGGATAATTATTATTTAATTGTCAGATAAATATTATTGGTTGTTATAGTCGTTTTTATTTTTATTTTTAATAAATGTAAATATATTACTTATCACTGAAAATAACTAGTTATCTGTTTGTCAGTTGGCCCTGCGTGCCTGAAAGCCAGAGAGTTGTTTATAAAAGCTAATGAAGGTTACCAGAAGCTCAAGGATGCAATCCCTAAGGAAAAATATTTTAAGTAAGTAGTTTTCTAAATTACACTTAACGACTTTTTTTTAAGTTTTTTTTTATAGTTACAGGCTAGGTGTTTGACAACAGCTCACCTGATGTTAAGTGACGGTGTGGTCGAAGATGGTAAAGCACACCTAGCCTGGAATGGAACTGGCACTCCAGTGACACTGCCGGAACACCATTAGATACTTAGAGACAGATTTTCAACTTGAAGGTGGTAGCTATACAGCCGAGTTAAAACTAGTTACTATTCATGGCAAAATTATATTCATTAATACTTCTTGTATATTTTTAAAGGCAACTGCATTTTGACCAGAAAATGGCTTAAAACACCTACAGAGAGTGGTGTCATCTAGACTCTCGGCTTGATGCAAAAAAACACCCTGAAAATGGCTCAAAACACTCACAGAGAGTGGTTTTGTTGCTCAAAGGTCTGGCTACCGCTGGAATCAACATTTACAGATGTTATCTCTTAGAGTGTTACATTCATAACTTTTACATACAAAAAATAAGATGACATTTTGTCCCCAGATTCTACGATCACTGGCGCAACATGACTCAGCGCTACTGCTTCCTGATATCGCTCACCATCTGGCTAGAAGCCGGTTTCATGGTCAGACATGAGACTGTGGCTGAAATACTTGGCAGTAAGTAAATTAGTTACAGACTCCAATTTTATTAACCATAGCATGTTCATACATTGTGCCAGTGTCCAAGTTTTCACTTTTGTTTCAACTTTTATACTTAATGTCTTTGTCCTTTTAAGCTATTGCATAGCTTCTATCGCGGGCCTTGAGCGTGGAAACCGAATCCAGAAATTCCGTAACGAAAATAACCTAACAACCCCCACTCCCACCGGCCATCTATCGATGAATAGCAGAACTTTTAATGCAATGCTTTACCGCGGCAGTCCCCGAGTGCCACACGTCTTTTTTTTGTTAATTTTTGGCATTGCATTTTGTGCAATTTGCCAGTGTTAATTATTTCGATATTGTCATAGTTTATAGGTTAAGATTTATTCATAAATTAAGTTTTAGGTAAGTATAAAACTTGCTATTGATATTTGTTATGGATTTTTTATTGCTGTGTCTCACGCTAGGACCGTTTACTTAACCTATACGAATTTTTAACACCCGAGGGGGTGTTATAAGTTTGACTTATCTGTGTCTGTCTGTGGTATCGTAGCCCCCGAACGGATGGACCGATTTTGATTTTGTTTGAAAGAGGTGAATTAGTCGGGAGTGTTCTTAGCTATGTTTGATGAAAATCGGTCCAAGATGGCCGCCGCCACAAAATGGCGGATTACATATTTTTTCACAGCTCTCTCAATATGGGTATCAAATGAATACTATACACTTCTTGTCGGGGGTTTTTCAATTTTTAATTTATCTTGTCTTTCCAGTTGACGCGTCAGAAGAAGATGGAGGATTTCATTTGGATTTAGAAGATTATCTTATAGGAATCCTGATGCTTTGCACAGAGCTGGTAAGTGTAAAGTTAAATACTAGAGACGAACACTCGATGCCCGAGCTGCAATAGAAGTGTTAGAAGGAGACGCCGATATAGTGCGCTCTAAATAAATAATAAATAAATAAATATCGTGGGACTATACACACAGCGCCATCTGACCCGAAACTAAGCAAAGCTTGTGTGATGGAAGTCAGATAACTGATAGAATACATAAATACTTTTTTTGTTGTAAATACATACTTATGATACATACAGAACACCCAGACACAGAACAAACATGATTGCGTTTATTCACAAAATGTTTGCCCTGAGTGGGAATCGAACCGACGCCCTACAGCTCTTAAGGCAGATATACTACCAATGAGCCAACGGGGCTGTCTCTGCTCTGTCGCACTTGCAGATCTTATTGCGAACATAGTGATGCTCACTCATATTGATGTTAATATGATTTCTTGGTTGTAGACTCCTACCCTGTTTTATTACTGCAAAGTTGTGTTGCTGAAAAAAAATCATTTTTAGCCTCGGTTACACAGTCATATATATATATATATATATATTTTATACTCCTCGGAAAAAAAAAACGATTTCACCCGATATTTTTACATTCCTATACATGCACCTATGCTAATCAATATAATTAAAAAATATTGTATATTATAACTAACCAGTGAGTATTTAATCTTAATTTGTGTTGTGTATATGAATAAATGGCGTCCTGTATGTGCCTAAATTTACTACAGTAAAGAATATGCTTTTAGAGTTTTGGCGGGAACGTGGGAAAAAAAATCATGTCGCCCCATTATATATATTTTTCCGAAACATTTCGAGTGTTTATGTATAAAAATAGTGGTGTTTTAATTTAAAAAGTTCAGAATGTGGGAGAGTGATTATAATGTGATGTGATGTTTTCGTGTTGCTTCCAAATCCAGCGAAGCTTGTAGTAAAATCGCCACTGCTTTAATAAGGCATGACTGGACTCGGCCATGACTTGCTTTGTGTGACTTAAACTTCACGTTTCACATAGATACCACTACAAATACGTTGCCAAAATATCGAAGTACTTGACACTGGCAAATGTACAAAGTGCGACGCCAAAAGCAAAGAAAAAGAATATGGAAATACACGTGCAATGCGAGTGTGGAACTTTATTTATTACTTAATTTAGTATTAACCTGTGTACTTTCTATGCTTAAACGGAGGCTAATCGGCCACCAGGCGGCCTAGAAGACGGTGGAAAGATGAGCTCGATACTCTTGAAAAAGATTGGACCTCAATGTGGAAGGGGAGCCCAGGACAGGATGAAATGCTTTTCCGTCATGGAAAAATAGGGTGTGGTATATGTGTGACACAGAAGCGATACACGAAAGTAAATGTGCCGTTAAGGTGGTTCGATTTCCATACAAATAAATTTTTGCCATTGATGAACAAATGGAGCATAATTTTACAGTGAAATCACAGCTACTGGCATTAATTTTGGTCTTTATTTGCGGTAAATCACAATTGCTCAAATAAAACAGTAGATTATTAGCATAATCTACTCAAAAATCATAAATTATTCATCAATTCGATTTTATGCTGATAATCTACTGTTTTATTCAAGCAATTGTGATTTACGGCAAATAAAGACCAAAATAAATGCCAGTAGCTGTGATTTCACTGTAAAATTATGCTCCATTTGTTCATAAATGGCAAAAAATCACCTTAAGTATAAAAAAGATAAGCTTTCCTGAAAAAAAAAAACAGAAAGTGTTTGAATAATTTTGAATGAATGTCTTATCGTAGGTTAAGATTTTCGTTTCCCTTATAGTATTTTTTTTCCACTAAATAATTTTTATTTTAACCTCCACACTGTGTTTAATAATAAACATCGTGAGAAGTTGTTTAATAACAACTCTCTAAGCGATTAGAATTATTTGGAGCGAGGCGCTATGCCAGCGGCCCAGAGCGTCGCTCCGGGAAATGCACAAAACACCCCAAGCGGGACGTCTGTCGCTACTTTGAATAAGAAAATTACACCGCACCATTGCTACATACTCTACATTCGAATACTCATACATTTTCGCAATAATCAAAATTTGTGCAAACAATCGCGCGCGACGTCAAGCCCGTGACGTGGTCAACTGGTAAAAAATTTCGAACGAGACCAATACGCGAGCGCCGTCAAAGGAAAACCAATTCGCAAGCGGGCTTTTTTCAGCCAACGCCTGGTTCCTAAGGGCAATCAGCATCTTGCAGCACTGTATATCGCATCTTCGCTTAACATCAGGCGGGATAGCCGTCAAACGCAAGCATATCTACAATAAAAAAAAAAAAAAAAAGTCTTACCCATGGCCAATAAAAAATAGTTGCCCGATCCCTCCCCTGTTTCGAGAAACAAACGAAATTTGATCAATCAATAAAGAAAGAGTTAATCAATCAATCAATTTGGGAGTCTTATCATACTAGAAACTGTTTTTTTTGTTATTTTTTTGAAATTTTCGCATTGCAGCATTGCCATTTCGTGTTCCCCCATTAATGATGTGACTAATCTATATCTATAAAAAAAGAAACTGACAGACTGATCGATCGACGCATAGTTGAAACCGCTGGGTCTAGAAACATGAAATTTTGCACAAAAGTTCTTTGGGTGTGCGATAAGAAAGGATTTTTTTTTAATTCCACCCTTAAAGGTGCAAAATGAGGGTTGTAAAATAGTATCTACATTGCACTCGTGCGACGCCGGGGCGAGTTGCTAGTTATATACATATATATATCAGAGTTTACATATATATATATCTGGGTAGTCTTATCGGACTAGGTTTTGTGTCGTGGGCTCTTAGACCAATAGCAGCAAACAGAGAGGCATGGAAAAGGGGAAGAGACGTCTTTCTCAACAGCGGAACAAGCTAGGTTAAAATAATAATTTCCATAGTAAGAATCTGTTTTATTGTTGGCAGTCCCGGTTCGCAGTAAACTCGGCGTCTCGTGGCGAGTATTGTCGCACCATCCAGATATCCAAGTTTGTTATAGAGATCAACGCGGGATTCAGGTACTTTCCACCATCACACACATACAAAAAACAAAACATCCACATCTACATCATACACACACAATGTCACACACAAACTCCTGCACTTTCCTCATTACAAAGTTATCGCGTGCTTCAGAAGCAAGCTAAGGTCTTGGCTTCAAGAGACCTTGTTTTATGACTTTGACGATTATTTAAAAATAAATGATTACAAATACAAATATTTTATTGATTATTTAATTACTAGTAAATGATTGTAATTTTTGTTGACATTTGCAATTATATTGACGTATTTAATATATTTTGACACTTTATCATATTAAGAATTATTTAATGTTATTTTTAAATATATATGGGAAAATCACCTGTATCTTTGGTGTTATCAATAAATATATTTGCTATAAAGATACGTTCTAAATTGATTGATGCTTCATTTCTATGAAATTTGAGCCAACGAAAAAAAATAGACCAAAACACGCAGAGAGAGTGGAGTAATCATATTTAAAAAAATATAAATAGGCTTACGTTTGAACGTCATCTCACCTGATGTTAAGTGATGATGCGGTCTAAGATGGAGCACGCTTGTCTAGAAGATACCGATTCACTCTCGACTTGAAGACAGTCAGATTATATCCAATGGGGAACACCCAGGCAGCGCATTCCACTGCACCGCACAATGAACGTGGAATCAAATCGTTTCGTTCTAAGCTTTTGGAAAGTCGACCATGAAACCATTTCGCTTTTTCGAGCACGCATAACTAAAAAAAAATCTCGATTTTTATACATATATAATATGTAATAGTATTGTATTATTTGTTGTTTTTTTTATTTAAAAAGTAATGAGACAAACGAGACGCTCTCCTGATGGTAAGGGATAACGCCTGTCCATGACCATCGCAGCGATACACAGAACTTTAAGTAACGAAACAAAATCCAGGGCATCACTGCTTTGGCGCTCATTACTTTGAGACTTTTGATAGAGTTAGTGTCAACAGCCCAGTAATTTCGCTAGCTGCAGTACCCTTCAAACCGGAACACAGTAATGCTTACACACTACTGCTTAGCGGCAGAATAACTGATACTGCGGTGGTACCTACCTAGACGACCTCCTCTTATACATATAACACTCGCAAAACAATATAATGCGCAGACACGACCTTTCCGGTTTCCCGCAAAAACCCAACTCCCAATCCATATTTTGTATTTTTTTTTTCATTTTGGCATTCTGCCAGTGTCAAGTTCAATTGTCAGTTTTTAAGTTTTTACCTCGTTGACGTATCAATAGTTCGTTTTTATCCATGATTAAAAGACGCCTGTTATAAGCCATATTGTTAAATTTCAGGTTATGACGTAAATATTATCTTAAAAGTCATAGTCAGTTTAACGAAGTCATGGTTAAATCCAAGTCATGTGTCCGTTAGCGGATGGACAGTGGTGATTAAAAAAAACCATAGAGTAAACAAAGCTAAACTCGTTCTTTCTTTTCAGATTATTAAATTTAAAGAACGACAACCTACGTAAACGCTATGACGCGTTAAAGTATGACGTTAAAAAGATTGAAGACATTGTCTATGACCTCAGTCTCAGAGGGTTATTTGAGAATGAAACTGAACAAGATGCGGATAACAATGAGATAACAGATGCAGGTGATATCAAGAAAACGGATCACGTTACGGGTGATAGGGAGACAACGGATCCAGTTGGTTGTGATAGCGAGAAAACGGATCAAGTTACGGGTGATAGGGAGACAACGGATCCAGTTGGTTGTGATAGCGAGAAAACGGATCAAGTTACGGATGATAGCGAGGAAAAGGATCAAGTTGCAGATGATGGGGAGAAACTGAGTCAAAAGACTAACATGTAACAAAAGACTGATATTTAAGTACCTAATAAAACAAATGTATAAGCAATAATTACTATCGAAATAACGCTAGAGTACAATTTTAATAATAGTATATAGCTAAGTATAATTTTGCACGTTCAGTCTACCATAGAATAATTATTATTGAAGGTTTATTGTTCACACATTAGAATTTATTAATAACACATGTTTATCGAATTGAGTATTTTATTTCTTACTGGCTGCTCCGATAGATGTCCTATCTAATTTGGTGGGCCGCTTTTTCCCTAAAATCTATATTTTTTTATGGTTGACAGGCTAGTTGTTTGACCGCAGCTCACTTGATGTTAAGTGAAGGTGTGGTCGAAGATGGTAAAGCACACCTAGCCTGGAATGGAACTGGCTCTCAAGTGAGGCTGCCGGAACACACCGTTAGGTGCTTGGCGGCAGATTTTCAACTTGAGGGTGGCAGCTAGCCAGCCGAGTATTAAGGTATCGAAAAAATAGCTAGCTCGTTCCAGTCGTTCTCAAGTGTTGCGATTATCAGAGAACAGATATATTGATTTGATTGGTTTGATGGTCGGCCAAACGGTTAGCAGCTGGCCTGCCTAGACGAGAATAACGACAACGGGGTTTGGACGGGAACGCAAAAAGAGTCTAGTCGCCCCGTTGTATTTTTTCCCAAAACTAGTGTTTTGTCGAGTGTTTACGCATAAAAATGGCGGTGTTTTCATAGTGCCGAATTACAAGCGCGAGTGTGGGAAAATGATATACCTAATGTGGTGAAATATGACTTCGTGTTGCTTCTAAAACTCCATCGAAGCTTTATAGTAAAGCCGCCACTACTTTACTAAAGCATGACTGGACTTGCTCAAGACTGGACTTTGACTATAACTACGAGGCAACTTATTTAACTTTTGAAACTTGAATATGTAAAACACTTGACACTGGCAAATGCTCAAAATGAGACGTCGTAATTAAAGAAAAAAATAGCGAGAACGTTGTTAGAAAATTCAGAGATGTAAGGAGTTTTGGCGGGAACGCGGGAAGAGTCGTGTCGCTCCGTTGTATTTTTTTCCAAAACTAGTGTTTTGTCGAGTGTTTCTGCATAAAAATGGTGGTGTTTTATTCATAAAGTGCTGAATTACAAGCGCGAGTGTGGGAAAATGATATAATGTGGTGAAACATGAGTTTTCGTGTTGCTTCCAAAACTCCATCGAAGCTTTGTAGTAAAGTTGCCACTACTTTACTAAAGCATGACTGGAATTAACTGACACGAACTGGACTTGACAAAGACGACTTTGACGATAACTATAGCTAAGATACAGCTGAAATAACACTTAAGACAAGGCAGTATGGCTCTATAGCTTTAGCCTGCCCGAAAGGGCAAATTATTAAAAAAAAAAAAATCAGAGATGTAAGAGTTTGACATAAGCTGTCCAAGTGGGCGGTTATCGCTAATCGAAGATCCATTTCTTTATTAACTTTTTTAAAAATAATGTTGACAGGCTAGGTGTTAGATTACAGCTTACGTTAAGTGACAGCGTGGTCAAAGATCGTAAAGCACACCTAGCCTGGAATGGAACTGGATCAAGTGAGGCTGCTGGAACACACCGTTAGATGCTTGGCGGCGGATTTTCAGCTTGAGGGTGGTAGCTAGCCAGCCGAGTACTAGAAAGTACCCTACCATCATGGTAGTCCTAAAGAGGTTTGTAGTATGTGCGCTAATGTATTCCCTCATGAATAGCGAAATATCAGCCATTGTCACGAGAGCCGTGGGCGGGCGTGCACGTGGTTGGTGCTATCACCAGATACGTTGATGACGTTGCCGTGCAGAGTACGAACTTACCTTCATTGTACGAACCGCTAAACAATGGAATTTGCTTGAGTGGGTGTTCCTTCAAGCCGCGAGTGAATCGATTTCTTCTAAGCAAGCGTGCACGCTCCGTAGACCGCATCTTCGTTTAACATCAGGCGAATTGGCGGACAAATAAAAGCATATTTGTACCTAACTTTAAAAAAGAGTTGTGTTACAGAGGTCATTTCATTGTGCTCATCATTATAATAAGCTTTACCTACTACACTTTTTTTTTAAAATCATGTTAGAAAAAAAAATGTTAAAAATTGCCTGAATGTATGGAACACTTTTAAGCGATATAAGTGTGCCCTTAGTAAAAGTTATTTACTATTGTGGCAACACTTGCACTTGTAGGTATCCCCTTATATATAGATTTATGTGGCGGGCACTATAGGGTTATGGGTAACCTAGTAACATAAAAAAAACTAGTTGAAATAAAACCAGAAATACGAGAAAATCAATCTTTACTTACCTACTATGTAGAACACTGTTTACAAAATTACAGTAGAAACTGAACACAATTAAAATTTGAAAAAAACATTATGGCCACAAAATCAACGTTTAAACAACTAACAAAAACAAGATAATGTCCGCTTGTAAGATTGACATGTGTCACTTACAAACTTGACGTGTATACATCTAACAAAATAAACACAATGACCTCTTACAAGATCAACATGTATTGTGTGTCACTTACAAACTTGACGTGTATACAACTAAAAAAAGAACACAATGGCCGCTTACTAATCAACATGTTGCGTCACTTACAAAATTTACGTGTATTCAATCAACAAAATGGCCGCTTATAAGATGAATATAATGAGCACTTACAAATTTATCGTGTAAAATCAAAATAATAGCCGTTTACGAGATCAATATGTGGGCCACTTACAAAACTAACGTGTAAGTAATTAATAAATACAACATAATTGGCTGCTTACAAGGTCAATAATGTTGTGTGCCACTTACAAAATTACGTGCAAGCAACATAGATGATCAACATAATGACCGCTTACTAGATCAATATATGGATCACTTACAAAACTAACGTGTAAGTAATTAACAAATACAACATAATTGGCTACTTACAAGGTCAATAATGTTGTGTGCCACTTACAAAATTACGTGCAAGCAACATAGATGATCAACATAATGACCGCTTACTTGATCAATGTGTGGATCACTTACAAAACTAATGTGTAAGTAATTAACAAATACAACATAATTGGCTTCTTACAAGATCAATAGTGTTGTGTGCCACTTACAAAATTACGTGCAAGCAACATAGATGATCAACATAATAACCGCTTACTAGATCAATATGTGTATCACTTACAAGATCAATAATGTTGTGTGCCACTTACAAAACTGACGTGCAAACAACATAGATAATCAACATAATGACCACTTACTAGATGATTATCTGGATCACTTACAAAACTAATGTGCAAGTAATTAACAAATTAATAAAATATAATTGGCTGCTTACAAGATCAATAATCTTGTGTGCCACTTGCAAAATTGACGTGCAAGCAATATAGATCAACATAATGACCGCTTACTAGATCAGTATGTGGATCACTTACTTATGCATAAGTAACTTACGAAATCAATATGTCAGCCGCTTACACAACACACCATACATTGTGGATCACTTATAATGTTCTCAAAATATACCTACAGATGTTAGGTATATTTTGAGGAAATTACACACGAATTTTAATTTCGCGTAGAAAGTGTAGTACATGATTAAACCAACAAGGCCGAAAATCTACCAAAAGCAACGAGTCACCCAAAAATAATGGCGGTTGTTAAACCTACTAATATTATAAATGTGAAACTTTGTATGTTTGTTACTCAATCACGCAAAAACGGCTGAACGGATTTGCATGAAATCTGGTACACACATAGTTTATTACTTGGATTAATACCCGAAAAAAAAATTAGGTTCCTGTGGGATTATCAATAATTTAACTAAGCACAGGACGTAACCATTTGCAATGTGGCATAGATGTCTTACGGAACATTATTCCGGATTAAAAGGTATCCTTTATATTAATCTAAAAAAAAATAGAATTGCGCAAGTCATTATTGTTTATTTGTTACTTACACGTGTTTCATTTCTTTCTACACCTAAGCGGCCATCCATAAATTACGTCACACGAATTTTATGAATTCGACCCCTCCCCCGTCCTTGTCACAGCTGATCACATTTGTGACGTCACACTAGGTAGGGGGAGGTAGGTTACCCTACCTTGTTTTTTTTTTTTTTTTTTTTTTAATGCTTGACAAGCCAGGTGTTTGACCACAGCTCACCTGATGTTAAGTGAAGGCGTGGTCGAAGATAGTAAAGCACACCTAGCCTGGAATGGAACTGGCTCTCAAGTGATGCTGCCGGAACACACCGTTAGATGCTTGGCGGCAGATTTTCAACTT
The DNA here is from genome assembly GCA_905404145.2 of Biston betularia. NCBI lineage: Eukaryota > Metazoa > Arthropoda > Insecta > Lepidoptera > Geometridae > Biston > Biston betularia. The sequence continues at coordinate 3,715,736 of FR989889.1, read as the reverse complement.
GAGGGTGGTAGCTAGCCAGCCGAGTACTAGAAAGTACCCTACCACCATGCTATGGTTTCCTCACGATGTTTTCCTTCACCGGCAGCTCAAGCTCATTGTTGGGGGTTGAACCCACGCCCTTCGGCATGCGAACCTACCGCGCTAACCACTGAGCTATCATTGCTACAAAACGTGTGACGTCGTGACGTCACATATTTTTCAATTTTACATTTAGAACTTAAGAGGTTCGATTTCCATAATGTTTGCCATTTATGAACAAATGGAGTATAATTTTACAGTGAAATCACAGCTACTGGCATTTATTTTGTTTTTTATATGCGGTAAATCACAATTGCTTGATTAAAACAGTAGATTAGTAGCATAAAATCAAATGTATGAATTTTGAATAAAACAGTATCAGTAAACAGTAGATTATTAGCATAATCTATTGTTTTATTCAAGCAATTGTGATTTACCGCAAATAAAAACCAAAATAAATGCCAGTAGCTGTGATTTCATTGTAAAATTATGCTCCGTTTGTCCATAAATGGAAAAAAATATTTGTATGGAAATCGAACCGCCTTAACAAAATTAGATATAAAAAATGATATGTATTTTAATAAATGATCTATAACAGGCTAAATGTCGACAAGTCGACTGTCATGTAACAATTTGCCTTGTCTTATCTTAAGCTTCAATTAATCTCATAAAAAGGTGTTCACTAATAATATTGCTAGTGAGATTGCACTCTTGCCAAACAAAAAAAAAATACACCCAGCGCCATCTGACCCCAAACTAAGCAAGGCTGGATGGAAGTTAGATAACTAATAGAATACTTAAATATATATTTTTTTGTAAATACATATTTATAATAACAAACATTTGTACAACCATAAAATGTTTGTCCTGGGCGGGAATCGAACAGCTATAGCTCGCTGAGTTATGCGCGCATTGTTGTGCTGAGCCAAAATAGTCAATTGCATGATTCAGACGCTGGTGTGCGGAAATTCATTTTATGGTATTCCGGAGCAAATTTTTTTCATGATTGACTAGCTAGGTGTTTGACCACAGCTCACGTGATGTTAAGTGACGGTGTGGTCGAAGATGGTAAAGCACACCTAGCCTGGAATGGAACTGGCTCTCGAGTGAGATTACCGGAACCCGCTGTTGCTGGTGCTTGGTGACAGATTTTCAACTTGAAAATGCTAGCCAGCTAGCCAGTCGAGTACTAGAAAGTACTCGACCATGCTATGGTTTCCTAACGATGTTTTCTTTCACCGGTAGCTCAAGCTCATCGTTAGGGGTTGAACCCACGGCCTTCGGCGTGTGACCCGCGCACACCACTGGTGTATACATACATACATATAGTTATATTATTAGTATATTTCCGTTTTTAAGTTGCTTTTAGTTTTTTGTCATGTTGATGACCGTTTTGAACGTTATTACGGACCTACATACTTATATACTGTTGGTGATCCAACTAAATAAATAATGACAGAAACATAATATAACTTCAAACAATTTCAATTATTAAATTAACTTAAAATCTAAAACAACAATTTTAATAAAACCTTTTTGACCTAACCTTTTTTGTCGCACTGGACACTACAGCGACTACTTTCTACTTATTAGTATTGATATTTTTATTTTTTTTAGTCTTTTATTTGTAGCGTTTGTTGTTGTTGTTGTAGTGTTGTGTGTGTCAAGATAAATATTTTCTTTCATTAATAAATTAAAATGACTATCAGTATTTAGGTAACTCGAAACAATTCCAAACATTTATCCGAAATCTTAAAATTCAAAACTAAAATAAAAACAAATTATATAATACATTAAAACAAACATCGATAAGGGAATTGTGGAAGTATGGATTTCTATTTTTATAACGATGTACCATGACTATATCGACGGCCCCACCGAATAAACGTGCAAGTTGAAATCTCCAACTTTTCAGGAAAAAGAAAAAACGATAAAACCTCCGTAAATTCGATTGGGTTGAAAATATGTGAATACAATGTATAGTCAAATCATAGATAAAAAATAAATCTATAAATTGGTGAACTTCAAACGCTGAAAACTTATATCATTTTCAGGAAATTCATGAAAAACTACTTTATATCATTTTTCTATTGTTATATTTTTATTTGTGTTTTAATTTTTGCACGGTTCTTCGTGGGGAAAAAACTAAATCTGTCTCAAATGTAACGCACTGTTGCCGGGTTTTATAATGTTCATAATCATGTTTTTTAATTCAGTATTGACCCTTAGCACGCTTGTTCTGGTATTATATTTAAACTGATATATTATATCAGTTTGGTACATCCCTAGACACTAAGTATATGAACATTTTTGTGCATTATTTTTGTGGAACTCAATATTCTATATATTACAGCTGGCTCAGAGTGACACTTTTGTAAGTATTGCATTCGTAACATCTTAAAAAAATATTCAACTACTGACAATGCTTTCGATGCATTTTTCTCGACTGCGTCTGTTGAATAGAGCTATAAATATTAACTATTAAGGTGGTTCGATTTCCATACAAATATTTTTTTTCCATTTATGGACAAATGGAGCATAATTTTACAATGAAATCACAGCTACTGGCATTTATTTTGGTCTTTATTTGCGGTAAATCACAATTGCTTGAATAAATCAGTAGATTATTGGCATAAAATTAAGGTTATCAAGGATTTAAAAATTTATGATTTTTGAATAAAACAACAGATTATGCTTATAGTCTACTGTTTTATTCAAGCAATTGTGATTTACCGCAAATAAAGACCAAAATAAATGCCAGTAGCTGTGATTTCATTGTAAAATTATGCTCCATTTGTCCATAAATGGCATAAATTTGTAATACTAATTTGTAGACAAATATTTTTTCCCCATTTATGAACAAACGGAGCATAATTTTACAGTGAAATCACAGCTACTAGCATTTATTTTGGTCTTTATTTGCGGGAAATCACAATACCGCAAATAAAGACCACGAACTTTGACATTCGATCGAGTACGTACAAGGTTGGAAGCTTGGGGTGTAATAAGCCGAATGCGGGTCATGTACCAGCCATTACGAACAACTTTTAATATATACATTTATTTGGTCATGGGTCGATGAATTTTTTCAATAAAACAGCTGGTTGTGTAGCGATTTCAGAGTTATGCCTGTAATAAAAGTTGTTCACAATGACAAACACCTTTTCATAACCCTGTATACTCGATCGGGTATCAACGTTTGAATTATGATCATCAGACATTAGTGTAGAGATATTAAGTTTTACTTCAAATATTTGTAATTAACGTTAATGCGATACGTAATAATCAGAAAGTCAAAATATTGTCGTAATTATTTTTAATCCCACACAACTGTAAATCTCGCACAATCATTGCCAGCATACAAAACGAAATTGGTCTCACAAATATAATTAAATGAAACGTTATCTATATCTACATATATCACAGTATAATCACCTTGTTGCTCAGTTTTAACAACACCCCATCGCGTGGAATTCAACCCAGAGTTGTATAACTCCAATCTATTCAACACATTATAAACGGGTTCATCTTTTATATAACTATTAATTCTAAACGCCATCCTATGGCGTATTTTTTTTTCTACATTACATCCATATACTATTCTAAAAGTACCCATTTTTTGTATGAAACATTCCAAAAAGGACAAACTTGCTTCGTCCTGGCAACTGTATATTAACTCACCATTTTGAATGCCGTGGCATTTTAATAATGGAAGTGTATCTCTTGTATAGTCTATGCATTGCAGTATAGCTGTTTGTATTTCGCTCGCTTTGTCGCTGTTCATTTTATTTTTAGGGTAATCTATCGGTATAATGTTTATTTTTTTGTAATCTGTGAACAGTTTACTCTTCTTTGACATTGATTTTGGGTGGTCGCACGATGGTCTTTTTCTTTCTTGTATTGATGTCCGATGCGAATCTCTTTTCTCGACCAGTGTATCTTCGAAATCAAAATAATAATCAGATCCATTATCTATAATGAATAAATCATTTGCAGTGTTTCCTTGTGGATCCTTTTCAAAAGATTCAATTTCTTCTATCATGTGTCTGTTGGTTTCATTGTCTTTTATCACTTGTTTACTGGCAACATCTTCAGTCAAATCGTTTGTTACTGTAAGATTTGTTTGTACTTCAACTTCATCATCAGATATAAGGAGTGCTTCTTCGTCATCACTGTTTATCAGAATCGACGAATGAGAATCGTCGAATATGATTTGGCAATCATCATCTTCATTTTCGTTTACTTTATTAGTTTTCGATGTATCTTCAAAACTACATTTTTGGTTTAGATCACTATTGTTTATTGTGACATTATTTTCATTTAGCACTATCTCCATCATATTGTTAGTAAGTTTAGTTTCAACAGTCCTTTGATTTTCTACTGGTGTTATATAAGTCGCATTATTAACTTCATTTTCATTTAAAATGTTACCGTTGTTAGAATCGCCATTATCGATTTCAATATTTTTATTTATTTTACAAATAGATTCCGTTTCAGAAAGATTAGTGGTTATTTGGGCATTATTATTTGTGATGGGGGAAATGTTGTTCATAGCTGGAGTAACATTATTTGCTATAGGGACAGTGCTATTCATCGATTCCTTTTCCTTTTTTACTGTAGTATTAATATTCATCAATTCCTTTTCGGCTTTTACTGTAATATAATTATTCCCTGCTGCATTTTGTAAACGACTAGCCACGGATGATGTCACGGTTACATTTTCTTTTTTTACATTCACCGGAGTATTCTTGTTCGTTGTTGAATTATCGTTGTTTACTATCAACTTTTCCAACAGCAGCACGCTGAAAAAAAAGACTAATGAAACAATTTGGAACTTGCTTTTTTGTATGATTCGCGCCATTTTTTCATTATTCCTCCGAACGAGGTTGGCAATGGGCGCTGTTACAAATTAGATTTAACTTTTTGGCGGCTGTGAAATCCCCTTTAAGTACGGATTTGTATCGTTTTGGCCTGCTCAATTTTACAGCTGTCATGAAGTTTGAAATGTGCGTTACTGAGTTTGTATTTCTCTGTTAAAGAGAAAATAAGATAGACACTTAACAGATAAATGACATTTTAAAAAAAGATAGACACTTTTTTTTTAAATGCCATTTATTTTTAAATTTTATTTATTTATAATACCTACCAAAGTTTTAGTTTCAATGAAACAAAATAAAATCAAAATAATATTTTTTTAAATTGTAATTGAAAAACCAAATAAAGTAAAACTACTTTCCAATCCCCACTTCCCACTTTCCAATTCCCACTTCCCACTTTCCAATTTCTACTTCCCACTTCCCAATGCCTACTTCCCACTTTCCAATTCCCAATGCCCCATGCCCACTTTCCAATTCCCACTTCCCACTTTCCAATTCCCAATGCCCACTGCCCACTTTCCAATTCCTACTTCCCACTTCCCAATGCCCACTGCCCACTTTCCAAGTCCCATTTCCCAACGCCCACTGCCCACTTTCCAATTCCCACTTCCCAATGCCTACTTCCCACTTTCCAATTCCCACTTCCCACTGCCCACTTTCCAAGTCCCATTTCCCACTTCCCACTGCCCACTTTCCAATTCCCACTGCCCACTTTCCAATTCCCAATGCCCACTGCCCACTTTCCAATTCCCACTTTCCAATGCCCACTGCCCACTTTCCAAGCCCCATTTCCCACTTTCCAATGCCCACTTCCCACTTCTCAATGCCCACTTCCCACTTTCCAATGCCCACTGCCCACTTTCCAAGTCCCATTTCCCACTTCCCAATGCCTACTTCCCACTTCCCAATGCCCACTTTCCAATTTCCACTTCCCACTTCCCAATGCCTACTTCCCACTTTCCAATTCCCAATGCCCAATGCCCACTTTCCAATGCCCAATGCCTACTTCCCACTTTCCAATTCCCAATGCCCACTGCCCACTTTCCAATTCCCACTGCCCATTTTCCAATTCCCAAAAAGGGGGTTATTATATTTAAATATCAATATGAACAATTTTTACTACAGCTACAACTCTAAAATTATTAGAAAAATCAGCTTTTCCATCCCAAAAGTGTGTTGACCATCGACTCGATTAGCAACGAATTTTTTATTCGATTCATCAGTGTTGTGCCCATAGAAAAATATATTTTCGGTGAGTACAATGACTCCGACTCATATTAGTATCGGTTCCGAATCAACCCTATTTTTATAAACTGTCCCACTGATGCACTTTAGTCTCATCTCATCTAGAGTAAGGCAGTAATCCACCACGCTCGCCAGATTTTTTTAAACTTTCGGATATGTAGGTTTCACGATGTTTTCCTTCAACGTTTGAAATCATCGACAATACGCACATAACTAAGAAAAGAAAGAGGTGCGTGCCATAGGATTCTAACACAGGACCTCCTCCATATTGGTATACCCGAAGCTTGAAGCCCTGTGCAGGCACCAAATTAAATAATTTCGTTTACATGAATATTTATTGTATGTTCATAGATCTGCATTTGGCCTCCGAATCGCCTGATGAAAAACGACGATGCAGCTTAGGATGGATCACGTTGATCTAGAAGAAATCTATTGATTCTGTGAAATAGAATCCAATTGAGGCTTTTCAACGCCTCAATTATATTTCACAGGAAACAAAGAAGCAAGCACTGAGTTCCATTCAACGGCCGTACGCCTCAAAGCAGAGCCTAACACTGGTAACATCCACGATCGAGTAGTGGGGTATATTGTTGTAGTAATTTTCTATACAGCTTTGACTTCAGCATTTGCTCTGCAGTTTAATATTTTTAAGATAGGAAATGATATCATTACAATGACATTTTTTTATGTAAAAAGTAATGAGACGAACGAGACGCTCTCCTGATGGTAAGAGACCATGACCATTGCAGCGATACACAGAACTTTGAGTAAAAAAAGAAAATCCAGGGCATCACTGCTTGGGCGCTCATTACTTTGAGACTTTCGATGGTTAGTCTCAACAGTCCAGTAATTTCGCTAGCTGCAGTACCCTTCAAACCGGAACACAGTAATGTTTACACACTACTGCTTAGCGACAGAATAAGAATAAAAATTGAGAAATTTTCCAACATTTACCTTTGGTTCTCTCATTCAGGAGCCCAACTTATTCGTTTTGTTAAGATAGAACTAGTTGAAATCATCATGAATGTTTTAATTTTAAAGTTAAAACTTACCCGGGCGATTTATTCTTTTCTGCTTTTTGTTGTTCTTTGACAGATGCTTCTTGTACTTGAGTTTTTGTTGTTAATCCTTGGGTGTTTCGTACATTTATCCTCCTCATTCCATTAGAGTTCATTTCAGAACTGTTTTTGCTGGCTTTCACCTTCGTGTGTGAAATTTTATCCATTTTATATTGTTCTACTTCTAATATATATGTTGTTCTCTCATTTCTAATATCTGTAGGTTTATCTTTGCAATTAGCCATAGTAAACTGTTTTCTAGTCACATTTGGAACTTTTACGATAAGTTTAGATTTTCTTGTTCTTTTAATTTCATTTTCTTTTTCGGGTTCTTGTGATTTTTTTGAAACTTCTTGTTGTTTTACTGTGTCTTGTTGAGTTATAGAATCTTTACATGCTAGTTCAGTTTCTTTATTGTTACTGTGATTATCTGATGTTAGTTTTGTCGTATCATCATCTGTTCTTATACTTTCTAACAGAGAGACAGCTGAGAGAGCTAATGATTTCAGTTCTGGTACTTTATTTTCTATTACTTTTAGTTTTTGTATTTTTGTCGTTTTCTGTTTCCGTTTTGATGATATTACCGGGGCATACCATTGTCGATCAGATGTTTTCTGTGTCTGATGCCATATTGATTGATCTGTATTTGTTATTGACTGTTCAAGACTTGTTGAATCTTTATTTGCGTCTGCACCTTGTTTATTTATTTTTATTGATTCTTGATGACTTCTGTTTGTTGTATACTGATCATTTGTTTTAGACGCTTTATCATTTGTTTCTTGTCTATCCTCAACCCGTATAAACGCTTGATCTTTCATTTTTTTCTTCGGCAGTACGGGTATTAGTTTCAATTTTTTTACCACCACTATTGGTTTAAGCAACTGTGTCCTGAGAGACAAACATTTCTATGTTTTAATGTCTATGTTCGTGCAGTATTACAGCAAATTGAAAGCGTGTTTGAACCCAAGCGACGCACCACACGTTGAATGTTATTTTAGATAATGAAATAAGTGTTTATGTAGATGCATTACAGGCTAAGATTATATACGAAGGCTTGCGTTGATTTGTTTTGTTTTTTAAATTGTAAGCGTATAACACCACACAGCACCACATTCACATAACACCACACAAATTTTATGTTAATGAAATGTGCGATTCCCAAAACTTCGATCAATATTGGTGATATACACTCTTTATATAAAACCGTGCAAACGTGCGAAAGAGACAGCAGATGCATGGCTATAATAACCTTTAAACAAGCCGCAAGCATGCAATATTAGAAAGATGATAAAGAAGCTTTTAGGTCCTTTTGGCGACAATTGGGGCAGCATAATAGCATAGCTTAGCTTTGTAGCGATGATAGCTCAGTGGTTAGCGCGGTAGGTTCGCATGCCGAAGGGCGTGGGTTCAAACCCCAACAATGAGCTTGAGCTACCGATGAAGGAAAACATCGTGAGGAAACCATAGCATGGTGGTAGGGTACTTTCTAGTACTCGGCTGGCTAGCCTTAAGTTGAAAATCTGCCGCCAAGCATCTAACGGTGTGTTCCGGCAGCCCCTCACTTGAGAGCCAGTTCCATTCCAGGCTAGGTGTGCTTTACCATGTTCGACCACACCGTCATTTAACATCAGGTGAGCTGTGGTCAAACGCCTAGCCTGTCAACCATACAAAAAAAAATAATTAATATCGCCTTATAGCGGACGAGCCTCGGCCAACATCTTAAGAGGCTCTTACTAGGCGGTTGGGTTGGTAAGTACATGGTCCTTGACACTGCTCCCATTGTTTCTCACTTTACAGTCCCTAATCACAGCTTGAGCGCTGACTCGCTACCGGCAGTACTCAATTTTTTTTTTAATTGTTTCATATTTTACTTGTGCTCACAAATAAAATTAGGTCATCTATTGTCTATAGATAGAGGCCTTTATTGTCGATTGTCCTCTTATTTTCTCGTTTCTTTTGAACATAGTATGAAACAAAGTCGCTGTTCGTGTTAGTCTGTTTCTCTACCATTTCTAAACCACGCACGTTTAGTTACGGTTTTAATTGTCGTATATATATAAAACATCAATTCTAAATCAAATGTTACGCAATCAAGTCACCAAATGAAATGCACCCGTGCATAGGTGGCGCAGTTCGCTAGTGTTTTATTAAGTGTTTCATCGGAGTGTGGCAATACCGAACAAATTTTAACTAACTACTTAGGTATTACAGTGAACACTTTGTGACCACTATACTCAAGTCAAACACTCACATGACTAAGACAAGAGTATGCTGTGGGATTTGAACCTATGACTTCCAGTCTACCAACTAAACTGTCGTAGCTTAACGTTAAGGTAATATTTTGTTGTATTATCTAACAGTATAAGGTCATTATCAATTTCTCTAATGCTTAAAACGTGTACACTTCGATGTGTAGATTGTTTCTTTTAATCGGTAGATCAACACTGTTGTGGTGACGAGCGGCATCGGAAGGCATACAGAGCGCAGAGCGACGGCGACCGTCCCGTGCGAGCGGCACGCGCAGACTGGCTCGCTCTTTTTTTCTTTTTTTTTTTTGACTAGTGCTGTTGGCCGCAGATGGCCTCTACAGCGTCACCGGACTGTGGCGAGCGCAAAGTGCGCTGAGCCTAAATGCTAAGGACCACTAGCACAAGGGCACCAAAGTGGTACGGACCTCGGCTTGGGCTGTCGCCAGACGAAGGGGACCTGACTTGCCCTAAGTGGGCACCTACAATAGGTTGTAATCTGAGCAAGTGAGTGAGTAACTAATCTGACTGATCTTCAGACAGATCGGGGGGGGGGGGGGACGGGGGGGGGGGGACTGGCTCGCGAGAGGTCCCGCTCATATATGTATAGTGGTGCGAGTGAGAGAAAACGACAAGCCGTTTCACTCGCACCATCATCATCATTCGTCGGGACTTTGCGAACTGTGCAAATTAATAACTAATGGATATAGTAAAAATTATTTTTAATTATACATAGAGTACAACAACGATAGAACCGAGTTTCTTTTTTTGCCTTCTAAAAAGTGCCCCACAAAATGGTGACCCCGACGACCCAAGAACCCCCGACGACCCAAGGACTCCCGACGACTCAAGAGCTTTTAAGTATTGCCACACTTCGCTAAAACATGCGTTATAAGATAAAACTAAGAAAGAAATTCAAGCGACAAGCGTGCGATATGTTTCAAGCAACATGAAATAAAAAAAGCGGGAACATAGTAAAAGTTGATATTTTTTTTTATGGTTGACAGGTCAGGTGTTTGACCACAGCTCACCTGATGTTAAGTGAAGGCGTGGTCGAAGATGGTAAAGCACACCTAGTCTGGAATGCAACTGGCTCTCAAGTGAGACTGCCGGGACACACCGTTAGATGCTTGGCGGCAGATTATCAACTTGAGGGTGGTAGCTAGCCAGCCGAGTACTAGAAAGTACTCTACCACCATGCCATGGTTTCCTCACGATGTTTTCTTTCACCGGCAGCTCAAGCTCATTGTTGGGGTTTGAACCTACGCCCTTCGGCATGCGATCCTACCGCGCTAACCACTGAGCTGTCATCGCTACGATAATTATCGCTATGTTAAAATAGGGACGCATGGCATCGTGTTCTTCAAAATCCTTTGTTTCTTTGAGCGAAGTTGTCATCATCATCATCATTTGTAGCGATGACAGCTCAGTGGTTAGCGCGGTAGGTTCGCATGCCGAAGGGCGTGGGTTCAAACCCCAACAATGAGCTTGAGCTGCCGGTGAAGGAAAACATCGTGAGGAAACCATAGCATGGTGGTAGGGTATTTTCTAGTACTCGGCTGACTAGCTACCACCCTCAAGTTGAAAATCTGCCGCCAAGCATCTAACGGTGTGTTCCGGCAGCCTCACTTGAGAGCCAGTTGCATTCCAGGCTAGGTATGCTTTACCATCTTCAACCACACCTTCACTTGACATCAGGTGAGCTGTGGTCAAACACCTAGCTTGTCAACCATAAAATAAAAATCATCATCCACAGCCTTCGTTATCCCTCTGCTGGGTATAGGCCTCTCTTGTCATGCCATCAGCCTCGGTCCTGTGCCAACCTGGTCCAGGTTCGACCCGCGACGTTGTTACTTCATCATCATCATCATCATCATTTCAGCCGTAGGACGTCCACTGCTGGACATAGGCCTCCCCCATTGACTTCCATAAAGACCGGTTGGAAGCGGCTCGCATCCAGCGCGTTCCTGCGGTCTTTACTAGGTCGTCTGTCCACCTTGTGGGTGGACGTCCTACGCTGCGCTTGCCGGTCCGTGGTCTCCACTCCAGAACTTTGCAGCCCCATCGGCCATCAGTTCTGCGTTGTTACTTACTTGTTCCTTATTTCGGCTTTAAGAATTATACCCTTGTGGTTGTCAAAGATGCCGGCTATTTCAGCAACCAACTTTTTTAAAGTGTCCTCAGCAAGATCAAATCGATATCTGCCATTAAACGTCGTCACAGCATGTTTCAGGAAACCAATCACTTTTTGCGGATTCTGTAATGAACAATAATAGTTTAGTTGGACTGGGGGCGTGGACGTCTTACGGCTGAAATGATGATGATTCTAATTCTCCGGCTCCAGGGCTACTGTGGTGATATATTTTTTATCAATCTTTTTTTTAATTGGTTCGCTAAACTGGCCGTTACATAAAATATAAATTTCGGTAAATATTAAAAATAAAAAACCGGCCAAGTGCGAGTCGGACTCGCGCACGAAGGGTTCCGTACCATTATTTATAAAAAAAAAAACAAGTTTGTTGTATGGGAGCCCCCCTTAATTTTATTTTATTTTTAGTATTTGTTGTTATAGCGGCAATAGAAATACATCATCTGTGAAAATTTCAACTGTCTAGCTATCACCGTTCTTGAGATACAGCCTGGTGACTGACGGACGGACGGGCGGACAGCGAAGTCTCAGTAATAGAGTCCCGTTTTTACCCTTTGGGTACGGAACCCTAAAAAAGTAAAATATATTATGCACGACCTTCTCGAAGGGAACACTGCACGCACGTTACATTAAGGTACAATGTACGTAAGTATTAATTGACAAGCTTAAAATTATTATTAAAAGATTATTATATTAGATTATTATCGTTGACAAGCTGGGTGTTTGAACACAGCTCACCTTGATGTTAAGTGACGGTGTGCTCGAAGATGGTAAAGCACACCTAGCCTGGAATGGAACTGGCTCTCAAGTGAGGCTGCCGGAACACAACGTTAGGTGCTTGGCGGCAGATTTTCAACTTGAGGGTGGTAGCTAGCCAACCAAGTACTAGAAAATGCCCTACCACCATGCTATGGTTTCCTCACGATGTTTACCTTCACCGGCAGCTCAAGCTTATAGTTGGGGGTTTGAACTGACGCCCTTTAGCGCTAACCACTGAGCTATCATCGCTGCAAATATCTAGAATCGCTGATATCTAGAAGACCTTTTGCGAAGGAGTTACCACGTCCATCGCGTACCCTTAAAAGTAAAATTACCTTCATACAAATAAAATGCATTTCGTCAACTTCTGTGGTGATAATTTCTAGAATACTCCTCAATACGATGACGCGGTAGTTGGAGGCCAGAATGATTGATTTAATGTTTTTCTGCGAATCTGGAAACACATTAACACAAGTATAAATTTAAAAACCCCCCCGACTAGTGTATATTATTCTACTAGTCAAGCCCTTTCATTTGATACCTATACAGAAGTTGTGAAAAAATACTTAATCCGCCATTTTGTGGCGGCGGCCATCTTGGACCGATTTTCACCAAACCTAGCTAAAAACACTCCCGACTAATTCACCTTTCAAATAAAAAAATCAAAATCGGTTTATCCGTTCGGGAGCTACGATGCCACACAGACACGTCAAACTTATAACACCCCGTCGTTTTTGCGTCGTCTGTGTGTGTGTGTATCTGTGGCATCGTAGCTTCCGAATGGATGAACCGATTTTGATTTTTTTTTGTTTAATGGAAATCGGTCCAAGATGGCCGCCGCCACAAAATGGCGGATTACATATTTTTTCACAACTCCCTCAATATGGGTATCAAATGAAAGGGCTTGACTAGTAGAATACTATACACCTGTAAAGGGTTTTAAAAATTTTTAAATTATACTAGTACATTGGAATGTTGAAGGTTTACCTTTTGGTAAGATCCCGGGTGGGATAAAGTTCCTTGGAAGCATGTCGACAGGGTGAAAGCCATGCGGGAGTTGTGAGGCAGGAGCTTCCTGTTTCACTGGCTTCGTCTTCTTCGGTTCTGGTTTCGGGTTTTTAGCTTTGGGCACGTGCCCTAAACCTGCCCGCTTGGCCTGGAAATATAAGTAGGATATAGTCGCAACTGTGTTCCGGCAATATCAAAGAAAAGAAATAAAATAGTTTTGTTTTGTAACACAAGCACAAAAACAAACAAACAGAGACAGACACTTACAAAATAGGGGCTCACCTCAGCATAATACTGGTCATACCAAGTAAATAAAATAAAATATCGTAGGACTATACACACAGTGCCATCTGGCCCCAAACTAAGCAGAGCTTGTGTGATGGAAGTCAGATAACTGATAGAATACATAAATACTTTTTTTTTGTAAATACATCCTTATAATACATACAGAACACCCAGACACAGAACAAACATTTGTTTATTCACAAAATGTTTGCCCTGAGTGGGAATCGAACCCACGCCCTACAGCTCTCAAGGCAGATACACTACCAATGAGCCAAGGGGGCTGTCAAAGTATGATAAGTAGTATGACCAGTGCTGGTCTACCGGTGAGCCCTTGTTGTTCAAACGAAAAAATACTTTTACACCACTAGTTTTTAATTACTAGAAAAATTTTAATGGGTAATACAGACTGAGTAAGACATCGTAAATGTGCAATAAGAATTTTTGTTTACTTCATAATTCCAAAGCTATTACTAGTCAAAATTTTCGGAAATCCTGCCTAAAATTATAGATATAACACTCATTTACTACAAAAGAATACTATCACGGGACCAGCTGGCGGTAACCGATGGCGGCTTTCATTGAAATGTTGCAAACCATTTTCTTTCTCTCTCGCACTCGCGAACGAGGCTCCCGATCCAGTCGCACGAGCTCGCCGCGGGATTTATGAATGAACTTGCGACGGACTAGGTTTAGGTAAATGCCTACGGGTAGAATAATAACCAGGAATCACCTTTTTTTGTGGATAATTTATCGACATCGATTTTTCAAGTTTTTGTTGCATAGATGGGTTCAGTTATCTATCTATACTATTATAAAGAGGAAAGATTTGATTTATTGTTTGTTTGTATTGAATAGGCTCCGAAACTACTGGACCGATCTTAATAATTGTTTCATTATTAGAATGCTACATTATCCGTGACGGACATAGGCTATATTTTACTTAAAAAACAATTAGGGATCCGTATGGAAAATTCAATAATGTAACCCAAGCAGTGAAAAATTTGAAAAAATCCTTACTTAGCATGCACAGCGAAAACTATTGACATTAGAATAAAGTGACGTTTTATAGAGCAAAAATCTAAAAAGTCCGCAATATCATATGTCTAAATATTACAGTTGTCATCTACCTACATCTACACTAATTATAAAGAAGAAAGATTTGTTTGTTTGTATTGAACAGGCTCCGAAACTACTGGACCGATCTGAATAATTCTTACATCATTGGAATGCTACATGATCACTGAGTGACATAGGCTATATTGATATTGTTAATCGAGTTTTGTTTTCCTGTGCGCAGCCGGGGCGAGCTGCTAGTCTTTTATAAGAGCCGAGGGGAGACAGATGTCATAACAAGAGAGATCTATACCCAGCAGTGAGATAAAGGCTGCGGATGATGATGTTGATGAGTGTGAGTTACAGTTCGACTTACAAGGTCGAGTTGCAGCGAGATGGGTTCCGTAATGCCATCCCCGCGGACCCCTAAAGCGCCGCCAGTCCACCCCATGTTCGCCATCATTCTACAAACAAACAGAAAACATGTATTAAACATTCACTGCCATACACTCAAGTTGAAAATCTGCCGCAAAGTAACTAACCTTAAATAAATTTTAAAAAATAATTGTAGCGATGATAGCTCAGTGGTTAGCGTGGTAGGTTCGTATGCCGAAAGGCGTGGGTTTAAAAATCTTGTGCTGCCGGTGAAGGAAACCATAGCATGGTGGTAGGGTACTTTCTAGTACTCGGCAGGCTAGCTACCACCCTCAAGTTGAAAATCTGTCGCCAAACATCTAACGGTGTGTTCCGGCAGCCTCACTCGAGAGCCAGTTCCATTCCCGGCTAGGTGTGCTTTACAATCTTCGACCACACCTTCACTTAACATCAGATGAGCTGTGGTCAAACACCTAGCTTGTCAACTATTAAAAAAATATACTAAGTATGACCAGCGCTGGTCTTTCGGTGGTCTGTAGTTGAAAACCAAAGAAAGATGGTTTACACTCACCGTACTGCTATATCCGAGTGAACTGGCTGTGCGAGTCCAGCTTTCAGCGTTTCCTTGACGCCGAGTCGCCGGCAAGAGATGTCGCGTGGCATTGTTTTCACATCCGATGTTACTTGCTGTCTCCTATTAGCCCAAGCACCAGAGAAATAAAGTAAGTTTCCAACTTTCTACTGAACAAATTTTCTCGTTGGAATATGTTCAGACTCAAAGTAATGCGCAGTAATGCCTCGAACTACCCAAAGTTCTGTGTATCGCTGCAATGGTCATGGACAGGTATTATCTCTTATCATCAGAAGAGCGTCGACCGTCGTCGTTAGCGGGACGGGTGGTGGGGGGAAGGGGTTGTCGTATGACAAATATACATATAACGTGACCATCAATGGAAATGCACAAGCGTTACCATCAGGAGTACGTCTAGTTCAGTTCATTTACTACATAAAAAAAGGTGTCTCCCCCCCCTCCTGAATGTAAATCCAAGTTAACGGGACGAGGGGGATGGGGGGGGGGGGTTGACGTATGACAAATATATAACAACAGTGACGACAATGCCATCAGGCAAGCGTCTAGTTCGGCTCGTACAAAAAGGTAAATCCGAGTTGACGGGACCGAGGGGGGATGATAAATGTAACATGACCATACGTCTCGTTTTGGACGGGACTGTCCCATTTTCTGATAACTGTAGGACCACTTGAAAAGTATACGCTTTTAAACAAAAAAACATCTCGAATCGGTTCAGGCGTCTTCGAGTAATCGGGGAAATTACATTTAAAAAAAAAGAGATTCCGACGAATGAGAACCTCCTTTTTTTGTTGTCAGTTAAAAACTTGAAAACGTGAGTAATCCCGCATAAGTAAATTAAACATTTTTTATTCACACCAAAGAAGTAAATTAATTACTAAAATACTTTTTAGGCCGAAAAAATCAATAGTTTGACATACCTACGACCCACGCTTAGCGATCTTGCCCTTTGTACTCTGTAATAAGAAAAATAAACGTATAGGATAGACACCTAAAAATTAAAATAAAAATTTCTTATGTATGAGCAATCCAAATAGCAAAAAAATACAAAAAAGCTATTGCTAAAGCCATAAACACAAACGCGTCTAAACAGCGACGGCCTTAGCTGTTGCGAAGCCCGGGGCGACAGATCATTGTGAGACCCTTTTTTTTTGAGTACGTTTTACTAAAAAATTAATCCGAATGCTCGAGTGGCCGTAACATGCTTGCACTAATAATGAAACCGTGCGTTCAGGGGGGGTTTTTTTAAGTGCGGTAAAGACTTTTTTCTACGAGGACGCGAGGCCCCCCGGACTGTTGATCTGCTTGCCACTCCCTAAGGCCGCCACTGGCGTCTAAATTTGGGACCGCTACCGCAAGCTGCACCAATGTGAGGTAGAATTTGAATTTATTTATTTATTTTGTGTTTCAATTTCTATATATGTATATTGAAACGAATGAATGACCGAATTCGCTACTTATCAAATGATGATCAAATGAATGAAATAAGTGAGTTACGTTTGATCTCTTTGGTCCAAAGTCTGACGACAAGCTTCATAGAGGCCTTTAATAGAATTATGACGTTTTGAACAAATCCCCTTTTTTCTGTAACACAATGCAAAAGATACAAAAAACACATGCACAAGAATGTTAGCGAAAACACCGAGAAGCACGCAAACCCAAGCTTTTTTAATATGCTGACACTTAGTCGAATAGAAAGGGATGTATGCCTGTATAGCTGCACACCTTTTTATTGGGCGAACTGTCAGTTTAACTGTCAGATTCAGTGTTAATACCGATGTTTCACTTACTCTTTCTCGTTGGCAGATGCAATTTGCTTTGTTATGACAACCGTCCTGCAAGGGAAAACTAATTGAGTTTTGGCGCTAAATGGAAACAAGATAAAGGTTGGAAAGCTAAAATCCGCTTATTTTTTCCAGTCGCGGCTAATTTTTGCTTGTGACTTACGCCACGCCACATTTTTTAATGTAAGTCACGCCGTGCCACCTTTTTGAATGTAAGCAACGTCATGCCACATTTTTGATTAAAACTTAGGACAGGCCACATTTCTGACTGTGACTTACATCCTGCCACATTTCTGATTGTGACTTACAATCTGCCACATTTCTGATTGTGACTTGCACCGCGCCACATTTTTAATGTAAGTCACGCCGTGCCACCTTTTTGAATGTAAGCAACGTCATGCCACATTTTTGATTAAAACTTAGAACAGGGCACATTTCTGATTGTGACTTACAATCTGCCACATTTCTGATTATGACTTGCACCGCGCCACATTTTTGATTATAATTTACGACAGGCCACATTTCTGACAATGACTTACATTCTGCAACATTTCTGATTGTGACTTGCACCGCGCCACATTTTTGAATATAATTTACGACAGGCCACATTTCTGACAATGACTTACATTCTGCAACATTTCTGATTGTGACTTGCACCGCACCACATTTTTAATTGTTATTTACGCCGCGCTACTTTTT
This sequence comes from Biston betularia, assembly GCA_905404145.2. Lineage (NCBI taxonomy): Eukaryota > Metazoa > Arthropoda > Insecta > Lepidoptera > Geometridae > Biston > Biston betularia. Next base: position 3,697,591 of record FR989889.1, on the reverse strand, counting down.
TAACTAACTGTTTTAATGTATTATAATCTGACAAATTGTAACTTACTGTTTTTGTATAATTTTTAAATTTTTACTCTGTTATGGGTTAACGGATTTGGAATACTAGCTTCTACTCTGAATTGGCACGAAGGTTTATTTTTATTCAAGAAAAGTATAGAAAATAATAATTGTTACTTTGAGACAATGTCTTTATTACTGGTTACGTTTTTCACTGTCAGCTAAGTTGTCGTCAACTATCTTACTAGTGTACTATAAAAAACAGAATGTAACCGCATCGGATAGGGTTAAAAAATAAAACTGCTAAATTTATGTCAGACAAGATCGGAATCCTAACTCACCACGAGTTGTTGTTATCTTCATCGAAAACCGCCTGACATTTGAGCGTATACGCCTGAGCATTGATTCGTATGCTCCTGAGCAGATTCTGACATTCCCGCGTGAACATGGGGTACCCCTCTTCGAGTTTGCTCATCACGTGGACATGTTTGATAAAAACAGCCTCGTTTTCTGCCAAATCGTCGAATGTCAGACACCTGAAAAACATTGACGTGAATACGTGTTTAAAGTTGCTTCCATGGTGGGGAAAAATTCAGAAAATTGATAATAAAAAAAATCGGGGGTCACCGTTTGGAGTTGCAGCTACATATTCATTTAACAAACAATACCATACGACGCACATATATGTGTATTTACACACACAAACATTACTCGATTATACAACTTACCTGTTGGTATTAGACATTACTTAACCATACAAGTTACCTGTCGGTATTAGACTACATTACTCGACCATGCCAGTTACCTGTCGATATTCAACTTTATTACTCAACCATACAACTTACCTGTTGGTTACTATATTACTCAACTATGCAACTTACCTGTTGGGATTAGAGTACAGTACTCCAACTTAATTCGTAATAGACTACATTACTCAAACATGGAACTTACCTGTCGGTATTAGAGTACAGTGCTCAACCATACAACTTACCTGTTGGTATTAGACTATACTACTGAAACATGCAACTTACCTGTCGGTATTAGAGAGATTTAACTATACAACTTACTTGTCGGTATTAGACTGGGTAAGAAAATTTGATATATCTTGTAGGTAATGTACGATACATTGTTTGCCGGATGTTGCTACCAACTTGTCTTTAATCGCCCTCAGTCGGGTGAAGAGAGGTTGATCCGATTGCGACAGAAACACGTTGGTATAATCGATGCTGTGGAATATTAATCGCTTTTAACGACAAGGTTGCTAATTTTTGAAAATTTTATTCCTTGTTTTTAATTTCTGGTGTACACAATAAAGAGTTTCTATCTATCTATCTATCACGTTGGCTCATTAGATTCTGCTTCGAGAGCCGAAAGGTTGTGTTCGATTTTCACTCAGGATTCACATTTGTGTGACGAACATAGATGTTTGTTATGTGCCTTAGTTTTATGTATGTATTTTAAAAAAAGTCATCAAAACGAAACTTTTTGCTAAGTTTTGTAACTAGATGGCGCTATATTAATAGTCCTTGAATATTAATTTATCTATCTATCCAAAAAACTTATCACATAAATGACAGTAACGAGCGAAGGACGAAATAGTATGTTAATTAAATAAATAAATATCATAGGACATTACACACAGCGCCATCTGACCCCAAACTAAGCAGAGCTTGTGCTATGGAAGACAGATAACTGATAGAATACTTAAATAGTTTTTTTTTTGTAAATACATACAGTACACCCAGACACAACAAACATCGATGTTAGTCACACAAATGTTAGTCCTAAGTGGGAATCGAACCCACGCCCTTCAGCTCTTAAGGCAGATATGCTACCAATGAGCCAACAGGGCTGCCAATTTTTTATCGTGATTTATGCACATATATTTCTAGATCGATTGAACAGTTATGATTCAACTTACTTCTCGTCATTTTCTCTCTCTTTTGTAGATCCATCCAGTTTTTTCATTATCACTTCTCTATAAAGAAAACAAACATTACAATAATGACATAATGCAAAAGTAAATTTTTTATGTTTTTGTTTGTTTTTTTTCCTACGGTATTTATTTATTTTTTAATCTATTGCATAGCTTCTATCGCGGGCCTTGAGCGTGGAGACCGAACCAGAAATTCCGTAACGAAAATAACCTAACACCCCCCACTCCCACCGGCACAGCGGTGATACTTTTTAGTTTTGCCATCTATCGATGAATAGCAGAACTTTTAATGACTTTTTTGAAATATCACGCTTGTCTCTTTAGTTCGGCAACTCGCCTCTAGGTGGCATTGGTTGTATCGGCGTTACTGCGCATGCGTAATCCTTCCTCATGCCTGCTTAGAGTTTCGATAATTATAATTGCATAAGTTGATAAAAGATGCTATGCAATAGCTTTACCGCGGCAGTCCCCGAGCGCCACACGTCTTTATTTAATTTATTTATAAAGTCCGTGTACACAGTGTACACCAATACATTAAAAATTAAATTACAAATGTCAAGATAAATGTCACAGCAATTATAGGCGAAGACGGCGCGCGTTACAATTAAATATTCAGTCAAAAAAATTGTTAATATTAATTAAGTCAAAAGCTACAAATACGAATTCATCATTACATGGTCAAAAATAAAATAGACAATTATACAAGTCAACAATACAATAATTGGAGTTTTGGCGGGAACGCGGGAAGAGTCGTGTCGCTCCGTTGTATTTTTTTCCAAAACTAGTGTTTTGTCGAGTGTTTATGCATAAAAATGGTGGTGTTTTATTCATAAAGTGCCGAATTACAAGCGCGAGTGTGGGAAAATGATATAATGTGGTGAAACATGAGTTTTCGTGTTGCTTCCAAAACTTCATTGAAGCTTTGTAGTAAAGTTGCCACTACTTTACTAAAGCATGACTGGAATTAACTGACACGAACTGGACTTGACAAAGACGACTTTGACTAAAACTAGCTACGATGGCACTTATTTAACTTTTGAAACTTGAAAATATATAATTACTTGACACTGGCAAATGCTAAAACGCGACGCCAAAACCAAAGAAAAAAAAATAAAAAAATACAATAATTTAAATGTCATCAGCAGCATCAGACGTAACTTTCCCCTTTTTGTAATGTAAAATTGTAAAAAAAAAAAATATGTAACTAAAGTTGACAAAGGTCACGGACCCCAGTGACTGTGGAGCGTATAATTATAAAAAAAAAAATGTCATCAGCAAAGTTAATATTGCGGATAGCCCTCTTGAAACTGCTAACAGTGCTAGCAGTGCAGTGCTAGTGCTATATTTAATATTATTTTATTTATTATGTATAACTTGTCAATATAGAGTTTAGGTACGCAAATGTTTTATTATATAACGCCTTCCTAAAAATTGATTTCAACTCTAAACTCATTAAAAATAATAATACAGAAGCCGAAGGTTGAATCCTGGCAGCTAAAAGGTAGGGTTACCCAGCCCTGGATCTGCCATTTTTCTAACCGGGACAGTAATTTGATATTGCGAAAAAACAGGCGTTCAAAATAGTTTAAAAATATCACATTATGTTTAATAGGTGGCATTTTTGTAACAGGGAAAATAAGTTCCTTTTAATGATTTGCACTCTGTGGTTAAGCTTGAATTACTTAGTATCTGGGCGACGGAACTTTGATCCGTGGATTTACAATTTAAAACTCGGAAAAACGCGTTTTCCTAGACATGAAGTTAAGTTCCATTCCAGGCCTGGTGTGCTTTACCATCTTCCGACCACATCGTCACGTAACATCAGGTAAGCTATGGTCAAACCTAGCCTGGAAAAAAAAAGATGAAAAGTACAATATGAGTGTCTTCAAATCTATTATATCCAATTTCGTCCATTTAAAAACAAACACATTCGTTTTGGGAAGTGCACTAATTGAGCAGTGAACATTCTGAACCCAACCCATTTATTTATTTATTGGGGTTAAAGTTACAGGGTCCTGTTGGATCCCCTTGTGCTAATCCCTACAAACACTTACATCCCATTTCGTCCAATATTCTTTGTGCATCGATAAAGCATGCCTCGTTCGAAGCAGCGGTGTAAGTCCTCAAGCAGCGTTCGACTGCGGCTTCTAAACACGCTATGGCGATCTGCATCAAGAGCTAGACTGTCCACGTGGTTTATGAAGCTGAAATTATCAGAGCTTACATCTTGGAACACTGAAACACAAATAGTTCGATTCTTGAAACTGACAGACTTTGTTTCATACTTTAAATTAACAGAATTCTAGACCATCTGCTCGACCACGGCCCACGAAAACTCCGCCAAAACGCTTCAGCGCAGCAGTTTATATGGATTCAGTCACGTTCGACTGTCGTTTAAGCCCCAAATTTCAGTAATTTTTAATAACGTTGTGGGGTACAAAGTCTCTAGCCAGCAGTGGACTAATTGTTTGCCTAGAAATTTCTTTAGACCAAGGGTTCAATTGTGATTTTCCGCAAATGAAGACCAAAACAAATGCCACTAGCTGTGATTTCACTGTAAAATTATACTCCATTTGTCCACAAATGGAAAAAAAAAATGTTTGTATGAAAATCGAACCACCTTAAGGACCCTATTCACCCTTCGTTTGAAGCTCTGTAGATTGAAACTCGGCGGAAAAACCGAAGGTGGTAAGCCATTCCACATGAGACAGGTGCGCTGAAGAAACAGTCGATTAAACCGAGCGGTACGAGACTTCCGCGCATCTATGATAATAAATAAATAAATAATAAATATCGCAGGACATTACACACAGCGCCATCTGACCCCAAACTAAGCAAAGCACTTTGATGTGGGTGGCACTTTGTCCAGAAATCCCCTTGCTATCCATAGCCAGTGCCGAAAGGGGATTTCAGCACAAACGTCCCATAAACTCACCCATGCTCGTTTGTTTCCGATTATACATAAAGTCACAGATCCGCTGGAGAGTTGTCTCTATAAACTCGTTGGTGAAGATCCCGCAGCGCATTTTCGCTATAATTTGTTTTACGATTGTTTTGTTGATCTTTAGACCGTTTGATTGCATTGAGGCGCCAGTATTGTTGGTATTGACGCTGCTTGTTGATTGCGATGAAAAGCTGGAGTTTCTAAGGACAAAATGGAGAAGTAAGTTGACAGCCCCGTTGGCTCATTGGTAGTATAGCTGCCTTGAGAGCTGTAGGGCGTGGGTTCGATTCCCACTCAGAGCAAACATTTTGTGAATAAACAAATGTTTGTTCCGTGTCTGGGTATTCTGTATGTATTTACAAAAAAAAAAAGTATTTATGTATTCTATCAGTTATCTGACTTCCATCACACAAGCTCTGCTTAGTTTGGGGCCAGATGGCGCTGTGTGTATAGTCTACGATATTTATTTATTTATTTAAGTACTTACTGTATACAAATATAAATATTTTATTGATAACACCAATGTTACAAGTCACTTCAAAATTTTAAACATGTCGTTAAATGGGTTTTAAAACACTGATTACATGTCAAAATAAGGTATGTCAATATCCAAACATGTCAATATAAAAATACTGTCAATATAAAATATGTCAACATAGAAACAAAAGAAGACGATCAGCGCCGGCTGGCTGCCCGAGTGGCTGCAGTCGGCATTCTGCTGAGTCGAGGCCGGTTTGTGACACGAAATATATTTCTCTCTTTTGTTTTTTGTTTAATTTATATATCCTTTATACCTATAAGTTTTTTCTAAATAAATAAATATCGTAGGACTATACACACAGCGCCATCTGGCCCCAAACTAAGCAGAGCTTGTGTGATGGAAGTCAGATAACTGATAGAATACATAAATACTTTTTTTTTGTAAATATATACTTATAAATACATACAGAACACCCAGACACAGAACAATTATTTGTTTATTCACAAAATGTTTGCCCTGAGTGGGAATCGAACCCGCGCCCTACAGCTCTCAAGGCAGATATACTACCAATGAGCCAACGGTTTTATGTTTATTGTATATCTTTGTATGTATGTGTCTCAAATAAAGTGTTGTCTATTGTCTAAAATTATAAAATACGAAAGCACACTTTTTTTAAATATCTCGTGTCGCTTAGGGCGGTGTAAGGATTTAATGTCCCATACATCCAAATCTGTTTAGAAATTTAAAAGTTATGGTTTAATAACTCACATACACACATGAACCCTGAAAATAAAACACTCCTTTTTTGGGCAGTCGTGTAATGAGACGAAACTTTACTTAATGGTCTCGACATGTAGGTGGTGGGTCCATCGTATTGTAGAGACGGGAACATCCAGCCAGCCAGGTCGTCCAGCCGCAAGATGGGTCGACGATATTGTCACCGTCGCGGGTCGAACCTGGACCAGTTTGGCACAGGACTGAGGCAGATGGCATGACAAAAGAGGCCTATACCCAGCAGTGGCATAAAGAAGGCTTTGGATGATGATGATGATGTGCCTTTTTCTGATATTTCTTAAATGAGACGGGCTTAAACATCCGAGAGCGATGTAGTCTATTTTTATCTTGATACCATTTTTCTAGACTACGCAGGTGAAACTTCTAGAATTTCTAGATGAAGGCAGTTAATATTTCTTTGAACTTACAACATTTCAATCATTTCCACGTCAGTGTCCGCTGCTTTTGAAGGTGATGTCTTTTCAAGAGCTGATCTGTGAATACGTCACGTTACATGAAAATACATAAATATACACAATAGAATACAACTTTATTGCACAATAAACATACATAATTATGGCCAAGTGCGAGTCTGACTCGCGCACAAAGGGTTCCATACTATTATCTATAAAAACGGCAAAAAAGTTTATTGTATGGGAGCCCCCTTAAATATTTATTTTATTCTGTTTTTTAGTATTTGTTGTTATAGCGGCAACAGAAAAACATCTGTGAAAAATTCAATTGTCTAACTATCACGGTTCATGAGATACAGCCTGGTGACAGACGAACAGACATACAGACAGACGGGACGGACAGCGGAGTTTTAGTAATAGGGTCCCGTTTTACCCTTTGGGTACGGACCCTAAAAAGAGATAAATATAACGAAACAATAAATATATGGCGTATAACGGCGGTCTTATCGCCTAGAGCGATTTCTTCCAGACACCCTTTGGATGGAAAGAAACAGAAACATTTATTAGGTTGGTGTAAAAAAACTTAGTAAAGATTAATAACATAATATAGGTACGACTGTTAAGCAAAAAAAAAAATTGTTACAGGTGTAACAATTTGAGCAAAATCTTTTGTAATCTTTTGGGTACCGCTGCTATTTTCACGGTTACGAGTTAAATCTTACCATCACGTAAGCAACTTGCTCATCTCATTATTTATTATTTAAAAAAAAAAACGTTATTAAAAAGCTAAAGCATAGATATCAACTCACTTTGCACTACTTGAATCGAATTTCACCAGCTTTTCTAGTATCACCTCTCTGAAAATTAAAAAAAATAGTTGTTAAGCTTAAACTGTGACCTCGCCACCCCAATATAGGTGTAGAGATACCTACACAAATAAAAAAATATGGATAGTATTAAACAAAAGGCATTTCAAAAATCAATTTGAGAGTATAAAATAACGTCGATTATTTCAAATTGCTAACTAAAAACTAGGTACTGCAGCTGGCGACATTCCATACCTATTGAGACTAATCATCGAATCATCGAATTACTGGGCTGTTGAGACTAACTCTATCAAAAGTCTCAAAGTAATGAGCGCCAAAGCAGCGATGCCCTGGACTTTGTTTTGTTACTTAAAGTTCTGTGTATCGCTGCAATGGTCATGGACAGGCGTAATCTCTTACCATCAGGAGAGCGTCTCGTTCGTCTCATTACTTTTTACATTAAAAAAAAAATCATCATCATCAGCCTATGGAAGTCCACTGCTGGAAACAGGCCTCGCCCAAAACACGCCACTCAGCCCAATCTTAGTTCCCTTTCGACTTGAAGATACAGATTCAGTCTCGACTTGAAGACACCCAGATTATATCCCAGGCTACCAAGGCAATCGTAATCTGAAAAAGTCTAACTAAAAAGCACTCACCTCCGTCCTTTAATTTGTCTAACTTGAAAAGCCATGTTCCTTTTGAAGCAATCGTTTATACGTTCGAGCAATCTCCAACTTTCATCGCTGAAAACCCCGTAAGTATCATCCTCGCGAGCAAAGTGCCCCACTTTCTTGATGAAGTGCAAGTGGTGCACGTCTATTGGTTGAAATACTGGAAGAGATACAATACGTAATTATACTCTGTCCATTATGTTAACCGCTTTTTGACAGCTCATACAAAGTTGACGACATAACTTTGTACGGCGTCTAACAAAATAAATCTCACACAAATAAATACGTTTAAATGGAGTTTTGGCGGGAACGCGGGAAGAGTCGTGTCGCTCCGTTGTATTTTTTTCCAAAAACTTGTGTTTTGTCGAGTGTTTATGCATAAAAATGGTGGTGTTTTATTCGTAACGTGCCGAATCACAAGCGTGAGTGTGGGAAAATGATACAATGTGGTGAAACATGACTTTTCGTGGTGGTTTCAAAACTCCAACGAAGCTTTATAGTAAAGTCGCCACTACGTTACTAAAGCATGACTGGACTTTGACTATAACTAGCTACGAGGACACTTATTTAACTTGAAAATATATAAATTCTTGACACTGGCAAATGCTAAAACGCGACGCCAAAACTAAAGAAAAAAAAATACGTTTAATCTAGCACTACCTCTTTACAAGGTCTAAAAAAAATTGCTCTCAAGTTAACGCAGCAAGTATTTAGTTTGTTTTTTTTTGACAGCCCCGTTGACTCATTGGTAGCATATCTGCCTTGAGAGCTGTTGGGCGTGGGTTCGATTCCCACTCAGGGCAAAAATATTGTGAATAAAACACACACACACAGCGCCATCTGGCCCCAAACTAAGCGGAGCTTGTGTGATGGAAGTCAGATAACTGATAGAATACATTAAAATGATGTTCTATGTAAGTATCTACTTCTAAGAAAATCTTACAATAAAACAATAAGGAATATTTATGTAGCATATCCAAGCGTTGTAGCAAATCATTCCTATGTTCTTAAAGTTACCAGAATTCTGTTAACTATTGTTATTATTGCTTATAAGAATCGTGTAAATCCCTGTACGTATTTAACCCTATCCAGATGAAGTTGTTTCGTTGCAAAAATACTAATAAAAATTGTAATTATTTTTACTGCATATGAAAACAGCACGCAATGTAGCGTAAATTGTAAACATATACCTATACATGTATACGTTATTGTGTTACTAGGAATATGATTAAAAAATTACCTATGTATTACTACCAAACGAGCTTACAGCAGTCTAACTTGTCATGTATTGTAAGTTTTTTAAATTAAATAAAAAAAAATACATAAATCCTTTTTTTTTTTGTTGTAAATGCATACTTATAATACATACAGAACACCCAGACACAGAACAAACATTTGTTTATTCACAAAATGTTTGCCCTGAGTGGGAATCGAACCCACACCCTACAGCTTTTAAGGCAGATATACTACCAATGAGCCAACGGGGCTGTCAATTTATTTTTTTACTTTTTTTCATCGCAATCGTTTTTTTTTGTTTTTTTCCTTTCCACTTACTTATACTCCCTTGTTGTTCGTCGTACATAAATTCATAGATGCGACGTAGCGTCACTTCTATAAGTTCTTCATTCAAGTTCCCCTTGTGTAGATTTCCCTTGATGTGGTTCACTAGTTTTTGGGCTTTCTTTCGAATCTCGCCTGGCTGACTTTTGACCTTGCTTCGTTTCTGGGAGTCCAAGCACTTGGCAGCGGAGCTGGCGCTTGTCGCCGACGTTGATGAAAGACTCAAATTTCTATAAAAGAGATTTGATTATTTGTTTTTTTTTAATGTAAAATTAATTAGACGAATGATACACTATTCTGACGGTAAGAGACAACGCATGTTCATGACCATTGCAGCGATACACAGAACTTTGAAAACAAACAAAGTCCAGGGCATCGCTGCATCGGCGCTTTTATTAATTACTAGCAGACGCCTCGCGGTTTCACACGCGTGATTACCATTCCCATAAGAATACAGGGATAAAAAGTAGCCTATGTCACCCGAGGATAGTGTAGCTTCCCAACGGTGAAAGAATTTTGAAATCGGTTCAGTAGTTTTGGAGCCTATTCAATACAAACAAACAATCAAATCTTTCCTCTTTATAGTAGTATAGACAAGCGCACGGTTTGCGGTTTCGCCCGCGTAGTTCCCATTCCCGTGGGAATACAGGGATAAAAAGTAGCCTATGTCACTCGAGGATAGTGTAGCTTCCCAACGGTGAAAGAATTTTGAAATCGGTCCAGTAGTTTCGGAGCCTGTTCAATACAAACAAACAATCAAATCTATCCTCTTTATAATAGTATAGATTATAGATAGATAATAATCTTTATTTACTAGCTGCACCCTTCGGTGTTACCCGCTACATGTTTTCGAGATAAAAAGTAGCCTATGTGTTAATCCAGCTACCTCCATACCACATCTCATCCGAATCTGTTCAGTAGTGTTTTGCGTGAAAGTGTAACAAACATCCATCCAAACTTTCACATTCATAATATTAGTGGTATTTCACAAGTGTATTATTTTGTCCGGCAGTGGGATGTGAAACGTTCAAGTAGTACGTAATCTTAGTCTAATCGTTTTATCGTAGTCTTTTATTTGTAGTGTTTTTTATTTATTTATTTAATTATATTACACAAAACAGGATACAGCCACAACAATTAACAGAGGTGAACAGATTTAGGTTTCGATCCTAACTACATCCCTTACATATGTGTAAACAACAAGACAAGCAGTAGTTAAGAAGAATTAATAAAATAAAGTAATAAGATTGAAATAATTGGCCATAAAATGACCAAAAATGCAGTGAGTGGCAATTTCAAATAAATTTGCAAAATTCTAGCCGGTTTGTACCTACAAATGTCATACGCAGTAAACAATTTTTCTGACATTAGTTTTAAATGTACACAGTTGGGGGTTTTGGCGGGAACGCGGGAAGAGTCGTGTCGCTCCGTTGTGTTTTTTTCCAAAACTAGTGTTTTGTCGAGTGTTTATGCATAAAAATGGTGGTGTTTTATTCATAAAGTGCCGAATTACAAGCGCGAGTGTGGGAAAATGATATAATGTGGTGAAACATGAGTTTTCGTGTTGCTTCCAAAACTCCATCGAAGCTTTGTAGTAAAGTTGCCACTACTTTACTAAAGCATGACTGGAATTAACTGACACGAACTGGACTTGACAAAGACGACTTTGACTAAAACTAGCTACGATGGCACTTATTTAACTTTTGAAACTTGAAAATATATAATTACTTGACACTGGCAAATGCTAAAACGCGACGCCAAAACCAAAGAAAGAAGAAGAATGTACACAGTTTCAAGTTGAAAATGTCAATAGATTCCTTGTGATCTTTAGCAATTTCGTTGTATTAGCACATTGACACATCCTTACAACAGGATTAAAATATAAAATATTATTCTGATAAACATGCAACATAAAAGTTTTAGGATAACGAGTCTTATGTTGAGTGTTAATGTTAATAATCGAGAGAAGTGAATTAGAATCAATGATGGAGTGAACAATTTTGAAAAGAGTAACCATATCCGTATAAACCATAACCATATTGTCTAACGGTGTGTTCCGGCAGCCTCACTTGAGAGCCAGTTCCATTCCAGGCTAGGTGTGCTTTTACCATCTTCGGCCACACCTTCACTTAACATCAGGTGAGCTGTGGTCAAACAACTAGCCTGTCAACCATAAAAAAAAAAAAAAAAAAAAAAAAAAAAAAAAAAAAAAAAAAAAAAAAAATACGCTGAGATTTTAATGTTTGTAATTAAAATTTTGCCAACTTATCATCGTACGATTTTAATTGACGTCTTAATCTTTGTTGTGTTATGTGTGTCAAAATAAATGTTTTCTTTCTTTCTTTTAATATCTGTTTAGATACTTACACCGGTGATGACGCATCTTCGTCAAAAATGAAGTAGTCCTCGTCTGAAGGTATTTTCTCAAATGATAAAGTTCTGTAAATAAATAAAATGTTTTATTTCCAATATGTATACATAGTCGTAGGCGATAAGACCGCCGTTATACGCCATATATTTATTGTTTTGTTTTGTTATATTATTTTTTATATTTCATATTTGTATGTTATATAATATATACAATATATAATATATAACTAGTATTTTGGGTGGTGCGCGGGCCGCAAGCGGCCCGCGAGGGGGGGTTTGTAGCGAGGGGTTATTTATTTAATTTTGAAGAAAGCTGTAGAATAAATAGGTAAAGAATCGCAATACAGTTGACTTAAGGCTGATGATGATGATGATGCTTATGATTAATTTTATGACCGGCAGGCACCCTAAGACTAATTCCATCGAAAAATAACTTAAAAACAAAATTAAGGATAAGTAATTTCCCGAGAAAAAAAAATCATCAAAACATTCTTTCGAAATCCGGTGAGATGTGAGAGTATAATTGATGAGTGTATATATCTACTATAATGGTAGGCCTACGGGATGTGCAGGCCCTCGTTACATCTTTAATTTTCTTTCTGGCGCTTCGCCGGCCGCTGCCGCGGCACGCTCGCTTCGCTCGCTCGGCTCGCGCAAGTTGTCTATGTTCAAACATAACCTAACCTAAAACTAACCGGTTGAATTTTTTTTTTCTAATCATAATTCACACTTTTCTACTTAGAAGGACATTTAATTACCTATAACAAAGACGTTGTAATTTTTTTTTCGCTAAGTCAATTCTATATAATAAGATAAAAACTGAAGATTAGCTCAAAACTGTAAAAAACTGTGAAACCTTTCAAATAAACTTGCCAAAACTGAGACTTTCAAAAACTGTAGATCGCCAGCTAAAACTTCAGGGCTGGCAACACTGATTGTAACTCTCTTTCGCCGAGAACTCCCCGAAATTCCCGAGTAATAAATAGGTAGGTATCTTAACCGTCGATCACACAAACTGGGGAAAAGGAGATTTAACGACTTTATTGTATCCATGTGTGTATGCATGTATGTATTAATGTATGGGACGAATATTACATAAAAATATAAGAGCACCACAAAATGGCTGAGCGATTCCGACTCTTATGGCCCAGACATACGATATTATGATGTAACCGCCTGTGTCCTACCTATTACGAATTCAAGTGGCAAAAGATAAAAAATTTGATATAATTACGAACCTACCTATTACATCGATTTAAAAAAACAATAATTTTAGCACGCCACAGGAACAATAGACAAACCAAACCATTAAAAAACCGACCTTATTTTACAGTCAATAAAGCAGGTATATCGATGCCAAAGATAAGATGCAGTTTATCCTTTTGTTCGGTGCGAACTACACAGCTACCTTTACTACTCATAATATTCGTTAGGCGCTCACGAAATAGCTGATCGATTCCGAACCTTATGCCCCAGACATACGAAATGCGTAACTATTTTCCTTGTGTTTAACAGTGCTATAAAAAAACCTCGAGAAAGAAACCTAAAGTGCATATCGATGCCAAAGTTAATTAAGTTCATACTTCCTGTGATATAGACGAACTATTTTTCAAAATGCTGTCGGTGATACCTATAGTAGGTAGAAAAGATCACGCCACATATTCAAGCGCCGGCCTTTGCTACACTGGCGTTGAACGAAACGCGCAAGCAAATCGCGCCTTGAAAAATCGCGGCGGAATATAAAAACAATAGATAGTGCAACATAAAACATCTGGCATTAAGTAGATACCTAATTATAATGGGATAGATATACTTATAATGCATACATAGACCACTAACATCACCTCTTTTAAGCTTAGACGGGTAAAAATCGTCTACATACTTACTTACATATAAACACGAAAAGTTGTTAACAACACACATACAAAAAAAGGGCTGGCATTGTCATTGAAGCGCGCGACGCCATTACAGATTTGTACCTAATGCATCGATTTTTAAAATACGGAAAGAAAGTAAGCAACATTCACCTTATTTCACTCAAACCACTTTACAACATAGGAAGTACATCTTTAAAAACACAAACTCCATATGATAACTCTGTATATTGGCCGAAATGAAATAAAATTACTCCCTACATACTACAACAATCTTACAAATAGAACCTTATGCCCCAGACATACGATATGCGTAACAGGTAGCGGTATATAGTTATGTTTATTTACCTCGAGATTTCGGCAATGTAGCAACAGCCGTGGTACTATTAAATAATAACTCATAAGTAAATAGACACCAAGACCAAACCATATTTACGAAAAAAAAAGTCTATTTTCACCGAAGCGCGACCCATTATAAGTACCTAATTTAAAACACGAAAAGTAATTGAAATTATTGCACTTCAAGATTAGTTTTACATATCTAAATCTAAATAATAACTTGCAATTCAAATAACAAAATGTCTACCTACCTACGTTTGCATCACATCGATCTTTAAAACACGAAACGTAATTAAAATTAAACAACACTCACCTCATCTCACTCTCGAACAATTGAAAAACACTGTAAACCACAAATATAGCAAATTTGTAATTTAATTTCGAAAAACACTCCGTGTTTACGAAAAGTTAGTGAGCGAGTAAATAAGACATCGGTCACAGGATCTTAAAAAAAAAAATCTTTCGCCAAGAATTCCCGAGCAATAGATAACGGAAATTTTACGACTTCAATAACCGACCTTATTTCAAAGGCAACAAAGTAGGTATATCGATGCCAAAGATAAGATGCAGTTTATCCTTTTGTTTACATACCTACCTTTACTACTCATAATTGCAAATAATAGCAATTACGAACCTTATGGCCCAGACATACGATATGCGTAACTATTTTCCTTGTGGTCCTAAAAGAAACAAACCGACAAAGTACTTTTTACCACGTTAAAGGAACAATAGACAAACCGAACCGTTTAGGAAAACCCGACCTTATCGTGCATGTAATAAAGTGGCGGCGACGTTAAAAACGACGGCAAAGTTAAGTTTGTCGCTTCACTGGCGTTGAACGAAACGCGTAAGCGCCTATGAAAACTCGCGGCGGTTGTGACCTTTTGGTCGCGAGACCTACACATAAATTATTTTGTATGGGACCTATGTTTTTTTTAATTGCATCTGAAAGATCTCGACGTCCTCTATGACGTTTGTTCGAGCGATATGCCAAAAAAGTTTACCGTTTCGGAGATATCAGAGGTTACATTTTGTATGGCGATCATGTTTTTTTTGTGTGAAACACATGTTTTTTTTGACGAACCTAAAAGTAACCAAGGTTTTGAGTATATTTAGTTAAAGTGCAATAGTAAAAATATGTCTAGTTTCCGAGATCCGATGGGGTACCACGTCGAGGAGTCGACTTCCGGAAGGTCCGACATTTTATTCGGGCCCTCTGAACGATTCTCTATACGGCTGTATATTTAGTTTTTTCCTGTGACATCTCCTTATATGAGTTCTATTTCTCTAAGTCAGTCAGTCAGTCAGTCAGTCAGTGGTTATTTAAGTTTATATTATAGTAAAGTAAAGTCAGTGGTTATTTAAGTTTATATTATAGTAATATATACTCGTATTTATGTGTGTAATAATGTTGTATTCTATTCTATATTTAATTAGCGACCCGCCCCGGCTTCGCACGAATGCAATGTAGATACTAATGTGGTGCATATGCAAGTATTATACATATAAACCTTCCTTGAATCACTCTATCTATTAAAAAAAACCCGCATCAAAATCCGTTGCGTAGTTTTAAATATCTAAGCATACATAGGGAGAGGGGAGCGACTTTGTTTTATACTATGTAGTGATACAATAATAGATTCCATAAAGACGGTTTTTTTTTATTTGAAAATTTATACCTGTTACTATATCTATAGTAACAAGTAGTAGTGTACATAGTGTGCATAATATATACATTATAGGCATATATTATGCTAGCAGCTCGCCCCGGCTTCGCACTGGAAAACAAAACTCGATTAACAATATAAATTTATCGATCCAGTAGTTTCGGAGCCTATCCAATACAAACAAACAAAATATTAAATCTTTCCTATTTCTATGATGTAGATGACAACTGTAATAGTTAGACATTTGATATTGCGGACTTATTTGTAGCTGTCAATTTGTTCTAAAAAACGTCACTTTATTCTATTGTCAATAGTTTTCGCTGTGCATGCTAATTGTTTTTAAAATAAAATGTTGCCTATCTCCATCTCGGATAATGTAGCATTCTAATAACGAATGAATTATTAATAAATAAATAAATAAATAAATATCGTAGGACATTACACACAGCGCCATCTGACCCCAAACTAAGCAAAGCTTGTACTATGGGAATCAGATAACTGATAAAATACTTAAATACTTTTTTTTTGTAAATACATACTTATAATACATACAGTACACCCAAGAATTAAGAATAATTAAGATCGGTCCAGTAGTTTCGTAGCCTATTCAATAGAAACAAACAATCAAATCTTTCCTCTTTATAATAGTATAGATAGATAGTAAGTTGACAATAGCAGCGATGATAGCTCAGTGGTTAGCGCGGTAGGTTCGCATGCCGAAGGGCGTGGGGTCTACCCCAACAATGAGCTTGAGCTGCCGGTGAAGGAAAACATCGTGAGGAAACCATAGCATGGTGGTAGGGTACTTTCTAGTACTCGGCTGGCGAGCTACCACCCTCAAGTTGAAAATCTGCCGCCAAGCACCTAGCGGTGTGTTCCGGAAGCCTCACTTGAGAGCCAGTTCCATTCCAGGCTAGGTGTGCTTTACCATCTTCGACCACACCTTCGCTTAACATCAGGTTAGCTGTGGTCAAACGCCTAGCCTGTCAACCATAAAAAAAAAACAATACTCACTTTAAAGAAGCCTTATTGCTTTTCACCACTCCTTTTGCGTACTTGATTACGTATTGAACATTTTTCACGTTGGAACAATATTTGATATTGTCTAGGTATCTTTGGCATTCGCCGTTGAACAGCATGTACGAAGACTGGTTGCAGCTTAGTTTTTTCACATTCGCAAGAAAATATTGCTCCGCTTGGGATGTTTCTTTGAATTCTGAAATAGAGGATTGGTAGGTGGTCTAGGTAGGTAACATCGCAGTATCAGATCTTTTGCCGCCAAATGGTAGTGTGCGACATTATATACCCAGCGCTGGTCATACCACTTCGTATGACCAGCATTATGCCCCTATTTTGTAACTTTTGTTTTTATGCTTGTTACAAAATTCGGTATGTAAAGAAAAAAAAACTTTACTGATTCCAAAACCATTTCGAAATAGTACATTTCTGTACAATGTTTATACGTTTAAAACTCTTTAAACTATGAGACGGGGTTTATTTTAATAAAATACATAAAATAAATTTAACTTTCAATTAACTTCTAATGACGTCATGTCCTTGGCTGTATAAGGATTCTTTCAGTGCCTAAAAAAAGGTACATATTTTACATATTCAGCCAATGTTATGACGTCATAACTATAAAAAGTTTAAAAATGTATTAGAATTAAACTACCGCAGCCAAAATATTCAAATTAGTTTCATAAAATAAAGTTTACTATCAGTGAAAAATATAAAATAAATACAAAAAAAAACTTTACATACCGAATTGATGTCTCATGACGTCATCTCGACAGGCAACTTTCATAGACTAAAGAAGCAATGGCAAACCAAAACAAAGAGAGTTTTTGGCGGGAACGCGGGAAGAGTCGTGTCGCTCCGTTGTATTTTTTTCCAAAACTAGTGTTTTGTCGAGTATTTATGCATAAAAATGGTGGTGTTTTATTCATAAAGTGCCGAATTACAAGTGCGAGTGTGGGGAAAATGATATAATGTGGTGAAACATGACTTTTCGTGTTGCTTCCAAAACTCCATCGAAGCTTTATAGTAAAGTCACCACTACTTTACTAAAGCATGACTGGACTTGACTGACACGAATTGTACTTGACCAAGACTGGACTTTGACTATTACTTTAGCTACGAGGACACTTATTAAACTTTGAAACTTGAAAATATATGAATACTTGACACTAGCAAATGCTAAAACGCGACGCCAAAACCAAAGAAAAAAAAACCAAAACAAAACTTGTCAATGTCAAGTCAACGGCGATCATAATAATATTTTCAATACACATACGTCGAGATGTTTTTCGGTTTATTGATACAAATATCTAGTTTATTTTACTTGAAACGTTATTTGGACTCTGATATCGCTTTTATGACATAAGATTTGTTTACTTTATGTCATGAATTGTAAAAACCGAAGACGTGACAGAATGGATTTACAGCTTTAGCCTGCCCGATGGGGCAAATTCAAAAAAAACTTGTCAGTTCTGTTAAATGTGGCAAATGTTTTGTATACTTTTTTGTTTCGTATGGCAAATGCATATTCTACATATTTAGCCGTACTCATGACGTCATAACTATAAAAAGTTTGAAAACGTATTAGAATTAAACTACCTCATGGAAAGCCAAAATATTCATACTTTCGAGTACTCGGCTGGCTAGCTACCACCCTCGAGTTGAAAATCTGCCGCCAAGCATCTAACGCTGTGTTCCGGCAGCCTCACTTGAGAGCCAGTTCCATTCCAGGCTAGGTGCGCTTTACCATCTTCGACCACACCTTCACTTAACATCTGGTTTAACAGAAATATATAAAAAAAAAATATATGCATATGTCAATATATAATAGTTCTTATTCTTATTCGGAATGGGGGCGATGAGTCCTGCACTGACGTCCCGCTTGGGGTGTATTGTGCATTTCCCCCTGCCAGCGTCTACCCGAGCCAACCCAGCTCCTTGAAGTACCGGGCGAGCTGGGCCGCTGGCATAGTAGCTCCAGTGAGTCGGGTGGAAAGTTCAACGACGATGACATGAATGATGGCGAAGCAGCTTCATGCAGCCTAGTAGCAATTCTAGTGTATAATAGTTATTGGTTTATATTTATTGATGCCTCAATTAAACTCACCAATGCTCTTCTGCTGGTTGTCGAAGAGAAATACTGACGTGCGTCGCAGTACATCGTGCACAAAAGTTTTGGTTATCAAACCTTTCTGCATTCGCAGACCAAGTTTACGGATCAGCTTTTCAATTTTCTTGCTCCGATTCGGGCAATTACCTTTCGCCGTTTTACTCTTGGAGTTTTCGTACACCTTGCTGTTATTTAAGCTGACTGTCGATGATGATGACGAACAGCTGTCGTCCCTGCAGACAAGTATGGATATACATTAATGGAACATTTGCAGGAGGCAGAAAAAAAAACAAATAAAGAAAAGAAAGAAAGAAAGAAAAACATTTATTTTTTTCCCAACAATACACCAGCCACAACAACAGATAAGTACAAACACACAAATAAAAAGATACATGTTAACAAAAAGACAACAAATTTCACAAGATAATAAGCGGGTTATCGCTGCAGTGGCTGGTGCATCAACTAGGAGAAAAAAAGGTCAGTGCTCAGCAATTGTGCTGGGGATTGCTCCACAGCGCTGATTTTCAGCACTGACCAGTTAATAAAAAAAAAAAAATCGTGAGGAAACCATAGCATGGTAGTCAGTGGCGTAGCGTGCCTTGGAGGGGACCCAGTGGCGGCCTTAGGGGGTGGTAAGCAGGGCCACTGCCCGGGGCCTCGCGTCCTCGTAGAAAAAAGTCTTTACCATATATATATGTGTATTTCGCGCCTCGCACTTAACAAAACACCCCATGAACGCACGGTTTCATTATTAGTGCAAGCATGTTACGGCCGCTCGAGCACTCGAACAAATTTTTTAGTAAAACGGACTCAAAGAAAAAGGGGCTCACAATGATATTATGTCGCCCCAGGCCTCGCAACATCATTATCATCATGTATCAAAATTAGTTGGGCGACCCAGGGTAAAGATTTCTCACAAAACAAACAAAAATGCTTGCATTAAATTAAAACAAATATTTATTGATTATATGGACAGTTGATTGTATGACAGTTTTTTATATGTTTAGTAATTAGTAATTTTTTTAAGCCCTGTAGCCCGGGGGCCCCGTTTCATTGATACGGCTGAATTGCTGTAGCTACGCCCCTGATGGTGGTAGAGTATTTTCTAGTACTCGGCTGGCTAGCTACCACCCTCAAGTTGGAAATCTGCCGTCAAGCATCGAATGGTGTGTTCCGGCAGCCTCACTTAAGAGCCTGTCGGGGGTTACTTAAAAGTACTTAAGTAACCCCCGACAGGTGCATAGTATTCTACTAGTCAAGCCATTTCCTTTGATACCCATATTAAGGGAGTTGTGAAAAAATATGTAATCCGCCATTTTGTGGCGGCGGCCATTTTTATGTGAAAAATAATGAGACGAACGAGACGCTCTCCTGATGGTAAGAGATAACGCCTGTCCATGGCCATTGCAGCGATACACAGAACTTTGAGTAACAAAACAAAGTCCAGGGCATCGCTGCTTTGGTGCTCATTACTTTGAGACTTTCGATGGTTAGTCTCAACAGCCCAGTAATTTCGCTAGCCTCAATACCCTTCAAACCGGAACACAGTAATGTTTACACACTACTGCTTGGCGGCAGAATATCTGGTACTGCGGTGGTACCTACCTAGATGACCTCCTGCTAAGGAGATCTACCACCAAGTGAAGTACTTACAAGCCATTCCACTAGTTGTTATCTTCATCTTAGACATCAAATGAGTTTTAATTTTAAAAAAAAACATCTGTCTTTACAATATTAATGCGATACTTACGATGAGTTCTCGTTGGCTAAATCTATGATAATTTCAGGCGAGTCCGCATTTACCAAGTCGATAACTTCAATAGGTTTAGATTTTGGTATCTTTTCAAACAATATCCGCCTGAAAACACAATGACAAAATAATTATGTGGATTGAAAAACTTAATCACGTACACGTTTGAAAACAGCTCCCGAGAAAAAAATCCAAATAAATAGGATTTTTTGGAGTTACGCGCGGCACAGTCATACCAGAGGTGAGCAGCAGTGCTACGAGCTAGGATTCACGTTGGCAGCGTCCTGGCCTCAAGAGTTTTGGACAAAAGTTGGGAAAATAATAGACATAACCCCCATGGAGTTTAGAATTAAAGGTTGAGTAGAACGGTCCCCAACAACATGAAATTTCAATCGGTACAGTAGATCCAGAGATTACCCACTATAATCTCACAAACTTTACCTTTTTATAAAATTAGTATAGATTCATGAGGTTTTCACACAATGTATCTCAAACGCTGGTGAAAGAGGGCGCCACTATCAAGCCAGTTCCATTCCAGGCTTGGTGTGCTTTACCATCTTCGACCACACCGTCACTTAACATCAGGTGAGCTTTTCAAGGAGGAGGTTGGCTCGGGTAGACACTGGCAGGGGGAAATGCACAATACACTCCAAGCGGGACGTCAGTGCACTATCGCCCCCACTTTAAATAAGAATCAGGTGAGCTGTAGTCAAACACATAGCCTGTCATAAAAAAAAGTTTCTGCCCCGGATGGGGAAAGATCTGAGGTTTTACTATAGACTAAATCCAATCTTTCTTTGATCTAATAAAATAATATAATGGCAAACTTACTTCATGCCCGCCTGGACGGTAGGTTTCGTGTCATAATCAATTCTGTAGTCATATTTCAAGCTGAACACCCGCATCGACTCCCACAGCGGCGCACACATGCTGCGGTAACCGAAACCTACATCTCTACTTGGTTTACTCTCTTTACCTGCAACAGATTGGTATAAAAAACGTATTGGTATACAAAAAGAAACAATGGCATAATAATAATTGCATGGCATGGCATGCGAACCTACCGCGCTAACCACTGAGCTATCATCGCTACATACTGTAACAGCATTATGGCCAAGCCTCTCTCAGATGCGGCCAGAATGCTTTATAATCTAAGCCTTAGAATTTAAATTGTATGTACCTATAACCTATAGCTTTTTAAAATTGATTAAAAAAAATGTTCATTTAGTACTGAGTTATGTGTCCCATGTTTTCAAATTTCCAATAGACAATAGACAATAGACAACACTTTATTTCAATTGTTCCAGTACACTCATACGGAATACTTTTTCGCACACATGTAGGATCTCAAACGTATCCCTGTGCTGAAGAGTATGCCCAGTGTGTAATTACTAGCGATTAGGATTTACAAAATAATACATACCTGGCAGTATCATGTCCATCACAAACTGGGCTTGTGCAGGAAACATCTCTGGGAAATACATCATGAGGTGACTGTCGTCCTTCACAAATTTCGTCACGGCATTAAGGCAGTTCGTTTTGAAGACCTGGGTCACCGTCTCATGCAATGGAGACGCTATGGTGGCAGCTGGTGAGGCACTGATTAAAGAAAGATTTCATAATCAATGTGTACTTACATAAAATAAATAAGCAAAGCTATGGAAGTCAGATAACTGATATAATATTTAAATACTTTTTTATGTACAGACACAGAACAAACATTGTTTATGCCACAAAGTTTGTCCTGAGTGGGAATTGAACGCACGCCCTTCAGCTCTTAAAGCAGACATTCTACCAATGAACCAACAGAGCTGTCATAAAAAAAAAACTTGTACACTTGTAAGTAAAAATCAAAATACAAAATACAAAAATATTTATTTAACAGAAAATATGTGTACAAAGATCGTAATATCTTACAATAGTCCCCGCACTAGGGCTAGCCTGTATCGCGGGAGGCTGGAACCGATTAAATATATTAAATTTAATGGAGAACGTGTACAATTTTTTTTTTACTATATAATTCAACTGATATTTGTTGGCATAACTTGATTCCACCTGCTCATTTTTATTAAGGCAAAACAAATTAGCCCAAAGCATGGGCGTACCCAGGGGAGGGTGCCCCCCCTGGATGTTGTTTACGTCCCTACTAAGTACTAACTATGCATTACTTTTGTCGATAAAAGTTGAAATAAATAAATATCATAGAACACTACACACAGCGCCATGACCCCAAACTAAGCAAAGCTTGTGCTATGGGAGTCAGATAACTGATAGAATACTTAAATACTTTTTATTTATAATACATACAGTACACCCAGACACAGAACAAACATTTGGTTTTATATCACAAAATGCTTGTCCTGGGTGGGAATCAATCCCACACCCCACAGCTCTTGAAGCAGACATGATACCAATGAGTCAACATGTTAAGAAAAATAACTTTTTGCCATTTTACCCCCTCCCCCTTGACCCAGAACCTTAAGAGCTACTCTAAATTCAGATTTCATTAATTTATTTATTAAGGTACGCCGACAGCACACATATTGAATATTCATATACACATTGCAGAGTTATGTTTGATTCCAGTTAGAGTTATGTCCTACTTCATACATACCACAAGACATTGAAATCTTTTTTTTTTATTGTCCACAGGCTAGGTGTTAGACCATAGCTCACCTGATGTTAAGTGAAGGTGTGGTCGAAGATGGTAAAGCGAGGCTCTCTCAAGTGAGGCTGCCGGAACACACCATTAGATGCTTGGCGGCAGATTTTCAACTTGAGGGTGGTAGCTAGCCAGCCGAGTACTAGAAAGTACCCTACCACCATGCTATGGTTTCCTCACGATGTTTTCCTTCACCGGCAGCTCAAGCTCATTGTTGGGGTTTGTACCCACGCCCTTCGGCATGCGAACTTACCGCGCTAACCACTGAGCTATCATCGCTTCAACATCTGCTGCCCGAGTGGGTGTTCCCCGATGAACACAGTCTGGGTACCTTCAAGTCACGAGTGAATTGGTTTCTTCTAGGAGAGTGTGCTCCATCATAGACCGCATCTTCGCCTAACATCAGGCGGGATGGCCGTCAAACGCAAGCCTATATATTGTTTTAAAAAAAAGTGTTCTGACACATGCGCCAGTTAAGTAATTGCATATGGCTTACAGTTTTAATGAAATAAAATTATAGTTTCTTCTAATTTTTAACAAAATCATATACAAATCTTTTCAGACTTTTATTTACCTGGGTAACCTCATAGGCAATGTCTCTGGCACTTTGAATGTGTTCATTTGAGTCTTTTTATACATTAGGACACTGTAACAAAACAATTAATGAACACATAAATAAAAATTGCATTTAGTATGGGTAGTAGTTATAGTTTACTATCTGCACCCCGCTGTGTTACCCTATACATGTTTTTGGGATAGAAAAGATAGCCAGGATTAGCACATACTAATTCAGGGTCTCAGCTACCTCTCGAACAAATTTCATCCAAATCCGTTCAGTAGTTTTTGCGTGAAAGAGTAACAAACATACTCACAAACTTTCACATTTATAATTTTAGAAGGATAGTTCCGTCTTGGTATTTGTTCATTTATTTAATAAACACACAAAACAGAATGTAATAATATTAATTTCAATTCAATACACATGTTTTAGGTCTGTCTCACATTCCATAACTATTTATGTCTAGGTGCATTCTAATTACATTTTAAAAAGTCACTAGAGAAATTATTTGTAAGTTATTAAACCATTGATTAAATAATAATACCTAAGTAAGTGGTACAGTCAATATACATAAAAATGCTAACTATACATTTTTAAATATGTGGTTCAGTAATAAAACACTGAATTACATGTCAATTAATGAAAACAAAATGTCAAATAAAGTAATTCATATAAAAAATTACAAAAAAAATTCAAAAAAATAAATATTGTCATAATTTAAAAAGTAAACTAAACAATTCTTTGTAGTCAGTCGAATTAACATAAAACAAAAAAAAATACAATCACAAGACAGCACTAACAAAATAAATAAATAATAAATAAATATCATAGGACATTACACACAGCGCCATCTGAACCCAAACTAAGCAGAGCTTGTGCTATGGAAGACAGATAACTGATAGAATACTTAAATACTTTTTTTTTTTTGTAAATAGGTACATACTTATAATACATACAGTACACCCAGCAGACAAGAGAACAAACATTGATGTTAGTCACACAAATGTTAGTCCTGAGTGGGAATCGAACCCACACCCTTTAGCTCTCGAAGCAGACACACTACCAATAGCCCACCCCTAACTGTACCCGGTGCAAAGGTACCCATAACACTCGCGGCGTTGCCGCGTTGTTATTTTTTAAATTAAAATATAACATAATCTTAGTCTGTCTTTGAAGCTGGTATAGATTTAAGCGAAAGATATTGATGTATCTGTTCGAGACGAGAATTTCATTATAATGGCAGCTCATTTTGACAATAGGGTTATTTGTTGTCGGAAAATACTTGTACACTAAAGATATTATAATTATTGTGGTTATGAGACATAAAATTAGTGTTAAAGTGTTAGTGTTACTCATATATGATATGTGACATTTTCAAACATGGTAAACAAATCTAGCCTTGAAAGGAAACTGGTTTTCAAGTGATGCTTCCAGAACACACCATTAAGTGCTTCGCAACAGATTCTTAACTTGAAGGTGGTATAGTTTCCTCACGTTTTCCTTCACCAGCAACCCAAGCTCATTAAAAAGATTTCAACCCGCACCCTGAAGCCTCTGAACTGTCATCGTTAAACAAATGAATCATGTTTAACGCCTGTTACTTTAGTAGTCTGTGTATGTGTTGATCACGTCTGGTGGCTTTCAATCTGATGATGAAGGCTACAATTAAACAAGGTAACATAACAGAGTCTGAAGCACTTACTTTGAACCATGTGTCCCATCACAAATTTCATGTGTAAGTTTGACGTTCGCATTTCTTTTCATCACTGCAGCCAATTTTAACGCCTCCGTCTTTACATTTACGGTATACTCATCCCCGTTCAAAAATTCTGCATTCTCAGTAGATATCTTCACGAGAACATTCTGGAGTTGTTGAGATATATTGGGGAAGGAAATTGACTTTTTGTTACTTTCGATGAATGTGGCTATCCTTTTTATGTAGTAAGATAAAGCATTTATTCCAATAAGAGGTTCTGCAGCAGTGGTGCTGGTAGCCATTTGGAGATATTTTTCGCGCCAGTTTTGTGTTTATTTACGGTTTCGCGCAGGGATACGCTGGATTTAAATGAAAATAAGAACACTTCTGTGTGCTGTAGAAAATACAAACAAACAGCAGAACGACAAGGGAATGTACAATCACTAACTTGGGCGAAACGGGGTAACTACCGTCAGACTATTGGAATTCATTCGTCTCGATTACAACCTTTCAAAGCCCTGAAAGAACTTTTGACTAAAATAAAAACGTACGTAGTCTTGTCACAACAGACCACATTTACATGAATACAACTCTGCCCAACCCAATGTAATTCGAAATCAAAAGGCAAACCGAACTACTCAAATCAAAACAATACTCAAAATACTCATAGTTTGATAGTTTGTTTCTGTTTTCGGCGTCGGACTTTGTGCATTTGCTTGTGCAATTGTTTAGATATTCAGTCATTGTGTGTAGGTATCTTACAAAAATCAATTTAAATTTAAGTTTGTATCATAAGTCAGTCACAGTTGAGCCCTGTCATGCGCTAGTAAAGTAATTAAAGCTTCGATGGTGTTTTGAAAGAAACACGAAACAGCAAAATTTATCTCACTACTTTTTATTACTCTTTCTTTGAAACTTGTAGTAAAGTCACCATTTCTTTACTAAGGCAAGGCAAGACTTGATTTTGATTTTATTTGTGCCTGACTTAGACTTATTTTATTAATTTTACCTCAAAATACTTTAAAATATCGAAATACGGCACACTGACAACAACAAAAAGTGCGACGCCAAAAACAAAGAAGAGTTAAAGAAAAAAACTGTTTGTTTTGTTTGTGTTTGTGCAGGATTTAAATATTTTTATTTATTTTGGTTAAAAATTGTCAAACAGCAATAAATAGTTGCTTTCCCCTCTTAAAAATTACAAAATGTCCCTTGACGTTACATGGAATATTGATAAATACCGGGACGAACATGAAAGCGATGAACATTGGGAATTACGAAAAGCTTTCATGGTAAGGTGGAAAAACAATTATCCTGAAGAAAGGCTTATTTGCCTAGCTCGTGTGTTCTCTAACATTGAACTAATGGGGTGCAGGTACCCTGTGGAAGTCATGAAAGAAGTTGCAACACTATCTAAAGAGGTAAACATAACCTAAAAATTTGTGGAATGCCGTAACTACTTTGTATACACATAAATTATAATACATAGATTAATATATACGTGTGTCTATATGTATATCATATAAGAATAGGTATTTTGCGTAGTACACAGTTCATGAAATAAGTGTAACTCGTACATTCTTTGGATTCATACATAGTATGTAATATCAAAATTAATGACTAATTAATTTTAACTTTTTGTTTCCATAATGCCTATTGAACAAATAAATGATACTAATAGTCGCG
Source organism: Biston betularia (assembly GCA_905404145.2). Lineage (NCBI taxonomy): Eukaryota > Metazoa > Arthropoda > Insecta > Lepidoptera > Geometridae > Biston > Biston betularia. Next base: position 3,670,276 of record FR989889.1, on the reverse strand, counting down.
TTAACATCTCACGCTAAAATGAAGATGCCCAGACATAATTTAATATTACATTAATTGACAGCCCCGTTGGCTCATTGGTAGTATATCTGTCTTGAGAGCTGTAGGGCGTGGGTTTGATTCCCACTCAGGGCAAACATTTTGTGAATAAACAAATGTTTGTTCTGTATGTATTTACAAAAAAAAAAGTATTTATGTATTCTATCAGCTATCTGACTTCCATCACACAAGCTCTGCTTAGTTTGGGGCCAGATGGCGCTGTGTGTATAGTCCTACGATATTTATTTTAAATACAATGGGACTGCCATACTATCATAAAAGTTAAAAATTAAATTAAAAAAGTTTAAAAAAGATTAATACAATATTATTCATTTATTTATGACATAAATTGCAGGTAGCACATTCATATCGAGCTCAAAAGAAAACCAAGCTCCAAAGAACATTTGTATCTGCATCAGATGCCGCGGAAGACCGAGCTCGGGGGGTAAAACGTGAAGGTGGTATCATTAAAGACGCTCCAACAACTAAATCAACTCGAATCAACTTCGTAAAACAAGGGGAGGCTGAAACAAAAATTGTACAAAATTCCTTAGATTTAACAGCAGACGACTCGGACATTGAAATTGTGGACTCTAAAGATGGAGAAATAGAGTCTGAAGTTAAATCAAAAGATGAAAGTGCCTCAAATACTGTAGATTTAAGCATGTATTTAAATGAGTTGAAGAAAATGCAGTGTGTTGAATCAAGAATGTTTAGAGATAGTATGTTCCATACATCTTTTGGAAGGTTGGTGCTCTTGATACGCCCATGGACCAGTAAACTGGGTAATATACAAGGTGTGTAAAACATTATGTGTATTATATAAAAATTAAATAAATATTGTATTACTTGGTGGTTGATTTCCTTAGCAGGGGGTCGTCTAGGTAGGTACCACCGCAGTACCAGATATTCTGCTGCCAAGCAGTAGTGTGCAAACATTACTGTGTTCTGGTTTGAAAGGTACTGCAGCTAAAGCTTAAGCATTCTATCAGTTGTCTGACTTCCATCACACAAGCTTTGCTTAGTTTGGGGCCAGATGGCGCTGGGTGTTATGTCCTGTTTTTTTTTTTTAATGTAAAAGTCATGAGACGATCGAGGCGCTCTCCTGATGTTAAGAGATAACGCCTGTCCATGACCATTGCAGCGATACACAGAACTTTGAGTAACAAAACAACGTCCAGGGCATCGCTGCTTTGGCGCTCATTACTTTCGAGACTTTCGATGGTTAGTCTCAACAGCCCAGCTAGCAGTACCCTACAAACCGGAACACAGTAATGTTTACACAGTACTGCTTAGCGGCAGAATATCTGGTACTGCGGTGGTACCTACCTAGACGACCTCCTGCTAAGGAGATCTGCCACCAAGTAATAATTTTCATACGTTTCTAAATGATCTCTTAATGTTCCAGCTAGCTGTCAAGCTTGTCATGTACCGTTAATAAGTACATATGAGGACCACACATTCACAATACTAGTGAACAATAAAGTACTTGCAGAAGGCAGAGGTGACAATAAGCAGATGGCTAGACCAGTAGCGGAGGCTCTTGCTTGGGATGTAAGTTCAAAATTTAACCTGAACTGCATGGTGGTAGCGTACTTTCTAGTACTTGGCTGTACTACCACCCTCAAGTTGAAAATCTGCCGCCAAGCACCTAACGGTGTGTTCCGGCTGCCTCACTTGAGAGCCAGTTCCATTCCAGGCTAAGTGTGCTTTACCATCTTCAACCACACCTTCATTTAACATCAGGTGAGCTGTGGTCTCAAGATTAAATTGTTAGATGCTTGGCTGCAAGTTTTTAATTTGAGAGTGGTAGTTTTTTACTAAGTAATTGATCTCCTAAGCAGAATATTGTCTAGGGAATTACCATCACAGCAGTATATTCTACTGCCAAGCAGTAGTGTGTAAACAGCTAGCAATATTTCATGAATGTCGCAAAGTAATGAGCGACAATGCAGTGATGCACTGGACTTTATTTTTGACTGTCTAAACTTGTAAATATATACAATGTACATACTTATATTAAATACAGGACACCCAGACACAGAACAAACATTCCACAAAATGTTTTTTCTGGTTGGGAACCGAACTTACGCCATTGAAGTAGATATACTACCAATGAGCAATAGGGCTGTCAAACTATCATCATCATCAAAGTCCATTGCTGAACATAGGCCTCTCCCAAGACACACCACTCAGCCCGATCTTCGGCTTTTCGCTTCCATCCACTTGCAGCTGTCCTACGTTTATCGTCACTCCATCGAGTCTCAGGGCGTCCTATGTTGGCAAACTATTTCGATTTTTTACTAACTTCAACTCTTGGTTAGTGTTGTTTGTAAAGGATTTTATTATCATTAGTTTTCTTAATTGCCTCCTACAATGGAAGCAATTTTAAAGACATTGTCCCAAACTGTTCCATTGCAGCAGAATCCGTCAGTTAAGCCCTATGTGTTGTTATTTTCAGAGATTAAAAACCCAAGTGATCAGTGTGCTTGTGAAGGAACAGTTTATAGCTCAGGACGACATCCGAATTGGAGTTAATGATGTAACGGGAAAGAAACCACCGCAAGATACATTTGGAACACCTATAGAGAGCAGCGTAGCTAGCAAGTTAGTTACAGAACAAACGAAAAGCTATAAGATTGGGGTATATACCCCAAAAAAGAGCTATAACATTGGGGTATATACCCCAAAAAGAGCTATAACATTGGCGTATATACTCCAAAAAAGAGCTATAACATTGGGGTTGAAATTGAAGTTGAAGTTGAAAATTTGAAAATCTGCCGCCAAGCATCTAACGGTGTGTTCCGGCAGCCTCACTTGAGAGCCAGTTCCATTCCAGGCTAGGTGTGCTTTACCATCTTCGACCACACCTTCACTTAACATCAGGTGAGCTGTGGTCAAAACAACTAGCCTGTCAACCATAAAAAAAAAAAAAAAAGTATATACCCCAAAAAAGAGCTATAACATTGGGGTATATACCCCAAAAAAGAGTGATAAGATTGGGATATAGACCCCAAAAAAGAGCTATAACATTGGGGTATATACCCCAAAAAAGAGTGATAAGATTGGGATATAGACCCCAAAAAAGAGCTATAACATTGGGGTATATACCCCAAAAAAGAGTGATAAGATTGGGGTATATACCCCAAAAAAGAGCTATAACATTGGGGTATATACTCCAAACTTATAGCTCATTCAAGAAGCGGTCATTCTACTCATGTTTTTACAATACAGTTGCCAACCATCCTGTTTTCCAAGGACATGTTCGAGTTTTTGTGGTGTCCTGGAATGTCCTGGATAGTTTTTAAGCAGCGCCCTGATAAAGTCTACCGCGCCACTTTGCAACTCTATTACTGTGTCCTGGTTTTTCCAACTACAAATCCTAGTTTTTTAAATTTGGGGTTGGCAACCCTATTTTACAATGAAATCACGAAAAAAAAAGAAAAACGTGTAAAAATAGAGCTGATTCAGATCAGCTCTATTTTTATATGAATGCCCAAAAGAAGTAGTGTAATATTCTTTATCTGGTGTGTGTATGTTAGTTTATTAATTCCTCCATAACTTTTAAAATGTCTGAACTAATTTGGATGTATGGGGTATCATTAGAATCGTTAGATCATCCTGAGTGACACTAACTATATTTTTTTTATCTTTTTATTTATTTTCAAAACTAAAATAGAAAGATTCCGAAGTCAATAAGGAATTTTAACAGTAAAATGATAAACTTTATTGAACAAAATAAAAAATCTTAAATTAACACTATTTACAAATTTGTACAAAAAACTTAATCTAAAAGTCCGTCAGAGGAGGGATATGTGGCCAGAATGCTGGCAACATTGCCACGCTGGATGGCAATGCTTAGCTTTTGACCAAAGTAGATACCAGCATTCTGGTCACCTGAAAAAGAATTGCCGAAACCTGTTATGTTTGTTTTCTCTTTCACGCAAAAACTACTAAACGGTTCTGGATGAAACTTGGTATGGAGGTAGCTAGGACCCTGGATTATCACATAGGCTACTTTTTATCCCGAAAACATGTAGCGGGTAACACAGCGGGGAGCAGCTAATTGAATTAAAAAAAATCACACCATTTTCAAAACTTGTGGTTTTGTAACCATAAAATATCAAATTGAGTATGATTGGGGAAAGAGATGAAACATGAGTTTTCCTGTTTGTGTTGTCCATCGAAGCTTGTCAAGTCACCACTGCTTTACTAGGCCATGATTACTAGGCAAGGGCTACTTTTTATCCCGAAAACATGAAGCGGGTACACCGCGGGGCGCAGCTAGTTTAGAAACTAGCTGCGTTATAGTTTAGTTTTAAATTAAAGACACTTCTATTAAATAAATGCCATTACACAATTGATGATTTTTTTAAATGACCAATTTTTGACGTAAGGATACGTTTTTGCTTAAGGGCCAAGTCCTCGACCGTGGGAACTTCTGCTTGAACACCTACATTGATATTTTCCACTCACATAGACGTACATACGTCTGACGTTAGATTTGAATACATTGACGTCACGCTAAAATAGATAAGGAGAGTTAAATTACTATAGCCACGAGCAAGAAGGAGACAGAATGTTTATTCCTATTGCCGGAAGCGGATTTTACATTGATTATCTGTTACATTATGACAGAAGTTTTTTTTTTTGTTTTGGCATCGCGTTTTGAATATTTGCCAGTGTCAAGTGTCAAATACAAAACGGGCGGGAAGCATGCGCGCGGTGCTCGGTACCGCCGCCACCGCGCGCCCACCTCTTGCGGCCTCTCGTGACGTGCTATACACGACCACGAGACTCGTGACGTTAGATTGTCAGATTCAGAGATTCTCGATGGTTTGTAGCGCCTACCAAAATAAAACAGCAACAGACGTAACGCAGAAAAGAGATTTTCAGCAGGCACTATCAGAAATTTTCATCAAACTATCCGTACTTATCTGCTAATAGAATAAACAAAACGTACAATAAAAGGTCTAAGCCTTAAATGTATCTGCATCAAAGTTAGCATCTATAAAATTGCGCCTTTCCTATAATTATTTTGATGTCAAGATTACGGATTAAAAATAATTTGGCCATATTCTATTTCATAATTTCAAGAAACGAAAAGCGTTTGAAACTATTTTTTCTCCAAGCATAATAATTCAGGATATGTACTATAGTATTCATTAATTTCAAACTTCCACATGATGTATAACGGCACAAAAATGTTGACAAAAACACATCGATTGCCTTATTTCACAAGACTTGCCCGTTAATTTATTTTTTCCCATGTTTGTTGGTTTTACATGACTGCCCAAAAAAAGGAATGTACCTAATGGTTTCTGGGTTCATCTATGTGAGTTTTTTTATAATTTTTAAACAACTGAACAGATGAGAATGTAAATACAATTACAAATATTTTATTGATAACACCAATGCTACAAGTTTTATTTTTTAATTTTTTTTAAATAAACTGAATTAATTAATAAATATCGTAGGACATTACACACAGCGCTACCTGACCCCAAACTATGCAAAGCTTGTGCTATGGAAGTCAGATAACTGACAGAATTGAGGCCGCTGCCTCGTGTGGGATGCAACGTGCGTTAGTAAGTTCGCATCCTGCCATCACCCCGCCACCCAGCAGTCTGCTGGTGCGGGAGCGGAAACGGCTGCCAGAGGCAAGCACCTCAAATATGCTTGTTTGGGGGCAGTGTACGAATTTGTCCCGTTTGCCGTCGAGATCGTGGTGTGCCGAGGCTCGGAAATTCGTACATGATTTGGGGATTCGCCTGAAGGAGAAGGGGCGGGATCCCCGTTCGGGCTGGTTTCTGGCCCACCGGATCTCCCTGGCGATCCAGCGGGGAAACGCGGCCAGTATTGCGGGAACGTTCGGCCGGGGCTCGATGCGCGGGGAGGCTCAAAATAGTTTTAAGTGACATCTAATTATATTTGTATATTATATTTTTTTTATTTACATATATGTATTATGATTTTAAAATTTTTAAATTTGAATAAATAATTGAAAACTGATAGAATATTTCAATAGTTTTTTTTTGTAAATACACACAGTACACACAGTTTATTTTTTATTAATGTCATCACATTCGTAATTTTATTAATTTTGTAATTGAATATATAATTTAACATTGCTCTCACAGTTATTAATTATTATATATAAATCTCTGACTTGTAATTGTCCTGTTACCAATAAAATAATTATGATTACAAGTCAAATTTCATAAAATCATTTCAAATAATATGTACATCATTAAAAAAAAATTATAAAACACTGATCACAATATGTCAATGAATAAAAACGAAATGTCAAATAAAGTAGGTACATAATTGACAGCCCCGTTGGCTCATTGGTAATATATCTGCCTTGAGAGCTGTAGGGCGTGGGTTCGATTCCCACTCAGGGCAAACATTTTGTGAATAAACAAAATGTTTGTTCTGTGTCTGGGTGTACTGTATGTATTATAAGTATGCATTTACAAAAAAAAAAGTATTTTATGTATTCTATCAGTTATCTGACTTCCATCACACAAGCTCTGCTTAGTTTGGGGTCAGATGGCGCTGTGTGTATAGTCCAACGATATTTATTTATTTATAATATGTCGATATGTCGATATTAAAATATGTCTACTAAAAAAATGTATGATGGATTGTTAGAATCCTTACATCCAGGGAAATCTTCTAGCCCATGTAGCGCCCGTGTGCAATCAGTACCCTAGCGCCCTCTAGTAATCGTGCGGTCAAACTGTTAACATGTCTATACATATAAATGTAAAAAAAAATGAAAAATTGTAAAAAAAAAACGACTTTCATTCTAACTCGATCAGCTGATCGGTCATTTTGTGTGGAAACAAATTTTTTATTACAATTTCCAGTTTCAGAGTTTTGTACCCAAAAGGTAAAACGGAACCCTATTACTAAGACTCCGCTGTCCGTCCGTCTGTCACCAGGCTGTATCCCATGAACCGTGATAGTTAGACAGTTGAAATTTTCACAGACGATGTATTTCACTACCTATACGTGTAACCTTATATCTTTTGTCCAGGATGATGCAAATGATGGGGTGGAAAGGAGGGGGTCTCGGCGCTGATGCCCAGGGCATTGCCGAACCCATCAAACCCCATTTACAAATGGTGAGTCACAATAACCAAATTTGCCAGTTTGCATTAAAAGTCATATAATTTTCGAATTATTTGGCACTGGCAATATCGATTTACTCAAGTAAGATTACATCTCAGATATATAAAAGAGATTTGCTCTTATACCTTTGGCGAGTGGGGTAGGCCTGTTATGTCGACTTCTTTTGGTTGTCTGGTCGAAAGATTACATACAATGAAGCCCGTTTTTCTATATCTATTATATAATTAATTAATAGATAATTGTCGTTAATCATACTTCATACGTATTTACTTACATACATACAACTTCTTCATATAAGTATAGATAGATCTCCTTAGCAGGAGGTCATCTAGGTAGGTACCACCGCAGTACCAGATATTCTGCCGCCAAGCAGTAGTTTGTAAACATTACCGTGTACCGTGTTCCGGTTTTAGAGGAACTGCAGCTAGCGGAACTACAGGGCTGTTGAGACTAACCATCGAAAGTCAAAGTAATGAGCGCCAAAGCATCGATGCCCCGGGCTTTGTTTTGCTTCTCAAAGTTCAATGTATCGCTGCAATTATCAAAGACATACATTATCTTTACCATCAGGAGAGTGTCTCGTTCCAATTGGCGCAGAAATAAATAAAATAAATAAATATTTTATAGATAATACTTTTTTTTATAAACTCTCTTACGGCTGAGCGCGGGCTTTTTTCAAGGCCATAGTCCACCACGCTGAACCAAGAACTCCAAGAACTTTTTAAGAAAATGGTTTGCTCACGATATTTTCTTTCACCGTTTAAAGTAAGCGGCATAACTTATAAAAAGACAGAAGTACACGCAACAGAATTCGAGTCGAAGATCTCCAAATTGGAAGCCATACAGTCTCCCAAATACGGTTGCCGATACTTCCATAGTTAACAGGATACCTCTAGTCTCTGTTATTTTTATGAACTTCACTAAGGCTTTGATTTACAGGTCAATCGTGCCGGTTTAGGCAGTACGGCCACCGATATTCGCACTTTGAAACGTCTCGCCGCTTCACTCATGCAGCGGTATATATCCAGCTCCTCCCTGGATGTAGACCTGGTGTTCACATCGGACTTCAGCAAAGATGAACGTGCTGCGCTTCATCAGTGTGCGCAGAGACAAGGTCTCGCTTCCAGGAGCTACGGAGCGGACGCTGACAGGTGATTGACTTGTTTGATTCGGGTATTAGCTGACTGTGTTGATTCGAGTAGATGCTGACTGTGTTGGCTCGGGTAGATGCTGACTGTGTTAACTCGGGTAGATGCTGACTGTGTTGGCTCGAGTAAATGCTGATTGTGTTGATTGTGGTAGATGCTGACTGTGTTAGCTTGGGTAGATGCTGACTGTGTTGACTCGTGTAGATGCTGACTGTGTTGACTTAGGTAGATGCTGACTGTTGGCTCGATTAGACGCTGACTGTGTTTATTCGGCTAGATGCTGACGTATGTTGACGCGGGTAGATGCTGACTGTTAGATGCTGACTGTTGGTTATATGCTCGTATATCGTATTTGATCATTCTACTCTTCTGATCAATGATAAAATTGTCCGATCACCACAACCAGTAGCAATGGAAATATATCCTGAGTTATTTTCGTTACAGATTCCTCGTAGTAAAGAAGAAATTGAATCCATTTTCGATAGTGAAAGCGGTGTTAGAAGAAGGGGGAAATACTGCAAAATATCAAGTTTTCATACCTGTAGCGCTCAGCAAAAACAGTGACAGATAATCTCATCTCTCTATACAGGGTTACCTTGGAGTATACTAAGCCGAAAGGGGGTCATTGTTAAAAACTTTTACTATAGAGATGGAGGGTGGAATCAACCACCGACTTGGATACCTTGTCTTTATGGAGCTGGTGAAAGTAGTCGCAGATCTGAAGATGTTGTAGTAAATGATTTATTTCATTTATTTATTTACATGTATAGTGTGCTGGATGGCGCAAATGTGTTTAGATAGATTGTTAAATATCTGTTTTATTGCAATAAGATTTCAGATTAGATAATAAAAACATATACCTATGTATAACATTCAAATGAAGTGCAACAATCGGCGGCCTTATCGCTTATAGCGATCTCTTCTAGACAACCTTAGTATGGATAGGTTAGGTTAGGTGCCGCGGACGAGTGCGAAAGCGTCCCCGTAGCCCCGGCATATAGGCGCCGCCGGGCAGAAACACCCCAGGGTTTTTAGTGGGTAGGCCGCCACTTAGGCGGTGAGTCCCACATAATCACCGTGCTTCCCCCGGAGCCGGTGATATCCATCAAGAATTTTCCCTTGCAAAAAAAAAAAATACTATATTTACAAATATAGTATTTTTCATGATTTCATTTGTGCCCATAGTAAAAGTGATTCATGTGTCTTATAATGATCCCTTTTCGGCTTTATATACCCTAAGCTAATGACCATGTATTGATGTACAACTCTGTTTAGAAAAATGGTGGTGATTAGAGGAGCCAGCATATCAATTTGAAAGTTTTACGTTTTACGTAAATAATAGAAAAAATGTATGGGTAGTGGAACAGCGCCCCTAGCGGGAGTAATGAAAACAGTATTTTTTTTATAAACAATATGTTTATGTATAACGTACTTAATATGCTAATGCTCATAATTCCCCGCTTTTATTGAACTATGTAATAAGGTTTTTATCTACACAATTTTTTACTTAGATTTACTAAGATTGGCAACTTTAAATAATTGTAATTTTTTTAATTATAATGATATTTGAAATTGAATGATAAATTGAAGCAATAATTGTCAATAAAAATTTAAATTTTTATTGTTTTTTTTTCTAACATACTACATAAATCTTACTTATAGTGCGACACAGCTTATACGCACAAAATGTCGGTCTTGAATTACCTGAAAGGTTCAATATGTGTTTCTTAAAAACCAGAGTAAATAGTCTTCTTCTAGGTAAGCGTCCTCCATCTTAGACCGCACTACTACCCAACATCAAGCAAGGTGTGGTCAAACGCAAACCTATTCAGAATTTTAAAAAATGTCATTGAGATCACAATGCCACTATAATTTTTCTCAATCACACTAAGTATTATAAACACAAAAAAATATATTTTTGTATCTAAGTGTGTATGTTTGTTAATTCTACACGCTGAAAACGTAGTTTTACGAATTCAGATATTTTAAATCATAACAGGCTACTTTTTACACGACTGCCTTAAAAAAGAGTGTAATGTACTCAGGGTTCATGTATGTGTGTTTCTTTATAGCACCGTAACTTTTAAATATATAAATATCGTAGGACTATACACACAGCGCCATCTGGCCCCAAACTAAGCAGAGCTTGTGTGATGGAAGTCAGATAACTGATAGAATACATAAATACTTTTTTTTTGTAAATACATACTTATAATACATACAGATATACATACATAATAAAAATAAAATAAATATTGTAGGACTATACACACAACGTCATCTGGCCCCAAACTAAGTAGAGCTTGTGTGATGGAAGTCAGATAACTGATAGAATACATAAATACTTTTTTTTTGTAAATACATACTTATAATACATACAGATATACATACATAATAAAAATAAAATAAATATTGTAGGACTATACACACAGCGCCATCTGGCCCCAAACTAAGCAGAGCTTGTGTGATGGAAGTCTGATAACTGATAGAATACATAAATACTTTTTTTTTGTAAATACATACTTATAATACATACAGATATACATACATAATAAAAATAAAATAAATATTGTAGGACTATACACACAACGTCATCTGGCCCCAAACTAAGTAGAGCTTGTGTGATGGAAGTCAGATAACTGATAGAATACATAAATACTTTTTTTTTGTAAATACATACTTATAATGCATACAGATATACATACATAATAAAAATAAAATAAATATCGTAGGACTATACACACAACGTCATCTGGCCCCAAACTAAGTAGAGCTTGTGTGATGGAAGTCTGATAACTGATAGAATACATAAATACTTTTTTTTTGTAAATACATACTTATAATACATACAGATATACATACATAATAAAAATAAAATAAATATTGTAGGACTATACACACAACGTCATCTGGCCCCAAACTAAGTAGAGCTTGTGTGATGGAAGTCAGATAACTGATAGAATACATAAATACTTTTTTTTTGTAAATACATACTTATAATACATACAGATATACATACATAATAAAAATAAAATAAATATTGTAGGACTATACACACAACGTCATCTGGCCCCAAACTAAGTAGAGCTTGTGTGATGGAAGTCAGATAACTGATAGAATACATAAATACTTTTTTTTTGTAAATACATACTTATAATGCATACAGATATACATACATAATAAAAATAAAATAAATATCGTAGGACTATACACACAACGTCATCTGGCCCCAAACTAAGTAGAGCTTGTGTGATGGAAGTCAGATAACTGATAGAATACATAAATACTTTTTTTTTGTAAATACATACTTATAATGCATACAGATATACATACATAATAAAAATAAAATAAATATCGTAGGACTATACACACAACGTCATCTGGCCCCAAACTAAGTAGAGCTTGTGTGATGGAAGTCTGATAACTGATAGAATACATAAATACTTTTTTTTTGTAAATACATACTTATAATACATACAGATATACATACATAATAAAAATAAAATAAATATTGTAGGACTATACACACAACGTCATCTGGCCCCAAACTAAGTAGAGCTTGTGTGATGGAAGTCAGATAACTGATAGAATACATCTACTTTTTTTTGTAAATACATACTTATAATGCATACAGAACACCCAGACACAGAACAAACATTTGTTTATTCACAAAACGTTTGCCCTGAGTGGGAATCGAACCCACGCCCTACAGCTCTCAAGGCAGATATGCTACCAATGAGCCAACAAATCTGGATGTATGGAGTATCTATCGTTACCAGTAGGTACTATTATGATTGTATTTGGTGTTTATACCAACTTTCAAGGACTCTAGCATGACTGAAAAAACACATTCGTCAAGTTTTCGGTACTAAAATTTATGAAAAAAAAAGTTCGACACAATTAACCATGAAAATGTTTTTTCATTTACGCCAGGGAAACTGATCGATGTTTGAAACATTTTAGAGAAATAATGACATAATTTTTTTGAAAATTCTTGTAAAATACCCTTTGTTGTTGATTGTAGTCCCTACATTTGGCGCTTAACTACTAGAGAAGCAAGCCTATTTTAAAAAAAGAGATAAGTTTGCAACTGTATGATTGATATCTACCCTCATCCACGTATCACGTTTCTAGATGAAAATCGAACTACTTATGTATTCTGTTAACACTTAATTGTTACATACTGATTTGAATCTCCGAAAAATGCGGGATCAATCGAAACCAACACCTATATAAAGTAATTTCATCAGGAAACAGCATCATAAATTTACCAAACGTCGACTAGTCTAGTGCGCCATTATTCAAAAATGTTTTTCTCAAAATTGGCAACCGCTTTCACTGTATTATGCGTGTTTTACTTTTTTATGGCAACAAACGGTTCGTTTATAAAGCCTAACAATGTGCCGCGTGTTGGCAGGAGTAATGAAGCAGAGATGCCATTTGAGAACAATCAAGGGATGATGGGCTATGTTATTAAGACAAATAAAAACATTCCACGTATGGGCAGAAGGAACTACGATTCGGTGAGAAAGTTTTAATAGTTTTTTGCTTTTTTTTAAGATGTCAAGTATCTTGTATGCAAGATTACAAGTTTTCCGTATCGTATTTAAATGAAGCGTTTTGTTTACAGGAAAATCGTTTCGATATACCAAAGTTTTATCAGTTACCGGTTGAAAATGAATTGTACGAAGGTATGTGAGATTGCAAGTGTTGAAATAAAAATATTGTGTGATTAGTCTTCAATGAGTAAAAAAATTATAATTTTAGGTGAAGATCAAGGAGTCGGGCAGCAAGAACAACTTGAAAATTATTTCAAACATCTGCAAAATATGCAGCAATAACTATGGATATTTAAGAAGATTTTGCGAACCTCTCTGGTGCTAACGTATGCCTTGATGACGAACTATAATTTGAGATTTATTTTGTATATCTAGTCATTTATTAGTTATTCTATTCAATAAAAGTGTTGTGAGCATGCTTTTAAATTGTAAAGTATTTTATTTAATGTAACATATTAATATTATAGATTGCGTACAACTGACCGCAAATCTCATATGTCAAAAAAATTAAATCAGCTGTCAGAAAGAAACTCAGAAAGCTACCCAGGTAATTTCAGAAGATTTTCATTAGTGTTTTGTTTCTTTCTAATGCGTTAGCGTCGTATATCCTTATCTTTCTTAGCCTACAAATTTTCGGAGCTTTTAAATTTAATACGGTTTTATCTAATAATTCGTCCACAGATTCTGTGGAGGAATTTCCGTATTTATTTTGGTTTTTACCATCTAAATTTGCTGTTAATTGTTAGCTTAGTAAAAATGGTGATAACAAGCGAAGTGCACTTGCCAGAGGAGTCGGAATTGAACGTTACGGAGATCAATTTGTCTGGCTCAACTTTGATAGCCAGTTCCTTCCACCTGGGAAAATATTGTGAAAAAGCCAATAATGTATGTACATTTCTATTTTTACAGTAAAAAGTACAAGGTTTTAGTATTTTTAGCTACTATTTCTTTGAATATTGCAGTAGTTTTGATTGCATAATCAAAATCCAGAGGTTATGTTTTGGTTTTGTTATTTCAAGAATGTAACTTAATGGTTACTACAAATGTACCGTTTAATGTTCACTTTGCCGTCCTTGGTTGGACAAGTAGAGATGATTTAAATAAAAAAATCGACGTGCTTATAGTTATTTGAGTCAGTACTATTAACTCTTCAATAGTATAACTGCTTTTGATAGCTCACTAGATCTGTAACAGTCCTCAATGCATATTTCAGGAGTACATGCTGTGTCGTTTCGAAGAGAAAGATGCTCGTAAGTGCATCAACGAAGGCAAGGCTGTCACCGCTTGCTCCTTGGAGTTCTTTCGAAAGGTTGGAGTTCTTGGACATGGACTATTTGTATCATAATGCCTTTTTTGAAACTTACAAATAGAACATGAATTCTAGAAATGCAATAATAACACAAAATTTACAGGTTTTAACTCCATATATAACCTTCATGTGGGTCACAAGCCCTAGGACTGAGTGGGTTTCCGTATGTAAAACACAATGTACTCATCATTTAGATAGTGATACCATTAGATACTGATAAATTTTGCAGCCATGCATAAATACTCGCTGCTGCTTGCCAAAGTAAACATATGTCTATAGTAAGCCCATAACAAGAGAAATGTATGGGCTTACTATAGACTATAATATATAAGATATAACTATGAATAACAGATACTGACTGATGTAGACTGCCCTATTAGCTCATTTGGTGATAAATCTGCTTCAAGAGATGTAGGGTGTTGATTCAATCCTCACCTAGGGAAAACATGTGGCAATAAATGTTTGTTCTGTGTCTGGGTGTTTCTATATATATATTTTAAAAAAAAAAGTATTTTGTCGGTTCTTTGGTTCTTATAGTATACAAGATTTGCTTAGTTTGGGGCTAAAAAAAAACTATGTACCCAAAATATTACGAAAAAAAAAACAGCTTAACATGCTCATTATAAACAAGTTTTAATATGGAACATACCATGAATTTGCATAAAAAAATGTCAACTACTTCATAGAAATTGTCATGAATCGAAACATTGAAAAACTATGGAAATCTTTTATATTATATTGTTATAGGTTTGGTTCTATTGTAAAAATTATTTACATTGAAGATAAGGCATGAAATAAAACCTTATTGGCTCATACTCAACAAGCTTATGAACTCAATAGAAGTATAGAAGACTTCCCTGACTGTAAAGAGTGAATTAAGTGATTAATAAACATGTTTCTTCTCAATTTTTAGATGAAGCAAAACTGCTTATCCGAGTTTAACCAATATTCGAACTGTGTCGATAAGAGTTCTGGAGACTACAGTTTCAAAAAGTAAGTACAGACTAATTGTGACTATTACTAATAATATACAAATGAAGTATACATGTATCTGTTTACTTACTTAGATCTAAACTATATGGAAATAATTGTATTAGTTTTTTGGCTGTCTATATTAATTTATCTTTCCAACAGTATATTATTTTCCCTTCGTGGTAAATCTCTTCAACAGGAGGTAGTTTTTTTTTTATAAGTAAAAAGTAATGAGACGCTCTCCTGATGGTAAGAGATAACGCCTGTCTATTGCAGCGATACACAGAACTTTGAGTAACAAAACAAAGTACAGGGATCGCTGCTTTGGCCCGAAAATTGTTTATGATTTTTTATTAGATAGTTACTAATATCGCATTTTACCGCCATCTCGTCTTTTTTCACGTGAAAGCAACGAAACGAACGAGACGCTCTCCTGATGGTAATAATTTTGAGTAGCAAAACAAAGTCCAGGCATCGCTGCTTTGGCGCTCATTACTTTGAGACTTTCGATGGTTAGTCTCAACAGCCCTGTAAGTTCGCTAGCTGCAGTACCTTTCAAACCGGAAGAACACAGTAATGTCTACACACTACTGCTTAGCGGCAGAATAACTGGTACTGTGGTGGTACCTACCTAGTAAAGTAAAGTAGTCTAGGTAAGAATCACCACACTACCAGATATTCTGCCTACAAGCAGTAATGTGTAAGTATTACAATGTTCCGGTGCTGTAGCTTTTGAAGTTACAGCGTTGTTGAGACTAACCATAGAAAGTCACAAAGTAATAACCGATAAAGCAGCAATGACCTGGAAATGGCTTTGTTACTCAAGTGTATCGCTGCCATGTTACTTACCGTCAGGACAGCTTCTCATTGGCCTCATGTGTAAAAGTACTACATTAATAAAAAGTTGTAGCGATGATAGCTCAATGGACACATGCCGAAGGGAATGGGTTCAAACCCCAACAATGAGCTTGAGCTGCCAGTGAAGGAAAACATCGTGAGGTAACTATAGCATGGTGGTAGGGTACTTTCTAGTACTCTGCTGGCTAGCTAACAGTGTGTTCAGCCTCACTTGAGAGCCAGTTCCATTCCAGGCTAGGTGTGCTTTATCTTTGACCACACCTTCACTTAACATCAGATGAGCTGTGGTCAAACACCAAGCCTGTCAACCAAAAAAAAAAGTAAATAATTGCAATGGAATTTTGTACACTTTTTAACTCTAATACATTTCGTTTTTACATTTTGGTGTTCAAAAATGTATGTGTTCATCTTCGTGCGGTTGTGTCCACGACACTAACACGCCGATTTTTTTCCCATGTCTTTTGAGGTCTTTACATGCCATTCTGTGAACAATTGTTCCCTAAGTTTACTCGAATTTTGTTCCTATTTCAGTTGCCGTAAGACTCAAGGTGTGCTGGACCACTGCATGCTTGAGAAGCTAAATATCGAGCGTCCTACTTTCGGTTACTTTACTGAGGCGCGCGTTCATAATACAACAAGGTAATAAAAATACACCCCTGTTGGTTCATTGGTAGTATGTCTGCTTCAAGATCTGAAGAGCGTCGGTTCGATTCCCACCCAGGACAAACATTTTGACAAAATGTTTGTTCTGTGTCTGGGTGTTCTGTATTTATTATAAGTATGTGTTTACAAATAAAAGTATCACCCTCAATTTGAAATACTTCCGCCAAGCACCGATCGCTGTGTTCTGGTAGCCTTACAAGTGAGGCTTGTTCCATTCCAGGATAAGTGCGTTTATTATATTCGATTACACCGTCATTTAACATCAGGTGGGCTGCGGTCAAACACCGAGCTTCAAAAAATGTCATGTAAAATCAGATATATTGATTAACTCTGACTCCTTATACCCTGAACAGGTAGTGTTTATATAATTTATTAGTCAACTACATTTTTTACAGGCCAAAGCCCCTGCCGGAGCCCACTGTAGTGTATCCCGACGCGACACCCGCTCTGCCCGACGACAAGGAGCGCAAAACAGCTCGCATGGGCTCTCGCTTCTACTGGATGACAGAATAAAACAGCTTTTATTCCAAATCTATCGATAGAACCGATCCATTTTACCTATCTCTAGTGATTTCGCCAATATTAGCGGTTAATCACTTATATGGCAAAACTTCTTACATCTGAAAGTAAGGTCAATTCTCTGCTTATTGATTTTGTTTTTGAGTGATTTTAAATATTGTTATTGAAATTAGATTTTTTTAATAAACAAGCCGCATATCCAAACATATTAACTTAATCTACTGGATTACGTGAAATGGAACGATTCTATTGACAGCTGACAGATTATTCAGTGGGAAACATTGTGTCCTGCTTTGTTTTGGAGTTTGTGAGAGAGATGAAAACATAGTTATTTCTATTGATTCTATAGATTTCTAAGTAGCTGCTGTCAAACTTCTGTTTTTTTACAAATGGCAATGCTCTATATTACTTGTGCTTTTTAATTCGGGTGCTTGATTTTTTTTAAACCCATTAGGAAGTTGACGGATTTTCGTGTTAAAATGATGGAATTTTCAAAATTTTTTGCTTTGCTATACGCCTGGCACAGTTACATCGTCGATAAACTCATGACTCATTTTCACTAAAAAGTGGATACATTTTTACACATGAAAACAATTATGATATTCCTACAGTTCCGTTTCTCTCACAGACTATACACAAACAATTCTAACTAAAGTAAAGCATTAGACATGTAAGTTGAAATGTTTGTTATTAATTTTATTTGAGCATATTTGCCACTTTCTTTCTAAGTGCAACTTTTTATTAATGTATGAAATCATGGGATATTGGAAACTTGTGTAATGATTTACTTTGGAATGTTAGTTAATTTGTAGAGTAATAAAAAAATTAAAATTTAATAATTTTGTTTTATTCACATATTTTATGTACTTTTAATCATATTGCTTAGTGGTAGATTTCCTTAGCAGGAAGTCGTCTAGGTAGGTATTCTATGATATAAATAATTATTATCGTTCAATTTAAGATAGCGGTAGTAAATTTGCATTAAGCATAATAAAAGTAAAATATAAAATAATGTAACACGTTTTTTGCATTAACTTTTAAATTTACTATTATTTAGTCCATTTTGCTAGTGTTTACCTATTCCGATAGTGATTTTTTATATAGACAGTCATATGAAGTAAATTAGGGTCAAGTACAATAACGTACTAAAAATGTTACAAGAAGCTTCGACAGTTTTGGAAGCATCACAAAAAGACATGAACACAAACAATACCTGCCTAGACGAAACTACTATTTTTATACATAATAATGAATCTATGGCAGCTTAGTTGGACAAACGTCTATTAATCTGGAGGTGCTGGGTTCAAATCCCACGGCACGCATCTCTATTTTTTCTAAGTTAAGAGAATAATTTGCGATTTGCTGCTAGCTTCAGTCAGGCTATGAAGGAAAACAGCGTGAGGAATTCGGCATAATCATAATCATTATCATTTTATTGGTAATAGGACAATTACAAGTCAGACATATATGTAATAATTAATTATAAGAAGGTTCTTCTCAAAGATGTATTTAGTTTGTTGGCCCAACATCGTGGATTATGGCTTTACTCTTCTGACAATGATAAGAGACCCGGACCTAGCAGTTGGACAAAATGAACAGTTTACAGAAACAGAAAAATGAATAGGATTTTTATACTTAGACACTCGAAAAAGCAAAAGTTGTCAAAACGTAGCGTTGACTTAATTTTTCTGCGTTCCCGCCAAATACTGTACCACCCTTGTGAACACGCCTTGTGATAGATGCACTTGGCAATGTTCCAGAATTAAAATTGGTATAGCATAAAAGTAGCATCAAAGCTTTTTGTCTTTGTTATCTTGTCTAGTTCGTAATGCTGTTGTCCCTTTTTAATTCCAATCAACCACACATATTTTTATCGAAGCGAGCGAATGCAATCAAATCAATCAATCATTCCGCGACGAAATTCTGTTTTTATTTGCTTCGACATGATAAAAACATTTAAACAATGTCGTGAATACACCAACTGTATCAAAAACAATTTCGATAGTGATTTCTCATAAGTGTGCTTTGACTAAAGTGGTGTGAAAAAGTGTGAATGCACGACTATGGCTGAAAATGAACCTCAGTACTTTGCGGAGTATAGTTTGTGGAACGATTCCGCTTACAGCATGTTTTCAATACAACCTTTTAATCGGATTGAGTTTATGAGGCCCGTGGCTGGCAGCATCTTCCTGTCGCCGGCTGATATGGAAGATAAAGACAAGGATTCCGGCGATGAAGCCGAAGTACAGGTCTTGCCGCCGCAACCTCGAATGCGCCACAGCCCTGGTTTCGAGAGGTACTTGAGGAGGGCCTTGAAAGTAGTGACTCGCGAAGACCTGTTGCGCGATCCTGCTATGTTCAGAAAAGACCCTGAGTAAGCATATCAGTTCCCATATGTTATAATTTTGACAATTTTATGTTATTGTACTTTTGTAAGACATTGCTCGTAATGAATATTCTTTGGTGCCGAAATTCACAAATCGACAAAGTAAATAGTGTTTTTTAAGTTTTATTTCATACAATACACTATTAAAATCATTAAATTTATGTGATATATTATAATTTTGTACATTTCATGTGTTCCATAATTATTGAAACTGGTCAATTCTACTACTTATGCTTAATTTAAATATTTCATACTGTATAATATCAATCAATAGATCTCCTTAGCAGGAGGTCATCTAGGTAGGTACCACCGCAGTACCAGATATTCTGCCGCCAAGCAGTAGTGTGTAAACATTACTGTGTTCCGGTTTGAAGGGTACTGCAGCTAGCGAAATTACTGGGCTGTTGAGACTAACCATCGAAAGTCTCAAAGTAATGAGCACCAAAGCAGCGATGCCCTGGACTTTGTTTTGTTACTCAAAGTTCTGTGTATCGCTGTAATGGTCATGGACAGGCGTTATCTCTTACCATCAGGAGAGCGTAACGTTCGTCTCATTATTTGTCACATAAAAAAAAAAAAACAGTTTATGACATTTTGATCTGAGTACAGCAAAGCCATATGTGGTATTGGTGTAAGCCAGTGACAAAATTTCTTAATCATTTATTTGGTTTTTGCGTAAATGAAGAATTTCTGACTGACTTTCAAACAAAATTGTATCAAAACAAATAAAAATTTCTTCACACTCAATGCTATCAGTGTGGTGCGGAGCCAGCATCTGCAGGGACAGGAATAAGATATTTATTGCTTCCATACATTATAAGACACAGGACATATGATTGACCTAGGTGTAGCTTTAAGAGGCTCTCTTAAATACATATTAACACTCACCTTCACTGCCAGTGTACGCATCTCTGCTCAATATTATTGTACCATGCTCTTTGCAACTTTATAGATTTTCTTGGCAAGCAATCTCTATTAGTAGACTAGGTAGAGATTTTGCTGGCAATCCTCTTGCTCCCTCTTTTTTTTTTTTTTTTTGTAGTAGATAGGCTTGTGTTTGACCGTCATCCCGCCTGATGTTAAGCGAAGATGCAGTCTACGGTGGAGCACACTCGCCTAGAAGCACTTCTATAGCATATAAATTAACCATTTAACCATCTATAGTCAATTAATTTGTAAGGTCATAATATCTGTTTACCTTTACCATGTGTAATATTCATATACATAGTATAAAGTATTACAACAGTTGATATTATTTTACCAAACATGCTTTAGATATACTCTTTGCAACTATTAATTTTTAGATGTTCTTGGCAGATGTTAATAGAATCTTAAAAGGTCGGCAACGTATTTGTGGTACCCCTGGTATTGCAGATATCTATTGGCGACGGTGATTGCTTAACATCAGGCAACCCGTCAGCTTGTTTGCCACCTGTGGCATAAAAAAAAAAAAAAGGCATATGTATTTTAGTAGATTATAGAGACTTAATAAATAATAATAATAAAATAAATATCGTTGGACTATACACACAGCGCCATCTGGCCCCAAACTAAGCAGAGCTTGTGTGATGGAAGTCAGATAACGGATAGAATACATAAATACTTTTTTTTTTATTTTTTATTTTTTTTTGTAAATTCATACTTATAATACATACAGAACACCCAGACACAGAACAAACATTTTTGTTTATTCACAAAATGTTTGCCCTGAGTGGGAATCGAACCCACGCCCTGCAGCTCTCAAGGCAGATATATTACCAATGAGCCAACGGGGCTGTCTTTAGCTAACTTAGCTGGCAATCACTCCCACTTCTACAGCACAGCTTTTATATTTGTATGTGAAAACTCAGGTTTATGAAGACCTCGTGATAGATTAATTTGTCTTAATTTTTTTACTTGTAATTTACCAAGTGTTATCTCTGACCACTGACCAGTAGTGTCTCATTTGTTTCATTACTTTTACATATTATTTTTTTTCTGACATGACATTGAAATTAGGGCCCGTTCATTAATTACGTCACACTAATTTTGTGATTTTTTGACCCCTCCCCCTTCCTTGTCACAACTGGTCACATTTGTTAGCCCTAGGACTACAATGCTAATACCTAGGACATATGACCCATTTAGGGTATGGCAAAACTGTGGTGAGCTGTAGTCACCTAGCTTGTCAACTATAAAAAAAAAATTTAAATAAATATCGACAGCCCTGTTGGTTCATTGGTAGTGTGTCTGCTTCGAGAGCTGAAGGGCGTGGGTTCGATTCCCACTCAGGACTAACATTTGTGTGACTAACATCGATGTCTGTTCTGTGTCTGGGTGTACTGTATGTATTATAAGTATGTATTTACAAAAAAAAAAGTATTTAAGTATTCTATCAGTTATCTGTCTTCCATAGCACAAGCTCTGCTTAGTTTGGGGTCAGATGGCGCTGTGTGTAATGTCCTGCGATATTTATTTATTATTATTATATTGGAGAACATTTAACGCAGCGCCATCTAGCCCCAAACTAAGCAAAGCTTGTACTATGGGAACCAGACAGCTGACAGAATACTTAAATACTTTCAAAACTCATAATACATACAGTACACCGAGACACAGAACAAACATCTATGTTAGTCACACAAATGTCAAAAAAAACATGATCGTCATTATTTCTCAGCTCGGACGATTCGGAATCGAGCCTGGACCGCGCGCGCGACCGCGAGATCTTCCTCCGGCCGCCGAGGCCCCGCTGGCGCACCCCACAGCAGGTCAATGGTCGAGGCCGCAGGATGAATCTCATGCAGCGCCGTCTGGAACAGGCTCTCGCACAACCTGCTATGATCGAGCGCGGCGCCAAGTGAGTGCTATTTCTTTCTCTATTTTTCGCTGTTGTGTAAAGGTTTGGCAGCGGCGGCCTTAGCTGTTGCGAAACCCTTTTTCTTCGAGTCCGTTTTACTAAAAAATTAGTTCGAGTGCTCGAGTGGCCGTAACATGTTTGCACTAATAATGAAACCGCGGCACGCAGACACAGAACAAGCATTTGTTTATATCACAAAATGCTTGTCCTGGGTGGGAATCGAACCCACGCCCTTCGGCTCTTGGAGCAGACATACGACTAATGAACCAACAGGTCAATATCAATGATGATAGCTGAGTGGGCAGTGCGATAGAATCACACACTCGTGGGTGTGGGTACAAATCCCAATCGAATTTGAGATGTATGTGAAGGAAAACATCATGAGGTACCCATGTCATGGTATAAGGGTACCTTATCGTAAAAATGTCCAAATGTATATCATGAAATGTCAATATAATAATATGTCAAATGTAAATTAAATATATCAAAAGATATAATTGTTAGTAATTTAATAATCTCTTATTTTTATATTATCTTCAAAGTCATTAAACAAGCTTTTTTGAAGACAAGATCTTAGCTTGCTTTTGAAGCATTTGCGATGGAAGGTGCATCCTGAATAGAAACGGGTACGCGGTTGTAGACCGCGGGCCAGAGAATGTAAACCGACCTCTCTGACTTGACGAGCCGGTGTGACGGTTTTTCACATAGTAAGTAGCGATGATAGCTCAGTGGTTAGCGCGGTCGGTTCGCATGCCGAAGGGCGTGGGTTTAAACCCAAAGAATGAGCTTGAGCTGCCGGTGAAGGAAAACATCGTGAGGAAACCATAGCATGGTGGTAGGGTACTTTCTAGTACTCGGCTGGCTAGCTACCACCCTCAAGTTGAAAATCTGATCCGCCAAGCATCTAACGGTGTGTTCCGGCAGCCTCGCTTGAGAGCCAGATCCATTCCAGGCTAGGTGTGCTTTACCATCATCGATCACACCGTCACTTAACATCAGGTGAGCTGTGGTCAAACACACCTGTCAGCTATATAAAATAAAAAAAAACATTGTAAATAATTGTGTTCACAGCATGATGCATCGCATGGGCTGGGACGGGGGCGCTCTGGGCCGCGGAGGTGGCGGCATCGTCGAGCCGATAGCCCCCGACCCCTACTACGTGCGGATGCTCAATGCGGCCTACGTATGTATTCCATCTCACTCACTGCGGTATTATATATTAAAGTGTAGAGTGGGACGGCGACATCGTTAGGCCTGTCTCACACTGGGTAGTTATCGAAAACGTAAGTACATAAAAAAAAAAGTACTTGCGGCGGCCACGCCAGCGTGTCTAATCCAGTTGGGACTCACAAGCGAGCAGTGATGCACGCACGAGCTTTGTTCGTCACCTACTTCACCGATCTGATCGATGTTCAAATAAACAAATTTTAATATAAACTATGTCGTCAAAAGTCTAGAACTCAACTTTACAGTAAAAGTATTTTTTTGTATGGGCATTGAATTGTATAATGAATTGCCACCATCAATAAAGGAAGCCAGCTCTTTATTTATATTCAAAAGGAAACTTAAATTGTTCCTAATCGAAAAGACATATTATTCT
Organism: Biston betularia; assembly: GCA_905404145.2. Classification (NCBI taxonomy): domain Eukaryota; kingdom Metazoa; phylum Arthropoda; class Insecta; order Lepidoptera; family Geometridae; genus Biston; species Biston betularia. The sequence continues at coordinate 3,646,250 of FR989889.1, read as the reverse complement.
ATAAAAGAATTTATTGATGATAAGGCAAAAAATATATAGTAAGTATAAACATTTAATTAAATTGCACTGACTGACATTTTTGTAATAAACCTCATGACATATTTTTAATTATATAAACTTGACATTATTATTTTATACCATTTGACATTCTAATAATAACAATTTTGTTCAATTTTTGCACACCCAATACTGGGTTTAGTATGGTTTAAGCGACGTTTTATTATGTACCAACATTTTCCCTGTACTCAGCAAATAAACACATTTTGATTTTGATTTTAAAAATAACGTAAAATCGACTTCAAAAAAAAACGTCAGCACTGAAAAGCGAAAAAAAATTTAATAAAACATTTAATTTTAAGGATAGAAATGTGTAACAATTCTCTTATACTTACTAATACTATGTACCTATAAGTTTTTATTTTTTTAGGGTTCCGTACCCAAAGGGTAAAAACGGGACCCTATTACTGAGACTTCGCTGTCCGTCCGTCCGTCCGTCTGTCGCCAGGCTGTATCTCAAGAACGGTGATAGCTAGACAGTTGAAATTTTCACAGATTATGTATTTCTGTTGCCGCTATAACAACAAGTACTAAAAACAGAATAAAATAAACAATAAAGGGCGCTCCCATACAACAAACTTGATTTTTTTTCCGTTTTTTATAGATGATGGTACGGAACCCTTTATGTCACAAATAAAGTGTTGTCTATTGCGTATAGGTTTCCTACAGATTTCCAATTTCGTTTAAATTACCTATACGTAAATACTAAATTATTACAAAATCTTAATAAACGAAAAGCTTGATCTGTTTGAAGTCGGTGCTAAGCCCAAAAATAATAAGATAGATGACGATTGCTTCTCCTTTTTTGAAGTCGTTTAAAAAATAGAGAAATATTTATAAAATAAAGCAAAAAATACAGTGTTTAACTGTTTAAGGTGGTTCGATTTCCTTACAAACAAATGTTTGCCATTTATGGACAAATGGAGCGTAATTTTACAGTGAAATCACAGCTACTGGCATTTATTTTGGTCATTATTTGCGGTAAATAACAATTCGGTATGTAAAGTTTTTTTTGTATTTATTTTATATTTTTTACTGATAGTAAACTTTATTTCATGACACTAATTTGAATATTTTGGCTTTCTATGCAGTAGTTTATTTTGAATACGTTTTCAAACTTTTTATAGTTATGACGTCAGGAGGTAGGCTGAATATGTAAAACATGCATTAGCCATGTAAAAAAAAAACAACTCGACGTAGATAAGTATGGAGGTTACAAGTATAACGGCAACCGTTGACTTGACATTGACAGATTTTGTTGAGGTTTGCCATTGTTTTTTTAGGCACTCAAAGAATCCTTATACAGCCGACGACGTGACATCATTAGAGGTAAATTGAAAGTCAAGTTTATTTTATGTTTTTTTATTAAAATAAACCCCGTCTCATAGTTTAAAAAGTTTTAAACGTGAAAATCATGTACAGGAATGTAATATTTCGAAATGGTTTTGGAATCAGCAAAGTATTTTTTTTCTTTACATACCGAATTGCTTGAATTTACCAATTAATTATTACACCAATTATAACAATATAAACTTAACACTAATGCAACAACTTATCGCTAAAAGCGATCTCATAAAAAAATAAATAAAAAACATTTTAAACATAGACGTATATAACAGTATACATATTTATTTTATTTTATTTATTTATAGAAGGTTATTTTCTTTTTAGCTCGAGTGTTTGAGCCCTCTGTGTTATGTTCTCTAGGCGCATTCGACCGCCGGTTTCGGTCTGCCGCAGGATTCCGCCGCAGATTCAACGGATTCTGACACGGCCATCACAAAGCGCTCCCGATCGCAGCAACAGCAGAAGTCGAAAAAGATCAAGAAACAGGTATGTAGTCTGGGATTGTCTCTACCATCAGCTTACAATGAGGTCAAATCTGACTTCAACAAATCAACCTCAACCAAAATCTAAATCTACCTTCATTGTGCGAACCGCTAAACAATAGATGAATAAAATAAAATAAATAAATATCGTAGGACTATACACACAGCGCCATCCGGCCCCAAACTAAGCAGAGCTTGTGTGATGGAAGTCAGATAACTGTAAATACATACTTATAATACATACAGAACACCCAGACACAGAACAAACATTTGTTTATTCACAAAATGTTTGCCCTGAGTGGGAATCGAACCCACGCCCTACAGCTCTCAAGGCAGATATACTACCAATGAGCCAACGGGGCTATCAACGTTATTATTGTTAAAAGTGATTTGAGTGCAAAGTTGCTTTTTAACCGCGTGCTCAATTTTGATGACCGAGCAAGCGAAGGATTTTAAAGTTGAATCATACTAGGTCTTATCGTCTAGAGCGATTGCTTCCAGACACCCTTTGGATGGAAAGAAAAACAGAAATAAATGTTTAATTTGTTTTTTAAACATAGCTGCCTTCTTAATGTAAGCAATTTCTTTAGGTAAGTGATTGCAGGTCATTGAAGCTATGCATATTACACTATTTGCAACCAAAGATGTATTCCGCTTAGGTACATTGATTTCATGCCTATGTCGAGCAGCTTTTAAATAAAAAAAAAGTTATAAATAAATTAAAAAAAATAAATTAATAATATACTAATATTTATGCTATTTTTTTTTCTTTTGTTCTCTGTTTTTTTTCTGTTTATGGTGTGCTTAGTAAAGAGTTTATATCTAACAAGTTATAGTTATTTCGTACAAACATCACGCATTCATAAATATATAAACAAGCCATGGTCAAAATTGAAATTGTTTCAGGAGTTCGCAATAAACGTTCTCCAATACATCCGGGAGTTTGTCAAGAACGATCTGCAGGTCGAGATGTTCTTTGAGCCGAGGCTCAAGCCAGGCGAGAGGTTTGTACTCTGTTTTTTTTAATAGAATGGAATAGCATGGAATATAATGAATTGGCATGGAATAGAATGAAATGGCATGGAATTGAATGGAATGGCATGGAATAGAATGGAATGGAATGGAATGTAGAATAGCATAGAATAGAATAGCATAGAATATAATAGAATGGCATGGAATAGAATGAAATGGCATGGAATTGAATGGAATGGCATGGAATAGAATGGAATGGAATGTAGAATAGCATAGAATAGAATAGCATAGAATAGAATAGAATGGCATGGAATAGAATGGAATGGCATGGAATAATGTAATCTTTATTTTTAACTTTCACAAAAATTAACTAAATAAATATCGTAGGACATTACACCCGCGTAGTTCCCGTTGCCGTGGGAATACAGGGTTAAAAAGTAGCCTATGTCACCCGGAGAGAGTGTAGCTTCCCAACGGTGGAAGAATTTTCGAAATCGGTCCAGTAGTTTCTGAGCCTATTCAATACAAACAAATCTTTCCTCTTTATAATAGTATAGGTATACATACTTTGAATTTGAGGACGGTTGAAGGAGAAATAAAATTAATGAGTTCTTTATTTTCGCAGGAAGCACATCCACCAAATAGTTGGGAAGCTGATGGGAGAGGAATCGGAAGTAGCGTTCGACAGGATAGAGATCGTGCATCTCGTCGAGGAGATAGGAAGACGCAACAATTACAAACTGGGCACGCAGAGCGAGGGCGACTCGCCGCAACGGTCAGTTTAAGGCGATATAAGTGAATGAATATGAATGAATGAAGAATGAATGAATGAATGAATTCAGATTGTTCGTTAAGAACAAAATGAATATACTATTTTATTGCTATTATATACTATTATACTGCTTTTATTTGTAGTTTTGGAATATTTTAGTTAAACATTGTACAAAGGTTGAGGCTGACTTTTTTTTTTTTTTTATGGTTGACAGGCTAGTTGTTTGACCACAGCTCACCTGATGTTAAGTGAAGGTGTGGTCGAAGATGGTAAAGCACACCTAGCCTGGAATGGAACTGGCTCTCAAGTGAGGCTGCCGGAACACACCGTTAGATGCTTGGCGGCAGATTTTCAACTTGAGGGTGGTAGCTAGCCAGCCGAGTACTAGAAAGTACCCTACCACCATGCTATGGTTTCCTCACGATGTTTTCCTTCACCGGCAGCTCAAGCTCATTGTTGGGGTTTGAACCCACGCCCTTCGGCATGCGAACCTACCGCGCTAACCACTGAAAAAAAAAAAACATCCGCCGTCCGCTATCCTTTCTCGGGAAAAACGCCAGCGAAGCGCGCGACGGCTTCGAACACGCACACGCGCACTGCAATCCTGTTTCACAACACCAGAGCCTCGGGGCGAAACACAGTTCAGAGTTTTATGTGCTAGACCTCAATGGCCAGCCGACGGACCACCGTTTCGCAAGAGAATACGTGGCCGAGTGCCTCGACAAATTTCAAGCGCGCGCGACTCGCGCGGCGATCAATCACACACTGAAGTCGTATGCGCATTGCATTTTTCTTCTTGACAAACAGTGCTGTTTTAAGGGTAGGAGGAACAAATGGGAAATGCACCAAAATACTAAAATTCTTAATTAAATCATAATCTGGCGTAACCACTACCACTATGATATTTATTTATTTATTATAGACTAGCGGACGACTCGCGGTTCCACCCGCGCGGCTGCTATTACTTTTTATTTAATTTATTTTATTCATTAGTTTCAGAAGCTTAAGCTCATTGTATATACACAGTCGAAGTTTATAACTCCGATTAGAAAGTTACAATGTTGTTTCCAGCCAAATCTGCGTGTACAAAGAGGCTACTGAGACCATGTACTTGGTGACGCCTGACGACGTGCGCTACCCGCAGCCCGGGGACGTCGAGGAGGAGACCAACCCCTTCCTCAAGAGCATCACGCGCCATCTCAAGAGCGAGGACACCACGCCACAAGAATACACCATGCTGGACAGGTGAGCCCGCACGCACGATAGCCTTCACTCCCTTAAGTACATAAAGAAAAAAAAAACTTTTCTGATTCCAAAACCATTTCGAAATAGTATATTTCCGTACAATATTTTTATGTTGAAAAGTCTGTAAACTATGGGATGGGGTTTATTTTAATGAAATACATAAAATAAACTTGACTTCCAATTTGGTATGTAAAGTTATTTATTTTATATTTTTTACTGATAGTCAACTTTATTTTATGAAACTAATTTGAATATTTTGGCTTTCTATGCGGTAGTTTGTTTTTAATACGTTTTCAAACTTTTTATAGTGATGACGCCATGATGTAGGCTGAATATGTATAATGTGCCTTTGCCATAATATATGTAACAAAAAAGTATACTTATTTGATTAATTTTGACAATTGACATGAAGTTTTTTTCATTTAACTTGCCCCATCGGGCAGGTTAAAGCTGTAAAGCTATTCTGTCACGTCTTCGGTTTTAACAGTTCATGAAGTAAACAATTTTTATGTTATAAAAGCGATATCAGAGTCCAAATAACGTTTTACAGTCCGGTGACGCTGTAGAGGCCATCTGCGGCCAACAGCACTAGTCATTAAAAAAAAAAAATAACGTTTAAAGTAAAATACTTCACCTTCACTTAACATCAGGTGAGCTGTGGTCAAAACAACTAGCCTGTCAACCCTAAAAAAAAAAAAAAAAACCAGATATTTTTATCAATAAAGCCAAAAACAACTCGACGTACGTCTATAGAAGAGATTATTATGGCTGCCGTTAACTTGATATTGCCAAATTGTACATACTGAATTTGGTATGTAAAGAAAAAAAAACTTTACCGATTCCAAAACCATTTCGAAATAGTATTACATTTCTGTACAATATATTTACGTTAAAAGCTCTGTATTATATACTGTATATGTATTATGAGTGTATACATTTATATATATAAATATTTCGTTTTATTTAAACTAATTGGCGACGACGCTCTGGCCACGTCTCAGTTACAAAGCCTTGAGCACCGACGTAAAGTCGCTTGCTTGTCTGTCTTCTATCGGATACATTTCGGGGAGTGTGCCACGGAATTGCACAATTTGGTTCCGTTAGCCCCTTTCTATTACCGGACGGCAAGGCAGACTAGGCCTAAGCGCCATCCATACATGGTGGACATGCCCCACGTACGGACTAAGCGCTTCGATTCCACATTCTTCATACGCACAGCGAGGATGTGGAACTCTCTGCCGGCGTCTGTTTTTCCCGTGAAGTACAATTTGGGTGTCTTCAAATCTAGAGTAAACAGGTTTTTTTCTAGGTAAGCGTGCTTCATCTTGGACTGCATCCTGCTTAACATCAGGCAGGGTGTAGCCAAACGCGAACCTATTATGTATAAAAAAAAAAAAAAAATACATTATTATATGATTATTTTTATATGTATACGTACTATGTTTAATTTTAATTTTTTTTTCTTATTAGTGTTACATCTCCCGTCTGTTTCTTATGTTTTCTATCGTATTTTTCTTTTCTTGGTTGCCTGGAAGAGATCGCTGTTAGCGATAAGGCCGCCACTTGTGTCACTAGTTGATAAGGTTTTTTGTTATCTGTACTCTTTTTTCCATTTATGATGTGCACAATAAAGAGTTATATCTATCTATCTATCTAAACTATGAGATGGGGTTTATTTAAAAAAATAAAAAATAAATTGAATAATTTTCAGTAAATAAAAGTGTATTCCATTGAAGTTGGATTCAATTGAAAATGGATCTGTTTCCTATACCTTCACAGGATCATAGATTTCTTTGTGGAGTTCTCCGAGTCTGACGAGTACACAGAGTTTCGCTTCCTCGGCGCGTACAATATCGACGAGATTGACGTGATGAGCTCTTTCTTCGGCATGATCACGTGCCTGGGCGAGAAGCGGCCCTATCTTGACTACCCCGAGCGTCTGGTGCAGGCCTTCGAGAAGGGGATCACTTATACTGCCAGCGAGGACGCTAACGGATTTGTCTCGTGAGTTTCTTTAATGTTTCCTAAATACTCTCATAAATTGACTTTCGGGTGCCACTTAAAAAGCACATACATCGACGGTATACATACATATTCCTATATTAATTATTTTTTTTATGAAAAAAGTAATGAGACGAACGAGACGCTCTCCTGATGGTAAGAGATAACGCCTGTCCATGGCCATTGCAGCGATACACAAAACTTTGAGCAACAAAACAAAGTCCAGGGCATCACTGCTTTGGCGCTCATTACTTTGAGACTTTTGATAGAGTTAGTCTCAACAGCCCAGTAATTTCGCTAGCTGCAGTACCCTTCAAACCGGAACACAGAAATGCTTACACACTACTGCTTGGCGGCAGAATAACTGTTACTGCGGTGGTACCTACCTAGACGATCTCCTGCTAAGGAAATCTACCACCTAATTTATTAATTTATTGCTTTATTACTTTATTAATTCCTTTATTCATTTATTCAAGTCATTAGTTTTTTTTATAATGTCTGCATATACAGTGTACACCAATACATAAATATTAAATGTCAAGTTAAGTGTCACAGCACAGCGATGACTGTGTGCACTATGATCAATTATACAGTAAAAAGCAAAATAAAAGTTAAAAATTAAGTCAACACCAATTAAAAGTAGCTTTTAATTGGAATACGTCGTTGTTACTTGGTCAAGGATAAACTTTATAATATATCTTACTCGGTGGTAGATTTCCTTAGCAGGAGGTCGTCTAGGTAGGTACCACCGCAGTACCAGATATTCTGCCGCCAAGCAGTAGTGTGCAAACATTACTGTGTTCCGGTTTGAAGGGTACTGCAGCTAGCGAAACTACTGGGCTGTTGAGACTAACCATCCAGTCTCAAAGTAATGAGTGCCAAAGCAGCAATGCCCTGGACGTTGTTTTGTTACTCAAAGTTCTGTGTATCGCTGCAATGGTCATGGACAGGCGTTATCTCTTACCACCAGGAGAGCGTCTCGTTCGTCTCATTACTTTTTACATAAAAAAAAATATAAATTACCAATACAGTAATTTAAATGTCAGCTAAGTCAATATTTCTGATAGCCCGCTTGAAACTGCTGACAATTATATTATACAACTATCTGTACCTGAGATTTCGTTCGCGACACGTGAGTCTTTATTTGTAGGACACCTTATCTTCATCAGCCAGTCTTTTTTGACAGCCCCGTTGGCTCATTGGTAGTATATCTGCCTTGAGAGCTGTAGGGCGTGGGTTCGATTCCCACTCAGGGCAAACATTTTGTGAATAAACAAATGTTTGTTCTGTGTCTGGGTGTTTTGTATTATAAGTATGTATTTACAAAAAAAAAAATATGTATTCTATCAGTTATCTGACTTCCATCACACAAGCTCTGCTTAGTTTGGGGCCAGATGGCCTACGATATTTTATTCGCTCCATAAAAAAGTGCTTCCAGCAAGTGAATATTTCAGCGCAGGTCAGCTATTTTACATTATGGTCTGTTTTTTTTCAGCATCCGTAAACGGTTCCCCCCCAAGGAAAAAGAAGAGGATAAACCCGAGGAAGAAGTTAAGGAGTAATCGGTTATCAGTTTTATTTGTTTAAACCACCTTCATTTTCATTTTAAACCGCCTGTACTTACCTTGTTTCAAACCAACTTGTTCATGAATTAGTGAACCTTTGCGTTATAGGTTTAAAATTAACTCTATCACACGATGCAGTTTGATTGCTGATTTTGTATCGAAATGTTTTGGTAGTCAGGCATTCTAATTATCTGATTTTTCAAATGCGATTGTAGAATCATCACTGTTAAAACAGCAATATTTTATACATCTCAATGCGATAATTGCTGTTTTGACAGCAATGATTATGCAATAACAGCTATCTCAGATTGCTGGCTGTAGCCTCCCGATTTGGACCCCATATGAAACATATAACCGTCACTGTCAAAACTATTTCATTTCATACAATTAAGATCGATGATTGATATTTTGACAGCAATGATTATACTATTATTGCATTTCAAAAACAGCTAATTCAGATAACGGGCTATACCCTCTGAATTTATATGTGATACCCACGCAAAAAATAATCCTCGCTGTCAAAATAACAATATTTCATACTATTGTAAGTGACAATTGCTGTTTTGACAGCAATGATTATGCTACAATTATGTTCCAAAAACAGTTAACTCAAATTGCGGCAAGTTTCCCCACTTTAGATGTGATGTGATCCCCACATAAGATATAATTGTCGCTGTCAAAACAGCAATATTTCAGACAACTATCATTGACGATTGATGTTTTGACAGCATTGATATTACTATCATTGCGTTCCAAAAATAACTAACTCACATGTCGGGCTATGGGCCTCTCATTTTAGATTTGGTGCACACATGAGAGATCATATCCCGCAATCTGAATTATCTGTTTTTGAAATATAATTGTAGCATAATCGTCGCTGTGAAAACAGCAATATTTCATATTATTGAAAGCGATGATTGATATTTTGACAGCAATGATTATGCTACAATTATGTTTCAAAACAGATAATTCAGATTGCGGGATATGATCTCTCATTTTATATTCGATCCCAACGTAAGACATATAACGTCCCTGTCAAAACAGCAATATTTCATATTATTGAAAGCGATGATTGATGTTTTGACAGCAATGATTATGCAGTAATTGCGTTCATAAACTAAATAATTAGATTGCGGGCTAGTTGGGAGATTCATTTTAGATTTGATTACCATATGAGATAAGAACAGTTTTTAATCGAATGGCATCGTGTAAAGACTTATTAATGTTTTGTCTTTTTCTTTCTTTGTAATAGTAGAAAAGGACAGTTAATTTGCCAATGGCCTTTATGCCACGCTCTAAGATAGAAAGTAAATTTAAGATTAAACAAAAATGTAGTTGTTTAAATCGACTATGTTCAAAACATTAATTTCCAGATGAACATTTGTGTTTTGAACTATTTCCGTTTGAACAAATGTATTTTTGTGTAAGTCAGTTTTTTTTTTTAATTTTATGGTTGAGACTTTCGAAGATTTTTTATTTTCTCAACTAATATAGTCGAAATAGAACCCCAATGTACTATATATGTATTACAACTTGGCAACTGTTAGAATTTTTGCAAAATCATATTATTAGACAAGTTTTTCTTTTTTAAGCTTCTACGTAATAAATTAATTAGTAATTAGACTAAAATTAGTTGCCGCCAATCCTTGCGACGGTATTTTATCCGTCGACAAATTTTATGTACCTATTTATGTCATCGATATAATAATTATTATTGGGCAAATGTCATGTTTCACACAATAATATAGTGCAAGTAGCGTACGCTACTAAAACGTAGATTTTTTTTAATTGCGAAAATAACAGCTGATTTTAGAGGTCAACGAACGGAAGTCGTTTATTCTCAATGGGAAAAATGAAAAGGTTCTCAATTCGGTTGTACTTTTTTTTTAAAATGATTTTTACGTACAACGCGTTAATAAACCGGTTTGTAAAATACTTTACAAAATGGTTTATTATTTTTTTCTTTCTTTAAATTGCGAAAAATAACAGCTGGTTTTACAGGTTAAAGAAAAGAGGTCGTTCTTTCAATGGGTTAATTAACGGACTTCAAAATAGAAACAGGTTCTCAACTCGGTTGTACTTTTTTTTAAATGATTGTTTCGTTAAACTCTGTCATTAATAAACCAGTTTGTAAAATACTTTACAAAATGGTTCATTATTTTTTTCTTTCTGTAAATTGCGAAAAATAACAGCTGAGGTCGCTCTTTCTCAATGTGTTAATTATCCGACTTCAAAAAAAGGAAGAGGTTCTCAATTCGGTTATATTTTTTTAAAATGATTTTTACCTATAACTCCGTCATTAATAAACCGGTTTGTAAAATACTTTACAAAATGGTTTATTATTATTTTCTTTGACATTTCACCACTTTCACATTGGCCCTATAAAAATTTCATGATAAATGGTTTTGTAGTTTATTTTTAAACCAAAGTACCTACCTAAAACCTGGCTGTGTTTAGCGCTTTTTAGCTTAAAAAAATCAGTTTTTTTTAATTTTAAATTTCTATTTTTTTAACCGTATTAGAACGAAGTCTCAAGTTTTAGAAAACCCAAACCTATACCAGTTTCATTTTAACGAAAAATGTACGCTAAGAAAAAAACACGACAAGATGGTATTAGGATAACGTCTTGAACTATCAAAAAAACTCCTGTCGAGGCCGTCTGGTCACCTAACATTTAGAAAGCGTCTCTTGCATTCGGTATAACAAAATAAAAATTATTTTGTTGACTGTACATTTTGATTTTGTCGATAGATAAAATACTGTATCTAAACTATAGGTCTAGTGCATAACTCGGAAAGTTTTTGCGGTAGTGGAGCGGTGTGGTAGGATCGTATAACTTATCTAGGGATTATACGACCTACGCCACAAAGGAACTTGGTCGCATACGCTGTTTGCCACACTCGTACCTCGTCAGTTACGCTGCCGTCATAAGGGAAAAAGACGTATCTGTCATTTTTTCCGTAATTGAGTTATATTTATTATGTATTTATAAATCATCGAAATCAGTAGTAAAAAAAGACGCAGCTACCAGTATTTTTTTATTAATACGGAAAAAATGACAAATACTTCTTTTTTTCCTTATGAGAGCAGTGCAGGTTGTCATGGATGAGGTAAAAGTAAAAGTGATTTTACAACTTACTATTTGTACATATTATGCATTTAAATAAATGGGTGGTATAAGATTATTTAAATTTTGTGAAAGTGTATGAACCATCAATGATAGTGCTCGTAGCGTCATAGTACTGTGACGGACTGCGTTTGTGATGATCTGCGTTTGTGGTGATCTGCGTGTGTGAAAAACTCCGTTTGTGACACACTCCGTTTGTGACACACCCCGTTTGTGACACACTCCGTTTGTGACACACTCCGTTTGTGACACACTCCGTTTGTGACACACTCCGTTTGTGACACACTCCGTTTGTGACACACCCCGTTTGTGACACACTCCGTTTGTGACACACCCCGTTTGTGACACACTCCGTTTGTAACACACTCCGTTTGTGACACACTCCGTTTGTGACACACTCCGTTTGTGACACACCGTTTGTGACACACTCCGTTTGTGACGATCTGCGTGTGTGACAAACTAAGTTTAAGACATCGTATCATGATACACTGCGCTCATGACCAAGTGCGTTTCCGACGTAATTCTTTAAACTTTACTCAGTTAAAGGCTAGACCTGTAGACTTACATTTTTTGTAAATGAATACACTAGGATTGTAGCCAATATAGTTTTTAGTTAGTTTAGTCGCTTTCGTTTGAGCGACTTCCTTAAATATGACGTATGTATATTCGACTGCGACATTTTCTAAACGGATATAATCTGCCTACCCTGAAATTGCTTGCGTCTCTTTCTAGTTCGATACGTAAGAAAAGGACGGTAAAGATAGAACTGTCACAAAAAAATGTTATGTTATAATTTTTATGAGCGTAAGAAGATTGAAAACTTTGTGAGCAGTTTTCGTGATTATTTTGAACGTAGCGTCGATTCTTTAGGGCTCCCACACAAAACTGCGATGCGATGCGATGCGAATTCGCATCGCAGGAACTTGCGATGCGAATTTCTGCGATACGATTTAGTGCGGCAAACCGTTTGGTAGGGCGACCATTCCTTCAAGTGTAGTCAGCCGTACTGGACGTGTTTTTAGGAAGCGTAAGATGGATCGCAAAAAGATTATTGCACTGCTGTTATTGTTAAATAGATATAAAAGAAAAAGAAGATTCTGTGTTCATCCATTTATTACGATTATGAACTCTGATGGGAACTATTTTACTCAAAAGTACTATGCGTTGAGAACTGAAGAAGATAAATTTTTTGATTATTTTAGAATGCTTTAGAAGAGCTTTTGAGATTATTATCACCGTGCCTTCAAAAACGATCGTACAAGGGAAGAATTCCTGTTATGCCTTTGGAAATGCTGGGACTGACTATCAGGTAAAGTAAAACAAAATTTATTTATTGACATTTTAATTGTTTTTTTTTTGCGAAAAATCAAATTTTGTAAAATCAAACTCTTCTTCCGTCGACAAAGCGCTATAGCTAGAATAATTATCACTAGGTGAATTAATTTGATCTTCCCCTGCGTTTGATGATTGTTCGTGTGATAAATGTAGAATTGGTGTTTGGTCTGCATTTGATGATTGTTCGTGTGATAAATGTGGGCGTGTCAGTGGTGTTTGGTTTGCAAAATGTTGAGTTTGATAGCCTGTGTAGCTCTGGTAGTTGCTAGGCTGATAGGAGGAACTATAAGGTGGGTAGCCTTGATATGCCGGTTGAAGTAAGTCTGTTAAAGTTTGGAGAACACGACTTTGAAAAATAAGTGTTTTGTTCTCATCCAATTTTTCCAGAGACGGTAGAATTCCCTTAAAAAAAGACAAGTGCCTGTTTTCCGGTTCCTTTATAATGTTAATAATTTCATCTTCAAACTCGTTTGCCTTTCTTTTTCGCGGCTTCTGCTGGTAGTCTTGGAGATTTTTCAGATCTTGCTTGATTCTCTTGTCCAGGTGGTGCTTGCATTTCCGTTTCATTAATGCTCTCTGTTGTAAATGTTCAATGTTTATATTTAGTTTATTTCCGCTTAACCGTCGTTCCAGTTCCAACAGTGACGAGGAGACTTAAATTTAACTAATTTTATACTGCTTATTTATTAAAAAACCCTAATCTTACTTAAAATCTAGAACTCATAAACTTAGAAATATTCTTAATTTGACAAATATAAAAAATTAAAACTACAAAAAATCTAATTAAAATAATCAAGAATCCTCCTCTCTGCAGTAACCACTTTGTCGACACGTGTTTCACCTCTACACGAGGCATCCTCAGGACGTGTTGACTCTTCGAGCGCTTGGTCGAGACTGAGTGATCGTCCTTGACAGCGGCGCTTTATATACTATTTGGCCCCGCCCCTGCCACCCGCGCATGCGCACTGAAGCATCGCAGTAATGGCGATGTGACGCATGTTTGGTCATTAAGCAATGACTCATCTGTATTTCCATGTTTCCAAATTTCCAATAGTTCTAGTACGCTCATACGGAATCCTTTTTCACATTTATGTAGGATCTCAAAAGTATTGTTGCTCTGAAGTGTATGTCCAGTGTCTAATAGATGTTTTGCGAAGTGAGATTTTTCTGGATGATTATTCCGGTACGCGGACAAGTGTTCTTTGTATCGTGTCTCAAAGTTTCGTCCAGTTTGCCCTACATATACGCCATTACATTCGTCGCAACTTAACTTATACACTCCCGATTTCTTCCCATCGCTTATGGTATCCTTCCCATTACATAGTTTGTTTAGCTCTCTGTTGTCTCATTTTGTAATTTTTTTTTAAGAAATAATAACTGCTTGTACAGGTGGTATTCTTTGGTAGATTTTGCTCCTGTTCCAGATCGCTTTTCGTCTTTAAGTTTCTTTAAGTACTTTTTTAAAGGTATCGTTGATCCCTCTCCATTTTTTTAATACTTCATTACCTGTAAATTATACAAAATTAATCATTAATGTAGGGGTATCCCTATGAAATTAAATATAAAGAAACCATTCATATGTTTAAAAATATTTTATGTATGTATATATGTAAAGAACAAACAGTATCGATAGAAAGACTTAAACCGGCATATTCACTTACCTCGCAAGAACACTTCACGAAGACAGAGACGGCAGCACCTGAACCAGAAAACATTAAACTTGCAATTAGAAAGACACGCTCAGGACGAAATGTTAGATTCCCAGATTACTATCGTCCGTCGTAAAAACTAAGACGGCCTCTGGAGGGAAGAACTGTGGCATAAAATCGGTAAATTGGTTTACCTAACCAAAATCGGATAGCAGTCGTCGATCGTGTCGTGCCACTTAAAATACTAAATAGTCCGGGTGGCCGCAAGAACAGTTATCGCTCGCCGCCCGCGCCCGCGGTAGTTAGTCAGCCACTCACGATTCGAGCAGACGCTCGCTGCTAACTTTGTATTATTTTTGTGATACCTACCCACATAATTGTTGCGCAGTAAATTGATGTTTAGTTGTTATTTTCTATGCAATAAAATAAACATTCTGAAATTGCTTTGGACTTTGTGAGTACCTACATACTACAAAGTAAAAAAAACACGTTAAACACGAGTCTAAATATAATCGTTTTTTTGTCAACACTTTGATGAGGGCTTTATTTGCTTGAGACTAGGCCAGAGTAGTCCGCGCCATTCTATGGCCCGCTTTGGCCATTTCACTCATGACGATGAAGTGCCAACAAACTATTACTAACTAAAGAAGTAAAAAAAAACACGTTAAACACAAGTCTAATTATTGTCGGGGTTTTTTATTCAACTCTCTGAAGAGGTCCTTAATGATTCGAAACTGCGCCAGAGCAATCTTTGCTACCATTTGGACCGCAGCAGAAACTTTTTCATCAGCAACAACTCTCCGCTTCTCTAGATCCAGGATCAATTCAGCGTAATCTTTCGGTTGAGATTTAGTCATTTTTCGCCTTTTAGTTGGCAACGGTCCTTGGCGGCTATCTTCTTCGGTGGATTGTAGAACTATAGTAGCAAGTTGCTTGCTGTATGAAGGCATAGTATTTCTGGGCTTCGGTGACTGAGTGCATGCATTCTTATGTCGTATGTATCTCTTTTTAATTTCTTCGTATATTGCACACGAATCAAATTCATCAGTATTTGAGTCATTTATTGACGGAAGAGAAAAGTCAGAATCCTGTTCCATGCTCCAGTTATCTCCATCTTCTGCGTCGTCCTCTGCCTTGTTTTGAAGCAATTTTCGACCCTCTGAGCGCATGCGTGTCGCGCCGCGCGAGATGCTCGCAACTGCGTCGTCTGTATTGGGCGAGGGGTTATTCTCTTTTAATCCTAATATGACTAATGTCATATTAGGGTAAATTTTTAATTGTCTCCACTATTTTTTGTTAAATTTTCTATTTTAATTTCAGATTTTTAGCAACCGGAGAAGAATTCAACGATATGCATTTAAACTATTATAGAGGTGCAAGTACAATAGCGAAAACAATACGATTGGTGTGTAACGCAATATGGGATCGCTGTTTACGTCAAAACATGCCTGAAATAACACAACAGCTGTTTGAAGAAATTAGTGCAGATTTTGACAAGAAAGCCAATTTCCCTAACTGTTTAGGAGCCATTGACGGCAAACATATTCGTATCCGTAGTCCCGCAAATAGTGGATCACTGTTTTACAATTACAAAGGTTATAATTCAATTGTTTTGTTGGCTATTACTGACTCTAAATACAGATTCATCTACGTGGATATAGGAGCATATGGAAAGGAAAGCGACTCCACGATTTTCCACAACTCGAAACTTTATGACTCACTGATGAAAGGTAGCTTGCCCATACCAATATCGAAGCCGTTGCCAGGCTTTCAAGAACCGGTCCCGTTTGTTTTCATAGGAGACGAAGCTTTTTCTATTTCAAATAACGTTATGCGCCCTTATTCTGGCAAGCATGTAACCGTTAAACAAAGAATATTTAACTACCGTTTGAGTAGGGCGAGGCGATATGTCGAGTGTGCTTTCGGCATACTAGCCAACAAATGGCGAGTATTTCATCGACCCCTTAACGTCTCAATTGATTTTGCAGTCGATATTGTCAAAGCTTGTTGTATATTACACAACTTTGTACTGAACCGCGATGGATTACAATCCCCCGTAGAAATGATCATAGATGATTCTGAACTACAAAGCCTACAGACGTTGAATGCAAAAATAATGAGTGCAAATGTAATAAGAGACAAGTTTTCGAATTATTTTTCTAGTGTCTTTGGAGCCTTGAAGTGGCAATTAATTACAAAATTTGAAATTACAGAAGTACTTGCTTAGTTCTAAATACAGTACGTCCGTCATTATTTACCTTGTCGTACACTTTATTCCACTGAATTACATTTATTCATAGAAGTACGAATAGCGCGCCAGATTCTGGAAGCCCTCTTACACGCGCGCACGCTATTTAATTCATACTTATATGCATTGATTGTATTGTTGTAGAAATAAAAGTACTTAGCAAGTTTTGTTTTTTCACTGTTTTCTTTGTCTTTGAAATTTGGAAACAAACTTTCACAGACGCTCTTCCACGCATCTTGCTTAATAAATTTATTTTTATAATGTTCATCACTTGTGTCCCAAAGGACGGGACGCTCCTCAATTAAAGATATTAAAAAATCTATATCATATTCCGCCATTTTTTTATAAACAAAGAAGGCGGCGCAGGCGCCGCGCGTCTTTCTCTAAAGCTGTCTCAGAGCGGATTAAAATGGCGTCACCAAGGATGACGTAATATCGCAGGAATTTGCGATGCGAAGCAGATCGGAAATTCTTGCTGTGCGTTCGTGCGAATTCGCAGATATTTGCGATGCGATGCGAATTCGCGGTTTTGTGTGCGAGCCCTTACTACCGCATCGGTCTCGAGCATTACGCTCCTTACCGAGGTAGGGCTCCGGGGGAACTTTGCCCCCGGGGGCGGTGTGGAGAGAGTGTTCTCGGACGCCCCTTCTGGGCGGAGAACATTCACTCCCTCTGGATTTATTGGGCGGGCTGAGGCGCAGGGCGGAGTGCTACTCACGCCCTGGGCGCTCTTTAGAGCGCATTTGGCCGCCTGTCGTTAAAGCATTGACTAGCGGCCAAGTTCTAGGTGCCACAGTAATGGTCATGAACAGGCGTTATCACATACCATAAAGAAAGCGTCTGGGTCGACATAACTTATTAGTTATTAACATAAAATAAAATAGAAAACAAATGTAACATTGCACTTTTTTAAGTATCGAAATGACAAGGGACGTATAACTTTAGTGCTGTCACATTTGAGAAGTTTAGATAATGTTGAAGAATCGAAAATGACTTTCGTGGCATAGCGAGTAAGTTGGTACAGGCACGTCTACGGTTCTCTACAGACAGACAGACTAACAATTTATTGTAGCAATAATGATCGCCAAAGCAGCAATGCCTGGGGCTTGTTTTGTTACCCCGTAATGGTCAGTAGATTATCTTTTGCTGAGACGCGTCATTTCTCCTTTACATAAAAAAAAATCCAGTATGAGGGTAGTTTTGTAGCGTAGAGAGCGTAGCTCACACCCTGTACCTACTGCTTAACGTCTCGTAACAAAACAATCGGTACCGAATGCGAGTTTTATCACTTTAAGGCGGTTCGATTTCCATAAAAATAATTTTTTGCCATTAATGGACAAATAGAGCATAATTTTACAGTGAAATCACAGCTACTGGCAATAATTTTGGTCTTTATTTGCGGTAAATCACAATTGTTTGAACAAAACAGTAGATTATTAGCATAAAATCAAATTTATGAATGATTTATGATTTTTGAATAAAACTGTAGTTTATGCTAATAATCTACTGTTTTATTCAAACAATTGTGATTTACCGCAAATAAAGACCAAAATAAATGTCAGTAGCTGTGATTTCATTTTAAAATTATGCTCCATTTGTCCATAAATGGCAAAAATTTATTTGTATGGAAATCGAACCACCTTAATGTAAATAATTTGTATGAAATAAGTAGCGCTAAATCTTGACACCAGAGTGCGCATATTTCATACAAATCTTTATTTACGTAAACACAAAAGTGAAAAACTTATACTAAATGGGAATGAGTATCTAGTATAAGTTTTTAAGGCTGTTCGATTTTCATACAAATATTTTTTTCCATTTATGGACAAATGGAGCATAATTTTATAGTGAAATCACAGCTACTGGTATTTATTTTGGTCTTTATTTGCGGTAAATAACAATTGCTTGAATGAATCCGTAGATTATAAGCATAAACTACAGTTTTATTCAAATATCATTCATAAATTTGATTCTATGCTAATAATCTTCTGTTTTATGCAAGCAATTGTGATTTATCGCAAATAAAGACCAAAATAAATGTCAGTAGCTGTGATTTCACTGTAAAATTATGCTCCATTTGTCCATAAATGGTAAAAAAATATTTTTATGGAAATCGAACCGCCTTAACTCTAAAGTTGACTGCACATTCAAGGTCAACAGTTTAAGTTCGCACCGGTGCCCCTAGAAATAATAAAAGATTGTGTTGACTCTATGTGTCACGAAATTTTTAAATAATAAAGTGTTAAATATATTTAATTACACTGTAGGGCAAGAATATTGTGTTATCGATTTTGGGTGTTTAGATTTTTGTCTAATCGAATTGGGAATGGGACAAATAGAGAAGCGACCGTTAAAGTGGACAGTCTCGTTAAGGGCGACAAATTCAAAATTTCTTGCGTTTTTTTGCTAATTACAGTACGTAGGCAAATGAAAAAAGATTTTGCGATAATAAACGGGTTGTATCAACAACTTAAAAAAATGGGGTTTTGGCGGGCACGCGGAAAGAGTCGTGTCGCCCCATTGTATTTTTTTTCCAAAACTTGTGTTTTTTTTAATGTTTATGTATAAAAATAGTAGTGTTTTATTCATAAAGTACCGAATGACAAGCACGAGTGTGGGAAAGTGATATAATGTGGTGAAACATGACTTTTCGTATTGCTTCCAAAACTCCATCGAAGTTTATAATAAAATCGCCACTACTTTATTAAAGTATTATTGGACTTGACTGACAAGGACTAGACTTGACCAAGACTATGAAAGTTTAAATATAAAACACTTGACACTGGCAAATGCTCAAAACGCGACGCCAAAACCAAAGAAAAAAAAACTGTTAATGCAACCTTTTTACTAACGCGAGATCTGTTTTCAAACTGTCTATTATCTGTTTCTAAACCTGCCAGTAATTGGACCGTAAAATACGTACGAACATTTTAAAATTGACGTTTGAGCGAATTAGTCTACCTTACGGTCGATTTTTTAATGTAGTTGGCGGAATTGACCCAAAACTTCTCGAAAAAGTCCAGTCATTGGCTTCGTGTTGTTACAATGAAATATTTTACCTTTCCTCTTGTTCTAACTTTGTTGATAGCAATAGTGATGTGCCTGTTGACTATAAAAATATCGATGTTATTTTTATCGACTTTCAATTATTATAATTGTTTTCTTTTTCTGTAAAAGCTTTATTTTTGTTTTGATTCTTTTTATTCTAAGTTCTGTTCGGATGACTCAATTTATAACTTTTTAATCAATTGAATTGAGTAAAGTCGATTCAGGCAAAAATCTTTACACCAAATAACTAGATCTAATTTTAATATATTTTATGTCATTAAGTGACTTAATATAGTTACTGTAAAGCCTTCACTATAGTCTGTGTGAAAAAAAAATCGTCTTGTTCCAACAATCTCTTCTAGTATATTTTTAAATTATTTAGAAATGATTGGTGGAATAATTGATATATTTACACGTATTTATCAGCAGATGAAATTTCAACATCGTTGTAATAAATTTAAAAAAAAAACTTGCCGTGCTGTTCTGTCAATTTACAAAAGTAGCTGTCAATCGATTTTAACTTTTACAATCGAAAATATTACTAACTTTTATCGATAAAAATGATTGCCAAATTATTTTATCGATTGTAAAAGTCAAATTCGATAATAAAATTCTATCAGAATTTTAATGAGCTCAACTTTCACTGCCAAACAAATTTGAATATTGCTTATGGTGCAATAAAGTTCAAATCAGCGATAAACTTCATCTGCTGGCAAAGTCGTAATAGTTTTAAAACTTAGTTTAAATAGAGTCCAAAGTGAAATGATGTGCTATATTTTTGAGCTATTGCTTGGAATGTCAAGTAGATTAATAGCTCGGTAACGACAATTCTCTGTTCCCGCCTAGTACGTTTTCGTTTTTAAAAAACGTGGATATTTAGTAAATGATTCCTTTTATCGATATATTTTCACCGATAGTTCTTAACACTAATTCTACGTATAATGACAAGATTGCGTTTGTACTAAAGGTGCTTTTTTAAATCAATTTTGTCGTATACTTTCAATACGAAATATCATCTTTAGTGCCATTTAAATAAAGTCGAAATACGTAACTACAGTTCCATTTAAAAAAGACGGGTAGACCTGCGTACGTTATACGTAATGTTTGCCCACAGATGTTAGGAAAAAATGCATATAGAGTTTTTAAATCAAACGCAGTGAAGTCATCTGGCTAGCTATGTGTGCGGTATCACGCACACAGCTAACCGCCGCGCTCAGTTTACGCAGTATGAACACGTGCGTCTGAGTAATACGAAGCCGGCCTACGGTGTTTAGGTTTTGTGTTCCAAGTTATAGATTAATCTATATTCGTTAAAATAATTAAATATACCTGTGAAAAGATACTCCATCGTAGCTCTTGTTTTTAGAGAAAAAGAAACACTTGGTAGAGATGATTTTCGACCTTATTTCAATGAACTAAAGTCACTGTTCGTTCAAACATAGTCGATGTATACCAAGGCTAACATTTGACTTTGGACTTACTTCTATTCATTAAAACTTTAAACGTGTTATAAACCTATGTTAGCTAAGAATTATAAGAAGAAAACTTAGAGAAATAAATATTATAGGAAATTTCGCACAACGCTATCTAGTTCTAGCCTCAAACTAAGCAGAGCTTGTACCTACTATGGGAACCAGATAACTGAGAGAATACTTACTTTTTTAACCGACTCAAAAAAGGAAGAGGTTCTCAATTCGGCTGTTTTTTAAAATGTTTGTTCGCGATAATTCCGCTATTTTTTTTTATTTTTTTTTTTTTAATGTAAATGTAATGAGACGAACGATGCGCTCTCCTGATGGTAAGAGATAACGCATGCCCATGACCATTGCAGCGATACACAGAACTTTGAGTAGCAAAACAAAGTCCGGGGAATTGCTGCTTAGGCGCTCATTACTTTGAGACTAGATGGTTAATCTCAACAGCCCAGTAATTTCGCTAGCTGCAGTACCCTTCAAACCGGAACACAGTAATGTTTACACACTACTGCTTGGCGGCGGAATATCTGGTACTGCGGTGGTACCAACCTAGACGACATCCTGCTAAAGAAATCTACCACCAAGTGAATCGATTTTGATGATTCGTTTTTTGCTTGATAGATCATACTTCAGAAGTGATCACATATACATTTTATCGAAATCGTTTGAGCGGTTTTTAAAAAATCAACAAAAATATAAAAAGTGTATACATCGATGATATTTTCGTTTGCTCCGAAACCTCGCTGTTTCATTGGAGCAGCGCGATTAGTTGACCTAAGGGTCATGGAGACGGTTTTTAAAAAATTGTTTATTTGTATATTATTTGATAATACTTACGTACTATATTCTACTTTAAAAGGACATATATTTATGTGACAAATATAGATTTTTATTCTGTGTTTGGGTCTTTTTGGTAAGTATTTACAAAAAAAAAAGTAAACAATGACTCACGATACACGAATAGTCTCAGTCTAGTAAGTAAATATTAATTTTAAAGATATGTCATTAAAATAAATCTAATAAAACTGAGCCATAGAAAGTTTGTATACAAAAAAAAACAATTTGACATATAAAACATACATTGCTGGTTTTACAACTTTAAATTCAATTATTAATAAATTACTAGAATTTTTTTTTATTTTTTTTTTACAAAAAAAAAGTAAGTATTTTATCAGTTATCCGACTTCCATAGTACAAGCTTTGTTTAGTTTGGGGTCAGATGGCGCTGTGTGTAATGTCGTATGATATTTATTTATTTATATATACCAACATAGTGCTATGACATGAGAGTTTATATAAATTGCCCCACTGCTGGGCGTGGGCCTCTTTTCACAGTGTAAGGTCACCACGCTGGCCAAGTGTCAGTAGAACATGTAGTTTTTCCCTCGCAATGTTTAATTTTACTGTTCGATATCAGCGACAATACGCACATAAAGAAAGGACAGCGCGCGTGCGTGGGACTCAAACCCAGTACTTCCAGATTGGAAGCCTTACGTTATTTTAACTGCACTTGTATGAAGATTCTCTTCATAAAAGATTCTGAACGATAGTAAATTTTGACGCTAACTGTACGATGATCGTCTACGTATTATCACTTATAATACCACAAGAGCTTCAAAATTATCGGGTATTTCCCGATAGGTTCGTTGCAAACAAATGAAGGAGTCAAGTTTTTCAGGTTAAAAAATCACGAGCGCGAAGAAGCGCGAGTGATTTTTTAACCTGAAAAACTTGACGACTTTATTTGTTTGCAGGGAACCTTGAGGGAAATGCCAGATAATTTTGAAGCTCGTGTGGTATTCGGGGGATTATTTTTCCGTCCCAAATGTCGGCCAATAGAATTGCACCATTCGACGTCACGTGGTACAACGAGAAAATTTTCAAAAAATTATCAGTATAATACCATGTAGGTTGTACCACGTGACGTCGAATGGTGCAATTCTATTGGTCGATATTTGGGTCGGAAAAATAATCATACCAATTTTGAAGGTTTTAGTTGACGTTTAGATTTTTCAAAAGTGTAGACATTTTTTCCTTAGAAAAGAAAAGAACAACTGTATTGACAAACTGGCTGCGCCTTGCGGTGTTACCTGTTACATTTTTCGGGTTAAAAAGTGGCATATGTGTCAATCCAGTCGGTGGCAGCTACCTCCATGCCAAATTTTATCAAAATGGGTCCAGCCGTTTGAGTGTGAATGACTAACGAACATATAAACATACGCACAAACTTTCAGCTTTTTAATATTAGTGTGAAAAGCCCAAATATTTCCCGTTAGATGATGAATATCCAAAAAATTGAAGCACTATTTTTTAATGACTGGAGGTAGGACAGGCAACGCGCGTCGTGCGTAGAGGTCACGCTAATGACAACTGCTCTTTAACCGACTTCAAAAAAGGAGGAAGTTCTTAATACGGTTGTATTTTTGTAATGTTGGTTACCTAAAAAAAAATTCATTCATATGAAATGTGTATTTAATTTGAAATAGTAAATACTTTTTGATCGGTCCTATAAAATTTCATGAAAATCGCATCAATATGTAGTTTGATCATTAAATCAAAATACCTAAAACTTAGCCGTATTTGGGCTTTTTTAATTGTTAATTTATAAGGGGGTTTCAATAAGAACTTTGTTTTCTAAATCAAAATAAAACAAAATACATTTTGAAGACAATGATTAAATGTTTTATTTTTTTTATGCCAAAAGTAATGAGACGTACGAGACTCTCCCCTGATGGTAAGAGATAACGCCTGTCCATGACCATTGTAGCGATACACAGAACTTTAAGTAACAAAACAAAGTCCAGGGCATCACTACTTTGGCGCTCATTACTTTGAGACTTTTGATAGAGTTAGTCTCAACAGCCCAGTAATTTCGCTAGCTGCAGTACTCTTCAAACCGGAATACAGTAATGCTTACACACTACTGCTTAGCGGCACAATAACTGGTACTGCGGTGGTACCTACCTAGACGACCTCCTGCTAAGGAGATCTACCACCAAGTATTAAGAAACAAAGTTCTTGTTGATAAACCCTATACTTTACGTTGATTAAATGATATTACGAAATAAATAAGATATAATAAAAGAGATGAAAAGGACGGCAACAGTTTTCGTAATCGAGCTGTGAAGTAATGCCTCTAAAATTGGTCTCGATCTACAAAGACGTCATTTTGAAAGTTTTTTTTTTCTTCACGAAAACTATGCGCTATAAATATGTTTATTAGTAATCAAAGGTTTATGACACGTGTCGGTAATTGTTATTGAATATGGCGGTTAAATAAATAATATGTAATATTGTAATGTAAATAAATATGTGTAACAATCATTAATTTATTTTTTAAAGGAGTTATATTTTAATGGTCGGACCGTTTTTAAAATATTTACTAAATCTGCATTTATCAAAAGAAAGTGTAAAGTTTGTTGTATTTTTTTCTTCTAAATTAAACTAATTTGTTACAGTTTAAAAATATTAGCATTTTTAATATTTTCAAAATATTATGTATTGTGAATGAAAGCGATATTTTTAAAACTGTTGTTTTTAGTTTAGTTTATAAAAAGGTACAGCAAAAGATTCCGTTAAATCTATTGTGTGGTTATATTGTCTGAACTAAACTTGACAGAGCTAAAATCGCCTACGTATCTTTTCTTCTCAATATGCGAGACAAGGAAAGCAACAAAATTCAAACTAATTGATAGGTTCAGGTGTTACTTTCCAGAAGTTCATTTTTGGTATTCTGGAGTTATGTATTTAGTATATTTCCACTTATAAGTCGTTTCGGTTACAACAATTAATTAATTAAACCTGAAACAATTATATTATTAATGATGTGTAAGAATAATTAATTGTCTGATATAAAGTTAAAACATGAATCAAAAATATTATCATTAATACATGTAATAAGTAAAAATCAAATCTGTTGATTAATTAATTAAGTAACTAAAATTATTATCAGTATCGGTAGTTGCCAGTACAAGAGGCATTCTCATAGTTATTTTAATTAACTTACTAAATATATATTTTTTTATTTACGAATTCTAATTTAATTTCAGATAAGTAATTATAATCTGTTACATGCTAATAATATTATAATTATTTCATATTTAATTGATTCATTGTCCTTGATGTAACCAAAACTACTTAAAAGCGGAAATACACTAAAGATTTAACTCCCGAATACCATAACGTTAGAACTGTCAAGTTTAGAAGAGTGTATTTGAAATCGTAATTATTAAAACTATATACGTGAATCAAATCGCACTTCTTCAGTAATTTCCTTGACGAGTCGTCAAAGAAATTATTTTGGCTGTACGAATTTTGATAGATTGCAGATTATATAAATATTTTGCCCGAAACCAAATTAAAAATGTATAAGGATTATCGTTTTCCAGTTAAAAAAAATAACGTTGAATGTCAGTTACCAGAGTTTTAGAAACACCTAAACGTACCTAGCATTCAATGGTATAGATGTGTGGGTCGTATCGCGTCGCAGTGTCGGGAACCCGTACAGTACCAGTGGGTACCATCCGACAAGAATAATTTACACATTTAACACCAAAAATTTCAGAGTTGAAATTAAAAAAGAACAAATTTTACTTTCATTTTAATTGCAAACTTTAAAAACCTGAAATTTTTACTCAGTAACTATCTCTAAATGAATTGCTAAGCAAACTAGTCGGTTCTAAAACTGTGGTAGCTGCTAATTTGCAATTTTTATTTTTTTAATGGGAAATCGTTCCTTTAAACTGTATTATTTACTAACGAGTAAAATAAAAATATAGTTGTGTAAAATTATGTACTTCTGTCGTTTGGGGTAGGATGAATTTTGAAATGTAGCGATAAAGATTATAAAAAAAATTATTAGTTTGGTTTGTTCGCGTTGAAGGCACTAGTAAATTTTCAAATTGAATGAAATAACACTTTAAATTTTAATTATTAATTGGTGTGTGACCGCCAGTGACATTAACAACCGAGCATAACTGAGTCAAATGATATGATAACTGTCACGTCGCACGTAACGGATATTAATTAATAACACGTACAGTGCTTAACTGCGTTACAGTTATTGATTAACTATTAATCATTATTTAATAACTGTTATGTGAGATGTAGAACTGCACCGGCTATACGTTGGTACGTGACAGTTATTAATATAATTAATTAATAACCGTAACGCAATGTACGGCCACCGTTAACGTTAGGCACTGTACGTGTTATTAATTAATTAATAATCGTTATGCCAAAGACCTTTAAATGGCTTGTAAATGACATTAGGCCTAGAATGAAAAAACGTTGTACAATTTTTTTTAGGTTTTGTAACATACAAATGGTAAGCGTTTTCATTCAAATTTTCTCAATTTACTTGTAACTGTTAGTAGCGAACGAACTAAAATTATAAAATACATCCCGCCTCATACATTTTGAGTGATAAAACATAGGATAGTTGACTACGTTTGCAAATACGAGTATGAAATGTAAAATTATCTGTCATACTGATAGAGAATAGTTTAAATATTTCTCATGAAGGTCACTTCATATAAGGGGCACTTCTCAAAATAAGCACTTGGTTAAATATCCACATTTTATAATTCGCTTAGAAAGCGTGAATACTAAAATCTTTATCTATAAACATTGCTTAAATTTAATCTCTGCTTAATGCAGCCAGACTCATTTTCACGCGTGACATTTCAAGTTAGCTCGATGTATTTTAAGCATTGGTTAATTTTAAACAACGTTTGTAAGGTCCTGATTATTTAGGAAAGACGAAAACTAAAATAAACATATTAAGTAAAATGCTACTTTTAGATCTATTTTTAAGTGCCCATTGCAAGAAGTGCCCCAATTACGAAATGCGGATTTAGCAATGTGCTCGTTCTAGACATAACCTAGTAAACACAAGCACTGAAAGTCAACTATCATATAAGTTGTATCGCTTCTCCAATGATCATCAATACTTAACATTAAGAACGATTAGTTATTTTAACTACTGTTTTTGACTTATTTAACCAACGGTTTTTAGTTCATTTAGACGTTCTTTGTAAATTCGTATGGTGGTACGGTACATAGTATTCGGCTGGCTAGCTACCATCAAGTTGAAAATCTACCGTTAATGGCGTGTCGAGACAGTCTCACTTGAGAGCTAGTTCCCGTTCCACCACTTAATTATTTTTTTTACCTTCAAAACTAATTGTTCCGTTAAGTTGAGATGAACATTCTCATTACGTGTTTTCATGGTTACTAGCTAAAGTCGTTTACGAAGCATTATATGGTATTGTAATATTTTGTATTAAAAGTAATTGTTCCTTTGATTTCAGTTGTGGAAATCTATATCTCATTAGTTTAGGTGATGACCCTAGGGCCACGCGTAATGTTGGTACAGGGTCACGCGTGACGATGGTACTAAGCCAATAGGAGGTTATTGTCTTTACAAAAAACTTTTACACAGGACAAAAAAAAATTCAATGTTGGTCAGTTCGTAAAAGTTTGTAAAACTATGTACGATAATAAGGCTTAATGCTATATCTACTAGTCATGTCAACGATAGTAGATATTGTAGACACGCATCCAAAATACATATAAAATAAATAAATATATTATATGTAAATGATATTACTTAATATTGACTGTTCAAAAAATATATTTAGTGTATTTCCGCTGAAATGGCGTTTTAGTTAAAAGGATTAAAATAAAAATTTATTTAATTTGACGACAATTTTAAATGTAAAATCTATCCGAAATGTTACTTAATATCTGAAACTAAAATCCGACATAAACTTTAAATCTAAATAAATTAAAATAACTACAAGTGTTTATATCCTCTCCTCGCTGCAGTAACCAGTTGCCGACACGTGTGTCGCCTCTTCACGAGGCATCCTCAGGACGTGTTGACTCTTCGAGTGCTTGGCCGAGAATGAGCTCAGCCATATGTTTATGTCGGATTTAGGTTTTAGATTTCGGATATATTTATATAAAACGGTCAAGTTAGATAAATTTCAATTTAAACCCTCATCACTGTTGTAACCGAAACGACTTTTTAAAGCGGAAGTACACTAAACATATTATTATACCTTGACAGAATATTAAGTTCCGCAAAGTAACGTCTGAATTAATCAATTACTATAATAAATAATATACCGATAGAGTTAGAATAACTTCTTTTTGGCTTAGCATAAGCTCCATTTATGCTTAACTCCATATGTCATACAATTACCCGCCCTATGAACATCTACATATTAAGACATGACCATTTTGAGATAACGCATTAGTGCATATTTCGCTAAAGTCATCCCTTCTTACCAATGATAAGTTAGAACCTGTTTTGTGAGCAGACCAATCAGAGTGGTTATCGATAGTAACTATTACTTATTGGGCAATTAAGCGTTAGTAAAAAAAGAGACGCAAAGTTAATTTACAATATGCCATTGGTAGGTGGGATTTAAATAAGCGCTTCTGTGCTCATATGATATCTGAAAGTGTTTGTAGTTCTCTATCTCTGTGTAGTCGCTGGCCTTAGAATCATTTTTTTAATATAGGAGCAAATGTTTCTTTTAATACAAATAATTACATTTCCAACTGCTCACTTATAGATTGCATAGTTATAAGTGTAGATTAATTTTGACAAAATTGAGGCAATTTACACGAAATGTGAAATAACGTTTCGATTTTGTGGTTTTAAAGGAACGAAAATTGGATCAACTATAGATATAGTTGTCTTGCTCATTGCAATCTGTTAGACAAGGACAGCAATAGTTTTAGTGCGGCCACCTAAAAGTATTAAAACATTTAGGGGGTTTTTATTTATTTATAGCTGACAGGCTAGGTGTTTGACCACAGTTCACCTGATGTTAAGTGACGGTGTGATCGATGATGGTAAAGCACACCTAGCCTGTAATACGGATAAGTTTCACTTAGACGTACTCAATTTTAATTTATATATACACGCAGAACTGATGGCCGATGGGGCTGCAAGGTTCTGAAGTGGAGACCACAGACCGGCAAGCGCAGCGTAGGACGTCCACCCACAAGGTGGACAGACGACCTAGTAAAGACCGCAGGAACGCGCTGGATGCGGGCCGCTTCCAACCGGTCTTTATGGAAGGCAATGGGGGAGGCCTATGTCCAGCAGTGGACGTCCTACGGCTGAAATGATGATGATGATGATGATGATGATACTCCCGATTATACTATACAGGGATACTGTTAATCAGTCAGCGTCCCTTTAAGGGAATAATTTGTACATTAAAACAAACAACTTTTGTTTTACAAACATGTGCTACAATCAATAAAAAAATTATTGAACTTTTTTATTGTACTAACACAATTTAGCTCTCTACTAGAGGCTTCATTCGTCGCAGTATCGTGCGAGTAGTTTTACCTAGCTTGTCAATTTAAAAAAAAACTTACCAAAACTTGCGATTTCATTTATAAGTAAACCAATGACGTTGGTACTCAGTATTATTCATTAGAAAGAACTTTAATATCATTTTTGAAGAATGTCAGCTGTTTATAGTTGTCAAATTTTGTGTCAACGAAGCACTATGTAGTCGGTGCCAAGACTGCTAAGTCGCATTTTGTGTAAATTGCACTTAGAATTAGTATTTTATGCTTTGATCAATAATAGCACTAGATTAAGGATCAGGAACAATAATAAGTCGCTCAAGTGTGTACTGTTTAGTTGTGTGTAAACGTGGCCAGTTTACACACACTTAAAACATTTATACTCACTATGAAATATAGAAAAAAGTTTAATAATCGTAACAATTATTGTAAACTTTAACACTCAAATATAAAGTTCAATTACGATTGCAAAATACTTATATTCTCCTGTCATCGGAGAAAGGCAAGCCATACATTTTAAATGTCGCTTGAAAATAAAAAGTCAATAAGTACAAAAATATTTGTTCCAAGATGAAACTTAAAACCTAAGCCATATGGTTGAAAACATTTTGTTGACTATTTCGTGCTATCTCTATTTTGGAATTAGACATAATTCTTGGTAATACATTTAAATAAATAAATAAATATCGTAGGACATTACACACAGCGCCATCTGACCCCAAACTAAGCAAAGCTTGTACTATGGGAGTCAGATAACTGATAAAATGCTTGAATACTTTTTTTTTTGTAAATACATACTGTACATCCAGACACAGAACAAGCATTTGTTTTATATCACAAAATGCTTGTCCTGGGTGGGAATCGAACCCACGCCCCACAGCTCTTGAAGCAGACATGCTACCAATGAGCTAACAGTGCTGTCATTTTGACGTCTTAACATTGGCTATGATTGTAGCATACTAATTTGAAATAAGACCACAAAGGTATTTGTGCTCTTATTTTTCGGGCCGTTTTTGGAGCGCTTACCGGGAATCTAGGGTTATTATTGATCGAAGATTTTATGAATCTATATTTAAATTAGTTGATTTTGTTCATAAAGTGTTACAAGAAGCAAATCAGAAAAATACTTACAGATGTTTTAAATTTTATATTTCGTTTAATAAAGCTTCATTCACATTAGGATGCGTTTAATACGAACTAAATACGTATATATCGTCCATCGCGTCACGCGCAGTCAACCTTAAATGGATATTGAGTTGAGGGTAGCCAAAAGAATTAAAGAGGTATACATTTATATTTAATACATAATACGACACAATGCCTAATGACGTATTGCAACACAGTTGGTAAGATTGTGTCTCTAACATCTTTTTAAAATTACTATAATAAATTGTTAAACGTTAACAACAATATAGTTATACATTTTGGAGAGTGCGCTTCAGATCTGCATGACCTAATTCCACCTTGCCTATTCTACTATCGGACAGCCAGGAGCTTTAAAAAGCGTCACCGCTTCATGGTTGATGTTCCAAAAGCTCGAACTAAGCGGTTTGATTCCACCTTTTTCATACGTACCGCTAGACATTGGAATCAGCTGCCCGAGTGGGTGTTCCCCAATGAATATAGTCTGGGTACCTTCAAGTCGCGAGTGAATCGGTTTCTTCTAGGCGAGCGTGCTCCACCGTAGACCGCATCTTCGCTTAACATCAGGCGGGGTGGCGGTCAAACGCAAGCCTGTGTACTATAAAAAAAAAAAGAAGTTATTACTATATTGTTGTAAGCCGATACCTTTTATTACTCTGAACACCAATTTGAAATTTGAAAACTTATGAAGAAAAAAATTTGGCGCTGTATCTTCTGCTTCCCTAAATTTTAAAGTTCAAGTGTGTGGTTGCGTTTCATTCGTAATTCGTCATTAGTTTTATTCCAGATTAAGTATGCTTTACCATCTTCGACTATGGCGGAAGAAATCGACCTATTACAAATAATAATTATATTCTTATATTAATTATAAACGATTGGTCGACTTGTACGTTTCCTATCAGCTCTCACCTGCATCTCTTTCTATGCGAAGCGTTGAATTGCTATCACCTTTTTTAAAAAAAACATCTGTAAGTAATCTTTGTGTACTTATTAATAAAATTTAACAGTGTGTTCCTTTAAATATTTCTTCCAATGCGTGGTTCTAAAGTTGTTCTAAGTGGTTGGGATTGAAGGTCATCGCTCATTAGACGCAACACCAATATATCCAGGCCTTGTTATTTCGATTAAACATCCCTTTAGGTATGTGTTGTTCATCAAGGTCTTTGCTTTACATCAATGTTAGTTTTATTTTTTCAATTGACATACGTATATGTATTTAATCTCAGCGTCAACCTTGTAAACATTACTTAAAGTTAACCAAAGATTAAAATTTTGTTTGTCAACTTTTCACGGACGTGAAATTACTTTAAGCAATGTTAATGCATATATGCGTTTTTGTCACATCGAAAATTTCGTATTTTTGTTATAAAAAGATAAGATCGCAAACAAGATTATGTTAATAAATTGTCTTGTAATTGTTTATTATGATAAGTTATCTTGTTTGCAATGTTGTCGATGTTTTGCCAGAGAGATGTACATGTGAAAACGCCGCGTTTTTTAAAATTTTTAACGGCTTTGGTGTTGGTCTGATAGGCGATGACCTTGAAACTCACGTTTTCCTTTTTAGATACGGCCTACCTAGATGACATATTTAAACCCGCGTAAAGTGAGACAACGACATCGATTCAAAGAGATTGGCAAGTTAAATGTGACTTTCTGAAATCTCATCTGCGCAGGCCAATATTTATAGACTAAGTTTGATTTAACGTTTCTGATATTTATTTTTTAAATATATCTGGTGTAAAAAAAAGTGGAATTTAGACTACCGAGTTGTTGAATATGTATTACAGTATAAGAACGATTGCAATAGAAACGATTTCAACTATTATTTTTAAATTCCAACTTAATTAGAACCCGCTGTATTTTTTTTGTTTTTTTTTTTTTTAGAAATTATCTATAGCCAAGCCTATAATTTTAGCTAGTGCTTTCTCTCTTTATCCCGCGGTACACATGTTGTGAGCGAAAAGTTAGAGCACTTTGTAGCATAAATAGCTTACCGAACGTTTGTGAATTAAAGTCTTTAAATATTTATGTTAAGATTAATTTAACATTTCTGACCGTTGGTCAAAAGGGTATTTGTAACTTTATTTCAATAAATAAATAATTGTTTTTGTATTGTAGACTTTTATTTTGACACATCAGATAGGTATATACCTACTTTATTTGCAGATGTGATCTACTACAGTCTCAAATCATTCATTATTTAAGTTGCCTTGGACTTTAGTCTTTACCTAATCAAAAGTAAAAAAAAAGAAAGTCAAGGTATAGTCTGTGTCACGTAAACTTTTAATAAGAGTAATAATAAACTAGAGTTAAGACTTTCCAGTATCAGTATTTTTTTTATAGCCGACAGGCTAGGTGTTTGACCACAGCTCACCAGATGTTAAGTGACGGTGTGGTCGAAGATGGTAAAGCACACCTAGCCTGGAATGGAACTGGCTCTCAAGTGAGGCTGCCGGAATACACCGTTAGATGCTTGGCGGCAGATTTTCAACTTGAGGGTGGTAGCTAGCCAGCCGAGTACTAGAAAGTACCTTACCACCATGCTATGGTTTCCTCACGATGTTTTCCTTCACCGGCAGCTCAAGCTCATTGTTGGGGTTTGAACCCACGCCCTTCGGCATGCGAACCGACCGCACTAACCACTGAGCTATCATCGCTACAAAATGCCAGTATTCTGTTTTAATTTTAATCAACCTCAAATATATTAGTGTAAGTCACATGGCCTAGCAGTGGTGACTTTACAAGCTTCGATGGAGTTTCACAAACACTTTTCAGTCATGTTTCATCTCTTCCCGCCAATCACGCTCAATTCGATATTTTATGGTTACATAAACACTAAATACCACAAGTTTCGAAAATGGTGTTTTTTTTTTTAAATTATGGTGAAATTATAATTCAACTTGCTGCGCCCCGCTACATGTTTTAGGGATAAAAAGTAGCCTATGTCTTAATCCAGGGTCTCGGCTACCTCCATATCAAATTTCATCCAAATCCGTTCAGTAGTTTTTGCGTGAAAGAGTAACAAACATCCATCCATTCAAACTTGCACATTTCTAATATTAGTGGGATTACATCCACTAAGTATAGGTATATACTTACTGCATATAGGCAAGTGTATAGTGACGTTCTCGAGCTGTTCCCGAAACTATAAAAGCGTCATATAAAACACTTTATTAAAATTTGACTTATTTAACTTAGTTTTTCATAAAATACTTTGAAATATCGAAACAAATGATAGGTATCTACTGGCAAACGCATAATGTGCTAATCCATATCTAAACGTCATAATCCTGTCAAAAATATCAATTGTTTTAAATGAAAATTGAAATTACAACATAATTATTTATTTACACGCGTCCGCTGTTCTTCAGTCTATCTTCTACGGTTCACAACTAATACAAGAATACAATTAATACTGAGTTTTAGCCAATATTGGTCAGCAGACTAAACAACTTATCTTTGCTATGAATATGCAACTGAAAGTTTAACGTGATGCGAAAATCAGGTTTTCGATGCCAAAATGTATGAAAAAAAATGACAGCTGCGATAAAAAATTACGTCAGCTACTGTTTAGTCTAATCTATTTTTCATACATTTTAGTCGATAACTTCAATTATTTTTTTGCCATGTCATCTTCATTATGTTATCTGTGGTGGTAGGTAAGTACTTTTTCCTCGATTACAACCAAGAGCGTTACACATAAACCTTTATACATGTCGTGTTACTTTTTTTAAACGTGGCGCTCTGTTTGGCCATAGCACAGATAAGTTGCTCTCGCTATACTTCTGTAATTTTAAACATATACAAGTCTACACAGCACACGTTGGTGTTTTGACTGACGTGTTATGACAAAAAATAAATAATAATTGCACATCAAAAGTTAAAAAAAAATAGGCAGATTAAGAAATTATTGAGTTCGCTACAGAGCATATTTTTTGCCAATTGCTCTAACTCTAGAATAAAATCTACAAAACTGATGCCGCTGAACTCGAGATATCATATAAGCCAGCTACTTCACGGAAGCGCGCGCGTATTTAGTAAGATAGCAAGCGTATCCGTAAAATGGCCGGGTTATAAGGTATCCGAGGCTGCGTCGCGTCGGCGAGTGTACCAACCGACAAGAAAAACGCTGCTCTAAGTATTTTGGTGTGGCATTACTTATTAAATACATCTTTGTAGTTATTGCTTTTGGTGTGTATAATTTGATGTGCAATTAGTATTTTTGCTAGAAAATGAAGTAAAAAAGAAATACATTGTTCTGTAAATAGCATCATATAAATTACATTTTCGTAGGTATTACAAATTGTTATCTAGCATTGCACTGCCACGGACTGATTCTAGAACAGTCGACATTATTTCTGTTCATCGTCACTCGATAGAAATTATAGTTGCCTTAGAAATAAATATAAGTAAATCTCGCTGATTAAAAAACAAAACCAGATTTGATACAGTTAATTCAGAACAAACGTGACGTGTTATGCCAAATTATAAGAAAAAAAAATTGTATTGCACATAAACACAAACAATAATAATATTTTATTATGCAAATATACATACCTGTATCACATAATATTACAAATAAAAAAAATCATTTTGAAATTTTTTAGAATCATTTTCTTGCTACAATGCAAAAAGTTACAAGTCTACAAGTCTAGATAGTAGCACAAGTAGTCAATGAGATTGTAAGAAATCGTACAAACAGTTGTAAATGTACCAATGACATCGTACAATCACAGATTTGTACGACATTTAAAGGGCTTCGCGTCGTGACTTGACAAAAAAATTGTGCAAAAAAGCATGATTGGCACAGTACATATTAGGTTCATAAAATAAGGAATTAGTTAATATTGCAGTAAATATGTCTTATAATGTCTTTTGAAACCTAATTTGAAGACTAAAACTTCATTAAATGTTTCTATCTTTTTTTCTACGGTAGGTATGTATAACGGTTGTACTAAGTTGAAAGGAGTTTTATTATGTTAATCGTGTACAACTTTTACTACGAGTGCAAACATGTGAAATGTTCTGATGAACTTTTTGGGCTTATCCCTTCATCTCGGTTCTACTATCGGTTTCGGTTCTCGTCAAAAGTGCCCACATATCATAGATGCGTGGAAGTCTCGTACCGATCGGTTTAAGCAACTGTTTCTTCCGCGCACCTGCCTTATGAGGAAAGGCTTACCACCTTTGGTTTACCACCGAATTTTGATCTACTTTGCTTCAAACAAAGGGTGAGTAGGGTCCTTAAAAATAGGCAAAAATAGGCAACGCAATGACAATGCCCCAGGTATTGTAGGCGTCCACAGGCAACGGTGACCAGTTACCATCAGATGGCCGACGCTTGTTTGCCACTTTTTCACATAAAAAAATCTATTTAATGTATTTTTTTTTTGTCATCGTACTTCGTGTATTCTGCCAGTGTCAAGTTATTAATATCTTCAAATGACTTATTTAAAAAAGTCTGTCACAAAGTTAAATCAAAGTATATATAGTTTGAAAACAACACGAAATATCGATCACCAGCATCACAACGAGCATCTGACGGTGTGTTCTGGCAGCCTCACTTCAGAGCCAGTTCCATTCCAGGCTAGGCGTGTTTGTTGTGGTCAAACAACTAGCCTGTCAAAATTTTCCAAAAGTTTGCAGTTTATGTTTAAAATACTACTGGTTTAATTAAACTTATACACTTGAAAAAACATAAGAATTGGAAAATAATACAATGCAGCGAAATGATTTTTTTGCGTTTCCATCAAAACTACGAAATGTATTTTAAAACCAGTGGTTTTATCCGTTTACATGGTCAGTGCTGTAGTAAAAGTTGTTTACACTGATGTATGGAGTACATACAATCCCTGACATAGTACAAGCGGCCCTTCAAGTATTACGTAAGTATAGAAGGGGGGAGGGAGGGATTGGCCTAAGCTTTGCTTATTTGGGTCTTAATTGTTATTTTAAAAGCATAATAAATTATGAAGGTTGATTTTATATTTAATTTGAACTTTTTTCCCCTTTGTTAAATTTGGTGGGACCTCCCTCCCCCTCATTTGTCTTGAGTAAGCTACAGTTGTTAAAAGGTCTAAATTTAGCAAACATTTTAATAGCCCTGAATTTTTCAGCGGACAAAATAGACACTCTAAAAAAGGGAAGACTTTTTATTTAAATTAGTATAATTATCTTTAATTATTAGGCCATTAATTAATTACGTTGAATATTCATATGCTATAATTTCTTCAAGGAGTCAAAGCAGAGTACAACGTACGGGCGGCCTTGTAAAAACGACTACAAAAATTACTAAAATGCAATTAACGTAACAGTTGAAGGGTTACACACCGTTCCGAGTAACCCTGTACTTCAATTAGGTTTCCATAAATAACATCGGTTTATGAACGCACACATTTATAACTACAGATAAAAATCGATTTTCAAAGTTTTCGTTCACAAAACAATGCCGGTTTTTTTATTTCTGTCTATTAGATAAAGCGTAACTTTTGCCGTCAAAAACTTTTAAAATCGATCTCAGAATTTTATTATAATAATTTAAACTATTTCTTATAATTAGAGAAATAATATTTTGCTAAGTAAATTCAAACTAAGAGCGTCTATACAAAGGTCCGGTTTCACAAACTTCTGATAAAATCTGTCCTTTCACCGGCTTCAAGCTCATTGGGATTTGAACTCATGTGTGAATCGACCGCGCAAACAACGGAGCTATAATTTCTTTGAAAATCTCCTGATGGCAAGAGAACGCCTGTCCATGACCATTACAGCGATACGCAGAACTCGGATCACGACAGCGTTGCTTGGGCGCTCATTACTTTGCGACTTTCGATGGTTAGTCTTAACAGCCCTGTTATTTCACTAGCTGCAGTACTTTTCAAACCGGAACACAGTAATGTATACACACTACTGCTTGTAAAGATACATTATTTCTGTCAAGGTAACAGCACGAATCTCGAGTCGCGAGCTAGTGTAGTGCATATACTTGGGGAATCTATACTTTAATCTATTATTTAATTAATCAATTAGTTGACTCTTACATTTGACGTAATCCCGTTGCTTAGTGCCAGTTCGAATTTATACTGTGGTATAGAAGGTTGTTTATTAGATACTATTTTTGACAAATAAAAATATCTAACAGATAAAATTGTCAGAGGGTAGTGAAACCGGGTAAACAATGACTCACGATACACGAATAGTCTCAGTCTAGTAAGTAAATATTAATTTTAAAGATATGTCATTAAAATAAATCTAATAAAACTGAGCCATAGAAAGTTTGTATACAAAAAAAAAAAACAATTTGACATATAAAACATACATTGCTGGTTTTACAACTTTAAATTCAATTATTAATAAATTACTAGTAATAATTATACTTATTAAAAAAAAATTATATCGACATGTTTTATTATTTTGACTTTTTTTAATTGTTTTTTTTTTCAATGGTAGGTTTGGTTTTTACCACAGCTTATGTGATGTTAACCTAGCCTGGAACGGAATTTAATCTCAAGTGAGGCTGCCGGAACACACCGTCAAATGCTTGGCGGTAGATTTACAACTTGAGGGTAGGTAGCTAGCCAGCCGAGTACTAGAAAGTACTTACAGCTATGGTTTTTTTCACTAGCATCGTAAGCGCATTGATGGGATTCGAATTCACGCTCTGTGCGTGAAAACCGACCGCGCTAACCACTGAGTTATCATCACTACGAAATATTTTTCGACTTTGAAAATGACTTGAATTTTGGTGTTATCAATTAAATATTGTATTATCGATAACTTTTACGGTAACGGCTACGTTCGGTGACTTTCTTCAAGGAGTCAAAGCAGAGTACAATGTGCGGGTGGCCTCGCCTTACTTAGTATTACAGACCGAAAAACACAGCTAGAAAAATTACTAAATTTCGCTAACGATTCAAAAACAAAAAAAATCGATAAATCGGATTTAATCGACATTTTGAAAACTTTGGTAATATTTTAATGTTGGTATCTTTCATATTCAAATTGTACAAAACTTTTAATAAAAATATTTTAGAAAAAAAAACAATGCATGTCAAATTTCTCAAATTGATTTTCCCGTAACTTCAAAATTACTTGACTAGTGATAATGGCTAAGCAAATAATGATACGATCAGTCCGAAACGGTAGGAATGCGTACTACAGACTAAAACTAGGCATCTAATTATTGAACAAAATATTTCGTGAAAAATATCAAATGATATAAAATTCTTATAGGTATATCCGACCACAAATAATACAGGGTTATAAGTGTAGGATATACTATACCGAAAGGGGGTCTTATTTGTATCTAACAGTGTTAAAGACTGTTCTGACCTTTGACGAAATTTACATTTCAACTGAACATTAGCGATTTCAAAGTTCTGCTCATAGTAAAAGTTGTCCATAATTACGGATACAATATTTTCCTTTCGGCTTTGTACACCCCACACTTATAACCCTATATACATATCTTCAAATAAAAAGGGGGTTTTGGGATATACAAACTCACAATAAACTCTTATACAATGTACATCATATTTTCAAGTTACTACACATGAAATACAGTGTTTCCACAATTTCGCCTTATTCCACGACGTATACAATAATTAATAATAATTAACATTAATGTCTTTATTTTAACACCGATAATAAAATCATTAAAATAAAAATTACAACCATTTTCCCACCTCCAACTGGATATGTTCAGCCTTCCAAAGTACGCTATAGAAATCAATTCTGCTATACTATCAACCAAATTTAAGTTATGCTTTTTTAACCCGTTCAAATATTTATTACGTAAGCATCAAGGGGGGGGGGGGTGGAGTGGAGTTGCTTTGCTTTACTTATTTTTGATTGCGACGGGGGGGGGGGGGGGGGGGGGGTGTCTTGACTTGATGGGATTATCCATAAATTACGTCACATGTTTAGGGGGTCGATGAGGACTGGGGTAAAGAAAATCGTGATTTCCGTGTGACGTAATTTATAAATGCGATAGATATAATGTATATTTAATGATATATCTGTTGGACCGTTATAACGTTAAGAAGTAACAAACGTAGATACAGAAAAAAAAACAAACTTTCAAAACGTGATTTTGAGATTTATCAATACACAACTTGTAGTTTTGACTGGTCTACCTTATCTGGTAATAGTCTCGCTTCAAGAACTGAACGGCGTGGGTTCGATTCCCACTCGGGACTAACATTTGTGTGACGAACGCAGTTTTACTATTACAATTACAATTCTAGAAAATAGTACAACAGAACTGACTTTAACTCAATGATGCTACATCAAATTTAAAGCTACTACTTAAATTTTACGTTGGGAAAAATAATCTACCGTTTTCGAAATATTTTCATATATGGCAGCAATTGTGCGCCGTGAATTCTTTCAGCAAACAATTTTCATATTTAAAATAACAAAAATTTGACAAATTGCACAATGCGCGAAAGTGTTACGGTCCAAAAAGAAAAAAAAAGTAAAAACATAGAGCTGTCTTTTTTACCGTAGTCTAAGGCCAGAAAACTTTTCTTGAAGCTTAAAATTTATATTTAACACAACCCTTGTCGTTTTGTTTTTAAAGAGTATAATTCAATGGCACAACGTTCGCTGTAAAACTATGACTAGTACAGGGTTATAAGCTTGGGGAGTGAGTCGAAAGGGGTTCGTTGTAACCATCATTAAAATTTATTACTTTTATACTTTTACTAGTGAAAGAAAATTTGCTGTTCTAAAGGAAAAGTACGTTGACATATATATATATATATATATATATATATATATATATATATATTATAATAAGTAGAAAATTTTCCCCACCAGACATCGCGCCTACAAACAAATCATCAATCGATCAATTTTATTGACATAATTATTTTATATGTGACATATTATTCTATTGACATTTTGTTTTGACATATGTTATGATTTTGATATTTTTAAATATGAATGGAAAAATTACCTGTAACTTTGGTGTTATTAAGAAAAGATTTGTATTTGTATTTGATCTTTTTTGTTCGCAGCTTCGCTGACATCAAATCTGTAAGACATACGTAACTTCTGTGACTTTTTAATACCTTTTTTACTAAAAAGTCACTAACCAATAACATGAATACCTACCTACACAACGGATAACAATGACATTAACGCGCTAACCCCGACTGCTCCGGCACTCACGCAGTGATCGCCGGCAAGCGTTCTCCGCCCCCACCGCGTCGCCTCTTCCCACTTGTGTCGCCTATTTAACGCGAAGATGTTCTACTAATAGACATTTTCGTTTGTACATAGTAGCCATAATAAAAGCCATTTCCTTTGTACATAGTAGTAAAAGTTATTCATAATGATATACAATAACCCCCTTTCGGTTTAGTATATCCCATGCTTGTAACCCTGTATATGTATATAAGATTATATCGGAGGGAAGTAAATATAAAATAAAAGAATTCACGGGCACGCTAAAAAGATTTAAGTTACCAAAGATAGCAAAATCGATTTACGTATAGAATCCTGTTTGATGACCGCATTTCAATTTTACTCTTCAAGTCTATTATTATTGACAGTATAAGGTGGAATCGCAAAAAAAAAAACACGTGTTTTAAACACAAAGAGACGAATTAGTAGGAACGTGTTTGTTTGTATTGTTTCCAAAAGTCCGTAGAAGCAAGTAAGTCACTATTTTATCACACATCACACAAATTATAAACGCGAACGTTTATGTGTGTATGTTACTTTTTCCACACTCAAAAGGCAGGACCAATTTCGATGAAATTTAGTATGGAAGTAGCTGGCACCCTGGATTAACACATAGGCTATTTTTTTATCCTGAAAAAATGTGGCGGCACAGCCAGTTAGAGCATAAATTGGACGCGACTGTTTCTGTGTGTGTGACTGTGTCTGTACTTTGTGACTTTGACTGTGACTAGCTCATTTTCACTGTGAATTAGTTAGGAAATAGTTGAAACTGGCAAAATTAGCAAGGCACATGACGCTGTTGAAAATTAATATTTTTTTATAAAAAGTACAAAATGAAGACTTGAAAAGTAGAACTGGAAAACGGAGCCCGAACTGTTACGTACTTACGATCGACGTAGCATAAATTACGCACATACGTAATATTGTTGTTGTCTTTACCTAAAGAACTGAATCGAAAGCGATAGACAACCGGGTCTAATCAAATTAAGTTCAGTTCTAAAAATAACATACAACACAATCGAAATCACTGATTATTCTTAAAATATTTACAGAATATTAATAAAATTTACACATATACTTTTCCCCCCCTTTCATCATACTGGATGTTCGAAATAACGAAACATTTATTTTGACAAATTTAAAACACAGATAAAAATACAAATGTCAAAAGTTTTGCACAGCCCTGTTGGTTCATTGGTAGAATGTTTGCTTCAAGAGCTGAAGGGTTCGATACCCACAGAGGAAAAACTTTGTGGTATTTAAACAAACGTTTGTTCTGTAAGTATTTACAATAAAAAAAAAAGTATTTTATAGCACAGTGTGACCTAAACCCGCACTTTACACACGCTTTTCCGTGACTTAAATAGTCCTTTTTTGCACGGAAAAGCGTGTGTAAAGTGCGGGTTTATGTCACACAGCTATAAAATAGTATACGATACGTGTGACTTAAGTAGTCGATTATTGCACGGCGTTTAGCACCCTCGCTGCGCTCGGGTGCTAACTTCACGCCGTGCAATAATCGACTACTTAAGTCACACGTATCGTAATATACTATAAGTATTCAGTTATCTGACTTTCATAGTATAAGCTTTGCTTAGTTTGGGGTCAAATGGCGCTGTGTGTAATGTCAAAAAAAATGTTTGAAATTTGTCAACTAAAACAGTCTTTAGAATTGTTTTATTGTACTAAGAGATCTTTGAATTATCATAGCCCCGAATGTATTTTTACGAACATCCAGTATCTATAATTGTCATAGAAATTGCTGTCAAATATTGCTTAGTTAGTAAACATGTTCCGTTATCTGAAATATTAGACAACCAGCCTTAATTGTTTAAGGTGGTTCGATTTCCATACAAATATTTTTTTGCCATTTATGGACAAATGGAGCATAATTTTACAGCGAAATCACAGCTACTGGCATTTATTTTGGTCTTTATTTGCGGTAAATCACAATTGCTTGAATAAATTCATAAATCATTAATAAATTTGATTTTATGCTAATAATCTACTTTTATTCAAGCAATTCTGATTTGCCGCTAATAAAGACCAAAATAAATGCCAGTAGCCGTGATTTCACTGTAAAATTATGCTACAGCGACAACTTTCCACTCATTATTATTGTTATTTTTTTAATTTTTTTTTCTAATCTTTTATTTGTAGTGTGTTTTTGTTGTTGTAGTGTTGTGTGGCAAAATATTTTTTTTTTAATATATAAATATTTTTTAATATTTAAAATAAATTTCTTTCTTTCTTTCTTTCTCCATTTGTCCATAAATGGAAAAAATATCTGTATAGTAATCGAACCACCTTAATGATAACTAAGTGATGAGAGAAGCCTGTTCTCGTGACGGTAAGTTATAATCACGATCAACGTGCAAATAACATACAATTGTACACACGTACATATATGCAACATACATATGTAAATGTTGTTTAAATAGCAATTAATGACAAAGTACGGACTTTAAGCAGGAACGCGGAAAAATAATGTCACTTCATTGTATTCAATAATGTGGTGAAACGCCTTTTTTCGTTTCCAAAACTCTAGAAGCTTTTAGTAATGCCGCCACTACTTTACTAGAATTGGGCTGTGACTTGCTTTGTATAGATTTTGACTGTGACTAAGACTGAATGCGTTTGACACTTACTTATTTTATCATCTTTTCTCCCATTTTTTGCCATCAAACGCAGTGGCGTAGCGTGCCCTGTATCAAAATTAGTTGGGGGGCCCCATGAAGGGTAAAGATTTCTCACAAAAGAAACAAAAATGCTTGCATTAAACTAAAATAAATATTTATGGTCGTATGACGATTTATTATGTTTATTTCCCGGGAAGCACAGGTTTCATTTTTGCTTACACGTTAGGGGCCTCTGTAGGCCGGGGGCGCCGTATAATTGATACGGCTGATATGGCGGTAGCTACGTCCCTGTTTGATTTGTGCAATCAAGTGTCAAGTAGTCCATATTTTCAAATATCTCATGATAAATTCAAGTAAAATAAGTCTCAGTCACAGTCATAACA
Organism: Biston betularia; assembly: GCA_905404145.2. Classification (NCBI taxonomy): domain Eukaryota; kingdom Metazoa; phylum Arthropoda; class Insecta; order Lepidoptera; family Geometridae; genus Biston; species Biston betularia. The sequence goes on along the minus strand of FR989889.1, from coordinate 3,602,240 downwards.
TAAAGTATGTTCAAGTCTAGTTAAAGTAGTGACGACTTCACCAGAAGCATTTATAAAGTTTTGGTAGCAAAGACACGTGTCAAAACAAATCATTTGTCCACACTATTTAAAAAAGAAAACAAGTATTGAAAAATAATACAATGCAACGATTGGATTTTCCGCGTTCCCATCAAAACTTACATAATTATGTATATACCTACCTATTTATAAAAAAATAAGGTCGGTTATGCGTCCAAAATTTCAGCAAACGTCATTGTCAAATAAAACGTTAGTATACTCTGTGACGAGCGATCAGTCGATTGCTTTGGTATGAATCGATATGGCAAGCTTAAGTCTTTCAATATCTCCTGTCTCGCTCTAGCCCCGGCAACGCTAGGCTGCTAGATAGAGACGGAAGCGTGGCTTGGTCAAAATTAAATCAAGCTATTTGGAAAACAGATTTAAAATATTTTTCGAGTTTAAACTCCTTAACAAAACTTACGTCTTCATAACTACAGCGGAAATTAAACGTGACTAGCTTAGCTTGGCTATGACTGTGACTTGTTTGTTAATATCTGTACAGTGAGTATAGATCTGAAAATGTACAGAATGCTTAAGCTTACTAAATGAGTGAAAATTATTTTATATTTTGATAATATAAAATTTGCTTGTCACAAACAAATTAAATAATATTGACTTACAAAAACACGTCAAATTTATGTATTTGTATATGACAGACAAAATTGTACGACCAAAAAGTCTTCACTGATTTTCTACGTAACAAGCAATCTGTAGATTTTTAGATTCAAGGTTGACAAAATCATTTTGCAATTTTCTTAGAGTGATATAAGATTACAACTCTTAAATATATTTTGAGTCCAGTATTGTAACTATTTCGGAAAATAAATTAAGAAAAAGCGTTTCGTATTTTTATATTTTTTTCGTAAATGTTATTTGCAGTAAGTTTATTTAAAAACGTGTTTTCATTGTAATGCCATTTTTATAACCAGTTAAGAAAATTGAAATCTCTCTTTAGAAAAAGTTTTTAATCGCTAGTCACGTAGCAAGAATCTTGAAGCGAGAAGCGTTAAAAATTTACTCTCTTTTTTTATAGTTCAGCTAGGTGTTTGACTACAGCTCACGTGATGTTAAGTGAAGGTGTGGTTCTTTCCGCTAAGCTTAGGTAATTAACTCTATTTCTACTTGAAAATTTATTTCAAATCTGTTTTCACACAATTTTCCCTGCTAAAGATACCTTATAAAAGTAGTGTCATAAATTGTGACAATTAGTAGTAAATTATCTAATTCTTGTGAAGTTATGGCGGACCCCGCGCTGACCGTCTACCTGGAAAATAGATATTTTTGTATCAGCCGAAATACATTGGTCAGAAGCACATTTAACTGATAGTTAACTCTATTATATGAAAGTAAATTGAAAATTTTGGCTTTCCATGCGGTAGTTAATTTTTCAAACTTTTTATAGCGATGACGTCATAAAGTAGGTAAAACAAAAAAGTGTACAAATTTGACACATATTTGATTGACTTTGGCAACTGACATGAAGTAAACAAATCTTATATCATAGCCTCATAAACGCGATATCAAAGTCCGAGTAACGTTTAAACGTAAAACAAAAAAGTGTACATAATTTGACACATTTCATTGACTTTGACATGAAGTAAACAAATCTTATATCATAGCCTCATAAAAGCGATATCAAAGTCCGAGTAACGTTTAGTGTAAAATAATCCAGATATTTGTATCAATAAAGCGAAAAACAACTCGACGTACGTGTATGAAAGAGGTTATTATGGCTGCCGTTGCTTGACATTGACAGATTTTGTTTTGGTTTGCCATTGCTTTTTTAGACACTGAACGTAGCCCTATACAGCCTACTAAGTGACGTCATTACAGGTCAAGTCAAGTTAATTTTATGTATTTTATTAAAATAAAGCCCATCTCATAGTTTTAAGAGTTTTAAACGTAAAAATAATATATAGGAATGCAAAATTTCGAAATGGTTTTGGAATCAGTATCGTATTTTTTTTACAGACCAGATTACTCAACGAGTTTAAAAAACTATCAACAATTTTTTTTTTATATTCTCTCCGTTTACCTGTTAGCGGCGGCGCAGGCGGTGGCGGCGGCGGCAAAGACGGCAGCAAGGGCGGCAGAGAGGGCGGCACTGCCGGCGCCCGCGCCGCGTACGATACAAGACACCATGTATGTCACCGATAGTATAATGCCGTGTGCCGTACACCTAGAAAACATAATTAACACACTGATATAGGGTAATAAGCTTGGGGTACACAGAACCGAAAGGGGATCATTGTCCTCATAATCCTACTAATATTATAAATAAAAGAAGTTCAAGTTGAAAATCTGTCAGCAAGCATCTAACGGTGTGTTCCGGCAGCCTCACTTGAGAGCCAGTTGCATTCCAGGCTAGGTGTGCATTACTATCTTTACTTGGTGGTAGATCTCCTTAGCGGGAGGTCGTCTAGGTATCACCGCAGTATCAGTTATTCTGCCGCCAAGCAGTAGTGTGTAAACATTACTGTGTTCCGGTTTGAAGGGTGCTGCAGCTAGCGAAATTACTGGGCTGTTGAGACTAACCATCGAAAGTCTCAAAGTAATGAGCGCCAAAGCAGCGATGCCCCGGACTTTGTTTTGTTACTCAATGTTCTGTGTATCGCTGCAATGGTCATGGACAGGCGTTATCTCTTACCATCAGGAGAGCGTATGGTTCGTATCATTACTTTTTACATAAAAAAAAATCTTCGATCGCACAGTCTCAAAATCAAAAAGTGTATGTTTGTTACACGAAAACACGGCTGTACGGATTTGGATAAAATTTGCCATACACATAGTTTATTAAATCGAAAAAAGGAAATACATTCGTACCTATATTATAAGTATTATTTTATCTAGTTCAAATAGTTTGCTAATTTCGGAACTAGATGGCGCTGTGTGAAATGTCTTCCGATATTTTTTATTTAATTTACTTTGTATGTATATGTGTCTCTTTCTATCGGTGCAGTGTTGTGACGAGAGTGAAAGAGACAGCCGTACCTCAAGTTAGACGGGTAAGTTTCGACGACTTGCAGCGCCACGTTGAAGAAGACGACCGTTATGAAGAGTCTGTACGCCGCTTCCACTACGTATAGCGCCGTCTCGCTCGTCGCTATGTAGAGTAAGGGAGAGAGGAATATGCACGCTGCACACAGGGCCACTGAAACAAAATAAATAAATGGATATATAGTTTTACAACCACTTGGTTAAAAAACCTCGTGTTGGTAGCTTTGGCGGGAATACAGAATAATCATGCCGCCGCGTTGAAATATTTTTTAAAACTTGTGTTTTTTGGTGTTTAAGTACACACAATCGCACGCACACACACACACACTCGCGTGTGCGCACACACACACCCCCGCTCACACCCAACCATATGAACACACCCGTATGCACGTATATACACACACACACGCATGTACACACATATGCAAGCACACATGCGCACACACACACACACACACCCAAGATATTTATTGCTTCGATACACTATGAGATCTTTTAAATACAAATTAGTGTATGGTACAGTCAAATATGGACCCATTACCACATATGTGCCACGTCACGTTTACGTCATGTCCACGTCATGTCCACGTTGTTATGCCCGACATACATGTATGGCACATGTATGTCGGGCACAACAACGACTAGAAGAGAGGAGGGAGAGACCATTAATTTGAGTTAAATCTTTTATTTTTAAAATATCATATTTTTAATTTTAAAACATTTGCACACGCACACACACACGCACGTATGCACTTCACTTGGTGGTAGATCTCCTTAGCAGGAGGTCATCTAGGTAGGTACCACCGCAGTACCAGATATTCTGCCGCCAAGCAGTAGTGTGTAAACATTACTGTGTTCCAGTTTGAAGGGTACTGCAGCTAGCGAAATTACTGGGCTGTTGAGACTAACCATCGAAAGTCTCAAAGTAACGAGCGCCAAAGCAGTGATGCCCTAGAATTTGTTTTGTTACTCAAAGTTCTGTGTATCACTCCAATGGTCATGGACATGCGTTATTTCTTACCATCAGGAGAGCGTCTCGTTAGTCTCATTATTTTTCACATAAAAAAAAAACACCTGCACGCACGTATACATACACAATTATACACAAATCTAATATATTTACCGCTTGGCCTCATTCTCGATGGCAGCAGCGTGAACAGAGACGCGATCAGCATCGCATGCGAGACGTACGCTTGCTCCGATATCAACCCGCCCAACCTGCGGACAAACACGAATGTAACAACGCTAGCTCAGCGGTTAGCGCGGACGGATCAAACGCCGCCGGCGGCTGCCGGTCTACGAAACATCACGGAGAAAACATAGCAAAGAATTGAACTGTGAATTTGGAATCTCATTTTTTATTTATTATTATTACACACATTTATCACATCTAAACATAATACAGAGAACATAAAAATTAAAATTGACTAAGTAATAAATCTAATAAATCTGCAACTGGAGGTAGTTTAGAATTAAGTGAATGGCTGCTGCCGAGCTAGGATTAACTCCTGTATTACGGCAGACAGCATGTTTACCAAACAAAAGCTTCGTAAGGCAAGGACGTCGTGTGTAACAATTATTTGCTTTATTTCTATTGTGTATTTATATACAAGGAAAAAAAGCGATAAAAAAACTAAAGAATAAAACAGGAAAAAATAATATTTAAAAATTTGTTGTGTCTATACTATTATAAAGAGGAAAGATTTGATTGTTTGTATTGAAAAGGCTCCGAAACTACTGGATCGATAAATTTATATTGTTAATCGAGTTTTGTTTTCCCGTGCGAAGCCGGGGCGAGCTGCTAGTACTATTATAAAGAGGAAAGATTTGTTTGTATTGAATAGACTCCGAAACTACTGGACCGATTTCAAAAATTATTTCACCGTTGGAAAGCTACACTATCCCCGGGTGACATAGGCTACTTTTTATCCCCGTATTCCCACGGGAACGGGAACTACGCGGGTGAAACCGCGAGGCATCCGCTAGGCTATAATAAATAAATAAATATCGCAGGACATTCCACACAGCGCCATCTGGCCCCAAACTAAGCAAAGCTTGTGTTATGGAAGTCAGATAACTGATAGAATACTTAATTACTTTTTTTTTGTAAATACATACAGTATACCCAGACACAGAACAACCATCGATGTTAGATACACAAATGTTAGTCCTGAGTGGGAATCGAACCCACGTCCTTCAGCTCTCCAAGCAGACATACTACCGATGAACCAACAAGGCTGTCAGTTTGACAATATTGACTTAAGGTGGTTCGATTTCCATACAAATGTTTTTTTTCCATTTATGGACAAATGGAGCATAATTTTACAGTGAAATCACTGCTACAGGCATTTACTTTGGTCTTTATTTGTGGTAAATCACAATTGTTTGAATAAAACAGTAGATTATTAGCATAAAATCTGTAGCGATGATAGTTCAGTGGTTAGCGCGGTAGATTCGCATGCCGAAGGGCGTGGGTTCAAATCCCAACAATGAGCTTGAGCTGCCGGTGAAGGAAAACATCGTGAGGAAACCATAGCATGGTGGTAGGGTACTTTCTAGTACTCGGCTGGCTAGCTACCACCCTCAAGTCAAAAATCTGCCGCCAAGCATCTAACGGTGTGTTCCGGCAGCCTCACTTGAGAGCCAGTTCCATTCCAGGCTAGGTGTGCTTTACCATCTTCGACCACACCTTCACTTAACATCAGGTGAGCTGTGGTCAAACACCTAGCCTGTCAAACATAAAAAAAAAACAAAAAAACAAATTTATAAATAATTTATGAATTTGTGATTTTTTAATAAAACAGTAGATTGTGCTAATAATCTACTGTTTTATTCAATCAATTGTGTTTTGCCGCAAATGAAGACCAAAATAAATGCCAGTAGCTGTGATTTCACTGCAAAATTATACTTTATTTGTCCATAAATGGAACAAAATTGTTTGTATGGAAATCGAACCACCTTAATGCGTTTTTTTAACATTTTCTTTTTTTTATATAATAAATTTTTTTAGTGAAATTTTTAATTAAAATTTAAAACAAATAAATAAATATCGTAGGACATTACACACATTTTAATTGAAGTGTTTACCTTGAATTGAGATCGGCGTGTCGAGAGCAGCCCCCCTTCATCCCGCGCAGGATGGTAGAGTTGAAAACACACCACGCGTCGAATTCCGTCCCCATCTCCATATCGGTGTCAATTATACTAAAAACATTAATTGATTCAGGCGTTACTTTGCGGAAGTTCATTTTAAATATTCAAGGTATACATCTAGTTTATTTCCGCTTAACAGTCGTTCCAGTTACAACAGTGATGAGGGCTTAAATTAAACTAATTTGACACAATTTTTGTCAAATTATATTTTTAAGTTTATGTCAAATTAGTTCTAGATTTTAAGTAAGATTAGGTTTTTTATTAATAAGCTGTGTCAAATTAGTTTAATTTAAGTCCTCATCACTGTTGGAACTGGAACGACTGTTAAGCGGAAATAAACTAGATATATACCTTGAACATTTAAAAACATTAAATATATAAAATTACAATTAAAAAAAACATACTCCATGACCCTTAGGCGCCAACTAAACGCACTGCTCCAATGAAACAGCGAAGTTTCGGAGCAAACGAAAATATCATCGATGGAAACAATTTTAAGATTTTTGTTGATTTTTTAAAAAAACCGCTCGATCGATTTGGACCAAATTTATATGCGACCACTACAGTTAAGAATCATCAAAATCTATTCATAATTGGCGGAATAATCGCGTAACATACATAAAAAAAACATACATTCGAATTAAGAACCTCCTCCTTTTTTTGAGTCGGTTAAAAAGATACATAACAAAATGTATAAATTAAAAATAAACTCGCGAATAAATGAATGATTTATTTGTCTATGAAACTAGGTAAATATATAGATTTTATCATAGTTAAAATAGCTCCTAGCTTTTACCCTGAAAATAATAATAATAAATATCGTAGAACATTAAACACAGCGCCATCTGACCCAAAACTAAGCAAAGCTTGTACTATGGAAGTCAGATAACTGATAGAATACTTAAATACTTTTTTTATTAAATACATACAGTACACCCAGACACAGAACAAACATTTGTTTATATCACAAAATGTTTGTCCTGGGTGGGAATCGAACCCACACCCTACAGCTCTTGGAGCGGACATACTACCAATGAACCAACAGGGCTGTCAACAGACATAGCTTGTAACTTAATCTAATAGTTTCATTATCAACTTAAGATAATCTACAGAAAATATAAAGAGGAAAGATTTGTTTGTTTGTATTGAATAGGCTCCGAAAATACTGGACCGATTTCAAAAATTATTTCACCGTTGGGAAGCTACACTATCCCCGGGTGACATAGGCTACTTTTTATCCCTGTATTCCCACGGGAACGGGAACTCCGCGGATGAAACCGCGAGGCGTCCGCTAGTAATATATACTCACGTGCTATTCACAAATACTGCTCCATAGAACTCCGTCCGAGAGCTTTTTATGTTCGAAAAAGCCACATCCAAAAACGTACAGTTTCTAAAAGACACATGCGACATTAGCAAGTCCCTGAATGTGCAGTTTTTGAACGTACAATTGTTGTACTCTATATTCTCTCTGGTCGTGTTGTAGAAGCAAGAGTCGATGGTTTGATTGTCTATGATCTGTGTAGATGATTCGAAGATATCGTTGTCCATTTTCACTATTGTCGATGGTATGTAGGACGAGAGATAGTACTGTCAAGGAAAAAAGAAATCTATTAAGAATTATTTATTATATAAAGAAATATTTTTGTATGTTATCTACACTGATTATAAATAGGAAAGATTTGATTTTTTGTTTGTTTGTTTGTATTGAATAGGCTCCGAAACTACTGGACCGATCTGAATGATTCTTTCATCACTAGAATGCTACATGATCACTGAGTGACATAGGCTATATTTATATTGTTAATCGAGTTTTGTTATTATTTGAAAATAATGTTTTCTTTCTTTTTTCAAATACTTAAAATAGCAATAAATATCGCAGGACATTACACACAGCGCCATCTGACCCCAAACTAAGCAAAGCTTGTACTATGGGAGTCAGATAACTGATAGAATACTTAAATACTTTTTTTCTTATTAACACATACTTATAATACATATAGAACACCCAGACACAAAATATTTGTCCTGGGTGGTAATCGAACCCACAATCTAGAGCTCTCAAAACGGATACATATAATTATGTGGTTAGCGAGGTAGGTGCGCATACCGAACGGCGTGGGTTCAAATCCCAACAATGATCTTGGGCTGCTGGTGAAGGAAAACATCGTGAGGAAACCATAACATGGTGGTAGGGTACTTTCTAGTACCATCCTCAAGTTGAAAATCTGTCGCCAAGCGTCTAATGGTGTGTTCCGGCAGCCTCACTTGAGAGCCAGTTCCATTCCAGGCTAGGTGTGCTTTGCCATCTTCGACCACGCCTTCACTTAACATCAGGTGAGCTGTGGTCAAAACACCTAGCCTGTCAACCATAAAAAAAAAAGAAAAGTTAGTTTTTTTTTATGTTAGACGAAAATGAGGAAAAACTAGTTTTGCGTTGTCGGGTATTGTGGTACCTGTATTGCAGTTGTGAACATCAAAGTCCCGCCGAGACAGAGCGTGGAGCGCCCTAGCGGACTCGAGAACATTTGGAAGAACGCCTGCCAGAACTGAAAATACACAGGAATATAAATATAAGCATGGGTCTGTGGCATAAAATCGGTAAATTGGTTTACCTAACCAAAATCGGATAGCAGTCGTCGATCGTGTTGTGCCACTTAAAATACTAAATAGTCCAGGTGGCCGCAAGAACAGTTATCGCTCGCCGCCCGCGCCCGCGGTAGTTAGTCAGCCACTCACGATTCGAGCAGACGCTCGCTGCTAGCTTTGAATTATTTTTGTGATACCTACCCACATAATTGTTGCGCAGTAAATTGATAAATAAATAAATAAATAAACATTCTGAAAGTGCTTTGGACTTTGTGAGTACCTACATACTACAGGTCATCACAAAGAAACAGAAACACAAGTACTCAAAATGACGCAACAAATACAAATTTTTTAATAATAACACCATTTACTTGGTGGTAGATCTCCTTAGCAGGAGGTCGTCTAGGTAGGTACCACCGCAGTACCAGATATTCTGCCGCCAAGCGGTAGTGTGTAAACATTACTGTGTTCCGGTTTGAATGGTACTGCAGCTAGCGAAATTACTGGGCTGTTGAGACTAACCATCGAAAGTCTCAAAGTAATGAGCGCCAAAGCAGCGATGCCCCGGACTTTGTTTTGCTACTCAAAGTTCTGTGTATCGCTGTAATGGTCATGGACAGGCGTTATCTCTTACCATCAGAAGAGCGTCTCGTTCGTCTCATTATTTGTCACAAAAAAAACAGAGTCCAAATAACGTTTAAAGTAAAATAATCCAGATATTTTTATCAATAAAGCGAAAAACAACTCGACGTACGTGTCTGGAAGAGATTATTATGGTTGCCGTTAACTTGACATTGACAGATTTTGTTTTGGTTTGACATTAAATAAATCAATAAATATCGTAGGACTATACACACAGCGCCATCTGGCCCCAAACTAAGCAGAGCTTGTGTGATGGAAGTCAGATAACTGATAGAATACACAAATACTTTTTTTTGTAAATTATACATACTTATAATACATACAGAACACCCAGACACAGAACAAACATTGCTTTTTTAGTCTATAAAAGTTGCCCTACTAGGTGACGTCGTTAGACATCAATTGAAAGTCAAGTTTACTTTACGTATTTTATTAAAATAAACCCCATCTCATAGTTTACAGAATTTTAAACGTAAAAATATTGAATAGAAATGTACTATTTCGAAATGGTTTTGGAATAAGTGAAGAATTTTTTTCTTTACATACAGAATTGTGAGGTAAATGTAACTGGGTGTCTCTGTTTTTCCACAATAAGCAATTTTTTTTATACAAATTTTGGCGGCATTTCTTACCATCTTAACGCTGTGGCGCACGTGATGCAGTGCCGGCGGCCTCCGTTTCCCCGGCAGCGACAGCTCGCCCAGCCTGTAGCTCGAGTCGGCATTGCCGGCGGCAACGTGAGACTTACTGCAGATGCGTATCTGGTTGCTGCTGTGTATGCTCTGGAATTGAAATGACATCTGTCAAAATAGGGCATGGATGGACTTTTCTTTTTCGTGTTTGGCGTCGCAATTTGTGCATTTGCCTGTGTACTTAGATATTTTCACGGATATCATGAAAAATCAAGTTAAATAAGTTTAAGGTGGTACGATTTCCATACAAATATTTTTTGCCAAATTAGGACAATGGAGCATAATTTTACAGTGAAATCACAGCTACTGGCATTTATTTTGGTCTTTATTTGCGGTAAATCACAATTGCTTGAATGAAACGGTAGATTATCAACACCTTAAGTCGTACAAAATAATTCACGGTCGAGTCGCTTCCAACCGGTCTTTGTGGAAGTAAATGGGGGAGGCCTATGTCCAACAGTGGACGTCCTATGGCTGAAATGATGATGATAATGTGGTGAAACACTTAGCCTGTCAACCATAAAGACATGTACAAAGAAGTGTTACCTGGTAGACCATCATGGCGTCGACCTCCCTGCCTGCGTCTAGCAGGAACCGCGGCGATTCCTGGGTCCAGATCAGACTCACCAGCGACGCCAGGATCGGCAGCACGCACAGCAGCAAATACCTGTGCACACATATAAGAGGACAACTATAAATTAAAAACACCCCCGATACTAGTAACAGCATACCAAATTTCGACTTGATCAGACCTGTGGAAAATGCTCATATCCTCTCATGATCTGAAATGTATCATAGTGTCTAATATTCTACTAGTCAAGCCCTTTCATTCGATACCAATATTGAGGGAGTTGTAAAAAAAAATGTAATCCGCCATTTTGTGACGGCGGCCATCTTGGACAGATTTTCATCAAACATAGCTCATAGCTAGAACATTCTCACACTCACACGGAAAAAAAACATAATCAAAATCGGAAATCATGTTTCACCACATTATATCATTTTCCCACACTCGCGCTTCTAATTCGGCACTTTATTAATAAAACACGACCATTTTTATGCTTAAACACTCGAAAGAATACTAGTTTTGGAAAAAAATACAACGAGGCGACACGATTCTTTCCGCGTTCCCGCTAAAACTCCAACAAACATTATACATACAGCTCTTGAAGCAGACACTTTACCAAATGAACTAATGGGGCAGTCTGTATAGTCAGGGAAGTCACAAAGTAATGAGCATGCCCAAGACTTGTTGAGTATGTGTGTGTTTGTGTGTGTGTGTGTGTGTGTGTGTGTGTGTGAGCGTATGTGGGGGGAACAACCTGTGCCATGCGCTGAAATGTTCTCTGCTCTCGAACAGCGTGTGCGCGCCGGTGGCGGGCAGTGCGCCGAGCGCGAGCGCCGCGGCGACGCGCGCACCCACGCCAGCGCCCGCCAGCGTCGCGCCCGCCGCGACGCGCCGCCAACGCGCCCGCACACACTCGCACACGTACGTGTACGACACGGGCACGACGCCGCCGGAGCCCAGCGCCGAGCAGAACCTGCACACACAACCGGAAATTTCGTTCTAATCGCGCCGCAGCTGACAAATAAAACAAAAACGTGTACGCCAATTTCGATGGTACAAAATTCAATTAAATCATTGCAATAATTTTACTTGATGGTAGATCTCCTTAGCAGGAGTCTAGGTAGGTACCATCGCAGTATCAGATATTCTGCCGCTAAGCAGTAGTGTGTAAACATTACTGTGTTCCGGTTTGAAGGGTACTGCAGCTAGCGAAATTACTGGGCTGTTGAGACTAACCATCGAAAGTCTCAAAGTCATAAGCGCCAAAGCAGTGATGCTTGGACTTTGTTTTGTTACTCAAACTTCTGTGTATCGCTGCAATGGTCATGGACAGGCGTTATCTCTTACCATCAGGAGAGCGTTTTGTTCGTCTCAATATTTTTTACACAAAAAAAATATTACAAATTTGTGTCCACTCACCGAGCCATCATAAAAGTGCCGTAGGTCGGCATGAAAGCGGCAATAGTAGCGAAGACGGCATTAACCGCGATGCAGGATAGCAAAGCGCGTCGCCGCCCCAACCGGCTCGCGAGCACTCCCCACCCCGCCGCGCCGAGAGAACAACCCACCAGGCTTATTAGCACTGTTAACAGAACAAACATAGTTGTCAGACTTATTGGCACTGCTTAAAGTATAAAGTTGTCTGGCTTATTATTTATGTTTACTAGCTGCGCCCCGCGGTGTTACCCGCTACATGTTTGCGGGATAAAAAGTAGCCTATGTGTTAATCCAGGGTCTCAGCTACCTCCATACCAAATTTCATCCAAATCCGTGCAGTAACGCAAAGTAACGCCTGAATCAATCAATTATCCGTGCAGTAGTTTTTGCGTGAAAGAGTAACAAACATCCATCCATCCAAACTTTCACATTTATGATGTTAGTGGGATAAAGTGTAGGCGCGTGAGACAGTTAGGTACACGTTGTGTACTTACCGAGCCAGTTTTTCTCATGAGGCAGTATGCAGAGCTCCATCTCTGCGGAGGGCAGTATGAAGGGAATGGCGCTCAATTCAAGAGTTGCACCTAGACAGGCGAGAGAGCACGCCACTATCACACGCAGTTGCGAGAAACCGCATCCGGCCTGTGAACAAGAAAATGTGTAAAGTGTAACCTTCATCGTAAGAACCCCTAAACAATAGACAATAGACAACACTTTATTTATGACATAAAACACATTTCAACATAATTTACAATACATACATACAAAAAAATAAACAATAAACATAAAACATAGAAAAAAACTTAAAGGTATATAGTATGGTATACAATAAATAAAAATTAAACAAAAAAACAAAAAGTTTGAAATATATTTTATGTCACAAACCGGCCTCGACTCAGCATAATGCCGACTGAAGCCAGCCGGCGCTGGTCTTCCGTCGAAGCCGGCAAATGACGTCACGCACGAGTGACAATGGCATTTGCTGTCCGAGTTTGAGTTGCCAACATTTTTTGGTCTGAACATAGTATTTAAAAAAAAAAAGCTATAAACAATATAGTACGCTTCAAACAAATATAGTATTTTTTAACTTCAATTTTTTGTTTACACACTACTTACTGCTTGGCGGCAGAATATCTGATACCGAGGTGGTATATTATCTAGCTCCTGCGGTTTTAAAAATATCAAAAAAAAACAAAGATCTAAAAATACATCGATGATATTTTTGTTGACTCCGAAACCTTGCTGTTTCATTGGAGCAGTGCGTTTAGATGGCCAAGGGTCATGGAGTTTGTAAATTTATATAAGTGTTATTTCTAAAAAGTGATAAATCAATACCATTTTGAGAACAACTATAACAAGTATAAAGTTTACAGCGACGATAGCCCAGTGGTTTACACTTCAACTTACAAACGGCGTGGGTTCAAAGCCACGAGCTTAAGCTGCTGATGAAGAACACGTGAGAAACTAAAGAATGATGGTGGGGTACTTTTTAGTACACGGCTGGCTAGCTACCACATAAGAGTTGAAAATCTGCATCCAAGCACCCCTTACAGCATGTCCGGCAGCCTCCATTTCAGGCTTGGTATGTTAACCATCTGCGACCACACCATCATTTAACATCAGATGAGCTATGGTCAACCTAGCATGTTAAAAAAAATGTCCAAGGTTGCCAGTGCATAAGCATTCAGATTCAGATTATTTAGTTGAGTTTTGTAATACTAGGTAAGACAATTCTGTTAAAAAAAAATAAAAAATTGAAAATCATACTTTTAGTCAAATAAAATTAAATGTCATACAATTTCAAATTAAGATTTTATTTATTCACCTTATAACAGAGTTTTGTAATGCTAGGTAAGTCAATTCAATATAGTTTAGTCAAATTAAATTAAATGTCATAAAAAACCATGTTAATGTCATATTGAGTCGCACAAGTTTTATTAAACAAAATAAAAAATACCTTAAATTATACTACCTATTTACAAAATGTATACAAAAAACTTAGTCTAAAAAACCGTCAGAGGAGGGATATGTGGCCAGAATGCTGGCAACATTGCCACGCTGGATGGCAATGCTTAGCTTTTGACCAAAGTAGATACCATTCATTGTAGATAGCATTCTGGTCACCTGAAGCCTCCTCTAGACGTTTGGCCAGGTCCCGATACAGTTCGAGAGCAGCCGGCCCCCACGGACCTAAAGTTTCAACCCCAAACGGCACAAAAAGATACATTCTATCTAAATAACTATATTTGTGCCGTTTGAGGTTTTCAGCTTTAGATGCGGCAGCACCAGCTTGTCCCGAAGTCACAGGAAGATGAGACGGCGCCAAGGTGTCGACACAAGTGGCGTCCCACACAAGAGGCCGTCCCATCTTCCAAGGGATAAGGGTCATCCCGTCGGGTCTCTTGCCGTCGTCACGCATCAGTCCGTTTTGAGTCAATTAATTAATTTAGATATACATTACGAATTACATTAGTCAACATCACAATACATGTAAACGACTGTTCATTCCAATTAGTTTTCATAAAGCCAAATGCGTTCCGGTGGAAAGAGCTTTTAATTTTTCGATTCAAGTCAGTATATACACCAGATGTAAATGATGCTTACACATAAAATAAAATAAATGTTGCCGATTTAGAATACATCTTTTATTGAGTATCATAAACGAGACCTTAACGAGATAACGGTGTCGCCCAGTTTGGGACTAAACAATAAAACTATTTAGTAATTATTGTAATAAGTTTAAATTAACTAATGTCTTTATTTACGTATAATGTATGTTTAAATCAAATATGTAGGCAATTGGTGTTTGCAAACAAATATTTATCTTATCTTGTGTCAGAGACCTTTTGGTTTTCCGTCAGTCTATATGAATTTTGTTTTAACAGAAATCACATACGTACATTACTAGAATAGCAATCCCACTAATATTATAAATGTGAAAGTTTGGATGGATGGATGGATGTTCGTTACTGTTAAACGATTGGTAAAAATTTGGTATGTATGTAGCTGAGACCCTGGATTAACGCAGGCTTTTATCTCGAAAACATGTAGCGGGTAACAGCGCGGGGCGCAGCTAGTTACACATCAAAATGCAACTCTTTATTGACAGGAGATAAAGGGAGATTACATACTTACAAACAGACTCAAAAGACGAATTAAGCACGATGGTGTTGAACGACAAAAAATAATAAAACGCTAGAAAAATGAATACACAAAGATATAATCAGATGAAGAAGATGATCAACTAATTGCTGTTATATGACGAGCAATCAGTAACGATAATTTCAACACCTTTAATTCACAGTAGCACACACCACTCGCGGTCACAAATCTGGGAAACTGATCGCATCGTTTAACTTGGTGATCTGTTTGCGCCGACTTGCATTGGACCAGTCAGGCGTGCGAAGATAAGGAATGGCACATATAATTGCTTTTATTTAGAAATTCTAAGTACGCTAAGTAAAAGCTCTTTATTAAATTAAAAAAAAAATGCATTAGTAATCCTCCAATAAAGGAACGCCGGCCACATCCAGAGTATCTATGTCATTGTTTGCTCCACGCACAGTTTTAAAGAATCCATTTTCCCCAAAGCCAGTGCCCCAAGAATTAGCTATAAGCCAATATTTCGTACCATTCTCAACACCCCAACCAATCTTCTTAACTGAATGTTCTCCGAGATATACACCTTTCAAATGTTCATAAATGCCGCTCTTGTAATTCGCAAAATCTTCGTAAACTTCAAAACTCGCTTGAACAGGTCCATTCAAATACAGCTCAGCCATAATTTGCTCCTCAGCAAGAATTCCGTATAACTGTTTGCCCCGTTTTTTATCTTTATTGTAAGGTATTGGATAACCATCATCGCAAGATTCGACGCAAAGCGGCGCAGGTTTGTAGTTAGTGCAGCTTTTCATGTGATTTTTACATGTTGGAAAGCTGTAGGGTTTGCAGCCTTGATGCGAGTTGTAGTTTCCTCCAGAAACGATACCAACGTTCACCCATTCTTGCCAAGCGCCAGCAACACTCCCGCCAAAGCAACTGAACCCAATAGAATTGCATGATATAACGTCTTCAGCAGAAAAATGAAAGTGTTTTGTTCCGTTTGAGTAAATACAAACACGGTCCGTCATCGCTGCTACACCACTGAAAGCCCAGCAAGCACCGCATCGTCCTTGATCTCGTATCTCGTTCAAAGTCGGACATTCCGGCCACTTGTCTCGCGGATCGAAGTTTTCCGGGAGGTTCTTTACGACTTCTGGGTCGTGTGTTATAGTCGGCAGTGTTTTTAAATCAATTTTCACAGATTTACCTATGAGATTCTTTATGTATGTTAAGGGTGTATCGGCTGGAAAGTTTCTTCCGGCTGTCCATTTTCCTTCTTTGTTGATGAGATTTATAAAGGCGTCAGAGAATGGGTGCAATGGTACGGCAATGGTCACCGCCAGCTTACACAGCACAGTCAAAAGTATAATGCGCGTCGCGTACATCGTCTCGAATGTTCCAGGGTAGTTACTCGTGTTGATGCAGTTACTCAAATGGCGTTATTCATGTTCGCTGCGTCTATATATGCCAGTTTGTCATCTCTTATCTTTTGTGTATGAATAACGAGGTCATTTACGCGAGGTACAGTCATTTTCAGGTTCCGAGCAGTGTTGCCATTTTAGCGCTTTCGGCGCTAAGTATAGTGTTTTTTGGTGAAGTTGGCACGCAATTGAAAATTTTAGCTTTTAGCAATTTAATGCCTTATCTTAATTGACGTGGTACAAAAATTTTTCGTCTTCAGCATATCCAAAAAAGGAATGTACGTCTGTACCGTTGAAAGTCGGTCAGTATTTGTCGTACATAATATGGCATTTGATTTTTTTATAAGCTTTTATTTAACTTGCCTTACTATAGGTCAAATCTTGCAAGCTGAATCAAAACAACTTTCTCTTATCCTACGGTGTTGAAATTTGTCATGTTGCTAGAATTCCAATGACAATGCATGTTTATGGTAAACACCCGAGTTTTCATCTCGGATTGGCTCCAGATTGAAGTATACACATTTTATCTTATTTGCATGTATAACTACTAGATGATACCCTAGACTTCGACCTCGTGGGATATAACAAACAAGATTTTGTTCAATTCACAGAATTTACGACGTTGACGTTAATAAATAATTCTTTGCAAAGAAATACCTTAATTTTTCGCAAACAAACACTTTACGATATGAAAAGTATATGTTAATTCAAACGTCCAATTCCAAACGTCTAGAGGAGGCTTCAGGTGACCAGAATGCTGGTATCTACTTTGGTCAAAAGCTAAGCATTGCCATCCAGCGTGGTAATGCTGCCAGCATTCTGGCCACATATCCCTCCTCTGACGGTTTTTTAGACTAAGTTTTTTGTATACATTTTGTAAATAGTAAAACTTAATTGTAATTCTTTGTTAATTCAAATAACGATATTTCATCCAAATCCGTTCAGCTGTTTTTACATGATTGATTAACAAATATACAAACTTTTCACACGTCTAATATGATATAAAAAGTATTCTATATGTCAATCAAGGTAATAAACTATATGTGTACCAAATATCATCCAAATCCTTTCAGCCGTTTTTGCGTGATCGAGTACATCCAAACATACACAATTTCACATTTATATATTTACTACCTGCGTGATAAAAAGTAGCCTATGTGTTAATCCAGGGTCTCGGCTACCTCCATACCATTCATCCGATTTGGATGAAATTTGTAGTTTTTACGTGAAAGAGTAACAAACATCCATCCAACCATGGATGGATACCTGGACTTTGTTTTGTTACTCAAAGTTCTGTGTATCGCTGCAATGGTCGTGGACAGGCGTTAACTCTTACCATCAGGAGAGCGTCTCGTTCGTCTCATTACTTTTTACATCAAAAAAAGACCAACCAAACTTTCAAATTTATAATATTAGTGAGATTTACTCGTACTTATTGTAGGATAGTATGTATATGTATAGTAGTTATTTTTCAAATTAATTTGTGTTTTTCTTAATTTTTTTTTTTTTTTTTTACAATTTTACATTACAAAAAGAGGAGAGGTTAGTAGGATCTTAATCTAAGGTTAAAGTAGGTACTAGATTATTGTGTGTATACCGCGAGCAGACCAGCGACCCGCAAGCAGCACCCGATCACGAGTATGACGCATGTGCCAGCCATCGCCCTCCTCAACCATATCTGAGGGAAGAGAGCGACCCGACACACGACGCCGCCGCAAGACGGAGCCTTCGATGGTGAGCATGAATGCTCGAGGCATACACACAATCCTTATTTCTATTTACATGAGTTTTTCTTAATTTTAAAGTTTTTTTTTTTAATGTGTTAAATTATCAAATCTAGCGCTTTTCGCATCGCCATTAGCGCTGAATGGTTGTCTTGATATGTGAGCAGTGAAACGAGTTATGTTTTTTTTTTTTTTTTTTTTATGGATGACAGGCTAGTTGTTTGACCACAGCTCACCTGATGTTAAGTGAAGGTGTGGTCGAAGGTGGTAAAGCACACCTAGCCTGGAATGGAACTGGCTCTCAAGTGAGGCTGCCGGAACACACTGTTAGATGCTTGGCGGCAGATTTTCAACTTGAGGGTGGTAGCTAGCCAGCCGAGTACTAGAAAGTACCCTACCACCATGCTATGGTTTCCTAACGATGTTTTTCCTTCACCGGCAGCTCAAGCTCATTGTTGGGGTTTGAACCCACGCCCTTCGGCATGCGAACCTACTGCGCTAACCACTGAGCTATCATCGCTACAACGACGTGCGACAGTCATATTATTATGTTACGTTAGTAGTGTGTTATTTGTGATGCGATGTTTACAATGCTGCTGTCCATTTGTTCCTAAAACATGAGACTCACTGAGTCACGTATCTTATCTTTTGCCGCTTTTTGGTGAGATGGGAGGTGATATAATTATTGGACTCGACGGCCAAACATGTGACGATAAATGCATGTTCTTTCTGGCTTTCTGGGTGCATTATGTTGTGCATGTTTTCTTGAGAGCCGTAGGACGTGGGTTCGATTCCCACTCAGGGCAAACATTTTGTGAATAAACAATTTTTTTTTTTTTTTTTTTTTTATGTAAAAGTAATGAGACGGTCGAGGCGCTCTCCTGATGTTAAGAGATAACGCCTGTCCATGACCATTGCAGCGATGCACAGAACTTTGAGTAACAAAACAACGTCCAGGGCATCGCTTCTTTGGCACTCATTACTTTGAGACTAGATGGTTAGTCTCAACAGCACAGTAATTTCGCTAGCTGCAGTACCCTTCAAACCGGAACACAGTAATGTTTGCACACTACTGCTTGGCGGCAGAATATCTGGTACTGCGGTGGTACCTACCTAGACGACCTCCTGCTAAGGAGATCTACCACCAAGATGTTAGGATTGAGGCTGCCGGAACACACCGCTAGATGCTAGGCGGCAGATTTTCTACTCGAGGGTGGTAGCTAGCCAGCCGAGTACTAGAAAGTACCCTACCACCATGCTATGGTTTCCTCACGATGTTTTCCTTCACCGGCAGCTCAAGATCATTGTTGGTATTTGAACCCATGCCCTTCGGCATGCGATATAGATAGGTAGATAACCACACCGTCAATTAACATCAGAAAGAAAGAAAGGAAAAAAACACAACATTAGTTTTTAACACAAGCACACAAACAAACAGTCACAAAATAGGGGCTCACCTCAGCAAATCAGTAAAAAATCTAAAGTAATCAGACTGGAAACAACTACCCTGTTACAAGTAAATAAATTTAAAAAAAAAAGTAGAAAACTAGATATTTAGTAATAAATAGATTACCTGGCGAAGAGCGTCCTCGTGGAACTGCTCCAGCAAGCTGCAATCATTGTAGTCTAGTAGTTCGCCACTCTCGTTCTCATTGTTTTCTGGCGGACTCGCGGTCACGTTGTGTGAAGTCGCGCCCGGTGCCGGTTCCCCGCTCGCCTCTGTTGCTGAACCAATAAAGTTCATTATTTAATTTTAAGCTGTCAAAATTTAAACGGGATGTCTCGGCCATTTTAATCGAATTGCGAATAAAGCCCCCACTAAAAATAAGTGAAAAAAAACCCAATATTATTTGTCAAAATAATGATAAATAATTACATACGTACATTTACGTACATTTTTATTTTATTTACTCATTAACAATATCATATAATAAACTATTATTAAAACGACTCAAAAAAGGAGGACGTTCTCAATTCGACTGTTTTTTTTTTTGTGTGTATGTTATGCGATCATTCCGCCAATTGTGAATCGATTTTGATGATTCTTTTTTAGCTTGGTAGATCATACTTCAGAGGTGATCCCATAGAAATTTTATCGAAGTCAGGTTGGTAGCAGATTTTCAAGTTAAGGGTAGTAAGCTAACATACTGAGTAATACAAAATACCCTATCACCACGCTATGGGGTCCTCACGATGTTTTCCTTCACCGGCAGCTCAAGCTCATTGTTGGGGTTTGAACCCACGCCCTTCGGCATGCGAACCGACCGCGCTAACCACTGAGCTATCATCGCTACAAACTGATAGATAGAATACTTAAATACAGATAGTTACATTTAACAGCGATGAGAGACATTTTATGGCGATGGACAATAATTCACTATAATTCTGATAACACACTAATACTGACTAAGATGGATATATTATTAGGTATGTTAGCACTATTGTTAGTCATTGAAAATGTGCAATATCCACAGGTGACAGTCCAAGGACGGTACGATCGATAACAAAAGCAGAATCGAATTCAGGATCTAACATTTTTGAAATCGATCAAAATACACACAAACAACAACTAAATACACTAATAACAACTTTTTTTTTTTACTTTTGTATAATAACTTTTACATAAAAAAACCCTCTTTAACACCCCCATTTTGTTCTGGGCTCCTTACAGCCCCCTCTAGGCCTCCAGCACACAAGAAACGTTATCGCCCACTTTGAGAAAGACTGGTCTAGAATAACTACCCTGAAAGGGAACCAAGTACTGGAGTTTTGGCGGGAACGCGGAAAGAATCGTGTCGCCCCGTTGTATTTTTTTCCTAAACTAGTGCTTTTTCGAGCATAAAAATGGTGGTGGATTCATAAAGTGCCGAATTACCAGCGCGAGTGTGGGAAAATGATACAATGTGGTGAAACATGACTTTTCGTGTTGCTTCCAAAACTCCATCGAAGCTTATAGTAAAGCCGCCACTGCTTTACTAAATTATGACTGGACTTGACCACTTCACTTCACTTGGTGGTAGATCTTCTTAGCAGGAGATCGTCTAGGTAGGTACCACCGCAGTACCAGTTATTCTGCCGCTAAGCAGTAGTGTGTAAACATTACTGTGTTCCGGTTTGAAGGGTACTGCAGCTAGCGAAATTACTGTGCTGTTGAGACTAACTCTATCAAAAGTCTGTATGCTGTCAGTAATGAGCGCCAAAGCAGTGATGCCCTGGACTTTGTTTTGTTACTCAACGTTCTGTGTATCGCTGCAAAGGTCGTGGACAGGCGTTATCTCTTACCATCAGGAGTGCGTCTCGTTCGTCTCATTACTCTTTACATAAAAAACCAAGACTGGACTTTGACTATAACTATAGCTACGAGGTAACTTATGTAACTTATGGAACTTGAAAATATCAAAACACTTGACACTGGCAAATGCTCAAAATCCGATGCCAAAATCAAAGAAGACGAAGAACCAAGAACTGCTACAAGGCTGCATGAAGCTGCTTCACTATCATTCATGTCATCGTCATTGAACATTCCACCCAACTCACTGGAGCTACTATGCCAGCGGCCCAGAGCCTCGCTCCGGTACTTCAAGGAGCTGGGTTGGCTCGGGTAGACGCTGGTAGGGGGAAATGCACAATACACCCCAAGCGGGACGTCAGTGCAAGACTTTGAATAAGAATAAATTTTTGAATAGAATTTGCATGGCGGTAGGGTACTTTCTAGTACTCGGCTGGCTAGCTACCACCCTCAAGTTGAAAATCTTCCACCAAGCATCTAACGGTGTGTTCCGGGAGCCTCACTTGAGAGCCAGTGCCATTCCAGGCTAGGTGTGCTTTACCATCTTCGACCACGCCTTCACTTAACATCAGGTGAGCTGTGGTCAAACACCTGGCCTGTCAACCATAAAAAAAAAAGAATAAGATCCAAGTACTGGGTTGCTTACTGTTAAGTTTGTCGTCGGTGTAAGCCATGGCGCGACAGATGGTGCCGAAGGTGCCAAGCTTAGAGCTCTCCGAGTCAGAGCGAGCGCGCACGAGGCACGCATGCTCCTCCGACATGGCAACTCACGCTACTTCGCTCCGGGACTGACATCTGTGCACAAAAAACACAATTTAACTAATGACATTTATCTTTTGTCATCTTTACAATCCCACACGATAAATAAATAAATAAATAAATATCGTAGGACTATACACACAGCGCCATCTGACCCCAAACTAAGCAGAGCTTGTGTGATGGAAGTCAGATAACTGATAGAATACATAAATACTTTTTTTTTTTGTAAATACATACAGAACACCCAGACACAGAACAAACATGATAGTGTTTATTCACAAAATGTTTGCCCTGAGTGGGAATCGAACCCACGCCCTACAGCTCTCGAGGCAGATATACTACCAATGAGCCAACAGGGCTGTCCTGTTAATTAAATCCAACAGTTTATAATTATGTCTTTTGTACATTGTATATAATGATTTTTGCTGCTAACTGCAAATAGTGAACAATATCGGAAATAAAACTTCATGTCTTGAAGTTTTTAATGTTGTCAAAGATTTGTCTGTTAACCTAACACAACATAACATGGTATATACTTGTTATGTAACATATAACTCTCATTTCGAATGGGACTGTCCCTTTTTCCACTGCTCTGTCCCAATGTCTCTATCAATGTTTTCAGTTACAGAAGCGTAGATAATGCTATAAAAATATACAAAAGACAATTAGGCTCTTCTCTAAACTTAATAAGAAATTTTAGCGAAAAGTGACAGAATGGAAATATCTAAACATTTTGTAAGCAACTCGTTGGATAGAATTCAACACTTCTACACTATCATTCTAAATAACTGAACATGTCACTGAATATGTTATAAGGCGAATAAATTAAAAAAAAAGAAAAAAAAAAATTTCATTTTTAATATTTAGTGTCTGCCTGAAACAAAGCTACTCATTAAACAAGTATTCTCTTTAATGAGTAAATTGTAGACATCTGAAAAACTTCAGTGGCAGACATCAAAAACCATTTTGATAACAATGAGAAAAATTATTACAGTGTCTCTACAATTTCGAAAGTGTCCCGTTTTGAGAGCATACATTTAGCTGATCATGTTATACATACTACATGATTATAATCATACTATATTATGATTTAATATGCTTTCTTATCAAAACTAATTAAATTAACAATGTAACATGTTGTTATTAATATCCACATATGAATATGGCCAGTGAGGTGAATGGCCTTACCCTTTTCACAGTGAAAAACAGTTAATATTAACAGGGCATACCCAGATTCATAGTATTAGTCATGGTAGTCCAATGAAAGAATGTTAGTCTTGCAATCGTAACCTGTGGTTTTGAACTATAGTGAAGACTTTTTCAATAAGGACTCGGAAGCATTGTACGAGTCATTTAATGTTAATCATAGTCTGAATCAGGGATCATATATAGACTGACAACCCAAAGTAACAGCGCCTGAGTTGCTTTAACAAGAAATAGTTTCAAGACATTGGTCCAAGCTTGTTCTAGAATAAAAGTCATGCTTATGACAGACAATAAAGTACTATATCAGACAAAGAATCCAGGCTGCAAAATTAAATGTGTTTAATGTACGAAAACTATTTTAGAGTTACCATTTTATCTATAACACAAACACAACACTTATAATACAGTGAAGCAATTTGCTAGAGGAAGCTGATAATTTACTCCAGACCTCAAGTATAGAACAAATAGAATATGACTGAAGTAGGTATAACACAAGTTATCGTTCTAAGTTGCCTTGATGTACACAATGCGACTTCTAAGAAGATAACAGCAATAACTCATCAACAATGCACTTCTATTTCACATAATAACTGATAAAAAAAGCTGGTTACATTACTTTATCTATTTTTATCACTACAAAACAAATACAATTGACTCGTAATACTAACGATTTCTTGGAAAAACAGTCAAGAAGAACAATTAAAACACTTCATAAAACAAATATAACACACAATATATCAGTTTTTAAAACAAGAATCACCAAAATAAAAATAAAAACATGAAATCAAACAATGCGAGTGCGCGTTTTACTATTGAATTATGCTAATGATAAAGTTTAAAAGTCAGCTGTTACGCTTATTTTAATCCGTCATCTCTTTCTATCTTTCTAAATAGACTATACCCGTAACAAGGACAAAATAAATCGAGGGTAATTTTATTTTGGTCGTGCTATTTGGTGTAATGAAATTTAAAGTTGACAAGTTTGTCATTGTCAAATCGATAGAAATAGTGATGTTCTGAGAAATCAATGCATCGATCGATTTCATCGAATTTAAAAGTTATCATTGAAAAAATAATAATAAAGTTTGTACTGATACTTGTACTGATCTATTTCATTGTAACTTGATATCTAGCAATATACTTTATTGAAAGTTGTTGTCTGATGTAACTAGAAACATAAAAAAATAAAATCATCATTAGTTCAAAATACAAAACAAATAATAATAATTACTAATTACCTAATTTATGTGAGTCATAATAAATGGTAACCTTGAATGCGGCACTGTAAGCCTTGAAAGTATATTTATTATAACGTAGACCTAGACCTCACCTTAGTCTTTTGCTACTTAACTACCAGTTTTACTGGTTTTGTCTAGTCAATAACTCGTCTAAATTTATTCTTTAACTTATATCATACATACCTAGACACGAAAAGTATTTTATTATTGTTTAAATACAATAGCAGATATCTATAAAAAGATAAGAAATTAAATTCAGTTTTTTAATTCCTAAAAATTGTAAAACTAATAATACAAAAGTAATAATAATAAATAAATTGAATTTGTTGGCTCACTAAATAAGAAAAATTAACATGCAAGCAATTCGTGTGTAATTTTATAATACAGCGATATTTGTACGAAAATATTAATGGAATTTTACTTCCTAATCTACGCACTTTATAAAAGCATGCAATCATAGCATTTAAGTACCTGGTTGTATTTATATTATAGCCAGGATACTCTACTGACTTCAATGTCTGATTTACAATTTTTAAGCATTAAGCAATATTTGCGTCCTTTAATAATTATCCTTAGCACAAAAGCAGTGGCACATTGTTGCAGACTAATAAAAATGTATTATATAAATTACATTGTGATTATTTATATGGCTCGTGTCTTGTGCAAATTCGCAATAAGTATTTCAATTATTTAGAACCTGCCACACTGTGCGTTCAAATGCATTTTACAATATTTAAACTTCATATTCATGGAAACTGATTTAAACCAAGGCATATTGATTCAATTTTGTTCGGGAATTCAAAGCCTAATTTCACTTTTGTCACTGAAAACCGTAAAACACTATCACATGAATATTGATTTTAAGTAATCAATGTATTTTAAGTTTCATGATTTACGCAAAGTTTTTTTCGTGCACTGTGATCACTTATTATTTTTATTGAACTGTTAATTTTGTCGGGTTATTTTAGCAATAACTTTATAGAAACCTGCAGAGTTTAAGGTCAGGAAAAGGATGTAACACAGAGTTTAGGATATGACAGAAAGAACTGATGTATTACTTAGTGAGATCAAGGTATGGTACACGAGAAGTAACGGTACGGGTATAACATTTACAAGTTATTAGGAGTTAATAAATTAGAAATCAAAATGAATTTATATAAATGAAGTTCAAAGTGTTGAAGTTAATTTATGAATGGACGGTTCTTTATTTTTATTTTTTGAGGACATAAAAACCAACAACATATTTGTAGCACCATGAATTTGTCATGTATGTTAGTCTGTGAATTTATCGATTATTTTAATGCGTTGCGTATTCCGTGACCTGCGTATGGTTAGCACCAAACACTTGCGCAGTTTGGCTTACGTCACAGAACGTGACGTCAAAACTATTCAAAATAATGTTGATAAAAGTACCTAATATTAATCTCTTAATATATTTTAATATTATTAATAATTAGGATTACTTATCGATTTTAAAAATCAATGTCTCGTTGCTACTTTGAAAAGGTATATTTTAATTCGCAACGCTTGAAGGAAATACATGACTATAGGAATTTTAGTTTTATTTTTACCATAGAATAATACAGTATGTCTATAGGATTTGTAATGATTTGTGTCTTCATGCAAGGGAACATATAACGATAACTAACTGCGCCCCACGGTGTTGCCCGAGATTTTACAGAAATTATATCAAAGGAGACGGTGTGGCTAAAGACTATCTCACTCCTTTTTATTTGGGTTAAAAAGTAGGTAGCAGTAACATAATATGTTACTTGTTACCATATTTCATCAAAATTCTCAGTATAGCATAGGTAGCATGTAACTTCATTGACTAAAGTACTGATGGACATAAATAACGTCTGACATTGCTTATAAATTTTCATCGATGAAGTATAACATCACGTAGGATGTGGCAGAATGGCTTTATAGCTTTAGCCTGCCCGATGGGGCAAATTAATAAAAAAAAAAAAAAAATTGTCAAAATTGACATTGACAAAAAATTTAGCGCGAAAACTGTGAAAACGCTCAATCAGCTCAAAATAATAGTAATAAAAAAAAAAAAAAAAAAGTAACTGCAAACACAGTCAACACCGGACAATATGCGCCAGATTGAAAATATACTGATACCAGACACTGGCAAAATTGTGGCAACACCGCAGAAGCCAAGAAGAAAAAGTTGAAGTTGAAGTTGAAGTTGAAGCTCAATCAGCTGATTTGTATTTGGTGATGTAAATTGTAATTTTATATAAATATTAATATTACAATGAACGAGTTCAGTCAGGAAAGTAAAGTAACTAAACAAATCAAGCTTATAAGAAAGTATTTAAAGTTAAAAATAATGGAGGACAACGTCTCATTCCGAAACCACACTGAAGAAAGGCATCATGTTTACGACCTGATGAAACGTACTGTTTTGCATGGTGAATCTCACTCTGCCCTAATGATCGGACCTCGGGGAAGTGGGAAGACAACTGTAAGTTTTATAGCGCCTGCTTGGCATGACACATGTTCGCCTCATATTTATATGCAACATATTTAAACTGTACCACATACAAAAATAATAGTCGATTCATAGTCCAATCTCTTTGTGTGGCAGTCTATCATTCTACGTGACATTGGCGGAATTGTGGAGAACCTCCGCAAAGGCCATTCATCAAGAATTGAATTGAAGCGACATATTCGCCTTTGCGAAAAAGCTCTTTAAATTTGATTTAAAAAAAGCGCCTGCTTTTATATTTACGTTTTGAAAAATAATTATTGATATTTATGGCTGGGCTAGAGCACAAGCGTTGAAGCGACTTAAATCATCTATAAACATAATTCTATTCTATAACTACCTATAAAAAATAAAACATCTTAAATTAGTACTATTTTTGTACAAAAAGCTTAATTTAAAACGCTGGCAGCATTGCCATGCTGAATGGCAATGTATTATCAAACGAAAGACGAACAATTTGATTGTTTGTTTGTAATGAATAGGCTCCAAAACTACTGGACCGATTTAAAAAAATTGTTCACCGTTGGGAAGCTACGCTATCCCCGGGTCACATAGGCTACTTTTTATCTCTGTAATCCCATGGGAACGGGAACTACGCGGGTGAAACCGCGAGGCGTCCGCTAGTAATATTATATACGTTAGATGTAGGTTATATTATATAGATTTTTTACTCAAGAAAAATATTTGTATTTTCAGTTAGTGAACTCTGTGCTGCACCAGCTAGCCAAAGAAGCTGATCTGGGTGAAGACGCTATCATTGTTAAGCTGAATGGACTGATACATAGTGATGAGAAGATAGCCCTGAAGTCTATCACTGCTCAGGTTAGTTTAAGGCAGGGGTGGCGAACCTTTATGGAGCAATCTGCAATATGCACTCCTTGATGCTAACTCTGATTTTTTTTTTTTGATTTTGGCGTCGCATTTTGAGCATTTGCCAGTGTCAAGTGTATAAGTTGCCTCATAGCTGTAGTTATAGTCGAAGTCCAGTCTTGGTCCAGTACAGTCCATGTCAGTCAAGTCCAGCCATGCTTTAGTAAAGTAGTGGTGACTTTACTATAAAGCTTTGATGGAGTTTTGGAAGCAACACGAAAAGTCATGAATTTAAAATGTATCATGTAGGAAGTAATTCATTTTATAGATGCAACTTGAGAATGCAGTGGGTGACCGAGTTTTTGGCACGTTCGCTGAAAACCTAGCTTTCCTCCTGAGCTGTCTGCAGTCCGGTGCCGACCGCCGCTGCAAGAGCATGCTATTCATACTGGAGCAAATGGACATGTTCTGTAAGACGGGCCGTACACAGACTCTTCTGTATAACCTGTTTGATATTACACACAGTGGGAACTCGCCAATGTGTGTATTAGGTGAGGAATCATTGCTAAGTATAGTTTTGTTTCTCAACGTTCTTAATTTATCGACATTAATATTATAAAGAGGAAAGATTTGTATTTTGTAATGATTTTTTTTTTATGGTTGACAGGCTAGATGTTTGACCACAGCTCACCTGATATCAAGTGAAGGTGTGGTCGAAGATGGTAAAGCGTACTTAGCCTGGAATGGAATGGAAATAAAATAAAATAAATATCGTAGGACTATACACACAGCGCCATCTGGCCCCAAACTAAGCAGAGCTTGTGTGATGGAAGTCAGATAACTGATAGAATTCATAAATACTTTTTTTTTATATGTCTGTAATTCCAGGTATCACTAATCGTTTGGACGTGATGGAATTGCTAGAGAAACGCGTCAAGTCTCGCTTCTCACACCGGCATATATTCATCTTCCCGACGACGGAGAATCAATCGCCCACTGATCACTACATACAGGTCAGTTCTTCAAATTTTTCTAGATTCTTTTTTTTTTAAGCTATTGCATAGCTTCTATCGCGGGCCTTGAGCGTGGAGACCGAATCCAGAAATTCCGTAACGAAAATAACCTAACACCCCCCACTCCCACCGGCACAGCGGTGATACTTTTTAGTTTTGCCATCTATCGATGAATAGCAGAACTTTTAATGACTTTTTTGAAATATCACGCTTGTCTCTTTAGTTCAGCAACTCGCCGATACAACCAATGCCACCTAGAGCATTGGTTGTATCGGCGTAAAAATGCTATGCAATAGCTTTACCGCGGCAGTCCCCGAGTGCCACACGTCTTTTTTTTTATAGCTGACAGGCTATGTGTTTTACCACAGCTCACCTGATGTTAAGTGACGGTGTGATCGAAGATGGTAAAGCACACCTAGCCTGGAATGGAACTGGCTCTCAAGTGAGGCTGCCGGAACACACCGTTAGATGCTTGGCGGCAGATTTTCATCTTGAGAGTGGTGCTATGGTTTCCTCACGATGTTTTCCTTCACCGGAAGCTCAAGCTCATTGTTGGAGTTTGAACCCACGCCCTTCGGCATGCGAACCGACCGCGCTAACCACTGAGCTATCATCGCTACTTAAATACTTTTCATCCTTATAGTACACACAAAACAAACATTTAAATATAAAGTCGACTCTCGTTAATTCAAACCTGCGATAATTCGAACCTCTTATAATTCAAAGTTATCACGAGTTCCCTAGAAAATCTCTTTATATTTCAAACTACATCAATACATTTAGTATAATCAGTGTTCTGGCAGCCTCACTTGAGAGTCAGTTCCATTCTAGGCTAGGTGTGCTTTACCATCTTCGATGACACCTTCACTTAACATCAGGTGAGCTGTGGTCAAACACTTAGCCTGTCAACCATAAAAAAATAAAAAAAGTATTATATCGGTTATCTGATTTCCACAGATCGCATCGCGCATCAGATCGCGCTGTGTTACGATATTTATTTATTTTATTTACCTCTTGGTTACAGGTTTTAGTTCAACTGCTAAGTATGCCAGTAAGAAAAACGGTTAAAAAAGCAAGAAGAAGAAGGTCTTCAGGTAAATATACAGTTAATGTAGGCCAATTTGGGTTATAGGGTATCTTCAAATCCTCTTTCAGCTAAATATACACTAAATGTAGGCCAATTTGGGTTATAGGGTATCCTCAAATCCTCTTTCAGGTAAATATACAGTAAATTTTGTAGCGATGATAGCTCAGTGGTTAGCGTGGTAGGTTCGCATGCCGAAGGGCGTGGGTTCAAACCCCAACAATGAGCTTGAGCTGCCGGTGAAGGAAAACATCGTGAGGAAACCAAAGCATGGTGGTAGGGTTACTTTAGTACTCGGCTAGCTAGCTACCACCCTCAAGTTGAAAATCTGCCGCCAAGCATCTAACGGTGTGTTCCGGCAGCCTCACTTGAGAGCCAGTTGCATTCCAGGCTAGGTGTGCTTTACCATCTTCGACCACACCTTCACTTGACATCAGGTGAGCTGTGGTCAAACACCTAGCCTGTCAACCATTAAAAAAAATAAATAAAAAAAAAATGTAGGCCAATTTGGGTTATAGGGTATCCTCAAATCCTGTTTCAGTTAAATATACACTAAATGTAGGCCAATTTGGGTTATAGGGTATCTTCAAATCCTCTTTCAGGTAAATATACACTAAATGTAGGCCAATTTGGGTGATATGGTATCCTCAAATCCTCTTTCAGTTAAATATACACTAAATGTAGGCCAATTTGGGTTATAGGGTATCCTCAAATCCTCTTTCAGGTAAATATACACTAAATGTAGGCCAATTTGGGTTATAGGGTATCCTCAAATCCTCTTTCAGGTAAATATACACTAAATGTAGACTAATTTGGGTTATAGGGTATCCTCAAATCCTCTTTCAGGTAAATATACACTAAATGTAGGCTAATTTGGGTCATATGGTATCCTCAAATCCTCTTTCAGTTAAATATACACTAAATGTAGGCCAATTTGGGTCATATGGTATCCTCAAATCCTCTTTCAGTTAAATATACACTAAATGTAGGCCAATTTGGGTTATATGGTATCCTCAAATCCTCTTTCAGGTAAATATACACTAAATGTAGACTAATTTGGGTTATAGGGTATCCTCAAATCCTCTTTCAGGTAAATATACAGTAAATGTAGGCCAATTTGGGTTATAGGGTATCCTCAAATCCTCTTACAGGTAAATATACAGTAAATGTAGGCCAATTTGGGTGATAGGGTATCCTCAAATCCTCTTTCAGTTAAATATACACTAAATGTAGGTCAATTTGGGTGATAGGGTATCCTCAAATCCTCTTTCAGGTAAATATACACTAAATGTAGGCCAATTTGGGTTATAGGGTATCCTCAAATCCTCTTTCAGGTAAATATACACTAAATGTGGGCCAATTTGGGTTATAGGGTATCCTCAAATCTTCTTTCAGGTAAATATACACTAAATGTAGGCCAATTTGGGTTATAGGCTTCCTCAAAACTAAAAAGTTCAGTTCCACAACTAACCAAATTTTAGCCCAAGGTCAGAATAACAATTAAAACTTATAACGGTCCACTTCAAACATTTTATTTGCGCGATTCAGGCTCTCTTCGCTGATTGGCTATCGCGGCGCTGTTGCCGGTATCAATGAATAGATGGCGCTGTATAATTTGTAGTGGAATGTGGCGAAACATGACTTTTCATGTTCCTTCCAAAACTTAATCGAATCTTGTAGTTAAATCATACTACATTATCTACATTACTAAGGCAAGACTGGACTCAACTATGACTTATTTTGTGTAATCAAAGTCAAAAATCAATATCAAAATGTATTTATTTGCTGTGTGACTGTGACTTTTTTAACTTGATTAGTTCCATTACAGGCTAGACGTGATTTAACTTAATACATTTACTAGATTCACTTAACATCAGGTGAGCTGTCGTCAAATAACTAGCCTGTAATGGAACTAATCAATCAATCAAACATAAAAAAAAAAGATTTTAAATGAAATACATGAAAGTATCGAAACACTTGACATTGACAAATACACAAAGCGCGACGCCAAAAACAAAGAAAAATTTTGACGCATAGATAAAAATATTCAATTTATATTAACCCAGGGTCAAGCACGCACCAATCACAGATAGAGAGTGATTTTTCTATCCCAGAGGAAGTGTTGGCACGGTGTTCCGTCGACTCGGCAACATTTGCCGCGTTGGAGCCAACGTTTGTCGAGGATTGGAACGCGCACATCGCCTCATTGGCCAACGACTACAAAGTCACTGAAGCCGTGGAGAAGTTCTGTTATTTCACTGTCAATGAGCAGATTTTTAGGAATGTACTGGTGAGTTTATTTGTTTCACCCGCGTAGTTCCCGTTCCCGTGGGAATACAGGGATAAAAGTAGCCTATGTCACCCGGGGATAGTGTAGCTTTCCAACGGTGAAATAATTTTTGAAATCTGTCCAATAGTTTCGGAGCCTATTCAATACAAACAAACAAACAAATCTTTCCTTTTTAGAATAGTACTAGTGGACGCCTCGCGGTTTCACCCGCGTAGTTCCCGTTGCCGTGGGAATACATAACAGTTACGAAATAGGGGCTCACCTCAGCATAATCAGACTGGTAACACCGAGCCTGGTACCAGAAAAAAAAATAATCACTGCAATTAAAAAAAATAATCGTAGAACTATACACATAGCGCCATCTGTCCCCAAACTAAGCAGAACTTGTGTGATGGAAGTCAGATAACTTATAGAATACATAAATACTTTTAAGCTATTGCATAGCTTCTATCGCGGGCCTTGAGCGTGGAGACCGAATCCAGAAATTCCGTAACGAAAATAACCTAACACCCCCCACTCCCACCGGCACAGCGGTGATACTTTTTAGTTTTGCCATCTATCGAAAAATAGCAGAACTTTTAATGACTTTTTTGAAATATCACGCTTGTCTCTTTAGTTCAGCAACTCGCCTCTAGGTGGCATTGGTTGTAATGCTATGCAATAGCTTTACCGCGGCAGTCCCTGAGTGCCACGTCTTTTTTTTTTGTAAAAACATACAATACATACTTTACCTTCATTATTCATTCAGTTCCAGATAGTTTCGAAGCTCGGTGCATCCTCTCCTTTCATAAATAGCGCAGAGCTGTCGGACGCCATAGACGGCGCAGTTTCCCCGGAGCACGGCGTGAAGCTGTTACATGCGTTGTCTATACTGGAACTGTCGCTGGTGGTGGCCATGAAACATGCCATGGACATATTCGATAACCAGCCGATGAATTTCGAAATGGTTTTACATCGGTAAGTTTTTTTTTATTTTAACGACAGCCCTGTTGGTTCATTGGTAGTATGTCTGCTTTAAGAGCTTGTATGTTTGATTCCCACACAGGAAAAACATTGTGTTGTATAAACGAATTTAATTTAAACGACTATTAAAACTGACAGCTGTGTTGGCTCATTGGTAGCATGTCTGCTTCAAGAGCTGTGAGGCGTGGGTTCGATTCCCACCCAGTACAAGCATTTTGTGATATAAAACCAAATGTTTGTTCTGTGTCTGGGTGTACTGTATGTATTTACAAAAAAAAGTATTTAAGTATTCTATCAGTTATCTGACTCCCATAGTACAAGCTTTGCTTAGTTTGGGGTCAGATGGCGCTGTGTGCAATGTCCTACGATAGATAGAAGCTCTTCATTGTGCACACCATGAATAGAAAAAAAAGTACAAAGAACAAAAGAATCTTATAAGCTAGTGCTTCAAATGCTGGGTCTTATGACACCTTTTTCAAGGAGTGAAAGAATGTCTTCTATTGCAGGTACACAAAATTCGCAAACGCCAACTCGTCCAACCAAACGGTCCCGCGGCCAGTGATTCTTAAAGCTTTCGAGCACCTCCAAGCTTTGGAAATCATAATGCCGGTGAAAAATTCAGACTCTATTTACAATAATTCTGAAACGACTGCCAGTAGAGTTCAAAAAGAATACAAACTGTACACTCTAGCCGTACCTGTGGATACTATTAGTGATGCTATAAAAACTTTTAAGGCACTGCCGACTGAAATCAGTCACTGGTATAGTAATTCTGTTATTTAGTTTTTACCCGAAAAAAATGGGAAATTTTGATGTTCTGGCAACACTTAAATATAATATCGGTAAAGGTTATCTGATAGTGATACCGATATACCTGAATTAATACAGGTATTTAAAAAATTATCGGTAAAGATACTTTAAGAGTGATACCGATTTAAAATACAGTATTAAAAAAACTGAGATAAAAAATAATGCGGGTTGAAATGGGCACCTGAGTTGATTCTACCTCTTTTTTTACCCCCGACTGTCAAAAAAGGGTTATGTTTATCGCGCATATCTTGTATGTAAATTTCTTTATTACCTCGTATCTTTCAAATGGATTGATGGATTTTGAAAGTTAAGATATCGTTATATTCGTCTTATAACACCAAGTGTCTTTAGATAGGTGTTTGAAAAAAAAACAAAATGGCTGGGTTTTTATCGCAGTCGGTTAGAGATATTTTTTTAAATCTTTTGTTAAATAAATAGGTACTGGTAACAGCGTTTTTGATTTTTTGTTGTCATTGTTGTATTATAATTTTGTAAGGATTATTTTCAGGAATAAAACGATTTTGTAAATTTAAAACTTGTATTTATTTTAAAAAACCAATACTAACTAAACTAAGAAAACTACTACTGAAAGAAAGAAAGATTTTATTTTTATTTTATAACACTACAGAACATACAAAAACAACAAACAGAGACAAACAGTTACAAAATAAGGGCTCACCTCAGCATAATACTGGTCATACTAAGTATGACCAGCGCTGGTCTTCCGGTCAACCCTTGTCGGACAAACAAAAACAAATCACAAAAATTAGACTTAATGGACAAAATTATTAATAAACAAACAAACAACTGTTAATAGCTTCTCTCAAAATATCACCCTAAAAATGACAAAAGAAATGACCTAACAAACCCTACAATTGACATTTTTTATTTTAAATCACATTTTATTCTTAAGTTTCTAGTCTATCCACCTATTATCTGCACTAGCATTCATAGCATCTCTTGTATAATCATCTTCAGTGATCCTGTGCCTAAATCTATCTTGGCTTGCATTTATTTCACCTAACTCTTCCAACTCTATTGCACTCAGTTCGCTAAACTTTCTTCCTTTCAATTCTTCTGGTATTATTTGATTCTTGGATGACCTTTCAATTTGATTGATTGGTTTGACATCTTGATTTTTATTCCCATTTTTTTGTTTTTTCTTTTTAAAATTCGCGTCATCGATCTCATCGACAATAGAGTCTAGAGTTCTGTGTAGTTCATTTGCGGGGTTGCCAGGACGTTTGTTCAGAAATCCGTTGTTTCTAAATGTCGATGGTTGGGTGTCTGTAGATTCAGCTACAAAAGCGTTGTTGGTGAACATTTGCAACTTAGTTTCCTTTTTCTTTTTATTGGCCTGAAAAACAAACAAAGGATATAAAAAACATGGGTCATGTGTTTTCCTTCTTGGGTAGTTAGGCACAAATAAAATATTAACTGTTATTAATCTGACCACCGGTGACGAAAGCGAGAACGGCTTCAAAAATAAAATTCGTGTGATGTAAACAACTATATTTATTTATTTAATTTATTTTGACAAAAAAAATTAATAGTGACCTGTCATTATTCCATTCATATTTAAATATATCAAAATCATAACATATTATGTCATCATCATCATGAGCCTTTTGTTGTCCACTGCTGGACATAGGCCTCTCCCAAGACACGCCACTCAGCCCTCGGCTTCGGCTTTTCGCTTCCATACACCGCCAGCTGTCCTACGTATATCGTCACTCCATCGAGTCACAGGGCGTCCTAATAATATTATGCCAATACAATGAAATGATATGTCAAATATAAAATACTAGCGGACGCGTGAAAGCGGATGGGTGAAAACCCGAAGATAGTGTAGCTTCCCAACCGTGAAAGAATTTTTGAAATCGGTCCAGTAGTTTTCAAGTTTATTCGTTACATACAAAAATTCAAATAAACAAAGTCTACCTCTTTCATCTTGTCAATGACGAGGCTGTGCCCTGTGTTGATGCCTACGTTGCCGACTTCTTCGATGCTTGGTGAGCGGTGGAAGGGGCGGAGCGCCGACACGGCGCGAGAGACTCCAACCTGCAGAAAACAATGTGAGAATCATTTTGGATTGTTGTTTGCGCCAGTTTTACACATTTGAAATTTGTGTGTGTGTACACACACTCAGAAATGTGTGTGTGTGTGTGTGTGTGTTTCCCACACACTCATTTCTGAGTTCTCTTTTTTTTTTAATATTTTTATTGTCATATAATAATATAAACATTAGTACAGGTAATGAGATTAACCAGACGGTCCCCTGATGGACACAACAACACAACGCATGGCCGTGACCATTAGATACAGCGATACACAGAACTTTTGAGAAACAAACGAAGTCCAGGGCATCTCTGCTTTGGCGCTCATCACTTAGAGACTTTCGATAGTTAGTCTCAAAAGCCTTATAATTACTTGACCATAGTGAAATGCACAAAGTACGATGCCAAAAATATAGAAAAAAAGAAGAGTTACCGCTCCATGTCTAATTCTGTGCTCCGTCAAGTCGGCCCCCAGCAACTCCTCGTAGGGGTCCATGCGGATTGGCATCACGCGGTCGATCACCCACAGCAGGCCCATTGTGACAGCAACGCCCCACACACACAGACACACAGCTGTCAAAGACTGCACGCCTAGCAGGTACCATCCGCCACCTGTCACGTGTCATTTTCATTGAAGGAGTTTTGGCGGGAACGCGGAAAGAGTCGTGTCGCCCCGTTGTATTTTTTTCCAAAACTATTGTTTTG
This sequence comes from Biston betularia, assembly GCA_905404145.2. Lineage (NCBI taxonomy): Eukaryota > Metazoa > Arthropoda > Insecta > Lepidoptera > Geometridae > Biston > Biston betularia. The sequence continues at coordinate 3,565,134 of FR989889.1, read as the reverse complement.
TCGACTATTTATGCATAAAAATGGTGGTGTTTTATTCATAAAGTGTCGATACACAAGCGCGAGTGTGGGAAAATGATATAATGTTTCATCATTCATCATCATTTTTTGTGTTGCTTCCAAAACTCCATCGAAGCTTTAAAGTCGCCACTACTTTACTAAGACATGACTTGATTTGACTAGACATGACCAAGACTGGATTTTGACTGTAACTATAGATGTTAGACATGAATTGCAAAAACCGAAGACAAGGCGGTATGGCTTTATAGCTTTAGCCTGGCCCATGGGGCAAATTAAATAAAAAAGAATCAGTTATATATTTTTTACTTTACCTTTAAATAAACCGGATCTGCCATTTGTCGTATCCATCGGAATAGGGTTGTCAGCAAAGAGCCCCACAGCAATGACACCTGAAAAATATTTCTTTTACTAGCTGCGCCCAGCGGTGTTACCCTTTACACGTATTCGGGATAAAAAGCCTGTATATTAATCCGACGAACGAAAGTTCGAGACGTCGGTATCGCAATTATGAACCTCAAGTGGAGCTGGGCAGGACACGTTGCTAGGCGAAGTGATGACAGGTGGAGTAAGGTTGCAACAGAGTGGTGGCCTAGGCAAGGGAAGCGGAGCGTCGGTCGTCCAGCCGCAAGATGGGTCGACGATATCGTCACCGTCGCGGGTCGAACCTGGACCAGATTGGCACAGGACCGAGGCAGATGGCATGCAAAGAGAGAGGCCTATACCCAGCAGTGGGATAAAGAAGGCTGTGGATGATGATATTAATCCAGAGTCTCAGCTACCTCCATACCAAATTTCATCGCTGCTTTGGCACTCATTACTTTGAGACTAGATGGTTAGTCTCAACAGCCCTGTAATTTCAAAGTATTTAAGTATTCTATCAGTTATCTGACTTCCATCACACAAGCTTTGCTTAGTTTGGGGCCAGATGGCGCTGTAATGTCCTACGATATTTATTTATTTAAGCACTGATTCACTTTAAGGGGGACTCACCCCAAAATCCGCAAGCGCCATGCACTGCAGACGCCCCTACAGGATCATCGACCCGCATCTTGTCAAACAGCGGACCCGTTACAGACGCGATAGCAGCGCCGATCATCCCGATCAAGAGCGACTCCCAAGCTCGGTACAGGAAACAACCAGCTGTGGAAAATCGGGGGGAAGATTAGGAGAGTCGTCTTCTCGTCCGAATTACCTCAGTGCCTCAAGTCGAAAGTCTTCGACCAGTGTGTGTTACCAGTGATGACTTATGGCGCTGAAACGTGGTCTCTGACTGTGTGCCTTCTTGGTAAGCTCAAAGTAGCACAACGCGCTATGGAGAGGGCTATGCTCGGAGTTTCCCTACGAGATCGAATCAGGAATGAGGAGATTCGTAGACGAACCAAAGTTACCGACATAGCCCAACGGATTAGCAAGTTGAAATGGCAGTGGGCAGGGCACATAGCACGCAGAACTGATGGCCGATGGGGCTGCAAAGTTCTGGAGTGGAGACCACGGACCGGCAAGCGCAGCGTAGGACGTCCACCCACAAGGTGGACAGACGACCTAGTAAAGACCGCAGGAACGCGCTGGAAGCGGGCCGCTTCCAACCGGTCTTTATGGAAGTCAATGGGGGAGGCCTATGTCCAGCAGTGGACGTCCTACGGCTGAAATGATGATGATGATGATGATGATGATTAGGAGAGTAAACGATTCAACGTCCAACCTAAAGTTTTTGTACATACTAGTTGAGCGAAACCAAAACTCCTTCACCGTAAGAACAAATCGATGTCGTTGCAAAATCATCGATTCTGCGACGTATTACGATTTAAACTAACCGCCCAGGGGCGGACCATGAGTATGTGGGGCCCTGGCCTACTAGGTCCCCAGCCTAAATATTTAACCAATTACCATTTTGGCAAAAACTTTTTTTCGATAATGTATGCCTAGATACACGGTTTAAGAAAAAAGGAGAGCAACCATATTTATTTAATATGTCTTAGATAAACAAACTGTAAGTGTAAGATGTTAACTACACATACACACCTTATAACACAAATGTTTGTTCTGTGTCTGGGTGTTCTGCATGTATTATAATGTATGCATTTACAAAAAAAAAAGTGTTTATGTATTCTATCAGTTATCTGACTTCCATCACACAAGCTCTGCTTAGTTTGGGGCCAGATGGCGCTGTGTGTAATGTCTTACGATATTATAGCAAAGTCATATTATTTATAAAGCAATATTTTTGCATTTTTGCGCCCCAAATTCCTTTATTTGCTCATCACATTGTAAGTCCTTTGATAAATCACAATTAGGCAAAAGAAACTGATAAAAGATTTAGTCGATATTTTGACATTGTTATCCTATTTTTTTAATGGTTGACAGGCTAAGTGTTTGACCACAGCTCACCTGATGTTAAGTGACGGTGTGGTCGAAGATGATAAAGCACACAAAGCCTGGAATGGAACTGGCTCTCAAGTGAGGCTGCCGGAACATACCGTTAGATGCTTGGCGGCAGATTTTCAACTTGAGGGTGGTAGCTAGCCAGCCGAGTACCAGAAAGTACCCTACCAACATGCTATGGTTTCCTCACGATGTTTTCCTTCACCGGCAGTTCAAGCTCATTGTTGGGGTTTAAACCCACGCCCTTCGGCATGCGAACCTACCGCGCTAACCACTGAGCTATCATCGCTACAATATAGATATTTGTTTTCTATTTGTAACATCCTGGTGAAAGAGCGCTCCGCTTAACAGGTAGTGGCAACATTACTAAGATAGGTACTTAATTACTTATTATAATAATTAGGGAAAGATCAACAAGCTTAGTTTCTTTTCATAAAAATTGTGCTGCATTTTGTCTTCAATTGGGACTTCCCTTTATATCTAGCCTTGGGATTCAGCCCAAAAATATCCTTATAGATATCCTTAAAAGTAGAACCGCCCCTGTACCCACCCGTGATTGAAACCAGAGAACCCAAGATGCTATTGATCAGCTCCATGACATCAGCTCTGCCTTTGTTTTTGATCAGCGTGAAACTGTAAAAGAAACATGTGATTGGTTTGTGGGTAAGTGATCAGTGAGATTATTATCGATGTATGGCCAACCCTGAGGAAAAATCCTTTTGTAACGAATTGTCGTATTTAAAATATTTGACACTGGAAAATGAAATACAGATAAATAAATATGTTTTGTAGGATATTTTACACAGTGCAATCTAGCCCCAAACAAAACAATTAAAAAAAAAAGTTATATTATTATATTTAATTTAGTTTGGATTATATAGTATTTCTATTTGATATTTAGTAAAAAAAATTAAATGACTCTAATAACAGTATAATTGATTGATTGTATGTATGTATATCTAGCTAGTAAATGTTGTTGTTGTTGTTGCTGGTAATGTTACATGTTAAGTTGTGTTTTTTTTTTTTTTTTATTAATTTGCCCCTTCGGGCAGGCTAAAGCTATAGAGCCTTACTGCCTTGTCTTAAGTGTTATTTCTGCTGTATCTTAGCTATAGTTATCGTCAAAGTCGTCTTTGTCAAGTCCAGTTCGTGTCAGTTAATTCCAGTCCAGTTCGTGTCAGTTAATTTCCATGCTTTAGTAAAGTAGTGGCAACTTTACTATAAAGCTTCGATGGAGTTTTGGAAGCAACACGAAAACTCATGTTTCACCACATCATATCATTTTCCCACAGTCGCGCTTGTAATTCGGCACTTTATGAATAAAACACCACCATTTTTATGCATACACACTCGACAAAACACTAGTTTTGGAAAAAAAATACAACGGAGCGACACGACTCTTCCCGCGTTCCCGCCAAAACTCTCTTATGTTGTGTTGTTGTGTTGTATGTATGCATACCATAATGGTTAAAACTTGGCGATCTAAAATTATCCTCAACACATTCTCGCAATGAAAATTGTAACCCATGTTTTGCAAAATAAATCTTTTGAATTTGAGACGCTGTCCTGATGATAAGGGATAACTGTCCATGACTATTGCAGCGGTACACAGAACTTTGAGTTGTAAAACAAAGTCCGTGCTAGGGGTCGACAGTAATGAAGCAGTAAATGATGCCCAGTTAACAGTTTGCACACGCTATTAATGAAAGTATTTAAAGTTCTGTGTACCGCTGCAATAGCCATGGACAAGCGTTGTCTCTTACCATCAGGAAAGCGTGTCGTTTGTCTCGATACTTTTACATAAAAAAAGAAAAACGCAAATTAAAATTGCTAAAAGTCGGAAAATATTGGCTTAACTCCCTATCTAGTCATAAGTAATACTCACAGCAGTCCGAAGCAGCCTCCGCCGAAAGATCCCATCATAGTCATGACTGCCGCGCGCGCTGCGTACTGCCATTTCGCGCCGCTAACCTGACGATAAAAACCGTTTTCAATTGTTCCTAAGACGTATCATGTTTTTCTATGTTTGACAGTTGAGATGTTTTGTTTGCATCTCACCTGATGTTAAGTGACAGTGTGGTCGAAGATGGTAAACACACCTAGCGTGGAATGGAACTCGCAAGTGAGGCTGCCGAAACACACCGTTTGGTGCTTGGAGGCAGATTTTTCAACTTGAGGGCGATATCTACCCAGCGGAGTACCTACTAGGAAGTGCACTGCCACCAGTCTATGGTTTCCTCACGATGTGTCAGCACAAGCTTATTGTTGGGATGATGTAACAAAGTATACTTTTGAGTTTTTGACAGGAACGCGGAAAGAGTTGTTACGCCCCATTGTTTTTTTTCCAAAACTAATATTTTTCGAGTGTTTAGGTATGTATAAAAATAGCTATTTTATTTTATTACAAGCGTCAGTATGGGAAAGTGATATAATGTGGTGAAACATGACTTTTCTAAAACTCCATCGAAGCTTATAATAAAGTCGCCATTACTTTACTAAAGTATGACTGGATTTGACAGACATGGACTGGACTTGACCGAGACTGGACTTTGAACTATTGAAACTTGAAATAATCAAAACACTTGACACTGGCTAATGCACAAAATGCGACGCCAAAATCAAAGAAGAGAGAAGAAGTATACTTTTCTATATTTTGCGCAAAATAAAAGCATTGCAAAATTAAGACTAAATAGACTAGCCTTAAAATGTACCTAAATTATATGTAGTTGTAAAATTAGCTTCAATTTCAAACTCAAGGTAAAAAAATTTTCTTTCAAGCCCAACATTCTATTCTATTAGGTACATACAATAATGCCTACAATTTTTTTTTTAAATAATTTGCCCCTTCGGGCAGGCTAAAGCTATGAAGCCATACTGCCTTGTTTTAAGTGTTATTTCTGCTGTATCTTAGCTATAGCTATCGTCAAAGTCGTCTTAGTCAAGTCCAGTTCGTGTCAGTTAAGTCTAGTCATGCTTTAGTAAAGTAGTGGCGACTTTACTATAAAGCTTCGATGGAGTTTTGGAAGCAACACGAAAAGTCATGTTTCACCACATTATATCATTTTCGAATAACATCGGTCACTGTAAATACCCCAATTAACAATTAGCAGGCTCATTATTCATTTAAATCACTGAATGGATCAAAACTAGCGCATGACAAACGCCGTCATTTTAGAATTAGCCAACAAAACAGTTCTAGTGTTGTATGTGCAGTTGAATGTATGTGCTACAATCGCATTTTCCTATACTACAATTTAGTTCTAGCATTTGTCCACATATCTCTATTTAAGTTGGTAAAGTCGTAATTAGATGCGCACGCGAAACTAATTTGTAGTATCACGTGTCCATAACACGTTTGAAATTCGAATTTTTGAATTAGGAATTCGTATACAAGCTCCGAATTCGACATTCAAAAATCAAAAATATATCTAGTCTGTAGCTGAGCCACTGTTGGCATAGCACATTGTTAACTGAAACTGCGCAAACACTGAATTACTGAGCGTCTGTACACGGCTTTAAAAACTTAACAAAAATATCAAAATGAAGTAAACTGGACTCAAATCCATTGCGATAAAGATCACCCACGTTTTACTGAATAAAATAGTTCAGCACGGTTAATTTGTTATTTTAAAGATGCAACAGCTTTCAGGTTAATTGTAGACGATTTGTAGAATGCTTTGTCATGGAGCCTTGACGTTGTACCTTGAAAACACGCTTTGAATTTTTTAACGGGGGATGAACCGTAGAAACTTTTTTTGGCTTAAATTTTTTTTTTAAATTTGGTCAGGCTAGGTTTTACCACTGCTCGTGAAGATGTGGTTGAAATATTACTAACTTTGCCTGGAATAAAACTGTCTTTCAATTTAGACTGCTGGAACAGACCGTTAGATGCTTGGCAGCAGATTTTTAACTTGAGGGTGGTAGCTAGCCAACCGAGTACCTACTATAAAGTACCCTATCACCATGCAATGGTTTTTTCTTTACTAGTAGCTCAAGGTCAAGCTGCAGGTCTTTGTAGCGGTTTGAACCGACCGCGCCAACCACAGCTATAATTGCTACAAAACTTCTTTTTTATAGAAACATAGATAATGTTTTGGGAATCGCTATTTTGGCTATGTGCGATGCCAAAAATTATGAATAAAAAAATGCAATCTAAATTTGACCTAGCGCGGCACATTATTATCTCATGCTAAAAGTATGAAGGTTGCCGTCATCGAAAACAATGAGGAGAAGTACGTGTGGTACCCAGCATTGGAGATTCTTCGGGTAAAGAACGCAAGCAATATACGAGTACAAATTTACAATTTAAAAAACCGACTCCATGACCCTTGGGCCAAAAACCGCTCGATCGATTTCGATAAAATTTATATGGGACCACCTCTGAAGTATGATCTACCAAGCAATAAAATAATCATCAAAATCAATTAGTAATTGGCGGAATTATCAATTAAAACATACAGTTGAATTGAGAACCTCCTTTTTTGAGTTGGTTAAAAAATAATGAAACCTTACTCCATAAGTGCTGCCAGAATTGAAGGCAAGCCAGCCCCACCAGAGCACGAAGGTGCCCATAACTGCGTTGACGGGATTCCCCAGCGGCAGTGGAGCAATGCCACGCGAGTACCGACCCAGCCGTGGGCCCAGCATCAGCGCCGAGGCGAAAGCGGATGCCCCTCCTGAGGAAAATTAAAAAAACATTGCACAAGAGTTGAAATTTCAGGGACGTTTAAAAAAAAGAATCATAAAATCATAAATCTTTTTTTTTTATCGTAGGACTATACACACAGCCCCGTCTAGCCCCAAACTAAGCAGAATACATACATACTTTTTTTTTTGTAAATACATACTTATAATACATACAGGCCCTGAAGTAGGTTGTACCTACTATATCAACATTTTTCGGGGTGCCCTTCCTTCGGGGGAATTTTTGGCGCAAAATAGTAATACGTTTATTTAAAAAAATCAAGCAATCAAACCTATCAAGTAGGATAAAGGAAACTAAAAGGGGATTACAAAAAAACATATCTATACTATTATAAAGAGGAAAGATTTGATTGATTGTTTGTATTGAATAGGGTTCGAAACTACTGGACCGATTTCAATAGACAATACTTTATTTGTGACATAAAACATAATTATTTCAACATAATTAACAATACATACAAAAATCAATATAAAAAAAGAAAAACAATTTAAAAAATTCTTTCACCGTTGGGAAGCTACACTATCTCCGGGTGACATAGGCTACTTTTTATCCCTGTATTCCCACGGGAACGGGAACTACGCGGGTGAAACCGCGAGGCGTCCGCTAGTAAGTTATAATTATGTTTTAATTTAAATAATAAATTGGTTTAAAAAGTGTTTTCCATTAATTTATTTATTTAGCTTAACTTTTTAGCTTGTTAAATTACTACCTATTAGATGTACCGGGCCGGAACCTGCGATGTCGACAGCTCCCATTTTATTGAGGAAGCCGTGGGAGCCCCACACCCAACCAGCAGGTACGCAATATACAATCGTGTTCAGGAACGAAAACATGCAGTACGCCTTGAAGTTACACCTGAGAAAGGAAACAACAATGATACAATAAGATATAATTATATAATGTGGAATCGAAACGCTTTGCGCGTACGTGAGGAATATCCACCATGTACGTACGTACGATTTGCTTTTTTTTTGTGTCTAAAGTCAATAGTTTCGACTGTCGGGTTAGAAGGCTCGAAGTAAGGTCTTGGTTTTTTAACCAGAGTTGTAGTCCGGCTTCGCAGGGGTGCAATGTAGATATTAATGTTGTGTAGTAAGTAAGCAAGCAAGTAATAAACATACAAAGCTAAAAATTTATCTATTGGTAATACTCGCATGATAATCCGTTCAGTATTTTTTAAGTTTATCGCGAACAGACAGACGCGGCGAACGATTTTGTTTTATAATATGTAGTTATGTAGTGATAGATACCTTTCAGCCATAGCACCGCTGACAATCGTCGTCGCAGTGGTTGCGAAAGACAGCTGGAAGAGGAAGGACGCGAACACGGGCCCCATGAGCTCGTCGCCTACCGGTGGGTCCACGAGGAAATCCCCGACTCCCACCACGGGGTTGGCTAGGGGGCCCGTCCCAAACGACATGCCGTACCCGAATATCCAGTACGTTAGACCTGGGAGAGGAAATATCTTTAGGGCATAATAATTTTAAGTGTAGGACAGTCCCGTTGGCCGATTGGTAGTTGGTAGTATGTCTGCTCCAAGAGCTGAAGGGCGTGGGTTCCCACCCAGGGCAAGCATTTTGTGGTACAAACAAATGTTTGTTCTGTATCTGGGTGTACGTATGTAAGTATTATAAGTATGTATTTACAAAAAAAAAGGATTTAAGTATTCTATCAGTTATCTGACTTCCATAGCATAAGTTTAGCTTAGTTTGGGGTCAGATGGCGCTGTGTGTAATGTCCTATGATATTTATTTATTTAGAAAAGTAATATAATGTTGTGAAACATGACTTCGTGTTGCTCCATTGAAGCTTATAGTAAAGCCACCACTACTTTACTAGGCGATTACAAGACTTGATTTACTTTGTGTGTCTCAGATTTATTTTATTAGATTTATCGTAGACGTATAGTATTTGAAAATATCGAAATGCATTACAGCGGCTTATGCATAGATTATGACGCCAAAATAAAAAAAAAGAACTTGATGATTTGAATTTTGACACAATAAAGACATGTCACAGCTCAGAACTTACCGCCAAGGGAGATGTCAGCGAGGTTCTTCATCATGATGTTTGCTTCGTTTTTTATGGACACGCAGCCTGATTCAAGCATACCGAATCCTGAAATTAATTTCTAAAGTCATTAAACTAGCGCTCTTATATTAGGTACTTAGATTAAGCTAAATAATATCTTTTATTCTGAAATAATGTTCCGTAAGTACCAAATTTCAAGTTGATACGTCTTGTATTTTGTTCGTTTTTCCGGAACATAAAGTATTATAGCTGTATTCACATAATAATATACACACACTACTGTTTGACCTTCTGCTAAGAAGATCTACCACCAAGTTATGTGTGGGAGTTTTGGCGGGAACGCGGAAAGAGTCGTGTCATCCCGTTGTATTTTTTTCCAAAACTAGTGTTTTGTCGATCGTGTTTATGCATAAAAATGGGATGTTTTTTTTATTTATAAAGTGCCGAATTACAAGCGTGAGTGTGAGAAAATGATTGTGGTTAAACCTGACTTTTCGTGTTGCTTCCATAACTCCATCGAAGCTTTATAGTAAAGTCGCCACTACTTCACTAGAATATAACTGGTCTTGACTAAGACTGAACTTTGACTGTAACTACCTATAACAATTTATTTAACCTTTGAAACTTGAAAATAAGAAATACTTGACACTGGCAAATGCTTCAAATGCGACGCCAAAAGAAAAAAAAAACGTATTTACGTCAAAAATTTTGCATATTTGAAGCATGATATTTTTCCTGCGAAACGGCGAAATACACTTTGGGCGTCTGCTAATCCAGAGTAAAAAGGTTTTTCATCTTAGTATGCGTCCTGCTTAACATCAAGCAGCGTGTGGTGAAACGCAAACCTATTTCGTATAATAAAAAAAAAAGATAACTATATTTTGTAACCTTTAGGCCGTACTATAAAAGTAGGTTAATAGATTTCACTAGGTATTTGTTTACATAGTCATTATTATCAGCGAATCCACTAAGAGTGTTAAATAGGTTGACCTTTTTGTTAACCTTGCATTATAATCATTACTTAAAGGTAAACGTCTCACAATAATCTACTTAATAACATAAATACTTAAGCTACAAGGTTTTAGTGATTTTTTTTGGTAATTCGTATGTTTACGTCACCTTTTTTTTTAAATTTTACTTTGGCATAGAGAGTTTCACGCTATTTTAACACGAATTGAAATTGAAAAGCCGCGTTATGAAAACGCGATGCGTAACGTGTATTTGTATTTGTATTTTGTGTTCATAAAATATGCTCATCGAGAATAAGGTCATTGTTGGTCTCTGTCATGGCTTGACGGGTTTTATAGAAATACTAGTTTTTTTCTACACTCGCGTGGCCAATTACGGATGTTTTTATAAAATCTTGTTGATTTTAATTTTTTTCATAAGACTTTATTCAATGACTGACCGGACGGATAGAAAACAAATGCGCGCGTCCTCGTCTGGCTTCGCACACACCTTTGTCTCCATGAAGAAGACCACCGGATTTGGCCGAAATTATAGCCAGTTTCCGATAAAATTAAACGTGACTAATCCCACATAAGTAAAACAAAAACGTGTTAAAACCACGTCAGTTTCCATAGTAAAATATAACATCAGGTGGACAAACACTTATCCTGTTAGCCTCAAAAATAGTCGTTCAAAAAAAAAGGATTATTTGACACTGAGAGAACGTGCAAAGTGCAATGACGAAAAAAAGAAAAAAAACTTGGTACTCACCGGTCTGCATAGTAAATATGATGAAAGAAGACGTGAGGATCCAGTTAGTGTCTTCCAAGTCGATCTCGAAGTTTCCTTGCAAGTTGACTGTCGTGTTGGTCAGGTTAGGAGAGCGGAGCCCTATGCGGGACTCCAGCTCTAACGTCCAATTGGAACTCATTGTGGGAGTCTCTTGCATTTTCCTTAGTTATTCTAGTTTACAAAATGTCATAACAGTTTACGAAAAACTTTTCGTCAATATTTCCATGCTAAAAAGAAAGAAAACATTTTTTATATTGATTGCTTTCAAGCAACACTGAAAGCCGTATTCAAATCGGTTATCTCCTTTCTGAGATTATATAGCGTGCACAAACGCACAGACAGACAAACATTCTAAATAAGTACCTACTATTTTTTGTCTCCAGTAACAAAGGTAAAGAGTATAAATTATTTCTTCAAAAAAAATTTTTTTTTTCTCAAAGACAACGCCATCTGGCCGCAGAGCTTGTGTGATGGAAGTCAGATAACTAATAGAATTCTTTTTTTTGTAAATACCTACTTATAATACATACAGTACACCCAGACACAGAACAAACATTTGTTTATGCACAAAATGTTTTGCCTTGAGTGGTAATCGAACCCACGCCCTACAGCTCTCAAGGCAGATATACTACCAATGAGCCAACGGGGCTGTCAAACGATACGATTATGTACTATTTTTTTTATGTGAAAAATAATGAGTCGAACTAGACGCTTTCCTGATGGTAAGAGATAACGCCTGTCCATGGCCATTGCAGCGATACACAGAACTTTCGAGTAACAAAACAAAGTCCAGGGCATCGCTGCTTTGGCGCTTATTATTTTGAGTCTTTCGATGGTTAGTCTCAACAGCCCTATAATTTCGCTACCTGCAGTACCCTTCAAACCGGAACACAGTAATGTTTACACAGTACTGCTTAGCGGCAGAATATCTGGTACTGCGGTGGTACCTACCTAGATGACCTCCTGCTAAGGAGATCTACCACCAAGTAAAATGTATATAGGAATAACATTATTGCCTTCGCAGATTTGGGATGACATAACTAATCAATTTCTAAAAGAAGATGCAAGCTCTAATTTACCATAGGTTTGGTTTTTGTTTACCACGCTGAAGGGCGTGGGTTCGATTCCCAGCCAGGACTAACATTTGTGTGACTAACATCGATGTTTGTTCTATGTCTGGTTGTATGTATTATAAGTAGGTATGTATTTATAAAAAATAAGTATTTAAGTATTCTGTTAGCTGTCTGGTTCCCATAGTAAAAGCTTTGCTTAGTTTGGGGCTAGATGGCGCTGTGTTAAATGTCCTCCAATATTTATTTATTTTTATTTAATTAAAATTAATTTAATTAATTTTTATAATTCGGTATGTAAAGTTTTTTTTTGTATTTATTTTATATTTTTTACTGATAGTAAACTTTATTTTATGAAACTAATTTGAATATTTTGGCTTTCTATGCGGTAGTTTAATTCTAATACATTTTCAAACTTTTTATAGTTATGACGTCATAACATTGGCTGAATATGTAGAATATGTACCTTTTTTAGGCACTGAAAGAATCCTTATACAGCCAAGGACATGACGTCATTAGAAGTTAATTGAAAGTCAAATTTATTTTATGTATTTTATTAAAATAAACCCCGTCTCATAGTTTAAAGAGTTTTAAACGGAAAAATCATGTACAGGAATGTAATATTTCGAAATGGTTTTGGAATCAGCAAAGTATTTTTTTTCTTTACATACCGAATTCTATAGCGTATAAACAAATTGATGTTTGTCTTAATAAAATAATATTTTGATTCGTAGTTTTATTACTGCCTACTATTAACTATTATTTTTATGTATTGTAAAGAAAGAAAGAAAAAGATCAGGCTATGTGTTTGACCACAGCTCACCTGATGTTAAGGGACGGTGTGGTCGAAGATGGTAAGCACACCTAGCCTGGAATGGAACTGGCTCTCAAGTGAGACTGCCGGAACACACCGTTAGATGCTTGGCGGCAGATTTTCAACTTGAGGGTGGTAGCTAGCCAGCCGAGTACTAGAAAGTACCCTACCATCATGCTATGGTTTCCTCACGATGTTTTCCTTCACCGGCAGCTCAAGCTCATTGTTGGGGTTTGGGGTTTGAACCCACGCCCTTAGGCATGCGAACCGACCGCTCTAACCATTCAGCTATCATCGTTACAAAATTATTTTTGCAACAGAAACACCAAAAAGAACAGTCAAACAGTTACAAAATAAGAGCTCACCTCAGCATAATACTGGTCATACTTTGGTCATACAAAGTATGACCAGCGCTGGTCTTCCGGTGAGCCCCTGTACTTGAAAACCAAAACGTGTATCTATTTAATATCAACGTATTTACTATATTATTTGGAAAATATTTTAAAACGCACTTGTTCCCAAATTCATACAAAACACATTTCACCTTTCCCCGCAATATATTGTAGGTACGAAAGATAACAGATACTGTACGACTCGCGTTAAATTAAAACTAACAACATAATATGTCATGAACTAGAAATTGGTTAAATTAAACTCAAGTTGTTTTGCCATCGCCGTTCGACGGCGGATGGCAAATGAAAGGGTAATTTTAGTGAACAATTCTTTATAGGAAAAAACGTGCATGTCGCGTGATTTCAATACTAACCGGGGACTATTTGCTTACTAGATGTGACTTGGCGGTCACTTGGCGGTAGATATCCTTAGCAGGAGGTCGTCTAGGTAGGTACCACCACAGTACTAGATATTCTACCCCTAAGCAGTAGTGTGCAAACATTACTGTGTTCCGGTTCGAAGGGTACTGCAGCTAGCGAAATTACTGGGCTGTTGAGACTAACCATCGAAAGTCTCAAAGTAATGAGCGCCAAAGCAGTGTTGCCCTGGCCTTTGTTTTGTTACTCAAAGTTCTGTTTATCGCTGCAATGGTCATGGACATGCGTTATCTCTTACCATCAGGAGAGCGTCTCGTTCGTCTCATTGCTTTTTACATAAAAAAAAAACAACTTAATGGAGATGTTCCAAGGACGATGTAGCGATGATAGCTCAGTGGTTGGCGCGGTCGGTTCGCATGCCGAAGGGTGTGGGTTCAAACCCCAAGAATGAGCTTGAGCTGCCGGTGAAGGAAAACATCGTGAGGAAACTATAGCATGGTGGTAGCGTACTTTCTAGTACTCGGCTGGTTAAAAATCTCCCGCCAAGCATCTAACGATGTGTTCCGGCAGCCTCACTTGAGAGCCAGTTCCATTCCAGGCTAGGTGTGCTTTACCATCAATAATTTTTCTTTTTCATCAATAATAATTTTTAAAATTCTTGTAAAAAATATCGCTCCAGTAGTTTTTGAGTTTATTCGTTACAAACATCCAAAAATCTTAAAATAGTATTAGTTTTTTTTATGGTGGACAGGCTAGGTGTTTGACCACAGCTCACCTGATGTTAAGTGACGGTGTGATCGAAGACGGTAAAGCACACCTAGCCTGGAATGGAACTGGCTCTCAAGTCAGGCTGTCGGAACACACCGAGTTAGTAAGTACAGATATAGACTAGCGACCCGCACCGGATTTGCATGAGTGCAATGTAGATACTAATGTATGGTGCATGTAGACCCAATGACGGCTGAACGCGAACTGATTGCAAACTGCTGCAACGTTCCATTTTGGCGGAGTTTATGGTAGCGCGATAAAGCGTAGATATGTTAACTTCTAGTTCAGTTTTGTCTCCGTGTCGTGACGTCATGTAAGTATCTACATTTGTATAAACTGTCATTGTGGAATCTCTTATGGTTTCTTTGCTATTTTGTATTACAATCAGAAACTTGATACAGTTTACTCTGTTAGTAAATTGTAAGAAGGTATATTCAATTCTCTTTGTGCTAGAAGGACAAAAAACGGTTACTTAGTATATAGATACCTACTTATAAACGGTTAAAAACACGTAGTAAATAGATACCTACTTATACTGGTACATATTTTAACCCTACAAGGCTCAATTTTTTTTTAGTGCGCGACAAAAATATGTGTTGTAATTAGTGATCAGAGGATAGGGAAAAATAATAAAAAAATAAATAAACCCATAGTTTACGGAAAAATCTAAAACGTAAGCTAGCGATTATCGCTCAGTGGTTAGCGAGATCGGTTCTCACGCCAAAGGGCGTGGGTTCAACCCCCAATAATGAGCTCGAGCTTCCGGTGAAGCAAAACCTCGTGAGGAAACTAAAGCATAGTAGTAGGGTACTTTCCAAAAAAAATATTGAAAATCTGTCGCCAAGCACCTAACGGTGTGTTTTCCGGCAGCTTCACTTGAGAGCCAATTCCATTTTAGGTATGCTTTATCAACTTCGACAACCTTAAAATCAGGTGAAACACCTAGCTTGTCAATTATAAAAAAACCTTATTTTATATTTTTGGTTGCCTGGAAGAGATCGCTTTCAGCGATAAGGCTACCTTGTACCCTACCACCATGCAAACCACAATAACTCGATTAAAGTAAAAATCACATTACAATTAGGTACTGGTAGACTGTAGTAGGTGTCCAAATGTAATGCATTTTATTTTGGTCGGGATAGTACTTACCTATTATATTTTTTAAGTACGAACGTTGTTACGTTGTTTATGAACGTACTATACCTATAGTACGTTCATAAACACGCGTAAATTTAAGTGTCGATCAATCCCACAACAATATATACTCATAATCAGGTGATTATGAGTGATTGTAGATTTAAACATCTCGAGGAAATCTACTTCTTTCTTTTTTTTTTTTCTTTGGTTTTGGCGTCGCGTTTTAGCATTTGCCAGTGTCAAGTAATTATATATTTTCAAGTTTCAAAAGTTAAATAAGTGCCATCGTAGCTAGTTTTAGTCAAAGTCATCTTTGTCAAGTCCAGTTCGTGTCAGTTAATTCCAGTCATGCTTTAGTAAAGTAGTGGCAACTTTACTACAAAGCTTCGATGGAGTTTTGGAAGCAACACGAAAACTCATGTTTCACCACATTATATCATTTTCCCACACTCGCGCTTGTAATTCGGCACTTTATGAATAAAACACCACCATTTTTATGCATAAACACTCGACAAAATACTAGTTTTGGAAAAAAATACAACGGAGCGACACGACTCTTCCCGCGTTCCCGCCAAAACTCTCTACTTCTTTCTTTGAGTTTCTGCGCAGGATGAGTCGCGTGTCGTGAGGTATTCTAGGCTCCTGCCAGTGGCGGTCTTAGGGAGTGGCAAGCAGGGCAACCGCCCGGGGCCTCGCTCTTGCAGGGGCCTCGCGTCCTCGTAGAAAAAAAGTCTTTATTATATGTATGTGTATCTCGCGTAAAACCCCCCCTGAACGCACGGTTTCATTATTAGTGCAAGCATGTTACGGCCACTCGAGCACTCGAACTTATTTTTTAGTAAAACGGACTCAAAGAAAAAGGGGCTCACTATGATCTGTCGCCCCGGTCCTCGCAACAGCTAAGGCCGCCGCTGGCTCCTGCGATATAATGACTCGCCGTTGTTGTAGCTTTAACTGGATAAGTAAGTAGGTATAATTTTAAACTAGATAGGTAATATTTATTTTAATCAGGTACCTTACTTTCCTGTTACTTGGTACATCGCCAAGTTGTTGTTTAGAGTTGAATGGTAATTGAACTCAATAAACCAGTACGCTATGTATGTTTTGTGTAATTTAAAAACTAGCAATCTGCCCCGGCTTCGCACGGGTGCAATGTAGATACTAATGCGGTGCATAAATCTTCCTTTTGAATCACTCTGGCTATTGATGGAAAACGGCATTAAAATCCGTTGCGTAGTTTAAAAGATCTAAGCGTACAGACGGCGGGAAGTAACTTTGTTTAATACAATGTAGCGATGTAACATAATTATGTTGTTTGTTTTTGCAATTTCAGTAAAGACCTAGAGATTCTACCTAGAGTCCTAACCTAAATAGATCTAATTCTAAATCGGTTTCAACGCGCCATCTAGCTATTTCATTTCATCACATTTCACAATCTTTTATAAATAGCGCCATCTATTGCAAAACCATGTGATCAATGATCAAGGTAATCTTGGATATTAGTTTCGCTACTCGTTAGTAGATGTCTCTGATAACTATTGTTAATTTGTTTTCCCGCTCAACAATAGATGGCATTAGCTGTTGGTAGGATCTTTTGGGAGATCTTCCAAAAAATATGTGTTGTTCAAGAAAAACGTAGTTAGGTAGTATTGTTTATACGTAAAAAGTCTTCTCAACCTTTTTTTTTGCGGCGGTGATGGAGGCCTTGAGTCGGGAGGAGGCGATTTCAAACGAAAACTCATGTAAATGGAAATAAGGATTGTGTGAATGCCTCGAGCATTCATGCTCACCATCGAAGGCTCCGTCTTGCGGCGGCGTCGTGTGTCGGGTCGCTCTCTTCCCTCAGATATGGTTGAGGAGGGCGATGGCTGGCACATGCGTCATACTCGTGATCGGGTGCTGCTTGCGGGTCGCTGGTCTGCTCGCGGTATACACACAATCTAGTACCTACTTTAACCTTAGATTAAGATCCTACTAACCTCTCCTCTTTTTGTACTGTAAAATTGTAAAAAAAAAAAAATTGTAACTAAAAAAACCTTCTTATTCTTATTCTTATTCGGAATGGGGGCGATGAGTCCTGCACTGACGTCCCGCTTGGGGTGTATTGTGCATTTCCCCCTACCAGCGTCTACCCGAGCCAACCCAGCTCCTTGAAGTACCGGAGCGAGGCTCTGGGGCGCTGGCAAAGTAGCTCCAGTGGATGAGATGGAGTTAAGCATGATAGCGAAAAGCAGTCTGCCTGTTGCGGGGATTTGGATGTGGTTTGTGAGGAAGCTGCTTCATGCAATCCAGTGAGGATCCTAGTTAGTTCTGTGGCTTTGCAATGCCACAGCACGTGCTCTACAGTTTCGTCTTCCACCAAACAGCCACGACATAGCAGACTATCTGTGGCTCCTAGCTTGTACAGATGACTATTCAGATTGCAATGACCGGTTATAAGGCCTACTAGAAGACGAAGGTCCTGTCGTTGCAATCTCAATAGATTGTTAGTAATCTTCCTGTTAAGGATTTGGAAAGCGGTCTTACCATGTTTGCAGTCGGCTTTCTTATCCCATAGGTAAAAAAACCTTTTTTTTTTTAAAGTTTCAATTTAAAAATATTTGTAAGTTTATATAGGTAGATACTCTTTCAATTTTTGCAATACCATTCAGACCGGAACTCAGTACGTACCTACCTACATAATGTTTACATACTTTCTACAACTGCTTTTTGGCAGAATTTGTGATACTGTTGCAGTACGTATTTGTACCTACCTAGCATACAAAGGAAGTTAATATAACAATCCTTGACATATAGTAAGTAGGTAGTATTATATAAGTAGACACCTAAAGTTTTTTATATGTATTTTAAAACGTGATCACTCCAACTTCCCTTTATCACCAAATTTAAGGATGCATTCAAAAGAAAACAGCCCAAATGTTTTGTCATTTCTTACAATACTGGTGATTTTACAATCCGTGACCAAATGACATCGGTCGACCGTACTATTCAGCCAAGGGCAAAGAAATTAACAATATTACCTTATTGTCATATTTTCACCACTGTACGGTAGTATTTCATTATTATATTGCGACTGCAACGTAATTAAGATCCTACCGCAATTTTGCGGCCACAGAAATGGTTGTTTTCCTTTGTTTTGTTGAAATATTTAGAATTTGTCATCGGCGGACCTCTTTGATCGTACCGTGCCATATTTCTTTTTTTTTTTAATTTTATGGCATCGTAAATATGTTGTATGTTTGAGAATCATTTATTCTAAGATACCATAACCAAACCTTACGGACTTTAGACATAACAAAAAACAATCGAAATAAATTTTCTCTTTTATAATAAGTTAGTATTACTTTTAAACGTTTCCCTACGAGATCGAATCAGAAATGAGGAGATCCGTAGACAAACTAAATTAATCGACATAGCCCAGAGAATCAGCAAGTTGAATGGGCAGGGCACATAGCACGCAGAACTGATGGCCGATGGGGCTGCAAAGTTCTGGAGTGGAGACCACGGACCGGCAAGCGCAACGTAGGACGTCGCCGCTACTTTAATAAAGCATGACTGGGCTTGACTGACACGGACTAGACTTAACCAAGACTGGACTTTGATTATAACTATAGCTACGAGGCAACTTATTTAACTTACGAAGCTTGAGAATATAAAACACTTGACACTGGCAAATGCTCAAAATGCGACGCCAAAATCAAAGAAAACAAAAACAATCTCACAGATGACATATTAAACTGTAATAAGAGTTTTGGCGGGAATGCGGGAAGAGTCGTGTCGCTCCGTTGTATTTTTTTCCAAAACTTGTATTTTGTCGAGTGTTTATGCATAAAAATGGTGGTGTTTTATTCATAAAGTGCCGAATTACAAGCGTGAGTGTGGGAAAATGATATAATGTGGTGAAACATGTCTTTTCGTGATGCTTCCAAAACTCCATCGAAGCTTTATAATAAAGTCGCCACTACTTTACTAAAGCATGACTGGACTTGACTGAAACAGACTGGACTTGACTAAGACCGGACTTTGACTATAACTAGCTACGAGGACACTTATTTAAATGTTGAAACTTGAAAATATATAAATACTTGACACTGGCAAATGCTAAAACGCGACGCCAAAACCAAAGAAAAAAAAAAAACTGTAATAAATCCCAAACATTCACCCCTCAGCTATGTTATGACAAATAGATATACAACACCATTTCTAATACAATTAACATGCTAAAGTTAATAATTGGCGCGCCCTCAATATCAGGGGAACAACTTAATGCTTTGAATTTAATTCAGACAATATTCTTACCCTACTTACGCTGGACTTTTTTACACATTTAATAAATATTCAGATATTTGTATACTGCGAAAGTAGATACTAAATAGTGTTCAAGGTATACCTATAACATTTAGTCTATTTTCCGCTTAACAGTGTACTGCCGTCCTTTAACTGGAATGCCGTTAAGTAACAAAACAACATTTTGAGTTAACGCGCGAAAACTGAAATATTTTTAAAAAACGTTGCTACTTTGTAACTAAAGGTCATTGGTAAAACTTTTAAATACCAAAAAATATATCTTTACAAACTCATTCAATCGGTCTAGCTATTCTTCGACTAAGCTTGTGTGAATTAAAGTAAAAAATAACTTATTCATTTCGTTAAGTAATCTTCACAACTTTTTTTTTTTTAAATGACTTAAATGCCGCTAAACGTACATTAACGGCATTTTGCGATTGGTATTAACATAAATATAAAAAATATTTACTACATTTAAAATAATATCACTAATACAAACCTTAAAAGCCGTTAAAGACGCAAAAGGTATTATAGTTTTGGATATTCTCTTTACAAAGTATATTGGCGCTATACTAAATTGCCGCTAAGTTACTTAACGGCAATTAAAACAAGTAAATTTCAAAAATTAGTTGAAGTAATTGATTTCGTAGAAATGTTTAAATTTATTACGTTGCTTTAATGCCGTTAACTACAAAACATATAATGATAGCGGTATTTTAGCTATGTAATACGTTTCAAAATGTACAGTAAATCCAATAAATAGATATAAAAATTATAAAATAAAACAAGTATTTTAGTTAAAGTCTTCGTTTATTTTTGAAATCAAAATGAGATCAACAATATTTTAAAAAGCCCTATCATATAATAATATTTTGACGTTTATAAGGTTTATGGCACAATGTCTTTTCAAGAACGATTACTTAATATTCTATTACCTAAATACAGTCTATCTAGAATTACTTATTTAGGAACTGCGTTTAAGCGTAGGAGTCTTATACAATTTGTGTATTTAACGGCATTTGTATTTTCCATATGTCGAAAACTATAATATTCGTAAAAACTGTTGTTAGACACATCTATAGAGCTTTTTTTTCTGATAAACATGATCTAAAAAAAGTGAAATTAGCAAAATGTCAGATAACGGCATTATAGTTAAAGGACGGCAGAGTAGTTTCGGATACAACAATTTTTTTTTCTTTCTTTAGTTTTGGCGTTGCGTTTTAGCATTTGCCAGTGTCAAGTATTTATATATTTTCAAGTTTCAAAAGTTAAATAAGTGTTCTCAGTGTGTAAGAGGAGGCTTCAGGTGACCAGAATGCTGGTATCTACTTTGGTCAAAAGCTAAGCATTGCCATCCAGCGTGGCAATGTTGCCAGCATTCTGGCCACATATCCCTCCTCTGACGGTTTTTTAGACTAAGTTTTTTGTATACATTTTGTAAATAGTATAATTTAAGGTATTATTTTGTTTAATAAATAATAACAGTGTTCTCATAGCTAGTTGTAGTCAAAGTCCAGTCTTGGTGAAGTACAGTCTGTGTCAGTCAAGTCCAGTCATGCTTTAGTACAGTAGTGGCGACTTTACTATAAAGCTTCGATGGAGTTTTGGAAGCACCACGAAAAGTTTTTTCACCACATTATATCATTTTCCCACACTCACGCTTGCAATTCGGCACTTTATGAATAAAACACCACCATTTTTATGCATAAACACTCGACAAAACACAAGTTTTAGAAAAAAATACAACGGAGCGACACGACTCTTCCCGCGTTCCCGCCAAACCTCAAGGATACAACATTCGCAATCGATTCTCATTCATTCATTTTTCAATTTTTTCATTCTGTCATTTTGCGGTATTTACTTTTTTTTTTTCTTTGGTTTTGGCGTCGCGTTTTAGCATTTGCCAGTGTCAAGTAATTATATATTTTCAAGTTTCAAAAGTTAAATAAGTGCCATCGTAGCTAGTTTTAGTCAAAGTCGTCTTTGTCAAGTCCAGTTCATGTCAGTTAATTCCAGTCATGCTTTAGTAAAGTAGTGGCAACTTTACTACAAAGCTTCGATGGAGTTTTGGAAGCAACACGAAAACTCATGTTTCACCACATTATATCATTTTCCCACACTCGCGCTTGTAATTCGGCACTTTATGAATAAAACACCACCATTTTTATGCATAAACACTCGACAAAACACTAGTTTTGGAAAAAATACAACGGAGCGACACGACTCTTCCCGCGTTCCCGCCAAAACTCCGGTATTTACTTGTACTTTGAACACTCTTTGGCATGGTATTTAAATTTGACATTTTGTTCTGAATTTGACAAGTTATTTTGTTTTCCTGTTAATTAATAGGTATATAATTTTGTGACATACCTACATAATTATAACTGATTAATCCTTTTTAAGCCAATAAACAATTTGAATTTGAATTTAGCGGGAGGTCGTCGACTATATATATATTTTTTTTATGTAAAAAGTAATGATACGTACGGGATGCTCCGCTTCGCTCTCTCTTACTTAGGTACTATATGAGATATTCTGCCGTTAAGCAGTAGTGTGTAAACATTACAGTTTCAAGGGTAGCAGATAGATACCTATATTAGGTACAAGGCTATATTGAGACTAACCATCAATGTATGTATTTACAAAAAAAGAGTATTTAAGTATTCAGTCAGTTATCAGACTTCCATAGCACAAGCTTTGCTTAGTTTGAGGTCAGATGGCGCTGTGTGTAATGTCCTATGATAATTATTTATTTATTTATAAATGTCTTCCAGTAGAATGTCTTCCGGTAGTCTAATGCGCGTCAACGGTAGCGTTACCGTTTCAATAGTCATGGGCAGGCGCAACTTTTACCATCGAAGAGTGTTACATTGTCTAATTACATTTTCATTAAAATATAATTTGAATATAAATAAAAATTATGTTAGAAAAAAATACAAAAATTACGTCAAACAAAAAATTTGAATATATCGAAATACTTGACACTGGCGATGATGACTGGCGATTTTACAAAGTGCGATGCCAAAAATAAAAAAAAGCTTATGCGTTAGTCCAACGAAATTACTATACGAAATGATAACATGAAAGCGCGCTGCATAGCTACAGCTACGTAGGGCACGTGTCGCAAAACCCCTCTCAGACACTTTCCTTTCCAAATAAAACATACATCAGAGTCGGGGTGTTCCCACGGGGGCAATGCTACATTTTAACCGGAAAAAATAGTGCAGATTGCTGGATGATTGTGCCGGTATATCCGTTATACCGGCCGGACGGTGTTTACGACCCGGCCTGGATTAAAAAGTAAGAGGGTACGTAGGGAGGGGGAAATTACCGCGGAGATTTGTTTTCAACACTCAAAAGAGAAAAGTGACTTTTCGTGTTGCTTCCAAAACTCCACTACTACTTTACTAAGGCTTGACTAGACTTGATTAGACTTGACCAAGACTGGACTTTGATTGTAACAATAGATGTTAGACTTGAATTGCAAAAACCGAAGACAAGGTAGTATGACTTAATAGCTTTATGCCTGCCCGATGGGGCAAATTAACAATTAAAAAAAATCAACACTCAATAGTTTGCATAAACATTTTTGAGGCTTACAAGAAAATAATTTTAGAATAAATATATATATATATATATATTTTTTATGGTTGACTGGCTAGTTGTTTGACCACAGCTCACCTGATGTTAAGTGAAGATGTGGTCGAAAATGGTAAAGCACACCTAGCCTGGAATGGAACTGGCTCTCAAGTGAGGCTGCCGGAACACACCGTTAGATGCTTGGCGGCAGATTTTCAACTTGAGGGTGGTAGCTAGCCAGCCGAGTACTAGAAAGTACCCTACCACCATGCTATGGTTTCCTCACGATGTTTAAATATATCTACCTAATATGAAGCAGTAGTGTGAAGACATTACTGCTTCTGCATTACTGTGTTTGGGTTTGAAGGGTGTTGTGCAGCTAGCGAAATTCCAAGGCTGTTGAGACTTTCAATGATTACATTGAAAGTCTCAAATTGATGAGCGCCAAGGCAGCGATTCCCATGACTGTTTTAATATTTAACATTCTGGGCATCGTTGTATTGGTCATACCTAACATGTAAATATAAGTCATAGGTACATACATAACCTGTCTATATTATAAAATATCAAGATTTAAATAAGTAGATACAACATATAGCATACATATAACCTAAACACTCGAGAAAAATATACCTACCTATTGGGACAGCATGAATTTTTCCGCATTCCTGCCAAAAACGCTTTTTTTGAGAAATATATTAAGTATTACATTTAGTTCATAACGCACATAATGAAACAATACTAATTTCAATAGAACACACATTTTACAGATCTGTATCGCACACATCGCCATCTGACACTAAACTAAGCAAAGCTTGCACTATGAAAGTCAGATAGATAGAATACTTAAATACTTTTTTTTGTAAATACATATTTAAATAAATACAGAACACCCAGACACAGAACAAACATTTGTTTATGCCACAAAGTTTGCCCTGAGTGGGAATCGAACCCACGCCCTTCAGCTCTTGAATCAGACATTCCACCAATGAACCAACAGGGCTGTCAACATTATTAAAAAGTCACTAGAGATTTTATTGTAATTGATTAATTAGGATTTGTGTAAGCATTACTGTGTTCCGGTTTTAAATTACTGGGCTGTTGAGACTAACCATCGAAAGTCTCAAAGTAATGAGCGCCAAAGCAGTGATGCCCTGGACTTTGTTTTGTTACTCAAACTTCTGTGTATCGCTGCAATGGTCATGGACAGGCGTTATCTCTTACCATCAGGAGAGCGTCTCGTTCGTCTCATTACTTTTTACATAAAAAAAAGGATAACAACTTTAATATATATATGTTTAATATTTTAAAACAGTTTAAACGTGCTTAGTATAAAAGTGACATTGTCGATATCGATTCAAATGTTTATCGATATATTGCCCTCTCCCTACGTCGTAGGGAGGTATCAGTAGTTTCAGGGATACGCCTTTATTCTGTTGGTGGGTTTGATGAAATTTTTATTCCGGTCTCGGATGAGCGCGGATCTCTCTCGGCAACATAATTCGGTTTTATTTGTAGGACAGATTATTTAATCATGAATAGGCACGTACACATTGTCTTGGTTTTCTATAGGTACTAACAGATGGCGGAACTGTTTCAAAAATAAATTCCAGCATTTTTTAATTTGCTACAATTGCTTTAGTGAAGTAAACGATAAAAAAGTTTTTTAAAAAATTCTTTGTTTTAATAAATAAATAAATAAATATCGCAAACGTTACACACAGAGTTATCTGAATGGGTTCAGATGATTCCTCACTAAGCAAAGCTGATTGATTCAGGCGTCACTTTGCGGAAGTTCATTTTGATTTTTTTTTATTTATTTTTTTATAGTAGATAGGCTTGCGTTTGAAGGTATATTATATTCAAGGTATCCTTATATTCAGTTTATTTCCGCTTAACAGTCGTTTCAGTCACAACAGTGATGAGAACTTAAATTAAACAACAATTTATTAATTAGAAACGTAATCGTAACTTTATTTAATATCTAGAACTAATTTTGACATTACAACTTAAAAACTAATTAAACGAAAATCTAATTAAAATAACTTGCCACCAAGCACTTGTACTATACTCAGATAAGTCAAACACCTAGCCTGTCAACTATTAAAAAAAAAAAATCATGTAAAATTTGAAAGAAAAAGTTTTGGAAAACAATGCAATACGTGATTTTTTCTTGTTCCCGCTAAATTTGTATTGAAACTTAACACAGACTAAAAATCTAGGTGATAGAAATGAAAACGTAGACTTATATAGGTAGATATACATTAAGGAACAAATTAGTATATATGTTAAAATTATACCTCATTTTTGCAAAGTCGGGTTAAATCAAAAAAAGGCAAGTCATTCAAGACTCATAAAAGATGTCTCCATTTTGTGTAAACCTTTCCAAACACCGCTGTTAATATCGGATGTGACAAATGTTATACTAACTACAAGATTATTTACACTTATAAATGGTCACCGAAACTAATCATTTGCTACCGGTAGCAAAATAAACAACAATCATCACAGCGGGATAACAACCATTATTGAACATAAAAACCTTTTTGAACAATTAACTTTGGAGCCTTTGAACGCAACCTTAAGCTTTTTGGACGTTTCACGAAAGATGTCAAAATGTTTCCCGCGCTTTTGTTTTTTTTTTTGCTAAAACGGCATTGTCTGCACTTTAGGAATGAGGTAATAAACAAAAAAAAACTTTGGAGAAATTGTAACAATTTCTTTTGGTTCTGTTGTCGGAATAGGAATCATAAACGTTATGGTTTTCGTCTTTTTTATGCTGTAAAATAGTTTTTCGGGGTTTGTGTGAATAATCAAATATTACGGTGAGGTCGTTAAGATAGGCCAGATAGGTCTTTCTATTTTTTTTATCCTGCTTTAGGATCGCTTTTTTTTTTAATTAATTTATTCTGGCCATGGATGTTACACAACTCCTTGCTTTAGGATCGCTCTATGTGAATATTGCCAGTTTCAATGTTGCTTTTCCGCTATAAGTTTTAATATGATTTACTAACATTGTCATTTTATTTATTGACTTGATATTTCAATAAATTTGTCTTCATTATTGAAAGATTAGATTAGAAAAAAATATAATAGATATAAAAAAAACCACACACACAAATACGTCAAGGCTTTATGTCTCAGAATATCAAGCAAAATGTAAAAGCCAAAGGACTCTCTACATTAATTTTCTATGAAACGTTATACCTGCACTACTTTTTAAAAATCTGTAAATCTTTTTTGTATCTTAGTAGCTGAAAAAATGGTTGATATGAAATCTGGAATGGTAACACGTACCTACCTACTTAAAAATTCGCATAATATCTTGCTTTCTTACCGATAGAAAATGAAACATACTTTAATGTGAAAATTTTGTGCTAGACCATATCGCAAAATAGACATATAATTTATTTAGCTAAAAAAACAACTAGCATGTAGGCTAAAAAAAATCAAAATCAAAACTGTTAATTTCAGAAATTACATTCCCTTTTAATTTAGAATCAGCGGTGCCAACTGAACGGAAAACGCAGACGGCAACAAATTACCGCGCCATTTATTGGCGGCAACATTTTCCCGCCAAATGAGCGTCATTTACAGTGCTACCAACATATTTGTGAAAATGGCCAAATAAGGAACTAATTGTTTCCTCGAATATTGCTAACAAAACCCGATTGTGGCTCCGCTGCTTAATTCTACGGATAAGCTTGCTGAATTTCAGGATTCGTGGAGGATAAACAGCTATCATTGTCGGAACGTTGGCAGCGCCGCGCGCACGTTGTTTTATGATAAAGCTATTAAAATGTTCGTTGCAGCTTTGGAAGAACGGATATAGAACGTAACGTCACTATGTAACTCAATTATATCGATAAAATAAATACTTTTCAAACTTATAACCGATTTTGTTCGATTTGACTCGATGTAATTTTATATTAGATACTCAATAGCTAAAGTGTCGAAGAATTCGTCACGTAGAATGAGGGCTAGAAACATGAAAATTCAAAGGACTTCTTAGTGTTCAAAAATGTACACGTGTTCATGTACACACGGCCGTGTGCACGACACTAACACCGCAATTTTTTTTTAATTTTTCGAATGCTTTACAGCTATACGTACGCATTATATACCTTGGATAGTTTTGTCTCCGCTTAAAGTTATAATAATATACTTATATGGTAGATATTACATTTATTACACTTTTCCAAATACAAAGTAAAATACATTAAAAGTTACATTGTATGTTTGGTACCCTCGCTGCACGCTGAATAAAAGCGGGAAAATTACTTTACTACACCTCAAGACCGAAACATCCTAACTACAACATATCTCCATCCCTCTCCGCCCTTAACGTTCCCGTCGCTGCCTCTCTTTCACCCCTACAGTGGAAAACCAAGCGAGCTAAGCTTTTCTTCGAAATGAATTTGCGGATCGCCCTTGCCTGCCATGATGGCCGATTATACAACAGAATACGGCCCAAAACTCCCTGTACACATTTCCAAGGAAAACAACGTGAAAATGGCCACGGATTTTCTAAACGGAATGTTGGAACGGAACGGGCTTTTATCTACGTTCCACCATTGGCTGTTTCAAAAAAACTAAGGAGCTTGTGATTGGCTAAAACAAATTGCTCATGGCGCGTTCTTTATTATTCAGTTTTTGAAATGTCGTAAGTGTTTTCTTCTCGGTGGCAAAAGGACGTTAGCGTGATCAATTTATAAAGGACTTGGTACGTTTTGGCATCGGAGCCGGTGTGTTGTACGCGGAAAGTCGGGTTGTGAACGAAACTGCAATATTAGAACAATTACGCGAGGTTTTTTCCCTTTTGCTCTAGAACTACAAATTTTAGAGTTGGCATAAAAAACAGTAAAGTTACAATTAACGCTTTTCTTAGCGAAAACTGCTCTTTGTTAGCGCGAGTTTAGTGAAAAAATCAAAGTATTTATTTACGTACATATTATAAACACAAAAAAAAATTATGGGCATCCATAATAACGTAAGCACAAAATGGAGAGGGGAAGGGGTTAAATAAAATCTCATTAAAACTGAAGGGTAATTGAAAATCTCGCGGTAATGTTAACTTGCCATGAGAGTTGGCACAATGCACGAAAGTACCATGGTCCAAGAAAAAAAAAAAACTTCTTTGTTTACATAGATAATTAAAAAAAAACTTTTAATTTTTTTGAGTGCCCCTCTAAATCTTATTAAAATAATTGTTAAAAATTGTTCCTTTTACAAATAATGTAAACCACACGTTGAAGGGGAAGCTGAGTCCCATCCATACTATAGGTACCTAGTTAGTTATTTAAGGGTTTAGGGCTGTCACCTCGCTTAATTGTGCACTATCTATTGTTTCTTTGCCACAAACTAAACAATTAAAATGAGTCATTACCTTACTATACTATTCACTCTAATTTAGTCCAAATTACATTAACATAAAGTCTAAAATATCTATAGCCAATCAAGACTGTGTAAATAAAAAAAAATACGTGGCAAACAGTAGCACTACGTCACCAAAACATTACACGTCACCGCATGTGTCCTAAACATAAAAGAAATTCACTGAAAAACATTCAAAAACACCAAATATTATGACACCGTAAACCTTTTTGCCCAAATCTAAAAGCCCGTGAACAATTCACTCCTTTCAACAAGAAATAACAATACGTCAAGTCTTCAAATGAGCATGGAAGAATTGAAGAAACTGTGATTTCTGTCTATATCGTTGTCTCTCTTTAACATGAAACAAAAACGAGACAGCTGTTAAGATACCATTGATATTAAATGCGTGTCGCACACTAAAATAGAAATACAATTGGTTAAGCTCGGACACTTAATAATAACTTGGGTTAAAAGGCGTGCGAAACTAATTTTTGATGTAGCTACCGGCAGTGGCATAAATGGTTGGGCTTGTCCCAGCAGAAGATTAAAAAAATATTTGACTAGTTACGTTGGTACATAAGTTTTAGAGTTTTGGTGGGAACGCTGAGAGTCTTGTCGCCCCGTTGTATTTTTTTTCCAAAACTAGTGTTTTGTCGAGTGTTTTATTCATAGTGTCGAACCACAAGCGCGAGTGTGGGAATTTGAAATAGAATGTTCATGTCAGGCGCAAACATTGCTCATTGCCATTCAGCCAGGGATCAACGGCGAGTGTAATGGACACTTTTACACCGGGAACAGCCAGGAGCGGGTTATTTTACTAGTTTCTAAGTTATATAATTTATTTTGACATAATTTTGTCTGCCTATTGAATAAACACTTAAAAACCACTTTTAAAAAAAAAAAATGTCGTGTCTATTTCATTTCTAGCTCTCGGCTGCGGGCGTTGGTTCAGAGGCTATTTTTCACGTCGTATCTTCATCGCAACGCTAAATAATAGAGCCGACGTCGACATGAACTGACGGACTAGAGATGGGAAATTACTAACTTAGCAAAATCTAGGGACTGTTCAAACTTGTTTTTCGGTCTCTACTGGCTTTGCGAGCCCTTAATTCGTTTATCGATTTACTGGTGTACAATTCTATTTATAAGGTCTTTCAACTCTCTGGTTTATCTCAAATTTTTGAGAAACAACGAAGATTATTTGTCTTGTTGAAATATGGATTCCCACTCAGAACTAACATTTGTGTGAGGAACTGTATGTAGATGTCTGTATGTTGTGAAATGTGTACATACATTACGATTAAAAAAAAATATAATGCAGTATTCTAGCTATCTGATACTCATAGTGCAGCGCATTGGTTAGTTTGAGGCTAGATGGCGCTGTATGTAATGTCCTATAATTATTTTTGTTTAGATTCGATCAGCACATATAACATAGTGGGGGAACCTCTAAGTATGTCTGAGAGTTCTCAAAGATGTCTTCCAAGTCTTCCAACTAAATTCCTTAGTGTCGCTAAATCCAAGCTATGCAGAATAAATATTATATAGATAGATAAAACTCTTTATTGTGCACACCATAAAAAAAAGTACAGAGAACAAAAAAACCTTATGAGCTAGTGCCACAAGTGGCGGCCTTATCGCTAACAGCGATCTCTTCCAGGCATCCAAGAAATGAAAAACACGATAGATAACATCAGAAACAGACGGGAGATGTAACACTAATAAGAGATATTTAAAACGATAGGAGTTGTATGACAATGTCTATCTCTATTTATAATAAACTGTCTGAAAGCATAAAGCATTGCCCATAGCTAAATTAAGAAATTAACTAAAATCCTGGTTGCTTCAATAAAGTTTTTACTCTTTAAATGAATGACTCTATTTTCGATGAGTTCTCTCTCGGTTCTCGGTGGTTGTGTCTGGTTTACGTTGTCTCTATAGTGGGGTCAATTTTGGTCGTAGTTATTTAATTTAATTTAATTTTAAAGCTACTAAAATATTGTATGTTCACGAGGACAAAATTATAATAAATTGATATTATATATATATATTTTAATTGCTTCAAAAAACAAGACTCTAATCTCAGTCCCGAACGTGTCTCATCACTATTCGAAGCAAGATATTCATGAAGTTTATTTTTCATTAACCGACGCTCAGCCGCCATAATTGCGTTCGGTTGAGAAAAAAAAACGTGCCAAATAATATTCTGCTCAGGATTTTATAGAATAAATGATCGTGTATTATTGGTTAGCGTTTTTTTGGTAAAAATATAGACTTTGTAACTATCGAGTCTGTGGTCAAAGCAATATAACACATATGTGTTTGTGTTGAAATGTTTACACACTACTACTTTTTTTTTAATGTAAAAGTAATGAGACGAACGATGCGCTCTCCTGATGGTAGGAGAAAACGCATGCCCATGACCATTGCAGCGATACACAGAACTTTGAGTACCAAAACAAAGTCCGGGGCATCGCTGCTTTGGCGCTCATTACTTTAAGACTTTCGATGGTTAGTCTCAACAGCCCAGTAATTTCAAACCGGAACACAGTAATGTTTACACAATACTGCTTGGCGGCAGAATATCTGGTACTGCGGTGGTACCTACCTAGATGACCTCCTGATAAGGAGATCTACCACCAAGTAAACTGCAAGCTATAAGTTTTTATAGAAAATAAAATAATAGTTATTTGTTATTCAAGAGTGCAAAGTTGCTTTTTAACCGCGTACTCAATTTAGATGACCGAGCAAGCGAAAGATTCAAAAATTAGAATCTTGAGCGTTAGCGAGGGTATCAAAAGAGCACGAGGTGAAAAATCTTTGCACTCGAGTGCAACACGTAACTTTTCATCCCACCTCAGCGAGGAAATTACTAAATGCAAAAAAATCTTTTACAATCACAAGATATGTACTTTTATTTCAGTTTAGGTATTAACTACTACATTAACAATATGACGTGAAAAGAAAATTGCGCGCGCAAAGCAAATTAAAAAAAAAAACGTAAACCAAGGAGGTTCCGAGTCTGAGTTTTCAACAAATTAAAAAAGTTGTATGATAAATTCGGCACCATGGAGGTAGAAGTAAATAGGTTTAATGATGTTTTGAATTTACAAACTTAGTGCACACGATGTTTCAAATTTACTTTATCCTCTAGCGGATAAAAACGACTTTTACACTCAGATATCGAAGAATCTGAATTCTCTTCGAAACCGAAGTCTCTTTCCGAGATGGGGGGATGAAAAATAATTTATTGGTATACTTTATTTATTGGCGGGAACATGCAATTTTATGCCTTTTTGGTATTATATTCCAAAAATCATTAAAAAACTAAGATACTTTATTTATTTAGATAGAAAAATTGAGTCCTAGCCTGTTCCTGCGCCATGGTCACTCTACCCCCATGTCAAATTGACTCACCCTGCTCCCTTAACATTTATTACTCAGTTATCTTTCTGCTCTATTACAGATATACATCTTATGCCGTATTATGAGAAAGGATATTTGGCGAAGGCAAATTGGAACTATAGTCAGGGCGAGAGGTTATGTTTCGGCTTCGAGGTTTCGGGTTTGATGTATTTTTTGCCGAATTTCGGCATCGATTTTTGAGTATTTTCGGTCTCCTCCACTGGAGCTATTATGCCAGCGGCCCAGAGCCTCGCTCCGGTATTTTAAGGAGCTAGGTTGGCTTGGGTGAATGCTGGTAGGGGGAAATGCACAATACACCCCAAGCGGGACGTCATGACGTCCCGCTTGGGGTGTATTGTGCATGTGGTGTCCTGGGTGGGGTGTCCCGGGTGCCAGGTTTGGTGGAGTCCTGCACTGACGCATCAGTGCAGGACCTGCATATGCAAGTATTATACATATAAACCTTCCTCTTGAATCACTCACTCACTCTATCAATTAAAAAAACCGCATCAAAATCCGTTGCGTAGTTTTAAATAACTAAGCATACATAGGAGAGCGACTTTGTTTTATACTATGTAGTGATTTATATTGTGTCGATACGGACCTCATACTAGACCTCATTGCTAGACTAATACTTAATTTTTTAAATTTTTTTACAACTTTCATGACCAAACCCACCACTACTTGGGCAGCTGACGTTCGGTTAGCTTATAAGCCATGTAAGATCTACTATCGGTATCAATATCAGCCGGCTTACTATGACTTTTGTATTTGCAACGCTACCACCCGGACTATAAATATTTTTTGCATGTCGAACCAAATACCCCAACACTATCCCGGCGACTGTTTTGCTGATCTATTTGATTATTTTTATGTGTTCATCCACTGTTTCGCTGTGAGACGTTAGTTTCATTGCTTGTTTTTTGGCACAGATCTATGCCACTATCATTCAAACTGTGACTGTGACAACTCACTAATTAAGTGTTCAGAGTTATATTTTTAGCTGTTCGAGATATTAATTTATTTTGTACGAAACCGCGATCTGATATTTAAATTTAGCGAATTGTAGCGATGATAGCTGAGGGGTCAGCGCGGTTGGTTCGCATGCTGAAGGGCGTGGGTTCAACCCTCAACAATGAGCTTGAGCTGCCGGTGAAGGAAAACATCGTGAGGAAACCATCGTGAGGAAACCATATCTTGGTGGTAGGGTACTTTCTAGTACTCGGCTGGCTAGCCACCACGCTCAAGTTGAAAATCTGCCACCAAGTATCTAACAGTGTGTTCCGGCAGCCTCACTTGAGAGCCAGCTCACCGTAACACCTATCAAAGAACATGCATCAATCAAACCCGAACCCATAACTGAAAACTGCATCAAAATCGGACTAGAAGTTTCGGAGAAAAATGGCAACATGGATTTGCACAAAAAATTTTTGCTGCAGCGCCCCCTGGTGAGTTGTCACCGTAACATCTATCTAAAAACATGCATCAATCAAACTCGAACCCATAACTGAAAACTGCATCAAAATCGGACTACAAGTTTTGGAGAAAAATGGCAACATGGATTTGCACAAAAAATGCTTGCTGCAGCGCCCCCTGGTGAGTTGTCACCGTAACATCTATCTAAGAACATGCACCAATCAAACCCGAACCCATAACTGGAAACTGCATCTAAATCGGCCTAGTAGTTTTGGAGAAAAATGGCAACATGTATTTGCACAAACAAACATCCTGTCACCCCCACCCCAAACGCATATACCGTCTCCGTTCAGTCTCGTAGGTAAAAAAGCTGAAAACAAAGGTTTATCCGGGAACATTTTCCAGCATAGTCACCGTACAAGTTAGAGCAATATTTCTTATGCCACGCTTATCATTTATTACCTTCTTATCAGTAAGAATAAATGGTGGACATATTTGTTATAGCCGAATTATTATATAGACTTGCTGGAGATTAATTCTTGGGTGTTTCAGCGTTGCTAGGTTTATTTGGCAAAGGTACTTACTTGAAGACTTTAAGCCTAAGTGACGAAAAGAAAAAAAAAGAGTTGAATCAACCTGCATGATACAGGCTATGACATTAAAAAGGAGTTTCAGCGGGAATGCGGATAGGCAGCCCGTACACGTTCCGCGCGATCCGCGATCAATGATCGCGATCCAGACTGATCGTGTACGAAGCGGATTGACGGACTGATGCTCCGGATCGCATAATATCTAGAAATTTTGAAATCATGATCGCGGATCGCGGATCGGGGATCGTGATCATGATTGAACGTGTAAGGCGGCCCATAGAGTCGTGTCGCTTCATTGTATTTTTAACCCACTTAAAAAAGGAACAGGTTCTCAATTCAACTATATGTTTTTTTATGTTTGTTACGCGATAATTCCGCCAATTATAAATTGATTTTGATGATTCTTTTTTGCTTGGTAGATCATACTTCAGAGGTGATCCCATATAAATTTTATCGAAATCGATCGAGCGGCTTTTAAAAAATCAATAAAAATTGTACCGATTATATTTTCGTTTTACTCGGAAACCTCGCTGTTTCATTGGAGCAGTGCGTTTAGTTGGCCATGGAGTAGGTTTTTTAAATTGTAAATTTGTATATTATTTCCAAAACTAGTGTGCCGTTTGGGGTTGAAACTTTAGGTCCGTGGGGGCCGGCCGCTCTCGAACTGTATCGGGACCTGGCCAAACGTCTAGAGGAGGCTTCAGGTGACCAGAATACTGGTATCTACTTTGGTCAAAAGCTAAGCATTGCCATCCAGCGTGGCAATGTTGCCAGCATTCTGGCCACATAACCCTCCTCTGACGGTTTTTTAGACTAAGTTTTTTGTATACATTTTGTAAATAGTATAATTTAAGGTGTTTTTTCGAGTATATGTAGAGTGATTTATGCATGAAATAGTGGTGTTTTATTCATAAAGTACCGAATTAAAAGCGCGAGTGTGGGAAAGTGATATTTTGCTCGACTAGATAATGTGGTGAAACATGACTTTTTGTGTTGCTTCCAAAACTCCATCGAAGCTTATAGCAAAGTCACCACTACTTAACTAAAGCATGACTGGATTTGACTGACACGGACTGGGCTTGATCAAGACTGGACTTTGACTACGAGGCAACTTATTTAACTTATGAAACTTGAAAATATCAAAACACTTGACACTGGGAAAAATAATAAAATATATCATTTTCCCACACTCGCGCTTGTGATTCGACACTTTATGAATAAAACAGCACCTTTTTGTTTTATGGTTGACAGGCTACGTGTTTGACCATAGCTCACCTGATTTTAAGTGAAGGTGTGGTCGAAGATGGTAGAGCACACCTAGCCTGGAATGGAACTGGCTTTCAAGTGAGGCTGTCGGAACACGCCGTTACAGGTGCTTGGCAGCAGATTTTCAACTTGAGGGTGGTAGCTAGCTAAAGTACCCTACCACCATGCTATGGTTTCCTCACGATGTTTTCCTTCACCGGCAGCTCAAGCTCATTGTTTCGGTTTGAACCCACGCCCTTCGGCATGCGAATCTACCGCGCTAACCACTGAGCTATCATCGCTACAAACGCTTTATGCATAAACACTCGAAGAAACACTAGTTTTGGAATAAAAATACAACGGTGCGACACGACTCTTTCCGCGTTCCCGCCAAAACCAATCGTAGCTTAACGTTTCTAGCTCAATATCCCGTAGCATCTTATTGGACGTTAGTTACAGCGCCAAATTATCGGGTCACGGTAAGTCCATCCGTGATGTATGGCCCGCTTATTGCTTGCAGAATAGAGTGAACTCGTGTTTTATTACTTGTACCACCTCTATTTAGACAGCCCCGTTGGCTCATTGGTAGTAGGTATATCTGCCTTGAGAGCTGTAGGGCTGTAGGGCTGTAGGGCTGTAGGGCGTGGGTTCGATTCCCACTCAGGGCAAACATTTTGTGAATAAACAAATGTTTGTTCTGTGTCTGGGTGTTCTGTATGTATTATAAGTATGTATTTACAAAAAAAAAGTATGAAAGTATTCTATCAGTTATCTGACTCCCATAGCACAAGCTTTGCTTAGTTTGGGGTCAGATGGCGCTGTGTGTAATGTCCTGCGATATTTATTTTTATTTATGATACATATTTAAGTATTCTATCAGTTATCAGGTTCCCATAGTAGGTACAAGTTTTGCTTAGTTTGGGGCTGTGTGAAAATGTACTAGGACATTTATTTTTATTTTATAATTTACTAGCTGCGCCCCGCGGTGTTACCCGCTACATGTTTTCGGGATAAAAAATTGTCTATGTTCTAAATCAGGGTCTCAGCTACCTCCATGCCAAATTTCATCTAAATCCGTTCAGTAGTTTTTGTGTGAGAGAGTAACAAACATCCATCCATCCAAACTTTCACATTTAGAATATTAGTGGGATTTATATCTCGTGATTGCGGGCGATAATTTTCCACATACATTTTAAATAAAACCACAAAATAAATGTAAATAATGTGTAATAACTTTTTATTTTATTTCTTTTGTAATTAATTAAATCGTAACTAAGTATATACAAATCTTAAAACTAACAATAATAATTGAACACTAGAACTTATTAACAAAAAAAAAATACATTCACAATTTGTTTTATAAAAAGTATCTTCAGTATTGGTAGGTGTGCAAGAAATCTGAAAGTATGTCTATGACCTTAAGCTTCCTATACATGACATTATCGCATGCTTGAACTATCGAAAAATTAGACATTGACAAATGCACAAAGTACGACGCCAAAAATAAAGAAGGTCTGAGAAAAATGTAATATATATACCATTTGCAAAATGTTTGTCTATGGTTTGTAGGTGACCAACACCTGACACCTGTCGGCGGAAATAGCAATCTAAGAATAAATATCGCTATCATGTCATCTCACTTGTGCACTTGGTGCGAATACGTTAGTGTGAGCAGGATAACATGATATTGTATGCAGCGCGTGAAACATTTCGGTTTTCATCATTTTGCCATAGTATTATAGTGAAATCACAGCTACTGGCATTTATTTTGGTCTTTATTTGCGGTAAATCAGAATTGCTTGAATAAAACAGTTGATTAATAGCGTAAAATCAAATTTATGAATTTATGATTTTTGAATAAAACAGTAGATTTTGCTAATAATGTACTGTTTTATTCAAGCAATTGTGATTTACCGCAAATAAAGACCAAAATAAATGCCTGTAGCAGTGATTTCACTGTAAAATTATGCTCCATTTGTCCATAAATGGCAAAAATTTATTTGTATGGAAATCGAACCACAACAAAACATGCTAATATGAAAGAACTTACTTGACTCTTATGTTTGCTCTCAAGCTTTCCAAGTGAGTATTTTTTTAAATTATTGATTACATTCAACCCGTTTACATTTTTTAATTGTAACAATTTCCTTCACAATTTTGTATGACTTACAAAATTAAGAAAACACAATATAGTGTTCACAATAATGAATTTGCTATTATAGACATTTACTTACAAAATAATCTATATCTATTTTAAATACATTTAGCCTTTCATAATACATTTCAAATGAGTGGAATCGCAATTTTGCTATTTATGATTTTTGAGTAAAACAGTAGATTATGCTAATAATCCACTGTTTTATTAAAGCAATTGTGATTTGCCGCTAATAAAGTCCAAAATAAATGCCAGTAGCTGTGATTTCAGTGTAAAATTATGCTTAATTTGTCCATAAATGGCAAAAATTTGTCGTTTGTATGGAAATCGAACCACCTTAAGAGACGGTGTGGTCGAAGATGATAAAGCAGACCTAGCTTGGAATGGAACCGGCTCTCAAGTCTACCGGGACGCCGTTAAGTACATGGCGGTAAATTTTCAACTTGATGGTAGGGTGGTAGCTAGCCAGCCGAGTACTCGAAAGTACCTCTATGGTTTCCTCACAATTTATATCGGGTTTTTATAACCAATCCAACGATCGCTAATAAATATGATGCTATATCTTATTTGTTAAAATAAAATAATATTTCTTTCATTCATTTACCCGTTCTGTACATATCATTAAAGACCACACTAAGAATTATAAAACATACAAGTGATTTACTGTTTTTTTCAAGCAATTGTGATTTACCGCAAATAAAAACCAAAATAAATGCCAGTCGTTGTAATTTCACTGTAAAATTATGCTCCATTTGCCCATAAATGGCAAAAATTTACTTGTATGGAAATCGAACCACCTTAAGTTGACATTTCTAAAAGCTTACTAAAAATGTTACTGTCCTTGTCTAATAATGAAAAAAAAACAGCAACAGTTAAGATCTATGTCAAATAAAGCTTTCAAAATTGGTCTTATTGTGCTGAAAGATGGACTTGCCATAGATATTAAATAACTTTTTTTTTATAATATCACCCCATTGTGGGCCTAAAATTCAAATACGATTTATTTATACAACAAAGTACCTACTCAGATTCTGGAGCAAATTAAATTCTAAATTTAAATCACAATACAATTCTACCACAGGCTATACAACATACAATTCTACCATAGACAAAAAAACGAACGAATGTAATTTTTTTTGGTTCCGCTCGTCAATTGTGTAGTATCAATGATATTATTATAAGCAAATTGAGTTGGAATGAAATGTAGCTTAATATATATCTACAATTTTAATAACTTATAAAATGTCTTTTTTTAACAAATCCTTATAACTCTAAACAACATGACCAGCATACAATAAATTACTTACAATTACAAACATATTTACATCGATTATAAATTTTAGTTAATGGGACTAAATTAAACTTAGTCTTATTTTTTTAAATTTTATGGGGCTAATTTAAGCATAGATTAACTAAACAATGTTCATAAGTAAAGCCCATAGAACTTAACAAGCAAACAATCAGGATAGCAAATTTTCCAAAATAGGTAGTTCTCGATAAGTACGATTACCCACAATATAATTGACCTGTCAATTAATGATGTCACACTTAATCTTGATTTTGATATCTGGCTGACAAAAAAATTAAATCAGAAATTTATTTTTGTTTCCTGATCACGGGCTAGTGTTGGATCACAGCTCACCTGATTTAAAGTGGTGATGTTGTCTAAGATGGTAAAGACGTTATTTTAAAGACAGGCCTTGAATACGAACTGGTTCTCAAGTGAGGCTGCCGAAACACACTTTTAAGTGCACTTGGCAGCAGATTTACATCTCTGGTGTGGTCGCCATAGCCAGCCGAGTGCTAGTGAGTACTCTACTACCACGCTATGGTTTCTCCACGATGTTTTCTTTCACCGGCAACTCAAGCTCATTGTTGGAATTGAACACTCGCTATTGATCCAACAGCCCTGACCACTGAGCTGTCGTCGCGACATCTTAGTTTATTTTAGTCCTTTCAACTAAATACATGTATTACTATCGACTCTACTTATCGACTCTATTTATCGACGTTAAGGTTAAAATTTGTGTACGTTGGTCTTAAAGGGGTCTCGGAATTGACAGGTGATGGCGGGGTGGGAGGGATGTACGGGTAGCGGGGGTAGGTAGGGTAGGGGTAGGGGTACGAACTGGGCAGCAGCTGGGGATTGTGGAATGGGGGTATTAACGCTGGGGAAGGGTAGCCGTATGGCAGGCCTACAGAGGATGCCGCAGCTTGCAAGATAGAAGCAGCGAATGCTGGATCGCTGTAGACAGCTGCGTAGGGCCAAGCGACGGCAATGCGTTGACGCTTGTCTTTCATTCTTCGGTTTTGGAACCATACCTGTGGACAAGATAAAATAAAAAATTAAATACCCCCGTCAGGTGTATAGTAGGTATTCTATCAGTCAAGCCGTTTCATTTGATACTCATATTGAGGGAGTTATGACAAAATATGTAATCCGCCATTTTGTGGCGGCGGCCATCTTGTACCGATTTTCATCAAACATAGCTAAGTTAACACTCTTTTTTAGCAAATCTTTTTTTTAATAGAATGCATAATACATTATCATAAGATGTTTGAAAGTCAAATGGTTAGTTTTAAAATTATAATCGAAACGTTTCCGAACGAGTACCAGAGGCATCCGGCTTTAGGTTAAATCAAAGTATAATTATAAGAAATAAGCAGAATGAAATTTCAGCCCAGACGTGTCCCCGAAACACACAAATAAGCAATAAAACTTTTAAATTTACAACTGTCAAAAACGTCTGACATTTAGCATAAAGGAAAAAGAAATCGATAATTCAAACGAGCGGCATTCGGAACGTCATAAAAATCTAATAAACAACGCATTACGGCAACGCAAAGTTATCTGCAGAGGTGGTCAAATAAGAGAACTAAAAAATGTGCTTACATTTATTTATCTTTGATTGCGATAGTAGTGCCCTCATTGAAGTCTAAAAGTAATGCTGCGCCATAGCTGAGAGTCGCACAAATCGCTCATAAAAACATAAAACAATTTCATTGGAGCGTTTTTCACACGTTAATGCTAATTAATTGCATGTTTTCAACATAAATAAGTAGAAACTTTGACTCAACGTTATTACATTACAGCACGACGTGTAATGCAACACGAGCAACAATAAAACGCAACAAGCCACAATAAAATGAATTAAAGTAGAGATACAAGCTAGATCGGGGGATCTAGCTTGTATCTCTACGTCTACTTGTAGGTACCTATAATTATCTTCAGAATCCCATTTTGTCTATCTATACTATTATAAAGAGGAAAGATTTGATTGTTTGTTTGTATTGTATAGGCTCCGACACTAATGGACTGATCTTAATAATTCTTTCTTTATTAACAATTGATAATAGACAACACTTTATTTGAGACATAAAACATATATCAACATAATTAACAATACATGTAAAAATAAACAATAAACATAAAAAAAAATAAAAAATAAAAAACTAATAGTTGTGTAGTGGGTAGTATTAGAATGCTACGTGATGGACATAGGCTATAGTTTATTAAAAAAACAATCAGGGATTCACATGGAAAATTCAATAAAGTAACCCAAGCTGTGAAAAATTTGAAAAAACCTACTTAGCATGCGCAGCGAAAACTATTGACAATAGAATAAAGTGACGTTTTATAGAGCAAATTGACAGCTACATATAAGTCCGCAATATCATATGTCATTACAGTTGTCATGTACATCTACACTAATAATAAAGAGGAAAGATTTTGATTTTTTGTTTGTTTGTTTGTATTGAATAGGCTCCGAAACTATTGGACCGATTTCAAAAACTCTTTCACCGTTGGGAAGCTACACTATCCCCGGGTGACATAGGCTACTTTTTATCCCTGTATTCCTACGGGAACGGGAACTACGCGGGCGATACCGCGAGGCGTCCGCGAGTCATTAATAAGGAGACTTTTTTCGCCCAAACCGATAAAATGACTCTTGCTTCCGATATAATTAATCGTGACAAAGCCCGCATTAATAAAAAAATAATGTGTCAAAACCATGTATGTGTCTATGATTATAATATTTGCAAGTGACAGTTGATATTTTACATTCAAATGTGCAAAAAGGTATTTACCTAATTAAGGTATGTAGGTACTGTGTTCTCAGGTGAAATAATGAAAAATGTTACATTACATGTTACAACTTATGTTGCAACGTAATGTAAGCAAATCTTAGTCATTAAGACTGCATTATGGCCTCTGTCTTCGACAAAGTAAGAACAAACAAAGGGTTTCCCTCTAAAGCGCTTTAAAGCACGTTTAAAGCTTTGCTTTGTTCGCGAAAGCGGCGAATGACATGCTAATTGGCGGGAATTTGCCCGCGAAAATGGCGGACTTCCTTTTCACTGGGCATAGACAAAATAACGTGTTTTCATCTAATGTATTGTCTTATTTTTATTTTGTAGTTCATATTTTTACTGTCAAGTTTTAAATATATAATTAGGCTAATTTTAAAAGCTTAACCAACCAATTAAACATTTTGCTGTGTTTTTCATTGCGATATATTAGACCAGGACAATGTCAATAACAAAAAAAAACAAATATCACAAAAACCATACTATGTACGATCGAGAGTTTTCTTTTTACATTTTAACTACTTAAATAATTAAAATTGACGAAAATACACATCATATTTGATAAGCATTAAATAAAATATGGTAGTAAAACCTAACTCAAGCTTCTATGTAGGCACTCAATGACGCACTAATGAGCTTTTTCGCTTGAGCTTATCAGATATACAGTCACCGTTATAACCGAAAAAAGTTTTGAACAGAGCTCACCTTCAGTGACATTTTGAAGTGTGATAGGGAAAAGTTCTAGTTTTGATGATTAAAAAAAATTTTTTAGGTATAAAATCTGAGATATATGCGTAGATATAGCAAGGCATGTCAGTCGACAAAACTTGAAAGTCACGAATGTCAAGATTTAGAATTTTATTGATTCGTTACATCGCTTTACTGCGCAATAAACACTCATCACAATAAACAAACACCGAGATAAAAAAGCCGAAATTTTTACAACGCATCAAATGGTAGCCGACGGTTTAATTTAATAGTTTTTAATTGGTATAATCGCGCTGTAAAACAGATGCCGGACCATAGACAACCGATGAAGTGTTCCATTCACTCACTCACTAATGACAACCTTTTTTTCTTTTTTTTTTCTTTATGGCCAGCGTTTCGTTCTTTACAGCATTAGGGTTCATTAGCGTTCTACAGCTACTGAATAAATCGGTCGGTTTCTTTTATTAAATGCGCATCGACAAATTAGCGTGAATGTAAAATTCGAATGAAGCTATAAAAACACGTGTTTTTTTTTCTAGAGCCAGTTGGTTTTCTTTTTTTTTTATTAGAGGTGATAATTGAAATTATGAGACAGGTGACGTGCGAGAAGGAATTTAGATTGCGTACGACATAAGTGCCTCAATTTAATTCAATTACATCCATTAAGCTGGGAATTTTTATTTTTGTCTTATTCATTTGCGAACGAAAGCTTCCGCGAGACAGGTGAATATAAACACGTCCGAACGAGTCAAAACATTAGATAAAGCTAGCTGAATTCATTTTTTAAACTACTAAGTGGTTTTTAAATATCTTGTC
The DNA here is from genome assembly GCA_905404145.2 of Biston betularia. Lineage (NCBI taxonomy): Eukaryota > Metazoa > Arthropoda > Insecta > Lepidoptera > Geometridae > Biston > Biston betularia. The sequence goes on along the minus strand of FR989889.1, from coordinate 3,522,033 downwards.
AATTGGCGCGGGATAGTTTGGCTCTGCAAGTACCTACTGTCAAATAATTTAGCTACACTATAATGCAGTACTTATGCTTTCTAATATCCAAAGCCACGTTCACGCTCTATAAGTCTATGGTTACAGTTTTAGTAAATTTATGACGTTATCGCTACCCCCCATTTCCATTCTAAGGTTGCCTCAAAAAGATCGCTTTTAGCGATAAAGTCACCAGTTGTTACACCAGTAAATTAAAATTACAAGGCTTTTAACTGTTACTAGGTCACAGTTAGGTTCTACGAAATTACTGTGAATTTCTACATGGTGTAAAATAAAGTAACTTCCCGCCGTCTGTACGCTTAGATCTTTTAAACTATGCAACGGATTTTGGTGCGGTTTTTTAGTAGATAGAGTGATTCAAGAGGAAGGTTTATATGTATAATACATGCATATTATACTACAGAAAATATGAGAATTTTAATGACTCGTTTGTGTATATTGCAAACGCTGGCCAAACCTTATGAGATAAATCAAAATATTGTACCACGTTTGCATCTACAATTCTACATTGCGCCCGTGCGAAGCCGGGTCTGGTCGCTGGTTGTTACATAAGTTTGTAACCTTGTATCTGTCTAAGATCTTTTTAATGTTTCTATTCCGAAACAATAATCATGCAGCTATTATTTGTTTAACAATTTTCGCGTTCCACATAAGCCTTACCTATTTGTAATGATTGATACTAAATGATACATCAGTCTAAATTTCGGTCCGTACAAAAAACATCATATGTGCAAATGAATAGAAACTAATTTACACACCCACACACATACCTACACATAGCTCAGTGTAGCGATGATAGCTCAGTGGTTAGCGCGGTAGGTTCGCATGCCGAAGGGCGTGGGTTCAAACCCCATCAATGAGCTTGAGCTGCCGGTGAAGGAAAACATCGTGAGGAAACCATAGCATGGTGGTAGGGTACTTTCTAGTACTCAGCTGGCTAGCTACCACTCTCAAGTTGAAAATCTGCCGCCAAGCATCTAACGGTGTGTTCCGGCAGCCTCACTTGAGAGCCAGTTCCATTCCAGGCTAGGTGTGCTTTACCATCTTCGACCACACCTTCACTTAACATCAGGTGAGCTGTGGTCAAACAACTAGCCTGTCAACCATTAAAAAAAAACACACTTTACACTATTTTTTTTTTACTGTGGAGATGGGTGGCAGGAAATGCTTTAGTGCTTACTAATAATTTAATAATCTTTTACTTTGAAATACTCGTCAATGTCATAAAACAAGGCTCTAGCAGCCAAGATCTTAACTTGATTCTGAAGCACACGGTGGAAAGTGTATCCCGGACCTGGATATCCATGACCATTGAGTATAACTTTGAGTAGTAAAACACAGTATAGGGCATCGCTCTTTGGCGCTCACTACCCTGAGACTTTCAATGGTTAGCCTCAACAACCCTGTAATTTCGCTGCAATGGTCATGGACAGGTTTTATCTCTTACTACCAGGAGAGCGTTTCGTTCGTCTTATTTATTTTCAAAAAAGATCAGTCATACAAACACACATAGACTGAATAAAACTATGATATTTTCGCATTCTTACCAAAACTCTCTGTATTTGTTTTAATTTTTGGTGCGCACAATAAAGATATTTTCTATGCCACTGTAAAACTCTTAAAAATCACATACGGTAGTTTTCCCATAGAGAACAGCATAATAGATTTCACTGTTTCAACACATGAGTTCACACGTACAGGGCATGATTTCTGCGAATTAGCGGTCTCTATAACGTTTTTAGGAAATTATTGGCTAGCTAATTGACGCATCATACCTACTCGTGATTCGGAACGTTAACAATTTTTTTTTTTTTTTTTTTATTTATTTGCCCCATCGGGCAGGCTAAAGCTGTAAAGCCATACTGCCTTGTCTTAAGTGTTATTAACATTCATCAATGGAAATTTCTAAACAATGTCATACGTTATTTATATTAGGTACATTACATACATGCTATACTACACACATTATTACACTATATTTCACCAACAGTATTATTTATATAAGTATATAAATGTTTATACGTTGAGGTATTTATAAGCAACTCCTTGATGCAATGCGGGACCGATTCAGAGTTTTTAAATATTTCAAGTAGTCCGTCTATGAGCATAAGGCGCTGAATGCCAAACGACGGACAATCAAAAAAGATATGATCAAGAGATTCGACCTCTTGCGCTAAACAATATTTACAATGAGGAGAGTTAGACATCCTGAGGCGGAAAAGATGGTAATTTAATCGACAATGACCAAAACGCATACGGCAAATCATAGAATAGAACTTTCTGTTGAAAAAGAATTTATTTTTGCAAAACCAGGGTTTGGAGTTAATTTGAACATCAAGTGTAGCATACCAAGAACCTTTAATAAACACCTCTGTTTGATCATATGTATGCCTTCCCCATGCATGACATAAACGTTTCTTAAGCATGGAGCCAACGTCAGAGTAAGGTATCAATATACTGGCACCAATACCATGACTAGGAATAACATCTCCGAACTTGACAATAGCATTGGCCAGATAATCTACTTTTTCATTACTTTCCACACCTTTATGAGAGGGTACCCATGTAAAAACAACGTTTATGTTTGCCATTTTTAATTTCTCCCACAGCTGTTTAATATGATAGATTAGATAGTTAGTGTTTGCGCGCAGTTTATGATTCGCAAGATTTTCTAAAACACTCATACTATCACTAACTATGACCCAATTGGGGTAACCTCTGTTTTGATTTTGAATGTGTTTTAAAGCATACAGTATTGCAGCAGCTTCAGCCGTAAAAATGCTAGCTTGTTTATTAATTTTGTAACCAACCCCTATGTTCAAAGATGGTTCATATATAGCAAAAGAAACAGCGCTATCATTTTTGGATCCATCCGTGTAAACAAATTTGTGATCTGTCCACTCCGCCAACATAATATAAGCGTCTTCTTTACTAGATAAAGTTTTGTCAATAACTATATTCATTGTTGGAAATTTGCTAATGAAAGAACCTTCATAACAAGGAAGAACATCATCTGATTGAAAAATGTTTAATTTTTCAAGATAACTCTTAAACTCTTGTATTCCTTGAAGCATGTAAAATGGCTTGGATGCTGATATATATTGAACACTGGATAAGTTTGCTAAAAGATTATTCTTAGAGACGCTGAAGAGCTTTAGAAGAAATCTTTCTTTTAGGTACTGAAATCTGATACTGATAGGCGGTAGATTACATTCGATTTGCATTGCAACAATAGGAGTGCTCATGAACGCCCCTGTAATTAGTCGTAAACATTTGTTTTGGAATACATTTACTCTATTTACAAATTTAACATCGGCAGCGTAACAATAAAAACCATATTCGAAATGACTACGTACTAAAGATTTATACAGTATTAACAAAATTTTAGGATCTGCACCCCAATAGGTTCCAGATAAAGATTTTAAGACGTTAAAAGCTTTATTAGCTTTGTTAGTAATTTGTTTCACATAATTATTCCAGGACAAGTTGTGCGAGAATAATACACCCAAAAACTTTACTTCTTGAACAACATCAATAGATATATTATTGTAGTGTATATGGAATGTGCTAAGATGCCTTTTTCCAAATACAATAACTTTAGACTTTGAGGGATTAACATCGAGATCAAGATAAGAGTAGTAATTATATAACTTTGTTAACGCATCGTTAATAATGGTCTCTACTTGATAGATATTTTTCCCCGATGCGTAGACAACTAAGTCATCAGCGAACTGTAAATTTTTAACTTTTGTACCTAAAATCATATTCAGTCGTCGTATATACAGTACAAAAAGCAGGGGGGATAAAATTCCGCCCTGGCATACTCCTCTAGACGAACGTCTCGGACCATAGACATGACCGTTAAACTTGACATTGACAGATCTATTGCTCAAGAAGTTTCTAACCCATAATATAATTTTGCCAGGAATTCCAATCAACATCAGTTCATGACAGAGAATATCAATATTTACGTTGTTAAATGCACCAGAAATATCGAAAAAAACCGCCACTAAATGTTGATTAGCGACAATAGCATTATGAATATCAAGATTCAGCTGACAAATTGATTCCCGAGCTGAGCGATTTCTACGAAAACCGAATTGATTTGAGGGTAAAATACCATTTTGCTCGATGTAAAACTCCAACCGCTGTTTTAACAATTGTTCAAATATCTTGCCTACACAAGAAGTTAGCGCGATAGGACGATAGGAATCGGGGTCCAACTTTGCTTTGTTGGGTTTAAGAACAGGTACTAAACAGTCTATCTTCCAGTCTTGTGGAATTTCATTAGATTTCCAGAGTAAATTTAAGATCTCTAAGAATATTTCCAAGAATTTCCTATTTAGATTTTTAAAAAGTTTGTATGGCATACCATCGAGACCAAATGCTGTATCTCTTCTGCTAGAAATTGCTGATGATAATTCATTTAATGAGAAGGAACCAAGTAGATAGTTATTAGTAGAATTACTATTGAAACTTTCATTACAAACACTATTGACATTATTTGACACATAGTCTGGTGTAAAATTACTTAAAAACTGTGAAACCCAGTAATCATTTTCATAAGTATGAGCGCTATAAGTTTTGTTGAATTTGCGCATGTGTTTCCAAATTAAAGACATGGGTGTACATCTGTTAAATGTTTCACAAAGAGATATCCAACTATTTTGCCTCTCTATCCTTAAAGTGAGCTTTTTAATAGCTCGAATTTTTTTAAACTTCAAAAAATTTTCTTCTGTTGGATCATGTTTAAAATTCAAATATGCATTTTTAAAATTTGAAACTGCTTCAGAGCACTTGGAATTCCACCAAGGCAGTTGATGTTTGCGATGTTTCAAATGATGACACAACTGATTGTTATTTGCAGAGCTACTAGAAGCAGAGTGACTCGGAATGGAATTGGAAGCTGCTTTTTTTAAAATATTGCAAAAATTCAGATAAGAGACCAAAGGGTCAGAGCGGTTCGGCTTGAAGCCCTTCAACAAAGTATCTACATGGTCACCATACATTTTCCAATCCACACATCTGTAGTTGATGTGGACAGGCAAATGTTGACCATTACAACTGCCGATTAAATTGTTGCTATCATTCCCAAGCAATACTTTAATGATTACTGGAAGATGATAACTGGTACCAAGAGGAAAATCAAGAACTGACCATTCACATTGCAATGCTAAAGACAGTGAAGCGAAAGATAAATCTAGACCATTTGGACGCCAGGTTAGTGTCCCCAATGTTGTTGGTTGACCATCATTAAGAAGAACTAGATTGTTGTTATCAATGACTTCCAATATATCTCTTCCTCGAGGTGAATCATTGCCACAACCCCAAGAAGTATGATGAGCGTTAAAATCCCCAGCCAAAAGACATGGATGGGAAAGAGACTTTACCAAAGTATCAAGTTTGACTTTACAAAATACAGGATCTGAATTTTTGGGACAGTAAAAACTGCAAATATTGATATCTCTGTTATTCACTGTAATTTTAATGCAAATATTTTGTAAGGAATCATCAAAGTATGTGTTTATATTAGAATAAATAATGCTTTTGTGGATTATAATAGCCACACCATTGTGATTATTTCCACAATCATTACGTTCAATATTGTAATGTTTTATTGTGAAATTTTGATGACTTTTAAACCAAGTTTCAGATATTATTGCAATATGAATATTATGGGTGTAGAGGAAGTTAGTAAATATATGCTTATTACTGTTTAAACTTTGTGCATTCCATTGAATTATATTCAAGTGATCCATTATGTACCAGGTAGCTTAAGACTCAAAGTATTTTTGAGTGCCTCTTTAATAGACCCCGAATTGATGGGTACATCTTTATTGCTGATAATTTTTGTGATAGTTTCAATCAATATGTTAATAAATGTATCAGACTTCATCAAATTATTGACCTGAATATCTAGTGTCCGTGCAGACAGAGCTGGGAAAGCTTTAGCATCAAACAAGTCTGAATAGGAGGCTGTATGAGACTTTAACTTATTTTCTTCAGTTTTTTGTTTTTTAATAGGACATGACAATGAGATTGCTATATGATTCCCTTTGCAGTTTGCACATTTGGCGTTATTGGAGTCAACAGTGCAGCTTTTAAAATTGTGATTGCCTGAACACACTGAACATGTTTCTGCATTGCGACAAAATTTGGCAATGTGACCGAAGCGCATACATTTCAAACATTGTTTTATTGCAGGTGTGTACATGCGAACTTCATGGCGCCAAGAGTCCAAGTAGACATAGTCGGGTAAAGTGGTTGCTGCAAATGTAACAGCAACCGTTTGCGTGGGAACAAAACTTACACCATCATCACTTCTCACTTTACGCATGAATCTTCTTACTTGAATGACGTGCTTGGAGCTCCCTATCAAGGAGAAGATTTGTTTGTTTGACATATCCGTGGGCACAGACGAGAGAACGCCTGTAATCTCTGTGTCACGTGCAGGAATGGTTGCCCTGAGGCACAACTGATCTAGTAGCTTTTTATTCTTTAAGAACATGTTGGCGTTATTGGGAAGATCAAATGTTATACCCACTTTATATTTATTAATCGTTTTTAGGTGCATAACACCAGAGACGCCATGCTCCCGAAGTCCTTTAGAGAGACTCATGCGGTCACGATCGTTAAATATGACATTTTCAGTTGTATTTTGTAAAAATACAATGAATTCTGCTCGTTTTGATCCTTCTGGGTACTTACGTGAATACCCCGGTACCTTAAATATCTCATATTTGTTCTTTTGAGGTCTTGCCGAAACCGACGCTATTGAATCCGTGTCCGAAGACTCCTCAGAACGCGAAGTCGGAAGATCCGCCAGCAGGGAATCTTCCTTTCTTTTTCTTTTCTTGCGGGCCATCGCTTTTTCCAAGAAAATATGAAGAAAACCTCAATAAAATTGAAATTTATTTGATCACCAATTGAAAAACGCGCCTTTTCTTTTTCGTCGGAACGTTAACAAGTCTATTGACTATTGTCTATGGTTTTAATAACCGTTGGAAAAGAGGTCGACTATACAGGAAGATGGCAAATGTGTCTATAGCGCAAAGTCATAGAAGCCATCAATTCATGAAAGAGGATTAGGAAAACAATTACATGCTAGTATCAGCCAATCACAGAGACTATTTTTTGTTTATTATTGGCGTGAATGCGAAGGTCACGTGGTATATTATTATGTATCAATACCTATTATTTTTCCAAAACTTGCGTTTTTTCGAGTGGTTATTTATTAATAACAAATTGTGACGATTTAATAATGAAGTACAGAAAGCCGCGCGTGAATGTGAAAACGTGACATTTCGTGTTGCTTCCGAAACTCTATCGAAGCTTGTAGTATAGTCACCATTATTAGATACTTTACGAGGGCATGACCGGACTCGACCATGGCTAACTTTATAGCTTTGATTGTAACTTAGACTTATTTAAATTTAACTTTTTTCTACAATAACTGAAAACTGCATCAAAATCGGACTAGTAGTTTTGGAGAAAAATGGCAACATGGATTTGTACAAACAAACATCCTCTCACCTCAAACGCATATACCTACCGTCTCCGTTCCGTCGTTGCATAAAAACATTTATTTGTTTAGTTATATTTATTTATTTATTATTGGAAAATGCACAAAGTGCGACGCCAAAAACAAAGAAGAACTTCTTTTTCTTTGCTTTTAAAGACAGTAATATTTTTAAGGTGGTTCGATTTCCATACAAATAAATTTTTACCATTTATGGACAAATGGAGCATAGTTTTACAGTGAAATCACTGCTACTGGCATTTATTTTTGTCTTTATTTGCGGCAAATCACAGTTGCTTGTATAAAACAGTAGATTATTAGCATCTGAAAGACTGAAACTTTTGACCTGACAACGCCTTTAAAATTATTTATGTACCTAATGTTTAGAAAATATTTTTGTGGCATTTCCTGTCTGTCTGTTCCACATGACATTGGTAGATATAGAATTGAGGAGTATCTTTGCAAAAGTCATTTATCAAGAGTTGAAGTTGACTAGGTATACAAATAAATAAACACGGAGTTTTGGCGGGAACGCGGGAAGAGTCGTGTCGCTCCGTTGTATTTTTTTCCAAAACTAGTGTTTTGTCGAGTGTTTATGCATAAAAATGGTGGTGTTTTATTCATAAAGTGCCGAATTACAAGCGCGAGTGTGGGAAAATGATATAATGTAATGAGTTTTCGTGTTGCTTCCAAAACTCCATCGAAGCTTTGTAGTAAAGTTGCCACTACTTTACTAAAGCATGACTGGAATTAACTGACACGAACTGGACTTGACAAAGACGACTTTGACTAAAACTAGCTACGATGGCACTTATTTAACTTTTGAAACTTGAAAATATATAATTATTTGACACTGGCAAATGCTAAAACGCGACGCCAAAACCAAAGAAAAAAAAAATCTACACGAAAACTCAATCTTTATACTTACAATGGAAAACATTGAGTCACTAATATCTTGCGACAAACCTTCGTTGACATTTTCGCGCAACTTCAGCAAAACTAAATTAGGAAGTTCTTTATTTAGTCAAAGCGCCCATTTCCCACGAATTTACATGAAATCTGAAAGTTTCTTCATTCATGTCCACGCCCACGTTATGGCCGTAATGTGACGGCCTCATTGTCAATTATAATAGTACAGCTAAATCATTTTCGTCACATAGTGCCGAGGAAGAAATCTTTGAAGAAACAGCTTTTAGAGATTTAGCGAGAAGGCAGAACGCGAACGCCGATATAATACATTGTCTCATCATTTATCCGCTTTTACACGTATTAAACCACAATTCCTCTGTAGGAATTATTAACTAGGAGTTTAAAAAATATTTCATTCTATTCTACGCTAAATGTATTTGAACACACTGTTAGATACCCAACACTAGATGAGTTGTGGTCAAACATCTAGTCCTCATAAAAAAAATATGGAAATTCGCGTTATAGTGTTTTTTTTTAATAGCTGACAGGCTTGGTGTTTGACCACAGCTCACTTGATGTTAAGTGATGGTGTGGTCAATGATGGTAAAGCACACCTAGCCTGGAATGGAACTGGCTCTCAAGTGAGGCTGCCGGAACACACCGTTAGATGCTTGGCGGCAGATTTTCAACTTGAGGGTGGTAGCTAGCCAGCCGAGTACTAGAGAGTACTCTACCACCATGCTATGGTTTCTCACGATGTTTTCCTTCACTGGCAGCTCAAGCTCATTGTTGGGTTTGAACCCACGCCCTTCGGCATGCGAACCGACCGCGCTAACCACTGAGCTATCATCGCTACAAAAGTAATAGTGTGTCTATTATTTATAATTATATTTCTATTGTCTACCGTACATATAAATAAATAAATAAATAATTTAGGAATGGCAAATTTAAGAACGTGCTCAGAAACTTATTAGCAATGACTCGATTGTTCGGAGGAAGCTCCAAAAGCTATATTTTACACCGATATTTTTAAGATTTACATGACCTAATTTCACTTGGTCCATTATACTATCGGACAGCCAGCAGCTCTAAGAAGCGACACCGCTTCATGGTCGATATTCCAAAAATACTAACTAAACGGTTCGAATCTACCTTCACTGTACGAACCTCTAAACAATAGAGTTTGCTGGGTGTTCGCTGATAGATACAATCTGAATGTCTTCAAGTCGCGAGTAAATCGGTTTATTCCAGGTGAGCGTGCCCCACTGCAGACCAACATCAACATTACCATCAGCATCTTGGCTTAACATCAGGGTAAGTAGTCAAACGCAAGCCTATTTGCAATAAAAAAAATATGCTTCTGTAAATTTTCTACTCTGTATCCACTCAATTGACATACCACTTAAGTATATGACTAACAGCAGGCAAAAAGCTATGGACTTCGTTACGAAACATACGAGTATTTTACACTTTTATTTTTGATAGTGTGCCTAATCAAAGTCTGTCATAGAGAAAATGTTCTAACGAGTTCATTAGAGTTGAAAACAGGTTATGGGCCCATTTTTTTACAAATAGGCTTGCGTTTGACATTCATAGGTTAAGGTCTAGGTCCATCTAGGTGCAGTGGCAGCCTTAAGGGGGGGCAAGCAGGGCAACCGCCCGGGGTCTCGCGTCCTCGTAGAAAAAGTCTTTACCATATATGTACGACTGTACGTGTATCTCGCGCCTCCCACTTAACAAACCCCCCCTGAACGCACGGTTTCATTATTAGTGCAAGCATGTTACTGCCACTCGAGCACTCGAACTAATTTTTTAGTAAAACTGACTCAAAGAAAAAGGGCCTCACAATGATCTGTCGCCCCGGGCCCCGCAACAGCTAAGGCCGCCGCTGTCTAGGTGAAAAGAAAAGGATCCATGTTAGAAGCTTACCTTGATGGTGGATTCTGGCAGCTGAAGCTGAGCAGCCAGTTCGCATCTCCGTGGTCGAGACACGTAGTTTTCCTTCATGAATTCTTTCTCCAGTCGGGCTAACTGTTCCCGTGTGAAGGCTGTGCGATACCGTCTGGAAACCAAGTGTAATGTAAGGCTTTTGAGCAAATACTACGCACGAATATATAGCGACGATAACTCAGTGGTTGTGAGCTTAAAGCTGCTGGTGAAGGAAAACGTCGTGAAGAAATCAAAGCATGGTGGTAGGGTACTTTCTAGTACTCGGCTGGCTAGCTAACGCTCTAAAGTTTAAAATCTACCATTAAGAACCTAACTGAATGGTCCAGGAAATTCAGTTTAAAGCCAGCTAGGCATACCTATCCTGGAATGGAACCTTTCGTTTTGCTTCCAAAACTCTACATCGAAGCTTTTTATAAAGTCACTGGACTATTTCAAGACTTATTTGTGTGACTTTGACGGTGATTTAGACTAATTAATCATTGATTTTTCTTTATTGTTGATAAGCTAGGCGTTTGACCACAGCTCACCTGATGTTGAGTGACGGTGTAGTCAATGTTTTACATATAAATAGCTGCGCCTCGTGGTGTTACCCGCGACATTTTTTCAGGGTAAAAAGTAGTATGTGTCAATTCAGGGTTTCAGCTACCTTTATGCTAAATTTCATCAAAATCAGTCTAGCCGTTTGAGTGTGGAGAAGTAACAAACATACAAACACACTGACAAACTTATTTACTTTATAACATTAGTGTGATTTAGGTACTATAAATGCACCACAAAAAAAAAATGCCCTAATGCCTCCTGTATTCTACCTGCTTGTCCCTGGGCGACGCGCGACAGTGACCAATATACCAATACCACTCACTTTTTTTAATAAAAATAATACATAGGTAATTCATTTTTAAACTCTCACCTGATGTTTGGATCTGGAGCCGAATTTGCATTTGTCATTTGTTCTGATTGAGGGCTGAGCGATTCTGAGAACAAAAAAGAAACATTTTCGTAAAACGAATGCTTCTGTAACGGTTTTATTCTTAGGACCAGTGTTGGCGGGAAAACGGAAAAATCATGTCGCTGCATCATATTATTTTGCAAAACATTCGTGCTGTTTTGAGTGTTTAAACTTAAAAATAGCATTTTTTTTTCACCACAGTATTTATTTATTTATTTAGTTATATTACACAAAACAGGATACAGTCTCAATAATTAACAGAGGTGAACAGATTTTGGTTTCGATCCGAACTACATCCCTTACATATGTGTAAACAACAAGACAAGCAGTAGTTAAGAAGAATTAATAAAATAAAGTAATAAGATTGAAATAATTGGCCATAAAATGACCAAAAATGCAGTGAGGGGCAATTTCAAATAAATTTGCAAAATTCTAGCCGGTTAGGTACAAATGTCATACGCAGTAAACAATTTTTCTGACATTAGTTTTAAATGTACACAATTTCAAGTTGAAATAAGTACAGTACAGTATAAAACAAAGTCGCTTCCCGCCATATGTACACTTAAATCTATTAATCTACGCAACAGATTTTTATGCGGTTTCCGTTAATAAACAGAGTGATTCAAGAGGAAGGTTTGAATGTATTATACATACATCTTACAGCAGAGAAAATCTGAGAACTTCAAAGATTTGTAATGTCATTGTGTTTTTTTTTTTTATAGTAGTAGGCTTGCGTTTGACCGCCATCCCGCCTGATGTTAAGCGAAGATGCGGTCTATGGTGGAGCACGCTCGCCTAGAAGAAACCGATTCACTCGCGACTTGAAGATACGTGATGTCGTTAAAAACATGTTTTTGTGCGCTTACACTGCAAACGCTGGCTAAACCTTACGAGATATATCAAACTAATGTACTACGTTAGTATCTACGTACATTGCACCCATGCAAAGCCGGGGCGAGATGTGTATTTAATAGTAAAACATCTAATTTAATGTTGTTTCTAAAACTCGGTAGAATTTTCCAGAAAATTAGTCACTATTTTGAAATATTGACGTGACAAATATAGATTTTTTACTGATAACAGTCATATATGTAGTTACAAGTCAAAAATGACTTAAGTGGGTACTTTTCGTGACTGTGACTATGTATTAACTTGATTGTATCATGAGACACTTAAAAAATACATAGTATAGGATAGTCTACTTGACATTGGCAAAATGCATAAGCGCGATGCCAAAAATAAAAAGAAGAAATATTATCTGCATAGATTATGGACTTAACTTTACTAAAACGCTACTGTATCTTTTAAAAACCATAAAGGGTTGTGAGTACGCACTCAAACGCGTCTGGCCCTACAATAAGGACCATATTATCTAAATAGCCACTAGACATTCTATAAAAAGAAAGCCGACATTTTAAAACTAATTATTCTCTAAACTCAATTGAGTTGTAAAAAAAACCTGTGAGTTCGGGAACCAGAAGCTTAAGGTGCTAATTGCAAGCACCAAAACCCTACAAAAGGAGTACATTAACATAAAACAAACACAAATAACGTATTGTCTAATTAAATATTTTCCCATACTGGCCACAAAGAAACCGCTAAATGAAAAAAAATGTTTAAAAAAATAAATAAAAAACTTGCTCTCACCAACACCGCCTTTACAAATCTGATTAGTCGCTGAAGTGGTTCTAAATTTAAAAAGGGCGGCGAACTATGTTTGTTGACACTAGCTTTTTTAAAAAGAGAATATTGAACGCTCTCAAGCCAATTCCCATTGTCTATGGTCTTAATGGCGGCATGATTAAGACGTCTATTTCCGGTTAGAATTAAATTAGTGTGTCCATGTTGATTTGTGGTTAGGTACTTACTTTGCATGGTGAGTACAGCTCCGTGTCGATTATTTAAAACTCATGTCAAAACTGCAGTCTGTTTTAAATTTGTGTACCTACTTAGTCATAAAGGAATGAAGCAGCGTTGCGACATTTTCTAGCCATGTCGGGATTTTGGCACTTTTTGAGTGAAAAAAGCAGGATTTTTTCATCGAAGGCGGGACATAGTAAAAAAACGTATTTAATAATTAGAAGTTTTTAGCACGCACCGATTGCGTGACGTACCCCTCTCTCTCCCGCGCATCCTCAGCACGCTGGACGCACTGTCGAGCTATCCCCGAAAAGCAGCACTGAGCCTACCCCGCACGGGACATTTAAAAATCGGGACGTCCCGTTAAAATCGCGACGTCTGGCAACGCTGAATGAAAGTGACATTTCGCTTTGAATATCCCTTGAAGTTTTGTAAATTGATCCGTACCCAGCGGGCAAGGAACTATACCACAATTTTAAGAACTGTGTGTTATTTTGTAGAAATGTACACTAAGCCATATGCTACAAATAAATAAATGTTGAATCTTGAAAAACGACTCTAAAACGTTTTTAATGAGCGATACAAAAAAAAAAAAAAGAAAATTCGGTATGTAAAGAAAAAAAATACTTTGCTGATTCCAAAACCATTTCGAAATATTACATTCCTGTACATGATTTTTCCGTTTAAAACTCTTTAAACTATGAGACGGGGTTTATTTTAATAAAATACATAAAATAAATTTGACTTTGAATTAACTTCTAATGACGTCATGTCCTTGGCTGTATAAGGATTCTTTCAGTGCCTAAAAAAAGGTACATATTTTACGTATTCAGCCAATGTTATGACGTCATAACTATAAAAAGTTTGAAAATGTATTAGAATTAAACTACCGCATAGAAAGCCAAAATATTCAAATTAGTTTCATAAAATAAAGTTTACTATCAGTAAAAAATATAAAATAAATACAAAAAAAAAACTTTACATACCGAATTAACGGGGAATAAGATTCTGCCATTTGAACGTTTATAGGTTTGTATTTAAAGATATAAATATATTTGTTAATTGCTATTATTGTAATGTGGTTAGGTTATTTGAATTGAATTAGTATATCTCTTTGGAAAAATACCTACGCTATTTCTTTCGCGTGGAGTATCAAAGAGAAAAAGAAATTGGTGTTTATTCATAATAGGAACATAGTAGTTTGAACTAGTTATCACCAACCAAAAAAAAAAAAAAAAAGTTCGCAGTAACCACTAAAACCTCGTTATACGCAATTTATCGTTCTTTTAAGTGCTTCAGGCTGTAGTTTTTTTTAGAATATCGATGTGGCGTCAGCGCCACTTGACATGTTCCCATGCTGGGTGGCGTCAACACACTCAAATATCAATTTGCAACAGTCTAGCCGACAACTTCCTTAAAATAAAACAAGACAAAACGGTTTGTCTATGGTTACCAGCTGCGCTTTGGCGTGTGTCGGATATTAAAAAAAAAGGATTAAAAAGTTAGAAGCTTCCGTTTTGATTTTCGACGGAAGCAATGAGATGCTTATGACTGGCAACATGGAATTTGTTTTATTTTTTATCGGATAGAGATATGAAAGGTTACTGGAATCATGTTAATGTGTGTTCCTGAATTTTTAAATTTTCTGGTCAATTTCAAGGCACTTAAAGTTTGCTTGTTTTTTCAGACTGTCCCAGATAATAATAAAATTTGTATAGAGTGTATGTGGGTGTCTTATATTTTTGAAGCCCTTAGCCCTAGCCCTTAAGGCTATGTTCTATATGTTTAGCAGTAACTAAAAGTACGAAAAATCGAGAGAGATTTAAATGATTTACCTTTCGATGGAACATTAAAGTTTTAGTATTAAGAAACGAAATATATTTGAACAAAAACACTTTGCAAGGTAAACACAATTCTCATATATTTATCAGTAAAACTAAGAACGTTTTAAGTTATACATTACATTTTGTTTTTTCAAATGAATATTAACGTGGGAAGAAAATATAGGTGTAAAAACCAGTATTTTTTAATAAAGTGATAATACGTTTATGCGTATTAAAAACACATACTAAACACAAAATGTGTGTACATAATTATGTATTTTTTTAAATAAATTAATGTTATATATACTACTATGATACCACTTAATAATCATAAATAAATAAATACCACAATATATATATATATGACCACCAATACCATAATATATATATGTCACAATACGAAATAAAAAAAACATTTTTTTTTTAAATTGAAATGAAACTTTCAATTTTTTTAAGCCATTGGCGTTATCCATCTATTTTTTTAAAAAGGTAAGACATTTAAATAGATATGTAAATGCATTGATAGGATATAAAGAAAGCCGATGCACGGGCATAGTCGCAGGCAAAAGCGTTTATATAAATGTCGTGTCGTCGAAATGATTTCAAAACGTGTCCGTCGCACCGGCCTTTGTTTCAAAACTCATGTTAATTTCAAAAGCAAACGGAGCGGAAACAGTCATAATGGGATAAAGGCGGCAACAGAACTGCCCGGTGAAATAGAATAAATACTCTTTTAATTTTTTTCCTTTCTCGTCATCGACATTGCTTACCATCAAAGACTGATTGGGACGATGACCTTTTACTCTCACAATGTTATGCCGGTCAGCAATTCGTAAAGTATGGGTCGCGAGAAAATATTGAGCGGGCCATCAAGAATAACACCGACCTGGTAAATTAAACGTGTCGAATTAATTACGATTAAAAGTAATTAAAATTAAAGTTGCAAAAATAGCGCTCCTTGTTTATCTATCTATACTAATATAAAGAGGAAATATTTGATTGTTTCTTTGTTTGTATTGAATAGGCTCCGAAACTACTGGACCGATTTCAAAAACTCTTTCAACGTTGTGAAGCTACACTTTCTCCGAGTGACATATGCTACTTTTTATCCCTGTATTCCCACGGGAACGGGAACTACGCGGGTGAAACCGCGAGGCGTCTGCTAGTATATTATATAGAGTATTATAATTTTTATTGGGACTGTTTGTTCTTTTTTTAAATTTGGAAAAACAACTTCTTTTTTCATATTTAAGTACTTAATCGTGTCCTTTTTTGTTCATGACAACCAAGCAGTGAGCCCCGAATTTGGTAATTTTCATTTAGTGGGCCGCGATTAAGCAACTACTGCTCTAGGTGAACGTAGTTCTTCTTTTTTGTTTTTTTGGCGTCGCACTTTGTGCATTTACTAGTGTCAAGTATTTCGATGGTTTCAACAGTTTTCAGATAAATCAAATCACAGTCAAAGTCATACAAATCCAGCTAAGTTCAACAGTCAAACAGTCCTGTAATTTTGCTGGCTGCAGTACCTAACCTTCAAAACAGAACACTGTAAGCTTGGCGGCAGAATATCTGGTACTGCGGTAGTACCTACCTAGACGACTTCCTGCTAACGAGATCTATCACCAAGTAAAAAACTATATACCTACCTACTACTAGTATACATTTACTAAATTATTACAAATATATAAACAAACATACAATCGCTGCATGGTTTGTCTCAGTAGACACGAAGACCTTCGCTACGCTCAGTCAATTTATTAAGACGTTATGAAACGAAAACGTGTTTCGGCATTTAGCACTTACTTATGAACCGACATCAGAATCATTCGGCTAATGTACCTATATTCGGTTGAGAACTTGGTTTCTCGATAACATTTTAGGAATTTTGATTATTTGATCATTATGTGTGAAAGCTTGTAATATACCGAAAATGTAGGCTGAAAAAAATTCTACATGAGTTTTTTTAAAACACATCTGGCATTAAGCAATTCTAACTTTAGCGTATATAACTATTATTTTAAACGGACTCAAAAAATTATTTCTAGATATTAAGTAAAATCACGATTAAGTTTTTTATTAATAATAATTGTTGTCAAATTATTTAAGTCCGCATCATAACTGAAACGACTATTAAGCGGAAATATACTAAATATATACCTTGAATATTAAAAAAAAAAAAACAGTTTCCTGTTACTCCCGTCAAAAGCGTTCTCTCAGTTTTCATATTAATTTTATTTGTGTACTGTCAAAATCACCAAAACTGATATGCCTGGCCAATAAGCAAAAAAAGAGAAGCAACTATAAATCAATTCCCAATCAAATCGCACTAATAAAGCTGCATTCATATCAGGTGTGGCTACAACCGAGCCAGAAATAAATGGCCACAGCTTACCCTCGCAAACCAATCACAGCTTAATTAATAGTGGCTGCGCTCAATTTGCGATCCAAATAGCCCTTGTAATACGCACGGACCGATCTATACGTTAAATCGGCATTATCGAGAATTGCTGCTAGGCACGCGTCAGTAATTGTATTGTCGTGAATGGTCACCCTTAATACGTTTACGTTTGTCTATGGTACGATAATGCTGGCTGGCGAGAATGTGAAATTGTGATCGTTTCGCTGATTTGAAATTAGAACGTTAATGATTGTTTTTTGTTTTGTTTGTGCACGAGTTCTATTATTTTTTTGTATGGCGTATTTCTCCTTTAGTTATATGACTTACGCGGTATTTATACGAAAAAGTTTGTCTTAAAGCTTAAAAGCTTCCAATTAAAAAAATGATTGTAGGTAGATATACAGCATGTTTCTCTAGACGACGGACATATTTCATGACGTTATAATTTAGGTTTATATAGTACGAAAAAAAATAAAATAAAAAATATTTACGCCAGCATTAAAAAGATATTGGTGTTCAAATTTTGTCCCGGGACTACAAGACTTACGGTCACCAAAAACAGACGATCAGCTGGCGGCGCGACGCGCCTATCGTTCAAGTAGGCAAGTACAGCGGTCGTCGCCCGCCCGCCCCGCGCCGCGCGCTCGCTCGAGCAGACGCGATGTTTGTATGTACTTATCGGTTAGTTTAGTACAAGTGTAATACGTACCTTTCACCTAAATTTTCCTATTTTCCTTCATACTTCTAAGTGTAACGTCAAAAAGGAAAACTCAACGTCAAGTAGAGTTCATTGAACTTGTTGAGTTAGTACCGACCTAGCTTAGAACAGGCAAAAACATCTAATATCAGCTGTAGCTGTTTCTTGAGACAGTCCAATAGTTCGACTAAACGACGTACACGTATTCGTAATATGACCCGATAATCAAAATAATATCTCGTCTTCAGTAGGTAGGTATTCGCGCGGGATGTAATTTTGTCAAAGTACTCTTGTAGGTTCACTGGAGTCGGCTCGTTTTCCCTTCCTTGATAGGAAGTCGGCACTGTGAACTGTCTGAACATTCGAAGCCGTTGGAATCAGAGCCATCAGAGAATACGATGGGATATGCCTGTTCGGATATGTTTGCCGACGTCTATAGCACCTCTCACACTGTCATTGGCTAAAGCATACACACACACCATAATTATCCCAATACTCTTCGTTGGTGTATTGATAAAAGGCATCGTCACGATGAGCGATAAATAATAATCATCACTCGACGTGAGAGCGGCACGCGGAGCAGCGGCGGCGGGACGGTGCGACGTTCTTATCGCGCTGAACGCAGGTGGCGAACTGACTGCGTGACTTGTTGACCTTGTTGTTGACCCGAGAATCGCACGCACCCCCGCCCGAAACCCCTCAGACGCCGCCGCAGCCTTGCGCCTGCGCCGCGCGCCGTGTAGGCACAGATAGCTTACGCCCGGATTTGTTTATACCTACTAGCATTTGTTATGTGTCTGATTACATTAGTTTGTGGGACAATTTGGTCAAATTGTAAGGTATTGTTTTTATGACGTATTTGAGTCCAGTATCGCTTTCTGAACACCCCCTTGAAATATGTCCGTCGTCTAGAGAAACACCCTATATAGATATATAAGGCGATGTAAGAAAATAAATTATGTAAATTTATCGTATCTGGATTCTATAAACAACAGAGGTTTGACTAGAAATTTGGAACTCATTTAGATCAATATTGTTTGTCTGTGGTCCAAGCGTTATCTCAAAAGTACTAGGGGGAACGCGGGAAGAGTCGTGTCGCTTCATTGTATTTTTTTCCAAAACTAGTGTTTTGTCGAGTGTTTATGCATAAAAATGGTGGTGTTTTATTCATAAAGTGCCGAATTACAAGCGCGAGTGTGGGAAAATGATATAATGTGGTGAAACATGAGTTTTCGTGTTGCTTCCAAAACTCCATCGAAGCTTTATAGTAAAGTTGCCACTACTTTACTAAAGCATGACTGGCACGAACTGACACGAACTGGACTTGACTAAGACGACTTTGACGATAACCATAGTTAAGATACAGCAGAAATAACACTGAAGACGAGGCAGTATGGCTTTATAGCTTTAGCCTGCCCGAAAGGGCTAATTAACGAAAAAAAAAAAAAATCAAAAGTACTAGGTACTAAGTAATTCTTTTTAGATTTTACATTGCTCTACAAATCCAAAGAATTTATCACGTCTTTAACAACAATAGGCTAGGGAAGGGTATATTTGCGTGTAATTTAATGTTTTTTATTATCTTTATGTTTTTGTGAACTGAAACGATTTTTTTTGTGAAAGAAATGCTCTTGATGTTAAGAGACAACACTTGACTATGTTCATTGTATATACCTGGGAAAACTTAGAATCGAATTGAACTACAATTTGTAAGGTACAATTTGTAGCGACGTTAACTCAGTTTACACGACAAAAGTGTGTGCAAATCCCAAAGCTCGAGCTGCCGATGAAGGAAAACCATCGTGAGGTAAGTACTCGGCTGGCTAGCTACCACTTTCAAGTTAAAAATCTGCCGCCAACCACCTAACGGTGTGTTCCGGCGGCCTAACTTAAGAGCCATTTTCATTCCTGGCTAGGTGTGGTTTACCATCTTCGATCACACCGTCGCGTGTCGCTTAACATCAAAAGACTGATCAAACTCCTAGCTCATAAAAAAATACAAATAGGCTTCCGTTTAATCGACATCTTGCCTGATGCGAGATGCGGTCTACGATGGAGCACGCTCGCTTAGAAGAAACCGACTCTCTCGCGACTTGAAGGCACCCAGATTGTATCTATCAAGGAACACACAGTCGGGCAGCAAATTCTATTGTTTAGCGGTTCATACAATGATAGTAGATTCGAACCGTTAGTTCGAGTTTAGTTGACACTTACCTAAACGAAAGGAAATCTACCACCAGCTAGTTCTTATATTACCTACTTATTAGTTAGTAGTTAGGTTTTTTTTTAAATATAAAAGTATTGAGACGAACGATGCGCTCTCCTGATGGTAAGAGATAACGCATGCCCATTGCAGCAATGCACAGAACTTTGAGTACCTACCAAATCAAAGTCCGGGGCGTCGCGTCGCTGCTTTGGCGCTCATTACTTTGAGACTTTCGATGGTTAGTCTCAACTGTCCAGTAATATCGCTAGCTGCAGTACCTACCCTTCAAACCAGAACACAGTAATGTTTGCACACTACTGCTTGGCGGCAGAACAAACAGGCTACTCTGGTACTGCGGTGGTACCTACCTAGACGACTTCCTGCAAAGGAAATCTACCACCAAGTGAAATATAATAATTATAACAATAATCACTGAATATAACATTGCAGCTGTGCCATTATTTTGACATGCAAACAGAAACATTTGAACCCTTTGCCATACAAGATTAATCATATTTTATTCATGAAAGAAAGACATCAAAGTATCCTCAAAGGAATTAAAACAATTTACAGCTACCGTTTGCTGACCAATTATCCAATATACAGACAATTATACGATGTCATCCCTCGGCACGCTCCCCTATACAATTTTCATGATAAAATCCGTATCTAGTAGTCGGCAACAATGTAATGAAGATAAATATCTCAGTGGGGAGTTGCAGCCAATAAAAACAAAATCAGTTTAAGCTCATTGACAAGACATATTACATTCTCGACCCCACGGCGTTCGATTCGAAAAAAAAAGCTGTCAATTTGTGGCGGGAACTTGATTTCCGAACGCGGTTTTACTTTTTCTTTTCGAAACCATAGACAATTGGATGCGGTCGATTTAACTTTGTGGAGGCGACAGCTGCGTTCATCAATTAATTTGCGCGTTAATTAGCGCGTTTCGTCGATTTATTGCCTATTTACATTATGTTAGATGCCAATTTAATGTGTTAATTGATTAAGACATTTTGTCAAAGTCTGTTTTATAGTGTAACTGGCAGCCTCGACGCATGATGGCTTATTTATTTGTGTTTATGAGATATTGCCAAAACGCCCTTGGCCATAATTAAGTAGATACCTACATAATTATTTATCAAAAATACCTATTTTACTTAGGTTTTATAAAAAAAGATGTAAAGACAAAGGCATAATTATAAGCAGTTTTTTTAAAATTTAAAATGTATATAATGAGACGAACGAGACGCTCTCCCGATGGTAAGAGATAACGCCTGTCCAATGTCCATGACCATTGCAGCGATACACAGAACTTTGAGTAACAAAACAAAGTCCAGGCATCGCTGCTCTGGCACTCATTAGGTACCTACCTACTTTGAGACTTTCGATGGTTAGTCTCAACAGCCCAGTAATTTCGCTAGCTTACTTTTTTTTATATCATTGTCATAACTTTGATTTTCGTTTCTTTTAATCGGCATGTATTTAGAGGGAACACAGAATAATAACGTCGACTATTTTCCAATACTTGTTTTTCCATGTGTTTGTATGAAAATAGTTTTTATTCACAAAATGCCTAATTACCTGCACATGTGTAGGAAAGTGTTAAGTAGGTTTATGCGTGGCGAAACATGACTTTTCGTGTTCATCTAAATGGTGGGTGGGTCACCTATAAGGACCATGGGAGGCCACTGTAACGAATAAACAGCTTTCCTTAGTTTATTTACTGGATAAATTACAGAAACAAATTATTAATTACTACTTTGTTTTATTACCGAGGTAGGTACCTACAACTGAAATGAGAACCTCCTACCTTTTTAAAGTTGGTTAAAAAAGCTAACTACAGAAATAAAAAAAAAATACAATGATGTGGGAATTTAAATTTGTAATGATTTTAAATACTTAGGTATGTACCTATCTTTAGCCGAGTTTATTTATTTTTAGTAGGTTGGCACCTAAATAGATAAGTAGGTAGGTACCAAGAAACATAATATTTTTAACGTTAATAACTTTACTGTTGGAGTTTTGGCGGGAACGCGGGAAGAGTCGTGTCGCTCCGTTGTATTTTTTTCCAAAACTAGTGTTTTGTCGCGTGTTTATGCATAAAATGGTGGTGTTTTATTCATAAAGTGCCGAATTACAAGCGCGAGTGTAGGAAAATGATGTAATGTGGTGAAACATGACTTTTCGTGTTGCTTCCAAAACTCCATATCAAAGCTTTATAGTAAAGTCGCCACTACTTTACTAAAGCATGACTGGACTTGACTGACATGGACTGGACTTTGATTATAACTAGCTACGAGGACACTTATTTAACTTATGAAACTTGAAAATATATAAATACTTGACACTGGCAAATGCTAAAACGCGACGCCAAAACCAAAGAAAAAAAAACTTTGCTATTAATAAATAATTATTTATTTTAAAATGAACAGTAGGTACATTAATAGACATAAGATTTGTGCCTAATATCTATTGGTTTTATGATTTCACATAATAAAATCATTAGCAGAATAATAATTACAAAGTTATAAAACAAATACATCTTACCGTAATTACATCAAAAGGGCCGCCTAACAGTACTGACAACATTATAAACAAAAAAAAAACTATTGAAATTGGCAGGTAATGTCGAACAAACACGCTTTTAACTAGTTATAAAAACATTTTCAACCAAATTTGAGTCTTAAACGGTTGATATAAGACTATAACACACTGTTATAGGTTATAAAATCAAGTTTGTAAAATCTTAAAAGCAATTATAACCTTTTTACAACAACTTTGAGTTGTGCCGATCTTTTGTTGGTGGTCCATAAAATGTGAATATCGTTTAGTACCGTAAGTGATTCCTTTGTCGGTTCTAAGCTAAATATTTTTATTGCTTGTTTCTTAAGTTCTAGTACCGTTATGTAGGCAAAGTTTTTTTGCGGACAATTTTTGTGACCGTTCTGCGCATTGTCTTTGATCTAAGTAGGTAGTATCTGACGTCCGTACATTTTCTGAGGTATGGGTTAAAAAAAAAAGAGATAACAGTTAGTAATAAATATCAATAAAATCTGTTGCTATAAGCACCTGACGGTGTTTTTTGATAGCCTCACTTGAAAGCCAGTTCTACTCCAGGTTAGATCTGCTTTACCATCTTGGACCACACCGTTAATTAACATCTGGTGAGCTGTGGTCAAAAGGTTATCAAACAAACAAAAAATAGTTTTTACATCAATGAATATTTATAAAATTATGTTTGTAAGTAGGTATCTACGCATAGGTAGGTAAACACTTACATTTTCTTTCATTATTTTTGGTATCGAAATTTGTGCTAAGTCTTACGACATTTTCAATAAATGTATTTAGATGACACGTCATTAAATACATTTATTGAAAATGTCGTTGTCATTAAATACATTTACCTATTGAAAATGTCGATTTTGACTCAGGATCTCAAACGTTGTTTAAAGTTAACCAATGCTTACAATTCTCTTTCAACTTCTTGGCGCCGTTAGGTAAATGTCACACGTACTTATGGAATTAAGTACCTACCTATGTCAAATGTCAAAAGTAGGCATATAAAAAAATTCTCATATCGATTGAGAAGCCAAGAACCCTTAGCTACCGACACTAAACAAGTGATTCATTAGTATCTACTTATTAGTTAGTTTAAAGTTACTTTTAACGAAAACTTAGGTACCTACACATGTAATTACAAACAAAAGAAAAACACCTACCTTTACTCTTTGGCGATGTAGGCGGCGTAATCGGGATGCCCTCACCATAATGCGATTTCGATATTAAATCAACTGACAGCGGCTCCCGAATCGATTTATCGAATGCATAATTTCTAAACATCGCGATAAAAAGAAAAAAAAACGACTATCAAAAAGGATGGAACGAAAATTAAAAAATAAGAAAGCACTGGCTGAATGAAAAAATAAAAATGTTAAAAGGAATGTACTGTAGGCCGTTGGCGCGCGCCGATAAAGTAAACTGTCAGTGTCACTGATGACAGTTTGTTTTCGTTGCACCGCGACGCCCGCCTACTAAAAATCCATAATGTGCTAGCCAGTAACGGGGCCCTGTTTGGTACCCCCACCAATCAGGGCGGAGCCAATTATGCGCCATCTCTTTCGCTCAGGAGCTTTCATGTTATGAGCTTATTTTACCCTCTAATGACTTTAAGGCCGTGACACACTGGGTGGTAGTAAAAAGGTTTTCTGTAGGTACCTATGCGCCAAAGCAGTGATGCTCCGGACTTTGTTTCGTCACTCAAAGTTCTGTGTATCGCAATGGTCTTGGACAGGCGTTATCTCTTACCATCAGGAGAGCATCTCGTTAGTCTCATTACTTTTTACATTAAAAAAAAACTGGATTTCAAATGCTAAATGTGAGAATCATTTTTGTATTTTAATTTTAATTAAAGAGAGCGAGAGACAGTATTCTTTAAATAATTAAAATAAGTTTTGACTATAATAATATGGGGTTTTAGATAGGAATGGATAGCTTTATCACTACCGTACCTACGAATAGAAAAGTTAAGCTTTTATAAATCAAATGGTTTTGATCTTCTGTTAATACTGGTTAAAGTATTTTTTAAAAACACCGTTAAAATAAAATAGGTACCTGAAGTTTCATCAATATCTGTTTCGGTTTCAATTTTTTCCTAAGGTAATCGAACCAATAATTTCTATCCTTTGACAAATTGTTAACAATAGGTATTTATTACTAGCGATCTACCTACTTACCTATACTAAAACTTTATAAGAATGTGTATCTATGTAGTTACCTAACTTAGTAAAAAACCATCGAAAGTCTCAAAGTAATGAGCACCAAAGCAGTGATGCCCTGGACTTTGATTTGTTACTTAAAATTCTGTGTATCGCTGCAATGGTCATGGACATACGTTATCTCTTACCATCAGGAGAGCGTCTCGTTAGTCTCATTAATTTTTATTAAAAAAAAAGAATATGCTATGCGAAATAAACCTATGCCAAATGAATATGCGAGTAAAAATTAAAATAGCCGCAAGCGACGAAGACTTTCAAACTACGAAACGAGTTTCCCAGTGTGCCGCCGGCCCAATGTTTTAATCATGCCTCCTCATCTCATTTTAATACAGCCCCCGGAGCATTGGATATCATGGACCGTTATTACTTCGGCTGCGAACTGTTAATAACGATATATACCTACCTAATAAACTTATAAAGCAGTTAGCATATTGTTTGTCTATATAGATATGAGTAGGTATGTATTATAGTAACATTTAGAATATCCTACAAGTAGGTATTATAAACTCTAAAGTTTGTAAGAATGTACTTTGGACGGACGGATTTGGTATGGAGGTAGCTGAGACCCTAGATTAACAGTAGGAATTACATCACAGTAAGTACAACGTTTTTATATTGGCAATATTTTTTCATATTGACATACCTTATTTTGACATGTAATCAGTGTTTTAAACCCCATTTAATGACATCTTTAAAATTTTGAAGTGACTTGTTATGTAACATTGGTGTTATCAATAAAGTATTTGTATTTGTAAATTTGTATTTGTATTTGTAACACATAGGCTACTTTTTTTTTCTTTGGTTTAGGCGTCGCGTTTTGAGCATTTGCCAGTGTCAAGTATTCTATATTTTCAAGTTTCAAATAAGTGTCCTCGTAGCTATAGTTATAGTCAAAGTCCAGTCTTAGTCAACTACAGTCCATGTCAGTCAAGTCCAGTCATGCTTTAGTAAAGTGGTGGTGACTTTACTATAAAGCTTCGATGGTGTTTTGGAAGCAACACAAAAAGTCATGTTTCACCATATTATATCATTTTCCCACACTCGCGCGTGTGATTCGACACTTTATGAATAAAACACAACCATTTTTATGCAAAAACGCGCGAAAAAACATTAGTTTTGGAAAAAAATACAACGGGGTGACACGACTCTTTCCGCGTTCCCGCCAAAACTCCTAGGTTACTTTTTATTCCGAAAACATGTAGGTACCTACCTAAGTACCAAGCAGGTATCTACAGCATCGGAAAATTATACTAAGGAGGTTGTTTGAAAATGTTTAGTGGGTGTTTGGATTTCCTTAGTAAGAGAGAACTTTTTTCTAAAGCAGTGTTTTTAGCGGCGACAAATGTAAATAGGAAACTGTTTTTTGTTCTTCTAAAAACCAAAGATAAATTGGTTTGGGCTTAGAAAGATACATTGCAATAATCAGATACCTACTTAGGTTATGTGTTTATGGCAACGGTTCATCTGATGTTACATTTGAAAAGTGTATGAAAGTTATTACATAGATATCGACCTACTTGTTTATACCTATTTGACAGCCCCGTTGGCTCATCGATAGTATATCTGCCTTGAGAGCTGTAGGGCGTGGGTTCGATTCCCACTCAGGGCAAACATTTTGTGAATAAACAAATGTTTGTTCTGTGTCTGGATGTTCTGTATGTATTATAAGTATGTATTTACAACAAAAAAAAGTATTTATGTATTCTATCAGTTATTTGACTTCCATCACACAAGCTCTGCTTAGTTTGGGGCCAGATAGCGCTGTGTGTATAGTCCTACGATATTTATTTATTTATTATTTATAGGTATTCTATTTAACACCTACATTGTAATGTTGGTATTCAATTTAGTTTATTGACAATGGACAAAACTTTATTTGCGACATAAAGTTCCAATTATCATCATTATAATATAGGTAGGTACCTACAAACACAAACAAATTATAAACATGAATAACATTTTTAAGGAAAACAAAAGAAATCATTTTTTATTTTTTATTTGATTTGGGTATCCGACTGAAGGAGAAAGGGCGGGATCCCCATTGTAGTCTGGCTAGTTCCTAGCCCAATGGATCTCTCTGGCGATTCAGCGGGGAAAACGCGGCCAGTGTTTGATATTCAGCAAGAAAAAGCTAGCCATTTTGGTATTACACAAATAAATTTGATTGATAGCTTTGTAGGTATTAATTTATATGTAACTATCTAGTATGAAGGTACCTACTAAGAATATAAAATTGTATTTTTAAATATTGTATACATATCTACCCATGTTATAAGTATCGTATAGTAAAGTAGTGAGTGTTGTATAAATAATTATGTATGTAGAGTTATAATTTAAATGAATACCAGTAACTAAAGATTTTTTATTGAGAAATCGTTTGAAGAGCAAAATTTGCAAGGGTCATGCTGCCAGAGAAAACAGAAACAAATTTAAAGCGATTTCCTCTCATTCTTTTCATGTTTAAAATTCAAATTTGACGTGACTTCCCCGAATCATTACGTGTCCAATAAAAATGTGGAAGCTGTAAACGAAAAACAAAACCGAAGGACGAATATAACTAAAGAGAAATTCCTGTAGTTATTGACAATGTGGCTTACAATAACCACATTGTGTGAAAGCCAAAAAAAAAAGAATAACCACTCTTTAATTGAGCAAAACAATAACCTTGTGTGCCAACAACTTTATAAAAGAAAACAGAACTGTTGAAAAAAGCTTTGTCTATGGAAAGGCTTTTGGCGGTAAAAATGACAGACATCACGCTGCGACAAGATGGCGGATTTATTGACTTTATTGTATTCTCTTTTATTTATCGGAAACAGTGGCTATTGAAGCTCAGTGCTACTGTATTGATAATTTGTCAAAATTAAAGCGTTAAGTAATTTCTATACAAAATAAGTGTAGACATGAGATAAGAGAAGGTATTTTATTTTTACAAGAAGTAGGCACCTACTTTTTTTTTTTTTTTTTCCTTTGGTTTTGGCGTCGCGTTTTAGCATTTGCCAGTGTCAAGTAATTATATATTTTCAAGTTTCAAAAGTTAAATAAGTGCCATCGTAGCTAGTTTTAGTCAAAGTCGTCTTTGTCAAGTCCAGTTCGTGTCAGTTAATTCCAGTCATGCTTTAGTAAAGTAGTGGCAACTTTACTACAAAGCTTCGATGGAGTTTTGGAAGCAACACGAAAACTCATGTTTCACCACATTATATCATTTTCCCACACTCGCGCTTGTAATTCGGCACTTTATGAATAAAACACCACCATTTTTATGCATAAACACTCGACAAAACACTAGTTTTGGAAAAAAATACAACGGAGCGACACGACTCTTCCCGCGTTCCCGCCAAAACTCCAGGCACCTACTTAGTCAAACGTTGGAAAATATTTTTTTTTTTCATGAAACTATGAAAAAAAAACTAAATAGGACCTTATTTTACATAGGCATGCCCTTATTCAATAAAAATTAAAAATATTATAGAATTAATTAAAAATAATGCATTTTTCTGTGATTCTGGCATTGCATTTGTACATTTTGCTGGTTATAGGTACCTACCTACCTAGATACTTACAATTTTAAATATTTCATAAAAAATCAAGTAGGTAAAATAAGGTCAAACAAAAGAAGTCAAGATCAAGTCCGATTATGCCTTAGCTAAAGAAGCGACTTTTTTCAGTTACAACTGATACCTATCTTTAGGTACCTACTTATGGGTACAATTAAATATGTAGGTGGATACTTACTTTGTGATTAAAACATGACTAACTAGGTACATATTTAAAATATTAATACCTACCTAAAAAAAGAATAAGTTTTTGATAATCATACAATAGACATAATTAGTCTAAACAGCCCAGTATTTTTGCTGTAGCTGCAGTAGGTACCCTTCAAACCGGAACACAGTAATGTTTATACACTACTGCTTGCCGGCAAAATATCTGGTACTGCGGTGGTACCTACCTAGACGACCTCCTGCTAAGGAAATCTACCGCCAAGTACAGAACACCCAGAAACAACAACAACTTTGATTTTCAACTACTGGGCCTCACCGGAAGACCAACGCTGGTGATACTTAGTAGGTATGACCAGTATTATGCTGAGGTGAGCCCTTATTTTGTAACTGTTTGTCTCTGTTTGTGTTTTGTTTCTTTAAGTTACAAAATAAAATACTTTTCTTTCTTTCTTTCAAACAGAACGAATATTTACGCTCGTCACCCAAATATCCTGAGTGGGAATTGAACTCGCATCCAACAGCTTTTGAAGCAATCAAACTGAGTGATTGACTGAGCCAGTGTAACAGTAAAATTGTTAGTTTGTAAATATTACACACTTAGAAATAAACATAAACTTTCTTGTCGAACTCGATTGAAATCACAAACCCGTCGGGAGAGGGACAACATTTAGCAACAACATCTATAAGGTGCACATTAAAATTCAATTGTTTATTTAGCCTTCAACAAACTTTACCGCTATGCAATAATTTTGGGATAAAATCTGTGTTTTTGTATTTTATTGTTGCTGGAAGAGAGTCCAAAGTACCCGCAGCCGACAAGCGCGCATGAAAACAGAAACAAAAGAAAGATTTTCACTTTATTTTTTGTGTGTTAAAGAAATAAATAAATATAAACTTACATATACCTACTCATCTACCATTGTACCTATTACAAGTAGCTATGTATTCACTATAAAAACTAACATATTTATTAACTCTTATTGATATGTTTTATTTAGAAGGTAAATATGTCAAAATAAAATGTTATGTTATATTTAACCTAGATAACTATCTACCTATTACATATATAATGTAGTTTGTAGCAATGATAGCTCAGTGGTTAGCGCGGTAGGTTCGCATGCCGAAGGGCGTGGGTTCAAACCCCAACAATGAGCTTGAGCTGCCGGTGAAGGAAAACATCGTGAGGAAACCATAGCATGGTGGTAGGGTACTTTCTAGTACTCGGCTGGCTAGCTACCACCCTCAAGTTGAAAATCTGCCGCCAAGCATCTAACGGTGTGTTCCGGCAGCCTCACTTGAGAGCCAGTTCCATTCCAGGCTAGGTGTGCTTTACCATCTTCGACCACACCTTCACTTAACATCAGGTGAGCTGTGGTCAAACACCTGCCCTGTCAACCATTAAAAAAAAAAAAAAAAAAAATAAGTATATGATGTGTACTATTTACGTCAGAAAAATTAATACAGCACAATCTAGTGCCACATGTGGCGACCTTATTGCTGAAAGCGATCTCTTCCAGGCAACCATACCTTGTTATATGAATTAAATATTGTATGGTTAGTTCGGGGCTATACCTACCTAGTATAGCTGGTGCTGCGTAAAATAATTAGGTAAGTGTTCTCATAGAAAAATAAAGGAATACTTATTTTACAAAAATCCAAATTAAAATATGTATTAAATAGGTATTAAGCGTCTTAAAAGCATTAAGAGTAGAAATTATAAAATTTCAGGCTTTTAAAAAAGTTTATAAAGCATTTTGTATGTAGGTATCTAATACTTACATTTAAGATTGTAAGTAGGTAGATAGATATAGGTAAAAAACGTGAAGATTGCCAATTAGAGGTCTAATAATTTAAAAAAAACCTGAGCAATCAAAATCTGTATCGAATTATCAAATTGTACATTGTCATAGGTAGGTAGGTATGTGTTTTACACCTATGTACCTACCTAAATATTTAGAATTTTTTTTATTTGTTTAGGTCAATACAATACATGTATCTATCACAAATAAGTATTATATCCATTATTTTGACTGACATGCAGCATGCCAGTTGCATTTTGGTTGTTTAAATGTCAAATTATTTTATTTCATTTTTTAATAGAAACTTCATAAACCCTCACCCTATAAAAACAATTGGTGCATGCTTGTTTTACATTATAAAAAAATTATGAATTTAGTGTAGGTTGGTACCTACCCACCTAATAGATACGCAATGCAATTCTTAATGCAATCAAGTCTGTTTTTTAGGAATAGATAAAAAATAAAAAAGAGAAAAGAATAATAAGAATTTAGGTACGAAAAAATGCTTTTTATAATAATTATGATGACTTTTACGTAAAAAAAAACATCGACTTACCATGCGGCCTATCGTCTACTCCATCACTATCCACTTCACTCCTTACACTTCCAGGGCTGGCCCGTTTCAATTCCTCTTGCACAGGTTCATTATATCCTCTCTTATCATAAGACATAAAAAACGGAAAATTCGAAACCCTATTCTGTTGAAAATAATAACCCATTTTCCCATCCCTAACTTTCACTTCCTCGTCTTCAGAATGCTCGTTAAAATCTTGCGATATATTATTTTCAATATCGATTTCCGGCGATCTTCGATCATTCAAACCGACAATAGATTCGATAGAAAAATTCTTCGGCTGAATTTTCGTTTGCATCGTCATTTTGTCCGTAGAATCCATTTTCAAAAAAAATATTAATGTCACTTCACGAAACGTCACACGCGCGCGCTTTTTTTCTATTTGGAACGTTCGGCTGTCAGATTCAAACTGAGTTTTCGTCGTGATTTCGAACGGTGTAGAGTGACCACGCCTCTCGCTTGAAAGGAGGTGGGTCTTCTTTGTTTTGTGGACGCAACGTATTTTCAACTATATTTCATGGTCCATAAGGCTTAATACTAGCATAACTCAGAACAAGGTTCTATTCCCGTTTCAACTAACAAATGAAATTGGAGTTTAACACTTTAAGAATAAAGTTTATTATTACTTTGATAGACAAATGCATGTATTAGTAATTTGGTTATGATAGAATGTCCTTATAGATAGATAAACACGTCGTAATGAATTCGCTCTTTATCTTTTATTATAAAAGGCTTCGCTTGATGTGCGAGTGTTAGTTTAAGTGCATGTCACAGTTTTTGTTGGCAATTTTTCATTTGAAGTGCTGTCAACACTTATTTAGCCGACTACAAAAAAGAAAAATAGATTCTCGATTTAATTCGTTCATTATATCAATTAACTTTTAGAGTTACATTACTGATTTCGAACATTTACTAAGTCTGCTCGATCTATTGACTGCATCTCCCGAAATGGCAACAACTTTTTTTTTTATAGAATTCATTAGGTACGTACTGCAACTAATAAAACGACTTATTATAATAAATAATAAGTAGGTATCTATCTACAAATAATAAAAAATAAGGTTTACCCCGCACGTGAAACGTAGATATTTTTGTATATAGATAAGTATTTAAAATAGTTTGTAAATTTCAGAGCTTTCAAATGAAGAGCACAATGTTTCTGAAATTTATAGGTGTAGTTACGTTCCTCTATTGGACTTTAAGGCAACGACTATACCTTTTAAATAACTGACTGCTTCCAGATTATTGAATTAAAAAATACAAAAAATTAAAAGGTTTAGTATCTACCTATACCTACCTAAGTGTTTTTTATTTTAATATGTTTTTTATCGCATTAAATGTAAAATTATTAAGTTGATCGAGACGCTCTATTGATGGTAAGAGATAACGCCTGCATATCCATGACAATTACAGCGAAACAGACATGTCCAGGACATCGCTGCTTTGGTGCTCATTACTTTGAGATTTGCAATGGCCCAGTAATTTCGCTAGCTTTCGCTAGCTTCTCAACAGCCCAGTAATTTCGCTAGCTGCAGTAGGCATCCTTCAAACTGGAACACAGTAATGTTTACACCACTACTGCTTGGCAGCAGAATATCTCATCATCATCATCAGCCTATCGAAGTCCACTGTTGGACAATTGAACCTAGGCCTCTTCCAAGAGACGCCATTCAACCCGATCTTCGGCTTTTCGCTTCCATCCACCGCCAGTCTACGTACCTATATCGAGACTCAGGGCGTCCTACGCTACGTTTGCCAATACGCGGTCAGCACTCTAGAACACGTCTACCCCCGCGGTTATCGGTTCTGCGACAGATACCTACGTCCAGTAGATAGGTACTGCCACTTCAGCTTGCTAATAATACGCTGAGCTATGTCTATGACTTTAGTTCTCTGGCGAATCACTTCGTATTGATTGATTGATTGATTAACTCTTTATTGCACACACTAAAAAAAAACAATACAGAAGAAATAAAATTAATTAATAGGTGTAACAACTGGCGACCTTATCGCTAAAAGCGATACGATACGAGCGATTGTATACGATCCGTCAAGAGAAATGCCAAGCATATCTCTTTCCATAACAGAAATCAGAATATCTTTGTACCTACGTACCTACCTACTGCGGGGGTAGGTACCTACTATAAGTAGGTAGGTAGGTGCCTACCTAGACGACCTCCTGCTAAGGAGATTAAAACACCACCAGCCAGTTCCATTCCAGGCTAGGTGTGCTTTATCATCTTCGACGACACCTTCAGGTGAGCTGT
The DNA here is from genome assembly GCA_905404145.2 of Biston betularia. Taxonomy (NCBI): domain Eukaryota; kingdom Metazoa; phylum Arthropoda; class Insecta; order Lepidoptera; family Geometridae; genus Biston; species Biston betularia. Next base: position 3,488,540 of record FR989889.1, on the reverse strand, counting down.
GGTCAAACACCTAGCCTGTCAACAATAAAAAATACCAAGTAAACAAGTATTTATAAGCAATTTAACTACTTAATCTTTATCTCTATAAATACTATATATTTTAACCAATCACAAACTAGGAAAAATATACTTATCAACACTTAACTCAACCGCTCGCCCCCTTAACACCCCTCGGAATCCGGTTTAAACTGCCCAAATCCGCCTAAATCCGGATTAATAGTCTGTCAAATTGCCACCGGGGGGCGCTAAAGGCACCTGCGCCTCGGCTTCGCCCCCTTTGTTTTTTTAATCTACACTTGTCGGCAATGATAAATATTGGATTAGATGAAAATGATGCGCGAATTGAATATTACATGTTTTTTGTTATTATTTATTTTTAGTAGGGGACAGATTAAAAAAGATTTCTACGGGGTTATTGTTGTTAATATATTTATGACTAGCTTAAGCTCGTGACTTTGTACGCGTTAATTTAAGATTAGGTAATTAGGTTGAGAGAAATTGTAGCAAAACAAATTGAACATGACTGTGTAGGTAGGTACCTATTAAGTAACAAGTAAGCAATAGTCATGAAACATGAGCTAAGTATTTTATTATTAGATTAAGACACCTTTTATCCCGGAATAATGCACAGCCTTCAAGTCGCGAATGAATCTCTTTCTTCTGCAAGCGTCCTCCATTGTTGCGAATTTTTGATAGGGGCAAAATGTAAGCGAGTATTTTCTTTTTATGTGAAAAATAATGAGACGAACGAGTGTCCATGACTATTGCAGCGATACACAGAACTTTGAGTAACAAAACAAAGTCCAGGGCATCACTGCTTTGGTGCTCATTACTTTGTGACTTTCGATGGTTAGTCTCAACAGCCCTGTAATTTCGCTAGCTGCAGTACCCTTCAAACCGGACCACAGTAATGTTTACACACTACTGCTTGGCGGCAGAATATCTGGTACTGCGGTGGTACCTACTTAGGTAATATACCTACTATAATTATGTAGGTTCACGTCACCAATATGCCTAGGTACCTACTAATGTTTTTAAAAACTCACTTCTGTTCGGCAGTTCCCGTAACTGCCAATTGTTTTTATTATTTAGGTAAGTAGGTATCTAGGTATCAGATGAATCGGCAAACGTTGTTCTGTTTCTCAATAGTTTTCTAAAATCACTCACTTTTTCATGCGTACTAGACATTGGAATCTGTTGCCCGAGTGGGTGTTCCCCAATGAATATAGTCTGGGTGCCTTCAAGTCGCGAGTGAATCGGTTTCTTCCAGGCGAGCGTGCTCCACCGTAGACCGCACCAGGCGGGATGACGGTCAAAAGCAAGCCTATCTACCATATAAAAAAAATCGATATTTTTTTTGGGCATTTTTTTGTATTTTTCTTTCCCCCAAAAACCTTCATCCAATTGAAGCTATTATCAAACATTAAAAAAAACAATTGCAAAAAATGTCAATTCATTTTTAATCGATGCTTTTAAAACGAACGTTACCGTTTATTTTATTTTTTTAAGTACTTAGATAAAGCACAAAATAAATTGATACCTACTTATGTTTTATAAAATAATGCTAATGGTCGCGATATTCATAATTTTAACTAACATGTACTTAAATAATGCTTTAAGTATACGTTTGTAGAATGATATCAAAATAATTAAAACACTAATAGATAGATATTAAGGTTGCGCTGTTTTGTCTGTAAGTTAGTAGATATGTTCGTTTTTATAAACTTGACTGAGAAAGGAAGCAAGCAAGCCGATCGCTTGATGGAAAGAGTCTTGTTTGTCCATAACAGTTAGGTGCTCATTGGAGTTTTAGCAGAAACGCGGAAAGAATCGTGTGTTGTATTTTTTCCCAAAAACTAGTGCTTTTTCGAGTGTTTATTCATATAAATGGTGCTTTTTTTATGTAAAAAGTAACGAGACGCTCTCCTGATGGTAAGAGATAACGCCTGCCCATGACCACTGCAGCGATACACAGAACTTTGAGCAACAAAAAAAGTACAGGCATCGCTGCTTTGGCGCTCATTACTTTGAGACTTTCGATGGTTAGTCTCAACAGCCCAGTAATTTCGCTAGCTGCAGTACCTACCCTTCAAACCGGAACACAGTAATGTCTACACACTACTGCTTAGCGGCAGATAAATCTATAAAAATAATATCTGGTACTGCGGTGGTACTTACCTAGACGATCTCCTGCTAAGGAAATCTACCACCAAGTGAACATTTTATTTATAAAGTGCCGAATGTGGGAAAATGATACAATGTGGTGAAACATGATTTTTCGTGTTGCTTCCAAAATTCCATCGAAGCTTATAGTAAAGTTGCCACTACATCACTAAAGCATGACTGGACTTGATTGACACGGACTGGACTTGACCAAGACTGTACTTCGACTGTTACTATAGCTACAAGGCAACTTATCTATTTAACTTATGAAACTTGAAAATATGAAGAAAAGGAGAAGGAACCGATTGCTTGTTGCCTATGTTATATACTTGCCTAGATAAATGTTTCTTTTTTAAATGTGTCAAGATTTTTCCACTTTCCACACAAAAACTCTTAACTGAATTGGTTACCCGGATATATTCAGGTTTCCATACGATTTTTTCCTTTACCGTGCTAATTAGCTTTGAACCTATTCAAAAAGCAAATTTACAAGCGAACCCGTGAAAACATATCTAGTTGACATATTAATAACCATTAAACGCTTTTGAGTTATATTAATGCACCTATCCAATTTAGCTTTTTAAAATAGTGTCACAGATAAACATTCGTTTCGTTTAAAAACGAAGCAATTTAAAAACGTAGGTATCTATAAGTACCTACCTAGATATATTATATAATTATGTTTCTTTTCAGAATAATATATTTTATTAATCCTTTTAGTAGAATTAATTCATATTGCGAATGGTTGTTGAACTGTCATAATATTACGATTGAACTAATAAAGTATAAACATTGTTTATAAAACGTCGCTTTAATATTTAAAATGCTCTGTCACTATCGCTCACGTGCAATGTCGCGTGTGAAAACGAGGCATGAGACTTAATCTTATGTAGTTTAATTTTTAGCAAGATTACAGAAGTAGGTAAAGCTCTTTAAATAAATAAATATCGTAGGACTATACACACAGCGCCATCTGGCCCCAAACTAAGCAGAGCTTGTGTGATGGAACTCAGATAACTGATAGAATAGATAAATACTTTATTTTTTTAAATACATACAGAACACCCAGCAAAATGTTTGCCCTGATTGGGATGCGAACCCACGCCCTACAGCTTTCAAGGCCGATATACTACCAATGAGCCAACGGACTGTCAATTAGGTACATGAGTGCCCAAAAATGTGTAGTTTTCTGGGGTAATGGGTAATTGGGTATACGTATGTATGTACCTACCTAAGTCTAGGAAAGAGTCGTGTCGCCCCGTTGTATTTTTTTTTCCAAAAATATTGTTCGAGTTCGAGTTTGAATTCACGTTCGAGTTCGATTTCAAATTCACGTTCGAGTTCCAGTTCGAATTCACGTTCGAGTTCGAGTTCGAATTCACGTTCGAGTTCACGTTCGAGTTCGAGTTCGAATTCACGTTCGAGTTCGAGTTCGAGTTCACGTTCGAGTTCACGTTCGAGTTCGAGTTCGAATTCACGTTCGAGTTCCAGTTCGAATTCACGTTCGAGTTCGAGTTCGAATTCACGATCGAGTTCACCTTCGAGTTCGAGTTCGAATCCACGTTCGAGTTCGAGTTCGAATTCACGTTCGAGTTCGAGTTCGAATTCACGTTCGAGTTCGAATTCACGTTTGAGTTCACGTTCGAGTTCGAGTTCGAATTCACGTTCGAGTTCACGTTCGAGTTCGAGTTCGAATTCACGTTCGAGTTCGAGTTCGAATTCACGTTCTTGTTCTAGTTTGGCTATACCTACCCACGTGTAGCGCAGGCGACGAACAGCTGATCGAGTCGAGCGCGGGAAGGCGTCGGGTATCTAAGCGGGAGAAGCATCGCGCGCGCGATCACTGACCGCTTGCGCTCGTAAGGGTTGTCAAATAAAATACGAAACAATTTTTTTTAAATATGTTTGGAAGCGAAAAGCCGAAGATCGACCTGAGTGGCGTGTCTTGGGAGAGGCCTATGTCCAGCTATGGACTAATATGCTGATGATGATGATGATGAAATATGTATGGGAAAATTAAATATCGATTTTAACGTTGATTCTACGCGTTAATAATTCCAAACCGGACATAAATGGGCCCCTTTAAATATTGTTGGCCCTTTCAGCCGCACCCTGTATATTATTATAGTAGGATGTCCTCACTTTAAATCTATTAATATTGACACCCTACAAAATATATCGCGGTGGCGTAGAAGGACGCTTCATTCATCTGCGCATTAAAAATACAAGAATATAACATTACGCTTCTGTGTTACGTTTAAAAAAAGAACTCTACAGCTAATTGGGCCTTTATTGGCCGATACTTTTAAAAAGATTTTAATGTGACATATTAGGAGCGTTCACGAAGCAAGCTTTGAACATTAAGTGGTTAACTAAAAAGGTTTTAATGTGCTCTATTTCTGTCCATGTGATATTCTATTAGAGGTTAATTTATTTTTGTAATTTGTGTGGGGCGATGATAGATAGAATGAGGATCTGAGAATGAGGATCTGAGATCCTAATTCTATCTATTGATATTATTTAAAAGGATATTAGGGATTAAGGTAGGTAAGTATATATTTTGTTTATCTCCAATTACCAGTCGTTTCGGTTACAATAGTGATGAGGATTTAAATGAAAACTTAACTAACTTAACGACAATTTAAGAAACTTATCCTAAACATTACTTACCTAATAGGTAGGTACCTAAAATTTGGCATACCTAAATTTAAATGAAACACTAGGTAATTAAAATAACCACAAGTCCTTGTATTCTCTTCTCGCTGCAGTAACAAAGACATGTGGTTATTTAAAAAAAAATCCTCGTCACTATTGTAACCGAAACGACTGTTAGCGGAAATAAATTAAACAAATTAGTAGGTATATATGCATATCTACCCTAAACGCTCAGAATGAACTTCCGTAGAGTAACGCTTGAAGCTATCAATATACATGTACATATATCTACTTAATTAACAAAAAAATTAATAAAAACCAATAAAATGTTTATGTCGTTTTTTATGTAAGCTATGGTTAATCAACTAGCTTGCCATCTATAAAAGAAAGTGCGATGCCAAAAATAAAGAAAAAATACTCACCTAAAGTAAGTAGAGTATTTTCTGAGAGTTTTGGCGGGAACCCGGAAAGAGTCGTATCGCTCCGTTGTATTTTTTTCCAAAACTAGTGTTTTGTCGAGTGTTTATGCATAAAAATGGTGGTGTTTTATTCATAAAGTGCCGAATCACAAGTGCGAGTGTGGGAAAATGATATAATGTGGTGAAACATGACTTTTCGTGTTGCTTCCAAAACTCCATCGAAGCTTTATAGTAAAGTCACCACTAGGTACTTTACTAAAGCATGACTGGACTTGACTGACACGGACTGAACTTGACCTAGACTGAACTTTGACTATAACTTTAGCTACGAGGACACTTATTTAACTTTTGAAACTTGATAATATATAAATACTTGATACTGGCAAATGCTAAAACGCGACGCCAAAACCAAAGGAAAAAAAGAGTATTTTCTGCCGCACGCCAGAGCAAACCCCCCACAACCAAAGAAGCGCAGAAATTACCTCCCTCAAACAATCATAACCGGTTTCACGTAACTTTGGAGCCGTTTCCCTCCCTCTCACACCCCCATCCTGCTCGTTGGGTGGTAGATTATATTTTAATGCAATAATTCTACGTGATCATACAGCGTTTACGAGAGGCGGCGCGGCGGGTACACAAGATGTTGAGATGGTAAGGATTTGTCGATAGTTATTTCTTTCAAACATAATTATATTTACCTACTTATTCAAAGTGGTTCAATTCCCATACAAATATTTTTTGCCATTTATGGATAAATTGAGCATAATTTTACAGTGAGATCACAGCTACTGGCATTTATTTTGGTCTTTATTTGCTGTAAACTACAATTGCTTGAATAAAACAATAGATTACTAGCATAATTTACTGTTTTATTCAAAAATCATTCATAAATTTGATTTAATGCTAATTATTTACTGTTTTATGCAAGCAATTGTGATTTACCGCAAATAAAGACCAAAATAAATGCCAGTAGCTGTGATTTCACTGTAAAATTATGCTCAATTTATCCATAAATGGCAAAAAAATATTTGTATGGAAATCGCACCACCTTAACTATTATTGAAGGAAAAATAGAAAGATAGAGACAGAAGGAGAATAGCCTGGTGTGACAATTTGAGCTCTTGGACCGGTGCTGCTGACGCCGCTGTTCTAAGCAGAGCAGCTCAGGAAAAAGTCATATTTGGAAAGATGGTCGCCGACATCCGGTAGGATATGGCATAGGAAGAAGAAGATATGTTTATTCTGTCTCGAGGTCCATTTTCAATCTACGTATTTATTACAAGTAGATTCGTATCTAATAAATACATAAATACATTCCTTTTTTCGCCAAAAAAGTATACAATGTGTCCTATCAATTGATACACCAGACCAACCAACAACAACCAGATATTTGTCTGGTTCCCACAGTACAAGCTTTGTTTGATTAGGGACTATATGGTAGTATGAAATAGCCTCTGATAGCTAGGCAGTTTTGTCTTAAAGTCCCAAGTACCGCTGCAATGGTATCGACAGGCGTTATCTCTTACCATCACGGGAGAGTTTCGTTCATCTTATTCAAATTAATCATAAAAAAAACCAGTGTTCGTTAGTGTCGTGCAGGTGTCGTGTGTACATTTTTGGACACTAAAAAGTCCTCCTAGATTTCCAGTCACCTTATGTCAACCTCGTAAATTTCTTGTAAAAGAAATATATTTTTTTATTTTGTAACACAAAAACAAATAAATAGAGACAAATAAGAATAGATACTTACAATTCCAAAATAGGGGCTCACCTCAGCATAATGCTGATCATACTTAGTGGTTTGACCAGCGCTGGTCTCCCGGTGAACCCTTGTTGGTACCTAAAGCAAAGTACAGATAAAAAATTAAAAACAATTTACCAACAACAATACATAACAAAAACATATTAAGTATATCCTAACTATCATTCCTACTAATATAATAAATGTGAAAGTTTGGGTGGATGGATGGATGGATTGATGTTTGTTATACTATCACGCGCAAACTTCTGAACGGATCTGGGTGAAATTTTGCACATAACAAAACAAATGTCTTCTCCCAAATATACTACTTGGTGGTAGATTTCCTTAGCAGGAGGTCGTCTAGGTAGGTACCACCGCAGTACCAGATATTCTGCCGCCAAGCAGTAGTGTGCAAACATTACTGTGTTCCGGTTTGAAGGGTATTGCAGGTAGCGAAATTACTGGGCTGTTGAGACTAACCATCTAGTCTCAAAGTAATGAGTGCCAAAGCAGCGATGCCCTGGACATTGTTTTGTTACTCAAAGTTCTATGTATCGCTGCAATGGTCATAGACAGGCGTTATCTCTTAACATCAGGAGAGCGCCTAGATCGTCCCATTACTTTTACAAAAAAATAAAATAAAAAAAAAGTATAGGTACAACACCAATAGGCTTACGTTCACGTAAGTAGGTAGGTATCTATTAGCGTTATCGCTAACCGAATGTTACTTTGTCTATGCTCTACACGAGATCTTTACAATGACGTCAACGAAGAAAAGTTTAACAAAGAAAGAACAGTATAAAATATATCGTTACATGTTATATCATGTGTATCTCTGTAAAACAGAGTGGGATTTTCATCCATACAATGTGTTCTGCCGCCTTACTCACTTACAAATTTAGATAACACGCCATGCTTCGCTTGTCGAGACTGTTGGCATACCTACATATTCATATACAGTCGACTCTCGTTAATTCGAAACTCGTTAATTCGGTACTTTTAAAATATTACGAATTATCGTGTGTTTGAAATATCAAAAAGTTCGAAATTTTTGAGAGAAAATAAATAAAACTTCGAATTATTATTGAGTGCTGATCAATTATTATTTATTGACTGCTATTTTTTAACAGTGACAAAAGTTTACTTCAGCAAATTCTGCAATTTTAGTGTCTCTTTCTCTCTGTAACTTTGAATTATTAAGTGTCGCAACGCCGATGAGTTTGAATTAACGCGTCGTTTTGTTACGTAGCAATGATTTTTTCGTTCGAAATGCCGAGTGCATAAAAATGTATTAATTTAGTTTGAAACATAAAGAGATTTTCTAGGGAACTCGTGGTAACTTTGAATTATAGAGAGGTTCGAATTATTGCAGGTTTGAATTAACGAGAGTCGACTGTATAGGTATACAGTAAAGCCTCCATGAAGAAACCTAATCCTGTGCGGACTTACGGAGCGTTCGGATTATAGTCTGCTAAATAAAATATAAACAATGATAATTATTTCTTTATTAGAAACAAATATCATGTAAGATGTGGCAGTACGGCTTTACAACTTTAGTTTGCCCAATGGTGCAAATTATTAGATTTTTTTTAATTCAAAGTTACAAACTGAAGGGTCCAAGTTGCAAACAATAATATAGGTATCTATATCAATAGTAGTAAGATGTCTGTCTGTCTGTTTCTCGTACTTATTACTCTCGTACTTAGTTGTAAACCACACTAATGATTTTGATACGGGTTTTCACTAACTTTTAGATATTTTTCAAAAGGTAATATTTTGTTTTCATTGGTTTTGGCGTCAAGGTAGGTATAAGTTTTTTTTAAAATTAATTAAAGTTTTTTTTTTTTAATTAATTAAAATTGGATACATGTAAATTACGAAATTTTATGTTCTGTAATAAAAGCAAAATAAATTGTAGCCATATAAAGCCAGGACTGGTCATAAAAGTGTAAAGGAAATTTTCAAAAACTTTGTTTTTGTTTTTTGTCTGAAAACTTTCAACACGTCACTTTGTGCATTTTGCCAGAGATACTAAACATAAGTTTAACAAAAATTCAAGTCAAAGTCACATAAATCAAATCATAAATCAAGCCATTCATATATTTTGCAAAAATAAGTAGACGGAATCAATGATTTCTCGCTGATTAGAATAAGTTTTGTTATTACGCCCTACCTAAATAGTTTTTTGGTGTTGCTGGAAAATTCAAGCATTTACTGTCCTCTAGAGATGAGTAGCAGTACTAATTAAAACATCAGAACCTTGCGCTGATCTTGTGACATATATTGTGAAACTCAAGTAATTTTCTACTCGACGATAGATGGCACCATTCAAAATAATTTACAATCAGCTGTTTTACCAATGGGAATTTTGGCGGTTATACGGAAAAATCATGTCACCGCATTATATCATTTTATACAACTTCTGTTTTTTTATACTCATGAAAAACTAGCATACACCGGCAGCTTCGTCCGCTCTAAGTTTAGGATTAGGTTCAGAGAGAAAATAAACATAACAAATAAGCAATAGCCATGAAATTTGCGCTATTATATTATATATTAAGATAAAGGGTACCTTTTATGAATAAAATTCCGGCATATCTATACCACATTTTCAAATCTATATCAAGTCGATACATCAAGTACGCTCGGTTTTTGATAATTACACAGAAACCTAACATTTTTCTGATATAAAAAGTACCCTATATTATGTATTCAGGTAAAAAATATAATGAGTGCCAAATTTCATTCATATCCGTTCAGCTGTTATTGCGTGATTGAGTCACAAGTATCAAAACATACAATCTTTGATATTTATATTTCTTGCTTCCAGAACTCCATAAAAGCTTGTAATAAAAGCACCACTTTAATATGGCACAATTGGGACCCGACTAAGACTGACTTTGTATGACTTAAACTTATTTAACTTGATTTTTCATAAAAATAAATCTAAACATTTGACACTGACAGATACACAAAGTGCTACGCCAAAAACAGAAAAAAAATACATAGCTGTCACCTGTCACCCTGATCACTCTGTCAGTCAGTCGGTGAATCTTGATTAATGTTTTGGCTCGGATTAACTTGATAACTTCATTGGCGTTTAAATTTCCGTGATCCGGAAACAGTAATTATTACATCATTTTACGATGATTTACTTTTAACTTTTAGTAAGTAACAAACTGTCAGGCGCCATGGAGCAGATGTACGCGCTCGGCGTAACTTGTATTGAATTTGTGCAAGAATGGTAAGTATTGATTTTTTCGGTTTTCTACGTTTATTTTTTATTCTTTCCTCGGAAAGAACATACTTATAATTTCAAACTTGCACTACACGGCTTTACTCCCTCGCTGACCGTAGCGCGGTGAACCGTAACACACATGAAAGAACCAAAATCAAATGGGAAAAAATCAAAGATTTTAATTCCAATGAGCTTGAGCCGGTTGAGCCGGTGAAGTAATTTGAAAATCTACCAACAAACATCCAACAGTGTGTTCTGGCAGCCTTACTTGAGAGCCAGTTCTATTCCAGGCTAGATGTGGTAACTATCTTCAACCACACCGTCACTTATTATTAGGTGAGCTGTGGTCAAACAGGCAGCTTGTAAAAAAAATTAACATCCTACTCTAAATTAACGTTGCGTATATAAAGGTACCACTGTCTTTTCCAAGTTATGTGTGTATTGCCGATAACATCAAATGGTGAAGGAAAACATTGTGAAGAAAACCTACATGCCTGAGAGGTCTATTCTATTCTATTAAAGAGGTTCAAAGAAATTAATTACTAGTCAATTGGAACTATTTAAAGTCCCCCCGCGCATCAAGCATAATTATAATAACTACCTATAATGTCTGGGTGTTCTGTATTTATTAAAAGTATGTATTTACAAAAAAAAAAAAGTATTAAAGTAATCTATCAGTTATCTGACTTCCAAGCTTTACAAGCTTTGCTTAGTTTGGGGTGAGATGGGGCTGTGTGCAAAGTCCTAAAAAAAGTCCAAAAGAAAAAAACTGTATAATATGTATATATATATTTTTTTTAATGTAAAAAGTAATGAGATGAACGAAACACTCTCCTGATGGTAAGAGATAACGCCTGTCCATGACCATTGCAGCGATACACAGAACCTTGAGTAACAAAACAAAGTCCAGGGCATCACTGCGTTGGCGCTCATTACTTTTGAGACTTTCAATGGTTAGTCTCAACAGCCCAGTAATTTCGCCAGCTGCAGTACCCTTCGAACCGGAACACAGTAATGTTTACACACTACTGCTTAGCGGCAGAATAACTGGTACTGCGGTGGTACCTACCTAGACGACCTCCTTCTAGGGAGATCTACCACCAAGTGATATATAGTAGGATTTGAACACTATGTACTTTCAGTTGTTATTAATTCAGCATTAAATGTTTCAAATTCCAGGTTGCCTTACGAGAATTACTATGAAGTTGTGAATGAGCTCTCAAATCCATACCACGCTTCGGAGACATTGTTCCCTATACTGTCAGTGTTGGACTCTGTGTTCGCTTCGCAGCTCTTACTGTGTCTCTCTTTCGGAGGATGGCTCAACGCTGTCATGAAATGGTAACTAGAACTTTTTTTTTTAATTAATGTAAATATAAAGATCATTTATTGGGTAAAACACGAGTGATATAAATTGATTTCATCATCATCATCATCCACAGCCTTCCAAAAAACGCAAAAGGTGTATTGTCGATCCCACTATTTGATATTAATAAAGAAACGTAAATATTACAACAAAAAAAATATTAGAGTATGGTTAATAATCCTGAAGAAGTAACTACCTCATCATCATCATCATCCACAGCCTTCTTTATCCCACTGCTGGGTATAGGCCTCTCTCTTTACATGCCATCTGCCTCGGTCCTGTGCCAATCTGGTGCCAGGTTCGACCCGCGACGGTGACGATATCGTCAACCCATCTTGCAGCTGGACGACCGACGCTCCGCTTTATTAAATTGATTTACGTAGATATATTTTTTTTAATGTGAAAAATAATGAGACGAACGAGACGCTCTCCTGATGGTAAGAGATAACGCCTGTCCATGACCATTGCAGCAATACATAGAACTTTGAGTAACAAAACAAAGTCCAGGGCATCGCTGCTTTGGTGCTCATTACTTTGAGACTTTCGATGGTTAGTCTCAACAGCCCAGTAATTTCGCTAGCTTTTACGCACTACTGCTTGGCGGCAGCATGTCTGGTACTGCGGTGGTACCTACCTAGACGACTATTTTGATTATCATTATTCTTGTATTCTATTTTTTATGGTTGACAGGTCTTTGACCACAGCTCACCTGATTTTAAGTGAAGGTGACGTCAAAGATAGTAATGCACACCTAGCCTGGAATGGAACTGGCTCTCAAGCGAGGCTACCGGAACAAACCGTTAGACGCTTGGCGACAGATTTTCAACTGATTTTTAACTTCTAGACTGTCTAGCTACAACAAGGTGGTAGCTAGACAGCCGAGTAATGGGAAGTAATCTACCACCATGCTATGGTTTCCTTTGCTGGCAGCTCAAGCTCATTGTTGGGGTTTGAACCCACGCCCTTCGGCATGTGAACCGGCCGCGCCAACCACTGAGCTATCATCGCTACACATTGTAATTAGATTTTTTAATGATGACCCGAAAACATGTAGCGGGTAACGCCGCGGAGCGCAGCTAGTTCTACATTATTTATAATTTTGTAGGTGGATCCTAGAAGACCGCCCATACTGGTGGGTCCACGAGACATCGTACTACCCGGAGGCTGGGCGGCCGAAGCTGCGACAGACGCGACATACGTGCGAGACTGGCCCCGGCTGCCCGAGCGGCCACACTGCGACCATGTCCCTCATTTTCGTGCTCATGATCATGAGTGCAGCGCATGTGGCTAACGACAGGTGTGGATATTTCATTTGGGATTGAGGGCAGCGAAAGACAAAAGCAACCTTGATAGAACAAAACTGAAAGGAATTAGAAAATATTCATAAATAAATATCGTAGGACTATACACACAGCGCCATTTGACCCCAAACTAAGCAGAGCTTGTGTGATGGAAGTCAGATAACTGATAGAAAACATAAATACTTTTTTTTTGTAAATACATACAGAACACCCAGACACAGAACAGACATTTGTTTATTCACAAAATGTTTTCCCTGAGTGGGAATCGAACCCACACCCTACAGCTCTCAAGGCAGATATATTACCAATGAGCCAACAGGGCTATCAAATAATATGTAAAAAAAAAAATTAATTGTAGGGCGTGGGTTCGATTTCCACTCAGGACTAACATTTGTGTGACTAACATTGATGTTTGTTCTGTGTCTGGGTGTTCTGTATGTATTATAAGTATGTATTTACAAAAAAAAACTATTTTAAGTATTCTATCAGTTATCTGACTTCCATCACACAAGCTCTGCTTAGTTTGTGGTCAGATGGCGCTGTGTGTATAGTCCTACGATATTTATTTATGTAAAACAAACTTTTTTCTGGGACAATGAACTTAAAATTTAAAAATATATTCTAGTAAGTCATATTTTGTAATTTTCTTAAGACCTCTCATTCTTGACTTTGTTTTTGTTTTTATTTTATATTAAAAAAAAAAATGATTGTTATTAAAAAGTATTAAGGTATGTTTTTACGTATTAGTTGTTATAGCGGCAACAGAAATACATTCTTTGTGAAAAATTCAACTGTCATAGTTTATGAGATACAGCCTGGTGACAGACGGGTAGACAGACAGACAGATGGACAGTATGGAACCCTAAAACCCATTGGAACATAGTTTCTCAATTAAGCCACATACCTACATTTTTGCTTCAGACGCATGCGTTTTGTTGTTGTCCTGTGTTGTACATAAATCAATATTGTTACAGGAAGTGGCATATTCCGTCGTGCGTGCAAAAGTTAGCGTACGTTTTGATGTCGCTGGCGATTCTGTCCGTGTCTCTAGCGCGCATGTACGTCGCTGCGCACTTCCCGCATCAGTGCATGCTCGGCGCGCTCGTCGGTAAGACTTTTGACAGCTACGGCAACGTAGGCCATGCAACGATTTTTCTGCCTCCAGATTTAAATCTTGGCAGCTCCAAGCTTGGCCACCCTTATTCTTGTCCTCTATTAGCGGCATCTTATTGCCAAGTTGCGATATCGATGGCACGCATAAAACTAAACGGCATATTTTTGAATGGCTTTACTACTCTATGCTTATAAACTAAAATAAATTCGGTATGTAAATTCGGTTTTTTTTTTAAATATTTTTTTACTGATAGTAAACTTTATTTTATGAAACTAATTTGAATATTTTGGCTTTCTATGCGGTAGTTTATTTTAAATACGTTTTCAAACTTTTTTTAGTTATGACGTCATGACGTGGGCTGAATGTGTATAATATGCCTTTGCCATATGAAACAAAAAAGCTGAGCAAAAAAGTATACAAGGTACAGGGTACAAGTTTGAGGGTACAGGGTTCAAGTTGCAGTGTACAAGGTGCAGGGTGCAGGTACTAGTTGCAGTGTGCAAGGTGCAGGGTACAGGGTACTAGTTGTAGGGTACAAGGTGTAGGGTACAGGTACATGTAAAGGGTAAAAGGTACAGGGAACAGGCTACAGGGCACAAGTTGCAGGGTACCGGGTGCTAGGTACAGGGTAAAAAGGGCAAGGTACAGGGTGCAGGGTACAGGGTACCAGTTGTAGGGTGTAAGTTGCAATGCACCAGGTGCAGGGTACTAGTTGCAGGGTACAAGGTACAGGTTACAAGGTACAGGAAAGACAAGGTACAAGATACAGGGTTCAAGGTATAATGCACAAAGGGCAGGGTACAGGGAATAGGGTACTGGTTGCAGGGTACAAGGTGTAGGGAACAGGGTACAAGTTGCAGGGTATACGAGGTACAAGTTGCAGGGTACATGCACCCTATACCCTGCACCTTGCACTCTGCAACTTGTAGCCTGTTTCCTGTACCCTGCAACTGGTACCCTGTTCCCTGTATCATGTTTCCTGTACCTTGTACCCTGTACCATGTACCCTGAACCTTGTACCCTGTATCTTGTATCTTGTACCCTGTACCTTGCTTACTAAGCAAATTTGTGTTTAGTGTGATTTCATGTGAATAGACTTCGAATAAATTGCCAGAAAAAGCCAGTTTCTTTACATACCGAATTGTATAAATTTTGTTGTGTTTATGGCTCAGTAGTGAGCGCTAATTATACTCCGAAAAGGGCGTGGGTTCTATATAAATATATTGCTCTTACCGGTTTGCCCACGCACACTCTTATTATTAAACTTATATATTTTTACTAAATATTTCCAGGTCTATTCCTAGGACCGGCCCTGTGTATATACGTGTCGGATCCTTACATTTGGTGCTACGGGAGGTACGAAGGCGGCATAGGGCTCAACACGGCGAGGCTCTGGCACGTGGCCAGTGCTGCTTGCGCGGGGGCAATCGCTATGATCACTTACTGGGGGCTCACGGCTTGCGATCATGATCCAGAAGTTACTGTCAAGCTGGTGAGTCTTTTTCCCCTTTAGCATCGCACTTTGTTTAATTTCGATATTTTTGGTTTTATAAATATTCAGTTGACCGTTCAAGTATTACATAAGCACCATGTGGGCGTGGGGGCAGCGGCGGCCTCAGCTGTTTCGCGGCTCGGGGCGACAGATCATTGTGAGGCCCTTTTTCTCTGAGTTTGTTTCACAAAAAAATTTGTTCGAGTGCTCGAGTGGTCGTAACATGCTTGCACTAATAATGAAACCGCGTTTTCTGGGGGGGTTTTGTTAAGTGCGAGGCGCGAGATACACATATATATGGTAATTACTTTTTTGTACAAGGACGCGAGGCCCCTGCAAGAGCGAGGCCCCGGGCGGTTGCCCTACTTGCCACCCCCTAAGGCCGCCACTGTGTGGGGGGCTAGGTCTTTGCTTTGCTTGGTTTTACATGGGGATGTTTTGATGGGGGATTTTATCTAAATCGTGATGTCTGATTGTTTATTTTCCTTGTTAATGAATTCTCTCGATACTTAGATTGCCTGGAAGAGATTGGTTTTAACGACAAGGCTGCAAATGTTTACGTAAGCATAAAAGGGGGGGGAATTAAAGCTTTGCTTACTTTTGCTGACAAGGCAGAGGGAGGTGTTAATAATTAGTTAAAACCTGCTTAAGTAATACTTAAATGGCCACACAGTCGCATTCCCACAGTCACAGCTTACAGTCAACTTCTAGTCTAGTCATGTCCTAATAAAGTAATAGTAACTTTACTAAAAGTTTCGATGCAGTTTTAGAAACAACACGTAAAGACATTTTTCACTTCAATTATATCTCTTTCCCAACGCACTTAATTCGGCACTTTATGAATAAAACACCAATGTTTTTATGCATAAACAGTAGAAAACACAAGTTTTGGAAAATAATACAATGCGACACATGATTTTATTTGGTGGTAGATCTCCTCAGCAGGAGGTCGTCTAGGTAGGTACCACCGCAGTATCAGATATTCTGCCGCCAAGCAGTAGTGTGTACATTACTATGTTTTAATTTTAAGGACTATTGAGACTCGCCATCGAAAGTAAAAAAGTAATGAGCCGTGAGCGACAAAGCAGCGATGCAGTGGACTTTGTTTCGTTATTCAAACTGCTTTCATCAACCCTTTTTGTTTTTGTACTGCTGCAATGGCCATGGATAGGCGTTATTTTAAAATATAGAGATGAAACTATCTCATAAATTTAAGCGGTCGTTATTCAGAGTGCATACTAATTATTTATGCACATACTTATAAATGTCGATGATAGATATGTAGCTACAAACCATAACTGTATCCCTATGGTTTACATATGTATATGCACTATCCTGTACATATGGTTAAGGGTCAATATAGACTTTTCTATGGGAGACTTTATTTATTTTGGCGATTTCGAAGTTGTTCCCATAATCACACAACACATAATGAGGAGTACAATAGGCCCTTTCTAAATTTTTACACTTTAAAATTATAATCCTGTTTTGGTAACTGTGTCGGTAGTTGGATTCATTTAACATTTATGTTTCGCAAGGCGTTCCGCTGGTGTGAGTTCCCGGAGCACCTGCACGTGTCGACGACACCGGTGTTCGCGCTGGTGCAATGCACGGCTTACCTTTTCGGTTGGGCGCTTGCGGTCACTCCCGCTGTCGCCAAGTGAGTTATACCATCGTCACACTACTATCACATCTCATCGTCACGCTAAATAATAAATCAAATCTTCTGGAGGATTTCAAATTGGCACTAAGTTGCATGAGGTAGCTTTATTGGCACCCTTATTGTCATCACAACAACTTGACTGCTTTTCGCAACAGCTTGATTGCTGTTCGCAATAGCTTGACTGCTTTTCGCAAGAGCTAAACTGTTTTTCGCAACAGCTTAATTACTACTTCCATCTAACCCACTGGAACTATTGTACCATAAGAATACGAAAGGCAAAAAATGATTTAGCTAAAGCATTTGACAGCCTTTGTTCTCACATTTATAATTTAAAAAATTAGCCAATACTGACATTAAATATAAATAAAAATATAAATAAATTTCAATATTAGAGGTGACTAACTCATGCTGCTTCAAAATTTTGTAAACGGTCTATTCCAAATGTGTGTACTAACAATGTAGTCATTTTTACATATGGTGTGCCTCAAGGCAGCAAATTGAGCTCGTACTTGTTTTTAACATGTGGTATTTCGCCGTATCAATGACTTGTTTCTTTCAACCGACAAATAGCACACTAATCATATTATTATGACATCTACTCCGAATGTCTTACAAACGTTGGCTATATTTACAAGACGAGTTGTGTCATTCTTATTATTTTACTTGTTCTGTAGTAGAAGGAAGAAGGGGCGTGGTATAAGGCCACAAAGATCTTGTGTCCACAAGCTGACATGTTTCGTGCCTACGTCAATGTTTGCCATTTATTTGCATTAGCCTTCAATATTCTATTTTTGGTTCGACTACACTAACCATATCAATATGTTTTTGTTATAAAAATAACTTAAAAAAAAAAATTGTCACAGAACATTTGGTAAAACGCACTCGTACCCCAAGATACCTTGTGCTATATGCCTTGTGCTTAGTTTGGAGCCCAATGATAACCAGTGTATACACTGAATTCCAAATTGTAACGTCCAACACTACCATATGTATGTATCAATTTCATTGTATTCTTTTCTTTGTATATGTGCCTAACCCTTTCTGTGATATAAATTTATCTTTATCTCTATCTCTATCTCTGTCTCTATCTCTGTCTCTATCTCTGTCTCTATCTTTATCTTTATCTTTATGTCAACGAAACACAAGTTAAAAAATATATATATATTTTGTTCCAGATATCGGCACAACACACAAAATCGCTCTCTCATAATCTCCGCATTCGCCACCACGCTAATTATATACGGGTACAAACATATCAATGAACAAATATATAAATCAAACACACTGAATTACTACACACTCAAATTCTTAATGTACACGCTGAAACCCATATTCTTTCTCAGAATTGTACCAGCCATATCTATGTGGCCTTTTGGCACTGAAATAAAAGATAAAATTGATTAAATAATTAAAATCATAATAAAACGTAATGGGAATGCGTGCACTTGTATTTCTATTTGTGTGTGTACACGTGCGTATGTTCGTGTACGTGAGCTTCACAGTTTTATCCACATTAACAATAAAATACTTTAGAATAATAAATTTGGTCTGGAACAGGTTATGTACCCTGGTTTGATATAGGCTACTTTTTCTACGAAAAATTATAATGGTTTCTATGACTGTTAATGATTAATTAATAGACCAATTGGGTACTGTTTTGCCAAATAAAATTTAAAAATATAAAATGGGCAGAATGCAAAGTTGTGTGAAAGACGTTTATATGTGATTTTGAATCTATTCTCTAAATACATAATATATACTTAGTATAAAACTAAGTCTAAACACTTAGTATAAAACAAAGTCGGTGTCTGCATCTTTTATATGTGGTTTTGAATCTATTCACTAAATACCTTATATATACTTAGTATAAAACTAAGTCTAAACACTTAGTATAAAACAAAGTCGGTGTCCGCGTCTGTCTATATCACACAAACTTTCGTATTTATAATATTATTAGGATATACTTTTATCACAATAGATGGGTCGGGTATAAATATCCACTGAATGTTTAGGACGTTATTAGTTTAGACCATAATTAAGTTTTCTTACACTTACATAATATACCTACTAGGCTTAAATATCTTAAGGTCTAGCCACAACACAACGTTACGACCGCAATGCGACGTCGTGCCCTCAAAATTTGCCGCGCAACGTCAGATTGTTTAGGAAGCTGTATATTATACATTTCCGCTGTAATAATCTGTGAATTAGAAGGTTGGAATATTCTACAACTAAGCAGTAGTTAATGTGTTTTAGTTTGAAGGTTAGTTTCGCTGCAAAAGTTATGATCAGGCGTTATTTGTTAATATAAAAAGATCGTCTCGTTTGTACTGTTACTTCTTAGAATAAAAAAATATAATTTCTTGAAAATTAACTTCTCAAGGTGTATTTTTATTCTGCTAGTTGCGAGGTGAAGGTAATTCAGTTTCCATGTTCCTTTTGATTAAATACATGTTATATGAGATGATAAATTAGCAAATGCGAGTATTCGGCGAAAAACAACAGAAAATGCAAGAAAACTGAAGCCTCTGCCGGACGGTTGTCGTTTACATAGTATTACGTATGAATCGCAAGTTTCTAAACTACCTAATGCGTGTAAACAAACAACAAACCAAACGTAGATGTATCAAACATCACATAGGTGGCGACACATATGCCGTTATTTTATTTATTTTATTTTATTTTTATTTTACATGGAAAACAAACAGCTGCTAACTTAATAAATAAATAGAAGTTAAATTAACATACAAAAAGCCTTAAAAGTTTTCACTTATGTTAAATAAAGTTAAAGTGCCCCGAGAAGTTAAAGTGCCCCGAGCCCACACCGGCCGGGGACTGATGCAAGAATTATAATATATAGGTACAACAAATACAATAAATACAATTTCAAAATTTAGACAAAATAATAATAAACTAAAAACAAATAAATAAATAGATTGACACTAGGTACGTGCGAGCCTCATACAAGTTTTACAGTTTTCTTACACAACTTTTTCTTTATGGATTTTTTTGCGATCAAATTTTTATTTTTATCATTAGTTTGCTGCACCGCAACAAGACCATGGTAATGTGACCAGACCCTTAAGCTGTACCAAAATAAATATTCTGTGATATAATTTATTGATACACTTGTGTTTGTTTATTAAATGTTTTAATTTTCCTGTTGTGATTCCTATTTACCGAATAAGTTTTAAACGTTTTAGCGGGGAAATAAAAATGTGTAGAAATGTCTTTTGTATTTATATTCATTTAGTAGCACTAAGCACCTATAAAACTCAGACACTACGCATCGAACATGAGAATGATTGCAGGTTCAAGATTAGCCACGAGTTAACTTTTTTTAACTTAAGTTACTTTTAACCTTAGTTAAGTAGTAGTAGTAGTAGTGATCAAGGATTGCAAAGACAAGAGCCAAGATGGAATATCTTATCACAGGTAAGTTTTTTTTTTTTTTTTTTTTATGTAAGAAGTAATGAGACGAACGAGACGCTCTCCTGATGGTAAGAGATAACGCCTATCCATGACCATTGCAGCGATACACAGAACTTTGAGTAACAAAACAAAGTCCAGGGCATCACTGCTTTGGCGCTCATTACTTTGAGACTTTCGATGGTTAGTCTTAACAGCCCGGTAATTTCGCTAGCTGCAGTACCCTTCGAACCGGAACACAGTAATGTCTACACACTACTGCTTAGCGGCAGAATAACTGGTACTGCGGTGGTACCTACCTAGACGACCTCCTGCTAAGGAGTTCTACCACCAAGAAAAGTTTCAATATTTGACAAATATCTTTTTACTTTTCCATTTGCAACTTGGAACACAAAACCTAAACACTGTCGGCCGGTATCGTAATTCACAGACGCAACTACTGTGTAATCCGCGCGGCGTTACCTATGTGTGCGTGACACCGCACACCGTGTGGTTTCATTTGATGTAAAAACTATCTGCCCTTTTTCCTGACATCTGTGATAAACTCTTCAATCATTCTCAGAAATCTTGTTAGGTAGGTACTGAGTCCACTATTCCACAAATATTATAAATGTAAAAGTTTCGATGGATGTTTGTTACTCTTTCACGCAAAAAATACAGAACGGATTTGGATGAAATTTGGTATGCAGGTAGCTGAGACCCTGGATTAACACATAGGTTAGTTCTTATCCCGAAAACATGTAGCGGGTAACGCCGCGGGGCGCAGCTAGTACAGATATTCTCTACGCAATAGCGTGTAAACATGTTTGCATACTATTGCTTATACAGTATGACTGCTGAGAAGTCACTTACGATACTAAAGGAGAGTACTCGATTCTCGTTATAATTATGTAATAAAATTAGGTATTTAATTTTGGGCCAAATTTCCTTATAAATAAATGAAGCGTGGATACACCCCCGACGCTGGTTTGATCACGCCAAAAGTACGTGCTTTGCCCCTCGTCGACGGCGCGAGCGTCCTCAGAGCGTCCAGTTCGTGCGTCGGTGTCCATGCGTTACGTAATTAATTATATAACTTTCGGTAAAGTTTAGATAGATAGATATAACTATTATTGTGCACATCATAAATAGAAAAGAGTACAGAGAAAAAAAAACCTTATTAACTAGTGCCACAAGTGGCGGCCTTATCGCTAACAGCGATCTCTTCCAGGCAACCAAGAAAAGAAAAATACGATAGAAAACATAAGAAACAGACGGGAGTTTACCTAGTAGTCAGTAAATATTTATTTTGAATGTAATTTTTTTTCTTCGTATATGATCGCCAAATGTCATGTCCTCGAGTATCGTAAGTGTCTCACCAGTCATACTGTATATGTGTTCCGATTTACAGGTAATTGCGGCTAGCAACATTACAGGACTAATAAATGAACGTCATACGTCTATCAGTCGGCCAAGTGAAGTAATGACTAACTCGAGGGCGCATTTAGGGTTATTAGCGGTATAATTTAATTAACTTTTCCATAACTAAGTACGTTAACTATACCCACTCGAGTTGTACCTATCAGATAAATAACCAAATCAGTCGATCGTAGGTACTTGAGTTTTATTAAATTTATTAAGTAGACAGTAGCGTAGCTAGGTAAAAAAAGCCCTAGTGCGAAAAAAAAATATCTGAACTGGTTCGGTTTAGTCAAGATAATTAGGTAATTACCTCTTTAACCGGCTGCGTTAACTTGAGAGCAATTTTTATTAAACCTTGTAAAGAGGTAATGCTAGATTAAACTTATTTATTTGTTTGAGATTTATTTTGCTAGACGCTGTACAAAGTTATGACGTCAACTTTGTATGAAAAAAAGGTGGCCGGAGTATAGAGTTTTTTATAAATACGGATAAGACCGCGTTTGACCACCATCTTACCTGATGGTAAGCGATGATGTGGTCCGAGATGAAGCACGCAGAATTAGTACCTATTCACTCTGACCTTGAAAAAATCCAGATTATATCTCTTGGGAAGCCGGCAGCTTGTTCCATTCCTTGGCCGTACGGATGCCAAACGTAGGGTCAAAACGTTTGGTACCCAAGGAAATTCCATTAGTAGGTAGGTACCTATGTATGGGTAGTGGACCGTTTTTCTACTTGTCTTGTAGTATAAAGGGGATGAAAGTACAAGGTCTTACAGCTCTGTAGCGCATTCTCCGAAATGAATCCTGTAGAAAATTGACAGCTAAATTTGACGTTACAAACTGCTATTTTTATACCTTAAAAAAGTGGATAATTACAGCAAATTCTTGCTTGAAGATGCGGGTCCTAGGGGCCCCGTGAGCTGAGGGCCCTGGTTCACGACACCCCCTGGCACCTTTGTAGTTACGCCACTGTAAGTTGATATTTATATTATTTGATTTATTGCAGTCAGTTTGATTCAAACTAGTGCGAAGATGGTTGGTCAAGAGAAAACTTTCAATTCGTCCGATTTATTGAAATATGTAAGTTAAATAAAAAAAGTATTGGAGGACATTTACACACAGCGCCATCTAGCACTAAACTAAGCAAAGCTTGTAGGTACTATGGGAACTAGACAGCTGACAGAATATTTAAAAACGTTTTTTTGTAAACAGGTACATATTTATGACATGCTAGGTGTTTGACCTCCGCTCATCTGATGTTAAGTGATGATTTGGTCGAAGATTGTTAGCACATCTAGCCTGGACTGGAACTAGCTCTCAATTGAGGCTGTCAGTAGACACTGTTAGGTGCTTGGCATCAGATTTTCAACTTGAGGGTGGTAGCTAGCCAGGCTGAGTACCTATCTATCTACAAGATAGTACCCTACCACCATGCTATGGTTTCCTCACGATGTTTTCCTTCTCCGACAGCTCAAGTTCATTGTTGGGGTTTGAACCAACGCCCCTTCGGCGTGCGAACCGACCACGCTATAAACAAATAAATACATAAGTATTACATTAAATAAATAAATATTACACAGCGCCATCTGACCCCAAACTAAGCAAAGCCTGTATTATGGAAGTCAGATAACTGATAGATTACTTAAATAGTTTATTTTGTAAATACATACTTATAATACCTACAGAACACCCAGACAAGGAACAAACATTTGTTTATAATATCACAAAATGCTTGTCCTGGGTGGGAATCGAACCCACGCCCTTCGGCTCTTGGAGCAGACATACTACCAATGGACCAACAGGGCTGTCAAATAATAATATAATAAACGTACTTATAATACATACATAACAAACGTTTGTTTATACCACAAATGTTTGTCCTGGGATGGGAATCGAACCCACGCCTACTCTTAAAGCAGACATACTACTGACAGAACATTTAAATACTTTTTTTTTGTTAATACATACCTACTTAGGTATAATAAACACAGAACAAACATATCTATCTACTACAGGTAGCTCCAAACTCAATCTAAGTATTCTACTTTTTCTGGTTCGTGGTCATAACTGTCGGTTCAAAATGATTTATGATGCAGGTCGAGTCAATAATGAAGGAAATAAGACAGATGCAGTGGAAATGCGTCGAGCAGACTAACTACGGTTGGCTGAAATCCCGCCATCTGCAGAACGAAAACCATGTCGAAGAGGGTTTGGAAGAACTAAAACCTATTATACAAAAGGTATCTAGCATATTAGCATAACTAAGCAATGTTCAATGTATATACAAACGTGGTGTGTATGTAATGTGTGTGTTCAATGTGTATGTGTGTGTGTGTGTGTAAGTATGAGAACTTAAATTAGTCTAATTTGACACAGTTGTTGTTGTTTGTTTTAAGTCATCACTGTTGGAACTGGTACGACTGTTAAGCGGAAATAAACTAGATACATGACCTTGAACATTCAAAATGAACTTCCGCAAAGTAACGCCTGAATCAATAAATTATACAACTAGGCAATGCAATTTAACTTGTGTTTTTGTACGGGCGACAGGCGAGGTGTTTGACCACAGCTCACTTAATGTTAAGTGACGGTGTGGTTGAAAATGGTAAAGCTAGCGTGGAATGGCACTGGCACTAACCATCAAATGTCTCAATGTAGTAATGACCACCAAAGCAGCGATGCCTTGCTATTTCTACGCTGCAAAGTTTATATAGAGAAGGTAAGAGATAACGCCTGTCCATGACCATTGCAGCGATACAAAGAATTTAGAGTAGTACCTAAAACAAAGTCCAGGGCATGGCTGATTTGGCGCTCATTACTTTAATCTCTACTTACTTTTTTGTATATTTAACCTTACAGATAATATTAGTTGGAAAGGGAACGGAACCCTATAACTAGCCAAATTAAGCTTCCCTATGAATTTGTCTGTCCGTCCGGTCAAAAATAACACAGCAAAGTCAAGCCAAATGTACCTAACAGTAAAGTCTTTTTAAACAAAATCAAGACGCATTTCTAAAGACCCTTCCGAATTGTCTATACTAGCAAAGCTTAGTTGAAAGCTAGTATAGACTAATATTAAAATACAATAATATACAAATTTACAATTTAAAAAACAACAGACTCCATGACCCTTAGGCCAACTAAACGCACTGCTCCAAATAAACAGCGAGGTTTCGGAGCAAACGAAAATATCATCGACGTATATAATTTTTAGCTTTTTGTCGATTTTTTAAATACCGCTCAATCGATTTGGATAAAATTTATATGGGACAAACTCTGAAGTATAATCTACCAAGCAAAAAGAGAATCATCAAAATCGATTCATAATAATTGACGGAATTATCGCGTAACATACATTCAGAAAAAAACATACGGTCGAATTGAGAACCTCCTCCTTTTGAGTCGGTTAAAAATAAGTTTAAATGTTATTAAATGAACATACTTTTTCGACAGCTATCTCCCGAAAGCTGCACATCAATAGCGGTTAAGCTGGACGTCCTAACTGAACATATAACGTCAACTACCCTCATTCTGCCCATTCTGAAGAACTTGCTAGAAGAAGAAGATAGCATGATAGCTATGACTGGAAATTTTAAGAAAAAGAAAGAAACGAAGAAAGCTAGCAAGGTGTTTCCGGTGCTGTCGTCAGGACGTCAAGCGACTGTCTCTTTTGTTTTTCAAATTGATGAAAATTGATTTATTGTAAAATTGATAAATTATTTTTTTATTACCCATATATAAACTGACTTATGTTTTATGTTTAGAGAATAAATGATAGTTCAGTGGTTAGCGCGGTCGGTTCACACGCCGAAGGGCGTGGGATCCTGGTGGTAGATCTCCTTTACTTGGTGGTAGATCTCCTTAGCAGGAGGTCATCTAGGTAGGTACCACCGCAGTACCAGATATTCTGCCGCCAAGCAGTAGTGTGTAAACATTACTGTGTTCCGGTTTGAAGGGTAGGTACTGCAGCTAGCGAAATTACTGGGCTGTTGAGACTAACCATCGAAAAGTCTTAAAGTAATGAGCACCAATGCAGCAATGCCCTGGACTTTGTTTTGTTACTCAAAGTTCTGTGTATCGCTGCAATGGTCATGGACAGGCGTTATCTCTTATCATCAGGAGAGCATCTCGTTCGAAACATTATTTTTCACACAAAAAAAAAAACTCCCTATTATAAGCTTGAGCCGATGAAGGAATATATCGCCCAGAAACCATAGCATGGTGTTATTTATATAAGACTTAATCTGTAAGTTTGAGTAACATACTTTCGAGATAAAAGTAGCCTATGTGCTAATCCAGGGTGTCAGCTACCTCCGTACCAAATTTCATCAAAATTGACCCAGCCGTTTGAGCGTGAAAAAGTAAGTAACATACAAACACTTTCACACTCGTTACTTTGATAACATTTCGCACAGCTCTATCCAGCCCCAAACCAAGCAACGCTTGCACTATGGGAACCAGATACTGCTTGCTTGTACAATGGGTCTAGGCGTTCACTTACCACATTGGTTAGCCGATAGTAGGTATCTACCTAATTCAAAACATGAAATTGTTGTCGATTTAGTCACTGAATAATAGAACCGAGCTTAAATTCCGGCTAACAGCGAAACAATAACATTGATTGCTCGCGGAATGATTAGTTTTCAAAACACAAATCTTGCTAGGTACAGCTCAAACTGTGACCTCGCGACCCTTTCAATCTTTAGACTGATTTTTGTTCATGTTTCTAGTTATTTATCAACAACAATTTATTGAAGTAACATTGTTTTTTACAATTTCTTAACTTTTTAATGCTTTTTTTTGGCTGTGCTTGACCTTAACCTGCCTGAAGTTACAAAGTCCAATCGTTATTAAAACTTTGCGTAAACGAGTGTGGAAATATAATGTAATGCAGTAATACGATTTCTGTGTGGTTTCCAAAACTGGGCCACTATAATAAGGCATCAACGGACTCGACGTTGACTTACTTTGTACGATGTATGACTGTGACTTGAACTTGTTTTATTTGAATTTTTTCTGTTGGCTTACAAGTTACCGTTTGTCTTAGGTATGGTAAACAATCGCCGAGGCTTAAAGATAATGTGCAATACCAGGGGCATCTGTCAACCTTTTATGATTATGCATATTAATACGCTTTTTAAAGAATCAAATGTTGTACTAATAAATACTAGAACATACATAATATTTGATAGCAGAGAAGCAAATGCACAAAGTACGCTGCCAAAAAACAAAGAAACAAAGTTTACAATACACATTTTTCTACCGGGAAGGTAAATTGTAACAATAAAATGTATTAAAATATTTTATTCACATATTTTTTACAAAAATTACATCATACAAGCATTAGCTTACTGAAACAGCAAAATTTTTTATTTACATTTTTATATAATTATGGCAATGATTTTTTAAAACATTTGCTTAAACCACCAAATGAATAGTCCGAAATAAAAACCGACACAGAAACATATAGTATCTAATACAAGTTTTCAATTATTTCGTGTTGGTATTTATTTCAGACATTTTTGACAAGGCTGAATGATGAATCTTGCTACTGTTAGAAAAAAGTAAACTGTCAAGTGACAGAAGAAGAGCTGTCAGTCAGATAGATGTTGACGTTGACATTTGGTGTTAGCGAATGTTTTGGCGGGAAAAATGTTCACCAGCAGTAGGGGTAGTTCGGACACAGGGCCGGCGGCAAGTCAGCGGGGTATTTGGCCGCGGCAGGGACGGACGGCACAGGCCTGAAATAAATAAAAAATATTTTTATTTTATTAAAGTTGTAGGTTATGATCGAGTAGATATACTTATAATAGTTTAAATCGATTTATTTATTAGTAATTATTTGTAAAAGTATAATGTATATTTAGTTTTTAAACTTGCGCGATTTGAACACGTCTTTAACAGGACTTAATCGCGCATGAAATGCTATTAAATAATTTTATTCATTTACTTTGTCGTTTCGGCCATGCAATAGCCGTGGTTACGCTTAGTATTTTATACGCGAAATTTTATACGAAACAAAGAAATGAGCGCTAAAGCAGCGATGCCCCGGACTTTGTTTTGCAACTTAAAGTTCTGTGTATTGATGCAATGGTCATGAACATGCGTTATCTCTTACCATCAGGAGAACGTATCGTTCGTCTCATTACTTTTACATTAAAAAAAACAGCCTCGATTCGAGCTCATTATATACCGTGTGTAAATTCTCTGCCGGCGTCTGTTTTTCCCGTGAAGTACAATTTGGGTGACATCAAATTAAACTTAACATCAAGCAGAGCGTGGTCAAACGCAAACCTATTTCGTATATGAAAAAAAGTTTAAATTAACTAATAAACTCACGCAGAAGCAGCAGCGTACTGTGCCGGATTCAGTCCCCACTGTGGGATGGGCATGCCGCCGGGTGTGTGGCGAGCAAAGGCACCGGTGTCGCAGAAGGGGTAATTGGGGCAAACAGCGGGGTGCAAGCCTGCCGGGTATTCGACTGCCAGCGCTACCGCGGCCAGGCAAAGGACGATGAACTAAGATAAACAAAAACTTCATTCAGAGGGGGTTTTTTTTTCTTTGGTTTTGGCGTCGCGTTTTAGCATTTGCCAGTACCAATGATTAAAAAAAAAACAACTTTCAAAAGTTAAATAAGTATCCTCGTAGCTAAAGTTATAGTCAAAGTCCAGTCTTGGTCAAGTACAATCCGTGTCAGTCAAGTCCAGTCATGCTTTAGTAAAGTAGTGGTGACTTTACTATAAAGCTTCGATGGAGTTTTGGATGCAACACGAAAAGTCATGTTTCACCACATTATATCATTCTCCCACACTCGTGCTTGTAATCCAGCACTTTATGAATAAAACACCACTATTTTTATGCATAAACTCTCGACAAAACACTAGTTTTGGAAAAAAATATAACGGAGCGACACGACTCTTCCCGCGTTCCCGCCAAAACTCCCTCAGTGGGGTTTAATGTCTAAGGTGTTCCCAGCAGGTACAAATTGGGTGCCTTCACGTTGCAAGTAAATCGTTTTGTTCTAGCTAACCGTGCTCCATCGTAGAGCGCATCTTCGCTTAGCATCAGGCGAGTTGGCGGACAAACGTAAGCCTATTCAGTAATAAAAAAAATCAACATTGAACGAATCCGACTCTTGATGGAATTTTTCAAAGCGTTGTTATTTTAAATTTTGTTTTGTTATTAAAAATTCTGTAACTCCATCGCGGCAGTCATTCTTATTTGTATTTTTAACAGAATTAAAAAAAGGGGGACATAATTATATAAAAAACATTTAGTTCCAATCAAATACTTTACAAGTACTATAAACACAAGGATTGCTATTTTTCAATAAGATCAGTTAATTTTTAACTGACTCAAAAAAGGACTCGACTGTATGTTTTTTTGTAAGTATATTACGCGATAATTCCGTCAATTATAAATCGATTTTGATGATTACTTTTTTGCTTGGTAGATCATACCTACTTCTGAAATGGTCCCACATAAATATTATCCGAATCGATAAGATTAGATTTTTGTTGTATTTTTTAAAATACAACAAAAATCTAAAAATTGTCATACATCGATGATATTTTCGTTTAAGGTGGTTCGATTTCCATAGAAATAATTTTTTGACATTTATAGACAAATGGAGCATAATTGTACAGTAAAATCACAGCTACTGGCATTTATTTTGGTCTTTATTTGCGGTAAATAACAATTGCTTGAATAAAACAGCAGATCATTAGTATAATCAGTTCCATTCCAGGCTAGGTGTGCTTTACCATCTTCGACTGTGGTCGAAGATGGTAAAGCACACTTAACATCAGGTGAGCTGTGGTCAAACACCTAGCCTGTCAACAATAAAAAAAAAAAAAATCTACTGTTTTATTCAAAAATCGTAAATTCATAAATCATTCATAAATTTGATTTAATGCTAACAATCTACTGTTTTATTCAAGCAATTGTGATTTACCGCAAATAAAGACCAAAATAAATGCCAGTAGCTGTGATTTCACTGTACAATTGTGTTCCATTTGTCTATAAATGGCAAAAAATATTTGTATGGAAAGCGGACCACCTTAAACTATGAAACCGCTCAATTTTCACACTTAATTATTTACTTGTTAAGTAAAAAATACCTTAAATTATACTACCTATTTACAAAATGTATACAAAAAACTTAGTCTAAAAAACCGTCAGAGGAGGGATATGTGGCCAGAATGCTGGCAACATTGCCACGCTGGATGGCAATGCTTAGCTTTTGACCAAAGTAGATACCAGCATTCTGGTCACCTGAAGCCTCCTCTAGACGTTTGGCCAGGTCCCGATACAGTTCGAGAGCGGCCGGCCCCCACGGACCTAAATAAGTTAAGACCTTGTTAAGTTAATATTCTCCCAAAATCATGTAGTAACGATTCGCATTTCAATCTAACAAGCGAACCTAATACATACCATTCAATTTTACTTACTTAATACGCTCTTGTGAAATGTTCGCGTGATCATTCTAATTTAACACGTTAATCTCGCAACGTAAGACATTGATTTGTGTATACATTGCAACAACAATACCTGGTGCATTGTTCCGCACTGTTTAATACTGGTATGCTATATTCGAAGGGATTACAATTCAAATCAATCAACTCAAAGTTCTGTTTTGTTATGAGACGAACGAGATACTCTCCTGGAGAGAGATAACGCATGTACTTGGTGGTAGATCTCCTTAGCAGGAGGTCGTCTAGGTAGGGTACCACCACAGTACCAGTTATTCTGCGTTAAGCAGTAGTGTGTAAACATTACTGTGTTCCGGTTTGAAGGGTACTGCAGCTAGCGAAATTACTGGGCTGTTGAGATAATGACTTTGGGTTGCTACTCAAAGTTCGCTGCAACAGAACTTTGAGCAGCAAAACAAAGTTCTGTACTTTGGCGCTCATTACTTTTTGAGCAATCGATAGTTCAGTTAGCGCGGTCGGTTCTAACGCCGGGCGTGGGTTCAAATCCCAACAATGAGCTTGAGCTGCCGCTGAAGGAAACCATAGTGCGGAAATCATAGCACCTAGTTTGTAAACCATAATAAAAAGGACGCGATGGTAATGTATTTTAATACACATAGGTAATATAATATTTTTGTTTTAAATAACATTTATTAAATTTACATAATTATTTTATATGTGACATATTTTTTCATTGTATTGACATATATTATGTTATTATGATTTTAATATTTTTAAATATGAGTGGAAAAATGAACTGTAACTTTGGTGTTGTTATTACTTAACTTAACAAATACAAATCTTTTATTAAAAAAATTTGTATTTGTTAAGTTAAGTAACCGTCTAAACTTTGCTAGCTACAGTACCTTTTAAACCAGAACATAAAAATGTTTACACATCCCTACTTGACAAAAGAATATCTACAAAATTAAAAATGTAAAAATACAGTAATTAAAACAATTTTGCTGCAAAAGCTTATTCTAGGTACTTGTTAAGTTTATTATGCAAATCGAGACATTATCACTGAGATTCTGATTTGATTGATATGTGAATATATGAATAACATAATGAATGAATACGGCGACAAGTACCACAGGCGGTATATATGGCAATACAGCCTTGCTAACACCCGCATTAATTTTAGTTTATTTCGATTTACATTCTAGAACAAAACAATGAGATACAATTTTGGATTCAGTTATGTTGCTTAATGACGTGATTTTGACGCTTTAGTAATAATTATCACCATCATCATCATCATTTCAGCTGTAGGACGTCCACTGCTGGACATAGGCCCCCCCCATTGACTTCCACAAAGACCGGTTGGAAGCAGTTTGACCAGCGCGTTCCTGCGCTCTTTACTAGGTAGTCTGTCCACCTTGTGGGTGGACGTCCTACGCTGCGCTTGTCGGTTCCTGGTCTCCACTCCAGAACTTTGCATCCCCACCGGCCATCAGTTCTGCGTGCTATGTACCCTGCCCATTCAACTTGCTGATTCTCTGGGCTATGTCGATTATTTTAGTTCGTCTACGGATCTCCTCATTTCTGATTCGATCTCGTAGTAATAATTATGCGGAATTAAAAGAAATAAAATTAAAAAGCTTTTCATTTCTCATTTTACATTGCATAATTATGGACTTATTTCGTATTGTATTCGCGCCCTATTTACTAGTATTTTAATGCAATTATTTTATTCGTATGTCATGTTTTTATTATTTATTTTAATATATAGGTATTTAACTTGATGATTTAGATGAGAACCCCTTGAGAGTTTTCCATTTTGACCTGTCTGTTGTGTGGATAGTTCAAAATTATTCTGCAAGCTTTTTGATTATTTTATGTAAAACTTATGAGACAAACGCGTCGCTCTCCTGATGGTAAGAGATAACGCCTATCCATGACCATTGCAGCGATACACAGAACTTTGAGTAGTAAAACAAAGTCCAGGGCATTGCTGCTTTGGCGCTCATTACTTTGAGACTTTCGATGTCTAAACAGCTCAGTAATTTCGCTAGCTGTAGTAAGTACCCTTCAAACTGGAACACAGTAATGTTTACACACTAGCTGTTCTAGCTGTTTTGTTTAGCGGCAGAATGTCTGGTAATGAGTTTTAAAAAATGCAGCAGAAATTACGTCCGTTTATAAAGGCTAACGTTTAATCGGCATTTCACCTGTTAAGTGATGATGCGGTCTAAGATGGAGCACGCTTGCCTAGAAGATACCGATTCACTCTCCACTTGAAGACACTCAGATTATATCCATCGGGGAACACCCACTCAGGCAGCGCATTCCACTGTCTAGTAGTTCGCACAATGAACGTGGAATCAAACTGTTTCGTTTGAGTTTTTGTAATGTCGACCATGTAACGATGTCTGTTTATGATTTCTCACAGTAATATTGAAATGTGTTTTTTTTTTCAATTTTCGCAGTTGGAACAAATAACTATGTATCAATAATAATCATTTTTACAAATACGTAGTTATACGTAGTAGTTATTATATTATACGTTTAGGCCATACTTGGCCGAATCGTCGAGATAAATAAACAAAACTAATTTTGAGCACGATGTCGATAGCAAGCGTTATAATCCTATAATATAAATAAAAAGCTAAAAAAACTATGATTCTATGAAAAAAAATATTAATCAGGTAAACAATAAAATTGTCCCAGTTCCATTCTAGGCTGAGGAGTGTTTACTATATTCGACCACACCGTCACAGTAGCGGTGGTCAAATATTTAGCCTGTCAACCGTGAAAAACATTTGGCGGCAAAATAACAACAAGCTTTTTTTTTTTCTTTGGTTTTGGCGTCGCGTTTTAGCATTTGCCAGTGTCAAGTAATTATATATTTTCAAGTTAAATAAGTGCCATCGTAGCTACTTTTAGTCAAAGTCGTCTTTGTCAAGTCCAGTTCGTGTCAGCTAATTCCAGTCATGCTTTAGTAAAGTAGTGGCAACTTTACTACAAAGCTTCGATGGAGTTTTGGAAGCAACACGAAAACTCATGTTTCACCACATTATATCATTTTCCCACACTCGCGCTTGTAATTCGGCACTTTATGAATAAAACACCACCATTTTTATGCATAAACACTCGACAAAACACTAGTTTTGGAAAAAAATACAACGGAGCGACACGACTCTTCCCGCGTTCCCGCCAAAAACTCTAAGGAGTGTTTACTATATTCGACCACACCGTCACAGTAGCGGTGGTCAAACATTTAGCCTGTCAACCGTGAAAAACATTTGGCGGCAAAATAACAACAAGCTTTTCCGTTTGTATTACATAGGATTAAAAAAAAAGCAAATGTCATGCCAATAAATACGCCTCTTTAGTGCGACGCCAAGTCCTCCTCGGAGGAATAAGAAAAAAAAAAAAAAATACGCCTCGTATCCGAAATAGCAAAAACAAATCACACCTTTTTAATTAAAATAAAATATCAATAGGCGAAGTGATATATCACTTACCATTTTTCCATACATGATTGTTTGATGTGTATATCCTCTCAACTTCACAGTGAGACTGATGCCGGTTGTTAGCTGCGGCGGGCTTAAATACCCCCGGACTCACGTCGGCCCTGGACGAGGGTTGCGTGCGTCGCGCTTCCCGCCTTTACTAAAGACGTTTCTAGGTACAAAAAGTTTCAGCGCCAGCAGAAAACATGTTCTAAATTAAAACACCGAAAAGTTTTTGTTTTTTCATTTTTTGGCATCGCATTTTGTGCATATGCCAGTTACAAGTATTTAAATACATACTTTCAAGTGTTTTATTATACACTAGCTAGTACCCAGCGTGTTGTTGGGAAAAAAGCAAGCGACAATTTGAATTTCATCGCAATCGGATGAACGGTACGCCAGTAGGTACGTTTAACAAACAAATATTCATTTTTATATACATATTAGTCTAAAAAACATAAATCAAAGTCACACAAAGTAACTTATGCTTGAATCCGCTTGAATTGTTGGAGTTTTGAAAGCAACTAGAAAAGTCATGTTACACCACATTATAACATTTTCCCACACTCACGCTTCTAATTCGGCACTTTATGAATAAAACACCACCATTTTTATGAATAAACACTCGAAAAACACTAGTTTTGAAAAAAAAACGGGGCGACACGACTCTTTCCGCGTTCCCGCCAAAACTCAATCTATATTGTCTTAGTGGGTAGAGTCCGATAACGCAGAGCAGGGCCGTATTTGGAGGTCTGGATGCCCTTAATTAGTATCCAAATAAAATAATCGAAATTACGATAATTATTATCGGTAAAAATCGAAAAATACTGTTTAACAAAAAAACGTAAAAGTTGCTGACGAATCGAAATCTGGATATTTATATACCTACGTATACCAGATTTCTATTGTGGGGCCCTAGGGCAGTAGGGGGCTACTGCCCTGGGGCCTGCCTTCCCCCAAATCCTACCCTGATGCAAAAATAAGGCTTTGTTTTTGTAATTGAGAACTTGTTTCTTGTAATATCGGATCAAGGCTAAAATCACTGCTTATTGGAACTTGACGATCGCAAGTCTCAGTTACACACAGCCGTGATGGCTCACTGGTGGTATATCTCGTCCTGAGGATGCTTCGTGTAGAGGCGAAACACGTGTCGGCAACTGGTCACTGCAGCGAGAAGAGGATATAAACACTTGTAGAAGTCCTCACCACTGTTGTCAACTTAACAGTGTTGAAACCACTGTTAAGTTGAAATAAACTAAATATATACCTTGAATATTCAAAATGAACTTCCCCACCGCCTGAATCAATCAAATCGTATGAACAAATGTTTGTTCTGTGTCTGAGTGTTTTGTACGTTTTTTTAAATGTAAAAAGTAATGAGACGAACGAGACGCTCTCCTGGTGGTAAGAGATAACGCCTGTCCATGACCATTGCAGCGATACACAGAACTTTAAGTAACAAAAGAAAGTCCAGGGCATCGCTGCTTTGGCGCTCATTACTTTGAGACTTTCGACGGTTAGTCTCAGCAGCCCAGTAATTTCGCTGCAGTACCCTTCGAACCGGAACACAGTAATGTTTACACACTACTGCTTAGCGGCAGAATAACTGGTACTGCGGTGGTACCTACCTAGACGACCTCCTGCTAAGGAGGTATGTATTCACAAAAAAAAAAAATTTAAGTAATCTATCAGTTATCTGACTTCCATAGTAAAGATTTGCAAGATTTGCTTAATTTGTGACTAGATAGCGCTTTGTGAAATGTCCTAGGGCAGTGGTTCCTAAAGTTGACTGAATCACGACCCACTAAATAAAAACTTCCAAATTCGGAACTCGTTTCTTGGTTGTCATGAATTCAATTCAATTTATTGCATTATACACTACATATACTGATAAACCGCTGAGGTAGACGTGTTCTAGAGTAGAGATTGCGTGTAAGCAAACGTAGCGTAGGACGCCCTCAGACTCGACAGAGTGACGATATACACAAAGTGCCTGGAAGCGAAAAGCCGAAAATCGGGCTGGGTAGCATACCTACATTAAAAGAGCAAGCCCAGCAATGGACTAAAGTATGCTAATGATGATGATTTTAAATCAACTCTCTCGTTACCCGTTAAGAGCTGTTTTTCTTTAACATTAAAAACGAAGTTATTATTGTTCTAATCTAAGTTATTCCTAATATAGTAAGTTACAAAAAAGTTAGAATGTCAAAGTTACGATGACAATTTTTAATTACCTACTTCATATCGTCACCATGTATGGTATTTTAAACGAAGATTGATTTTAGGGGCCGTTTTCACAAAGTAATGGGTTGTTATCTATGTGTTGGTTAACCACGTGTTTAGTGTAACCTGTGAACTTACTATTTATGGAATCTATATTTTATATTATCTCTTAATATATTGCTATACACCACTATTTTTTATTTACTAGAAAAAAATGGCGTTATCTGCTGCTATAACTATGAAAAAAAAACTTGAAAAATCCATTTCGAAAAATTATCTACAAAAATAAGTGATGAAAGATCCTATCCTTGCAACGCGATTCCACCGAAGCTGAGTGGTTAGTGCGCTAGGTTCGCATGCCGAAGTGCGTGGGTTCAAACCCCAACAATGAGCTTGAGCTGCCGGTGAAGGAAAACATCGTGAAGAAACTATAGCATGGTGGTAGAGTACTTTCTAGTACTCGGCTGGTTAGCTACCACCCTCAAGTTGAAAATGTGCCGCCAAGCATCTATCGGTGTGTTCCGGCAGTCTCACTTGAGAGTCAGTTTCATTCCTCGCTAGGTGTGTTGGTTAGTGATTCCCTTTTTTCGTTATTAAACTATAACATTAATTTTAGGTCTCGTAACCGCAACTAGAAAATACTAGCAGACGCCTCGCGGTGTCACACGTGTAGTTCCCGTTTCTGTGGGAATTCAGGGATAGTGTACCTTCCTAACGGTGAAATAATTTTTGATATCGGTTCAGTAGTTTTTGAGTTACAAACAAACATACAGAAATTCCAATCTTTCCTCTTTATAATATTAGTGTATATTATCTTTAGTTTAGAAATATTTTTAAGTTGTTCCTGTAATACATATAGCTGAATTCATTCCAGGTTAGGTGTGTTTACTACCTTCGACCACACCGTCACTTAACAGTTGAGCTGTGGTCAAACACCTAGCCTGTAAATAAAAAAAAACACGCACGTGCGTCAATGGTAAGAATAAATTATTTATCGACTTTCGGGTGGGTTATGTTGTGTAGCCATAAGTGTCTTCATTATTAAGTGTCCCTTATAAGGGACAAGGAAGCAATGCGGAGCAAACTTTGTGTTTATTTGATAAACAATAAGGTTCCTTGCCCATCGTTGTATTTGTTTTTATATCTTTTTTATATGAAGCGGAATTCATGTAACACAATTGGACAGTATGAGCAGACACTTTTATTTGATGGTAGATCTCCTCAGCAGGAGATTGTATAGTACCACCGCAGTACCAGATATTCTGCCACCAATCAGTAGTGTGTAAACATTACTGTGTTCCGGTTTGAAGGGTACTGCAGCTAGCGAAAATATAGGGCTATTGAGGTTATAGATAGGAACTCTTTATTGCGCACACCATAAACAGAAAAAAAGTATAGAGAACAAAAGAATCTTATCACAAGTGGCGGCCTTATCGCTAAGAGCGATCTCTTCCAGACAACCAAGAATAGAAAAACACGATAGATGACATAAGGAACAGACGGGAGATGTAAAAGAAGACGTAATGAGCGCCAAAGCAGCAAAGCCCTGGACTTTGTTTTGCTACTCAAAGTTCTGTGTATCGCTGCAATGGCCATGGACAGGCGTTATCTCTTACCATCAGGAGAGCGTCTCGTTCGTCTCATTACTTT
Organism: Biston betularia; assembly: GCA_905404145.2. Lineage (NCBI taxonomy): Eukaryota > Metazoa > Arthropoda > Insecta > Lepidoptera > Geometridae > Biston > Biston betularia. The sequence goes on along the minus strand of FR989889.1, from coordinate 3,450,757 downwards.
TACATTAAAAAAATTGAACTCAGATGCATCAGATGGTCTCTTAACTAGACTACCGTGGCTTTATATCAATCTGATCAATTTTTAAACAGTATATAACGATTTGATTCCAACTTCATTGCGCGGAACTAAACAGTGAAACGCACTGGCCGAGTGGGTGCTCCCCGATTGATACAATCTGGGTTTCTTCAAGTTTCTTCAAGTCATTTTTTTTTCAAGTCGAGATTGAATTGGTATCTATTACTATCTTTTGTCTATTAAAGAAGAAACTGAAAGACTCATTTACTGACTGATCGATCAACGTACAGCTGGAACCGCTGGGTCTAGAAGCATGAAGTTTTGCACAAATGTTCCTTAGGCGACGTAGATGTGGACTGATATTTTTTTTTTATGAATATTAATAATAATTTTTTTTTAAGGGTGCAAAATAGGGGTTGGTAATTTATATAAAACTTATTTGAGTTTTATTATCATTAGAGATTGAGACAGTGCAGATAGAGACATTCCAACCGTGCGGAGCCAAAGTAGCAAGTTTCCTATAAAAAAACACCCTGGTTAACATTTTATGCTTAAGCATAGTAGAGTTTTTGGCGGGAACGCGGGAAGTCGTGTCGCCCCGTTGTATTTATTTCCAAAACTAGTGTTTCGTCGAGTGTTTATGCATAAAAATGGTGGTATTTTATTCATAAAGGGCCGAATTACAAGCGCTAGTTTGGGAAAATGGCATAATGTGGTGAAACATGACTTTTCGTGTTGCTTCCAAAACTCCATCGAAGCTTTATAGTAAAGTCGTCACTACTTTACTAAAGCATGACTGGACTGGACTTGACGAATACTAGACTTTGACTGTAACTATAGATGCAAGACATGAATTATCGCAAAAACCGAAGACGAGGCAGTATGGCATTATAGCTTTAGCCTGCCCGATAGGGCAAAATAAAAATAAAATTAAGTATCGTATATCACATCCCTGTTGGCTCATTGGTAGCATGTCTGCTTCAAGAGCTGTGGGGCGTGGGTTCGATTCCCACCCAGGACAAGCATTTTGTGATATAAAACCAAATGTTTGTTCTGTGTCTGGGTGTACTGTATGTATTAAGAGTATGTATTTACAAAAAAAAAAAAGTATTTAAGTATTCTATCAGTTATCTGACTCCCATAGTACAAGCTCTGCTTAGTTTGGGGTCAGATGGCGCTGTGTGTAATGTCCTGCGATATTTATTTATTTATTTTATTTATTTATCTCATACTATGGTGGTAACAAGATGACCTCCTGCAAAAACTTATTACCAAGTTATGAGAAATGAAATCCGATCAATTAAATACAATTATCGTCAAAGGTAAAGCAGTGGAAATATATTCGATTAACTGTAGTATCCATACTGTTAATCTATGTATTGCTTCATTTATCTCTTTAAATAATGGTCCATTTCGATAAAGGGCAAGAATTCAGATTATCTTGAATTAATAAATATAAATAAATGATTTTCCCATATACACGATTTTGTAGTTTTGTGTCATTAAGAAGTTTACTTGAATCAGTGTCAAGTTAAGCGTCTACATTACTGTTTACATTGTTATTGGACGGTAGACTGTCATATTTATTATGTTAACTCATTTTATATGATTGTTAAATAATATTGTTTTTCTCGTATACATTTTTTTAAAGGATTCATTTCTATGCTACGTTAATGTTGTATCAAAATCAAACAAACATATATCATTGTCCGTGTTCAAGGTTAGTTTATATATATTTAGTTAATTAATCGTTTCAATTACAACAGCTAAAAAGTTGACAACAATTAAAAACTTATCCGAAAATTTACTTAATTTTAGTTAAGTTTGTAGTTTTAACTCAAATTAAGTGCGTTTTGGGAACTATTCCCATTGATAGCAGCCTTTTAGATTAGTAATTATTTTAAATGTTGCTCGTTTTATTTAATTTGATTATGTATACCTTGAAATTCAATAAATGCAACTAAAATTGGACATACACTTAAAAACTAAACTAGATTAATTTAGTTTAAGATGTTAAGTAAAGTTTCGGATTGAATTTTAAAATTGTAGTTAAATTTTAATCCTCATCACTATTGTAACTAAAATGACTGTTAAGCGGAAATGTATTTACTAAATACCTATTTGTAAATACTTTGAATACTCAAAATTAACTTCCGCAAAGTAACGCCTGAATCAATCAAAAAACACTATGGTTTGTCACGGTTTCTTGTAGCTAAATTAGTTTACAAATTAATAAATTAATAAATAACATTACACACAGCGCCATCTGACCCCAAACTAAGCAGAGCTTGTGTGATGGAACTCAGATAACTGATAGAATACATAAATACTTTTTTTTTGTTAATACATATAGGACACCCAGACACAGAACAAACATTTGTTTATGCCACAAACTGAAGACACAAGTTTCTGTTACCTACTCTATTAAATGGTAGATAAAAACAAGCAGAAATATAATTTATCTGGCTTGGAAGTAAAAAGAGCTAAGCTCTCCGGGATTTGTCTTTAGGATTTCTGCTTGTTTTTTTTTAAGTTTAAGTGTTTGTATATTATCTAAATTCTAACCTAACAGTTAAATACCTGTTATTCCGAACTGCATAGTTAACTTTTGTGAAACCGGTCCTTTAATCAAGGGATTGCTAATTACGTATAAATTTAAACAGACCTTATCGCCTTAACAGGACTCTAGTCAGTTCATGTATCATTGCCCATGTCCAAAAAAAGACAGCTTTTCCATACCATGGTCATATGTCTCATAACATATTGTAGCAATTTTTTTAACTTATCTACTAGAAAACAACGGATACAAAAAAATAATAGATTACCTTATCCCTGTATTGCGTATCTATAGATTAAGTTTAGTTATGAAGCTCGGTATAAGCTTATTTTTGGGGTTAGAATCCACGTCTTCGGCGTGTGCACTAGCCGCAGTAATCATCGCTACAAAGTCAGTCTTTGGCGCCAATTCCTACAAAAAAAAAACACAAGGCTAATCTACACTAACATTATAAAGAGGAAAGATTTGTATTTTTGGATTTTTGTTTGTTTGTAACGAATAAACTCAAAAACTACCGGACCAATTTCAAAAAATCTTTCCCCGTTGGGAAGGTACACTATCCCCAGGTGACATAGGCTACTTTTTATCCTTGTATTCCCACGGGAACCGGAACTACGCAGATGAAACCGCGAGGCGTCTGCTAGTTTTTTATATATCTAAGTAGACAGATAAATTATATTTGAATTAATTAACGAAATAGTTACTGTTTTTGTTATAACTTATTTGTGTATGTTTGTTTGATGACTTAATCGACAAAACAGTGCCAGTTTTAAGGACACCTCGGGGTTCCGTCATTTTCAAACGACTTCACAAAAGAAGATGGTTCTATTCAACCCATATTTTTACACGACTGCCCAAAAAAGGAGTGTAATGTTTTTAGGGTGTATGTATGTAGGTACTATATAAGTTTATTTATTCCACCATATGTTTTAAATACCTAAACAGATTTTGGAAGTATGTGTATCGCTAGAATCCTTACACTGACACGAGTGACACTAGCTTTCATTTTAAAAAAATAGCAGCAATAATTGCTTGATTTTTTTAAAGAGTTTTGGCGGGAACGCGGTAAGAGTCGTGTCGCTCCGTTGTATTTTTTCCAAAACTAGTGTTTTGTCGAGTGTTTATGCATAAAAATGGTGGTGTTTTATTCATAAAGTGCCGAATTACAAGCGCGAGTGTGGGAAAATGATATAATGTGGTGAAACACGACTTTTCGTGTTGCGTCCAAAACTCCATCGAAGCTTAAAGTAAAGTCGCCACTACTTTACTAAAGCATGACTGGACTTGACTGACATGGACTGGACTTGACCAATACTAGACTTTGACTGTAACTATAGATGTAAGACATGAATAATCGCAATAACTGAAGACGAGGCAGTATGGCTTTATAGCTTTAGCCTGCCCGATAGGGCAAATTAAATTAAAAAAAAAAGTTTTTTTTTAACGTTGTCGTATTTTTACATGACTGCGTTTAAAAGGAGTGTAACGTTTCAGGGTTTATATATTATGTAAAGTATATGAGTTTATTTATAGTTCCATTCAATAATAATTCTTGTTGATTGACATAAATGTCAAATGCGTTGATGATGATGAATGTGTGTTGTTATGTGTCTTATGCCACAAAATAAACAAAGATAAGCTCATAAGGTTATTTTGTTTTCTGTACTTTTTTTCTATTTTTGATGAGCACAATTAAGAATTTCTATCTATAAATCAATAGGTGCAGCTTTAATTTATTATTTTTATATATATTAGTTTCTAAGACATAGGGTACTCTTTTTAACCGACTCAAAAAGGAGGAGGATTTCAATTCGACTGAGGTATTTTTTTGTATGTATGTTACGGGATCATTCCGCCAAGTATGAATCGAGTATGTTTTTTTTTTGCTTCAAAAGTGGTCCCGTATAAATTTTATCGAAATCGATCGAACGGTTTAAAAAAAAAAATTAGTAATATTAACTGTAGTAGGTAGGTACTTTTCAAAACGAAACATAGTAATTACTACACACTACTGCTTGGCGCAGGAATATCTGTTTCTCCGAGGCGGGTCCGCGAGGACAAGCGCTGTCGAGGCCGCGGTAGAGTGCGAGAGCGTGCCCGCAGCCTCGACACAAAGCGCCGAGGTGGAACACTCCAGGGTTTTTAGCGGGTAGGCCGTCATTAGGACGGAGAGCCCCACATAACCACCGTGCCCGCCCCAGGGCCGGTGGTATACACAAAGTATTTTCCCTGGACAAAAAAAAAAAAAAAGGAATATCTGTTTCTGCAGTGACCTACCACCAAGTATTTAACCTTAAATTACATACGTTATTAATAGTGTCTAAACAACTTTGGGGTACGGAACTCTAAAAACCGCACTCCGGGGCCGCCTTAAATTGTCATACGTCCTCCATGTACCTATTCTACACCGTCAAATAAAATAAAACACGTCGCCAATTTAATTACTTTTCCATACATTAATCTAGTTATTGGGCAGGTTTTTGTCAATGTAACATTTTTAATATTTATTTGGAATCGTTAAGTGCATCGCAAAAAGTAAACTTTCGACGATGTGAGATGAAAGCGGATGTGGCAATTTATTTTGACGTGAACGCGTCTTTAAATATTTTTTTTATTTTCATTGTGGTAGCAAAGTAAGTAAAATATCTATAAGTAGAACATTTTCGCAATAAGTAGGCGACACAAGTGGGAAGAGGCGGTGAGGCGGGGACAGAGGACGGTTGCCGGCGATCACTACGAGACTGCCGGTAGAGCAGTCGGGATTAGCGCGTCAATGTTATTGTTTTCTGTTGTGTATCTGATTTACTGCTTTCATAGTCCACGTCTCAGCTCCATAGAAAAATACACAAACGAATAATTTTGTGAACAAAATTAAAAATCTTAAATGAATACCTACTATTTACAAAATTTATACAAAAAACTTAGTCTAAAAGTCCGTCAGAGGAGGGATATGTGGCCAGAATGCTGGCAGCATTGCCACGCTGCACGGCAATGCTTAGCTTTTGACCAAAGTAGATACCAGCATTCTGGTCACCTGAAGCCTCCTCCTCTAAACGAATTAGTTTGCACAGATTAATAAACATTTTTGCCCGTAGAAAACTCGATATAAATAAATAAATATTGGAGGACATTTAACACAGCGCCATCTAGCCCCAAACTAAGCAAAGCTTGTACTATGAGAACCAGACAGCTGACAGTATACTTAAATACTTTTTTTTGTAAATACATACTTATGATACATACAGCCGCATAATACTTATGCCGCCTCCATCTTTATAGCATCTTTATTCTTGACATTACCATAAAGTATTTTTATGCATCATACAATCCTTCCGCATGCCTTCCAAAGGCGTTGTAGGTACACACGCACTCCGTACAGAGGTGTATGGATACCTACTCTTAATTGACTCGGTACTTGGTATGTGGATCAACGGTAGGGCTATGGAATTAACGAGGTTTGTATGCCATCAAAACTAGTTTTGAAATTCCGGTTTCGTCGATGGCTGAAGAAGGGACGATATAATATACTATACTATACTTATGATAAAAGTAATGACAGCCCTGTTCGCACATTAGTAGTATATCTGCATTGAGAGCTGTGGGTTCGATTCCCACTCAGAACAAACATTTTGTGAATAAACAAATATTGGTTCTGTGTCTGGGTATTCTGTATGAATTATAAGTATGTATTTACAAAAAAAAAGTATTTGGGTATATATGTATTCTATCAGTTATCTGACTTCCATCACACAAGCTCTGCTTAGTTTGGTGTCAGATGGCGCTGTGTGTATAGTCCTATAATATTTATTTATTAAAAAAAAAAATTGGTATCTTTTATAGTTGAGAAGCTTGGTGTTTGACCACAGCTCATCTGGTGTCAGGTAAGAGAAGATTCAGTCAACGAAAGCGAAGCAAATTAGGTTTATTATTGAATTGTTAAAAAATCAGATAATACCTACCCATCGGGAAACACCCGCTCAGAAACGACATTCCACTGTTTGTCGGTTCTCAAATAAAATGTGTTGGCACTTGAATCCGGTCCCCTCGGTGTGTACGTCCCCGCTAACCACTGAGCTATCGTTACTACAACTTGCCACCAGTTTCGTGGCCCACAGTCATCATTGTCGCCTGCCGACCTCTGCTATCGAAATTTATAGCTTTCTTCAATGATAGGTGGCCAATTTACTAATTTATTACCCGCTCCGTGCTGGTAAACGAGGCCTTATCGTACTCAGTGAAATTATAAAATAAATAAACTAGTAGTTCGCTCCGCACTGTAACCTTGCTTTTTGTATTTAAGCCTCGAACGAATTTCCCTAATGGATATGGGCAGAATTTTTAAGATACAAAAGCGTTGCGTTAGGTTTATAAATAGAGTTTGGTTTTTAGGGTTCCGCACCCAAAGGGTAAAAACGGAACCCTATTACTGAGACTTCGCTGTCCATCCGTCCGTCCGGCTGTCACCAGGCTGTATCTCAAGAACGGTGATAGCTAGACAGTTGAAATTTTCACAGATGATGTATTTCTATTGCCGCTATAACAACAAATACTAAAAATAAATTAAAATAGATATTTAAGGTGGGCTCCCATACAACAAACTTGATTTTTTTTACCGTTTCTTGCTCGATACTTATAACGGTGACAGGTAGACGCTTTAACTATTCACAGAATATTTAGTTTTATGTTCTCTTTAAATATAATTAGTTAAAATCAAATAAAATAAATATTGAGGGGGCTCTCATACAATGAAAGAGGTTTTCGCCGTTTATTATAGATAATGGTACGGAACCCTCCGTGTGCGAGTCCGACTCGCACTTGACTGGTTTTTTTAATACCTACAAACCACTTATCAAAGCATGTAACATACGACAGCGAATAAAGAACGTGGATTCGAAGCGCTCAGTGCACACACATATAGGAATCGTCTACCATGTATGTTAAGGAGAAACATTAAAATGTGTCAGTCATATCAACTTCAAGCTACTCGGTTAGCTAGCTACCACCCTCGAGTTGAAAATCAAGTTTTGATGGGAACACGGAGAGTCATGTCGCCCCGTTGTATTTTTCCCCAAAACTTGTGTTTTATCGAGTGTTTATTCATAAAAATGGTAGTATTTTATTCATAAAGTGCCGAATTAGAAGCGCGAGTGTGGGAAAACTATAGGTATAGCGAAGCTTATAGTAAAGCCGCCACTACTTTATTAAAGCATGACTGGACTTGACTGATACAGACTAGACTTGACCAAGACTGGACTTCGACTATAACTATAGCTACAAGACAATTTATTTTACATAATTATGAAACTTGAAAATATCAAAACACTCGACACCGGCAAATGCTCAAAATGCGACGTCAAAATCAAATGTACGGAAATCTAATGAAACTCAGGAAAACCCCCGAGCTCAGCTAGTCAAACACAGTAAAAGTCATAAAGCCCTTCTACCTACATAGTCAATGCTATCCTGACAATAATAATTAAGTCAACAGTAATACCAGCATAATACATCGATAATAATAATCATTTTTATTGTCTGGCCCGCTATAAATGTTTTATTAATAAAGTCTGTGGCAGTTTACATTTCATTTACTTAACTCACAACATATAAATGGGGATATTAATAACGTTATTTTTAATCAAAACAATAGAGGAGGCTTAAACAACTTTATAGGAGGCTTCAGGTGACCAGAATGCTGGTATCTACTTTGGTCAAAAGCTAAGCATCCCCATCCAGCGTGGCAATGCTGCCAGCATTCTGGCCACATGTCTATCCCTCCTCTGACGAATTTTTAGACTAAGTTTTTTGTATAAATTTTGTAAATAGTATTAATTAAAGGTTTCATCATCATTAAACAATAGATAATATTTGATAGTTAGTTTTTTAAAATGCAGTTTCGGTAGTAAAATCTATAGAACCATTATTAAGGTGGTTCGATTTCCATACAAATATTTTTTTGCGGTTTATGGACAAATGGAGCATAATTTTACAGTGAAATAACAGCTACTGACATTTATTTTGGTGTTTATTTGCAGTAAATCACAATTGCTTGAAAAAAACAGTACCGCATCACTCGTCTGTGAAGTAAGCATCTCAAAAAAAACTTCAGATTACTCGACAATGGACTTTTTTAATGTAAAAGTAATGAGACGAAAGCTACGATCTCCTGATGGTAAGGGAAAACGCATGTCTTTGACCATTGCATCAACACACAGAACATTTACTTTGAGTTTAAAAACAAAGTCCCGGCATGACTGCTTTGGCGTTCGTTACTTTTAGACTTTGTTTCCTTTTATTTTGGTGTCGCATTTTGAGCATTTGCCAGTGTCAAGTATTTTATATTTTCAAGTTTCATAAGTTTCAAAGTCCAGTCTTGGTCAAGTACAGTCCGTGTTAGTCAAGTCCAGTCATGCTTTAGTAAAGTAGTGGCGACTTTACTATAGCTTCGATGGAGTTTTGGAAGCAACAAGAAAAGGTGTTTCACCACATTATAGAATAAAACCACCATTTTCATGCATAAGCACTCGACAAAACACTAGTTTTGGAAAAAAATACAACGGGGGTGACACACTTTCCGCGTTCCCGCCAAAGCTCTCAATTTTAGACTTTCGATTAAAAGCGACACGGGCATGATCAACTGTATATACCTTCATCGCTAGATGCAAGACACTGTTTATATAGACAGACACACATTTGGACACAATATTACACCTATATATAATTCACACTTAATCACACCAGACAGCCAAGCTCAGGCAAGTGTGTTCTCGAAGACGACTAGGAGCCAAGTGACCGCAAGCAGTCGGACAATCACGAACGAAGAGAAGAGAAAGCGCCTCGGTTCCCCTTACGGTCATAGCTATCAACAGCTGGCACGTAGTTTCCGGTATAGACTTTGATTGTTTTGCATTCGGAAAGGCGGCAAATACAAGTGGCGATAACACGATGGTTGGCCCAGTAACATGCGTTATCTCTTACCATCAGGAGAGCGACTCGTTTATCTCATTACTTTCACATTAAACAATGTATTCGGATATATAAACCCATTATGTCCATCCAAAGGCAAGAATGTTAACAAGACATGTGACACGAGAAACAATGTAAACAGCGATAATAATCTTTACAATAAAATGAAGACGAATTTTACTCAAATTGTTGAATGTCGTCCGATAAGTAGTACTGGTCCAGGAAGCAATGGCGCTTCGTAGTTCCAGAGCTGACTGGAAAAGTAAGTCGAATGCTTTATAATAGACCAGTTACGCCCCGCGGTGTTATCCGCAGCTCCCACATGATTTTTTTTTATGTGAAAAATAATGAGACGAACGAGACGCTCTCCTGATGGTAAGAGATAACGCCTGTCCATGACCATTGCAGCGATACACAGAACTTTGAGTAACAAAACAAAGTCCAGGGCATCGCTGCTTTGGTGCTCATTACTTTGAGACTTTCGATGGTTAGTCTCAACAGCCCAGTAATTTCGCTAGCTGCAGTACCCTTCAAACCGGAACACAGTAATGTTTACACACTACTGCTTGGCGGCAGAATATCTGATACTGCGGTGGTACCTACCTAGATGACCTCCTGCTAAGGAGATCTACCACCAAGTAGATAAAAAGTCTCAACCAAGCGCTCGAAGAGTCAACACGTCCTGTAATTATTGTTTTTGTTTAAATACCTAAAGTAAGTCCCTAAGTTTTAGTATTATTTAAAGTATCTTAAAATAAATGAAGCTGAATTGAAAATAAAATGGTTACATACAGCATACGTCTATCCAACTCGTTTATTATATTACTCCACCTACTGTACAAAGCGATCCATTACATTTCGTACAAGTTAATGTCACGGACAAATACGCACTGGTGTGAATGAAAAAATTCTCAGATTAAACATTGTATTTAAAATATGACAGGAAAACAAATTTGGCTCCCCTATGGGCCGCCTTACACGTTCAATCATGATCACGATCCGCGATCATGATTTCAAAATTTCTAGATATTATGCGATCCGGAGCATCAGTCCGTCAATCCGCTTCGTACACGATCAGTCTGGATCGCGATCATTGATCGCGGATCGCGGATCGCGGATCGCGCGGAACGTGTACGGGCTGCCTATGAAAAATCGTGTCGACTTACTTTATTTATTTTTTCTTTGGTTTTGGCGTCGCGTTTTGAGCATTTGCCAGTGTCGAGTCAAGTAAATACTCGTAAATGTAAATAAAACAACCGTTTCATATACAAACCACACATTTTTATTGTAGTTTTTTATCTTATTTTTTTTTTAATAATAATATAACTTCTACATCCCACTTTTGACTGTGAGATCGCCAACAGAAAGAACGCAAACAATAAGGCTTCCTATACACGAGCAATTTTAAATCGCCGAAAACAATACCGATTTAGATTTAGTAGATGGTAAAAGGTCAGTTTTGAATCTGTAAATCACATATATATATGTATTTAATAAATGTTAACATAAATAGAATTTCTGACAGTTTCCCAAAAATATATTACTTAGAGACGATAAGAAAAAAAATAGCGACGTTAAAAATTGCTTGTGTTTGTCAACCTTTAGTGATGGAAGCCATTGTGTTACACAAGAAAAAAAAACTTACATATATATATTAAAACTTACATCTAACATAACTTAAAACGATAGAGTGGCAACTATCTTAACAATCATCGATAATAAGTAACAAAGGTTACACAGGACTGATATGCTAAACCGATAGTTTATATAAATAAAATAATTATATTTGAATACGCATGAGAAAGTGACTTTTCCAAAAAATAAGTTATATTTAGATAATTTATTAAACTTCGATTTTCTTATTTCATTGTAAGTGTTGACCTGGATAAGTTTTTAAATTTGCTTCCCATATTTAAAAGCAATTCAGAAAACTGATGATAACAAAATCGTTTTACTTCAAATCTAATTTCAAATACTTCTTTCAATTCGTTACGTTGAGGACTTAAATTATGAAAATCTGAAGGAATACTCGTAAATAAAAAAAACATAGAAAAGTTAAGAAAGTTACCACACATGCCCTATAATATGCATTCATACAAATTACTATGCAGTCATACTGAAAGGTGGTACTAGGAACTTGTCGAAAAAAACTTTTTTACTTTTCTTTAAACGTCAAATAAAAATCAGTTATAATATAATTTCCGTTATGTATGGTACGAAATATATCTTTGGGACAGTTCATTAATTTTTTCGTTATTTCCCTGATTAAAGTTTCACAATGAGCCCTTCTCGACATAGTACCACCAATCTGTGCGACCCTGAATTAAATATAATACAACAATATGTCGTTAACGATTTCTAAATAATACATTGATGGTTTTGGATAAATTTCAACATACAAGTGAACAACAAAGTAAAAAAAAATATATGTATAATTTTATTATTGTGATACTTTTAAAGTGATTGTCTTGATAAAATTTGATCGCTTTATAGAATATAAAAAGCTGTTTAAACAACAAAACCTTCCTTGGCAGCCGGGTAAAAAAAGAAAGAGATTTGATCGTGCACATTGAATAACTCACACTCGGACCCCAAGATACAAGCCTTGTGCTTAGTTTGGGGTCCAATGATAACCAGTGTATACATTGAATTTACAAATTGTGACGTCCAACACTTCCATAATTATGTATGTATTAATTTCACTGTTTTCCTTTCTTTGTATATGTATGTGCCTAACACTTTCTGTTAAGGTGGTACCATTTCCATACAAATCAATTTTTGCCATTTATGGACAGATGGAGCATAATTTTACAGTGAAATCACAGCTACTGGCATTTACTTTGGTCTTTATTTGCGGTAAATCACAATTGCTTGAATAAAACAGCAGATTATTAGCATAAAATCAAATTTATGAGTTTATGATTTTTGAATAAAACAGTAGATTATGCTTATAATCTACCGTTTCATTCAAGCAATTGTAATTTACCGCAAATAAATACCAAAATAAATGCCAGTAGCTGTGATTTCACCGTAAAATTATGCTCCATTTGTCCTTATATGGCAAAAATTTATTTGTATGGAAATCGTACCTTAAATAAATTTATCTTTACATTCCAAATCCTCTATAGAGAAAAAAAACCAGTGATAATAATCAATTCAGTTGAGATCCGTGAAGATTTGTAAATACAATTTTTGCTTTTAAATTTTTGAGATAAAAATTGTGTCAACAGCTCTTGAAATCCAAGAAGCGATCTCACATAAAATCCTACACACCTATACCAACACAATTTAGCACCACACCATGATATTACAAACTTTTAACAAAGTCTATGGATACATGTTTAATTACACGCGCCATATGCAAAGCCTTCGTGAGGCCTCCGCGAAAATACTGGTCACAATTAAAAAGAAAACTATGTGACCATTCATTTATAACGTAAGACTTTTGACAGGTGTGACCCCCCTCCTCCCTGTTTAATATTTATTACGTAAGAATCTACAGGAAAAATTGAATACAATAAATAACTTTGGTTTTGTTTTTAATTTTTAGGGTTCCGTACCCAAAGGGTAAAAACGGGACCCTATTACTGAGACTTCGCTGTCGGTCCGTCCGTCAGTCACCAGGTTGGATCTCAAGAACGGTGATAGCTAGACAGTTGAAATTTTCACAGATGATGTATTTATATTTCTATTGCCGCTATAACAACAAATACTAAAGACAAAATAAAATAAATATTTAAGGGAGGCTCCCATAGAACTGTCCCCGTCGTGCGGAACGGACGGAACCCTTCGTGCGCGAATCCCACTCGCACTTGGCCGGTTTTATTTCTTTATCACCCCGGCACTCGCGCTTTTCAAGTTTGTAAGAAAAAATAAGTCATAGTCGACCCCCCAATTGTCTCACGTAATAAATGAAACAGTAGTAGTAGTAGTGGAATGCGTAATATGAGAGCTCGACATTTCAGCCAGGAGCAATAAAAAATACTCATAAAACAGTTTTTGATTACTTTAGGGCTCGCGTCAAATATTTCCAAAAAAGTTAGAGAACCGCTGCACTACACTTTCAAAAATTCTACATACAACATCGCAGTACTGGACATTCTGGCGCCAAGCAGTAGTGTGTAAACATTACTACTGTGTTGCGATTTGAAGGGTACTCCAGCGACATTATAGGGACTGTTTACTAACCATCGAACGTATAAAAGTAATACACACCAAAGCAGCGATGGCCTGGACTTTGCTTTGTTACTCAAAATTCTGTGTACCTTACCATTAGGAAAACAATGCTTTTCAAAAGATGTATAAACAAAACAAAAAGTTCGCGCTCACCCAGTTTCAATGTAATTGTGCAGTACCTTTCAAAGCACAACACAACAACGCTTGCACACTACTACTCGAGTATAGTAAAACACACATCCATTCGACATTTCCTTGTGTCAACGGCATAATAAAAATAGGTCCCGCCTATAATTAAAAAAAAAAAACTTAAACATTTATTAAATAACACTGGAGTATAACATTCACATAGTTATAATAATTATTTATTGTTATAAAGTCACATTAATTGTAACATAAAAAAAAATAATAAAAAAAAACATTGTACTGAAAATAGTACATCATAATGACATATTTTATTTACACGTAGAATCCGGTTATAATAACAAGAAAGTAAGTCATTCTAACCAGATATCACCAAAAGGGGCAATCAATAAATTACGTCACATAAATTTCATGATTTTTTTTTACCCCTCCACCCCCTACCTGGTGTAATGTCATATATTTTGCAATTTTACATTTAGAAATTTGATATAAAATATTATACGTTTTTAAAAAAAATGTGGTGTTACGAAATTCGGGAGCCCTTCCCGCCCCTTGTCACACTTCGTCGACCCCCTCCCGCCCCCTTAACGTGCCCCCTTAAATATATGAAGGACAAAAAAAAGAAAGATTAATTTTCGTTTGTTTAAAAATAAAATTATACCAAAGAAAAAACCGCAAACAATATACAAATCTAATAACAGTTTACCGTCGTTATAACCGGATTCTACTGTAGTTAAAAACGGACGAAACCGCGAAAGTCAACAGCTAGTTGACCAAAAAAATTAAAAAAAAAACTTGCCGTTAACACAGTCATATCACCTTACCTGCCAACTTTACATCGATCCACCTTTAACGCTTTACCAAAAAATAACCTCTCTTTAGCTTAAAATTACCAATTTTCAATATACCATGTTAATATTTACCAATTTCAATATATTTTTATGTGCTTTTTATTTCAGTATGAATAAAAATTGTAAGGTTGCGCGACGTGAACCAGCATAATCGAAGTTGTTACCAACCTCCTTTCAGAATGTGGATTATCAATTATAAAAAAAAATATATCCCTCTAAAATAAATATTTTAATTTGACTCCAGTAACGCCCCTAAGGATTCAGGTGTAAGGATTCAGATTCAGATAGATACAATCTGTGTGCCTTCAAGTCGCGACTGAATCGGTTTCTATTAAGCGTGCTCCATCGTAGACCGCATCGTCGCATAACAGGTAAAACGCAAGTTAACTTAGTATGATCAATTGAATTATACGATTTTTTTTCTAAAGAATTATTATACGTTATAATGTATTTTGTAAGATTAATGATAATTTCACGTCGCGCAACGTTTCAGACTTAACCTTAACATGCTCACAAAACAACTAGGTACATAAAAATATAGTCTACAACTTTGTCACTATAAATATATCAATACTTCATTCACAACTTCCATTTTTACGTACAATTTCATACTGTGACAACGTACCAAAACCAAGCTATACAGTTGTAAAGCCAATATATGATTTAAAAAAAAATCATTCAAACTCAAAACTATACTTATATATAAATGATTTTTAATATAATTTTAATATTAAAACTTAATGGCGTACGTACGTGCGGAGCGAATTATAACCCTTTAAAAAAAAATCATTACATAAATGTTATACAAACATATCAATTTATTGTTTAATTTCATAACATATTACATAGGATTATTTAGCTGGGGATGTACAGAGCCAAAATGGGGTCATCACACTCACTATTATTAACAACTTTTACTAAGGGCACAACTCTTAAATCGTAAAAACAAAATCAGTTGTTTCTTACATTCCGTTGAGGGTCAACAAAGTTTTGTTGTTTTGTGCCCATAGTAGAAGTTGTTTAAATAGTGAGTACAATATAATTATTGGGGTGTACAGAGCCAAAATGGGGTCATTGTACTCACTATTAATAACAACTTTTACTAGGGGCATAACTCTGAAATCGTAAAAACAAACTCAGTTGTCTCATACATTCCGTCGAGGGTTAACAAAGTTTTTCTATGAAACAACTGTTTTTTTCATGATTTCAGTTGTGCCCACAGTAAAAATTGTTTAAATAGTGAGTACAATATAATTATTGGGGTGTACAGAGCCAAAATGGGGTTATCGTACTCACTATTATTAACAACTTTTACTAGGGGCACAACTCTGAAATCGTAAAAACAAACTCAGTTGTTTCATACATTCCGTAGAGGGTTAACAAAGTTTTTCTATGAAACAACTGTTTTTTTGCTGCTTAAAAACATCACGTGAATAATGAACGACCCCTTACTTAATCGTAGTAGTAGTTTTTAATTTTTCTGTTTCTTTTCGAGTTTTGGTGTACACAATCAAAAGTGTATTATTACCTACACCCCAAGCTTATAATCTTATCGTCTGTTTGTTCTTCTAATTTTCATTATTGTTTCACAAGGTTTTTTTAGTATGTTTATTATGTTTTAGTATTTTTTCGCCCGTGTCAAATAAAGGGTTAACAAAACGCGTATTTGCATTTAAGATCAAATAAATGCATAAAACGATGGCAAAAAACTAACTTTATAATCAATGTGTCAATATGTGCATTTTTATAATAATATGACTTACACTAAGTTATTTTATTTTTATTTATGGGGCGTTCTACTTTTCTACCGACAATGACGTGTCTCCTCAGGAAAAAAAAATCTGTATCCGTCCTAAATTGCAGTTTCTCAAATTTTATTGTCACAAGATTTTTTGGACCATATATACCTTATTATAATACTAAAATCCCGGTTTTATTGTTGTTCCTTTTTACAAAATTATTGTGACATAGTATTCGAAACGTGTGACAGAGGTGTTTTACATACAAGTAAAATGTGTCCCTTTACGCTGCCTAATGTTACAAAATGATGTCGCTTAAAAAAATCATATAGGACCCTATAATATAAAATTATTTATTGAAATGCTGAAATATTATCTTTAGATTAATAAAAATATAATAAACATAAAGGTTCATACTATTAAGCAAAAAAATATTTTATCCTTGGGTACGACTGTATATGTTTTTTCTTGCTATCTTCCGTCACGGATTTCGCAAAACAAAAAACGTACCTTAGCTGTTTGATCTTCAACACTAAACAACAGCACGGTTTCCTTCTCCTCTTGGCTTTAAGCCTTGAGGCCTCACCCGGGATCGAGCCGAGTTAGGCGCCCGCAGGTAGTGAACCAGAGGTGCGTGTGTTTATTCGGCGACCGCTCTGTCACGTAAGTTACTACTTTAAAATATTATTGTAATTCCCATTTATTTACGTAATATTATTATTTCCCAGTATATCTGTCGTATTTACTCACTTTTACGAACAATTTGTAATTTTATGAACGTTGAAATCCTCGAACACTGTTATTTTACACCTCTGTCACGAGGCACCTCTGTCACAAAATAGCTGTGACGGGAGTAGTATAGCTCGTGACGGAGTGGTATTTTTTGTCAGAAACTTTGCCTTAATTGATTTTCAGAATTGTTAATTGATATTTTTTGTATTCTATATATTACATTATCAATTATTTTATTCATTTAAGGTATTATCATCAGGGTAATTAAATAATAGCGTTATCTGCGACGGAAAAGCAGTGACGTTGTCGTGAAAAAAGGAAACAGGACCCCGAAAAAGTCGCAGAAGTGAAATGATAAGACTGAGAAAGATACCATGCTTGCAAAAAGCTCGTCAAAGATATGCAGAGATGATATATAAAGAGTACACAGACAAATGAAAAGAAAATGGCAAGTTAGAAACAAGAAGAGAACAACAGAAAGCTTTGCAGAACGTTCTAATGTATACTCCGACTTCCACATCTGTTCCTTCAAACCCCAGGTTACTTCTTTAAGTCCTAGATCTCGTTCACTAACTCCAACCTCATCCGCTGCTAGAGCAAAGGGAAGAGAAAAAGTTAGCCGAGACAGATCGAAAATTTATAGGCAAAATATGAAACTTCAAGGCCATGTAAAATAATTACAGAAAAAATACGAAAATACAAGAAAACACTTCATCGCCAAAAAAATTAAAGAAGACAGCTTATTACATAATATAACCAAAAACCAAAAAATTAAGATAAATTTAAAAGCGCCGAATAAAGAAGAAAAAAGAAAATACATATAGTATTTTGACAAATGCCATTAAGGAACATTACAAAAACATTAAATTCAAAAACAAAATGAAACACTGCTTCAAAACAATCCTATCCTTTCCTACAAGACACAACAATTAACCGTTCGGGACTAAAACTTCAACAGTTTCAAGAGACTTTGGAAATAAAAAAATGCTGCACAACAAATATTACGTTTATGAAACTTGCTCTTTATAAAAATAAAGCTAGCTAGGTAGTTGAAGCCCAACCTCAGATTAAAAAGAACCATTGGCTGATATAAATAAACAACATAATAATTAGAGCTCCTACAAAGAGATTTTATGAGACTGTTGTATAACATTGTATCATCTTCATCTTCTGAAGTAGTATACTTCTTCAGAAGATGAAGATGATCAGCCTCTCGTTAATCAGAAAAAAACCTGTGCACATAAAACCAGGTGCTTCATGTGACCTATCTGGAGACCCATTATTAATAAAAAATGGTTTTATGTCAGTAAAAGTACCCAGTAGAAACTAAGTCGAGTACACCTACTTAGGAGTTGAAAAAAGTTGTGTGGATGAAGATGGAGATGTTCAGGTGATATTTTATGAAACTGTTGTTGACACTGACAAAATATTTAAATTAGTAAAATCAGATGTATCAGATGTGATGTTTGAAAACTTGATAAAAATGATTACGATTACAAGAGGAAGGCGTGTTATAGAAGTATTTGAAAAGTCGAATAAGAGAAAAGAGAAGATTAGTCTGATTTTACGTTCACCAAATAATGATTATACCAAGAAATAATATCCTATGTAGCATTGTAAGAGAAGCATTATGTTTTGTTATCCTTTTTAAAAACTTTCAAAACCTTAAACGATTAAGTTTAAATGTTGGCCTATCAATATCTACCATTCTGTCATACTCTATCACAATTTTGTCCCCCTTGTAATTAAGCATTAAAGCAGCATATGTTCAGTTTATTGAAAACATATACACTAAAATAACGTATTATATTATTATATATTGACCATAAAAGATAGTTACAGAATTTCAGCTATGTTTATTTCAATTATTTGCAAAATATTTCAAAGTTTGTTGTCTTAATGAGCAAAAATGTGACAGAGTGGTATTAAATGTCATTTTTTATATTAGATTTGTAACAAGAATTGAGATAAATCGTGTTTGATAATAATAAATGCTTGTATTCTAGTTAAGCCAAGTTAAAAAAAACTGTAAATTTAATTTTACATAATAATTAATAAATATATTAGTTTGTGACAGAGGTGTTTATTTTTTCTAACTATTCCGATAAAACTTAAAATAAATAAAAGGTAAATAACAAAACTTCGCTGCACTATACATATCTGAAATCTTCGATAACTGGACAATAATTTAAAAATATTTTTTTTTAAAGAATTACACTTTTATTTTTTCTCGAAATCTAAAAATTTATCACTCAGATTGTCGGTAGAAAAGTAGAACGCCCCTTATATAATTAATATATAAAAAATGTTTTTTTTTTTAGTAGACAAATCTCGTAGCTTTTGTGTATTTTTTTTTTAATAATGTACTTATATGTAGACTAGTAGATTCTTTTCGTATTTTTTTTCTTCAAATGTTGGCATGTTTATTTCATATGTCTCTGTAGGTATTTTATATCTAGAAAACGAGACTTAAGTGTAACGTTAAAATGAAATCAATTGAAAGCGTACTTACATGTAAAATTACTAGATACAAATTACATCTGTGCGAAAAGTACAAGTTGACCCCTTTTTAGTCTAGTTGTCTGGTAGATGCCTCTTTTACAGGTGTTAGAATACACCACAAAACAGAAAAGTTAAAAATCGTGTGTGCAGTATAGGACCTACAGTTTAACGTGTCATCAGATCCACAGCAGTACTCAGAAAGAAATGCTACTCACGGTCACTCATCCAAAGACTGACTGGACATATTTAAAAAAAAACTATTTGAAAATGCATCCCTGCTTGAAATTCACAATATAAGATAAATATGTAGTTTTGTTGCAAATAGCGTTTATTTGGATAATTTGCCTGAGTCGCGACAATTCAATCTCTTTTCATAGGTAATTGAATCACTTTTTATAGTAATGCATAACTTTGCAAGGTGAATTCCATATTTTTTCATGGAAAAATTCATTTCTCTTCATAGGGAATTATATCGCCTTATGTTGAAATTCCGTCATTTCTTCATGGGGAATTAGTGAATTCAATTTCTTTTTATGGGTAATTCCATCCTTTTTCATGGGGAATTCCATCCCTTTTTAAGGGAAATTCCATCTCTTTTCATGGGCAATTCGTCTTTTTCATGGGCAATTCCATAGCTTTTCATGGTAAATTCCATCAACTCATTTCATGGTGAATTCCATCTCATTTCATGGGCAATTCCATCTCATTTCATGGGCAATTCCATCTCTTTTCATGGTGAATTCCATCTCATTAATGGGGAATTCCATCTCTTTCCAAACATATGAAAGTATATGATGTATTCGATATACTTCTCTCGCCATCATTAAGGGGATACCACAAGATCGCACAGATATATCTACTAATGAAAGACACACAGCTAGATCCAAACGATAGAGGTAATCATTTCATTATTGAGCTAAACTCTAGTATTTCGAAGCAGCGGTTTCTTCCACTGCATCCCTTTACGACACCTGAAACAATAAATAAATAAATAAATAAATAAATAAATAAATAAATAAATAAATAAATAAATAAATAAATAAATAAATAAATAAATAAATAAATAAATAAATAAATAAATAAATAAATAAATAAATAAATAAATAAATAAATAAATAAATAAATAAATAAATAAATATCGTAGGAATATACACACAGCGCCATCTGGCCCCAAACTAAGCAGAGCTTGTGTGATGGAAGCCAGATAACTGATGGAATACATAAATACTTTTTTTTTTTGTAAATACATACTTATAATACATACAGAACACCCAGACACAGAACAAACATTTTTTTATCCACAAAATGTTTGCCCTGAGTGGGAATCGAACCCACGCCCTATAGCTCTCAAGGCAGATATACTACCAATGAGCCAACAGGCTGTCAAAACAATTGAAACTAACATTTAAGCCATACTTCATTTATTTAAACAATTTAGTCATAGTCATAGTCATAGTGTTTTATTGATAACATAAGTTACAAGTCAAATAATAAAAATAAATTAAATTAAAATAGGCGAGTTAAATATACATGTCAATTCGATATTTTAAAAAAAAAATTGCAGTAAAAAATAATTCGAATTATATAAAATAAAATAACAATCAATTGATTAATTTATTACAAAAAAAAAATATAGTACATGCAAAGTAAAAAAAAAAACAATACAATCTAATTCATGCAAATAATAATATAACAAAACTATTAACTAACTGACTATTGAGAAGAGCCATGCTTGGCATTTCTCTGAGGGATCGGATCCGAAACGAAGTAATTCGCCAGAGAACTAAAGTCATTGACATAGCTCAGCGTATTAGCAAGCTGAAGTGGCAATGGGATGGACATATCTGTCGCAGAACCGATAACCGCTGGGGTAGACGTGTTCTAGAGTGGAGACCGCGTATTGGCAAACGTAGCGTAGGACGCCCTGAGACTCGATGGAGTGACGATATACGTAGGACAGCTGGCGGCGGATGGAAGCGAAAAGCCGAAGATCGGGCTGAATGGCGTGTCTTGGGAGAGGCCTATGTCCAGCAGTGGACTAATATAAGCTGATGATGATGATGATGAACTGACTTATATTTAGATTAGAATATATACCTACAGAAGAAGAGAAGACAGATGTAACCACAGTAGTACACGCAATGAAAGATAATTGATACTTTGGACTATTTATAGATTATTTAAATATATTTTATGATGATAGGAACCCATTCATATTTAAGTTTGTATGTTTAATTTGATTTGATTTTATTTACCTGCTCTAATCGTTTCATAAGATTTATGTTTGTGTAGGTGCGTCACTTACCTAAGACATTGAGGAGCACGGTATGTGGGGCGAGCCCATCTGAGTGAGGACTCGGTCGAGCCACTGCAGCGGCCCGTTCAGGTGCAACTCGATCCAACACGGGGTCGACGTCACCGTTTGACGTCTGAAAACAAGTTGTTTGAACCTTGTTTTATAACATTCAAAGTAAAAGATACATTATATTACTGGAAGGAAATATTTTTTTTTTCATTGTTCATAATTAATTTATTGCATAAAATATATGGTTATACAAATAAATAGATGGAAAATTAAGAGAAAAAATAAATGCCCATAATAATAATAAAATAATTGAGACATCTTAAGAGACTCTCGCTAGACGGTTGGGTCGTGGGAAGTGGGAATTGGAAAGTAGGAAGTGGGCATTGGGAATTGGAAAGTGGGCAGTAGGCATTGGGAAGTGGGAAGTGGGACTTGGAAAGTGGGCAGTGGGCATTGGGAATTCCGAAGTGGGAAGTAGGACTTGGGAAGTGGGAGATGGGAATCGGAAAGTGGGCATTGGGAATTGGAAAGTGGGAAGTAGGCATTGGGAAGTGGAAATTGGAAAGTGGGCAGTAGGCATTGGGAATTGGAAAGTAGGAAGTAGGCATTGGGAAGTGGGAAGTGGGAATTGGAAAGTGGGCATTGGGAAGTGGGAAGTAGGCATTGGGAAGTGGGAAGTAGGCATTGGGAAGTGGGAAGTAGGCATTGGGAAGTGGGAAGTGGGAAATGGGACTTGGAAAGTGGGCAGTGGGCATTGGAAAGTGGGATGTGGGCATTGGGAAGTGGGAAGTGGAAAATGGGGCTTGGAAAGTGGGCAGTGGGCATTGGGAAGTGAGAAGTGGGAAGTGGGAATTGGAAAGTGGGCAGTGGGCATTGGGAAGTGGGAATTGGAAAGTGGGAATTGGAAAGTGGGCAGTGGGCATTGGGAAGTGGGAATTGGAAAGTGGGCAGTGGGCATTGGGAATTGGAAAGTGGGCAGTGGGCATTGGGAATTGGAAAGTGGGAAGTAGGCATTGGGCATTGAGAAGTGGGAATTGGAAAGTGGGCATTGGGCATTGGGAATTGGAAAGTGGGAAGTAGGCATTGGGAAGTGGGAAGTAGGCATTGGGAAGTAGGAAGTGGGAATTGGAAAGTGGGCAGCAGGCATTGGGAATTGGAAAGTGGGAAGTAGGCATTGGGAAGTGGGAATTGGAAAGTGGGCATTGGGCATTGGGAAGTGGGAAATGGGACTTGGAAAGTGGGCAGTGGGCATTGGGCATTGGGAAGTGGGAATTTCAAGGGTCAGCTTCAAAAGGAAGTGATCTTTGACACGGCGCGCATTGTGAGGAGATTCCTCACTCAGCAGCCCTAACCACCGGTAGGAGTTTTGGCGGGGAACGCGGAAAGAGTCGTGTCGCTCCGTGGTATTTTTTTCCAAAACGTAGTGTTTTGTCGAGTGTTTATGCAAAAAAATGGTGGTGTTTTATTCATAAAGTGCCGAATCACAAGCGCGAGTGTGGGAAAATGCTATAATGTGGTGAAACATGACTTTTTGTGTTGCTTCCAAAACTCCATCGAAGCTTTATAGTAAAGTCACCACTGCTTTACTAATGCATGACTGAACTTGACTGACACGGACTGTTCTTGACAAAGACTGGAATTTGACTATAACTTTAGCTACGAGAACACTTATTCAACTTTTGAAACTTGAAAATATATAAATACTTGACACTGGCAAATGCACAAAACGCGACGCCAAAACCAAAGAAAAAAAAAAAACCCCCCACCGGCAGCTTGAGCCCTGCCCCGCTGCCGGCGGCACCCTAGTTAATAAGTTTTTTATATTGTTTATGTTTTATATTTAATGTAAGAAATTAAATACCGAAAATAATTGTAAATAAATTAAATATGTAAATGAATTTTTTTATCAATTTAAATGTCAATTTTATAAAATTTATTGAAAGATTGCTCGACAAGCTATTTTTTAATTATTTTTTTTAAACGAATGCAGTCCGACTGCTGCTGTAACGAGCGTGGAACAGTGAGCAACTTATGCCGACCACGAGTGGAGTGGTTATGTATAATGTTGTCGTCACTGACCTGTACTCGGCGCCCCATCCCTTGACGAAACTCATCCGTATGGTGCACATGCGGGTGAGTTGGAACACCGCCTCGAAGCCCTGCGACACCGACGCGGACAGCAGCGCCGCGAATTCTTGGTTGTTGAAGATCTTAAGGTTGCAACCTGATGGAAATGAGGGTAGATATAATATTGTGGATGAACACTGCCGTTTGTACGTTTCGAATCTGTTTACAATATACAATTATACTTTTTTTTTTAAATTCCATATAATATATTTTTTAGCAAAATATTCATTTGTTAGTTGAAAACTCAAGTCCAATTTAAGTCTAAATCACAGTCAAAGTCATACTAAGCAAGTCAATGCCGAGTACTGTCATACCCTGGTAAAGTATTAGTAGATTTAGATGTATCGTGACATTGACAGCCCTGTTGGCTCATTGGCAGCATGCCTGCTTCAAGAGCTGTGGGGCGTGGGGTCGATTCCCACCCAGGACAAGCATTTTGTGATATAAAACCAAATGTTTGTTCTGTGTCTGGGTGCACTGTATGTATTATAAGTATGTATTTACAAAAAAAAAAGTATTTAAGTATTCTATCAGTTATCTGACTCCCATAGCATAAGCTTTGCTTAGTTTGTGGTCAGATAGCGCTGTGTGTAATGTCCTACGATATTTATTTATTAGAATCATTGTGCGACACAGGCTAAATATCTTTAGCAAAATATTCATTTATCAGTCGAAAAACCAAGTCAAATTTAAGTCTAAATCGCAGTTAAAGTCACACTGGGCAAGTCATGGTCATGTAATTTTTTTTATTTTCTTAATTTAGCTCTTGTTTTATCTCTCTCATGTTTTAAACGTATTAATATTAATACAAGTTTATTCATTTATCTATGTAGTTAAAATAACTTACCAGGTGGTATTTTGCAGACTGTAGCGGGATGCCAGCCGTAGCGTTGGTTACAATTCGGACTTTGCACGAAAATCGACGAGTCGCTGAGGCATTCCGCGAACACCTCACCTGCAAACGGTATAGTTATATTTTGAGAACGGGACATTTTGCGATTAGGACGTTTTGAGAATTAAACATTTTGGGAATATGATATTTTGCGCTTGGGACGTAGATAAATACATGGAGAACATCTTCCTTACTAGCGTTGGTTCACGCAGGTTTACCGCGAAGTATGTAGGAATGTCGAGATCGCACCCTAGAACAAATCTTCCATCGATCTTTTTTTCATAGCTACGCTAACGTCAAATCTATATGACAAACGTAAACTTCTGTAACTTTTTAATGAAAGGGTATTATTCATCAAATATAAATATAAAAGGTACAGGCGATATCTCTTACCATCAGGAGAGCGTCTCGTAGGTCTCATTATTTTTCACATAAAAAAAATAAAAGTATTATTCACTTGATGGTAGATCTCCTTAGCAGGAGGTACCACCGCAGTACCAGTTATTCTGCTAAGCAGTAGTGTTTACTGTGTTCCGGTTTGAAGGGTACTGCAGCGAAATTACTGGGCTGTTGAGACTAACCATCGAAAGTCTCAAAGTAATGGGCGGCAAAGCAGCGATGCCCTGGACTTTGTTTTGTTACTCAAAGTTCTGTGTATCGCTGCAATGGTCATGGACAGGCGTTATCTCTTACCATCAGGAGAGCGTCTCGTTTGTCTCATTACTTTTTACATTAAAAAATATATATATTTTGATAACCAATGTTACAAGTCAATTAAATTTTTGAAATATGTCATTAAACGAGTTATAAAACACTGATTACATGTCAACACAAAAATGGCAAAGTAAGATATGTCAATACACAAACATGTCAATGTAGAAAAATAGTGTCAATATAATAAAATGACATGACCAAAAAAAACATGGTGGGAATTGACACTACACAAGAGTTCAGGAAGCAGAGCTACTACCCACTGAGCTAACATGGGCAGGAAAGTAACCTCACCTCCTATATAATAGAGCCGCACGCCTCGACCGATGTGCCGACGGGTTTGTTCCACGACTTCGTTTCGATTCACGTTCGAGAGTAGCCCCAGACAGAATCTGAAATTATTCAAGCTGTGGTCAAACACCTAGGCTGACAACCATAAAAATATAGCCTACACTAATCACTACATAGTATAAAACAAAGTCGCTCCCCTCTGCCCCTATGTATGCTTAGTTATTTAAAACTACGCAACAGATTTTGATGCGGGGTTTTTAAATAGATAGAGTGATTCAAGAAGAAGGTTTATATGTATAAAACTTGCATATGCACATTAGTATCAACACTGTACCCGTGCGAAGCCGGGGCGGGTCGCTAGTTATATATAATTATAAAGAGGAAAGATTTGATTGTTTGTTTGTATTGAATAGGCTCCGAAACTAATGGGCCGATCTTAATCATTCTTTCATTATTAGAATGCTACATTATCCGTGATGGACATAGGCTATAGTTTATTTAAAAAAACAACTAACACATGGAAAAACCCTTACTTAGCATGCGCAGCGAAAACTATTGACAATAGAATAAAGTGACGTTTTATAGAACAAATTGACAGCTACAAATAAGTCCGCAATGTCATATGTCTAACTATTACAGTTGTCATCTACATCTTATAAAAAGGAAAAATTTGATTTTTGTTTGTTTGTATTGAATAGACTCCGAAACTACTGGATCGATAAAATTCACTGAGTGACATAGCGTATATTTATATTGTTAATCGAATTTTGTTTTCACGTGCAAAGCGGGGGCTAGCTACTAGTATAGTATACATATTTGTTGGTATGATGTACTATGGAATCTATACCGAAAATTATAATATTTTATTTTTAACCGACTCCAAAAGGAGGTTTTCAATTCCGACTGTATATTGTTTTTTGTAAGTACGTTACGCGATAATTCTGCCTATTATGAAACAATTTTGGCTCTTGACACTAACCATCGAAAAGATAATTAGATAAATTTCTCGAAAGTAATGAGCGCCAAAGCAGCGATGCCCAGCCCCTGTACCCTGAGCTTCTTATTTCGATATCTGTTAGGCGCTCACGAAAAAGCTACGATTGCGTACCATATTACGCAGACATACGATTTATGGTCGCGTAGCCACTTCTTGAGTGTCTAACAGGTACCGCTAAAAGTAGCTCAGAGTACGGGGGCTGGACTTTGTTTAGCTACTTAAAGTTCTGTGTATCGCTGCAATGGTCATGGGCAGACGTTATTTCTTACCAACAGGAGAGTCTCATTATTTACAAATTTACAATTTAAAAAACATAATAGTCGAACTCGGTATGTAAAGTTTTTTTTTTGTATTTATTTTATATTTTTTACTGATAGTAAACTTTATTTTATGAAACTAATTTGAATATTTTGGCTTTCTATGCGGTAGTTTAATTCTAATACGTTTTCAAACTTTTTATAGTTATGACGTCATGAGTACGGCTAAATATGTAGAATATGCCCTTGCCATACGAAACAAAAAAGTATACAAAACATTTGAACAAAACATTTTTACTGATTGAATTATTATTATTTTTTGTATTTAGTTAAATAATTATGGGTCCTAGTAACCTGAAATAAATTATTATTATTATTATTATTTGACACATTTCAGAGATTTTTTAAGTTGGATAAAAAGTGTGATCGAAGGAGGGTAAACACACCTAGCCTGGAATGGAACCGACTCTCAAGTGAGGCTGCCGGAATACACTATTTTCTTTAATCTCCGACTGTAAGAATTAGGCTTACGTTGGACCGCCATCTCACTTGATGTTAAGTGATGATGCGGTCTAAGATGGAGCACGCTCGCCCAGAAGTTTTTTTTTTTTTGGATTTTATGGTTTGGCTACAATGGCCTTTGAACCATGCCTAGAAAATAAGACTCGAAGACACCCAGATTATAACCAACGGGGAACACCCACTCGGGTAACGCATTCGAATGAAGTATATAAAGGTCACTGACCTCTCGCTGTTGCTGGGGTCAGTGAAGCCGTCGACGGTGATGGAGGGCTGGCTGGCGTGGAAGGTCTCGCCGACCCTGGTGTTGAGCTCGTAGTAGCTGATGCTGCACCAGAACGCCGGCTCGTGGTACAGCACGGGCGCGGCTTCCGTGCCCATGCCCGCTGGGGACGGTGTCAGACGTGTCAGGTCTAGGGGATAACGGGAATATGTATAATGACTAGCTGCGCCCCGTGGTGTCACCCGCTACACGTTTTCGGGATAAAATTAACCCAGGGTGTCAGCTACCTCCATACCAAATTTCATTCAAATCCGTTGAGTAGTTTTCGCGTGACATAGTAACAAACATCCATCAATCCATCCAAACTTTCACATTTATAATACTAGCTACACCCCGCGGTGTTACCCGCTACACGTTTTCGGAATAAAAAGTAGACTATGTGCTAATCCAGGGTCTCGGGTCTCTCTTCATCTACTGTTCTATTCAAGCAATTGTAATTTACCGCAAATAAAGACCAAAATAAATGCCAGTAGCTGTGATTTCACTGTAAAATTATGCTCCATTTGTCCATAAATAGAAAAAAAATATTATTTGTATGGAATTCGAACCACCTTAAAAAAAATATAAATGATAGATTTATTGATTTTTTTTATTTATAATTACATAAACACCCAAACACAGAACAAACTCGTGTTTCGTCACATAAATGTTTGTCCTGATTGGAAATCGAACACACTTGTAGCGATAATAGCTCAGTGGTTAGCGCGGTAGGTTCGCATGCCGAAGGGCGTGGGTTCAAACCCCAACAATGAGCTTGAGCTGTCGGCGAAGGAAAACATCGTGAGGAAACCATAGCATGGTGGTAGGGTACTTTCTAGTACTCGGCTGGCTAGCTACCATCCTCAAGTTGAAAATCTGCCGCCAAGCATCTAACGGTGTGTTCCGGCAGCCTCACTTGAGAGCCAGTTCCATTCCAGGCTAGGTGTGCTTTACCATCTTCGACCACACCTTCACTTAACATCAGGTGAGCTGTGGTCAAACACCTAGACTGTCAACCATAAAAAAAAAAAACACATCTTATGTGGAATGGCTTATCTTACCTTCGGTGTTTCCGCCGAGTTTCAATCTACAGAGCTTCAAACGAAGGGTGAATAGGTTTCTTAAAGGTAGGCAACGCACTGGCAATACCCCGGGTGTTGCAGGTGTCCATAGTCGGCGACGACCACTTACCATCAGGTGGCCCGTCGGTTGATTGCTAATTTTTCACATAAAATAAAAACATCCTAACAGCTTAAAAGATACTACCAAATAAGATGTGGTAAATGGTTGTACAAACTCACTCATGTTGTCGTTGTGGTCCATGGGGTCACCGTCCTCGCTGATGTAGCCAGGCGGGGGAGTCTCCACCTGGGATGTGTTGCTGGAACAATGGGACTTCATTTTACAACCATGGCACTTTTTTTTTTTTAATGTTTGACAGGTTAGGTGTTTGACCACAGCTCACTTGATGTTAAGTGAAGGCGTGGTCGAAGATGGTAAAGCACACCTAGCCTGGAATGGAACTGGCTCTCAAGTGAGGCTGCCGGAACACACCGTTAGATGCTTGGCGGCAGATTTTCAACTTGAGGGTGGTAGCTAGCCAGCCGAGTACTAGAAAGTACCCTACCACCATGCTATGGTTTCCTCACGATGTTTTCCTTCGCCGACAGCTCAAGCTCATTGTTGGGGTTTGAACCCACGCCCTTCGGCATGCGAACCTACCGCGATAACCACTGAGCTATCATCGCTACAAATAACCTTAGCACTTATTCAATATGAGCACGTTTTTTTAAACATTTCATACATCGCTTTAAAATGAATATTTATCTATCTATACTATTATAAAAAGAAAAGATTTAATTTTTTGTTTGTATGTATTGAATAGACTCCGAAACTACTTAATAATTCTTTCATCATTAGAATGCTACATTATCACTGAGTGACATCTATACCATTTATAAAGAGGAAAGATTTGATTGTTTGTTTGTATTGAATAGGCTCCGAAACTATTAGACCGATCTTAAAAATTCTTTCATTATTAGAATGCTACATTATCCGTGAGGGACATAGGCTATATTTTATTTAAAAACAATCAGGGATCCGTATGGAAAATTCAATAATGTAACCCAAGCTGTGAAAAATTTGAAAAAATCCTTACTTAGCATGCGCAACGAAAACTATTGACAATAGAATAAAGTGACGTTTTATAGAGCAAAGTGACAGCTATTACAGTTGTCAACTACATCTTATAAAGAGGAAAGATTTAATTTTTTGTTTGTTTATATTGAAAAGTTCTGTTTTACCGTGCGAAGCCGGGGCGAGCTGGTGGTACTATTATAAAGAGAAAAGATTTGATTTTTTGTTTGTACTGAATAAAAAAACTTGACAACAATTTAAAAATTAATAGTGTAGGTAGTGTGTAACATTAGTAGTGTTCCGGATAAGTTTCCGAAACACTACTTAAGTAGTAGGTACTTGGTGGTAGATTTCCTTAGCAGGAGGTCGTCTAGGTAGGTACCACCGCAGTACCAGTTGTTCTGCCGCTAAGCAGTAGTGTGTAAACATTACTGTGTTCCAGTTTGAAGGGTACTGCAGCTAGTGAAATTACTGGGCTGTTGAGACTAACCATCGAAAGTCTCCAAGTAATGAGCGCCAAAGCAGCGATGCCCTCGACTTTTGTTTTGTTACTCAAAGTTCTGTGTATCGCTGCAATGGTCATGGACAGGCGTTATCTCTTACCATCAGGAGAGCATCTCGTTCGTCTCATTACTTTTTGCATAAAAAAAAAAAGTTGTGCACCAGATAAGTTTATAAATTGAAATCAAGTTAGTTAAATTTAAGTCCTCATCACTGTTGTAACTGGAACGACTGTTAAGCGGAAATAAACTAAATATATACCTTGAACATTCAAAATGAACTTCCGCAAAGTAACGCCTGAATCAAACAAATTAAGATTATATTGGTTCCATCGAAACGAAGGTTTATTAAGAGTTTGCTTGCAGTTTTTGAGGAAATAAACTTACAGCTTTAAAGTGTATAATTATACCTTGTTTACCCAAAGCGTAATTTTTTTTTAATTTGCTTTTGAAGTATGTTTATCTGGTACGGAACTCTACAAAAGTGATTTAACTTACAGTGTTGTGTTCCCGGGTACTTGCTGGGCGAGCGTGGCTTCTAAATACATGGCGGTGTGCGCTCCCACACCCACAGTCTGCATTATACTGCAAAAACATCAATTATTAATGTCTTATCTAATAATCTTATCAACACATACATGCATGTATTTATTTCATATTGATAAAAGCCCAGGATATTTATCCGCCAACTTGTGTTGAGTCAGCGTGATGGAATGTATGCTCCTTTATATCTGTGTACACTAAGCCTATCTATTATAAAAAAAAAAAACGAATCTTATTCAAAGTGGAGGTGTTTTTTTTTATAGCTGACAGGCTAGGTGTTTGACCACAGCTCACCTGATGTTAAGTGACGGTGTGATCGATGATGGTAAAGCACACCTAGCCTGGAATGGAACTGGCTCTCAAGTGAGGCTGTCGGAATACACCGTTAGATGCTTGGCGGCAGATTTTCTACTTGAGGGTGGTAACAAAGTACCCTACCACCATGCTATGGTTTCCTCACGATGTTTTCCTTCACCGGCAGCTCAAGCTCATTGTTGGGGTTTGAACCCACGCCCTTCGGTATGCGAACCGACCGCGCTAACCACTGAGCTATCATCGCTACAAAAGTCCTGCACTGACGTCCCGCTTGGGGTGTATTGTGCATTTCCCCCTGCCAGCGTCTACCCGAGCCAACCCAGCTCCTTGAAGTGCCGGAGCGAGGCTCTGGGCCGCTGGCATAGTAGCTCCAGTGAGATAGGTAGAATATTTAAAGGCATTGATGACGAGAAGCATTCAAGGTGTTGCGTCAACATGGATGATAGCGAAGCAGCTTCATGCAACCTAGTAGCACTTAACAATGCTCTGACAAAAAAAATAATCTTCTATCTAACTTCGTTCATCTATCTAATATTAACATCGAAGTCTCAATAGGATATTACAGCCATTTTTAAAAAAGTGTCTGAATTAGAAACTGTAATGCAAAAACAAAAACTAAAACACCAAAATTTTTATTCAATCGAAAAGTGCCATAAAAATGCATTTAAATTTTACATTTTCAAAATTTTGCGCGTAATTTGACGCAATTAACGCCATTATTGTTATATACGCTGTGGTTATGACGTTAGTTGGCTCTATAAACTTTTGTTATAGGTTTTGGCGGGATCGCGGAAAGTCTTTTTTTTTTTTAGGGTTGACAGGCTAGTTGTTTTGACCACAGCTCACCTGATGTTAAGTGAAGGTGTGGTCGAAGATGGTAAAGAACACCTAGCCTGGAATGGAACTGGCTCTCAAGTGAGGCTGCCGGAACACACCGTTAGATGCTTGGCGGCAGATTTTCAACTTGAGGGTGGTAGCTAGCCAGCCGAGTACTAGAAAGTACCCTACCACCATGCTATGGTTTCCTCACGATGTTTTCCTTCACCGGCAGCTCAAGCTCATTGTTGGGGTTTGAACCCACGCCCTTCGGCATGCGAACCTACCGCGCAAACCACTGAGCTATCATCGCTACAAAAGTCGTGTCTGCTTTATAACACCCGACGCAAAAAACGTAGCTAGTGTTAAAAGTTTGACGTGCCTGTGTGTGGCATCATAGCTTCCGACCGGATGAACCGATTTTGATTTTGTTTGAAAGGAGAATTAGTTGGGAGTGTTCTTAGCTATGTTTAATGAAAATCGGTCCAAGATGGCCGCCGCCACAAAATGGCGGATTACATATTTTTTCACAACTCCCTCAATATGGGTATCAAATGAAAGGGATCGACTAGTAGAATACTATACACTATGGCATCGGGTTTTTTTTTGTTTTAAATTTATACTTATTTTATCCCAATAATATAATATAATATTTTTATTCATGACTCACGTGTCGCTGTGCTCGAGATGGTGATGGTAGTCGGTGTAGGGGGGAGGTGCTCGGACCTCGCCTTCCCCGCACCGCGGCACCAAGATTGCCGGCAAAGCTGTAACCAGTGGTATTAATTTAAAACAAAATATTAACAGACAGCATTCAAAGAGTTCAATAATAAAATTTAAGGATTTCCGATCTCCTAAGTGGATCCTAACTTGGTGATGACGAGACCATCAAAATAGTACATCTGAAATAGTGTATTACAAAAAAAAATTATTTCAAAGTCGGTCCACAATTCGGTATGTATTTTTTTTTTTGTATTTATTTTATATTTTTACAGATAGTTAACTTTATTTTATGAAACTAATTTTAATATTTCGGCTTTCTATGCGGTAGTTTATTTTTAATACGTTTTCAAACTTTTTATTGTTATGACGTCATGTCGTAGGCTGCATATTATGTAGAATATGTCTTTGCCATATAAAACCCAACAGTATACAAAATCATTAGACACATTTGATTAACTTTGAAATCGGTTTAACTTACGGATAGTAGACCCTCCTATTTTTAGAGGACTATTATAAAGAATCACATTCAATGGTGAGTAATATGACAGCCCCGTTGGCTCATTGGTAGTACATCTGCCTTGAGAGCTGTAGGGCGTGGGTTCGATTCCCACTCAGGGCAAACATTTTGTAAATAAACAAATGTTTGTTCTGTGTCTGGGTGTTCCGTATGTATTATAAAGTATGTATTTAAAAAAATAAAAGTATTCATGTATCCTATCAGTTATCTGACTTCCATCACACAAGCTCTGCTTAGTTTGGGGTCAGATGTCACTGTGTGTATAGACCAACAATATTTATTTAATTAATTATATTGTTACATTTAGTTGCATGTTCGGCTTCTTTAAACAAGCAATGCAATTAGCATACTAATTACTTTAGTTATGTAAAATTATAATTAGTATCATTGTAGTTGCTAATGTAAAGCCTCAATGAATACATAAATAAAAATAACAAGTGTTTTTTGTTTGAACTACAAGGGCTCCCCGGAAGACCAGCACTGGTCATGGCTTAGTATACCAGCTTAGAGCCCAGTATTATGCTGAGGTGAGCCTCTATTTTGTAACTGTCTGTCTCTATTTGTTTATTTCTGTGCTTGTGTTACAAAATAAAACTATTTTCTTTCTTTCTTTTTCTTTTCAAACAAATCATGGGACTTGGGCCTTAATCTCGTTAATCATTACCATAAAAAATGATAGGATGTCTCACCAGGAGAATCGATCCTGTTGTAATGGTACGGGTTGATGCAGACCTCGTCTTTCTTCAGCTGGTATGCAAACTCACAATGGTCCACCGGCTTTAGTTCATGCTGGCTCTGAAATATTAACCAGTATTATAAAGTATGGTATTACAGTTTTAGTCCTTCACTCAGTAATACATTAGTAGATATAGTGTCTGGGTGTACTGTATGTATTATAAGTATGTATTTACAAAAAAAAAGTATTTAAGTATTTTATCAGTTATCTGATTCCCATAGTACAAGCTTTGCTTAGTTTGGGGTCAGATGGCGCTGTGTGTAATGTCCTACGATATTTATTATTATTTATTTATTATTTTTGTTTTATTACTTGTTTTTTTTATTTTTCAATGTACTATTTTGACACCAGTGACCACCTCTTCCGGCTAAGAAGACCGCGACTAGCCACAATCTAGAGTAACATAATATGAGATGACACATCACAGGATGTGCATATCCCAAAACCAACTAAGAAATTAAACTCAAAACAGCTGATTATGGCTTCCAGGCTGATTGCAGATAGACAGAAAGAAAAAAACAAAGAAAAAAAGTACTATTTTGCGATCGGCTCTACAAGCCCTTAACAGATTTGTTGTAAGGTTAATTGCCAGGTAAGATTTGTTCCTCCTGTGAGGAAGCTGTCATCAATAATAGACAAATTTTAAAAAACCGACTCAATGATCCTTAGGCCAATTAAACACACTGATCCAATTAACTGAGAGGTTTTGCAGTAAACGAAAATTCTATACATTGTATACACCATCAATGTATACAATTTGACTTTATAGAAACCGCTCGATAGAATTCGATAAAATTTATATGGGACCTCTGAAGTATGACCTACCAAGCAAAAAAAAAATCATCAAAATTGATTCATAATAATTGGCGTTATTATCGCGTAACATACATAAAAAAAGATAAAAAGTAGTAAAATTGGGAATCTCCATCTTTTTGAGTCAGTTAAAAATGGATGTACTCACTTGTAGCTGTGGCCAGCGCCACAGTCTGCAGTATACCACATGCGGCAGTCCCTTTCTGTATTGACCATTCAATATATTATCGTTTGGCTTCACTCTAAAACAATAAATAAATACATTGGAGGGCATTACAAAATTTGAACCCCCCATAAAATATGCTCCACCCCCTCCCTTCCTGTTTAATATTTATTACTTAAGAATCTTAAATAAATATCGTAGGGCATTACACACAGTGCTATCTGACCCCAAACTAAGCAAAGCTTGTACAATGGAAGTTAGATAACTGATAGAGTAAACATGCAATTAAGCATAATCATTTTGGTCTCACAGTCTCCTTTGGAAAAGGTACCACAATAGTGTCAAACATACTGTCACCGATCATAGGTGAGAAAACAATACTATGGTTTGGTTATTAAACTAGAGAACTAATAAGAATCCCCCTCTAGTATCTCAAAGTAATGAGTGTCAATGTAACACCCTGAATTTGAAACATAAATAATAAGCAAGTCATATTTCTAACTTTTTTGTAGCGATAGGTTTGGATGCCAAAGGATGCGGGTTCAAACCCCAACAATGAGCTTGAGCTGCCGGTGAAGGAAAACATTGTGAAGAAACTATAGCATGATGGTAATGGTACTTTCTAGTACTCGGCTGGCTAGCTACCCCCCTCGAATTGTAAATCTGCTGCCAAGCACCTAACAGTGTGTTCCGGCAGCCTCACTTGGGTACCAGTTTCATTCTACGCTAGGTGTGTTCACAATCCTTGACAATACTGTCACTTAACATCAGATGAGCTATGGTCAAACACCTAGCCTGTCGACCATTAAAAAAACTCGCAATAGTGTCACAATTATTCATTAATCTAAAACTATAATGTCAATAATTTAAGAACACAAATTATATTTTTTTTAATAAGAGAGTGGTACAAACAAATTGCCAGCGGTCCAAGGCAGTGCTTCTCTACTTGAACAAAACGCTGGCCTTTACTTTGCCCAGCATTTGAGTACTGCCTTACAATGTGGCAATAGGGCCAGCACAATTTATTTAGTTTTAAGTAGTGTATTTGAATATTTGCTATCTTTAAAAATGCTATGTATTCCATGGTTTTGCAATTACATACATATATAAATCAGCATTTTTCTAAAATTAGATAAAATATTATGTTATTGTAATTAGAAAATAATGTTTTCACCATGGACATAAAATCTACATTTCCTAGTTTTAATCAAAATAATAAACATGTGACAAGAAGTAGGTCTGCATACACTGTGATGAAAATGTTTTGATCAATCGCAACATTTGACAAAAAATGGAATGGAATATTAATAAATGAGTTTGAACAACAGACATCTTTCCATGTTTATACATTCAAAATTTTGATAATATTTTCCACATAGCTTTTACATATGATCAATAAAATTTCTTTTTTTGCTTGTTCTCCCTAGATGTCAATGCCTTTTCTAAGAGGTCAATGCTCATTTACTGTACCATTAATAATCTTCCTAGAACATTGTCTCTAAGTGGTTATTATTCTGGTGTATCAGCTAATGGCTAAGAAATAAGTATGTTACAATGGTAACTACAATCAAAATTTTGGTGCTATTTCGTGCTCGACAAAAAATTAACTTCATGAAGGATTAATATCAAATCGTGAAACACTAAGCATATCTACTGGCTCTGTAGCTAAAATATCTAAAATTTTACACAAATTAACGTCCAAACAACCGTAATTGTGCATAAATTAGTAACGAAACAACATGGGTCAAAACACCGAATGCACTAAATAAATTACCTTCAAGGTTATAGTATTAAAGGACCAAAATTTGACGCACACTTATACACAAAAAAGATAATAAAACTCACAAATTCTTTGTAAATTGCAAAGAAATTAGAATTAGAAAAATTACAATGTTCAAAACACGGCAGCCATATTGGCAAGGCTCCGATTTGTTTTTGGACAGTGTTTTGACCTTTCCGATTTTGCGTCCTGTCTAGTATAATAAACGACTAAATGAAAATGTTCACAGGAATGTTCTGCTCGATAGAAGTTAGAAGTACTATTTTTTTTGGCCGTGTAACACCGTGATAAAAATCGAATAGTTATTTCCGAACGAAAAGTGCACAATTTATGAATATTGTCAGCTGATTTTATGAAAGCGAAAACGAATGCTTTTTATCGTTAATGCAACGCTAAGATCATATTTAAGTTAAGTCTTCACATTGTCCATGCTTTTCTTTATCTGCAAATCACTACCAATTTAGCAAATATCCTTTGATTACATGTTTTTATTGTTCATGTTCTTTATCAAATTTTATGCTTTAAACCTATAGCCTTAAAGAGTTCGTCAACTGCATGTAGAAACGGTGACAGGAAACGTCATATTCTAAATGATTGTTATCAGAATATCTAATCAATACAAATGATATTACTAACCTGGGTATAGTAACACATTTAGTGTGACTGCTCTGGCTAGAAACAGCTTTCTCTAGCTCTTCTAGAGCGCCACTTTTCTTTAACTTCTTTACCAAACTCTTCACTGCCTTTTCCGACCATTTGTCTTCTGCAACCGAAGATCCTTCAGGACCTTTTTTCCACCCCAACAGCCGTTTAACGACTGGCGGTGTGAGAGGAAACATTCCTTAAAACTTCATTAATTAACTCATTAAACTAAATAATATATTCTTCCAACAAGAAAGTAAACAATAGTACACAAACACTAGGGATCGTATTTAGATAAACTGTCGGCCATATTGAGACTACTATGAAATCTATGAATGAATGAAATGACAGCAGACAGACCGCACATTTATTGCCATCTCTTTCTTCGATATTGGGGCGGTATTCTAAAATTGGAATTTAATTTGGTTACTGATTACTTTATATATTAACTTTAGTGCTAAATGATAGAAATTTTATTGTGTTTACTAATAAAAAGTAGCCAATCATAAAGCTTAACAGTACTTCATGCAATAAAAATGTTGTTGTTTTTCATTGTTATTTTCTTCCAATATAACTATCCCTGTCCTGTCTACTATTCCAAAGACAATCAAAAATTAGAGTCGCAAAGTACATTTAATGCGAATAACATTTGTTTACGAATTGTATCGGTTAAATAAACAGCTTGACTTCAACTCGCTAAAATTCCTTACTAGCTATGTCGGTCTAACTAAGCAATGGTGGCGTGGTGATTTGAATTTCACCATGCTCTTAAATTTTACATAAATGACAATGCAAGTTTAAAATAATTTTCATGCGCAGTTATAATACCTACGTGTCTAGTGGTGTTTTTATATCCGAATTATGCAATCTTTATATATATTTTTACATATACTTCCAATAACATTTAAAAATTCGGGTGCGAGTTACGAAATTACAATGCAGAGCGATCTACGTGGAATGATCGAAATGCTAATTTATTATTTGCGATTAATGTATGTATTTATTTATTTCAACAGTTAAAACTGTGAAAATGTCTTAGTAGTCCATGCTGTATTCAAATTTAAATCGATGGTGGTGTTAACCGTAAAATTAAGAATCGGTTTTACATGACATCCCTATCTCACTCTATATTGCCTTTGGTCTTCCCCATATCCGTTTCTGTTTTTCACGAAAATTCTTTGTTTTGGTTTGTTGATTTTCTGACATTGTCAAATAGATAAATTCATTTGTTTTTTGCATTTTTATTGTGCCAGTTTTCATGAAAAATTAATGAATTTCGCACTGGATTTCAATAATCGGTGAGTTTGTTATATGATTACAGAAAAAAAATAATTCCCGCGAGTCTTCTTATCCAATTTTAGCGGCAAAACTTTTATTACCAGCCAGCACTTCAAGATAATCTGGCCAGTTTGAATGATTTTATTTTATGGCCAGTCTCAATGTTGCTAAATTTAACATAAAAACTTGAGAAGTTAAATTCTCAATGACAATAGTAATCCCCGAGGCCCGCTTTAAGCGGAGGATAGATAGATATAATTTTCCTTCCGTCTGATTCTTGAAAAGATTCCGTCAAAAAATGCAATAAACCTGAACTGTACTTTATCCAACTTCTAAAAACTTATAGAAATATTTGCTACTAATACCCATGTTTCTAACTTTAATGCAATTTAAAAATAATAAGATGGACACGAACTATTTTTCGTTTACAAGTTCTGAAATAAAATTTTCGAGGCTGCTTTACATGGTTAACCATGACGCGCCGCAAGATGGCGCTAGCTATAATAAGTTTTGTCTACCTACTGCTTTACATAATTTTATTATCCTTTCTACAGTTCCTACATTATTTTTTTCTTCGTATAAACTAAATAACTTGTAAAAAATATATCTAAATTTATGGCTCATATGATTGCATGCCTATTTACGTGAAAATATTAAACAAATTAATATAATAAAGAAGTAGGTACCTAAAATAAAGAAGATGAACTGGTAATAAAAAATTGCCGACATTTTTAAGGGTTACGTTTTCAACAGTGTGTATGTTTCGTTTATAAATACGTAATAGGTTCGAGTTTGACCCCATCCTGCCTGATGTTAAGCGACGACGTGGTCTAGGATGCAACACGTTTACCTATAAGGAATCTGTTTAGGTACTCTTAATTTGAAGATTGTACTTTTCGCAAATCACAGACTCCGGCAATAAGTTCCACTTTAATCCAACTAAACGCACTGCTTCAATGAAACAGCGAGGTTTATTTTTTTTTAACGAAATTACGTTTTTTTAACGAAAATGTCATCAATGTATACAATTTTTAGATGTTTGTTCGATTTTTTTTAAAACCGCTTAATCGATTTCTATAAAAAATATCTGGGACCACCTCTGAATCTACTAAGCAAAAAAAGAAT
This sequence comes from Biston betularia, assembly GCA_905404145.2. NCBI lineage: Eukaryota > Metazoa > Arthropoda > Insecta > Lepidoptera > Geometridae > Biston > Biston betularia. The sequence goes on along the minus strand of FR989889.1, from coordinate 3,410,630 downwards.
CATCAAAATCGATTTACAATTTAAGGAATGATCGCGTAAGATAAATAAGTATATTTTGTTTAAATTCAAAACAGGTTCGCATTTGACCACACTGCCTGATGTAAAGCAGTAGTGTGGTCTAAGATGGAGTACGCTTACCTAGAAGAAGAAAAATACAGTCAAATTGAGAACCTTCTCTTTTTTTGAGTTGGTTAAAAATAGTCAGTAGTTTTGTAGCGATGATAGCCTAGTTCGAGTGGTTAGCGCGGTCGGTTCGCATGCCGAAGGGCGTGGGTTCAAACCCCAACAATGAGCTTGAGCTGCCGGTGAAGGAAAACATCGTGAGGAAACCATAGCATGGTGGTAGCGTACTGTAGTACCTACTCGGCTGGCTAGCTACCACCCTCAAATTGAAAATCTGCCGCCAAGCATCTAACGGTGTGTTCCGGCAGCCTCACTTGATACCCAGTTTCATTCCTGGCTAGGTGTGCTTTACCATCTTCAACCACATCGTCAATTAATATTAGGTGAGCTGTGGTCAAACACCTAGCTTGTCAACGATTAAAAAAAATTGTCAGAACATATTCACAATATTCACAATATTTTGTTTGTTTTGTTTCACCGACAAGGGCTCACCGGAAGAGCAGCGCTGGTCATACTAATTAGTGTGACCAGTATTATGCTGAGGTGAGCCCCTGTTTTGTAACTGTTTGTTTCTATTTGTTGTTATTTTTGTTTTTTTTTTGTATTGTTGCAAAATAAAATTATTTTCTTTCTTTTCTTTGTTTCAATCAGAGTTTGTGTGGTGAAATAGCGGTTGACTGGTGTAATTATTATTTTCCAGAATGCATAATGGAGGAGTGTCAGCCGCTGATGCTGTGCATGGAGAATGCAGCTGGAGAAGAACTCACTCTGAGGGTTGAGCCAGAAGAAGACTTCCACACTTTTCTCGACAAAGCCAAGTAAAATTATCTCTATAATTATATTATTATCTGAACGGTGAAAGAATTTTTGAAATCGGTCCAGTAGGTAGTTTCGGAGCCTATTCAATACAAACAATCAAATCTTTCCATAATTCCTTCCTTTATAAAAGTTAATAAATAAGTCGTCATTAGTGTAGGAGAATTGTATTATTCCATAGCAAAAAATATTTAGTTAAATTCCGAAAAAAGTTATACATTTGCGAGATTCCGCGGCAAACCAGCTGGATTGCAGTCAATCCAGCAAAAATCCCGCTGGATTGAAAACAGTGCTGGATTGCAATCCCTACTTGCTAGTTTTTTTTGACAAGGCGTTTCTAGCCTTGAAGTTTCACCGACCGCCGCTACTTGCGACCTTCAACTTGACTTTGTACGCCATTGCTGCTAATATGTCAAAAGGATATCATGCCGGATTTTGTTTCAAGTAGGTGTGGCCTAGAATGGTCCAAATGAATGATCATCTTTATTTTCATATGATACTGGCAGCTCGCCCCGGCTTCGCACGGGGAAAAAAACTTGTTAACAATATAAATATAGCCTATGTCACTCAGTGATAATGTAGCATTCTAATGAGATCGGTCCAGTAGTTTCGGAGCATATTCAATACAAACAAATAAACAAAAAATCAAATCTTTCCTCTTTATAATTAGTGTAGATGTAGACGACAACTGTAATAGTTAGACATATGACATTGCGGAGTTATTTGTAGCTGTCAACTTGCTCTATAAAACGTCACTTTATTCTATTGTCAATAGTTTTCGCTGCGCATGCTAAGTAAGGGGTTTTCAGAGTTTTGGCGGGAACGCGGGAAGAGTCGTGTCGCTCCGTTGTATTTTTTTCCAAAACTAGTGTTTTGTCGAGTGTTTATGCATAAAAATGGTGGTGTTTTATTCATAAAGTGCCAAATTACAAGCGCGAGTGTGGGAAAATGATATAATGTGGTGAAACATGAGTTTTCGTGTTGCTTCCAAAACTCCATCGAAGCTTTGTAGTAAAGTTGCCACTACTTTACTAAAGCATGACTGGAATTAACTGACACGACCTGGACTTGACAAAGACGACTTTGACTAAAACTAGCTACGATGGCACTTATTTAACTTTTGAAACTTGAAAATATATAATTACTTGACACTGGCAAATGCTAAAACGCGACGCCAAAACCAAAGAAAAAAAGGGGGTTTTCAAATTTTCCACAGCTTGGGTTACATTATTCCATGTAGATCCGTAATTGTTTTTTAAACCAACTATAGCCTATGCCCATCACGGACAATGTAGCATTCTCATTATGAAAGAATTATTATGATCAGTCTAGTAGTTTCGGAGCCTCTTCAATACAAACAAACAAACACAAACAATCAAATTTTTCCTTTTTATAACAGATATACATATATATTTTATTCAAAATAGGTTGCTTCATTGATTATACTTACTACCTGTGTATAATATTCAAGGGTTTGCAAAACTACAGATAGGTACGAATAACTACAGACAAACCACAAAAGCTGTTCCGCGACAGATGTTTATCAAAATCAAAAAAGATATAAATTAAACAAACAAATTTTACCGTACCGACAGCCTCACTTGATAGTTAGTTCCACTCCAGGTTCCAACACACCTAGTGTTTACTATCTTCGACCACGTCACTTAACATCAGATGAGCTGTGGTCGAACACCTAGCCTGGCAACCATTAAAAAAAACGCAAAAGGTATATTTTCGATGCCACTATTTGATATTAATTATGAAACATAAATATTACAACAAAAAAAATATTAGAGTATGGTTAATAATCCTGAAGAAGTACCTACCTACAATAGCCGAATACTAACTTTTGAAAATAGGTCGGAGTTTTTTTACAAAAAAAAAACTACAAGTGCCGCAGAAAAAAAACTATTTTAATTCAAATACCTACTCGAAATTATCAGCGATAATCCCACATTATTTGTTCGTGTTTTTCTGGCATATATACGATCCTTAGAAGCCATTGGTCGGAAAAATTGCAGCGATACACAGAACTTTGAGTAGCAAAACAAAGTCTAGGGCATCGCTGCTTTGGCGCTCATTACTTTGAGACTTTCGATGGTTAGTCTCAACAGCCCTGTAATTACGCTAGCTGCAGTACCCTTCAAACCAGAACACACACTACAGCTTAGCGGCAGAATAACTGGTACTGCGGTGGTACCTACCTAGACGACCTCCTGCTAAGAAGATCTAGCACCAAGCGAAATGTTCTTCCAAATAACGCAGACTATTTTTCTCAGTCGAATTCCATCACGTTCTGTACAGCTACTCATTTCTAAAATGTATTAGCGTAAATTTTTGATTTAACGCGAACAGCATTGAATTGCAAAGGTCATGATGAATTTATACATACATTAACGTACTTAAGTATTTTATTAAATCTAAATTTGCAATGTCAACGATCAATAATACAATAATAAATATTCTAAACATCATAAATATCAAACCTACATATATCTCAAGCATTCAAGGTAAGTAAGATGATTTCTTATTCGAAGAATACGCATTATATGTGTATAAATAGCAATTAATGTTTTGTCATGGTAACTAATACTTATTTAATCTCTACATATTAAAATAAAAAGCAAAATAAAAATTTTTGAAAAAACCCACAACGGTTAAAAATAATTATCACCTATCTAAGATTATAAACCAATCAAACCCGAACCCATAACTGAAAACTGCATCAAAATCGGATTAGTAGTTTTGGAGAAAAATGGCAACATGGATTTGCACAAACAATGTTTGCTGCAGCGCCCCCTGGTGACTTGTCACCGTAACACCTATCTAAGAACATGCACCAATCAAACCTGCGGCCATAACTGAAAACTGCATCAAAATCGGACAAGTGGTTTTGGAGAAAAATGGCAACATGGATTTGCACAAACAAACATCCTCTCACCCCAAACGCATATACCGTCTCCGTTCCGTCGTGGGTAATAAAAAATCAATAAAACTAAGTCGCTTCCCGCCGTTTGTACGCTTGGGTCCAGCAGTTTCGGAGCCTATTCAATACAAACAAACAAATCTTTCCTGTTACCGCCATAATTATAAATATAGGGTAGGTAGGTCAATGAGCGATAGCTATCCTTCCCCCGCCTCCCCCCTCCTGTTCCTAATTTTTCAAACCACCGCCATTACTGCGATCAAGTGCAACGCGACCGAACATCGGCCGCACTCGTGTAAAATAAACCCAAAAACTACTACGTGAATAACCCAAAACGCTAAATATTACGAAATCAAACATTCTTCCAACCGCGAGTGTAAGGTGGACGAAGTGCATCTACTGTGCTGCGCAGCCAGGAGTACGAGAGGAATTTCACGAGGTCAAGGTGCGTGGTCTCCAATTTTCCTATTTACCCTTGTGCTATCGCTCATCGTGTATGTATGTAAGCAGCGTGCCTAGCGAATCAAAAAAGATACAGTCCACTTAAAATATTGCCGCTATAAAGCCTTCGGGCACATAACGCATACCGCTCCCGGAAGAGCTGAATTCATTTTGGCGCTTCCATCTTTTGGTCCTTACGAACCGGATTAATTAAATTTCGCTGAACTTCATTTAAATTTAGTTTTTTCACATCATTTGTCGTATTATCTCGGATCCATACGAGTTTCGACATTTTGTACGTAACATTCCGTATCGTGACGCACATTTGCGTGCAGTCTACCTACACTTAATAAAAAATTGTTTGATTTCCAGTATATTATTAACTAAACCGCATCGCCCTTATAAGAGTTGCCTTTAGAGATTTTATTACGCATAATTTATCCCGCCCTTTAGACTCATACTCAAATTTATAAGCGATAATTATTTCCATATACCCTCATACGCATTTATTCACGTAGTAACTCATACTATAAATTATTATATTTACACCGCGCCCATATTTATTGTATTACCGCGACTATTCATATACCATATTTTGGTTATTATATGATATATATATCTATATGTACTTAAAATTATTATAGTTCCGACGTATTACTCAATAAAGGTTTCTCAAACCCACATTTCCATATAAAAACTCGATAATGCCACTTGAAGGTAAGGTAGTTTCTCCGTGTAGTCCACGTTTGACAATTTTGGAAGCAAAACGAAATGCTTTGTTTGAACGAATTAACTCGATTTATACGCAAGCTAAAAATGCTCATACTTCGAAAGAAAGTCAAGAATTCTTTCTAAATTCATGTTTAACGATCGATGATATTCGTACGAATTTCCAGAATATCTTAGATAAGTACAATGAAACACTTCTTGAATTCGACCCCACCGCGATACCTTCTTATCAAAGTTACGCCTCCTTCGAGGACTTATACTGTTACATAAAGAACGTTATGTCGAGATTCAAACCCGCACTTTCGTCCGAGCATTCGACTACGCCCAAAGCTAAGCCTAAACTTCCTAATATTGAGTTAATGTTTTTCGATGGTGATTTAAAAAATTGGCCATTATTTTTCGCTAGTTTCAACGCTACGGTGCATAATAATTCTACGCTTACTGACGCCGACAAATTGTACTATCTAATAGGTAAATTGTCTCCAGCCGCTCAGTCCTCATTCGCTGGTATAATTCCTCGCGCTGAGAATTATCACGTTATTTATAAAGCACTACTCGATAAATATCAAGATGTCAAGCTGTTAGGTTCTAGCTATTTAGAACAAGCACTCAGCCTTAAGCTAAATGGTTCTCCGTCTGCATCTTATTATCAAAAGTTTATCGATAGTTTTGTAGTCGCTATTAGTTCACTTAAAGCGTTAGAAATTAATGACCTGTTGGATTTTGTATTGTTGTATATAGCTATGCAGAAGTTTGACACCGAAACAATACGTGCGTTTCAAATGTACTCTCGTGACAATAAGATGCCTAAGCTCGATGAGTTTATTTTGTTTATTAAAGGTCAATGTCGCATTTTCGAAAGCACGCAACCTGCACCGGTTAATAACTTGAAGTCTACTTCTAAACCTCCTGCTAGAACTAATCGCCCGCCAAATCCACAGTCATACGTCACGTGTTCGGTCACTGATAATAAATGTTCGCTGTGTAATAATTCGCCTCACGATCATTATTATAAATGTACCGCGTTCGAAAAACTTTCACCTACGGAACGGTTTAAGTTCATTAAAAATAACAATGCTTGTGTAAATTGCACGAGTCGCACACACAAGTCCGCAAATTGTTTATCTAAGTTGAAATGTCGGGCATGTTCTCAGCGACATCATTCAATGCTACATTTCAATAATGTCAATTCCCGCTTCGAACCCGCACCGCCTATGGCACACGCGCACTCGGCCACTGCGCCACGGGCGCCCGTCCATACTACGACTGAGTCATGCCAATTAGTGCAACGCAGCGATCTATCGCTATGTACGACTTCCATTGCCGCGTCGCTTCCCGCGCGCACAGATGTTTCACCGGACAAGCGGCAATGGATACCTAACTGTACTACGGTATTATTAGCCACCGCGCAGGTAGTCGTATACGACGATAAGCGTAGACCGCAGTTTATTCGTTGTTTACTTGACAGCGCATCTCAGAGTAATTTTATAACTTATGAATGTTGTGAGCGCCTCGGATTATTAAATCGTATGACCGCTTCACATATGATTGTTAAGGGAATTGGGGGTTCCGAGAAGCGAGTTAAGGGTTCAGTTTTATTTAAAATACACTCGAGATTTAATTCGAATATTGAGTTCGACCTTGACTCGCTCGTAATCGACCGCATAAGTGATAATCTGCCGTCGGCGGCGGTCGATATGACTGCTTTTTCACACGTTGAATCGCTTCCACTCGCCGACAAAGATTTCGCAACTCCAGGACCGGTCGACTGTTTAGTCGGAGCGTCCACGTTTTCGCATCTACTTCTACCTGGAGTAGTGCATAATAATAAATTTAATAATGTACCGCCCGCGATACAGACTGTGTTAGGCTTTGTAATTATGGGCTCCGCGCCTACGTTACAATACGTTCACAACAGTCTTTCGACTTTATGTTGTTCTGTTGTCCATGACTCGATGGACACGCTCTTCAAGCGATTTTGGGAACTTGAAGAGGTATCCGCGCCGCCCGCTCAATGTCCTGATGATTTTGAGTGCGAACAATTTTTCCGCGCTACTACTGTTCGTGACGAGAGTGGTAGGTACGTCGTCGCTTTGCCATTTCGTAATGATGTAAATTTATTAGGCGATTCTTATGCTGTCGCGCTTAGGAGACTTAAATGTTTAGAGCGGAAGTTAGATGCATCGCTCAAAATCCGCGCCGCTTATAATAATGTAATACGCGATTATATAAATAAGGGCTACCTAAGTTCTGTCGATATAAGCAACGATGACGTTACGCGACCTTCTTATACGATCCCACACCACGGTGTGGTACGGGAGGACAAGTCGACGACCAAACTTCGCTGCGTTTTGGACGCTAGTTGTAAGTCTTCGTCTGGTCATTCGCTTAATGATCTTCTCCACGCAGGTGCTAATTTACAAGGCGACTTGTTTAGCATCCTGATACGCTTCCGCCTCTTCGAGATAACGCTGTCAGCCGATTGTCGACAGATGTTTCTTCAAATTGGAGTCCGCGAATCTGATCGTAGGTATCAAAGGATTTTATATCGGTTCAGTACGGACGATCCCGTTACTGCATACGAATTTAACCGCGTTTGTTTCGGACTAAAATCAAGTCCTTTCCACGCATTGCGCGTTGTACGCCAGCTTATCGCCGACGAGGGTGAGAAGTTTCCTGCCGCTGCTGCTGTTGCTTCTTCATGTCTTTTTATGGACGATATTGCTGTCTCTGTCATGCATACTGCTCAAGCTATCACACTTAGTGACGATTTAATAAAACTTTTCAAACTGGGTCAGTTTGACCTGGTTAAGTGGACGAGCAATTCTGATGATGTACTTGCTCACATACCAGATACGCATAAGGAGTCTCACGATAAGGTGTTTGACGACTCTCTCCCGCATAAAATCTTGGGTTTATGTTGGGATAGATCTGAGGATTGTTTCCGCTTAGTGGTCGCCGCTCCAGACGATAAGTGCACCAAGCGCACGATGTTGTCCGCGATTGCTCGACTTTGGGACATCATGGGCTTCGCGGCTCCCTCCATTTTGTACGCCAAGCTTCTTATTAAAGAGCTTTGGCTGGCAAAGTGTGATTGGGATGCCGAGCCTCCCCGTCATATTGTTAATCGTTGGTTACAGTTTTGTGAAGAGCTTCCTTCGCTCAACAAGCTTCGCATTCCACGACATCTAGGTATAGTACCTAATTGTAAAGTCAACGTCATCGGTTTCGCTGACGCAAGCGAACGCGCATACGGTGGTGTAGTTTATTTACAAGTCCGTGTTGGGACTGAGTACGCGGTGCAACTAGTGTGCGCAAAGTCCAAAGTGTCACCTGTAAAGGTTCTTTCAGTCGCTCGATTGGAACTTTGTGCCGCGGTTTTATTGTCACAGCTACTTCGTAAAATACTGGATATAATAACCCCGTGCTACACTGTCAGCAATGTCTTTGCGTTCAGTGATTCCAAGGTTGCACTTTGCTGGATAAATGCATCTCCGCATCGTTGGCAGACTTTTGTCGCTAATCGAGTTGTGAAAGTGACAGAGAATATTCCCGCGAGTAGCTTTTTTCATGTTTCCGGCATTGATAATCCCGCGGACTGCTTATCACGTGGTCTCACCCCGGCTAAGTTAGTTCACCACCCCTCGTGGTATACGGGACCTTCATGGATCACTCGCGATCCATGTGAATGGCCGATAAATAAATTAAATAATGACGAATACGCTGACGCACCTGAACAACGAACTCAGGTGCACGCTCTCACGACTAGTCCTGAGAATTCCTTACTTTACGCGCTCGCGCAACGACTTTCGTCGTACTCAAAATTATTACGTACGATTGTCTACGTCTATCGCTTCATTAAAATATTGCCACGTGGCAATTCTATAACCGCTCTGGATTTAGAGTTCGCAGAGAATAAATTGATACGCTCCGTGCAAAATATTTATTTCTCGAATCTTTCTTCGCCCGCTTTGAACAAGCTGCGTCCGTTTGTCGACAGCGACGGCCTTATCAGAGTTGGAGGTCGTCTCTCGAACTCTTCTGAAGACTATGGTCTTAAACATCCTTGTATACTTCCGCGAAGCGATCATGTCGTCGATTTATTGATCGACTACTACCATCACAAACATTTACACGCTGGACCGGAGCTTCTAATGTCTTTATTAAGGCACAGATTTTGGATACTAGCTGCAAGGCGTATCATACGCTCGCGTATCCATAAATGTAACGTATGTTTTAAATCGAAACCGCGTCCGCTGTTTCCACTCATGGCTGATTTACCCAGCCACCGCGTCAATCAGGTCGATAAAGCTTTTACACATGTCGGATGCGACTACGCAGGCCCGCTGCAGTACACACCCGCTCGTGGTCGGGGCGTAAAGAGCCGCAAAGCTTGGCTATGCGTATTCACTTGCCTCACTACCCGTGCGACTCACATTGAGATAGCTACGGATTTAAGTACTGTGAGCTTCTTGAATGCGTTTAAACGCTTTCTTTCTCGACGCGGACCCGTCAAGTGTATGTATTCGGATAACGGAACCTGTTTCGTAGGGGCTCGTTCATATCTCCGAGACCTGTATCGCTTTCTGGACGAACTACGTCCACATTTAGAAATCGAGCTTGCCGAGAACCGCGTATCTTGGCAGTTTATACCACCCGCTTCTCCTCACTGGGGAGCTTGCTGGGAAAGTATGGTAAAGATAATAAAAACACATTTGTTTAAGGTAATAGGACAGCAAATTTTGTCGTACGAAGAGCTTCTCACTGTCCTCACACAGATAGAAGCCCTAATTAATTCGCGACCTTTGATTACGATGAGTAGCGATCCCGCAGAGCCTTCAGCTCTTACACCTGCTCACTTTTTACAAACCGCCCCACTTTCATCGGTCCCCGCGGCTGAAGTTCAACAAACTGACTTACTTCAAAGACATAACCTGCTAGATAGTATGGTTCAAACTTTCTGGAAGCGTTGGCGCGTTGAATATTTGCACCAGTTGCAAACGCGATCTAAATGGAACGTTCCTTCTGTTCCTATTCTGGAGGGAACGGTAGTGATTATCAAAACTGATAATGCTCCGCCCTTTGCTTGGCCTTTGGGTGTAGTGGAAAGGGTGTATCCATCTAAGGATGGCGCTATTCGAGTTGTCTCCGTAAAGACTTCAGGGGGAAACTACCTTCGCCCGGTAGTTAAACTATGTCCGCTGCCTAATCAATAATTTATGTTTATTATTATAACTTTTATGTATTATCGTACCTATTTTATTACCGCGCATTTTAAATAGTATTTTCCGCCAATCTATAACCGCACATAATATAATTTTTCCCGCATATAATATGATTTATTTTCCCCGCATTCATATACACTTAAGTTTCTTTAAAGGCAACCCTTTAAGGCCGGGGGAATGTTACCGCCATAATTATAAATATAGGGTAGGTAGGTCAATGAGCGATAGCTATCCTTCCCCCGCCTCCCCCCTCCTGTTCCTAATTTTTCAAACCACCGCCATTACTGCGATCAAGTGCAACGCGACCGAACATCGGCCGCACTCGTGTAAAATAAACCCAAAAACTACTACGTGAATAACCCAAAACGCTAAATATTACGAAATCAAACATTCTTCCAACCGCGAGTGTAAGGTGGACGAAGTGCATCTACTGTGCTGCGCAGCCAGGAGTACGAGAGGAATTTCACGAGGTCAAGGTGCGTGGTCTCCAATTTTCCTATTTACCCTTGTGCTATCGCTCATCGTGTATGTATGTAAGCAGCGTGCCTAGCGAATCAAAAAAGATACAGTCCACTTAAAATATTGCCGCTATAAAGCCTTCGGGCACATAACGCATACCGCTCCCGGAAGAGCTGAATTCATTTTGGCGCTTCCACTTTCCTCTTTATTATAGTATTGATAGAGTACACCCAGATACAGAACAGACATTTTGTTTAGACAACACAATGTTAGCCTTGTGTGGGAATCGAACCCACGCCCTACAGCTCTTGAACATCTTCGACGTATCGCTAAGTAGCTGTCAAATCAGATTGGAATCGATATCATTTATTGGTCATAAATAACTACCTACTCTAGAATGTAGATATTCTACAGTACAGGCTTTAAGGTAGTTCGATTTCTATACAAATAATTTTTTATCATTTATGAATAAATGGAGCATAATTTTACAGTGAAATCACAGCTACTGGCATTTATTTTGGTCTTTATTTTCGGTAAATCACAAACAAGTGCTTCAATAAAACAGTAGATTATTAGCATAAAATCAAATTTATATATGATTTATGAATTCGGTATGTAAAGTTTTTTTTGTATTTTCGTCTGTGTCCTGTATTACGTCATGAGGTCGGCTGAATATGTAAAATATGTCTGCCATATAAAATAAAAAAGTATACAAAACATTTGACACATTTCATTAACTTTGACAACAGAACTGATAAGTTTTTTTTATTTGCCCTATCGGCCAGGCTAAAGCTGTAAAGCCATTCTGTCGCGTCTTCGGTTTTTACAATTCATGACATGAAGTAAACAAATCTTATGTCATAAAAGCGATATCAGAGTCCATAACGTTTAAAGTAAAATAATCCAGATATTTGTATCACTAAAGCGAAAAACAACTCGACGTATGTGTATTGAAAAGATTATTATGACCGCCGTTGACTTGACATTGACAAATTTTGTTTTGATTTGCCATTGCTTCTTTAGTCTATGAAAGTTGCCCGACTAGGTGACGTCATGGGGCATCAATTGAAAGTCAAATTTTATATAATGTTTTTTACTAAAATAAACCCCACCTCATAGTTTACAAAGTTTTAAACGTAAAAATATTGTACAGAAATGTACTATTTCGAAATGGTTTTGGAATCAGTAAAGTTTTTTTTTCTTTACATACCGAATTTATGATTTTTGAATTAAACAGTAGGTTATGGTAATAAACTACTGTTTTATTTAAGCACTTGTGATTTACCGCAAATAAAGACTAAAATAAATGGCAGTAGCTGTGATTTCACTGTAAAATTATGCTCCATTTGTCCTTAAATGGCAAAAAATTATTTGTATGGAAACAGAACCACCTTAAAAGTAAACGAACTGGTACACGAGTTCTTGATCTATTTCTGCGAGATCAAGTATGTCATAAAAGCAAATTAATGTAGATGAAATCAATGTTATCGATACAGAAGTCTCAGAAGATCCGTATCCGTATGGTTTATTTATTTTGATTGAATTGCGATTTGTTAGACCAGCGGCTCTTAAACTTTTTTGGCGACGGAACCTTATGAAAGCGACATATTTGACGGAGCCCTAAAGTAATCGAAAACTGTTTTATGTGTTTTTTTTATTGTCAGTTGAGTCAGTGTTGAACTGTTGACTATGCTCATTCCACTACTACCTACTCTTTTAGTTATTTTTTTAGGGGTCCGTACCCAAAGGGTAAATACGGGACCCTATTACTGAGACTTCGCTGTCCGTCCGTCCGTCCGTCTGTCACCAGGCTGTATCTCAAGAACAGTGATAGCTAGACAGTTGAAATGTTCACAGATGATGTATTTCTATTGCCGCTATAACAACAAATATAACTAAAAATAAAATAAAATAAATATTTAAGGGAGCCTCCCATACAACAAACTTGATTTTTTTACCGTTTCTTGCTTGATACTAATAACGGTGACAGGTAGACGCTTTTACTATTCACAGAATATTTAGTTTTATTATAGATAATGGTACGGAACCCTACGTGTGTGAATCCGACTTGCACTTGGCCGGTTTTTTTATTTATTGCCAGTTGAGTCAGTCTTGAACTGTTGACTATGTTCATTCCACTACTACCTACTCTTTTAGTTATTTTTGTAACTTTATGTTCCATTTTTTTTATAGTTAACATGCTAGGTGTTTGACCACAGGTGGTGACGGTGTGGTCGAAGATGGTAAAGCACACCAAGCCTGGAATAGAACTGCTATCAGAGGCTGCTGGAACACACCGTTAGATGCTTGAGGGTGGTAGCTAGCCAGCCAAGTACTAGAAAGTATCCTACCACCATGCTATGCTTTCCTTCACCGGATTTCAAGCTCATTGTTAGGGTTTGAACCCACGCTCTTCGGCATGCGAACCTACGGTGTTAACCACTGAGTTATCAGCGTTACAAATGAATTGAAGGAATTAACAAAGTGGGTTGCCAATAGAGAGAAAAAATTGACCTTGATATTCAAATATATTATAAGTATTCCCAATAATATAAATATAGCATAATATAAATTAATTAAAATGAATTCAATTTCATGTAATCAATCTTTCCCTTTTTGGCTTTAAGCCTTGAAGATGTTTTGTTCACCCACTCAACACCCAAAACACAAATGATAGATTCTTTGCCCTATCCTATTTAGGTACTTATTTACAAAAAAAAAACTATAAAGTGTGATGTGCTCTCCTGATGGTAAGAGACGAGAAGAGAGAAACGCGTGTCCGTAGCCTTGATCCTTGAATAACAAAAAAAGTCCAGGGGATCGCTGCTGGCTTTCGATGGTTAAGTCTTAACAGCCCTGTAATATGTAAAACAGCTGACCGTGGCTGAAAGCGAAAAGCCGAAGATCGGGCTGAGTGGCGAGTCCTGGGAGAGACCTATGTCCAGCAGTGGACTATGCAAGGTTGTTGGTGGTGATGATGATGATGATTTAAACCTAAGCAGTTAAGACTAGTTTAGACAGGAGAGCCTTAATTCTTTTCACACCAGGGTTTTTGAAAAATTAATCCTAAAGGATAACAATAAAACCACAGAAAACCTTACTCAGTCCACGCCTCTTTTTTGGCTTTTTTTATTGTTTTTTTTTTAACCTAAAGTAATTTTTCACCAAAAGCTACCGTAGTTAAGAGGGGGAGCGTAGTATCCTTGGTTAAAAGCATCATTAAAGAAGGGATTGCTGTCCAAAATAGGGCCTGGGTAGCCGGAATATGGTGACGCGTATTCGAATGGGGCGGCATACGCGATTGGGGCAGATGCTTCCACGATGGCGTCGATTGGGGCAGCCGATTGAACGATTGGGGCAGCCGGTTGAACGATTGGGGCAGCCGGGGCAGCCGGTTGAACGATTGGGGCAGCCGGGGCAGCCGCATATGTCGCAGGAGCGGGAACGACGGATGCTACAGGAGCTGTAGCTTGCACGATAGGACCAGCTGAGGCTGTTAGTTGCCTGATTGAGGGAGTTGGTTGCACGATAGGGCCAGCTCCGTAAGAAGCTGAGTTGGCGTAAGGAACTCCTGGGGCGGCGCCTCGGACGATATTCTTAGCAATGATTGAGGCGGCGCTAGCGGCTTCCCCGTCCAGTCGAGCCTCGATTGTTTTGACTGCATCTACAGCTTGCCATGCTTGCTCGTCGGCTGCGTTTATGGCTTGACCTTCTAATTCGGCTACCTGAGATAAAAGGGGATTTAGTTTTTTTAAAGTAAAGAACTTTACATACACGGCCATAAGCTTGGGGTGTAAATTAGTCGAAATGGGATAACTGTGTTAATGTATGATATTACAATAATAATAACTTAAGTAAAATTGGCTACTTAGTAATTTTTCCTGTCCATAGATAATTTGCGCAAAAAGTACTTGACACTTATAAATTTCGCAATATTGTAATATGTACATATTATTATGTCCAGCTTGTCAACTAGAAAAAAATACTTTTACAATGGTTGTTTGTTTTACCTTATCGTTAACTTGGCGATCCACGTCGATAGCAGCCCTTACGTTGTCTGCAAATTCCACCTGTGCCTCTATAGCTGCTCCATTGATGTCTCCAGCAGATATGGTGGGCGGGGTCGCCTCAAGGCGTTCCCCGATGGGGGGACCGGGAGCTGGCTCCGGGGTCGGCGCCGGGGCCGGAGCTGGCGCCGCTGCGGCGTAGGCGAGAACGGCGGCTACAATCTGGGCGCAAAAAAAAACATAAATTTACAATTTAAAAAAACTGACTCCATGACTCTTAGGCCAACTAAACGCATTGCTCCAATGAAACAGCGAGGTTTCGGAGTAAATAGATTAAAACATCATCGATGTATACAATTTTTAGATTTTTGTTGATCTTTTAATAATCGATCGATCGATTTCGTTAAAGTTTATATGGGGCCACCTCTGAAGTATGGATTTATCAATCAAAAGAAGAATTATCAAAATCGATTCATAATTGTCGGAATTGTCGCGTAAGATACAGACAAAAAAAAACCAGTCGAATTGAGAACCTCTTTCTTTTTTGAGTCAATAAACAATAATTATGATGGAAAACCATTACGTTAAACAGTACTATTGGGGGTAAATCCTGTTGGAAATTTTAGTAAGATAATTAAACACTCAAAAAACTGCCATGCTAAAGTGGGACTGGGCTGGACACGTCTGCCGAATGCCAGCGGAGCTATGGGCGAAAACCACCACCGACTGGGTCCCGGAGGTTAAACGGCCACCAGGCCGGCCTAAAAGGCGGTGGAAAGATGAGCTCGATACCCACAATAAAGAGTGGACCACAACAGCACACAACAGAGAGGTGTGGAAGGGAGGGAGAGAGGCCTTTGCCCAGCAGTGGGACAAAATGGGCTAAATAATAATAATAGTTGAACACAATTTTTATCACTAAAACACTAAAATGTAGTAATATTGATGGAATAAAGAAACATCCAAAATTAACACTAAGTAATAAAAATACTTTGCACTAAGCGTCGCACTGACCAGAAATCTCATGGCGCACTTCTGTCGACTGTCCGAAAGCTACTGATAACCTCTTTTCGTTTTCGCGCCTTTTTATACTCTAGATTAAAAATAGAACTCGCTCGAGAAAAAAAGCTGTCATCTGTCAATCCGAAGGCGGGAAGGGTGCGAGAAGCGCGCCAAAAGTATACTTAGTTTTTTTTTCAGGGCTCCGGGCGTTTTTTTTTACTATGCGACCTATGAGATCATTTGGCGGCAAACATCTTTTTAATTTAATACCATCATTTATACGCCAATTATCACCTACGATACGCTTAAATGGGTTTAAAATAGTTCAGCATCTCGCAAAAAAAATCTAATTAAAATGTATTTGTGCGCAATTTGGTACAAGGTATTTGGTGATGTCGCTTCGTCGGCTGTCTGTTCCGTAGCATTTTAGCCACGCCTAGCTTGAGGATGCAATCACATTCAATCGTTAGTGACTCCCTTTTTTCGTTTTTAAACTATAACACTCGTTTTAGGTTTCGTAACCGCAATTATGCACTTGGTGGTAGATTTTCTTAGCAGGAAGTCGTCTAGGTAGGTACCACCGCAGTACCAGATATTCTGCCGCCAAGCAGTAGTGTGTAAACATTGCTGAGTTCCGGTTTGAAGGATACTGCAGCTAGCGAAATTACTGGGCTGTCGAGACTAACCATCGAAAGTCTCAAAGTAATGAGTGCCAAAGCAGCGATGCCCCGGACTTTGTTTTGATACTCAAAGTTCTGTGTATTGCTGCAATAGTCATTGACATGCGTTACCTCTTACCATCGGGAGAGCGTCTAGTTCGACTCATTACTTTTTACATAAAAAAAAAAGAATTTAAAAAAAAGTCAGTTTTATCATGTTCGAGTGTTGGGCTATTCTCAATCAATGCACTTATAGCAACAAACATTGATTTTCTTTAATACATAATTATAGAACATAATGAGAGTAAGTTAATTCTGAAGTTTATATAAATAATCCTATTAGAACAGGGGTCGGCAACACTCGGCCCGCGGGCCGCATCATTCTACTTGCGGCCCGTGATTGTTTTGTAAATTAGTCTTAAAGATATTCGCTGCTGAAGCATGTTCCTCAATAAACACTTCAAGTATTTTCAAATCTAGGTGTAGTTTCAAGATTCAAACCGGTTTTATATAATAGGTTGGCGAGCGCTATTCTAGACAACATAATTGCATAATATCTTGCAGGGTGTGGTCAAACGCAAACCTATTTTAACATAATAAAATAAAGTCACATTTCTTGCATTTGTTCGCCTAGTTCTTTAACGTTTCACAAAGAAAAGCAAAATTGGGTGAGGTTCCCATAAATTGGAAATAGCGTAAGGTGCCGGTGATAAACAGAACTTTGTAGTCAAATACTTCGCTTGTTGATCACAAAAAATCCACATTATGCCACTGTAGACTTCAAAATAATCTCATAATTCATTATTACGGAAGTCTATAGTAAAATTCAAATGAGCTAAGGAAGTTATTATGTTAAAAATTCGGCGTCATTTCATTGCCAGCTGCAAACTTTACGATTCCAACGGCAATCTCGTAAATTTATAAAACTACTAACCAAATTAAGTTAATTAAAATGTTAATTTATTTACAAGAATTTTTCGCTCAGCGGATCACATCCGTCAAATAAGACAAAATAGAGCAAGTGATAAGTAATTCTCATGCATAAATAAATTAAAGACAAATTCAGGCTGGACTGTACGTTGTTATTTTGCTCGGATTTCTGAAGATTAAACGTCGATAAGTAATACAATATTTACTTCAAAGGTTTAAGTCATTTTACAATTAATGTCAACAACTAGGTTAAAAGATGTCAAAGTATTTATTACAAGTCAAGCTAATGAAATGGTATATTCCGAATCAACTCAGTTCTTTTATAAACTGGGCGGGGGTCTCTTCTCATTTGAGAAAGATAAGGTCATAGTCCACCATACTGGCCAAGTGCGGGTTGGCAGACTTCATACATCTCGAAGAACTTTTTTAAGAACTCTCAGACATGTAGGTTTTCTCAAGATGTTTTCCTTCACCGTTTAAAGTTATGGGCAACCTAGAAAAGACAGACGTGCGTTCCATGGGATTTGAATTCGACCTCCAGATTGGAATTGGAATTTTCAGGACACAAATGTGTTAATCCAGGGTCTCGGCTACATCCATACCAAATTTCATCCAAATCCGTTTTGTAGCTTGGGCATCTTTGCACCGGGCACAGTCAGAGGGACTGTTGCTGACTTACATCAGAGCTATGACTCATATTGTTGACATTTTCCTAAATTAGTAAAAATATACAGTTTTATTGGGTCTGCTAGCGCATTAAGTCACGTTATTTATACACGCTTTTCATCATCATTAGTTTAAATTCGGATGAATAATGTGGCTTCTTAGGGTGTGTCTCTTGAAATCGTATCAGGATCGATGTATTTTGCTATTTGATCTAATTCCACCCTGCCCATTCTACTATCGGACAGCCAGGAGCTCTAAAAAGCGACATCCTCATCAGCCTCGTTATGGTTGATGTTCCAAAAGCTCGAACTAAGCGGTTTAATTCCACCTTCTTCATACGTACCGCTAGACATTGGAATCTGCTGCCCGAGTGGGTGTTCCTCGATGAATACAGTCTGGGTACCTTCAAGTCGCAAGTGAATCGGTTTCTTCTACGCAAGCGTGCTCCACCGTAGACCGCATCCTCGCTTAACATCAGGCGGTTTCGGCGGTCAAACGCAAGCCTATGTATTAAAAAAAAAGAGAGCTAAAGTCATCGACATAGCGCATTAGTTATTTTTGTTGAATTGGCAATGGGCTGGTCATATTGGCCGCAGAACCGACAACCGCTGGGGTAGACGTGTTCTGGAGTGGAGACTTCGAATCAACACAACGTTTGTGTAGGACGCCTTGAGACTTGAGAACATCAGTGAACTTAGATAGTTTGATAATGAAGACTGGTTCTTGTTTATCTAATACATAGCAAACACTGTCCCAAATAATACCAAGTGTCAGTAAAATAAAAACCAGAAATCTTTTTATCAAAGCAACTAAAAAAAACACAAATTCATCTGCAACCTTGACGTTGTGTCCCTCCAATTTCTCTAAAACTAGTTTATACTAAACGATATTTCTTGTAAAATTAGTTCATTAATTTGATAGCGGAATCTCTAGAATGCGTGGAAAGAATGTGACAGGATGACTGACCTATAATAACCTCTGTTTTATTGCCTTTTTTATGTGAGACAAACAGGATGCGCGTCTAATTGTTAGCGCCGGGAATATTTAATAAGTATTTTTTACATAATTAATAACGTAAACGTCTACTTCATCTGTCCTGTTAGCTCAGCTCTGCTTCAAAAGCTGTGAGGCGTGAGGCTTCAATGAGGCTGAGGAAAAATATTAAATTTGTGTGAAGAATGTTTGCTTTGTCTGGGTTTTCTGCATGTGTCATGTTCAGCATCGGCTAGGAGCTACCACCCTCAAGTTTAAAATCTGCGGCCAAGCACCTATCGACGTCTCCAGGCAGTCTTACTTGAGAGTCGGTTTCATTCCAGGCACGGCGTGTTTACTATCTTCTACCACACCGACACTCAACACCAGGCATGGTCAAGCGCCTAGTCTGTCAATCATAAAAAAAACTAGAAATTGTTAAGGCAAATTGTGTACTTCTTTTTCTTTTGCAGGTCTGTCCTAGGCTACGACATCGATCTAGCATCCTTAACCAAAGACCAACCGGTAGACTTAAACGGGAACGTGTATCAATTTCTTCTAAACCTTGAACGCGACCATCCGGATATGGTCCAAATATTGGACCAAAATGACCCCAACGAGAATCAAGAATACGTTTTAGACGATGGCACTGAAATTCGAGCTTCGCAAATACATTTCGATAATGAAGACGCACCAATCGATCTAACACTTGAAACATTACCGTTTGTCAAAGTTAATGATGATGTAGAAGATGAGATAGTAGAAGGATTTTATGAAGATGTTTTATTTACAATCACGGCTAGTCCGATAGGTAGTTTGCTAGCCAGTCCAAAACACAATCCAATCAATGGAGTTCCTTTTAAACTAGTCTGTAATAACACAACTGGTTTCGAAGCCCAGTTTACAAGATATCTAGAGGAGAACACAAAAACATACGCAACTCTCAATAATGTTACTAAAAAGAACAAATCACCAAGAAGTCTTATAAAAGATAACTTTAACAGTAAAGAAGAATTCAGATATACTAGAGAAGAAATATTGAATATGCTCAAAGATTCGCCAGTTACAAGTATTCCGTATGAAGTGAACGAAAAGAAACACGTGAGAAAGACTGATCCTACCAGAATGATTCAGAAAAGTACAGCAAAAACTTTAGACATAGATGGACTTGTGATTGCAGATGAGGAGAATAGGTGCTGTTTTATTTGTGACAAGAGTGTCATTGACAAGCTATATATTTTCGACAAAGAAGATCAAAAACTACACAGATGTTCACCGCAGAAAATTGTTTCAACTCAACTGAAAGTAATATGCGATTTTTGCCTCAATGAAAACTTTCAACCATCAAGAATGAAAGGAGCCAACCAGTTCTTGAATTCAGAAGAATATTTAGTGATAAAGAATAACCAGCAGTATATATTTCAGAAGATAAAAAGTTTTAAAGAAGCGAAGAAGATTAAGAATAAAGATGAGTTTGTTAAAGTTGAGATTGGATCTGACGGGGAGATAGTTACGAAGCCTATAGACAACGACGATGACGTAATAATTATAAATGACGATGGGAAGGACAGTTCCAGTAACGTGAAATTGATAGAAGGGGAACCGGAAATAGATAAGATCATAGACAATTTGGAGGAAGCGGACGAAGAAGTAAAACAATTTTTGGGAAGATATGAGTATAATGCTGGTGAAGCTAAAGAATTGAAATGCAGGTAAAACCGAAATTTTAATTCTATTATTAGATTCAATGTTAATTCAAACTATAAAGTATTTCAATTTCTAAAATAGTCTTTTTTTGGAATCGATGACAGAAAGCGACACGCCCTGAAGGGAAAAGGATCTCACTACCTATAGTAAATACTTATCTATCTCTTTTTAGATTTTGCGAGCATGTTTTTCAGTCTACATCTGAAGTGGCGTCTCACGGTGAGACACACAAACATGATACGGAAGAAGAAATAGTATTCCCGTGTCCACTATGTGATTATGGTATGGATTAATATGGAATTATTGTAGCAACAATTTAACACTTAAAATTAAAATTAAAGCCACCCAGCCGGTACAGCCTGTAGAAGTAACAAACAGATGAAAAACTTTCATTATTTATCATAATGTTATATTATATAATTTGTATCAAGAAAAATATTAGGAATATTCGTGGACACTACCGTAAACAGAAGTGTATATTTTGGATCTACTTCTAGAAGACCTTCGTATTTGCAATTCAAGCCCTCACTTGACGTAACGAATTCTTGGATCCTATAGCTACCCCTATCGAGTGGCGTTATTAAATTTTGGATGTAGATGATGATAATTATGTAGCTGCAACACCAAATTGTATTCACCGATTTTATTATCGATTTTTTGAATTACTTGAATTACATTATAGAAGCAAAATATTTAAATAAGTATTGAGATTAAAATACAAACGAATAATATACGCAAATTTATTTTTCCAGGTTACTCCAATTTCAAGTGGCTAAAAGGTCACATAAAAGCTGCACATGAGAACAACGAGAAAGGACAAAGAGGTGCAATAGAAAAAGGTATTTTTTATGGTTGATAGATCAGGTGTTTTTTATTCTTTATTTTTGACATCACACTTTGTGCATTCAGCCAGAGTCAAGTACGTCACTATAATTATTTATATTTGCTCTATGTTTCTATGGAGTTTTGAACTGCGATAAATATGTTTAACCACATTAATTACTTTCTTATACTCGTGCACGTAAATCCACTCGTTTTGTATAAAACATAAAAGTTCTGCATGACGCAGCTGTCATACGAAAGCTCAGCTACGAACGTTGTTATGGAAAGTATTTAATTTAGTAATTACCCATTCAAAATACAGTTTTTTTTTTCGATTTTTAGCTGTTCTTACGGTTTAGAAAAAAGAAAATTACTCCTAATTTTCTTTAACAGTATTCAGAAAAAATAAATCTGTCTAGCCATTTTCAAGTATTTGCTATGGACTAACGTACGGCAATTGTTTTTTTACATTATATGTAAATCTACATAGATTTGTGTTCTAGTATTCCAATTTACGAATAAACATGTACAAAAGGCGGAATAGCGTTCCAAGCGGACGTAAATTGTAACTAACGGGAAGACCCGTGGAGTGCTGTTCTTTTTCTTTGATTTTGGCGTCGCGTTTTGAGCATTTGCCAGTGTCAAGTGTTTTAATATTTTCAAGTTTTACAAGTTAAAAAGTAGTCAAAGTCTTGGTCAAGTCCAGTCATGCTTTAGTAAAGTAGTGGCGAGTTTACTATAAGCATCTATGGAGTTTTAGAAGCAACACGAAGAGTCAAGTTTCACCATATTGTATCATTTTCCCACACTCGCGCTTGTAATTCGGCACTTTGTGAATAAAACACCACCATTTTTATGCATTGACACTCGAAAGAGCACTAGTTTTGGATATAAATTCAACGGGGCGACACAACTCTTTCCGCGTTCCCGCCAAAACTTCAAGAGTGCTGTTAGTTTTCATAGATTTTTGTAGCGAAAACCTCAGTCGCAAGCTTTTTCGTAAATTTTCTTACTTGAACCTCAAGATCTCAAGTGAGACTAGAAATACGCAGCTTGATAGCAGATTTTTTTATTTTCTCTTAGATAAGTTATTGAAGTGAAATGTCATACGTACCCCATAATTATGTACGTAAGAAAAATGGCGCGACGCGACATGCCTTAAGTACACATGGTGTACATAAACATTCTTTTTTTTACGGAAATAATAATAGACAAATTGATCTCATCTCTATGGTCATTGGTCAGGATTATTGAAATTGTCGTTCAAATTTTGAATGAAACTTTAACAAATGACCGGCCAGCCAGAGAAAAAGTAAAGAAAAAAATTAAAAGCTTGAAAACTGACAATTTATCAGCATAACGTTAATTCGGCTTTTTGCCCTCGGAATCTGGAAGAAAAGAAAGTGAAGTGCCTCGAGAAGATAATAATTATATTATACAGTAAACTTTATTGTTTGGGAATTAATTATACAAAATGCAAAAATATAACAATAAGTAAGTAAAATGTAAACAAATTACTAAGTAATGCATATTGTATGTGTCGCTTGTAGTATTCGCAGCACGTGTGTTGTTAGAATTCATGAAGTTTTCATGGTTAGATGTATTAAATAGATATCAATTTCCGATGGGTAATGTATAATAATTACTTAGATATGTAAAGGACCACTTACTGAGATTTGCATTGTAATTTGTAGTGTGATAATGAATTTCAAAAAAAAAACTACGCCGTTGTGGCGATTCTTGAAATACCGTTACTTGCAATTTGCATTGCATGTACTTGTACATGTGGAGTGAGTGCGTATTTAAAGGTAAAAATTAGGATATATACCGTGAAATGATTACTTTCCATCATATACATTATGGAAGTGTAGGATTTATGAAAATTATTAATTTTATAGATAGGTATATATTACGATGTAGATAGATGCTTAATAATTACTTATTTATTTAGTTGCTTTGTGGGACAGACTTATTTTAAAACTTGTGTTTGTGTGTGGTTTATTTTTTAAATGCATTTAAAGATATGAACACATTCGTAGATTGGCAAGACAGCGCTCTACGAGTGAGGAGTTGAGGCATTCTCGGTCTCCGACGCCTAGCTCTCGTTCGGAGGCACCAGCGCCGCGTGGCTCGACATTGCGATGCGTTCACATAAAAGAACTGTTAGAGAGCAGCCTTAACGTGACCGAGCCCCGCATCTCGAAACAGTAAATATGACTTTATTTCGTGACTTTTTTTATTAATATTAAACGATGTTATATATAAACTGAGGTAGAGACGTTGTGCCCGCTGTGCGAGGCACGACAAAACCAAGCTAATTAGCTTGAGTCAACTTAGTCGCGCCCAATCTACGTAAACGCACGCAGCACGTAATAATATTGAAAAATGCCATTGTGTGTTTATCAATCAAAAGTATGTTTATCTCTTTCTGATAACGAGATTTCATATATATCTGTGGTATTTTAGCCTCGGTTGTGACTGAGTATGAAAATATCTATCTATAGTAAAACATTGCCGTGTTTTTAAAGCTAGTTTAATGAGTGTAACATCTCTATAAGTAAAACCTCATTGATAATTTGACAGCCCTGTTGGTTCATTGGTAGTGTGTCTGCTTCGAGAGCTGAAGGGCGTGGGTTCGATTCCCACTCAGGACTAACATTTGTGTGACTAACATCGATGTTTGTTCTGTGTCTGGGTGTACTGTATGTATTATAAGTATGTATTTACAAAAAAAAAAAGTATTTATGTATTCTATCAGTTATCTGACTTCCATCACACAAGCTCTGCTTAGTTTGGGGTCAGATGGCGCTGTGTGTAATGTCCTATGATATTTATTTATTTATAATATTACCAACTAATGCTGTTATATATATACTTGTGTTATTTTCAGAACCAATGCCTCGGAGAAAACTCCTGGCAGTACATCTGGTGTTACCATTGAATCTGTTCCGTTGGATACCACCCCGGAAGGAAACCGCACAGTTGCTGAAACCTGGCCACTAATGAGTCTAACGTAAGTTTATATAATTACTGGCCACTGACAACCTGGCCCAGCCTGGCCTGATACTAATGTGGTATATTATGCATATATTATACATATAAACCTTCCGTTATTATTAAATTCTGTTGCATAGTTTAAATGATCTAAGCGTACAGACAGAGGGAAGCAGCTCTGTTTCAAACTATGTAGAGGTAATGTTATATTTTAAGAAGTAATCAATATCATATAACTAGAAATCATATGGAACAGATAACATTGATACATAACTTTATTAAAAAACTCACTTCCACACACCCTCTACTTCTCTCTACATCTATTTTTTTTATCTTGCTATCAGCCCTGTTGGCTATAAGCAGATGTGATGGTGGTGGTCTTTGAGTAGGGTGCTACTCCCAGTAGACTACATCCCTTTTAATTTGTGCTGTCTATCCTGGTCAAAGATGTCTCATCTCTTTTTTAGTCTACTAATAGTTTCCAGGATTGTTAATTGCCCTGCAAGCTGGTTTGGATGCTTTTGCAGTCTTTCCTTGTATTTGTCTCCATACGAAGAAATTTCTTCTTTAACTGTTGGCATATCAAAGATTTCGTGAAGCTCTATTGTTTTGAGGAACCATGGTGAATTTGATATTTGTCTCAGTATATTGTTCTGCACTCTTTGCATAATCATTAGGTTTGTGGTACTGGCAGCGCCCCAGAGTTGTATGCCATGTGTCCAAATGTCTATACACATGTAAATAAATTTATAGAAAAACTGTACACTAACACATGGAATAATTTACTTTCTACCAAAAGATGACCAACAGCCGGCCAATAATATGTTTGCAGACTATCTAAAAAATTATTACATTATGAATCGCTCATCTACAAGCAAAACAAAAGAGGCAGACACACTACCAATGAACCAACAGGGCTGTCTTACAATATCACTTAACGATTCACTTTACCGAGAAAAACAAAAGAACAATTCACTTTACTGATTATATTTTATGATATTTACTGAGAAAAACAGGAGTTTTTCTCAGTAAATATCATAAAATATAATCATTTTCTCCTGAAAATGATGATATTTTTTGACCAATTAATCAGCAATCACGCCTTATGTACACAAAGACACATCACACAATATTTAAAAAAAACTAGCTCCGTGGGAGACACTTATCACAATCTACACAATGCAGCATCAAGCTCGTGGCTACAGCAAGGTAGCTATCCAGGTCCAAGTTATTGACACCGTTGCCAGAAATCTACACTAATATTATAAAGAGGAAAGATTTGGATTTTTGTAATTTTGTTTTTTGTTTCAAACATTCCTTTATTTTTTAGGTATATAATTTTTATTTATACTATTTTTGTTCTTTATCATGCTTCATGACAGCCCTGTTGGCTCATTGGTAGTACATCTGCTTTGAGAGCTGTATGGTGTGGGTTCGATTCCCACTCAGGGCAAACATTTTGTGAATAAACAAATGTTTGTTCTGTGTCTGGGCGTTCTGTATGTATTGTATGTACTTATTTACAAAAAAAAAGTATTTATGTATTCTATCAGTTATCTGACTTCCATCACACAAGTTCTGCTTTGTTTGGGGCCAGATGGCGCTGTGTGTATAGTCCTACAATATTTATTTATTATTTATTTTCCCTTAAAATTACAACCATGTTATTTACACAAGCTGTCCAAAAAATGAAGGATAACTTCCCGGTAACTGATCTGAACTGTCTCATCATATTCCAAAATTTTAATTCAGTAAAAGTTAAAAATAGCTTTTTTTGTAATTTTGATTGAATAATTTTATTTTGTTTAGTTCATTTCATTTTACTTTGTTTAGTTTTTTTAAAGTAATTTCTACAAAAATTATGACAATTCTGTTTTTTTTTTAATTTACCTATGGATGTTGAGTTATCCATTTAGTAAAGTTATTTTTACTTGAAATGTTAAATAAACTAAATTATGGTATGAATTTATTTGTACTTAAAATGTTAAGAAAACGTCAAAATAAAATCCTTATGCAAAAAAATTTACAAATTTATTTAAATGGCTGATCAATATCACAAAAAACTTACTAAAGTTAAATTTTGGGATGTAGCAGACATGACATGATGTGACCTAACCCATCTGCAGTTATAGGGATTTTCTTGATATCTTGGGACTCCTTGTATATATATTTTTGTTTAATGATGTACCTAAATGTATACATTGTTGCTTGGCAGTGGAATATTTGAAACTGATTTTTTTTTTTTGGTTCTGGCGTCGCATTTTGAGCATTTGCACAGTGTCCAGTGTTTTATATTTTCAAGTTTCAAAAGATAGATAAGTGGCCTCGTAGCTATAGTTATAGTCGAAGTCCAGTCTTGGTCAAGTAAAGTCCGTGTCAGTCAAGTCCAGTCTTGCTTTAGTAAAGTAGTGGCGACTTAACTATAAAGCTTCGATGGAGTTTTGGAACCAACATGAAAAGTCATGTTTCACCACATTACATCATATTCCCACACTCGCGCTTGTGATTCGGCACTTTATGAATAAAACACCACCATTTTAATGCATAAACACTCGACAAAACACTAGCTTTGGAAAAAAATACAACGGGACGACACGACTCTTTCCGTGTTCCTCCGTTCCGTTTCTGTTTAACTCCTGTGAGATTTACAAAAAAAAATTAAAGTAATTTTGGTTTTTACGTTTTTGGCATCTACGAATGAAACGATGATAGCTCAGTGGTTCGCGTGGTCATTTCAAACTCCAAAGGGCGTCGGTTCATCTACTACAGTTTTAACTGTTTATTATTCGACAGAACACAAGATTTGAAAAAAAAAATACAACAGAGCAACACGACTCTTTCCCGCGTTCCCCGCCAAAAAATCTCTTGAAACTGAGTGGTTTGATTGTATACAAAACAAAATTATTATATGGTTGTCGTGAGTGCGAACAAAAATGCTACAGGACCTAAAGTACATTAACAAATGTTACTTTTCTCACAGCACCAGCTTGGAAGAGCGAATAGAGGCCATGGATGTCAGCGACGATGATGTGGAGCAGGAGGCTGCAGAGGAACAGATCCTTCGTTGGGTGCAACAGGGTCCGATATTTCTGAAACCCGAGCCACTCGCTTCGAGTTCTACTGCTGCGAAAGACATGGGCAACGCTTCGGGTAACAACTGTTCCCAGTCACAAGAGTCTGTCCTTGAAACAGGGAGCGATGCAAATGTTTCTGCAGCAGACGCCGCTGTTTGTCCGTCAACCTCGGGTGCAAGACGAACACGTAGGCCAGCCGCTAAGAGCAAGATAAACGAGGGCAGCGATTTAGATAGCGACTACGACGACGAGTTCGACGTGAGTTTCATAGAGACCACT
This sequence comes from Biston betularia, assembly GCA_905404145.2. Classification (NCBI taxonomy): domain Eukaryota; kingdom Metazoa; phylum Arthropoda; class Insecta; order Lepidoptera; family Geometridae; genus Biston; species Biston betularia. Next base: position 3,382,799 of record FR989889.1, on the reverse strand, counting down.
GCCTTTGACGGAGTAGAAAAGGAAATTCCGGACGACGACGAGCTAGACGAACGTGAGCTAGATATTGTAGCTTCTGTAGAGAGTGCGATGGATGAAACAGTGGATTGTTTGCTCGGTGTTTCAAATTGTTTCACGTGGGAAGAAGACTTTGAGTCGTTCCGCAGTGTTCCTGAAGAATTTTCGGGTCCTAATGCGGGACCACTCAAAGATTACGATTCGCCCTATGATGCCTTTATTGATATCTGGGATAAGGACTTCATGGAGCTAATCGCCCTGGAAACTAACAGATACGCTAAACAAACAATCGCAGCGCTGAGACTGAAAAATAAACTGATGCCAACATCTCGTCTTCATCAGTGGACAGACACTAATGCCGACGAGCTGATGCTCCTATTTGCCGTTTACATGTTCATGGGAATTGACCAGCGGGCATTGCAACATGAATATTGGTCCCCAGTAAGTTTTCTTGAAATGCCCAGATTCAAGAACATAATGACTTTTAATCGTTATCTTTTGCTTAGCAAATTCCTTCATTTTATGGATAATCAAGATGCTAGTCAGGATTACCCACAATATGAAGGGAATATACTATCGGCGAAATTAACGAAATTAGCACCAGTGACATCACATCTCAATCAAAAATTTTCATCCCTTTACAATTTGCGGAGAGAAATTACGATTGATGAGACTTTGACCTTATTCAAAGGTTGTTTGTCCTGGGCTCAAGCAATGAGGTCAAAGGCTATGCGGTATGGTTTAAAATCTTACGAGCTCTGTGAGTCACGTACAGGGTATCTTTATAGATTTGAAATTTACAGGGGGGTTAAATCGGATAGGCCTGCTAGTGAGTTGGGAGGCAAGAGTACCGAGGTAGTACTCGAGTTGTTGAAAGGGCTTGAAAATCGGGGGCACTGCGTTACTATGGACAATTTTTTTAATTGTCCAGCGTTGGCCCGGCACCTCAAGAGTTTGGGTTTAGATTGCTTGGGAACTCTGCGCTCGAATCGTAAGAACGTGCCTCGTGAAATCGCGCAGGCATCAGTGAATGTGTCGAAGGGGACCATCATCGCGCGCCATTCTGGTGATGTCTCCGTCATTGCATGGAAGGATATCAAAATGGTGACGATGATCTCCACCTACCACCAAGCCGATACCTACGTCGGAACGCAAACAGGTAGACCGCTAGTGAAACCTGTGATCGTACGAGATTACAATAACACAATGGGAGGGATTGATTTGAAAAATATAAAACTCTCAAAGTATTTGTTAGAGCGCAAGAGATGTGTGAAATGGTATATAAAGATTTTTAAAAGGTTGCTTAACGTGAGCATATATAACGCTTTCGTTATGTACGCCGCTTGTTTGGAACGACGCGGCATGTCGGCTGTGACGCACCATGATTTTCGTATGCGTCTGGCGGACACTCTGTGTGCTCGACACCGCTCCGTTCCTCTGGAGGTTTGCGAGCCCGATGGGAACATCATGAGACTGAGACGAGATATCGTTCACATCCCAAAGGTTTGGACGGGCAGAGAAAACAGAAAGCGTTGTGTTGTTCACCAAATGCTTTCGGAAAACAAATTGGTACGTACTTCATGCCGAACTTGCGGCGTATTTCTTTGTTTTTTTGATAATAAACATAGCACGCCATCCGAAAGCTGTTGGACGCAGTGGCATTCTTTGTCTGAGCTCAAAGGAAGAGAAATACGCGTGCGGAAAAGGAGACGTGATTAATAATGTTTTTTTAATGGTGGATAGGCTAGATTTTTGACCACAGCTTACCTGATGTTAAGTGACGGTGTGGTCGAAGATGGTAAAGCACACCTAGCCTAGAATGGAACTGGTTCTCAAGTGAGGCTGCCGAAACACACCGTCAGATTTTCCACTTGAGGGTTGTAGCTAGACAGCCGAGTACTAGAAAGTACCCTACCACCACGCTGTGGTTTCCTCACGATGTTTTTCCTTCACCGGCAGCTCAAGGTCATTGTTAGAGTTTGAACCCACTCCCTTCGGCATGCGAGTCGACCGCGCTAAACACTGAGCTATGTATCAACTTGTATGAATGATATGACTGTGTGAAAGAAAGATTTGAATGACTTACAGTTTGCGATGCATAATTCCCAAGACATTTATTTCAATGGCCAGAACAATTGTCATCCACAATTCAATCGTAAATGCCAGATGTTTCCTTTGAATTTGTCAGTAAGAGGCACGTTTTTATCTTGCTTTTGGAGGCTGTGTATGTATGTAAATTTACATGAATATTCAACTTGATATGAACTTTCAAATCCATGAACACGTAGATTTAGCCTTTTATCTTTTTGGATTCTATTTCCATTTGATTCGATGTTTTCTAAAATATCTCATGTAACGGTTTTTCATAATGTTATCAGAAAACAAAATTTCAACAATGGCACTTATGATCTAGATAGCAAAAGACTTGTGTAAACAGAAACATTATATTAAGTGATGTTAAGGTTGAAGGTACGGTATGTAGATACAAAACAAAGAAAAAAATGCCATTAGTACACAACATGCAGATACGCCTAATACACGTGGGCTCAATTGCGGGTGCGCACACTCCACAACATTATTAAATAAATAATATAAGATGGTTATATATAACTATTATATAATTGACGTATTCGAGACAGGCAGAGAGAGAGAGAGAGACGCTTCTGGTATTACCAGAAACGTCTGAACTGGTAGTTTTACGAGTAAAGAATACCCTCTACTGTTTTAATAAATGACAAATAACATTGCATAAATATAATTATTATACAATTGACGTATTTCAGACTCATAGCCAAAGGTAGCGTCTGAACTGGTAGGTTTAGAGTAAAGAATAGCCTCTATTGTTTTAATAAATGACAAATATAATTATTATACAAATGTCGTATTTCACAGTCAGCCTCGTAGAGTCGTAGCTGAGGTAGCGTCTGAAATGGTAGGTTTAGGGTAAAGAATACCCTCTATTGTCTTAATAAATGACATAAAATTGTGTAAATATATCGATTAATCTCAATCCTAACAATCTTGTTATACTGATGGGCCATCCTAATCGGTGGATTATAAAGCGTTATATACCTACGTAGTGGATAAACCGCTACTTATGATTTTTTTAAAACACCGAATTTGCACTCATTCTGTCCCGGGTAATACAGAAGCTACAATTTTTCGCCAGGAGCGATTATCTTGTCTAATTAAGTTGTTTAATAAGTAGTTTGCGTTGTAATATGTAAATCTTTGTGCTTGTATAAATTTTCCTTTTGTTTGTATATAATTTGTAATATATTGTTTTACAGTTTTGTAAGTTGTACTATATTTTTGTTAAGTAACTCTGTCTTGTCTGTCAAGACACTTTTTGTTTTAAGAAACTAGTAAAATTAAGTTAAAATTGACAGTCGGTCAGTTGCCATTGTTTATTATAGTCATTATTTGTGCTCAGCTGTAACGCAAAATCAACAAGGATAACAAAGCTATGTACCTAAACAAAATTGTATCTTTGTTTTTTACTCGGCTATGGTAATGATATGTTTTATTTATAGTAGGTTATACATGTATGTATGTTCCACTATAATGTGACCAAAACGACTCGTCTGATTTTGATGAATGTGGTGTCAATTAATTCGTTATAATGCTCTGGGTGTCAGGCTACGTTTTTTTAGGGTTTCGTACCCAAAGGGTAAAACGGGACCCTAAAAATATTTGTCAGTTTTTTTTTTACTATTTCAAACACTGGATAGACGTTGCCACTATCAAGTTTCTGCCCCGGATGTAAATGGTAGATCCGGGCTTGTAGTCCGGTTATAGTTTAAGTTTGTTGCTTTTCATAAGATATGTTACCAATAATTTTGTTATGATCATATCTTGTTTTTGTCAATAAATATTTTCTTTTCAAATACTGAAGGCCTTTCTAAAGGCGCTGTGTTTGTAAAATTTAAATTACGTGTATGTACGTGTAAAGTATACTTATTTACTTATCATAAAGTAATGTAGTTTTATTTTTTGCTCTGATTGCTCTATTAGTTCATTTGGTAATATCTATACGTCGAGGGCTGGGGGGTGTGGATTCGATTCCCACCCAGGACATGTGACAATAAATGTTGGCAGTGTTTGGGCGTTCAGTTTATTACAAATATTTTATTGATAACACCAATGTTACAAGACACTTCAAAATTTTAAACATGTCATTAAATGGGTTTTAAAACACTGAATACATGTCAAAATAAGGTATGTCAATATCCAAACATGTCAATATAAAAAAAGTAAGTATTGTATCATTTATCTTTTTTTTTTTATGTAGAAGTAATGAGACGACGAGGCGCTCTCCTGATGTTATGAGATAACGCCTGTCCATGACCATTGCAGCTATACACAGAACTTTGAGTAACAAAACAACGTCCAGGGCATCGCTGCTTTGGTACTCATTACTTTGAGACTAGATGGTTAGTCTCAATAGCCCAGTAATTTCGGAACACAGTAATGTTCGCACACTACTGCTTGGCGGCAGAATATCTGGTACTGCGGTGGTACCTACCTAGACGACTTCCTGCTAAGGAAATCTACCACCAAGTAAATCTGGTTCCCATAGTGCAAGCTTTGTCTAGTTTGGGGCTAGATAGCGCTGTGTGAAATGGCCTATGATATTTTAATCTATCTATTAAGCACACGAGTCGCGGGACCGCTAGTATTCCCATGACCGCAAATACGGCAAAGCAGATCCTATCAGCGTTTTATGTTTATAAAGTTTATTTTGACAGTTCAAAATAAGCGCGTTACGCATTTGGCAATGCGTGAATTCGATCTATATTGCTACACGTTACTTAAACGCGTTGACGTGTTTTGTGCTCATCCCACTAATATTGTAAATGTGAAAGTTTGGATGGATGGATGTTTGTTACTCTTTCACGCAAAGACTACTGAACGGATTTGGATGAAATTTGGTATGAAGGTAGCTGAGACCCCAGATTAACACAGGCTACTTTTTATCCCGAAAACACGTAGCGGGACGTGGCTTATAGAGAAAGGTTCCAAGGTTTAGAAATTGACTTTTTATTTGTTATTTTAGCCAATGATACTGAATTTGAGTTTTTCTTTCAGATTTTGGAAATGATATTCAAAGAAAAACGGAATCGTCCGAAAATGTAAATAAGCAAAATGATGAAAATGACCAAGGTTCGTCATTGGTTGTTATAAAAACATTTTTCATGGATAAGAAAAGCATACATTTCTAAAATTATAACATTGTAGATAAAAAAGTCAAGAAAATGCTTGCGTTATCTTTTTTTTGGCGTCGCACTTGCATTTTCCAGTGTAAAGTATTTTATGGTACATATATCAAATATAAGTCATAGTCGAAGACACAAAGTAAGTCAAGTTCGAGTCCAGTCATGCCCTAGCAGCATTGCCTAAAGCAATGATGACTATAGATACATATATACCTATAAGGTTCGTGAGAGTTTTGGAAGCACACGGATAAGCCATATTTCACCACATTACATCACTGAGTAAATAATAAATACCTAGTTTGAGTTAATTCAGCACTAATTTTTTTATACTTTCACTGGAAAATGCGGCAATGCTGCGACCCTATTTTCCGCGTTCCTGCAAAAACTTTCTAGATGTTATCATAAAACTTAAACTTTTTGTTCTATTTTAGGTGGCCACGATACAAATAATGGAAATACAAATATATTGAAACTAAATGTTGCAGATTCGGTTAGTTCACGTAAAACTGCTTTATATTTTGCGGTAACATGTAGTTAGACGTACGATAGGTATGTATTTTTTTATTTTTTTTACACATTACATTACATTTACATGGTGGTAGGGTACTCTCTAGTACTCTGCTGGCTAGCTACCACCCTCAAGTTGAAAGTCTGCCTCCAGGCATCTACCGGGTGTTCCGGCAGCCTCACTTGATACCCAATTCCATTCCAGGCTAGGTGTGCTTTACCATCATCGACCACACCGTCACTTTACATCAGGTGAGCTGTGGTCAAACACCTAGCCTGTCAGCTATAACAAAAAAGTAGCAAAATGCAATATTTTATTGATAACACTAAAGTTACAAGACGTTTTGTGGCGATGATTGATTGATGATGATTTTGAGCTCAGTGGTTAGCGCCGTCGGTTCGCACGCCCGACGGCGTGGGTTAAAACCCCAACAATGAGCTTGTGCTGCCGGTGAAGAAAACCATAGTATGGTGGTTGGGTACTTTTTGGTACTCTACTAGCTAGCTATCACAGTTGAAAATCTGCCGCCAAACATCTAACTGTGTTCCAGCAGCCTCACTTGAGAGCCAGTTTCATTCTGGCTAGGTGTGTACCATTTTCGACCACACCTGTGGTCAAACACCTAGCCTGGCATAAAAAAAATATATTTTCCATATGTTTCAAAATAACGTTAAACAAGTCACAATTATTAGAAGTCGGTGGTTTTGCGCGCGTGTAGCGCTGCAGTACCTAATGGCTAAATTCGCAGCCGTTATCGCAGGCCGCGCCAGTGTGGAACAAGCATGAGAGTAGCTCGGTAATATGCCACATCTTTGTTGTGAACAAACGTACCTACTACTGGGCAAAGGTCTCCCCTAATTTCTTCCACATGCCCCTTTTAAAATAACCGTGAAACTTGTTTTTAAATTTCTGGAGTTTGTCGTGCTCTACATCGACTGTTTCGGGGCACCCACATCGTAGTTGGAGTGCTAGCTTACAAAACTTCGACCATGTAAATAATGACAAGTTTTCACTAGAAACATCCCGACCTGATCATAAAAACAGAAGTGAAGCAGGAAATCGTTAGCAGCGACGAAGAAATCTGGATTGTGCAGACGGCATCCGAGACGGGGAGAGAGGACAGGGCTAGAAAGGGGCACAAATGTGATGGATGCAGGTAAAATATAATGTAGCCTTGGAGCAGGGGAATTGAAACAACTTCGGTATCCCCTGCCCATTGATGTACTAAACTTTTATTTAGACACTGCTAGGATCTTCTCATTAAGTAATACTCTACGACTTGGCCAAGTGCAGGTTGGAAGACTGCACAGTTCTTTGAAGGATACTTCTTCATTAAGAAGAAGAAATGTTGGTTTTCTTTCACAGGTTTGAAGTCAGCACGCAAAACGCAAATAACATAGAAAAGACATGGTCCTTCAGATTTTCATGTTTCAGCAGTTGACAGCGCTATTGGCTCATTGTTGGTATATCTGCTTTAAGAACTGTAGGGTGTGGGTTTCATTTTGTGGTTTCAACAAATGTTTGTATGTATTATTCACAAAAAAAAAGTATCTATGTACCTATTCTATCAGTTATCTGATTCCCATAGTACAATCTTTGCTTAGTTTGGTGTCAGATGGCGCTGTGTTACGCTGTGCCTTCTATATTATAAATTTGAAAGTTTTGATGCATCCATCAAAACTTTCAAATTTATTGTTTGTTACTCTTTCACGAAAAAACTACTGAAATCCGTTCAGTAGTTTTTTTTTTGGTTAAAATTTGGTATGGCGGTAGCTGAGAACCTAGATTAACACATAGGCCAAAACATGTAGCGGGTAACACCGCGGGGCGCAGCTAGTTAACCTATAATGTATCTATACATAAATATCTAATGCTTGTGTGTATGTGCGGTTATTTTTTTTATTAACATTACGTACGTACGAAGGTACTACATATTATTATGTAGACTTTTTCTTATAAAACTACTTGAATGTTTCCAGTAAATTCTTCCCGTCTGCCGTAACGCTTGCATCACATACATGCCAACGTCACGGCAGGAAACGACAATCCGATGACGAAGTTCCCGCGCATGATGATGTTTATAAGGTACGTGCAAATTATTTAGGTACACAAACACAATTACAGACGTAGAGCGCTGTGTGTAATGTCCTGCAATATTTATTATGTCCACAAAGTAATAATAATAACACACTAATTTAATATCAGATTTGATCCTTTTTTTTACATTCAGTCAAAAAATACCCCGCCCCTGACTGAAACTGGTGCAAAGGAACGCATGAGGCTGGTAGCATTACCGCGCTGGATAGCAATTAATTATTCAATTGTGATTTACCGCAAATAAAGACCAACATAAATGCCAGTAGCTGTGATTCCACTGTAAAATTATGCTCCATTTGTCCATAAATGGCAAAAAAAAATGTTTGTATGGAAATCGAACTACCTTAAGCCGCTTTCGGCAGAACGCGTCCTCCGCAGGATGGAGCGATTGATATTTATTATTATTATATATTATTTGCTGTGTGAAATGTAGTTTAATATGTATTTATTTTATTTTACAGAGAGCATATGGAACAAAACGAAATATTGAATATGAAAACAGCGATTTGATCATCGAAGTAAGTGAAGTTCACATGGCTAATTATATTTCAAACCTAAAAGACGACAATGACATAGAACGCCAAAGGCGTGCTCTGTGCGTAGTAGGCAATATGATCGCCAGAAAGTTTTTTCGAGCGGCGCCTGACGTGAAAATTACCTTATTTAGGTCCTTTTGCCAGAGTTTTTACACGTGTCAACTCTGGACCTTATATTCAAAAAAGTCTCACGATACCATTCGCGTGGCCTACAATAACATCTTCAGACACCTGATGGGTCTGAGGTGGTATTGTAGCGCTTTCGAAATGTACACCAAAGCAAGAGTAGACTCGTTTCCCGCTATACAGCGAAAAAGAATTGCATCTTTTATGCTCAGAGTTGCTACCTGTAGAAACTCTATCATTAGAAGCTTGTCAGAAAGACTGGTATTGACGCATACATATAGACGCTGGGTGGAAATTGCCGCCTAAGCTTGTTATTTGTTATTTATTATTATTCCTTAAGCTATGGATTTACTTTGGTCTGAAATAAAGCTTATCATTATTATTATTATACGCGGGATTTTTTAAATGAGATTACGCATTAGTGTAGACTGCGTCCAACTTATTCCGATATTTTTCAGAGGCAACGCAGGAAAGCAAAGGATCATTCCGAAATCGTAACATGCCACGATTGCAACCAATCGTTCACCTCGAAAGTTCGACTCAAGTTTCACATGTAAGCAAGACTTTTTCATGAAAAAAAACCGCAAAAAAATAGTATTGACCGCAGGAACGCGCTGGATGCGAGCCGCTTCCAACCGGTCTTTATGGAAGTGAATGGGGGAAGCCTATGTCCAGCAGTGGTCGTCCTATGGCTGAAATGATGATGATGATAGATAAGAGTTCTTTCGTCTGTTCTCAATCCTGGGTGTAGAACCAGCCCCAGACTATCATTAGAACTGAACCAATATGTCAAATTTCGTTTCCGTAGGATGCAAAGATGTCCAAATCCTAATGCAATTTTTTTATGGCATACAATATTTAAAAGCAGCGGCGGCCTTAGCTGTTGCGAGGGTCGGGGCGACAGATCATTGTGAGGCCCTTTTTCTTTGTGTCCGTTTTACTAAAACAAATAGTTCGAGTGCTCGAGTGGCCGTAACATGCTTGCACTAATAATGAAACCGTGCGTTCAGGGGGGGTTTTGTTAAGTGGGAGGCGCGAGATACACGTACATATATGGTAAAGACTTTTTTCTACGAGGGCGCGAGTCCCCGGGCGGTTGCCCTGCTTGCCACCCCCTAAAGCCGCCACTGTTTAAAAGTGACAGCTATTAGAAGTTACAAAAAGAAAAATCTTGTTAACATTATTTTTTTAATTTTCATTAATAGGCAATTCCACGCGCACGGTGCTCCGTCGAGCAACTCATATGCTTGTGGACAGTGCGACTTGGCGTTCGATACGGAAACGGAACTGTTTGATCACGTGCACTTCCAGCATGATAAGCGCAAGCGCTGGCAGTGCCCGCAACCGCACTGCGGGAAGACTTTCTATCTTAGGTAACGGTTAAATTTAAAATACTTTAGCTAACATTCATGAGTAAAAATAATCCCAATAATTTTATAAATGTGAAAGTTTGGATGGATGGATGGATGTTTGTTACTCTTTCACGCAAAAGCTACTCAAACATTCTTCTTTCTTTCTTTCGACAGCAAAATAATCCACCTCGACAGGTTTTCAATATTCTTTCGAGAGCCAAATAATCCACCTCGGCAGGTTTCCAATATTCTTTCGACAGTCAAATAATCCACCTCGACAGGTTTCCAATATTCTTTCGACAGCCAAATAATCCACCTCGACAGGTTTTCAATATTCCTTAGAGAGCCAAATAATCCACCTCGACAGGTTTCCAATATTCTTTCAACAGCCAAATAGTCCACCTCGACAGGTTTCCAATATTCTATCGATAGCCAAATAATCCACCTCGACAGGTTTCCAATATTCTATCGATAGCCAAATAATCCACCTCGACAGGTTTCCAATATTCTTTCGACAGCCAAATAGTCCACCTCGACAGGTTTCCAATATTCTATCGATAGCCAAATAATCCACCTCGACAGGTTTCCAATATTCTTTCGACAGCCAAATAGTCCACCTCGACAGGTTTCCAATATTCTTTCGACAGCCAAATAATCACCTCGACAGGTTTCCAATATTCTTTCGAAAGCCAATTTTTTTTTTGTACAGGGCAACCCTCACGAAGCACAGTCGCACCCACACCGACACGAGGCGCTATGTTTGCGTCAAGTGCGGGAAGAGATTCTTTGACAAGCAAACTTTGGACGAGCATGGTGTCACACATTTACAGGTTTTTCTTTTTTTTTAACCGATAACCTATGTTTTTTTGTATGTATATTACGCGATCATTTCACCAATTTCATTTATCAATCACTTTTTGACTTTTTTTTGCTTAGTAAATCAAACTTCAGATGTGGTCCTATACAAATTTTATCAAAATCGAACAAGCAGTTTTTTAAAAATTAACAAAAATCTAAAAATTGTATATGTCGATGATATTTTCGTTTACTCGGAAAACTCGCTGTTTCATTGGAGCAGTGCGTTTAGTTGGCCTAAGGGTCATGGAGTCGGGTTTTTTAAATTATAAATTTATGTAAAGAAAGAAAGAAAAATATTTTATTTTGTAACTTAAAGACACAAAAAACAAAAATACACAAACAGTTACAAAATAAGGGCTGACCTCAGCATACTTGGTATGACCAGCGCTGGTCAAGTATTACCAGCGGACCGTGAACATTTAACATACATGTTTTTTTTTAGCCCCTATTTTGTAACTTTTGTCTGTCTCTGTTTGTTTGTTTTTGTGCTTGTTACAGAATTAAACGTTTTTCTTTCTTTCTTTCTTAATTAAATTCTAGCAATAAATATAGTCTAAACACTACATACTCAGGGAGAACGTATTAGCATTCTAATGGTGAAAGAATTTTTGAAATGTCTCCACTAGTTTTTGAGACGTCTGTTAAGTTAGCATCTCCAAAAATTATCACTTGGCATCCAGCATAGTTCTATAGTTCTTAGTTCGTTCTTCTTGAGTTTATCCGTTACAAACATACAAAAATACAAATCTTTCCTCTTTATCATCATCATCATCATCATCATCATTTCAGCCGTAGGACGTCCACTGCTGGACATAGGCCTCCTCCATTGACTTCCATAAAGACCGGTTGGCAGCGGCTCGCATCCAGCGCGTTCCTGCGGTCTTTACTAGGTCGTCTGTCCACCTTGTGGGTGGACGTCCTACGCTGCGCTTGCCGGTCCGTGGTCTCCACTCCAGAACTTTGCAGCCCCATCGGCCATCAGTTCTGCGTGCTATGTGCCCTGCCCACTGCCACTTCAACTTGCTAATCCGTTGGGCTATGTCGGTAACTTTGGTTCGTCTACGGATCTCCTCATTCCTGATTCGATCTCGTAGGGAAACTCCGAGCATAGCCCTCTCCATAGCGCGTTGTGCTACTTTGAGCTTACCAAGAAGGCACACAGTCAGTCCTCTTTATATAAGCGTAGATTTAATATCAGATCTGTGGTTCAGATAAAACCGTACCAGTGCCACATCTGCCTGAAGCAGTTGACGCGCGTGTCCCGCTTACGGATGCACGTGCGTGCGCACCGGGAGCGCGCGGCGCCCGCGCGTGCGCCCGCCTGCGCGCACTGCCGCCGGGCCTTCAGAGACGTGCAAGATGCGCAGGTTGGACGATATTGTATTTATGTATTCTATCAGTTATTTGACTTCAATCACACAAGCTCTGCTTAGTTTGGGGCCAGATGGCGCTGTGTGTATAGTCCTACGATTTTTTTTTTTACAATTGCAATTATAAATATCGTAGGACATTACACACAGCGCCATCTTACCCCAAAATAAGCAAAGCTTGTACTATGGAAGTCATAACCGATAGAATACTTAAATACATACTTTTAACAAATACAGAACACTCAGACACAGAACAAACATTTTGTTTATACCACAAATTTTTTATCCTGGGTGGGAATCGAACCCACGCCCTTCAGGTCTTGGAGCAGACATACTACTAATAAACCAACAGGGCTATCATATACATAGCTACTAAAACATAAATAGATATTGTAGGACATAACACACAGCGCCATTTAGCCTCAAACTAAGCAAAGCCTGTACTATGGGAACCAGATAACCGATAGAATACTTAGTGTATATTTTTTGTTGTAAATACTTGCCTACTTTTATCATGCACACTCGTTATCTCTTACCATCAGGAGAGCGTGTCGTTCGTCTCATTAGTAATGAGCTTGAGCTGCCGGTGAAGGAAAACATCGTGAGGAAATCATAGCATGATGGTAGGGTCCTTTCTAGCACTCGGCTGGCTAGCTACACGAGAGGCATCAAACGGTGTGCTCCGGCAGCCTCACTTGAGAGCCAGTTCTATTCCAGGCTAGATGTGCTGTACAACCTTCGACCACACCGTCACTTAACATCGGTTGAGCTGTGGTCAAACGCCTCGCTTGTCAATCATAATAAAAAGCTAATGACAATTGTGATTTGTAGGAACATGCGTCAAAATCCACCGAGTGCATTGAATCATTCGCCAAGAACGTAAAGGAAGAAAGTGATGAGCCAGCTGTTCAACTCTCGCCCACTAGTGGGCTTGTCAGACACACTATACAGGTCATAGGTAAGTTTAGCTGTAACATAACTACTAAGATGTGTTTAGGTGCCTTTTTTATTTTTATGGTTGTCAGAATATCATCAAACTATATCTTATTACAGAATCGCCAGAGCCCTCGAAGCGGATAAAGCGACAGGTGGCGTCTCCTATAGCGGAACCGCTACTGTCAAAACTGACAGACGACGCGCGCTCGCTGATCCGAATCGTCGAAATAGATAAAGCTTTTCGTTGCGAGTTCTGCGAAGAGTGAGTATTATGTCGTTCATTTCCCCTGATCACTTGTCACCCTTGACTCGTCACTGTTCTTCCCTTCACTTGTCATTGTCCTACCACAAAATTGTTTCCATGTTTTTGTTAAACGGACCCTTGACTCGTCACTGTGCTTTCCTCCACTTGTCATTGTTCTACTACAAAATTGTTTCCATATTTTTGTTAAACGGACCCTTGACTCGTCACTGTGCTTTCCTCCACTTGTCATTGTTCTACTACAAAATTGTTTCCATATTTTTGTTAAACAGACCCTTGTCTCGTCACTGTGCTTTCCTCCACTTGTCATTGTTCTACTACAAAATTGTTTCCATATTTTTGTTAAACAGACCCTTGTCTCGTCACTGTTCTTTCCTCCACTTGTCATTGTTCTACTACAAAATTGTTTCCATATTTTTGTTAAACGGACCCTTGACTCGTCACTGTGCTTTCCTCCACTTGTCATTGTTCTACTACAAAATTGTTTCCATATTTTTGTTAAACAGACCCTTGTCTCGTCACTGTTCTTTGCTCCACTTGTCCTTGTTCTACTACAAAATTGTTTCCATGTTTTTGTTAAACGGACCCTTGACTCATCACTGTTCTTCCCTTCACTTGTCATTGTTCGACCATAATTTATTTTCCATGTTTATTGTTAAACGGATTTTTTTTTGGAAAATTTTATTCGCATGTACATTTTAGTTGTGGTAAATGTATTTTATCTGTGTCTGTGTAACATTATTTTATTACTATACTAGCGGAAGCCTCGCGGTTTCACCCGCGTAGTTCCCGTTCCCGTAGGAATACAGGGATAAAAAGTATCCTATGCCACCCGGGGATAGTGTAGCTTCCCAACGGTGAAAGCGTTTTTGAAATCGGTCCAGTAGTTTTTGAGTTTATTCATTACAAACATACAAAACTCCAAAAATACAAATCTTTTTTTTTGATAATATTAGTGTAGATTTGTATATTATTATTTATATGTCTGAAAAATATTTTATTTGACTTGTAACTTGTGTTTGCAAATATTTGTTTAGTTTTGTTAGGATGTTAATATTTTTGTGTATTTTTTTATATGGGCCTGAATTCAATTTATTTTATTTTATTTATTTCTTGTTTTAGCTCCCAAGCGACTGAACTATATTTTTTTTATGTTTCTGCTTAAAGGCGATCTTTTCCGAAAATTTTTAAATAAATAAATTGTTACAAATTTTTAAAGATTTTTATTTTTAATCCGAAATCAAAGAAGAGGAATGTAATCGAGTCGTATTTTCGTATTCTGTTACTGTTGTCGGGAGTTTAAATTTTAAATTAATTAATTAATTAAATTAATTTATTGTTCACAGTGTGTTCTATATAGAAGAAGGCTTGAACAAGCATCGAGAAATACACAAGGGAGTGAAGAATCCATTTACCTGTCACATCTGCAAAGTTAGCTTCGCAACTTACTCCAGGTATCAAAGCAACTGCGAAGTTAACCATTATTCATTGTAAATGTATAATTGACAGCCCTGTTGGTTCATTGGTAGCATGTCTGCTTCGAGAGCTGAAGGGCGTGGGTTCGATTCCCACTCAGGACTAACATTTGTGTGACTAACATCGATGTTTGTTCTGTGTCTGGGTGTACTGTATGTATTATAAGTATGTATTTACAAAAAAAAAAAAAAGTATTTAAGTATTCTATCAGTTATCTGACTTCCATCGCACAAGCTCTGCTTAGTTTGGGGTCAGATGGCGCTGGGTGTAATGTCCTACGATATTTATTTATTTATTTAATTTACATTTCGCACGCATAATCAATTTTTAGTCTGTTTATTAGTAAATCAACTTATAAAACTTACTATTTATTTTTGTAGAAAATACACTCAACTCGGATGCAGGATGGAGGAACACACCGTTAGATGCTTGGCGGCAGATTTTCAACTCTCGTGTGGTAGCTAGCCAGCCGAGTACTAGAGAGTACGCTACCACCATGCTATGGTTTCCTCACGATGTTTTCCTTCACCGGCAGCTCAAGCTCATTGTTGGGGTCAACAATGCATGGTGGTAGGGTACTTTCTAGTACTCGGCTGGCTAGCTACCACACGAGAGTTGAAAAGCACCTAACACTCTTGAGAGCCAGCTACATTCCAGGCTAGATGTGTTTACCGTCCTCGAACACACCGTCACATACGTAACATCAGATGAGCTAAGGGCAAACAACTAGCCTGTAAACCATTTAAAAAAATGTTACAGATGTACAACGCACAAAACTACGCACGGGTTTTACAAGCGCGGCGGGGAGGCGCGGTCAGTGCCGGACTTCCCGGTCGTCAAGCATTTCCTGTGTGAAGTGAGCTCTCGTTACATAACTAACAACCTGCCTTGAAGTAGCGATGATAGTTCAGTGGTTAACGCGGTCGGTTCGCATGCCGAAGGGCGTGGGTTCAAACCTCAGCATTGAGCTTGAGCTGCCGGTATAGGAAAACATCGTGAGGAAACCATAGCGTGGCGGTAGAGTACTTTCTAGTACTCGGCTGGTTAGCTACCACCCTCAAGTTGAAAATCTGCCGCCAAGCATCTAACGGTGTGTTCCGGCAGCCTCACTTGAGAGCCAGTTCCATTTCAGACTAGGTGTGCTTTATAATCTTCGACCACACCTTCACTTACATCAGGCAAGACGTGGTCAAACACCTAGCTTGTCAAACATAAAATAAAAGATACGGTCTACTGTTTTTTGGTTGAAATAAAAAGTTTCTAACGAAAATATAACTATCGAAAGTCTCGAAGTACCTAATGAGCGTCAAAGCAGCGATACCCTGTACGTTGTTTTGTTACTCAAAGTTCTGTGTATCGCTGCAATGGTCGTGCGTTATCTCTTACCATCAGGAGAGCGTCTCGTTCGTCAATTATTCCCACTAATATTATAAATGTGAAAGTTTGGATGGGTGGATGTTTGTTACTCTTTCACGCAAAAACTACTGAACGGATTTAGATGAAATTTGGTGTGGAGATAGCTGAGACCCCGGATTAATTAACACATTGGCTACTTTTTATCTCGTAATCATAATAATTAAACAATTTAAAACAAAAATACCAATGTAAATTAAATACCCTTTCATCTATACTATTATAAAGAGGAAAAATTTGATTGTTTGTTTGTTTGTATTGAATAGGCTCCGAAACTACTGGACCGATCTTAATAATTCTCTCATTATTAGGTTGCTACATTATCCGTGACGGACATCGGCTATATTTTATTTAAAAAACAATTAGGGATCCGTATGGAAAATTCAATAACGTAACCCAAGCTGTGAAAAATTTGAAAAAGCCCTTACTTAGCATGCACAGCGAAAATTATTGACAATAGAATAAAGTGACGTTTTATAGAGCAACTCAAAAAAGTCCGCAATATCATATTATGTCCAAATATTACAGTTGTCATCTACATCTACACTGATTATAAAGAGGAAAGATTTGATTTTTAAGCTATTGCATAGCTTCTATCGCGGGCCTTGAGCGTGGAGACCGAATCCAGAAATTCCGTAACGAAAATAACCTAACACCCCCACTCCCACCGGCACAGCGGTGATACTTTTTAGTTTTGCCATCTATCGATGAATAGCAGAACTTTTAATGACTTTTTTGAAATATCACGCTTGTCTCTTTAGTTCAGCAACTCGCCTCTAGGTGGCATTGGTTGTAATGCTATGCAATAGCTTTACCGCGGCAGTCCCCGAGTGCCACACGTCTTTTTATTTATTTGTTTGTTTGTATTGAATAGGCTCCGCAACTACTGGACCGATCTGAATAATTCTTTCATCATTAGATTACATTATCACTGAGTGACATAGCCTATATTTATATTGTTAATCGAGTTTTGTTTTCCCGAACGAAGCCGGGACGGACCGCTAGTTACATATAAACTGGCGGAAAATGTATGATGGGCCAGTTATTGAGAGTGTGTTCTTCTACGCAGGACTGCGGCCGGTCTTACCTGCATTGGACGTATCTACAAGTCCACCGCCGCATGAAACATCCGAACGACAACTACCAGCACAAGTGTACTCATTGCGAGATGACCTTCCCGAATAGGTGAGGAACGCCAGCCCCAGGAATGATATCCCCGTTCAGCAGAGGAATAAAAATTAAATAAATATCGTAGGACTATACACACAGCGCCATCTGGCCCCAAACTAAGCAGAGCTTGTGTGATGGAAGTCAGATAACTGATAGAATACATAAATACTATTTTTTTTGTTAATACATACTTATAACACATACAGAACACCCAGACACAGAACAAACATTTGTTTATTCACAAAATGTTTGCCCTGAGTGGGAATCGAACCCACGTCCTACAGCTCTCAAGGCAGATATACTACCAACGAGCCAACGGGGCTGTCTGTAGAGGAGGTTCTTAATTCGACTGTTTTTATTTGAGTCATTGCTAATGAGCTTCCTAGCATATAGCACTTGGTGGTAGATTTCCTTAGCAGGAGGTCGTCTAGGTAGGTACCACCGCAGTACCAGTTATTCTGCCGCCAAGCAGTAGTGTGTCACCATTACTGTGTTCCGGTTTGAAGGGTAAGCGAAATTACTGGGCTGTTGAGACTAACCATCGAAAGTCTCAAAGGAATGAGCGCCAAAGCAGCGATGCCCTGGACTTTGTTTTGTTACTCAAAGTTCTGTGTATCGCTGCAATGGTCGTGGACAGGCGCTATTCTTACCATCAGGAGAGCGTCTCGTTCGTCTCATTACTTTTTACATTATATATATATATATATATATATATATAATTTAAAATTGTACATTTTAGCTGGAGTTTGGCGTACCATCGAAAAAAGATGCACGGGAAAGGCGGACAAGGGCAAGGCAATACAAATTCAACACAAAATTATAGGTAAGACATATACTTTACTTTTTTTTCCTTTTTTTTTTAATGTAAAAGTAATAAGACGAACAAGGCGCTCTCCTGATGTTAAGAGGTGACGCCTGTCCATGACCATTGCAGCGATACACAGAACCTTTTAATAACAAAACAACGTACAGGGTATCGCTGCTTTGGCGCTCATTAGGTACTTTGAGACTTTCGATGGTTATATTTTCGTTAGAAACTTTTTATTTCAACCAAAAAACAGTAGACCGAGTTGATGATTGTTTCTTAAAGAGTACAGACTGAGCTACATTAGGTTACAAAGCTCATAGATGTAGAGTGAGTCTTGACTGAGATAATTATGTCTGTTAATAGAAAAATTGTCACAACCCTCCTCGGTCTCCCCTAATTTGAGACTAGATGGTTAGTCTCAACAGCCCAGTAATAGATTTTTTTTTTTTATGCTTGACAGGCTTTGTGTTTGACCACAGCTCACCTGATGTTAAGTGAAGGTGTGGTTGAAGATGGTCAAGCACACCTAGCCTGGAATTCTACTGGCTCTCAAGTGAGGCTGCCGGAACACACCGTTAGGTGCTTGGCGGCAGATTTTTCAACTTGAGGGTGGTAGCTAGCCAGCCGAGTACTAAAGTACTCTACCACCATGCTATGGTTTCCTCACGATGTTTTCCTTCACCGGCAGCTCAAGCTCGTTGTTGGGGTTTGAACCCACGCCCTTAGGCATGCGAACCGACCGTGCTAACTACTGAGCTATCAATGCTACAAAAGGGGTAGTTCATTGTTGGGGTTCGAACTCACGCGCTTCGGTGTGTAAAACGACAGCGCCAACCACTGAGCCATCAACGCCACAAGTAGTTCCCAAACATGCTTGCTAATAGAGGAGCTGTGATTTGTCTCATTTACTCTTTGATAAAAGATACCACGACGACGGGGTCGACGATATTGTCACCGTCGCGGGTCGAACCTGGACCAGATTGGCACAGGACCGAGGCAGATGGCATGAAAAGAGAGGCCTATACCCAGCAGTGGGATAAAGAAGGCTGTGGATGATGATGATGAAAAGATACCACTTGTTTCAGAATACCCTGCAGAGATTGCAATGAAGTGTTGCCAAACAAAAATGCGCTTTATAAACATAGGAAGAAGGAACACAGCGACAGTTCAATACAGGAGTCATTTGATGGCACGAATAATGACATTATCGGAGAAAGGTGAGTGCGGAGATGAAATCTAACTGAGCTTCTTGTCCCGTAGTCAATGACGTCACGTGACGTAACAATTAATTATATTATTCTATAACTCTTTATTGTTCATACCATAAAACAAAGAAATATATTGATAACAGAAACAGTTTAAAAATAGTTTTTGTAGCAGTGGTTCGCATGCCGAAGGGCGTGAGTTCAAACTCCAATAATGAGCTTGAGCTGCCGGTGAAGGAAAACATCGTGAGGAAACCATAGCATGGTGGTAGGGTACTTTCTAGTAATCGGCTTGCTAGCTACCCTCAAGTTGAAAATCGGCCGCCAAGCATCTAACAGTGTGTTCCGTAGCCAGTTCTATTCCAGGTTAGGTGTGCTTTACCACCTTCGACCACACCGTCAATTAAAATCAGATGAGCTGTGGTCGAACACCTAGCCTGTCAACGATAAAAAAAATAAGTCAAAGTCAAAGTTTAGTTTATTGCTATGCTGGGTTACATTAAGGTCTTAATATATAGGTAGAGCAACAGCTACGTTCAGTACGAACATGCAATATTAGAGGCTTAACTTAAAATTATGGTATTTAATTATTTACAGTAACAAAATGGAATCCGAAAAATTAAGTGGCATACTGTCATTTGTCAAAAAAAGTAATTAAATATAAAATGTCACAGTTAATCATTTAAAATTTATCGTCAAGAAAATCATTTATTTGATAGTATCCTTTATCTATAAAATATAATAATAGGCAGGTTTAAAAATTAAAGCAGTACGTACACCGTTATTCCTTAGCAGCACGGATGGGGGCGCGCGCGTGTCTGGTGTGGGCGCGTGGGCGTGCGGCGCATGCGCGCGGCGCTTCCACGTGCGCGCGGAACTGCGCGCGCACGTGCGCACACACCACCCGCGACACGTCGCCGTCATAGAGGTAACATCAACCGTGCTACAGTGACATCTACACGCCGACTGTTGAACTAACACTTCCATAGGTATAGCGCCATCTATCCGGTGATTGGCGAATTAGCAGTGCATCGTTACAGAGGTAACATTTTCCAAGTAACATCAAATATAGTAAAGCGACATCTATCTGTCATCTGGAGAACCTAGCCGCGCCTCAGTAACATTATTGTCTTACAGAAAAAGCTTATCCAGTGGAGAAATATATATATTTCGAATTAATTAGCGAGTCTGTATAATTGTATATTATACACTGTTCAATAATAATCTTAGATATTTTATGTAAAAAAAAGTAATGTCACAAAAAGTCACTGTCATAGTGACATGCCAGTTGCCCAAAACACTTTCCACTTGTCAAAAATGTTTTGATTTTTCCCCTGACTTTTCTCTCGCGGCACAATTATAACAAGTTGAATAAAACCTTGCGCGGCGCTCATTTTAGTTACGAAATCTGTATACTAGATGGCCCTATTTTTAGTTACACATTCTTTTTACTAGATGGCGCTGATTTGTTACAAAATCTTTATACTAGATGGTGTTGGTCTTAGTTCCAAAATCTTTATACTAGATGGTGCTGATTTTAGTTACAAAATCTTTATACTAGATGGCGTTGATTTTAGTTACAAAATCTTTATACTAGATGGCGCTGATCTTGGTTACAATATCTTGATTTAGGTTGAAGCGATCGAGTAAACGGCAGTGAACAACTCATAGTAGGCATTCTTATATGAGTTTTATGCGTACTTATTCCAGATACACGGCGTGAGTCCAACCACAGATGAAGTAATGAAAGTTTTAGATCTGAACTATATATCAAGAGATAGAGTCATTGAGATCAATCTGATGTCCTTCCTAAAGGTAATTTTACTCGGTGGTAGATCTCCTTAGCAGGAGGTCGACTAGGTAGGTACCACCGCAGTGCCAGATATTCTGCCGCCAAGCGGTAGTGTTAAACAGTACTGTGTTCCGGTTTGAAGGGAAGGGTTTGCAGCTAGCGAAATTACAGGACTGTTGAGACTAACCATCGAAAGCCTCAAAGCAGCGATACTTTAGACAAGGGCTGTCCATGCTACATACCTTAGCGGGTTAATTAATTCATTTACTACAAAAGCTGCAGCTACAGATTTTTTTTTTCAGATTTCGACTAAATAAATACAGGATAATCATTTGTACGTTTATTGGTTCTTCCTTAGTTTATTTTTATATCTAGTTTGTTCATAGCTAAGAACACTCCCAACTAATTCTCCTTTCAAACAAAAACAAAGTCAAAATCGGTTCATACTTGATAGCTTTGAAAGCTACGATACCACACACTGACACGCAAACCAATTTTAAAAGCTACTATGCCACAGACAGACACACAAGCCGATTTTGAAAGCTAAGATGCCACAGACAGAAACACAAACCGATTTTGAAAGCTTCGATGCCACAGACAGACACACAACCCTATTTTGAAAGCTACGATGCCACAGACAGACACAAACCGATTTGGAAAGCTACTATGCCACAGACAGACATACAAACTGATTTTTAACGCTACGATGCCACAGACAGACACACAAACCGATTTTGAAAGTTACTGTGCCACAGACAGACACACAAACTGATTTTGAAAGCTACGATGCCACAGACAGAGACATAAACCGATTTTGAAAGCTACAATGCTACAGACAGACACATACACAGACACGTCAATCTCATAACACCCCGTTGTTTTTACGTCGGTTGGAGAGTACCACAAAAAGTTTAATTATTTTTTTTGGAATATGTATTGTGTTTTGGCATTAGTTGTAGGACAATAGTTGTTTGTTTTATTGTACAAAATATGCTCTTAAAAAGATGCTGACTGATTGACAGTATCCCTGTATGAGTTAAGTGTACAAAATAACTTTGTAAATCGTAGTTTTACATGCGGTGAACAAATTCACGTGACTATACAAGACGTGTTCTAGAGTGGAGAACGCGTATTGGCAAACGTAGCGTAGGACGCCCTGAGACTCGATGGAGTGTCGATATACGTAGGACAGCTGGCGGTAGATGGAAGCAAAAAGCCGAAGATTGGGCTGAGTGGCGTGTCTTGTGAGAGGCCTATATCCTATAGTGGACTACAAAAGGCTGATGTTGATGATGAACAAATTCACGTGCGGATTATGTCTCATTTATTTCAGGGTACGACGAACATTGTGCCTAACTGCGCACGTGCTTTGTCATTACTGAGCAATGTGCCGAAAACGCCTATACAGTGCCCGCGCCCGCAGAGAAATATCGGTACGACATTGAAACTACATGTAACTGGGATTTGTGCCCTTTCGGATACGAAATAAAACTTCTGAAAATTCCAATTTCACGACTTATAAGCCTTTTTTATAATTTACTAGTTCACATGCTGACAGAATCGATGAAATTGTAGCCATGATAGCTCAGTGGTTAGCGCGGTCGGTTCGCATGCCGAAGGGCGTGGGTTCTACCCCAACAATGAGCTTCAGCTGCCGGTGAAGGAAAACATCGTAAGCAAAACCTTAGCGTGGTGGTAGAGTACTTTCTAGTACTCGACTGGCTAGCTACCACACGAGAGTTGAAAATCTGCCGCCAAGCATCTAACTGTGTGTTCCGGCAGCCTCACTTGAGAGCCAGTTCTATTCCAGGCTAGGTGTGTTTTACCATCTTCGACCACGCCGTCACTTCACATCAGGTGAGCTGTGGTCAAACACTTAGCCTGTGAAACATAAAAAAAAAAAGAATCATTTATACGTTTAGCAAAACGACATCTCACTCGCTGAGACAGAAAGTCACTGACGATACATTCAACGATATATTCACAGGCGCAAACAATAACTTTGGGTCAACTAAGCCGAAAGGGTGTGAGGAACTTTTACGAACAGCAAAAGTTGTTTTTTTATTTTTTATAAATAAAATAAATATTGTAGGAAATTTCACACAGCGCCATCTATCCTCAAAGTAAGCAAAGCTCGTACTATTTTTTTTTTTTTTACATACGTACAGACTTTCATGACTATTGCTTATAGAGAAATAAAACGCGTGTAGCAAACACGCGTTTTATTTCTCTCTGAAACTAATTCTTAATTCTTTTATTTTTCTTAATAGTCTTTCTCTTTCTTTCTATCGTGTTTTCTAGTCTCGGTTGCCTGGTAGAGATCGTTCTTAGCGATAAGGCTGCCACTTGTGGTGCTAGCTCATAAGATGGTTTTGTTCTTTGTACTTTTTTTCTGTTTATTGTGTGCACAGTAAAGGGTTTCTACCTATCTATCTAAAGTTAACGCGGGCGTGTCTTCTTTCATTTTGGCGTCGCATTTTGAGCATTTGCCAGTGTCAAGTGTTTTATATTTTCAAGTTTCAAAAGATAAACAAGTTGCCTCGTAGCTATAGTTATAGTCGAAGTCCAGTCTTGGTCAAGTACAGTCCGTGTCAGTCAAGTCCAGTCATGCTTTAATAAAGTAGTGGCGACTTTACTATAAAGCTTCGATGGAGTTTCGGAAGCAACACGAAAAGTCATGTTTCACCACGTTATATCATTTTCCCACACTCGCGCTTGCGATTCGGCACTTTATGAATAAAACACCACCATTTTTATACATATACAAACGAAAAAACACTAGTTTTGGAAAAAAATACAACGAGGCGACACGACTCTTTCCGCGTTCCCGCCAAAACTCGCTAAATAGCTTACATAGATGGCGCTGTTTGAAATAGCGATGTTTATTATTTATAGATGCGTTTTTTTTTCACAGTGCCCAGTAATCCGGTAGATGATTTTCAGATAAGACGGTCTGCTAATATATTAACCAGTATCAGAAGACCGTCTATTCTGCAGAGATCGGAGAACACACACGCGCAAACATTAAAAGAGACCACCCAGGTGATTACACTTACTTGATAGCAGTAGTGTGTAAACATTACTGTGTTCCGGTATGAAGCAGCTGCAGCTAGCGAAATTACTGGGCTGTTGAGACTAACATCGAAAGTCACAAAGTAATGAGCGTCAAAGCAGCGACGCCCTGGACTGTTTCAACTATAAAAATTAAAAAAAAAATCGCCCCATCGGGCAGGCTAAAGCTATTAAGCCATACTGCCTTGTCTTTAATTTTTGCAATTAATGTCTAACTTCTATGGTTACAGTCAAAGTCCAGTCTTGGTCAAGTCTAGTCAAATGCAGTCATGCCTTAGTAAAGCAGTGGCGACTTTACGATAAGCTTTGATGGAGTTTAGGAAGCAACACGAAAAGTCATGTTTCACCACATTATAATATCATTGTCCCTCACTCGCGCTTTTAATTCGACACTTTATCAATAAAACACTACTATTTTTATAATTGGAATATTTTTATTCCAAAATTTGTGTTTTTTTTTGCGAGTCGTGTCGTCCCATTGTATTTTTACAATGGGCCGCCTTACACGTTCAATCATGATCACGATCCGCGATCCGCGATCCGCGATCATGATTTCAAAATTTCTAGATATTATGCGATCCGGAGCATCAGTCCGTCAATCCGCTTCGTACACGATCAGTCTGGATCGCGATCATTGATCGCGGATCGCGGATCGCGCGCTACGTGTACGGGCTGCCAATGGGACGACACGACTCTTTCGGCGTTCCCGCCAAAACTCCTGTTTTCACTAAGGGCAGCAAATGTCAAATCTGTCTAATGGAAATGTCAAAATTGTTTCAGAATACGCAAGGGCTCAACGTACAACTTTTACTACAAGACGGGACGATGGTCAGCGGTGACCAATCACAACAAGGCTTGGACGATCCAACGCTGATTGACTAAACTGTTCAGGGTTATAAGCATAGGGTGTACTATGCCGAAAGGGTATTATCATACTTATCGACTTTTACAGCACTGAAATCGCAAAAAATCTAACGTTTTGACCAGATGCATGGAACAGGGATTTTTCCTTTCGGCTTAGCATAATCCAAAACCAAAGTCCAAACTTGGATAACCTTGGATAATAAATTAGTGCCACAAGCGTGCTGCCTTATCGCTAAAAGCGATCTCTTCCATGTAACCAAGGAAGGAAGAAAAATGTATCTTGTAGTACTTACTAGAAAATGTAGTTATAATAACGAGTTATTAAAGTACGAATTAAATGAAAAAAATATAATAGGAATTTGTTTATTTTTTCATTTACCCGACTACGGCAACGCTAAAATAAATAAATATCGTAGGACAATACACACAGCGCCGTCTGACCCCAAACTAAGCAGAGCTTGTGTGATGGAAGTCAGATAACTGATAGAATACATAAATACTTTGTTTTTTGTAAATACATACTTACAATACATACAGAACACCCAGACACAGAACAAACATTTGTTTATTCACAAAATGTTTGCCCTGAGTGGGAATCGAACCCACGCCCCACAGCTCTGCAGGCAGATATACTACTAATGAGCCAACGGGGCTGTCAATTTGTGATCATGAGTCAAGGAATTCAACTCCTAACTTCTATAAGTACCTATATACGTACTATTCTGTGAGCGAGTATAGTAATTTAACTCTCCTTATCTATTTTAGCGTGACGTCAATGTATTCAAATCTAACGTCAGACGTATGTACGTCTGTGTGAGTGGAAAATATCAATGTAGGTGTTCAAGCAGAAGTTCCCACGGTCGAGGACTTGGCCCTTAAGAACATCACTTGATACTTTGTTACGGTGTCGGTCGCTCTAAGATATTAGTATGGATAATAGATGATCAAACGAACTTACAAAGTGAAGTTCGATCGATATTATATGAGTAGGTACGCTTCATTCTATGATACAACTTAACAAACATGTAGTAGTTTCATTGTACTGGCAAATTCGCGTGCAAAATATAAACGTACTAACCTAACCTTTTTTTTTGCGTGGGGGAAATGCATTTACGCACTTCCGCCCGCCGGGCAGACGGGCGGGGTATGTCGGGCTCGACACCAGAGTGGTGCCACTACCGACTAAAACCTCCACGTGTTCCCTCGGCAGTGACCAAGCGACAGGGTTGCGGGACAGCTCTCGCATTCGCCGCAACCCCGTACTGCCAGCGTCCTTCCGGACTCGCCTCGGGGAGGGTAAGCCCCCTCCCATAAAGCTCCAGCGATGCGCCGGGAACATGTGGCGCGTCGCCTACTCTCGAGGGCTTTTTTTTTTGTCCAGGGAAAATACTTTGTATATACCGCCGGCCCTGGGGCGGGCACGGTGGTAGACACAAAGTATTCCCCCCATCCCGCAACCCCCTCCCGCTCGGCTCCTCCACTGTGCCCTCTGCTTATCAGAGGGACACGTAGAGAGCCCGTCGCCAGACCACCTCCTGGGGTCGGGTCCCTCTTCTTGCCGTCGCGACCATGCCATAGCATGGCTTGTCGCGACCCACCTCGAGGACCGATAACAACTGGCGCCAGACGACCCCATGTCTGAACGCCAGCGGGCCTCATGCGACGGGTCAGGCGAGTGGCCCCACCGCCTGCCACCACGGCTGCAGAGGACAGGAAGAGCGGCACAACGCAACACCGACACTCCTCTTCCCCTGCAGCCCCACCGCGTCCGCCATCAAACGGTGGCGGCCCCGTTAAGGCCGCGGAAGGTAGGGAAAGCGGCAACGATACACCGACAGTCCTCTCCCGCCGCGGCCTCCTCTCGAGGGCTAACCTAACCTAACCTAACCTAATTAGGTAGGCCAGGATACTTACTTTTAGGCGTCAATGAAATACACCGTGTAATTGATATAAGTACCTAACGCAAAATATTAGCCACTCGATCTGATTTTTATAAAATTAAATTGATTTTGATAAGCAAATATTTATTTTCAGAAATTGTCGAAGATATTCCTTATTTTTTTATTTCGTAACTGTTGTTTTTTTTTCCTTCTAATGATGTATCTGTTTGTTGTTAGATACCTCATTGTTATTACAATCTAGCCTAGTTGAGACTAATAAGTAATTTTAATATAACTTAAATTGCTAAGTAGAGTCTAATCGAAGAATGCGTCCATCAACACTTTTCTTACTGTCTCTATTAAGGGGAAGACACTTTGTTCATGTGTTCAAAACTAGTTTACACGATTACACACATGATTTTTTTTAACAAATTAGTTTCACGTTTTGCGCTTATTTATAATTACGCGATGTAGGCATAATTATAATGAGAATGAAAAAAGCAGGAGGGACAGAACGTACATGGAAATCCTACTAAAATTATAAACGCGAAAGTTTGTATGTATGTCTGTTACTCTTACACGCAAAAAATACTGAATGGGTTTGGATGAAATTTGGTATGGAGGTAGCTGACATCCTGGATTAACACATAGGCTACTTTTTATTCCGAAAACATGTAGCGGGTAACACTGCGGGGTGCAACTAGTTAGAACATAAAAGCG
This sequence comes from Biston betularia, assembly GCA_905404145.2. Lineage (NCBI taxonomy): Eukaryota > Metazoa > Arthropoda > Insecta > Lepidoptera > Geometridae > Biston > Biston betularia. Next base: position 3,355,123 of record FR989889.1, on the reverse strand, counting down.
CGTTGGTTGTTCAGGGCAGTACCTACTCCGTCTGGAGCGATCGTTGCGCGCCCCTAGGCACATGCCTAGTTTGCCTTAGGGATAATCCGCCGCTGCCCATTGGCCATCAACTCTGCTATGTGCCCTGCCCACTGCCACTTCAACTTGATAATTAACGATAAAGGAAAAAATAAAAACACAAAAATCGACTTTTAAACCATATTAATAAACTAAATGCCACAACACTAGACAATACGGACGGTACACACACAAAGACAAACACGAAAGTCACACACGTATAATCTTGGTGCCTGGTTCCCAGCGATAACTTCGAACCTTCTGAGCCAAGGATTCCAATATCGAGGGCTTAGTTTCAAGGGAATCCATCGATGAGTACACTGGAAAAAAAAAATACAAAACTTTATAAAGACGAAAAAAAACCCAGCTTTTTAAACTACGAAAATCATTTGATTTTTTTTTATACAGATATGTTTTATTTTTATTAGATACATATAGGCTAGCATTTGACCGCCATTTCGTCCGATGTTAAGTGAAGATGCGGTCTACGATGGAGCACGTTTGCCTAGAAGAAATCGATTCAATCGCGACTTGATGATACCACCGAAAGTCTCACAGTAATGAGAGCCGAAGCAGTGATGCCCTAGACTTTGTTTTGTTACTCAAAGTTCTGTGTATCGCTGCAATGGTAATAGACAGGCGTTATCTCTAACCATCAGGAAAACGTCTCGTTCGTCTAATCACTTTTTACATTAAAAAAAACCCCTGATTTTATTTATACTTAGGTATGAGAACACCGACTCGGGCAGCAAAGTAGATGCTAGATCTCTTTATCAGGATGACGTCTAGGTATCAACGCAGTATCAGATATTCTGCCGTCAAGCAGTAGTATGTGAACATTACTGTGTTCCGGTTTGTAGGGATTTTGTAACTATCGAATGCCTCAAAATTATGAGCGCCGAAGCAGCAATGCCCTGGACTTTGTTTTGCTATGGTCATGCGTTATCTCTTACCATCAGGGGATCGTTCCTTTCGTCTTAATATTTTTACATAAAAAAAAAGAAATCCAAATAAATAACTTACCAATGTTTGTAGAAGGTTCGCAAGTTAAGGTTTCAACCGATTTTCCTTTCGAGACTGTTTCTTCAGACTTTAGCTTCGAAACAGTTTCAAGCGTGGTCGATGTATTGACTCTCTTCAAAGACTCGCTACAGCGCAAAGTATTTCTGGCGGACTGTATATTGATGCTACCTTCCTCGGTCATCATGTTCATGTGAGAGTTCACAATGCCAGCGCAACTGTGATATTTTGTGAAACGATCGTGAGCACGGTGTGCGCTATCTATATGTAGGTTTAGTTGACGTCTGAAAAAGGAAAAAGATAAACTGTACCTACTTTATTTTTTGGTGAATCTCCTTAACAGGAGATCGTCTGGGTAAGTACCGCTGCAGTACCAGACATACTGCCGCCAAGCAGTAGTGTGTAAACAATACTGTTCCGGATTGAAGGATACTGGAGCTAGCGAATTTACAGGATTATTGAGAGTTGAGACTAAATATCAAATGTTTATAAGTAATGAGGAAAACATAAAGCAAACCTAGCCTGGAATGGAACTGGCTCTCAAGTAAAGCTGTCAGAACACACCGTTAGATGTTTGGCGGCAGATTTTCAACTTGAGGGTGGTAGCTAGCCAGCCGAGTACTAGAAAGTACCCTACCACCATGCTATGATTTCCTCACGAAGTTTTCCTTCACCGACAGCTCAAGCTCATTGTTAGGGTTTGAACCTAGCCCTTCGGCATGCAAATTGACCGCGCTAACCACTGAGCTATCATCGCTACATAAAAGTTATAATCTTCTAACCTGCAAGCAAAGTTCTCTCCACAAAACCGACAAGTGTACGGCAAGGAGGCGGCCCGGCGCGAGCTCTCGGACGACTGAGAGGACGCTAGCTTGCTGTCGGACTTGCGTCGAATGCTGCAACAGCTGCTCGATCGCGTCTGCTCAGACTCACATCTCCCCGATCTACTACTGCTACTGCTTCCAGTGTCTTTTGACCTGCTGTAACAAGTCCATGTTGATTTATAAGATATTTCTATCTACGTACTTAGGTACATTAACAAATCATCTAAGTGGCTCTTTCTCTTTGTAAGTTTATGATGTTTTGTAATAGAAAGACTTTTTAGAAATAAAAAAATTTGGTCACTCTACTATAATAAGATATAAGCTTATTGGCTATTTGCTCTCATAACTGCGCCGGCTATTGATGTTGTTACTCGCGTCGAGGACGGTAGCGTTTCTCAGCTGTCCGCTGATTGAAAGTTTCGCAGGACATAAGGTACACACAGCGCCGTCTGACCCCAAACTAAGCAGAGCTTGTACTATGGAAGAAAATGTTCACACACAGATACAGAACAAACAAAATATGTTTAAATCACAAAATGTTTGTCTTGGGTGGGAATCAAACCCACACCCTGCAGTTCTTAAGGCAGATATAATACTACCAATGAGCCAATAGGGCTGTCAAATCATCATAGACATTACTATGTTAATACAATTGTACTTATAATTAGGGAGTTCAAAAACTTTACAATGTAATTGTTTTAAATATCAATTAGTACTAAGAATGAAAATAAAATTATGTAGTTACATATCATAAATAACATGACCAGTACAAAATACAGTTAAAAAAATTACTTGAAATTACTGGGCTGTTGAGACTAACCATCGATAGTCTCAAAGTAATGCACGCCAAAGTAGCGATGCCCTGGTCTTTGTTTTGGTACTCAAAGTTCTGTGTATTGCGGCAATGGTCGTGGACATGCGTTATCTCTTACCATCAGGAGAGCGTCTCGTTCGTCTCATTAATTTTTACATTATAAAAAAAAAACTACGGAAAACGGATTTGGATGAAATTTGGTATGGAGGTAGCCGAGAACCTGGATTATACAAACACAAGCTACTTTTTATCCCGAAAACATGTAGCGGGTAACACCGCGGGGCGCAGCTAGAGCAATAATACAAAGTGATAATTATGTGTCTTTCGTAATTTTTGAAGTATTTTTATTTCTAAAAATATTTTTTTGTGCAACTAACGTCAAATTAGTCTCTGATGACCGAGTCTTCTTTACTCCATTCATAATCTGCTCAGGGTCGGAGAATTTATCAAAGAAGGACACAATCTTCTTCAACTTGTCTTCCGTAATCTTGGAATCAGGTTCTGTTTGGGTGTTTGAAGCAATCTTGTACGATTGCCCCGACAAAGTGGACATATTAGTGCTCAACTGAAATAAGGTGTAAATAAAAAATTAAGAAAAACCAATAACAGATTACAAAATAAACAGTTTTTTTTAATGACTTGCTGTTGGCCGCAGATGGCCTCTACAGCGTCACTGGACTGTAAAGAAAACTGATTGATTGATTAACACTTTATTGTACACTCTAAAAATAATACAATACAGAAGAAATAAACTTAAATAATAGGTGTAACAACTGGCGACTTTATCGCTTAAAGTGATCTTTTCCAGGCAACCTTAGGACGGATAGGATCAGAGGAAGAAAAAGATGGAGTGTGTCAATAACTAGGATATGCACATAGGAAAATACATAACTATAATATAAATTTATCTACATTCTAATAATAATATCTAAATAAATAAATAAAAATCATAGGACATTACGCCATCTGACCCCAAACTAAGCAAAGCTTGTATTATGGAAGTCAGATAACTGATAGAATACTTAAATACTTTTTTTTTGTAAATACATACAGTACACACAAACATTTTGTTTATATCACAAAATGCTTGTCCTGGTGGGAATCGAACTCACACCCTACAGCTCTCAAAACCCTTCTACTAAATTAGCTAACAGAGCGATCAAACCAAATTTGACATGATCCTACCAAGGAGGTTGTAAATATTTTCACATCAGGAGATTTCGTTCGTCCGTAGCTTTTACGTCAAAAAAAAACCTTACCTTGCTAAATCCGATATGTTCATTTTCATGAGTTAATTTGTCGTATTCGGTTTCAAATCCCTCGTGGCAGTAGTGGCATATGTACTTGCGATCTTTGAAGTGACACAGGTTTAGATGATCGTTGTAATTGATTATACCTAGAAAATATAACTTCATTTCATTTATTTCGTTATAACAAACAACAACAATGTCAATCTACAATAATAACTATATGTTTTAAAATACGATTTGCCGTTTGTTGTTGAGAGTGCGGGACCATGGAGTCTTGAAGCCGAGAAATTTGTTCAGACCTCGGGAGTCGGCTAAGAGAAAAAGGCCGCGACCCCAGGTCAGGTTGGGCCCTCACTCAGCGCGGGAACGCTGCCAGTGTGTTGGGCACGTTTGGGCAGGGTCCGTGTCACCGGTAGCGGACGAATGCGCAAGCGTGCCCGCTACCCCGGTTCAAGGCGCGGAGACGGAACACCCCAGGGGTTTTAGTGGGTATGCCGTCATTCTTGACGGAGAGTCCCACATAACCACCTGCCACCCCCGTGGCCGGGTGGTATCCACAAAGGATTTTCCCTGGGAAAAAAGGGTCCGTGTCACCGGGGAGAGACAGATTACTGTTAAAGTTGTTGTATTTTAAAATGTTATTATTATAGATTGACATTACTAAACGAATTTAATTTTGACATGTAAATATCACTTATGAAATAAACTATCATTTATAACAACAACATTATACAGTACGACTGGTGAGTCGCCTATACTCGAGGACGTGATATTTGACTAACTGACTACGAGGTAAACTTAACCGAAAGTAATGTAATTAATTACGCAACGCATGGACACCGCGCAGACGCACGAGCTGGACGTTGTGAGGACACTCGCGCCGACGACGGCGAGACAAGCACGTACTCGTCGCGTGATCAAAACATCGTTATCGGGAGTGTATCCACGCTTCATTTATTTATAGGGAAATTGGGGTTAAAATTATGTAGGTACCTAATTGTATTACATAATTATAATCGAGTACCAGGTACTCTTTCTTTTACTCCAGGTTCCTTCAGTATCGTAGGTGTTTTTTTTCATTTTTTATTTAAAAAGTAATGAGACGAACGAGACGCTCACCTGATGGTAAGAGACAACGTCTGCCCATGACCATTGCAGCGATACACAGAACTTTGAGTGACGAAACAAAGTCCACGGCATCACTGCTTTGGCGCTCATTACTTTGAGACTTTCGATGGTTAGTCTCAACAGCCCAGTAATTTCGCTAGCTGCAGTACCCTTCAAACCGGAACACAGTAATGCTTACACACTACTGCTTAGCAGCAGAATAACTGATACTGCGGTGGTACCTACCTAGACGACCTCCTGCTAAGGAGATCTACCACCAAGTAAAGGTGTCTCACCAGTCATGCTGTATACGCTAATAGAAAGTAATTCCAGTTTATTTATAATCATCACTGTTGTAACTAAAACGACTGTTAATATGAAATAAACTATATATAAGTAGGTACTTTATACCTTAAATATTAAAACTGAACTTCCGCAGAGTAACGCCTGAATCAATCTGTCTTTTGTTTGTGGTCAATCCTTTTTTTACCATAGCTACTGAAAGCCCAATGAAAGGACCTGATTTTCTTAAATGTAAAAGTAATCAGACGAACCGTAAGATATCATATTGCAGCCCATTATCGGACATTTCCTCGGCGTTGTATCCATCAAACAGTTTCGCTGCACCGATTGGACATATGCCAGTATCGATGTATTCTTCAAATCACGCAGCGCACTCTCGGATCTTACTTTCTTGGTGCGTTTTATCCTGAGAAACATACCATCTGTACGTCGATCAAAGAAACAAAACATTTCCAGCATCCATTTCAGGCTAGATGTGCTTTACCATCTTCGACCTTCACTTAACATCAGGTGAGCTGTGGTCGAACAGCTGTGGCTTTTTATTTTTATGTAAAAAAATAATGAGACGAACGAGACGCTCTCCTGATGGCAAGAGATAACGCCTGTCCATGACCATTGCAGCGATACACAGAACTTTGAGTAACAAAACAAAATCCAGGGCATCACTGCTTTGACGCTCATTACTTTGAGACTTTCGATGGTTAGTCCCAACAGCGCAGTAATTTCGCTAGCTGCTAGTACCCTTCAAACCGGAACACAGTAATGTTTACATGCTACTGCTTGGCGGCAGCATATCTGGTGTTGTGGTGTTACCTACCTAGATGACCTCCTGCTAAGGAGATCTACCACCAAGTAAAACTGTCAACTGTCAAGGCTGTCAACACAAAAAAGAATAAAAAATCCGACTAACCGCGTCTCACAAAAAACTCCCACTAAAACGCTTCGGAGAAAATACAGTAGGTGCGTGACGATCTGTATTTCCAGCCATAAGATATAGGTTGTTGAATGTGGTTGTCCCACAGATGGGCGTGGGTCTCTTTTCATCGTGAGAAGGGTAGGTAAACTTTACATCTTTGAGAACTTTTTTTAACTCTCATAGGTACATGTAGGTTTCCTTTTTTTCACTTTTGATTTCATGATGTATTCCTACACCGATTGAAATTATCGGCACTACGCACATAACTTGGAAAAGACAGAGGTGCGCGCCGTGGGATTCAAACCCGATTGGAAGCCAGACGGACTCACAACTAGGCTACCGAAACTTCTAATTAAAATTATACAAATATATAGCAGCATTATACAAATATATTCGCAAAATTGTATGATACATTTTCTGAACCAAAATATTTTTAACTCTAAAACTGAATTCAAACGAAATGATTTGATTTTATCATCGTGCAAACTGTTAATTGGAATGCACTACCGGAATGTTTGCTCCCCGATGGATACAATCTGAGTGCCTTCAAGTCGCGAATGAATCGGTTTCTTCTAGGCGAGCGTGCTCCGTCGCAGACCGCATCTTTACTTTTTTTTAAACGACAGCCCAAAATAGAAGTGTAATATTTTCAGGGTTGAATGTACCTATATATATATGCGAGTTCTACAATAACTAACCTAACCTAACCAAAACCGATTTGGATGTAAAGGGGTATTGTTAGAACCCTTAACATCATCCCTAGTAGGTACTTAAACAGCAACGGTAATTTTTTTTTTTTTTTGGAAAAAACTAAAGCTTCTTTTTATTTTTGACAGGTGTTTGACCACAGCTCACCTGAGGTGATCAAACACCCAACTTGTCAACCATAAAATACAAAAAAAAAACTACGCTAAGCTAAATTTCTTTTTTTTTGTTTTGGCGTCGCATTTTGAGCATTTGCCAGTGTCAAGAGTTTTTTACATTTTAAAGTATCAAAAGTTAAATAAGTTGTCTCGTAGCTATAGTTATAGTCATAGTCCAGTCTTGGTTAAGTGCAGCTCCTGTCAGTCAAGTCCAGTCATGCTTTAGTACAGTAGTGGTGACTTAACTATAAAGCTTTGATGGAGTTTTGGAAGCAACACAAAAAATCATGTTTCACCACATTATATCATTTTCCCACAGTCGCGCTTGTGATTCGGCACTTTATGAATAAAACACCACCATTTTTATGCATAAACACTCGACAAAACACTGGTTTAGGAAAAAAATACAACGGAACGACACGACTCTTTCTACGTTCCCGCCAAAAATCCTAAGCTACTTTTCCGGATTGAACTTTGAAGTACAAAACACACAACCAATCAATCAATGTCATTTGTTTTTTTTTATATTCACCTGCGAAATCTCAAGCCGCACCTTCTGCGTTTTTCCTTACAAGTCAATATAGGATCACTGGCAGCGTACATTTCCATCGGTTGCTCTGGCTTATATGCCTCCTTTCTGATACCGAACAGCCGTTGCACAAAACATTGAAACCGAGTAAGCTTTCGCCTCTCAAATACCATACACGGCATTTGAGAATAGAAATTGCGGACCAATTGATTCTCCATAAACAGCTTGTCTCTTTGACAGCTATTTTGACATTGACAGTTGCGCATCTGACAGTTGCAGTCGAAATTGTTCTCGCTAAAGGAAGTATCGATGGTTTCGGCGAACTTATCGATTTTTGCGTCCATTTGGGTGGAGATGCAGGATTGATCGATTGTTAATTCTTGCATGACAGCAGTCGCAACTGATGAATATTCAGAGTTGTTGTCACCACTAGCTGCTTCGTTCGTGCCTGTAATATTTAAATAAACGTGAAAATAAAACATAGGTACACACATAGGTTTGTTGTTTTGCGTGATTGTGTGACAAACATGCCAACTTTCATAATTTATAATAAGTTTAGTATAAACAAATAGAATAGACGAAGAAAGAATAAAATTTAGTTTATATTGCATTTGTACATACAATTAAAAAATAGTCAAAGATTTGTCTGATTTGGTGTTCTTTCAAATTAAACGTATCTACCTACTTTTATTTTTAATTTTTAATGGTTGACAGGCTTGGTTTGACTACAGCTCACCTGGTGTTAAGTGAAGGTGTGGACGAAGATAGTAAAGCACACCTAGTCTGGAATGGAACTGGCTCTCAAGTGAGGCTGCCGGAACACACCGTTAGATGCTTGGCGGCAGATTTTCAACTTGAGGGTGATAGCTAGCCAGCCGAGTACTAGAAAGTACCTACCCTACCACCATGCTATGGTTTCCTCACGATATTTTCCTTCACCGGCAGCTCAAGCTCATTGTTGGGGTTTGAACCCACGCCCTTCGGCATGCGAACTGACCGCGCTAACCACTGAGCTATCATCGCTACAAACTACTTATATGTACTTATTTGTAAAGTACCTGTTTGTAAATGTTTTGTGTTTAAATTGTTATTTTGTTGTTATTAATTGTCATTTACTATAGATTTAATCAATACAATACAATACATCGCGTAACATACCTATGTATGTATGTTACGCGATCATTTTTATCTGCATACAAAAAAAACATACATTGGAAAATTGAAAAATTCTTTCTTTTTTGAGTCGGTTCAAAATACGCTATGTTAAAAAAAACGACTCCATGACTCTTAGGTCAACTAACGCACTGCTCCAATGAACTTTACTTGGTGGTAGATCTCCTTAGCAGGAGGTCACCTAGGTAGGTACTATCGCAGTACCAGATATTCTGCCGCCAAGCAGTAGTGTGTAAACATTACTGTGTTCCGGTTTGAAGGGTACTGCAGCTAGCGAAATTACTGGGCTGTTGAGACTTACCATCGAAAGTTTCAAAGTAATGAGCACCAAAGCAGTGATACCCTGGGCTTTGTTTTGTTACTCAAAGTTCTGTGTATTGCTGCAATGGTCATGGACAGGCGTTATCTCTTACCATCAGGAGAGCGTCTTGTTCGACTCATTATTTTTCACATAAAAAAAAAGAAAAGGCGAGGTTTCGGAGTAAACGAAAATATTATCGACGTATACAATTTTTAGTTTTTGTTGATTATTTAAAAACCACTCGATCGATTTCGATAAATTAATTATATGGGAATATACATATACAAAATAAAAAATAATTTATATGTGACCTCTAAAGTATGATCTACCAAGCAAAAAAAATAATCATCAAAGTCGCTTCATAATATAATTGGCGGAATTATTGCGTTACAAACATTAAATAAAAACAGTCGAATTGAGAACCTCCTCCTTTTTTGAATCAGTTAAAAATTTCATTTCATTTATTTAAAAAAAAACTAAAATTATCATTACAGGTTTTTATCCTAATGCAATATTGTTAGTAAAGAGTAAATTATATTTTTGTTATGTAAAAGTAAATAGGTGAAATTACCAAATATAAAACAAGATACCTGAGCAAGCGTCTGTTTTGGTTCGATGTGATCGCTTCCGCCTCCGGTTTTGGTCGAATTTTGCGTCATCGTCATTCCGAGGTGAGTCTGAGTTTGGTTCCGGGAGTATGCCTGACAAACGACGAAATATTCTAATGTTATTAACTTCTTTTTTTGAATATAAAAAGTAATGAGACGAACGAGACGCTCTCCTGATGGTAAGAGATAACGCCTGTCCATGACCATTGCAGCGATACACAGAACTTTGAGTGACGAAACAAAGTCCAGGGCATCACTGCTTTGGCGCTCATTACTTTGAGACTTTCGATGGTTAGTCTCAACAGTCCAATAATTTCGCTAGCTGCAGTACCCTTCAAACCGGAACACAGTAATGTTTACACACTACTGCTTAGTAAAAAAAATAGATATTGAGGGTAGATACAAATTTTGTTGCATTATTTACTATTGTTTACAATAAAAGAATCGTTAAAAGTAATGATACGAACTAGACGCTCTCCTGATGGTAAGATATAACGCCTGTCCATGACCATTGCAGCGATACACAGAACTTTGAGGAACAAAACAACGTCCAGGGCATCGCTGCTTTGGCGCTCATTACTTTGGGACTTTCGATGGTTAGTCTAACAGCCCAGTAATTTCGCTAGCTGTAATACCCTTCAAACCGGAACACAGTAATGTTTACACACTACTGCTTAGCGGCAGAATTACTGGTACTGCGGTGGTACCTACCTAGACGACCTCCTGCTAAGGAAATCTACCACCAAGTGAATCAAGTATCTCAAGCTAACTAATATTATAAAGGCGAAAGTTTGTGTGTGTTTGTATGTTTGTTACATCTTCACGCCCAAACGGCTGGACTAATTTTGATGAAATTTAGTAACGAGGTAGCTGATACCCTGAATTAATGCATAGGCTAGTTTTTATCCCCATAAAATGTTCACGTCGGAACAGCGTGTGAGACTGCGGAGCGCAGCTAGTAATTATAGTAAAAGTTTGTGAGGATGGATATTTGTTACTCTTTCCTGCAAAAACTACTGAACGGATTTGGAGTACCTACTTATAGTTTACGATATGTATTAAAATACAATATACCTACTTCTTACACTGCAAACTGTATTTACAAACTTTTAGTAAATACCATGTGAATTTCGCCTTGTAGTCGCTGGTAACAGCTCGTCAGAGTTTAGGCGGAAACGCGGAAAAAGTCGTGTCGCCCCGTTGTATTTTTTTTTCAAAACTACTGTTTTGTCGAGTGTTTATGCATAAAAATAAATAAATAAAATAAATCGTAGGACATTACACACAGCGCCATCTGACACCAAACTAAGCAGAGCTTGTGTGATGGAAGTCAGTTAACTGATAGCAAAAATGGTGGTATTTTATTCATAAAGTGCTGAATCACAAGCGTGAGTGTGGGAAAATGATATAATGTGGTGGAACATGACTTTGCGTGTTGCTTCCGAATCTCCATCGAAGCTTTATAGTAAAGTCACCACTACTTTACTAAAGCATGACTGGACTTGACTGACACGGACTGGACTTTGACTATAACTATTGCTACGAGGCAACTTATTTTTATTTTTATTTTTTTTGACATTACACACAGCGCCATCTGACCCCAAACTAAGCAGAGCTTGTGCTATGGAAACCAGATAACTGATAGAATACTTAAATACTTTTTTTTTTTTTGTAAATACATACAATACATACAGTACACCCAGACACAGAACAAACATCGATGTTAGTCACACAAATGTTAGTCCTGAGTGGGAATCGAACCCACGCCCTTCAGCTCTCGAAGCAGACACACTACCAATAAACCAACAGGGCTGTCAAATATTACTCTTAATTTAACAAATAATTAATTTACGTTTTGAAACTTAAAAATATAAAACACTTGACACTGGCAAATGCTCAAAATGCGACGCCGAAACGAAATAAAAAAAACAGCTTATCAGTGATGTAATGATGGTTAAAGTAATTGATGGGAAATTTACCAATGACGCTGGCATCGTAAATCTGAAATAACTTTTTCAGACATTTATATTTGGCTTTGAGCACTTCATGTTTATTTTTCGGAACCCACTTCCTGCTCGACTTCTCCTCGATGTCAAATTCGGGAATGCAAGTTAGTGTGCCCTTTTTATACATTTTACAATTATCAAAAAGGATACTAACAATTTTGGCAGTCAAATAGAATAAAGCACTTGCAATTACTATACAATTTTGATACGGTATCATTACGTGAAAAGTAATATGTTGTTTTTATTATAAATATTTGTTGACTTTCCTTTTGAACGCATTGTGGAGCGACATTTATTTCAAATGACGTCGGTTTGAAAATGGAAACTGAATTAAAGATGTCTTTAGAATTTATATCTATAAATGAGTTTTTATTTGTAATTATTATTTATGTATTCTATCAGTTATCTGACTTCCATCACACAAGCTCTGCTTAGTTTGGGGCCAGATGGAGCTGTGTGTATACTTGTATAGTCCTACGATATTTATTTATTTTATTTATAACGGACCACCAACTTCTCACTGTGATTTTTGTTAGGTTCAAGAAAAAACGCCATTGCGAATCTTACTGTTTATTATTTAATTCTTTAATACACATTTAATAGAATATGTACAAAAAAGATAGAAAAATAAACTTTTAATTCGTGCATAATTAGTTGTATTTACATTACCTACTGGTTGCCTAGAAGAGATCGCTCTTAGCGATAAGGCCGTCACATGTGGCACTAGCTCAGAAGATTCTTTTGTTTTCTGTGCTTCTTTTTCTATTTTTGGTGAACATAAAGAATTTCTATCTATCTATCTAAAATCTTCATTCGTACAAATTACAATGATCTAAATAGTTTGACTCGATTTTCCAAATCTCATTTTTATTACCTTATTTTAGTAACTAATTTAGTTTTACTAAGTATTTTTACATCAAACAAGATCAAAATAATATTTTAGGATTTAATAGAAATTTAAATAAAATTCCCTTTCTCCCAATCTTCATGCGATAAATCCAAAAAGCAATCGCGTAACTTTTTCGTAAGCGCCTTACAGGTAAAAAAAAATTAAGAAAAGTGTGTGTAAAAGTGACGGTGTGGTCGAAGATGGTAAGCACACCGCAAATATAAAAAAATAAAATAGCAATATTGTATCTACTACACGCACACATACGTAAGCAGTTCACACAAAGGCAAACTTATAAATAAAACGAGCGCGCGACTTCACCACTCATAACGCTACGAGCCGCCTTCAAACGAGCTTGTGTAAAAAAAGTCGAAATGACAGGTCGTGGAAAAGGCGGGAAAGGCCTCGGCAAAGGAGGCGCAAAACGTCACCGAAAGGTTTTACGTGATAACATTCAAGGTATTACAAAACCAGCAATAAGAAGATTGGCGCGACGGGGAGGCGTGAAGCGAATCTCGGGATTAATTTACGAAGAAACCAGAGGCGTGCTAAAAGTTTTTCTAGAAAATGTTATCCGCGATGCTGTGACATATACGGAACACGCTAAAAGAAAAACTGTAACGGCTATGGACGTTGTCTATGCTTTGAAAAGGCAAGGTCGGACGCTCTATGGTTTCGGGGGATAATTTTTAGAATATTAAATTATTTATTTCATGGCTTTGGTACCAATGTATGACAAGGCCCTTTTCAGGGCCGCATTTGCATCTTTGTTTCTGAAAATACAACACATTACCTACTTATACCTACTTGTTTATTTTTTCTTTATTTCTGTTGGTGCATTGTACATTTCGCGAGTGTCATGTAGGCAGATCATATTTAACATTTTAACCACAATTATAGTCACACAAAGTACCTAAGTCACTGTCGAGTCCAGTCCAGGTCCTAGTCAAAAAGTGATGATTTTACTAGAAGTTTCTACGCTGTTTTGAAAACTACACAATAAAGTCAAACATCGCTTCAGAACCATGATATACACATAATTTTAAAATGTATATTTCTTGTAACGCGTAGTAGGTTCTCGTGTTTTACATACATACCTATAGTTTTGAAATAATAAATTACATTTTAATTCATAAAATATTGTTTAACCGCCAAAAATCTATCTATAATATTTATCATAACTTCTTAATTAATTATTTCTTTTAGTATTAATATAGCTAAATCAGTTCAGATATTCTCGAGGATACACTTACCTACCAACCATTAATCCTTCACCAAACATTGCTTAAAACGAGAATTAGTCATATTTTATCTAAAAACCCCAGCGAGTCAGTGTGGTGGACCGTCGGCACGGAAGTATTCAAAAATGTACTTACTAACACGTTGAATACGTGTACATTTCGCACTATGAAATAAATAAAGACATATTTAAGTTAAAACCTAAACTATGCAGCATCAAAGAACACACGAGTTGACACACAAAACATGTCATGAACCATGACGCGTCCCATCAATTAACTTGCTCAAAACTAATGGTCATATTTTCACAGTTAAGAGGGTATGTGTTCTACAACAGTTCACCTAATGTTATATAAAAAATAAAACTACCTTCAAAATATTTTAATTTTTACTCTGACGCTCCGAAACTATAAAAGTAATCAACCGCAACAACCGTTCATCATTTCTTTGCCAGACAAAGAGCAAGAGATGGCTCGTACCAAGCAAACCGCACGCAAATCAACTGGCGGCAAAGCGCCAAGAAAACAGCTGGCAACTAAAGCAGCCAGGAAAAGCGCCCCAGCAACGGGGGGTGTAAAAAAACCGCACAGATACCGCCCCGGTACAGTCGCTTTGCGTGAAATTCGACGTTATCAGAAGAGCACAGAATTACTGATCCGAAAACTGCCTTTTCAACGTCTCGTGAGAGAAATTGCGCAAGATTTCAAGACTGATTTACGTTTCCAAAGTTCTGCTGTTATGGCGCTGCAAGAAGCGAGCGAAGCGTACTTAGTTGGGCTATTCGAAGACACAAATTTGTGCGCGATTCATGCAAAAAGAGTTACGATTATGCCTAAAGACATACAGCTGGCTAGAAGGGTGCGGGGTGAGCGGGCGTAAAACCTCGCTGGATGCTTAATTCCTAAATTACATAATCCATTCTAAATCATTTAAAAATCAGTACAAAGTACTTTTAAGATTTTATTTTCGACAAAGCTCTTTTCAGGGCTGCACATTTTTAATGTTTCCAAACAATATGAACACAGTCCAGATATTCTACCGTATAACAATGCTGTGTTCCGGTTTGAAGGGTACTGCAGCTAGCAAAATTACAGGGTTGTTGAGACTAACCATCGAAAGTCTCAAGATAATGAGCGCCAAAGCAGCGATGCCCCAGACTTTGTACTGCAACTCAGAGTTCTGTGTATCATGGACATATATGTTACCTTATTTTGACAGCCCTGTTGGCTAATTGCTAGCATGAGCCGAAGGGCGTGGGTTCGATTTCCGCTCAGGACAAACATTTTATGTATCAACAAATGTTTGTTTTGGGTCTGGGTGTTCTGTATGTATTATAAGTATGCATTTTTTTTTAAAAGTATGAATTCTATCCGTTATCTGACTTCCACCAAACAAGCTCTGCTTAGTTTGGGGTCAGATGGTTCTGTGTGTAATGTCCTACGATATTTATTATTATTTTTATTATCTCTTACCATCAGGAGAGCGTATCGTTCGTCTCATTACTTTTTCATAAATTGTTTGTAAGTTTGCAATTTCGGATTATATACAAATTTATTTTGTATAAGCTGTAATAAAGTAAACAAAATTGGTACCTATTATAATATATTACTTATTAGGTATATACAGGAAGTCTTCCACGTAGGTACTACCGTAGTATCAGTCATTCTGCCGCCAAGCAATAGTGTGTAAACATGTGTCCCAGTCAGCGAAATTACAAATATCTATTGATACTAACCATCGAAAGTCTTAAAGTATAGAGCGTCAAATCAGCGATGCCTTGAATGCCTTGGTTTTGTTACTTAAAGTTCTATATATCACTGCAATGGTCATGAACAGGCATTATTTTTACCATCAGGAGAACGTCTCGTTCGTCTCATTACTTTTACATAAAAATATCTGCTAAACTTATCACTTATTTATCGATTAGCAGCTGATCGTTTTCCATGTAAAACAAAATAAAATTAAGTTTAAAAAAAAATGTCTCGTTAAATTATTATTCGCAGAAAAATTTTAGTTACTGCCGCAGTCACTCACTAGTTGCCAGACATAGGAAACTACAACAACAACCGCGCCAAACACTCGACAAACAAAAATTCAAGATGTCTTCCAAAGTCGTTAAAAAGACAAAGAGAAACATATCGAAATCATCTCGTGCGGGCTTGAAATTCCCTATCGGCAGGATCTATAGGTTTCTTCGCAATGGCAATTTCGCTCCGAGAGTTGGCAATGGAGCTTCTATATATTTAGCTGCAGCTTTAGAATACTTGTCGACGGAGATCTTGGAGCTGGCGAGCGAATGCGCCTCGCAGCATAATAAGCACAGGATATCTCCAAGACATTTGCTGCTTGCTATTCGGAATGATGATGAGCTGGACGTCATGTTCAAAGGAGCGACGATAGCGCAAGCTGGCGTTATGCCGAAGATTCAACCAGAGTTACTGCCGAAAAAGACCGTAAAGGCTAGCTCGAGTGACGAGTGAAGACACATAGATTGCTGTTTGACAAAGTCCCTTTTGGGACTGCATTATTTTCTTTTGTTTCTGCGACTTAACACATTGTTTTTTAACCTCGGACGCAAAAACGACGGGGTGTTATAATATTGACGTGTCTCTGTGTGTTTGTGGCATCGTAGCTCCCGAACGTGTGAACCGATTTTGATTATTTTTTTTGTTTGATTGGTGAATTAGTCGGGAGTGTTCTTAGCTACGAGTATGTTTGATGAAAATCGGTCCAAGATGGCCGCCGCCACTAAATGGTGGATTACATATTTTTTCACAACTCCCCCAATATAGGTATCAAATAAAAGGGCTTGACTAGTGAAATACTATACACCTGTCAAGGGTTTTTTAAATTCTTAATGTATACTTGTTTTTAATGTGAAACAGCTTTAAAATCATTTCAGAATGGGTACCTACCTACCAGATAATGTAAAACTTAGATAAATTATATTGCTATTGGAAACGAAAATAATGTACGGGATTGACATAGGCTGTCGATATGTCACGTGGGCAGCTTACGTCAATAACGTACATTTTTGGACTTTTCTATTAGCGTTACTGAATATTGATTGTTACTTTGTTCAGTCTAGGTCAGAAAAGTGAAGTATTTTTAATAACAATACTTAAGATTCAAATGAGAGTTATTTTTTAATTTAGAGCAGAGCTTTAAATTAATAATAATAATAATATAACTCTTTATTGTATACCTACACCAAATTACAAAAAAATGTAAAAATACAGACTTAATACTAATGCAACAATTTTTTTTTTTTTTTATTGGTTGACAGGCTAGGTGTTTGACCACAGTTCACCTGATGTTAAGTGAAGGTGAGGTCGAAGATGGTAAAGCACACCTAGTCTGGAATGGAACTGGCTCTCAAGTGAGGCTGCCGGAACACACCGTTAGATGCTTGGCGGCAGATTTTCAACTTGAGGGTGGTAGCTAGCCAGCCGAGTACTAGAAAGTACCCTACCACCATGCTATGGTTTCCTCACGATGTTTTCCTTCACCGGCAGCTCAAGCTCATTGTTGGGGTTTGAACCCACGCCCTTCGGCATGCGAACCGACCGCGCTAACCACTGGGCTATCATCGCTACAAAATTGGCGGCCTTATCGCTAAAAGCGATCTCTTCCAGGCAACCTTAACACGGAAATGATTTTAAACTAAGGACGGGGTGTGTCGATAAGTTAAAAAATAGATAAAAATGAAAAAAGATTAAAAATAAAAAATAATATTAAATTATTTGTTTTTAGTCAAAAAATACATTTGTCATTATTGAAAATCAATAAATATCTACCGCCTAAAAGTTTCAGCGAGTGTGATTGTGTTTTCGCTTCTCTGAACACAACGCGGGCATGTCATTAGAAATTATAACTCCTGTCAAGTAGGTACCATAATAATATATTTCTAACATAATTTACATAACAATAAAGCTATAACATTTCAAAATAATGTCAATAAACACCGATATTAGTGAGTATGTGTGTCAGTATCATTTGATGCACGTCTCGGAACACGGTCCGCACGTTGTCGGTGTCGGTGGCCGTAGTAAAATGGAAGTAGCATTCCCTGGGTCGCGACGCCTCCAGTATGACGAAGCGTTCCGCTGATGCTGACAAGTTCTTACGTTCGCGCTTCTTTTTCGTAACGTCCTGAAACAACGATCCAATGTAAATCTTTAGATTCCATCCATGCATAACGTCATAATCATGGGGGGTTAACAAAATCAATGAATCAATCATTGATTTTGTTAACGTAGCGATGGTAGCTCAGTGATTAGCGCGGTAGGTTCGCATGGCGAAGGGCGTGGGTTCAAACCCCAACAATGAGCTTGAGCTGCCGGTGAAGGAAAACATCGTGAGGAAACCATAGCATGGTGGTAGGGTACTTTCTAGTACTCGGCTGGCTAGCTACCACCCTCAAGTTGAAAATCTGCCAAGCATTTAACGGTGTGTTCCGGCAGCCTCATTTGAGAGTCAGTTCTATTCCAGGCTTGGTGTGCTTTACCATCTTCGACCACACCGTCACTTAACATCAGGTGAGCTATGATCAAACAACTAGGCTGTCGACAATAAAAAAAAAAACAATCTCAACAAGAACTCGTGGATCAATCGAATGTGATGCAGAAAGCCGTCTTCATTCGTTCGAAAGCAATGGAAAAGATTTAGAAAGTGGGGAAATAGGTTCCGCGGGAACTAAACGAAAGGTTTGAGGTGGTTCGATTTCCATACAAATAATTTTTTGCCATTTATGGACAAATGGAGCGTCATTTTACAGTGAAATCACAGCTACTGGCATTTATTTTGGTCTTTATTTGCGGCAATGACGACTCACCATTGTGACAAGTAATGCGACTTTACTCTGTCTTTAAAAATGTTCAAAGACTGTGACTGTCTGATAGAGACAGGCAAAGCATTCCAGAACCTAATCGCCTTAATAATCTGGATGTCTTCAAGTCGAGAGTGAATCGGTATCTTAGACCGCATCATCACTTAACATCAGGTGAAATGGCGGTCAAACTTAAGACTATATCGTAAAAAAGGTACCAAAAACAAAATCTGGCTTGGAACTTCTACATAGATAGAATAGAATAGAATAGAATATAACTTTATTATACACCAGAAACACAGATCACAATTAATACAAATAGGAAACAAACAAAAAACAAAAAAAAAAGAAGATATAATAATCATCATCATCAGCCTACACTAGTCCACTGCTGGACATAGGCCTCTCCCAAGACACGCCACTCAGCCCGATCTTCGGCTTTTCGCTTCCATCCACCACCAGCTGTCCTACGTATATCGTCACTCCATCGAGTCTCAGGGCGTCCTACGCTACGCTTGCCAATACGCGGTCTCCACTCTAGAACACGTCTACCCCAGCGGTTATCGGTTCTGCGACAGATATGCCCATTGCCACTTCAGCTTGCTAATACGCTGAGCTATGTCAATGACTTTAGTTCTCTGGCGAATTACTTCGTTTCGGATCCGATCCCTCAGAGAAATGCCAAGCATAGATATAATAATATAACAAAACAATAGAATAGATGATGTATAAGGGCGGGCTTATCGCCTAGAGCGATTTCTTCCAGACAACCTTTGGATGAAAAGAAGAGTAAATAAATATAAGGTTGGTGTACAAAAGAAATAAATAAATAAAATAACAATACAATAAACGTATATACATAATTATGAGATACTAAATAAACTAAATATATAGATTAGCAGGCTGATAAATAATATTTATATACTAAATTATTAAAAATATAAATTGACTAAATATAGATCTGTGTAAAACAAAACGATGGTGAGAATTGACTTACAGCAAACAGGCTCCGTATGAAGAGACGCGTCCGGGTGTACTCGTCAGTGCCGTCGTGGAACTCGTGGTAGGCTGGGAAGTGGTGGCCAATCCCCCTTCCCGACTCCACCTTACCAACAGAACATTTAAAAGTAATCCCAAGGACGGATGTTTTTTTTTTTTTTTTTTTTTAATGGTAGACAGGCTAGGTGTTTGACCACAGCTCACCTGATGTTAAGAGAAGGTGTGGTCGAAGATGGTAAAGCACACCTAGTCTGGAATGGAACTGGCTCTCAAGTGAGGCTGCCGGAACACACCGTTAGATGCTTGGCGTCAGATTTTCAACTTGAGGGTGGTAGCTAGCCAGCCGAGTACTACAAAGTACCCTACCACCATGCTATGGTTTCCTCACGATGTTTTCCTTCACCGGCAGCTCAAGCTCATTGTTGGGGTTTGAACCCCAACAATGTTGTTTGTTACTCTTTCACGCAAAAACTACTGTTGGTAAGGAAACTTGTACTATGGAAGTCAGATGATTGATAGAACACTTATGTCCTTTTTTTTGTAAGTACATTAGAAAGAAAGAAAGAAAATAATTTTATTTTGTAACAAAAAAACAAAAATAACAACAAATAGAGACAAACAGTTACAAAATAGGGGCTCACCTCAGCATAATACTGGTCATACTAATTAGTATGACCAGCGCTGGTCTTCCGGTGAGCCCTTGTCGGTCAAACAAAACAAACATAACCAATCACCAACAACAAATATAACAAGACGAAATAAAAAATTCAAACAAACTACTATGTAAATAACTCTTCTCAAAATATCAACATACAAATAACAAAACAAAAATGACAGGCTCACGTTTGACCACCATCACGCCTGTTACCAAAAGAGAAGATATGATCTAGGATGTAACACGCTTGTCTAGGGGAAACCGATTCATGAAACTAGCGATAACATTATATAGCACTAGTTTCATGTATCAGAGCTTCCTGGGACTTCTGTTGAGCAATCAGGAATTTTTTAAGGTTGTTACGGAAACCCTTAACAGCCTTGTTGGTTCATTGTTAGTGTGTCTACTCGAAGAGCTGAAAGGTGTGGGTTCGATTCCCACACAGGACAAACTTTGTGGTATAAACAAATGTTTGTTCTGTATTTATTATAAATATGTATTTACAAAAAAAAAGTATTTAAGTTTTATATCAGTTATCTGACTACAATCGTACAAGCTTTGCTTAGTTTGGGGTCAGATGGCGCACATTTGTGTATACCACAAAGTTTGTCCTGTGTGGGAATCGAATCCACGCCTTTCGGCTTTTGGAGCAGACATACTACCAATTTTTTACATACTACCAAAACACGTTTTGCTATTATTTAATTCAATTCTTGGTTTATGGTTTTTGTGAAATTGTTTTACAACTCCGCTTTGCTATTATTACTAACAGTCATTATAGTATATAACACATTAGTTGAGTTTTGGCGGGAACGCGGGAAGAGTCGTGTCGCTCCGTTGTATTTTTTTCCAAAGCTAATGTTTTGTCGAGTGTTTATACATAAAAATGGTGGTGTTTTATTCATAAAGTACCGAATCACAAGCGCGAGTGTGGGAAAATGGTATAATGTGGTGAAACATGACTATTCGTGTTGCTTCCAAAACTCCATCGAAGCTTTATAGTAAAGTCGCCACTACTTTACTCAAGCATGACTGGACTTGACTGACACGGGCTGGACTTGACTAAGACTGGACTTTGACTATAACTAGCTACGAGGACACTTATTTAACTTGAAAATATATAAATACTTGACACTGGCAAATGCTAAAACGCGACGCCAAAACCAAAGAAAAAAAAAACATTAGTTCACTAAACCTGTCAATAAACAAATCTTCCGCCTACCCGCTACCGTTTGTTTCGTTTCGCTCGTATGTTTGCAATTTGTAAGTACCTACCCTAATTAAGAATAACATGTATTATTCTCTAATAAGTAAATGTTAACATCCTTTTTGTGAAGCATCCAACGGTGTGTTCCAGCAGCCTCACTTGAGGGGCAGTTCCATCCCAGGCTAGGTATGCTTTACCATCTTCGAACACACCGTCACCATCAGGAGACCTGTGGTCAAACACCTAGCCTGTCAACAATAAAAAGAACGTTGTGCGTTGAATTTTATTAATGATTGATTTGTCTTACCTTCTGCTGTAGTATATCTTGCTTGTTCAGGAATAAAATTACTCCTGCTTCCAATAGAAACCTAGAAAAGATAAATTATTTTTAAGGTATTAAGCCGACGTAGAAATAAAAAAAAAATTACCTTCTAACGTACTTATAATAAAGTTTCTGTTTTAGTTATGCGGGATTATTTATACTTCGACTATAGTTTCGGCCACCGGATACATCCAGACATGTTCGGTGGCCGAAACTATAGTCGGAGTATTATGTGTCAAAACCACGTACTTATAATAAAGTTTCATTGTATAATGGAATCCTTACCGGCTCTGCCAGACATCTTCAAAAAGTACCAACGCTTCTTTTAGCCGATTCTGCGTGTGGTCTTCCCGTAAAGTTTGATCATAATCACTACAGGCTACCAGGAACCAAATGGCGTGTATACCTTCGAACACCTGTTGAATTAATGTTCCAGTTTGAAGGCCGCACTTAGAGGCTACGAGGCTGTTGAGACTAACCATCGAATGTCTCAAAGTTGGAAGCGCCAAAGTAGCGATGCCGTGGACTTTGTTTCGTCACTAAAAGTTTTAGGAACTGCCTAGGGTAGGTGTTATCTCTTACTATCAAGGGCATGTCTTATTAATCTTAGTACGTTTACATTGAAAAGTATAAAAATATTTTGAAAAAGAAACCGTCCATGTGCGACTCGGACTCGCGCACGAAAGGTTCCGGCGTATAAAAACAGCAAAAACATCACGTCTGTTATATGGGAGATTAAATATTTTTACATTAAGACGAATCAATCGAGTCTAAACTCGATGGGTTTATCTTGTTTAGTTCAAAAGTTCCTATGGCCATCTTCCGTCACCATCATCAGACAAGCTCCATGGTACCATATCCTTGTTTTGCCCTTGACAATATACGAGGTGATATCGTTTACGGGCTTGGCAAAAATAGGGTGTGGTATATGTGTTATATAGAAGGGATTTACGAAAGCAATTGAGTCATGTTGAAAAGTTTTACTATTCAAAACAAAAACAGAAAATTAGCCATCCTACTGTTGGCGCGACCTCCAACGCATGACCTTTTGTACCTTAACAAATGATATACCTAAACTTTCCTCAGGAATCACTCTATCTATTAGAGAAACTCGCATGATAATAAGTTCAGTAGTTTTTAAGTTTACCAGACAGCAAACAGACAGACGCGGCGGACGACTTTGTTTTATAAATATGTTGTAGTGAAGTGATTACGTAATTCTTGAGCTTCTGTTTGTCAGTTATGTACCTGTATCCATTTTTTCCTTTCACCTCTCTGACCGCCGACGTCAAACATCCAGAAATCTTGGACTCCACCATGCATTGATTTCGGCACCTAAAAAGTTCCAAAAGCTCGAACTAAGCGGTTTGATTCCACCTTTTTCATGCGCACCGCTAGACATTGGAATCAGCTGCCCGAGTGGGTGTTCCCCAATGAATATAGTCTGGGTACCTTCAAGTCGCGAGTGAATCGGTTTCTTCTAGGCGAGCGTGCTCCACCGTAGACCGCATCTTCGCTTAACATCAGGCGGGATGGCGGTCAAACGCAAGCCTATCTACTATAAAAAAAGTTGAATTTATTTAATTACTAGCGAACACCTCGCGGTTACACCCGCGTAGTTCCTGTTCCTGTAGGAATACAGGGATAAAAAGTAGTCTATGTCACCCGGGGATAGTGTAGCTTCCTAACGATAAAAGAATTTTTGAAATCGGTCCAGTAGTTTCTGAGCCTGTTCAATACAAACAAACAAACAAAAAATCTTTCTTCTCTTTATAATAGTATAGATTCGCTTGTTCCAGAGCAGAAATAGCAGCAAAAGGCAAGCATCTTAAATCTAATCAGTAATAAATAAATATTGTAGGACATTTCACAGCGCCATCTAGCCCCAAACTAAACAAAGCTTGTAGTATGGGAACCAGACAGCTGACGGAATACTTATATACATTTTTGTAAATACATACTTATAATACACTAGCTGCACCCCGCGGTGTTACCCGCTAAGTAGCTTACGTGTTAATCCAGGTTATAAACTATATGTGTTTCAAATTTCATCCAAATACGTTCAGTAGTTTTTGCGTGAAAGAGTAACAAAACATACATCCATACAAACTTTCGCGTTTATAATATTAGTAGAATATTAGTACATATTAGTAGGATAGGATAGAAAGTAGGAACACCCAGACACTGAACAAACATTTATTTATTTATCGTTAAATAAATGTTTGTCCCGGTGGGAATCGAACCCACGTCATTCAGCTCACGAAGCAGATATAACAGGGCAGTCAAAAAAAATTTCGCTTTTGACTCATTGCTTTCGCCGTAGAAACGACAGCCTCCGTTCTCCGAGCGATTCATACATAAATACAGTGGCATCTAGTGATTGAAGGGTGCTATTAAATTATTTTCCTCACCTTTACTTTGAACTCGATTTTCTGTATGCCTCTGGTTTTCTGGCGACACCTCAGTATATCGGCGTCTGATGGCATGTAATCAGTTTTTTCTATTAGATCTATTCTATCTAAAAAGCTGAAAATATACAAAGATTTCTTTAAAATATAATAAGTAGATAACGCCATCTAGTGTCAAGTAGATGTTTTATGTAAATAATTTTTTTTTTTTTCTAGTTTTAGCTGGAACGTCACATATTGTTTATTTTATTTTCCAAAAAATGTCTCTTTCCTAGTAGGTATTTGTGTATAAAATAGTTGTGTATAATTTATAAAGAGCCGAATTATAATTGCGAATGTGGGAAAGTGATAAAATAGATAACTTATGGTAAAACATAACTTTTCATGTTGCTTCCAAAACTCCATCGAAGCTTCTACTTAATATTTAATTTCTTACAATCATAACTTATTTTATATGATTGTAGCTTAGACTTATTTCACTTGATTACTTATTCTAGAACTTACTTAAAAATAATATATGTTACATAAAGTGCGAAGCCAAAAACAGAAAAAAAAACAGAAACGCGGTGGCGATGCCATTGAAGTTCAGGAACTCCACGACAGATGGTGCTAATCCACATTTTTTTTTAAAGTGTAATAAATAGTCCTTATGAGAGAGTTTTGGCGGGAACGCGAAAAGAGTCGTGACACGCTATTTTTTTTTCAAAACTTGCAAGTGTATTTATTCATAAAGTGTCGAATCACAAGCGCGAGTGTGGGAATATGATAATTATAATGTGGTAAAACATGACTTTTCGTGTTGCTTCCAAAACTCCATCGAAGCTAAGCTAGTGAAGTCGCCACTACTTTACTAAAATATGACTTGACTTGACTGACACGGACTGGCCTTGACCAAGACTGGACTTTCACTATAACTAAGTATAGCTACGAGGCGTCTTATTTAACTTATGAAACTTCAAAATATAAAACACTTTTAGTAGCGATGATAGCTCAGTGGTTAGCGCGGTAAGTTCGCATGCCGAAGGGCGTGGGTTCAAACCACAACAATGAGCTTGAGCTGCCGGTGAAGGAAAAACATCGTGAGGAAACCAAAGCATGGTGGTAGGGTACTTTCTAGTACTCGGCTGGCTAGCTACCACCCTCAAGTTGAAAATCTGCCGCCAAGCATCTAACGGTGTGTTCCGGCAGCCTCACTTGAGAGCCAGTTGCATTCCAGGCTAGGTGTGCTTTACCATCTTCGGCCACACCTTCACTTGACATCAGGTGAGCTGTGGACAAACAACTAGCCTGTCAACCATTAAAAAAAAAAAAAAAACTTGACACTGACAAATGCTCAAAATGCGACGCCGAACCCAAAGAAAAAATAAATAAATATTCCTTACTACTCTGCACTATCTATCAGCTGGTACTCATTGGATCTCTTGAAACATTCTCGTACTCCAGCGTCGCGCCACAAAACTCGGACATGGTCGAAATATTCCTGGAAACACAAGTACAATTACTTTGTAATGTTTGTTCTGTGTCTGGGTGTTCTGTATGTATTATAAGTATGTATTTACAAAAAATAAAAGTATTTATGTATTCTATCAGTTATCTGACTTCCATCACACAAGCTCTGCTTAGTTTGGGGCCAGATGGCGCTGTGTGTATAGTCCTACG
Organism: Biston betularia; assembly: GCA_905404145.2. Taxonomy (NCBI): domain Eukaryota; kingdom Metazoa; phylum Arthropoda; class Insecta; order Lepidoptera; family Geometridae; genus Biston; species Biston betularia. The sequence goes on along the minus strand of FR989889.1, from coordinate 3,329,146 downwards.
ATATTTATTTTTTTATTTTGACATACTACTAACAGCACTTTCCACGAACCAAGCTAAGATATTGGCTGTTAGAGACCTTGTTTCATGACATTGACGATAATTTAAAACTAAAAGATTATTAAATAAACTAGGCACCGATAACTTTTTTTTTTTATGCAAAAAGTAATAAGACGAACGAGACGCTCTCCTGATGGTAAGAGATAACGCCTGTCCATGACCATTGCAGCGATACACAGAACTTTGACTAACAAAACAAAAGTCGAGGGTATCACTGCTTTGGCGCTCATTACTTGGAGACTTTCGATGGTTAGTCTCAACAACCCAGTAATTTCGCTAGCTGCAGTACCCTTCAAACCGGAACACAGTAATGTTTACACACTGCTGCTTGGCGGCAGAACAACTGGAACTGCGGTGGTGCCTACCTAGACGACCTCCTGCTAAGGAAATCTACCACCAAGTAGAGACACTGTTAGAGTAGACGTGTTCTGGAGTGGAGACCGCGAATTGGCAAACGTAGTGTAGGACGCCCTGAGACTAGATGGAGTGACGATATACGTAGGACAGAAAGAAGCGAAAAGCCGAAGATCGCGCTAAGTGGCGTGTCTTGGGAAAGGCCTATGTCCAGCAGTGGACTTCGGTAGGCCGATGATGATGAAGTACCTAAATTGTATTTTTTTTTTATATTTTATTATACTGACAGTATTTTTAGACAGTTATTATGGTGCGGTCCCAGTATAGTCTATAGTTGTTGTTTTCCAAAACAGACTGCGGAATATATTTATAGTATTATTATTATTTAAAAATTGTCCTACGATATTTTTTTTTTTTTTTTTTATGGTTGACAGTCCAGGTGTTTGACCACAGCTCACCTGATGTTAAGTGAAGGTGTGGTCGAAGATGGTAAAGCACACCTAGCCTGGAATGGAACTGGCTCTTAAGTGAGGCTGCCGGAACACACCGTTAGATGCTTGGCGGTAGATTTTCAACTTGAGGGTGGTAGCTAGCCAGCCGAGTACTAGAAAGTACCCTACCACCATGCTATGGTTTCCTCACGATGTTTCCCTTCACCGGCAGCTCTAGCTCATTGTTGGGGTTTGAACCCACGCCCTTCGGCATGCGAACCTACCGCGCTAACCACTGAGCTATCATCGCTACATGAGCTATTTATTTACCTCGGTGTACTCCACAGGTCCGTCGGGCCCGAGCCGCAGCACGTGCTGCTGTGAGACGACGTTCTTAGGGCTCTGCAGACCGATGCTGAGCGCCGACATGTTATGGACGATGTCGTATATTGACTCGTGGACATTGTGACGAATGTGTTTTATTTTTTCTAGCTTTTCTCTGGAAAATATCAAGTTTACTGTGTTTGTACTGCAGCTAGCGAAATTACAGGGCTGTTGAGACTAACCATCGAAAGTCTCAAAGTAATGAGCGCCAAAGCAGCGATGCCCTGGACTTTGTTTTGGTACTCAAAGTTTTGTGCATTGCTGCAATGGTCATGAGCATGCGTTATCTCTTACCATCAGGAGAGCGCATCGTTCGTCTCATTACTTTAACATTAAAAAAAACCAAGTATTCATTTACACCAGTTTTTCTAGTTGGATAAGTGTTTGACCACAGCTCACGGTAAATCACGCCTATCCTGGAATGAAACTGGCTCTAACGTGAGGCTGCAGAAACACACATCTCTATCTATCTTCTTATATATTATAAAAAGGAAAGATTTGATTGTTTGTTTGTATTGAATAGGCTCCGAAACTGCTGGACCGATTTCAAAAATTCTTTCACCGTTGGAAAGCTACACTATCCCCGGGTGGCATAGTCTACTTTTTATTCCTGTATTCTTACGGGAACGGGAACTACGCGGGTAAAACCGCGAGGCGTCCGCTAGTATTTACTAAAGTTTAAATTATGTTTATAAAGTTGAGTACAATGTTATTAATGTTATATCTAATATCTACATCTAGTATTGACATTATATGACAGCCCTGTTGGTTCATTGGTAGTGTGTCTGCTTCGAGAGCTGAAGGGCGTGGGTTCGATTCCCACTCAGGACTAACATTTGTGTGACTAACATCGATGTTTGTTCTGTGTCTGGGTGTACTGTATGTATTATAAGTATGTATATAGTATAATTATTTTTGTAAAATTTTAGTACCTATTATGTAACACATTTTGTGTATTCACAAAATGTTTGCCCTGAGTGGGAATCGAACCCACGCCCTACAGCTCTCAAGGCAGATATACTACCAATGAGCCAACGGGGCTGTCAAATTATTACACAATAAATAAATAAATAAATGTCCGTCCGTAAGCCGAAACAGGCTTAGGTTTTAGATATTTTGGTTTTAAAATCAAACTACAGGATCGATTTTCTCGGTTCGTAAATTAACATTAAAAGCAAACAACCGAATTCGGTATGTAAAGAAAATATAGTTTACTGATTCCAAAACCATTTCGCAATATTACATTCCAGCCCCCGTACTCTGAGCTACTTATAGCGATACCTGTTAGACACTCAAGAAGTGGCTACGCGACCATAAATCGTATGTCTGCGCAGTAGCGTTCGCAATAGCGTAGCTTTTTCGCCTAACAGATATCGAAATAAGAAGCTCAGGGTACAGGGGCAGGTCTTTTAAACTACGCTACAGATTCCATAAATTGACAGAGTGATTCCATAGAAAGGTTTATATGTATAATACCTACATGCATATTATAGTACAGAAAATCTGAGAATTTCATAGATTTGTAATGTGATACCATAAAAACATATTTTTGTGCGCTTACATTGCAAAAGCTGGCTAAACCTTACGAGATATAAATATATATTTTTTTTATGTGAAAAAGTAATGAGACGAGCGAGACGCTCTCCTGATGGTAAGAGATAACGCCTGTCCATGACCATTGCAGCGATACACAAAACTTTGAGTAACAAAACAAAGTCCAGGGCATCACTGCTTTGGTGCTCATTGTTTTGTAACTTTCGATGGTTAGTCTCAACAGCCCTGTAATTTCGCTAGCTGCAGTACTCTTCAAACCGGAACATAGTAATGTTTACAAACTACTGCTTGGCGGCAGAATATCTGGTACTGCGGTGGTACCTGCCTAGACGACCTCCTGCTAAGGAGATCTACCACCAAGTAAAAATCAAAATATCAAAATGAATGAACTTTAGTATCAACATTGCACCCGCGCGAAACCGCCCGATAAAATCTCTTTACACCTCTTTCTTGCTATTTTGTTTTAAGGAACGTGATTTTACCCTGTTGTGAATCCTTGTACGTGCAATATTTTCATCTGTTTGATAATGGTGGTCTTTCCACTTTCACCCGTGCCCAACAGCAGCAATTTTATAGCCTGAAACAAATTATAAATTAAAACAATTACTGCAAACGTCGATATTTCCTGATCACAACAAGCTGGAAGCATTCAAGTGACGTGAGAATTGTTTAATAATTACAGCAGCCCCGTTGGTTCATTGGTAGTATGTCTGCCATGACATTGACGATTTTTTTTTGTATAATTTTTTTCTTAGTAATTAATAAACCAATTTATAATTCCTAATTAAATTTAAACATGTAACTTTTTCTGGAAAAAATACAATGTCGAATATAATAATAATAAACGATTATTTAAAAATAAGAGATTATTGAATTACTAGTAAGTATTTTTACTTACTAGTAATTTTTATAATATTATGGTTTTTATTAACATTTAATCATGTTGACATAATTATTTTATATGTGACATATTATTTCATTGACATTTTCATTGTATTGACATAAATGTCATGATTTTGATATTTTTAAAATATGAATGGAAAAATGATCTGTAATTTTGGTGTTATTAATAAAAGATTTGTATTTGTATTCACCTCGTTGTAAGACTTGATCCATTGTTTGATTTCTCTGTCAATTTGCTTGGAATGATCCACATCATCATCACTGGCCTTCATACACGGTAGCAGGCGCATATTCACCTGGAACAAGTAATTTTATTTTCAAACCAGGCTAGGTGTGCTTTACCATTTTCGACCACACCTTCACTTAACATCAGGTGAGCTGTGGTCAAACAACTAGCCTGTCAACCATAAAAAAAAAAAAAAACATTCACGATATCTCGAGATTCTTGAAGAGGAGTTGGATAGGGTGATTCTGCAGTATCAGATCAAGGTTACCATGTTTTTTATTTATTTATAACTTTTTTTTTTATGTGAAAAATAATGAGACGAACGAGACGCTCTCCTGATGGTAAGAGGTAACGCCTGTCCATGACCATTGCAGCGATACACAGAACTTTGAGTTGCAAAACAAAGTCCAGGCATCGCTGCTTTGGTGCTCATTACTTTGAGACTATCGATGGTTAGTCTCAACAGCCCAGTAATTTCGCTAGCTGCAGTACCCTTCAAACCGGAACACAGTAATGCAGACGCCTAGCGGTTTCACCCGCGTAGTTCCCGTTCCCGTGGAAATACAGGGATAAAAGTAGACGAACGTGGAAAAATAAAGTACAACATTACTTTTGTTATGCAGGTACAATTAATTAGACAAACGAGACGCTCTCCTGATGGTAAGAGATAGCGTCGGTCCATTACAGCGATACACAGTACTTTGAGCAGCAAAAAGTCCAGGGCATCGCTGTTTTGGCGTTCGTTACTCTGAGACTTTCGATGGTTAGTCTAAACAGCCCTGCTATTTCGCTAGCTGCAATGCTTGATCTTCCGATGCGGCCGTAGGTACCTATGATGTCACGAAAGGCCCACACACCGGTGAGAAAAGAAAAGATTATAATCAAGACATTCATTTAGTTAAGGAAGCTAAAGGTTTAGAAATATTCTAACGTACCTTATAATACCATATAACCATATGTACCTACCATATAATATAACCTTATAATACAAATTTACAATTTAAAACAAACCGACTCCATGACCCTTAGGCCAACTAAACGCACTGCTCCAAACAGCGAGGTTTCGGAGCAAACGAAAATATCATCGACGTATAAAATTTTAAGATATTTGTTCATTTTTTTAAAAAACGCTGGATCGATTTCGATAAAATGCGATCACCTCTGAAGTATGATCTGCCTACCAAGAAAAAAAAAGAATCATCAAAATCGATTTATAATTGGCGGAATTATCACGTAACATATTTACAAAAAAAAAAACATACAGTCGAATTGAGAACCTCCTCCTTTTTTGAGTCTGTCAAAATAGGCTTGCGTTTGAAAAGTAACTCGTAAGTTATTTGGTCAATAACGCAATGGTCAGACGTTATCTCTTACCATCAGGAGCGCATATAGTTCGTCTCATTACTTTTCGATTCCCACTCAGGACTAACATCGATGTTTGTTCTGTGTCTGGGTTGTACCTACTGTATCGCACGCATAATCAAATACTGGCTTAACTCAAAAAAGTCAGTTTTTGGGAAATCACGAAAAACCTCCGTGCAATCACGACCTCGTCGGCTTTTTTTTAAATAGAATAAAAATTAATTAGGTAAATAAATATATTTTTTTTCGTGTAGTCTATAAACTTATCAACAGTTATGTGTTATTTACTTTGTTCAAATTAAATAATAATAAATATTTTTTTATGTTTTAAAATTAACTTCTTGAGTTAAGTCTGTCTACTTTTAAAACTAAAGCAAATAAACTTTATTAATGGTAGCATATTCAACTATAAGTCTGTCATGTTTAAACTAATTTCTTTATTTCAAGGACTCAATATGTTTTTAGTCTGTTTATTAGTAATCAACTTATAAAACTTACTATTTATTTTTTTGTAGAAAAAACACTCAACTCGGATTCGGTCTAGGTTCAATTAAACAACAGCAACTCTAAATTAACAGCGTCCGACACAAACTGACATCAGTCGGTGTTTGAACAAAGACTGTGTGAGAAACACATAAAAATGAAAAAGACCGATATTGTGTAAAGGTGCTCTATTGACGCAATTTTGATGTTTTTCCAAATTCATATCATAGATGGCATTGAAAGAAGCCTGCGTCTATACGTAACTCATTTTTGACCTAACTCCTAATCGGTCAGTATTTGATTATGCGTGCGGTATGTATTATAAGTATGTATTTACAAAAAAAAAAAGTACTTAAGTATTATATCAGTTATCTGACTTCCATAGTACAAGCTTTGCTTAGTTTGGGGTCAGGTGGCGCTGTGTGTTATGTCCTACGATATTTATTTATTTATTCACTTCTCAGCATTCAATTTGTAGTAATACGATAACGTACCTACCTACCTTATTCTGTAATTTTGTAGGGTTTTTTTTTTTTTTTTTTTATTCTTATTTTTATTTGGGGCTTTTATCGCAATGCGATAATGCCAGCCCCGTATTACAAAACAAATCATATTTACATTTTTTTTTTTTTTTTTAATGGTAGACAGACTAGGTGTTTGCCCACAGCTCACCTGATGTTAAGTGAATGTATGGTTGAAGATGGTAAAGCACACCTAGTCTGGAATGGAACTAATGGAAAATTATTTATAATAATATGTCATCTGTACTTCGATTGGCTAGTACCTACTTCCGAGATGCCGGCATATAAGGCCCTCGCCGCATCACACGTGGGTGCGGCCAGGATACCTTGAAACATGCCAACATCTCGGGGGTTTTTTTTTTTTTTTTTTTTTTAAACCGTCCTCCTCCGCTATTACCCCTGATTCCCAGTCCCATTATCAGGGACCTTTGTTAGGTATTAAATAATTTTGTTTAAGGTGTTTAAATTTTTTACCCTTTCCTTCCTTCGGTATTTCTATTTTTATTTCCAAAACTGGGTTATATGTGCATATAAATACATATACATTATAGTTATACTATATATACATATATACACATATTATTTGTACATTTTAAATATATTTGATAATTAATGTTTGATATATATATATATAAATATATAATTATGTATGTTTTCATCATGTCACCACCCTGCCTGCCAAGATTTTGAACCTTGTTATCCGTTCATCATTTGTTTATTTATTAACCTTTACCTTTATTTTTATTTTTAATTTTTTACCTTTTATGCATGTTTTATTGATGTAGCTTTATCCCACGATATAGCTATTCAATCGTTGTTATGTATCGTTTTGTTTCTTTTTATCACCCTGTTTGCTAATTTTATACAATATTCTAAAAACGTTTTTCTAATTTTTTCATCTTTTATTATTTCACTAAATTTATCTATTTCTATTTTACACTCTATTTTTTGTTCTACCTCAAAGCGTTCTGGGCTGTAAACAGGGCATTCAGCTAGTATATGCGGCACTGTCTCGTGCTTGTCCGGTTCACAGATGCACGATGGACATCTCGGGGGTTAACACCATATTTTAGCGACATATTTCTCCTCACAGTCTTGTCCGGCCACATTCCACCAGGAGGTGAAAAACGTCTTCAGGGCTCCCGCAGAGAGAGCAGGCGGGGGATTCAACTCTGCCCATTAGATATTCAAACCTATTAAGTGGCATGTGGCCAGACCGAAGTCTATGTGCTAAGACTATAAAGCCTCTTTGCAGATTGCTGTTTGTGCACCAAGTACTTGTAGGTGTTTAAAATGTATTTGTCTCTTATTATCACAGCGTTGTTAATTCGTATATAGGTAGGTACATAAAGATTATGTGGCGGTAAAGTTAAGTTAAATCGGAACTTTGAAAAATGCATTCTTACATTATCTTTGAAATACTTTTATGATCCTGTTAATAAGGAATGATAACAAAAGTACTAAATCATGTATTTGTATTAAGTGCCAGCTGTAATCGTTTTGAAATGTATTGTAAAAATTACTTAGTATAACTTGTACCCTATCAAATTTCTAAGAAATAATTACATTGGGTAGTTTGCCGACGGCGCGATGCTATGCTTTTTTTTTTATGGTTGACAGGCTAGGTGTTTGACCACAGCTCACCTGATGTTAAGTGATGATGTGGTCGAAGTTGGTAAAGCGCACACCTAGCCTGGAATGGAACTGGCTCTCAAGTGAGGCTGCCGGAACACACCGTTAGATGCTTGGCGGCAGATTTTCAACTTGAGGGTGGTAGCTAGCCAGCCGAGTACTAGAAAGTACCCTACCACCATGCTATGGTTTCCTCACGATGTTTTCCTTCACCGGCAGCTCAAGCTCATTGTTGGGGTTTGAACCCACGCCCTTCGGCATGCGAATCTACCGCGCTAACCACTGAGCTATCATCGCTACAAAATATCGAGCTGTGATCGAGCTGAGCTATCGAGCTGTATCGAGAACGTCTGTGATAGAAATTATATCAACAAATCTAAAGTGCGCAAGTAGGTAAAACAAAAAAGTGATTTTTTGTATTGAAAAAAAGACCTATTTTAAATACTTTTTTTTCTTTTTTTTTTAATTTATTTTAAGGGCTTTGTCGCTTAGCGACCACATCGCCCTGTAAATACACTATACATACAAAAATTTTAATATACATATACATACATGACCACTATGCTAGGTACTTATTTATTTATTTAGGCCGATTTCTGTTAACCTATATAGAGGTTCTTGGCCTCCTCGGATTCTGGGTTAGCCAATATAGAGTTACAGAGTCCGACATCCATCATTTTGTTCCTATTGAATGCTAGTCTTCTAAAGGATTCGTTCCGCACACATTCCCTCAAAATATGCAAGGTGTCTTCAAAAACGCCACACTCAACGCAATTGGGAGATGGTGATTGTTTCATTAAAAACGCAAAGCTTCTTGATGGGATGTGTGCTGAACGAAGCCGGAGGGCTGTCACCATAACATTACGCTTTAGAAGACTATCACTAATCCATGGATGTCTGGGGATCTCGGGCTGGATAGTCTTGTACCAGATGCCCGCCTCTTTGGATCGCTCATCAAAATATTCTTGCCACAGTAATCTACACCGGCTTTTAACCCATCTGGTATAGTCTGAGGACAGAGGGGCCACAAACGATGGGATCCCATCCGTGATTGCCTGTTTAGCTAATAGATCAACTGCCTCGTTTTCACGTAACTGTATATGAGATGGTGTCCATTGTATGCAGACTTCTCTGTCCTCCAACTGGAAGCTTAAGACTGACTCCAAAATGCGGTAGGCTATCGGAACGCCTCTCGCCGAATGCGAGGTGCACCGAGCCAAATGTTGCACTGAGCTTTTAGAGTCTGTTAAAATGACAAACTTACGACCGTTGACTGAACGAATGTAAGCCAGAGATTCTGAAATAGCCAGTAATTCTATGTGCATAATCGAAATATCAGAGTCAATCCTAAGCTTGATGAAGCTATCCTGATGGGGGTCCAACAAGGCCGCACCTCCGATACTCTCGTCCTTTGAACCATCAGTAAAGATTTTATAAAAGTGTTCATACCGTTGATCAATGTAGCTAATACAGATAGCTTTTAAATTGTATTATACGTTCGTTTAGCACGATCAATCTGAGGGATTGAAAGTACATGTGACAATATATTTAAAATTTTTTTTTTTTAATAATAGGTAGGCTTGCGTTTGACTGCCATCCCGCCTGACGCGGTCTACGATGGAGCACGCTCGCCTAGAAGAAACCGATTCACTCGCGACTTGAAGGCACCCAGACTGTATTCATCGGGGTACACGCACTCGGGCAGCAGAATGAAAAAGAGATTGTCAACTAAAACCTTTAAAATTGAAAATGCAAAAAAAAACTTACGTTATTATTGATAAAATATTTGTTCGTTGTTTAAAATTATATTCCTAAATAAAAGATATGTAAATTCCAATGTTTTGTATTGCACTCGACGATCACAAGCAAATCACTGTAGCGAATTTAATTTTTATCAACCATTTATCTTTAGTTGATAATAATATCGATAAATAATTATATCTGATAATTGTCAGATAATAAATTAATTTAATGTGATATGAGAATTTCTACGTTGGCCTACAGTGGTAATTCCCTCTCTTTGCGGCATAAGAAAACCACCTTTTTATACGACAACGGCAACGCAAAACAGAAGGGTTATTTTTTCGCAGTCTATGTACAAGTATGTTTGTATGTTCTGCCATAACACCGAAACTACTCATCCGATTTTGCTGAATGAGGTGTCAATTGATTCCTTATTATGCTCATACCTAGTACATTTTTAGGGTTCCGTACTCAAAAGGTAAAACGGGACCTTTATAACTATTTGCATTCCAGGCTAGGTGTGCTTTACCATCTTTGATCACACCTTCACTTAACATCAGGTGAGCTGTGGTCAAACATCTAGCCTGTCAAATATAAAAAAAAAGTAGTAATATGTCTTTTTATTATATTGACATGTTTTTGTATTGAGATCTATTATAAAGAGGTAAGATTTGATTTGTTTGCATTGAATAGGCTCCGAAACTACTGGACTGATTTCAAAAAAACTTCACCGTTGGGAAGCTACACTATCCTCGGGTGACATAGGCTACTTTTTATCCCTGTATTCCCGCGGGAACGGGAGCTATGCGGAAAAGCCGCGAGGCATCCATTAGTATTTTTGACAATATTTTTATATTGGCATGTTTTTATATTGACATTGTTATGTACACATTTTGTTTGTATTTGACATTTTTTTTATTCATTGACAAGTAATCAGTGTTTTATCACTTTTTTTTAATGATACACATACATATTTAAAAATGATTATACTAAAATTTGACTTATAAAAAAAATTTTTTTAAAGAATTGTCATCTCGTCTGATCGACGCCACACGTGAACAAAACGCTGGCCTATAATTTGCTCAGCGTTTGAGTATTGCCATACAACGCGGCAATGGGGGAACTATTCCCATTGATAGCGGCCTTTTAGATTAGTTATTATTTTACATGTTACATTTGTCTTAGTTACTTTACTTATTTATACCTGTAAATATATATGTATTATGAGTGTATACATATTTATACATGTAAATATTTCGTTTTAATTAAATGATTATCTTTTATATACTTACTATATTATGTTTAATTTTTATTTTATTTTTATTTCTTAGTAGTGTTACATCTCCCGTCTGTTTCTTAAGCTTTCTATCGTATTTTTCTTTTCTTGGTTGCCTGGAAGAGATCGCTGTTAGCGATAAGGCCGCCACTTGTGGCACTAGTTAATAAGGTTTTTTGTTCTCTGTACTCTTTACTATATATGATGTGCACAATAAAGAGTTATATCTATCTATCTATCTAAATAGTATTTATTTAAATTATTTTATTTTGATTAAAAGCTTGACAAATATTCAACTCTCAGCTGATCTTAGTGGCAAGACAGCAATAAACTACATCAAATTTGACTTGTAACGTTGGTGTTATCAATAAACATTTGTACCTTTTTGTATTTGTAACTCACTATCTAATGTCTCAAAGTAATGAGCGCCAAATCAGCGATCCCATGGACCTTGTTTTGTTACTCAAAATTGAAAGTTCTGTGTACCGCTGCAGCGGTCATGGACAGACGTTATCTCTTACCATCATTACATCTGCGCCTCGTTCGTCTCATTACTTAACTTTTATATAAAAAAACATGTTTTTTTTTCATACAAAATAGGTTCGCGTTTGACCACACTCTGCCTGTTAAGCAGTAGTGTGGTCCAAGATGAAGCACGCTTACTTAGAAGAAACCTATTCACTCCAGATTTGAAGACGCCAATATTCTATTGTATTGTACCTAACAGTTGTTTCATGTTGTGAGGATGAAATTAAAATTGTTATGTTTAGTAACATAAAATTTTAATTCAAAGTTTTATCAAGGGTCAGAGGAATTGAGTTTTGGTCAAAGATAACAATAGTGAATAGAAAAAATAGAAAAACATATAACCAAGCTCAAGGTTGTTGATACCATTTTTAAGTCTGCGTGTTAATAGACGATAAGGGAGCTGGAGTGGGGAGTACAGGCAGAAGTCGTAAACATTTCGAAGCAATTTTTATTGCACGCCGTTGTTGGTGATACCTTTTCACACTGACCTTGAAAAGATTTGATAAAATGTTTGCATACATTTAAAAATTCGTCTAAGTAGACCAATATTTATTAAATGTATGCAAACATCGTCTAGGTAGGTACCACCGCAGTAACAGTTATTCTGACGCTAAGCAGTAGTGTGTAAACATTACTGTGTTCCGGTTTGAAGGGTACTGCAGCTAGCGAAATTACTGGGTTGTTCAGACTAACCATCAAAAGTCTCAAAGTAATGAGCGCCAAAGCAGCGATGCCTTGGACTTTGTTTTGTCACTCAAAGTTCTGTGTATCGCTGCAATGATCATGGACAGGCGTTATCTCTTACCATCAGGAGAGCGTCTAGTTCGTCTCATTACTTTTTACATTAAAAAAAATTAAAATTTGTTTATGCGAAGATGGAAACACGTCTAGAGTGTATTCTTAACCCTACACTGTACGGGTTCTCTTCCCTGTAAAGTATTTGCATGGCGGTAGGTTATTTTCTAGTACTCAGTTGGCTAGCTACCACCCTCAAGTTGAAAATCTGCCGCCAAGCACCTAACGGTGTGTTTCGGCAGCCTCACTTGAGGGCCAGATCCATTCCAGGCTAGGTGTGCTTTACCATCTTCGACCACACCTTCACTTAACATCAGGGGAGCTGTGGTCAAACACCTAGCCTGTCAGTCATAAAAAAACTCGTATGTTGTTGTTATGTATTCTCCTATGTGCATATCCTCGTTATTGACACACCCCGTCTTTCTCTTCCTCTGATCCTAACCATTCTAAGACTGCCTGGAAGAGATCGCTTTTAGCGATAAGGTCGCCAGTTGTTACACTTATTATTTAAGTTTATTTCTTCTGTATTGTATATTTTAGTGTGTACAGTAAAGAGTTATCAATTTGTCTGTCTTTCTTCTCCTGTATTTGTGTGTTACAAAATAAAAGTAGGTAAACGGTAAAATTTTATTGAAAGAAAGCTTTCAATAAAAAAGAGTTCACGAAAAGCGACAGAGTAACTTTGTCATGTTATTACTATTTAAGTCAAATGTTGCGTACCCCTGGCCGCAGCTGGCAGGCAGCTGCGTAAAACCGTTACGGGGCACGTGTCGCGACCCCTGTGCGGGTCATTATTTGCACCTCGTACGGAACGTCATTGAAACCTTACAAGTAGGTACCGTGGTTGTACCTTTTTGAACTCGTCTGTCAAGTTGATAGTCAGGCAGTTAAAGGAAAAGTAACGATATTTGTAATAAATTTATTACACTTTCATAAGGTAATAGATTGAACATTCACGGTATATACCTATATTTGGTTTATTTCCGCTGATGAGGATTTAAATTTAACTAATTTGACAACAGTTTTTCAATTCGGAACTTTACTTACCTACTATCTAGAACTAATATTGACAGAACTTTCAGAAGAGTTTTTTTTTATGGTTGATAGGCTAGGTGTTTGTCCACATCTCATTTCATGTTGAGTGATGGTGCGTTCAAAGATGGTAAACACACCTACCCTGGAATGAAACTCTCAAGTGAGGCTGCCGGAGCTTGCCCCGTAAGGTGCTTGGCGGCAGAATTTCATACTGAGGATTGATTAATTGATAAACTCTTTATTATACACACTAAAAATAATACAATACAGAAGAAATAAACGTAATGAATAGGTGTAACAACTGGCGACCTCATCGCTAAAAGCTATCTCTTCCAGGCAACCTTAGGACGGATAGGATCAGAGGAAGAGAAAGACAGATGTATGTATTAAAAGTATGCATTTACAAAAAAAAAGTATTTATGTATTCTATCAGTTATCTGACTTCCATCACACAAGCTTTGCTTAGTTTGGAGTCAGATGGCGCTTTGTGTAATGTCCTACGATATTATTATTACTTAAATAAATAAAAAATCACTAGGCTGCCGAGAGAAATGGTTAATTAGTTACCTATACCTACAGAATTATAATGTTAGAAATGATCACAAAAACCTCTTCTTCAAACTTTTTTTTAATATCTCACTGTTGTTTTGACCATGAAGTTTATTAACGAAAATACCAACGGAACTTTCGATTCACCCTTCAAAAAGCCCTTTATCGAAACTCATTCAATAATTTGTGCAAAATACCATGCCTTTAATATAAAAATTAATTCTAAATCCACCCATAAAAACACAACACTAATAACCAATATCCTTTGAATAGAGTTTTTCCGTTAGATCATTTTGAAACTGTACAAATAGATCCCTCCATTTATCAAAGTCAGAACAGTCTAAACGTTATCACAAATAGATAAGATCTAAAATATCTTAGCAAACTTTTTTAATTTATAGCGCGTGCCATGGGGTGCGCATACGCTATTTCCGATATTTTTTTCAAATTCGGAATCCCCCTCGGCAGTTGAAAAGTGACCGTTGAACGAAGCACACGTACTTACAAACATATAAATAAAGTAATAATAAGAAAGACAAAAAACACAAAAAATAATTTTAAAAAATTGTTTAAAAAATCAAATGTGCCTGTGACCTATATGTAAAGTTTATCTAGTGCATGTGAATGTTTATACATATACATAAGTGTTTAATTAAGAGTGAAATTAAGTGAACAAAATATTCAATCATTTTAAATGAGATAAAAAATTAAAATAATATAACATCTACGTACCTACTAATAACAAACACGGTGAAATCCTATGTGACAGTAAAATTATAGGGCATTATTATGTAGAATTCGATTTAGAATTATTTATTTATGATCATACTTAATTTTAAGATCAAGAAACCTAGCGTCACGGTCAAGTAGTCACCCTACAGGAATCATGGTCTAGCGATCTTATTCTTGAATAATAATCGCATTTGGGGAAATATATACGCTTACAATATGGATTCTCCAAAAATCGTTTACAAATACTATTCTAATCCGGCTTTTTGCGGACAAAGTGAAGTCTTTGCACAGCAATGCTACACAAAGATTATCTCTCCTGAAAGAAAAAGGATGCCACCTTTGGGAGCCATTTCACCTCGAAAACACGTAGAACTAAGCAACAGGATACTAAGGACAGATATATCTGATAATCCGTTGAGGATGTCGCCAGCTGGAGCAATCAGAATCCGAGAAGAACCTCCTGAATTACCACCAAAACCAGCGAAATATCGACAGTTCCATCGACAGTCTTCTTTAATCCACAAACCTACAAAACAAATAAGGTGCAGAACGAGAAGTGAAGATCTAGAAATGGCTCAATTTAAGCAGCAGAAGGCAAAATATGACAGAAATGCTGAAAGCGATGACGGATTAGAAAGAGTACACAGATACGAAGTTATTCAAGATTTAGAAGACATTGCTGATTATTCTCCGACAAAAAAGCGGATTTTAGAAGCAGACGCATCGGAAATAGAAGAGTACAACGTGGATGGGCCAGACGAGAATGAGCTAAAAGAAATTCCAACGGAAATTGTCAAAACTGTAAATGGGAAAACTCTTCGATATGCGATCGTGCCTTCTGATGAGGAACCGGTTCGGAAGGCCACCGTCAGCTTCACATCCCCAATGATGTCACAAAAAAATTTGATTGCGACGCAGAAACTACATGAGTTGCTGTCCACACCGAGAAAATTGAAGAGTTATGCCAGCCAACCGTCAGTTCGAATGACGCCAAGCAAGGACAGCCCTCGATACGTTAGCACACCGAAGAAAATGGTCTCTAGCACACCCCAAGTTACGCCATCAAAGTCATGTGCAAATTTGAGCATAACTAGAAGTGCAGGATCTCCTATTTCGCCAAAAGCTCAGCAAAAGTTAAACTATGACCTTGAAGACTTTGCGCCAGACGTGTTTGTTACAAGTGGGAGAGAAAGGAGTATAGATAGAGAGGCAAGCAGAGAGAGTAGACGAGAAGAGATTAGAAGAGAGGACAGTCGAAGGGAATTCGAAAGAAGAGTTAGCATGAGGAAAGATAAGACTACAGCGGTTATAGTGCCGAGGTAAGATTTGGCTACAAACAATTTCGGTATTTTCTAAACATTTAAAACTCTTGGCAAATCTAGAAAAACACATAACTTTGGATTAAATTTCTATGCCTTTTTTTTTAATACGGATAAGTCTGCCTTTGACCACCAACTCGCCTGATGGTAAGTGAATAAGCCTGATTTTAATCAGACTTATTCACGTTTCCACTTTCACAAAGTTCTTAGAAAGTAAAGTGACTTTAATAATATGAGATACTTACATAAATTATTTTTATTTTTTTAATAATTGTTTCACCAATACCTAACCTTACATATTTTGATTAAAAAGTTTATATGCTTAGCACATATTTAACTTGAGAGCGGTAGCTAGCCATGAACATGGCATAGTATCTTTTTTTTATGGTTGACAAGCTAGAAGTTTGAGAACAGCTCACCTGATGTTAAGTGATGGTATGGTCGCGGATGGCAAACACACCTAGCCTGGAATGGAACTGGTTCTCAATTGAGGCTGCCGGAACACCCCGTTTGATGCTTGGCGGCAGATTTTCAACATGAAGGTTGAAGCTGGGCAGACGAGTACTAGAAAAGTACCACCATGCTATGGTTTCCTCACGATGTTTTCCTTCATCTGCATCTCAATCAAGCTATTATTTATTGTTCACACTAGAAATAAGAAATAAATGAAAGAAAAAAAATACAGAAAACAAGAAAAGAACCCTACGAGAATTTTTTTTTTTTACTTCTAGGTTGGCATCGCCTCCGTCTACGTATTCCGAAGATACATACAAATCCTACTCGACTCTTAAATCGAGCGCCGGCGTCGCTTCCCTGACCATTGCTGCTTTACTGCTAACGCTGTGTGGCGGTCTCAGTACTGGACTCAGCTTCTACATGATGTATGCTGTAAGTATTTCATTCGTTTCAATCAATTTTACTTGATGGTAGATCTCCTTAGCAGGCGGTTCTCTGGGTACCACCGCAGCACCAGATATTTCACCGCCAAGCAGTAGTATGTACACATTACTGTTCCAATTTTTTTTTTATTTTTATTTTTTTTTAATGATTGACAGGCTGGGTGTTTGACCACAGCTCACCTGATGTTAAGTGAGGTGTGGTCGAAGATGGTAAATCACACCTAGTCCGGAATGGAACCCTAGTTTGAAGGGTACTGCAGCTACCGAAATTAGTGGGCTGTTGAGACTAACCAAAAGTTGCAGCCAGTTGCATTCCAGGCTAGGTGTGATTTACCATCTTCGGCCACACCTTCACTTGACATCAGGTGAGCTGTGGTCAAACACCTAGCCTGTCAACCATTAAAAAAATAAATAAAAAAAAGTATCAAAGTAATGAGCGCCAAAACAGCGATATCCTGGACTTTGTTACTCAAAGTTCTGTACACCGCGGTGTTACCCGCTACATGTTTTCGGGATAAAAAAGCCTGTGTTAATCCACAGTCTCAGCTACCTCCATACCAAATTTCATCCAAATCCGTTCAATAGTTTTTGCGTGAAAGAGTAACAAACATCAATCCATCCAAACTTTCACATTTACAATATTAGTGGGATACACTTGAGGTTATTTTAATTTCAGATGGGTCGCCGCTACTACTTGGACTTTGGCGTGATGTCTGGCTTCACCTGTTTCCTTCTTGGTCTATTAGGGCTGCGATCCAGGAGACACCAGCTGCTGCCGAATAGGAACTATATCTCCGGTAACTATACCTAAGACAACATTTTCGTACCTAATATTAACTATTCCTGAAGTTCTGGCATTAACAGTTGCGAAAAGTTCTGATACCTTTTTTTTTTAGTTTACATTCTATTCCGTTCAAATGTGCAATGTTCTTTGTTTATGCCGTCGCACTTTGCACGTTAATCCTAAAGTAGATCAGTGAGTTTTGGCGGGAACGCGGGAAGAGTCGTGTCGCTCCGTTGTATTTTTTTCCAAAACTTGTGTTTTGTCGAGTGTTTATGCATAAAAATGGTGGTGTTTTAGTGCTGAATTATATGCGTGAGTGTGGGAAAATGATATAATGGGGTGAAACATGACTTTTCGTGGTGCTTCCAAAACTCCATCGAAGCTTTATAGTAAAGTTGCCACTACTTTACTAAAGCATGACTGGACTTGACTGACACAGGACTGGACTTGACTAAGACTGGACTTTGACTATAACTAGCTACAAGGACACTTATTTAACTTTTGTAACTTGAAAATATATCAATACTTGACACTGGCAAATGCTAAAACGCGACGCCAAGACCAAAGAAAAAAAAAAAAAAGTAGATCAGTATTTTCAAGTATCCCACTAATATTATAAATGTGAAAGTTTGGATGGATTGTTTATTTATCACATTTCCAAGTTCCCACCAATTCATCAAAGAATTACAATTATAATAAAATTATCAATATCGTAGGACTATACACACAACGCCATCTGGTCCCAAACTAAGCAAAGCTTGTGTGATGGAAGTCAGATAACTGATAGAATACATAAATACTTTTTTTTTTGTAAATACATACTTATAATACATACAGAACACCCAGACACAGAACAAACATTTCTTTATTCACAAAATGTTTGCCCTGAGTGGGAGTCGAACCCACGCCCTACAGCTCTCAAGGCAGATATACTACCAATGAGCCAACGGGGCTGTCAAATTTATAAAAAATTAAGTTTAATAACTTAGTACATTTTTTTGTTCCTTCCAGGCTACATCGTGCTGTCATCCTTTTCCCTCCTCAGCGCTCTCGGTCTCCTCATCCTGCTCTCCATCCAGCCTATACCAGGCAGTGCTCTAAGTGACATCACATCAGGTGCAATCTGTGGCATCAGTATCCTGTCACTCTGTCTCGCGTCAGTCGGCGTGCTCGCATCGTACTGCTGTGTCAAAGACCCACCTGATAATAGAGTCGGTTCAGTTGGCACCGCTAGATGGTACTAAAATGTACGTCAGTTTCCTGTCAATATCGATTCAATCAAGCTTGAGGTCATTACAATTTGCGAAAAACTTACCGTTTTCGATACGAATGTTTGGAATCAATGACCGCGCTTTATGCAGTGGCGTAGCGTGCTTTGCCCTGTAACAATAGTTATTTGTTATACAAGAGTGCAGAGTTGTTTTTTAACCGCGTGCTCAATTTTGATGACCGAGCAAAAGAAGGATTCAAAAATTAG
Source organism: Biston betularia (assembly GCA_905404145.2). Classification (NCBI taxonomy): domain Eukaryota; kingdom Metazoa; phylum Arthropoda; class Insecta; order Lepidoptera; family Geometridae; genus Biston; species Biston betularia. The sequence goes on along the minus strand of FR989889.1, from coordinate 3,310,102 downwards.
AATCCTGAGCGTCAGCGAGGGTATCAAAAGAGCACGAGGTGAAAAATCTTTGCACTCAAGTGCAACAGGTAACTTTTCATCCCACCTCAGCGAGGAAATGGCTAATTTATATTTATTTTAATTTGCCCCATCGGTCAGGCTAAAGCTGTAAAGCCATACTGCCTTGTCTTAAGTGTTATTTCTTAGTCAAATCCAGTTCGTGTCAGTCAAGTCCAGTCATGCTTTAGTAAAGTAGTGGCGACTTTACTATAAAGCTTCGATGGAGTTTTGGAAGCAACACGAAAAGTCATGTTTCACCACATTATATCATTTTCCCACACTCACGCTTGTAATTCGGCACTTTATGAATAAACCACCACCATTTTTATGCATAAACACTCGACAAAACACTAACTTTGGTAAAAAATACAACGGAGCGACACGACCCGCCAAAACTCGGAAATGACTAAATGCAAAAAAACGTACACCAAGGAGGTTCCGGTCTGAGTTTTTAACACATTAAAAAAAAGTTGTAATTATGATAAATTCGGCACCATGGAGGTAGAAGTAAATAGTTTTAATGATATTTTGAATTCACAAACTTTGCACACGATGTTCTAAATTCAAATTTAGACTTTTGGCGGGAACGCGGAAAGAGTCGTGTCGCTCCGTTGTATTTTTTTCCAAAACTTGTGCTTTGTCGAGTGTTTATGCATAAAAATGGTAATATTCATGAAGTGCCGAATCACAAGCGCGAGTGTGGGAAAATTATATAATGTGGTGAAACATGACTTTTCGTGTTGTTTCCAAAACACGGGCCTCTGTAGCCCGGGGGCCCGTATCATTGATACGGCTGATATGGCTGTAGCTACGCCCCTGGCTTGATGGTAGTTTTGGTTCCTGTTTATGCCCGCCATGGGATCAGATTTATATTTTAGAATTTGTTGACGAAAGGTTTTTCGCAATTTGCTATGAAAACAGTTTGATTAACTCAGGCGTCACTTTGTGGAAGTTTATTTTAAGTATTGAAGAGTTATATTTTTAATTTATTTCAATTCAATCAAAGATCAATCAATCGATTCTCGGCTAAGCGAAGAAACACGTCCTGAGAATGTGTAGAGGCGGATCACGTGTCAGCAACTGGTTACTGCAGCGAGAAGAGGATTGATACGTAGGTACTTGGGATTATTTTTAATTTATTTTATTTAGAATTTAAGTTTATATCCGATTTTAGATATTAAGGAATATTTCAGATAAATATTTAAAATTGTCATCACATTACAATCCTCGTCACTGTTGTAATCAAAACGACTTTTAAGTGGAAATACTTACACTAAAAATATAACTCTTGAATATTTATATGAAAAAATATGTGATCTATGAAAAAATGTAGTTCTTTTCCATTTATGTTCGCCCGTTACGTAAGTACGTTCTAGATTACGTACTTATATAAATAAATATCTTTGGACATTACACACAGCGCCATCTGACCCCAAACTAAGCAAAGCTTGTACTATGGAAGTCAGATAACTGATAGAATACTTAAATCCTTTTTTTTGTAAATACATACTTATAATAAATAACACCCAGACACAGAACAAACATTTATTTATGCCACAAAGTTTGACCTGGGTGGGAATCGAACCCACAAAAAAAACAATTCAGCTCTTGAAGCAGATATTCTAGTAATGAACCAACAGGGCTGTCATTCACATGCATTTGAAAAATACGCAATACTTACCTTTTCGATGTACATATTTATTTGACTGAGAGAGTGCCCCAGAAGGCGAACTTAAAAGGAAAGAATCAAACTACGTTTGTGTACCAACTCTTATAATTTTCATTAAGTATAAGTTTTGTAATAAATGCCAAAGTTGAGCTAAGGAAAAAAATATTGTAAAATTTGGGTTGTGCTTTGTTCATCACATGCCGTATGCGTTCCATATGGAAATTCATCCCTTGACGTCATTTTCTTAGCTGATTGGTTTCTATTCATCCTACAGTATTGTTTGATTAACGATATAATATGCCTAACGCATTTTAGGCAACAACAGCCAAACGGCTGTATTTTTAGTAAATTTATATCTTTGTAAATCGTGAACTGTTTTTTATGTATATTTTTTGCTGTGGTATACCTACATACCTCAAGATTAGTCTCTTAAATTGGAAAATGTGTACACACATAGGTACCTTTACATTATAGGTACATCATAAACGTATATAACTTCGGAGGATAGGAAATAGAGAAAATGAAATCGTACATACCTACTTATACCACAATGTGGGTACTGCAGCTAGCGAAATTACTGGACTGTTGAGACTAACCATCGAAAGTCTCAACGTAATGAGCGCCAAAGCAGCGATGCCCTGGACTTTGTTTTGTTACTCAAAGTTCTGTGTATCGCTGCAATGGTCGTGGACAGGCGCTATTCTTACCATCAGGAAAGCGTTTCGTTCGTCTCATTACTTTTTAAATAATAAAAAAAAAAAACAATGTAATGATGTGAAATGATATAGATAGATAGAAACTCTTTATTGTGCACACCTTAGACAGAAAAAAGTACTGAGAACAAAATAATAATGAATAATTATGTTTGTATATATTATTTGGTATGACCAGAACACAAAAAAGTATGCACCTAAGTACTTAAAAAGTAAGATACCTACAGTAAATTAAGAAAAAAGGCACATTATTATTTTTGAAAATAACAATTTGAAATTATCTAAGAATTAGTATGAGACGGCATGGGATGAGTTAGGAATAACCCTAAAGTTTGTGTAATTTTCAAGCATTTGTTGGGCTTCTAAATAAATTTATGGAATTTTTTAATTACTTCGTATTTCATTAGTCGCAACCTGTAGTTCTATTTCCTATTCCTTATAATTTATTAATGCACACGAGATTGGTTTAATTTATAATTCACTACGGGCAGAATTAAGTTGTAATCTATCATTTTTGCATTTTCAAGAATAGTCCCGCCAGTGGCGCTGGCTGTGTCTTTCGCGCGTTTTTCATTACACTTTTATATTGTTTAGGTACATAAGGCGTAAACCTCGTAAATTGACAAGCTACTTTGTTAATTTTGACAAAAATTTCAAGCATTTAATATATGTCAAAGCCACAAAAAGTAAGTATAGTTCAGTCATTTTTGAGCCATTTTTTTATTACAAACTATTGTGGTGTGTGTGTGTGTGTGGTGTAGTGGGAGACACATTTTCATAACTTATCTTCATTTAGGTACTCACAATCAAATACGGCTTGATGATAAAAATGCGTAAATATGTACAAGGAAAAAACAATAAATAGGTAGTTTATTATGGCTGGATCATCAAATAATAGGTAGGCAGAAGTAAATACCTAGGTAATTCGATGGGTTTGATGAATTTTGAACATTTGCGTTCCCACTACAGCTGAAAAAAATTATTTTCCGTGGGTTGTGCATTCACAAGTTTTCAATAATGCTTTCAACAGTTTAGTCGGCGAACGTTTAACGAAACGTTAAAATTAAAGTTTTTGACAACTGTTTCATAAACGAACGACGTTGACAGCTTTTCAAACTGACAGACGCAAAGTTTGTTTTTATTTGTCGCTGTTCCAAATCTTAAAACTCTGTCAGTGATATTTAGCATGGAATGCTACCTAACCTTTTACACTTGCTTAATTTACACTATCGTTCTGCTCTTGTTATGCATTCTGAATAATCATAACCGAAACATCTTTCACAGTTTTCTTTCTTCTCAAATTCGCCTCCCGTCCCGTACCCCGTAGCCGTAGATAGACTAGACAGACCCCGTCAGACCCGTCAAATGATCAAATCCAATCCAATGTTCTGTGATTCTGTTTTGCTGTCTTATTTTCCCCTCAGTTATCATCTTGATTCGCGCATCTAATTGATTCTGATTTTGTTAATTTGTAAAGTATCGTCATTGTTTGTACAGTCAAATTAAGTCCATTTATTAAAGATCTATTGTTTTTCTAAATATAACAGTGGAGCGAGATGTGTATTTGATAACAGTGGTAACTGGACATATATACTTAACCAAAGCTATTATGCTTTTAGCGATTGTTTATTAAAAATCGAGACGTAAGTAAGTCTTTTGTTTTAACTCATTACAAAAGTCATTCACACACAGCAATGTTCTAATACAATATTAACTCACTTGCTTTAAATAACGAGTTTTTGGAGGTCATTTAATATTTTTGTATGCTAAGAAATATTTTTATGTCCTTAGAATAATGAAAAATGACCCCATTTATTCGCACTATCCTTATATCATGCCAAACAACTTTCACTATAACAGAATAATTTATGAAATGAATTTAGTTTCATATTAATTTTGTGGAATCAGGTGCAATGATTCATAGTGTTTTATCATTATAATTGTATTTTTATTGGGTGTGTGTTCTTTGTTGGTTTATGTTATCTTTCTGACAATAATCAAAACAAATTACAATTGATATTTAGGTATTTAATTTGGTTTCATGTTATTGATATCAATAGTGAGTGATTTTTATTGTATACAACCAAGCAATGTTTTTTTTGTTTTTGTTAATTTGCCCCATCGGGCAGGCTAGAGCTGTAAAGCCATACTGCCTTGTCTTAAGCGTTATTTCTGCTGTTTCTTAGCTATAGTTATGGTCAAAGTACAGCCTTAGTCAAGTCCAGTTCGTGCCAGTCAAGTCCAGTCATGCTTTAGTAAAGTAGTGGCGACTTTACTATAAAGCTTCGATGGAGTTTTGGAAGCAACACGAAAAGTAATGTTTCACCACATTATATCATTTTCCCACACTCGCACTTGTAATTCGGCACTTTATGAATAAAACACCACCATTTTTATGCATAAACATTTGACAAAACACTAGTTTAGGAAAAAAATACAACGGACACAACTCTTCCTGCGTTCCCACCAAAACTCCCAAGCAACATAGAAACTTGTTTGTCATAGACAAATTACATAACAAGTTTTGTTTATGATTCAACTTCCAAAAAGTTAATCATCTATATTCTGTATTACATAGATGCACAGACTCCTTGTTGGCCAAATAGTTGAATGATCTATTTCTAAAGTATGTTTGAAAAATATGTTATAATTATGCTTTAAGGCATTTGGCCTCCTTAGGTGTTTATCGAGGTATGCCACACAATTTAATCTTAATCTCAATGAGTCATACTCAACATTTGTTGATACTATATTTCCCAAGGATATGTGGAATGGCAGAACTTAGCTGCAAATTCCTTATTGTACAATCAATTTAACTACTTTTTTTTTCTTATTCCTCTGAGGAGGACTTGGCATCACACTTTATGTGCATTTGCCAGTGTCAAGTTTTCTGTTTGGTTTTCTCTGGAAACTTCATTTTCTGCTTCTTTATTCAGTGAGGTTAAGGAACTTAATGATGATTACTTTTGTTATGGGGCTAACTCTGAAATTGTAAAAAAACAAACTGTCCACTCATCTGGAATGGCACCGGCTATAATTTTTTTTTTTTGACATTTGGTGTTTTTTAACTTTCCTAACTAACCTCTGGTTTTTCAAGCTTGTTTTTTTTGTTTTTCCTCTAACAGCAGCCCAAACTCATTGTTGAGATTTGAACCAATATCATTCAGCATGTGATCCAACTAATGTTACCGCTGAGCTGTATTTACTACAAAAATGTAGCAAATATTGATCTACATTGACAGTTGTTTAGTAAATTGACCTATTTGTTAATTTAGCTTGAGTCTGCAACAGTTATCAACCTTAGTACAACAGAGACAACAAGTGGTCAACAGAGATTGTATAGCTAGGTACTACTATTTTTAGAAAATATGTTATTTACATTTAATAGTTAAATGTTGTGATTCATTAATCGACAGCCCTGTTGGTTCAGTGGTAGTATGTCTGCTTCGAGAGCTGAAGGGCGTGGGTTCGATTCCCACTCGGGACTAACATTTGTGTGACTAACATCGATGTTTGTTCTGTGTCTGGGTGTTCTGTATGTATTATAAGTATGTATTTACAAAAAAAAAAGTATTTAAGTATTCTGTCAGCTGTCTGGTTCCCATAGTACAAGCTTTGCTTAGTTTGGGGCTAGATGGCGCTGTGTTAAATGTCCTCCAATATTTATTATTATTATATTATTATTAATTACAGAATTATTTTTTAATGGTATTGAGATAAATGAGATACTATCTTGGTGATAAGAGGTAATGTCAGCACATAGTGACAGCCCCGTTGGATCATTGGTAGAATGTCTGCTTCAAGAGCTGAAGTGAGCTGAGTGGGTTCAATTCCTACCTAGGGCAAACTTTATGGCATAAACAAAATGTTTGGAAGAGTAAACAAAAACATCATCAATGTATACAATTTTTTAGATATGTATTTATAAAAACCGCTCAATCGTTTTCTATAAAGAAAATTCCACCTCTGAAGTATTATCTACCAAGCATAAAGATGATCATCAAAATAGATTCATAGTTGGTGGAATTATCGCGTAACAAACATTAAAAAAACATAACCAAATTGAGGACCCCAGTTTTTGAATCGATTAAAAATGAACCATCTCATCAAATACAAATACAAATCTTTTATTAATAACATTACAGGTAATTTTCCATTCATATTTAAAAACATGGTAATCATAACCTATGTCAATAAAATAATATGTCACATATAAAATAATTATGTCAATATAATTTAATGTCAATGAAAACAAAAGTATTATAATTACTTATAAAATTATATTTTTTTACTTATAAAAATAAAAATAAATTTAGTACATAAGATGATTATTTATTATTTAAATTTGGTTGTATATGACATTTTATACAGGGTGCGGCAGAAAGGGCCAACAATATTTTAAGGGGCCCATTTATGTCCGGTTTGGAATCATTAACGCGAAGAATAAACGTTAAAATCGTTATTTAATTTTCCCATACAAATTTAAAAAATAATTAACTAAGTTTGACTTATGATAACTTGTGATCTTACATGTTGAGAGGATAAAGACTTCTCGGGATGGCCTCTACGCCAATGTTGCCATGAGCTGTTAAAATATTGTTGGGGGTATACGACAACACCTTGTATATGACATATATTTTACATTACATATAAATATGCACATGTAAATTTAATATTAAAAGACGAAATTTGAACTATTACGTAAATTAATAAACATAATGTAATTTTTTTTTTAAATGTTTAATTTGATGTTGATATTGTTAAGAAAATAATTTAAATGGAAATAGACCTGATTTAATTTATAAATTTAAAACCAAATTTACCAAATGAAAACGAGTAGGTAAACTAAAATTTTTAAAAGATTTATTGCTAGTAATTTAATTATCTCTTATTTTTAAATAATATCTTTTTCGATAACGTAAAAATAAGCGAGAACAATTAAGAAGTAATTGTAAATAAAATTGGTTAATTACGGCCTGTCTGTTATATTTGTATTTAATCTCAAAAGTCATTAAATAATGATTCCAGAGAGCAACATGGCGGACCCGCACATCAGAGAAGCCGCGGAGTCACTGCTAAGTAGTGTCACGAGCCCACAATACCGGCTAAGTAAGTTCTTTTTTTTATTTTACGTGTTTTTTTTTTAATTTCGATTCCCACCCAGCATAAACATTTTGTGGTGTAAATAAATGTTTGTTCTGTGTCTGGATGTTCTCTATTTATCAAAAGTATGTATTTACAAAAAAAAAGTATGTAAGTATTCCATCAGTTATCTGACTTCCATAGTACAAGCTTTGCTTAGTTTTGGTGTCAGATGACACTGTGTGTAATGTGAAATGTCTTACGATATATATTTGTTTATATTGACACACATTAAAACATAGACACTCGCGGGGTGTCTTTCTTTCTTTGGTTTTGGCGTCGCGTTTTAGCATTTGCCAGTGTCAAGTATTTATATATTTTCAAGTTTCAAAAGTTAAATAAGTGTCCTCGTAGCTAAAGTTATAGTCAAAGTCCAGTCTTGGTCAAGTACTCTCCGTGTCAGTCAAGTCCAGTCATGCTTTAGTAAAGTAGTGGTGACTTTACTATAAAGCTTCGATGGAGTTTGGGAAGCAACACGAAAAGTTATGTTTCACCACATTATAACATTTTCCCACACTCGCGCTTGTGATTCGGCACTTTATGAATAAAATACCACCATTTTTATGCATAAACACTCGACAAAATACTAGTTTTGGAAAAAAATACAACGGAGCGACACAACTCTTTCCGTGTTCCCGCCAAAACTGCTCGCGGGGTCTCCTATGTTTTTATGTGTGTTCTTTTTCTTCATTGGATTTGGCGTCGCATTTTGTGCATTTGCCAGTGTCATATCATCAAGTTTCGTTATAAAGTTGTCAAAGTCCAGTGATGCTTTATTATTCCTTCACCTGATTGTGTCTATTTGTCTATATTTAGCAAATATCTTCTTAATTTCCTTTTTACTTTTAGTACTAAATGGTACATTTCCTATAAAAAGTGTCATTTGAACATCCTCTTCAGTTTTGGCAACATTATTTTCCTTCTGCTGACTTTTTTGTTCCTTCTTTTTATTGCTAGTTTCTTGTTCTTCATCGTCTGAGCTTTCTTCAGGTTGATTTTCATTGCACATAGGTATACATATAGTGTGCACAATAAAGAGTTATATCTATCTATCTGTCTATATCTATCTATCTCTCATTCCAGGTCACTCGCAGTCAGTTAATTTGGTGTCTGAAGATCTGGTGGCAGGCCACCGACCATACGGGAACATGTCCACGGTTCGGCGGTTCTTCTGTCTGTTTGTCACGTTTGATATACTGTTCACAAGTCTCATGTGGCTTATATGTGTTATGGTGAGTACACCGATAATATAATACTTTGCGCGGGAAAACAAAACTCGATTAACAATATAAATATAGCCTACATGCGGACGCCTGGCGATTTCACTCGTGTAGTTTCCATTCTCGTGGGAACACAGGGATAAAAAGTCTAAAAGAATTTGTAGCGATGATAGCTCAGTGGTTAGCGCGGTAGGTTCGCATGCCGAAGGTCGTGGGTTCAAACCCTAACAATGAGCTTGAGCTGCCGGTGAAGGAAAACATCGTGAGGAAACCATAGCATGGTGGTAGGGTACTTTCTAGTACTCGGCTGGCTAGCTACCACCCTCAAGTTGAAAATCTGCCGCCAAGCATCTAACGGTGTGTTCCGGCAGCCTCACTTGAGAGCCAGTTCCATTCCAGGCTAGGTGTGCTTTACCATCTTCGACCACACCTTCACTTAACATCAGGTGAGCTGTGGTCAAACAACTAGCCTGTCAACCATAAAAAAAAAAAAAATTTGAAATCGGTCCAGTAGTCTCGGAGCCTATTCAATACAAACAAACAATTCAATCTTTCCTCTTTATAGTAGGATAGATGTAGATATAGATTATAGTTGTTTGTTCCAAGGATTTAAAAAAGAAAAAAAAAATATTTTGTAACAATTACAAACACAGAAACAAAAACAAACAAACAGAGACAAACTGTTACAAAATAGGGGCTCACCTCAGCATAATACTGGTAATATTTTTTTTTCTTATAATTAAAATATAGTGTGATATAAATAAAAAAACCTATTCATTTGTCAGTCATTTCTCTTCGCGCCTCGTCGTTGGTTTTTATACGTTCCCTCCCGCCAAGAAGACTATTTGTTCCTTTTTTTTTGTTATGGCGTCGCGTTTTGAGCTTTTGCCAGTGTCAAGTATTTATACATTTTCAAGTTTCAAAAGTTAAACAAGTGTCCTCGTAGCTAAAGTTATAGTCAAAGTCCAGTCTTAGTCAGGTCCAGTCATGCTTTAGTAAAGTAATGGCGACTGTACTATAAAGCTTCGATGGACTTTTGGAAGCAACACGAAAAGTCATGTTTCACCACATTATATCATTTTCCCACACTCGCGCTTGTGATTCGGCACTTTATGAATCAGTTATCTGACTCCCATAGTACAAGCTTTGCTTAGTTTGGGGTCAGATGGCGCTGTGTGTAATGTCCTGCGATATTTATTTATTTTAATTTTAATTTAATTTTTTTCTTATTAGTGTTACATCTCCCGTCTGTTTCTTATGTTTTCTATCGTATTTTTCTTTTCTTGGTTGCCTGGAAGAGATCGCTGTTAGCGATAAGGCCGCCACTTGTGGCACTAGTTAATAAGGTTTTTTGTTCTCTGTACTCTTTTCTATTTATGATGTACACAATAAAGAGTTATATCTATCTATCTATTTTCATGCATAAACACTCGACAAAACAAATATACACGACTCTTACCGCGTTCCCGCCAAAACTCAATTTGTACCTTTATAAATATATTTTTGACATTTTTTTCAGATGCGAGGCGAGACTCTGGAACAGATATTCGATAGGGAGATAGTCCACTACAACGTGAAAGTATCGTTGTTCGACATTGTCCTTCTAGCCATCATACGGTTCACAGTACTGCTACTGTTCTACGCTGTTCTATACATTAATAATTGGACTGTTATAGCTGTAAGTACTACTCAATATCACGACTTGCTATTACTCACTTTTATTTATTACTAGCGACCCGCCCCGGCTTCGCACGGGTGCAATGCTGATACTAAATATACCTACCCACTACAGAATGTCCTTATAAACAACGTTCACAGCTTTTTTGTCATTAGACAGTACAAACATGTTTTGTTTAGAGGTTACTCTTAAAAGAGCGACGTATAAAAACACTCAACGCGCAAATCTAAGCCCGCAACGTTGAAAGTTTGACCCTGCGATTTATTAAATGGTCATTGCAAAAGATGTCTTTACCGGAAATTGTAGGCGTTTAAATTGGAAGGTACCGCCGCACCGCGATGTCCCTGCATTTTAAATCTGTAATATCTTCGGAAATATTCATTTAAATTACGTGCTGTAAAGAGCCATATTGATCTATATGTATTCGATTGGATAAAAATTAATGCTGTATTGCTTAAAATCACTTCGTAAATAAGCCATTTTTCCCCGTAAAATGTATAGGATAAAAATGGTTATTGTGGGTTATCCTTAAGAGATAGACATATACCATCGCGAACTTTTTTGTTGACCTTTTTAAGGTGTACAATACTGTAGTACATTATTTTGGTTTATCTCGTGGGGTTCAGCCAGCGTTTGCAATGTAAGCGCAAATAAATGTGTTTATTTACGACGTCACATTAGAAACCTCTAAATTTATCAGTGTTTCTCTATAATATTATGCGTGTATTATACATACACACACACCTGTGACAGCCCTGTTGGTTTATTGGTAGCATGTCTGCTGCAAGAGCTGAAGGGCGTGGGTTCGATTCCCACCCAGGATAAACATTTTGTGGTATAAAATAAATGTTTATTTTGTGTCTGGGTGTTCTGTATTTATTATAAGTATGTATTTACAACAAAAAAATAGTATTTAAGTATTCTATCAGTTATCTGACTTCCATAGTGCAAGCTTTGCTTAGTTTGGGGCCAGATGGCGCTGTGTGTAATGTCCTACGATATTTATTTCTTTATTCATGTAAACCTTCCTCTTGAATCACTCTATATATTTAAAAAACTGCTTCAAAATACGTTGCGTAGTTTTAAAGTTTTATACTACATAGGGACGGACAGATAACGACAGCGATATTGTTTTATACTGTGTAGAGATGTACATCACGGATAATGTAGCAATCTAATAATGAAAGAATTATTAAGATCGGCCCATTAGTTTCGGAGCCTATTCAATACCAACAAACAAATCTATGACAACGTTAAAAAAAAGAACTTATTTAAGTCATGAACAAAATAGAAATCAAAACAGAGAAAAATTAAATAACTAGGGGGAAAAAAATCATAATAATACAGAACACCCAGACACAGAACAAACATTTGTTTATTCACAAAATGTTTGCCCTGAGTGGGAATCGAACCCACGCCCTACAGCTCTCAAGGCAGATATACTACCAATGAGCCAACGGGGCTGTCTAGACAATAGTATAGATAGATGACAGCCCCGTTGGCTCATTGGTAGTATATCTGCCTTGAGAGCTGTAGGGCGTGGGTTCGATTCCCACTCAGGGCAAACATTTTGTGAATAAACAAATTTAATGTTTGTTCTGTGTCTGGGTGTTCTGTATGTATTATAAGTATGTATTTACAAAAAAAAAAGTATTTATGTATTCTATCAGTTATTTGACTTCCATCACACAAGCTCTGCTTAGTTTGGGGCCAGATAGCGCTGTGTGTATAGTCCTACGATATTTATTTATTGTTTATTTATTTATGTATTTCAGCTTGTGAACTAGAGATTTAACGCCGGACTAAGATGAATTTCCGCCAAGTGCGCATGTCTTAACATCTGTTTGTGTCCTTGTTTCAGCTGTCAACATCTGTTACCTGCGCGCTGTTAATAGCAAAAGTTTTTGTATATGATGTAAGTATTCAATTCAATCCCAAAAGGTTCGTTCTGAAAACCAGCGCTGCTGAGAAATCAGCAGCACTAATGCTGAGAACTAACCTTTTTTGTCGCACTGGACACTGCAGCGACAACTTTCTACATAAACATTATTATTGTTATTTTCTAATCTTTTATTTGTAGTGTTTTTTTTGTTGTTGTAGTGGTGTGTGTGTCAAAATAAATGTTTTCTTTCTTTCTTTCAATTGTTAAATTTGTCGAATACTAGCTGCGCCCCGCGGTGTTACCCGTTGCATGTTTTCGGGATAAAAAGTAGCCTATGTGTTAATCCAGGGTGTCAGCTACCTCCATGCCAAATTTCATCCAAATCCGTTCAGTAGTTTTTGCGTGAAAGAGTAACAAATATACATACAACCATACATCCTTACAAGCTTTCGCGTTTATCCCACTGATATTATAAATGTGAAAGTTTGGATGGATGGATGTTTGTTGCTCTTTTACGCAAAAACTACTGAACGGATTTGGATGCAATTTGGTATGGAGGTAGCTGACACCCTGGATTTTTTGTCCCGAAAACACGTTGCGGGTAACGCCGCGGGGCGCAGCTTGTATATATACATATAGTAGGATAGGATTGGCGATGTTTTCCTTCACCAGCAGCTCTAGCTCATTGTTGGGGTTTGAACCCAGACCCCAACAATGAGCTTGTCGTGATTGAAGTTTGCTTACGTGTTCTGTGCTATCTCCGAGGCAGTGGCCGAACGCCGCGCAGCCCGTGTACCAAGTGTTCCTGATACTAACGTCGTTCGTGCTCGCGTGGAGCGAGGCCTGGTTCCTGGACTTCCGCGTCCTGCCCCAGGAGCTGCAGGCGAAGCAGATCCTCGACTCCATCGGTCAGTACCTATACGTAAAAGTTCCTTATTCACGGTTTCCTTCCTGACCCTGAAGAAGACCCTGTTCCTGTATTTTGTAGCGATGATAGCTCAGTGGTTAGCGCGGTAGGTTCGCATGCCGAAGGGCGTGGGTTCAAACCCCAACAATGAGCTTGAGCTGCCGGTGAAGGAAAACATCGTGAGGAAACCATAGCATGGTGGTAGGGTACTTTCTAGTACTCGGCTGGCTAGCTACCACCCTCAAGTTGAAAATCTGCCGCCAAGCATCTAACGGTGTGTTCCGGCAGCCTCACTTGAGAGCCAGTTCCATTCCAGGCTAGGTGTGCTTTACCATCTTCGACCACACCTTCACTTAACATCAGGTGAGCTGTGGTCAAACAACTAGCCTGTCAAACATAAAAAAAAAAAAAAAGTAACATTTACTTTAATGGTATATTGATAAGGTCGTATTTTCCTTACAGTGCAACACAGCACGGCGTCCAACGAGCGCACTCCGCTCCTCCACCCTCAAGCGACGCACTCGACGTACGCGGAGTCGACAGTGAAATGGTTCTCGCCGGTCGAGACGCCAGAATCGAGCCCCCGACCGCCGAAGACACTAATACTTACCCAAGAACAGGTATGTCGCGCTAATACCTACTTACTAACTTTTTTTTTGTATGGTTGACAGGCTAGGTGTTTGACCACAGCTCACCTGATCTTAATTGACGGTGTGGTCGAAGGCAGATTTTCTACTTGAGGGTGGTAGCTAGCCTGCCGAGTACTAGAAAGTACCCTACCACCATGCTATGGTTTCCTCACGATGTTTTCCTTCACCGGCAACTCAAGCTCATTGTTGGGGTTTGGACCCATGTCCTTCGGCATGCGAACCGACCGCGCTAACCACTGAGCTATCATCGCTACAAAACTACTACTTTGCACTTATAGTAAAAAAAATATCGTAGGACTATACACAGCGCCATCTGACCCCAAACTAAGCAGAGCTTGTGTGATGGAAGTCAGATAACTGATAGAATACACAAATACTTTTTTTTGTAAATACATACTTATAATACATACAGAACACCCAGACACAGAACAAACATTTGTTTATTCACAAAATGTTTGCCCTGAGTGGGAATCGAACCCACGCCCTACAGCTCTCAAGGCAGATATACTACCAATGAGCCAACGGGGCTGTCAAGTCAGTAAAATAAATATTATTTTTTTATAATAACGCCTATCCATGACCATTGCAGCGATACACAGAACTTTGAGTAACAAAACAAAAGTCGAGGGTATCACTGCTTTGGCGCTCATTACTTTGAGACTTTCGATGGTTAGTCTCAACAGCCCAGTAATTTCGCTAGCTGCAGTACCCTTCAAACCGGAACACAGTAATGTTTACACACTACTGCTTAGCGGCAGAACAAGTGGTACTGCGGTGGTGCCTACCTAGACGACCTCCTGCTAAGGAGATCTACCACCAAGTGGCATAAATATCGCAGGACATTAAACACAGCGCCATTATCTAATTAAATAAATACACATATCCTTGCCTGCTAGGGCGTACAAATTATCAATTTACAAAATTTTTAAATATCAAAATGTGTATAATCAAATAAATGAAATGTCAGAATGTAAAAAAAACCAGAGCAGTTTTTTGCATTTTTTTTTATAGTTGATAGGCTAGGTGTTTGACCGCAGCTCACCTGATGTTAAGTGACAATGTGGTCGAAGATGGTAAAGCACACCTAGCCTGGAATGGAACTGGCTCTCAAGTGAGGCTGCCGGAACACACGGTTAGATGCTTGGCGACAAATTTTTCGACTTGACTTGACTTGCTAGCCAGCCGAGTACTAAAGTATCCTACCACCATGCTATGGTTTCCTCACGATGTTTTTTTTTTCTTTGGTTTTGGTTTCGCGTTTTAGCATTTGCCAGTGTCAAGTATTTATATATTTTCAACTTTCAAAAGTTAAATAAGTGACCTCGTAGCTAAAGTTATAGTCAAAGTCTAGTCTTGGTCAAGTACAGTCCGTGTCAGTCAAGTCCGGTCATGCTTTAGTAAAGTAGTGGTGACTTTTATATAAAGCTTCGATGGAATTTTGGAAGCAACACGAAAAGTCATGTTTCACCACATTATATCATTTTCGCACACTCGCGCTTGTAATTCGGCACTTTATGAATAAACCACCACCATTTTTATGCA
Source organism: Biston betularia (assembly GCA_905404145.2). NCBI lineage: Eukaryota > Metazoa > Arthropoda > Insecta > Lepidoptera > Geometridae > Biston > Biston betularia. The sequence goes on along the minus strand of FR989889.1, from coordinate 3,294,660 downwards.
TACACACTCGACAAAACACTAGTTTTGGGAAAAAATACAACGGGGCGACACGACTCTTTCCGCATTCCCGCCAAAACCCTTTCCTCACGATGTTTTCCTTCACCGGCAGCTCAAGATCATTGTTGGGGTTGCACAGAAACAAACATAGAATTAAAGAACAGCAATAAAAAAACCAATAATAAAGAAACAAAATGGCAACAATAATAATAAAAGTCAGAAAATGATATCAATTTTATAAATAATATCATCGTTATTCTCTTATTTTTTTAAATGTTTTACATTAAATATTAACAAAACATAATAATATAAAAAAACTTAAAAGCTAGGTTGCCGCCGGCAGTAGGGCAGGGCTCAAGCTGCCGGTGGTTAGGGCTGCAGAGTGAGGAACCTCCTCACAATGCACGCCGTGTCCACCAGGATCACTGCCTTTTGAAACTGACCCTTGACCCAACCGTCTAGCGAGAGTCACTTGAGATGTTGGTCGAGACTCTTCGCTATAGGCGGTTATCTCCTGAGCCAAGTCAAGGTACTTGCTAAGCTTGTCCTTCTCGGCCTTCACGAGATTCTCGTCATGTGGGATGGTGATGTCGACGAGCACTGCCCGGCGTTGGGCTCGGTCGACCGCCACGATATCAGGCTTATTGGCGACAATAGATCGGTCCCAATAGAGCAATATTATTATTATTATTTTAGCCCACTTTGTCCCACTGCTGGGCAAAGGCCTCTCTCCCTCCCTTCCACGCCTCGCTGTTTGTTGCTATTGAGATCAAATCCTTGTTGTGGGCATGGCATTCGGCTGACGTGTCCCGCCCAGTCCCAATTATAAATATTAATTACATTTGTTTAATTACTATTTTATTTCCCTACGTACTAAGTTTGAATTTGCTTATGCAAACATGCAAATACATATAATCATTGCATGGCATGGTGGTAGGGTACTTTCTAGTACTCGGCTGGCTAGCTACCACCCTCAAGTTGAAAATCTGTCGCTATGCATTTAACGGTGTGTTCCGGCAGCCTCACTTGATACCCAGTTTCATTCCAGGCTAGGTGTGCTTTACCATCTTCGACCACACCGTCACTTAACATCAGGTGAGCTGTGGTCAAACACCTAGCCAGTCAACTATTTAAAAAAAACCAATGTCTATTTATAGCCCTGTATTATAATTGCTTATGCGACGTATTCTATCGATACTTGAGCTGTACAAATGAAGCTAAACAATTGAGAATCAATTGAAGGGGCCAGAGGTCATCTAGTTCAATTGAAGTCAATCCTACGCCAATTGTACTAATCAAAATCTAATGGATTAACTATAGTTCACATGCTAGTGCTGCGGTGCTCGATAAAACCTTAGGTTTTTGATGTCTCATGACGTCACCTCGTCGGGCAACTTTCATAGACTAAAGAAGCAATGGCAAACCAATACAAAATTTGTCAATGTCAAGTCAACGGCGGTCATAATAATATTTTCAATACACATACGAGTTGTTTTTCGCTTTATTGATACAAATATCTGGATTATTTTACTTTAAACGTTATTTGGACTCTGATATCGCTTTTATGACATAAGATTTGTTTACTCCATGTCATGAATTGTAAAAACCGGAGACGTGACAGAATGGCTTTACAGCTTTAGCCTGCCCGATGGGGCAAATGAAAAAAAAACTTGTCAGTTCTGTTGCCAAAGTTAATGAAATGTGTCAAATGTTTTGTATACTTTTTTGTTTTATATGGCATAGGCATATTCTACATATTCAGCCGACCTCATGACGTCATAACTATAAAAAGTTTGAAAACGTATTAGAATTTATTAAACTACCGCATAGAAAGCCAAAATATTCAAATTAGTTTCATAAAATAAACTTTACTATCAGTAAAAAATATAAAATAAATACAACAAAAATACTTTACATACCGAATTGCAGCGATACACAGAACTTTGAGTAAAAAAGAAACTGGAATGTATCAAAGTAATGAGATACAAAGCAGCGATGCCCTATATCTACTATGATGGTTTACTAAATTTAAATATATTATTTAACCAACTAGCGACCCCGGTTACGCACGGGTGCAATGTAGACACTAAGTGGTGCATATGCATGTATCACTACATAGTATAAAACAAAGTCGCTATTTTTGTCCGTCTGTTTGTCTGTATGCTTAAATCTTTAAAATTACGCAACGGATTTTGATGCGGTTTTTTGTAATAGGTAGAGTGATTCAAGAGGAAGGTTTTTATGTATAATAACATCTATTAAATAATGGAGAAATACTGTTATTTTCAGGGTTTCTAATGGGGTGTCGTAAATTCTTACATTTCTTGCCGCTTACATTGCGTACGCAGGCTTAACCTTACAGGATTTATAAAAATAATGTACTAAGTATTGTACACCTTGAAAAGGTCTACAGAAAAGTCCGCGATGGTATATGTCTATCTCTTATCGATATCCCACAAAACCATTTTTTGTCATTTACTTTTTACGGCAAATAATAGCTAATTTTCGAAGCGATTTTAAGCACTACAGCATTATTCCTTATTTAATTAAATACCATAAATAGATTGTTGATTTAACATAGATTTATATGGCCATAATTACAGCACATAATTTCTTTGAATATTTTCGAAGATATTACAGATTTAAAAATACATTGCGTAGCGTTTGCGGCGGTACCTATCGGCCGGCAGCCGCCGACCGCAGCGCGACGCGATATGAAAAGAAGGCATACATATACATATAGGTATATGAGGCAGATAAAGACTATGTAAATATTGACTATCAAAAAGTGATGTGGTGCATCCTATTTTGATAAATAAACATATTGATTTTTTTTCGAATTTTGCACCCGTGCGAAGCCGGGGCGGGTCGCTAGTTATACATATAAACCTTCCTCTTGAATCGCTCTGTCTATTGATGGAAACCGCATTAAAATCCGTTGCGTAGTTTAAAAGATCTAAGCGTACAGACGGCGGGAAGCGACTTCGTTTTATACTATGTAGAGATAATAAATTAAGTCCAAAATTAAAAGTAATAGTTACCGATCGATTACATATGCAACAAAGTAATTATTTTAATAATAATAAATTGTCTATAAATCTTTTTAAATCGCGCACAAAATACTTTGTCATTATTATTATTAAAGACATAATAATTCCTACGAAAACAAACCACCGACCAGTGACTGGATATCGAAATACTATCAGAACATGGTAAACGTAAATAAAGAAAGAAAGAAACGTAACTGAAAGCGTTCATTAATTTATTGTAAAGTATTAACTAGTAACCCGCCCCGGCGTCGCACGGGTGCAATGTAGGCACTAATGTGGTGCATATTGCATGTATTATACATATAAACCTTCCTCTTGAATCGCTCCGTCTATTGATGGAAACCGCATTAAAATCCGTTGCATAGTGATCTAAGAGTATAGACGGCGGGAAGAGACTAGTAGTTTCCTTTACATGCATAATAACTATAAATAAGTTTTAAATATTGGCACAATGCACGAATGTGGCATGGCCGAAGAAAAAAAAAGTTAATTGAAACCATATTTATTCGGAATTCGAATTATGCGGACCATTTTAAAAACAGAACGCTTTAATCAATCTGCCGGTTCAGCAGGTTCTCTATGAACTCACATTTCCTTGTCCTGGTACAGTTAGTTTCTCGCCTCAAGTGCACTGAGCACTAGAAGTCAATTCAAAAACCTTCAAATTTCATCAAATCCGTTTTTAGCCGTTAAGCTTTCGCATTTATAATACTTATTGGATTGTTCTCCTGAAGAGTCGCTAAGTACGGTGATCATAACGCTATCGCGTTTTAACGCCGTACAACGCCATCTAGTTTAAAAGACGCAAACTAAAATTTGCTTTACTGTCTATTAGTCGCAGTGGCTAAAGAACTCAAACATTGGTCTGTTTGTATTTTTTTTATAGTATAAAAAATGCGCTATAAATGTATTACATTTTATTTTCATTTTTTTTTAGAATATAAAAAAATGCCGCGCTATAAATGTCAATGAAGCATTATAGTCCGGGTGGCAGCGTTGCAAATACAAAAGTCATAGTAAGCCGGCTGATATTGATACTGATAGTAGATCTCATAATATGAGCCATATTATGGCTAATAAGTAAACCGAACGTCAGCTGCCCAAGTAGCGGTGGGTTTGGGAGGTCGTGGAAGTTGGAAAAAAAGTTTAAAAATAAAGTAATAGTACGCCGGTTGAAACCTATTTTCATAAATAGTTGACATCATACTGAGTTGAAAAATAGTCGTCAGCTGCATGGAGGAGGGTGGATTATGCGTCAGCCGATCGCATGAACTTGTAAAAAATCGCGTAAAAAAAAGTCATAGTACGCCGGATGACTTAAACTAGCTGATTGTTTATATAATTTAAAGTACGAAAACAGCAATCAGCTGCGTGGGTAACGGTGGAAAGACCGTCAGCCGATGCAGTAAAGGTTGAAAATATAGGAGCATTGCTACTATGCGGTTTCCTTTTAAACACGAATTTCGAGGTAAGTATATTCTGGCCTTGCTTGACCCCATAACACGACCTTCGGGCTACCTAAGCCTCTTTCCTTACCCACCCACACTGATTTTACCGTAAAATTATGCTCCGTTTGTCCATAAATGGCAAAAATTGATTTGTACCACCTTAAGTATATTGCTTTTTTTCATGTTTCATATTTTTGTATATGTATAATAAAGTTATATTCTATTCTATTCTACACTAAATAAAACAGAAATGTGTAAGCAGTTATAATATATACTTTTTTTTATGTGAAAAATAATGAGACGAACGAGACGCTCTCCTGATGGTAAGAGATAACGTCCATGACCCTTGCAGCGATACACAGAACTTTGAGTAACAAAACAAAGTCCGGGCATCACTGCTTTGCATAACTAGTGGAGAGATGTGTATTTTCGTGTTGGCATAGACTTTTGGCTTGGTACATCATCGTGTGTTACCCTGAAAACAGTTACTATGTACAGTTAATATCTCCTTATTAATATTTAGGTAGTAATTAGGAGTTAATAATTGCGTTAATCCTCTGTCACGTTTTATCGTCATTAAGATTAATACAGTATTAAAACGGTTTTTGATAATACTATCTACTTCATCGTCCGGCCTACTGTTAGGACTTAAGAATACGCAGTGATATCTTCTGTCTGCAGTGAAAGCTACGATCAACAATTTGGAACAATAATAAGTAGCTCAAGGTCAACGTTTGCAATTGAAAAAAAAAAATTTTTTTTATTGTTGACAGGCTAGGTGTTTTGACCACAGCTCACCTGATGTTAAGTGGAGGTGTGGTCGAAGATGGTAAAGCACACCTAGCCTGGAATAGAACTGGCTCTTAAGTGAGACTGCCGGAACACACCGTTAATTAACTAATTTTATTTCTTCTGTATTGGTTTTTTTCAATGTGTGCAATAAAGAGTTAATCAATCAATCAATCAATCAATCAACCGTTAGATGCTTGGCGGCAGATTTTCTACTTGAGGGTGGTAGCTAGCCTGCCGAATACTAGAAAGTACTCTACCACCATGCTATGGTTTCCTCACGATGTTTTCCTTCACCGGCAGCTCAAGCTCTCAAGCTTTTTGGGGTTTGAACCCACGCCCTTCGGCATGCGAACCGACCGCGCTAACCACTGAGCTACCTTCGCTTTGCACTGATAAGAAGCCACGCCGCTTCATGGTCGATCAAAATCTCGAACTAAACGGTTCGAGTCTACCTTCATTGTACGAACCACTAAACAATGGAATTTGCTGCCCGAGTGGGTGTTCCCAGATGCAATCTAGGTGCCCTCAAGTCGCGAATGAATCGGTTTCTTCTAGGCGAGCGTGCTCCACCGTAGGCCGCGTCTTCGCTTAACATCAAGCATCATAAAAAAAATAATTTAAAAAGTAGAATACGCTACAGGCTACAAAGAGATCTACCACCTAACAGTTGATGTTGATTGTGAATGAAAAATATAACGCTAGAACCGAAGATATTTTTAAACTCTAATGTGTTTATACAATATAGACATGTTTATGAAGTTGAAACGTATTTACAGGTTGTTTTGTATATACAAATGGATTTCTATTTAAAGTAACAGTTTTTTATTTATTTATCTAAAAGTAATGAGACGTACGAAACGCTCTCCTGATGGTAAGAGATAAGAGGCCGTTGCAGCGATACACAGAACTTTGAATAGCAAAAAAGTCTAAGGCATCGCTGCTTTGTCGCTCATTTCTTTGAGACATTAGATGATTAGTCTCAACAGTTCTGTAATTGCGCTAGCTGCAGTACCCTTCAAACCGGAACACAGTAATGTTTACACACTATCTTGTATTTTGTTTGACCGACAAGGGCTCACCGGAAGAGCAGCGCTGGTCATACCAATTAGTATGACCAGTATTATGCTGAAGTGAGCCCCTATTTTGTAACTGTTTGTCTCTTTGTTGTGTTCTATGTTACAAAAAAAAATATTTTCTTTCTTTCGTTCTTTCACTACTGCTTGGCGGCAGAATATCTGGTACTGCGGTGTTACCTACCTAGACGACCGCCTGCTAAGGAGATCTACCACCAAGTGAAGTAGTAGTTTTTTTAATGGTCGACAGGCTAGGTGTTTGACCACAGCTCACCTGATGTTAAGTGACGGTGTGGTCGGAAGTGGTAAAGCACACCTAGCCTGGAGTTCGTAAATGCTCTATTTGTTCGTAATTAAGTTGGGTTAGCCATGTTAAAACTCATTTTTAGGGTCACGTACTCAAAGGGTAAAACGGAACCCTATTACTAAGACTCTGCTGGCTGTATGTCTGTCTGTCTGTCTGTCTTGTCACCAGGCTGTATCTCATGAGCCGTGATAGTTAGACCGTTGAAATTTTCACAGATGATGTATCTCTGTTGCCGCCGCTATAACAACAATAAATAAATAAATAATAAATAAATATCGTAGGACATTACACACAGCGCCATCTGACCCCAAACTAAGCAAAGCTTGTACTATGGGAGTCAGATAACTAATAGAATACTTAAATATTTTTTTTTTGTGAATACATACTTATAATACATAGAGTACACCCAGACACAGAACAAACATTTGGTTTTTTTTTTATATCACAAAATGCTTGTCCTGGGTGGGAATCGAACCCACGCCCCACAGCTCTTGAAGCAGACATGCTACCAATGAGCCAACAGGGCTGTCAACCAAATACTAAAAACCAGAATAAAATAAATATTTAAATATTTTAGGTATATATCCCATACAAAAAACGTCTTTTTTTGCCGTTTTTCTATAAATAAACAAACAAATAAAATATTGGAGGACATTTAACACAGCGCCATCTAGCCCCAAACTAAGCAAAGCTTGTACTATGGGATCCAGATAGCTGACAGAATACTTAAATACTGTTTTTTTTTGTAAATACATACTTATAATACATACAGTACACCCAGACACAGAACAAACATCGATGTAAGTCACACAAATGTTAGTCCTGAGTGGGAATCGAATCCACGCCCTTCAGCTCTCGATGCAGACTTACTAAGAATGAACCAACAGGGCTGTCAAAAGATTCTAGATAATGGTACGAAACCCTTCGTCATCGTACGGAACACGCGGCCGACTCGCGCTAGGCCGGTTCTTTTTTACCCATTTTTATATAAGAAAAAAACTTAACGGATTTAATAAACAAAATTATGTTTTTGCTGAACCTTTGTAATGGTATAGCAACTTTATCAATTGCGTTTTTTATAGGATATATGTATGTATACCTATATTCCGTGTTTTTCTATATAAATGTTTATTTAAAATAATTGATATTTTTCTTGACTCTTATCAGCGGTTTAATAAAAGCTTGAAAGAGCGTTATGTTATTGTTATAAAAGTTAATTAGTAATATGTTTACAATGTATGAACGTCCTCTTTAACCTTTGACCTAACATAAAACGCTTATTTATCATGTCATTTAAAGACATTAAGATACAGGGTTGTAAGCTTTGGGTATAACAGGCCGAAAGGGGTTCATTTAAAATAATTAATTTATAGTTCAGCACACTGGTTTGTCAATTGTCTTGTTATTTGTTATTGTTACTCTTGATGTGTATTATTGTGTGAATCCGTCTATTTACATATTTCTGCTTTTCTACTTGTGGAAACTTTTAATTGGCCTTCTTTTCTTATTCATTGTAGGTAATTGTCTATGTACCTAGCTGTAAGTTTTCCTTTGATTATAAAAATAAAATAAATAAATAAATAAAATAAAAGCAGCAACGAAAGTCTCAAAGTAAAGAGCGCCAAAGCATCGATGCCCTGAACTTCGTGTTACAACTCAAATTCAAAGCCCGTAAAATGTAAAGGATAAAAAAATGGGTATTGTGGGGTATCCTTAAGAGATAGACATATACCATCACGGACTTTTTTGTTGACCTTTTTAAGGTGTACAATACTGTAGTACATTATTTTGATTTATCTCGTGGGGTTCAGCCAGCGTTTGCAATGTAAGCTCAAATAAATGTATTTATTTACGACATCACATTAGAAACCTCTAAATTTATCAGTGTTTCTCTACAATATTATGCGTGTATTATACATATAAACCTTCCTCTTGAATCACTCGATCTATTAAAAAAAACTGCTTCAAAATCCGTTGCGTAGTTTTAAAGATTTAAGCATACATATGGACGGCGACTTTGTTTTATACTATGTAGTGATGACTAATTCACTTATAACACAATGATAAACATAGGATAGGCACAGCCAATACATCTGTATACTTGAGTGGAAAATATCACTGTCGTGACACACGAACTGTATCGGCAGCTGTCTGTAGAAAACATTGTGTTTCTACATTTTCCCGTGTCTTTAATTATGTTGGTCGTTGGTTTGTGCCTCACGTATCGAGTTCATTATACGAGTACACAATAGGCATGTGACATGTGAAGAGCTGTAGTATTGATATTGTTCTTAGTTCACTCACTCTTAGTTCATACTTGGTGGTAGATCTCCTTAGCAGGAGGTCGTCTAGGTAGGTACCACCGCAGTACCAGTTATTCTGCCGCTAAGCAGCTGTGTTCCAGCAGTAATTTCGCAGCTAGCGAAATTACTGGACTGTTGAGACTAACCATCGAAAGTCTCAAAGTAATGAGCGCCAAAGCAGTGATGCCCTAGATTTTGTTTTGTTGCTCAAAGTTCTGTGTATCGCTGCAATGGTCATGGACAGGCGGTGTATCTTACCATCAGGAGAGCGCCTCGTTCGTCTCAGCACTTTTTACATTAAAAAAAAATACAATTCAGTTGAACAATCAAATGCCAAGTGGTAGATTTTCGAGGCAAGAGATCATCTAGATAGGTATCACCACAGTTTTGTGCCGCCTAGCTGTCAAACATTGTCAAACACTGAGTTTCAGTTTGAAGGGTTACTGTAGCTAGTGAAATTACAGTGCTATTGAGACTATCCGTCGAATGTCTAAAAATACGATAAAAACATATAAATGTCGAAGGACATTACACACAGCGCCATCTGATCCCAAACTAAGCAAAGCTTGTGCTATGGAAGCCAGATAACTGGAAGAATACTTCAATACTTGTTTTGTCAATACATACTTATAATACTTGCAGAACACTCAGACACAGAACAAACATTTTTTTATATCAGAAAAATGTTTGACCTGGGTTGGCATCGAACCCACGCCCTACAGCTCTTAAAAAAGATATACTACCAGTGAGCCAAAAGGGCTGTCGATAAAATCTAGACTGATATGTTATTCATGGTTCTGGGTATGCACACAAATCTGTCTTCAAATTAGAGAATTAAAATTGGTTCCTTATAGGTAAGCGTGTTGCTTCCTAGACCATTATACTTAGTTGCTTAACATCAATCAATTTCCATCACTCACGCATGTAATTTGGCACTTAATGAGAAAAGCACAATGTTATACATTTTTTTAAATTATTTGAGATTATTGAATTACTAATAAGTAATTATAATATTTTGTTTTTATTTTGATATTTTTAAATATGAATGGATGAATGACCTGTAACTATGGTGTTATTAATAAAAGATTTGTATTTGTAAAAAAAAATATTTTTTAAGACATTAATATGCGGCGACACGACGTTTGCTTGCGACCCACCAAAACTCTAAAACGGCTAATTATTGAACATGAATAAAAAATTAAAATAAAAAAAATTGTTTCTTTCAAAACTAAATTACGAGGTCGCATTGCTTCGAGCGCATTGACTTGTTTACAAGTCAGTTAAAAATACGACTCGTTTACAGAACTAGTTCATTTATATCACTCACTCAGACACTGCCCACGCCTAGTAGATTACGAAAACCTTGAACTGCATTACAATCTCACTTCACGTCAGTTCTTATCGTAACATCGTACGGTGTGGACGCGTTCATTTGAGAATAAAACACGTGAATTGTCGATAATTTGTTAAATTTGAATTGAAGTTAAGTGATATTTGTAGGTAGACGGTTAAGATGTTGATTAACAAGAATGAGATACTTAGTATATCCTCCCGTTAGGTTGTGCGATTTAATTGTTGAATAGTGTTTAGGAATAAACAATTTTTCGACTTTTCGATTTTAATTGGTTTAGTTAATTAACATGAAGGTTAAACTGCATGATTTTTGCCTAATTAGTGTTCGTCTTCGCTACAAAAACTGAAACTTAAGTTTCGATTTATCATTAATTTGTGTGTAAGGATATTTATTTTAAACCGACTTCAAAAAAAGGAGGTCACAAATTTTTTTTGTCGAGAAAAATTTATAGTAATTTTTTTTTTAAATAGTTCCCACAGGATTAACATCATATTTTTTGTTGCATTTTCTATACAAATCTTTTATTAATAACAAAGTTCCAGGTCATTTTCATATTTAAAAATATCAAAGTCATAACATAGGTATGACAAAACAATGAAAATAACAATGAAATACTATGTCACATACAAAATAATTATGTCAATATAATTAAATGTCAGTAAAAACAAAAAAAAATATTAATTTTGCTATAAAAAGTTAGGTTAGGTTAAGTTAGCCTTAACCTACAACTTCTTTTTTTATTTTTAAAAATTACAATCATTAGAAAACTAGAGTAGAGAAATGTTGGATCAGAGCGGTATTGCAACTCAGGCCATGTGTGCAATGTTGGTTTAGCGTGTAAATAATTATCATTATGGGTTTAAATAATTATCATTACTTCTAGAGCAATAAATCAAATTTTCGTTGAAGAAATGTTAATTGTTCCGAAGTCAGTTCCCCGGTGACTTGATGCTTACAAATACATGGCAAAGGGCGAAGGGTCGTTACCCTATCTGGTTATTGTTGTCGAGGCAGGTAAATGCGTATAAATATATCGCAGGTAAAACGAGTTGGATTGGAGTTAGAATAAAATAAGTGTTTTTTTTAATAATTATACGTTCTACAGACACCGGGGTCCGTGACCTTTGTCAACTTCAAAAAACTTCTTTTTTTTCTACAATTATACAATACGAAAAGAGGACAGTTACGTTAGTCAAATTACATAATTTAATCTTAATCTAAGGTTAAGGTGGTTCGATTTCCGTACACATGTTTTTTTTTCCATTTATGGACGAATGGAGCATAATTTTACAGTGAAATCACAGCAAATGGCATTTACTTTGGTCTTTACTTGCGGTAAATCACAATTGCTTGAATAAAACAGTAGATTATTAGCACAAAATCAAATTTTTAAATAATTTTTGAATAAAACAGTAAATTATGCTAACAATCTACTGTTTTATTCAATTAATTGTGATTTGCCGCAAATGAAGACCAAAATAAATGCCAGTAGCTGTGATTTCACTGTAAAACTATACTCCATTTGTCCATGAATGGAAAAAAATTGTATGGAAATCGAACCACCTCAAAGTAGGTACTAGATTGTGTGTATACCGCGAGCAGACCAGCGACCCGCAAGCCTCACCCGATCGAATGAAACAAGTGTTATTAGAGGCGTATTTTTCAACTGACAGATAGGTTTGGCTGATGTCATAAAAGAACGTCGTAAAATTACAATTTTCTGTCTAATTAAAGGCTTGTTTAAAATAAAAAAAATTATAAACAGTAGTCATTATATTTATAAATATAGACTACAGTGACCTACTGTCTACTACTAGACCCATCTTTTTCTTATTCAAAGTGGGGGCGATGAGTCCTGCACTGACGTCCTTCTTGGGGTGTATTGTGCATTTCCCCCTGCCAGCGTCTACCCGAGCCAACCCAGCTCCTTGAAGTGCCGGAGCGAGGCTCTGGGCCGCTGGCATAGTAGCTCCAGTGAGATGGGTGGAATATTTAAAGGCATTGATGACGAGAAGCATTCAAGGTGTTACTACTAGGCCCTATAGATACATGTATTAGCAATAGTATATAAACAATTCAATCACACAGATTTGATGTGAATTAAACTTTTTGCACAAAATGTGTTATGTATTAAATTTTAAATGGACTCAAACTATATTTTAATAAATAATTACATACACAACTCTATAGAAGTTTACTTAAGTCGTACTAAAATTCGTTAAAACTGGTTTTACTTATGCATAATACATAAATATAATCTATAATTATTAAAGAAATCTGAATTTTCTAAATCAACCAAACCAATCAATCAACTAGTCTGTCAACCAAAAAAAATTTTTCAAAAAATCAGCCTTTTTTTATAAAGATAGAGGTGCGTGCCGTGGGATTCGAACCTAAGACCTCCAGATTGCTAAATTCCCATTTAGGCCGTCGAAACTTACTTATTTATTATTTATGTATGATTAAATAAATAACTGGCATTAATAACATCTTCAGAATTCTATTTCAAATACCAAAAATTTCAAGTTAAAAGTGTTAATAAACTTTTACAAGTTATTTTACTAAGAAGTGTTAAAAGAAAGCAAAAGTATTAAAAAAATGGCTTCTTCTACCCAAGCACTGCCACCTGTTGACCAAAAAGAGGAAACATTTAACGAAGCCGCGTTACAGCAGCAAATATCTGAAATAGAGCAGGCGAAGACAGAAGACGAATATGAGTCAAGATTGGATCGAATCGGAACGACTGTAGCGAAATGGATGAAATATATCTTCAACAGAGATTATGGGAAAGAGGAATTCAAAGCAGAGTGGTTAACGGTGAGTATATCTAGTACATTCTATCAGTTACCTGATTCCCATAGTACAAGCTTTGCTTAGTTTGGGGTCAGATGGCGCTGTGTGTAATGTCCTGCGATATTTATTTTTTGATTTATTTATTTTCAAAGATACATAAATTTACCTATCTTTACTTTTATGTTAAACTAGCTGCGCCCCGCGGTGATACCCGCTACATGTTTTCGGGATAAATATTAAAAATTTACAATTAAAAAAACCGACTCCATGGCCCTTAGGCCAATTAAACGCACTGCTCCAATGAAACGGCGAGGTTTCGGAGCATACGAAAATATCATCGATGTATAATTTTTTTATTTTTGTGGATTTTTCAAAAACCGCTCGATCAATTTCGATAAAATTTATATGGCCACCTCTGAAGTATGATCTACCAAGCAAAAAAAAATATCATCAATTAAAGGAATAATTCCTCCAGCGCTTCCAAAATAAAGCACTAGAAACTGTGAGCAATGCCCCATGGTTTATACGAAACACGGAAGTGCATGAATACATGCAGATCCATACAATCAGAGAGGAAATAGAAAGGGCTTCTGAGGCCTATAAACAAAGGCTTAGACTGCATATAAACCATTTAGCTGCATCACTACTGGACACCAGTGACCACCTCTTCCCGCTAAGAAGACCGCGACTAGCCACAATCTAGAGTAACATAATATGAGATGACACATCACAGGATGTGCATATCCCAAAACCAACTAAGAAATTAAACTCAAAACATCTGATTATGGCTTCCAGGCTGATTGCAGATAGACAGAAAGAAAAATAAAATAAAAAAATTAAAGGAATGATCGCGTAACATACCTACATACAAAAAAACATACAGTCAAACATATAATTTTACAGTGAAATCACAGCTACTGGCATTTATTTTGGTCGTTATTTGCGGTAAATCACAATTCGGTATGTAAAGAAAAAAAATACTTTGCTGATTCCAAAACCATTTCGAAATATTACATTCCTGTACATGATTTTTCCGTTTAAAACTCTTTAAACTATGAGACGGGGTTTATTTTAATAAAATACATAAAATAAACTTGACTTTCAATTAACCTCTAATGACGTCATGTCCTTGGCTGTATAAGGATTCTTTCAGTGCCTAAAAAAGTACATATTTTACATATTCAGCCAATGTTATGACGTCACAACTATAAAAAGTTTGAAAATGTATTAGAATTAAACTACCGCATAGAAAGCCAAAATATTCAAATTAGTTTCATAAAATAAAGTTTACTATCAGTAAAAAATATAAAATAAATACAAAAAAAAAACTTTACATACCGAATTGCTTGAATAAAACAGTAGATTACTAGCATGAAATCAAATTTATGAATTTATTCAAGCAATTGTGATTTACCGCAAATAATGAGCAAAATAAATGCCAGTAGCTGTGATTTCACTGTAAAATTATGCTCCATTTGTCCATAAATGGAAAAAAAATATTTGTATGGAAATCATACCTCAAACTATTTATTAGGTACAAACGAACATTGGTCAGTTTGTTTGCATAAACTAATTTAACATACACACTTCTATCGTAAATTAATAAAATTAGTCATTAGGTAACAAAACAAATAAGAAATAAACATATTTGAAATAACTGTATGGCATGCTGATAAATTTGCCAACGAACTCTGAACTCGAGTGATATTTTTTTTTTTTATGGTTGGCAGGCTAGGTGTTTGACCACAGCTCACCTGATGTTAAGTGAAGGTGTGGTCGAAGATGGTAAAGCACACCTAGCCTGGAATTGAACTGGCTCTCAAGTGCGGCAGCCGGAACACACCGTTAGATGCTTGGCGGCAGATTTTCAAACTTGAGGGTGGTAGCTAGCCAGCCGAGTACTATAAAGTACCCTACCACCATGCTATGGTTTCCTCACGATGTTTTCCTTCACCGGTAGCTCAAGCTCATTGTTGGGGTTTGGATCCGCGCCCTTCGACATGCGAACCTACCGCGCTAACCACTGAGCTATCATCGCTACACTGAGCTATCATAGCATAAATGTTTTGTGTTAAACATTTTGTGGTATAAACACAATGTTTGTTCTGTGTCTGGGTGTTCTGTATGTATTATAATTATGTATGTACAACAAAAAAAAGTATTTGTGTATTCTATCACTTTCATCTTTCTGACTTTCATCTCACAAACTCTGCTTAGTTTGGGGCCAGATGGCGCTGTGTGTATAGTCCTACGATATTTATTATTTAATTAATAAGTTGTCAAGTTAGCTAAATTTAAGTCCTCATCACTGTTGTAACTGGAACGACTGTTAAGCGGAAATAAACTTACTTAATACCTATATAGGCTATATTTATATTGTTAATCGAGTTTTGTTTTCCCTTGCGAAGCCGGGACGGACCGCTAGTATTGTCTTGTTTCAATTTTTCCGTGAACTTCGAACTTGCTCTTAAAAGTTAACGAATTTGGCCTAGTCAACATGCAGCTGCATTTTGATTACGCACAAACGTCTTTGTAGCCTTATCTGTCTTCAATTTATATCGGGTTACGTGGAAAGGCAGCACTAAGCCGAAAGAAGGTCAATGTACCTACATAGTATTGTGTACAACTTTTACTGTGGGACCTGGGACGCATGAAAAAAACGTTTATTTTATATACACACAACACTGCAATAACAGTCATTGCCGTAGGATTCTGTGTGGCGAAGAGTAGTACTCTTCTATTGTGACTTATTTTATTATAATCTTAATGCTATTCACAGATAAAAAAAATATCGCTGGATATCACTCACAGCCCAAAGACTGACCCCAAAGATTTAAAATTTTATTGTCAAATGTAGGTAGTAAATATCTTATACAATAATTAATATTTCGTGTTTTTCTTTTCTTGGTTGCCTGGAAAAGAACGCTGCTAGCGATAAGGCCGCCATTTGTGGCACTGGTTCATAAGGTTCTTTTGTTCTCTGTAATTTTTTCTGCTTATGGTGAGAGTTATATCTATATATAATTATATCTATCTAATACAGTTCCATACAAATTACCTATTTTAGAGGTAATGTAAGTTAAATTTTATTCCATGTTTTTATCATTAATATACTCTAGAATTGTGTAGTAACATTTATACAATAACCAGGAATTTAATATACGTTTAAATTTGCTGTTAGGTAGCGTTTTTATTAGTTAAATAAAATAAAATAAATAAATATCATAGGATATTACACACAGCGCCATCTGGCCCCAAACTAAGCAGAGCTTGTGCTATGGAAGACAGATAACTGATGGAACACTTGAATACTTTTTTTTTGTAAATACATACAGTACACCCAGACACAGAACAAACATCGATGTTAGTCACACAAATGTTAGTCCTTAGTGAGAATCGAACCCACGCCCTTCAGCTCTCGAAGCAGACACACTACCAATGAACCAACAGGGTTGTCTAAGCTAAGCAAAGCTTGCACTATGGAAGTCAGATAACTGATGGAATACTTAAATAGTTTTTTACTTATAGGTACACGTACAACAATTAACAATACAGATAATAAATAATATTGTACAAAATAATTTATCCACAAGGTATACAATAATAAATTTGACCAGCGTTTTTAAATACTAAAACTGTGTCATATTAGGTATGTAGTAGCAATGATCGCATTACCAGAATTTATAATTCTAATCTATAATAAGACAGCCCTGTTGGCTCATTTGGTAGCATGTCTGCTTCAAGAGCTGTAGGGCGTGGGTTCGATTCCCACCCAGGACAAGCATTTTGTGATACAAAAACAAATGTTTGTTCTGTGTCTGTGTATGTATTATAAGTATGTATTTACAAAAAAAAAGTATTTAAGTATTCTATCAGTTATCTGACTCCCATAGTACAAGCTTTTCTTAGTTTGGGGTCAGATGGCGCTGTGTGTAATGTCCTGCGATATTTATTTATTTATAATTATTCATTAATATTCAAACATTTAACATTATATTTTATCAATGCAATTACTTATCTTATTTATGAGCCTACCTAACTAATTATTAATGAATTATAAATTAGGTAAGATTTTATCATGTACTTATGTATATATATATTATTTATATTGATAGCATACCGATTAAATAAAAGGTTATTAAACTTTTATCGTTATTAAAAGGATGAAAAAAAGAAATTTTTCCATCAAAAATCATTATAATGCGCCCCAGGTGTTATCCGCTGTGCCCGCGTGAACACTACATTTTCGGGATAAAAGTCGCCTATGTGTTATCATTTAACATATCATCAAAATTCGTCTAGCCGTTTGTACGTGAAAAAGTACCAAACATGCTTACATACTCACAAACTTTCGCCTTTATAACATTAGTGTGATAACGGCATCTTATGTTAACAGCTAATTTGGTACTCAAAGTTTTGGGTACCGCTGCAGTGGTCATAAGCAAGCGTTATTTGTTACTATCGAAAGAGCATTCGATTTGTATCAGTATTATTAATTTGGTACTCAAACTTTTAGGTACTAACGGTAGGTAATAACGCTTGCTCATGACCACTGCAGCGGCAGTGGTCATGAGCAAGCGTTATTTATGACCATCAAAAGAGCATTTCATTATCTGATTTTCATAGTACAACCTTTGCTTAGTTTGGGGTCAGATGGCGCTGTGTGTAATGTCCAACGATATTTATTATTATCATCGTTATTTTTAATTTTTTTTATATTAAATATTTACAAAACATATGGAATATAAAAAACTTAAAAGCTAGGGTGCCGCCCGCGCCGGCAGCGGGGCAGGGCTCAAGCTGCCGGTGGTTAGGGCTGCAGAGTGAGGAACCTCCTCACAATGCGCGCCGTGTCAAGGATCAGTAAATCAGTAAATCAGTAATATTTATTGGCCATAAATAACAATAATGTTAAAGGCAAGTCACATGTACAAAAAAAAACCTTACGATTACACTTTAATGAATGAAGCTATACCTATACGAGTAATTAACAACGAACATACTACAGCGGAGGCTCCGTTTATGTACTACACATAAATGAGGATTCTGAGAACCTCATTGACATATATTCACCTAATTTGTAAAATGGATTGTTTTCCAAAAAAAATTTAATGGTTTTTTTTAAATTCGGTATGATTTAATTCTGTAATATATTTTGGCAAGTTATTATACATTAATATTTTGGCGTGACGGCCCTGCTTTTCAACTTTACCTAACCTCACTGCCTTTTGAAGCTGACCCTTGACCCAACCGTCTAGCGAGAGTCTCTTATGATGTTATGCCCTTTTATTATTTGTCTCATTGTTATTAATTTAGCACTTAAAGTTTTGAATACCGCTGCTATAATATGTGCAGGTGTTATGTTTTTCCATGAAGAGTGTTCCGTTCGTCTCATTTTTATTAAATTAAAAACAGTATATTGTATTTTTTTTTAATTTAAATTTATACGCTCCACAGTCACCGGGGTCCGTGACCTTTGTCAACTTTAATTACATTTTTTTTTTTACAATTATACAATATAAAATGAGGAAAGTTACGTAAGCCAAATTAATTTAAATTAAAACAGTATATTTATCAGTTAACTGTTAATGATTTTTGTTTTTCTCTTCTTGTCCACAGATAGATGAATACAAAACGATGGCAGACGAAAGCTTGGCAAATGCGTGGCGTGTCATCTCCTTACCCAACTGGACGGTGGAAAAAAGGGGAGCTCAAAAGGGAGATATCGTCGAGTCGAGGCAGACGGACTTCGGCAAAGTTTATAGATTTACAGTAAGTTAAAAAGTATCCTTAACGTACCAGGTGATAATAGGAGACGGTGAGGTTACCATCAAGCGAAACGGTGCCGTAAATACGATCGTGTGTATATGTATACGTGTACTTTTTAATGTTCCGTACCCAAAGGGTAAAACGGGATCTAATCATACCTAAAAATCCTAATGACTATTTTCGGGTATCGTAGAATGACCTAATAACTATTGTCCTCATGAATATCTTAATGACTATTTTCGGGTATCGTAGAATATCCTAATAACTATTATCGTAATGAATAGCTTAATGTCTACCTATTTTCGGGTATCGCAGAATGTCCTAATAACTATTATCGTAATGAATAGCTTAATGACTACCTATTTTCGGGTATCGCAGAATGTCCTAATAACTATTATCGTAATGAATAGCTTAATGACTACCTATTTTCGGGTATCGCAGAATGTCCTAATAACTATTATCGTAATGAATAGCTTAATGACTACCTATTTTCGGGTATCGCAGAATGTCCTAATAACTATTATCGTAATGAATAGCTTAATGTCTACCTATTTTCGGGTATCGCAGAATGTCCTAATAACTATTATCGTAATGAATAGCTTAATGACTACCTATTTTCGGGTATCGCAGAATGTCCTAATAACTATTTTCCTAATGAATATCTTTATGACTATTTTCGGGTATCGTAGAATGTCCTAATGACTATTGTTCTAATGAACATCTTAACGACGGTTTCCGGGTATCGTAGAATGTCCTAATCAGTCCTAATGAATATCTTAATGACTATTTCAGGGTATCGTAGAATGTCCAGCGAAGTTCCTGTTCCAAGAGTTCAGGGACAACCTCACGAGATTACCAGAGTGGAACCCCACCATACTCAAGAGTGAACTTATAAAGGTAATCAGCAATTTCATAGTAATCTATTGTAATCTATTTTCATAGTAATACATAAATAATCACTTGCGTTTGACCGCTGTCTCGTCTAGTATTAAGGTGGTAGATGTACTGTGTGACTTTAAGCTATTTTAGTTAGCTGTATTTTAACAGGCAAGTCCTCGACCGTGGGAACTTCTGCTTGAACACCTACATTGATATTTTCCACTCACACAGACGTACATACGTCTGACGCTCAGTATTGGTACGCTGAGGCGTAAACACTACTAGATTTAACTACATTGACGTCACGCTAAAATAGATAAGGAGAGTTAAATTACTATAGCCACGAGCAAGTAGGAGACAGAATGTTTATTCCTATTGCCGAAAGCGGATTTTACATTGTTGTTTTTTTTTTTTAATAATTTGCCCTTTCGGGCAGGCTAAAGCTATAGAGCCATACTGCCTTGTCTTAAGTGTTATTTCTGTTGTATCTTAGCTATAGTTATCGTCAAAGTCGTCTTTGTCAAGTCCAGTTCGTGTCAGTTAATTCCAGTCATGCTTTAGTAAAGTAGTGGCAACTTTACTACAAAGCTTCGATGGAGTTTTGGAAGCAACACGAAAACTCATGTTTCACCACATTATATCATTTTCCCACACTCGCGCTTGTAATTCGACAATTTATGAATAAAACACCACCATTTTTATGCATAAACACTCGACAAAACACTAGTTTTGGAAAAAAATACAATGGAGCGACACGACTCTTCCCGCGTTCCCGCCAAAACTCCCTTACATTGATTATCTGTTACATTATGACAGAAGTTTTTTTTTTTGTTTTGGCAACGCGTTTTGAATATGTATTTGCCAGTGTCAAGTGTTTTATATTTTCAAGTTTCATAAGTTAAATAAGTTGCCTCGTAGCTATAGTTGTAATCAAACTTCAGTCTAAAGATTTTATTAAAATTCGTCAAATATTAAGCAGAAACGTAACGTGGAATGATCGTCTTGATTGAAATTCAAATTAAAGATTACACTGAAAACATAAAATATAAACTTTCCGGTTATGAAATGAATGCAAACTACATAATTATAATGTATAATTTGTGTTTTACATATTATGCGGGATAAATCACGTTAAATTCGTTAGATATATGTAACTTTTTTTTTTGTACATTTATTTTATATTTTTACTGATAGTAAAAATTTTAAAACTTTATTTTATGAAACTAATTTCAATACTTTGGCTTTGGCTTTCTTTCTTTTTGACAGCCCTGTTGGTTCATTGGTAGTATGTCTGCTACAAGAGCAGAAGGGCGTGGGTTCGATTCCCACCCAGGACAAGCATTTTGTGGTTTAAGCAAATGGGTGTTCTGTATTTATTACAAGTATGTATTTACAAAAATAAAAGTATTTATGTATTCTATCAGTTATCTGATTTCCATAGCACAAGCTTTGTTTAGTTTGGGGTCAGATGGCGCTGTGCGTAATGTCCTACCGGTAGTTTATTTTAAATACGTTGTACAACTTTTTATAGCGATGGCGTCATAAAGTAGGCTGAATATATTATATACCTTTGCCATGCAAATAAAATAAAAAAGTAAACATAGCTATTCTGACATATTTGATTGACTTTGACAACTGACATGAAGTAAGCATAAACAAATATTATGTCCTGTTTGTTTTGGCGGGAACGCGGAAAGAGTTGTGTCGCCCCGTTGTATTTTTTTCCAAAACTTGTGTTTTTTTGAGTGTTTATGCATTAAAATGGTGGTGTTTTGTTCATAAAGTGCCGAATCACAAGCGTGAGTGTGGGAAAATGATATAATGTGGTGAATCATGACTTTTCGTGTTGCTTCCAAAACTCCATCGAAGCGTCATAGTAAAGTTGCCACTACTTTACTAAAGCTGAATGACTAGACTTGACTGATACGGACTGGACTTGACCAAGATTGGACTTTAACTATTACAGCACAGATAGCTTGTGCCCGGATTTGTTTATATCTACTTGAATTTGTTATGTGTCTGATTACATTAGTTTGTGGGACAATTTGGTCAAATTGTAAGGTATTGTTTTTATGACGTATTTGAGTTCAATATCGCTGTCTGAACACCCCCTTGAAATATGTCCGTCGTCTAGAGATACACCCTATATATATATAGAATAGAGCAAATTGACAGCTACAAATAAATATTTCTGTATTTATTTTCAGCAAATAGATAGTGGTACAGACCTGTCCTACCAAGTGACGGCTGGCGGCGGCCGTGGAATCATTGCTCCTAGGGACTTCATAATCCTCCGGCGCACGACCGGGCTGACGCGCGACGGCAACCCGACTGACGACGCGCCCTACGCTTATATCAGCAGCGGGGTCAGCGTCAGCGTGCCCGGGTACCCACCTGTCCGGGATCTAGTCAGGTAATCCCACAAATATTATAAACTAGCGAACGCCTCGCGGTTTCATCCGCGTAGTTCCCGTTCCCGTGGGAATACAGGGATAAAAAGTAGCCTATGTCACACGGGGGTAGTGTAGCTTCCCAACGGTGAAAGAGTTTTTGAAATCGGTCCAGTAGTTTCGGAGCCTATTTAATACAAACAAACTAACAAACAATCAAATCTTTCCTCTTTATAACAGTATGTGAAAGTTTGGATGGATGTTTGTTACTCTTTCACACAAAAACTACTGAATGGATTTGGATGAAATTTGGTATGGAGGTAGCTGACACTCTGGATTAACACATAGGCTACTTTTTATCCCGAAAACATGTAGCGGGTAACACCGCGGGGCGCAGCTGGAAAATTGGAAAGTTGCAAGCAAATCTCAAGTCGTATTACTGTTACAACATCTCCCGTCTGTTTCTTATTATATCTATTGTGTTTTCTATTCTTGATGGTCTGGAAGAGAACGCTCTTAGCGATAAGGTTCTTGTGGCACTAGCTCATAAGTTTTTTTTGTTTTCTGTGATTTTCGTGTTCCGTACCCAAAGGGTAAAACCCTATTACTAAGATGATTGAGATTATGCTGAGGTGAGCCCCTATTTTGTAACTGTTTGTCTCTATTTGTTGTTATTTTTGTTGTGTTCTCTGTTACAAAATACAATTATTTTCTTTCTTTCTTTCTTTAAAAGCAGATTAAAAACCGGCCAAGTGCGAGTTGGACCTGCGCACGAAGGGCTCCATACCTTTATCTATAAAAACGGCAAAAAGATCACGTTTGCTGTATGGGAGCCCCCTTAAATATTTATTTCGTTCTGTTTTTTTAGTATTTGTTGTTATAGCGGCAACAGAAATACATCATCTGTGAAAATTTCAACTGTCTAGTTATCACCGTTCTTGAGATACAGCCTGGTGACAGACGGACGGACAGCGAAGTCTCAGTAATAGGGTCCCGTTTTTACCCTTTGGGTACGGAACCCTAACAACAGGCTCACGTTTGACCGTTTGTTTGTTTTTTGGTTTCACGATAATGAGTTTTTATCTATTTATATATTATGTATAAAAAACCCACCGACATTTTATGTCGTCTACAAATTATTTTTAGGTTACTACCAGCTTAGTATATTGCGTAAACCTATCATAATTATAAATCCTTGAAGTCGGATTATACATATTTGATAGATTTAGGTTAATTGTAATTAATGATAATTCTGACGCAACTGAGATTGTTGCACATAATTAAAGTAATTGATCAAAAAAATTAATTTGTTGATCGTTTCACATCGATGCAGTGACGATATACGTACTGGCGGTGGATCGAAGTGAAAAGCCGAAGGTCACGCTGAGTGGCGTGTCTTGAGAGAGGCCTGTGTCCATCTGTGGACTACAAGAGGCTGATGATGATGATGATGGATTAATTTGTTATAAATAACTACGAACGTTACAGGCAGTTCTCACAAAAAAAAAACTCAAAATTGAACTTCAAGAAAGAATTGAACTTCAACTTTTAACTTTCAATTACAATAATATTTTTTTTTTTATATAAGAAGTAGAAGACGAACGAGACGCTCTCCTGATGGTAAGAGATAACGCCTGTCCATGACCATTACAGCGATACACAGAACTTTGAGTAACAAAATAAAGTCCAGGGCATCACTGCTTTGGCGCTCATTACTTTGAGACTTTCGATGGTTAGTCTTAACAGCCCAGTAATTTCGCTAACTGCAGTACCCTTCGAACAGGAACACAGTAATGTTTACACACTACTGCTTAGCGGCAGAATGACTGGTACTGCGGTGGTACCTACCTAGACGACCTCTTGCTAAGGAGTTCTACCACCAAGTAAATTATTTATCATCATCATCCACAGCCTTCTTTATCCCACTGCTGGGTATAGGCCTCTCTCTTTTCATGCCATCTGCCTCGGTCCTGTGCCAATCTGGTCCAGGTTCGACCCGCGACGGTGAC
This sequence comes from Biston betularia, assembly GCA_905404145.2. Classification (NCBI taxonomy): domain Eukaryota; kingdom Metazoa; phylum Arthropoda; class Insecta; order Lepidoptera; family Geometridae; genus Biston; species Biston betularia. The sequence goes on along the minus strand of FR989889.1, from coordinate 3,270,496 downwards.
GATATCGTCGACCCATCTTGCGGCTGGACGACCGACGCTCCGCTTCCCTTGCCTAGGCCACCACTCTGTTGCAAGCTTACTCCACCTGTCATCGCTTCGCCTAGCAACGTGTCCTGCCCAGCTCCACTTGAGGTTCATAATTGCGATACCGACGTCTCGAACTTTCGTTCGTCGCCGGATATCGGTATTACGAACTCGGTCTTGGAGTTTATTGCCGAGCATGGACCTCTCCATGGCTCTCTGCGCGACTCTAATTTTGTGCACAGCCTCATGTGTGAGCGTCCACGTCTCGGCACCATATGTCATGGTGGGCAGGACGCACTGATTAAAGAGGCTAAGTAAATTATTATCTATAGTGAAAATAATACCTGTTTTTCTTTTTTTATCCGACTCGTAGGAGGTTCTCAAGTCGACTATGTTTTTTTTTTCTGTTTATATATGTTACGCGATCATGCCGCCAATTAAAAACGATTTTGATGATTCTTTTTTTTGGTTGGTAGATCGTACTTCAGAGGTGGTGGTAAAATTTATGTAATTTTATCGAAATCGATCAAGCGGTTTTTTAAAAATCAATAAAAATCTAAAAATTGTTATACATAGATGATATTTTCGTTTACTCTGAAACCTCGCTGTTTCATTGGAGCAGTGCGTTTAGTTGGTCATGGAGTCAGCATTTTTTAATTGTAAATTTATATAATTATTATTATTTACTAGCTGCGCCCTGTTACCCGCTCCGTGATTTCTGGATAAAAAGTAGCCTATGTGTTAATCCAGGGTGTCAGCTAGCTCCATACCAAATTTCATCCAAATCCGTTCAGTAGTATTTGCGTGCAAGAGTAAGAAACATACTAACAAACTTTCGCATTTATAATATTAGTAAGAATAGTAGGAAATATTAGTAGGATGTTTAACAGCCTAAGTGTGTGACCAAAGCTCGCCGGATGCTAAGTAAACACACCTAGCCTGGAATGGAACCGGTTCTCAAATGAGGCTGAGGGAACGCCGTTAGATTTAATTATTTTAAAAGTAATAAAAAAAAATATCGCAGGACATTACACACAGCGCCATCTGACCCGAAACTGAGCAAATCTTGTACTATGGAAGTTAGTGCGGTTTTTTCACCACAAAATTACTAAACTTGTAATATTTAGTTTGCACATTCTGTGTTTTCCAGGGGCCACAACAAAGTCGGCTGCTGGTTACTCAAATCGAAGACTGTGACGACATCTGGTGGAAAGATTGAAGAGCACACGCAGTTCCAATGGCTCATGTGTTGCGATTTGAAAGGTAATATCTCTTGTCTCAAACACACTTGGAAATTTGAGCATTATTTTGACAACCTTCTTTGAGATAAATCGAAATTGCTGTACTGGCCAAATACATGGCCGGAAAAAGTTGTATGAAAATCCATATCTTTCGTCGTTTAGCGGCCAAATAACGTTACATAGTAAACTCATATCTGTAGTGTCATTTTAAAAAATAACGATCTTTAACTTCGAAACATGGCAACCAAGCAGGTAACTGAAAAAAGTTTTGGCTTGAACGCGGAAAGAGTCGTGTCACCACGTTGTATTTTTTTCCAAAACTAGTGTTGCGTAAAAATGGCGGTGTTTTATTCATAAAGTGCCGAATCACAAGCGCGAGTGTGGGAAAATGATATAATGTGGTGAAACATGAGTTTTCGTGTTGCTTCCAAAACTCCATCGAAGCTTTACAGTAAAGTCGCCACTACTTTACTAAAGCATGACTGGACTTGACTGACATGGACTGTACTTGACCAAGACTAGACTTTGACTATAACTATAGCTACGAGGTAACTAATTTAACTTTTGAAACTTGAAAATATAAAACACTTGACACTGGCAAATGCTCAAAAGCCAAAGGGCAAAAAAGCAAAAGGAGGTAACTTATCAAACGTACATACAGGGCTGGTTTATTTATCTGAGTTGCAAATAAATAAATAAATAAATAAAATAAATAAATATCGTAGGACTATACACACAGCGCCATCTGGCCCCAAACTAAGCAGAGCTTGTGTGATGGAAGTCAGATAACTGATAGAATACATAAATACTTTTTTTTTTTGTAAATACATACTTATAATACATACAGAACACCCAGACACAGAACAAACATTTGTTTATTCACAAAATGTTTGCCCTGAGTGGGAATCGAACCCACGCCCTACAGCTTTCAAGGCAGATATACTACCAATGAGCCAACGGGGCTGTCAAATCAATGCAATCAATAGAAATAAAATGCCAATAGAATTGCCAATGTCAATAGAATGCTAATTTCTGCGGATTATTTGAGAAAAGTACTTGCCTTGGCAACAACTAGGCATTGATGGACTTACGTATGTTTGCCTCGGCTACACAGAATATCCAATCACACTAATCTCGTTATTTGCAGGTAAAATCCCCCAGTTCATCTTGGATGCGGCTTTCGCTACTGTCATGTTGGATTACATAAAGCACGTCAGAAAATTCATCTCAGACTGCAAAGTGCAACACAGGTTTTAATTCTGTACATCACTAGCGACCCGCCCCAACTTTACATGGGTACAATGTAAACCTTCCTCTTGAATCGATCTGTCTATTGATGGAAACCGCATTAAAATCCGTTGCGTAGTTTAAAAGATCTAAGCGTACAGACGGCGGGTAGCGACTTTGTTTTATACTATGTAGACTGCCCCGGCTTCGCGCGGGTGAAATGTAGATACTAATGGTGCATATGCATGTATTATACATACAAACCTTCCTCTTGAATCACTCTGTCTATTGATAGAAACCGCATTAAAATCCGTTGCGTAGTTTAAAAGATCTAAGCGTACAGACGGCGGGTAGCGACTTTGTTTTATACTATGTAGACTGCCACGGCTTCGCGCGGGTGAAATGTAGATACTAATGGTGCATATGCATGTATTATACATACAAACCTTCCTCTTGAATCACTCTGTCTATTGATAGAAACCGCATTAAAATCCGTTGCGTAGTTTAAAAGATCTAAGCGTACAGACGGCGGGAAGCGACTTCGTTTTGTACGATGTAGAGAATATCGCAAAATCCAGGTCAGAAGAAATCGATTGAAGAAAGAAAGTGTTTCGCATCGGCTTTGCCTGTGATAAAAATATGCTTTATACAGAGTGTTATATATATACATATTTATTGTAATACAATTATGTTTATACACATATTTATATTTGCGTCAAAAAACGTAAGATACAGAATGTGGGGTATGATAAATGGATAACCTTATATTAAATAAATAAATATCGTAGAACATTTCACGCCATCTACCTACAAACTAAGCAAAGCTTGTACTATAGGAACCTGATAACAAATAAAATACGATACATATTGTTTTTTTGTAAATACATACAGAACACCCGGACATAGAACAAACATTTGTTTATACCACAAAATATTAGTCGTGGGTGGGTGGTAAACCTACACCCTACAGCTCTTAAAAGCAGATATACTACCAATGAGCCAACAGGGCTGTCATTGAGAATTAAACTTCAAGGACGCGTCACGTAAAGGCACATTTCGTAGCATGAGCGAGAAGAAAGATATAAAGTAGAGAGAAGCAGCGTTCGGAACCGTACGATAATTTCATGACTCCGTAAGATGTACGATGGTACGCTACTATCGTACGCAGATTGTACGATATTTTTTTTTTTTTATGGTTGACAGGCTAGTTGTTTGACCACAGCTCACCTGATGTTAAGTGAAAGGTGTGGTCGAAGATGGTAAAACACACCTAGCCTGGAATGGAACTGGCTCTCAAGTGAGGCTGCCGGAACACACCGTTAGATGCTTGGCGGCAGATGCAAAATTCAATTTCAATCATGATGCAAAATTTGAGAATTACACTGACAGCCAATAGCCCAATAACAAATACAATTAGTTTTTTGCTGTCAGCGGCATCTATTAGCTCATTTATTTCTTAGAAACAAATGCTGCCGTTTCATGTCTCGATTATTTCATTGGTTGCTAGTGTCGCGTCTGCCAATCAGCGATCGATATCGTAATTTCGGTAATACTTCGTACATTCAATTCGATTTTTTTTATTTTATTTAAGGAACAGAAGTTTACAGGATTTAACGTATAAAGCAACATATTATTGTTACGTAAGTATCATATGATTTTTTAATGAATCACAGTCAGTATTGTGAATGGTACGATATTTTTTATCTATATACGATAATTGTACGGCCTTGGTACGATTATTTTTTTATAGTTTTGAATAGACTTGCTGCCGAATGTAATATGTAATTATTTTGTGTCGCAAGGATAGTTCTTCTTTACCAAGAATATTTTATTAGTTTTCTCCACTATTATGTTCTCAATACGCTAATTTTGTAAGCGTGTGCACTAAGCCCAAAAAGGTGTCATTGTGCTTAATCAATTGTAAATATTTTTGGACTCAACAAACTCTTTCTATAGGATAGTTGATTATTCACGTTTTTAGAGTTGTGTCCATAATAAAAGTTGTTTATAAGTGCAATAATCTCCTTTCGGCGGTGTGCACCTCAAGCGTATAACCCTATATAAAGTTATCCATTCATTACGCCACATCCTGTACAAAGAGAGCAATTAAGAAAATTAAAAATATGATGCTAGTTTTTTTTACTTTGTGATGGATTAAACACCCTGTGTTTGATATAAAAATAAAATTAATTACATTTCTAATATTAAGTAATAAGTACAATTATTATAAATATATTTTTTATTTTGTTATTAAAAATATTTCTTTTAGAAGTTCCTTTATTTTTTAAAGTACTTTAAATAATGAGTCGATTTTTAAAAACAATGTGTATCTCTTTTATTTTAGAATTAGTGGCCAGTCCAAGTGTCAGAGATAATATGCTGCCCTTAAGACCACATATGATTTTGTTGCAAAAAATCTTTGTTAATTTCACGTAAACTTAAATAAAAAATCATAAAAGTACCACAAAATCGACTCTTATTTATTTATTGAAATCTCTGTACATAAAGACATTAAGAGGAACCCATATGCATTTATGTAACCACCTATATTAGAAAATATTAGCGCATTATTAAGAGCAGTTATCAGTATTTCGCACTCTCGCTGAAACGGTTACGGGACATCCTTAAATTGCGTAACAAAAACGTCATGAATTCTAGAAACATCCCCCTTCTTTTTCCAAGTGGTCACATTTGTGGCACCAGTGGCGGCCTTAGAGGCAAGCAGGGCAACCGCCCGGGGCCTCGCTTTTGCAGGGGCCTCGCGTCCTGATAGAAAAAAGTCTTTACCATACATGTATGTGTATCTCGCGCCTCGCAATAAACAAAACCCCCCCTGAACGCACGGTTTCATTATTAGTGCAAGCATGTTACGGCCACTCGAGTACTCGAACTATTTTTTTTAGTAAAACGGGCTCAAAGGAAAAGGGCCTCACAATGATCTGTCGCCCCGGGTCTCGCAACAGCTAAGGCCGCCGCCGCGTGGCACACACCCTTAGTGTGATGTGACATATTTTCTGTAACGGTAAGGGGATATCCATAAATTGTCAACAAAAACGTCACGAATTCTAGAAACATCCCTTGTCACAAGCACGGAACACATTAAATATACTATCGTAAGTGATTTAAAAAAATAACGGTAACCTTAAAAGATTGAAATAAAGTATTACCATACTTAAAATTGTTTTAATTTGGGATAAATGTTTCAGAAGTTATTCATATACAATAACTTTTGCTTACTATGAAAACTGGCGTGGTTTTGACGCATTTTTTTGTGAAACAAGACGAGGTCGCGTACGCGTTGTACTCGGCTTTGTCTCCTTAAAAATGACCACCGAAACTATTGTCAGAGTATCCGATATAATTAAACGTGAATAATCCTGCATGAGTAAAATATTTTTTATTTACTTACAAAATAATTTTCAAAATTTAAACTAGCGAGTGCGAAATCTGTTAAAACACTCTTAATTGCATATAACTATAAATAGTTGTATCTACTACATAGCCAGTAATGAACATTAAAAATAGATTTAATAAGCAGCTAGATTATATTAAAAATAATTATTTTACATTATTTTAATTATATTATTGTATTATTGTACAAATGGGAATGTTTTAACCAAACCACAGAGCTACAGGGTTACGCGGAACGATAATACAACGCCAAAACAAGGTCATTAAAACAAAAAACTTTTATTTAAAAGTTACAAAAAAACTGTTCCAAATAGTTATGACACGAACGAAACGCTCTCCTGTTAAAGCCTGTTCATGACCATTGCAGCGATACACAGAACCGGAACACATTAATGTGATTTTCTATTAAATAATTTTGTTTCTAAGTTTTTCACAATAGTAGTACACGTTAATTAGTACAATAAGGGGCAATTTTGAGGGGGGTTTCGACAAAGTGTGACATATAACAGGGGGGGGGGGGAAGAGACATTAGGTTCGTATGTCATATGTTAAAATCTTAAAAATTCCTTTTTAATTTATTATCAAGGTGCGCACTGCGGTTTCTCCCGCGTTTTCCGGGATATAAGTCTTTGTCAATCAAAATGTCACTTCTGTCCAGCAGCAGACGGTCCGAAAAAGTAACTGAAAAACAGATACAATTTTTACCGTGAATTTGCAAATGTGACGTCACAACTAAGGATGTCGTTTCCTTTCGGTGTACTATTGTTACGCGTAACCCTGTAATATGAAATCGTTGAACAAATAAATTCAATAAATTTATTCATGCAAGCGAACTTTACTTAGTAATAAATAATTAAGCTTTGTACAGGGTACAAAATATTATCATTAAGCAGCGACCTGTCTGTGCGGGTGGCGAAAAGAGGAAACTAAGAATTTTCTACTTGTGACTGTTAGATTTGTCTAAAAATGCGATAACAACGCCCCATGAAACCTGGACGTGTAATGTAGAATGAAATATGCATTTACGCAGAGTTTACGCTTTGGCTATTTGAGCAGCTAAAAATATTTGTTTCAGAGTTTTGTAGCGACTCAGTGGTTAACGCGGTCGGGTCACACGCTGTAGGGCTATGCCATCACCTACCACCGTGCTTTGGTTCCCTCACGATGTTTTCCTTCACTGGCAGCTCAATCTCATTGTTGGGGTTGTGAACCGACCGCGCTAACCACTGAGCTATCATCGCTACAACTTAACATCTCATTTTTATTTTTTTAGCAGATTGTCAAATACGTCATAACGTGTGTTTTGAAAATGTTACCAAAAAACGCTCAGTCTTTCTCGTAAATTTAATATTAATGTAATTTGTATGAAAATAGCTTTAAGTATGTTATGTATTATAAATCAATAAATAAATCTTTTTATACTGGAATGTATGTTTTTATTATTTAATCCTACTTCCTACTATAATAGATAGTATATATACATATTATAAACTAACTACTGGACTTATCCACTTGACATTTGGTATCGATGTCTTATGGAACATTTTTTTCTTTGGTTTTGGCGTCGCGTTTTGAGCATTTGCCAGTGTCAAGTATTTATATATTTTCAAGTTTCAAAAGTTTAATAAGTGTCCTCGTAGCTAAAGTTAAAGTCAAAGTCCAGTCATGCTTTAGTAAAGTAGTGGTGACTTTACTGTAAAGCTTCGATGGCGGTTTGGAAGCAACACGAAAAGTTGTGTTTCACCACATTATATCATTTTCCCACACTCGCGTTTGTGATTCGGCACTTTATGAATAAAACACCACCATTTTTATGCATAAACACTCGACAAAACACTAGTTTTGGAAAAAAATACTACGGGGCGACACGACTCTCCGCGTTCCCGCCAAAAACCTATGGAACATTTTTTTTTTTTTTTTCTTTAGTTTTGGCGTCGCGTTTTAGCATCTATGGAACATTATTCAGGGATAAAATTTTTAACTAATTTTTTTTTATACGCCCCACAGACAATGTGGTCCGTGACCTTTGTCAACTTGAAATACATTTTTTTTTTAGTAAATAAGTTGAACCTAATTGTAATAGATATATATTTGTATAATAATAAATACTTAATAGGTAGATACATAGAAAATTGTATTTATAGGAGCAGTCGCTCCTAATCCAAACCCATGTAAATTACAATAAGTCATAAATAAAGATTGTTTGTTTTTGTATTTTATTAACAAAATTAAAAAAAGGAGCAGGTTCTGAATTCGATGAGCTAGATTCTGAATTTTTGCATGTATTCCGCCAAGAATCGATTTTGATGATTATTTTTTGCTTGGTAAATCATACTTCAGAGGCTACCATACAAATTTTACCGAAATCGTCGGGCGGTTTTTAAAAAATCAACAAAAATCTAAAAAATTGTATACATCGATGATATTTTCGTTTACTCCGAAACCTCGCTGTTTCATTGGAGCTGTGCGTTTAGTTGGCCTGAGGGTCATGGAGTCTCTTTTTTTAAATTGTAAATTTATAGATCAATTATTTTTTTATTTTGAGAACCCTCTGATCTTGACGGCCTCATCTCGGTTTTGTGGTCATCATTGGAGTGTCTCACCCCTTTACGGCATCTGCATCCTTGTCTTCCTCTTTCGGGCCAGCCAGGAGGTTCTCGAGGGAGGGCACGCCGGGTACATACGTCAGGGGGCATGCGTGCAACCACCCTGCATGATGTTAAGAGCGCGCCTAATGTCAGAAAAAAATCAGACTCTAGTCGCTCTAGTGCGAAGAAACAAGATCGAGAATTGCATGATTTGAAATCCGAGGTATATTTTTGACCAAGTTGTATTTACCTAATAATTCAAAATTTTTACATCGAATTAAAAAAGTAATTGGTAACTTTACTAAAACATAAGTGTACCTAGCTACTTCATTAATAAACAAAAAATCGGTCAAGTGCGAGTCGGACTCGCGCACGAAGGGTTCCGTACCGTTATCGATAAAAACGGCAAAAAAACGTTTGTTGTATGGGAGCGCCCTTAAATATTATTTTATTCTGTTTTTTAGTGTTTGTTGTTATAACGGCAATATAAATACATCTGTGAAAATTTCAACTGCCTAGTTATCACCGTTCTTGAGATACAGCCTGGTGACAGACGGACGGACTGACAGCGAAGTCTCAGGAATAGGGTCCCGTTTTTACTTTTTGGGTACGGAACCCTAAAAACAATGTGAGGTTATCGCTTACATTTTCGAGTATTTGAATTGAAATAGATTTTTTCTACGGCACTTGTAGTTTTTTTTTTTTGTTAAAAATTTCGACCTATTTTCAAAATTATATCCGGCTATTGTACTTCGTCAGGATTATACCTGTAGTGTTTGTACGAGTATCTATATAATAGATACTATACATTGTCTCATGTACACCAGTAGAGGGGGCGGCCGTCGGGCATTCGGGCATTCGGGCCAGCGTTGGATTTCGTACTATAATTATAGTATTTGTACTACTATTTCATGCTCCGTACTAGATAATATCCATACCTAAGGATAGTACGGAAAAATACTACAATTTCGTTACTTCACTTAGAAAAGACCAAAATAGGTAAATATGACACCCGTTTATAGCCAAACCATCTGTAAAAAAAAAATCATTGAGTATTGTTTGACAGCTTACCACAACACATTGTGGTAAGCTCTCAAACAATACTTCTTCTTCAACTTTTTTTATTTTGGCTTCGCATTTTGTGTATTTAAATTATGAAACTTAAAATTGTAACTTGACACTGGCAAATGCTTGGGGTGCGACGCCAAAATCTAAGAAAAAAAAATGTAGCAAAAGTGGCAACTGTACCGATTTTATTCTTTCGTATACTCGCAGTTTAGAAGAGATGTTTTTATGATTACATGCTAAGGCTGAAGAAAATAATAGTCAAGAACTTACATAATTTAGAACAGGAGTAAATTTTGTATAAACATGTTGATTCTAACTATCTATTTTATTGATTAATAGCTTTTTTTTTTAATCAATGTAAAATTAAAAAGAAAGTGTACTATCGGCGTACTACTATTTTGATGGTCTTGTACTATATTTTTCAACGTACCCGAATCCAACCCTGATTCGGGCGTTAGACGCCGTGTGGATAGGACGTGCGCCTGCGCTCGGGGCTGGTGTAGTGGTGAGCCAGTGAACCAATATCTACCTATAGTTGTTAGCTTCTTTATCGTGATGGTGATCACAAATATTTTTTGTTGTAATATTTGTTTCAGTGACATCGAAAATATACACACCTTTTTCCGTTGTTCTGGCATTAGTCGCGCTTTTAAGTGCGGTCTAAGATGATGTACCTACCTACGCTTACCTAGAAGAAACCTTAGTACCTATGTATAATTTAGATTTACAGACTACCAAATTGTAGTAGCGATGGTTGCTCAGTGGTTAGCGCGGTAGGTTCGCATGCCGAAGGGCGTGGGTCCAAACCCCAATAATGAGCTTGAGTTGTCGGTGAAGGAAAACATCGTGAGGAAACCATAGCATGGTGGTAGGTTATAGCATTTCACTGTAAAGTTATGCTCCATTTGTCCATATATGGCAAAAATTTATTTGTATGGAAATCGAACCACCTTAATGTCAACAATAAATATCTCATCATCATCATCATTTCAGCCGTAAGACGTCCACTGCTGGACATAGGCCCATTGACTTCCACAAATACCGGTTGGAAGCGGCAATCCAACCAATCTGCAATCTGGATTACAATCTGGAAGATGGGCAGCAGCGTCTTCCTTGAACAATCACACTCAACTGCACTCGCCAACCCGCCTGCCAAACAATTTTAACGAAAAAAAATTGAATTAGTCGGGAGATTTTTTAGCTAAGTTTCATGAAAATCGGTCCAAGATGGTCGCTGCCACAAAATGGCGAATTCCCAACATTATATTTTTTCACAACTCCCTCAATATGGGTATCAAATGAAAAGGCTTGACTAGTAGAATACTATACACTATGATAAATTCCAAATCCAAGATGGCCGCCACCACAAAATGGCGAATGTTATAAATGTGAAAGTGGATGGATGGATGGATGTTTGTTACTCTTTCAAGCAAAAACTACTGCACGGATTTGGATAAAAATCGTTATGATGGTAGCTGAGATCCTGGATTATAACATAGGCTACTTTTTATTCCGAAAACATGTAGCGGGTAACACCGCGGGCCGCAGCTAGTTACATATATATTTTTTTATGTGACTTGATCGAAAATTATCTTAACCAAGTATGATTCAAGAAAGTCTGCTGTCTGAAGTTCAGCCGTTTAAAGATAAACATCTCATATGTATGTGAGTAAATACCTACGTACCTACCTATTTACCACTAATCGATTCAAAATTCGATGTCGGGAGTTTTTCCTAATTCCCCCACTTTCCCCTATAGGTACTTGATAATTCTATAAATATTAGCGTTTCAGTGGTTAGCACGATCGGTTCACATGCCGTAGGGCGTCACAACATGATTGCACATCATGTTGTGACGCCATCTGACCCCAAACTAAGCAGAGCTTGTACTATGGAAGACAGATAACTGATAGAATACTTAAATATTTTTTTTTGTAAATACATACTTATAATAAATACTATATAAATACTTATAAAAAAAGATGGTAAATAGTCTAAGTAAAATATCTATGTAGGGTAGACCAAGGCGAATCTGATCAAAATAAGAAATTCGTTAACATTTTGAAAAAAGCGTTGACACGGAACTCGAGCAGTTGGCGTCTTATGACACTCACCCACCGCACACCTCCCGCCATTGGTAGTGTTTCCATTCGACAAATACATCAGTGACAGCGCTGCTCGCTAGTGAGTCGAATTTTTAGAATAGAATATAACTTTATTATAGGTACACCAGAAACACAGATCACAATTAATACAAATAGGAAACAAACAACAAACAAAAAAAAAAGAAGATAAAATAATATAACAAAACAATAGAATAGATGATGTATAAGGGCGGTCTTATCGCCTAGAGCGATTTCTTCCAGACAACCTTTGCCTTTTGACCTTTGATTTTTGTGTGCGTTACAATTTTGGCGGTCATCTAAATAAAAATAAATATCGTAGGACTATACACACAGCGCCATTTGACCCCAAACTAAGCAGAGCTTGTGTGATGGAAGTCAGATAACTGATAGAATACATAAATACTTTTTTTTTGTAAATACATACTGATAATACATACAGAACACCCAGACACAGACATACAAACAAATATATTACAACGACTGCTCCGGCACTCACGCAGTGATCGCCGGAGCAGTCGGGGTTAGCCTTAGACCTTCCAACCAATTGTAACCTTACCTTTGTAACTAAAGATGTTACAAAAATATAGGTATCAACAGCGATATCCATCACGGACATACAATATTATATAACACTATTTTAATTATATTCATGATGCTACTTACCTACAATAAATATTTTATGAACTACACTACCCTAAAATAATTATCTGTCTTAAATTAAATGGCACAAAAGGAAATAAACAATAAAATTTCAAACTTAAAAATTATCATCAAAATATTCTTTTAGGTCATAAGTTAGTCAGGTTTATTAGTTAGTCATTGTTCTCTGTTGTGAAGATGTTAGGTGTAAAATGTAATAGGTTAACGTCTTTTTAATAAAAAAGGTATTAAAAATTCACAAAAGTTTACTTGTGTCTACAGATTTGATGTTGACGAAGCTACGAACAAAAAGTCTCGATGGAAGATTTGTTGAAGATGCGTTGCTGACGTCCCTACAAGCGCCTCGCGCTGAACCTGCGTGAACCAATGCTAGTTGGGCAGATGTCCTACTTACTTGGGGCCGCGCGCACCTACCTAGGTACATACTTTGGCTATGGTATATCTATATAATACTAGCGACCCGCCCCGGCTTCGCACGGGTGCAATGCTGATACTAAATATACCTACCCACTACAGAATGTCCTTATGAACAACGTTCACAGCTTTTTTGACAAACATGTTTTGTTTAGATGTTACTCTTGAAAGAGCGACATATAATTGACCATGAGAAAAACACTCAACGCTCAAATCTAAGCCCGCAACGTTGAAAGTTTGGCCCTGCGATTTATTCATGGTCATTGCAAAAGATGTCTTTACCGGAAATTGTAGGCGTTTCAATTGGAAGGTACCGCCGCACCGCTATGTCCCTGCATTTCAAATCTGTAATATCTTCGGAAATATTCATTTCAATTACATGCTGTGAGCCATATTGATCTATATTAAATGGACAATGTATTTAAGGTACTTAATTGGATAAAAATTAATGCTGTATTGCTTAAAATCACTTCGTAAATAAGCCATTTTTCCCCGTAAAATGTAAAAGATAAAAAATGGTTATTATGGGTTATCCTTATGAGATAGACATATACCATCGCGCACTTTTTTGTTGACCTTTTTAAGGTGTACAATACTGTAGTACATTATTTTGGTTTATCTCGTGGGGTTCAGCCAGCGTTTGCAATGTAAGCGCAAAAAAATATGTTTATTTACGACATCACATTAGAAACCTCTAAAAAATTATCAGTGTTTCTCTACAATATTATGCATGTATTATACATATAAACCTTTCTCTTGAATCACTCTATCTATTAAAGAAAACCCGCTTCAAAATCCGTTGCGTAGTTTTAAAGAATTAAGCATACATAGGGACGGACAGACAGCGACAGCGACTTTGTTTAATACTATGTAGTGACAAGCGGACGCCTCGCGGTTTAACCCGCGTTGTTCCCGTTCCTGTGGGAATACAGGGATAAAAATTAGCTATGTCACCCGGGGATAGTGTAGCTTCCCAACGGTAAAAGAATTTTTGAAATTAGTCCAGTAGTTTTGGACCCTATTCAATACAAACAATCAAATCTTTCCTCGTTATAATAGTATAGATAGCCCAGCTATAAGTTACATTAAAATATGTGACTGTGTTCGTTTAGGAATCATTAAATTGTTCAGCCCTGAAAAGGACTTCCTTCAATAAGTAGGTACTAGATACATAATGTTAGCTTTATCATAATAAATTTATTTGTATAGATCAACTAATAACTTAATTTACGTGTTTCATTAAATATCGTCAAGTGTTTTTACTTCCGTTGTACATCGCCATTGCTTTCAGCGCTTCCGATTGGCAGTGCTGGCGAAGTTCTCCTGGAATCAGCAGTCGGACGGCAGATTCTATTTCTCGGCTGCTGAGAGTGTTCTTTTTTCCGTGAGCCACGAATCTCGATGCTTCAGCCGCGATATTTTCCATTGTATGCACAACAAAACTGTTCATAATTTGCATAGCTTGACGCGAAATCCCCATATCTTGATTCAAACTACGCAATATTTGATACAAGTAAAGTGCGTAACTATCATAGCTTTTCTTTTTTTTCTTTTTCATTATCGGCTTGTCGACTGGTTTCTCCATAGACTTGAGAGGTTTTTTGGGTTTCACTGTTGGCGCCATTTTGTTTTTTGATGGTAGGTATGTAAACGAAAGTTTTGTTTGTTTTTTAATCGAATTTTGTAAGTGGGTAACTTTGTTTTTGATAAAAATTATTTAGTATGTTGAGCGTTGTGGTTTTATGAATTTTATTTAATAAGTTTTTGTGTCGTTCAACTAGTACATAAGTGCGAGAGTAGTAAAGAAAACGGACCAATAATAACGAAGCAGTTAATGAAGCTTGAGCAGTTGTTGTAAAGAATTTAAGTATTTAGTGTTCTATTACAAATACAAATATTTTATTGATAACACCAATGTTACAAGTCTCTTCAAAATTTTAAACATGTCATTAAATGGGGTTTAAAACACTGATTACATGTCAAAATAAGGTAGGTATGTCAATATCCGAACATGTCAATGTAAAAAAATATTGTCAATATATTGAAATGACATGATAAAAAAAAGACTAAACTAACGATAATAATTCAATAAGTAAGTATCTAGGTATAGGTAGGTATGAATCCCATAATTTTATTATCTTCTTTATCCCACTAATATTTGCCACATTTATTTGGTGGTAGATCTCCTTAGCAGGAGGTCATCTAGGTAGGTACCACCGCAGTACAAGATATTCTGCCGCCAAGCAGTAGTGTGTAAACATTACTGTGTTCCGGTTTGAAGGGTACTGCAGCTAGCGAAATTACTGGGCTGTTGAGACTAACCATCGAAAGTTTCAAAGTAAATGTGAAAGTTTGGACAGATGTTTGTTAGTCTTTTACGCAAAAACTACTTAACGGATTTGGATGAAATTTCGTATGGAGGTAGCCGAGACCCTGGATTAACACATAGGTTACTTTTTATCTCGAAACATGTAGCGGGTAACACCGCGGGGCGCAGGTAGTTTTAATGTAAATTATTCTTATGTACCTACTACCTTCGTGTGTTCGTCACTGGAAACCTTCTAAACGGATTTTGATGTTTTGTTATTGATTTGGATGTGTTTGAGTTTATAAGTTAAAAGTCTGGCGCCATGCAACTAACAGTGTGTTCCGACAGCTTTACTTAAGAGCCATTCCAGGCTAGTGTTAACCATGTTCGACCACACCAACACTTAACATCAGGTGAACTGTGGTCGAACACCTAGCCTGCCTGGTGACCAGAAACTGGTATCTACTTTGGTCGAAAGCTTAGCATTGCCTTCCAGCGTGGCAATGCTGCCAGCATTCTGGCCGGATATCCCTCCTCTGACAGACTTTTAGATTTAAGTATTTTGTATAAATTTGTAAATTAAGATTTTTTATTTTGTTCAGTAAATGCCTGTCAACCATAAAAAATATATAAGTAGGTACTTAATATGTTAATTTTCGTATAGATAGGCTATTAATTTAGGTAAGAAATTTAATTTAGTTTGTACCTATTATTATATTTAGTTGGCGGTAGGTCTTCTTCGAGGTGGTAGGTAGTTTAGGTAGGTCAATAAATAAAAATACTTTGTCAACTCTATAAAGACTCGACCAATCAATGCGCGTCAGGGGCTGTCAATCAAGTAAAGTTCAGTTGTAGATAATCACGCTAATAACCAAGATTTTTGTTATAATGATTAATTTTTTTTTTAAATATTATAAATGTTGAATTTTACAATATTATAATGAGTACAGATGACTCGGATATCGATTCGAAAACTGCTTCGCTTCCACCGAAGAAATTACCAAAAGAAAATATTTTACCTCCCAAAGAAAACGTTCAGCATGGAAAAAAGTTGACAACAAAACTGATGATCATAGATGCCTTGACGGAACTGAAGACACGTAAAGGTGTATCCTTGTACGCAATAAAGACGCATCTAACGGAAAAGTTTCAAGTGAACACGGAAAAATTAAACTTTATGATAAAAAAAACTTTGAAAACCTGCGTCGAAGATGGTACTTTCGTGCAACTGAAAGGAGTCGGGGCGTCAGGCTCTTTTAAATTGGCAACTAGCAAAGTAACGAAGCCAAAGAAGAAAAAAGAAACGGAAAATGGTGTCAAAGAAAAAAAAAAGGAAATACCCGAAAAAAAACAGAAAAAATCCCTCGAAAAAGGACCAATCACAAAATCCAAGCAGAAAGTGAAAGAAAGCAAAGTAGAAAATAAGGACACTAACAAAGTAAACAAAAGACAAACATCCGTGGAAGAAATGAAAAAGAAACCTAAAATGGAGACGATGGAAGGAAAAGAAAAAAAAACCAAAGTCAAAATGGCGGTGACCAAAGAAAAAGATACTACCGCCAAAAAGCGAGCGGCCATGGTGAAAAGAAGAAGCATTGGGTCTATAATAAAACCTCCAAAAATGAAACCGACAAAGAAGTGAATTAAAAACATATTGATTAAGCTTTAAAATATTTATTATTTGATTTATAATGTTTACTGTAAATTTAAAAATGATTTCGTTGATTAAAAATATATTTTCATAAAACTGTTCAGTTATTTACGGTACAACTTAGAGGGCATCCGCAAATTATTGTGTAGGTATGTCACATGTTTAGGTCAACAAAGTGTGACGTGGTATCATGGTATGACAAGGGAGTGATGAGTCATAAGTGGCTAGATAACATTTCAATAAATCTTAAAAATGTTGTTTTTAACGAATAATTTGTAAAAAAATTAAAATAAATTGTGACATTATACAATTTGCTAAATTACACGAGAGGAGGGAAGTATTGGGGGGTCCAAAAACCATGAAATTTGTATGACATCATTTATGGATGAATCTTTACACATAAAAAGTAAATCTCAATTTTGGGGAGAGAGGGGTAAATGAAATCGGTACGTTAAAAAAGTATCAGTTGTAATTATCAATGAGATTTATGTTGACATCGATTTAATACTTTACTAAAAGTTGCCTGCCCTTGCCTGCTTGTTTGGTAGAATATCCGCTTCAAAAGTTGTAGGGCGTGGGTTCGATTCCCATCAGGACAAACATTTATGTGACGATAAATGTTTGTTCTGTATGTATCATAAGTATCTATTTACAAAAAAAAAGTATTTACCTACGTAAGTCTTTATTCTATCAGCAATCTGGTTTTCATAGTACAAGCTTTGCTTAGTTTGGGGCTAGGTGGCGCTGAGTGTAAAGTCCTACGATACTTTTTTTATTTGCGTACTTACTATTAACTAATATATTTACTTGATTTCAGGTAATCCACTTTTTTAAAAATATTTATTGTATTTGGTGAGCATTACGTTGCAGTATTAAGCGTTAATATAATACATTCTTCTTCAATTCTGTTAAATAAAAAAAAATGTTTGTAAAAGACTAAAACAAAACACTTTCAAAACTTTTCATTTCAAAATTGTAGCAATAACGCATTAAAAAAAAAACAAAAACGCGTGTCATTCAACGCCCGTCGGCAAATTTCAATTGCAATTCCGCACCCATTGTGAATTCAAACGAGTCGATTTGCATTGTCTTATTATAAAACAATACAAAACTAACTGTAATGGCGCACAATACCAGCACACGGCGAATTACATTGTGATAATTAGACAAAAATATCACAAAATCAATTAATCTATTCCCCTCACGAAAGGTAGGCCAAAAATATTTATAAAAGCAGCCATGTTAAAACTAATGACATCACTGCCGTGCTGTACTCAAGAAGCAAATCTACACCTTACCAATCGTAGATAAAGTATAAAATAACACGATTTAAAAACTACCCAAACCGTATTATATTTATAGTTCTATTTATAAATGCAAAAATGCACACGTCATCTCTTTTTAACTTGTACAAAATAGCAACTCGCGCGAAAGGGACAGTCTATTATTTATCGGCGCCTGACGTAACGGATTGGTAAAATTGGGGTCATGGAACGTGTATGAAATGTCGAAACGCGCTCTGTCCAATGCGGTGCGCTGTTATTCACTCAAGTATCATTGGTTCCGTAGTTCCCGTACCACGATATTTGAAGACAGTAAAATCAATACTAACGGACGTCGTTTTTGTTCGACGTCGGAGCGATAGTGTCGCTTTTGCGCTGTCGTTTGACATTTCTTGGTAAGGGGCAGTCGGGGCAAGTCGGGACCTTTCATGTTATTCGTGCAGCCATTTGCTCTCAAAACATGTCGGAGTGAGCTCTTGTGACGTTCCGTGGATTTTTTAACGTTTTTGAATCTGCCATCTGTGGAATAGTAGAACGGTGAGTTGTGTTGATATTTTTTTACGATTTACTTCATTGCTAATGTTCGTGGCGTGTTTTTAACGCCTTGGGATTTGTTTCATTGTATTTACAATGATTTGATATGCGCTGCGCGTAACAATAGATTGAAATAGCCCTACAACTTATGTCAGATGTGACTATTATTCACAGAATACGTACAAATACGCATTGTGTTGCCATTTTTTATGTGTTTTGCGAATTATAACGCCTCTGATATATATGTGACATGACTAAATTGAAATAATATTGACTTTTCCATGTTTGTGATACTGTAATTTGATATAGTACTTAGTGTTATCCATATTTGTATATAGTATGTGGTTAGCGCTAATATTATGTTTATTAATGTAAATAACTTGCATGTTATCTTATTACCACAGAGTAAGGACGAAAGTTGATTAGTACCTACATCAATGATTATTTTTGTAAGATATATGCCGTCTCTGTCTCTGTCAGTGTTAAGTGTAGTATAACTTTCTCACTCGCACTCGTTTCACTTATTTATAGATAATCGTTGGCGTGCTCGCTCGCCCTACATTTCTCCTTAGTGATGTGACGTGATGTTTGAACAATAAATCGACATATCGATAATATTTTTTTTTGTTAAAATTATTGAAATATTAGATACTATTTATTGCGATATTATTCGTTTTACCGATACTTTGATACAACTCCTTACTAGGCACTTTTTTTAGATATTATTATAATCAGAGTAGCTGCCAATATAGCTACTGCCTCATTCATTAGTAATTCTGCTTTATAATCTGTGGGGTGTCGGTTCGATTCCCATCCAGGATGAAAATTTATGTGGCGAACATTTATATGTTTGTTCTATATCTAGGACTCTAGGTGTCCTAATATGTATATATGGGTATTACAAGTAGGTATGTGTATGCAAATAATGTTAGTATATAAGTACCTAATCTGTCAGTTTTCGTTCTCTTAATAAAAAGGTTGCTTAGTTTGGAGTTAGATGGCACTGTATGAATTTGCCATCCATAATTCATTTGTGTTTATTATGTGTCTAAAAATCATAATCCTATGTCTATATACTATTATAAAGAGGAAAGATTTGTTTGTTTGTTTGTATTGAATAGGCTCCAAAACTACTGAACCAATTTCAAACAAAATTTCACCGTTGGGTAGCTACGCTATCCCCGGGTAACATAGGCTACTTTTATCCCAGTATTCCTACGGGAACGGAAACTACGCGGGGGAAACCGCGAGGCATCCGCTAGTACGTAATAAGTATGTTTGTAGAAAAATAAGTATTCTATTGGTTAGGTCGTTATGAGTTACAATAACAATGAATAAATAAAATTTCACTAACTTCCACTAAGAAATAACACAACTCTAACTATACCTAAATTAAGATATAACTATTCTATATTGACATTGTTATAATATTGTTGTTATATTTGGAAATTATGGTAAAGTATAATAAAAATAAAAAAATACTCCAAAACATACACATAAAGTGGCGCCATCTATAACACACGTTTGACACTAGAAAATATCTTAAAGATTAGCCCGATTTACTATAGTAACATTTTTTTGTTTGTGATTATGTACTTATAAATGTACTTATGTGTAGGACTTAAATTCAAACTTACAGCTAAATCTAAAAATAAATAACATTTCACAATCAACTTCATTTTCTATAACCTTTTACCTCATCACTACTTCTCGATTGTTTCCTTTGATAACAAAAAATAAAAATGTCTGCCGTCCTTAGCATCCGAGGGGCCTTTTATTTGTCCTCAATTTTATATAAATGCCATAATTTACCTTATATTATGTACGGAAAAGTTCAAATTTCACTGGCACAACACAGTCTTTGTTCTTGCATGTAGAGTTTTTCGAAAATCAACCTTATGTCAATAATCATAATAATCAAATTTAAACACGAATGCGTTTCATAATTTATCCAATTTCCAAGTATTATTAACATGGGATTTCGAAGGGTATTTCAATTGATTTATGAAATAATAACAAAAAGGGGTCTGGTATAGAAAGAGACAAAAGTTATGTAGGTCTTTAAAAATGCAAGTTTTAGCTTGCGAATACTAAAAAGATATATTTTAAATCTTTGTGTGTTCACTTCAAGCCTGATTGAGCTCTCTCTAAACATATTTACTTTTTTTGGCATAAGACTCGATAAAGTACACAATTTGACGATCTTTTTTTCCTGTTTCTTTTTGACACCGCACGCTGTGCATTCTGCCAGTTACAATGTTTTTGTATTTTGTGTGCATTCTTCAGCTTTTTTATCTTTATTGCGTTGTCTTCGGTTTTGGTCAAAGTCCAGTCTTGGTTAGCACGGTCGGTTCGCATCCCGAGGGTGTGGGTTCAAACCCCAACAATGAGCTTGAGCTGCCGGTGTAGGAAAACATCGTGAGGAAATAATATGATGGCAGGGTACTTTTTAGTACTCGGCTGGCTAGGCTAGGCTGGCAGATTTTTCTGCCGCCAAGCACCTAAATGTGTGTTCCGGCAGCCCCACTAGAGAGCCAGTTATATTTCGGGCTAGGTGTGTTTACCATCATCGACAACACTGTCACACAACATCAGGTGTGTTGTGGTCAAACACCTAGCCTGTCAACCATAAAATAAAAAATAAAAAAGAAATAACCTATGTCGAAAGTTCAATCGGAATTGATAGATAGTTTTTTTTTCTATTTAGTTTAAGAGTTTGTAAATATTTTTTTTATTCCAGATGCAGCATCAATTGCCTCAACAGGAACAATGTGGGTAAGTTATCTATCTATATCTATTGGCTAGCGGACGTCTCGCGGTTTCATCCATGTAGCTCCCGTTCCCGTGGTAATACAGTGATAAAAAGTAACCAATGTCAACCGGCGATAGTGTAACTTCCCAATATTGAAAGAATTTTTGAAATCGGTCGAGTAGTTTCCGAGCTTATTCAATACAAACAAACAATCAAATCTTTCCTCTATATAATAGTACTTGTGGACGCCTCGCGGTTTCACCCGCGTAGCTCCCGTTCCCGTGGGAATACAGGGATAAAAAGTAGTCTATTACAGCCGGAGATAGTGCAGCTTCCCAACGGTGAAAGAATTTTTGATATCGGTCCAGTAGTTTCGGAGCCTATTCAATACCTACAAACAATCAAATCTTTCCTCTGTATAATAGTACTAGCGGACGCCTCGCGGTTTCAACCGCGTAGCTCCCGTTCCCGTGGGAATACAGGGATAAAAAGTAGCCTATTACACCCAGAAATAGTGCAGCTTTCCAACGGTGAAAGAATTTTTGAAATCGGTCCAGTAGTTTTTGAGTTTATTCGTTACAAACATCTAAAAATACAAATCTTTCCTCTTTATAATATTAGTGTAGATGTAGGTTAGGTACTATAGTTTATTTTATATTACATACTACTAGCGACCCGCCCCGGCTTCGCACGGGTGCAATGTAGATACTTATGCGGTGCATGTGCAAGTATTATACATGTAAACATTCCTCTTGAATCACTCTATTAAAAAAACCGTATCAAAATCCGTTGCGTAGTTTTAAATATCTAAGCATAGGTACATAGGGACAGAGGGAAGCGACTTTGTTTTATACTATGTAGTGATACTACTATACACTGCGACATTTGTAAAGAAAGAAAGAAAGAAAATAATTTTATTTTGTAACATAGAACACAACAAAAATAACAACAAATAGAGACAAACAGTTACAAAATAGGGGCTCACCTCATCATAATACTGGCCGGTTTTGTAGCATTGGTTGACAGCCCCGCTGGCTCATTGGTAGTATGTCTGCCTTGAGAGCTGTAGGGCGTGGGTTCGATTCCCACTCAGACCAAAAAAACATTTTGTGAATAAACAAATGTTTGTTCTGTGTCTGGGTGTTCTGTATGTATTATAAGTAATGTATTTACAAAACAAAAAGGTATTTATGTATCCTATCAGTCATCTGACTTCCATCACACAAGCTCTGCTTAGTTTGGGGCCAGATGGCGCTGTTATGTATAGTCCTACGATATTTATTTATTAATTTCATCTATTTATCAGACTGCCGTTTGGCAAAAGCCGCTCCAAGTTTTGCCATTATTTCTTGTTTCTGGCTGTTCTTCTACATCAATAAACAAATATCATAGGACATTACACACAGCGCCATCTGACCCCAAACTAAGCAAAGTTTGTACTATGGGAGACAGATAACTGATAGAATACTTAAATAGTTTTTTTTTATTGTAAATACGTACCTACTTATAATACATAGAACAAACATTTGTTTATATCACAAAATGCTTGTCCTGGGTGGGAATCGAACCCACGCCCTTCGGCTCTTGGAGCAGACATACTACCAATGAACCAACAGGGCTGTCATTATGTTTTTTTTAATGTTTTACTTGGTGGTAGATTTCCTTAGCAGGAAGTCGTCTAGGTAGGTACCACCGCAGTACCAGATATTCTGCCGCCAAGCAGTAGTGTGTAAACATTACTGTGTTCCGGTTTGAAGGATACTGCAGCTAGCGAAATTACAGGGCTGTTGAGACTAACCATCGAAAGTCTCAAAGTAATGAGCGCCAAAGCGGCGACTTTGTTTTGCTACTCAAAGTTCTGTGTATCGCTGCAATGGTCATGGACATGCGTTATCTCTTACCATCAGGAGAGCGCACCGTTCGTCTCATTACGTTTACATTAAAAAAAATGTTCCGGCTATTCTCTTAACATCTTCCCATCTTTTCTTTTGCCGCTTTAGTGAGATGCTTGTCACTAAATCGTGAAAACCCTTATTTCCAACAGAAATCAGCAGATGGTACAACCCGTCATGCTGTGCCCAGTCCAGTACGTCTACGAAACTACCCCTCTACTACCCCAGCCGCAAGGTAAGTGTCAAAGACGACGACTCGATCATAATGTAAATCAAAGATGACACTGGAAAATGTTATTTTCATGACCAATGCTAAGAAATTTCAAAGTAAAAAATTGATTGATTCAGGGGTGACTTTGCTTTCATACTTGTGGGTTTTTTCATGGTGTTTGATCACATCTCACCTGGTGTTAAGTGATGGTGTGGTCGAAGATGGTAAAGCACACCTAGCTAGAATTGGTTCTTAAGTGAGGCTGCCGGAACACACCGTTAGATGCTTGGCAGCAGATTTTCAACTTGAGGGTGGTAGCTAGCTAGCCGAATACTAGAAAGTACATTGTGGTAACCATGGTATGGTTTCCTCACGATGTTTTCCTTCACCGGCAGCTCAAGCTCATTGTTGGGGTTTGAACCCACGCCCTGCGGCGTGTGAACCGACCGCGTTAATCACTGAGCTATTATTGCTATATTTATAACTTGGTTTACTTTTTTACAAATAGGTACAAATAATATTTTATTTATAACCACCAATGTTACAAGTCTCGGTATGTAAAGAAAAAAAATACTTTGCTGATTCCAAAACCATTTCGAAATATTACATTCCTGTACATGATTTTTCCGTTTAAAACTCTTTAAACTATGAGACGGGGTTTATTTTAATAAAATACATAAAATAAATTTGACTTTCAATTAACTTCTAATGACGTCATGTCCTTGGCTGTATTATAAGGATTCTTTCAGTGCCTAAAAAGGTACATATATTTCATATTCAGCCAATGTTATGACGTCATAACTATAAAAAGTTTGAAAATGTATTAGAATTAAACTACCGCATAGAAAGCCAAAATATTCAAATTAGTTTCATAAAATAAAGTTTACTATCAGTAAAAAATATAAAATAAATACAAAAAAAAAACTTTACATACCGAAATTCGGTATGTAAAGTTTTATATAGGTAATTTCAAATAAAACATTGAAAGAGTTTTAAAACACTGAACATCGTGTCAATTAATAAAAAACAAAAGAGCAAATTGCATTAGGTATGTCAGTACAAAAACATGTCAATATAAAAACATTGTAATTGTCATTAATTAAATTATGTCAATTTAGAAACATGTCAATATCATAAAAAGTCAGAAAAATCACAATTAGGTGTCTACTAGGAATTTAAGATAGGTCGACGATATTGTCACCGTCGCGGGTCGAACCTGGACCAGATTGGCACAGGACCGAGGCAGATGGCATAAAAAGAGAGAGGCCTATACCCAGCAGTGGGATAAAGAGGGCTGTGGATGATGGTGGTAATGAATTTAATAATTTTTTTTCAAACTGTAAAACTTTGGTTATGAACACAATGTACATAATCAAAGTATGAAAACATAAAAGTCGCAGTTGACGCGCACTGCTTGCGTAACCACGACATTTTTGCTCCACTAAACAAGACTCTATTGCACACAAAATTAAAGTGACGATTGACTGCAGCGACAAAAGTGGTCGAAACGTGAGCAATGGAAGTTTTGTTCACAAATAAAAATGTTATTCACAAACATTTCGATGTCGTGAAAACAATCCAACTGTTAGTTATGAAATTTGCGCTTACGTGTTCGATCACGTTAATTGTAATAAAATGTAAGTTGACTAGGTGGACTAGGACGGATGGGCCAAATACCAGCTTGAGGCGTTGGAGTCCATTAAGAAACGTGCTAAGAGGCTCATAAGCAACGATTCGCTTGTTCGGAAAAAGGCTTCAAAGCCTTGAAAATCGACGGAAAGTTTTTTTTTTAATGTAAAAAGTAATGAGACGAACGAGACGCTCTCCCGATGGTAAGAATCAACGCCCGTCCACGACCATCGCAGCGACACACAGAACTTTAAGTAACAAAACAAAATCCAGGGCATCGCTGCTTTGGCGCGCATTACTTTGAGACTTTTGATAGAGTTAGTCTCAACAGCCCAGTAATTTCGCTAGCTGCAGTACCCTTCAAACCGGAACACAGTAATGCTTACACACTACTGCTTAGCGGCAGAATAACTGGTACTGCGGTGGTACCTACCTAGACGACCTCCTGCTAAGGAGATCTACCACCAAGTAAGTTCCTTGTCTGTCGGTTTTCTACCGGATATATTTTGGGGAGTGCGCTTCAGATCTGCATGACCTAACTCCACCCTGCCCATTCTACTATCGGACAGCCAGGAGCTTTAAACAGCGACACCGCTTCATGGTTGATGTTCCAAAAGCTCGAACTAAGCGGTTTGAGTCCACCTTCTTCATACGTACCGCTAGACATTGGAATCTGCTGCCCGAGTGGGTGTTCCCCGATGAATATAGTCTGGGTTCCTTCAAGTCGCGAGTAAATCGGTTTCTTCTAAGCGAGCGTTCTCCACCATAGACCGCATCTTCGCTTAACATCAGGCGGGATGGCGGTCAAACGCAAGCTTATATATTATTAAAAAAAAATGGTAAAACGGGACCCTATTACTAAGACTCCGCTGTCCGTCTGTCACCAGACTGTACCTATCTCATGAGCCGTGATAGACAGTTGAAATTTTTCCAGATGATGTATTTCTGTTGCCGCTATAACAACAAATACTAAAAAACAGAATAAAATAAATATTTAAGGATGGCTCCCATACAACAAAAGTGATTTTGTTTTTGCCGTTTTTATAGATAATGGTACGGAACCCTTCATGCGCGAGTCCGACTCGCACTTGACCGGTTTTTAGATATTATGTTACTCACATTTGGTAGTTTTACCTGGAAAGTACCAGGACATCGCTGTGGTCAAACACCTAACGCTACCAGATGCGCTGTGGTCAAACACCTAACCTGTCAACCATAAAAAAATAAAAAAAAGTTTTCCGGTAGTTTTGGAAATTGATTTGAACAATGAGCTTGAAAACATAGCATCGGCTGACTAGTTTTTTTTTTATTGTTGACAGGCTAGGTGTTTTACCACATCTTACCTGATGTTAAGTGACAGTTTGGTCGAAGATGGTAAAACACACCTAGCCTGGAATGGAACTGGCTTTTAAGTGAGGCTGGCGGAACACACCGTTAGATGCTTGGTGTCATATTTTCAACTTGAGGGTGGCAGCTCCCCAGCACCCTCAAGTTAAAAATCTACTGCCAAGCACTTTTTGATGTCTATCGCTAGACTCGTTTGAGGGTGATCTACTGTAAGCTAGTTGTGTTTATCATCACTACATCCATCGCTTAATATTAGGAGAGCTGTAGTCAAACACCTAGCTTGTCATCGGTCAAAAATATATCTTACTTTGTTTTTACTACAGAATAATTTTGCCTTGAAGTATTAGACGGCATATTTAACCATAACAATCATATAAATTAAAATTTTCTTTCTATTTACAGAAAACCAGATGCAGCAAAACCAAATTTTAGTAAACGTGAAAAATCCCCCCCCATGGATCCACAGCCGACCCCAAAACCAAGTAGTTTATGTACAACAAGTGCCAAACAATTATCAACATTACATGCATCCGCAGATGATTCAAAATCATATATACCATCCGCAAATGAGCTACCAAATGCAACCAATTCTGTCACAAGACAATCGACAATTTATCCATATACCAAACTTACACCAATACAATACAGCACAGAATCCCGTATCACACGTAAATAATGAAGAAACAGAAAAAATGCCACTACTTACGCAAATGCTAAACCAGAAAGTTAGTGTCAATAGCAATAGAACACAAAATACTAATAATGTTTCTAATCCTGTTGTTAACATGATAAGACCTATAACACAAAATCAGCAAGTACAAACAGATAATATATCACCTAATGTTAAAGGTAGACCTCGAAATGTATCACCACAGATACTTACTATAAATCCTATGCAGCAACGACAAATTGCCAATCAGAAGCAAGAAGTTGCAATGAATGTAAGACCGACAAACATGAGGAATGATTTGCCTCAACATATAAGAACTAAGATACCTAGCAGCATTAGTGTCAAAACAATTAACAGGCCTATACTTCCTAGGACAATTGTAAGACCTATGGATGTTATGGCAGCACAGCAGAATTTTTATTACAATCCTATTATCATGCCGTCTCCTAATATTAACGCGAAAAATATTATAACGAATTCTGAAATGCAGCACATGAAACGAAATAATTTCCAAGAGATTCAAAGTACAACGACAGTGCCAATGCAATTATCAATACCAGTTTCAAATGTGTCACCGTTTTCTAAAGTAGCAATAGCACATAATTTAGGTGATGTCAATACTAACAAACAAACAGTTAATATTAATGGACCGGTAAAGTCCAACGTGAATTCAAACAAAACGTATGATGATATTAGTAAAAAACCTCAAACGAATACAGTAAGCAACACAGAAGTTCAAACTCAAACTGAAGAAAAATTAATGCGAAATACTGTGTTTATTCAGGCACGTGGCAGAGTACTAAATGATAAAGAAAGTGTACAAAATCAATATCCAAAAAGAACGATTGATGATAGGCTTAAAGAAGAAAGTAACCGATCACAAGAAGCAAGCAATGACGCTAAAACTGAAGAGGCTATTCAAATTAGTAAAAAAATCAAAACGGAAGTTACTGACAATAATCAAAGTAGTGGTTCAGAAACTAATCAAATGTCTATAGATTTTTCATCTACCAATGTATCTACGAACATTCCAACCCAGCAATCTAGAATAAACAATTTACAAGTGAAGTTCGACAATTTACAAAAAGAAATTTCGGATGTGTCAGAAAAAAATAAAGAGAAATTTACTAACAACGTTCCTTTGACATCTCTTTGCAAATCTGAAAAAAAGAAATCTGTGACGGAAGATCGATACTCAGAGCAGAAAAACTTATCTAAAGCTTGTGTGGATTCAAAAAAGAAAAATGTAGAAGATGCAAAAGCTGCTGATAAAGCTAAAAATGAAATTGAATCAGATAATATTGAGAAAAAAGAATGCAAAATAACTGTTTTAACTCACGTATTAGAAGGATATATTATTCAGGAATCTAATGTTGCTTTTCCTGTAAGTAAAAACTCCTTATTTATAGTCAAAAGCTTTTAGATTGAATAAGAGCAAACTAAAAATTACTACAAATCTCTGATTTGGTAACTTCTTTTTAAAATAAATTTAATTACAGATACAGAAACCAACAATGGAAAGAGATACTTCTAAAAGCCAAAAACAAAATAAATTTATAAAAATGGTCAATAAAGAAGACAATAGCAATGTGAAACTTGAAAACGAAAGGAATTCTTCAAGGAGATATCTAAACCGGAGTATAGAATCAGAGAAACAAATGAAATTTGCCGTTATTGACAAAGGTAAATTTAATATTAAACTAATTACGAAATTAATAGAAGCAACATTAAAACGACAGGATGGTATTTATTATGCATTTTGCGTTTACTATACTTACATTGTTTTGAATGAAATCTTACATTTAATTGTGAAATTTAATTTATAACGTAGATTATGAAGCAAATTATTATATATAAATTATGGAAGCAAAGTGCAAATTTCCAAGTCATATTAGCTTAGATTTATTACTTAATAAAATGTATTTATTTGTACATAAATAATTAAATTTTCGAAAATATTTTTAGATAACCCTTTTGCAAATGTCAAGAAATCTACAATTGAATTATGGACGGTAAGTGATTCCTTAATTATTTTCAATTACAATTTTATGGCTATTTCGATAGTAAATTTCATTAGGTCATACGGTATTTCCTAAACCTATTGTATTATAAATTAAATATCAATTTCGACTTGGAGTATCTACACTTGCGATTGCCTAATATTACTATTTATTTATTTACAACTTCAATTTTTTAGTAACTTTTTTTGTTTCACTTATCCGGGATTATTCAAGTTTAATTTCATCGGAAACTCTAACTATAGTTTTGGCCACATCCGGTGGCCTACATCATGGAGACAAAGCTGAGTTCAACACGCACGCGGCCTCGTCTCGCTTCGCACTCAAACAAAAATGTCAAAACCACGTCAGTTTCTATGGTACTGCAGCTAGCGAAATTACAGGTTCATTGAGAATAGCCAACAATGATACCCTAGACTTTGTTTTGCTATTCAGCGTAACAACAGTCATGGACAGGCGTTACTTCTTACCATCAAGAGGGGATACCGCTCGTTTGATTACGTTTATTTAAAAAACGTTTAATTTAGTTGTAAACATAAATTCTGCACTGCGTCAGTTTTTAACAACCCATTGCTGGTTATAATCTTCCCTTAATTCCATCTTCTTATTCCAGGCTGAACAGCTAGCGTCACATCTTGAGAAACACAGTTGGACAGAAACTGCATCCAAGTTGCTTGATGAAGAAATCGATGGAGAATCAATGCTTCTCGTGAACAGAGATCAATTGGTGGCTATAGGAGTATGTGACGAACACGCTGAAGCAATTGTCGCGTTTGCTGCAAGATAACAATGTGAAAATAGATGTGTCAGCTTTACAACTTTGCATTTCAACATCACATGCCATGAGACCAACAAAATATGATTCCTTGTTTAATAGATCTATCTTGGACTTTCTTATGTTTGCCACCTTTGTTTTCATTTCGATCTATTTATCAGTTTTTTATAAGTTTAGCATTGCCAACTTATGTTTTAACTTTGAAATACGTTTTATTATCCTCGTCTTATATAATATGATCATATGCCAAGAGACAGCTTTTGCAATCTTTTGTAATATTGGGTTTCGTAATGATTGTATACTTCCGTGCAAAATGTTTCATTTTTTTAATTAATATGTACATACAATTATGTTTTAATATTATTATTTTAACAAAGAAAATGAAAATAAATTTGTTAATAGAAATGATTAAGTTCATTTATGAAACTCGAATTATTAAATGCGAATTTTGTAGTTAAATTTGGATAGTTCATTTAAATTTGGCGTTAGACAGTTATTATTATGGTTATTTAGTCATTTTCCTGTAAATATAATTTTATTTAATAATACAATTTTGTATGATGTTATATCATTTTTAGATTAAATGAACGATAAGAATTACCTATTGATATGAAATGTTTCATTTGTTTAACCCAATATACTTGTAATAGTTGCTATTTTTACAAGTGTCTACTTTTCACTGTTTTCATGTATGGTCTAAACCGCGTATCCACTATGCCCGCGCACCAGCAGTAACTGTGCTCCGCGCATCTGCAACTGCTCTGATGGAAACAAAACGCATATCTCCACAGCTTCCTTCCGAACATGGAGCGAACATGTCTCCATTAATAGCTAGTGCATCATATATTTCTTTAATTTTTTTCTCGAATTCCAAAGCCATTCGCTATTGGGAATCTAACAATTACAAGAAAAGGCATCCGAATTATTTGCTGTTGGAACTGTTTTAGAATTTAAATGGTCATTTTAAAAATTTCTTGCGGATGTCTTCACCTTATTTTGAATATTTCATTTCATCCGACCAGTCTATCCGAGTATGGATATACGACACTTATGCACTAAACGTGATATTTCTCGCGTCTATGAACAGACTGAGCTCCCCTTTGTGTTCGTACAAAAACCGCTACCGATTGCAGCACTGAGCGCGGAGCGCGCACTTTTGCAAGCTCAAACTTCCAAGAGCGTGAACGTATCCACTACTGGGAGCGGCTGCAAATGCGCGGAGCACAGTCGATGCGCGGAGCACAGTTGGTGCGCGGAGCACAGTTGCTACGAGAACATAGTAATAGACAGTGTGTTTTGGCGAAGTGAAACAAAAGTAAAAGGCTATCTATTAAGGGGAACTACTTTTATTAAATATATACATTTCCTTAAGGTCAGTGACATTTTGCTATTGAAAAGTTGGTTTTATCGCGATTTCCTCTAAACTAATTTTCCTAATTCGTCAGGTGACACATTTCCTTCAGCACATTAAAAAAAAACTAAAGTAAAGAATGAAACAAAACTAATTTCAATATGTTTTATATTTAAAAAAAAACACTTTAAAAACACATAAATATTCGTACATCAAAATTTTCAAAGATATACTATTATCACGTCATTTTAAACACAATTCGTTAAGATTATCTTAAAGAGTTAATTTAAGCCTGTTTTAAAAATTATGCCCTAGTGTCGTCTACCTGATTTGCCCATAAAATTGACGACCTGGGCAAATGGAGACATCTTGCCTCGTCTACTTCTCTTCTTCATACCTAGTTCTTGGAGAACATCATCGGATTCCGCCACAGAGGAGTCCATGTTCTTGGAAGCTAATTCCTCTGAATTGTCTTCGCTTTCGTTTTTATCGGTGTCTGTGTCATCTCTATATTTATAATTCAATTTGTTTCTTGGGGCTGAGTGGTCCCTGTAATGAGAATTACGATTTATTTTTAGGGTTCCGAACCTCAAAAGAACATAACACGAAACCCTTATAGGATCACTTTTTTATCCATCTATCCGACTTATCTTAGGAACGGTTGGGTGTATCGAGTTGAAATTAAAACCATAAACGCAGATGTGGTAGATAACTACTTTTGAGCCTCGATCAAAATCGACAAAAATTTTATGAGATATTGTACAGCTTTGTATGCTATCGAGGACTTCGATACCTTCACGATACAAATTCGATCAATTTTCGTGATCGAGGGTCTGTTACTTGGTGGTAGATTTCCTCAGCAGGAAGTCGTCTAGGTACCACAGAACACGGCACGGCAGTACCAGACATTCTGCCTCCAAGCAGTAATGTGTAAACATTACTGTGTTCCAGGTACTGCAGCTAGTGAAATTACTGAGCAGTTGAGATTTACCATCAAAAGTAATGAGCGACAAAGCAGCGATGCCCCGGACTTTGTTTTAGTTCTGTGTATTGATGCAATGGTTATAGGCAGGCGTTATCTCTTACCATCAGGAGTCAGGAGAACGTCTCATGCGTCGCATTACACGCTAAAAAAGTTAAAAGTAGGTACTTATACATTAAAAAAAAGAACCAGATATTCTGCCGCCAAGCAGTAGAGTGTAAAAAAAACTAAGGCCTTTGAAAGGAGATTATACAATTATTTAATTAGTAGCGGACGCCTCGCGGTTTCACCTGCGTAGTTCCCGTTCCCGTGGGAATACAGGGATAAAAATGTAACCTATGTCACCCGGGTATAGCGTAGCTCCCAACGGTGAAAGAATTTTTGAAATCGGTCCTGTAGTTTTGAAGCCTATTCAATACAAACAAACAATCAAATCTTTCCCCTTTATAGTATAGATTACAAAGTTTGCGCATATTTCTACATACGTACTACACCACGTGCAGTCCAGCTTCCACAAGCAGTGCTCATATCTTGACGCGTTTGCAGCCATCAGTTCTCCTCAACCATGTTTGTACCAAAAATATTCTGGTATAATATTCCAGTTTCATCAAGTTTCCACGCGGGAGAAAGACCTCTATCACGTTCGCATGCTACACATCCTCCAAGCTGTTAGCTTTGCATAATAATTTAGAATCGTACTAACCTCTGTTTGCCAGTTTCACGTGGGAATATGCTACACGGTTAAAATGCGGCTAGTTTTACCTCTTGCGATGCAGTTTCGTGTGATAATGTTAAAACATGACTTAACTAGAAATAGAGTTTTGGAAAAAACACGAAGAGACGAGATTTTTGGCCCCAGCGCAGCGGTGCGTATGATTCAAAACTATGTGATTAAAACATTACTTTTTTTACGTCTTTTTTTACAAGAAAACAAGAAACATTTTTTTTTTAATGTGCGCAGCTCACTTGTGGTCGAAGATGGTAAAGCACATCTAGCCTGGAATGGAACTGGCTCTCAAGTAAAGCTGCTGGAACACACAGTTGGTGCTTAGCGGCAGATTTTCAACTTGAGGTAGCTGGCCAGCCGAGTAGGAACTAGAAAATACCCTACCACCAAGCTATGGTTTCACAACACATGCCTTTCAGCGTAGGAACCACGCTAACCACTGAGCTGTCATCGCTACAAAACAATACATATCTACATAAATATACTAAAACTAATACAACGAAGCGTCATTGCCACGCTTTTCCACCAAAACTCTTCTACTAATTTTG
This sequence comes from Biston betularia, assembly GCA_905404145.2. NCBI lineage: Eukaryota > Metazoa > Arthropoda > Insecta > Lepidoptera > Geometridae > Biston > Biston betularia. The sequence goes on along the minus strand of FR989889.1, from coordinate 3,237,059 downwards.
TGTGCAAACTTATTGGCATTTACCTTTTTGGATGCAAATTTAACAACGGGTCGATATCCTTATGCAAGGCATCCTTATGGAACGCAATGGCGGCCTTAGAGAGTGGCAAGCAGGGCAACCGCGCGGGGCCTCGCGTCCTCGTAGCAAAAAGTCTTTACCAAAAATGTACCTACGTTTCTCTCGCGCCTCGCACTTAACAAAACCCCCCCTGAACGCACGGTTTCATTATTAGTGCAAGCATGTTACAGCCACTCGAGCACTCGAACACTTTTTTTAGTAAAACCTCGCAACAGCTAAGGTCGCCGCTGCTAGAACGTGCTAAGTACAGACTTCTACCAGTTACGTGTTACGTGTTACCAGTTACTTGATCAGGTTTACCTCCTTCTGTCTCTGCCAGTTTCACGTGGGAATCTATCATAAGGTTGAGCTCCTTTTGCCAGTGAGAATTAAAATTACTTATACCTTGTCGGATGTACGTTTGACGTCGGTTTACCTCCGTCTGCCGCCATCGCCAGGAAATTTAGCCTCGGGTGTGCACATGAGAGTCTCGAAGAAGTACCGGTCAGCGCGACCCTCGGTCGGCGAATGAGCCGCATCTTCGTCTGAGCTCTCGTTGGAAGAGTGCGCATGAGATTCAGGGCTCTTCTTGTATTGTCGGGAACTGGGGACGATTCATAAGACTCGTTGAAGTAAAAGCTAATCTACAGGGTCATGATCGGCCCTGTTTTTTAGGGTTCCGTACCCAAAGGGTAAAACCTATTACTGAGACTTCGCTATCCGTCCGTCCGTCTGTCACCAGGCTGTATCTCAAGAACGGTGATAGCTAGACAGTTGAAATTTTCACAGATGATGTATTTCTATTGCCGCTATAACAACAAATACCAAAAATAAAATAAAATAAATATTTAAGGCGGGCTCCCATACAACAAACGTGATTTGTTTGCCGTTTTTATAGATTATGGTAAGGAACCCTTCGTGCGCGAGTCCGCCTCGCACTTGGCCGGGTTTTTTTTAAATTTTTCTGGGTGCACTAACGATAAGCCTTAAAGCCATTATCATTTTTAATTTCAAATTTCTTTTTTTTTATGCCACACGTAGTAATCAAGCAGACGGGTCACCTATACAAATACAAATACAAATACAAATATTTTATGGATAACACCAATGTTACAAGTCACTTCAAAATTTTAAACATGCCATTCTAAATGTGTTTTAAAAACACTGATTACCTACATGTCAAAATAAGGTATGTCAATATACAAACATGACTTTTAAACTTGAGAATTGGCACAATGCAAGAATGTGCCATGGCCGCAGAAAAAAAATTTGTCAATATAAAAATACTGTCCTCCTGGTATATTTTTGCAATACCAGGAGCACAACAAATCGAAAAGTACGTTGCCAAATATTCTTGAATACGGAAGTAAATACTCCGCGGGAATACAGAAGAAGGAAGATCATGCCACAATTTGCAAGTGAATGGCAAAAAGGATCGCTTGAATCGCAAATATGTGCGATTTCCATGAATCAATTACAATTATGTGGATGTGCTTTCAGACAATGGCGGCTAGCGCGGTGATGGAACCGTGACGCCAGCATAAGATCTAATAATTCTTCTTTTGTATATTAAACTTAATAAAAAATGAAAAGTGGCCGCGTCCGTCTGTTTCATCAATCTTACTTCTAAACCACGCAATAGACTTTGATATTTTTACCATTATTTAGATATTTTTAACGAAAGGTTAGTATGTCGTAGATACAATATAATTCAAGCAAAACTTTTGTGCAAGATGAGAAATTCAAGTCGTCAACCAAATTGCACATGTGCGAAGCCAAAATGGGTCGCAAAAAAAAAAAATTGCCAGTTGTTTTTTACATCGGACTAGGCATGCGTTTGGCCACTATCTCACCAGGTGGAATGTGACGATGTGGCCGAAGATGGAGCACGCTTGCCAAGAAAATACCTTTCAGTGATTTTTGTCTGTCATGGGTAATGGTCCTCGTAATTTTGTTTTTTGGAAACACCTATGTAAACTACGCTACGAGCGCTAAAAAGAAAGTGGTGTTTCTTCACCATCGCTTGACATCACCAGCTACCATTGGCGAACGTGGTGCCTGGGGACAGAAAGGAGGCACGCCGGGGGCCGCCGCCTCGTCACCGCTCACGGTCTGGAACGAATAAGTGCTTTACTTTTACAAAAATATTTACTTTCCATAAATAACTAAATAAAACACCGGATATGACCGAAACTCAAGGTGGTGTATCTTTTTTTTCATTTTTTTTTTTTTTATGGTTGACAGGCCAGGTGTTTGACCACAGCTCACCTGATGTTAAGTGAAGGCGTGGTCGAAGATGGTAAAGCACACCTAGCCTGGAATGAAACTGGCTCTCAAGTGAGGCTGCCGGAACACACCGTTAGATGTTTGGCGGCAGATTTTCAACTTGAGGGTGGTAGCTAGCCAGCCGAGTACTAGAAAGTACCCTACCACCATGCTATGGTTTCCTCACGATGTTTTTTCTTCACCGGCAGCTCAAGCTCATTGTTGGGGTTTGAACCCACGCCCTTCGGCATGCCAACCTACCGCGCTAACCACTGAGCTGTCATCGCTACAAAATTTTCATTGTTTTTGGCATTGCACTTTATTTATTTGCGATCGATATTTTTAAGTAAGTATTTTATGAAAAATCAAGTCACACAAAAACCTTGGTCGAGTTTGGTCATATCCTAGTAAAGTACTTAGTGGTGGCTTTACTAGGACTTGGCTCCAGATTGTTCCCATAGAAATTACATGAAAGAACAGTTCAGTACATTTTTAATTGTAAATCTAAACTTGTAAAAATCTTTCGTCCGTTCGCACGTTCGTTTCGTTTCGTTCGTTCGTTCGTTGTTGTTCCAAGTGCTCATTGTATTGTTGATTACGAAAGTTTTGGCGGGAACGTGGTAAGAGTTGTGTCACACCGTTGTATTTTTTTCCAAAACTAGTGTTTTGTCGAGTGTTTATGCATAAAAATGGTCGTGTTTTATTCATAAAATGCTGAATTACAAGCGCGAGCGTGGGAAAATGATATAATGTGGTGAAACATTTATTATCGTGTTGCTTCCAAAACTCCATTGAAACTATAGTAAAGTCGCCACTACTTTACTAAAGCATGGTCGGACTTGACTGACATGAACTGGACTTGCCCAAGACTGGACTTTCAGTAGAACTAAAGCTACGAGGACATGAATTTAACTTTTGAAACTTGAAAATGTAAAATACTCGACACAGGCAAATGCTCAAAACGCGACGCCAAAACCAAAGAAAAAAAAATGTAGCTTGAATCTATTCTATACAAAATGAAATAGCATAGCTTGGCTCGATTAAACGTCACCTTATTATTGATGTGGAAGTAGCAGTGTGTGACACGCTCAACGTCTGCCCACGCAACAATGTAACGCGCCATGGCCAACGGGATCTTCGGCAGGAAGTTGGAGTGGAACTTCCCCTGACAGTAGATGGTGATCACATCCGTATCCTTGATCTCAAAAATTATACGGAACACTGTGCCTGGAGAAAAGACTTATAACTTTATTGTACACCAAAACAAATCACAATAACAGCCAGGGAGCTGTTCAGCTGTGAGTCGCCTCAAGTGACCCACCTATTATGATTAGTATGTATGCGGGGGAGTGAATGTTTGTATGTGAGAGTGAGTATATGTTTGTGTGGTGTGTAGATATTTTTTTTATTTTAGTTGTGTTTTACGTTTGTGTTTTACATGTAAGAAAATACGATGGGACTGCCATGTGGCTACCACAAAAGTCCCATAAATAAAAGAGATTAAAAAAAAGAGATAATTAACATAACAAAACAATACAGATATTTGATGTATAAAGGCGGTCTTATCGCCTAGAGCGATTTCTCCCAGACAACCTTTGGATAGAAAGAAAAACAAATAAATATTAGGTTGGTGTATAAAAAATAAATAAATAAATGACGAACACGTATGACCTGTATAGAGAGTAGATATATAAATTATCTGTATTTTAATTTGGTTATGACAGTACAAAATTACATATAATAAAAATAGTTATAAATATATTTGCACATATACATAAAAAAAATATGTAAAAAAAGAACAATGTAATAAAGGTATATAGGTATATACATATGAAATACTTAGATAAGATATTGTTGAAAATTATTTTTTGTATAGATCTACTTTACAATGTATCGTTATTTTTTTAAAGTGAAGTTCCAGTTCCAGGCTAGGTGTGCTTTACCATCTTCGACCACACCTTCACTTAACATCAGGTGAGCTGTGGTCAAACCACTAGCCTGTCAAGGATAAAAAAAAAAAAAAAAAAAAAAAAAAGTAATAAGAGGACTACGAGAGCGATAGAAATATATGGAAAGTTAGACTGCACTGTCACGTGCGCACAAAGCGTTTGGACGCGTCATTTTTCTATTCGAATAACTATGAAGCTCATTGCCAAAAACTTTTTAGGGGAAAGATAAAGATATATTTATTTGCATAAACATGAGTGGTTGCATAGTACTGCAGGCGTACCATGAGGTTTTACGTTTCCATCCAATTGCGGGGCAGTTCAGTTTAGGTACCTAAACTGTCCCGCTTTATTTCATACCATGAGCATGTTAAAATTGGATCGCAACTGCATCGCTAGCTCTTCAAAGAACGAACGGTACTTGTCTCTGGCTCCAATACTGTCCCGCTACCGAAGAAAAGGACAACGCTATACAAAAGTATAATTGTATCTCGTGTGAAAAATCTGTTCCGAAATTGTGATTGTCGGGAAGTATCGGTTTTCTTAATGTTTTATAATGATATGATATTTTAAGGTGAAATATTACTTAATACTATATTGCATTACAGCATAATTATTAACATGTTTTATTTTTACGATTACCCTATCATTTACTTAAATTCCAAAAAAAAACTTTATTCTAAACAGAGAAACAATTACGACTCTTTGTTTCGGAACACACCTAATAAACACTTTTTTTCATTATTCATCTGCGAATGACAGCAAAAAGGTTGTTCAGATTTTTTTTCTTTGGTTTTGGCGTTGCGTTTTAGCATTTGCCAGTGTCAAATATTTATATATTTTCAAGTTTAAATAAGTGTCCTCGTAGCTAAAGTTATAGTCAAAGTCCAGTCTTGATCAAGTATAGTCCGCGTCAGTCAAGTCCAGTCATGCTTTAGTAAAGTAGTGGTGACTTTACTATAAAGCTTCGATGGAGTTTTGGAAGCAACACGAAAAGTCATGTTTCACCACATTATATCATTTTCCCACACTCGCGCTTGTGATTCAGCACTTTATGAATAAAACACCACCATTTTTATGCATAAACACTCGTCAAAACACAAGTTTTGAAAAAAAAAATACAACGGGGCGACACAACTCTTTCCGCGTTCCCGCCAAAACTCAAAAATTTAGATTTCTAATAATATAATATAACTCAAAGGTCGAAATAAACCAAACAAAACTGTTTTGTGGTTACAAATTTATATTATTGGCATTGTCAATAATAATGTCGTTAGTATATTTATAGTTTTATATTACTTATGTACCTATGTATTTCATGAGTTTTTTTTTCAAATAGTTTGTTGTTATTGTAAATCAAAATTGTTCTTACAGACAGCCCTCAGAACGCTTATGTAGGGTAAATTACGCTCAGTTAGAGCAGCTGTGGGAATTACTCCATAGAAATCAAGTAATTGCTTTAGGGTTCAATAAGCGCATACAGTTGAGGCAGCACACCCGCCGCTTTTGGGAGGAAGCAGCATCACGTTTAAACTCCCATGGGCATGGGGCTATTAAAGATATAATATCAAGAAAATTCACAAATTAAATAAAAGCATACCAAACGGTCGATATTTATTAACTTTTTATTGAATCGTTATTTTGACAACTCGGCGGTACAGTTTAGGTGCAACTAACGTCAAATAACACCTCATGGTACGAATTGAATGAACGAAATGCCGTTTTCTGACAAGTTTGCGATGATGTTTATGTTTCGGCGGACAAAGATGGCGGCGACCTAAACTGTCCTGCTATAAGGACCTCATGGTACGAATTTGCCAAACGGTTCAGTTTAGGGCCTATACTGAACTGCTCTAACACCTCATGGTACGCCTGCTGCAGGCGTACCATGAGGTTTTACGTTTCCATCCAATTGCGGGGCAGTTCAGTTTAGGTACCTAAACTGTCCCGCTTTATTTCATACCATGAGCATGTTAAAATTGGATCGCAACTGCATCGCTAGCTCTTCAAAGAACGAACGGTACTTGTCTCTGGCTCCAATACTGTCCCGCTACCGAAGAAAAGGACAACGCTATACAAAAGTATAATTGTATCTCGTGTGAAAAATCTGTTCCGAAATTGTGATTGTCGGGAAGTATCGGTTTTCTTAATGTTTTATAATGATATGATATTTTAAGGTGAAATATTACTTAATACTATATTGCATTACAGCATAATTATTAACATGTTTTATTTTTACGATTACCCTATCATTTACTTAAATTCCAAAAAAAAACTTTATTCTAAACAGAGAAACAATTACGACTCTTTGTTTCGGAACACACCTAATAAACACTTTTTTTCATTATTCATCTGCGAATGACAGCAAAAAGGTTGTTCAGATTTTTTTTCTTTGGTTTTGGCGTTGCGTTTTAGCATTTGCCAGTGTCAAATATTTATATATTTTCAAGTTTAAATAAGTGTCCTCGTAGCTAAAGTTATAGTCAAAGTCCAGTCTTGATCAAGTATAGTCCGCGTCAGTCAAGTCCAGTCATGCTTTAGTAAAGTAGTGGTGACTTTACTATAAAGCTTCGATGGAGTTTTGGAAGCAACACGAAAAGTCATGTTTCACCACATTATATCATTTTCCCACACTCGCGCTTGTGATTCAGCACTTTATGAATAAAACACCACCATTTTTATGCATAAACACTCGTCAAAACACAAGTTTTGAAAAAAAAAATACAACGGGGCGACACAACTCTTTCCGCGTTCCCGCCAAAACTCAAAAATTTAGATTTCTAATAATATAATATAACTCAAAGGTCGAAATAAACCAAACAAAACTGTTTTGTGGTTACAAATTTATATTATTGGCATTGTCAATAATAATGTCGTTAGTATATTTATAGTTTTATATTACTTATGTACCTATGTATTTCATGAGTTTTTTTTTCAAATAGTTTGTTGTTATTGTAAATCAAAATTGTTCTTACAGACAGCCCTCAGAACGCTTATGTAGGGTAAATTACGCTCAGTTAGAGCAGCTGTGGGAATTACTCCATAGAAATCAAGTAATTGCTTTAGGGTTCAATAAGCGCATACAGTTGAGGCAGCACACCCGCCGCTTTTGGGAGGAAGCAGCATCACGTTTAAACTCCCATGGGCATGGGGCTATTAAAGATATAATATCAAGAAAATTCACAAATTAAATAAAAGCATACCAAACGGTCGATATTTATTAACTTTTTATTGAATCGTTATTTTGACAACTCGGCGGTACAGTTTAGGTGCAACTAACGTCAAATAACACCTCATGGTACGAATTGAATGAACGAAATGCCGTTTTCTGACAAGTTTGCGATGATGTTTATGTTTCGGCGGACAAAGATGGCGGCGACCTAAACTGTCCTGCTATAAGGACCTCATGGTACGAATTTGCCAAACGGTTCAGTTTAGGGCCTATACTGAACTGCTCTAACACCTCATGGTACGCCTGCTGATCTTAGATTACCGAAGTCTCATCATGTTCCTGCCGCAATGGGCGTACAAATGTTGTCATAGCGTTTTTTTTTTAATAATTCAATTTATGTAATTTAATGTCAAAAAAATAATAATAAATTTAATCAATGTCAAAGTAATAAATAATAATAATAATAATGATGATTTTTGTTATTGATTGTATATATTAATTTTTTGCATGCCGAAAGGCGGCATATGGCGTGCTATATTTTTAATTTCCACCATTCTACCCATATACGCAAACAAATAAATGATTATGATTATGATAATAATAATAATATAGCCATTTATTCAGATCTACAACAAAACAGACTCTTATTCTAGTAACTGGTTTTTACTTATTTTTTGCAGATCTGTTTGCCAGTCGGCAAAGGCCTCCTCCAATCTTTTCCATTCGCGTCTTTCCGTCAATAATTAGAATAGATGTCAATATTATTAATGTCAAATAAAATTATTTAAATGTTTCCTTCAGAAAGTCGTCAATCTTATAATAACATTTTGTAGTCAAAAACTTTTTCAATTTTCTTTTATAGTGATGCATGTCTTGTTCCTTGAAACTTTCCGGTATATCAATCACTACATAGTATAAAACAAAGTCGCTATTTTTGTCTGTTTGTTTGTCTGTATGCTTAAATCTTTAAAATTACGCAACGGATTTTGATGCGGTTTTTTGTAATAGGTAGAGTGATTCAAGAGGAAGGTTTTTATGTATAATAACATCTATTAAATAATGGAGAAATACTGTTATTTTCAGGGTTTCTAATGTGGTGTCGTAAATTCTTACATTTCTTGCCGCTTACATTGCGTACGCAGGCTTAACCTTACAGGATTTATAAAAATAATGTACTAAGTATTGTACACCTTGAAAAGGTCTACAGAAAAGTCCGCGATGGTAGGTATATGTCTATCTCTTATCGATATCCCACAAAACCCCGTGCACCCGTGCGAAGCCGGGGCGGGTCGCTAGTGGTTATATATAACAGGGCCCATTCCTAGAAAGCAGTTTCTGTAAAGTTGTGTACTAGCTTTGTGCACTTGTAACGCGCTTGGATCGCGACGGTTACGAGCACGCCTTTCTGACATTTTTGGAAACATTTTGGGATTATCTCTCACAAATACAGCTAGCTCATAAATATATAATGATGGGAACGTTAGAATATTATATTTTTTGAAGTAGGATTCACAACTGACTATTGGCTTAAGTTTAAACATAGATCTAACTGTAAAAACCCACTCCGGGGTTTCCCCAAACAATAGCTTGAGTCCACATTCTTTATTCGCACAGCGAGGATGTGGAACTCTTTGCCGGAGTCTGTGTTTCCCGAAAGGTACAATATGAGTGTCTTCAAGTCAAGAGTAAACAGGTTCCTTCTAGGTAAGCGTGTTCCATCTTAGACCGCACCGATGCTTCACATCAGGCAGGATGTGGTCAAGCGCGAACCTATTCAATGTAAAAAAAAAAAAAAAAAAAAATATGGGCGCGTCTTCAAACACAGAGTACCTACATAGTACTTTTTTTTTGTACTCTCCTTCAGTATTGTAATTGTCTCACCAGTCATGCTGTATATAATTATGTATGTTTTTGTGTACCTATATACGTATTTGAGAGTAGCCTAAAAAAAACTTGCCTGGCACAAACATATTGTAGTTGGTATCGTAGTTGCCGCTGCCGATCCAGACGCCGTTCTTACGCGACAAAGAGATGATATTGTCGCGATGGAAACGCACGTCAAAATGCAGAACCACGTCGCGGGGCTCTTCGCCTTCCTGCGCGCAGAGGTTTACCGACATCCTGGCGAAAACAGTTTCTATGATTAACATGGACTGGACTTGACCAGGACTTTCAGTAGAACTATAGCTACGAGGACATGAATTTAACTTTTGAAACTTGAAAATGTAAAATACTTGACACTGGCAAATGCTCAAAACGCGACGCCAAAACCAAAGAAAAAAAAATCTAGCTTGAATCGTCTATGATCAGTGATACCAAGAACTTTTAGTAACAAAACAAAGTCCAATCGCTGTTTTGGTGTGCATTTGGAGACATTCAATGGTTTGTCTTGATTTAAACTTCTATAATATGAGTCATCCAGTCTACGACTTTTAAAATATTATCTAGTAATGCTATTATTTTTAAAAAAGATGTAGATTACATACAAGAAATAAAAAAGAAATATTTGCTGACGTCTTAAATAGTGTATTGGCTTTTATTGCCACAAAATGCATCGCTAAGCCAATAAAAAGAAAAAATCTCTCTTCCCCCTTCAGGGGTTTTTGGCTCTGCGCGACAGATGTATTTGCCATTTTTTACAAATTTGTACAGACACCAAAAAAGTGCAACTACGCGCTTCGCTTCAACTCTTGTGTTAATGGAGACCCGAATTGTTTATATACTTCACCAATAAATATGTACCAACAAAACTCCTACTGCTACTTTTTCATCAGTTTAATAATTGCCAATCTAAGCTAAGGAAAACTTAGGTAGAATCCAGTTGTACCAGAACCCACAAGAAAAGGGATAGCAAATGTTATTTCAACAACAAAAACTATACCAGGCCAGGCGTAACTATTTCGTGTTATTATTATAATATTCTTTCAACTTACTTTCTTGCATTTTCCTTAATTTTACCACCTATTTCAATCCTATCTCCCACTTTCAGTAAGCTCGGTATGTTAGCTGTAAAAACCGGCATATTTCTAACTGCTACAATTAAAAATTAAATTTCGCCCCGGTCGTCTGTTTATCAGGGCCAGTGATATTTTTGGACATTTTGGACGAGAAATTTACACATTGCACGAATTTTTGTGGTGTTGTTTGAACAATTTTTGTGTTTGCAACGAATTTAAGATGTTATTTTTTATGCCACAGTGACACGAAATTTGTCTCCAATGACATTTATTTTTCTTTAAGATTTTGCGAGGAGGTTATCGAGCGGGAGATTGTTTATTCAATCCATGAAAGAGCTTAATTTCTCTTTCGTATTCTATTCATGTGGAATAGAATACGAAAGAGAAATTAAGCTCTTTCGCGCTTTGTATAAGTTTGAAAACATTTAATATTTCCCTTTTTTGCTAATGATTATGACCAAACATAATATATTAATATTGGAAGCTCTCACTTTTTTTTTTTGCTGTAATAATTAACATTCAAGGATAAATTTTACTATTGTATAATATTTTTAATCTGTTTAATTTCTTCCGCTTAATATTTTTTACAAGATAAAAGAGACAAAACACTAAGCATGTTACTGTAGTTTCTAAAATTCCTTCGTAGCTGTGAATGAAGTCGCCATGATTGTACTATGACTTGATTAGAATTTACTATAACTTACTTCTGTGACTGACTGCAACTTAAGAGTTAGGCCAGCTCCACACGGTGGTCCCAACATTGGACTGTAAATTTGGTGAGATATACACACGTTGGCAATTATACCAGTTCTGTCCCGTCAGGGCCAATGTGAAGATTTCCGATACAGAAATCGAAATTGTTCTATCCGCTTTCACAGTATTGAAAACTACTTGAGGCATTGCGTTCTTTTGTAAATGTAAGTTTTTTTGTATATTTTGCGCTTAAAATGTGTGCAACATGACTGAGCAAACCGCCAGCGTGAACGTGTGGACAGATCGCGAGCGTTGATTAATTTGATGAAACCGACACGAGCCGGTCAACTAGCGTTGGTTGTTACCAACGCTCGCCCCAACGTTGGGGCTAATGCCTTTTACTAGATCCCCACGTTGGACGAGTGGCGTTGGGGGCTATGTTGGGGCTAACGTGTGGAGCCGGCGTTAGTAGGTATTTAACTTTTTTTAATATTTGAAAACAGAATACGTAACACTGGCAAAATACATAAAGTGTAATGACAAAACAAAACAAAAAAAAAAGTGAGAGTAACAGTGACAGCTAAAAATGCAGCTATCACAATTTTTATCTTTATTTTATGCATCGCACTTTGTGTATTCTGTCTGTAGGTGTTAAATAATTCACATTTCCAAGTGGCGTGTTCACGACATTTCATACTTTTTTCTCACTCATGCATTTAATATAACAATGTTTAATTTTTTTTATATTCATGGTCATAAAATAATTCACCAAGTTTGGAAAATAATACAATGCGCCAACATGTTTTTTTCGTGTTCCCGCCAAGAACCTACAACACTGACGGTGACGGCTGATGATAGCATTGACAGGTTCTCGGTTCTCCTCGATAACATAACCTCTAAACAAATTCAAGTCAGAGTGTAATTATTATTGTGTTTTCTTATCAGTTAATGGTGCAATTCTTATCTCCCGTTGCGGACGTGCTCTAATTTATTGATTTCAACCGTGTATCATGTAAGTTTTAGTATCAATAATCATTAGAAAGTTATGTAGGATTTGAACTTGCATGATGCAATTTCGACCACCACAATAGCGAAAAGTTTATTTCAACGCTGTAAAATGACAGAAATATTGTGCAAAATTAACATTGATATTGTAAATAACCACTATCGTTTTACCGGCGAGAATTATATAGTAGATACTACTGCAGAACTCATTAAGTGAACTTTGATTACTTTTGATTAACTACTTTGGAAGGTTAGTTTTTCTCTCTTATTTTTGTTTTAATTAATCAGTTTTTTTACTACATTTCAGTTGTATTGGTTTGTATATTACATAGGATAATTCAGACGGCCTTGAAAAATATTTAAATTTTATTTACACCTTTGTTTGAAATGCGTGTAGGCATGATGACAAATTTTGAAAAAGTGTCCTATAATGTTTGAATATAAATATTTCTGCAGAAAATGAAGGTTTAGTTAAAAAATAAGACATTTTAGTTTTTTAATTTAAAATTCGCACCAATACGCTTATCTGTGCCATGGCGTCTGGCGTCGCTTGTGACGTCATATTTGAGTAATCAAAACGTTAACGCAAGTCGCACTCATTGAATAAGTTAGTTATTCTGTGTTATTAAATATGAATACGAAAGTTTATAAGTGGTGTGGGGTACCTCAGTGTGGTAACACAACGATAAGAACTCCTCAAAAGCTATTTATGTTCGTTCCGCTAAATAAAACAATACGACACAAGTGGGTTAAACTTGCAAGGCGGAATAATACACCTAGTACTCACATGTATTTCTGTGAAGATCATTTCGACGTAAGTTTTTTTAATTTTTTTTTGTACTTTCTATTATAGTATGATATATTGATCTGGTTTAATGTTTAAATTTAATTATAAACAATATTTTTTGAGGTTAGGTTTCATTTTGCTACAAATTTCAGTTGCCAAATGATATGGCGAATTATATGGAATATCATTTGATGGGATCGGTGTCAAAGATCACCTTGAAACCAGGGTGTATGCCCACAAAATTTCAATGTCAACCAGATAGAACAAAAAGAACATCCGACGCTACAGTACGACCATATATGATCAAAAAACAAAGAAAGACATTGATTGAAGAATGTCAGAAAGAGTTAGAAGAAAGAACTGTTACTACAAAACAGGTGATACTTAAAAAGACTTCATTTAAAAGTTCTGGTAGGTACTTCTTTCAATTAGGTATATAACATTGCATAATTATTAAAGAAATATTTTGTAAACAACATTACAAACTTCTTGCGCCTAATATTTATACCTATTAAAGGTTCATACCACAATTCTCTCTATTATGTGGATTAAGTAAAGTGTGTCTAAACTTTGTATGTCTTATTTTTTTGATAACCGGTATCAGACTGAATTTTAAATTTAGGTCGGATACCGTATAGTTACCAAATATCTGTTTCATCTCTAGTGTATATCATCACTGTAACAAAACTTTTGAAAAAACCTATTTTGTTATTTCTCATGTTCTGTTTTTATCAGTTCAAATTTTTAGAACTGAATAGTATTACAACATCTACCATGTGTTCTTAATCAGTGACATATTTTTCATTCTTGGTTGCCTGGAAGAGATCAGTTTTAGCGGTAAGGCCGCCACTTGTAGCCCTATAAGATGCCCTTATAAGATGTTTGTTTTATATACATTTTTTTATTTCTGGTGTGCCTGGTAAAGAATTTCTATCTACTTGTCAAAACATATTTTTCGCTATTAAGATCGAAATCACATTGATGTTAAGCAGTAGTGTGGTCTAAGATGGAGCACTCTTAACTAGAAGAAATCTATATACTCTAGATTTGAAGACACCAATATTGTACCTTACAGGGAACACAGACTCCGGCAGAGAGTTCCACAACCTCGCTGTGTGAATGAAAAATAAATGTGCTTTGGCACTCATTACTTTAAGACTTTTGACACATAGTCTGAAGAGCCCTGTACTTTCTCTAGCTGCAGCACCCTTCAAACCGGAACACAGTAATGTTCACACACTACTGCTTAACTGCAGAATATCTACCACTAAGTGTAATTGGCCTAATTATGTTTATCAAACATCAAAGGACGGTATTCAGGCGCGAACTAAGTGGGGGAAATCGGGTGTTCTTTAACGCCCACATGCTTTTCCATGTGAAACATCTATTCGCGCCTTGGCAGTGAAACAGAGTCTTATGCCGTTACAGCAAACGGCGTGACGCTCTCTTACCCCTACTTCACTTTTCTCGATTCTCTTGTTGGTGTGTGCGTGCGCGTATTCTATACACTGTGTTGCTTCTCTGTGTGAGCTACTTACTGTTCTCCGCAAAACAGGGAATCCTAGTGTGGAGACCAGTGGTTGTACAATATATATGTTAACAGTTTTGTGGCAACTAATTAACAAGTATTAGGGTAGTAACGTACACACATGATACCTACCCGTGTTGCATTGAAAGTAAGTTTTTACATGACTGTCCAAAAAATGTGTAATGTTTTCACTTGTCTTGTGTAATTATGTATTTGTAGTAGATAAATGTTACATTAAATTTAAAAAGAAAAACTTAAATGTGTCACATCTTCCGGGTGTCCCGTTACGGCCATCTTTTTCTTCTGTTACAACAATTTGCAATTTGCTGCAATTGACCTATCCTACTAATATTGTAAATGCTAAAGTCGTAAGTTGTGAGTATGGATGGATGTTTGTCAGTCTTTCACACAAAAACTACTGAATCGGAATATTTTTATAAGGACATATTATTTAAGTACTTTATTTGACATTTTGTTTTTTTATAATTATTTATTGAGATAAAAACGACAATAACAATCAATTACATCACATCTATCTCTCAATTAAATAATAAACAATTATCCAATCTAATGTAAAGTATTTTTTCAGAATCAAATGTCAAAATAATTTTGTTTATAAAAGCCAAAGAGGTTATACAAAATAAAAAATTATACAATTGTCAATATTATATATGTTTTAATTCGTTGACTTATGTTTTATTTCAATTTTTTTTTTATTGATACCTACTTATATTCAAAATGATTTTACTAAAATTTGATTTGATTTGACATTGGTGTTATCAATAAAATATTTGTATTTGAATGGATTTTGATGAGATTGGATGGAGGTAGCCGAGACCCTGGATTAACAGGCAACTTTTTATCCCGAAAACATGTAGCGGGTAAAACCGCGGGGCGCAGCTAGTCCCACTAATATTATAAATGTGAAAGTTTGGATGGATGGATGGATGTTTGTTACTCTTTCACGCAAAAACTACTCAACGGATTTAGATGAAATTTGGTATGGAGGTAGCTGACACCTTAGATTAGCATATAGGTAACTTTTTAACCCGAAAACATGTAGCGGGTAACACCGCGGAGCGCAGCTAGTGATGAATAAGATATTGCCCCCTGATTGAAATCCTGTACCCAAGCCTGTTGTTATTACACTAGTGAAATCATTGTTGCATCATTGTGTTAGAAAATTGATTCTATACAATGGAAATATGTCAACAAACAGTCAGTCAGTGGAAGAGTTCTAATACATACATGTGCATATTGAGTGTGCAGCAAAATATTATGTTGTTGTTTGGTAATTTTTTTAATGTTTCATTTTTAAGGCGGTTCGATTTCCATACAAATAAATTTTTACCATTTATGGGCAAATGGAGTATAATTTTACAGTGAAATCACAGCTAGTCATTTGTTTTTGGTCTTTATTTGCGGTAAATCACAATTGCTTGAATAAAACGGTAGATTATTAGCATAAAATCAAATTTATGATATTAAAATATTAGCATAATCTACTGTTTTATTCAAGCAACTGTGATTTACCGCAAATAATGAGTAAAATACATGCCAGTAGCTGTGATTTCATTGTAAAATTATGCTCCATTTGTCCATAAATGGCAAAAAAATATTTGTATGGAAATCGAACCACCTGTACTACGTTTGCGACACACGGACATTTTATTGGGCGGACAATTTTTCTTTAATTGCGCTACAAAAAAGTGCACTATGCTTATTTTTTTTTAGAAAGTACTCTACCACCATGCTATGGTTTCCTCACGATGTTTGCCTTCACCGGCAGCTCAAGCTCATTGTTGGGGTTTTGTTCCACGCTATTCGGCATGCGAACCGATCGCGTTAACCACTCAGCTATCATCGCTACATTTTTTTTTTTAATAATGACTTTTATTATTTTCCAGATATAAATCACGTCATGGTGTCAGACCAGCCGCCACCGGTAGAAGGAGACAGCAAGAAGGCGGCGAAGAAGGCAGCCAAAGCGGCCGAAAAGCAGCAAAAAAAAGCTGAGCATAAGGTCTGATTTTTTTTTCTTTGGTTTTGGCGTCGTATTTTAGCATTTGCCAGTGTCAACTATTTATATATTTTCAAGTTTAAAAAGTTAAATAAGTGTCCTCTTAGCTAGTTAAAGTCAAAGTCCAGTCTTAGTCAAGTCCAGCCCGTGTCAGTCAAGTCCAGTCCATGCTTTAGTAAAGTAGTACGACTTTACTATAAAGCTTCGATGGAGTTTCGGAAGCAACACGAAAAGTCATGTTTCACCACATTATATCATTTTCCCACACTCGCGCTTGTGATTCGGCACTTTATGAATAAAACACCACCATTTTTATGCATAAACACTCGACAAAACACTAGTTTTGGAAAAAAATACAACGGAGCGACACGACTCTTCCCGCGTTCCCGCCAAAACTCTCAAGGTCTGATTTACTTTGTACACATTACCAGTATATGTATACAAGTATAAATTTATAATTAAAAAAAACCGACTCCATGACCAACTAGACGCACTGCTCCAATGAAACAGCGAGGTTTCGGAGCAAACGAAAATATCATCGACTAGCGGACGCTTCGCGGTTTCACCCGCGTAGTTCCCGTTCCCGTGGGAATACAGGGATAAAAAGTAGCCTATGCCACCCGGAGATAGTGTAGCTTCCCAACGTGGAAAGAATTTTTGAAAACGGTCCAGTAGTTTCGGAGCCTATTCAATACAGCCAATCAAATCTTTTCTCTTTATAATAGTATAGAATATATATGTATATACAATTTTTGATAATTTTTTAAATACCGCTCGACCTATTTCGATAAGACTTAAATGTGATCTGGGAAGTATGGATACAGGTAACATTATTTTTGGTTGGATTTTTTTTTTACCCTTTGGATCGGGAGGCCTCGTTTGCGATAGTTGCGATAGAGAAAGAAAATGTCTTTGCAACATTTCAATGAAAGCCGCTATTGGTTACCGCCAGCTGATCCGGTTATAGTATTCTTTTATAGTAAACTAGTGCTACGTCCATAATTATTGTCAGGATTTCCGAAAACTTTGACTAGTAATAACTTTGGCATTATGAAGTAAACCGAAATTCTGATTGCTCATTTACGATGTCTCACTGAGTCTGTATTACCTATTAAAATGTTTCTTGTAATTAAAAAATATTTGTGTATAAAATTTAAAAACAAACTTGTTATTCTGGTTCTAAGGCCTCGGCAGGCCAGCCCCAAGCGGACTCCGAGCCCGACATATCTGCTGGTCACTATGGTGTTTTGAAGCTCATCCAGTCTACTGGAGAGAACTACGACAGAGTCTACACTGATGTTAGGGACCTTGGCGTACCCCTGGACGGGAAAGACGTGTGGGTCAGAGGTTAGTAACGTTTTGGAAAATATGCCTACAGCAAAAAAAAAATCCTTATTATAACTAAATAGAATAACACATGCACATTAGTAGAAACAAATAAATAAATTTTATTATTTTATTATTATAACAGTATGATAAAGTAAAATAGAAATTGTGACATTACAAATTAGTTAAATTTGTATAAATGCATTAAAAATGGGAGCGAGAAAGAAAGATTGTTACTAAATACTCTCTCCGTATCAAGACATGTACAAGGAATTGGCGATTTTGGAAATTGTCAAGTTAAGATGAAGGCAACTTCATCTTAACTTGACAATTTCCAAAATCACCACTTCCTAATTAAACAATTTCCTAAGTTGTACCCACTTCCTAACTTGTCTTCATCCTAACTTGATAATTTCCAAAATCACCACTTCCTAATTAAACAATTTCCTAAGTTGTACCCACTTCCTAACTTGTCTTCATCTTAACTTGACAATTTCCAAAATCCCCACACAGTTAGGAAGTGGTGGCAACTTTGGAAATTGACAAGTTACGAAGTCGTGATTTTGGAAATTGTCAAGTTAGTATGGAGACAAGTTAGGAAGTGGAGGCAACTTTGGAAATTGACAAGTTAGGAAGTCGTGATTTTGGAAATTGTCAAGTTAGTATGGAGACAAGTTAGGAAGTGGAGGCAACTTTGGAAATTGACTAGTTAGGGAGTGGCTCAAGTCAACCAGAAGGATGTCATTTGACAATTATTTTTAAACATGAGAAATATATTTTTTTTTGTTTTTATTGTCATGAATCATATTGACATACCTATTATTTTATTGACATTTTCATTGTATTGACAAATTTTATGTTATGACTAGCTGCGCTAGCTAGTTACCCGCTACACGTTTTCGTGGTAAATAGTAGTGTTAATAACTATGTCTTAATCCAGGGTCTAAGCTATCTCCATACAAAATTTCATCCAAATCCGTTAAGTAGTTTTTGCGTTTATAACATTAGTAGGATTTTGATATTTTTAAATGAGAATGGAAAAATGACCTGGAACATTGGTGTAATCAATGAAAGATTAATTGTATTTTTAATACAAACTTAAGACGCAATGGTCATGGACATGCGTTATTTCTTACTTGGTGGTAGATTTCCTTAGCAGGAGATCATCTAAGCAGTAGTGTGTAGACTGTGTTCCGGTTTGAAGGGTACTGCAGCTAGCGAAATTACTGGGCTATTGAAACTAACCATCGAAAGTCTCAAAGTAATGAGCGCCAAAGCAGCGATGCCCTGAACTTTGTTTTGTTACTCAAAGTTCTGTGTATCGCTGCAATGGTCGTGGACAGGCGTTATCTCTTACCAACAGGGGAGCGTCTCGTTCGTCTCATTACTTTTTACATTAAAAAAAAAAGACGTGATTTGTTTAAGTTGCTATTTTTTTTTTCAATATTTCCTTCAGCTCGTCTGCAGACGTCGCGAGCGAAAGGCAAGCAGTGCTTTGCGGTGCTCCGGCAGACCTCAAGCACGGTCCAGTTACTCGTCAGCGTCAACGAGGACAGGAGAGTAAGCAAGCAGATGGTCAAGTTTACTGGCAAGTCAGTATTATATTAAATTCTTTCCACCTTGAATTGAAAAGAATGCGGCGTCGCTTTTGCCTGTTTCAAAGTATATTTATCAGTAACGTGTTATCCAATCTTGGTTGTCTGGAAGAGATCGCTTTTAGCGATAAAGCCACCACTTGTGGCACTAGCTCTTGGTGGTAGATTCCCTTAGCAGGAGGTCGTCTAGGCAGGTACCACCGCAGTACCAGATATTCTGCCGCCAAGCAGTAGTGTACAAACATTACTGTGTTCCGGTTTGAAGGGTGCTGCAGCTAGCGAAATTACTGGGCTGTTGAGACTAACCATCTAGTCTCAAAGTAATGAGCGTCAAAGCAGTGATGCCCTGGACTTTGTTTTGTTACTCAAAGTTCTGTGTATCGCTGCAATGGTTATCTCTTAACATCAGGAGAGCGTCTCGTTCGTCTCATTACTTTTACATAAAAAAAAAGCTTATAAGATTGTTTTATAATAAACTAGCGGTCCGTCCCGGCTTCGCACGGGACAACAGTATGGACATAGACTATGTCACTCAGTGATCATGTGGCATTCTAATGATGAAAGAATTATTCAGATCCGTCCAGTAGTTTCGGAGCCTATTTATTATAAACAAAGAGAAAGTCAAATGTTTCTCCTCATTATAATTAGTGTAGATATAAAAGAATACATTATTATTTTTATTTATTATAGTTTTTGTTTTAAATCATCATCATCATCATCAGCCTATAAAATTCCTATTCTGCTTTGGCCTGTTTTTTTAAATAAAATAATACAAATTATATTTATATCATTTTGAAGACACACATGTGTATTTTTCCTTTGTGTTTGTTTGCCAATAAAGGTAATTCTTATTTTATGTACATTTTTATATTTCTTGTGCGCACAAAAAATAATTACTATCTATTTAATGACACTTTTTTTTTTATAGTTGACAGGCTGTGTTTGACCACAGCTCACCTGATATTAAGTGACGGTGTGGTCGAAGATGGTAAACACACCTAGCCTGGAATGGAACTGGCTCTCAAGTGAGGCTGCCGGAACACACCGTTAGATGCTTGGCGGCAGATTTCCAACTTGTGGGTGGTAGCTAGCCAGCCGAGTACTAGAAAGTACCCTACCACCATGCTATGGTTTCCTCACGATGTATTTCCTTCACCGGCAGCTGAAGCTCATTGTTGGGGTTTGAACCCACGCCCTTCGGCATGCGAACCTACCGCGCTAACCACTAAGCTATCATCGCTACACACTGCATAAAGAAAAATACTACAGATAGACAGTAACCGGAACACAGTAATGTATAGGTGCACAGTAGTGTGCACCTGCAGAGACATCTAGTTTGTTTATAATTATATTCATAAATCTTTTTTTTTTAACAAAATGCATGTAGATGCGCAAATCCAAAGCTGGCAACATCTTGAACTTGGGTCACCAAGATACAGGCTAAGTCTAGTTTGGGGCCCGATGTATGACGCCATATCGTTTGCAAAAAAAATATGTAAATTCTTGACGGCTGTATATGTGGTACTGCGGTGGCACCTACCTAGACGACCTCCTGCTAAGTAAAACTTGTTTTATTATATTTCAGTATTACCAAAGAGTCCATAGTGGATATTTACGCCACTGTGGTAAAGACGGCTACTGCTGTAGAAAGTTGCACCGTGAGCGCTGTCGAGCTTCTGGGGAAAGAGATATGGGTGGTTTCCGCCGCGCGGGCGCAGCTGCCCTTACAAGTCGAGGACGCAGCGAGGCCGGAGACTTCTGACGTGAGTTTATATTATGTAAAATTAATTTTTTACAATTTTACCTGTATTTTTTTAGTATTTATGTTTTTAACATTTTTGCTTTTAACATAGAATAGATATATAGAGGTACTTTTTATCTCTGTATTCCCGCGGGAACGGGAACTACGCGGGTGAAAACGCGAGGCGTCCGCTAGTCGATATTTTCGTTTACTCGGAAACCTGGCTGTTTCATTGGAGCAGTGCGTTCAGTTGGCCTGAGGGTCATGGAGTCTGTTTTTTTCAATTGTAAATTGAAATAACTGACAGCATTGCCATGCAGCGTGGCAATGCCGCCAGCATTCTGGCCACAAATCCCTCCTCTGACGGACTCTTCGACTAAATTTTTTTTAAAATCTTAAATTGATACAATTTACAAAATTTTGTAAATAGTATTAATTTAAGATTTTTTTTAAATTTTGTTTAACAAATTAGGTATTAATAAAAACAAAATGTCAAATAAAGTACATAATATGTCCATAGTCCATATTTTGTTTTTCGAGTTTAATTCGATGACATTATTTTAAATAAAATAAAATAAAATAAATATCGTAGGACATTACACACAGCGCCATCTAACCCCAAACTAAGCAAAGCTTGTACTATGGGAGTCAGATAGCTGATAGAATACTTAAATACTTTGACAGCTCCATTGGCTCATTGGTAGTATATCTGCCTTGAGAGCTGTAGGGCGTGGGTTCGATTCCCACTCAGGGCAAACATTTTGCGAATAAACAAATGTTTGTTCTGTGTCTGGGTGTTTGTATGTATTTACAAAAAAAAAGTATTTATGTATTCTATCAGTTATCTGACTTCCATCACACAAGCTCTGCTTAGTTTGGGGCCAGATGGCGCTGTGTGTATAGTCCTACGATATTTATTTATTTATATAAAAACATGTCAATATAATAATGTTGTTAATTATAAAATATGTCAATTGTAAATTTGTATATCTATTTGTACATTGTTTCTATTGAAGGATCCGGAGGCTTTGAAGATCCGAGTGAACCAAGACACGCGTCTCGACAACCGCGTGCTAGATCTCCGGACACCAGCGAATCAAGCCATCTACAGAATAGAAGCGGGGGTCTGCCGCCTCTTCCGCGATATACTTACGAGGAAAGGTATTATACGCGGTCGGTTCGCATGCCGAAGGGCGTGGGTTCAAACCCGAACAATGAGCTTGAGCTGCCGGTGAAGGAAAACATCGTGAGGAAACCATAGCATGGTGGTAGCGTACTTACTAGTACTCGGCTGGCTAGCTACCACACGAGAGTTGAAAATCTGCCGCCAAGCATCTAACGGTGTGTTACGGCAGCCTCACTTGAGAGCCAGTTTCATTCCAGGCTAGGTGTGCTTGCGCACACTGGCGCGTGAGAGGTCCCGCTCGTATATTTATAGCTGTGCGAGCGAGAGAAAACGACAAGCCGTCTCACTCGCGCAACCATCATCGATGTAACTTTGCGAACTGGTTAAATAGACAACTAAGGGTGTTAGAGGCAAAATTATTTATAAGAAATTAGAAATTAAATTGAGTACAACGACGAATCGCGTTACATTTTACCTTCTGATACGAACACCTACACATATTTGTGTATTTTTTTTTTATGCTTCACAGGCTAGGTGTTTGACCACAGCTCACCTGATGTTAAGTGACGGTGTGGTCGAAGATGGTAAATCACGCTTATCCTGGAATAGACATAGAAGTCGTTGCTGACTTCTTTTTTTTAATTAATTGATTTCTATACAGGATTCGTAGAGATCCATACTCCCAAGATAATATCGGCGGCTTCGGAAGGCGGTGCGAATGTGTTCACCGTTTCCTACTTCAAGTCTTCAGCGTACCTCGCGCAAAGTCCCCAACTCTACAAACAGATGGCCATCGCTGCCGACTTTGACAAGGTATTTGGGAAAAGGCTGGCTTAAAAAAAATCCCACGTTTAAAATTTTAAACGTTTTGAATATAATATATAAATTTGCAATTCTAAAAAAACGACTCTATGACTAATTAGACGCACTGCTCCAATGAAACAGTGCGGCTTGGAGTAAACGGAAATATCATCAATTTGTACAATTTTTAGATTTTTGTTGACGCATGCTAAAAAAATGGCCGAATTGAGACACATACTAAAAAAATAGTCGAATTGAGACACATACTAAAAAAATAGTCGAATTGAGACATACTAAAGAAATAGTCGAATTGAGATACCTACATACTTAAAAAAATACTAATTGAGACACATACAAAAAAAATAGTCGAATTGAGACATACTAAAAAAATAGTCGAATTGAGACACATACAAAAAAAATAGTCGAATTGAGACATACTAAAAAAATAGTCGAATTGAGACATACTAAAAAAATAGTCGAATTGAGACACATACAAAAAAAATAGTCGAATTGAGACATACTAAAAAAATAGTCGAATTGAGACATACTAAAACAATAGTCGAATTGAGACATACTAAAGAAATAGTCGAATTGAGATACGTACTTAAAAAAAGACTAATTAAGACACATACTAAAAAAATAGTCGAATTGAGACACATACTATTGTGTTTTGTTCAAAAATGTACACGAGTATACGTTCGTGAACACGTGTTCGCTACACTAACAGGTTCCCTTTTGTTTTGCTGGTTACCAGGTATTCACAGTGGGCGCCGTGTTCCGCGCCGAGGACTCGAACACCCACCGCCACCTGACGGAGTTCGTGGGGCTCGACCTGGAGATGGCTTTCAAGCACCACTACCACGAGGTGCTAGATACCATCACTTCTACATTCACGGAAATGTTCCGGGGTTTGCGTGACCAGTGAGTGTAACCGACTAATAAATAATAGAATTTAACTTTGCACCAAATTGCCGATCCAATTTTTTTTGTAAGGTTTAGGATCACTCTTTGATTTTGGCGTCACATTTTGAGCATTTGCCAGTGTCAAGTGTTGTATATTTTCAAGTCTCATAAGTTGCCTTGTAGCTTTGGTTATAGTCGAAGTCCAGTCTTGGTCAAGTCCAGTCCGTGTCAGTCAAGGTTTAGTAAAGTATTGGTAAATAAATATAAGAGCCCTTCAAACCAGAACAGTACAATTGACAATAGACAACACTTTATTTGAGACATAAAACATATTTTAACATAATTAACAATACATACATACAAAAATAAACAATAAACATAAAACAAAGAAAAAACAATAAACAAAAGAAAAAAAATTATGATTAGTCATTACTGCTTGGCGACAGAATATCTATATCATTTGCCACTGTAATTCGGCAATTTGTCATTCAAACAACACAATTTCTATGACTGGACTGTGTAAAATGTCTATGACTTGACTTTGGACTAAGTTGAACTCCACGTCATTTTCCAGATACGCGTCAGAAATAGCAGCTGTGGGCCAACAGTACAGAGTGGAGCCGTTCAAATTTCTCGATCCACCTCTCAAGCTGGAGTTTCCTCAAGCAGTACAGATGCTCAAAGAAGCTGGTGAGAAATACATACACATTTTAAAGTTATGCCAAATCTAAGTCACAGAACGTGAAAGTGTTTTTTTCTATGTTTTAACCACAGTTCATCCGATGTTAAGTGATGGTGTGGTTGAAGATGGTAAAGCACACCTAGACTGGAATGAACTGGCTCTCAAGTGAGGGTACCGAACACGCCGTTAGGTCCTTGGTGGCAGATTTTCAAACTGTATTTCAACCATAGCATGACAAATCAAGTAAAATTACTCTTAGTCACAGTCGGTCATAATCAAGTCTAGTTCGTGACCTAGTAACGCTGTAATGACTACTGAAACTTCGATGTAGTTTTAGAAACAACTCAGTCATAGTCACAAGCAAGTCACATTCAAGTCCAATCCACACCATAGTAAAGTATGAATTGCTAGGGAGTATTTGAAACAATACGGTCAAAGTCACATACAAGTCCAGTCCATACCGTGGTAAAATTGTTGTGATTGTACTAGAAGCTTCTACATAGTTTCGAAACCAATACAATATAATTCATATAAAGTAAGTGACAGTCAAGTCCAATCCAAGACTACTTCAAGCTTTTATGTAGTTTAGGAAAATTAATATTAAACCATAATAACACAACTTTTTTTTAAAATGTTTAATGGTTTTATTTTCGAAAAAACAACTTTTGTAAAATGATACAATGTGGACCCGTGACTTTACGCTTTCCCACCAAGACTCAGTCTTGTTTTTGAATATTGCAGGTGTCACGGTCGGACCGGAAGATGACCTCTCGACTCCGGACGAGAAGCTGCTCGGGCGTCTGGTGCGAGCCAAGTACGAGACCGACTTCTATGTATTAGACAAGTACCCGCTCGCGGTGCGACCCTTCTACACCATGCCCGATCCAACCAACCCTGTGAGTTTTAACAGTTGTATAATTTTAATATCAATAGACAATGTATAGAAAATATTCATCTAGAATGTAACAGTATTACGTCGTTTCCATTCGGTCCCAGGGATGTTAGAAATAGACCGCTTTTAGCGATAAGATCGCCTTATGTGCCTAACTGTTGTATATTTCACTGTGTTCCGATTTGAAGGATTTTTTTTCCAACTTTTCAGTACCGCGAGGCGTCCGCTAGAATTAAATTCTCGCGGTTTCACCCGCGTAGTTTCCGTTCCCGTGGGAATACAGGGATAAATAGTAGCCTATGTCACCCGGAGATAGTGTAGCTTCCTAACGTGGAAAGAATTTTT
Organism: Biston betularia; assembly: GCA_905404145.2. Taxonomy (NCBI): domain Eukaryota; kingdom Metazoa; phylum Arthropoda; class Insecta; order Lepidoptera; family Geometridae; genus Biston; species Biston betularia. Next base: position 3,211,218 of record FR989889.1, on the reverse strand, counting down.
AAAATCGGTCCAGTGGTTTCGGAGCCTATTCAATACAAACAAACAAATCTTTCCTCTTTATAATAGTATACATAGATAAAATATGAACTACATATAATTGTATTTGTTTTCAGAAAGCGTCCAATTCGTACGACATGTTTATGCGCGGGGAAGAAATACTGAGCGGAGCGCAACGTATCCACGACCCGGACTTTCTGACAGAAAGAGCCAAACATCACGGGATCGGTAAGTAAAAAAATAAGGACACACCAGCGCCATCAAGCCCCAAACTAAGCAAAGCTTGTACTATGAAAACCAGATAACTGATACTTACATACATTACATCTATTGGCGCGCCTTGGCAGTAAAAGCGACTCGTGTGCCGTGACGTCAAACGGCGTGACGCTTAATTATAATATTTATTTATTTAGATCACCAACACTATGCACATCACAACAATAATGGCGGTCATCAACACAAAAAAAAAACTAGATGTTATAGCAGTTATAGGTGACGACAACATGCAATAAGTTAACAATTATTTACAAAATTAAGAAATGTCAGCTAAATAGATAGCCAATGGATAAATATGTCAATTTTCAATGAGTCAAATTAAATAATACAAATTAAATTAAATTTAAAGAATATAAAAATCATAATAATTTTAAATGAAGGAATAATAATAATATAAAAATAAATAATTCATGGTGTCAAGGATTCCATTAGCAAGTTTTAACAAAAATAAATTGTCGAGTGTTTTCTTCTCATTTAATTATATTGACACTAGCTGCGCCCCGCGTTGTTGTTTGGTTGTCAACACATCCCTGTTGGTTCGTTGGTAGTATGTCTGCTTCGAAAACTGAAGGGTTTGGGTTCGATTCCAACCCAGGACAAACATTTTGTGAGTAAACAAATGTTTCTTCTGTGTCTGGGTGTTCTGTATTTCTTTCTTTTTTTCTTTTCTTTCTTTTTTTTTTTCCTTTAACACACAGCGCCATCTGACCCCAAACTAAGCAGAGCTTGTGTGATGGAAGTCAGATAACTGATAGAATACATAAATACTGTTTTTTTTTGTAAATACATACTTATAATACATACAGAACACCCAGACACAGAACAAACATTTGTTTATTCACAAAATGTTTGCCCTGAGTGGGAATCGAACCCACGCCCTACAGCTCTCAAGGCAGATATACTACCAATGAGCCAACGGGGCTGTATGTATTATAAGTATGTATTTACAAAAATAAAAGTATTTATGTATTCTATCAGTTATCTGACTTCCATCACACAAGCTCTGCTTAGTTTGGGGCCAGATGGCGCTGTGTGTATAGTCCTACGATATTTATTTTCGTTTGGTCGGAAACCTCGCTGTTTCATTGGCGTTTAGTTGACCTAAGGGTCATAGAGTCGGATTTTTAAATTGTAAATTTGTATATTATTATTTTTAATTTCAGATGTAAGCAAAATAGCTGCGTATATCGAATCTTTCAGACTGGGATGCCCACCTCACGCAGGTAAATTACAATTTGTGTTTAGAACTTAAAATATAACTAGCGACCCGCCCTGGCTTCGCACGGGCGCAATGTAGACACTAATGTGGTGCAAATGCATGTGTTATACATATAAACCTTCCTCTTGAATCACTCTGTCTATTGATGGAAACCGCATTAAAATCCGTTGCGTAGTTTAAAAGATCACAAGCACATTGTTGGGGTTTGAACCCGCGCCCTTCGGCGTGTGAACCGACCGCGCTAACCACTGCGCTGCCATCGCTACGATAACAATTAACAATACACAATAAAAATTTCGAAGATACTCATTTTTAAACCATTTGAAAGCTGGATTTGTACATTTGCCAATGTCAAATGTTTTAGATAGATAGATTAAACTCTTTATCGTGCACACCATAAACTGAAGAAAGCACAGAGAACAAAATAACCTTATGAGCTAGTGCCACAAGCGGCGGCCTTATCGTTAAGAGCGATCTCTTCCAGGCAACCGAGATTAGAAAAACACGATAGAAGATATAAGAGACAGACGGGAGATGTTGTAACAGAAAAATGAATTTATGAATAAACTAGCGTACGCCTCGCGGTTTCACCCGCGTAGTTCCCGTTCCCGTGGGAATACAGGGATAAAAAGTAGCCTATGTCACCCGGGGATAGTGTAGCTTCCCAACAGTGAAAGAATTTTTGAAACCAGTCCAGTAGTTTCCTAGCCTATTCAATACAAACAACCAAATCTTTCCTCTTTATAATAGTATAGATAAGTTATGTAAGTCCAAGTCATAGTCTAAGTTACACAGATTGAGTCTTAGTTGAGTCCGTCCATGCACAGTAGTAGTGACTACTATGAGCTTTGATGTAGTTTTGGAAGCAACACGAAAAGTCATGTTTCACATCGTTTTATCACTTTTCAACATACGCTGTTTCAACACTAAAACACAATTTTTGTAATAATAATATAATTTTTCAGAGTTCCCGCCAAAACTTATTCTAGACTTTTTTTTTCAATGTTTTGGCATCGCACTTTTTGTTGTAATCCAAATTAGTTTTTTGTACTTGAGTCATTTCACGTGTTTGTTTATATTTTAGGAGGCGGTATCGGCATGGAGCGTGTAGTTATGCTGTATCTCGGACTCGACAACATCAGGAAGACTTCCATGTTCCCCCGAGACCCCAAACGTGTCACTCCTTAGAATATGCGATTCATTCTCTCGCTCGCACATTTAATTTACTAGGGTCCTGTTAATAATGCTAGGATAAAAGTCAATGGACGCTAACGAATTTAGTGCTGTCTCTTTTTATTTCGTTGAAATAATATGTAATATATTTCATAATGTTATATATTTGTAGATGTAGCGGAGTCTCTTTTAATTTTGTTAAAATTGTACGATATAGCACCACTTGTTGTGTATATCATAATTTTATTGAAATAGTATGATATAGCACCACTTGTTGTGTATATCATAATTTTATTGAAATAGTATGATATATTATAGCACCACTTGTTGTGTATATCATAATTTTATTGAAATAGTATGATATAGCACCACTTGTTGTGTATATCATAATTTTATTGAAATAGTATGATATAGCACCACTTGTTGTGTATATCATAATTTTATTGAAATAGTATGATATATTATAGCACCACTTGTTGTGTATATCATAATTTTATTGAAATAGTATGATATAGCACCTCTTGTTGTGTATATCATAATTTTATTGAAATAGTATGATATAGCACCACTTGTTGTGTATATCATAATTTTATTGAAATAGTATGATATAGCACCACTTGTTGTGTATATCATAATTTTATTGAAATAGTATGATATAGCACCACTTGTTGTGTATATCATAATTTTATTGAAATAGTATGATATATTATAGCACCACTTGTTGTGTATATCATAATTTTATTGAAATAGTATGATATAGCACCACTTGTTGTGTATATCATAATTTTATTGAAATAGTATGATATAGTACCACTTGTTGTGTATATCATAATTTTATTGAAATAGTATGATATAGCACCACTTGTTGTGTATATCATAATTTTATTGAAATAGTATGATATAGCACCACTTGTTGTGTATATCATAATTTTATTGAAATAGTATGATACTACTTGTTGTGTATATCATAATTTTATTGAAATAGTATGATATATTATAGCACCACTTGTTGTGTATATCATAATTTTATTGAAATAGTATGATATAGCACCACTTGTTGTGTATATCATAATTTTATTGAAATAGTATGATATAGCACCACTTGTTGTGTATATCATAATTTTATTGAAATAGTATGATATAGCACCTCGTTGCGGTGTATCTTTTAATTTTATTAAAATTTTACGATATTGTATCAGTTGTATATCTCTTAATTTTATTGAAATAGTACGATATAGCACCATGTAGTTGTGTATATCATAATTTTATTGAAATAGTATGATATAGTACCTCGTTGTTGTGTATCTTTTAATTTGATTAAAATTGGACGATATATTACCATGTTGTGCATCTTTTTATTTTGTTGAAATATTACGAGATTGTACCACATAGTGCGGTCTCTTTAAATTTTATTGAAATAGTACGAGACATCACTATGTAGTGCTGTATATTTTAATTTCATTGTAATATAGCGAGATAGCACTGTTCTTTAGCTCGGTTAGTACCAGCATATCTCACTTGCTAATACAAATATTTTATTGATAACACCAATGTTACAAGTAAATTCAAAATTTCAAATACATATATATATATGTGTCATTATATGAGTTTTAAAACACTGATTACATGTGCAGTGTGTATAACGTTAATTTTGACAATTTAATGAATTATCATGCCTCGTTTTGTTTTTAAATGTTACAAGTGGGATAGGCATTATAAGAAAATTGGCACAGATAATATAAGTACCATTTCATCGTATGTTCGAGCGAGATAACGAAATTCGGTTGTCTCTTTTAGCTAGAGATGTTGCGGGGTGTTTATACCTACGTTGGAAGCATTGTCAGAATATAAAATTAATTTAATCAAAAATCTTCTGACTTATGTAATCTATTTTGTAATTTGAAGTATAATAAAATTGTACAAATTTAGTTTGACTTTTTTTTTATTATTTCCTAACCTAACCTAAAATGTTCTAATAGTTGGCTAATTGTAACATAAATATTTGTATATGTTACAATAGATATATTGATTTCAAAACTTATGTTACGATGGGGCTGTCGTAGACTTGCAGTTTGAAATCCCAAAAAAAATACTACTTTAGTATTAAGTTTTATTAAAATCCTTTCAGTACATTTTTTAGTGACAGGCTAGGCACTTTTTTTTTTTTTTTTTGTTGACAGGCTAGGTGTTTGACCACAGCTCACCTGATGTCAAGTGAAGGTGTGGCCGAAGATGGTAAAGCACACCTAGCCTGGAATGCAACTGGCTCTCAAGTGAGGCTGCCGGAACACACCGTTAGATGCTTGGCGGCAGATTTTCAACTTGAGGGTGGTAGCTAGCCAGCCGAGTACTAAAGTACCCTACCACCATGCTTTGGTTTCCTCACGATGTTTTCCTTCACCGGCAGCTCAAGCTCATTGTTGGGGTTTGAACCCACGCCCTTCGGCATGCGAACCTACCGCGCTAACCACTGAGCTATCATCGCTACAAAGCGTTCAATCAATAGAAATCATCAACATGTAGCCCGGTGGGACAAAACTTCTTTTCTGACCCCAAGAAGCAGGTTCTCAGTTCGACTATGTTTTTTTGTATGCGATCGTTCCGCCAATTATGAATCGATTTTGGCGATTCTTTTTACCTTGGTAGATCATACTTCAGAGGTGGCCCCACATAGATTTTATCGAAATCGATTGAAAAATTGAACACATCGATGATAATATCGTTTACTCCGAAACCTCGCTGTTTCATTGGAGCAGTGCGTTTAGTTGGCTTAAGGGTCATGAAGTCGGTTTTATTTAAATTGCAAACTTATATATTATCTTACGTCTAAAATCCTAAACGGTCATGAAATAAAAGATAAAAACTAAAGTTTTGGCCTTGATTTAATCATACTTTTGAAATATTGACAATCATTCACACTACATTCTTGCTAGATCACTAACACAAAGTTACTTAACATAATAATAACTTAAACGTAACTTAAAAGTAATTTAATCGCAAGCAACTTGTCACATAGACAATTGTAACAAGTTGAAAATAACTTGTCACAGACAAGGTTTATACATCTGTATATCAATTTACTAATCGATGATTTGTCGTATCAGGTCAACGTGAACTAGGTGAAACGAAATGTAATTATGTTTTTTGTGAAACAAATAAAAAGACGAGCACCAAACAAACGTGAAGCCAAAACAATGCTTCTTCGTAAAAACATCAATATATAAGTTCTAATTTACTTTCAATGACGTCTTCGTTGTTGTTTATTACATAATTGTAAAAATTGCGTTCCGTTACACGCAGCTGACAATTCTACGAACATATTACTGCACTGAACTTAATAAAAACAAAAACGCCGCGATCTAATCTACAAAAGAACGACGCGTTCCGAATAAAAATCCCGACGGAAAATAAAATGCAGAAAATAAATAACATCAGTTACAATAAGCCTTGTCTTATCTTAAAATTTAATAAGTACGAAATAGGAACATAATGTTGGGAAGGTAAGTGAAATCGATTAAAAATCAGTAAGGAAATTGTGGCGTTCTTTCCTATTTTCTAAAAACAAATATGGCTGACCGACAGCCGTTTATGAAAACGTTTTGTTGACACTTTTAATAAAAATTTGAAAAAAAAAAATTGTAGGTACATTAAATTTTCTATTAAATAAATCTAAGAGACACGGTTAAAATGGTGACTAATTAAGCAGGCATCTTTTTTTTTCTTCAATTCTGTGTAACTTTTATAGAAAAAGTGTTATTAGAAAATCTACTTTCAACTTGTCGAATTGAAACTACTTCAATAAAAATTGCTATCAAGTTCTAGTGTTGCGGTCTTTAGTATTGATTTACGTGGAACAGCAGAATTAAGCCGAAACGATCCGCTTGTACTTATTAACAAATTATACTAATGCATCATTCTGAAATCTCGAAAAAACCCCACGTTTCATAGAGGAATGGCACTAGTGTCATTAGCGCCGCATATGTCATATGTCATGGTCGCCGCATTGCTTTATTTATAAAACCAGATTTTTCGAGTTTTTATGTATGAAAATAGTTTATTCAAGTACCTAATTCTGTACACAGTTGTGGGAAAGTGATATGTGATGAAACATGATTTTTCGTATTACTTCCAGAACTCCGTTGAAGCTTTTTAGTAGTCGTCACTTTATTAAGTAAAGTTGCCATTTTATTAAGTACAGTCGCCGCTGTATTAAGTCAAGTTGCCAATTTATGAAGTAAATTTGCTGGAGTTTACTGGACCTTTCAACAAAATGCATGGAACTGCTGATATTTTATTTGTATAAGGATCTTCTTTAGGAATAGTATTGCCGTTGCACGCATACCATTATATGACAATTTGATTTTTAATTGGCTATGTAGTTTCAATCCGCAACTTTCACAGTTTTAAAGCGTTATACAGACACTAAGAGATTTATATATTATATGTATATTCCAATTATAATGTATTCCGATTTTATTTATTACATAATAATTGATGTGTGATATGATATAAAAAGGTTTCTCTGTTATAGAGAACACTTCCCTGATTCGTAGGATATATACATATTTATATAAATGATTTTAATAATTTATGAATTTGATTGTTTCATAGCATGAAGACATGAACAATACAGTCTATTCATAGTAAAAGATAACTCTTGCCCACGATTATTACAGCGGTACCCATTAGTAACCAACTTTGAGTAACAAAACTAAGTCCAGGACATATTAACGTTTACTTTGAGAAATTGGATAGTGAGTTTTCTCCAATACATCGATACACATTTTTTTAGATTATTATTGAAAGCACTGACTTGCAAGCATTCATAAAAGAAATGAAATCAATAAAGCTTGTATGTGTACTAAAATATGATTTTTATAGTAGGTATGCATAATTACTGTACTATCCATAGGCGACTATACAATGAAAATTTAAAAAGATTATTTTATAGTATTTATATCATATCACATATATTGCCGATTTATATTTATTTATTTATTTACATTTAAAAATGATCTACACAACTTTAGACAATGTCTACCATAATTGTTTGATTTTATATATATACATCATCTACATTATTATTAAACAAAATGTCGCCTGATTCTGTCTGAAAATGGTTTATAAATTGCTGAACTATGTATTTATAATGTAGTTTTTATAACATTTAGGGCCTAAATAAATGTTGCTTTAGGTTAATCAATGCTTAAAATGCTGTCATCTTCTCATCTACATATCACGTGTGGAAATGAAATTGGCCACTTTATGCAGTGATTATAAGTTAAACACTTAGTACATAAGTATTAAAGAACTTTTAACAGCAAGGAACCGTACATAAAGGATTATTCGAGATTTTTTTTTTAGTTCAATTCTATTGTAAAATGATATTCGAGCATTAAACTACGATTATACAAATTTTAGATTTGAGCGTTGTAGATTGCATCACATAATTTAATTTAATTTTAGTATTTTTCTATTATTTTTACAAAATACATATAAATAGAAACGTCAAAAGTTACAATTATTTATTTTACAATTATTTTGCTATTTTTAAACATACATTTAGATTAAAATATAGTAACGGAATACTTATCATATTTAGGATTATTTTAAAACGGTATACTAACCGAAAGGAGCTCAGTGTATTTTTCATTATGAACAATTTTCAACTTTTTAAGAAAAAGTATAAGGTTGCGACAAAAATCAGCATACATGTGTTTTTGTTCTATTTTTTCTTGAGATTTTTAGTTTCCATCTTTTTCGAAATAATTGTTTTTTTATAATAACATTCAAGAGCCGCTTCGATTCAGCTTACCTTTTTCAAATAACCCAAAAGAATACTAGAATCACATAAATTGATAGGATTAGAATCCCAATACGGTTTATTTGACAGCGAATTTGATATAGTTTGTATCCAAATGAGAACCTAAATCTGGGTTTAAAACAATAAGATTTTTTCTAAGCACAATCAATTATTATTCATTCGTAACCCTATGGGGTTAAAATAATCCAAAAAAACTGATTATTCCTATTCATACTTAAAAACGAAGTAATTATTTCAAAACACTGGAGTCCACTTATTTTAGTTTCACTAAAAAACTAGGAATATTTGTTTCAGGCAACAATTTGCACCATTTTTTAGCACTGGTCACTCTTTAGTACCAAGCTTAAAATAAATGCCAGTTGTAGGATTATCACTTAAAAACGCTGCTCAAACACTTAATAAACTGGCAAATATCACTAAAGATCTGCAGGAAAATTAAGTTCTGTAATATTAACGTCATTAAAATTTAAGTAGCTTTTTTAAGTAAGGCCGTACTCTTTTTTTTTATGGTTGGTGCCAAAAAGGCAACACTACGAATGATTTGTGTGCGCTGTCTTGTTGTCGAAATTGAAGCTAAAGTTTTCACAAAGCTCTTAACTGATCAGAATATAACTATGTATGTTTTTTTGTCACAATTTTAAAACTGTCATCTGCGATCTACGAGTTGCTGCCTAAAAAAATGATAGCAAAAATCACATCGATTGATACTTTTCTTCTTAGCTAAATTCAAAAGTATTTCATGGTAATTTTAAGTACTGTCCAATCACATTTATAATCACAATGTTCACTGACCGAACGCATTTTAAAAAAGTTTAAAATGTTATATAGGTTCCGTTGAAAGATTGATTATTATTCAAGGATTTAGTTGATCTTATATCATGTGTACATGATTACATTGGATATTTAATTAGTTGATATTCAATCATAGTTGTTCAAGTGACACAAATGTTAATCAATAACATTAGGGGGAAAATAATTCGGAAATTGACTTCCTGGCGTCACAAATCACAAATTTCTATGTCAGCTTAATTTTGGCATGTTTTAAGTAACACTTTTAACATATTTATTTCATCACTATTTTTCTATTTCAATTGTATTTTGGCATGTTTTTTTTAAGTAACACTTTTTTTCAGACTTATTCGAATAAGTTCTTCAAGTCGTGTTCGTATAATGCTATGACCAGCATTATGCCTATGCCAGTTGCTAACCCCATGAGTTGGAGGAAGCATTGGCATAGAGTTCCTTCTTTGCTGTGCGAAGTGCTGAGCTCTGGCATCTGTAGACAAAAGAATAAGGTTACAATGTTGAAAAATATTTCGGTGTGTTTTTTTCAACTCTACCTGTAGAGACAATTTATTTTAAAAACTTAAGAAAGAGTCTGTTACTTGGCAGTCCAACGTATTTTATACGCAACGCCAGCCTGTCGAGTCTTTCAACAATGAACATCCGGTCTGATCAAAATATTAAAAAGAAGCATTCAGACCTCTTCGTCATATAAGTTAATTTATAACTATAATGTTCGATTAACGATTTATTACATTCAATTACGGAGCTGACGTTGTTTCAATTGCTCCACCACGACGATATCATTTCTGTTGTCGCACTATGTCTACGTCGTTTCAATTGTCTTAATTTGTTAACGTTGTTTCAATTGTCTCACCATGACGATGCCATTTCTGTTGTTTCACTATGTCTACGTCGTTGCAATTGTCTTAATCTGTCGACGTTGTTTCAATTGTCTCACCATGACGATGTCATTTCTTTTGGCGCACCATGACTACATCGTTTCAATTGCGTCACTATGTTGACGCCAATTCAATTGACTCACCATGTCCACAAGCGCGATGTAGAGGAACATGCCGGCGGCAGCGGCGAAAAGCCAGCGAGTGGCGGAGGGCGCCGCGCCCGCCAGCACGCCGCAGACCATGCCCGCTAGACACAACGCCGAGGACAGAATGTTGTAGCAGACTGCTCGCTTAACAGACATGCCCGCTTTGAGGAGTACTGCGAAGTCACCTGGAAGGAATTATTCACGTTTTAAGACAAGTAAAAGATCATTTTGTAAGAAATACGTAATCTAAACAACATTTGAGTCGAACCAGACAAAGGTGATGTAATGAACTAAATTCTCAAGCAGTCTTGTAGGTCGGAACAGAGGCGGAAAAATCATGTCGATGCATTGAGTGTTATTTTACAAAAAAAATATTTACTTTTAATTTAAAACGAAATAAAAAACGCGACTGCGTTAAATAATCAATGTTAGGCGGGATGATGGATGGCGCCAATTTTTTTTTGTTATTTTCTTTGTTATTTGTAACTAGCTGCGCCCCGTGGTGTTACCCGCTACATGTTTTCGGGATACCAAACCAAATAACCTCCATACCAAATTTCATCCAAATCCGTTCAGTAGTTTTTGCGTAAAAGAGTAACAAACATCCATCTATCCATCCATCCAAACATTCTCATTTATAATCTTGGTGGAATATATGATAACTGAAATAATGGTAGGATTGTATTAAGCCAACCCTGTAAAGGACCCTGTGTAGGACTCGATCTTACCTAGTTCGTGAGGCAATTCGTGACAGAGAACTGCTATGGCAGTCGAGAATCCGCCCGCTATGTTAGATGCAAACGCTGCCCCTGAAATTTATAAACAAAAATTATAAAAACTAATAACTGACATGGTGCCGAAACGTGGCCACCCAGACCAGTACCCACTGGGCAACTGATCATAGACAAGTCGCTCAGCGAGCTATGGAAAAGGCTATGCTCGATGTTTCTCTTAAATCGTATCCAGAATGAAGTAATTCGCCAGAGAACCTAAGTCACCGAAATAGCTCAGCGTAATATCAGCAAGTTGAAGTTGCCTGCGAAGAGGGGATGGCAGACTTGAAAAGCTAGTTATTGTTGGTAACACTGACGGGCTGACCATGTGAAAGAAGGCATGTGACTTCTTTCACATGGTCTTTCACCTCTTCTAAATTCTATCAGGTGGTGAGGGCTTCTTCGGACAGGCGTCGATAAAGGCAATTTGTCCGTTTAAGGGGCCAGTGACCGCGATCTTTAGAAATTAGTTTTCCATTGGAAATGAAAAGCTGAAGATTGGACTGGCTTCTGCTATCTTAGAAATGTCCAGCAGTGATCAGTGATTGGCTGATCATGATGACCTTATAAGGGTCGATAGGTAAGAATGGTAACATGAAGGAAAAGTTCTGATTGAAAAACCAATTTTTTTATAATTTTGATGAAAATCCATGTCGGAGGCCTTTGGGTAGCAAATTCACTCTGACACTAAGGTTGTCCATTCGGCCTATTAGAACTTCAATTGACTGAATTGTCTGTAAGTGTGGCTCGAAGGACCAGTTAATTTTTATCGAGACAAATGCAAGACTAGTGCCGGTTGGTTACAACCACCATCTTGGTGAGTTGGTTTCGTTGGAAATTAATTTTAGACGGACACCGCTCACCGCTCTTCTAGCTACCATCTACAACCATCTTCGCACAAGCAAAACTTACCTATAGCCATGCCGTCGGTGAAGTTGTGAAGACCGTCACCCATTATGACCATCCAGGCTACGGAGGCAATGGACGAGGGTGGCGCGTGGACATGACCATGCGCGTGAGAGTGGCCATGGTGCGCGCGAGAATGCTCCCTGTAAGAGACAAAAATACAGTAAAATAAAACAAGAGACAAGAAAACCCAAATGAGTAAGCATATTGAGAGTAGGGACTCTCCCTATTGGCAGCATAAATCCAATTCGATCAGAACTAATAAAAGAAGTGTATTCACATTTCTGGCCCTTTTTTAGTATCAGATGTATTCAGGGCTGCCATCCCAATGAATGGGTAAAGGTAGATATAATAAATCAGTAATAAGTTCACGCTCGTTGAAGGAAAATGCTTTGGTAACCTATTGAGAGAAGATAGCGATGATAGGTCAGATTAGCGTGGTCGGTTCACACGCCAGAGGGCGTGGGTTTAAATACCAATGAGCTGAAGCTCATTGATTTCCTTTGATTTCCTTTCCTTCAGCTTCAGCTGCCGGTGCAGGAAAACACCGTAAGGAAATCATAGCACCGCGGCAATACTCTCTAGTACTCGGGTGGTTAGCTACCATCCTCAAGTTGAAAATCTCCCGTCAGGCACCTAACAGTGTCAATAGTATCACTTATCATCAGGTTAACTGTGGTCAAACACCTAGGCTATTAATCATAAAAAAGATTTCAAGAATCGTAAGGTCATGGGTTTATGTTGAATTCTAAAAATTTGTAGCGTTGGCCTTTTCGGTGAAGGAAAATATCACGACAAAATCTCAATTTTATTTGAAACAATTTAATCAGCTATCAAGATTTTTTTGTAATGTAAAAGTAAGAAGACGAAATGTTCTCCTGATGGTAAGATGTAACGCGTTTCCATGACCATGGCAGCGGCACTGAGAACTTTGAGTTACAAAACAAAACTATGGCAAAGGCATATTGCTTACCTCAATATGATAGTATAACTATCCCCATCTTTAAGATCTTTAGCTCCATCTTCTTTATGCTTAATATTGTTCATTTCCACCACAGCTGGTGCTTCTCCCTTGAGCAGCCAATCCCTGGCTGTCGGCTCGTTCTCCTTCTGCTCAGGGTTCAGAGCATTCGAAGACACAACACTTACAGAGTTATTGTGGTTATTCGTTGTCACTTTTGGGCTTGGCGGTATCTGACCATCTCTCATATGGTGATCGTCGTGAGTATCTGTGTCAATCTCATCATAGCAATACGGATATTCAGAGTATTTATGTTTGCATGTCTTTGTTGTGGGATCGCTTTTTTCTTCACGTTTGAAGATCTTCATTAGTGTATTTGAGGTGGAATTGGTTATAGGGGGTTTTGCGCCGCCTGAGCATCCCCCACCAGATTCATCTTTCAAGACTCTCACTCTAGGGGGCAGTTTGTCATCTTCAAGCTTTTGCCTCCGTTTTCGCCATTCAACAACAACTGTTAAACCCTTTTCCGTGAAGTAGAAGAACACTACCCCAAGCATAGCTGCTAATCCTTTCCACATGCCATCGTCATGTGATACTCTTTTTTCTAAGGCTGTTTCCTCATGGTCGTGCTCCATCGGACTCATGGCGTGAGGCATGAGATGTAACAAGGCATCTCCGCAAAGAGTACCGACGGCTAACGCGACTAAATACTGCAGTAAATGATTATAGTAAGTTTTGTGCATGATTGGTATCACAGCTACTCCTAAAAGTCCACAGGCACTGATGACGGCTATACTTAAAGTGGAGTACAGCCATACAGCAGCCATGTTTTTTGCCTCGTCTTTTTTACTATGATTATGACCTAGACTCGATCCTTTTTTTAATTCGTTAAAGCGTAGGTTGGTGTCTTTGACGCAACCTTGCTGTTCTAATGCCGTGCTCGCCAATTTTTGATATAAAAGTATTGGGCAGACGGCTTGTAACGTTTTACTTGATATGACCGGTTCATCATCATCGTCGTTGTTATCTGTGTGATCATGTATGTGGTCATCGTGACCGTGGTCATGATCGTGAGCTTTTAACCTCGTGTTGACTGTTGCGACCAGTTCTTTGCTGTTTACGCACTGAAAATATAGAGAATTTGGATTAAGTTAAAATTGTACATGATCATAGAATTATCCGCATAAAAGATCATCGAATAAAAAATAATTAAGTTTGCATAGTTGAACATTCAGTGACGTATTGATATAATAAGTGGTGTGATGGATGTCGTTGCCAGAATAAGCCTCTGTATAGAAATGGAATAGATGGGATGCTTTTGCGAAAACTGTGGGTTGAAATAAAACCTGGCCGTTGACAGTGGCTAGACACGACAACCAGCGGAGCCTGTACTGCAACAGCGTCAAAATTCACAACCGACATTACGGCAGGACGTAGCTTTGAGACGTTTATACTCACATGGACGTCTTCCTCCATGCCCTGTCCGTGTCCGTACACGCCGGCACGGTTGGCGTTCCGTCGAATGCCGCCGGCCTTCAGCGTGCTCAGGTCGAGCTTGTCCAGCATGTCGTTGAAGCTAGTGATATTCATTGTCATACTTTCCGAATCTCCGTATTTCCTGCCAATCCAAACACCAAAGATAAGCAATAGTCTTCGATTCATATCCATCGACCGAAGTAACGACAAATCAACCGGGTTGGTATGCACCGTCGCCGTACCAAATATTCTTCCGCTAAGTAGTAGTGTGCAAACATTGCTGTAGTTAGATTTGCAAGGTAAAGTACTTAGCGACAAATCAGAGCTTTACCATCAAATGTCTCAAATTATATTAATGAGCGTTGATGCAGCGATGTTAGTTTACCTTACAAAGTTCTGGGTATACAGACAGGCGTTATCTCATACAAACAGAAGGGACGTTCTGCCTCATTACTTCATATTTCAAAATACGTAATAGGTTCGCATTTGACCACATCCTGTCCGATGTTAAGCATCCATGTGGTCTAGAATGGACGCTTACCTAGAAGGAACCTGTAACTTGATTTGAAGACACCCATGTTGTACTTTTTGGGCAACATCTCCCGCAAAGGGTTCCACATCCTCGCTGTGCGAATAAAGGATGGGGATTCGAAACACTTAGTGCGCAAATGCAGAACGATCAACATGTACGGACGACGCGACGCTTTGGTCGCGTTTGTCTACCAAGCTCTTCAAGTAAAGATTTTTTTAAATGTAAAAGTAATTAAACGAACGAGACGTTTTCCGTATGGTAAGAGATAATACCTGCCCTTGAACATCGCAGCGATACGCAAAACTTTGAGTAGCAAAATAAAGTCCAGGGCATCGCTGCTTTGGCGATCATTACTTTGAGACTGGATGGTTGGTCTCAACAGTCCTGTAATTTCGCCAAGTACCCATCAAACCAGAACACAGCAATGTTTACACACTACTGTTTTGCGACAGAATAACTGGTACTGCGGTGGCACCTAACTAGATAAATAAGAGATTATTGAATACTATTATTGAATATTACTAGTAAGTAAGTAATTATAATATTTTTGTTTTCATTGACATAATCATTTTAAATGTGACACATTATTTCATTGACATTTTCATTGTTTTGACATAATGATTTTGATATTTTTAAATATGAATGGATAAATGACCTGTAACTTTGGTTTTATTAATAAAAGATTTGTATTTGTATTCGTAGACCACCTCCTGCTAAGGAGCTGGACCACCAAGTACAAAAAAAAAAAAGACGTGTGGCACTCGGGGACTGCCGCGGTAAAGCTATTGCATAGCATTACAACCAATGCCACCTAGAGGCGAGTTGCTGAACTAAAGAGACAAGCGTGATATTTCAAAAAAGTCATTAAAAGTTCTGCTATTCATCGATAGATGGCAAAACTAAAAAGTATCACCGCTGTGCCGGTGGGAGCGGGGGGGGGGGGGGGTTGTTAGGTTATTTTCGTTATGGAATTTCTGGATTCGGTCTCCACGCTCAAGGCCCGCGATAGAAGCTATGCAATAGCTTAAAAAAAGTTAATAAGAAACCGTTTACTCACACAAATATTTGGTTTATAAAATTGTTATAGTCCTCATTCTTAGTCTCCCGCTTCGTCCTATCTCTGCTTCTGATCTTCTGCAGTTTCTGATGATATCTCGCCTTGGATTCCTGTTTTCTCTTTTCATTTAGTTCTATAGTGTCTATTGTCAAGTGATTTTCTTGTATTTTAGGTTCGTATGTTAGCACGTCTCTGTTTAGCTCCACGTGAGAGCCGCACGTGTGTGCTGCACACAAGAGGCAGAACATGCAGACAGTGACTAAATGGTGCGACATTATTCTTATGTTCTAATATAAGCTTAATTTAAAGTTAGTCCATTTGTTGCTGATGATTCAGGGTTGATGCTCTGATCTGTGGACAAGAGAGTAATGACATTAGAAAGTGTTAAAAGTCACGATGATAATGATACAAGAAACAACGTGTTTAATCAAGGACGTAAACGCCATGTTATAAGTTTAACACGTGTTATCACGTGTATCTGTACGTCAATGGCATCGTAGCTCCCAAACAGCTTTTAGCAAAGAATTTTGTTTTTTTTTGTTTGAAAGATTCAGGAAAGCGAGTTCTTGTTGTCAAAAAATCTGCTTAGCCATTTGATTTTGTTTATTTCTTACAATTAAAATGCATAAGAAATAACAAAGAAATTCAAGCTCGCTTCAACAGTCGGCTGCGTGTCAAGTAATTTTGTAACGCCAAATTTAAATGACTAGCGGACGCCTCACGGTTTCACCCGTGTAGTCCCCGTTCCCGTGGGAATACGCGGATAAAAAGTAGCATATGCCAATAGTGTACCTTCCCGACGGTGAAAAAATTTTTGAAATCGGTTCAGTAGTTTTTGAGTTTATTCGTTACAAACATACAAAAATACAAATCATTCCTCTTTATAATGTTAGTGTAGACAAACGAACGCCTCGCGGTTTCACCCGTGTAGTTTCCGTTCCTGTGGGAATACAGGGATAAAAAGTAGCCTATGTTACCCGGGGATAGTGTAGCTTCCCAACGGTGAAAGAATTTTCAAAATCGGTCTAGTAGTTTTTTTTTTTTTTAAATTGTTGACAGGCTAGTTGTTTGACCACAGCTCACCTGATGTTAAGTGACGGTGTGGTCGAAGATGGTAAAGCACACCTAGCCTGGAATGGAACTGGCTCTCAAGTGAGGCTGCCGGAACACACCGTTAGATGCTTGGCGGCAGATTTTCAAGTCTCGTGTAGTAACTAGCCAGCCGAGTACTAGAAAGTACACTACCACCATGCTATGGTTTCCTCACGATGTTTTCCTTCACCGGCAGCTCAAGCTCATCGTTGGGGTTTGAACCCACGCCCTTCGGCATGCGAACCTACCGCGCTAACCACTGAGCTATCATCGCTACAAATCGTCATCTACAATCGTAGTTCTTGTTTATTCGTTACATACAAAAATACAAATCTTTGCTCTTTAGTTGCAGCGGAGCGACGCGAATCGATTTGACATGACCAACTACCCGTGTAGAGGCCTGCTGTCGTTAGATATAATTGATTTAGTTTTAGTATCTGTTAAGAGGGTCGCAACAAGTCTCGCGCCACGTTATACCTTTTCACGGCACAGGTAGTGCGAAATCAGGTAAACCAATACATAGTTGACAGCCCTATTGGTTCATTGTTAGTATATCTGCTCCAAGAGCTGAAGGGCGTGGGTTCGATTCCCACCCAGGATAAACATTTTGTGGTATAAACAAATGTTTGTTGTGTTTTTTTTTTTTTTTTTATGTTTGACAGGCTAGTTGTTTGACCACAGCTTACCTGATGTTAAGTGAAGGTGTGGTCGAAGATGGTAAAGCACACCTAGCCTGGAATGGAACTGGCTCTCAAGCGAGGCTGCCGAAACACACCGTTAGGTTAGATGCTTGGCGGCAGATTTCCAACTTGCGGGTGGTAGCTAGCCAGCCGAGTATAGAAAGTACCCTACCACCATGCTATGGTTTCCTCGCCATGTTTTCCTTCACCGGCAGCTCAAGCTCATTGTCGGGGTTGGAACCCACGCTCTTCGGCATGCAAACTACTTATATTTAGATAGATCTTACTTATCTAAAGATTGCCTTAAACATACGAAAAAACCCAGTAGTATGTAATTGTTATGTTATAGCTTTATCTACCCTCATTTATTTTAAGATTTGATGAGTTGTTAATACATTTAAATGTTTAGCCCTAAGTTTTAAATGGCGCTTCTAGCCTACAAAACGTTTTATTTATCATGATTAATTGTAACTTACGCTAAGTGTACGCTGAGTTTTACAAATAATTGTATTTAATTTATTTAATAAAGGAATTAAAAAATGAAATGAAATGAAACCCACGCTCTCCGGCATGCAAACTATCTGAGCTATCATAGCTTCAAAAGATTGTATAGATAGAGATAGAACACATTAATCATCATCTTAAAACATATTACACCAACATCCGCATAAACAATCCTTCACTAAATCATACAAACGGACTAATTTTCCACGTAATCATCAGGAAAACCCAGCAAGGGCGTGACGTGACCTACTCTACCACCTTGTACGTTCACCATATTAGAATGAACATACATACACGCATACATAATAAATGCCTCTTAATTATAACTTTACCCGACTACCTACGCAAAAAGATTACTATTTTAGCACGTTTTTTATTTCTCATATCTCCTAGATCACCAATCGCGTCTTGATTTAATAAGTTACAGTTAATTTGGCGGCAATATGGCGGCATTTATAACATTTTTTTTAAATGTAAGACTAATGAGACGAACTGGATGCTCTCCAGATGGCAAGAGATAACGCTTGTCCATGACCATTACAGCGATACACAGAACACTGAGCAACAAAACTAAATCCAGGGCATCGCTGCTTTGGCGCTCATTACTTTGAGACTTTCGATGGTTAGTCTCAACAGCCTTGTGATTTCGCTAGCTGCACAGTACTGTTTGCATACTACTGCTTAGCGGCAGAATATCTGGTACTGCGGTAGTACCTACCTAGACGACCTCCTGCTAAGAAGATCTATC
Organism: Biston betularia; assembly: GCA_905404145.2. Taxonomy (NCBI): domain Eukaryota; kingdom Metazoa; phylum Arthropoda; class Insecta; order Lepidoptera; family Geometridae; genus Biston; species Biston betularia. The sequence continues at coordinate 3,192,169 of FR989889.1, read as the reverse complement.
TTTTAAATGTAATAGTTATGAGCCGAACGAGACGCTCTCCTGATGGTAAGAGATAACGCATGTCCATGACCATTGCAGCGATACACAGAACTTTGTGTAGCAAAACAAAGTCCAGGGCATCGCTGCTTTGGCGCTCATTACTTTGAGACTTTCGATGGTTAGTCTCAACAGCCCATAGTAATTTCGCTAGCTGCAGTACCTACCCTTCAAACCGGGACACAGTTACTAAGTAAGGTGAAATAAAGAAAAATCGCAAATGACAGCTAATAGTCACGTCAACGGTTTTTCATAACTAGAAAGTGACCTACAAAGAATCACGCGCGCATGCAGACATGCATACAAACATTCACCTATTCTGTGACAGTATACACACCACATACTAACTGGACCACAACTGTGTTACATATTAATGCTAATTTTATAAGATAACAAACGATATTAAAGCAAAAAATCCCACCAAGTGCGAGTTGGACTCGCGCACGAAGGGTTCCGAACCATTATCTATAAAAACGGCAAAAAAATCACGTTTGTTGTATGGGAGCTCCCTTAAATATTTATTTTATTCTGTTTTGTTGTTTTAGCGGCGACAGATAACTGATAAAAAGTACTCATGTACTCTTTTTCTGTAAATACATATTTATAATACATACAGAACACCCAGACACTGAACAAAAATTTATCGTCACGTAAATGTTTATCCTGGCGGGAATCGAACCCACGCCCGCCAGTTCTTGAAGCAGATTTTCTACCAAATGAACTGACAGCGTAGTCCAGCTATGACCAAATAATTAACCTATCAAAAAGATTTCTTTAGTTTAGGCGTCGCATTTTGAGCATTTGCCAGTGTCAAGTGTTTTACATTGTCAAGTTTAATAAGTCAAATAAGTTGCCTTGTAGCTTAAATTATAGTCAAAGGCCAGTCCGTGTCAGTCAAGTCCAGTCATGCTTTAGTAAAGTAGTGGCGACTTTACTATAAAGCTTCGATGGAGATTTGGAAGCAATACGAAAAGTCATGTTTCCCCACATTATATCATTTTCCCACACTCGCGCTTGTGAATAAAACACCACCATTTTTAAACATAAACACTCGACAAAACACTAGTTTCGGAAAAAAATACAACGGGGCGACACGACTCTTTCCACGTACCCGCCAAAAACCAAAAAAAGATTTCTACACATACAGCGAAATTTACGGACAAATTCGTTAACTATGGAAATTTTACAACCTTCATACTTGACCGTGGTCATAGACAAACTTTCGATGCTTGATCATAATCGATACGTAGGTACTATATAAATTATTCATAAGGCATCTTCATTTTAAACCCTAAAGCGACAAATAAACATTCAAATCGTATGACAGATAGACAGTGTGACCGTGAAGAGTTCAAGGCAGCTAATGAATATTATAGCTTGACTCGGCCGAAGGTTACCGAATCGTAGATTCATTTGTTTAGTGTGGACGCCTGGACGGTATATAATTTAAGTTTTGGGAACGCGGAAAGAGTCGTGTATTTTTTTTCCAAAACTAGTGTTTTGTCGAGGGTTTATGCATAAAAATGGCGGTGTTTTAGCCATAAGCGTGAGTGTGGGAAAATGATATAATGCGGGGAAACACGACTTTTCGTGTTGCTTCCAAATCTCCATCGAAGCTTTATAGTAAAGTCGCCACTACTTTACTAAAGCATGACTAAACTTGACCAAGATTGGACTTTGACTATAACTAAAGCTACGAGGCAACTTATTTACCATATAAAACACACTTGACACTGGCAAATGCTCAAATTGCGACGCCAAAATTAAAGAAAAATAAAATAAAGTTTCGATTCCTTAGGTACTAGCCGTACCGGGCATTCATGTCCGGTACTTCGATTACAGTGTCCAATTCTAACTGTCCCGGAACTCACTCAACCATAGACAAAATCAGTCTAGCCGATTTTTTTAAACGATTGGCAAGCGAAGATGAGGCATTTAGCTAAACAAGTTGACAGCTTAAAAACATCGTGACAAAATATTTGGCACGTATCCAAGAAAAATACAAAACGTCCAGTAATTTTTCCACCTAAGATAAATAAAAAAGCAGACAGATATATGTATATATTTATTTAATTAAGGTGCTCATTTGACCAAGTCCAAAAAAAAGCAGCAAAAAAATCGAAAGTGCTTTTCCGGGATTTTGGAAAAATATTTCACTGAATTGTATTACTATCCAAAACTTGTGTTTTTACCGAATGTTTATGTTTTAAATGTAAAATGTCGAATTGTACCAACGAATGGAGGGCTAGTGATATAACGTGATGAAATATTATGTGATGTCATGATGTTTCTAAAACTCAGAAGCTTCTAGTAAAGTCACAACTTACTACCGCCTTAAAGTTTCCTAGAGGAGACCACTTTTAGCGATAAGGTCGCCAAATTTTTTAGTTATGTAATTCTTCGACGTGTATTAAATTTTTGGTGTTAAGAGTTTGTTAAGTTGAATTTTTTTTCAATTCAAAATAGGTTTGCATTTGACCACACCCTGCATAATGTTAACCAGTAGTGCGGTCTAAGATGGAGCACGCTTACCTAGAAGAAACCTATTTGCTTTAGATTTTTTTCTTGATTCTATCTTTACTAAGTCTTAAACTGGACTGGACCGTGACTTAGACTGGGGCTTGGGTATGACTTTAAAAAAGAGATAATGACACTTGAAAATCGCCGCCTATTTTAAGCATTTATTTTATGCACAAATTGGTACGCCAATATGTAGAATAATAAACACTTTACTAGTTTCCGAGTTTATTTTCATACAGACAGACATCCTGGCGAGTTTTGCATGTGAAAATTGGCGAGACGATGCGTCATACAGTCCGACCGACCGTGACGAGTTCAAGGCGTACATTTGATAACTCGCCTCACAAGGTTGCACGCGGAGCTAATTTGAGTTAGTGGCATGGAATGGCCCGATTGTGACTTAACTGGACGTTGAGCGATCATGGCGTCGACCAGCACCTGTTCTCCGAACCACTTATCGCGATATTTATTAGGCGCTCACGATAATTACTGGGCTGTCGAAAGTCTCACAGTAATGAGCGCCAAATCAGTGATGCCCCGAACTTTGTTTCGTCACTGAAAGTTCTGTGTATCGCTGCAATGGTCATAGACAGGCGTTATCTCTTACCATCAGGAGAGCGTCTCGTCCGTCTTATTACTTTTTAAATAAAAAAAATTACAATCCTACTAATAATTATAAATGCGAAAGTTTGTGAGTATGGATGTATGGATGGATGTTTGTTACTCTTTCACGCAAACTCTGCTGCACGGATTTGGATGAAAATTGGTATAATTAAATATCGCAGGACACATACACACAGAGCCATCTGACCCCAAACTAAGCAAAGCTTGTACTATAGAAGTCAGATAACTGATAGAATACTTAACCATTGCAGCGATACACAGAACTTTGAGTAACAAAACAAAGTCCAGGGCATCGCTGCTTTGGCGCTCATTACTTTATTACCGCCTCAAAAAGGAGGAGGTCCTCAATTCGACTGTATTTTTTTTAAATGTTTGTTACCCGATAATTCCGCCAACTATGAATCGATTTTGATGATTTTTTGGTTTGGTAGTCCCATATTGTAGTGTATTGCAAATTATGTTGAAATGTGTTTTATGTCATAAATAAAGTCTGTTGTCTTTTGTCTATATTAATTGTACCGAAATCGATCTAGCGACTTTTAAAAAATCTACAAAATATCGATGATGATATTTTCGTTTGCTCGGAAACCTCGCTGTTTCATTGGAGCAGTGCGTTTAGTTGGTTTAAGGGTTATGGAGTAATTTTGTTAAGGTGGTTCGATTTTCATACAAATAAATTATTACCATTTATGGACAAATGGAGCATAATTTTACAGTGAAATCACAGCTACTGGCATTTATTTTGGTCTTTATTTGCGGTAAATCACAATTGCTTGAATAAAACAGTAGATTATTAGCATAATCTACTGTTTTATTCGAAAATCATAAATTCATAAACACTTCATAAATTTGATTTTATGTTATTAATCTACTGTTTTATTCAAGCAAATGTGATTTCCCGCAAATAAAGACCAAAATGAATGCCAGTAGTTGTGATTTCACTGTAAAATTATGCTCCATTCGTCCATAAATGGCAAAACATTACCTGTATGGAAATCGAACCACCTTAACGCGTGCCCAAAAAGATGAGGACTCAAAATCAATCAACTTGTACAAACGTGTTTAAATAGACAACGCAGTAAAGGTTTAGATTGGTACCGATGTCGCGACGAACCCCCAACACGACCCTTGGTCTTGCTAGGTGAAGGTCACCACGAATTTGCTTACGTGAAATCGTAACAAGGTTAGCGGAGCGCGATGTATTTTTAACCCCCTGACGCAAAAACGACGGGGTGTTATAAGTTTGACGTGTCTGTGTGGCATCGTAGCTCACGAACGGATCTTTTTTTCCTTCTAATGATGTATCTGTTTGTTGTTAGATACCTCATTGTTATTACAATCTAGCCTAGTTGAGACTACTAAGTAATTTTAATATAACTTAAATTGCTAAGTAGAGTATAATCGAAGAATGCGTCCATCGACACTTTTCTTACTGTCTCTATTAAGGGGAAGACACTTTGTTCATGCGTTCTATAAAATGTAAACCCGATGATAATGAACCGATTTTGATTTTGTTTGAAAGGTGAATTAGTCGAGAGCTTTCTTAACTATGTTTGATGAAAATCGGTCCAAGATGATCGCCGCAACGATCAAATCAAAATTTTTTTTTCGAGTTTTGTTTTTGTTTTTTTTTTTCTCAGGGGAAACCGGGACGGATCTCTAGTAGCTATGGTAAGCGTAAAAATTGAAAACGGCTTAACACATTGCTTTTTTTAAATGTAAAAAGTAATGAGACCAACGAGACGCTCTCCTGATGGTAAGAGATAACGCCTGTCCATGACCATTGCAGCGATACACAGAACTTTGAGTAACGAAACAAAGTCCACGGCATCACTGCTTTGGCGCTCATTACTTTGAGACTCGATTAGTTACAACAGCCCAGTAATTTCGCTAGCTGCAGTACCCTCCATACCGGAACACAGTAATGTTTACACACTACTGCTTAGCGGCAGAATAACTGGTTGAAAACGTTGAAGTTGAAGTTATGATTGTTGTGATGTGTATTGTATAGTGTTAGTGGTCCAAATAAAAAAACAAACAAAATTTAAAAAAAAAAACAAGATTAAATATAGAACACATGTCGAATCGCAATTTTCTAAACGTATCAACTTTTTATCCAACTAAGCAAATATGTTTGATCAGCGATGCAAGTTCATATATTCTCTCCATTTTCTAAACTACCCGCGTATTACAGCAATCGGTGCTCGCTTCTTTGTCAAAATTACAACAGAATTTGCACAGGCGTTTGACGTCGAAAATAGCTAATAGACAAAGGGGCAACTTTCACATTTGTAATAACTATTAGTGCAGTGATATTGTTTAGATAATTCAATAGATCTTGTAAACATATTTCAGCTAGTAGTGTACTCCAAACAAAAGCCTTCAACAACCTTGATATGTTCTAGAAAGTATTTGACTAGACGTCGCCTGTTATCACTATTGGAATCGATACAAGGTGAATAGAACACTAGATTAGATTAAAAGGCCTTGTTGTCTAGGATCTTCTAAATAGTATTTTATGCAACCAGTTGAATGCCCGGTGCGGTAGACCTCAGCCTTTTCTCATAAACCTCATTCGAATTATTACGACCATACCATCGTCTTGGTGGTGGGCCTCCTTAGCAGGACGCGCGTCTAGGTAGGTACCACCGCAGTACCAGATATTCTACCGCCAAGCAGTAGTGTGTAAACATTACATTCATTTTTATTATTGTGTTAATACTTTAAATTTTTTGACATTTTTTATTTTTTGTTTCTATAAATTATGACATTCAAACTAACTAATTAGCATGCTACCACAAGTTCTTAAATTTGACATGATGAATAATTGTGAGGTGATTGTAATTGGGTGTACCCGTTTTTTCCTCAGTAATAAATAAATAAATTACTGTGTCCCGGTTTGATGGGTACTTACTGCAGCTAGCGAATTACAGTGCTGTTGAGACTAACTATCGAAAGTCTGAAAGTAATGAGCGCCAAAGCAGTGATGCCCTGGACTTTGTTTTGTTACTGAAAGTTCTGTGTATCGCTGCAATGGTCATAGTCAGGCGTTATCTCTTACCATCAGAAGAGCGTCTCGTTGTTCGTTTAATTACATTTAATTTTTTTTTATATCGCCTCCTTATACGGCCAATATCATCGGAGTCTTAACTCTGCCAGTTTTTCCGTGATTGGTTTAAAATTGAACAGACCTCTTATATATTCATTCTTGATCTTATTCAGACGTGTTACTGCCCCGTCGCGACCCATCCCAGTATCTTAATTTGTATTTTACTACACAATAATAAAGGCTCTTTCAAACCGCTTATAGACATTTCAATGACAATCTAATGAATTACACGACTGTTGACTCAAACAGCCTGATAACGGGTCGAAAAAGTTGGCAAATATTTTGTCCAATCTCGATCCGCTATCGTAACGACTTCCGATGTTTTGATCTACTTTTCGATGAGACTTTTTTTGATATTTCGCAGGTGCGTATTTACTTTACAACGGAAACGCGTGTATATATAGGTTTTCTTATCGACATAATATAGAATTTATTTTATTGACGGTTTTATTATAAACGATTTAGGCGGGAAAGAGAATCGATACTGTATCCAAAATAAATATCGTGGGACATTACACACAGCACCATCTGACCCCAAACTAAGCAAAACTTGTACTATGGAAATTAGATAACTGATAAAAAACTTTTTTTTTGTAAATACATACCTACTTATAATAGAAAGAAATTTATTTTGTAACTTAAAGACACAAAAAAACGAACAAACAGTAGCGTAATAAACTAGCGGACGCCTCGCGGTGTTACCCGCTACATGTTTTCGGGATAAAAAGTAGCCTATGTGTTAAACCAGGGTCTCAGCTACCTCCATTTCAAATTTCATCGAAATCCATGCAGTAATTTTTGCGTGAAAGTGTAACAAACATACATCCAAACTTTCACATTTATAATACTAGCTGCGCCCCGCGGTGTTACCCGCTACATGTTTTCGGGATAAAAAGTAGCCTGTGTGTTAATCCAGGTTTAGAATACATAAAAAAAGTCCGTTGATCCGCCCCAAGGCTTGCTAATAAAAGAAATTTAGAAATTATTAAAAAAAAAGACGGTATCTTTTTTTTTAATAATTGATCGCAATTATTAAAAAAAAAATACCGTTTCGCAGTGACTACAAGTTACAACAATATAATCGTTTTCAGTAAACACAGCCGTAAGATAAGCTGTCTTGTGCAAAAATACATTACGCAAGTTAAGTGTATTACTGACCTAATTGATGATGTGTGTTACTTGCCTAACGAGGTGGTTGAACTACAATAGGTACAGTCAACATCACGCGACTAAGACGTGGTCCGACGAAAAAGTCAAGTCATGGGGGTCACGTGGTTTCAACAAGTGGTTTTTATGGATGAAAAAAAAAGAAAGAAACCAATTTATTCTACACAATACAAACATACACCTATAATAAATAAATGTACATACAATTTAAAAAACGGACTCCAGAAGTTCAAACATGGCTAGGTTTTAGGTACTATGATTTAATAAACGCACTGCTCCAATGAAACAGCGAGTTTTCCAAGTAAACGATAAATATGTAATACATTTACAATTAAAAAAAACCGACTCCATGACCCTTAGGACAACTAAATGCACAGCAATGAAACATGCCAAAGCAAAAAAAACCCGTGTCAACTAAAACGGCCATTGAAATGCCGCTGAGAAGCAGTTTTTTTTTTTTTTTTTTTTTTTTATGGTTGGCAGGCTAGTTGTTTGACCACAGCTCACCTGATGTTAAGTGAAGGTGTGGTCGAAGATGGTAAAGCACACCTAGCCTGGAATGGAACTGGCTCTCAAGTGAGGCTGCCGGAACACACCGTTAGATGCTTGGCGGCAGATTTTCAACTTGAGGGTAGTAGCTAGCCAGCCGAGTACTAGAAAGTACGAAAGTACTCTACCACCATGCTATGGTTTCCTCACGATGTTTTCCTTCACCGGCAGCTCAAGCTCATTGTTGGGGTTTGAACCCACGCCCTTCGGCATGCGAACCTACCGCGCTAACCACTGAGCTATCATCGCTACAAAGCTGAGTAAGAACTGCCACTCGCGGCGAGCAATTTCCCCAGGGGTCGTGGCCTCTGGCGCCCAGCTCTGGCAAAGGGGAGAAATCTTCGAGGCCAATCCTCACCACGCCATACCAAGAAGGTGGTGGAAGGCCTGAACTGAACTCCAATGAAACAGCGAGATTTCCGAGTAAACGAAAGTATTATTAATGTATACAATTTTTAGATTTTTGTTGATTTTTTAAAAACAGCACAATCGATTTCGATAAAATTTATATGGGACCACCTCTGAATCTATGATCTATAGTGCCAAACAAAGAATCATCAAAATAGAATCAGACAGCGGAATGACAGAATAACATACATACAAAAAAATCATACAGTCGAATTGAGAACCTCCTCCTTTTTTAAAGTCGATTAAAAATATCATTGATGTATAAAAATTTTAGATTTTTCTTGACTTTACAGAAATTTATATGGGACCAGGGAAGTAACAACGCAGGGACGTACACAGTACGTTGGATCTTCGCAGCAATAAAAAGAAAGACCAGCTTGTAACACCGTCACACCGGCTCGTCAAGTCGGAGAGGTCGGTATACATTTTGGGGCCCGCGGTCTACAACCGCGTACCTCCGTACGGGATGCAGCTTCCACCGCGTGTTTCAGAACCAAGTTAAGATCTTGACATTGACGAGTATTTCAAACTTAAAGATTATTGAATTACTAGTAAGTAATTATGATTTTTTTGTCATGTCATTTTAATATATTGACAATATTGTTTTGGTATTGACATATTTTTATATTGACAGTATTTTTATATTGACAATATTTTTTATATTGACATGTTTGGATATTGACATACCTTATTTTGACATGTAATCAGTATTTTAAACCCCATTTAATGACATCTTTAAAATTTTGAAGTGACTTGTAACATTGGTGTTATCAATAAAGTATTTGTATTTGTAAACAAAAAATAATTTTCCAAATCGTTTCAGGCGTCCGAAAAAGATTCCGACGAATTGAGAACCTTTTCTGAAGTTGGTTAAAAATAGGTAACGAATTTTTTTATCCTTTAGCCTAACAAGTGGTATAAAAAAAATTTGGATGTCGACGATAAATTATTACGTAGAAGGAAACACCGAATAGTATCGCCGGATGTTGTTATCGTCAGTTTTCTGAAATGCCACATGGAAACTAATTAAAAGTCGTATGACATCAAAAATAACTTAAACAATGAGGAAAAGAAAACATCGCGAGGAAACCATGCTTTAGAGGCAGGACATGCGAGGCGACCTAGGACTCGGTTTACAAAAAAAAAAAGTGCAAATAAATAAAATTATAACAATATTCAAGGTGTATATTTAGTTTATTTCCACTTAACAGTCGTTTCAGTTACAACAGTTATGAGGACTTAAATTTAACAATAAATAATTTGTTAATTAAAAACTTAATGTTACTCAATCTCTTGACATAAATTTTAAAAATGTAATTTAACAAAAATCTAATTAAAATAACCACAAGTCTTAATATCCTTTTCTCTTCTTTAAAAAAAAATATATTCATATATACCTTGAATATTCAAAATGAACTTCTACAAAATAACGCCCGAATCAATCAAAATTATAGCATAACATACATATATAACAATAATCATACCTTAACAAAGACGAACTGTCACAAAACACTTTTCAAAAAAAATACCTAAAGTACTAACAGAAATCAATAATCTACATGCATTTATAAGTTTACTTATCTTTCAACAGATAAACGGATTTTATCATGACAACGACGAGTTTAACGCCGTTATCGTTAGTGGGTAAACACTCAACGCGTGTTGAGTGAAGTTTGCTTTCGAGAATTGGGGCAGTGGCACAGAATAGATAGTAGTGTTACTATTAAAAATATTCAATTTAATATTATGTAACTAGCCGTGACCTTCTCGATTACTAGATCAACAAAAAAATCGAAGCGAAAAAAATTATCGTGAATTATTTTTCACAGTTTTAGCTATCTCTGACCCAGTTTTATTTAAAAGGGAAATTAAAAGGTTAACAATCGGATTAAGTTACTTTCGAATTTATAGTTATGATGGTGAAAAGTGAAAAATGTGTGTTCCACTTGAAAATTACCCAAAAGGATTATACTATTATAAAGAGGAAAGATTTGATTGTTCGTAATGAATAGGCTCCGAAACTACTGGACCGATTTCAAAAATTCTTTCACCGTTGGGAAGCTACACTATCCCCGGGTGTCATAGGCTACTTATTATCCCTGTATTCCCACGGGAACGGAAACTAAGCGGGTGAAACCGCGAGGCGTCTAGTATATTATATATATAATATTATTAATGTATGCTTGTTCCGAAAATGCTTTTCTCTCACTCTCGTTTTTCACATGTTATCTGTGAATGCATTAAATAAACAAAACGCTGTAGTTCGGCCACGTGACGTGGCGTCACAGCAGTGGGTGGTCATGGATGTTAGCACAAGGTCGAACTTTATCTCGAGCGTGTAAGCCACATTACTAACTCGCTATACATTTGTCTTCGTTCTTGGCTCTTCAAGTTAGTTAGATAGATAGATAGAAAATCTTTCGCACACCAAAACCAGAGAAGTACAGAGAACAAAAGAATCTTATGAGCTAGTGCCACAAGGGGCGGCTTCATCGCTAAAAGCGGTCTCTTCCAGACAACCAAAAATAGAAAACTAAGTTAAAACTTTGACCATCAGATGAGCTGTGGTCAAACACCTAGCTTGTCAACCATAAAAAAAAACCATTAATCATTGCCTTTGCTAACAAAATCAACTAACGTGACGTGATAGCCCAACATGAAATCGCGTGTTACGTGGCACGAAAAGTGACGCACCAGGAAAACTTGTCGGAACACGTCCGATTTAGAAACCAACCAACTAAACAAGTAAAACCATTTCTACGCTAATTAGAAAAAAAATTGGATATCTTAGATTGAATAGTAAAAAAAGTATCATTTACTAGCTGCGCCCCGCTACATGTTTTCGGGATAAAAAGTAGCCTATGTGTTAATTCAGAGTCTCAGCTACCTCCATACCAAATTTCATCCAAATCCGTTCAATAGCTTTTGCGTGAAAGAGTAACAAACATCCATCCAAACTTTCACATTAATAATATTAGTGGGATTTGCGCAAAAAATACTTATCTATATTATAAAACTGTGTTTGTTAAATAAAAATAACCCTAAAGTATTACTAAACTAAGAACAAAACCAAATTTCGTAAAAAAAACACCACGCAAATTTTACAATCGACGTATATAAAAAATCTGAAAGATAATTGTTTAATTTAACGGCAAATAGACATCGATAAACTCGCTTATATGTGCCTCAGTTTCACTCGCACATATTTGAATTAAATACACTAGTAATTGACTTCCAAAAATGTGTCACGTTTCATAACACTTCATAGATCACAACCGCCCCAAAATTTCCTCGCTAACACAAAGTACATATGACCCTACGAGTGCTTAATAAATCGAATCACTAACCTCAATTTCAAACGCTTCCAACGCTGAACCGATTCCGATAAAACCCCACCGGATGTTCCTCACAAGCGGATGCGAGCAAAGTAGCGAACAATAACTAGTAAACTCCTATATATACCATCGCTAACGGGTTATAATACAAAAAAACAGCACCATACAAAAACTAAAATCAAAACGCGATGCAAATTAAACTCTACAAATACAAAGCTACAGTTGAAATTCAACTGAAACGTACAAAAAGGAAACAACGCATTCAATTCGACGCATTTATTCTTAGCGTATGAGTCACCGTTTCGTTAAACGACGCCCGTGTAACGACGGGCGACGTGAGCGATTCGTTAGAACTGAGCGAGAGGGGAGATGAACGTGCGGCGTTGGAGAGAGACAGCTATATTGACGTAAAGCTGTACGCTTTTGCGCAAATAAAGAGATTATTTGGCATCGAAAGATCGTGATAATAAATCTGAAACGTGCCACCGACTGAATAAATGTAGACTAGGCATAAAAATATTTACCGACACGTTATAACGCAACATCTGCGCCTGCTGTTATGTATAAACACGCCTTTAAAAAATTTGCATATTGCTAATTTTCCTCACATACGTGGATAATAATTTGCAATTAAGTCTAATTTTAAAATTTTTTCGCATTCGTGCTCGAAAAACTTGAGCCAGTCCTATACCAGGCTAGGTAAGTTTACCATCTTCGACCACACCGTCATTATCATCGGGTGAGTTCAAACAGAGCCAGTCAATTATTAAAAATATAGGAAAAGTTGTACATACTAATCCCACTAATATTATAAAAGTGAAACTTTATGTGGATGGATGGATGTTTGTTACTCTTTCACGCAAAAACTACTGAACGGATTTGGATGAAATTTGGTATTGAGGTAGCTCACACTCTGGATTAACACATAGGCTACTTTTTATCCCGAATACATGTAGCGGGTAACACCGCGAGGCGCAGCTAGTAAAATTACAAATGCGAAGGTTTGTGAGTATGGATGTATGTTTGTTACTCTTTCACGTAAAAACTACTGCGCGGATTTGGATGAATTTGGTATGGAGGTAGCCTATGTGTTAAATCCAGGGTGAATATGTGAAGTGTAGCTAGCCCTCAAGTTGAAAATCTGCCGCCAAGCATTGAACGCTGTGTTCTGGCAGCCTCACTGGAGAGCCCGTTCCATTCCAGGTTAGGCGTGCTTTACCATCTTCGACCACACCTTCACTTAACATCAGGTTACCTTTGGTCAAACACCTAGTCTATCAAACATTAAAAAAACTAATTTTATTTGTCATATTTACTATAGAGTTAAAAACATATTTTAAAAAACCTGTTTTACGTGTTGTTCCATTCCATTTGTATTTTTTTATTTGTCAACACATGATGTTCTTGAATTATCATGGAAAATCCTTGTAGCGTAACTTGGCAAGTATCCATGTTTACTTCCAACGGTGACAGTGAACTTGTCCTCAAAACTTATCGAGTTACATAATTTTTTAAGAATCATCTTTTTTTACACTTGTTTTCTGTAAGTATTTCACGACCTCCATTCGTGCGGCGGACATGACAGATATGTTTTTTTAAGCTATTGCATAGCTTCTATCGCGGGCCTTGAGCGTGGAGACCGAATCCAGAAATCCCGTAACGAAAATAACCTAACATCCCCCACTCCCACCGGCACAGCGGTGATACTTTTTACTTGGTGGTAGATCTCCTTAGCAGGAGGTCGTCTAGGTAGGTACCACCGCAGTACCAGTTATTCTGCCGCTAAGCAGTAGTGTGTAAACATTACTGTGTTCCGGTTTGAAGGGTACTGTAGCTAGCGAAATTACTGGGCTGTTGAGACTAACTCTATCAAAAGTCTTAAAGTAATGAGCGCCAAAGCAGTGATGCCCTGGACTTTGTTTTGTTACTTAAAGTTCTGTGTATCGCTGCGATAGTCATGGACAGGCGTTATCTCTTACCATCACGAGAGAGTCTCGTTCGTCTCATTACTTTTTACATAAAAAAAAAGAAAAAAAGCCATCTATCGATGAATAGCAGAACTTTTAATTACTTTTTTGAAATATCACGTTTGTCTCTTTAGTTCAGCGACTCGCCTCTAGGTGGCATTGGTTTCATCGGCGTTACTGCGCATGCTTAGATGCGTAAAAAATGCTATGCAATAGCTTTACCGCGGCAGTCCCCGAATGCCACACGTCTTTTTTAATAGAAAAACTGGTAAACAAGCTTACTGTTCGCCTGATGGTAAGCTCGCCGTCGTCCATAGACGATTACAACATTGGCGATATATCACCAACGTAATCACATCTTACTAATATGCATTATAAGAGTGAAAGTTTGCTACTTCAAATACAAATATTTTGTATTTGTATTTTTAATTTGTCTTCTTCACGCTTTAACGGATTTGTATTACATTTGGAATACAGATAGGTTATACTCTAGGTTAACACATAGGCTGTTTCTAATCCTGGAAAATACATGTAAACAGGGGTGGCGCAGCTAGAATGTAAATAAAGAATACTTTTATTGACAGCCCTGTTGGCTCATTGGTAGTATATCTGCCTTAAGAGTTGTAGAGCGTGGGTTTGATTCCCACTCAGGGCAAACATTTTATGAATAAACAAATGTTTGTTCTGTGTTCTGTATGTATTTACAAAAAAAAAAAGTATTTATGTATTCTATCAGTTATCTGACTTCCATCACACAAGCTCTGCTTAGTTTGGGGCCAGATGGCGCTGTATGTATTGCCCTATGATGTTATTTTATTTGTTTATCTATCTATCTACTATGTAGCAGTCAGTTTACGTACAAAAATATCACTTTACAAATAAATATTATCTTGCACATTGTTCTGAGAAACCGGTTGTTTATGTTTGAGACACGATTTGGTCAGATTCATTCAATTATCTATTCTATGTCCAGAATATCAGCGATCGATCATACGGCTTTAACGAATTTGATGCTTTCGCGAAGGTCAAGTGGCGGGTATTCCATATTTTGTTTATCTTTTACTAGCTGCGCCCCGCGGTGTCACCCGCTACACATTTTCGGGATAAAAAGTAGCCTAATCCAGGGTCTCGGCTACCTTCATACCATATTTCATCCAAATCCGTTCAGTAGTTTTTGCGTGAAAGAGTAACAAACATCCATCCAAACTTTCACATTTATAATATTAGTAGGATTAGTGGGACAAGTTTTTACGCGCGGCTTTGCTCTAGTGACAAATTCAGTTGTGTTGCTACCATAGCCAAGAATAAATTGAAAAAAGTCGCTGCTCTCGATCATCACATTAATTCATCATAAACAAAAACTAATACCTCGCTACTGAGAAGTCGGACGAAAAACGAGAACTTTGAATTCTACGTAACTGCGTCTGTTGATTTTAAGATGAGATATCACCACAGAATATAGTATAGCTACTATAGCGTATTTATTGTGCTCATCTCGCCCTTGGCAATGTCAAATTCCATGCGGTTAAATGCATGAAGACGTGGGCTAGAACATGTATTTTTAAGTGACTGCAAAAAAAGAAGGACATTTGCCATCGTGAGGTATTTGATTGGGGTTCAAATCAAAGTCATGCTGATGTTGAGTATTATCTTTAGTAGTTTATTTTGCTGCCTGAGTGGGTACAGGCGCTGTGCCTGTAATTTTGGAGGGAGTCTATATTATATACAAGGGCGACAAACAGGAAAAATTTGATTCTTTGTTTGTTTGTATTGAATAGGCTCCGAAACTACTGGACCGATTTCAAAAATTCTTTCACCGTTGAGAAGCTACACTATCCCCGGGTGACTTATGCTACTTTGATCCCTGTATTCCGACGGGAACGAGAACTACGCGGGCGAAACCGCAAGGCGTCTGCTACTATTGTTTTAAAGAGGAAAGATTTGATTGTTTGTTTGAAATGAATAGACTCCGAAATTACTGGACCGATTTCAAAAATTCTTTCACCGTTGGGAAGCTACACTATTCCCGGGTGACAAAGGCTACTTTTTATCTCTGTATTCCGACGGGAACTGGAACTACGCGGATGAAACCGCAAGGCGTCTGCTACTATTGTTTTAAAGAGGAAAGATTTGATTGTTTGTTTGAAATGAATAGACTCCGAAATTACTGGACCGATTTCAAAAATTCTTTCACCGTTGGGAAGCTACACTATTCCCGGGTGACAAAGGCTACTTTTTATCTCTGTATTCCGACGGGAACGGGAACTACGCAGATGAAACCGCGAGGCGTTCGCTCTAGTCTTGAATATACCTATATATGTAATTATGTTATCTGGTTCCCATAGTACAAGCTTTGCTTAGTTTTGGGGCTAGATGGCGCTATGAAAATGTCCTACGATATTTATTTATTAAAGAAACAACAACATCAATTAAATAATACTTATAGTATAATATAACACACTCTTAAGACTTTAAAATGTCGATATACAAACAGATGTTTTTAACAGTTACAGAGGCACTTTAAAAAACTGGACTTTGTTTCGATACTCGAGGTCTTGGTACATACACAAAGGTCATGGCGCTACATCTCATGTCTTCTGATGTCTTTCGTCTCATCGTTTGTTTTATAAAACACGTAATCCTATCTATTATTTTACGTATTGAAATTATTACGATAGAAAACGATTTACTTTTAAAAAATGTTTTTTTTAATCGTTGACAAGCTAGGTCTCCGACCACAGCTCACCTGATGTTAAGTGACGGTGTGTTTGAAGATGGTAAAGCACACCTAGTCTGGAATGTCTAGCCTAGCCTAGCTCTTTATAATAGACAATAGACAACACTTTATTTGGGACATAAAACATATTTCAACATATGTAATTAACAATACATACATTGTATTATGTATAATATTAGTGTAAATAAAAATTCTAATTTTAATTTCTGTTTGACATCGGTATTTTATTTTATTTTTTAGTTCAATTTTGACATATTTTTTCTTTGTTTTTGATTAAAATAACTTTTTAAATGTTTGTAGAGGCACGGGCACCATCTTTCATCACATCATCTATTTCTTATAATATTCATCTATTTATGCTGTTTACATAAAGTATTGACATTTTGTTTGTTATTTCTTTACTTTACATCTAATTATTGAGTATACAATTACACATTTTGACATTTTTATCTATTCATTGTTAAACATTAATTTATTTGACTTTTTATTATTATATTTTTTGACATTGTAACCCTGTAACATTTATTAGTACCAATTTCAAAAATAGGCACGACTTCTATATCATTTTGTAAAAGTATACGGTATATATTACTCTATTTATGTGAATAAATGATAATTAAAAATGATTCAGCCATATTAGAATATACTGGAGCATAATTTTATGCACATAGCACATGTATAAAATTTGAAATCAACAACATCTTCATCTTTGAAAAAACAATAACAAAGCACTCACAGAAACCCAGCACGTGCCTCGGAAACCGCAACGAATCAAAAGGAAACGCAAAAAAAAAACAATTTCCAATCTATCATAAACTTGGCAAGTGCGCGCGCGCATACGAACGGGCGCTACTGATAACGCTCGATCGATAACGCGCGCCGTTCGTTTCGTTGACCGAGACGCTAACGTAACGAGGCCGCTACGTCAAAGTATAATTGTGCCATGTTTGTGTAGAAGGGTCACATTTATGGTCACAGAAGCGGTTTATCCTGGTTTGATGTATGATTTAAAATAACATTTGACAGCCCTGTTGGTTCATTGATAGTATGTCTGCTCCAAGAGCCGAAGGGCGTGAGTTCGATTCCCACCCAGGGCAGGCATTTTGTGATATAAACAAATGTTTGTTCTGTGTCTGGGTGTACTGTATGTATTTACAAAAAAAAAAAACTATTTAAGCATTCTATCAGTTATCTGACTTCCATAGCACAAGCTTTGCTTAGTTTGGGGTCAGATGGCGCTGTGTGTAATGTCCTATGATGTTTATTGATTTATTATTATTTACATGACTATGGTAATATTAAAGTATTTAAACCCTTATTTTACAACTTATGCATTGTGTTTCATTTAGTTCTCAATCGACTGCGGTTGTACGTAATAACATTTGATGGGTTTGATAAATTTTTGTTAGGGTAGGGGTACTTAAATAAAGAAAATTAAAAAAACAAAAATATACATATTGAAGTTATATGTTTAAATTTAAGTAGGAATAATAAATAGGTTTAAAAAGTTTTTTTTTCCTTTAATCATAGCTAATTTATTCTCGGGGTTTTTTTTATGGTTGACAGGCTAGTGGTTTGACCACAGCTCACTGATGTCAAGTGAAGGTATGGTCGAAGATGGTAAAGCACACCTAGCCTGGAATGCGACTGGCTCTCAAGTGAGGCTGCCGGAACACACCGTTAAATGCTTGGCGGCAGATTTTTCAACTTGAGGTTAGTAGCTAGCCAGCCGAGTACTAAAGTACCCTACCACCCTGCTATGGTTTCCTCACGATGTTTTCCATCACGCTCAAGCTCATTGTTGGGGTTTGAACCCACGCCCTTCGGCATGCGAACCTACCGCGCTAACCGCTCATCGCTACAAAAAGGTTATAGGTTATTTAAACTGTTCAGCTGGTTATTTAATAAGCAAACAATTTTTTTATGCGAAACGCTTAAAGTATGCAATCCTAAAATAAACCAGTCAATGAACTAGCGATAGCAGTAAAAAATAAAAAGAGAAATACCGAAAGTAGAACATACACTTATCGCAGAAGTATTTCGGTGTAGTCGCCACGCCACCTCGACGAAAATACTATTGGCATAGTACTCTGACGATGTGATGACAGTAAACAACGTCTCAACGTTTTGTGTGATGCATAGGCAAGAAAATTTATAGCCATGGTATTTGTCAGTTATGAGTATAACTGACAAATACCCCACGAATATTATAAAGACTTAATAAAGACCGCAGGAACGCGCTGGATGCGAGCCAGTACGCCAGCGAGTACTTGGTGGTAGATCTCCTTGGCAGGAGGTCGTCTAGGTAGGTACCACCGCAGTACCAGATATTCTGCCGCCAAGCAGTAGTGTGTAAACATTACTGTGTTCCGGTTTGAAGGGTACTGCTGCTAGCGAAATTACTGGGCTGTTGAGACTAACCATCGAAAGTCTCAAAGTAATGAGCGCCAAAGCAGCGATGCCCCGGACTTTGTTTTGTTACTCAAAGTTCTGTGTATCGCTGCAATGGTCATGGACAGGCGTTATCTCTTACCATCAGGAGAGCGTCTCGTTCGTCTGATTATTATTTTTTACATAAAAAAAATGCGAGCCGCTACCAACCGGTCTCTGTGGAAGTCAATGGAGGCCTATGTCCAGCAGTGGACGTCCTACAGCTGAAACGATGATGATGAATATTAAAAATGTGAAAGTTTGGATGGATGGATGTTTGTTACTCTTTCACGCAAAAACTACAAAACGGATTTGGATGAAATTTGGTATGGAGGTAGCTGAGACCCTGGATTAACACGTAGGCTACTTTTTATCCCGAAAACATGTAGCGAGTAACACCGCGTGACGCAGCTAGTATTGATCATATATCTACGGCAGCAAAGTTGGGAGACCGTCGACTTGCCGATCAGGAAGTCATGGGTTCAAATCTCACGCACCTCTGTCTTTTTAAACGGTTTTACTTAGCTTGCCCTAAGCAATAAGTAAAAGTTTCACTGTTTTAACTAAATAAATATCGTAGGATTATACACACAGTGCCACCTGGCCCCAAACTAAGCAGAGCTTGTGTGATGGAAGTCAGATAACTGATAGAATACATGAATACTTTTTTTTTGTAAATACATACAGACCACCCAGACACAGAACAGACATTTGTTTATTCACAAAATGTTTGCCCTGAGTGGGAATCGAACCCACGCCCTACATCTCTCAAGGCAGATATACTACCAATGAGCCAACAGGGCTGTCTGATAGAAGTGACGTAATAATTTGAGAATGGAAGTACAATTTGGTACCCATACTGTTATCATACGAGAATTGTTCATAATATGAAGAGATATTATGGCATATAAGTATTAGTCATAATTGCATTGGTTATGAATATGGAATGCTATTTTAATCGGCGAATGAAAACGAGTCCACAAATTCTGTATGCTTTGTAGATGGGTCAAGCGGTGATAGCTCAGTGGTTAGCGTGACCGGAACATATATTATTATGATGCCGGAGGGCGACAAACTCCAGCAAGCTTGAGCTGCCGCTGAAGGAATATATCGTTAAGAAAGTATAGCATAGCTCATTTGGTGGAATAACTGCTTCAAGAGCTGTAGGGCGAGGGTTCGATTCCCACCAGAATAAACATTTATGTGACGATAAATGTTTTTTTTACATTACACACAGCGCCATCTGACCCTAAACTAAGCAAAGCTTGTACTATGGAAGTCAGATAACTGATAGAATACCTTTTTTTTATAATTACATATGTACTTAACAATCGATACAGAACATCCAGACACGAAACAAACATTAATTTTGTTTATACCACAAACTGTTTGTCCTGGGTGGGAATCGAACCCACGCCCTTCGGCTCTAGAAGCACACATTCTACCAATGAACCGACAGGGCTGTCGGTAATAAAACAATAGTAGGGATAGGCAATTAATAGATAGATAGATACATAGATAGAGACAGACAGACAGACAAATAGATAGAAACTCTTTAATGTGCACACCATAAACAGAAGAACGTACAGAGAACAAAATAATCTTACGAGTTAGTGCCACAAGTGGCGGCCTTATCGCTAAGAGCGATTTCTTCCAGGCAACCAAGAATAGAAAAACATGATAGATGACATGAGAAACAGACGGGAGATGTTGATATTAGTGAAGTTGAAAATTTCACTGGTTTCGACAACAGATACTTCTCAGAAGTTCTCAAAAGGATTCACCATCTGTACGTAACATAGCATAGCTTTGTTATACTTTGACCACACATGGCGTGATACGTGAGGGAAAATCAACGGAGGATGTATTGAAGATTAGGTAAGCACAGATGGAAAACAACAAAAAAAAAAAAAACTCGACAACAGTATCAAATGTACTACTATTATTATATTATTCTACTAACTGTTATTCTTTAATTTTTGAGAAGCTATTGTTAACGTGTAGTGCCAATTATGAGTTTTTATTATATCAGGATGTACCTAGTTATTGTGTAGATGATTGGTCATAATTTGGGACAGCAATGCTTATTAAGAATACTTTTATAGGGTTTTAAATAAAATAATTAGTTAATACTCACATTTCACTGTTTTATTCACATGATTCAAAATTTTCACCAAGTATGTATTAAGTGGAGTTGTCTCGAACGCTGGTACTCAACTGCCTGTGAGACGCGGCTTTGCTCAGAGGTAAAAACCCCACTCTGTCTACTTCTCTCTCCACTAGCGTCCTATTGGTTGAAGCCGCGCTCACAGACAACTATTACCACGTCTAGTCAATACAATAATAATTATATTCATTTAAAAGAAACAGTATACAATCCAAATTAAATACTTAATATCGCTAACACAATGTTTTTAAAAAGAGTAATCATAAACTTAAGAGCAACTATTTTATTTATGCGAGTTGTTTTATCTATTAATTTTTAACAAAACTTCACGAGTCATTATTATGTAAAATAAACACAACATAAAGGCGCAAGTATAGTACCCTGGACAGTGGGTACATATTTGAGCCTTTTGGGGTTGAAACTTTGGAACCGTGGGGACCGGGGGCAAAAAAAATGTTTAAAGAATTGTCATCTCGTTTGGTCGACGCCACACGTGAACAAAACGCTGGCCTTTATTTTGCTCAGCGTTTGAGTATTGCCATACAACGCGGCAATGGGGCTAGCGTTTTGGGAACTATTCCCATTGATAGCGGTCTTTTAGAGTAGTTATTATTTTAAGTTATTTTGTTTTGTTTAATTGAAGATATTTATTATACTTTTTTTCATAATTTAGCTTGATAGTCGAATAAAGACCTTTATCTACACTAATTATAAAGAGCAAAGATTGAAAAAAAAAAAAAAAAACACTCCAAAATAAAGTAAAATATTTTTTTTAATTCATCACGATATGCATAATAAAAAAAAGTAAATACATTCTTGTGATTTTCAATTACGTACGCCCTTCACAGGTCAAATGAGACTAATATTTCACAAAACCCCTTCATTTGTAAGGTTATGCCTTAAGTATAAGCTTATAAAATGCCTCCTGATTTGTCATCAGCTTGTTGACAGTCTTGAATGTTGCTGTTACTTTGTAGCTCAAAATTATTTAAATTTGACTCTGACTTGAACCTACAAAAATAATTCAAGCCTTATTGCAAAAGTTAGATGTATTTTTTTACAATACTAATCTTACACATTGACTTGTTTGTTCCCGCTTGTGCGACGAGTAAAGTTATCCATCTATATATTTCTGATCTGTGAACGTAATAAATGTTTCTGAGGCCGTATGATTTGGTTCTATATGGTCACGCACACCGCCACATTTTCTTCATTATAGTAACGCACACTAGCACAACATAATATGTGTATTTAATACAGTGACAGTGTATTTATAGTTAACACCTGTATTTAATTGAATGGAGTTACATGTTTTGACGTATGTTTGGTAATTTCAATTCTACTTACAATGCTTCTTGCCAAGTTTTATAGTTCTAGGTCACGATTTAAAATTTTTTTTTGAGGTTTAAGATTTTGATTCCCTTGCGAGTGTCGAAATATGCGATTTTTTATTTGTTTTATGACATTGACGAGTATTTCAAACAAAAAGATTATT
The DNA here is from genome assembly GCA_905404145.2 of Biston betularia. Classification (NCBI taxonomy): domain Eukaryota; kingdom Metazoa; phylum Arthropoda; class Insecta; order Lepidoptera; family Geometridae; genus Biston; species Biston betularia. The sequence goes on along the minus strand of FR989889.1, from coordinate 3,169,625 downwards.
AAATTACTAGTAAGTAATTATAATTTTTTGACATTTTATAAGAAGTATTGACAACTTTTTTCATATATTTATAAAAAAAATTATATTGATGTTACGCGATCATTGCGCCAATTATGAATCGATTTTGATGATTCTTTTTTTGCTTAATAGACCATACTTCAGAGGTGATTACCAAAATCGATCCAGCGATTTTTAAGATATTTTCGTTTACTCCGAAACCTTGCTGTTTCATTGGAACAATGTTTAGTTGGCCTAAGGGGTCATGGAGTCAGTTTTTTTAATCGTAAATTTATAAATTATAATGATATATTTGAAATATGAATACCACATTTGTATTTGTATAGAGAAAGCTGTCGACCGAGTTCAATGGCATTAGGAGAGGCCTAAGTTTAGCAGTGGACAGCAAAGGGCGGATGAAGATGATGATGATAAGTAATCTCTAGACACATTTTCTTCGCGACATAACATCAGTAGTATTTTTTTCTAATCAGTGACTTAGCCTTGTCAACCTGAATTGAATCCAGTTTCCTTTACGTATTGTAAAAAACATGTTTCCTGGTAAGAAACCGAATGAGTCATTATCACAAGTTTATATAAATTATATAACTTAGTGTAAGTACTTAATTATTAATTTTATCGTCATACGTTAAATGGTAATTATGTACCTACATAAGACCTCATTGTGGTCTCTGACTGTGTGCCTTCTTGGTAAGCTCAAAGTAGCACAACGCGCTATGGAGAGGGCTATGCTCGGAGTTTCCCTACGAGATCGAATCAGGAATGAGGAGATCCGTAGACGAACCAAAGTTACCGACATAGCCCAACGGATTAGCAAGTTGAAGTGGCAGTGGGCAGGGCACATAGCACGCAGAACTGATGGCCGGTGGGGCTGCAAAGTTCTGGAGTGGAGACCACGGACCGGCAAGCGCAGCGTAGGACGTCCACCCACAAGGTGGACAGACGACCTAGTAAAGACCGCAGGAACGCGCTGGATGCGAGCCGCTTCCAACCGGTCTTTATGGAAGTCAATGGGGGAGGCCTATGTCCAGCAGTGGACGTCCTACGGCTGAAATGATGATGATGATGAAGACCTCATTATAATAACTTTGGATAAAGTTGAAATAATTCCGAAAATTTAAAACATAGATTTTACTTGGTGGTAGATCTCCTTAGCAGGAGGTCGTCGAGGTAGGTTTCACTGCAGTACTAGCTATTCAAAACTGCCAAGCAGTAGTGTGCAAACTGTAAAAGGTACCTACTGCAGTTAGAGAAATTACAGTGTTGAGAGTAATAAGCAAAGCAGCGATGCCCTGGACTTTGTTTTTCTACTCAAAGTTTTCTGTATCGCTGCAATGGTCATGGATAGGCGTTAACTCTTACCATCAGGAGAGTGTCTCATTCGTATCATTTACTTTTACATTAAAAAAATATTTCGTAGGACATTTCACACAGCGCCATCTAGCCCCAAATGAAACAAAGCTTGTACTATGGGAACCAGATAACTGATAGATAAATAAAATACAGCCCTGTTGGTTCATTGATAGTATGTCTGCTCCAAGATCTGAAGGGCGTGGGTTCGATTCCCACCCAGGACAAGATTTGTGGTATAAACGAATGGTTGTTCCGTGTCTGGGTGTACTGTATACAATATCATAAGTATGTATTTACAAAAAAGTATTTAAGAATTCTACCAGTTATCTGACTTTCATAGCACAAGCTTTGCTTAGTTTGGGGTCAGATAGCGCTGTGTGTAAAATGTCCTGCGATATTTATTTATTTAGAACATGTTTATACTTTTTTTTTGGTAAATAAATAAATACATACTTACTTATAATGCATAAAGAAAATCCAGAACAAACATTTATATTAGACACAAATTTCAGTCTTGAGTGGGAATCGAATTTGGTGGTAGCTCTGATTAACGAGCTGTAACGATTTTTTTATGTAATGATACGAAAGAGACGCTCTCCTGATGGTAAGAGTTAACGCCTGTCCATGACCATTGCAGCGATATAGAAAACTGAGTAGAAAAACAAAGTCCAGGGCATCGCTGCTCTGACGCTTGTTACTTTGAGACTTTCGATGGTTAGTCTCAAACACTGTAATTTCTTTAACTGCAGTAGGTACCTTTTACAGATTGCACACTACTGTTTGGCAGTTTTGAATAGCTAGTACTGCAGTGGTACCTACCTCGACGACCTCCTGCTAGGTTGTGAAAAAAAATGCAATGACACCATGTACAGTACAGAAGAATCAATTAATCTGAACACAATAATATTTGCACACTACCTACTCTCCTTGGCTATGCTCCACTGACAAACATGAAATGATTTAATTCTTTTTGTTTGCGATTCTTTGCAACTAATAAAAATCACCAAGCGCATCATTTGCGCTGTACCAATCTCAGGTCAAAGAACCGACGCGCATAGAAGCTGTGCAGTTTTTTATTAGGTTCGAAGGACAGACAGATTCGCAGACGGCGTTTTTTGTTGCCAAGGGGAAGCGGAGAACTGGTTTAACTGCGTACGCGCATGACGTTAACAATACCTATTTTATTTGCTAGCTTTCCGTTCTCTATGCGGACGAAAATCTGGTACGGTATAAGGACTTCAGCGACTTTAGAACGACAGCGGAGCAGGTTTTTTTTAAAGGTAATGAGACTTTCGAGGCTTTCTCCTGACGGTATTTGATGGATTAATTTATATGTGACATATTATTTCATTGTATTGACATAATTATGTTATGATTTTGATATTTTAAAATATGAATGGAAAAATGACCTTTAACTTTTATGTTATTAATAAAAGATTTGTATTTGTAAGAGATATCGCTTGTCCATGACCATTGCAGCGATACAAGAAACTTCGAGTAACAAATCAAAATCCAGGGCATCGCTGCTTTGGCGCTCATTACTTTGAGACTTTCGACGGTTAGTCTTAACAGCCCTGTAATTTCACTAGGTGCACTACCCTCAAATCGAAACATAGTATTGCTTGGCGGCAGAATATATGGTACTGCGTTGGTACCTACCTAGATTACCTCCTGCTAAGGAGATCTACTACCGAGTAAAACAATTTTATTACTTCACTGTTAGTTCATTTGGTAAAGTTCTGCTTCGGGAGCTGTAAGGGGGTGGGTTCGATTCCCATTCAGGGCTAACATTTGTGTGACGATACGATCGAAGACGGTAAACACTCCTCGCCACTGTTTTTAAACACAATACGTACCTTCAATAACACAAGGGCACAATTTCACGTTTTGTAATTATTTACTACAAACCTTTTAAGATTTTTAACAAAGATTTGATTGTTTTTTTTTTGACAAAGCCACTATGGCGAAATGAGACTCAACTTAATGAGCGACTTTGTTCCTTTAGATAAAAGAATATTTTTTAAGCAAAACTGATTTTTTATTTTGACAATTGCGCCTTTGTCTTGCTGAAGGCATCTACATAATTATTATTATGTTTGTCACGGCACTAAACTGTTGTACTTACAATCAAGCGAGCGACTTGCTCGTCCCATAACTGCTGAAGTCTAAATATTTGTATTTGCATACAAATAATTATAACAATTTAAATTAAACAGGACTTAAATTAAACTAATTTGACACAGCTTACTAACTGGAAGCCTAATCTTACTTAAAATCTAGAACTAATTTGACATAAACTTAAAAATATACTTAATTTGACAAAAAAAAATATTAAAATAACAAAAAATCTAATTAAAATAATCATAAATCTTAAAATCCTCCTCTCTCTGTAACCACTATGTCGACACGTGTTTCGCCTCTACACGAGGCATCCTCAGTACCAAGAGTACGCGAAGAGTCAACACGTATTAATTGGTAATTTATGATATCTAGATTATAAGTAAGATTAGGTTTTTGATTGGTAAGCTGTGACAGATTGGTTTAATTTAAGTCCTCATCACTGTCATCACTTGGTGGTAGATCTCCTTAGCAGGAGGTCATCTAGGTAGGTACCATCGCAGTACCAGATATTCTGCCGCCAAGCAGTAGTGTGTAAACATTACTGTGTTCCGGTTTGAAGGGTACTGCAGCTAGCGAAATTACTGGGCTGTTGAGACTAACCATCGAAAGTCTCAAAGTAATGAGCACCAAAGCAGTGATGCCCTGGACTGGTTTTGTTGCTCAAAGTTCTGTGTATCGCTGCAATGGTCATGGACAGGCGTTATCTCTTACCATCAGGAGAGCGTCTCGTTCGTCTCATTACTATTACTTTAAAAAAAAAGTAGCGTGCAAACTTTACGGTATTCCTCCGTAGTTCTTATATGTGTTTTTTTACTATGTCCCGCTTTTTTCACTCAAAAAGTTCCAAAAATCCCGACATGGAAAGAAAAGAATCTGGCAACGCTGTCTCCCACCAACCTCTAATACTACCTACAAGACCTCCTAGTAAAAGTATTAACTAATATTAAACTTTATTTAGTTGTAACGATGTCGCGCCGTTAAACGAGCCGTTATTGGCTATATTGGACTCAATTATTTGTTGATTGACCTACATTGTCTTCAATGTATAGTAAGGATCCGACTACAAAGAACAACACTATTTTCAACCGACTCAAAGAAGGAAAAGGTTCTCAATTCGACTGTACGTATGTTACGCGACCATTTCGCCAATTATGAATCGATTTTGATGATTCTTTTTTTGCTTGATAGATCATACTTCAGAGGTGGTCCCATATTTTTTTTTATCGAAATCGATCTGGCGGTTTTTTTTAAATCGACAAAAATCTAATAATTGTATACTTTGATGATTTTTTTTGGTGCAGTGCGTTTAGTTGGTCATGGAGTCGGTTTTTTTAAATTGTAAATTTGTATATTATTTTCATATTTTTTTTTTAATGGTTGACAGGCCAGGTGTTTGACCACAGCTCACCTGATGTTAAGTGAAGGTGTGGTCGAAGATGGTAAAGCACACCTAGCCTGGAATGGAACTGGCTCTCAAGTGAGGCTGCCGGAACACACCGTTAGATGCTTGGCGGCAGATTTTCAACTTGAGGGTGGTAGCTAGCCAGCCGAGTAGGTACTAGAAAGTACCCTACCACCATGCTATGGTTTCCTCACGATGTTTTCCTTCACCGGCAGCTCAAGCTCATTGTTGGGGTTTGAACCCACGCCCTTCGGCATGCGAACCTACCGCGCTAGCCACTGAGCTATCATTGCTACGAATAAGAAATAAGAAATATGTGTTATAATGTTTGTCGCAAACCTACATTGCGACAAACACACTTACAAACTTTTTTACCCTTTGAAGGTTATTTCGAAAAGGGAAACCATCGCTAATGAGCGCTTCTCCATGGAAACGCTTTAAGCTGGTAGGTACTTGGCCGATCCCTCCCAAAGGTGACAAACAGTGCTCTATAAGGCATTATCATTATAAATAACGCAAGCAACTGCTATTTAGCAAAGAAATCTGCTATTTAGCAGTTCTTACTATTAAAATGGAATCAAACGGTTTCGTTCGGGTTTTTAAGGTATTGACTATGTAACGGTATCGATTTTTACCTAAAATAGACATTAAGGCTTACGCATAGTAAGTTATCACGTCATGTTTTCTGTACTCACTGTGTAGCTTAGAAACAGAACCCTCACACAATCATTACATAACGGTGTGTTCTAGCTGCCTCACTTGCGAGCCAGTTTCATTCCAAGTTAGATGTGCTTTACCATCTTCGACCACACCGTCACTTAACATCGAGTGCAAAGACCTTGTCAACAAAAACAATATCTACATAGTATAAAACAGTCGCTTCTCTTCGTCTTTACGCTAAGATCTTTTAAACTACGCCACGGATTTTAATGCGGTTTCCATCAATAGACAGAGTAATTCAAGAGGAAGATTTATACGTAGTATGTATTTATTTGTAGCGTATCAGTAGTCAACATATTCTATCTACACTAGTATAAAGAGAAAAGATTTGATTGTTTGTTTGTATTGAATAGGCTCCGAAACTACTGACCCATTTCAAAAATTCTTTCACCGTTGGGAAGCTACACTATCCCCGGGTGACATAGGCTACTTTTTATCCCTGTATTCCCACGAGAACGGGAACTACGCGGGTGAAACCGCGAGGCGTCCGTGAGTTCTATAATATAGACGTCCTCAGGTCATAGTTTCAAGCGAACAACCAGTCATAAATAAGGAATGGTATATACCTGGCGGTTTATGCATACTTGAAGAGACCGATATGGTATCACATACCACATAAGGTTTGGTATGTGGACAATGAGAAGCCACGGTGGTCCCGTATCCACTGGAGACACGGGACACGCCATGAAAACAATATAGCAATGTAGACTGTAAAAAGACACCCGCTATTCGGAACACGGGCTACACGAAACATAGTTTACAATGTTTATAGTTTTAACATACTATTGTATTTGATGGGTTTATAACAATTCTTGATTAAAACAGCGCATAAATTTTATTTAATCGTATACATATTTTAATGACATATTCAACTGACACTCAAGTGAGGCTGCCGGAACTACTTGGCGACAGATTTTCAACTTCAGGGCTTCAGCCAGTCGAGTACTTGAATGTACCTTACCACCATTTCCTCAAGATGTTTTCCTTCAGCTCAAGCTCATTGTTGGGGTTTAAACCCTACGGCATGCAAACCGATCGCGCTAACTACTGAGCTTAACTAATATATCATTGCTATTTTTTTTAATATCGTAGGACATTACACATCGTGCCATCTAGCAGTCTGGACAGCCCTGTTGTGTCTGGGTGTACTGTATGTATTATAAGTATGTATTTACAAAAAAAAAGTATTTAAGTATTCTATCAGTTATCTGACTCCCATAGTACAAACTTTGTTTAGTTTGTGGTCTTTTATTAATCAGCGCTGTGGAGTAATCCCCAGCACAATTGCTGAACACTGGCCTTTTTTTTCCTTGGTAATGCACCGGTCACTGCAGCGATAACCCGCTTACTGTCATTTCAAATTTGTTGTCTTTATGTTAATCTGTATTTTTTTATTTGTGTGTGTGTTGTTTGTACTTATTTGTTGTTGTGTCTAGTGTTTTGTAGGGTAAAAATAAATGTTTTTCTTTCGAATGCCCAAAAAAAGAGAGCAAAGTTTTCCGGGTTTGTGTATGTACCTATGGGAATTTGTTTATTCCGGCATAACTATTAAATGCCTAAAGAGATTTCGATGTATGGGGTATCGTTCGAATCCTTAAGTTATTACGAGTGACACAATTTTTTTTAAAGCATTAACTTTTTTTTTGTTTCATGCAATATTAATCTATATGTATTACAAGTACAAAAAAATACTATTTGAGTATTCTATCAGTTATCTGACTTCCATAGTACAAGCTTTGCTTAGTTTGGGGTCAGATGGCGCTGTGTGTAATGTCCTGCGATATTTATTTATTTAAACATTCTCGTTTTATGAGCATATGTACTTATTGAGAGAAAAAAAAGTACTTTGTTATTAGGTACTAAAACTTTTTATCATATTTTTATTTATCTCTTCTCTTGTATGTATAAAACAAAGTCACTGTCCGTGTTTGTATATGTTAATATTTATTCAATTTTAATTACAAAAATATAATTATGTTAACATTTAAACAAAACCTTGTAGGGACTCACCGAAGGGCGTGACTTTTCCGATAAAGCTCACTGAAATCCACCACACAACACTATGGGATTGCGAGCATCCCAAGACTGGCCGCATATCTCTCCACACTACCGTTATATACCTCGAAAATCGGGGGAAAAACTGACCAATCCGGAAGCAGGAAGGATGCGTTTTTGCATCGTTCGCAATTTGAATGCTCCAATGGGCGAATTGTCCCTTTTGTTATCTATTGTTGTTTTTATTGTGATTGGTGTACGTTTTTCATTTAATGTTTTTTAAAGTAATTGGATTAGATTAGTTAGGTAAAAAGTTATCGTGACTTTTAGGATTCCGTGAACAAGATTGTATCAAAACTAGATACAAATACAAAATACAAAATATTTTTATTGTAACCATAACTGATGACTTATTAATAATATGTAACCCTGTCTGCTGCTTTAACGTATAGCTGTAGTGCAGCAGACAGTGCTCTCCCTTAAATATGTGCATGTTAGTTAACAATCATATTTTTAATTTAAAAAAAAAAAAAATTAAGCTAAGGATATAGTTGCTCAATGCAGTGTGTGTGTGTGTGTGTGTGAGTGGGTGTGAGTCTGAGGGTGTATGTGTGTGTGTGAGTTTGAGGGTGTGGGTTTGTTTTTTTTTTAATGGTTGACAGGCTAGGTGTTTGACCACAGCTCACCTGATGTCAAGTGAAGGTGTGGCCGAAGATGGTAAAGCACACCTAGCCTGGAATGCAACTGGCTCTCAAGTGATGCTGCCGGAACACACCGTTAGATACTTGGCGGCAGATTTTCAACTTGAGGGTGTTAGCTAGCCAGCAGAGTACTAAAGTACCCTACCATCATGCTATGGTTTCCTCACGATGTTTTCCTTCACCGGCAGCTCAAGCTTATTGTTGGGGTTTGAACCCACGCCCTTCGGCATGCGAACCTACCGCGCTAACCACTGAGCTATCATCGCTACAAATTCCATGAAGGTACTTCAAAGCACATCATGATACTAATATTATAAATTAACATTTATAATTTTGGATAGATGGATGATTGTTACTCAATCACGCCAGAACGGTTCTGGATGAAATTTGGCACAGAGATAGATTAAAATCTGGAATAGCACATAGGCTACTTTTTATACCGAAAAAATCTAGCGCGTAACACCGCGGGACGCTGCTAGTTAGTACATACGCAAGAGTCAACAGGTTCCTTCTAGGTAAGCGTGTTCCATTCTAGACCATATCGTTGCTTAACATCAGGCAGGGTGTGGTCAAACGCGAACCTATTTCGTATTTCCTATTTTTGTATGGTGGTAGGGTACTTTCTAGTACCTACTCGGCTGGCTAGCTACCACCCTCAAGTTGAAAATCTGTCGCCAAGCATCTAACGGTGTGTTCCGGCAGCCTCACTTGAGAGCCAGTTCCATTCCAGGCTAGGTGTGCTTTACCATCTTCGACCACACCGTCACTTAACATCAAGTGAGCTGTGGTCAAACACCTAGCCTGTCAGCTATAAAAAAAAATAGGGCTATTGAGACTAACCATGTAAAGTCTCAAAGTAATGAGCGCCAAAGCAGCGATGCCCTAGACTTTGTTTTATCACTCAAAGTTCTGTGTATCGCTGCAATGGTCATGGACATGCGTTACCTCTTACCACCAGGAGAGCGGCTCGTTTGTATCATTACTTAAACATTAAAAAAAAACAAGAAATTTCATACCGCCGTATGAAAAAAAAAACATTTGTTTAAGTTTGAAAACCCGTGTCTATTACAAGGTAACGTTCGACATAAAACGAATTTAGCATAACTGATTATATACAAAACAATATACCTAACGAATGCATTAATAATAATTACTAAGTAATTATAATTAGTAATTAGCAACAAGCGACCAGCTCGCTCCGGCTTCGCACATGTGCAATGTATATGCATGTATTATACATATGAACCTTCCTCTTGAATCACTCTGTCTATTGATGGAAGCCGCATTAAAATCCGTTGCGTAGTTTAAAAGATCTAAGCGTACAGACGGCGGGAAGCGACTTCGTTTTACGCTATGTAGAGAGTAGCGACTCGCTCCGGCTTCGCACGGATGTAAAGTAGATACTAATGTGGTGTATATGTATGTATTATACATATAAACCTTCCTCTTGAATCACTCTGTCTATTGATGGAAACCGCATTGAAATCCGTTGCGTAGTTTAAAAGATCTTAGCGTACAGACGGCGGGAAGCGACTTCGTTTTACGCTATGTAGAGAGTAGCGACTCGCCCCGGCTTCGCACGGATGTAAAGTAGATACTAATGTGGTGTATATGTATGTATTATACATATAAATCTTCCTCTTGAATCACTCTGTCTATTGATGGAAACCGCATTGAAATCCGTTGCGTAGTTTAAAAGATCTTAGCGTACAGACGGCGGGAAGCGACTTTGTTTTATACTATGTAGAGATAATACAATTATACCCACATAATAATACAAACTGATAAAGTTGATATCATATCACTAGAAATTATGAGATGCGATTAACCGGGTTACACGAGGCTAGGGTTTCTAGCCTGCTAGCAATTTTTTTTATGTTCGACAGGCTAGATGTTTGACCACAGCTCACCTGATATTAAGTGAACTGTTCAAAGATGATAGACACAATACACAACACCTGGCCTGGAATGGCGCTAGCTTTTAAGTGATGCTATCAGAACACACTATTCGTTGCTTGGCGGCAGATTTTCAACTTGAGCCAGCCGAGTACTAGAAAGTACCCTACCACCATGCTATGGTTTCCTCACGATGTTTTCCTTCACCGGCAGCTCAAGCTCATTATCGAGGGTTGACCCCACGCCCTTTGGCTTGTGAACCGACCGCGCTTACTATACTGAGCTATCATCGTATCAGCAGCTGACAGATGGATGTATGGGGACATTGACAACCCTGTTGGTTCATTGGTAGTATGTTTGCTTCAAGAGCTGAAGGGCGTGGGTTCGATTCCCACCCAGGATAAACATTTTGTGGTATAAAAAAATGTTTGTTCTGTGTCTGGGTGTTGTGTATTTATTATAAGTATGTATGTATGTATTTACAAAAAAAAAAGTATTTGAGTATTCTATCAGTTTTCGCATGGTGGTAGGGTACTTTAGTACTCGGCTGGCTAGCTACCACCCTCAAGTTGAAAATCTACAGCCAAATACCTAACGGTGTGTTCCGGCAGCCTCACTAAAGAGCCAGTTCTATCCCAGGCTTTACCATCTTCGACCACACCTTCACTTAACATCTGGTGAGCTGTAGTCAAACACATAGCCTGTCAACCATAAATAAAAAATAAAAAACCTGCCTTCCATAGCACAAGCTTCGCTTAGTTTGGGGTCAGATGGCGCTGTGTCTAATGTCCTACGATTTTTTTAATATGATAAGAAGCAGTCCGGCTGTTGCGACAGTAGGTATAAAAGAATAAATAAATATCGTAGGACTATACACACAGCGCCATCTGGCCCCAAACTAAGCAGAGCTTGTGTGATGGAAGTCAGATAACTGATAGAATACTTAAATACTTTCTTTTTTTGTAAATACATACTTATAATACATACAGAACACCCAGACACAGAACAAACATTTTTTTATACCACAAAATGTTTATCCTGGGTGGGAATCGAACCCACACCCTACAGCTCTCAAGGCAGATATACTACCAATGAGCCAACGGGGCTGTCAAAGAGAAAGAAGAGGAGGTTGCCTCATTATAACGGCTTTTCTAGTTTTCTCTGTAGTTTTTCGAGACAACATCGAAGGGTTCAAGTACGTTACATTTATTTTGTTCCATAAATCAACTCTGAAAAATCACGTGAACCCACCAGAGCGTCGATCACGAACGACTTGCGAAAAAGTATTTTAGTATCGACATCGACAAACATTTGTATGAGATTTAATAATAATAATAATGACGAGAATCTCGTGAAAGCCGAGAAGGACAAGCTTAGCAAGTACCTTGACTTGGCTCACGAGATAACCGCCATGTGGGATGTTGATTCGACGAACATTGTCCCGATAGTCGTCACGGTAAACGGTCTTATAGCGAAGAGTCTCGACCAACATCTCAAGAGACTCTCGCTAGACGGTTGGGTCAAGGGTCAGCTTCAAAAGGCAGTGATCCTTGACACGACGCGCATTGTGAGGAGGTTCCTCACTCTGCAGCCCTAACCACCAGCAGCTTGAGCCCTGCCCCGCTGCCGGCGGCACCCTAGTTTTTAAGTTTTTTATATTATTTATGTTTTATACTTATTTAATGTAAAAAAATTAAAAATTAAGATACAAAATAAATAATTGAAATAATAATAAAATCATTTATTTCGGATTTCGGTCCATAATTATTTACAATATATCATTAAAAAATGAAAATTAAATTAAACATATAAATATAAAAGCATGTCAGTGAGAAAAAAAATTAATAATAATAGTAATTCAATGTCAAATACAATAAAAATTAAAATAATAAGAACAAACAAAAAAAAAACATTTTAACGCAGTCTATATTTTGGTTTGGATCCAGAGTGATCAACATGCAGCCTGTTCCAGTGCTGCATTATTGGGCACTCCAGATCCATCCTCGAGGCGAACAGCTGGAGGTAGCCGTTGGAACCGCCCCTCACGCGGCGCATCAGGGACGCAACCCGTTTGCGCACTATCGCTGCGAATCCTGCATCCGCAAACATCCCTGAAGCACTACAAAAGGGGGGCAGTTTCAACAGCGCCCTGAAGGCATTATTAGATTTGTACAGCTTTGTATGCTATCGATGAGATCGATACTTTTACGATACGAATTTGATAAATTTTCGTGATCGAGGCTCTGGTCGACTATTAAGCTGCGATACTGAGACTTATAGCAAATTTACCGTTACGGCTATAACGGTAAATTTGCCATCAGTCATTTGATACAGTATACAAAATTACATTACAATATATATTACGCAATTTACTAAAGATCAATCGATTATATAACAATAACCGTGCAATCATTAATTAATTATATTTTACTTGGTGGTAGATTTCCTTAGTAGGAGGTCGTCTAGTTAGGTAGGTACCACCGCAGTACCAGATATTCTGCCGCCAAGCAGTAGTGTGCAAACATTACTGTGTTCCGGTTTGAAGGGTACTGCAGCTAGCGAAATTACTGGGCTGTTGAGACTAACCATCTAGTCTCAAAGTAATGAGTGCCAAAGCAGCGATGCCCTGGACGTTGTTTTGTTACTCAAAGTTATGTGTATCGCTGCAATGGTCATGGACAGGCGTTATCTCTTAACATCAGGAGAGCACCTCGATCGACTCATTACTGTTACATAAAAATAAAAATAAAAATGTAATTCCGTTAATTTAAACTGGTCAAATGCGTATTATCATCTCTGTAAGGGGTTCCGAGCGACACAACATAAATTTGCGTTTAAGCTTCGCGCCGGAGTATGTAAAGAAGGAAATAAATATCGTAGGACATTTCACATAGCGCCATCTAGCCTCAAACAAAGCAAATCTTTTTCTATGGAAACCAGGTAACTAATAGAATGAAAGTATTTATGCATTCTATCAGTTATCTGACTTCCATCACACAAGCTCTGCTTAGTTTAGGGCCAGATGGCGCTGTGTGTATAGTCCTAAGATATTTATTTTATATCTATCGATCTATCTATTATTTTTTTTATGGTTGGCAGGCTAGGTGTTTGACCACAGCTCACCTGATGTTAAGTGAAGGTGTGGTCGAAGATGGTAAAGCAAACCTAGCCTGGAATGGAACTGGCTCTCAAGTGAGGCTGCCGGAACACACCGTTAGATGCTTGGTGGCAGATTTCCAACTTGAGGGTGGTAGCTAGCCAGCCGAGTAGGTACTAGAAAGTACCCTACCACCATGCTATGGTTTTCTCACGATGTTTTCCTTCACCGGCAGCTCAAGCTCATTGTTGGGGTTTGAACCCACGCCCTTCGGCATGCGAACCTACCGCGCTAACCACTGAGCTATCATCGCTAAATCTAGCTAGCTAATCTATCTATTAATCTTGACTTTTAAGGTTACTAGTCAGCCCTAAGAGCCTCCAATCGTTGCTTACTGACCTATTGCTTTATTATTAGTATATATGTTCTATTGTCTTTAGTTCGATTGAGGGCCTCAAAGGTCAACGCATACTTATACGGGATGTACGAAATTATTTAATAGACACACAACAACAACAACAATAGTTCATATTACTGTACAATATTTTTACGTTTAAAACTATAAAACTATGAGGTGTGGTTTATTTTAATAAAATACATAAAATAAACTTGACTTTCAATTGATATCAAATGACGTCACCTCGTAAGGCAACTTTCATAGACTAAAAAAGAAATGGCAAACCAAAACAATATTTGACAATCTCAAGTTAACGGCAGCCATAATAACCTCTTCCAGTACGTCGAGTTGTTTTTCGCTTTATTGATACAAATATCTGGATTATTTTACTTTAAACGTTATTTGGACTCTGATATCGCTCTTATGACAAAATATTTGTTTAATTCATGTCATGAATTGTTAAAACTGAAGACGTGACAAAATGGCTTTATAGCCTGCCCGATGGGCCTAATTTAAAAAAAAATCATGTCAATTGTCAAAGTTAATCAAATGTATTTGTATACTTTTTTGTTTAATATGGCAAAGGCATATTATACATATTCAGCCTACGTCATGACGTTACCACTACAAAAAGTTTGAAAACGTATTAAAAATACCGCAATAAACCGCAATAAACTACCGCATGGAAAGCCAAAATATTGAAATTAGTTTCATAAAATAAAGTTTACTATCAGTAAAAAATATAAAATAAATACAAAAAAAAACTACCGAATTACACGTGCGTATGTCGAGCTGTTTTTCGCTTTATTGATACAATTATCTGGATTATTTCACTTTACACGTTACTCTGACATCGATATCGCGTTTACCGATTTTTATAATCTCTGATTTTACCAAACCAAACTCTTCTTGAATGCTACAAATCAACAAAGTAGTTGCGGCGTATTCGACGCAAGTGTACGCAAGTGTTTATGACCTAAACCACTTCACGTAATATCCTTGCGTACCTTCTGTCACACATAATGACATAAGACCACACATAAGGTAATTTTTACCCGACGATAATGAAATCGACGGATAAAATCTTCATTCCTTATTATTTTTTTCTCGCTTTCATTGCCTATGTTACGCGACACAATTTGTGTTAAATTTCATTCTAGTATATACATATATATTTATAAATTTATTTTACAAAACTATAGCCAGATATTCTGCCGCCAAGCAGTAGTGTTTATAATATTACTGTGTTCCGGTTTGAAGGGTTCTGTGTACCGCTGCAATGCACAATGGAAGCAAATTTAAAGACGAATTCGCACCAAAAGATCGCTCACTAGAGTTACGTATTTAATAGAGTGGTTTTAAACATTAACAATGTTCACTCTTTCCTCAAAAATAACTCCGATGACGTATATATCGCTGACGATGTAAATCTAATTTTACATACGCAGACGCGTGCAAGATGTATCGCCGTGACGCACAACCATTGCTGGCCTACTAACCTACACGATACAATATCGCCACACCCACAGCGCAATGGAACGCGTGATGCTGTATCGCGTGATATTTATTTACGGATTATGTATAATGTATACATGCGTTCGTAACACCGCCGTTAACTGGTACAACTGGAATATAGAAATGATACGAGCGAAAACGGTACCAACCTATATCTATACTAATATTATAAACAGGAATTCTCTATACGGCCATATATTTATTTTTTACCTATGACCCCTCCTTATATGAGTTCTATTTCTCTAAGTGAGTCAGTCAGTCAGTCAGTCAGTCAGTCAGTCAGTCAGTCAGTCAGTCAGTCAGTCAGTCAGTCAGTCAGTCAGTTAGTCAGTCAGTCAGTCAGTTAGTCAGTCAGTTAGTCAGTCAGTCAATCAGTCAGTCAATCAGTCAGTGAGTGGTAATTTAACTTTATAGAGTTGTAAAGATTTGTATTTTTGGATTTTTGTATGTCCAAATGTGTTATTTTGTTTTGTACATTCAAAAATTCTTTCACCGTTGGAACGCTACACTATCTCCGGGTGACATAGGCTACTTTTCATTCCTGTATTCCCACGGGAACGGGAATTATGCGGGTGAAACCGCGAGACGTCTGATAGTACTATTATAAAGATTAGATTTTTTGTTTGTTTGTATTGAATAGGCTCCGAAACTACTGGACCGATATCAAAAATTCTTTCACCGTTGGGAAGCTACACTATCCCCGGGTGACATAGGCTACTTTTTATCCCATGCCCTTCAGTTTTTGGAGCAGACACACTACCAATCTTAGAATATAGAAACGGTTCCTACGGGAACTACGCGAGTGTGACCGCGAGGCGTCTGCTAGTATATCATGTAAATACTAGCTGCGCCCCGCGGTGTCACCCACTACGTGTTTTTGGAATAAAAAGTAGCCTATGTGTTCCAGGGTCTCATCTACCTCCATACCAAATTTCATCCCAATCCGTTCTGTAGTTTCCGCCCCGGCTTCGCACGGGTGCACTGTCGAAATTAATTGATGTCGATGTGGTGCATATATGCATATAAACCTTCCTCTTAAATTGCTCTGTCTATCGATGGAAACCGAATTAAAATCCGTTGCATAGTTTTAAAAGATCTAAGAGTACAGACGTCGAGAAGCGACTTTGTTTTATACTTTGTAGTGATGGATTCCTTGACAACGTATATAAATTATACAAATCTAATGATTTTACTTATTACTTATTTATTTATGTAATGATCGCAAACATTGTGTACATTATCACATGACCTAATAATTAAGATAAATAAGTATACAGATAAAAGTCACAACTGTTATATATGAAGACAGCATGCAATAATAATAATTAAGTCATCATATATATATATATAACATTTAAAAGTAAGTAAGTAATAATTAAAAAACCGGCCAAGTGCGAATCGGACTCGCGCACGAAGGGTTCCGTACCATAATCTATATAAACAGCAAACAAATCATGTTTGTTGTATGGGAGCCCCCCTTAAATATTTATTTTATTTTTAGTATTTGTTGTTATAGCGGCAATAGAAATTCATCATCTGTGAAAATTTCAACTGTCTAGCTATCACCGTTCTTGAGATACAGCCTGGTGACAGACGGATGGACGGACAGCGAAGTCTCAGTAATAGGGTCCCGTTTTTACCCTTTGGGTACGGAACCCTAAAAAAGAATACATAATTACTATGAAAAGGCTAATAGAACCAAAAATAGCCTACAAAAATAGCTTACAATAGTACAGTGGATAGATTTACAGTAGTAAAACATGGTAGTCCTACTAATATTATAATTACTGGGCTGTTGAGACTAACCATTGAAAGTCTCCAAAGTAATGAGCGCCAAAGCAGCAATGCCATGGACTTTGTTTTGTTACTCAGAGTTCTATGTATCACTGCAATGGTCATGGACAGGCGTTATCTCTTACCATCAGGAAATCGTCCCGGTCGTCTCATTATTTTTTTACATAAAAAAAAACGTCAATATAAAATATGTCAATACCAAAAAAATATTGTCAATATAGTAAAATGGCATGACAAAAAAAATCATAATTACTTACAAGTAATTCAATTAATTATTATTATTAAACATTTTATTACATTAAACATTATAATTATTTTTTTTGTTTTCTATTGTTGATGGCTTGGAAGAAATCGCTTTTAGTGACAAGACCACCTTGTGGCTAGCTCATAAGATTCTTATATTTTTTGTATATTTTTCTATATCTGGTGTGCACAGAAAAGAGTTTATATCTAGTTATCTACCTATCTAAGAAGAGGATTTTATTATCTCTTGTTCCAATTCTGACTAGAGTGTGTATAGGTACTATAGGTAACTTTTAATAAAATCGTATTTGAGCACTTTTATGGCAGAAAATTGCAGCGAAGCTATTAAAATAGCTAAAACAAGAACGTTACATAAAAAATAGGTGAAACTATTTTCATACACAACCTTACAATAAAAAAAACATGTATGTCTTACACAGAATAAGCATCAATACACAGAACTTTGAGTAGCAAAACAAAGTCTGGGGCATAGTTGCTTTGGCGCTCATTACTTTAAAACTTTCGATGGTAGGTCTCAACAGCCCAGTAATTTCGCTAGCTGCACCCCCTTTAAGGTGGTTTGATTTCTATACAAACAATTTTTTTCCATGTATGAACAAATGGAGTATAATTTTACAGTGAAATTACAGCCACTGGCATTTATTTTGGTCTTTATTTGCATAAATTACAATTGCTTAAATAAAACAGATTTCACTGTAAAATTATGCTCCATTAGTCCATAAATGGAAAAACAAATATTTGTATGGAAATCGAACCACCCTAAAATGGAACACAGTAATGTTTACACACCACTGCAAAAAAAAATAATTTTATCAATAAAATATTAATTAACAACAAGCATAGGTCATCGTAATGTTCAGCATTCATTTCCAGTTTTGGAAACAAGTTTAGAATAACAAATGAAGGATAAAGTGAAAGTCATGTTTTTTATTCTAACCATGTTGTAATGAAACCCATGTGTGCAATGTCAGTTACCATAGAATATAAAAACAATACACTTTACACTGTAAAGTATTTTTGTTTGGCTAACTTTATTTGCTGCCTGTCTGATACTGTTTGCTGACTGCTTGTTACCATTTGCTGACTGTTCTAATAGTTAACTTGTCAAAGTTCTGCTTTTAAGAGGTAAACGGTGTGTGTGCCATTCCCAATTTGGCCTAACATTTGTGTACATACCGTATATCAAAATGTACATACGGCAGGAAGAGACTTTGTTTTATACTATGTATGAAATGTGTTATGATCAGCAAATTAAGCTAATGTGTCCTTAAAACAAAAAACTAAACAAATTTCAAGATTTAGGAGAGCCAGCAGTATCCTCGTTCCAATACTTCAAAGAGCCGGGCTGGCTCAGGTAGATGCTGATAGGGGTTTTTTTCAATGTAAAACTAATGAGACTAATGATACACTCTCCTGTTGGTAAGAAATAATGCATGTCCATAACCATAGCAGCAATACATGTAACTTAGAGAAAATGTACCGAATAAGAAACCTTAAGATAAAAACATATGCAATGTGCAACATCTAATATCAGAAAAATAATACACACACTAGTTTGTTGTACATTTATAGGACGACTTTGTTTATAGCAGAAATTGAAATGTAAATAAAATAAATTATTCCAAATCATTTTTTAAAACAAGCTTTTATGTGTACTTCAGGTAATGGACACAATTTAATATGGGCAATCAAACCTAAACCTGGTTACAAAATGTTGTGCCTATACTGTTGACCATTGTACCATACATTTAATATCTACTGTTGACTTTTAAGGAGTGAAGTACGTGGAGCCTATTGGATGTACAATCAAATCTTGCTTACCATAAATATACATTGTATTCAGAACTTCACCAACATTTCATCTTTGTAAGATATGAGGGCTTAGTTCTAATCCAGCTTGCAAGATTTGACCTATACTAACAAGGTAAGTTAAATAAAAGTTTTTAAAAGAGGTTGTATATTATATTAAGGGATTATTTTAAAGTTGCATACATACTGACCCAACATTTTATTACATGTATGTGTTACCGTCACATTTTATTTTGATAAAACAAAATAGTATAGTACCTACCTACTACATTTGTTGGCTTTCGTTTAATCAGTCAGCACAAAACAAATTTCAAAGTTAAGTTATTATAGTTAATCTTGTTCCAAGCTTTGATAAGGTATGAAGTAATACTGTTATGGTCTTAGTGAGTGATTTAATATCTTTGAAAGCCAGGTATAAACTTGTTTGATAGGTAAGTAATCTTCTTGTAAACATCCTACACATTTACTACCTCAAAACTGTATTTATAACATTAATATGCGGTTTAAAAAGTATATAGCAATGACCTTATTAGTAAATGCATTTGTGGAGCGTAAGCAGTCGACACAATCAGATGTTATAGTAGACGCAAGACGGAGATGTGTTTCAGCCACTTTTATACAATTAACACACGAGAGCGTGGGATTTTTACACACGCATCATGTCTGTTAAGGGTATTTTAATATTTGTAAACGATACGGGCCACCTGATACCTTTCCAGTCCCGGCTTCAACCCAAATAAAGAAATATTGTAATGGCCATGCGACATTAACTCACCTATATTCCGGTTCTACAGCATCAGTGACCGCCAAACTGAGTTCCACATCACGGCCGACGCAACACAGATCACAGGCGATAACAAATAAAGTTTATTTCACACGATAATCATTCAGTTTTTTATGATTTTCTTTTGTGACACTCACTCGCGGCTTGTAATGCGCGGAACGCGTTCAACGAAGTGAAGAAGGAAGTGAAGTTGACAAGAAATGTTTATTGACAGTTGATGGTGCATCCACACTACAGATGTTTAACCCATACGCTTCCAAATACTAAAATGATACAGATCGATTCAAATCCGCATGACTGCCTTCCATACTGCACATATTGTTGTTCATACATGTTGTTTACGATGGGAAACATACGTCTTACTGAGAGTAAAATCAGTAATATGGAACAACATTCTGTGGAGACAATAGTGTTCCCTTCTTCGTTTGCAAACCGCTGAGAAGCCATAATGCCAAGAATGAGTTTACCCATTTTTTAAAGGGAGCTCAAATATTATAGAAAGAGAAAAACTCTTTATTGCGTACAATAGAATACAAGAAAACCATTAAAACAGAAAAGAAAACGTATTGGTAATAGTATTATTAATTTTTTTTACTTAGTAAATGAAAACTTGAGAATTGGCATAAAGTACAAACAAGCTATGGCCAAAGAAAATAGTATAGTTTCAATACTTCAGTAGTGTCCGATTTCGTTTAGCTGTCATTATCAATGTCATTATGTCACATTCCGTGTCACTCAACACGCACGTCTTGAGCGAGAGTAAAATAATAAAGTTGGACGTGTGACTGTATTGATTTTTCCTTGCAGGTTTCCCATTAGTTCGTTAATTAATTAGTAATTGTTTGCGTTAATTAAAAATGATAAAAGCTATATTAGTTTTCAATAACCATGGGAAACCGCGTTTGTCGAAATTCTATCAATACTTTGTAAGTGAAAGTTATAGTATACCTACATACCAATCTAACTATCACATATCAATAAGCTTCTAAAGTTAAAATACCTGAAACCGTGAAAACCTTAATCTTTAACTCAAATTATCAAACAAAAAAAAATAGACAAGCATTCTACAGAATCTACTCTTGTTACATTTCTAAGTTTGAGCCCAAAAATCAGCCTAAGATTAGCTATGCTTAACAATTAATTCACTTTCAGAATGAAGACATGCAGCAGCAAATCATCAAGGAGACTTTTCAGTTAGTATCAAAAAGAGATGACAATGTGTGTAACTTTCTTGAAGGAGGCAGGTAAGATAGCAAAAATAATGATTGTTTGTACTAGACTATAATTATATTGTAACTTTATCAGTTCAAAGTGTCATTCACATTGTCACATTTCGATTGTAGTTCTTTTCAATTAAAATTATGAATACGAAATTTTGTGACCAAGCAGTACTGTGCAAATACTGCTGTTTTCTAATTTGAATGATACTTTGAAGGTAGTGAAATAATGATTAAATAGATTCATTGTTAAATGCCTCAAAGTAAGCCATGCGAACCTGTGATGCTCAGAACTTTGTTTAGTTGCTCAAAGTTCTGGGTAGTGTTGCTCTGCAGTAGTCATGAGCAGGCATTGCCTCTTACCATCAGGAGAGGTTCTTTCCCACTGTATAAAGCATGCCAGTAACATTATTTACTGTGATGTATTTTGTTTTTACTTACAACTAGGGCTTTTTTGTGTTGTTTTTTTAAATAAGTCAAAATTATCCAAATACAATAATTCGTAATTTTTATTCAACAACTTTCGAGAATTAGTGTGCCCCAAAGAGAAGTGACAAAAAAGACCTGCTTACAACTATCAAAGATATATCTGGAATCAAAAGAAGAGTATCAATAAATTCTGGGAGATACTAAAAAAAAATTAATTCATTTTGGATTCTTTCTTTCTTTTTCGATTCTGATTCTTTCTTAATTCCTTGGAGCTGTTGCTTCTTTGGTTAGGAATCTTACATTTCAAGAAGAGATGTAAATCTGTAGCTATTTGAATACTCTGACTGTAGTTTTGGCCTCATTTGATGGCCTATGGCACAACTTACTATGGTTACAACACTAAAATTTACAAAAAAAAATTTACCCTTGGTAAAACATGTGACAGTTGATGTTTTTTTTCTCCTTTGGTTTTGGCGTCGCATTTTGAACATTTTCCAGTATCAAGTGTTTTATATTTTCAAGTTTCAAAAGTCAAATAAGTTGCCTTGTAGCTATAGTTATAGTCAAAGTCCAGTCTCGGTCAAGTCCAGTCATGCTTTAGTAAAGTAGTGGCGACTTTATAAAGCTTCAATAGAGTTTTGGAAGCAACAAAAAAAAACATGTTTCACCACATTATACCACCATTTTATGTATAAACACGAAGAAAAACACTAGTTTTGCAAAAAATACAACAGGGTGACATGACTCTGAGTTCCCCAACAGCTGATGTTTGTCATGTACTTATACATATTATGTTTTAGTATTTTTTTTTTCTAAGTACTTAGGGTTTAGGTTTAAAGAAACTTTATTATCATCGAAGACATTAACTGTCTTATGAGATAACATGAGTGTACTTAAAAAAAAATTATAATGTCTTATATAGTTATAGTGACTTTACAGTTGCAGTGTGTCTTTGTATCTCACCATAGAATGTCTTATTCTTATTAATCAAATGATTATTTTCAGTTTGATTGGCGGCTCGGACTACAAGTTGATCTATAGACACTATGCTACATTATATTTTGTGTTCTGTGTTGATTCATCAGAAAGTGAACTCGGGATATTAGATCTTATACAGGTACATATTTACTATATTATCAGGTGTTTTTTTGATGTCTAGGTCATAGCTGCTTGCTTAATAACTTTGGGACTTTCGATGTTTTTTTTTTTTTTTTTTTTTTTTTTTGCGTTTGACCGCCATCCCGCCTGATGTTAAGCGAAGATGCGGTCTACGGTGGAGCACGCTTGCCTAGAAGAAACCGATTCACTCGCGACTTGAAGGTACCCAGACTTTATTCATTGGGGAACACCCACTCGGGCAGCTGATTCCAATGTCTAGCGGTACGCATGAAAAAGGTGGAATCAAACCGCTTAGTTCGAGCTTTTGGAACATCAACCATGGTTAGTCTCAACAGCCCAGTATTTTTGTTAGCTGCAGTACCGTTCAGACCGGAATACAGTAATGTTTGCATACTACTGCTTGGCGGAAGAATATCAAGCAAGCAGTAGTGTGTAAACATTAATGTGTTCCGGTTTGAAGGGTACCGCAGCTAGTGAAATTACTGGGCTGTTGAGACTAACCATCGAAAGTCTCAAAGTAATGAGCACCAAAGCAGCGATGCCCTGGACTTTGTTTTGTTACTCAAAGTTCTGGGTATCGCTGTAATGGTCATGGACAGGCGTTATCTCTTAACATCAGGAGAGTGTCTCGTTCGTCTCATTATTTGTCACATAAAAAAAAAAAAAAAACTGGTACTGCAGTGGTACCTACATAGTATTATACATGTGAAAGTTTGGATGGATGGATGAATGTTTGTTACTCTTTCACGCAAAAACTACTGAACGGCTTTTGATGAAATTTGGTATGGAGTTAGCTGAGACCCTGGATTAACACATAGGCTAGTTTTTATCTCGAGAACATGTAGCGAGTAACACCGCTGAGCGCAGCTAGTATTATAAATGTGAAAGTTTGGATGGATATATGTTTGTCACTCTTTCACGCAAAAACTACTGAACGGATTTTGATGAAATTTGGTATGGAGTTAGCTGAGACCCTGGATTGACACATAGGCTACTTTTTATCTCGAAAACATGTAGCGGGTAACACCGCGGGGCGCAGCTAGTCTGAAATAAAACTTGGCTTACTTTTCATCCCGGGAAACAGTAATAAAACTATAAAAATATTTCATTTCAGGTGTTCGTAGAAACATTAGACAAATGTTTCGAGAATGTTTGCGAGCTGGACCTGATCTTCCACGCGGATGCTGCGCATCAAGTGCTTGACGAGCTGGTCATGGGAGGAATGGTGCTACAGACCAACATGGCTGACATACTGGCCCGGTTACAGGAGCAGAGCAAAATGCAGCGAGCAGAGGTAAACAGTAATGTTCACACACTACTGCTTGGAGAGTATCTGGTGCTGCAGTGGTACTTACTAGCTAGGAAATCTATCATCTACACCAGTGATCGGCAACTCGCGGCCCGCGGGCCAGATGCGACCCGCGGATGTCGTACTTGCGGCCCGTGATTGTATCGTAAACTAGTCATAAATATCTAAAATATTATAGATTCTATAATTTTGTAGCGATGATAGCTCAGTGGTTAGCGCGGTCGGTTCGTATGCCGAAGGGCGTAGGTTCAACCCCAACAATCAGCTTGAGCTGCCGGTGAAGGAAAACATTGTGAGGAAACCATATTTACATTTTATGTGAAAAGTATTGAGACGAACGAGACGCTCTCCTGATGGTAAGAGATAGCGTCTGTCCATGACCATTGCAACGATACACAGAATTTTGAGTAACAAAACAAAGTCCAGGGCGTCGCTGCTTTGACGCTCATTACTTTGAGACTTTCGATGGTTAGTCTTAACAGCCCAGTAATTTCGCTAGCTGCAGTACCCTTCAAACCGGAACACAGTAATGTTTACATACTACTGCTTAGCGGCAGAATAACTGGTACTGCGGTGGTACCTACCTAGACGACCTCCTGCTCAGGAGCTCTACCACCAAGAGATACACGTACATATAATTATGGTAAAGACTTTTTCTGCGAGGATGCGAGGCCCCTACAAGAGCGAGGCCCCGGGCGGTTGCCCTACTTGCCACCCCCTAAGGCCGCCACTGGTTGAGAGTATGTACATGGTTTCGAATATAGTTGATATGTTCGTGTAAATGCTTGTAGGCGGGCATAAGCGCTGCCCCGGCGCGCGCGGTCTCCGCTGTCAAAAGCATGAACCTTCCTCAGCAACTCCGCGACATGAAGCTGCCCGACCTTCCGCAGGCTATCAAGGTAAGAATTGTTCTTTTAAGGGGGTTCGATTTCCATACAATTTTTTTTTGCCATTTATGGACAAATAGAGCATAATTTTACAGTGAAATTACAGCTGCTGGCATTTTTTTGGCCTTTATTTGCGGTGAATCACAATTAAAATAATAAAACAGTAGATTATTTGCATAATCTTCTGTTTTATTCTTAAATCATCATGAATCGTTCATAAATTTGATTTTTTGCTAATAATCTACTGTTTTATTCAAGCAATTGTGATTTATCGCAATACTATATATTACAATAAAGCTATATATTATATTAATAATTAATAATAATATCGTTATTTTTTCAGGACCTGAAATTCTGACCACTGCACCAAGGCGCATACGCCGCCACGCCTGTCGCGCTCGCGACCAACATTATATCCTCCTTGTACCCCGACAAATACACTAACATACAGAACACGACACAAAACATTAACATACACAACACATTTTCTAACAAGTTCTTCGGTTCGGAGACACTTAGCACTAAGTTCGAGAGCTTCAGTGAAAACTATCAGCAGGCTGACGGGATTAACTTTCCCGATTATGAAAGTAGGAGTGTTGATGGGTATCTAGATTTGAGTGGGACCACTGTAGAATATAACGAAGTTCGTAGAAAGAAAAAGAAGAAGGGGAAGAAAAAACATTAGTTATTGTGTCTACTATTAATGAAATCAATATATTATACAAACTTGTACACAAAACACTGTACCCTGATGATACACTAACAAACACAACAACAAAACTTAATGGAAGAAGGGGAAGATAAAACGTTAGTTATTGTAACTATTATTAATGGATTGATATATTATACAAATTTTTACACAAAACACTGTACCCTGATGATACACTAACAAACACAACAACAAAACTTAATGGAAGAAGGGGAAGATAAAACGTTAGTTATTGTAACTATTATTAATGGATTGATATATTATACAAATTTGTACACAAAACACTGTACCCTGATGTTACACTAACAAACACAACAAAAAAACTTAATGGAAGAAGGGGAAGAAAAAACATTAGTTTTATTATTAATGGATTAATATATTATACAAAAATGTACACAAAACACTGTACACTGATGATACACTAACAAACACAACAAAAAAACTTAATGGAAGTAGGGGAAGAAAAAACAATAGTTATTGTGACTACTTAGTACTTTATTAGTTCATGGCATTATATATGATACAAATATGTACACAAAACACTGTACCCTGATGATACACTAGCAAACACAACACAAAAAGTTAATGCACCCGATAAATACATTAACACACAACAAATTAGAGTAATGAGTGCCAAAGCAGCGATGCCCTGGACTTAATCTGGTACTCAAAGTTCTGTATATCGCTGCAATGGTCATGGGCATGCATTATTTGTTACAATTAGGAGAGCGTCTCGTTCGTCTTATTACTTTTACATTAAAAAAAACATTATACAGCAAAAACACTAACATACACAACACAAAACATTCAATACACCGAAATAAAAACAGTTATAGACTAATTATGTTGGGCCGTCGTTGAGGATGCAAATAAAACCGAAGTAAAAGTTTAACTTAATTTAATTAATCTGAATTAAATCTAATTACAATTAAGGCGTGCGACCTATGTCAATGTTAGAACATAAATCCATTCAATATAATGTAATTGCGACGGCGGCGGTCCTACGACCGATTGCTCAATTGCAATGCGGCGAGATTTCTAGGAGCAATGCGCGGTTGGAATGCGGCGAAATTTCCAGGAAGAATGCGCGGTACATACGGTAGAGGTGACTACTGTAACAGACTAAAAATAAATAAGTTAAAAACATTAACATACACAACTGTTTTGTTGCGTATGTTAATGTTTTTAACATAAACAACAATACACTAATAAATATACGGTAGAGGTGACTACTGTAGCAGACTAAAAATAAATTAGTTAAAAACATTAACATACGCAACTGTTTTGTTGCGTATGTTAATGTTTTTAACATAAACAACAATACACTAATAAATATACGGTAGAGGTGACTACTGTAGCAGACTAAAAATAAATTAGTTAAAAACATTAACATACACAACTGTTTTGTTGTGTATGTTAATGTTTTGAACATAAACAACAATACGCTAATAAATATACAACAAATTCTCTTACAAGTTGTTTGGATTCAATGCACTGAGTACCTTCCATACTAAGTTATAATAAAGTACTTCTCATCTTGTTTCTAATTCTTCTTGTAATTATTAAAAAGGTATAATGTTTTCACGGTTATTGTACAGATTTGGATGTATCGTTATCGAGGTGTAGTTAGAATTTTTACTGAGTGATTAGACATTTGTGTTTTTCTATTGGTTAGGCTTGTTGATAGTAAAATTGTTGAATAACTCGAATTAGCCAACGTGGATAGGCGTTAATGTTATGTGAAAAGTTTCTGCTGTAAAAATTGCTTGGTTATGCATATAAATACTCATTTTTTTATGCCGTCTGTCTCTTGTTTAAGAATTGTAAAAGATTATTAGTTTATAAATTCTTGTGTACTGTGGACTGTGAAATTTATCGATAATTGTGCAATTTTTAGAATATTTTTGACTCGACAACAGGGCGTGGATTTAACCCTAGAATTGAGCGAATAAAAACACTTTAACTTGTACTACAAACCGTGGTAGATATCTACCCCATGTTAACTTTGAACTACGATTCTAAGTAAACAACTAAACCTTCATAAAATTTAATTATAAATAAATAAATATCGAAAGACATTACACATAGCGCCATCTGGCCCCAAACTAAGCGGAGCTTGTGTAATGGAAGTCAGATAACTGATATAGTGTACAGCATGACTGGTGAGACATCTGCGATAGGAGAGTACTTGGTATACGATTCTCGTTCTAATTATGTAATAAAATTAGGTACTTAATGATTGGCTCCAATTTCCCTACAAATAAATGAACCGTGGATACACTCCCGATAACGATGTTTTGATCACGCGACAAGTACGTGCTTGACCCGCCGTCGTCGGCGCGAGCGTCCTCATAATGTCCAGCACATGCGTCCGCGCGGTGTCCATGCGCTGCGTAATTAACTACAAAACTTTCCGTTAACTTTACCTCGTAGTCAGTTAATATTTATTTTTAATGTTATTTTTTTTCTTCCTATGTGATCGCCAAATATCACGTCCTCGAGTATCGTAGGTGTCTCACCAGTCATACTGTATAAAAACTTTTTTTTTGTAAATACATAATAATACATACAGAACAGAACAAACATTTGTTTATACAAATGTTTGTCCTCGGCGGGAATCGAACCCACGCCCTACAGCTCTTAAGGCAGAAATACTACCGATGAGCCAACAGGGCTGTCCAGGGCTATTTTTGCTCTTTAACATTTACGTTGGCATGAAGAAACGAAAAAATTAATGTCATCTATATATTTATATCTGTACTATTATAAAGAGGAAAGATTTGTTTGTTTATATTGAATAGGCTCCGAAACTACTGGACTGATTTCAAAAATTCTTTCACCGTTGGGAAGCTACACTATCCCCGGGTGACATAGGCTACTTTTTATCCGTGTATTCCCACGGGAACGGGAACTACGCGGATGAAACCGCGAGGCGTCCGCTCTAGTCTTGAATATACCTATATATGTAATTATGTTATCTGGTTCCCATAGTACAAGCTTTGCTTAGTTTGGGGCTAGATGGCGCTATGAAAATGTCCTACGATGTTTATTTATTAAAGAAACAAAAGCATCAAAAACGCGGGTGAAACCGTGAGGCGTCTGCTGGTACCATTATATATAAATTACAATTATAGGTCTACTATTTACAGAACGATTTTACGAGCAAAAATTCCGCGCAGTAAATATTTACTCCAATTTGTTTACAGGTTAAAAAAAAAAATTTGTCGTTCTAGGGTTAAGGTGAAATATAAATATAGCTTATATTAAATGTATTGTAAACTATACGTTAGTCTGTAAGGAATATATTTTACGTTATATGTATGTTTTGTGTTTTATTTGAGTGAACAGTGGGCAAAACTTTGTACTGTACCAGAACAACTACTCAGCTTTTTTTTTTTTTTAATGTAGAAAGTAATGAGACGAACGAGACGCTCTCCTGATGGTAAGAGAACGCCTGTCCATGACCATTGCAGCGATACACAGAACTTTAAGTAACAAAACAAAGTCCAGGGCATCACTGCTTCGGCGCTCATTACTTTGAGACCTTTGATAGAGTTAGTCTCAACAGCCCAGTTATAAGTACAAAGCCCAAGTACAAATACAAATCTTTTATTAATAACACCGACGAAATTATAAAAACAGGAAAAAATTGGTCAGATTAAACGAAGGACAGATCTAGGTGGAGAAAAATGGAGGAGGCCTTTACTCTCCAGGGAGGTCCTTAATAAATATAATAAATTTTATTTGATGTGATTTTATTGAATTTTATAACAATGTGTACCAATACTTAAATTAATTATTTTTATAATCATTAGTATTGATAAAAATTTTATAAGTTAACATGTAAAATTTCAAATTTTATTAAGGAATAAACAGGCTATATTGTTATTATTAATAACATCACAGTTACTAATCTAGAGTAAATAGGTTTCTTCTAGGTAAGCGTGCTCCATATTAGACCACACTACTACATCAGGCAGAGTAGATATGGTGAAAAAAAAACTAAAATGAGTTTAAATGGCTACCAGACCTGAAATATGCTGCCTTTTTAATGGGTAACAGGCTAGCTTTGACAAGCTTTGAATATAGCTTATCGGATATTAAACTGGCAGTATGGTCGAAGATGGTAAACGCCCCGTCTTGGTATGGGAACTGGCTTTTTAGAGAGACAGCCGGACACTTCGATATTTGAATGTAGAACCTAAACTTGAGAGTGGTAGGTAGCTAAGGTAGCCACCCGAGTACTCTACCACCATGCTATGGTTTCCTCACGTTTTCCTTCACCGGTAGCTTAAGTTCGTTGTTGGAATTTAATCCCACGCCCTCCGGCGTGCGATGCAATCGCGCTTATCATTACGCTATCATCGCTAGTAGGTATAATTATATACTTAAGTATAACTGCGGATAGGCTGACTGAAACTTGCGCGGTTTGTAACACATATTTATAACACGTATTTTGCCTTTACAAATCAAATACCACTTGAAATCTTTGCTTTAAATACTCCATCCAGTGCTGCCAGATCGAAAAATAGGTCAGAGTCAGAGCTAAAAAATTGCTAGATGAAGTTAGCAATTTTGTTGGTAAGTATCAGGGTTGGATTCGGGTACGTTGAAAAATATAGTACAAGACCATCAAAATAGTAGTACGCCGATAGTACACTTTTTTTTAAAATCTTACATTGTTTAAAAAAAAAGCTATTAATCAATAAAATAGATAGTTAGAATCAACATGTTTGTACAAAATTTACTCCTGTTCTAAATTATGTAAGTTCTTGACTATTATTTTCTTCAGCCTTAGCATGTAATCATAAAAACATCTCTTCTAAACTGCGAGTATACGAAAGAATAAAATCGGTACAGTTGCCACTTTTGCGGCATTTTTTTTTAAATTTTGGCGTCGCACACAAGCATTTGCCAGCATTTGCCAGTGGCAAGTTACAATTCTAAGACAAAATGCGAAGCCAAAATCAAAAAAGATGAAGAAGTATTGTTTGACAGCTTACCACAATGTGCTGAGGTAAGCTGTCTTCTTCTTTCTTTGGTTTTGGCGTCGCGTTTTAGCATTTGCCAGTGTCAAGTAATTATATATTTTCAAGTTTCAAAAGTTAAATAAGTGCCATCGTAGCTAGTTTTAGTCAAAGTCGTCTTTGTCAAGTCCAGTTCGTGTCAGTTAATTCCAGTCATGCTTTAGTAAAGTAGTGGCAACTTTACTACAAAGCTTCGATGGAGTTTTGGAAGCAACACGAAAACTCATGTTTCACCACATTGTATCATTTTCCCACACTCGCGCTTGTAATTCGGCACTTTATGAATAAAACACCACCATTTTTATGCATAAACACTCGACAAAACACTAGTTTTGGAAAAAAATACAACGGAGCGACACGACTCTTCCCGCGTTCCCGCCAAAACTCTGGTAAGCTGTCACACAATACTCAATGATTTTTTTTTTACAGATGGTTTGGCTATAAACGGGTGTCATATTTACCTATTTTGGTATTTTCTAAGTGAAGAAACGAAATTGTAGTATTTTTCCGTACTATCCTTAGGTATGGATATTATCTAGTACGGAGCATGAAATAGTAGTACAAATACTATAATTATAGTACGAAATCCAACACTGGTAAGTATTGATGATATTGAATTTAGTGACATCAGTTATAGCACGTAAGAACTACTACGTCAAATCTGGTGGATTTGTATAGTACCGCTACTCGGTTATAGATGGCACTGACACGTTTGGATATAGTTTTTGCTACCAGACGGTAGATGGCGCTAGTAGTGTTGAAACGACAAAATATTTCTTCTGAATTAATAATTTTGTATAAATGTATCGAATTAAAACCGGCGTATTTTATAGATTTGCGTTTAAGTATTAGTTAGAAAATATTTCCTATGTATAAATACGAGGCAAACATCGTATGAGCTTGTGGTACATAGGTACTTAGGTACATTTTTTTCCAATGTCTCCACGAATTTTTCTAGCTATTCAGCAACACGCACGCTGGCTTTTTACGATTAATCGAAAAAAAATGGTTGGTAAGTCACCACTGGGAGGTCAGTGGGGCCGTTGGGAATATACAAATATAAAATTTGTTACCTATTCGTTTTTTGGGGCTGTATAACTTGAGTTTGAAATGCAATTGCGGCCAACAACGCATAATAAATATCAGCTAGAAAAGCTAAGTAAGTCGATACTCACACCCAGAGACAAGATTAGAGATGCTGAAGGTATAAAGATTCCGAGAGGAATCGTATATCAATTTGCGAGATTACGTACAAAATTAACTAGGTATAGAAAAATGTATGGTAGCAACGCCCCTAGCGGAAGGCAATGGAAACTGTTTATTTCATGTACTTACTACGAAATTATCGAAAATTAATATGCTACAGACGATGGCATAAACATTGATTACCCGAACAAATAATTTCAGTCAAAGAAATGTAAATCCAAAAATCAAATTCGGACTAAAACCGCAAAACAACCGCTAAACTGGCGAAATTATTTAAACAATCGAAGTTTCGAACACTTCCGGAATCATAGTATGAAAAGAAGTCAAACATATTACTTGCGGGTAGTCGAAAATTTAAGTTTGTATTCGTAAAGCAATTTGCGGTGAGCTACCAAGATTCTTTATTCAAATAAGTACTTCTTTTTTTTTTCATTTTTGGCATCTCATTTTGTACCGGTGTAGTTATTATTTTCAAGATAAATTAGAAGAAAAGTATAATGAGATTGAGTTAGTCAGTTATAGTAAAGTCCAGTCTAAGGCCGTACAGTGGCTCTACTATAAGCATTTACGTACCTACTTAATTTTAGAAAAAGACGTTATCTTATTTTTATGTAAAACTAGCGACCCGCCCCGGCTTCGCACGGGTGCAATGTAGGTAGACACCTACTAATGCAGAGCATATGCTTGTATTATAAGTACCTACATATAAACTTACCTTTTGAATCACTCTGTCTATTGATGGAAACCGGATTAAAATCCTAGTTAAAAAGCGTAGGTACAAGAAAGCGTGCAGCGGGTTTGTTTTATACTAAGTAGGTATGACGTAGATAGGTATGAGACTAACGAACCGCTCTCCCGATGAAAAGAGATAACGCCTGGTATGGTTGACAGGCCAGGTGTTCGCCTGATACTACAGTGGTACCTAGACTTTCTTTTATAGCTATGATAGCTCAGTAATTCGCGCGGTCGATTCACACGCGAAAAGGCGTGAGTTCAAACCCCAATAATGAGCTTGAGCTACCGGTGAAGGATAACATCGAGAGGAAAACATAGCGTGGTGGTTTAAAATACTCGACTAGCTAGCTACCACCATCATATCAAAAAATCTGTTGCCAAGCATCTAACAGTGTTCAAACAGCCAGCCAGTTCCATTCTAGGCTACCTGGTGTAGTTTTTTTTTTTTTTTTCTTTGGTTTTGGCGTCGCGTTTTAGCATTTGCCAGTGTCAAGTAATTATATATTTTCAAGTTTCAAAAGTTAAATAAGTGCCATCGTAGCTAGTTTTAGTCAAAGTCGCCTTTGTCAAGTCCAAGTTTGTGTCAGTTAATTCCAGTCATGCTTTAGTAAAGTAATGGCAACTTTACTACAAAGCTTCGATGGAGTTTTGGAAGCAACACGAAAACTCATGTTTCACCACATTATATCATTTTCCCACACTCGCGCTTGTAAATCGGCACTTTATGAATAAAACACCACCATTTTTATGCATAAACACTCGACAAAACACTAGTTTTGGAAAAAAATACAACGGAGCGACACGACTCTTCCCGCGTTCCCGCCAAAACTCCCTGGTGTAGTTATCATCTTCGACCGCATTGTCACTTAATATCAGATGAACTGTGGTCAAAGTTGTCAACTGTCAACAAGAAAAAAAAACCTCCTGCTAAGGAGATCTACAACAATAAGTTCTTTCTCTTAGCATCATGTGAACGATTACTTGTTATTAATTTTTACCTGCCACAAGAAACGAGACTTGATGTCCATAATTATAAGACTGAAGACCGCCTTCTTCGGGTACTTACAAAGAGGATCCCTGCATGACTTTCCAAGGTTGATCCCTGAAGATAGAACCCCGGGGAAGCGAAGCCCAGGACGTCCCAGACGGAAGTGGCTAGACGACATCAGAGAGTGGACTAGACTGAGCATCTTAAATCCACATGGGGTCACAAAAAAAATTGTCTACTGACCGCCAAACTTCTGTATGAAGATGGCATTTGATGATGATGATGATGATGGTGATAAAAAAAATAATGGTTAGGTACCACTTACCTATATGCCAAATGTTCGCACACAAAACGACAAAAACCAAATTTAAAATCGGTTATTAAGAAAAATACGAACTAATTTTGGTACAATTTACCATTTTCGTGTCCTTTTGGACGTTCTTTGTGGTCAGACAGATGTCGTCCGGTGGTCACTTTTGTTCACTTCTTACTGTCCATTCTATAATTTGTATTTGCAATTACTTACTTGGTTAAAAGTCAGTTTTACGACGTAAAATAAGTCTTCAAATTTATTTCCATAGTGAAAGGTAATTTAAAATACTAATGATATTTATTTTTCTTATTAATGTTACTTCTCCCGTCTGTTTCTTATGTTATATATCGTGTTTTTATTTTGTTGGTTGCCTGGAAGAGATCGCTGTTAGCGATAAGGCCGCCACTTATTCACAAGGTTCTTTGTTCTCTGTGCTTTTTTCTATTTATAGTGTGCACAATAAAGTAAATAATAAATAAATATCGTAGGACATTACACACAGCGCCATCTGACCCCAAACTAAGCAAAGCTTGTACTATGGGAACCAGATAACTGATAAAATACTTAAATACTTTTTTTTTTTGTAAATACATACTTATAATACATACAGTACACCCAGGCACAGAACAAATATTTGTTTTATATCACAAAATGCTTGTCCTGGGTGGGAATCGAACCCATGCCCCACAGCTCTTGAAGCAGACATGCTACCAATGAGCCAACAGGGCTGTCACAAAGCTGTCAAAGAGTTATATATATCTATCTATGATAACAAAATTGTGGGATACAGTATGGTGTTACAGTTATATAATATTATCGTCTACATCCAACATGTACACCACTCGATAGCAAAAAGATCAAAGATGTTATGTTGAGTGAGGACTTGCCATGAACAGCCGCTAACGATTATTTACCATCAGGAGAGCGTCTTTCGTTTCATTATATTCACATAAGAAAAGCCATGTATCTAATTTCGCTAGTTTTCGTGTTTTCTATTCTTGGTTGCCTGGAAGAGATCGCTCTTAGCGATAAGACCGCCACTTGTGTCATAGGATTCTTACAAATACAAACAATCTTTATTGATGCGTTATTTTAAAAACATGGGTTTGGCCTCTCCTGTTAAGTTTCCATAAACCTGTATTAGGAGAGACCGCTCCTTCAAATACACTTTTATATGATACATTTTCACAAAAATTAAAATCCTTTTGTTATATTTACCTATGGAAAGAGCTATGCTTAGCATTTCTCGTATCAGAAACGAAGTAATTCGCCAGAGAACTAAAGTCACAGACAGAGCTCAGTGTGTTAGCAAGCTGAAGTGGCAATGTGCTGGACATATCTGTCGAAGAACCGATAACCGCTGGGGTAGACGTGTTCTAGAGTGGAGACCGCGTATTGGCAAACGTAGCGTAGGACGCCCTGAGACTCGATGGAGTGACGATATACGTAGGACAGCTGGCGGTGGATGGAAGCGAAAAGCCGAATATCGGGCTGAGTGGCGTGTCTTGGGAGAGGCCTATATCCAGCAGTGATGATATAGGCTGATGATGATGATGATGATAATGATATGTACCTACATTTTTTCATCTATCTATCTATCTAGTTACAGCACCCTTTAAACCGGAACATAGTAATGTTTACACACTACTGCTTGGCTGCAGAATATCTGGTACTGCGGTGGTACCTAGCTAGACGACCTCTTGCTAAGCAGATCTACCACCAAGGTGTGTAACGGCAGCCTCACTTGAGAGCCAGTTCTATTCCAGGCTAGGTGTGCTTTACCATCTACGACCACACCGTAACACCAGGTGAGTAGTGGTCAAACACCTAGCCTGTCATTTGGTGGTAAATCTCCTTAGCAGGAGGTCGTTTACGTAGGAACCACCGCAGTACCTACCAGTTATTCTGCCGCTAAGCAGTAGTGTGTAAACATTACTGTGTTCCGGTTTGAAGGGTACTGAAGCTAGTGAAATTACTGGGCTGTTGAAATTAGCCATCGAATGTCTCAAAGTAGCGATGCAGGACTTTGTTTTGTTACTCAAAGTTCTGTGTATCGCTGCAATGGTCATGGACAGGCGTTATCTCTTACCATCAGGAGAGCGTCTAGTTCGTCTCATGACTTTTCACATAAAAACAAAAACTGTCAACCATAAAAAAAAAAACAATACTAGTCTCATCTCCAAAAGAGTCACTATCAAAAACCGATTAATTCATCAAAAAGAAACCCGTACAACAAACCGCTCAAATAAATAAAAAAACCACACTTTTGTACTATTTTGTAACTTCACCATGCCCGACCACCCAAGTCATGGAGCAAAAGACACCGAAATGTAATAAATTATTGTAACAGGTACATATACTGACGATTTAGTATCAAAAAACTACAATTTGGTACCGAAAAAAATCGATCATGCGCTTGTTGTGATCAATTCCCGGTAGAGTTCCGTAGATATTACTTTATGCAAGTAATAGAATACAACTTTATTACATACCAAACATACACTTAAAAAAATATGTACAAAAAGAGGACTTAAGGTGGTTCGATTTCCATACAAATAAATTTTTGCCATTTATGGACAAATGGAGCATAATTTTACAGTGAAATCACAGCTACTGGCGTTTATTTTGGTTTTTATTTGCGGCAAACCTCAATTGCTTGAATGAAACGGTAGATTATTAGCGGCTGAGCGGATTTGGATGAAATCTGGCACATAAATAATTTACAAACAAATCTAGAGTAAACAGGTTTTTTTCTAGGTCATCTTGGACTGCATCCTGCTTAACATCAGGCAGGGTGTGGTCAAACGCAGACCTATTCTGTATAAAAAAAAAACCTAAGATTAATAATAAAATCTTTTATTACGGATTTCGGCCCATAATTATTTACAATCAAGTTCATTAATGACAAAACAAACATTAAATAATAAAATTAAAATAAACATGTCAATATAAAATCATGTCAGTGAGAGAAAAAAAAACAAATATGAAAACAAGGGTCTCTGCTTCTAGTTCAACGGAACTCTAAAAACGTTACGAAAAGCGACAAAGTGGCCGCTTCAAATAAATTTTGTATTGTAAAGGTAGACGAAATGTCAAAACATTGTACTAATATCCGAAATTGGATGGTTTTCGAGATAAATGACTTTTTTTTTTGCTTTATCTGTGACATCTTTTTACGCTTTTTTTTTAATCTATTTGGCTTTCGCAGCTTTAGGTTCGTCTGTGTACAACGACATGATTTTTAGACGTTCTTACCATATTATTTATACTTAGGTAAAAATTAAGCTAATACCACTAACCATCGAAAGTCTCAAAGTAATGAGCGCCAAAGCAGCGATGCCCCAGACTTTGTTTTGCTACTCAAAGTTCTGTGTATCGCTGTAATGGGCATGGACAGGCGTTATCTCTTACCATCAGGAGAGCGCCTCGTTCGTCTCATTACCTACTTATTACTATATAATAACAATTTTTTTTTTCAATTGTTGACAAGCTACGTGTTAGACCAAAACTCACCTGATGTAAAGTGACGGTGTCGTTGAAGATGGTAAAGCACACTAGCCTGGAAAGGAACTGGGTTTCAAGTGATGCCGCCGGAACACACCGTTGGATGCTTGGTGGCAGGTTTTCAACTTGAGGGTGGTAGCTAGCCAAGCGGAGTACAATAGACACTCTACCACCATGCTATTGCTTTTCTCACGTTTTCCTTCACTGGCAGCTTGTTGGGGTTTGAACCCACGTCCATCGGCGTGTAAACTGACTGACAAATCCCACTATAATATTATAAATGTGAAAGTTTGGATGGATGGATGTTTGTTACTCTTTCGCGCAAAAATTACAAAACGGATTTGGATGAAATTTGGTATGGAGGTAGCTGAGACCCTGGATTAACACATAGGCTACTTTTTATCCTGAAAACATGTAGCGGGTAACACCGCAGGCGTAGCTAGTCCACAATAAAAATCAGACATTTGGATGGTATTTTCATGTGAAAATAAAAAACACGCAGATGAACCCACGGGTCGCATCTACTATAGAATACATACAACACAAAAACAACAAAAGAAACGATAATTTCTCAAAACAATTCCGCTGTGAAACGTAATAATCTGGCAGATGCAATAATCTAATGCTGAACCATTTTTTATAAAACCATAAACTATCTAACACATTACGATCTCTGAGGCAAGTATGATTTACGTTTATGTACCTTTATTACAAGCTAGTAGCTGCACCCGGGGTTTGTGCGTTGTATTTCTCTTTAAATCTCTACATAGTATAAAACAAAGTCGCTTCCCGCCGTCTGTACGCTTAGATCTTTTAAACTACGCAACGGATTTCAATGCGGTTTCCATCAAAAGACAGAGTAATTCAAGAGGAAGGTTTGTATGTATAATACATGCATATTATAGTAAAAAAAATCTGAGAATTTTAAAGATTTGTATTGTGTCATAAAAAACATGTTTTTGATCTTACATTGCAAACGCTCGTTAAATCTTACGAGATATATCAAAATAATGTACGACGTTAGTATCTACATTGCACCCGTGCGCAGCCGGGGCGGGTCGCTAGTTTAATTAAACATAATGTTGAAAAAAACTTACAAATATAGCCTCTTATTCTCAAATTTAATGAGTAAATTAAATGCATTGTTTTTTAATAAGAGTACGCTACCACCATGCTATAGTTTCCTCACGATGTTTTCCTACACCGGCAGCTCAAGCTCATAGTTGGGCGTTGAACCCAAACCCTTCGGCGTGCCAACCGACCGCACTAACCACTGAGCTATCATCGGATATAAAAAAATTACTTAGTTTAAAAAGTCGGTAAATATGTGTGTCTAAGATATTTAGGCTATCATTTCAGGCTAGGTGCGTTTACCATTTTCGATCTCACAGTTACTTAACATCAGGTGAGCTGTGATCAAACACCTAGCCTGTCAACCATAAATAATAATAATACTACACTAAATACATTCTGTATGTTTGTTCCAGTATGTCCCTACTTATATCCAATCCTTTCATAAATTTCTTTCTTTTCCTTTCATCTATTTCTTATGCAGTACCTAATAAACAATCAGACTCACAAACCATCTCGTTTTTAATATTAGATCTCTTTGGTGTAAAAAAAACCGTAGATAATATAGAGCCATCTTGGGCCATAGATTATATGAAGTCATCCCGAGGCAAAGCTGCCGCCATGTTTTGAAAAAAATTAGGTAAGATGGCGGCCTAATGTGAAAATGTGGTGACCATTATTTTGAATCACATGAATATTTATGAGAACATCCGTGATCTCTACATAGTATAAAACTAAGTCGCTTCTCGCCGTCTGTACGCTTAGTTGAATAGAAATTAAACTAGAATCATGATCAAAGTAATTCGCCAGAGTACTAAAGTCATAGCTCATCATCATCAGCCTGTGGAAGTCTACTGCTGGATGTAGGCCTTTACGCCACTCAGCCTGAGGTTTTCGCTTCCATGCACCAGGTGCACCAGGTGTCCTACGTATATCGTGACTCCATCGAATCTCAGGGCGTGCTACGCTACCTTTGCCAATTCACGATATCCCCTTTAGAACACGTCTACCCCAGCGGTTATCAGTTCTGCAACAGATAATATGTCCAGCCCATTGCCACGTCAGCTTGCTAATACGCTGAGCAAAATTAAAATAAAATCTAAATTAATAATGTAGGTACGTTTTCAAAACTTTTCATACCCTGAAATAATTTACAGAAAGTAATTTTATAATTTAAAAAAG
Source organism: Biston betularia (assembly GCA_905404145.2). Lineage (NCBI taxonomy): Eukaryota > Metazoa > Arthropoda > Insecta > Lepidoptera > Geometridae > Biston > Biston betularia. The sequence goes on along the minus strand of FR989889.1, from coordinate 3,130,063 downwards.
AGTTTTATTTATGTTTTTTGTTTTAGTGTGATTTTTTTTGTTAGAAATTATCATAATTTTTCTTAACCTATTCGTCTTGAAATTTCCAAAGTATAGAAAAAAAGAAAGAAAGAAATTGATGTTTTGTTTTGTAACACCACACAACACACAAAAATAACAAGAAATAGTTACAAAATAAGGGCTGTAGGACAACATTATTTGAATTATAATTAATCTATTATTCATCATTATCATCATCAGCCAGACAAGACACGCCACTCAGCCCGATCTTCGGCTTCCATCCATCGCCAGCTGTCCTACGTATATCGTCACTCCAACGAGTTTCAGGGCGTCCTACGCTACGCTTGCCAATACGCGGTCTCCACTCTAGAACACGTTTACCCCAGCGGTTATCGGTTCTGCGACAGATATTTGATTCATTAATATTGTAACATTACTTTCGTTATTTCTTTTTGAAATTTGAGTCTTAACGTTTATTTGAAACCCCATGGCCACCCTATCTATATTTTGACAGCTTCAAAAAAAAACATCGGATCCATAGATAATTATTATTTTACCGCACCAGAGTAAATTATATGTGTCCATGGGCTACGTTGTAACTATTATGTAATCTACGCCTATGGGTGATTACTGGCCAGTTATAGTTGACCCCTGAAATTAGTTTTAATTCTATTTGAGTGTAAGAACTTTCCTGGCTTTAATGTTTATAAAACATGTAAAATAAAATTAAAAACTACATTAGAATGGAAGCGGGGATAAACCCGAAAATTTGGACTTTAAAATCGTCTAAAAGAAATTGACTAATCTTCTGATATTTTTTTTGGTGTGGCTAAGTGTTTGACTACATCTCATTTGATGTTAAGTGACAGTGTAGTTTATGGCTACAAAGTGAGGCTGCCAGAAGCCGCTCTTAGGTGCCTGGCGGCAGATTTCCTTGAGAAGAACTTGAGGGTGGTTGCTAGCCAGTCGAGTATTAGAAAGTACTTTACCCCCACGCTATGGTTTGGTGTTGGGGTTTGAACCCACGCGCTGCGGCGCGTGAACCGGCCACGCTATCCACTGAGCTTTACCATTAATTAAAAATGTAAGCAGTTATTATATAGGTATAATTTTACATGAAACAAAAGTTGCAGACTAGTTGAGCAAGAAAAATGCCAAATCGATTTTTCTACAAACAAATTAAATATACATAATATAAATATTTATACATATATTTTAATGATATAACTTAATTATTCTCTGAACTAAGTATAAAGAAAATTTCACAGAAATCATTTCAGAGAAAGGTCCAAGGTTCAAGATATTTTGGTTAGCTAGACATATTAATTGGTTACATTTTTTAGGGAGAGCGTAGGGGACAGAACGCGTTATTAGTGAACGATAGAAAGGGACAGAGAGTTTATTTTATTGCATTGAACGGCATGGGCGGCGTTTGTTTAGTGATTATTGTATTTTTGGCTATACAGAGTGTTTCAATAACTCATACGATAAAAAAAATTACCTAAACTTGAGTTGATGTATTTATTGATCGGAGTGTGCCAAACTGAAAGGAGCTCTTCTTCTTTTTGATTTTGGTGTCGCGTTTTGTGCATTTGCCAGTGTTAAGTGTTTTGATATTATCAAGTTTCACAACAGTCCAGACAGACCTATTGGCTCATTGGTAGCATGTCTGCTTCAAGAGCTATGGGGCGTGGGGTTCGGTTCCCACCCAGGGCAAGCATTTTGTGATATAAAACAAATGTTTGTGCTGTGTCTGGGTGTACTGTATGTATTATAAGTATGTATTTACAAAAAAAAAAGTATTTAAGTATTCTATCAGTTATCTGGCTCGCATAGTACAAGCTTTGCTTAGTTTGGGGTCAGATGGCGCTGTGCGTAATGTCCTACGATATTTATTTATTTTTTATTTTATAAATTAAAAAGTAGTCAAAGTCCAGCCCGTGTCAGCCAAATCCAGTCATGCTTTAGTAAAGTAGTGGCGACTTTACGATAAGCTTTGATGGAGTTTTGGTAGCAACACGAAAAGTCATGTTTCACCACATTATATCACTTTCCCACACTGGCGCTTGTAATTCGGTACTTTATGAAGAAAACACCACTATTTCTATATACATAAACACTTGAAAAAAAACAAGTTTTGGAAAAAATACAATTGAGTGACACGACTCTTTCCCGCTAAAACTCCCTGAAAGGAATTGAGAACAACTTTTACTATAGGCACAACTCAGGAAAAAACAACTGCTTCGTGGAAAAAGCTGTAGGTACCTATAGTTGGCTCTTAAGCAAATTTTTAATAGCTGTTTTTATTTCTCGATTAATTGTATTTTACGCGTTTAAAATGCTATTTCATAATTTTGAGTATGATTTTCTGAACAAATCGACAGAGTATTTACAAATACAAATATTTTATTAATAACACAACGTGGCGTGGCGTACTTTAGGAGAGGTCTACGTTCGGCAGTGGGCATAAACTTGAGAGCTTACACTTGACTGGAGAGCCACTTCCATTCCAGGCTACGTGTGCTTTACCATCTTCTACCGCACTGTCACTTAACATCAGGTGAGCTGTGATCAAACACTTAATTAACACCCTGTAGAATTAAAAAACGTGTTGATGTCTATGAGAGCACGCACACAGACGTAATGTAATGTTTTTATTTATTGCCGTATCTTTGAATTAGGGTTCAGTAGAAATAGAAAAGAAGATGACGCGTACAAGTATTTGTAGCGATGATAGCTCAGTCGTTAACGCGGTCAGTTCACACGCCGAAGGATGTAAATTCCAATCTCAATAGTGAATTTGAGTGGCCGGCGAAGGAAAACATCGTGAGGAAACCATAGCATGGTGGTTGGGTACTTTCTAGTACTCGGCTGGCTAGCTACCACACGAGAGTTGAAAATCTGTCGCCAAGCAATTAACAGTGTTGTGTTGTGTTCCGGCAGCCTCACTGAGAGCCAGTTCCTTTTCGGGCTCGGTGTGCTTTACCATCTTCGACCACACCATCATTTAACATCATGCCGGAACCCACCGATAGGTGGCAGCAAATTTTCAACTCTCGTGTGGTAGCTAGCCAGCCGAGTACTAGAAACTATCCTACCACCACGCTATGGTTTACTCACGATGTTTTCCTTTACCAACAATTCAAGTTAATTATTTTGATTGGAACCCACATCCTTCGGCGTGAACCGATCGCTCTTACCACTGGGCTATCATCACTGCGAAGTCTTACTTGCATATTGAGGCACTGAAATTCAGACTTCGTTCACAATTAATTTCTCATTTGATACAAATTGCAATTTGTACGGAACCACAAACCTAGTTCCATATTAAAAAATAAATTAGTTACTTTCCTAAGAACGCCGTGAGACCGAAAATGGTCGGACTCTTTTTATATACCTACCATAGATAATTGGTTTTTCGAGATGAACTTTTTTTTCTCGCGCGCTTATTACATTCTGTCTCAACGTAAAACCTACTTCGAATGGAGAGGTCCGTGGAATAGGAGGTTGGCTGATTGGATCAATCAAGCCCTTATTTAAACTTGAAAAATATATAAATACTTGACACTGGCAAATGCTAAAACGCGACGCCAAAATCAAAAAAAACTCGGTGGGGGGTTTTTGGCGGGAACGTGGAAAGAGTTGGGTTTTTTTTCCAAAACTTGTGTTTTATCTAGTGTTTATGCATAAAAATAGTGGTGTTTTATTCATAAAGTGCCGAATTACAAGCGCGAGTGTGGGAAAATGATATAATGTGGTGAAACATGACATTTCGTGTTGCTTTCAAAACTCCATCAAAGCTTTTTAGCAAAGTCGCCACTACTTTACTTAAGCATGACTGAATTTGACTGACACGGAATGTGCTTGACCAAAACTGAACTTGGACTATAACTATAGCTTCCAGGCAAATTATTTATTTTTGAAACTTGAAAATATAAATCACTTGACACTGGCAAATGCGCAAAATGCGTCGCCAAAACCAAAGGAAAAAAAATCTCGGTGGGGTTATTTTGTTTTACAGATATGCCGTGGCCACCTTTCAGCTTCATCATCAGACCCTGGATATCGTCTAGGTGCAGGTGTACCAAATCGGTTTCAGAAGTTTCCATGGCCATCTTCCGTCTCCATCATCGGACCAGCTCCATGGCGTCACACATTTGTATTGTCACTGAAAATACATACATGTGCACTAAATTTGAGTCCAATCGGACATTGGAAAGTGGGTCAAATTTAGCTTGCAAGATTTGACCCATACTTACAAAATACATACATAATTATGTAGGTACATACCTACCTACATTGCGAGTTAAATAAAAGATTGAAAAAACAATTATTTATTTAATACTTTATTGCACACTCATAAAATAATATGTACAAAAGGAGGACTTAACGCAAAAGCATTTTCTACCAGCCATCCCCACAGACAAAAAAGGGGCAAAATCATGTCAGTTTAATGTTGTAATGTTTAGACACTACTGTTTAGCGGCAGAATAACTGGTACTGCGGTGGTACCTACCTAGACGACCTCCTGCTAAGGAGATCTACCACCAAGTAACAGTATCGGACATGATGAAACATGAGTAATTCCGCATTTAGCAATGTAGCGATGATAGCTCAGTGGTTAGCGCGGTAGGTTCGCATGCCGAAGGGCGTGGGTTCAAACCCCAACAATGAGCTTGAGCTGCCGGTGAAGGAAAACATCGTGAGGAAACCATAGCATGGTGGTAGGGTACTTTCTAGTACTCGGCTGGCTAGCTACCACCCTCAAGTTGAAAATCTGTCGCCAAGCACCTAACGGTGTGTTCCGGCAGCCTCACTCGAGAGCCAGTTCTATTCCAGGCTAGGTGTGCTTTACCATCTTCGACCACACCTTCACTTAACATCAGGTGAGCTGTGGTCGAACACCAAGCCTGTCAACCATTAAAAAAAATAAAAAATTGTAAAACGAAAAACGATGTCTAGAATTTGTAAATTAGTGGTAAGTTTATTTTATTTTATTTATTGTTATAGTATATACATATATATAATAATGTGCATGTATAAATATTTATATATTTTATTTATAGTTTTAAATGAAGCAATTGTGGGGAGGGCACTGAAGCTGAAATACAGGTGTTTTAACCTAGTTCAGCGGAAGAAACTCGATCTATTTTTGTAAACAATAGTGTTAATAGTTAAGCAGTATGTATTATATATATATTTTTTAGTGCAATAAATTATTATTATTATTATTTATTATTAGAATTACGTTTACTTGGCTTAAAATTTTATTGAATTTCATAAATATCGCAGCTTGAAATATGATCCATCATGTTATGATAACATACTTACAATTTTCGTAGTTTTTTTTTTCCCATTTTCTCCACGCCTGTTTTCAGTTGCGACAGCAGCTAGTGTCATTATTTTTTTCTCTCATAACCATCGAGTGAGATGTAATGATTGAAGCAATTGCATTTCTTTTCTCCAATTGTTTGTCATTATCAGGTTTTGTGAGGTTCCCTGAAATTATTTTCAAATTGGTTGCGTGGATGAAAGTTACATTTAAAAGTGTTTATTTAAGGCCCTAATTGATTCCTCATACACTTTAAGAACTAAGGTAATTTACGAAAAAAAAAACGATAGTAAAGTATCTTATACACAAATTTCAAGTTTCTTATTGTATCTTGGTGTTTTTTGACAGCCCCGTTGGCTCATTGGTAGTATATCTGCCTTGAGAGCTGTAGGGCGTGGGTTCGATTCCTACTCAGGGCAAACATTTTGTGAATAAATAAATGTTTGCTCTGTGTCTGGGTGTTCTGTATGTATTATAAGTATGTATTTACAAAAAAAAAAGTATTTATGTATTCTATCAGTTATCTGACTTCCATCACACAAGCTCTGCTTAGTTTGGGGTCAGATGGCGCTGTGTGTATAGTCCTACGAAATTTATTTATTTACTATTTATTTTATTTATTTATAAAAAAAATGTTTAATCGGGAACGTAAAAATATCAAGTCGACGAAATTTGTATTTTTTTGTTACATACCACTACCAGCTTGCCCCGGCTTCACATGGGAAAACAAAACTCGATTAACAATATAAGTATAGCCTATGGCACTCGGTGATAATGTAGCATTCTAATGATGAAAGAATTATTCAGATCCGTCCAGTAGTTTCGGAACCTATTCAATACAAACAAAAATCAAAATAATCTTTCCTCTTTATAAGTGTAGATGTAGACGACAACTGTAATAGTTAGACATATGACATTGCGGACTTATTTGTAGCTGAGCTGTCAACTTGCTCTATAAAACGTCACTTTATCCTATTGTCAATAGTTTTCGCAGCGCGTGCTAAGTAGGGGTTTTTTCGGAAAAAAAATCAGAGCTTGGCTTACATTATTGAAGTTTCCATACGGATCCCTTTCTATTTTTCCATGGCCTTACATAAAACTTTGAGTAGCAAACAAAATCCAGGGCGTCGCTGCTTTGGCGGTCATTTCTTTAAGATATTAGATGGTTAGACTCAACAGTCCTTGAATTTCTAGCTGCAGAAACGTTTAAATAGGTCAATAGTAGATATGTTTACACAATACTGCTTGGCGGCATTATATATGTTTAGTATTGTGATGGTAGTCATACTTACAATCTCCGGCTAAGGAGGTCGATCACTAAGTGAATGTAATAATCTCCCTTTTTGAGTTTTTAATTAAACGGGGTTGCTGACTAAATAGCTGCCTATATTACTGGCCGCTACGAAATAAAAAAAAAAAAAAAAAAACCATAACGAAAGGTCCCATATTTTTAGGCGGCAAATAAGTTGGCAAACACTTTATCGCGGCGCGAATTAAACGTCGTCTTAAATTTCGAAAAAAGAACGTCGAATAACAAATTTATACACTTACGCTGGCAGAAGATTTGAGTTTAGAACCCTTTTGGATTTTGTGATTTTTAAAAGCAATTTAGGCGTGCACAGTAAAAAGTGTAGAGACGGTTCGCTATTTTTGATAAAATTGTTACTAGAAATTAGAAATATTAATTAAATTGTTTCTAGAAATCCATCCAAACTTTCACATTTATAACATTAGTGGGATTTATTTTGGTCATCGACTATTTCAAAATTAAATCCCACTAATATTATAAACAGACAGACGACCTAGTAAAGACCGCAGGAACGCGCTGGATGCGAGCCGCTTCCAACCGGTCTTTATGGAAGTCAATGGGGGAGGCCTATGTCTAGCAGTGGACGTCCTACGGTTGAAATGATGATGATGATGATGATGATGATGAATATTATAAATGTGAAAGTTTGGATGGATGGGTGTTTTTTACTCTTTCACGCAGAAACTACTGAACGGATTTGGAAAAAAATTGGTCCGGTACCAAATCCGGTATTAAAAAATTGGTATGGAGGTAGCTGAGACCCTGGATTAATACATAGGCCAACTTTTTATCCCGAAAATATGTAGCGGATAACACACCAGGGCGCAGGTAATAATTAATAATTCATGGCTGCCTTGAGTATATTTTTTAATAACATCTCTGCCCCACTTCTGTTTTAAAAAGTCTCCAATTACAAAATTCGGTAGGGCATCATCGGTACGGTATCAACCGCAATTTCTCATTGGCCCCTTTTAAAATACGAACATTAACTTTTTTTTTATCATTTTTCTTCTTAAAAGTCACTGGCAGGTAACAGGTTCCGTGTTTTAAGGCGGCCTTTTTGGAGATGTTCAATTTTATTTTTGTGATAACAGTTTTATTTTTTAGGGCGTGAGCGTTAAGTTAATCCGGCTCAATTAGTATTTTGACTTTATTTAATTGATTCGAGGATTTTTTTTACATAAATAGCTTTTAAGAATAAGAATGGGTGATTTTTATAGTTATTTTTTATTGATTCATCATTTTTGGCAAGGATGTCGGTACATATTTATTTATATTTTAAGGATTTATACTTTTCTGCATTCCTTGCTTATTAATTTATTAGCATCAAATTATATAGTTAAAAAAGAAATAATACAAGTTTTCTTTTAAATATAAAATATTTAATCGGTTCCAGCCTCCCGCGATACAGGCTAGCTCTAGTGCGGGGACTATTGTAAAATATTACGATCTTTGTAGACATTATATATTCTGGTAAATAAAATATATTTTTGTATTTTGTATTTGTATTTTGTATATTTTTATAGATGTTTATTATTTACTTTTTTTTTTTATAGCTGACAGGCTAGGTGTTTGACCACAGCTCACCTGATGTTAAGTGACGGTGTTGTCGAAGATGGTAAAGCACACCTAGCCTGGAATGGAACTGGCTCTCAAGTGAGGCTGCCGGAACACACCGTTAGATGCTTGGCGACAGATTTTCAACTTGAGGGTGGTAGCTAGCCAGCCGAGTACTAGAAAGTACCCTACCACCATGCTATGGTTTCCTCACGATGTTTTCCTTCACCGGCAACTCAAGCTCATTGTTGGGGTTTGAACCCACGCCCTTCGGCATGCGAACCTACCGCACTAACCACTGAGCTATCATCGCTACAAATATTAATAATAAAGCTACTTATATTAATTAGTATATCATAATTATTTGTTTACTGTAATTATTTTATTTATATAGTTTATTTATTTTATTATAGTTGTATCATGCGCGCCTACAACCATGTTATTTACTGAGGGGATGGCTGGCAGAAAATGCTTTAGCATTAAGTCCTCCCTTTGTACATGTTGTTCTTGCAATAAATAAATAAATAAATAAGTATGAAGGTATGCACTACATACAAAAAGGTAAGCTTTAATTCACGGTTTCAAATGCATAAAATTTAAAGTGTTTGCTATAGTTTATAGTAGTTTATAGTTTATTTTTTATAACAATTACAGGTTACGTGTCAACATTCATTAGATAGTACTGAATTGAGATAGGAATACAAGGTTGTAAGTTTTGTAGTGATGATAGTGATTAGCGCGCAGACAGTACATACTTGGTGGTAGATCTCCTTAGCAGGAGGTCATCTAGGTAGGTACCACCGCAGTACCAGATATTCTGCCGCCAAGCAGTAGTGTCTAAAAATTACTGTGTTCCGGTTTGAAGGGTACTGCAGCTAGCGAAATTACTAGACTGTTGAGACTAACCATCGAAAGTCTCAAAGTAATGAGCACCAAAGCAGTGATGCCCTGAACTTTGTTTTGTTACTCAAAGTTCTGTGTACCGCTGCAATGGACATGGATAGGCGTTATCTCTTACCATCAGGAGAGCGCCTCGTTCGTCTCATTATTTTTCACATAAAAAAAAAAATACAAAATCTTCAATACCTTAAATTCTCGGCTTCAAATGTCATTGAAAAATTTAAAATGAATAAATAAATATCGTAGGCCATTACACACAGCGCCATCTGATCCCAAACTAAGTAAAGCTTGTACTATGGAAGTCAGATGGAATACTTAAATAGATAGATAGATAGATATAACTCTTTATTGTGCACAATATATATAGTAAAGAGTACAGAGAACAAAAAACCTTATTAACTAGTGCCACAAGTGGCGGCCTTATCGCTAACAGCGATTTCTTCCACGCAACCAAGAAAAGAAAAATACGATAGAAAGCTAAATACTTCTTTTTTAAATTCATACAGAACACCCAGATACAGAACAAACGTTTCTTTATACCACAAAATGTTTGTCCTGGGTGAGATCGAACCCACGCTCTTTAGCTCTCGAAGCAGATTTTTACTAAATGATCTAACAGGGCAGTCAAAGTGAGTAAAACCTATAATAAAATTATCGGTATGAGCATCTTTTTCTTTTAAAAGATTAAGACGCGTATAGACACTACCCATAAATAATTTAAAAAAAAACATAGATAAAGAAAAAAAAACAACACGTTTTTATGTTTGTTTCCTAAAAAGCCTGTCCGCATAGAGTGACATCCGTAAAAATTGCCGCAATTAAATTTTAAAGAAAGAAATACACGTTCGAAATTCGAAATTCCGGCCGAAAGTTCGGAAGACAATGGCCCATTAGGCGTCCGTAGATGCGTATCTAGACCACACATTCTCAAAGTGTGGATAGAAACTTATCCTAAAACAATTAGGTTATCTGTATCTGGGTGTACTGTATGTATTATAAGTATGTATTTGCAAAAAAAAAAACGGTTTAAGTAATCTATCAGTTATCTGTCTCCCATAGCACAAGCTTTGCTTAGTTTGGGGTCATGGGGTCAGATGGCGCTGTGTGTAATGTCCTACGATATTTATTTATTTATGACATGATTATGATATTTGACTATTCACAATTCGGTATGTAAAGTTTTTTTTTTGTATTTATTTTATATTTTTTACTGATAGTAAACTTTATTTTTATGAAACTAATTTGAATATTTTGGCTTTCTATGCGGTAGTTTAATTCTAATACATTTTCAAACTTTTTATAGTTGTGACGTCATAACATTGGCTGAATATGTAAAATATGTACTTTTTTAGGCACTGAAAGAATCCTTATACAGCCAAGGACATGACGTCATTAGAAGTTAATTGAAAGTCAAATTTATTTTATGTATTTTATTAAAATAAACCCCGTCTCATAGTTTAAAGAGTTTTAAACGGAAAAATCATGTACAGGAATGTAATATTTCGAAATGGTTTTGGAATCAGCAAAGTATTTTTTTTCTTTACACACCGAATTTTATGCATAGACTAGCTGCACCCCGCGGTGTTACCCGCTACATGTTTTCGGGATAAAACGTAGCCTATGTGTTAATTCAGGGTCTCAGCTACCTAGTAGCGGATGAATGCGCAAGTACCCCCCCTACTCCGCTGTGCCCGCTACCCCGGTTCAAGGCGCGGAGACGGAACACCCCAGGGTTTTTAGTGGGTATGCCGTCATTCTTGACGGAGAGTCCCACATAACCACCTGCCACCCCCGTGGCCGGGTGGTATCCACAAAGGATTTTCCCCGGGGAAAAAGGGTCTCAGCTACTTCCTTACCAAATTTCACCCAAATCCGTTCAGTAGTTTTTTCGTGAAAGAGTAACAAACATCCATCCATCCAAACTTTCACATTTATAATATTATAGTGGGATTTTGATAATTTTTATCGCTAATCGTAAGCGGAACTTTGGCCATCCAGCCGCGTTGGGTCGACTATATTGTCACCGTCGCGGGTCGAACCTAGACCAGCTTGGCACAGCAGAGGTAGATGGCATAACAAAAGAGAGGCCTATTATTATTATTATTATTATTTATTTATTTCAGACCATGTCCATAGAAACATCATTAAAAATTATTACATAAATAAAATCAATATAACCAGTGGTGATGAATCGTAAAAAGACATAGCATAGAGGTAAAAATTCTATAGAACTAACACATGTTTGTATCATGGTTTGTCATGGCTTTAGCATAGAATTATAACCAGTACAAAAAAATCATGACATACTATAAAGAGTCAAGATCTTCAAACTAATTTATCAAGAAAAGGATGTAGGTATGTAATTTATTTCAGAATTTTGTTTTTAGAATAAAAAGGGAACTACGATTTTTTTATAAACAAAATTTGAAAATCTCTGGCCACAACAACCCAATTTAGTTCCTTTTTGGAATTTTAGAACGCGGTTTATTTTTAAAAACGTTCCGGTCACGGCGTGCCGTAGTGTCGATTTTTGCGGCTCAAGATTCGAACTTGGAACTCGTTTCGCGCATTTAAATTTCGCGAATTGAATCCGAACGCCGAGGTTGATTTAATTAGCCACTTGGACGTTCGAATTTCAAAACGTTTTGGCGGGAAGACGGCGCGATGTTTTCTGCAAATTGTTTTTAGGGGATCTTTATAACATTCTGTCCTGATTGTTAATTCGACGATGTTGTTAAGAGAAAGACGATGTGGGTAATAAAAATGTATAATGGAATCGATCGATTTCGATCCTTTACCAATGTTACTAATTATTACTGATTTGAGGAATTTAAATTTGCTTTTTTAAAAAAAAGAATATGTATGCTACGATATCGGCACTTTTTTTCTTTTTTCTGCCGTGACTTGACTTGACAACTGGCAGAATGCACTAACGTGGCATTCTGCCAGTTGTCAAGTTTTCACTGTAAAAAAAGTTGTAGAAAATGTAAAATATGTAGTTAGCAGATTTGAGTTTTGGCGGGAACGCGGGAAGAGTCGTGTCGCTTCGTTGTATTTTTTTCCAAAACTAGTGTTTTGTCGAGTGTTTATGCATAAAAATGGTGGTGTTTTATTCATAAAGTGCCGAATTACAAGCGCGAGTGTGGGAAAATGATATAATGTGGTGAAACATGAGTTTTCGTGTTGCTTCCAAAACTCCATCGAAGCTTTGTAGTAAAGTTGCCACTACTTTACTAAAGCATGACTGGAATTAACTGACACGAACTGGACTTGACAAAGACGACTTTGACTAAAACTAGCTACGATGGCACTTATTTAACTTTTGAAACTTGAAAATATATAATTACTTGACACTGGCAAATGCTAAAACGCGACGCCAAAACAAAAGGGGGAAAAAAAAAATGTAGTTAGCAGAATTCTCCACCCCTTTATAATTTCAAATGTTTTTTTTATTACTGAACAACTAGCCTGATGTTAAGCAAAGATGCGGTCTAGGATGATGCACGCTCAGCTAGAAAAAAATCGATTGATTCGCGATTGTAACTTTTGGAGAACGTCTTGGGCGGCAATAGAACGAAAGTACGTCTACTGAATAAAATGTTTAGGCAGAAAGTATGTACAAAAATAGGCTAAGATAGATGAAATCATAAAAAAAAAATTTTAGTTTATGAAGTAAATCTTGAAAAAAAATATTTTTTAAGAAACTTGCCCCTTTTTTTGTTGCGTAAATATAAATAGATGACAAAACAAAAATACGTTTTCTTCTTCTACTCTTTTCTCCTTTGTTTTTGGCATCGTACGTACTTCGTACGTAGGTACGCTAGTGTGAAGTGTTTCTGTTATTTCAAGTAAGTTATGTTAAGTCAAGTGAAATAAGTTATAAACAACAATGCGCTTGAGCTGCCGGTGAAGGAAAACATCGTGAGGAAACCATAGCATGGTGGTAGGGTACTTTCTAGTACTCGACTGGCTAGCTACCACCCTCAAGTTGAAAATCTGCCGCCAAGCATCTAACGGTGTGTTCCGGCAGCCTCACTTAAGAGCCAGTTCCATTCCAGGCTAGGTGTGCTTTACCATCATCGACCACACCGTCACTTAACATCAGGTGAGCTGTGGTCACACACCAAGACTGTCAGCTTTAAAAAAAAAAAGTCTAAGTCAAAGGTAAAGTCGAGCCCGGTCATACCTTAGTAAACTTAGACTTTACTACAAGCTTTGACAAGTGCGTTACGAAAACTCATGTTTCACCACAATAAGTCTCCCGTTTCCAACAAACAACGCTAACAACAATCCCATATGAATAAAAAAAAACATTGTTGTTTGTTTGGTAGTGATTTGTTTTTTTTTCTACAACAATATAATTTAATCGCAAAAATTGAGAAGTAAACGCAACGGCAATTAATAAATCAAGATAAAAGAATAACTGCAAAGTCGGATCGCTAGTTTGGCACAGATTAAAAATATATGCAAATGGAAAACTTTGACGAATTATAAATATTTCATCAATAGACAGAGCGATTCAAGAAGAAGGTTTATTATGTATAATACATGCATATGCACCACATTAGTGTCTACATTGCACCCGTGCGAAGCCGGGGCGGGTCGCTAGTCTCTACATAATATAAAACAATGTCGCTTCTCGCCGTCTGTACGCTTAGATCTTTTAAACTACGCAACGGATTTTAATGCGGTTTCCATCAATAGACAGAGCGATTCAAGAGGAAGGTTTATATGTATAATACATGCATATGCACCACATTAGTGTCTACATTGCACCCGTGCGAAGCCGGGGCGGGTCGCTAGTCTCTACATAATATAAAACAATGTCGCTTCTCGCCGTCTGTACACTTAGATCTTTTAAACTACGCAACGGATTTTAATGCGGTTTCCATCAATAGACAGAGCGATTCAAGAGGAAGGTTTATATGTATAATACATGCATATGCACCACATTAGTGTCTACATTGCACCCGTGCAAAGCCGGAGCGGGTTATAACGTTTCTCTCTGCAGTATTCTGGCACCGTTTAGGCGCGAAGACCGCACACGAAGCAAATTCACGCTGGAATTGCCAAAGCACGTATTGAAAAACCAATCTATCTGAATCCCTGAATGAGGGAGCTACTATCGTGTTTTCTGGGTAAAAGTGCAGCCGTAGTAAGAAAATTATTAGTTTTACCATTTAATCACAATTTTTAATAAGTTTGGAAGTGTCTTTTATAGATTGTTATCGAATTGGTGCAGTTTGAAAATGCTACTACAAATTGCTAGTTTAAAGATTAGGTAGTCATTATTAAAATATGATGATGGGTCAATGGCTACCGCGATCGGATTATATACTGAAGGTCGTGGTTTCAAATCCTAACGACGAGTTTTCGCTGCCAGTTTGAGGAAACCATCGCATGGTGGAAGCGCACTCTCTATTACTCAACTGGCCAGTAAGCCTTCAAGTCGCGAGTGAATCGGTTTCTTCTAGGCGAGCGTGCTCCACCGTAGACCGCATCTTCGCTTAACATCAGGCGGGATGGCGGTCAAACGCAAGCCTATCTACTATAAAAAAAAAAAAAAAAAAAAAAAACCAATCCAGGCTAGATATGTTTACCATCTCCATCACGTGGTTACTTAACATCAAGTGAGCTGTGGTCATCTAGTCATCTGTAAAATATGTTTTTTTTTTAAGGAACACAGTTTGAGTTACAAAACAAAGTCCAGGGCATCGCTGCTTTGGCGCTCATTACTTTGATGGTTAGTCTCAACAGCTCAGTAATTTCGCTAGCTGCGGTACCCTTCAAACCGGAACACGGTAATGTTTACACACTACTGCTTGGCGGCAAAATATCTGGTAGATATGTATGGTAACTTTTATGTTTTTATTTTTATTTTGTCCAGTATTTTCGCGGAGCCAGAGGCTTTGGGAACCCCTAGGGTTCCGCGGACCACATTTTGAGTATGACGGCTGTAGAGGGTTAAATTTTTTGCTTCCTACCACCATTAGGAATGCAATAAAACTGATAAAAACTTTAATCCTACCATTTGTATTCTGATCACATCACATCACTATCGGAACCGGAAGCTCTTTTTTTAATTTTACTATTTATTATTTCCGGCGACTGATACGGTTCAGTAGGGATGTCTATTTGACTTTTGGACTATTCGAATACGCATAGACAATGTTATTTTTTTGTTCGTAGATAAAGTAGGCGTGTTTAAAATGGCGTATCTAAATGTTGTTGGAATTATTTAAATTGATGTTGCATGTTATAAATAGGTATGTATAGTTTAACGAAATGTATCTATTTTAAAACGTTGACCAAGGTCAAGATTAATTGGTTTGTTGATGTCTAATTTTTATGCGTGTTATTTTTAACGGCAAAAGCAGTATTCTCCGTTAGCATCCTTTATGAAAGTCAATGGGGAGGTCTAGGTATATCCAGCAGTGGACGTCCTTAGGCGGAAATGATGATGTTGATGAAAAGCAGTAGGACCTACTTTATGTATTGGTTAACTAAGCAAAGTTTATAAGTAAGGCCTTCAGAGTCTGCCAAAATGTATGCTGTTAGCGGATGCTTAAGTTTTAATTAGCTGTCAGGTGAAACTTTGACTAGACGAATACAAGATCAAAATCAACCGCTTCAAAAAAACACAATTGAAAACTAAATCCGACATGTAACTTACCTCAAAATTACCTTAGCCCATTAACCATTACGGTCGGCACTTATAAAAGTGACCAACTGTGCCAAAATTGCAAAAAAAAGAAGAAAAAAATAACTCAACAAACGTTCGAAATTTCGAAATCCACTTTTGCGTTTCGGCATTCGCAAAGCCGAGCCCCCGGCGTGGCGCGTTCTTATTTTGAAAATATTTTGACGTTAATAGCTGCCTTTGTTAGCGGGCAGTGACGTCGAGTGACATATTGTCTGTGGTCCTTTTTTTTTAACCAATAGGTTTATGTCGTGTCGGTATAAAGTCAAAGTGAGCGTTGAAGCGTTGTTGTTATTGTTGTTTGTTGTTATTGTTGCGTTTTTGCGCTGTATGCGAGGTGGTCTTCGATAAGGTGAGATTTATATCTGGGTGTGATCGGGCGAAGTTGATTTCCTCTTTGTGTTTTAATACTTTTAAGACGTAATGTACGTGCGTATAAATTAGGTACTTATTTAGTTAACCTACATTCTCAAAAACAGTAATAATTAGGAATCATTGTTTTCTCCACTTTTTTTACTACTACCTACATGACTACTAGAATTTTATATATAATTATGAGTGTATTTTTAGTTATTCTATTTATAAGGATATATTATTATTAGTATGTAGATATATTTTTATTGTAGAATTACGTATTTTCTATGTGCAATGTGCATATCCTTGTTATTGACAAAACAACGTCTTATTCTTCCTCTGATCCTATCCGCAATCTAACCTTAGAAGGTTGCCTGGAAGACATCGCTTTTAGCGATAAGGTCGCCAGTTACTACACCTATTAATTAAGTTTATTTCTTTTGTATTGTATTATTATAAGTGTGTACAATAAAGAATTAATCAATCAATCATTACATTGAGATAAAAAAAAAGCCATGTAACCTCGCTGTATTGTACCATTCAAACCGAATAACGGTAATGTTTACACACTACTGCATACCGGCATAATATCAGATACTACGGTGGTATATAGACGACCTCCTGCTAGGAGATCGAACACTTAGTAAACAAAGTATTTAGGTACATATTGCCATAAGAACAACTTACGCAAGCAGCTGACCAACTGTTTCTTTCAATTTCCACCTGGCTTCACTTGTTTACTTCAAAACACGTGTTCAAATAACTACAACAATACACGAACACGACAGGAAATGGCTGACCACTATACCTACAAAGGAGCCAAAAAAGAAAAGAAAAAAAAAGTTAATTTATGGTGCGATTTGACATCTGTCATTTTTCGCGCGGCAGTCGTCAGTACTTGAGTTTTTTTTTCTTTCTTTATGGCGATTCTCCGGCTTTCCACAAGTTTAATTAGCATTCCTATATGGTTATATATAACTTTAGCACAAAACACATTTTGGTGAAATTGAGGCTCATAAGCAACGATTCGCTCGTTCAAAAAAGGCCTTTCAAAGCCTTGAAAGCGTTCAAAGCCTTGAACATCGACGGAAAGTTGCTTGTCTGTCGGTTTTCTACCGGATACATTTTGGGGAGTGCGCTTCAGATCTGCATGACCTAATTCCACCTTGCCCATTCTACTATCGGACAGCCAAGAGCTTTAAAAAGCGACACCGCTTCATGGTTGATGTTCCAAAAGCTCGAACTAAGCGGTTTGATTCCACTATTTTCATGCGTACCGCTAGACATTGGAATCTGCTGCCCGAGTGGGTGTTCCCCAATGAATATAGTCTGGGTACCTTCAAGTCGCGAGTGAATCGGTTTCTTCTAGGCGAGCGTGCTCCACCGTAGACCGCATCTTCGCTTAACATCAAGCGGGATGGCGGTCAAAGGCAAGCCTATCTACTATTAAAAAAAAATAATTGAACAAACGTAATTTAAAATTGACTAGAATATGGGAAGTGTATTTTCTTGATATATGACTTTCCGTTGTATAAAAATAGATATTTGATAGCAATAGATAAGACTTTTTATTTCATAGGACTTTATTAAATTCTGTTTAGTTTAGTTTTCGAGTTAAGCAAAAAAAATCTTACAATTTCATCAAAGTTACATCTAACTAGCAGCTCGCCCCGGCTTCGCACGGGAAAACAAAACTCGATTAACAATAAAAATATGGCACTTAGTGATAATGCAGCATTCTAATAATGAAAGAATTATTCAGATCGGTCCTGTAGTTTCTAAGCCTATTCAATACAAACAAACAAACCAAAAATCAAATCTTTCCTCTTTATACCTAATAGTATAAATTAAAATAATATTTTTTTTGATAACAAGGTGGTAATGGTCAGGATAAGTAGGTATGATTTTTTTAATGTAAATGTAATGAGACGAACGATACGCTCTCCTGATGGTAAGAGATAACGCATGTTCATGACCATTGCAGCCATACACAGAACTTTGAGTAGCAAAATAAAGTCAGGGGTATCGCTGCTTTGGCGCTCATTACTTTGAAACTTTCGATGGTTAGTCTCAACAGCCCAGTAATTTCGCTAGCTGCAGTACCCTTCAAACCGGAACACAGTAATGTTTACACGCTACTGCTTGGCGGCAGAATATCTGGAACTGCGATGGTACCTTTTTTTGTCCAGGGAAAATACTTTGTGTATACCACCGGCCCTGGGGCGGGCACGGTGGTTATGTGGGACTCTCCGTCCTAATGACGGCCTACCCACTAAAAACCCTGGAGTGCATCACCTCGGCGCTTTGTGTCGAGACTGCGGGCACGCTTTCGCACTCTACCGCAGCCTCGACAGCGCTTGTCCTCTCGGACACCACCTCGGAGCCCAGGCTCCCTTGCCACGAAGACGATGTGTCGGAACACCAGACACATCGTGATCCACCTCGGAGACCGAACCAGCAAATGGGCGTCGGACAGCCCCATGTCCGTACGCCCCTGGTCTCCACTGCGGTGGTACCTACCTAGACGATTTCCTGCTAAAGTAATCTACCACCAAGTAAAGTATTTCAGCCTATACATGTACCTATATGCAGAGTAAAAACAGAAGGGTGTCCTGTATTGTGATTCGTGACACGTCCTTTCGCAATATTAACAATCTCGGTAACACTTCTGAAATCATCCTTGTGGTACAAACCATGAGATTAGATATAAATAAAACACAATAAATGTTTGTTCTGTGTCTGGGTGTTCTGTATGTGTAAGTATGCATTTACAAAAAAAAATATACAGCATGACTGGTGAGACACCTACGATACTCGAGAACGTGATATTTGGCAATCATGTAGGAAGAAAAGAAATAATATTAAAAAGAAATATTAACTGACTACGAGGCCATTAAGGTGGTTCGATTTCCATACAAATAAATTTATGCCATTTATGGACAAATGGAGTGTAATTTTACAGTGAAATCATATGTACTAGCATTTATGTTTGGTCTTTATTTGCAGTAAAATTACAATTGCTTGAATAAAACAGTAGATTATACTAATAATCTACTGTTGACTTCACTGTAAAATTATGCTTCGTTTGTCTATTCATGGCAAACAATTATTTGTATGAAAATCGAACCACCTTAACCGAAAGATATGCAATCAATTACGCAACGCATGGACACCGCGCGGACGCTCGAACTGGACGGTGCGAGGACGCTCGCGCTGACGACGGGCGGGACAAGCACGTATTTGTCGCGTAATCAAACTAACGTTATCAACGTCGGGATTGTATCCACGCTTCATTTATTTATAGGGAAGTTTGGCCAAAAATTAAGTGCCTAATTTTATTACATAATTATAACGAGAATCGAGTACCGAGTACACTCCCTCAGTATCGTAGGTGTCTCACCAGTCATGCTGTATAAGTATTCTATCAGTCTTTTATTCATGCGGGATTACATATTGGATACTCCGACTACAGTTTCGGCCACATTCGGTGGCCTTTATCAAGGAGACAATGCTGAGTACGTACAACGCGCGCGCGGCCACGTCTTGCTTGTGTGCGAAAGCCACCGCATTTCAATCCCGCATAACATTTTAAGTTTTTTTATTATTGTATTTGTATCATTATTAATTTTGATTTTGTTTTATGTAGATATAAATATAAGTCCAGTTACTTGTAATAAATGAAAATAAGTAAAACAAAAACACATTTTAATATAAATTAAAATGGATTTGCCAGTTAATGTTTTCTGTCAATTTCAGAGTTATGCTCGTAGTAAAAGTTATTCGTAATAATGAGTACAATGAACCTCTTTCGGCTTAATACACCCCAAGCTTATAACCTTGTAAAATAATTACTAAAAAAAAACGTACGTTACGTTCCTAACTTGCACCACACAACAGGAAAATCCATTACCTACAGGGTGCGCCTAAGGGGAAAATTCGTAAACAGCTTATTGTGAACACCCTGTATCAGAGGGTGCGGCAGCTAATGTTTGTTCCACGGAAAATCGTTTTATTCTATTACGGATTTCAATGGGGTTTTGATTTGTTTTCTCTTTAAGTGTTATGGTGTTTTTGTTACAATTTGAAATGAAGTTGGTACAATTTAATTATTTTTTCTAAGTCCGCGTTTGACCACCAACTCGCAGCTCATAGGATTCTTTCATTTTTTAGCCCGTTAACCATTAAAAAAAACAACAATATAATAGATACTTGATGCATAAGGGCGGTCTTATCGCCTAGAGCGATTTCTTCCAGACAACCTTTGGATGGAAAGAAAAGTAAATAAATATTAGGTATTAATACGCTGATTATGATGGTGAAAAATATGCCAATATTATTAAATGTCAAAAACAAACGGTCTTTAGCATCGCTTTGAGAATAAAATAAGGTTTTTGTGTACTTATATGTTCGTGTGAAACCGTTCTAATTCGCAAGTTGCAATACAAAAATCATGGCCGCAGGATCGTGTTACCTAATACGTAAAGCGTATAATAACTCCCGGTGTTATCTCCTGAGAGACCACAACATTATTTATGTTTCCACCCCTAACAATAAAACAATTATCCTGTACCAACCCTCATCCCTTTACAGGCCGACAAGAATATAAAATAAATAAATATCGTAGGACTATACACACAGCGCCATCTGCCCTCAAACTAGGCAGAGCTTGTGTGATGGAAGTCAGGTAACTGATATAATACATAAATACTTTTTTTTTGTAAATACATACAGAACACCTAGACACAAAACAAATATTTGTTTATTCACAAAATGTTTGCCCTGATGGGGATCGAACCCACGCTCTACAGCTCTCAAGGCAGATATACTACCAATGAGCCAACGGGGCTGTCAAAAGAATCTCTACAAACTGTAACAAATGTCTGAATAGAAAAATTTATAGACATACTAGATACTTGATGTATGAGGGCGATCTTATCGCTTAGAGCGATTTCTTCCAGACGACCTTTGCATGGAAAGAAAAGTAAATAACTAGCTGCTCCCCGCAGTGTTATCCGCTACATGTTTTCGAATTAAAAAGTTGCTTATGTTCTAATACAGGGTCTCGACTACCTTCATACCAAATTTCATCCAAACCCGTTCAGTAGTTTTTGTGTTAAATGTAACAGACATACATACAAACTTCCGCATCACAACAGTATAAAACAAAGTCGCTCCCCTCTGTCGCTATGTATGCTTAGATATTTAAAACTACGCAACGGGTTTTGATGCGGTTTTTTTAATAGATAGAGTGATTCAAGAGGAAGGTTTATGTGTATAATACTTGCATATGCACCACATTAGTATCTACATTGCACCCGTGCGAAGCCGGGGCGGGTCGCTAGTTTTTAATATTACTAGATGCACCCGCTGTGTTACCCGCTACATGTTTTCAGGACAAAACGTAGCCTATGTTCTAATCTACCTCCATATCAAATTTCATCCATATCCGTTCAGTAGTTTTTGCGTGAAAGAGTAACAAACATCATTCCATCCATCCATCCAAACTTTCACATTTGTAACATTAGTGCGAGCAGGATATCCTGATATGGAGATAATTTTTGGATATAATTTTTCAACCTATATCTTGACAATCATTCACATCTTTGTCGGCCTGTACGATCCCTCATCCCTATCTATGTGTTTACACCCTCTCGAGGGTAGTTTGTAAAGTGAATTATTTATTTACGTTTGTAATGCTGTTAATCAGCTAAACTGTTTTCAAAAGAGGGAGAGATATGACGGTGAGAAAAATAACATCTGAATTTTATAATATGTGGGTAGTTTACAATTTTATTTTCACTAAAGAATATATATTTTTTATCAAAGCAATTTAGTTATAATAAAGATAAATTAAAAATTTAATAAACCCCCGACAGGTGTATAGTATTCTACTAGTAAAGCTCTTTCATTTGGTACCCATATTGAGGGAGTTGTGAAAAAAATATGTATTCCGCCATTTTGTGGCGGCGGCCATCTTGGACTGATTTTCGTCAAAGATAGCTAAGAACACTCCCGACTAATTCATCTTTCAAACAAAATCAAAATCAGTTCATCCGTTCGGGAGCTACGATGCCACAGACACACAGACACGTCAAACACACTGTCGTTTTCGCGTCAGGGGGTTAAAAATAGCTGTAATTAAATTTATCGAATTGGGATAGTTCATCATTTTAAACTTATTAGGGAATTTTAGTTGCGAGTATTCTGAAAGATTTAGACTACCGAAAAAAGCTTCTCGAGTGATACTTACTGAGTGGGAACAAGAAACAAATATTTATGTTAATGGTTTTAATCGCGCGCAAAATACAAAATACTTTTGTTAGTTTACCTCGACGAAAATTTAAAAATTAAACTCAAATGATTAAGTTTTGAAATTTATCTTTTCGTTTTGCTGTCACAACTCTATCGAAGCTTTAAAGTTTCCACTACTTTACTAGGGCATGATCGGACTTGGTCATAACTTATTTTGTGTACCACATTATATCGCTTTACTTTTTTTTTTTTTATAATTTGCCCTTTCGGGCAGGCTAAAGCTGTAAAGCCATACTGCCTTGTCTTAAGTGTTATTTCTGCTGTATCTTAGCTATGGTTATCGTCAAAGTCGTCTTAGTCAAGTCCAGTTCGTGTCAGTTCGTGCCAGTCATGCTTTAGTAAAGTAGTGGCGACTTTACTATAAAGCTTCGATGGAGTTTTGGAAGCAACACGAAAACTCATGTTTCACCACATTATATCGTTTTCCCACACACGCGCTTGTAATTCGGCACTTTATGAATAAAACACCACCATTTTTATGCATAAACACTCGACAAAACACTAGTTTTGGAAAAAAATACAACGGAGCGACACGACTCTTCCCACGTTCCCGCCAAAACTCTCTATATCGCTTTACTGCATTCATGCACATAATTCGGCACTTTATAAATAAAACACAACATTAAAAAAACATAATTTGGAAAATATGATGACAAGATTTTTTTTTTTTTTTATTAATTTGCCCCATAGGGTAGGCTAAAGCTGTAAAGCCATACTGTCTTGTCTTAAGTGTTATTTCTGCTGTATCTTAGCTATAGTTATGGTCCAAGTCCAGTCTTAGTCAAGTCCAGTCCGTGTCAGTCAAGTCCAGTCATGCTTTAGTAAAGTAGTGGCGACTTTACTATAAAGCTTCGATGGAGTTTTGGAAGCAACACGAAAAGTCATGTTTCACCACATTATATCATTTTCCCACACTCGCGCTTATAATTCGGCACTTTATGAATAAAACACCACCATTTCTATGCATAAACACTCGAAAAAACACTAGTTTTGGAAAAAAATACAACGACACCTCTCTTCCCGCCAAAAAAATATCAAAACGAATGCACAAAATGCTGTACGAAAAAAAAATAAGCCATAAAACATTCAATCCCATTTTTAATTTAAATCCACACTCGCCAGCCAGTTCAATCAAACCATAGATTTTTTTTTTCATTTTCATTCGGCAAAGCAACCAACCGCCTTTCATCCAGCGAACCACAAATAAAACGGCCACAATGGCGAAATCACAAATTACGCGTACAATTTACATAGAAAAGTGACAAGTTACGCTGCGGAACATTTGTTAGCCCCATTGTATTGTAACGTATTATATCTTTTAGTGATGTGCTCTAGTTGAGGTATAATGATCAGTCCTTAAAGATTGGATATAAGTTACATGTCTTGAGGAGGTCGGCTAGGTAGGTTCGACAGCCCTGTTGGCTCATTGGTAGCATATCTGCCTTAAAAGGGTGTGGGTTCGATTCTCACTCAGGACAAACATTTTATGTATCAACAAATGTTTTTTCCGTGTCTGGGTGTTCTGTATATATTATAAGTATGCATTTACAAAAAAAAAGTAAATAATAATTATGTATTCTATCAGTTATCTGACTTCCATCACACAAGCTCTGCTTAGTTTGGGGTCAGATGGCGCTGTGTGTAGTATCCAACGATATTTATTTATTTATTTACCATTGTTTGATCAGATATTTTGACGCCAAGCAGTAGTGTGTATACATGACTGTTACGTTTAACAATGAAATATAAATAATGATAAATAAATAAATAAATATCGTAGGACATTACACACAGCGCCATCTGACCCCAAACTAAGCAAAGCTTGTACTATGGGAGTCAGATAACAGATAAAATACTTTTTTTTTTTGTAAATACATACTTATAATAAATAATTATCTTAAAGTAGTTAGCGCCAATGCAGCTATGCCTAGTTATTTTGTTACTCAAACTTCTGAGTTACGCTGCAATCGTATGCATTATCTCTTATTATCAATTTCTAGAACATCTTCTTACTGTACAAATAAATAAATAACTTGTACGTACGTTTTTTTTCTTTTAGAGTCTTTGAATGTCAAGTTAATTTTATGTACCTACTTAGTTTGTTAAAGTAAACCACAACATTGCACAATGCACGAATGTGCCATGGCCGAAGAAATGGGTTTGGAATCTGTAAAGTATTTGTTTTTTTACATACCGAATTAGATTGATCCAATTTATATTTGTCTAAACTAACTAGAACAATAATTTTTAACAGAACCGTCTACAATATCGATGGAAGATTGGAAGCTGGTTCTCTATATAAGATTATTGTATTGTTCAATAAAGTCTTGCAAGACAACAGTTTGTTCAAGATCTGAATACCCCATCACTAGTCTCGAACCTCAACGTTCTCGCCTTATTTATATTTATACATTTTATACGTATTTGGTGCGTACTAACAAGATGTTTACGCGCCCGCCTTCTGTCAATGTGACCCGCCAAAACCTTCAATGGCTTTTTTTGCGACCATAGACAATTTGACTTTCTTTTCGGCAAAGGCGTTTGACAACGAAACGGTGCGGTAGGTAACGCATTGTTGTTTGTAACGCAACTTTTTAATCTGATTTGCTGTAGGACAAGTCTCAAATCGATGTTTAATTCGATGGAAAATTGCGATGTGAAATTAGATTCTGATTTGATGCGGCTTATGTCAATTTTAAGTGGTTTTTTGAGGCTTGACTGATGCGTTTGCGTAGATAAATACATTTGTGAAAGAAATTTTAAAATGAACTTTTAAAATAGATACAGCTACATTTGCTCTTTATAAGAAAGAAATACTGATCTAGCTGCGCACGGTGGCGTTACCCGCTGTTCCCGCGTTATAGTCCGGGATTTTTCGGGATAAAAAGTAGCCTGTGTTAATCCAGGGTAATGAGCTATTTGAGTGTGAATAAGTAACAAACATACAAACACACTTACACACTCACAAATTTTCTACTTTATAATATTAGTGTGACAATAGTTTGTTTAAAAAGAAAGTCTAAATTTTGTTTAAACTGAAAGTAACTATTCAAAGATGGTTGGCGCAGCTAAACTACGTGTCTATGGAAACCCTATTGTCAAGAGTAGAATAACCATCTCTGCAATCCTGAGCTCTTTATGTCCGAGAAGATCAAATATAACACACATACACAAATGGCTAAGCTTGGCGAAATGTGTCTCACATTGCACAGGTTCTGAGAGGGTAAAGCAGACGCAGACCGCCGAGCGGCGTAAGGGGGTCTAGCCAGCTTACCCACCCGCGCGCGCGTGCGGTTACTAGATAGTATCCTATGTAGTGGCAAGTGCCGATGGTGATTTATAATATCAAAGTAGGCAGCGTTGGTTGTTACTTTTATTTAATGGTCGACAGGCTAGGTGTCTGACCACTTTCCAATTCCCACTTCCCACTTTCCAATGCCCACTGCCCACTTTCCAAGTCCCATTTCCCACTTCCCAACGCCCACTGCCCACTTTCCAATTCCCAATACCCACTGCCCAGTTTCCCAATGCCTACTTCCCACTTCTCAATGCCCACTGCCCACTTTCCAAGTCCCATTTCCCACTTCCCAATGCCCACTTTCCAATTCCCAATTCCCACTTCCCACTTCCCACTTCCCACTTCCCACTTTCCACTTTCCACTTCCCACTTCCCACTTCCCACTTCCCACTTCCCACTTCCCACTTCCCACTTCCCACTTCCCACTTCCCACTTCCCACTTCCCAATGCCTACTTCCCACTTTCCAATTCCCAATGTCCGCTGCCCACTTTCCAATTCCCACTTCCCAATGCCCACCTCCCACTTTTCACTTTCCACTTCCCAATGCCCACTTCCCACTTCCCACTTCCCACTTCCCACTCCCCACTTCCCACTTCCCACTTCCCACTTCCCACTACCCACTGCCCACTTTCCAATTCCCACTTCCCACTTCCCACTTTCCAATTCCCACTTCCCACTTCCTACTTCCCACTTCCCAATTCCCACTTTCCAATGCCCACTGCCCACTTTCCAAGTCCCATTTCCCACTTCCCACTTCCCAATGCCTACTTCCCACTTCCCAATGCCCACTGCTCACTTTCTAATTCCCACTTCCCACTTCCCAATGCCCACTTCCCAATTTCCAATTCCCAATGTCCGCTGCCCACTTTCCAATTCCCACTTCCCAATGCCCACCTCCCACTTTTCACTTTCCACTTCCCAATGCCCACTTCCCACTTCCCACTTCCCACTTCCCACTTCCCACTTCCCACTCCCCACTTCCCACTTCCCACTTCCCACTTCCCACTTCCCAATGCCTACTTCCCACTTTCCAATTCCCAATACCCACTGCCCACTTTCCAATTCCCACTTCCCACTTCCCACTTTCCAATTCCCACTTCCCACTTCCTACTTCCCACTTCCCAATTCCCACTTTCCAATGCCCACTGCCCACTTTCCAAGTCCCATTTCCCACTTCCCACTTCCCAATGCCTACTTCCCACTTCCCAATGCCCACTGCCCACTTTCCAAGTCCTATTTCCCACTTCTCAATGCCTACTGCCCACTTTCCAAGTCCCATTCCCCACTTCCCAATGCCCACTGCCCACTTTCCACTTCCCACTTCCCACTTCCTACTTCCCAATGCCTACTTCCCATTTCCCAATGCCTACTGCCCACTTTCCAAGTCCCATTTCCCACTTCCCAATGCCCAATGCCCACTTTCCAATTCCTACTTCCCAATGCCCAATGCCCAATGCCCACTTTCCAATTCCCACTTCCTACTTCCCAATGCCTACTGCCCATTTTCCAAGTCCCATTTTTCACTTCCCAATGCCCAATGCCCACTGCCTACTTCCCACTTCCCACTTCCCAATGCCTACTTCCCACTTCCCAATGCCCACTGCCCACTTTCCAAGTCCCATTTCCCACTTCCCAATGCCCAATGCCCACTGCCCACTTTCCAATTCACACTTCCCACTTCCCAATGCCCACTGCCCACTTTCCAATTGCCCTTTCTCATTTCTCACTTCCCACTTACCACTTCCCAATGCCCACTGCCCACTTTCCAATTCCCACTTCCCAAGTCCTACTTCCCACTTCTCAATTCCTAATGCCTACTTCCCAACCTCCACTTCCCAATTCCCAATGCCCACTTTCCAATTCCCACTTCCCAATGCCCAATGCCCACTTTCCAATTCCCACTTCCCACTTCCCACTTCCCAATGCCTACTGCCCACTTTCCAAGTCCCATTTCCCACTTCCCAATGCCCAATGCCCAATGCCCACTGCCCACTTCCCACTTCCCACTTCCCAATGTCTACTTCCCACTTTCCAATTCCCAATGCCCACTGCCCACTTTCCAATTCCCACTTCCCACTTCCGACTTCTCAATGCCCACTTCCCATTTTCCAATTCCCAATGCCCTCTGCCCACTTTCCAATTCCCACTTCCCACTTCACAATTCCCATTTCACACTTCCCACTTCTCAATGCCCACTTCCCACTTTCCAAGTCCCAATGCCCTCTGCCCACTTTCCGATTCCCACTTCCTACTTCCCAAGTCCTACTTCCCACTTCTCAATTCCCAATACCCACTTCCCAACTTCCACTTCTCAACTTCCACTTCCCAATTACCACTTCCCATTTTTTTATTCCCAATGCCCACTGCCCACTTTCCAATTCCCACTTCCCACTTCCCAAGTCCCACTTCCCACTTCTTAATTCCCAATTCCTACTTCCCACTTCCCACTTCCACATTTTTTTTTCTTTGGACTTTTTGTTATTTTTATATGTAGTGTTGTGACTAAACAAATGATTTCTTTTCTTTCTTTGAATGCACCCAAAGCTAAAGCAGGTTATTAGTTATTAAACTTCTTGTATTTTAAACACTAAATTGATTTGATATAACTAAATTGAATATTGGGTCGCTATTTGATATAACTAAATTGAATATTGGGTCGCTATTTGATATAACTAAATTGAATATTGGGGACATAATAATAATGTAATATTTTATTAATAACAGCGCGCCCTTCAAGCTTACCTACTAATTTCCAGATTTCCCATAACATCGAGTAGGTACAGAAAACAGGTTGATTTTTATAAAGAAATAAATAAGAAAGAGAGCTAAGACTATTTTCTTATCTCCAATGCAATTAAGAAGAGGTTTTCAAAATTGTTTCTTGTTGTGAAAAATGCTTGGAACAACAGAAGTATATAATAGAATCAAATATCTGAAAACGAATAAAAGTATGTAATAACACAAGTCAGTGAAGAGACCAATTTTATCAGAAAATGTTTATTTCAGCAGTTTCTGATATCATCCGATGTTAGATAGAAAACTTAGTCAGCACCCAAATCCAATAACGCGTTTGTGCCAATTCGACAGAAGAAAAAAGTTTGTCATAGACAAACCGCAGAAAATGGCGGGAAAGCCATTGGTAACACACGGTACATATCCAATATGGCGGCTTGCTCATATTCAGTTTTTGGAAATAATGTTCGTGAATATGGGTTTTGTATTCAAGCAACAGTTGAAATGGTGCTTATTAAATAAACTTTATGTAAGTATTTGTGTAGTTAGTCGCTTATGCCTATTAAATTGAATTTATTCTATTATTTTTAACTTTTTACATCTTCCGTTACAGATTAGCAAGTTGAAGTGGCGTTGGGCAGGGCACATAGCACGCAGAACTGATGGCCGATGGGGCTGCAAAGTTCTGGAGTAGAGACCACGGACCGGCAAGCGCAGCGTAGGACGTCCACCCACAAGGTGGACAGACGACCTAGTAAAGACCGCAGGAACGCGCTGGATGCGAGCCGCTTCCAACCGGTCTTTATGGAAGTCAATGGGGGAGGCCTATGTCCAGCAGTGGACGTCCTACGGCTGAAATGATGATGATGATGACATCATCCGTAGGTCTAGTCGGTTTGAAATTTGGTATTGTTCATTACGATAATTATTTGTTTATTTATTTTATAGCGATCAAAAGGCAATGGGCAGGACATATCTGTCGCAGAACCGATGACCGCTGGGGTAAACGTGTTCTTGAGTGGAGACCATGAATTGGCAAACGTAGCGTAGCGGACACCCTGAGACTCGATGGAGTGACGTTATACGTAGGACAGCTGACGGTGGATGGAAGTGAAAAACCGAAGATCGGGCTGAGTGGCGTGTCTTGGGAGAGCTATATGTCCAGCAGTGGACTACAAAAGGCTGATGATGAGAAGATGATGATGATGACGATCAAACGTAAGTAATACACGTTTTAAAGAATAATGTTGCGTTTTGTTCTCAGTAATTTTTATTTCAAACCAATACTTTTATCCACCGACTTACTTGTCGACAAGAAGCGACACCGCTTCATGGTCGATATTCTAAAGTCTACCTTCATTGTATGAACCGCTAAACAGTGGAATTTGCTGCCCGAGTGGGTGTTCCTTGCTAGATGCAATCTGGGTGCCTACAAGCCGCGAGTGAACCGGTTTCTTCTAGGCGAGCGTGCTCCACCGTAGGCCGCATTTTCGCTTTACATCAGGCGAGTTGGCAGTCAAACGCATTTTTATAAGTAATAAAAAGTAAATAACTAATCGTTTCTTATAGAGAGTAATATAAACACACAAAACAGTACCTACTTAATGCATAAAAATAAAACATAAATGGCGTCGCTCATTAAGACACAATAACTGACACAGAGGAGAACATAAAACACGTAGTTTATTATTAATATAACCAATCGACTGATTACCAGCATTCCAACCCAGTCGGGAGGGATAAAAAAATAAAGAATACATTTCAAACGTTAAGAAAACTTGGTAAATAAGTTAAAATTGGAAATGTGTATTATTTTAAGTGACATGTGTTCCGTCGATTTAAAATATAATCTATAAAGAGGAAAGATTTGATTGGAGTTTTGGCGGGAACGCGGGAAGAGTCGTGTCGCTCCGCTGTATTTTTTTCCAAAACTAGTGTTTTGTCGAGTGTTAATGCGTAAAAATTGTGGTGTTTTATTCATAAAGTGTCGAATTACAAGCGCGAGTGTGGGAAAATGATATAATGTGGTGAAACATGACTTTTCGTGTTGCTTCCAAAACTCCAGCGAAGCTTGAAGTAAAGTCGCCACTACTTTACTAAAGCATGACTGGACTTGACTGACACGGACTGGACTTGACCAATACTAGACTTTGACTGTAACTATAGATGTAAGACATGAATTCGAGCTTCGCAAATAATGACATGATTCAAAAGCCTTTGTAGCAAAACCATAAAATCCCAAAAAAAAATACAAAAAAAAGATTTGATTGTTTGTAATGAATAGGCTCCGAAAGTACTGGATCGATTTCAAAAAATCTTTCAACATTGGCAAGCTACACTATCCCCGGGTGACATAGGCTACTTTTTATCTCTATATTCCCACGGGGACGGCGTCTGCTAGTAATAAATAATTTGGTTAAAAATTGTATAAGTACTATAGGTAAATACATCGATGATATTTTCGTTTTCTCGGAAACCTCGCTGTTTCATTAGAGCAGTGCGTTTAGTTGGTCATGAAGTCGGTTTGTTTTTGTTCTTATGTTTTTTAAAGGTTCCTATATTATTATTTATTTATTAACTAAAACGGTTACATAAAACAGTGGTTTTATGTAACCGTTTTAATATGTACAAATACAAAATACAAATATTTTATTGATAAAACCAATGTTCCATGTCAATTCAAAATTTCAAATATACGTATATCATTATACGAGTTTTAAAACACTGATTACATGCCAAAGAATAAAAAAAACACAAGTAATAAAAAAAAATCTAATATCAAAATAAATTAATATAGAAATGCAGAACAAATAAATAAATCAAAATCGTAGGACATAACATACAGCGCCATCTGACCCCAAACTTTTTTTTTTTTTTTTTTTTTATGTTAAAAATAATGAGACGAACGAGACGCTCTCCTGACGGTAAGAGATAACGCCTGTCCATGACCATTGCAGCGATAAACAGAACTTTGAGTAATAAAACAAAGTCCAGGGCATCGCTGCTTTGGTGCTCATTACTTTGAGACTTTCGATGGTTAGTCTCAACAGCCCAGTAATTTCGCTAGCTGCAGTACCCTTCAAACCGGAACACAGTAATGCTTACACACTACTGCTTGGCGGCAGAATATCTGGTACTGCGGTGGTACCTACCTAGACGACCTCCCGCTAAGGAGATCTACCACCAAGTAAAAGCAAAGCTTGTACTATAGGACAGATAACTGAAAGTACTGAGAGACTGTAGGTATGCCACGGAACCCTGAACACTGGACATTTCACGCACTAAACTTATATTTTTACGTCCAAGCTAACCAATCAGCTTTTATGAGCACTTCACTTGCACGATTTTACATCTTTCGAGATAGGCACATAATTAGAGGCTACCCCAGAGGTGTAAATTTAGTTAGTTCATTTTTATTGTGTTTCATATTTTTTAGTTTGTTTTTTGTCTGCTTATGAGAATATAAGCTTTGATTAAAATCATTAGGGAATTAAATAAGCTTGTTATAAAGTGCTAAGTTTTGTTTATAAAATGTAATTGCAATAAAAGTTTATGTAGATACATTATGAAGAATGAAATTTGGTATGAAGGTAGCTGAGAATCTGGATTAACACATAGGCTACTTTTTATCCCAAAAACGTAGCGGGTAACACCGCGGGACGCAGCTAGTATATATTATATATACATACCATCACCAGAACAAACATAGGTAGGTAAACGTTTGTTCTGGGAATCGAACACATACTGTTCGATTTCCACCACCTAATAGCTTTTGAAGCAGATACTATGAGCTGATGAGCAATTAGGACATTAAGTTAGTAAGCAATTAATTTCTATCTTGCTCTATAATAACTTTATAAATGAAATAAAAATATTCCAGGAATTTTCAATCATCCCATTCTTTTTCGGGAGTCATCAAAATTCGAGATTACAATCGCCGTCATTACCGCATCAAAATCCAATTTCCCCTATCACACTAACATCATCATCATCAACAACATATCATCAACAAAAAACCACCCCTCAGTCGTCCCTTTCATAAAAACATCCAATAACATGCGTTAATACAAGCCGCATAGAAATGCAGCTGTTCTGTGTTATGAAAAAAATAAGATGAGCTCCCATTGGTTGTGGCCAAAATGGCGGGAACATTAACCACATCTGTCAGTTTCATTTTGTCTATGGTCTTAGGGATGGGGCATTAAATATTTGTAGTGCGTATATGGTAACGTTATGTGGTGATAAATGTAATGCTTCTCGACAGATGTGACAGTAAAAAAAATAGTGAGGAGAAACTGAGAAAATTATTAAAAGGTATTGGAAAATGTATTCGCTTGAGGTTCTTATAAGGTAAAGAAGTAGGTAACATATGAATATATACTCTTACTTAGTTTTTAGATGAAGTATTTTAATAGGTTTGATTTTCATTCGAATTTGCCGTGTTTTTATAAACTGTCTCAATGCTGCGATGATTTCCGATAGTTTACCTACTTTAAATTGCACAAAAAATCCCATGAAAAATTCAATGCTTGTGCGAACCTGTCCTGCAAAATCCAGTGATAGACAAGCCATTTACCGTGGCATATTTAGAGTTTTACCTTGAAAAAAATAACGAATAACAGCTGAAGGAAGGCAATTGAGGAAAGATAATTCATTGGACGTCTAAGGCTTTCGTGGTTTCGAGGCAATTTCGCGGGCGGGCTTCTTCTCATAAGAGATGCACCATGCTGGCCAAGTGTGTGTTGGTAGACTTCACACATCATGAAGATCTTTTTTTTATGAACTTGAAGGTTTCCTCACAACGTTTTCTTTCACCGTTTGAAATCACCGGCAATACGCATCTATAACTTAGAAAAAAAGAGGTTTTCCAAGGTTTGATTTACCTACTGAAGTAAATCATTCATTTTAATATTTTTTTAAGTTTTGACAGCCCTCTTGGTTCATTGGTAGAATGTCTGCTTCAAGAGCTGAAGGACGTGGGTTCGATTCCCACCCATGACAAACTTTGTTAAACAAATGTTTGTTGTATGTCTGTACCTACTATTTATCATAAGTATGTATTTACAAAAAAATAATTATTAAGTATTCTATCAGTTATCCGACTGTGGAATAGCTTTGCTTAGTTTGGGGTCAGGTGGCGCTGTGTGTGATATGACCTATGATATTTATTTATTTAAATTATTTTTTTTATTATGTAAAATGTATTGATCGTTAAAAATGTCAAGCGTCTCCTTTTTTGTTTTCGGAGTCGTATACTTAGTGCATTTGCCAGTATATTTTTGAGCAGGTATTTTATGATAAATCGAGTCAAAGTCACATAAAGTAAGTTTGGTAGACTCCAGTCATGCCTTAATATAATTATAGTGGTCTACAAACTTTGATGGTGGTTTGTGAGTAAAACTAAAAGTTATGTTTCAACACATAATGACACTTTTCTACACTTACGCCAATAATTCTACACTTTAGGAATAAACATTTTGGAAAAAAACCACATTCACTTTAAAGCATTTTTTTGTAATTTATTATATTAAACTGGAAATTGAGAAAGGATAAACCCCTTGCTTTCCTTGCAAGGGAAGCGGAGCGTCGGTCGTCCAGCCGCAAGATGGGTCGACGATATTGTCACGGTCGCGGGTCGAACCTGGACCAGATTGGCACAGGACCGAGGCAGATGGCATGACAAGAGAGAGGCCTATACCCAGCAGTGGGATAAAGAAGGCTGTGGATGATGATGATGAAACCTTTTATCTTGTAAATAATACAAGAAAATGAACTCACAAACTTAAGGAACAGAAATTAATAAAAAAGGTTCATATTTTTTATAAGAATGCCAATGCCCAAAATATGTACCTACCTACTTTGTCGAAACCTCGCTAACGTGCAATGCCAAACGTAAAAACGAAACAAAAAAGACTATTTCAATCACAGATTAATTTTAAGAAACCTTTACGACCCTAAAACATATCTTAAGAATTCACATGAAATAAGTTCTACATAAAAACAAATACAATTATAAGAATCAATTATTTTGTAACACCTTCCCCGTATCGATCGCTCAATAATTACCAATATACCTGAACCAGATTGGTAATTTAGGATATACATTTACCAATTTATTGTAGAAATGTGTGAGGGAGCTACCATAGCATTTTCTCGTCAAAATTAAATACCTTTAGTCGGAAATTTTATAGTTCTATATTTGACCGAGTATTTAGATAGATAGGTTGTACTGTTAGGTGTGAATTTAAGTACTAATAAGGTAAATTGACTTCGTAACAACGTAATTTTTAATATCACACGGTAGTTTGAATGATATGTGTTAAATTAAAAAAATAATAACTGTGAGGCTACTTATTTATATATCTCTACATAGTATAGAACAAAGTCGCTTCTCGCAATCTGTACGCTTAGATCTTTTAAACTACGCAACGGATTTTAATGCGGTTTCCATCAATAGACAGAACGATTCAAGAGGAAGGTTTATATGTATAATACATCCATATGCACTACATTAGTATCTACATTGCACCCGTGCAAAGCCGGGGCGTTTTCCGGTTTGAAGCTAGCGAAATTACTGGGTTGTTGAGACTAACTATCGAAAGTCTCTAAGTAATGAGCGCCAAAGCAGCGATGCCCTGGACTTTGTTTTGTTACTCAAAGTTATGTCTTTCGCTGCAATGGTCATGGACAGACGTTAGCTGTTCTATTAATCACAGCATACCTAAAGACTTAATTATTAAAAATGTTAACAAAAACATAATAAAGATAAAATAAAATAACACAAAACAGTTTTGTTTTCTTCGTTCATCCATCAAAAAAGTTCTTTCAGTTTTCTTAAGAAGTTACAAACACTCATATCAGTTAAATTCTTGTATTAATTAAATTAGTGTGATCTATTTTTTTTCTTTG
This sequence comes from Biston betularia, assembly GCA_905404145.2. Taxonomy (NCBI): domain Eukaryota; kingdom Metazoa; phylum Arthropoda; class Insecta; order Lepidoptera; family Geometridae; genus Biston; species Biston betularia. The sequence goes on along the minus strand of FR989889.1, from coordinate 3,094,658 downwards.
GTTTTGGCGTCGTTTTTTGAGCATTTGCCAGAGTCAAGTGTTTTATATTTTCAAGTTTCAAAAATAAATAATTTGCCTCGTAGCTATAGTTATAATCAAAGTCCAGTCTGTGTCAGTCAAGTCCAGTCATACTTTAGTAAAGTAGTGGCGATTTTACTATAAAGCATCGAAGGAGTTTTGGAAGCAACACGAAAAGTTATGTTTCAACACATTATATAATTTTTCCACACTCACGCTTATGTTTCGGCACTTTATGAATAAAACACCACCATTTTTATGCATAAACACTAGACAAAACACTAGTTTTGGAAAAAAATACAACGCGGTGACACGACTCTTGACGCGTTCTCGCTAAAAACCAATCTATTTTATTAACTATTATGATTTTTATGATTTTTATATTGTTTAAATTTAATTTAATTTGTATTATTTAATTTGACTCATTGAAAATTGACATATTTATCCATTGGCTATCTATTTAGCTGACATTTCTTAACTTTTGTAAATAATTGTTAACTTATTGCATGTTGTCGTCACCTATAACTGCTATAACATCTAGTTTTGTTTTTTTTTTGCGTTGATGACCGCCATTATTGTTGTGATGTGTATATTGTAGGTGATCTAAATAAATAAATAAATTAATTAACAATAATCAAAAGCACACGGACGTTCCATCATTAAGTGAAATATATATTTATTTTTAAATTTAACAAAGCATATGTACGCACGCCATGTTACCGCCACTCCATAAATGCGAAATTACGCCATTACAGAAGTGTAATGTGTTAGGAATCCACTAACGAGCCCCACAGACTGTTTTAATAATCTCAATAGCTTCCTTGCGAATTATACCTCCTTCACCGAAGGCTATAAATTATCATTTTTTATCCATAAATTCCGACCGACTTATCTGTCGACGCGGACAAATGAGGAAACTAAAATATTCTTTAAGTATTCGCAAAATATGCGATGGTGACGACCTCATTCAATTCTTTGAATAAGTTAATCGTATTTAACTTTATTAGGCACGTCACTATTATGAGCTTGTTGACATTTCAAAAAAAACCTGACTTGTCTATGGTAAAAATGGCGGGAAGTAAATGACTTTTCTTGAGAGTTTTGGCGGGAACGCGGGAAGAGTCGTGTCGCCCCGTTGTATTTTTTTTTCCAAAACTAGTGTTTTGTCGAGTGTTTATAAATGGTGGTGTTTTATTCATAAAGTGCCGAATCACAAGCGCGAGTGTGGGAAAATGATATAATGTAGTGAAACATGACTTTTCGTGTTGCTCCCAAAACTCCATCGAAGTTTTATAAAGTCGCCACTACTTTACTAAAGCATGACTGGACTTGACTGACACGGACTGTACTTGACCAAGACTGGACTTTGACTATAACTATAGCTTCGGGGCAACTTATTTAACTTTTGAAACTTGAAAATTACGTCGATATTTGCTACGAATATCGTCGAATGTGTAAAATATCTGTTTGCCACGCCAGTTTTGAAGGATTCTTTTGAAAGCTACCCTACATAAAGTACAACCCCAAATTACTTTCAAAAAAAACTAGTAGATCTTTTTGCACGCGTTTGGAAATGAGACTCCTCTATTTCCTTTGAAATACGATTCGTAACTTCTGTTCAAAGGATTTTGCATATTGAAAATAGTTTGACTCGAGCAGTTTTACATTTCTATTTTTATACGACTGTCCAAAAAAAAAAAAGGAATGGCAGACATACTACCAAATAATTTCTACAATTTAGGCTACTAATGAACCAACAGGGCTGTCAAATTAAGTCGCCAAAATAAATAGCAACCGTACGAAGCCAGGGCGGGTCGCCAGTTAAGTGTAAGTAAGTAAGTACTTACTTGGTCCTCCCAAGTTATTACAATATTAACATACAAATTGTTTGCGGGGTCGCTTGTTCTTGATAAAGCACGACCGCCATGAATTTGGTTCAACGTAACGTTTTGGTGGTTTACCTTGATTCTCCTACAGGTATATTGTTAAGGGCGGGGTGTCCTTGGAATGAGGCGATCGATTTTGGAATTCGTCTTCAAAATGCTGTCAAAAGAAAAAGTTATACATTTTATTTAAGACTAGCGGATGCCTCATAGTTTTACCAGCGTAGGTCCCGTTCCCGTGGGAATACAGGGATAAAAAGTATGTTATGTCACCCGGGGATAGTGTAGCTTCCTAATGGTGAAAGAATTTTTGAAATCGGTCTAGTAGTTTCGGAGCCTATTCAATACAAACAAACAAACATACAAAAAATCAAATCTTTCCTCTTTATAATAGTACTAGCGGACGCCTCGCGGTTTCACCGGCTTAGTTCCTGTTCCCGTAGGTTTACAGGGATATAAAGAAACCTATATCATTCGGGGATAGTGTAGCTTCCCAACGGTGTAAGGATTTTTGAAATCGGCCCAGTAGTTTCGGAGCCTATTCAATACAAACAAACAATCAAATCTTTCCTCTTTATAAGATGTAGATGACAACTGTAATAGTTAGACATATGACATTGCGGACTTATTTGTAGCTGTCAATTTGCTCTATAAAACGTCACTTTATTCTAGTGTCAATAGTTTTCGCAGCGCATGCTAAAAAAGGTTTTTTTCCAATTTTTCACAGATTGGATTGCATTATTGAATTTTCCATACGGATCCCTAATTGTTTTTAAAATAAAATATAGCCTATGTCCATCACGGATTATGTAGTATACTAATAATGGAAGAATTATTATGATCGGTCCAGTAGTTTCGAAGACTATTAAATACAAACAAATCTCTCCTTTTTATATAATAGTATAGATTGATAGATTAGATCAAAGCGGGGATACACTAGACTTAGTTTTAACCCGCCAAATCTTTACCAATTTCTGTTGGCACAATAACTGCTTTTAATAGCTCGAATGAGAAAAGAAGCTTAATCTAACCCATTATTTAAGCTACCACTATAATCATTAAGTATTAACTTAATTTAAACAGAAACGCTGCCCTTATGTGGGTATTTATGTAATTAATAAAAATATATTAATGTTCAACTGTTGTTTATCACGCGAGGTTCCGTCACTCATTGTTATTGTTGGTTGGTTTTTTAAGAAATAGGCTTACGTTTGTCCGCGTTCCACCGATTTCCACACAAATGTTTTTTTGGCATTTATGGACAAATAGAGCATAATTTTACAGTGAAATCACAGCTACTGGCATTTATTTTGGTATTTATGTGCGGTAACTCACAACTGCTTGAATTTGTCTTTTTTTATTATGTGAAAAATAATGCGACGAACGAGACGCTCTCCTGATGGTAAGAGATAACGCCTGTCCATGACCATTGCAGCGATACACAGAACTTTGAGTAACAAAACAAAGTCCAGGGCATCGCTGCTTTGGTGCTCATTACTTTAAGACTTTCGATGGTTAGTCTCAACAGCCCAGTAGTTTCGCTAGCTGCAGTACCCTTCAAACCGGAACACAGTAATGTTTACACACTACTGCTTGGCGGCAGAATATCTGGTACTGCGGTGGTACCTACCTAGATGACCTCCTGCTAAGGAGATCTACCACCAAGTAAGGAGATCTATCACCAAGTAGTCTTTATTTGCGTTAAGTCTTTATTTGCGTTAAATCACAATTGCTTGAATAAAACTTTTTATCCCAAAAACATGTAGCGGGTAACACCGCGGGGCGCAGCTAGTTTTACATACATTAGAAAAAAGCACCCTTATACACATATTATAAACCGTGTCATAATGTAAGTTGATAATTTTTTGATATTTTCCTAAATCACCCTCCGCAGTAACTTGAACTGAATTAGCTGCTAACTGACGGAGATTACCCACATCTCTTCCCAGCGGGTGTGGGGCGAGTTACAGCAGGCAGCGGGAATAAGCGATGAGCGGGAGTAACTACCATTGATTCAGGTGCCACCATCAGCGGCGGCCTTAGCTGTTGTGAGGCCCGGAGCGACAGATCATTGTGAGGCCATTTTTCTTTGAATCCGTTTTACTAAAAAATTAGTTCGAGTGCTCGAGTGGCCGTAACATGCTTTTTTTTTTAGTGTTGACAGGCTAGGTGTTTGACCACAGCTCACCTTATGTTAAGTGAAGGTGTGGTCGAAGATGGTAAAGCACATCTAGCCTGTAATGGAACTGGCTCTCAAGTGAGGCTGCCGGAACACACCGTTAGATGCTTGGCGGCAGATTTTCAACTTGAGGGTGGTAGCTAGCCAGCTGAGTACTAGAAAGTACCCTACCACCATGCTATGGTTTCCTCACGATGTTTTTCCTTCACCGGCAGCTCAAGCTCATTGTTGGGGTTTGAACCCACGCCCTTCGGTATGCGAACCTACCGCGCTAACCGCTGAGCTATCATCGCTACAAATACAAGCGATACATACATAGCGCTACATATACAATTCATTGCTTGCACTAATAATGAAACCGTGCGTTCAGGGGGGGTTTTGTTAAGTGCGAGGCGCGAGTTACACATACATAACTCTTTTCTACGAGGACGCGAGGCCCCAGGCTGTTGCCCTGATTGCCACTCCCTAAGGCCACCACTGGTTAACATCACTCGACGAGCTGATTTTAATGTTTCCTCAAACTAACGTTAATTTATACTCTGTCCATTATGTTAACTGCCTTTTGACAGTTCATGTAAAGTTGACGACATAACTTTGTACAGCGTCTAGCAAAATAAATCTCACATAAATAATAATAATAATAATAATAAAGCTTTAATAATTCCATACAGTGATAATATAAATAGATTCATAATTGCATTCAGATAAAATAATAAAAAAATAATTAGTAATGTCAAATGAAAATAAAATGGTCAATGTAAATATTAAATTTAGTCGCAAAGTATGGACCCCCTTCGGGTAAAAGCCTCCTCCAAGGAATTCCACAAAGTTCTATCTTTAGCTGACTCTAGCCAGTTTCGACCTGCCACCGATAGTATTTCGTCAGCCCATCTTGCACACGGGCGGCCTCTCGCTCTGGCGCCTCGTGGGCCACGTGGCTGGCCCACGTGGGTCAGCCTCACATAAATAAATACGTTTAATCTAGCATTACCTCTTTGAAAATAATAAAATAAAATAACTATCATTGGACATTACACACGAGGCCATCTGACCCCAAACTAAACAATGCTTGTGCTATGGAAGTCAGATAGATAACTGATAGAATAATCAAATAGTTTTTTTTTTGTAAATACATACACACTTATACCTTATATACACAGAACAAACATTTATTTATACCACAAACTGTTTGTTCTGGGTGGGAAACGAACCCACGCCCGTCGGCTCTGGAAGCAAACATACAACCAATGAACCAAGAGGGCTGTCAATAATGTAAATACTTTACTCATAATGATAATTATTTAAAAAACGCTAAACCAATATTGCACACATGGTCTGAGTTGCAATCCCGCTTTATTTATTTATTTATTTTATTTACTTATTTATTTATTTAATATTACATGTCCCTTAATACCTATAATACATTTAAACATCTTATCTTAGTATATTAAGCATACAATTAGGTATTACTAAGTATTGAGTAAGTACCCTAGACTTCACACTAGGAAAACCTGTCGCGAAGTCTAGTGTCTTCCGTTCCATGCTCGTATATACATAATAATCTTAACCTAAATTTATATAAAATATAAAAATAAAAACAAGTTCGTGTGTGTGTGAGTGTGTGTGTGTGTGTGTGTGTGTGTGTGTGTGTGTGTGAGAGTGTGAGAGTGTGTGAGTGTGTGAGAGTGTGTGCGTGTGAGAGTTTGTGTGTGTGAGTGTGGGTGTGTGTGTGCGTGAGTGTTATAGAGAGTTTGTAAGTGCGTATGTGTAAGTGTGTATGTTTGTATGAGTGAAAGTATGTGAGAGTATATGTTTGTATGGATAAGGTATGGTATGGTATGACGTATGGTATACGCTTAGATCCAACTTTAGTCTCGTTTTTTATTGATTGTAGGTAATTTGTTTTGTGTTTGAATAAATTTAAAAAAAAAAGTTGTTTATATCATAAAATGTTTGTCCTGGGTGGGAATCGAACCCACACCCTTTTGCTCTTGGAGCAGACATACTACCAATGAACCAACAGCGCTGTCAGATTTATAAGGCTGCGTTAACCCGATAACAATTTTTATTAAACCGCCGCTCATGAAGCAGTTATTTTACTAAACTAGCTAACAGACAGTCTTGCGCGTTGAGCGACTGCTTTTCCACGCTGTCACTGTGACCACACCTGAGTCTCAAGGGACGGATAATGTACCTACTGAATGTACCCGTTATTAAATTAGGGTGTGACTGAATGAGGGACTGAAGGTACAGTGATAGTACTTTATCTCCATTATATCTACTACTATTGCTCTACTCAAGAAGCATGGGAATAAAATTGGTGTCAATGACAGCTCAGTGGTTGGTGCGGTCAGTTTATACGCCAAAGAGCGTGGGTTCAAATCTCACTAGTCAGCCCATTGCAACATGGTAAATAAACTAATTTTATGTTAATTTGTGTGTGATTAAGAGCCGTTGATAATTTGTCTCTTCTGATTCTTTTTTCTATGCTGTCGGGTAAGATAAAAATTGCGTCATTTATGGAAGAGTTTCTTAAGATTAAAATAAGTCATTATAATAATCACAGTAAAGTGTTTAGTAAACATAACTGGATGTGAAATAGTTGATAAATGAAAATTAAAAAAAAAACGTTTTCACAAAAATAATTTTTTTTTGCTTAGTTTGGCAGATGGCGCTGTGTGTAAAGTCCTACGATATTTATTTATTTTAGGCTTGTAACCAATGAAGAAAAGGTTTCTCGTTCAAACGACTATTTACCTACTTCGAAATTTAAATCCAACAATTTTTGCCTCAATCACACCGCACAAAAAGTATCCTACCCTCAAAATAAGCTATATCCTACCTACTTTATAGTTGGCCGATAACAAACTAATCTAAAAAATAAATCCTTATCCCAAAAAAAGTTAAAAGAATATTTAAAAAACAATAAAGGCTGCGCTGACGTCGGCCCTCTCAGAAGCGCTCCGATAATAAAACTGCGTAATTTATTCCCTGGACCCTGAATCCGAAGTTAGTAACAACCCAACAACATTATAAGCATTTTTTTGATCTGGCAACCACACATAAGGCGTGTTGGCTGTATATAAAACTAGCCCTCGCCGCGGGTTTAAAAAAAAAAAGAAAAAAATCGATGATGAGGTAACGAACGAGGCGCGGTTGGCGCGTTCCTTTTTTAAAACCGATCGACGTGTGTGGTCTCACGCGGTCCTAATTCAAAATCGCCTTTGTTTCGTTCAGAATTAGATTTCAAATTGTCCGGTTCTGCGTTTGAACACTTTTCCAGCGAGACGCCGTGGTCGCATTAAAAATTGAAAATGCTTTTCGATGAAGAAGTTAAAATTGTTTTCGAAATTCTAAATTTTCGTATGACTTAATATAGGGTTTGTTTAATAAGAGTGTTTTCTATAATTAGGTTAATGCGCCAGTGTTATTATCCGGTTTTGTTGTAATTAATCCTGTTTTTGGGACTAATTATCTTTAACCAAGTAGGTATTGTGGTAATTCATTTGTTGGTATTTTATGTCATACTCAAGCGGCCATTACTGTTTTGTAATTGGTTGGCACGAAACAATGTTTTAATTGGGTTCCAATTTTAAACGTTCCATAGAGTTTAATGTTTGTTTTTTTAATTTAATAAAATAGTGACCAGTTTTTTTAATGATACCAAAGAGTATGTAGGTACCTACATGCATTGTGTAATAGGTACTTTATGCTATAAAACGACAAAGTTTCGCGCCTGAAGGTAAGGAACGAAACTGTAGGTTTGTTAAGCGGAAATAACTACATACCTTGAATATTCAGAAAGAAAAAAAATATTTTTAACTTTATCTGTAACCAAAAAAAGATCAAGATATTACATTTATTTGTAATACATGAGTATAAATGATGTCCGTAACTTGATAGAAAGAGCTTCATATTATACCTGAAAAGGCACGATGTTCTTCACCGGCAGTTCAAGCTCTAGCACTTGGTGGCAAAATATCTGACACTGAGTTTGTAGCCTAGACCAGGGGTTCCTAAACTTTAAAGATAACGGAACACCAACCAAATACCTTATTATCAAAATTAAATCAACACTGAAACTTACAATAAAAACATTTTTTTTAACACATGTGTAATATAATTGAAACACATTGTTTTATTAAGTTTTAAATGTCAAGACTGGAATCGATTTATGTATTGTTACCCACTACATGTTTTCGGGATAAAGTACCTACCCTATGTGTTAATCCAGGGTCTCAGCTACCTCCATACCAAATTTCATCCAAATCCGTTCAGTAGTTTTTGCGTGAAAGAGTAACAAACATTCAAACCATCCATCCAAACTTGAACAACCGCGTAATCAGTTTGGGAATCCCTGGCCTAGACGATCTCCCGCTGAGGAAATCTACCATATAGTAGGTAAATAAAATATTAAATTTAACTTTCGCATTTAAAACATTGGTATAATTATCAAAAACTTTAAATGTGAAATAGACCCCAACGTAACTGTAAATAACAATTTCTTTAATTTAATCTGCTCAATGCTTGTTCACGCGGTGCCGCGCCTCGGTTGAAAAAAAAAATATTTTGACAGGTAACACAATGACGGTTTAGAAACCTTAGGCGTCATGGAGCGCGTTAGTGCGGGTAGATAAAATTGAAGTTTAGCTTCAAGGTCATTAAAATACTGTTAGGTTGACTGTCAAAATAAAGTTTTTTGACAAAAAGATTGTTAGATAAAAAAAACCCTTTTTGTGCACACCTTAAACAGAAAAAAGTACAGAGAACATAATAAGCTTATGAACTAGTGCAACAAGTGGCGGCCTCATCGCTAACAACGATCTCCTTCAGGCAACCAAGAAAAGAAAAACACGATAGATAACATAAGAAACAGACGGGAGATGTAACACTAATAAGAGAAATATATATGAAAATAAAACAAATACATAGTAAGTTTCTAAAAATAATCATAATAATGTTTTTTTTACTGTTGACAGGCTAGGTGTTTGACCACAGCTCACCTGATGTTAAGTGAAGGTAAAAATAAAACGAAACGTAACGTAGTGTTAAACGATAATTATATTTGTACATAGAGATAGAAAGATAAAATAAGATATTTTTCCATTGGAGATTAAATGTTTTTTTTGAAAAAGAATAGGTTTTGGCAGGAATGCGGGAAAATCTTGTCGCTGCTCTATTTTATTTTCCGAAACTCGTGTTTTTTAAAGTATTTAGATACAAAAAAAGTCATATCTTGCTAATTATTCATTTATTTATTTATTATTATTTAAATAAATTGCCATGCCAGTTGCATTCCAGGCTAGGTGTGCTTTACCATCTTCGACCACACCTTCACTTGACATCAGGTGAGCTGTGGTCAAGCAAATAGCCTGTCAACCATAAAAAAAAAAATCGTTGGACATTGCACACAGCGCCATCTGACCCCTAAGCAAAGCAACGCTTGTACTGCCTATATAGAACACATAATTATGTTTATCCTGGGTGGGAACCGACGCCCTTCAGATTTTGGAGCAGACATAGGTACTACCAATGAACCAACAGGGCTGTCTTTAATTTTCGTTAACAGTCAATTTAAATTAACAGCCTAAACCAAAACATATTTGAGACAAGAAATAAATTTTTATAGTAAATAAAATTCAAGTAATTAAATGTTAAGTTATTTGCTAGAGTGTGGCATAATGATTTTGCGGTGAAACTAGTCATTTCTTATTGCCACCTGAATTCCGTCAAAGCTTTTTGACAAATTACGACTACCTTACTACTTTCGGACTTGACTGTGACTGTGATTTAGGTTTACTTTATTTATATTTTGATCAAATATCTGCTTGAAAATATAGAAATAGTATGTACTTGACACTGGCAAATGCATAAAATGCGACTCCTAAAAAATATATAGGCACCTAAAAGAGAAAAAAAATGCTTTCGCTTCGAGGTCATTATTAAACTACTGTTACGCTGACTGTCGGAATTACTGGGCTGTTGAGACTAACCATCGAAAGTCTCAAAGTAATGAGCGTTAAAGCAGTGATGCCCTGGACTTTGTTTTGTTACTCAAAGTTCTGTGTATCGTTGCAATGGTCATGGACAGGAGTTATTTCTTACCATCAGGAGAGCGTCTCGTTCGTCTCATTACTTTTCAAATAAAAAAAAAATGTTCTTTTTAGATATTTTTACGGAATGTTGTATCCTAAAATTATACTTTTGTATAAGGTTATACAAAAGTATAATTAGGAATACTTATTATATAGTATTTTGTATTCCTATTAATTATTATTTGTGGAAAACTTTTTAATTGGCCTCATATATTTATATAGGTAACTAATATTAATATTGAAATTGTTTTTTATTGATTTATTAATAAAATACCATTAAAACACGCACAAAACCACAAAAAAAACAAATGCATTCATGCTTAAATAACACTGAAAAAACACAATAATTATAAAATCTCGATGTTTGTTACAAAATATTTACGCTTTAACCTGATTACTTTAACAAAAAAAAAAAAACTTTGCCGTGAAGCATTTTACGTCTTACTTGATAATCGATTTCCCGCCAAAACTGCACACTAAATAAAACCTTCATGGAAAAAGTAACAACTTTACAATTTGCCGGTAAAAAGGTGTAATTTTAAATGTCCTTAGTTGTCATTGTCGATTTTCGACGGTAAAATCATGTTTGCTCGTATTTCTAAAGAAACTTTAACCAAACCGACTATTTATTCTGTGAGCACACTCGTTTACAAATCCGATTCATTAGGCCGTAGCGGAACGCATTGGGCATCCGTAACTAAGTCATTTTACAATTATATTGTGTTGAGCAAAAATAAGAATTGTATTTTGAGTGATAACGTGCATTTTTGGTTGCTATGCTCCTATATAAAGGTGTTCAAAATGGCAGGTAAATAGTGATGGGCTATGAAACTTCTGATTTTATTAAAAAAATGTGTTGTACAAATTTTTAAAATTGTATTAAAAAGTTAAACACTTATAATATAATTTTATTTATACAATCACACTTTTATTGCAAACTAACTGCAAATATGTAAACATACAAATTTTCTTTTAGTGTGTGTGGCGGAACGGAAGTTTTTTTTTTTTATGTAAAAAGTAATGAGACGAACCAGACGCTCTCCTGATGGTAAGAGATAACGCCTGTCCATGACCATTGCAGCGATACACAGAACTTTGAGTAACAAAACAAAGTCCAGGGCATCACTGCTTTGACGCTCATTACTTTGAGACTTTAGATGGTTAGTCTCAACAGCCCAGTAATTTCGCTAGCTGCAGTACCCTTCGAACCGGAACACAGTAATGTTTACACACTACTGCTTAGTGGCAGAATAACTGGTACTGCGGTGGTACCTACCTAGACGACCTCCTGCTAAAGAGAACTACCACCAAGTGAAGTTTGTGTTTGTATGTAAGTAATTTTGTTACTTCTTTACGCTGACTTAACGGATTTTGTTAAAATTTGGAATGCAGATAGTTTTATTCCGGATTACGAGTATTAAACCGTCATAAGTTATATCATAGCAATCATAACTTAACTTTATCGAAAAACAGTCACATCACTACTCACCACACCACTCCCACTGCGTCACAAATCGCGCCAAAATATTGACGTTCGTTTTGACAGGTCGCGGAACTGTCACCGCACGTCACCTGGCAATAGACAATTGACTTTTTCTTCTTTTATTAGGTTGTTTACAGCGTCGCGAATTTGCTACGTATGACGCCTCTTTTGTTAACCAAAGAGACTTTATTCAGGTGTTTCGATTGTAACGCTTTTGTATTAGGTACTTTGTTCTATTGTAGAGTTATGTCTACTGGTTTTGGGAGTTACGCGTGCCGTCTAGTTTATTTGGGCGTCGCTTCGCATCGAAAATGCTTTTATCCTAGACTTTCTAGTATCGCGACCATTACAAAAATACCTAACCGTCGGTTTTGCCATTCTTGAGTTATGGACTTACAAGCTAACATTTCATTTTTATTTACACAGATTCATATAGGTATACCTAGATAGATAAATCATGTCTTTCTTACCTACTTTTAAAAAAAAAATGTACTTACTTGCCTAAAGCAATATTGATAACACCAAAGTTGTACCTAACTGGCATTTCCATACATGTCTAAAAATAAAAATATGTTATTATTTACGGTAATAAATTTAACTAAAGTTTATATTAATGTTGACTTAAGGGCAACATTACGAACTTGGGATGATGAGTAATAACGTAAAAGCTCCATCATTTACGACTCAGTCGCCTTTGAGGGCGAAGCCGCCGTGTTTTGTACAATTACAGGAGCCCTAGAGCTCTCTTAGCAGACAAGAGTTTATAGAATGAATATTGAAATAAAAAATGTATTTACGGTTTACATGCTTCTAAGTTGTAAGTACCAGGGCGACAGAACTGTCATAGAGCCAAGCATTGTAATTTCCTTGTAGGTATTATATTATACTAGTGATCCGTCGCGGCTTCGCACTGGTGCAATCTAGATACTAACGTAGTTCATTATTTTGATCTATATCGTTAGGTTTAGCCAGCGCTGGCACGCACAAAAACTTGTCTTTCACGACAGCACATTACAAATCCTTGAAATTATCGGATTTTCTCTAGAATAATATGCATGTGTTATACATTTATATCTTTCTCTTGAATTACTCTGTCTATTGATGGAAACCGCATTAAAAACTGTTGCGTAGTTTAAAAGATCTGAGCGTACAGACGGCGGGAAGCGACTTTGTTTCATACTATGTAGAGACTATCGACCCGCCCCGGGTTCGCACGGATGCAATGTAGATACTAATGTGGTGCATATGCATGTATTATACATATAAACCTTTCTCTTGAATCACTCGGTCTATTGACGGAAACTGCATTAAAATCCGTTGCGTAGTTTAAAAGGTCTAAGCGTACAGACGGCGGGAAGCGACTTTGTTTTATACTAAGTAGGTACCTACAAATAATGTAAAATAACAGTACCTACCTACCCACCTTTTTTATTGTTCACGTGCTATTTATATCTGACAAATTAATTTGTTTATATGGTAACTAGTGAATACCTATTTATTTTATTTTATATTAATAGGTACCTCAAACATGATTTTGTAACAAACCAAAATCTAGGTTGTCGCTTATTACTTTGAGACTTAGTCTCATTATAATTAAATCAAATTAAATTCATAAATACAATTTTGTTGTTTACATGTTAACAGTAAACAACAAAAGTGGAACCGGACCGGAGTAAAACGGAACCCTCTGGAAAGAAAACTCCGGAAGACTCCGCTGTCCGTCCGTCTGTCCGTCTGTCACCAGGCTGTGTCACATGAACCGTGATAGTTAGACAGTTGAAATTTTCACAGATAATGTATTTCTGTTGCCGCTGTAACAAGATAATAAAAAACAGAATAAAAGGAGGTTCCATACAACAAACGAACCCTTTGCACGCGAATCAGACTTGCACTTGGTTGGTTTTTACTTTTGAGGTACGGAACCCTAAAACAATTATTCTCGACATAATGAATGAAAGATTGTTTTTTTACGATACCATAAATAAATAAAATAAATAGATATCGTAGGACATTACACACTGCGCCATCTGGCCCCAAACTAAGCAAAGCTTGTGTGATGGAAGTCAGATAACTGATAGAATACATAAATAGCTTTTTGTTGTAAATGTATACCTACCTATAATATATACAGAACACCCAGACACAGAACAAACATTACTTAATACATAAAATGTATGTCCTAATCGGGAATCGAAGCCACGTCCTTCATGATGCTTCAATGAGCCAACAGGGCTGTCGAAAAAGACATTAATGTTATACGTATATCATAAACATATTTTTAGTTACGTGCCAATTTAAATGATCATTTGACATAAACGTCAAAAATATCATAAAATTATTATATCATACAATTAACAAATCAATCTCCTTCAACGTAAAATATAACTTATCTCGAAAATTAATAGACCCAGTCAATTTCACATAATATTTAATCGTAAAATCGATACACAACAGTCCGGTTTACTATGCCATGTGAAATAACAAATAAAACTAATCGAAATTTGTAATAAAACGCAACTTGCGTGGTACAGTTGCGTGGTTAGAAAACGTAGCTGTTCTTATGCTGCGATTAATAAACGTTATTTTAGTATGTTTGGGCTTTTAGGCAAGGGTTGTATTCTATTCCACCATTTCTAATGGATTTTACATCTCTCTCTGTTTTCTTGGCATCGTATTGTGTCATTCTGCAGTGGCGGCCTTAGGGGGTGGCAAGCAGGGCAACCGCCCGGGGCCTCGCGTCCTCGTAGAAGAATGTGTAGTAACAACACCCCCTGATCGCACGGTTGCATTATTAGTGCAAGCATGTTACGGCCACTCGAGCACTCGAACTAATTTTTAGTGAAACGGATTCAAAGAAAAAGGGCCTCACAATGATCTGTTGCCCCGGGTCATTCCGCCGCTGTCATTCTGTTTTCAATGTTTCTGTATTTTATGTGCAGTCTTCAGTATTCAGCTTCAGTTTTATCTGTTTTTGCAAGTCATGTCTAATATCTATAGTTACAGTCAAAATCCAGTCTTGGTCAAGTGTAGTCATGTCGTCATGCCTTGGTAAAGTAGTGGCGACTCAACTTGCGTGGTTAACATTCTGTGGTTAGAAAACGTAGCTTTTTCAGGCCGCGTTTAATAAACCTTATTTGAGTATGTTTGGTATTTTAGGCAAGGGTTGTATAAGACTTTTCCAATTGCATTTGATCTGTGGCACCACTTTTATTAGTTTTTATTTATCTCTCTTTCTTTTTGGCATCGTATTCTATGCCATTGTCATGTCACTGTTTCAATATTTCTGTATTTTGTGTGCAGTCTTCAGTATTCAGCTTCTTTTATCTTTAATGCCTGTCTTCGGTTTTTGCAAGTCATGTCTAATATCTATAGTTACAGTCTAAGTCCAGTCTTGGTCAAGTGTAGTCATGTTAAAGTAGGGGCGACTTTACCATAAGTTTCGATGGAGTTTTGGAAGCAACACGTGAAGTCATGTTTCACCACATTGTATCACTTTCCCAGTAATAAAATACCACAATTTTTATAGTTTTTAGTTTTGAAAAAAAATATAATGGGGCGACACGACTCTTTCCGTGCTCTCCCCAAAACTCAGAGTTTTGAAACTTAGCCTTTTTTGTTTTTTATTACATTTTTTGGTCTACAATCTCTTGCTTTTATTAGTGATACATTAAAAAAGAAAGAAAAACATTTTTTAACTATAAGACACAAGATAGACTAAGCAGTTGGTTTAGCCATTATTGTATTTTAAAAAAAGAAAGTTTTTATTTACCTACACTCAAAACTAAAATCAAACAAACAAAGACAAATCAGGGACAGAAATGATCAAGACTTTTTTGTTAACGTGCTCTGCTCGGTATGCGTCTTGATTCTGCACCCTAATTTACTTTATTCTTGGGGTTGAAGTATGTCCTGGGAGTTCCCCGTTTTAGTCTCCGATTGATTGGTGCGTCTTTCATTAGATTTTGTGCTAAAGCGTTTGAATGGTTTGGGATTCTGTCTTCGTACAGCATTTATTTCGTTAAATGTTTTAATATTTTTTAGGCAGTAGTGAACAAGTGAACACTGCTCTGCGATTGAACCGAACAAAGCGAGTGCCATCTAATACGTAAGTAGTACTTAATGTATTTTATCAATATTTTTAAACTACCTACAATGTTATACGAGAAAGATAAACATACCTACTTATAGATGGAGAAAGAAGAACATCAGAGATAGAAAATAAATTAGAACTAGGAGTTAGAGAACAATGAAAAACGTAAAAAACAATTTTATTAAGCAACAGAAAATTACTAGAACTTTTTTTAAATTTTTGGCGTCGCATTCTACCAGCGTTAAATAGGTATTTGTAGTATTATAAACTTACCCACATTCATGTGTACAACGTGGCACTTTAGGACTAAAGTACTACTATTTTTAAATCTGGACATTGGAAAAATCACACATTTCGAAATAATACAATCCATGATTTGTTCTGTGTTCCCGCCAAAACTCCCCACTGAGATTTATTTCCTTCGCGTCAAACCGCCCCCGTGCGTAAATTTTAGTTTACGTTATCGCCAACTAGCTAACCCGAACGCCGTAAACCGAATTAAAATATGGCCACACCATATTGCCGGCGAAACCAAAACAGTTTAATTATAAAACCAACCAGAGTCGGACCACACACGCTGCTCATTAAAACCGGATTCATAACAATCATTATATTCCAGGCTTTATAATTTCGCGCGCTTGCCTCGAACAGAAAAAAAAACAATATTAAAACATAACCTTAGGTTATTAATGTGTCAACAACTCAATTTATGGCGGGAATCGATGGAAACGCCCTCTGCGCGGGAAGAAACCACCAATGAGTCGCGCGCTGTACTCTTTCAACGATACTACGAAAAGTATATCTGTCTCTTTCTGGCGTTAAAACGACCAGTATAATAGAACCTCCATTTCAAATAATGGTTTATATTAAAGAGGTAAAACTCGGAGGTCACGTAATGCTGGCCAGTGTTATCGTAATGAGTATTAGGCCAGGGATGACATTATTAATTTATGCGTGGCCATAGAGCTGTGCTTTATTTTTTTAATCAGTACTGTGCCGTGATTACACACGTATTAAGTCTTGGTGTACGTGCGCGCGAATTGCGAGCGGGAATTGTATTTTTTTTTTCTATTTTTTTTTAAATCGATTTGATTAATGGTTGAGGAGTCGCGCGTTGAATTCTTTAATAGGACTACCTTGGAAGTTATGGTGACATCAGTTGCAATTTAATTTATTTAAAGTACTGATTGCTGAAAAGATAGTATGACACAGTATTCAAAGCGCAAGTAATATAATTACAAGATATGTTTAAACTTGAAGCTAGGTCTACGCCGTAGCGTTTCGTAGAGCTACGCCACGCTGTGTCGTAGGCACAATGACTAACTTACCCACTTAGACAATTCGAAGCCGTTTACAAAATTAATATTTGGCAAGATCGATCAAGATAAAGGAAATATGTACATTTAAGAAATATTTGTAGCTAATATAATAGGTATGTAGGTAGGTGGTAATTTTCACATAAATGTCAAATTGTATGAGCTTAATTTTTGATTTATTTATACGAGATTGTACACCAAAACTATGTCAGTTTTCATGGCTTAATTTATTTTAACAAAATTTTCATTTGTATGTGTATAGACAAAGCACAAAATAGAATGACTATATTAGGCAATTAAAAAAAACAACATAATTTTAACTTATTGTCCCAACGTCATATATTAGTAATGAGGAGATCCGTAGACGAACTAAAGTAATCGACATAGCCTAGAGTATCAGCAAGTTGAATAGGCAGGGCACATAGCACGCAGAACTGATGGCCGATGGGGCTGCAAAGTTCTGGAGTGGAGACCACGCGGACCGGCAAGCGCAGCGTAGGACGTCCACCCACAAGGTGGACTGACGACCTAGTAAAGACCGCAGGAACGCGCTGGATACGAGCTGCTTCCAACCGCTCTTTGTGGAAGTCAATGGGGGAGGCCTATGTCCAGCAGTGGACGTCCTACGGCTGAATGATGAGGATGATGATGATGAATATATTAGTAGCATCACCATATGGCCGTTCTGTTTTTTCAGCCCTATTTTACCGATTTGAAGAGCCTAAATCACCATAGACACCGCCCTCTATAATTACGCCAACAAAAACAATATTTCGGCGGCCATCTTGGATGCAACTAAATGTAATCTGTGTCTTGGATTCGAAATTCGAACGTTCAAAGAGCCCGGTGTGGTTAAAAACTTAATTTTCGGTGGTCGTTAGTGTGAATGTATTTTGGTCACCGTATACTGCAGTACCTATGCTAGATTCTCACAAATGTAAAAGCGGAGAACCTTCTTGCTGTTTTCAGCAAGGAACTTTTTTGAAAACGATTCGCTCACCACTTTGTTATTTCGAGCCTTAGACCTAAGTTTTTAAAGTGACAGTTTCTTTAGCTGCGTTGAACATATTTTTGATGCGGTATTTTATTAGTATTTTGATATTTTCAAGTATTTCATAAAAATCAAAGTGGAGTCACAGTCAAAAAGTCGCATAAGTAGATCAGGGTTCCGTCCGATCATGTTTTAATAAAACAGTGGAAGCTTTACAAGAAACTTCGAAGGAATTTTAAAAGAAATAAGAAAAACATATTTCACCACATTGTAACTCTTTTCCGCACTTATGCACGAAAATCGACAATTTATAAATAAAACACAACTATTTACGATCGTTACATAGGGTCCAAACTTAAATCCTAAATGTTCACTAAATTATTTTAATGATATTGTTAGTTAGTCTAGTTAGTTAAGTTATAATTTCGGTGATTTTATTAAGTGACATGTCGTATCATGAAAGCCAAAAGAAAATAATGCATCGGCTTTTTTTTCGATCAATAAGCGCCAAAACAGCATTACCCTGGACTTTGTTTTGCTACTCAAAGTTCTGTGTACTGCTGCAATGGTCATAGACATCCGTTATATCTTACTGTTAGGGGAGCGTATCGTTCGTCTTATTACTATTACATTAAAAAAAATCATTACAGTTTATATAGACTGTGATATAGTGTGTTCCGACAGCCTTAATTGAGAGCTAGTTGCATTCCAGGCTAAGTGTGTTTACCATCTTCGACCACACCACCGTCACTAAACATCAGATAAAATAAAAAATTAAAAAAAGAATGTACGTATTAAAGTGTGTATCTACTCACTTTGCCCACCTCAACTGCAGTGCAGTGTATAAACCTTATCTATTAATCCACAAAAAAAATTGATTCATTAAGTGAATATAGAATTTCGTAATATAACACTATATTAATAGAGAAAAAATATATGTAAGCTATCTAGTGTACTGTCTCAAATTCTATTGTTCTCTAAGGGATCGCCACGGCAATCACGAGGTGATTCTAAATTCAAACGTAACTTTTTTGAAACGTAACTCTGGGCTATATTTTATGTTCTGGTGGCCGAACCATCTTACACATAAGTTAAGTGAAGTCGCCACAATCGTATTTTCTTTAAAAAAAGCAAAAGCTGTGAGTCGATACATTTAGTTCCTACTTTTGCTACATGCGAAGAAAAGTTGGTCGCTGTATAATGAGAATAGCTTTGATTATTACATAAATTGTAGCACTGTCTGTTTCCTAATTTAAATGTCTATGAAAATTAAGACGCGAGCCCTAATGTTGTTTTCATAATTATGTATCCAACTTTAATAACAATATTTTTTGTGATTTTATTATCTGTGTATTACGTACCTACCTATTTTTTTCATGAGCGTTGTTTAGCTCATGATAAAAATAGGAACATTTAGATTATTGTACGGCAACTCTAGCCATTGTTCTTTCTATAGTCACTTCATAAATCTTTTAGCTGCTGGTCTTTTTTTTCTTAAGTTTTGGCATCGCAATTTGTACATGCTGCCAGTGTCATAAAGTTATTATTTTCAAGTGCTTCTCGATAAAACAAGTAAAATAAATTGTGATTGTATACCTACTACACAAAGTAAGTCATGGTCATATCCAGTGCCCTAGAAGAAGCTTCTAGGGAGTTTTGGAAACAACACAAAACACATGTTAATCTTTCTATAACTTTCTAACCGAAACTCGTGTGTACTTATATTTGGAACGTATTAAGAATAAAACACAATTTTTGGAAAACAATACAACGCGGTGACATTTTTTCCGTGTTCATATCTTCTAATAATTATGGGTAAAAACTTTAATCAGTGATAACTTAATGTTTTTAATTTTTTTTGTAATGTAAAATTGTAAAAAAAAATGTCGTTGACAAAGGTCACGGACCCCAGTGTCTGTGGAGCGTATAAAAAAAATGTTTTTAATTTTATAAAAAAGTTATTATTGCATTCAGCGCATTTAAGACACCGTAAAAAATATTTAACACATAATTATTTGTCGTAGCTGAGAATCGAACCCACGCTTAATAACTCATGAGTACTGAGGACGCTGACTGATGGACTTATTCCAGTTTTAATTCATGAATGAATTGATTTTAATTCATTTATTCCTTGCAAAATAGGTAAACAAAAGATTGTGGTTTTAAGTCTAGATAGTTAGCACTCTATTTTTGCTTGAAAAGCATGCAAGTATTTTTTTTAAATCTAAGAAACAATTTTTTTTTTCGTTAATTTGCCCTTTCGGGCAGGCTAAAGCTATAAAGCCATACTGCCTAGTCTTCAGTGTTATTTCTGCTGTATCTTAACTATGGTTATCGTCAAAGTCGTCTTAGTCAAGTCCAGTTCGTGTCAGTTCGTGCCAGTCATGCTTTAGTAAAGTAGTGGCAACTTTACTATAAAGCTTCGATGGAGTTTTGGAAGCAACACGAAAACTCATGTTTCACCACATTATATCATTTTCCCACACTCGCGCTTGTAATTCGGCACTTTATGAATAAAACACCGCCATTTTTATGCATAAACACTCGACAAAACACTAGTTTTGGAAAAAAATACAACGAAGCGACACGACTCTTCCCGCGTTCCCGCCAAAAAACCTAAGAAACAAAGAAAAACAATTATATCTACTCTTGTCAGAGCATATAAAAAAAAAACAATAAACTACACGATAAGCTTATGTTTTTATTATTTATTGATTAATTCATTCTTTTGTTAGTAAAGAAATGACGCACATAATATTTTGTCCGTAACTAAATAAAAATTATAAATATCTAGCATAGAGAAATCTCGTCAAATAAAATATTTTTTGTATGTACGCCTCATAGGAACTTCTAAGTAGTGCCATAAAAAAAAAATGAAATCTATGCTGCCACGTGATTGCCATATAAATAAATAATATTGGTCGTTCACTTATTTCGTCGATGACAACTCGACACGAATACAAGGAATTATTTCCTTAATTTATTCTTGAAAATGAAAAAAAAACATACGTCCAATATAAACCTTGGCATAAACAACATATAGCCCAAAATTATGATCAGATTAACACATTTATTATATCTCTGTCTCTTAGTAACATATAGCGGCGTCCCTTTCTGTGATCGTTTCAAAAATGGAACACCGCATGAACGCATGAAATTAGTCCCGCTTTTTCATCTCCCACCGCGATTTGAATTTGGAATCTTTTTTTATTTTTTCAATCGACCCCGAAGGCCGTTTGGGAGCCGCCATGATGGGTGTTTTTTTTTAATTATCTCAGCTCGAGTCGGCACATACTTAAAGCCTATAAAAAGCGAAGCACTTTTCGGTAGTGTCATTTGGTTATATCGCGATTTTATCAGTTTCTTTCGTGTATTTTATAAGTTCTCAGAGTTTTGGGTGTGACAAAAATGTTTGTATATATAACTGGGGGAACCACAATCGCAAATAGAAGAGTACTTGAATGTTTTACTTTGCAAAAATATAATTCTTAATTTGACCACCGTCAAAAATTACATGAAAGTGTTTAATATTTTTTTAAGTTATTTACAGGATGAAAAGTGCGGTGTTTCACAATAAGCATAATTTGGGCACCTAATTATTTTTAATAACTTGTCATTAGCGAATTCCTCGCGACATGTATTTTTCCAGTATTTTTTTCTACTAGCGGTGAAACTTTTTAAATTCTTACATACCTTATTGGTAGGTACCTACCTCCTTGGTGACTCGGTGAATATTACTCAACTTATTAAAGAACATTTAATTGAGTTTTGGTGGGAACGCGAAAAGAGTCGTGTCACCCCGTTGTATTTTTTTTCCAAAACTAAGTGTTTTGTCGAGTGTTTAGGCATAACAATGGTGGTGTTTAATTCATAAAGTGCCGAATTACAAACGCGAATGTGGGAAAATGATATAATGTGGTAAAACATGACTTTTCGTGTTGCTTGCAAAACTCCATCGAAGCTTTATAGTAAAGTCGCCACTACTTAACTAAAGCATGACTGGACTTGACTGAAACGGACCGTACTTGACCAAGACTGGACTTTGACTATAGCTACGAAGTAACTTATTTAACTTTTGAAACTTGAAAATATAAAACACTCGACACTGGCAAATGCTCAAAAGTCCAAAGAAAAAAAACATTGCTCTATCAATTTTATTTGCTAACTAGCAGTCTGCCCCGGCTTTAAACGGGTGCTAATTTATGTGACTACTTGATTAGAAATGAATTTCTCTACTTATGCAAAAGTTAAGGTTGGCTTCCGCTCAGGAGATTTTGGGTTCGAATCCCACAACACGCACCTTTGTCTTTTTCAAGTTATGTGATAACTTCAAACGCTGAAAGAAAACATCGTGAAAAACCCTATTTTCAACTCTCGTGTGGTAGCTAGCCAGCCGAGTACTAGAAAGTACCCTACCACCATGCTATGGTTTCCTCACGATGTTTTCCTTTACCGGAAACTCATACTCATTGTTGGGGTTTGAACCCACACCCTTCGGTGTGTGAACCACCTGCACTTACCATTGAGTTATTATCGCTACCGAAAAAGCAGATGAACCCGCGTGATGCAACTAGCATGTATATAAAACTAAATAGAGAATCGTAACCAGTGCATTTAATAGCTAGAAAAAAGATCGGAACTTCTATTAAAAGTAGGTATTAAAAAAATAAACTTCAAATTGCCTACTAAACTTGTAATAAAATTTTAATTGAAAAACAAGGAAATTCCACCTTTTTTATTGGAATTGCTTACCTAATTTTCTAATTACCAAAACAATTAAAAAACTATAAAGAAAACCACATCGAAATGCGAAAAAAACTAACAAATTAGGAGAGATTTCAATCGAGACAGGATGCGATAGATGATTACTATAAAAAAAAGAAACCATAGACATAGACCATCTGCCTTCTATAAATTAAATAAAACTATTTATTTTAGATTTATAACTGAACTTCTTGTTTCTTAAGTTTTTTTATGGCTACCGACGGTTAACGCATTTTGCCCGTTTTTAAAATAAAGTAAGTAGCTACTAGGTATCTACAGATACACATAACTATTATATACATAGTCTCAAAAAGTATATAAATATTATAAATATTTTTTTACATATTACTTATATATATATATATGTATACACACGCTAAACAAACACGGTATCCGTGAAGTTTGTCAACTTTTTAACTTTCTTTATTAATGGTTGACAAGCTAGGTATTTGACCACAGCTCACCTGATATTAAGTGAAAATGTGGTTGAAGATGGTAAACACACCTTGCCTGGAATGGAACTGGTTCTCAAGTGAGGCTGCCGGAACACACCGTTAGATGCTTGGCAGCAGAATTTCAACTTGAGGGCGGTAGCTAACCAGCCGAGTACCTACTAGAAAATGCTCTGACCTCTACCACCATGCTATGGTTTCCTCACGGTGTTTTCATTCACCGGTAGCTCAAGTTAATTGTTAAGGATTGAACGCACGCCCTTTGGAGTGTGAGCTGACCGCGCTAACCACTGAGCTATCATTGCTACAAAAGTAGTAAATTTAATACACCTAATTAGAGGAAAAAAACTTTTCAAACCAATTTATTATTCCTAATTAAATTTTAACATATAACTTCTATACATTTTTGTAATCCCCTTTTAATTTCCTTTATTTACATACCTGATAGGTTTGGTAAACTATTTTTTAAATAACGTATCATTATTTCGTGCCAAAAATCCGCCATTTTGTTTTTTTCAAACACCTATCTAAGAACACTTGAATTATTGAGACGACTCTAACGATATCTTAATTGCCGTAATCCATTAGGCTGTTTTGAAGAAACGAGATAATAAAGAAATTTATACATACATACAAGATACGCGCGAAAAATATACGAGTCCCGCCTGCCTAAAGTCGGGTAAAAATCATAACAAAGAAAATGCTTACCTACGATAACTAATATGACGTCTAATTCTACTTCAATAATAACGAATCAAAGTTTACCTCAAATAAGCCTCGCGAGTTTGTAGACACAACAGAGGGGCGAAAGGCCAGGGCGGAGCATTAGGCCTCCATTGTGAGACCACCTGGCTTCTCCCATAGCTTGTCGGGTGACCATCACTACTGTAAAATCTAGGATAGATTTTACAATACTCAATATTTTATTGGTTAAAAACATTAATTGGTGTTTGTTTATTCAGAATGCAAATATTATTCTAACTTACTTGGTGGTAGATCTCCTAAGCAGGAGGTTGTCTAGTTACCAGATATTCTGCCGCCAAGCAGTAGTGTGTAAACATTACTATGTTTCGGTTTGGCGGTTACTGTAGTCTCAAAGTAATGAGCGCCAAAGCAGCGATGCCCTAGACTTTGTTTGGCTACTCAAAGTTTTGTGTATCGCTGCAATGGTCATGGACAGGCGTTATCTCTTACCATCAGGAGAGCGTCACGTTCGTCTCATTATCTTTACTTAAATAAAACAAGCAGATGAGTGTAATTAGGTGGGTAAAATTACACACGGTTGCAGGGCGGGACCGTTTATTTCTTGTTAATTAATGTCGACGTTTCGCCCTGATTCCCAAAATGCGAGTGCGTCCCCCAAAAACAAAATTATATAATATTCTAATCTACCCAGCTGTCAGCGGGTCAACGACAATCATCCACCTCTATTCTTCATCAGTGTTGCCCGCTGACAGTGTCTATGGATCTTGCATCTCCTAGGTAGTTGGTTGGTGTTGCCCGCTAACATGATGTATTTCTGTTGCCGCTATAATAACAAACACTAAAAACAGCATAAAATAAATATTTAAGGGGGCTCCCATACAACAAACGGCATTTTTTCCCCCGTTTTTATAGATAATGGTACAGAACCCTTCGTTCGCGAGTATGACTCGCACTTGACCGGTTTTTAATATGTATTTAAACATAATATAAAGCTTTTTACTGTTGTTTTTAAATGTGAGATATTGACTGCGTTTGGTTTTGTTTCTGCAATGATTCTTCTATGACTATTGTAATTCGAGGCTTATAGTAAAGTCGCCACTACTTTACTAAAGCATGACTGGACTTGACTGACACGGACTGGACTTCGACTATGACTATAGTAAGGCTACTTATTTAACTTATGAAACTTGAAAATGTAAAACACTTGACACTGGTAAATGTTCAAGAAGACTTTTTGTAATTGACGTATTGAGACAGACATGGACACTCTAAGGCACCCCAAAATGGCGGAATCATATTTTATAATCTGTTAAACATTTTTCTTAATCTATTTTCGTTGTTAGGGGTGTGTTAACGACCAAGGCCGAATAAAAGGCAGAGTAAGTAAACGTTTGGGGATGACATGTGATAACGTGTTTTCGTATGAGTTTCAGTATATATTTTTATTTTTATACCTATGTTATTATATACCTATGTTTATAATTGAATTTATAATGTTTGATTGACAGCCCTGTTGGTTCATTGGCAGTATGTATGCTCCAAGACCCGAGAGGCGTGGGTTCGATTCCCACCCAGGATAAACATTTTGTGGTATAAACAAATGTTTGTTCTATGTCTGGGTGTTCTATATTTATTATAATTAACAGAATTAAAACTCAAGAAGTTAATTTTAAAACATAAAAAAATATTTATTATTATTTAATTTGAACAAAGTAAATCACACATAACTATTGATAAGTTTATAGACTACACGAAAAAAAATTAATATATTTATTTACCTGATAAATTTTTAATCTATTTAAAAATAAGCCGACGAGGTCGTGCTTGCATGGAGGTTTTTCGTGATTTCCCAAAAACTGACTTTTTTGAGTTAAGCCAGTATTTGATTAAGCGTGCGTTATGTACTTACAAAAAAAAAGTATTTAAGTACTCTATCAGTTATCTGACTTCCATAGTACAAACTTAGCTGTGTTTCGTTTCGAACCTCCAATTTTTTTTTATTTGACTAGATGTTTGACCATAGCTCACCTGATGTTAAGTGACGGCGTTGTCGAAAATGGTAAACAGCGTGGCATGAATCTGACTCTTAAGTGAGGCTGCCGAACACAACGTGACTTTGGTATTATCAATAAAGTATTTGTATTTTTCTTAATTTTCAATAAAGAGCCAATCAATCAATCTATGGTTTCCTCACGATGTTTTTCCTTCACCGGCAGCTCAAGCTCATTATTGAGTTTGAATCGACGCCCTTCGGCATGAGAACCGACCGCGCTAACAACTGAGCTATCATCGCTACAACTTTAGCTGGTATTTTACTCATTAAAACCTAACGAGGCATGACCGGTATAAGCTAGGCCCTAACCTGCATTAGTAAGGCTTTGTTAGGCTAATGACAGACTAACTAATGTCCAGTGTTTACCATAGTTATAATGAACGGTACTTTCACAAGGTTCCGTGTAATTTCAATTCAGGTGCCCATGAGCCACGTTTAGTTTAAGTTTATTAGTTTTTAGGGTTCCGTACTCAAAGGGTAAAAACGGGACCCTATTACTGAGACTTCGCTGTCCGTCCGTCCGTCCGTCCGTCTGTCACCAGGCTGTAAAATACTAAAAACAAAACAAAATAAATATCTAAGGGGGGCTCCCATACAACAAAAGTGATTTTTTTTGCCGTTTTTACAGATGATGGTACGGCACGGTACCCTTCGTGCGCGTGTCTGGCTCGCGCTTGGTCGGTTTTTTAATATGTTCAAGGTATATTTCTAGTTTATTTCCGCTTAACAGTCGTCCCAGTTCCAACAGTGATGAGGACTTAAATTAAACTAATTTGACACAGCTTATTAATTAAAACCCTAATCTTACATAAAATCTAGAACTCATAAACTTAGAAATATACTTAATTTGACAAAAATTAAATTAAAATTACAAAAAATCTAATTAAAATAATCAAAAATCTTAAAATCCTCCTCTCTGCAGTAACCACTTTTGGTTTTTTAATTCATATTTACTTATTGAATTTAAAGGGAGTGCAAATGAAGCTTATGGTGTCATCATTTTGAACAACTTTTGCTGTAGGACCGACAATCGACCGACCGTCTTTGCCACAAAGATTATATTTTTTTTTTTTTTTTAATGTAAAAGGTAATGAGACGAACGAGACGCCCTCCTGATGGTAAGAGATAACGCCTGTCCATGACCATTGCAGCGATACATAGTACTTTGAGTAACAAAACAAAGTCCAGGGCATCACTGCTTTGGCGCAAAAGTAAAAAAAAAGACAAAAAGTAAAAGTTAAAAAAAAAAAAGTTGTAAAAGTTTGGATGGATGTTTGTTACTCTTTCATGCAAAAACCACAAAACAGATTTGGATGAAATTTGGTGTGAAAATTGCTGAGACCCTGGATTAACACATAGGCTACTATTTATCCCAAAAACATGTAGCGGGTAACACCGCGGGGCGCAACCTGTAGACAATATTTTATGATGTCTTATTATTTTTCTTGTCTTTTTTCTTTACCCGCCTGTTTCTTATGTCATCTATCTATCGTGTTTTTCTATTCTTGGTTGCCTGAAAGAGATCGCTCTTAGCGACAAGGCCGCCACTTGTGGCACTAGTGGCATAAGATTTTTTACGTGGTGGTAGATCTCCTTAGCAGGAGGTCATCTACGTAGGTACCACCGCAGTACCAGTTATTCTGCCGCTAAGCAGTAGTGTGTAAATATCACTGTGTTCCGATTTGAATGGTACTGCAGCTAACGAAATTACTGGGCTGTTGAGACTAACCATCGTAAGTCTCAAAGTAATGAGCGCCAAAGCAATGATGCGCTGGACTTTGTTTCGTCACTCAAAGTTCTGTGTATCGCTGCAATGGTCATGGACAGGCGTTATCTCTTACCATCAGGAGAGCGCCTCGTTCGTCTTATTACTTTTTACATAAATAAAAAGATTATTTGATTACCTATCTGTTGTAGTAACAAATATCCATCCATCCAAACTTTCACATTTACAAAGAACAGCTATACAAAGAATTCTGTGAATTTTGACATTTATTATAATTATTATTGATTTGACATTTTTTCATATAATTTTATAATTTTCAATACTGACATTTCTTATTTTTGTTTATGATTATTACTGAAAACTTCATAATCATAATAATCATAATCCATTTATTTGCGCTATGGGTAAGTACAGATGTAAAACATAATATTTAGTCAAGAAGCACCACAGACTACCTTTCGGCAAGCAAGTTAATTTAAAATTAGACATTATTGATACTATAAAATAACATGTCAGGAAGTACAGGATTTACCTGGATTTACCTGTTTCGTTATCAATAAATATGATTATGATTATAATATTAGTGGGTTAGCAGATAACATGCATGCGAGATCAGAACTAGCGTAAGTAAACGAAATGAACGCTCGGCGCGCGGCGAGGTGTTTGGTCGACGCTCGCCACAATATTTGTGATTGTGAACTTGCTACCGTGGTTAAGGGGAAACCATGACCACTAATAGCTTACCTATGCATTAGAATACTAGCTGCACCCCGCGATGTTATCCGCTACATGTTTTCGGGATAAAAAGTAGCATATGTGTTAATCCAGGATGTCAGCTACGTCCATACCAAATTGCGGGACGGACCTCCGAACGGGATAGTAAAATAATAAATAAATATCGTCGGACATTACACACAGCGCCATCTGCCCCCAAACTAAGCAAAGCTTGTGTGATAGAACACTTAAATACTTTTTTTTTTGGAAATACATACTTATAATACATACAGGACACCCAGACACAGAACAAACATTTTTTTATACCACAAATTGTTTGTCCTGGGTGGGAATCGAACCCACGCCCTTCGGCTTTGGAAGCAAACATACTACCAATGAACCAACAGGGCTGTCAAAAATTAATTTTAATTATTTATTTATTTCACGTAACTGCATGGAATCATAATAAAAACACATAAAACAAAATTAATAAATAAATAAATACAATAATAATAAAAGTTAAATGAAAATGTCAATAAAATAATAAATATTGATACGTTATATGTAGTTAAACTACAGATACTAAATTACTCTTTTCGTGTAACACTACTTAGAAATGATACAACTGGAAAATTATTTATGTCGACTTAAATCCTTCGGCCAAAACTTAACTCACGCATCGCCTTAAATCGGAACTCGTAAAGTTGGGCCACACACGTCGACTCAGAAATAGCCCATCCTGCTTCATATTACTGAAACTATTAGTTCGCTCGTCATCTGGCTGTATAAGCTGACATCGATATGTCAGCAAAGAGGAAAAAAAAATAGAAATTATAATGATATTTTTTTCTTTTTCTGGCATCACATTTAGTGCATTCCACTAAGGTTAATATGCAAATTATTCAATGTTTTTTTAATACAAAAGTAATGAGACGAAAGATACGCTCTCCTGATGGTAAGAGATAACGCATGTCTATGGCCATTGCAGCGACAGGTATACACGCAGAACTTTATGTAACAAAACAAAGTCCAGGGCTTCGCTACTTTGGCGTACATAATTATTCAACAGTTCTGTAATTTCATTAGCTGCAGTATCCTTCAAGCCGGAACACAGTAATGTTTACTGCTTGGCGGCAAAATATCTGGTACTGTGGTGGTACCTACCTAGACAACCTTCTGTTTTTTTTTTTACATCGGACTAGGCATGCGTTTGGCCACGATCTCACCTGGTGGAAAGCGACGGTGTGGCCGAAGATGGAGCACGCTTGCCTAGAAAATACCTATTCACCTTCTTCTTGAACAACCCCGGAATGTATTTTGTTGGAAACACAGACGCTGGCAACGAGTTCCACACATCAGCAGTTCTTACGAGGAACGTGTTTTGGAAACGCTTTGTGCGTTTGAAGGGAAGTTCCACTGTAAGAGGGTGTCTTTTGCTCGAGCGTCTGGTCGTGCTGTTGTAAAACGGTGATGGCAAGATTAGGTAAAATTCTGCTAAAGAGATCTACCACCAAGTAATCTACTTTCACGTTTTGGCCCACTAGTTGCTGTCTTATCTACAAAACTAATAATCTAAACAATGACGTGCAAAAGAAAGAAGTCCGGAATACCAACATGGCGTCTCTAACGAGGCGACAACCTTTCCCGCCTAAACGCCTGTCAAACAGCTGTCAAATGTCAATCCCGCGCCATTGTTGAAAGGCGGCATTGTTGAATTTGTTGACTTGATGTTTGTTTGTTTATGTTAATAAAATGGATTTGCTTATTGAATTATTAAAATTATTTTATTCTTACTAGTCCATTGAAATGTTACATTTTTTAGGCCTTACCTTGCGTTTCTTAGAGGACGCAATTTTATTTTTTTGATGTGTAGGGGGGGTAAGTGTAAAGCTAAAATCAAGTTTGTGGGGTCGCCACCCTTGTCCCACGGCCGCCATCTTGAAAATAGGGGTTGAAACGGTTTTTACGATATATCTCTTAAACTATTTATCTGATAAAAAAAATTTTTTAACGTTTTTTGTTGCAAATTAAATTCTCTATAACTTTGGTTCAGTAATTTTTTGTCGTAAAACTATAAATAAAAAAGTTATAAGTGAAAATGTTCAGAAATTCGAGAAAAAAATTTATATTTTTCGATATAACTTTTTTTTTATCATTTTACGAAAAAACGATATCAGACCATTTTTGTAGATCGGTTTTTAAGGAACAACTTTTATATGCAACATTTTTTCATTAAGTCAATAGCTAAGGTTTTACAGCGCTCCGAAGTGAGTACTATTTTTCAGTACTCTTAACTATACATATTTTATACGTGGGTACTAATAATGTGTCATCAGTTTTTTTATTTTTTTTATTTTGTTATTATAATTCTTTTAATTAGTAATTTTGCAATGTTATTAATAATTAGTTATTGACTCTTTTCCACTCCATTACAGAATTATACAATTATTGATTTTTAAAATAATTTTACAGCCTAAGATACAAACAATTCGCCAAGACAGTGACAAAAAGTACATTTAACTTATCTTCACTTCCTCCAACACAAGACACAGCTCGCTTTCATACTTTCCGAGTCTACCATCAGGTCCAGTCGTGGCTTGGTAATAATAATGATCCTGAAGACTGGGGCTGGAAAAAATGTGGAAAATTATTGATGCCAGTGCAGAGCTCTAAACCTCCAGCACCCCCTGAGCTTCTAAAATTGATCTTTTGCAAATGCAAAGGAAACTGTGGAGCGATGTGTGGATGTCGAAAAGCAGGGCTAAAATGTTCCGCAGTGTGCTTCCATTGTTCTGGAGAGACTTGCAGCAACGTAATGGAACTCTCAGAATTAATAAATGAAAATGACTTTGATGATGAACCGCCGACATTGACACCCCTTCCTTCTCCAGTTCTCCCACTGATATTTGATTCAGAAAACCGATCAGATGCTGAGCCGCAGCCTGGTCCATCGAAAAGACCGAGGACGGAGTAGTTCAAATTTATAAAATCACCGTGGATTAGGCCTATTGGGATACCACGTAAAAAAAAAACGCGCCTCCAGACTCTACCTCGTGGGTGGTGAGGAAAAGAGTCAATAATTAATTATTAATAACATTGCAAAATTACTAATTAAAAGAATTATAATAACAAAATAAAAAAAATAAAAAAACTGATGACACAACATTATTAGTACCCACGTATAAAATATGTATAGTTAAGAGTACTGAAAAATAGTACTCACTTCGGAGCGCTGTAAAACCTTAGCTATTGACTTAATGAAAAAATGTTGCATATAAAAGTTGTTCCTTAAAAACCGATCTACAAAAATGGTCTGATATCGTTTTTTCGTAAAATGATAAATAAAAAGTTATATCGAAAAATATAATTTTTTTTCTCGAATTTCTGAACATTTTCACTTATAACTTTTTTATTTATAGTTTTACGACAAAAAATTACTGAACCAAAGTTATAGAGAATTTAATTTGCAACAAAAAACGTTAAAGAATTTTTTTTATCAGATAAATAGTTTAAGATATATATCGTAAAAACCGTTTCAACCCCTATTTTCAAGATGGCGGCCGTGGGACAAGGGTGGCGACCCCACAAACTTGATTTTAGCTTTACACTTACCCCCCCTACACATCAAAAAAATAAAATTGCGTCCTCTAAGAAACGCAACCCCAAATGTAACTTTTCAATGGACTATACCTATTTAACGGAAACTAGTAGGTACCTAATCGGAATTTATTGAACTTTTTTTTAAAGATTTTTGTACAAGCGATAAAATATTGAAATAATATTTAAAAGCTTAAATAATGTATTGTATTGTACAAACCTTTCATAACAATATATAAATACAGTGGAATCCGTATCAAAATCCGTCGCGTGGTTTAGAAAGAAAGCGGAGAAACAGACAGACGTGTACCGCGACTTTGTTTAAGATATAAACAAGCTTGCGCCCGCGACTTCGTCCACGTTGGCTTAATAACTCGATACAGAGAAAAATTTAACATGTGTAAATAATAAAAGAGCAATATGAAACTTCCATTCCAGGCTAGGTGTGCTTTACCATCTTCGACCACACCTTCACTTAACATCAGGTGAGCTGTGGTCAAACAACTAGCCTGTCAACCATAAAAAAAAAAAAAAAAAACTTATGCTATCATGATGGATTTTGATTGTTGTGATGTATATAGTGTTGTGATGTATATAAATGAACGAACGAGCGAACGAACGAGAGTACGAACGAACGAACGAACGAACGAACGAACAAACGAACAAACGAACGAACGAACAAATAAATAAATTACCTAGATGAATACAATGGATACCGTTTATTCCGGAATAATCCTACTAATATTTTATAAATGCGAAAGTTTGCCTACCTATACCTATAGATGTATGGATGGTTGTTTGTTACTGTTTCACGCAAAAACTACTGAACGGATTTGGATGAAATTTGTTACGGAGGTAGCTGACACCCTGGATTTGGATTATCACATAGGCTACTTTTTATACCGAAAACATGTAGCGTGTAATACCGCAGGGTGCAGCTAGTGTTTCATAAGACACATCTATACCAAATTTTAAGTAGACACGTCCTGTAGTTAGTTTTCTAATGATCCCACAGGAATCTAACATTTTCCGGGATAACAAGTATCCTACATGTTAATATTTATTTATTTCTTTGAAGCGAGTACAGTCCGGGTAATAAACTATATGTGTGCCGAATTTCATCTAAATCCGTTCAGCCGTTTTTGCGTGTTATTGTTCCTCCCATCACTCTATATATAAAAAATATAAACCAGCCAAGTGTGAGTCAAACTCGCGCATGAAGGGTCCCGTACCATTATTTATCTATAAAAAATCAAGTTTGTTGTATCGGAGCCCCCCTTAAATATTTATTTTATTTTATTTTTAGTATTTGTTGTTATAGCGGCAATAGAAATACATCATCTGTGAAAATTTCAACTGTCTAGCTATCACCGTTCTTGAGATACAGCCTGGTGACAGACGGACGGACGGAGGGACAGCGAAGTCTCAGTAATAGGGTCCCGTTTTTACCCTTTGGGTACGGAACCCTAAAAATGAAAGTGAGTAGATCCAGATAAAACAGGTTTCTTCTGGATAAGCGTGCTCTACCTTACAGGCAGGGTGTGGTAAAATATGGAATTAAAAAAAAGTAGATATCAGAGTTAACATTTTTTTTTTATTAATTTGCCCCATCGGGCAGGCAAAAGCTGTAAAGCCATACTGCCTCTACGAGTTAACAGGTCAGTTAGTGCTTACAACTTTTTTTTTTAATCCAGCCGACATGATTATTTTCACATTGGCGCCAAAATTCTCTCGAGTAACCCTTACAAACATTACTGGCTGGAAACAATGGCTGATTATGCATAAGTGCAAGTGTCAATGTGTGACAACTCCCATAGACTAATAGGTTAAATTTTTTGATGTAAGCCGACTTTCGTTGTCTATGAACCCCGAGACAATGGTTGAAATCTTGGACCCCGATTATATTATTCGTCTGAGGTTGAAATACCTTTTTACTGACGGCACCTTTGGCACGAACGTTCTTTTTTTTCTTTGTTTTTGACGTCGCACTTTGTACATTTGCCAGTGTCAAGTTTTTCGATATTTTCCAGTAGGTAATGAAAAATAAAGTCTAAGTCACAAGATCATAATCGAGTCCAGTCATACCCCAGTTAAGAAGCGGTAATTTTACTACAAGCTTCGATAGAATTTTGGAAGCAACACAAAAGTCACGTAACGGCCCTGTTGGTTCCATTCCCACCCAGGACAAACAGTTTGTGGTATAAATAAATATTTATTTATTTATTTATGTAGGCACTTACCTAACACTAGGTAAGTACATTAATTCACTTTTCCACATGCGCGACATTCCGCACTTCATGAAATAAAAACACTATTTTTGTGCAGTAAAATTCCTGTTTAGCGGTTCGTACAATGAAGGTGCAATCGAATCGTTTAGTTCGAGCTTTTGGAATACGTCTTATAGACCAAGAAGCGGTGACGCTTTTTAGCGTTTTTCTTTCATTCATTATTCACGTTGTGTTTTTAGATATACGAAATCGCTCTTATAGATGACTCCTACGTCATGTTCAACAAACAATGACTTATTAACATAAGTGTAAGTGTCAAAATGTGACACCTACCAAACTTGCATTGCACTGCTACTAAAGAGAGAACATTGGACAAACGGGACAAACTAACACAGCGCTACCGGTTAAAAAAAAGTAACAATTGTAGATCCAAGGAGTCTTTCCTCATTTTATACGCTACATTGTCTCTCAATGTTGTTTTTTTGGAATTTTAGCGGTAACGCAGAAAGAGTTGTAATGTCGCCCCGTTGTATATTTTTCCAAAACTAAGTAGGTATTGTTTTGTATAGTGAGTAGGTGACTAGTGTCACAGGATTGGCAATTGCGCTACCAGTAGTACTATAATAGGGAATGAAACTTATAGCACTAACTACTATCTTTGCCCCGCGGTGTTACCTGCTACATGTTTTCAGGATAAAAAGTAGCCCATGTGTTATCTAATTCATGGTCTCAGCAACCTCCATACCAAATTTCATCCAAATCCGTTCATTAGTTTTTGCGTGAAAGAGTAACAAACATCCATCCATCCAAACTTTTACATTTATATATAATATTAGTGGGATTTCTAGTTCGTAGCTGCTAAAACAGTACCTACCTACCCTATTATTATCTTTATATGACCCAATTGCTGTTGAGACTAACCATCGCACGTCTCAAAGACCGCCAAAGCAGCGATGCTCTAGACTTTTTTTTGTAAGTTCTGGGGACTGCTAGCAAAGGTCATGACAAGCGTTATACCATCAGAAGAGCGTCCCGTTCGTCTCAATACTAAAAGATAAAAACAACCCATGGTCTAAGTACCTACTTAAACTTTAAAAAAGATAATGAAATTCCGACGTCAATTCTCACGTAACCCGTTCTATTCCTAGCACAAAAATTAACAATAAAAATATTTGTAGAGTATGAACAAAATGGAGTCATAAACATAACACTTCTAGATCACGTTTCCAACGACCTAGAAAAAAAATCGTGCGCATTTTTCACATTGAACCAACCTACTAGATAAATAATAATATTATAATTATATTAACGACTTACCACAGTTAGCAAGCGTATATTAAATATGTTATAATACGTAAAAAAGCGTGTTTTCAATCAGCGAATCAATAATTCATCAACACAGCGATCTGTCTATCAAAATAATAATTCTGTCAAAGTTAAAATGAAACTAAGTCGGTGCCTTCAAAAGGCCTGGCGGTATTGATACATTACTACTAAGCAAAAGGGCCCATAGCGGCAAATTTACAACTGAATTACAAATCTACCAAGCCTACTAAATACACAAATCAGGTTAAATCAATTGTAATAGCGCCTTCTCTTTCCACCAACGACTTTTGTCTTCTAACAGAGAGAGATGAAACATTTTGTCATGAACACACAAAAGCGCAGTCGGTTACGCCCACAAAACGAATAGGGAAGGGAAAAAGCTTGTTTAGTCGGGGGCGTGTCTCAACTCTATAACCCGGAGCGCAGTCGCTTGCACGCCGCCGTAGCGAGCACATCGTTTGACGTTTCAATCTGACAGCTGTCACTGTCACCCGAAAGAAGTGCGTTGAATAAAGAAATAATGCTAATCAATCGATTAATATGTATCGAGCGTGTTTGACATTCGAATGACTATGTTTTAAATTGTAAATCATTACCGCATAATTTGTTGGGACAAACCATTGTGTTGTGAACGATATTTTGAATTAATCGAAATGGCATTTGAAGACCGATGCAGTCCGAATCAGGCGAATAGCCCAGGGCCGGTGACGGGCCGAGTACCTCCTCCCCACTCTGAAAATCCAGCGTACTGCCCTCCAAATCGATACACTTGCACTACAATCGAACCCAGGTACGAAAGAAGCATGACCGTCGTTAAAGTCCAGCCAACTTCACCGCCACCAAGTCCTGAATACCAAAGTTACTTCAGACCTGAAACTCCAGACGTTAAGCCATCTATTAGTCAAGATCATCAACCTCCCATCCCGTTTTCAATCACCAACATCCTGCATCCAGAGTTCGGTATAAATGCCATAAGGAAAACTTCAAAGATCGAAGGTCCCAAACCCGTCGGCCCCAATCACAGTATATTGTATAAGCCTTACGATTTATCGAAACAACAAGAATATTCGAAATACAGTTTCGATTATTTGAAATCGAAGGAAAATGAATTCAGTTCATTGCCTCCTCTCGGTGGTTTGAGGCAGACTGTATCCCAGATTGGGGAGAGTAAAGATGATCGGCCGAAGATTCAAGAGGCGCAAAAGAGACCTGACTCGGCAAGTTCCATAGTATCTTCTACGTCGAGTGGGGCAGTGTCTACCTGTGGGAGTACAGACGCAAACAGCCAGAGTTCGCCTGGAAATGCAAGTTTGTGGCCAGCTTGGGTCTATTGTACTAGATATAGTGACCGACCTAGTTCTGGTAAGTGACGTTTTTATTTGTTCGCTTTGTATGTGCATTGAATGGGTTAATTTTTAAATTAACATTTTTTTTTATGAAATCTGGATAGTAGTTTGTTTTTAACAGAAAATAACTCTGTTTATAAGAATTTATATACCAAGTTAAAACGTTTACAAAACTATGAGCTGACTACGGAAAAAACATAAATTTTTGCGCCAAAAATACACCATTTTGTTTTTTTTTCTAATTTTAGTATACTTATTGACACTAGCGCTATAAAAAAGAATCTAAAGACATATGATTCATCAAAATCAGTTTAGCTGTTAACTACGTACCTACCAAGTCACGGGTAAACATAGGGACGGACATACAAACATACATGCAGGTCAAACATATTATAACCCATCTTTTTTGGTTTCGCAACAGTCAGGTTAAAAGACGGTAAGTTTTTTTTAATACTTATTAGGCACATGTGACTTTGTTTGATCAATTAATTTTTTATAAAAATGTTGTTTTTTTTTTAAATAACAAATTATAATAATAATTTAAAACCACAGAAAAAAATTACAAATTTAACACTGTCTCTACTTTAAATATGTTATTGTCATTAAATTATTTAAAATAACAAAATTTATATTCATCGCACACTTTAAAAACTGACTTAATTAATTTATTCGTATTTTTATACCTAGTTAACAATTAAACTTTATGATTTCATATCAAGATTGCATCTTAAATATTGTAATAAAGGTTATAAAAGCTTTCGATATTATGGACTACTTAGTAACATTGTGTTTATGTTTTTAATACTAATTTTCTCATCTTCAAAAGGTACAAGTAGATGGAGCAAAGGTAGGTCACACTTTTGCTTTACTATTTAATTTATACCTACTAAAGGATATTTGACACAGCGCCATCTAGTCACAAACTAAGCAAAGCTTGTACTATAGGAACCACGAAACGATAGAATTCGGGTATGCTTTCTTCGTTGTTAATACATATCTACCTACTTATAAAACACTAGCGGATGCCTCGCAGTTTCACCGGCGTAGTTCCCGTTCCCGTGGGAATACAGGGATAAAATGTAGCATATGTCACCCGGGGATAGTGTAGCTTCCCAACGGTGAAAGAGTTTTTGAAATCGGTCCTGTAGTTTTTCAGTTTATTCGTTACATACAAATATTTCCTCTTTGTAATATTAGTGTAGATAATATTTCTGTCAAACAGTTCTATGTTCGGGAATGTCTTATTTTTGTGTTTTTTTAGGAGGTTGCTACGCTTCTGCGAGACAAAAAAACATCAAAAAGTTCTACATTACTTTTTTTTTCTTTTTCGAGATGTTCTCGATTTTATATTATGTAGACAGAAACTCTTTCTTGTGCACACCAGAAATAACAATGCATTGAAAATTAAAGAGCCTTACGAGACATTTTTTTTTTATTAATGACTCTTGCTGTTGGCCGCAGATGGCCTCTACAGCGTCACCGGACTGTTCTTACAAGACAGTGCCACAAGTTCTGCCTTATCTCTAAAACCCAGCCAAGTGCGAGTAGGACTCGCGCACGAAGGGTTCTGTGCCATTATCTATAAAAACGACAAAAAAAATCACGTTTGTTGTATGGGAGCCTACCACCAAGTAAATATCTATAAAGTATATCTATAAAAGACAGATAGACTAATTCACTGACTGATCTATCAACGCACAGTAACTACTGGATACACAGAACTTTCTTTAGTAAAGAAAAAACAAAGAAAAAATGTTAAGCACTTTTTGATTTTGTTCAATTATGCAAAACCAGGATGTACTGAAATCTTTGGCGCGCTCCATTGACAAACCGTCCGCGCTTAAGAGCTATCGGACCTCATCCGAAAGGAATAGACACTAGTTAACAATACCTTTTTTTACGTAACCTCGTTTCTAAAATCGAAACTCGTTAACAATACCCAAAAACATTCACAAATGAACCGTAACGTCGAATAATTGTTCCGAAAACGTGCGTCCAATCGCTTCGAAACGGAATATATAAATATATTGAATATATTCACGCTCTGTGACCGTTGTTATACACAGTTTTGTTATTGTAATTGTTGTTGACACATGATAGCATGGGTGTGGGTGCTTGAGCGAAAGACGCGTGGAAAAAACATTGACGTAAGGTCTCCTGTCTATTGGCTTTTTACTTTTTTTTTGTAAGCTTGACCATAGCCCCCGTGATTTTAAGTGACGGTGTGATCGAAGATTGTCAAAGTCAAACTAGTTACAGTTTTAGCGGGAACGCGGAAAGAGTCGTATCGCCCCGTTGTATTTTTTTCCAAAACTTGAAATGATATAATGTGTTGAAACATGACTTTTCGTGTTGCTTCCAAAACTCCAGCGAAGCTTTAAAGTAAAGTCGCCACTACTTTATGTGCTAAAGCATGACTGGACTTGACAGACACGGACTTTACTTGACCAAGACTGGACGTTGACTGTAACTTATTTAACTTATGAAACTTAAAAATATAAAACACTTGATACTGGCATATGCTCAAAATGCGCCGTCGCATTTTAACGTCGTATTTCGCAAACCAAAGAAAAATAAAAAATAGTTACTTCTAGGGTCGGGGTTTTACTTTTTGGGTACGAACCCCTAAAAACAAGGCTAACTCTGTATTACAGGAAAGACAGACTCTTTTATCCCGGAGAATGTGGAGAAAACGTAAAACAAACTTTATACGCAAATACCTAGTACCTAATAAAAACTAAATTATTCAGTGAAACTATCAGCAAGATTGTTTACAGATTGTCTTTGACATTTCAAAGAGTGTCGACGTCTCATGACGTCATTCCTAACTAGATGTTTTAAATGACCTTTCTAGGTTGAAAGCGAATCTTATTTGAAAATTGCGTCAATAAGAATTTAGAATCATTTCCAATAAGTATTATAAAGAGGAAAGATTTGATTGTTTGTTTGTATTGAATAGCTCCGAAACTACTGGACCGATTTCAAAAAATATTGGGAAGCTACATTATCCCAGGGTGACATAGGGTACTTTGTATCCTTATATTCCTATGAGAACGGGAACAACGCGGGTGAAACCGCGAGGAGTCCGCTAGTACTATCATAAAGAGGAAAGATTTGATTGTTTGTTTGTATTGAATAGGCTATGAAACTACTGGACCGATTTCAAGAATTTACTACACTATCCACGGGTAACATAGACTACTTTTTATCCCTTTATTCCCACGAGAACGGGAACTACGCGGGTGAAACCGCGAGGCGTCCGCTAGTTTCCAATAAGTTGTTTTTATTATGGCTTATCTTGGTAAAGATTGGGTTTCTTGTCGATCCCGTGAATACCTATTCAATATACATACGGGTGACATTTATGTTTTTTTTTTCATTAATTCCCTTGTACCTACTTATCTAAAGTCCACCACGCTGGCCAACCGAACTCACAGATATGTAGGTAGGTTTCCTCACGATGTTTTCCTTCACCATTAGAAGTCATTGGCAATACGCACATAACTTGAAAAGACAGAGGTGGGTGCCGTAGGCCTGATCCAAAAAAACGAAAAAGACCAGAAAAATCGGCAATTGAAGGAGCACTCAGCGATGTTTTGTAGTGATCAAGATTGGTTTCAGTGCAAAATTCAGTGTTATTACTAAAAAATAATACGCCTCTAATATGTTAAGATTATTTTTATATTAATAGATGTGACTGAATAATATTTTGTTAAGATTAAAGCGTTTGTTCGAACTACTTAAAATGACTGACAGAATTAAAAATTTCTTAAAAATTTAATTTGTTTTAAAAAAGGATTTGTTAGAATTCTCTTTATGTTTTTTTTTCTAAAGTGCAATTATCAATATTTTGCATAATTTTCAAAATTACACTTTGTAATACAGACGGCTCTTTCATAACTTTTGGCAGCTCTTTCAATTTCAATACCGAAATGTTATGAAAGAGCCAAAATACACAATTTTTAAAAATTAAAAGTTCGTTGATTTTTTTATAGTGTTTAAGGTTTTTTTTGTATGAAATTACCTACCTTAATAAATAAATAATAATTAAAGAAAAAAAAATCATAATTTTTTTCATTAAAATTATATTTTTTTGTTCCGTTTAGTAAACTGGCTCTTTCATGCCACTTCTCTCTACTAGGTATGGTCATTACTATGTTCCGTTTTAAAGGGTACTGCAGCGAAATTACTGGGCTGTTGAGACTAACCATCCAATGTCTCAAAGTAATGAGCGTCAAATCAGCGATGCCTTGGACTTTGTTTTGTTACTCAAAGTTCTGTGTATTTTTTTTATAAGACATAGCCTTACCTACGTTTGACTGCACTCACTCGTCGTGGTCTAAGATGGAGCAAGCTGAACTGCTACCGACTCACTGTTCTTCTTTGTTTTGGCCTCGCGTTTTGAGCATTTGCCAGTGTCAAGTGTTTTATATTTTCAAGTTTCATAAGTTAAATAAGTTGCCTTGTAGCTATAGTTATAGTCGAAGTCCAGTCTTGGTCAAGTCCAGTCCGTGCCAGTCCATGGCGACTTTACTATAAAGCTTCGATGGAGTTTTGGAAGCAACACGAAAAATCATGTTTCACCACATTATATCATTTTCTCACACTCGCGTTTGTAATTGGTCACTTTACACTTTTTGAAAAAAAAAACCATAATTTTTATGTAGGTTAACACTCGAAAAACACTAGTTTTGGAAAAAAATGCAATGGGACTACACGACTCTTTCCGCGTTCCTGCCAAACTCATCCTGATTCATTCTCGAGTTGAAGACACCCAGATTATATCCAACAGGGAAAACCCACTCAGGTAGCATTCCACTGTCTAGCAGTCCGCACAATGAACGTGGCATCAAATCGTGAAATCGGAATACAGAGTAGGTACTTACGTTACAATATAAATGATAAATAAACAAATAAATATCGTAGGGCATTACACACAGCGCCATCTGGCCCCAAACTAAGCAGAGCTTGTGTGATGGAAGTCAGATAACTGATAGAATACATAGGTAAATACTTTTTTTTTATAAATAGGTACATACTTATAATACATACAGAACACCCAGACACAGAACAAACATTTGTTTATTCACAAAATGTTTGCCCTGAGTGGGAATCGAACCCACGCCCTAAAGCTCTCAAGGCAGATATACTACCAACGAGCTAACGGGGTCGATGTGATACAACAGGAATATTTTATCAGAGTCGCCAGACCTATTCAAATGACGAGCTAAGGGCATTAACATCATACATAAACCATCGGAGATATTAAAATACAAGAATAAAGCCAGTATTACAATTGTACAAAAAAACAAACTTTTTTAACTGACTCAAAAAAGGAGGAAATTCTCGATTCGATTGTATGTTTTTTTTGTGTGTATAATACGCGATAATTTCGCCATTTTTGAATCGATTTTGATGATTCTTGCTTGATAGATCTTAATTCCATATAAATTTTGTCGAAATCGATCGAGTGATTTATAAATAAACTAGCGGACTTCTCGCGGTTTCACCCGTGTAGCTCTCGTTCCTGTGGGAATACAGGGATAAGAATAGCCTATGTCACCCGGGGATAGTGAAGCTTCGCAACGGTGAAAGAATTTTTGAAATCGGTCCAGTAGTTTCAGAGCCTATTCAATACAAACAAACAATCAAATCTTTCCACTTTATAATAGTATAGATAAATACTAGATCTAGACCTTGGATACCTATAAAAAAAAATGAAGGAAGCCAATGACCAATTAATCAGTTTCGTTCGT
Organism: Biston betularia; assembly: GCA_905404145.2. Lineage (NCBI taxonomy): Eukaryota > Metazoa > Arthropoda > Insecta > Lepidoptera > Geometridae > Biston > Biston betularia. Next base: position 3,051,936 of record FR989889.1, on the reverse strand, counting down.
CTCAATACTTTTTACATAAAAAAAAACTCCTTTCGACTTAGTGTTGTCGTTCCGCGCAACCCCGTACACGCTGACTCAACATGTCAACGGCTAGTTTAATAATTATATAATTTTCCAATAAAAACTTAAACGGTTAATCATCAATGTACCTTTAAACAGAAAACCAGTATTTTAATAGCCTCATAATATGCGTTGGTAGGTACCAACCTACAAAAATCGCAAGAAAAATTGACAACATAATTACCTAATTATTGATCTCAGTGACACTGGTTTATCGACCTTATTGTAACTACAATAAACACCAAAACCGTATGTTAATTTATAATATTTTTTTCACACTTTGACACTATATCCCCCTTATAAGAATACCAATTCGATTTTACCATTACGTTATTCATCATCACACTGTAATTCAAAGCTATAAAGCTGATAATAGTTTAAAAGTGAATTTGGAATCCGTTCAATAATTTTGTCCGAATTTCTCTGCAAAGTTAATCAAGCCGCGACTTCATTTCTGTATAAACCCTATTGTGATCGCATAAAGCTTACATTTGTAATAAAAAATATTGTCTAGCTGTTACTGTAGTTTTGTTTTAAAATCGCTTGCAGGGATACAGGTGGAGTAATGTAACAATTTAGCGTAATTATTTAGCGCGGTTATCAGCTGTTTTTTGCGTGGCCGCCATCTTGTTTAGGCACGCCCAGTGGCCAGTTTGAAAATGGAACGCTTTTGAAGTTGTGCGTTGAAAAGGAAATCGATGTTGCTAACACGCTGAGGCAAATCGAGTTGCAAAAATTTGTATGGTAGTTTGTGGATGGTAGGTAGAAATTACCATCCACATTCTAATTTACCATTTTTTTTTTTTGTAGATTGCTGTCTAAACTTTTAAAGACGAAATTGTTTTAGGTAGGTAGGTACCTACGTACGATGACGATGTTACACCACCCTAAAGTTGAAAACCTGCCACTAAGCACCTAACGGTGTGATCCGGGAGCCTCACTGGAAAGCCAGGCTAGATGTGTTTTACCATCTTCGACCTTCGATGATTCTTGTTTTGCTTGATTTATCACACTTCAGAGGTGGTCCCATAAAAAAAAACGAGCAGTTTTTAAATAGTCAACAAAAATAAAAATTTTGGATACATCGATAATATTTTCGTTTATTTGGAAACCTCGCTTTTTCATTGGAGCAGTGCGTTTAGTTGGCCTAAGGGGCATAGAGTCGGTTTTTAAATTTGTAAATTTATATATTACTAGATTACCTTGAAAGTATTCTATATGTCTATCCAGGTAATAAACTATACGCGTGCCAAATTTCATCCAAATTCGTTCAGCGGTTTTTGCGTGATTGAGTAACAAACGTACACACTTACACATTAATAATGTTAGTATCTAGTACTAGCTGCGCCCCCCCGTGTTACCCGCTACATGTTTTCGAGATAAAAAGTAGCCTATGTGTCAACCCAGGGTGTCAGCTACCTCCATACCATATTTCATCTAAATCCGTTCAGTAGTTTTTGCGTGAAAGAATAACAAACATACATACACTTTCGCGTTTATAATATTTGTAGGATTTAATAGCTATCATTGACAGTGTGTTGTTAGGCTCTATCTTTGTATGCGAGTGTGAGTGTACGAGGGAAGTTGTGTGTGTAAGTGTATCGTCTCATTAACGGGTACCAATCGACCGTTGCATTACGATTGATCAATTATCACGCGAACTATTAAACTAACAAACGGCACTCTTTAATTTTTTGCTTGTGTAGAGATGGGGTCGGCAGCGGCAAGAAAAAATTGAGAGAAACAGTCTTGAGTCAAGACTGATAGTCAAGACTATTGAATACCAAACTTAATTAACTTTTTTTTAATGGTTGACAGGCACCTAGCCTGTCAGGTGACACCTGTACCTAGCCCGATGTTTTCCTTCACCGGCCACTCAAATTCACTATTAGATTGGAACTTACATCCTTCGGCGTGTGAACTGACCGCGTTAACAACTGAGCTATCATCGCTACAAATACTTTATACTATTCTTCTTTTCTATTTCTACTGAACTTTAATTCAAAGATACGGAGCAATAAATAAAAACATAACATTACGTCTGTGTGCGTGCTCTCATAGACACCAACACATTTTTAAATTCTACAGGGTGTTCATTAAGTGTTTGACCACAGCTCACCTGATGTTAAGTGACGGTGTGGTAGATGGTAAAGCACACCTAGCCTGGAATGGAATTGGCTCTCAAGTGAGGCTACCGGAACACACCGTTGGTAACGGTGGTAGCAAAAATCTCAACAGTAAAATAAAAAGCCGCTATGCTTCTGTCTGTTTCTGCGCTTACTTCTACCTAATGATACTGACTCATCACGCATCGGATTTTGTCAGTTTTCACTAATATTTAGTGGTTTTTTTTCTTCGGAAAAATGTTTATGTCCGTACGAAGCCAGGGTTCAGAGTGTGTTATAAGATCAAGACTTTGTAACTTTCTCACAAGACCAAGCCTATTTCAAGACTGCGTGTCGCATCACTAGTTAAATTCCCTGAATTGTCATTAGCGTAACGAGTGTGTCGAAGCGGAGCTGTATTGGCAAGTAGAGCGTCAGGCGCGGCATGTGCAGTGGCACTAGGGTTCCGCACAATTTTTTAAAACTTTATCTTGGACTAAAAGTATTGTAATGAAGCAAACTCTGTCTGTTTTTATTACAAACTTGCGGACGCCTCGCGGTTTCACCGGCGTTGTTCCCGTTCCCGTAAGAATACAGGGATAAAAAGTAGCCTATGTCACCCGGGGATAGTTTAGCTTCCCAACGGGGAAATAATTTTTGAAATCGGTCCAGTAGTTTTTCAGTTTATTCGTTACATACAAAAATACAAATCTTTCCTCTTTGTAATATTTGTATAGATAAGCTTTCGTTTGACTGTCAACTCTCTTGATGTAAAGCGAAGATGCGGTCTACGGTGGAGCACGCTCGCCTACAAAAAACCGATTAATTATTATCGACTTGAAGTCACACCCTCTCGGGCAGCAAATTCCATTGTTTAGCGGTTCGTACAATGAAGTTTCGAACCGTTTAGTTTGAAGTATCGGCCATGAAGCGGCGTCGCTTTTCAGAGCTTGTCTCAGTGCAAAGTATCGCTCTGGCGCTTATTACTTTAAAACATTCGATAGTTAGTCTCAGTAGCGCTGTAATTTTGGCAACTGCAGTATCTTTGAAATCGGAACACACACTACTGCTTGGTAGAAAAAATCTGATACTACACCTACCTAGACGATCTTCTACTAAAGTGATCTGCCACGATTTTGATAATAAATTACTTCTACACATTTTTATTATTTTGACCCTTATCGCTCTTTTACAAATATTTAAAAAAAAATGTTGGTGCCAAATACATTTTTATCGTAAGAATAAGCTTTTGGTTTACATTCCATTCTCTATATTGATGACAGCTGAATCAATTATTTAAAAGATAATTAAAATCTTACATTTAAGTTATACTGGCAAGATACTCTCAAGTTGCAAATCTGTATTTTTTGTATTTTAATCTAATTTTGTAGCGATAATAGCTCAGTGGTTAGCGCGGTAGGTTCGCATGCCGAAGGGCGTGGGTTCAAACCCTAACAATGAGCTTGAGGTGCCGGTGAAGGAAAACATCGTGAGGAAACCATAGCATGGTGGTAGGGTACTTTCTAGTACTCGGCTGGCTAGCTACCTCAAGTTGAAAATCTGACGCCAAGCATCTAACGGTGTGTTCCAGCAGCCTCACTTTTTCAGCCAGTTCCATTCCAGGCTAGGTGTGCTTTACCATCTTCGACCACACTTTCACTTAACATCAGGTGAGCTGTGGTCAAACACCTAGCCTGTCAACCATAAAAAAAACTATTATTCATCGGTTATTCATCTTCGACCATACCGTCACTTAACATAATGTGAGTTGTGGTCAAACACCTAGCCTGATATAACAAAAGCGAAATTAATATGTGCCACGCATTGTATTCCCCCTTTCCAAAAGGGCTCCATAGTTTGTCCCAATTGTATGCGGAACTCTACCCATTGATCCGTACAAAGCGCTTCCAAATTTGGCGTCTTTTATAGTTCAAGTTGCGACTTACCTTACATTTCAATTCTAAGTAAAGAACTTAAGCACTCGACTAAACTTTAGTTGCTTAAGTTGTATTTCTTTAATTAGATATCTAGCTTCCATATAACTTGATTAGACAAGTTAAGTACTGAAGTAAGTTATAAGTTGTTTTATTTATGATGTAAACGTGGTTTATTTTATGACAGTTGATGTTTTTTTATTGTAAGGTTGTGTATGAAAATAGTTTCACCTATTTTTTTATGTAACGTTCTCGTTTTAGCTATTTTAATAGCTTCGCTGCAATTTTCTGCCATAAAAGTGCTCAAATACGATTTTATTAAAAGTTACCTATACACACTCTAGTCAGAATTGGAACAAGAGATAATAAAATCCTCTTCTTAGATAGGTAGATAACTAGATATAAACTCTTTTCTGTGCACACCTGATATAGAAAAATATACAAAAAATATAAGAATCTTATGAGCTAGCCACAAGGTGGTCTTGTCACTAAAAGCGATTTCTTCCAGGCCATCAACAATAGAAAGCAAAAAAAATAATTATAATGTTTAATGTAATAAAATGTAATAAAATGTTTAATAATAATAATTAATTGAATTACTTGTAAGTAATTATGATTTTTTTGTCAAGCCATTTTACTATATTGACAATATTTTTTTGGTATTGACATATTTTATATTGACATGTATATAATTATGTTGACATATTTTATTTTGACATTTTTGTGTTGACATGATTGTAATCAGTGTTTTAAAACTCATTTAGTGACTTATTTAAAATTTTTAAGTGACTTGTAACATTTGTGTTATAAAAGAAATAATAAATAAATAAATAAATATTGGAGGACATTTAACACAGCGCCATCTAGCCCCAAACTAAGCAAAGCTTGTACTATGGGAACCAGATAGCTGACAGAATACTTAAATACTTTTTTTTTGTAAATACATACTTATAATACATACAGTACACCCAGACACAGAACAAACATCGATGTTAGTCACACAAATGTTTGTCCTGTGTGGGAATCGAACCCACGCCCTTCAGCTCTCGAAGCAGACATACTACCAATGAACCAACAGGGCTGTCAATAAAATATTTGTATTTGTATTAAAAAAAAAAACATTTATTTCGGATCAAGTCCATAATTATTTAGATTCATATTAATTACACAATAAAAATTACATGACAGTCGATAGAGTCACATACAGTTGATACAGTCGATAAATCACCATTTATTAAGACAGTTAGACTATTACTCGACAGAAAATCTTCCTAACCAGGCATTGCTATAATACTTTACTCACTACTGATCTCTTCGTTATAATTTCATGCACTTTTCAAATTACCAAATGTAATCAAATCCATTATGCCGTTATTATCAACTTATAATACACAAACACACACGAACAGTTCTGGTCCTAATTCGATGGCTGTAAAAATCTTTAATAAACTGCCCAACTCACTCATGGACATACAGGACAAAAATCATTTTATTAACCGGCTGAAATAATCCTGGAAGCTAAATGCTACTACACACTTGACGAATTTTTTAACGATGTCAATATTTATAGTGACTAATTATGGCCAATTAATATCCTGATTTTATTTTTTACACTTTTGACTTTTATTTTTTAATGATGATAATATGTATGACTAAGTATGACTAATTATTATTCTAATTTTATTTTGTTATTATTAATTGTATTATTTAACCTGTTTTTTTTTTAAATTTAAACCGCATCTCAAAAATATTTTGACCAAAATTAATTGCCATAGGTACCCTAATGGGGTCATATGTACTAGGGGCAACATTGTTAAATTGATAAGCATAAGAACCTGTACATATGTTGCAATAAAGTATTGAGTATTGAGTAACACACACACACATGTAACAATAATAGGATCAACTAACAGGCCCAGGAATGAACCACTGTGACCTCAGAACACAGGTACTCCTAGTCTGAGGAACAGAGCTTCCACCCAGGTACACAATACTAGGTATTGAGTTGGATATGGACCTATTAATTGTAATACTTAGGTAGGTACTTATGTTTATTGTAATTGTTAATGTAAATTGTACCTAATACGTATATTTATCGACTGTATCTATTCATAAGTAGAAAAAAATAAATCAGTGATGATGACAGTAAGTATGTCTAATAAATATCGTTGTCGATAGAAAACTGTTGTTACTTTATCGCATCCCTATGAACAATACATCTTTACTTTTAACGAGTTCCTTTATAGTTTCGATACAGAGAAGTAATAAATACCTTCTAAATGAACAAGTGTTATAGGCGGAGCGGTAGCGGTTAGTTTTATACAACTACGTTTTTTTTTGCCAGATATTGATTTTTATTACCACCTCTGAGAATGATCTACAAAGCAAAAATAGAATCATCAAAATCGATTAAGAGATCGAATTTTTTTGAGTCGGTTAAAAATAAGAAAAAAACGCGCCTGACAATTAATAAATGTTTTTTTTTTTTATTAATAGCTTGTGCCATTCGTTGTGATGTAAAGATTCTAACGAATCTGTTGTGTAGCTGCAATTCCGTTATGATCAGTTTTCTAAACTGCCTCCACTAAGGAAGCAAATTTAAAACGGTAGGTAAACAACAAAAGTGTTTGTAACCCTGTACTAATTACGAACGCTTACGAATGCACTTACAGAATCCTGTATTTATAACTGAAACACAGCGTGTCACAATCGGAAAATCATATTTTTTTTCATGTATCGATAAATTATTCATTTTATTACGCGTTGCAACACTAACGCCACAGTAAAGAACATTGAGCAGTAGATCAAGTTGCTAGAAATTTCAATTTGCTTCTTTTTTGATTTTGAACATTTGTCAGTGTTTTGATATTTTCAAGATTCATAACTAACTATATATAACTATATTGTAACTATAGTTATAGTACAAGACGAACGATACGTTCTCCTGATGGTAAGAGATAATATATGTCCGTGAACATTGCAACCATGCACAGAACTTTGAGTATCAAAACAAATGTCTAGAGCATCGCCGCTTTAGCGCTCATTATAGAATAAATAAATATCGTTGGACATTACACACAGCGCCATCTGACCCCAAACTAACTATTGAGGCTACCGGTCTTTGTGGAAGTCAATGGACGTCCTACGGCTGAAATGATGATGATGTTCATATTGAGACTTTCAATGGCTACTATATCTCGACAGCTCGGTAATTTCGCTAGCTGCAGCACCCTTCAAACCGAAACACAGTAATGTTTACACACTACTGCTTGGCGGCAAAATATCTGGTACTGCGGTGATACCTATCTAGACGATCTCCCGCTAGGAAATCTACCATCAAGTCCACTTTTTAATACCTACGCTAATTTAGTTGCTTTGTGTATAGAGCACGGTATTTAGAAAGGTTAAAGTTTGTCTTCTGTCTGAAGTTATACTGTGGTATCTTACTAAGAATCGGCCACCAAGCTGCAGGTTTTTTGCACTAAAGAATCCTTTAATAACTTGATTCTCTAAGTAAAGTAAACTAAGACATTCGTTTGATGGCCTGTACTTGGAAATATGTCAAGTTCGGTAGTCATAAACGTGCCAAGGAATCAAGTGTAGGACGAAATCGAATTCATTTTCTTTTTTGTCCAGTTAAGTTTTATGGCATAACTAAAAACTTTTCGAGGTTTCACCCGCTATTTTTTAAGAAATAATTAAAACTTATCTGAAAATGTTGGCTACTTGACAGCCCTGTTGGTTCATTGGTAGTATGTCCGCTCCAAGAGCTGAAGGGCGTGGGTTCGATTCCCACCCAGGACAAGCATTTTGTGATATAAACAAATGTTTGTTCTGTGTCTGGGTGTACCTACTGTATGTATTTAAAAAAAAACTATTTAAGTATTCTATGAGTTCTCGGTGTACAAGCTTTGCTTAGTTTGGGGCCAGGCGGCGCTGTGTGTAATGTCAATAAATTTTTTTATAAATAGTATGTCTGCTTCAAGAGCTTTAGGGTGTGGATTCGATTCCCACCCAGGACAAACATTTGTGGTATAAACAAATGAGTGCTATCTGGCCACAAACTAAGCAAAGCTTGTGTGATGGAAGAAAAAAAAAGATAAACGTGAAAGTTTTGATGGATGGATGTTTGTTACTCTTTCACGCAAAAACGGATTTGGATGAAATTTGGTATGGAGGTAGCTGAGACCCTGGATTAACACATAGGCTACTTTTTATCCCGAACACATGTACAAATACAAACACAAATCCAGTGGCGGATTTACCAGCAGGCTGAGTAGGCTTGAGCCTAAGGCGGCAGATTTTTGGGGCGGCAAATTTGGGGGCCGAATTTTTTTTGCTACCTCATAGAAATCAAAAAGATTTTTGCATGACGGTTTTCTGATGTCTCACAGATAGAAATCTGCAACAAATTTTGCTAATGACTTTCCTCTCTCACTTGTCATTGCACACTCCGAGAGCAGAAAAAAAATTTGGATTGTAAAAATAATGTAGGAGATAACAATTGTAGAGGCAAGGCAAAAACTGTGTAGCCTATGCCTTGAAAATTTGTAAATCCGCCACTGCACAAATCTTTTATTAATAACACCAAAGTTACAGGTAATTTTTCCATTTATATTTAAAAATATTAAAATCACAACATAATACAATAAAAATGTCAATGAAATAATATGTCACATATAAAATAATTATGTCAATATAATTGAAAGTCAATAAAAATGTAGCGGGTAACACCGCAGGGCGCAGCTAGTCGTCACATAAATATTTGTTCTAGTGGGAATTGAACCTACAGCTCTTGAAGCAGATATTCTATCAAATGAGGTAACGAGGCAGTCTGTCTGCGCTTAACTGTGTAAACCAAAATCGATGCCCACTCAATCTATCACAACAATCGTGTCACGCGCGAAAGAGAGCTACGTATTATTCCAGGTAGAGAGAAAGAGACAAAGAACGCATTAGATTCCACCCACCCTATAATTTTCCACTATTAAACCCACGAAAATCAAAGGAAATCAATGCTTTCGCCTGCTCAAACACCATTATAAGAAAACAAACGAAATTACACTTTATTTCTATGGTTGTAAAGAATGTAGTCTAGAAACACATTTTCAAAAGAAAACTTTACGAAAATGCTAAAGGAAATTCTACCAACACTCTAAAGATATAAGGCTTATAATACTGAGCATAGGAAAATCTTTCAATTCAACTGAAGGTTACTCGAAGAAAATTGTAGGAAGTGTTTATGGAATTTTGGCTTTTGCTGCATTAGAAATAAGATTTCTTGTTTCTTTTTTTTTTTGGTAAAATACACGTATAGAATTCAATCGCAAGATGAAAAAAAAAAGATTTAAGAATGTAAAAAGATTTATTGCGATTTATAGATTTGTAGCGTAGGACGCCCTGAGACTCGATGGAGTGACGATATACGTAGCTGACAGCTGGCGGTGGATGGAAGCGAAAAGCCGAAGATCGGGCTGAGTGGCGTGTCTTGGGAGAGGCCTATGTCCAGCAGTGGACTAACATAGGCTGATGATGATGATGATGATGAAAAAGATTTATATCTGGAATTATTTAAAACTAGCAGCTCGCCCCGGCGTCACGCGGGAAAATAAAACTCGATTTTTTTTTTTAAATGTTTATATTTCGCTCAACTCAGCAACCTATCGGAGTTATTTAGCTGTTTCTCTGTCTGAAATCTTCTGCGTATTTTGTGTTTTACGGCAGTGAGGAGTTGTCCATTGACATCTCTCTCACGAATCTTTGGCAAATCGATTAATAAGGCTCGGAATACTGTTCCTCCTTAGTCTTGTGTAATGTGGACTTCCGGAACCTGTTAACTTTGTAGCTAGTGCATTAACATGAGATGCTAATTTCCGTTGGTAACTTTGCCTATGGACAGCAATTGCCTTAGCTTCAGATCACTAAGAATGTATTTGTTAGTTACAAATCTCGATTAGCTTTTTTTTTTTATGGTGACAGGCTAGGTGTTTGACCACAGCTCACCTGATGTCAAGTGAAGGTGTGGTCGAAGATGGTACAGCACACCTAGCCTGGAATGCAACTGGTTCTCAAGTGAGGCTGCCGGAACACACCGTTAGATGCTTGGCGGCAGATTTTTCAACTTGAGGGTGGTAGCTAGCCAGCCGAAGTACTCTACCACCATGCTATGTTTTCCTTCACCGGCAGCTCAAGCTCATTGTTGGAGTTTGAACCCACACCCTTCGGCGTGCGAACCGACCGCGCTAACCACTGAGCTATCATCGCTACAAAACAATATAATAACAATAAAAATATAGCCTATGTCACTCAGTGATCATGTAGCAGCGATGCCCTGGACTTTGTTTCGTCACTCAAAGTTCAGGACGGATTTTTAAAATGCTCAGGCATCAGCCAGTCTCACCTTAGACAGATATATATTAGTTAGTGAGTTCATAGTTATAGAACGATGGGACTGACATGTCAGTGTTGACAAAAGTCCCAAAATAAATAAAGAATAAAAAAAAAAAAAAAAAAAAAAAGTTCTGTGTATCGCTGCAATGGTCATGTACAGGCGTTATCTCTTACCATCAGGAGAGCGTCTCGTTCGTCTCATTACTTTTAACATAAAAAAAATGTAGCATTCTAATGATAAAAGAATTATTCAGATCGGTCCAGTAGTTTCGGAGCTTATTCTATACAAATATTTCCTTAGTGTAGACGTTTTTATATAGGTAATTATCCTAGGAAATGCTATGAATAGGACTTTTTTATGTTTGACAAGCTAGGTGTTTGACCATCACTGATGTTAAGTGACGGTGTAGCCGAAGATGGTAAAGCACACCTGGAATAGAGCTGGCTCTCAAGTGAGACTGCCGGAATACACCGTTAGGTGCTTGGCGGCAGATTTTCAACTAGAGCGTGGTAGCTAGCCAGCCGACTACCATGCTATGTTTTCCTTCACCAGCAGCTCAAGCTCATTGTTGGGGTTTGAACCAACGCCCTTCGGTGTGCGAACCGACCACTGAGCTATCATCGCTACAAAATTATTATACTTTTGACCTGCACTTATACGACATGATAACTATACTTTTTCATTGTACGAACCTCTAAACAGTGAAATTGTGAGTTGGTGTATTTTTCATCCAATAAAACCTGGGTATGTTAATCTCGCAAGTGAAGCGGTTTGTAGGCAAGCGTGCTTCATCTTAGACCGCATCTTAATGCAAAAAAGTCGCAGACAAAACCAGCAGCAAAGCGTGTACAAGTATATATATATTAATAGTTTACATTACTTGATCTATTATACCACATCCATTTTAAATAAGTCGTAAAATTTTATGACACCTTGTTTATGAAGATCGACGATCGACCACAACAACCGCATAAGTCCAATTTAGTAATTTTTATTGTTTATCAACTGAGCACCGCGGTCCCACCTGTTGTTTTATAAGAACCAATAATATTCTCGCACAATTTAGGGTTTATTAGTGCCCTATATGTATAAACTCACATTCATGTATTTCTTTCAATAAAATACAATATTATGTAAAATCGTAGTGTGTTATTGTCGTAGACACGGCTGTGTGTGCGTGAATACGCTTACGTTTTTAAACACAAAGAGGTCATTTTACATTTCAAGTCCTAATCGAATTTTTTTATCCTATAGCTATCGAGTGGTGGTACCAGGTCGCTTTTACCGATAAGGCCGCCACTTGTGGCATTAACTCTTAAGATTATTTTGGTTTACACAATAAAGAGGTTATATCTATCTATCAGTCTATTATCCGCCGCGTCTGTCTGTCTGTCTGTTCGCGATAAACTTAAAAGCTACTGAATGAATTATCATGCACGTTTCACCAATAGGTAGAATGATTCATGAGGAAGGTTTAGGTATATAATTTGTTATGGTTTTGTGTAAATTGGTTGAAATATGATGATAATTGTTGGAAGTGACGGAACAAGTCATGTTTAAAATTCTTTACCCATGAGACGAATCTTTGTTAATAACATGTGTATGGACTTCTGCGATCTTAGTGTACATTTTTGTACTCATGCATAATGGTCAATAAAGTGTATTCATTTATAATAAGCAGTGTGATCGATTGCTGCATTCGAAAACCGCATAATTCTAATTTTATTAAAATTTATTATAGTTAACATTTGACATATATTTTACGATAAACAGAAAGCCGACTTTGATGTAAAAACTAATACAGTTTGTAAATTTAACTTTTTGACGTTTATTTTATTTGTGTAATCTTTGATCTGATCATAATATTTGTAAAATATGTGTTGTCATAAAAGTGTAATATAATAAATTCACTTTGTATATCTAGAACTGCTTTAATTTTGCTTGTATGAAATATTCCCAAATATTTAAATACTCGATCTCAATAGCAGGAGGTCATCTAGGTAGGTGACCAGATGTTCTACCGCCAAGCAGTAGTGAATAAACATTACTGTGTTCCGGTTTGAGAAAGCTATTGAGACTAACCATCGAAAGTCTCAAACACAGGCGTTATCTTTTACCATCAGAAGAATGTCTCGCTCGTCTCATTACTTTTACATTGAAATAATAATAATTAAAAAAAATCACACAGCGCTATCTGCCCCCAAACTAAGCAATGCTTGTACCTTGGAAGTCAGATAACTGATAGAATACTTAAATACTTTTTGTTGTTGTAAATACATACAGTACACCCAGACACAGAACAAACATTTATGCACGTCACACAAATATTTGTTTTGAGTGGGAATTGAACCCACGTCCAGCTACTACTTTGAAGCACCACCAAGTACCTAAGTTTACAGGGCAGTCAATATATCAACAATAATAAATAAATCAATATCGTAGGGCATTACACACAGCGCCATCTGACGCCAAACTAAGCAAAGCTTGTGCTATGGAAGTCAGATAACTGATAGAATACTTAAATACTTTTTTTTTGTAAATACATACTTATAATAAATACAGAACACCCAGACACAGAACAAACATTTTTTTATACCACAAAATGTTTACCCACCGAACCCACGCCCTTCAGCTCTTGGTGCAGACGTACTACTAATGAACCATGTACAAATTTACTTGGTGGTAGATTTCCTTAGCCGAAAGTCGTCTAGGTAGGTACCACCGCAGTACCAGATATTCTGCCGCCAAGCAGTAGTGTGTAAACAATAGTATGTGAAGGGTACTGCAGCTAGCGAAATTACGGGCCTGTTGAGACTAACCATCGAAAGTTTCAAAGTAATGAGCGCCAAAGCAGCGATGCCCCGAACTTTGTTTTGTTACTCAAGGTTCTGTGTATCGCTGCAATGGTCATGGACATGCGTTATCTCTTACCATCAGGAGAGCGTATCGTTCGTCTCATTACTTTTACACAAAAAAAGTGCTGTCAATAGTTGAACACACTGAGATAAACTAATAAATATTTTATCAAATTTCATAAAACTTTAAATCCATGCTCACTATGAAGCTATCAAAATCATTAAAAGTATCGTAAGTGCCATTAAAAACCATATTAAAACTAATATCAATCGAAGAAATATGCAAAACGGCCACACTCGTTGATTGGCCATAACTGGATTTTTATTAACTGGTTGCAGCCCGCGGTTTTATTAGTTCAGTTTGACCGTTAACTCGCTTGATGTTAAGCGAAGATGCGATATACGATGTAACACGGTTGCCTAGAAGAAACCGTTTCACTCGCGACTTGCAGACACCCAAATTGTAACAATTGGGGAACACACCCACTCGGGCAGAAAATTCCATTTTTATCATTTCCTAGCTGCGCTCCGCGGTGTTACCCGCTACATGTTTTCGGGATAAAAAATAGCCTATGTGTTAATTCAGGGTCTCAGCTACCTCGATACCAAATTTCATCCAAATTCGTTCAGTAGTTTTTGCGCAAAAGAGTAACAAACTTTCGCATTTATAATATAGGATCTTTACATTGACAGCCCTGTTGGTTCATTGGTAGGATGTCTGCTTCAAGAGCTGAAGGGCGTGGGTTCGATTTCCACTCATTACAAACTTTGTGGCATAAACAATGTTTGTTCTGTGTCTGGGTGTACTGTATTTATTATAAGTATGTATTTACAACAAAAAAGTATTTAAGTATTTTCTCAGTTATCTGACTTCCAAAGCACACGCTTTGCTTAGTTTGGGGTCAGATGACACTGTGTGAAATGTCCTTCGATATTTATTATTTATTTATTTACATATGAAAGGAAAGCCATGCGTTATTCGGTAATCAGTAACAAACGAGGAGATAAATGCTATGAAACATACCTACTACAAACAAACATACTTATTTAATTGAAATAAAATACCCGTTTATTTTTAAATAATGGCAACCAAAATATTCGAATCTAAGTAATAACTTAATTTGCGAGGTTGTCGACCTTGTGGAGCGTATTGTGAGGTCGTTGGATTAACGAGTTGAATTAATCGTATGGTTCCCAATATTTCAAACTTTTGTGACGTAGATAGAAGTATGTTCTGTGTCTGTGTGTTCTGTATGTATTATAAGATTTTATTTACAAAAAAATAAATACATAAGTATTCCATCAGCTATCTGGTTTATATAATTAATTCTGGTTTGTATTAACAAGCTTTGTTTAGTTTGGAAATGTAGTTGCCCCCGATATTTATTTATTCATTTTAATTTTTGTTATGAATTTAATAAATACAAATGTAAATGAGAGTGACTTTGAGATTGATTATCATTTATCTCATGTATTGTAATTATAAATATGATCGTTTTATAAATTTTTATAATGACTAAATAATTTTACATAAAAAGAAAAAAACTTTGCAAAAATTAAACACCATAAAATGTTCTACGACATGCAAATCTCTATATGCTATACTTGAGGACGTCTCGCGGTTTCACCCGCGTAGTTCCCGTTTCCGTGGGAATACAGGGATAAAAAGTTGTCTATGCCACCCGGGGATAGCGTAGCTTTCCAACGGTGAAAGAATTTTTGATTTCGGTGGTCTAGTAGTTTTTGAGTTTATTCGTTACAAACATACAAAAATACAAATCTTTCCTCTTTATAATATTAGTGTAGATGTAGAAAACAAAGTTGCTTCCCGCCGTCTGTACGCTTAGATCTTTTAAACCACGCAACGGATTTTAATGCGGTTTCTATCAATAGACACAGTGATTCAAGAGGAATGTATAACTGGTGATCCACCGCGTCATCGCACGAGTGCAATGTAGATACTAATGTGGTGCATATGCATGTATTATACATATACGCCTGTCCATGACCATTGCAGCGATACATAGAACTTTGAGTACCAAAATAAGATCTAGGGCATCGCTGCTTTGGCGCTCATTACTTTGAGATTTTCGATGGTATTTATGTATTCTATCAGTTATCTGACTTCCATCACACAAGCTCTGCTTAGTTTAGGGCCAGATGGCTCTGTGTCTATAGTCCTACGATATTCATTTATATATTTATAGTAAGTTTATTACATTTTTTTAATTGAATTTAATCGTCATTGTGTCTACTCACGTATTCCGATTCTCAAGGATCTCTAAAAACTTGAAATCGCGTTTCAACACTAATCACTTAATCACGCTTTTTGCTGAAGCTTTTTGTAACACCGTTTTTTATTATCAATCCCTGTATCAAATCCGTAATTGTTTTTAATTATACAATTACAAATCTTACACAGTCTGTCAAAACATTGCACAAGGTACGAGCACTAATTTGTTTTAGGGTTCATCAAATACAAATACAAATTATTTATTTATTAATAACACCCTAGTTACAATTTTTATTAAAAATAATCATTTATATTCTTCACAAATCTCATCAATCCATATAACATTAATGTATATAATTAAATTAATTTAAGAAAAAAGGTACGCTTTAAAAAGTTCCCCTAAATCATAAAATTATGCCTGCATCTTTGACCACTCCGTCACCTAACGTCAGGTGAGATATACCTTGCCTGACAAAAAAAAAAGATAATTTGACTTTTAAAAGAACAATCTGTCAAGTGCGTAGACTATTATACTCCGATCGATGCCATATAGCACGACCCATTTAAATTCCCACGTCTTAACAAAACAAATTAACATTGTAGACAACTTAACAAAATAAATTAACGAAGACATAAAGCACTAAAAAGGTATAACTCGCTCTTGACAGCCCTAACTTCGGACATTAACATTCCGCGCCAACCCTAACGGGCAGGACAAACGGAGCGATAATCACAATAATTATATATGTGAAAGGAACTCTGTTTATAGGCATCTCTGTTTGTCTGTTGGTCAAAACTAAATCTTAAAAAAACCTGACGTTGATATTTTTAAATTAAAAAATGCAAAGACAAGTTTCTATATATATATATCTATACTATTATAAAGAGGAAAGATTTGTTTGTTTGTTTGTATTGAATAGGCTCCAAAACTACTGGACCAATTTCAAAAACTCTTTCACCGTTGGGAAGCTACACTATCCCCGGGTGATACAGGGTACTTTTTATCCCTGTATTTCCACGGAAACGGGAACTACGCGGGTGAAACCGCGAGGCGTCCGCTAGTAGTGTTATATATAAAGATAAGCAGAGAGATAGCTCGATGAAATTATAAAAACAGCGGGAATTAATTGTTTAGATAAGGCGAAGGACAGAACTAGGTGGAGAAAAATGGAGGAGGCGTTTACTCTCCAGGGGGGTCCTAAATTTATATAAGAATGTAAATTGTGTTGCATGAAAAATTAAAATAATGAAATCCCACTAATGTTATAAATGTGAAAGTTTGGATGGATGTTTGTTACTCTTTCACGCAAAAACTATTAGATGGATTTCGATGAAATTTGGTATGGAGGTAGCTGAGACCCTGGATTAACACATACGACACATAGGCTACTTTTTATCCCGAAAACGTGTAGCGGGTGCCGCGGGGCGCAGCTAGTATGAAATAAAATAAACATTGCTCGTAATATTAATATAATGTATAATGTTTATATTAATTTTGTAGCGATGATAGCTCAGTGGTTAGCGCGGTAGGTTCGCATGCCGACGGGCGTGGGTTCAAACCCCAACAATGAGCTTGAGCTGACGGTGAAGGAAAACATCGTAAGGAAACCATAGCATGGTGATAGAGTACTTTCTTGTACTCGGCTGGCTAGCTACCACCCTCAAGTTGAAAATCTGCCGCCAAGCATCTAACGGTGTGTTCCGGCAGCCTCACTTGAGAGCCAGTTGCATTCCAGGCTAGGTGTGCTTTACCATCTTCGACCACACCTTCACTTGACATCAGGTGAGCTGTGGTCAAAAACCTAGCCTGTCAACCATAAAAAAAAAAAAATGAAAAATAAATAATGAAATAAAATAAAACCGTATTATTATTGTAATTTATTAATGTTACGTATAAATCTATTTAATAAGTATTTCACATCATGCTCAATAACGATATTACCCTACCAGCATGCTATAGTTTCCTCACGATGTTTTCCTTCATCGGCAGCTCAAATTCACTGTTGGGATTTGAACACCCCGCTAGCCAACATTTCAACCTAACCATTGATATTATACAGTATTTACATATCGCGAAAAGCATTTTTTTTTTCTTTTTTTTTATGGTTGACAGGCTAGGTGTTTGACCACAGCTCACCTGATGTTAAGTGAAGGTATGGTCGAAGATGGTAAAGCACACCTAGCCTGGAATGGAACTGGCTCTCAAGTGAGGCTGCCGGAACGCACCGTTAGATGCTTGGCGGCAGATTTCCAACTTGAGGTTGGTAGCTACCCAGCCGATTACTAGAAAGTACCCTACCACCATGCTATGGTTTCCTCGCGATGTTTTCCTGCACCGGCAGCTCAAGCTCATTGTTGGGGTTTGAACCCACGCCCTTCGGCATGCGAACCTACCGCGCTAACCACTGAGCTATCATCGCTACAAAGTTAGAACTAGAAAATCGCGATAAAACCCGAATGAAAAGCTAGTGTTAACTTTAACATTCCGAATCGGCCGTAACGGGCAGTAGGACAAATGAGCTTGATAATTTATTTATGCGGAGAATGAATTCATTATTAGTCGACGGGGGTATGAGTCCAGGGTAAATGATCATAATTGAATGCTTCAATAGAAATCCTTCATCTTCTGCGTGCTCTTATTTACTGACGTGTTATGGACGTAGCTTCCGCCATATCAGCCGTATCAATGATACGGGCCCCCGGGCTGTAGAGGCCCTAACGTGTGAAAAAAAAATTTGTAAAATGTTATCCACAATGCCACTTAATCTTGTGCTTCCCGGGGAAAAACATTAAAATAAATAATAAATAAATAAATATCGTAGGACATTACACACAGCGCCATCTGACCCTAAACTAAGCAAAGCTTGTGTGATGGAAGTCAGTAAACTGTTAAAATACATACATACTTTTTTTTTTTATAAATGCATACTTATAATACATACAGAACACCCAGACACGGAACAAACATTTGTTGATACATAAAATGTTAATCCTGAGGGGGAATCAACCCGCGCCCTTTAGCTCTTAAGGCAGATATGCTACCAATGAGCCAACAGGGCTGTCCCCAAAAGGTAGTATATCTGCCTTGAGAGCTGTAGAGCGTGAGTTCGATTCCCACTCAGGGCAAACATTTTGTGAATAAAAAAATGTTTGTTCTGTGTCTGGGTGTTCTGTATGTATTTACAAAAAAGAAAGTATTTATTCTATCAGTTATCTGACTTCCATCACACAAGCTCTGCTTAGTTTGGGGCCAGATGGTGCTGTGTGTAATGTCCTACGATATTTATTTATTTAATAAAAGTTTTGAAAAAAAAATACAACCAATACTCCGAGATAAATAGTTGCTTCCCTGCGGTGTCATACCACAAAGAAACGAAAATTACTCAAAAGCGACATCTATCGATTTAAAGCTTTACTATTACGAAGGGGCCGAGATGTGAAGCGAAAATGGGTTGAAACATGTATAGAGAGTGGCGTCACCTAGGCACGCACTACAAAATAGCTCGAATATTTACAGTAGTGTGTTAGTGATGACATTTATCAATACTATTATGTTATCTTATCTTAAAAATAATTTAGTAGAGTAAAAGTAGGTCATAGTTTTTTTATTTATTTATTTACTAAAACAAACAGTAAATTACAGTGTGAACGGAAATCTAATATAATTGCTTTTTCTTGACAAAATAATTACGTGACACGCACTCGTGATTGGGAGTTCGCGTGTGGAAATAAAAACTTATTTGTCATTTTCATTTTCTGTTTCTTATTATGTACCTATAATACTTAAACTTTGGAAATATAAATTGGCTTATACATTTTAGCTAAGAACATAACACAACTGTCGAGTTTTGGCGGGAACGCGGGAAGAGTCGTGTCGCTCCGTTGTATTTTTTTCCAAAACTTGTGTTTTGTCGAGTGTTTATGCATAAAAATGGTGGTTTTTTATTCATAAAGTGCCGAATTACATGCGTGAGTGTGCGAAAATGATATAATGTGGTGAAACATGACTTTTCGTGGTGCTTCCAAAACTCCATCGAAGCTTTATAGTAAAGTCGCCACTACTTTACTAGTAAAGTAGTGGCTACTTTACTAGTAAAGTAGTGGCTACTTTACTATAAAGCTTCGATGCAAGTCCAGTCATGCTTTAGTTAAAGCATGACTGGACTTGACTGACACAGACTGGACTTGACTAAGACTGGACTTTGACTATAACTAGCTACGAGGACACTTATTTAACTTTTGTAACTTGAAAACATATAAATACTTGACACTGGCAAATGCTAAAACGCGACGCCAAAACCAAAGAAAAAAAAAACACAACTGTCGTTGTTTTTTAGCTGGAACGCTCAAAAAATCACTTGCTAAACGTAATCAATCTATACTATTATAAAGAGGAAAGATTTGGTTCTTTGTTTGTTTGTATTGAATAGGCTCCGAAACTACTAAGCTACACTTTCCCTGGGTGACATAGGTTACTTATTATCCTATATTGCCACGGGAACGGGAACTATGCGGGTGAGATCGCGAGGCGTCTGCTAGTTGTAGATAAATGTAGATAAAGTAAAGGTAGATCTCCTTAGCAGGAGGTCGTCTAGATAGGTACTACCGCAGTACCAGATATTCTGCCGCCAAGCAGTAGTGTGTATACATTACTGTGTTGCGGTTTGAAGGGTACTGCAGCTAGCGAAATTACTGGGCCATGGGATTAACCATTGAAAGTCTCAAAGTAATGAGCACCAAAACAGTGATGCCCTGGACTTTGTTTCGTCACTCAAAGTTATGTGTATCGCTGCAATAGTCATGGACAGGCGTTGTCACAAGCGTTGGACAAGTTGCTTTAGCCATGTTGATATTGGTAGGGAATGATCTCTCGCTTCCAGCGTTAATACGCTCAATGCTCGGATGCGAGAGATCGTGGGAGGCAGCAGTTTCCTTCTGTGAACATGTTATGGAAACTGAAAAAGGACGAGGAAGGAGAGCTGGGCGTCGGAGGAGGATCCACACCCTCTTACAACCTCCATAACAGGGGCTTTGGGCGACTGACTCGGAGGGTCCATCTCCCGACAATAGCCCCTGAGGTAGAGCGCGTGGTGTTCCCGCGTGCCTCTCAAAGAAAGAGAGATGGAGGCTCTTCAGCTCCATCCTTAACAGGGAAAGGTCCCAGGGGATCAGCACCGTAGACGAGTGCGAAGGCGTCCCCGAAGCGCCGATACATATGCGCCAGGCAGCAACACCCCAGGGTTTTTAGTAGGTAGGCCGCCTAAATGTCAGAGACTCCAACATAACCACCCCCCCAAAGTCGGTGGTAACCATTAAGGATTTCTCTGGGAGAAATAAAAGCCATGTTGACATAAATTTTTGATAGAAGAAGAAGTAATGTTACTTCTTATTTTAACATCTGATTTAGGCCAAAATACTTTATGATGGCATTGGAGACTTTACAAAGTGTTCGTGTTATTATATCTGTGGCATAATTTATTGCAAACACACACATAGACGTTGATGTAAATTGATAGTTCCCCCTTTAAAGAGTAACGTGACTTAACAATTAATTAACCTACTTTAATTACATTTACAGAGTTAATTGTAATCATGGCGAATCAAATTGTAAAACACGACCTGTTATTAGTATACATGGAAAGTGACATGGTTAAAAAGTCATAAAGATAATTGTTTTTTTTTCTTTATTTGGCTTCGTACTTGATTAATTCTGCCAGTGTCAAGTAATTTAAATTTTCATGCGTCAAAGATAAAAATTGAATGAAACTTAATCCCGGTCGAAGTCACAAAAGTATGTTACGGTTAAGTCAGTAAAGTATTAGCTTTACTTGAAGCTACAACGGAATTTCGGAAGCAACAAGTAAATATAGGTTTCAACATATTGTGTCGCGTATTTTGGAAATTTATGAAACATCACCATTTTCAAACATTATCAAGTTAAACAAACAAGTCTGAGTCACACAATGTAAGTCACACAGTCGAGTCTGGTCACGCCCCAGTAAAGTAGCAGTGACTTTACTTCAGCCCTCGATATTTTTGGGAGAAACAAGATTTTTGTAGCGATGTGACTTAATGGTTAGCGCGGTCGGTTCACACGCCAAAGTGTGTGGGTTCAAACCTCAATAATGAGCTTGAGCTGCCGGAAAACATAGCATGGTGAAGTATTTTCTTGGTTGGCGAGCGACTGATTTTCCAGCTGGAATGAGTGGTCAAACACCTAGCCTGTCAACCATAAGGAAGATACAAAAAGTCAAGTTTTACCACATTACATGACTTTCCAACACTAAGGCGCGTAATTCGACACTTCATGAAAAGTAAAAAAAAGAGCAGTATTTTCTTAAAAAAACACAAGATTTCAAAAATAACAATACAAAACGACATGATTTTCCCGCGTTCGTGCCAAAACCAAAAAACACCGTTAAATTCTTAAAAATAACATAGAGTAAGGAATGTCACTACAGGGAACAAAACCTATTATTTCACACCACGAGGGGTGATTAGCCACGGGGGGGAGTTCCACCCCCGAGTAATGAACCTCTATGTAAGGGCTCGTATGTAATTAAGCTTTTTTATCAACTCCGACTTATTGACCGCCATTTTTGTCGCAACTTTTTATGAATATTACTTTGTTACTTTGACAGAGTCACGCGTTCTAAAATTTGCTTTCATAGCGGGAAGCAAATACAGAAAACTGATGATAACAAAATCAGGAGATATATAGTTTTGTGTTTCAAATACATATTTATAACTAGCAGCCTGTTCCGGCTTCGCACGGGTGGACATTTATTTTTTAATTAAATTCTAGTAATAAATATAGCCTATGTTACTCAGGAAGAATGTAGCATTATAATGGTGAAAGAATTTTTGAAATCGGTCCAGTAGTTTTCGAATTTATTCGTTACAAACATACAAAAATCCAAAAATTTATCTTTTCAATATTGGTGCATGTAAGATACCTGACATTCAAAATGTAATTACACCACAAAATAGCGTCGGCCTCGCAGTGCGAGGGACGAGGCGCGCGTTGTACTCAACTTTGTCTCCATGGGGAAGGCCATAGTAAAATTCTTTGATCTTTTAGCTACTGAGTGGTGTAATTACATTTTGTATAATCAAGCTATATAATTATTATCATTTTTACCTTTTTAACCTCCGACACAAAAACGACGGGGTGTTATAAGTTTGACGTGTCTGTGTGTGTGTCTGTCTGTGGCATCGTAGCTCCCGAACGGATAATCAGATATTGATACAGAACAGACAAAAATATATTGATTTTGTTTTTTTTGAAAGATGAATTAGTCGGGAGTGTTCTTAGCTATGTTTTTAAGAAAATCGGTCCATGATGGCCGCCGCCACAAAATGGCGGATTACATATTTTTTCACAGCTCCCTCAATATGAGTATCAAATGAAAGGGATTGACTAGTAAAATACTATACACTTGTCGGGGATTTTTTTACATTTATAGGTACTTGTGTTAAAAGTCTTAACATTTATTTGTTCTGAATAATGGAGCTCTATATTAAATCACCACAATCTTTTTAAAGCGATCTCCGCATAGCATGCTACGGTTTCCACTGCTAAAGGAAAACTATAAACACTGCTGTTCCTTCCTGTGCTAACTGACATGTCTTATCAGAGGATTTAACACTTTAGCAACCGCAAAATAGATTTCAAATCAGTAAAACGGGGATCTTGAGTTATGGCTTTTGTTTATTAGGTAGCAGATTAGGACCTGCACTTCTGCTTTTAAGTTACATAAGGAGTAATGGTTTCAACAGGGCTATAAGTTTGGGTTATATACGTTGAAAGGAGGTATTTGTAGTCGTAGTTACGAAAAACTTTTACTAAAGAATGAAATCTGAAAGCGCTTAAAACACAGTTTTTATCATTATTATCGATTACGTACTGATGGAATTCTCGCAAATTAATATGTAAGAGCTACATGTGAGTTGTGGTCAATCACCTCGTCAACCAAGCGTAAATAAAATGTCTTGGGATCTCTGGTCGCAGTAAAGACTTTTCGCGTAAAAAAATAATTTGATTGATGAAGCTTTTCATGAAATAAATAAATTGTTACAATAAATTGTGACATTATTTCTACCGATTTCCACGCCTGTGTGTACACGCCCGTACAAAATTATTCTATTTAAATTTCGAATCGCGAATTGCTGGAAAACCGTTTTAAATTGTTACCATTTCGTCCGCAATCAATTCTGAGTTTTATTGTCGTAAGAATAGAACAGGAAATGGCGTACACAAATCTTTTCGCTGTTTGAAAAATGTGGAACGAATTGCCTTATTTCACAAGCCGGTTTACACCCTAAATAGTTAAAGATAAAGTCTATTTTCGTTCCTGTATGTTTGTATCGCTTTACGGCAGTTTATCACCAAATAAAATGGCCAGTAACTTTTTTATTCGTGTTTTTAATTAAACGGGAGTTGCCAGTTTGCCAAAGAATTTTCCGTAACGAGGTGGTCGCGTAGATATATCGTTCTTGCACTTTTTCAAAAGAAAATGGGAGTTTTTTGCCATTTTAAATGCGGAATAACCGTTAACGGTCAGTTTTTGTAAGAAAAATAAGGCTGTAAGGCAATGTGGTATAGGTAATTGTCAGTATACTTTCATAATGATTACAGAAAAAAAATCCAGGCGGGTCATTTTTAAAACATCAGCAAAGCTTCTACATAAGTTACCAGTACTTTATTAGGGGATGACTAGACTTGACCCTGACTAACTTTGTGTGACTTTGACTGTGACTTAGATGTATCTAATTGATAGCCACAGACATGTGCGTCACCAATGGCAGGTTAATAAGGGAGGAAACAATAAAACCCCGTATTACAAACAAAATGAAATAGCGTACTAAGTATTATACTAACCATTTATTTCTTTTGCCCTCAGGTCCGAGAAGTAGGAGGGCGAAGAAGACGGCTAGTCCAGAAGAGAAGAGACCCAGGACAGCGTTCAGCGCCGCGCAACTTGCTCGACTAAAGGTTAGTAGCCTTGCCTGGAGTGGAACTGGCTTTCAAGTAAGACTGCCGGAATACACCGTTAGATGCTTGGCGGCAGATTTTCAACTTAAGGGGGGTAACTAGCCAGCCGAGTACTAGAAAACCCTACCACCATGCTATGATTTCCTCCAGATGTTTTCCTTTACCGGCAGCTCAAGTTAGTTATTGGGATTTAAACCTACGCTCTTCGGTGTGTGAAACGACCATGCTAATCACTGAGCTATCATTGCTACAATACCGATGCCGTATTTTATTGCTCCGGTATCTTAAATTCACCGCTGACATCATTGTTCCACTCGCCCCGCTAACCTTCTTCTCTATCAGTCATCACTAACAACCACAGCTCTATCCTACTCTCTCCCCCACTAACGTGTAGTTCCGTTTCTGTCCAGCACGAGTTCACTGAGAACCGGTACCTGACGGAGCGGCGGCGGCAGGCGCTGGCCGCGGAGCTGGGGCTAGCCGAGGCGCAGATCAAGATCTGGTTCCAGAACAAGCGCGCCAAGATCAAGAAGGCCTCGGGCCAGCGGAACCCGCTTGCGCTGCAGCTCATGGCGCAGGGTCTCTACAACCACAGCACGGTCACTGAAAGTGATGAGGAAGAAGAGATAAATGTCACGTAGAATTGACGTTCACTGAAGCATGTCCCGCTTGGGTATTGTGTCTGTCAGCATTGACCCAGCCAAGCTTTATGACAAGGAGAGGAGAAAAAGATTTAATTTCAATGAGAATTATATACCGGTGATAGAAAATATTGCGAGGAAGTTTGTAGGAACATTGTAGTAGGATACCGAATTCTGTTCAAGAATCTGCCAACTGCACTTTACAGGGGCGTTATTCTTTAGGTATCTTACGTTCTTCCTTACCAAAAACTTATGAAGTCAATTTTGATAGTTGAAAACATGCGCAATCATCGAGTTTTTAATGTAGTTTTAGCAGGAACGCTGAAAGAGTCGTGTCGCACCACCCTTGTATTTTTTTTTTCCAAAACTAGTGTTTTTTCGAATGTTTACGTATAAACATGATTTTTGTGTTGTTTCCAAAACTCTATCGAAGCTTTATAGTAAAGTCGCCACTACTTTACAAAAGCATGACTGGATTTGACTGACACGGACTAGACTTTGACTATTTTTTAACTAATGCAACTTGAAATGTTAAAAACACTTGACACTGGTAAATGCTTATTGATAATACTACTCCTAATTTGTCATTTGACAAATACAATGGTATTTTTAATCGCAGCCATTTTTAAAAGGCTATTAACGTAATAAACGTAGCAGCATTTGTTTTTTTACTTTATACTTGACATCGCACTTTGCGCATTTAGTCAGAGATAAACAAAAAAAGCCATCAGTCAAGCAATTCATTTGTTCTAATAAAGGTTTTTGTCAATTTTGCGCTAAGATACTTTTATGGACGTATGATAATATTGTAAAATGGTGAATGACAATTTTACAATGTATCAGGGCATTACTTGTAAACTTTGCTTAAAGTTAGGATGTTCTTAAAAATAGTTTTTCAACTTTTCGCGAACATGTAATAACACGTGAGAAAGCTAGTCGTTTCATTTCACATCAACAAAAATTTGAAATAACTTTAAGCAATGTTTATTAAGATTTTTTTTAGGAAGTATGTTGGTTAGCGATCTCACTTTAACTTCAATCGTTTTTTTTACCCAACTACGGCAAATCCAAACGGAAGGGTTGTGTTTGTAGCCGTGTCTGTATGTTTGTTTGTTTGTATGTGTGTTCCACCGTAGCGCCGGAACTACTCGTCCGATTTTAATGAATGAGGTGGTGTCAAGCGGCATACCCCCTTTTAACTATAGTTATATTTTCCGTAGTTGGGTTTTTAAACTCTTTAACTTGTTCTTGTTTTATATTATTGTAGTAATCAGAATGTTTAATGATTAACTTAAGTATTAAAAACGATAAAAATAAAGTTTATGAATAATTAAATACAATTATGGGTTTTATAGGCTAAATAAAGAAGGCTTAGTTATTTTATAAGACGATATAGTTCCTGAAATATAATAGATATTAATATAGAATAAGGTTTTATTTATTTAAAATACCAAGTACTATAGTCCTAAATGTAGAAATAGAAATGCTGCTTTTACAAGATAGTAAGGAGAAAATTTTGTGGGGTGGTGAACAAGGTGAATACACTGCTCTACAGTTGAGCTGAACGAAATACCTAAGTGTTTAGATCATGCCATCTAGTACTTAGGTAGGACATGCATAAACGTCAGTTTTTAGAAAATGCCCATGCACAGTCATAAAGTACTCGTATCGTACTAGCTTTTTATATCTTTTGGCACCTGATTTTTTGGTGGTAGATCTCTTTAGCAGGAGGTCGTCTAGGTAGGTAGTTCCAGAGCTGCCGCCGAGCAGTAGTGTGTAAACATTACTGTGTTCCGGTTTGAAGGGCTGCAGCTAACGAAACTACAGGACTGTGGAAATTAACCATCGAATATTTGAAAAGTAATGAGCGCCAAAGAACCTGAGCCCTGGACTTGTTTTATCACTCAAAGTTCTGTGTATCGCTGCAAAGGTCATGGACATGCGTTGTCTCTTATCATCAGAAGAGCTTTTCGTTCGTCTAATAACTTCTACACAAAAAAAAATTAACGCCGAAAACGCGTATGACCATGACCATTACAGTATCTAGCAAAATATCTCTGTTTTGTCACTCATTACTTTGAGATAAGTAACTATTCGATGATTCTCAATCCCACTAATATTATAAATTTGAAAGTTTGGATGGGTGGATGGATGTTTGTTACTCTTTCACGCAAAAACTACCGACGGATTTGGATGAAATTTGGTATGAAGGTAGCTGAGACCCTGGATTAGAACATAAACTACCTACTTTTAATCCTGAAAACATGTAGCGGGTAACAACGCGGGGCGCAGCTAGTAGCTCTATAATTTCATGTTTCTTTTGTATGTTTAATTGTTCAATTTCATTTATATGAAAAAAGATGCGATGTTATAACCAAATATTTGTATTTTTTTTGAGCCCTGGTCGATGTAACGCGTGACCATAATGCTGACGTAAATTTGACCTAAAAAAGCATTGCCATTCAACGTGGCAATGCCGTCGGCATGCTGGCCACGCTGCCGACTGGTTCTGGGTTCGGGCATTTGAATTGTCACTAGACTTTCTTTAATTTACAAAGGGCTGTAAGCTTTAGGTGTAATCAGCGGAAAGGGGGTCGTTTTACTCACTATTCAAGTCACTGAAATTCTCGAAAACCATATTTTCATGACACTTAAACGGAGTAAGCACTGTTAATAATTTTTTTGTATTTGTGTTACGTGATAATTCCGCCAATTATGAATCGATTTTGATGATTCTTTTTTTGCT
Source organism: Biston betularia (assembly GCA_905404145.2). Classification (NCBI taxonomy): domain Eukaryota; kingdom Metazoa; phylum Arthropoda; class Insecta; order Lepidoptera; family Geometridae; genus Biston; species Biston betularia. The sequence goes on along the minus strand of FR989889.1, from coordinate 3,023,976 downwards.
TGGTAGATCATTACTTCAGAGATGATTAAATTTCATATAAATATTAAAGAAATAGATCGAGCGGTTTTTAAAAAGTCAACAAAATCTAAAAATTGTTGACGTCGATGATATTTTCGTTTACTTGCCCGTTACTATATTAGTTATTTATTGTCAATATTAAAGATTACATTGTGAACAACTTTTACTATGGACACAACTCTTTCCTTTTGGACGTTCATCTACTTAGCAGGAGGTCATCTAAGTACATTAGTATTACCGTTACTGTACCAGAAATTATACCGCCAATCATATAAGTAAACATTACTGTGTTCCGATATCAAGGGTAATGCAATTTGAAGGGCTATTGAGACTAACCATTGAAAGTCTCACAGTACCTAAATGAGCGCCAAAGCAGCGATGCCCCGGACTTTGTCATACTACTCAAAGTACTGGGTACCGGTGCAATAGTCAGGCGTTTCCTCTCACCATCAGGAGAGCGTCTCGCTTGTCTTATTACTTTAAATCGCGATAGAAAAAACAACTGCTACATATGTTCAATGGTCAACATATTTTTTCTATAAAACAGTTGATTTTTTCACGAGATCAAAGTTGTGTCCATAGCAAAAGTTGTTCACAATGACCGCCTTTCGGCTTAGTTCGCCCCAAGCTTTTAACCTTGTAGATAATTCAAATGTTTTACGGATTAGAATAGATTTAATTTTATTACTAATTATTGTTTTGTTTGTGTAGATAATTTACTGTAACTTTTGTCGGTATAATTGTTTGTATTTTTCTAGGTATGTAGGATGACATATTTTTTTTTTGTAAATAGGTGTAAATAATCATTTATTAATTTCAATAGCCTTTATTCATGTTTGTATAATTTTAGTCATTTTCTTCCATGATTTTTCTTTAAAGTTTATTGTAAATATTAAAATCATAATTATTTTAAATATTAAATGTGCTATTTTTAGGATTTGTGCTATTTCTAGTTGGTAAAAGAAATAAATTATTATAACGTTCGATGATAATGCTTAGTTTCATTTTGAGTCTCCCCCTATTTATAAGAAAAATGTCTCGATGAAAATATCTTTTCAAAAACAATTAAGTCAAAAAATCTGAAATGGCGCTGATGCCCTGGACTTTTGTAAAGCTACTCAAAGTTTTGTGTATCCCTGCAATGGTCATGGACAGGCGTTATCTCTTAACATCAGGAGAACCCTCTCCTGATGTTAAGAGATAACGAATAATCGTACGTTTCGGTAATTTTACTTTAAAAAAAATTGTCCATTTTTTATTACATGCTAGGATGTATACCTATAGTGTAGATGCCTCAGGGTTTCACCCGCGTAGTACCCGTTCCCGTGGGAATACAGAGATAAAAATAGCCTTTGTCACCCAGGGATAGTGTATCTTCCCAACGGTGAAAGAATTTTTGAAATCAGTCCAGTAGTTTTTAAGTTAATTAGTTACGTACAAAAATACAAAACTTTCCTCTTTATAATATTAGGTAAGTATAGACTGTTATAGACACGGATCTCTAAAACTAAAGAGTTATAGATATAGGTGGATATAGAAGTACATATGGACTAGTTTTGTGTTGCTGTTTTTCTCGTTATTTTTTAACGCGTCTTTGAATAAGGCATTATTTGCTGTGAAACCGAGGGGATGGAATGACGATAGGTATACGTAGGACAGCTGGCGGTGGATGGAAGTGAAAAGCCGAAGATCGGGCTGAGTGGCGTGTCTTGGGAGCGGCCTATGTATGTCCAACAGTGGACTTCGATAGGCTGATGATGATGATGAGATGTAGGTAGGCTTGCGTTTGACCGCTAACTCGCCTGATGTTAAGCTAAGATGCGGTCTACGGTGGAGCACGCTCGCTTAGAAGAAACGGATAAGTTTGTACACTAAAATAAATGTAAATAAATCGATATTATTCGATAAGAATCCCTAAAATCGACACCGTCATGTTCCGATTATGTATGGCTTTGCATATAGGCTGTGACAGATTCCAACCACGGTAATAAACTAAAACAAAGAGCTTTAACAATTAGCGACCGCTACAACGCATCAAAGCGAAAATTTAACGCTAATAAATGTTCCGTGGAACAATTAACGCGACAGACCTGTCGCTTGTCGCAAATAAGAAATGACATCGAAATACCTAAGCAGTTTTTAAAAACAATCTTTTAAAAGAGACACAGGTTAGGGTCAACTGTATATACATTCATTGCTAGATGCAAGTCACTGTATATATAGACAGACAGTGGCGGCCTTAGGGGGTGGCAAGCAGGGCAACCGCCCGGGGCCTCACATCCTCGTAGAAAAACCGCAAATAAAGACCAAAATAAATGCCAGTAGCTGTGATTTCACTGTAAAGTTATGCTCCATTTGTATATTAATGGAAAAAAAATGTATGGAAATCGAACCACCTTAAGTATTCTATCAGTTATCTGACTTCCATAGCACAAGTTTTGCTTAGTTTGGGGTCAGATGGCGCTGTGTGTAATGTCCTATGATATTTATTGTTTTAGATATTTATTTGTTTTCTTATTTTTTTACATTACATATATCTAAAACATAAATAATATTTAAAAAAAACTAACCACCGGCAGCGGGGCAGGGCTCAAGCTGCCGGTGGTTAGGGCTGCAGAGTGAGGAACCTCCTCACAATGCGCGCCGTGTCAATAATCACTGCCTTTTGAAGCTGACCCTTGCCCCAACCGTCTAGCGAGAGTCTCTTAAGATGTTGGTCGAGACTCTTCGCTATAAGACCGTTTACCGTGACAACTACCGGGACAATGATCGTCGAATCAACATCCCACATGGCGGTTATCTCGTGAGCCAAGTCGAGGTACTTTCTGAGCTTGTCCTTCTCGGCCTTTACGAGATTCTTATTATTATTCCAGTTATTTATTTCTTTTCTTAATTTTTAAATTTTTTTACATTACATATATATAAAAAACACATAAATAATATAAAAAAACTTAAAAACTAGGGTGCCGCCGGCAGCGGGGCAGGGCTCAAGCTGCCGGTGGTTAGGGCTGCAGAGTGAGGAACCTCCTCACAATGCGCGCCGTGTCAAGGATCACTGCCTTTTGAAGCTGACCCTTGACCCAACCGTCTAGCGAGAGTCTCTTGAGATGTTGGTCGAGACTCTTCGCTATAAGACCGTTTACCGTGACAACTATCGGGACAATGATCGTCGAATCAACATCCCACATGGCGGTTATCTCGTGAGCCAAGTCAAGGTACTTGCTGAGCTTGTCCTTCTCGGCCTTCACGAGATTCTCGTCATGTGGGATGGTGATGTCAACGAGCACTGCCCGGCGTTGGGCTCGGTCGACCACCACGATATCAGGCTTATTGGCGACAATAGTCCTGTCCGTGATGATAGACCGGTCCCAATAGAGCAAAGCACGACCATTTTCGAGAACTGGCGCTGGTGCGTACTTATAGTACGGCACCTCAGACTCGACAAGGCCGTATTGAAGAGCAAGCTGCTGATGGATGATCCTGGCTACTTGGTTGTGCCTGTGCAAATACTCGCCGTTAGCAAGATGCGAACAACCGGAAATAATATGTCGGAGCGATTCTCCGGGACGGTGGCATGCCCGACAGATGTCGACCGTACCGTCCTTCATGATATATTTCCGATAATTGTTCGTCTTGATAACTTCGTCCGCAATCGCACAGGCAAAACCCTCAGTTTCCCCAAAGAGGTCTCCGAAACGTAGCCAGTTCACCGACGCGAGCATGTCCACATCGGGGCCCGTTAGGACCCGATAGAACCGCCCGTGCAGCTGCTTGCTCTTCCATACTTCCTTGCGGTCTTCGGTGCTGAGCACCGATGGTTTGCGCCAGTTCTCGTTCGCTAAGGAGAGCGGCGTGAGGCCCTTGTCAACTGCCACAACATCTCGATGCATCCCGCACTCGTTGTCGCGGAAATAATCCCTGAGACTGCACACTTCACGATTATGGAGGTTCTTGGTGCTTAAGAAGCCACGACCCCCCAATTTTCGTGGAATGTACAGTCTCATAACAGACGAGCGTGGGTGTAGCATGCGATGAGTTGTGAGCTGTTGACGGACTCTTCTATCCAGGGCGTCCAGCTCAGTCTGAGTCCACCTCAGTATGCCAAAGGAGTATATCAGTAGAGGCATCACCCAACCGTTGAAGGCACGCACCTTATTGCCACCAGACAAAAAACTATTAAGTACTTTTGTCAGGCGACAAAAGAAGCGTTCCTTCACCGATCGCTTGATGTCCACTACCGCTATACCCAACGACTCTGACATACCGAGGTACTTGTAAGTCTCGGCCTCGGAGAGAGATCTGAAAGTCATTGTCTCGGAAAGCTGTAAATCTGGACAATTTACAACTTCCCCTCGCTGTACGTGCATGACCGCACACTTGTCTACCCCAAACTCCATCTTGATGGCATTGCTAAAAACCTGTGTAGTTTTTAACAATTCCATCAAGTCTGGACGTTTTGGTGCAAACAGCTTGAGGTCATCCATATACAGCAGATGAGAAATGACTTCACCACCTCTCCGAAGCCGATGGCCTAGCCCTGATTCCTTCAGCAAAGTGCTGAGAGGATTCAGTGCTAGACAAAACCACAATGGACTCAGACTGTCACCCTGGAAAATGCCTCGCTCGATCCTAATCAAGTCCTGCGGCTCAGAAGAGCCATCTCCACTACCTGGTTGACGAAGGACTGTGGTCCATTGCCTCATACATGCGCCTAAGAAAGATTTTAGAGTTGTATCAATTTTATATAACTCTAAAACTCTCTCTAGCCATGAATGAGGCACTGAGTCATAGGCCTTCTTATAGTCAATCCAGGCAGTGGAAAGGGCTCCCTTGTTCCGCCGAACTTGCTGGCTAATGGTCATGTCGATGAGGAGATTATTATGTGATAGCCAAAATCCATATTCCCGGTTGTTTCCCTGCGTTGTTTAACATTTGCGTCGTTTGAAAGCTAGAATTCGCGTTAGCATAGCTAAATTATACCTGATTTACGAACTGCGTTTAGATATGATTTATATGCTCTGTTAGCGGGGGTAGCTCGTAATTAATTATTTTAGTTAAATTGTGGTGGTATGTGAACGTGTTAAAATATATATGACTTGTGGACGCCTCGCGGTTTCACCCGCGTAGTTCTCGTTCCCGTGGGAATACAGGGATAAAAATTAGCCTATGCCACCCGGGGATAGCGTAGCTTCCCAACGGTGAAAGAATTTTTGAAATTGGTCCAGTTGTTTCGGAGCCTATTCAATACAAACAAACAAACACACAATCAAATCTTTCCTCTTTATAATAGTATAGTATACAGATAGATTATTATGGACTAGTTTTGTGATGCGGTTTTTCTTATTATTTTTTACGGGTCTTTGAAAAAGGTGTTTGCTATGCCCCTCGCTTACAACCATGTTATCTAAGAAAGAAGTAACCTTTTTAGCCGATTTAAAAAAGGAGGAGGTCCTCAATTCGACTGTATGGTTTTTTGTACGATCATTCCGCCAATTATGAATCGATTTTGATGATCCTTTTTGTTTGGTAGATAATATTTCATACTTCAGAGGATTTCAAAAAATCAACTTCAATATAAAAATTGTATACATAGATGATATTTTCGTTTACTCCGAAACCTCGCTGTTTCATTGGAGCAGTGCGTTTAGTTGGTCTAAGGGTCATGGAGTCGGTTTTTTTTCAAATTGTAAATTATATTATTGTAGTCGATTAAAACCTTGCTTGGCTTGGCTTGTAGAGTTGTAGCATACCTATTAGTGTTCTGCTCCCATCTGTCAAGTTCTATGACACATATAATTGGTCTCCAATTAGTTCTGCCTCCATAAATCAATAGGTAGTTTGCGAGCGTGATTATTCCCGCTAATGTCGCGTGGAAATAACTTCGATATTTTCGGAAGATTGCAATGTGTTGCCAGCGTGACATAGGGTAGGTGGCATCTGCGCATCTATAGGTACCATACAAAGTTGTTACAAATAAAAATGTGCCATCCAGCGTGGCAATGTTGCCAGCATTCTGGCCACATATCCCTCCCCTGACGGTTTTTTAGACTAAGTTTTTTGTATACATTTTGCAAATAGGTAGTATAATTTAAGGTATTTTTTATTTTGTTTAATAAATCTAACTTTCAAATAAGTAGGTAATAATGGTATAATTTAAGGTCTTTTTTTATTTTGTTTAATTACTTTGTAATAAGTAGGTACAAATAACAACACCAATGTTACAAGTTACTTAAAATTTTTAAAGATGTCATTAAATGAGTTTTAAAACACTGATTACATGTCAACACAAAACTGTCAAAATAAGGTATGTCAATATAAAAAACCGGCCAAGTGTGAGTCGGACTAGCGCACGAAGGGTTCCGTACCATTAACTATGAAAATCAAGTTTGTTGTATGGGAGCCCCTTCTTAAATATTTATTTTATTTTTAGTATTTGTTGTTATAGCGGCAATAGATATACAACATCTGTCAAAATTTAACTGTCTAGCTATCACCGTTCTTGAGATATAGCCTGGTGACAGACGGACAGACGGACAGCGAAGTCTCAGTAATAGGGTCCCGTTGTTACCCTTTGGGTTCGGAACCCTAAAAACGCACTCGGTCCCCAAGATACAAGCCTTGCACTTAGTTTGGGGTCCAATGATTACCAGTTTATACACTGAATTCTGAATTGTAATGTCCAATACCCCCAGATGTATGCATTAATGTCATTGTATTCTTTTCTTTGTATTTGTAGGTACCTAACCCTTTCTGTGAAATAAAATTATCTTTATATTATCTATATCCTTTTAAACAAAAACAAAATCAAAATCGGTTTATCCATTCGAGTGCTACAATGCCACAGACACGTCAAACTTATAACACACCGTCGTTATTTGCGTCGTCTTCAGAGCCCAGCTTCGGAAAAGAGGGATGCCTCGAGTCCGATCTCCCGGCCTCGCCGAAAGTTGGAGACAGCAGGCAGAACACAGCGTCACGTAGAGTGTGGTCAAACGCGAACCTACAAAAACTGCACAATGCTGCAGGAGAGAGGGTGCCAAAGTTTGTGCCCCGGGTTATCTAAAGCTTGTTCGAGTCATAAATAGCCGCGCACTCTACGAGACGCATGCTCAGCTATCGACAGATTTACTTTCTGTGTCGACACGTCATCGTGAGAGACTTATTGCTGCACTAGTAGATGCATTGGGATTCGTTTGCAAACGATAATCATAATCATATTTATTGATGAGGTGTCACAAATCAATAATAATCATGACCAATTAATAAATGTCAGGAAAATTATTAAAAACTCGCGGACGCCTCGCGGTTTCACCCGCGTAGTTCCCGTTCCCGTGGGAATACAGGGATAAAAAGTAGCCTATGTCACCCGGGGATAGTGTAGCTTCTAAACGGTGAGAGGATTTTTGAAATCGGTTCAGAAGTTTCGGAGCCTATTCAATACAAACAAACAATCAAAGCTTTCCTTTTTATAATAGTACTTTTTCTTTTATCCCGCTGCTGGGTATAGGCCTCTCTCTTTTCACGCCATCTGCCTCGGTCCTGTGCCAATCTGGTCCAGGTTCGACCCGCGACGGTGACAATATCGTCGACCCATCTTGCGGCTGGACGCCCGACGCTCCGTAGATAGATATAGATTAGGTATATGCAAAAATTGTCAAATCAATTAGAATAAATATGTGGTGTGTTCCGGCAGCCTCACTTGAGAGCCAGTTCCATTCCAGGCTAGGTGTGCTTTACCATCTTCGACCACACCTTCACTTAACATCAAACAACTAGCCTGTCAACCATAAAAAAAAAAATATATCAAAATTCTTTGCAGCTGTAAAACGTATATTCGTTTAAATTAGTCTATACCTACTGTAGGTACATTCAACTGTATTATAATTATTATTCTCCCATTATACACAAGTATATACGCAGAGAGCAAAGCCAAATTCTGTGTGCCATTGCTATAATCATGGTCAGGTGTCATCTATTAGGAGAGCTCTATCTATCTCTTCTGTCTAGAGACTTTCTTTTGAGTTCTCTTCTTCTTTCTTGGAGAACGTTTCAATGCTCAGTTCAATATTTATCAATAAGAAAAAATAAAATTCCATTCAACCCAATATTTCGACTTTTTGATTGCCTGAAATTTCTTCAAAATAATCCATCTAGTTTCTATACTAAAACATACAGCTATACAGCTGAATTTGCTAACGAGTGGATTTTCCATGATTTTTATTTTTTATGGTTGACAGGCTAGGTATTTGACCACTATCACCTGATGTTAAGTGAAGGTGTGGTGGAAGAGGGTAAAGCATACCTAGCCTGGAATAGAACTGGCTCTCAAGCGAGGCTGCCGGAACACACCGTTAGGTGCTTGGCGGCAGATTTTCAATTTGAGGGTGGTAGCTAGCCAGCCGAGTACTAGAAAGTACCCTACCAACATGCTATGGTTTCCTCACGATGTTTTCCTTCACCGGCAGCTCAAGTTCATTGTAGGGGTGTAAACCCACGCCCATCGGCATTGGAAACCGACCGCGCTAACTACTGAGCTATCATCGCTACAAAAAATACAATCTGGGTGTCTTCAAGTCGCAAGTGAATCGGTTTCTTCTAGGCAAGTGCTACATCGTAGACCGCATCTCTGACTGACATCAGCGAGTTTGCTGTCAAACGCAAGTGTAAAAAAAAACAAACAAACAATCGTCCAACTACTTTTATTACTAAAATTTTATATTTACAACTGACAGTATCTGTCATTAGAAACCAATAAATATGATTTATTTTGTTTTTTGTTGTGTTAATTTTGATACGTCGTCACTTCCAATTTGATCATTATACATGTGATGAAGTATTTATTTATGGACTTTAAAGGTTAAAGAACTTTTTACAGTTTAGTTAAATGTGTATTAAGTTTTGTTAACTCTGGAAGCTGGCGTGGTGTTGATACTGTTTTTGTTTTACATAAGGTGTTTCGATTTCCATACAAATAATTTTTTCCATTTATGGACAAATGGAGCATAATTTTACAGTGAAATCACAGCTACTGGCATTTATTTTGGTCTTTATTTGCGGTAAATCACAAACACAAACTCTTTTTCACACCAAAGATTGTGTATCTAATACAATAATTAAAACAAATAATATTTAAATTTTTCGACTCCATGGCCAACTAAACGGGCTGCTGCAAAAAAACAGCGAGATTTCGGAGTAAACGAAAATATCACCGATGTATACAATTTTTAGATTTTTGATGATTTTTTAAAAAACCGTTTCGACAAGACTCTAAAATTTATAATATTGTAATTCAATTTGACTTTAATTAATTCATTTTTTTTTATGCTAGAACGAAATTGTATTTTGTTGTTTGACATTTTATATCATTGACATTTTTAATTTTTTTCTTTTGATTTGACGAATCACTGACTGTAGTTATTATTTTGTAATGTTTAATTTTGTTAATGTTAATTTTAAATTCTGCATGGTGCTAGGCAGAATATGGCGCTCGTAATTTTTTTTTTTAAATATCTATTGTACGTACCCATATACGCAATAAATGAATTATGAATTAAAATTTATATGGGACCACCTCTGAAGTAGGTATGATCTACCAAGCAAAAAAAGAATCACCGAAATCGATTCATAATTGGCGGAATAATCACGTAACATACACGAAAAAAAAATATAATTATAATCGAATTGAGAACTTCTTCCGTTTTTATTTTAATTAGAAACAATGTGTACCTAATAGACACACTTCACACACATACACACTTCTTCGAGAACTTACAACCAAACAAACAAATTTAAGACGAAATTAATGAGTCTAAAATATAATAAGTAAATGATTTAAAAAAATCAATAACCCGACTGCAATAAAGACAAATAAAAAGTAATGCACTAAAAAGACCGAAACAAGATTGAGAATAGAAAACATAATTGAAATAAACTATAAACAAAGTAAATCCCACTTCGGTTTAACAGACTATATTATGAACTTAAAGCCTAAGTTAAATACCCGCATTAAGTTTAGTTGCAAGCGGAACCCATTAATTTTCTTTCGGTTTACAATTTGCAATTGGGCCTGCTACTAAACTTTATGCGGGCATTTATTTAACTTAGGCTTTCAGTTCATAATATAGTCTGTTAAACCCAAGTGACCAAAAGTTTACTTTGTTTATAATTTATTTTAATTCCGTTTTCTATTCACAACATTGTGTCTGTCTTTTTAATGAATTACTTTTTATTTGTCTTTTTTGCAGTCGGGTTTTTGATTTTTTTTAATTTATTTCGTAAATTTTAGCCAGGTTTTTTTTTTTAATTTTGTTTAATAAATGTCCGAAATCAAATAAATAATTATGTGTTGCATTAAATATAGTTGTTTGATTGAAAGTTCATAAAAAAAGTACTCTCACAATGAAAAGAAGCCCGCGCCCAGCAAAGGGACAGTTTATAAAAAACGGGGTTGTTCGAATTCGGAAATGAGTGTACATAGACTGCTAAAATCATCCTCCTTTTTGCGTTGTCGGGTAATAAGTGGAGCACACCGCATTACCAGACCACACACGTAGCCCGCCGCGTGCGCCCGCGCTGCGGCGATGCTACTGAGGATACGACTTCCGAAAATTTCGAAACCCACCTTACACGCGACAGAAGCGGTCGCAGCATTCAATTTTAGAAGGGGTCACCAAGAGGGTAATAAAATATGTCGAGTAAATTAGACTTTATTGCACAATACACAAACTTATTGCACACATTGTATAAAAAATGTAAGTCTTCTATTTTTATTGGCAAATCGGGTGATAATATTTGAGACGTCTGGAGCTATCTCGGGATGAATATTTAAAAGAGCTAAACCTGTCAGCCTCTTTTCTATCATGTTTAAAAAGCATGTAAGCAAAGAAAATGCATCGCGGCTAGGGGCAGAAAAATCCTTTTTTTTTTGTACATTTTTAGGAGATTTTTCCATTTGACATGTACGATTTGGGGGGAAGGGTAAGGGTAATAAAGTAAAATTCGCCGCAAAAAGCCATTTTTCAGCACAACTGTTGACATGTTCAATAAATTATAAAATAATGTTATTTATGTTTTAAAACTAAAGCATATATTTAAAACGACATCTAAGAACATCTGTTCCAAAATTTATATATTTTTTTTAATGTAATAATAGAACACTGCGTACTTTTTACAAATTAAGTTCACTTAATTTGTAAAAAGGTTTGCTTTCCAAGAAATTTTTAATGGATTTTTTAAATTCGGTATGATTTAATTCTGCTTGGCAATTTATTATAAAACCAGGGACCAGGGGCCAGGGATGAACGTAAAAATTTTCAATTGTCTCGTAATATCTCGCAGAACTTTTTAAATATCAAAATAAGAATTGGTGCACTTGATAGATTGTTGTTTTAGCTATCTTCTAGTACCAGTTCAAATGCAACTGATAATACAGATTTTGAGAAAAAACTATCACAAAAAAAAGCGGAACTTGTTACAACCATCCCTACTCCTAGGGTTGGTTGTAACAGTGTTAAAGGATGGTTGTAACATTGCAATTAATAACAAAGTTACTTTTATTATCAACATGTCAAAATGGCGCATATCAGTGGTACAACCATCAGCATAGCCTACATAGTTTTCTCAGAAACTCATTTGTTACGTTCATCCCGTGTTACTTTCATACCTGGTCTGGTCTCCCCTACATTAATATTTTGACGTGACGGCCCTGCTTGTCAACTTTACCTAACCTAGTCCACGGCACGACCAGCTTTTCTTTGTTTCGGAAGTTATATTGATGCCTATCTTTGTTCTTTGGCAAATTAGCTCCGTGTATTTCTAATAAGCCAACCACTGAGCTATCGGCACTGCACACTTGCACAGTCCTACACACTTTTTAAAACAGTCTTATCCACATTTTGACGTCATTTCCCCGGCCCTGTAGCCGTACGGGGGCAATAAACGTGCGGTATTAATAACAATAATACGATCTCACTGCGCTGGAGACTGCTACCTACACTGTGACACCTGCGCCCGCGCTGGGCAGCCAGCTTACCCGTGACGCAGCCCTGGATCTAAGGGGGGCAAACTGAGGTATCTGCCCCGGACGGCAATGTCACAGGACGCCAAAAATACAAATATTTTATTGATAGTACCAATGTTATAAGTCAATTTCGTAGTATCATTTCAAATATATATATATATATATATATACATTATACATAAATATTTTATTTATTTAATGGTAGTCGAATTGGGCTTATTAACGAACCGGAACGCATTTCAAACTTTCCGATATGTATTTTTAGTAAATTAACTACGAAATAAAGTGAAACTCTCGACTATTATTTTGACATAATAACTTTTATTTTATATTTTTTTATTATAGAATTTTCCACAATTTCGCTTTTTTGGCGAATCAGAACGATGTAAGGAAAACTTTTACGAAACGAAACGATGATTTCACGAAACAGAACGGCGTTCCGGTGCGTTCCGGTCTATTTCGAGCACTGAATACATTATTAAATGAAAAAGTTTGAAAACACTGTTTACATGTCAATGAATAAAAAAAACATGTTAAAGTAAGGTATATGTATATACCTTACTTTAACATGTTTTTTTTATACAAACATGTCAATATAAAAAAAATCTCAATATAAAATAGTGACAAAAAATCATAACTAAATTACAAGTAATTTAATAATATTTCAGTTTGAAATACTCGTCAACGTCATAAAACAAGGTCTCTAACAGCCAAGATCTTTACTTGGTTCTGAAGCACGCGGTGGAAGCTGCATCCCGTACGGAGGCGTCCCCCAGAATGTATACCGACCTCTCCGACTTGACGAGCCGGTGCGACGGTGTTATGAGAATGAGACGAACGAGACGCTCTCCTGATGTTAAGAGATAACGCATATCCATGACCATTACAGCGATACGTAATTCTGAGTAACAAACTAAAGTCCAGGGCATCGCTGCTTAGGCGCTCATTACTTTGAGACGTTTGATGGTAAGTACCAACTGTAATATCACTTATTAAATATAAAATTTTATCAATTAAATCTTCGTCAAAAAATAGGTTTTTTTAATCTATATATTACTTCTAACCTTTTTTATCGTTTGACAGCCCTCATTTTGGCTCAATGGTAGTATGTCTGCCTTAAGAGCTGTAGGGCGTGGGTTCGATTCCCACTCAGGGCAAACATTTTGTGAATAAACAAATGTTTGTTCTGTGTCTGGGTGTTCTGTATGTATTATAAGTATGTATTTACAAAAAAAAAGTATGTATGTATTCTATCTATGTATGTATGTCGCCAGTGATAGGCGTAGATGGCGCAACATCGTGCATGAACGGCTCCTGGGAGGTGGAGGTCATGACCCTCAGACATGAGGAACACGACACTAGGAGGAGGGTGTATTCTATCAGTTATCTGACTTCCATCACACAAGATCTGCTTAGTTTGGAGTCAGATGGTGCTGCCGTCACTGTCCGTCCCGGCTTCGCACGGGTGAACATTATTTTTTTTATTAAATTCTAAGAATAAATATAAGCTTATGTTACTCAGGAAGAATGTAGCATTCTTATAGTGAAAGAATTTTGGAAAACGTTCCAGTAATTTTTGTGTGTATTCGTTACTTACATACAAAAATACAAATCTTTTCTCTTGTTATGCCAAAATTCAAGTTTTCTTTGTTTTTTTTTCTCTATTATACGCTGGCATAATGAAAAGTTTATCACTCAAAAATCAATCTACACACAAACATTCCAAAAAACCTTACTCTCTTTTAGGTAGTTTGTTAAAAATGCTCCAAATCAGTCAAATAATCGTATGCCGTTCATAACAAGTGTACAAACAATTCTTCCCTTCGTTCAATACTTAATAATGAAGAATACAATGCTTTTATAACTTACACTAATGTTTGGACTGGGAAATACAGTACCAAGTTAAATTGGCGGCTTCAAAAATTGACATCACCTGTAAATTGCTTCACAAAGTATCCTGTGCAAACGCACTTGTAAAGTTGTTAACAGCATCCCTTAACAAAGTTAAATTGACAAACGGAAAAATAAGATATCCTAACTTTTAAACCGATGGGCAATGAAATCGGAACGCATTTGAAAGTTTGCCGTAGGCTCGTTCCAATAACCAACCAATATTTACAGTTAGAAAACACTATTTCAAATATGTAATGTATGATACATAACAGCAAAGTTAACTTTGTATTAGCCACGTACCAAAACAAATATAAATTTGCAGTTAGTACGCTGAGAATTTAGAACGAAACTCTTGGGGCAGTAAGAATTTTAACTGTAAATAAAAGATGGTAAATGACGAGAAGAAATCCAAATATTGAATTTGTAAGTAAAGCAGCTCATGACTATCAAACTAAACTGATCAAACATCAGGCAGTGTTGATGGTAATAATTGATCATAATTTTGAAACTGTAGCGGTTTTGTTTGGACTTTCAACTTAGATTCTGTTTGGGGTTGATTTAAACTCGATTTTAATTGGTCAAAAAGAATTCCGCTATATTTTTTTTAATTTATTTTTAAAAATAAACGGGAGACGTATGAGACGAACGATACGCTCTCCTGATGGTAAGAGATAACGCATGTTCATGACCATTGCAGTGATACACAGAACTTTGAGTAACAAAACAAAGTCCGGGGCATCGCTGCTTTGACGCTCATTACTTTGAGACTTTCGATGGTTGATGTAGCGATGATAGTTCAGTGGTTTGCGCGGTAAGTTCGCATGCCGAAGGGCGTAGGTTCAAACCCCAACAATGAGCTTGAGCTGCCGGTGAAGGAAAACATCGTGAGGAAACCATAGCATGGTGGTAGGGTACTTTCTAGAACTCGACTGGCTAGCTACCACCCTCAAGTTGAAAATCTGCCGCCAAGCATCTAACGGTGTGTTCCGGCAGCCTCACTTGAGAGCCAGTTCCATTCCAGGCTAGGTGTGCTTTACCATCTTCGACCACACCTTCACTTAACATCAGGTGAGCTGTGGTCAAACACCTAGCCTGTCAACAATAAAAAAAAGTCTCCACATCCCTGTAATTTCGCTAGCTGCAGCACACTTCAAACCGGAACACAGTAATGTTTACACACTACTGCTTGGCGGCAGAATATTTGGTACTGCAGTGGTAGGTATCCTACCTAGACGACCTCCTGCTAAGGAAATCTACCACCAAGTAAACCTGCAGTTTAATATCATAAAACGCAAGATACGTAACCTTCAAATCCTCCAACAATAGACTCCCAGTTGGCGAGACCCATAAAAGCGAAATTACTGGGCTGTTGAGACTAACCATCTAGTCTCAAAGTAGTGAGTGCCAAAGCAGCGATGTCCTGGACGTTGTTTTGTTACTCAAAGTTCTGTGTATCGCTGCAATGGTCATGGACAGGCGTTATCTCTTAACATCAGGAGAGTGCCTCGATCGTCTCATTACTTTTACATTGAAAAAAAAAATGTTGCCATGGTTTATTAATTATTTTCGAATTAAATTTGGCAACACTCACAATAGCACTTGTTTACGCGGCTGGGGTTGCAGCTAGCAAGTATAAAATATATTATTTTATACTACACATTGATTTTTATAGACTCGCTTCGCTCGTTCAAAAAGTCCATTAAAAAATATCGGACCATATTTGAGATATAAACATTTATCTAACACCTCACCTCTAATAGCTTTTTAATCGTTATCTGATTGATGTGGTAGTAAGTACCTACTTCGGTAGTAGTGCGTGAGAAGTGTTTCGGAAGTAGGCTATAAGTGGACGCGGCGTGTTTGTCTGTATGCTTCCGTTATCTTTGAAGTTTTTAATAGTTATTTTTACGGTAACCAGTAATATGTGGCTTAGGTGGTAATCTGTGGGAGATGTAATTCTATTTCTTTGTTGAGTTTTGGCGGGAACGCGGAAAGAGTCGTGTCGCTCCGCTGTATTTTTTTCCAAAACTAGTGTTTTGTCGAGAAAAATTCTCTAACCATTGGGAAGCAACACTATCCCCGGGTGACATAGGCTATTCATCCCTGTATTACCACGGGAACGGGAACTACACGGGAGAAACCGCGAGGCGACCGCTAGTAATAAATATATCGAAACACTTGACACTGGCAACTTTTTTTCGTAACTTTTGTCTGTCTCTGTTTGTTTTTGTTTTTGGGCTTGTTACAAAATTAAACGTTTTTTCTTTTTCTTTTGGTCAAATTCTACGGCAAAAACAAAGTTTTTTGTTTTTTGGGATTTTATGGTTTGGCTACAATGGCTTTTGAACCATGTCTTTATTTGCGAAGAACGAATTCATGTCTTACATCTATAGTTACAGTCAAAGTCCAGTATTGGTCTAGTCCAGTCCGTGTCAGTCAAGTCCAGTCATGCTATAGTAAAGTAGTGGCGACTTTAGATACTATAAAGCTTCGATGGAGTTTTGGAAGCAACACGAAGTCATGTTTCACCACATTATATCATTTTCCCACACTCGCGCTTATAATTCGGCACTTTATGAATAAAACACCACCATTTTTATGCATAATCACTCGACAAAACACAAGTTTTGAAAAAAATACAACGGGGCGACACGACTCTTCCCGCGTTGCCGCCAAAACTCCAGTGGTGACTTTACTGTAAGCGTTAACATCGCTAATTTTGACATTTCAAATGAAAACCCGTCAAAGAATAAAAGCCGGAAGCGACAAGCCAAACATTGCTCCACTTATTGCCTACATCCTTCGTATTAGAAAACACTCGGAAATCTACGAGCGATTCAAAATTTAAAGTGCTAGTGAACTATACACACAAATTGATATACACGGGATTGAATTGCAACTGGAAACGCTGGGTTTTACTAGACTATTTGTAGCGATGATAGCTTAGTAGTTAGCACGATCGATTCATACGTCGAAGGAGGTGGGTTCAAGAGTTCAGTTACGATTAGAATTAATGAGAGGGTTTCAGACTAATACGTATACCTATACCTAAGGAAGTAAAACAAGTAAGTTCATAGTCTCAGAGAACTAAAGTCACAGCCATAGTTCAGCGTAGGTGGCAGTACTGAACATATATGTCGCAGAACCGATACTCGTTGGGGTAGACGTGTTCTAGAGTGCAGACCGCTAATCGGTAAACGTAGCGTAGGACGCCCTGAGACTCGATGGAGTGACATAGGACAGCTGGCGGTGGATGGAAGCAAAAAGCCGAAGATCAGGCTTAGTAGCTGTTGGTTGAGTTGGGAGTGACCTATGTCCAGCAGTGGACTTCGATAGGCTGATGATGATTATGAAGTAGTATTTTTCGATCTTGATATTGAAAAACACACACAATCACAGATTATTCACACACGTAGATAGCTTGTCACAGTGCGCTGGCAATAGTTTCTTTAAATTCCGCTGGACCCGCGTTCCCAGTTAAGTTGTAAATCTGCCGCCAAGCACATAACGGTGTGTACCTTTATTTGAGAGTATGTGCAGGGGCCCTGTATCAAACTTTGTCGGGGGCCCTTCTACTCGACTTTCATTTCACAGTTCCACGGAGGTCATGTCTATTATTCTTTCACAAACTTGTTAACGAACATAATTAATAAATAAATAAAACCATTTATTTCGGATCAAGTCCAAAATTATTTACATTCATAGAATAATTAATTACACAATAAAAAACATGTCAATAAAATAAAATAATTAAATCTAACACTGGACGGCCGTTGTTCCAGCGGCTATGTAAGAGGCTTACGAAATTCTGTTTACACTTGTTGGGGTCCCTATAGCATTAGCTATAGTAGTCCCCATAATAATATGTAATATGGACATACGTGGTCTGAAATAAATGATTATTATTATTATAGCACGGGGAGCCGTATCATTCAATCATTCGTATCGTATCAAAAAAAAAAAGTATTTAAGTATTCTATCAGTTATCTGTCTTCCATAGCACAAGCTTTGCTTAGTTTGGGGCCAGATGGCGCTGTGTGTAATGTCCTGTGATATTTATTTATTTTTTATTTATTGATACGGCTGATACGGCGGTAGCTACGCCCCTGCTTGAGAGCCAGTTAAATTCCAAGCTATATGTGTTTACTATGATCGACACCATCATCACTATACAGCGAATGTGTAAAACTCGTAGTCTGCTAAGAGTAAACGAAAAATAATCCCGTATGTTTTCGAACTAAATCGTCAGAGCACAGAACGAATACAATCAGTCGTTCAGATCAAAAAATGTATTGGCGCAAAGCTCTCGGGCTATTAACTGAGCTTCTTACTGCGACTTGCCGCCTTGATACTTGAGACTCGACCTTGGCATTGTATACATGCCAAGGCATTGTATAGTTCCATTCCAGGCTAGGTGTGCTTTACCATCTTCGACCACACCGTCACTTAACATCAGGTGAGCTGTGGTCAAACAACTAGCCTGTCAACCATAAAAAAAAAACATTACGAGTCAGTAGGTACATATTTTTTATAAATAAATTTATACTAATAAATAATAAATAATTAATTTTTTATAGGACATTACACACAGCGCCATCTGACCCCAAACTAAGCAAAGCTTGTGCTATGGAAGTCAGATAACTGATAGAATACTTAAATACTTTTTTTTTGTAAATACATACTTACAATACATACAGAACACCCAGACACAGAACAAACATCGATGTTAGTCACACAAATGTTAGTCCTGAGTGGGAATCGAACCCACGCCCTTCAGCTCTCAAAGCAGACATACTACCAATGAACCAACAGGGCTGTCTTTTTATAGTTGACAAGCTAGGTGTTTGACCACAGCTTATCTGATGTTAAGTCACGGTGTGGTCAAAGATGGTAAAGCACAACTAGCCCGGCCTTTCTTGACCAAATACGAGTTTATTTTATTTTATTTTATTGATATAGGTACAGTTACAGACCTTAGGCTACTTAGTACATGTAATGTATTATATAATTAAGATATCATAGTGAGTCTAAAGTCCAATTACAACTATACACAACTTATATGTAAATATCAACCGACTTATGTGTTACTATTTAAATAAGTAATACAAATTTATTGGAAAGTTTTACAGACACTTAGCTTAAAGGAAAAGAAGTTACATGAGAATATGTCTCTGGGATCCCTTAAACCTTCATATGTGCGGCACATCCTTGCAAGAGGGTTGTTTTGTGATACATTATTGTAAGCAGGCGGGATGCTAAATAGTTTAAAATTGCGTACGGAACGTGTGGGTACTTTAAAATTAATACGCCCCAACAATGCACCACTGTATGTGCCGTTGACAATCTTGTGCAGAGCACAAAGGTCTGTGATTGTTCTGCGACCCTCAAGACTCTTGATTTTAAATTTGTCCAACCTGTCCGAGTATTCCCTAAGTTCACTCCTTAGACCTAATCTGCTGCATAAAGACCGTAGAGCAGTGGAGTTACAGCAAAATGCGAGAACTAATTCAATAATTATAATAACATCGATGTAATATTTACTTTTTTTTTACTTGGTGGTAGATCTCCTTAGCAGGAGGTCGTCTAGGTAGGTACCACCGCAGTACCTACCAGTTATTCTGCCGCCAAGCAGCAGTGTGTAAACATTACTGTGTTCCGGTTTGAAGGGTAGCTGCAGCTAGCGAAATTACTGGGCTGTTGAGACTAACCATCGAAAGTCTCAAAGTAATGAGCGCCAAACCAGCGTCGCTCTGGACTTTGTTTTGTTACTTAAAGTTCTGTGCAATAGTCATAGGCAGGCGTTATTTCTTACCATCAGGAGAGCGTCTTGTTCGTATCATTACTTCTTACATAAAAAAAGGAGAATTTTCATTTCATTTGGAATGGAACTGGCTTAAATGAGGCTGCTCAAGTTGACGACGGTAGCTAGCCAGTTGAGTAATAGAAAGTAGGTACCCTACCACCATGCTATGGTTTCCTCACAATGTTTTCCTTCACCGGCAACTCAAGCTCATTATTGGGGTTTGCACTCACGCCCTTCATGTCATCGCTACAAAATTATTTATAACAGTGGATAGCGCTTAGTTGGTTCACATGCCGAAGTCTTGGGTTCAAATACAGAACACCCAGACACAGAACAAACATTTGTTTTTACCACAAAATTTGTCTTGGGTGGGAATCGAACCCACGCCCTTCAGCTCTTGAAGCAGACATTCTACCAATGAACCAACAGAGCTGTCAACAGCTCTGCCAAGTATGAGCTGGCTCGTCATATGTGAAATAAATTAAAATACTTTTTCCTCTCTTCAATCATTAGCTAAACTATCAACCGTCGAAATTGATATTAATTGTGACTCTACTAGCCAAAACACAAATGGAAAAAGTATCAAAACAACTAATTATTTTTAATTGATCATCATGTATTACAAAATCAACAATCGAACTATCAGAAACACAATCTCACACAAACGTCACACAAAAAACACCCAATCACTAATTACAATCGAAATTGCGCATCAAAAAATACCTTTGCATAATGTTACAAGACAAAAAAAAGAATAAAAACGATTCAAAAATCGAACAAAAAAATTCGAAAATTAAACTATCAAAACATGGTACGCGACTTTAAATGGCATTGTAGGAATACCAACTCAACTTGGGTGGTCCGAAAGTATGTAGAGCTGTCCTGCTCGCTCTCGTACAGAAATGTAGTGCTCTCTCTGTCGTGTGAGAATCGGCGGTCAAAGATTATTTAGTGTAGAGTGTGATTGTGTGAGATGTGAGATTAGCTTCGTAAATGATTGAAACATTTCAGTTTTATAGCTTTTAATTAGTTTTGCGTCGTGCTTGTATGGCTTATTGAATTAATCGACTTGGTTGCCCTAGAGTCAAACTTAGGTTAGACTTTCTGACATTTTTATTGTAATTTTCATACGTATATGTTATCAGCAAGTTATTTAGGTTGGCAACGTATTTGTAGTGCCCCCGGTATTGCAGATAGGCGACGGTGATTGCTTAACATCAGACAACCCGTCAGATCGATTGCCATCTGTGGCATAAAAAAACAATTTTTACAATTTTTTATACACGTAACTGTTTGTCCTTGTTTCGCGTAAATGGAATAATGAAATCGATCATTTTTAAATGCTTTTTAGGACTTCGCCAAGTTCGCCAAGCTACTTTATGTAGGTTTGCCAACATAAGTAAAAACTTAAAACACGTCAATTAGAATGTCGTAACGTACCTAAATCCAAAATATTTGCCTTTATCAAAAAATCGCTTAACGCAGATAAAAAAGTCATCGCAACAAAAAAAAAAGAGTTTCTAAATGTAATTGAAAAATACGATATTATTTATAGCTATAAATAACGTATTCAACATAAAACAAAGGTTACAAAAAATTGTACAAAGAAAAAATATTCCAAATATTAGGAATATTTCCAGTTGCATTTTCAATTCACTTTTAGATTCCCTTCGGCGCAATATTCTTTGAAATTTCACTAACATTTGCGACAAGCTTGCTACCAAATTACAATCAGACCATCTTATTTGTTCAGTTAAATTGTGGAGCCACTAACGTATTTCATAAGGAAAACAGTATTTCACGTGTATATTATTTTAGTTCCCTTATTTCATCACTGCGTTCAATTTAGTTGCCTTACAAACCTTCATAAATGCACTTGTGACCTCTACGCGTCCTGGTCTAATGTAGGTTAAATCTATCGCCTTCTCTTTTTTTATGATTGGCTTAGTGTTTGACTACAGCTCACCTGATGTTTAGTGACGATGTGGTCGAAGATGGTTAACACTGGGTGTGCTTGGAGTGTGAATGGCTCTTTTTTGTGGTTGACAAACTAGGTGTTTGACCACAGCTCACCTGATTTTAAGCGATTAAGAAATAGGCATTTCTTAACAGACTCAAAAAAGGAGAAGGCTTTCAATTCGACTGTATGTTTTTTTGTATGTATGTTACGCGATAATTCCGCCAATTATGAATTAATTTTGATGATTCTTTTTTTGGCTGATCCCATATAAATTTTGTCGAAATCAGTCTAGCGGTTTTAAAAAAAACAACAAAAATCTAAAGATTATATACATCGATGATGTATTAGTTTATTTACTCCGAAACCTCGCTGTTTCATTGGAGCAATGCGTTTAGTTGGCCTGAGGCTAATGGAGTCGGTTTTTTTTAATTCTAAATTTATATATATTTTTTTTTTTTTATAGCTGACAGGCTAGGTTTTTGGCCACAGCTCACCTGATGTTAAGTGACGGTGTGGTCGAAGATGGTGAAGCACACCTAGCCTGGAATGGAACTGGCTCTCAAGTGAGGCTGCCGGAACACACCGTTAGATGCTTGGCGACAGATTTTCAACTTGAGGGTGGTAGCTAGCCAGCCGAGTACTAGAGAGTACTCTACCACCATGTTATGGTTTCCTCACGATGTTTTCCTTCACCGGCAGCTCAAGCTCATTGTTGGGGTTTCGGCCTTGTAAACCTACCGCGCTAACCACTGAGCTATCATCGCTACAAATCATATCATATCATCATATTATTACTGCGCCCCGCGGTGTTACCCGCTACATGTTTACGGGATAAAAAGTAGCCTATGTGTTAATCCAGGGTGTCTGCTACCTCCATACCGCCTTCCTCCATACTCCTTCCGCCAATTATGAATTAATTTTGATGATTCTTTTTTTGCTGATCCCATATAAATTTCATCCAAATCCGTTCAGTAGTTTTTGCGGATATTAGTAAGATTAAAAAAATCGTAAAAATAATTTCATTAATCCTGCTCCAGAACAGACGCCACCTGTGGTAGTGATATATAGCTAGTATAGACATATAGCTAGTATAGACGTATAGCTAGTATAGCCATATAGCTAGTATAGACATATAGCTAGTATAGTCATATAGCTAGTATAGACATATAGCTAGTATAGACATATAGTTAGTATAGAGATATAGCTAGTATAGTCATATAGTTAGTATAGACATATAGCTAGTATAGTCATATAGCTAGTATAGAGATATAGCTAGTATAGACATATAGCTAGTATAGAGATATAGCTAGGCTTGTTTAAACTGCCGCGGATTGATCAACGCAAACGCACTAATAAATAATAAATAATAAAGCCTACTTCACACAAGCACGGCCTGTAGCAGCTACCACGACCGCAGGCTGCGTCTGTCTGCGGCAAGCTTATAACTAAATCAAGAAAGTGTTCGTGCACGCCTCGTCAGTCGCAGTCGGGCTGTCATGACAGCTGTCAAACGTGTCAGAGCTGTCAAATTGGAGTCACAACATTGACGGTATCAAGCTAATTGATCTGAGATGTATATGATATTGTTTGGGAGCACAGATCAGAAAAAAGTACAGATAGAATGCAAGGGAAGACTCCTTGGCCGACTCTGATATCGCTTTTATGACATACGATTTGTTTACTTCATGTCAAGAATTGTGAAAACTGAAGACGTGACAGCTTTAGCCTGCCCGAAGGGGCAAATTAAAAAATAGTTGTCAGTTATGTTGTCAAATCAAATGTATAATTTTTTGTTTCATATGGCAAAGGCATATTCTACATATTCAGCCTACGGCATGACGTCATCACTATAAAAGTTTGAAAAAATAAACTACCGCATAGAAAGCCAAAATATTCAAATTAGTTTCATAAAATAAAGTTTACTATCAGTAAAGAATATAAAATAAATACAAAAAGAAACTTTACATACCGAACTAAGTACGTTAGTGTGGGAAAATGATATAATGTGGTGAATACATGACTTTTCGTGTTGCTTCCAAAACTCCATCGAAGCTTTATAGTAAAGTCGCCACTACTTTACTAAAGCATGACTGGACTTGACTGAGACGGACTGGACTCGACTAAGACAGGACTTTCACCATAACTATAGCTAAGAGACAGCAGAAATAACACTTAAGACAAGGCAGTATGGCTTTACAGATTTAGCCTGCCCAAATTAACAAAAAAAAAAAAAATTAAAGAGGAGGGAAACGAATGTCACACAATGCACTAAGGAAGTTTGTTTTCGTAGTGCTAAGGCCTCCAAAAGACTTCTCACACAGCCTTTTAGTAACGAGGGGGGACATAAGGCTTCGTCCACACAAGATGCGATCTACATTGTAAATAGATATATATTGGCAGCGACCACCCAGCGTGCGCGGTTTTATTCTGTTTGCCGCGTGATAGATAGACGCACCGCTGATTGGACGACGAGATAGGGCTGTCACATTTGAATTTGGAAAAAACTAATTGGATTTTTTGGATTGGATTGGGTTATTGAATTTGCTAAATTAGGATTAAAGACAGCGGTGGTGACTCCCGTGCTGGCTCGTACCCTGTGCAGAGGTTGTCCTTGGCCATCCAGCGTGGTAATGCGGTTAGCGTGATGGGCACCTTTGCAACGGGTACGCTTAGCTTTTTAGCAATGCATAAAATTTGACTTGTTATATTGGTTTGCCAGAACGGAAGCAAATTTGAAGACTTAAAAACAATCATAAAAAATATGCCAATTTCAATATTCTAAATATGTACCTACCCTGTTGACAGCCCTGTTGGTTTATTGGTAGTATGTCTGCTTCAAGAGCTGTAAGGAGTGGGTTCGATTCCCACCCAGAACAAAACATTTGTGCTATAAACAAATGTTTGTTCTGTGTCTAGGTGTACTGTATGTATTATAAGTATGTATTTACAAAAAAATAGTAGATAAGTATTCTATCTGACTTCCATAGTACAAGCTTTGCTTAGTTTGGGGTCAGATGGCGATGTGTATAATGTCCTATGATATTTTATTTATTACCTATATCAATGAAAAAAAATATAATCAACTTATTTTTTTAAATTAAATACAAGGATAATGATCGAACGTGACAACCCTACACGCTGATTAGTCGGCGCCTCGCACATTCTATTTTCAAAATACCGCATTGTATTGAAACCGTTCGATTTTCAAACAAACTTAATTAAACATTCTTAAAATAAACACCTTTACATGAATGGCGTAGCGAGTAAACGACTTACATGTCAAACGTAGAGTTTGGGTTCGATTTTGTAACTACAACTACGACTGTTCTCGATCTCCTCAGCTGGAGGTCGTCTTGATAAGAACCGCCGCATAATCAAATATTCTGCCGCCAAGCAGTAGTGTGTAAACATTACTGTATTCCGGTTTGAAAGGTAGGTACTGCAGCTAGCGAAATTACTGGGCTGTAGAGACTAACCATCTAGTCTCAAAGTAATGAGTGCCAAAGCAGCGATGCCCTGGACGTTGCCCTCACGATGTTTTCCTTGACTTCAAGCTCATTGTTGGTGGTTGAATCCACGCCCTTCGAAGTGCGAACAGACCGCGCTAACCACTGAGGTATCTTCGTTACAATATTTTAAAAAAGGATTTAATAAAAAATTAAAACTGAACGAGACGCTCTCCTGATGGTAAGAGGTAACGTATGTCCATGACCATTGCAGCGATCGATACACAGAACTTTGAGTAGCAAAACAAAGTCTAAGGCATCGTTGCTTTGGCGCTCATTACTTTGAGACTTTCGATGGTTAGTCTCAACAGCCCAGTAATGTTGCTGCAGTTACCTTTAAAACACAGAAACGTTTCCACACTACTGCTTGGCGGCATAATATCTGGTATTGCGGTGGTACCTATCTAGACGACCTCCTGCTAAGGAGATCTACCACCAAGTTATATACCAAATAAAAAATTAATTTATGCAGAGACTTATGATTACTGAGACTATAATAGTCTCAACAGCCCAGTAATTCAATTTTGTATGAAATGCGATGCAGATAACTTAGATTAATACAAAGGCTACAATTTATGCCGGAAAACAAGAATGAAACCGCGGGTTTTTTTAATGTAAAAAGTAATGAGACGAACTAGACGCTCTCCTGATGGTAAGAGATAACGCCTGTCCATGACCATCGCAGCGATACACAGAACTTAAAGTAACAAAACAAAGTTCAGGGCATCGCTGCTTTGGCGCTCATTACTTTGAGACTTTTAATAGAGTTAGTCTCAACAGCCCAGTAATTTCGCTAGCTTCAGTACCTACCCTTCAAACCGGAACACACTAATGCTTACACACTACTGCTTAGCGGCAGAATAACTGGTACTGCGGTGGTACCTACCTAGACGACCTCCTGCTAAGGAGATCTACCACCAAGTATGTAGTTAGTTATACAGTATGTGTTAATAAATAATATATTTCGAATAAAATATTATTAGTGCTTTACTATGCAAGTATTACCAAGTTCTTTACTTTCTGTCATAAAAGATACATTTATTTGTAAGGTGTTGTTCCCATATTGAGTAAGTCCTACAGACCGCGGCCCGTGCAAACGGGCAACACGAAGCAATCGTAACATATACTATCTAACGAAAATCCAAACTGATACTACTTATTTTATGATATTTTTTTTTTTTTTAATGGTTGACAGGCCAGGTGTTTGACCACAGCTCACCTGATGTTAAGTGAAGGTGTGGTCGAAGATGGTAAAGCACACCTAGCCTGGAATGGAACTGGCTCTCAAGTGAGGCTGCCGGAATACACCGTTAGATGCTTGGCGGCAGATTTTCAACTTGAGGGTGGTAGCTAGCCAGCCGAGTACTAGAAAGTACCCTACCACCATGCTATGGTTTCCTCACGATGTTTTCCTTCACCGGCAGCTCAAGCTCATTGTTGGGGTTTGAACCCACGCCCTTCGGCATGCGAACCTACCGCGCTAACCACTGAGCTATTTATATTAATCAGACTCATTAGCCTATATACAGCTTAGTGTTTATATAATACATTATAATATTATTCCTATAACTATCTAAATAGGTATTTTAATTTTCAATTTTCAATTTTTTTATTTATTTCAAGTAACACATGGACTCATTAAAATACAATAATAATAAAAAACAGAATAAACATGTCAAAAAAATACAATAAAATAAAAATAAAAATGTCAATAAAATAAAAATGTCAATAAAATAAAATAAACAGGCATAGAGCGTGTGCCACAAATGTCAGTTAGGAAACTACTGTTTCCTAACCGGCATCGGGACAGCGATATGTCTGTCGCAGCCACGCCTTATATATATGCAGTCAAGCCTGTCGGGTATCATAGTCAGGACGACGTTGGGGCTGGCCCGCACTCGGCGCACAAGGGACGCGCTTTTAATCTTGATGCAAATCTGCTAAAAAAAATACCTACTAATGAGTTTGTAATGTTAGACATTGTATATAATTTATGTATTGTTAGATCCCGAGATTCAGTTTTTCTTGTTCGGATACTAATGTAATGTACATTTTTCTTGTGTCAAATAAATAAATAAATATCATAGGACATTACACACAGCGCCATCTGACCCCAAACTAAGCAGAGCTTGTGCTATGGAAGACAGATAACTGATAGAATACTTAAATACTTTTTTTTTTTTGTAAATACATACTTATAATACATACAGTACACCCAGACACGGAACAAACATCGATGTTAGTCACACAAATGTTAGTCCTGAGTGGGAATCGAACCCACGCCCTTCAGGTCTCGAAGCAGACACACTACCAATGAACCAACAGGGCTGTCTAATTAATAAAAGTAAAAATAAAATAAAATAATAATAATAAAAGTATTATTATTTATATACTACACTATATTTTATCTTCTTACATAGTGTTATAGTATTATTGACAGCTGCATATGTATCCTCTAATTTTGTTATCATCAGTTTTCTGAATTGACTTCTACAATGGAAGGAAATCCAAAGTCGTATTCACGACAAAAACAGTCGGCCAACAAAAGTCGCCCGTGTGCTTGCCACTGTCCCACCTCAGCCTTCAACGTGGGTGGTCCAACATTTTTATCCACCCGTCAAAAGGTCGTTGACCCTGATTATTCGTGTCGTCACACTTGACTTTTTGCTTTTTTATATATTGAACAGTTGTTTTCCTACGTCTTGTTAATTCGATGTGGTTTTTATGAAATCTGAGAAGGTAATGAGGTAAGCTGAGCTATTTTTGATTGATAGCCCGGTTACATGTCTTGTAGAGATTCATTTTGATGTGTTTATTTGGTTAAGTTGTTTTTTTTAGTGAGTTCAATTACTTATTTAGTGATTGCTCTGTTGGTTTTGTTGGTATCTCTGCTTCATGAGCTGTAGAAAATGAGCTGAATTCCCACCATGGTCAAACTGACGAGCTTGAGCTGCCGGTGAAGGAAAACATCGTGAGGAAACCATAGCATGGGGGTAGGGTACTTTCTAGTACTCGGCTGGCTAGCTACCACCCTCTAGTAGGAAATCTGGTTTGAGTTGGTTACTCAATGGTCTTCGTATCGCTGCAATGGTCATGGATATGCGTTATCTCTTACCATCAGGAGAGCGTCTCGTTCGTCACATTACTTTTACATTTAAAACAAGTACGACGCGCTCGCATCACACTTTCGTAAAAAAAATGTTTTTTTTTTAACAGGCTAGGTGTTTGACCACAGCTCACCTGATGTTAAGTGACGGTGTGGTCGAAGATGGTAAAGCACACCTAACCTGGAATGGCTCTCAAGTGAGGCTGCCGGAACACACCGTTAGATGCTTGGCGGCAGATTCTTCAAATTGTACCCTACCAACATGCTATAGGTTCCTCACGATGTTTTCCTTCGCCGACAGCTCAAGCTCATAGTTGGGCTTTAAATTCGCGCCTTTCGGCACTCGAATCGACCGCGCTAGCCAATGACCTACTATCGCTACATAAATAAATAAATATCGTAGGAAAAAATATAACTCCTACTATTGTCACTCAATAAAAGATAGATCGATAATGCAATAAGAGAGTCGAATCAAGTGTAAAAATTGCAGACAAACTCCCGGGGTGGCATGCGGAACAACCCTCGTCGCGGGGGCAGCTGGCTTACATGGAGGAAGCTTAGAGGTTTTTAGGGTTCCGTAGGTACCCAAAGGGTAAAACGGGACCCTGTTACTAAGACTTCGCTGCCCGTCCGTCTGTCTTTATTTTTATTTTATTCTTTGAAAAATAATGAGACGAACGAGACGCTCTCCTGATGGTAAGAGATAACGCCTGTCCATGACCATTGCAGCGATACACAGAACTTTGAGTAATAAAACAAAGTCCAGGGCAACACTGCTTTAGTGCTCATTACTTTGAGACTTTCGATGGTTAGCCTCAACAGCCCAGTTATTTCGCTAGCTGCAGTACCCTTCAAACCGGAACACAGTACCTTATGTTTACACACGACTGCTTGGTGGCAGAATATCTGGTACTGCGGTGGTACCTACCTAGATCTATCTATGGTAGAGATCTACCACCAAGTAAATGTCTGTCTATCCGTCTGTCAACAGGGTGTCTCCCATGAACCGATTGTTCTCAGGCGATCTCCGATGTTAAGCAACGGACATTCCAGTC
Source organism: Biston betularia (assembly GCA_905404145.2). NCBI lineage: Eukaryota > Metazoa > Arthropoda > Insecta > Lepidoptera > Geometridae > Biston > Biston betularia. The sequence goes on along the minus strand of FR989889.1, from coordinate 2,994,616 downwards.
AGTCTCCGGATGGGTGACCGTGATTGACATTATTTTGTAGGTTTCGTTTGCTTGTTCTATATTTCTACAATAACAACAGGGCTGATAGGGCTGGCCACTTGGTATGTAGTCCATTGGTGTGCTTTACTTAAATATATCTTTTATTTCTGTTCTGCAATCTTGGTATAAACTATAAAGGTACATGGTACTGTATCTATCTATCTAGAACATCGATAGAAGATTTCACAGATATGTATTCTTATTGCCGCTATAAAAACAAATACTAAAAAAATGAAATAAAATGAATATTTAAGGGAGCTCCTATACAACAAACTGCCGGTGAAGGGAAACATCGTGAGGAAACCATAGCATGGTGGTAGGGTACTTTCTAGTACTCGGCTGGCTAGCTACCACCTCCTAATTGAAGAATCTGCCGCCAAGCATCTAACGGTGTGTTCCGGCAGTCTCACTAGAGGCCTAGTTCCATCCCAGACTGTGTGCTTTACCATCTTCGACTACACTGTCACTTAACATTAGGTTTTTTTTAAATGTTTAACAGGTTAGGTGTTTGACCACAGCTCACCTGATATTAAGTGACGGTGTGGTCGAAGATGGTAAAGCACACCTAGCCTGGAATGGAACTGGCTCTCAAGTGAGGCTGCCGGAACACACGGTTAGATGCTTGGCGACAGATTTTCGACTTGAGGGTGGTAGCTAGCCAGCCGAGTACTAGAAAGTACTCTACCACCATGCTATGGTTTCCTCACGATGTTTTCCTTCACCGTCAGCTCAAGCTCATTGTTGGGGGTTGAACCCACGCCCTTCGGCATGCGAACCGAACGCGCTAACCACTGAGCTATCATTGCTACGAGAGGTGAGCTGTGATCAAACAACAAGCCTAAAAAAAGCTATTTTAATTACTATAACATACTATTTTGAAGGAACTATTTTAAGTAACTACACCGTCTTATTAAAACGAGTCAAAATGGATTTTAAAACAATCGCCATGTAAGCTGAGCCCTCCCGGAGGGAATGCGACGTGCGCGCCCCGCGACATTCTAAATTAACTGTTTTTCTATTCTATCGCAACAGTTCCTTACATTTAGGGGTAATGAAATAGATAAACTCTTTATTGAAAATTGTGCTTTTACCATCGTTCTTTAAGCATTTCTTATTTACTAGCTGTTAGGTACCCCCAAGATGGAAGACATAATAAGGATAGCAAGACAGCTAAAATGGAAGTGGCTGCCCACCTCTGTCACATGACAAGACACAGCAGAACAAAATGGACAAATCTTCTAACTGTGTATAACTTATACCGGGGTGTTTAGCGGGAACGCGGGAAGAGTCGTGTCGCTCCGTTGTATTTTTTTCCAAAACTAGTGTTTTATCGAGTGTTTATGCATAAAAATGGTGGTGTTTTATTAATAAAGTGCTGAATTACAAGCGTGAGTGTGGGAAAATGATATAATGTGGTGAAACATGACTTTTCGTGTTGCTTCCAAAACTCCATCAAAGCTTTATAGTAAAGTCGCCACTACTTTACTAAAGCATGACTGGACTTGACTGACACGGGCTGGACTTGACTAAGACTGGACTTTGACTATAACTAGCTACGAGGACACTTATTTAACTTGAAAATATATAAATATTTGACACTGGCAAATGCTAAAATGCGACGCCAAAACCAAAGAAAAAAAAAACTTATACCGCCAAATTTCAGCCAAATCCGTTCAGTTGTTTTTGCGTGATATGACTGACATTTCTAATATTCAGTTGATAGGTATTATTGACTTTAATTGACAGCCCTGTTGGTTCATTGGTAGAATGTCTGCCTCAAGAGTTGAACGGCGTGGGTTCGATTCCCACCCAGGACAAACTTTGTGGTATAAACAAATGTTTGTTCTGTGTCTGGGTGTTCTGTATTTATTATAAATAATATTTACAACAAAAAAAACAAGTATTTATGTATTGTATCAGTTATCTGTCTTCCATAGCACAAGCTTTGCTTAGTTTGAGGTCAGATGGCGCTGTGTGTATAGTCCTACGATATTTATTTATTTATTTTAAGTATATTTATTTTATTTGTTATTATCAGGCAATGACATTTGTTTACTTGTATTTTTTTCTTATTATTGGTGGAATTATAGCGTAGAGTCGGTAAAAAATATCCCGTCTCTAGGGATAATAGAACGCGAGATCGCGATTTAAAATATCAGTAAAAAGAAAAATCGTATAAATTGAGATGTCACACTGTCGCAAGTGGTCGATATATACAATAGATACAAGGCCAATTAAATAATCTGATTTTTAAAAAAAGCCAAATCGTGCTATGTTTTGCCATTTAATAATATAATTAAAACAAATTTAAACTTTTAACTGTTTTTTTAAATTTTTTTTTTGGTAATATTAAACTTTTCCCTTTTTTATCTCGCTCTCTCTTGCCCCTTATTCCTCAACCCTCTTGCAATTCACGTCAGGGAGTTGATACGATAGCATCACGAATCAGGAATGCGGGATCGATTCTCTCACTTTTAATTTAGTTTTTAGACACATTGTTTTAGCAGGAATGTTTCAAATTGTTTTTTTTTTATCTGTGTTGAATTGTTTTCCTTTTACGCTTGAAAATCAATTGTTAATATTTTAATTAAAAAAAGAAAATGGTTTTTTTATTTTGTAACACAGAACACAACAAACCGAGACAAACAGTTACAAAATAGGGACTCACCTCAGCATAAAACTGGACATACTAAGTGGTATGAATTAGTCGGGAGAGTGGAGAAAGAGTCGGGTCAGAAGAGAAGAGTCAGAAAATCGGTCCGACGCCACAAAATGGCGGATTACATATGTTTCACAACTCCTTCAATATGGATATCAAATGAAAGGGCTTCACTAGATTGCTCTCAAGTGATGCTGCCGGAACACACCTACCTAACGGTGTGTTCCGGCAGCCTCACTTGAGAGCCAGTTCCATGCCAGGCTATGTGTGATTTACCATCTTCGACCACACCGTTACTTAACATCAGGTGAGCTGTGGTCAAACACGCAGCCTGTCAACCATAAAAAAAAGGTACAGGCTTTGCTTAAATCACACTGTATAAAAAGTCGTGCGATATTTATAAAATAATATTAAAATTATTACTAGGTAGTAGCTGCAACGTTCAAGCTGTTTACAAATGTTTACATATCTGGTACTGCGGTGTTACCTGGAAGATCTATCTACTGAAAAAATAATATACTGTGAAGCCGCGCTGCCGATCGTAATAGAGCCTTTGTTATGCAGAAGCGAGCCATTCGTACCATACGACGTTCTGGACGACGCGCAACGCGGCGACGTGACGTCCGAGACGACTCTTGAGTGGAGCTGTTTAGAGGGCAATAGATACAGCCTTTGTCGTCTGTGTCTATGTACCAAGTAGCTCAGTTTACCCATACAGACATAGATAAGTTTCAACGTGTGGACATAGCATGGAGAAAGACCAACTGATCCGCCGCCGCCCCCGCTCGTCCGGTCGGAGAGGTCGGTATACATTCTGGGGTACGCGGTCTACAATCACGTACCCGCCTCCGTACGGGATGCAGCTTCCACCGCGTGCTTCAGAACCAAGTTAAGATCTTGGCTGTAAGAGATCTTGTTTTATGACTTTGAAGATGATTGAAAATTTATAAGTGACTAGCGGATGCCTCACGGTTTCACCCGCGTAGTTCCCTTTCCCGTGGGAATACAGGGATAAAAAGTAACCTATGTCACACGGGGATAGTGTACCTTCCCAATGGTGAAAGAATATTGGAAATAGGTCCAGTAGTTTCGGAGCCTATTCAATACAAACAAACAATCAAATCTTTCCTTTTTATACTAGTGTAGATAGATAAATAAAACAAACAACTTTTTGACACTTCCTTTTAATGCATTTTTTTTCTATAAATTGCTACTTTTAAAAAAAAATTGACATCACACTGAATAATTTCAAAAACCAAATGTTTTGAACTTTTCACTACTTCAATTCTTTATACAATTAAATGTTTTAAGCTGGAAAAGGATTATTGTACTTTGTACACAATTTCTAATAAGCATTTCTATTCAAGCAATTGTGATTTACCACAAATAAAGGGCAAAATGAATGCCAGTAGCTGTGATTTCACTGTTAAATTATGCTCCATTTATCCATAAATGGGAAAAAAATATTTGTATGGAAATCGAACGACCTTAACAAAAACTTTTTTAAGTCTGTGAAGTTTTAAAACTGCTTTACAGTATGTTGTCAATCTTTTCTCTAATACTGCTACCATTGCACAATAAATAACTTAATAGTTAATATAATTTCTAATTAATATTATTTAAAGATGTATTTACAAAAACCAGTTAAATTTAGTAGTTAGTACATACAGTTCAAGTGGGACAATCTTAGATTAGAAATTTTGTAAAATTTTACAAATACCATTTTTAGATTACAAAACGAATTGCTACTGTTTTTTTTTAAATCTTATTTGAAATCTTTTTAGTTTTATTTTACAATTGATTTTATTTTCAAAATGTAGGTACAATTGATTTCTTTTTTTTTGCTGTTTCAGATTCTAGGTACTTAATATTAAAATGTAACCTAAAATAACGTTTTTATTAGCTATTTATTACAGTGATTAATTTACACAAAACATTAATAACTATTTACAAAATACCACTGCAGTGATTTTAGTTTTTTATTACATCCAAGTACATAAATATTTCAATTTTGTTGAACCAGCTTATGCAGAAATTTAACTAAACAAACAAAATGGCGGCGATAACTTGAAATAAGATAACTTTTGATTTAACACTTTACAATTACGGTTAATATTTTGAATATGTTAACCTTTCTCCAGGGGCGTAGCTACTGCCGTATCTGCCGTATCAATTATGCGGGGCCCCCGGACCACGGGGCCCCGTATAATTTGAGCGGAGTGGAAAAAGTAAACAGAAAAGGGAGGAGGTCTTAAAAAACTTCGATGGGACCTGAACGCCTGTCAGACCTGTCACTATTGTCCATAGACGCAGGAACTTTAGAAAAACTAAAGTCATCATCAGCTATAAATGATTTAGTAAATTTTGGAAAGTGACAGATAGATAATGATAATAAATAAATATTTCTTTTAATTTTATGCAAACATTATTTTTCTTTTGTGAGAAATCTTTACCCTTCATAAAGGCCCCCAAATATTTTTTTATACGGGGCCCCGCCAAGGCACGCTACGCCACTGAGGTCTGATGTGTCAAACACTTCTAAGTTCTATCTTGGTACAAATATTGTATAAAATCTAAGTTTCTTATGTTCATTGACAAAATAACATTCCTTAGTGATGATAGCTCAGTGGTTAACGCGGTCGGTTCACACGCCGAAGGACGTGGGCTTAAAGGTTCAGGACAAGCTTGACTTGGTGGTAGATGTCCACAGGAGGTCGTCTAGGTAGGTACCACCGCAGTACCAGATATTCTGCCGCTAAGCAGTAGTGTGTAAACATTACTGTGTTCTGTTTTGAAGGGTACTGCAGCTAGCGGAATTACAGGGCTGTTGAGACTAACCATCGAAAGTCTCAAAGTAATGAGCGCCAAACCAGCGATGCCCTGGACTTTGTTTTGCTACTCAAAGTTTTGTGTATCGCTGTAATGGTCATGGACAGGCGTTACCTCTTACCATCAGGAGAGCGTCTCGTTCGTTTCATTGCCTATACATTAAAAAAAGATTTTCTTTTACTATTCAACGTTTAATCTGTTTTACTAATGTAATGGCAAAATTTGAATGATTTATCGAAATTCTAGTTTTTAAGATTAGCTTTCTCATTTTTGTCCGAGCGTGGTGTACTCAGCTTTGCCTCCTTGAAGAAGGCCGCCGGATATGGCCGAATCTATGGAGTTTCCGATATAATTAAACATGAATAATCCCGCATTAGTAAAACAAAAATGTGTCAAAACTACGTCAGTTACAATAGTAAGATTTCTCTATAGCCATTTCGTTACTCACTTTATAAAATTAATTTAGATAATACGTGTTATCAGCAATTTCACATTGTTAGTAAAAATGACAATTTGAAAAGTTGATTCTGTCTTATCATTTTCTAAACTCGATCCTATCTTCTTGGACAGTTGAGCTGTACTTAGAAAACGTTTTCATCTGCCAAAGTTTGGTTTATAGTCTCTATTGAAAGAAATAGATAAAGTTGTTTATAGGAATCTAACTCTTTATCTTCTAGACTCGATTCTGCTGTTCTCGTTCTCTAGCCTTCATTTCCAGCTCTTCTTCTTCTTTAGTCAAAGGCACCGTGCTGTGGTTGTAGAGGCCCTGCGCCATGAGCTGCAGCGCGAGCGGGTTCCGCTGGCCCGAGGCCTTCTTGATCTTGGCGCGCTTGTTCTGGAACCAGATCTTGATCTGCGCCTCGGCCAGTCCCAGCTCCGCGGCCAGCGCCTGCCGCCGCCGCTCCGTCAGGTACCGGTTCTCGGCGAACTCGTGCTGGACAGAAACGGAACTACACGTTAGTGGGGGAGAGAGTAGAATAGAGCTGTGATTGCCAGTGGTGTATTATTAACGGTAGGCAGAGAAGAACATTTAGGTACGACAGTGGGGAGAGAGTAGGATAGAGCTGTGGGCGATAGTGATGAGATTATGACAGATAGAGATGAAGATATAAACGTTAGTGAGAAAATTGAATGGAACAAAGATACAAAATAAATGACAGTGGCGAACTCTTGTTAAACAGAGGTATAAAAGACAGAAAGAGGAAAATCAGTTCCACGGTAAGCGAAGGACAAAGACGGAAGAATAAAATAGAGAGGGAAGAGGGTAGGACAGAGTTGTGAGTGTCAGCAGCGAGTTCTAGCTAAGTAGATAGAGATGGAATCGCCTATAAAATTTAAGTTGGTCATAGATCTCTTATGAACAATTTAAGATACCACCACAGTATCAGATGTTCTGCCACCAAGCAGTGAGTAAACATTAATGTTTTCTAATTTAAAGGGCTTTACTATTGCTGGATAAATAAATGTGGTAATTTGATTTACCAATGAACGCCTCAAAAGTTTTCAAAGTCAATGCTGAGATTATGAGAAGGGCAAAACCTTTTGGGTTAGTGTATTAAGTTAGTAATGTGAGTGCAGTGAGTACTACATATTATAGAACACATGAACAAAGTGTCTTCCCCTTAATAGAGACAGCAAGAAAAGTGTCGATGGACGCATTTTTAGATTATACTTTACTTAGCAATTTAAGTTATATTAAAATTACTTATTAGTCTCAACTAGGCTAGATTGTAATAACAATGAGGTATCTAACAACAAACAGATACGTCATTAGAAGGAAAAAAAATGCTGAGATGCCTTCCGCTTCGTTTTGTTACTCAAAATTTTGGGCACCGCTGCGGCTCGTGGGCAGGCGTTATCTCTTACCATCACGAACGTAACAATTCGTTTTTATATCTTTAAAAAAATGTATTGCGTGATTATAATTAACACTACCTGATATCAAACAATGATTTGGTTTAGAATAACTATAATATAAAGTTAATTATATAAAAGTAGAAGGCACAAAGCGTGAAAAAAGACGTTTTTTTCAATTTATATTAGGGTTGCGTTTGACCACATCCTAACTGATTTAAAGCAACCTATGTAATTTGCTATTACAGGGCTGTTGAGACTAACCATCGAAAGTATCAAAGCGGTGAACGCCAAAGCAGCGATGCCCTGGGCCTTGTTTCGTTACATAAAGTTCTGTGTATCGCTGCAACGGTCGTGGATAGGCGTTATCTCTTACTATCAGGAGAGCGTTTCATTCATCTCAAAACTTTTACAATAAAAAAGTATAGGATAGAGCACGCTTATTCGACAGGAACCTGTTTAGTCTGGATTGGATGAGAGCAAAGAGTGCAATTTAAAATGAGAAGCGAAGCGAAGCGTTCAATGCGCAAATGGGGGGTGTCAACCGTGTCAGGTGTTGGATGTCGGGTGGTCTTACCTTTAACCTAGCCAGCTGGGGTCCGGAGAACGCGGTCCTGGGTCGTTTCTCGTCAGCATTGGACGCGGCGCCGTCTCCAGGAGGCTTTTTGGGCCGCCTCGTGCGAGGACCTGCGAACCAACGGGCTTAAGAAGAATATGCTCAGATAGATCAGAAATTTTAAAGACTGATCATCATTTATTTATGTCGCGAAAAACTACATATTTCAAATCCTATAGAGTTCCCCTGAAATTGATTTGAATATATGAAAAAAGGATTTTATCTTCTTTAATTTTGGCGTCGCTTTTGTCGAGTGTTTTGATTATTTCAAGTTTCATAAGTTAAAAAGTAGTCAAAGTCTAGTCTTAGTCAAGTCCAGTGCATGCAGTCGAAGTCCGTGCAGCTTCGATAGTTTTGGAAGCAACACGAAAAGTCATGTTTCACCACATTATATCATTTTCCAACACTCGCGCTTGTGATCCGGCACTTTATGAATAAAATACCACCATTTTTATGCATAAACACACGAAAAAACACTAGTTTTGGAAAAAAATACAACGGGGCGACACGACTCTTTCCGCGTTCCCGCCAAAACTCAGAAAATTTGTTACACCCGAACGGAATGAATGACAGTTATGCATGACGCAGCTGTCAAACGGTAGCTCCGCTACGAACGACATCTATTGGCAGTAATCAGAACTGGCAATTGCCATACAAATAAAATTACTTTTTCGAATTTTTTGGCTTTTCTTTTGTGTTATTCCTAATTTTCTTTCTTTCTAAAATTTCACCAGTATTCAAAAAAATAAAAGTACATAATTATATTTCATAAAAAATAGTTACGCGGAACGTAGAATAGTACGTAGGTAGGTACTAAAATACTTGTGGCAAAGTTTTAATAAAAGCTTGTGAAAAATTAATATGGCCAAAGGCCATTTCTTTTAATTACCCGAAAGTCAAATAACAAGGTTTAACAATAGCTCTCAAATAAATTTAACATTTTCAGTAATATGTAATACCAAATCAAAAATACAACAGAAAATCAAAAACATTCAAAATGCTTCATTCACAAACAAAAATATTATAGATAGAAGGTTATACTGAACGGTATATATAAACTGAAAGGGATCATTGCATTCATTAAGAACAATTTTTACTGGGAATAACTCTGAATTAGGAAAAAAATTGCAACCCCATTAAAAAATTCCTCTTTGTCAAAATGTGCTGACATTTTGACAAAGCAAAAGTTGTTCACATACATGAGTAGATACAATGACCTCCTTTCAACTTAATGCTACCGTTCTGCTTAACCTTTTATAACAAAACCAGTTCTGCAAGCAACATAGCACTAATAATAAAAAAATAATGAACGTCAATTCTTTTATACCATTAGGAAAATGTTGTAAAAAAAATTAAAATTTGACTTTTTTGACGACGACATTTTAAGACTAGTAACATTAGTTAATGGTACAAAAAGAAATCGATGGCAATGTGATTTTTAAAATTCAAAAATCAGGCAGTGTCTTCAAACAGCAGCAGGCAGTTTTCTTCCAGAGAAACCTCGTCAAAATCAGTCCAGCCGTAGATAGCCGTACAAGAGGACGATGCAATATCTTAACCAATTCACTAGCACGTCCTCAACGCGCCTCGGAGAGTCTAAAATTGGTCAAAATATTCCACCGCCCCCCTGGAAGGCATGCAGGGGTTGAATGTAAACTAGGCACTTATATTTTTAATAATTGTAACCAAAATAAAAACAACATTTTACAAAATGTAACCTAAACAAAAAAATATCATCATTATATTTTTTACTAGATGACGCCTCGTGGTTTCACCTGAGTAGTTCCCGTTTCCATGAGAATACAGGGATAAAAGTAGCCTATTTCACCCGGGGATAGTGAAAGAACGGTGAAAGATTTTTTTAAATCGGTCTAGTAGTTTATCTAATAAATCTTTTCTGATAACATTGATTTTATTTCACTTAATATTACTTTAATTCATAATTCATAATTCGCGTATATAATATGTTGGAAAGTAGTTGGAAGGAGTACAGTCATAGAACGCCATATCCTGCCTTTCGGCATGCAAATCTTTTCTTTTTACCTATTTGTAGCGATGATAGCTCAGTGGTTAGCACGGTCGGTTCACATGCCGAAGGGCGTAGGTCCAAACCCCAGCAATGAGCTTGAGCTGCCGGTGAAGGAAAACATCGTGAGGAAACCATAACATGGCGGTAGGGTACTTTCTAGTACTCGGCTGGTGTGTTTCGGCAGAATAGCTTGAGAGCCAGTTGCATTCTAGGTGTGTTTTACCATCTTCGACCACACCGTCACTTAACATCAGGTGAGCTGAGGACAAGCTCCTAGTCTGTCAACCACAAAATTTTTTTTTATTAATTAAAAAAATACACTAAATACTATTTAATTTTACGACACTTTAACTTTGTATTTTTGTGTTTATTACAAATTAAAATGAACTAGCAAATCAAATCAAAAAAAATCTTTTCAACTCAATATTCGTGCAAAAAATATACAATCAAGAAAATCCATGCACATAACACACAAGTAATTATATTACACAATACGTTAATGTCTGTTTGATATTAACTTATCAAAAGCTTTTATTAAAAAATGACGATTTAATAAATGTACTAAATTTATTTTGTACAAATTTTGAAAACGATTTTCGGATTATTTCCACTGGGAAGAGAGAATATTTCATATATTTTTACAACATTTTTAGCAGCGTAAAAGTGAAAATTTCGTTTCTGCTAAGATGGTAACCCGGGCGACCACTCCTCGTGGACCTGATTTGCAGAAAATTCGTCGAAAACACAATTTGTTGAATCACAATTCATCGACTCAGAATAATGAAAATGTCAATATAATAATATGACAAACATAAATATTTATATATACAACACAGAACAACAGATAACAGATAACGCATGACCATTACAGCGATACACAGAACTTTGACTATATAGCAAACTAAGTCCAGGGCATCTTTCTAATTATTCTTGAGACTTCGATGGTTAATCTTAAAAGCCATACACAGCTATTGACCACAGCTTTCCAGATTTTAATTGACGGTGTGGTCAAAGATGGTAAAACACACCTAGCCTGGAATGGAACTGGCTTTTATGTGAGGCTGCCGGAACACTTCGTTAGTTGCATTGTGATTTGACGAATTGTTTTCTACGAATTTTCTGCACACGAAAATACTCGGATTTTTCATCAGAGTACCTACAAACCTAAATGGCATGTTTCAAAATTGTTACGACACAACCTTTTGTAGTGTAAAAATATTAACTGACTGGGCTACCTACTAAACACCTAGCCTGGAATGGAACAGGCTTTTATGCGAGGCTGCCAGAACACCTCGTTAGTTGCATTTTGATTTGACGAACTGTGTTTTCGACTAATTGTGTTTTTGACGAATTGTCTGCCGGCGAAAATACTCGGATTTCTCATCAGGGTACCTACAAACCTAAATAGCATACTTCAAAATTGTTACTACACTACCTTTTGTAGTGTAAAAATATTAACTGACTGGACTACCTACTAAATCAAATGCCAAAAGCCTGTGAAAATCATAACCTCCGTCTCACGAGATATAAAAAGTGTAAAAACATTAATAATGTAAATAAAATAAATATTTCTATCTCACGTGTCCGCCGTGAGCGAGTCCCGTACTTACTTCGTCCTAGAACAAAAGAAAACAAATAATTAGACAAAGGTGAAAAATATAACCAAAAAAGTTTCTTCCAATACAAACAACATGAAAGTGTTCTAACGTGAATACGTCTTTAAATTAGGTATCATAGGGGGAGGAAATATAAAACTGATGATACCACCATCGAGGCATACGGTTTAGTATAAAACGTTTTTCTGACGGTTAGAGATAACGCCTAAAACAAAATCCAAGGCATCGCTCAAAATCAAATTGATGAATGATTTCTGAATTCATGATTTTTTGAATAAAATTGTAGATTATGCTAATAATCTACTGTTTTATTCAAGCAATTGTGATTTGTCGCAAAAAAAGACCAAAATAAATGCCAGTAGCTGTGATTTCACTGTAAAATTATGCTCCATTTGCCCATAAATGGCAAAAATTGATTTGTATGGAAATCGTACCACCTTAAACTATTTCGTTGTTAATAAAATATTTTAAACTGGTGTAAACATTGGCGAAATGCATAAAGTGCAATGCCAAAAACAAACAAAAAATTGATTATTAAAATCATTCCATTCCATTTCTGACGGACGAACGGATTTTTGCTCAGTCGGGTAAAAATAAACGAAAGGCATCCTAAGCCTTGTGCCCCAAGTTCCAGACCACCCACGATACAAGAATACTAATTAAGACATAACGGAGTAATTACGGAGATTGTATCTCGAGCCGACTTTGCATGCGTGTGTAAATCGACTATGACTCATGACTTTTATTTTATTTGAATTTTTTGTTCATTTTTGGCATCGCACTGCATTCAACCAGTGTCAAGTATATCATACTATCAAGTCTCTTACGATAAAATCAATTAGAACAAGTTTTAGTTACATAGTTATTACAAGTCAAAGATAAAGTAAGTCATGGTTAAGGTGGTTCGATTTCCATACAAATATTTTTTGCCATTTATGGACAAATGGAGCATAATTTTACAGTGAAATCACAGCTACTGCCATTTATTTTGGTCTTTATTTGCGGCAAATTACAATTGCTTGAATAAAAATAAATTCAGAAATCATTTATAAGTTTGATTTATGCTAAAAAAAGATCATAAATTCAGAAATCATTCATAAGTTTTTATGATGATTTTATTGATTTTATGCTAAAATAATCTACTTTTTTATTTAAGCAATTGTGATTTACTGCAAATAAAGACCAAAATAAATGCCAGTAGCTTTGATTTCACTATAAAATTATGCTCCATTTGTCCATAAATGGCAAAAATTTATTTGTATGGAAATCGAACCACCTTAAAAAGTCATGACTTTACTCATCAATCATTTCGTCACATTATATCACTTATTCGTGCGTATAACTTTGTACTAAATGATTAAATACTCCACTATTTCTGACACTGGAAAAAGTAAAATTAAAATTCCGTGAAAAAAGTCGGAATAAGTACAGCTACAGACCCTGTACTGTTTTTTTTTTTAATTTAATTTGCCCTATCGGGCAGGTTAAAGCTAATAAAGCCATACTGCCTCGTCTTCAGTTTTTGCGATAATTCATGTCTTACATCTATAGTTACAATCAAAGTCAAGTCAAGTCAAGTCCAGTCCGTGTCAGTCAAGTCCAGCCATGCTATATATATAATGCTATGTATATTTATTGGCGACTTTACTTTAAGCTTCGATGGAGTTTTGGAAGCAACACGAAAAGTCATGTTTCACTACATAATATCATTTTCCCACACTCGTGCTTGTAATTCAGCACTTTATGAATAAAAATCACCACCATTTGTATGCATAAACACTCGACAAAACACTAGTTTTGGAAAAAAATACAGCGGGGCGACACGACTCTTTCCGCGTTCCCGCCAAAACTCACCTGTGTCAGTACATGTGAGTTTTGGCGGGATACGTACAAAAATTAATGGCAGAAGATACTGCGAGTAAATAAATTTACAGTTTTATTTTTTTTAAAGGCATACACCTTTATAAAGGATACTGAATGTCAAGTTAAAAACACCAGTAACTTTAACTGCCGTAATAAAACCATCGGAACCTAACCATAGTTTTATAACAAACTACAAAGTTGGCTTCCGTACGAATCGGAACTCTTTTCATCTTTAACCGCTTCATAAAAAAAACCTAACTTATATAAACAACGACCCTTAACGGCTACTTAAAAGTTCTGTAATTAACAATCATAAGCCAAACAAACATACACTTTATGTCCTGTACGTTAAAAAGTAAAATATAACCGAAGCAAAAATAAGATTGTTTTTTTTTCTTTGGTTTTGGCGTTGCATTTTGAGCATTTACCAGTGTCAAGTGCTTTATATTTTCAAGTTTCATAAGTTAAATAAGTTGCCTCGTAGTTATAGTCAAAGTCCAGTCTTGGGCAAGTACAGTCTAGTCCGGTCATGCTTTAGTAAAATAGTGGCGATTTTAGGTACCTAAAATAAAGCTTCGATGGAGTTTTGGAAACAACACGAAAAGTCATGTTTCACCACATTATATCATTTTCCCACACTCGCGCTTGTGATTCGACAATATATAATAATTGTATTTTTTTAAATCAAATTTCGAAACGAAACAATTACCTAGATATTTAAATCGTTGACTGGCTGGAAATTTAAAATTAAAAAAAAAAATTAAGCGTTCTGTTATCGTTTCGAATTTATAATTTTAAAAATCTTTATTTTAAATTTTACTTAAGTGCATAAGAATAGAGTATAAAATGCCATGACATTTAATTAGGTGCTTTATCGTGTGAGTTGTAATGATACCATGATTGTACATTGGCCGGGCAACGCGTAGAGTTGTTTGAGGGAGCCACTCTCGCATTTCGTAAATTAACCTAGAGCTTTCGATAGAACATTTTTAATTCTTTTTTCGGCCACAGATACAGATAAGTTGGTAGGATATGGACGCGAAATGTCTTCATTATTTTAACTTCGTTGGTGGCGCCGACATTCAAAGAACTCAGCGGGAATTAAGTTTATTTTTTAATTATGGTTGTAAAAGATTTTTTTGTCTGTTCATAAAGTTTTTAATTGTTACGCTAAAAGCTAATTGTCGTTGTTATAAACTTTTAAAATATGTTACAGTCTGTCTAAAGATTGTTTGACTTATAGTCCTAATCAAAAATTACATTTATTGTGTAGTGTAGTGTTTTATTTGGTAGTATATCTGCCTTGAGAGCTGTAGGGCGTGGGTTCGATTCCCACTCAGGGCATGTGTGTGTCCTATGATTTTTTTTTATGTATTTAAGTTTATTTATACTATTAATATACTGGTAAATTATAACTAAAAGAACAAAAAAAGTCGCCGTTTTTTTTAAAAAACCCAACGAGTATTATTGAAGTCTACACTAATATTATAAAGAGGAAAGATTTGTATTTTTGTATGTTTGTAACGGATAAACTCAAAAACTACTGGACCGATTTCCAAAATTCTTTCACAGTTGGGAAGCTACACTATCCCCGGGTGACTTTTTATCCCTGTATCCCCACGGGAACGGGAACTACGCGGGTGAAACCGCGAGGCGTCCGCTAGTGTTTAATATGTTTTAAACATGTGTTTTTTATTCATAAAGATGAGATGAAATTCTTGAACGAGTGAGCAACTGATATAACAATTGGTGATACAAGTCTTTTGATGGTGTACCTACCCTAAATGTTATAAAATCTTCTAACAAAGTCGTGACTACTTTATGAGATTATGACTTGGACTCTACCGTAACTTCTGTTGTGTGGGTATCGTAATTCTACTATCCAGCCGCCAGGAGCTCTAAAAAACGTCAAACTAAACGGTTTGATTATACTTCTATTGTTATACTTCTATCGAACCGCTACATACTGGAATTTGCTGTCCGAGTAGGTGTTCCCCAGTAGTTACAGCCTGGGCAGCCTTCAAATCGCGACTAAATCAGTTTCTTTTAGGCAAACGTGCTCCATCGTAGACCGTATCTTCGCTTGACATCACGCGAGTCAATGTACAATGTAGGTACATATCGATGGCAGGATGCACAAAGTTCTATGTCAAGAATGAGAAAGAAAATTAGTCGCTGCTAAGATATACTATTCTTAACAATTTTGTTTTAGTCAAACAGAGAGGTTGTTTTCAAGACCACCCACCTAAACATTTTATGACTTAATTAACATCCCAATTATATCCGCTATATCTAATTAATCAGATCTAGGTATAATGAGCTGAAGTTGACATGTTATAACCTAAATTAACTAACATTTTATAGATATTTTGTTATGATACACACTGTTAATTCAAATGGCTAGCATATTGTGTTTTGAGAAGGAAACGATGGAGTGCAACCAATCATGATAATTGGTATTTTAAGAGCGTATTGGCAGAAACGTGGATAATTGAAAATCACGTCGTCTCGTTTTATTATTTTCTAAAACTTGTGTTTTTTCCAGTATTTATGTATGAAAATACTGATGTTTTATTTCAAAATCGGTGAGTAAGTGTAAAAAAGTAGTCAGACATGACCTTTCTTTCATGTGGCTACCGAATCTCTGTCGAGGCTTGTAATAAAATTGCCACTACTGTACTAAGGCATGACTTGACTCGATTTTGACTTTCTTTGTGTGACTTTGACTTATTAGAATTATTATTGATTCAGTGGTGTTTTTTTTTTACCTGGCTATGCTTCTTCAGTGTTTTTGGCATTACACTTTGTGCATTTGCCAGTGTCAATATTTCAAGTCTCATGTTATGCAAAACTACTTAGTAAATACGTTTTGCGTTCCGGTTTGAAGGGTACTGCAACTGGCAAAATCACAAGGCTATTGAGACTAACCATCTATAAGGAGAGTTTTGGCGGGAACGCGGGAAGAGTCGTGTCGCTCCGTTGTATTTTTTTCCAAAACTAGTGTTTTGTCGAGTGTTTATGCATAAAAATGGTGGTGTTTTATTCATAAAGTGCCGATTTACAAGCGCGAGTGTGGGAAAATGATATAATGTGGTGAAACATGAGTTTTCGTGTTGCTTCCAAAACTCCATCGAAGCTTTGTAGTAAAGTTGCCACTACTTTACTAAAGCATGACTGGAATTAACTGACACGAACTGGACTTGACAAAGACGACTTTGACTAAAACTAGCTACGATGGCACTTATTTAACTTTTGAAACTTGAAAATATATAATTACTTGACACTGGCAAATGCTAAAACGCGACGCCAAAACCAAAGAAAAAAAAACCATCTATAATAATCTGTAAGTAATGAGCGCCAAAGCAGCGATGCCCTGGACTTTGTTTTGCTATCCTGTGGTTACAAAATTCTGTGTGTCGCTGCAATGGTCATGGGTAAGCATTACCTTTTACCATTAGGAGAGCGTCTCTTTCGTCTCATTACTTTTACATAAAAAAAGTTAAAAGTCAAACAAAATAAATCTTGGCCGAGTCCGGTCATTGCCAAAGTATTGTCGATAATACAAGCTTCGATGGATTTTCTAAGTAACACAAAAATATATTTTTCACCACATAATATAAAGTTCCTACACTCACGTACGTAATTAAGGATTATAGGGGACTTTTGGCGCCAAAAGTTCCTTATTACTATTTATTATATATTTTTTTTTTTTTCGTTTATTTGCCCTTTCGGGCAGGCTAAAGCTATAAAGCCATACTGCCTCTTCAGTGTTATTTCTGCTGTATCTTAACTATGGTTATCGTCAAAGTCGTCTTAGTCAAGTCCAGTTCGTGTCAGTTCGTGCCAGTCATGCTTTAGTAAAGTAGTGGCAACTTTACTATAAAGCTTCGATGGAGTTTTGGAAGCTACACGAAAACTCATGTTTCACCACATCATATCATTTTCCCACACTCGCACTTGTAATTCGGCACTTTATGAATAAAACACCACCATTTTTATGCATAAACACTCGACAAAACACTAGTTTTGGAAAAAAATACAACGAAGCGACACGACTCTTCCCGCGTTCCCGCCAAAACTCCTATTTATTATAATATTAGTTCTCCAAGTAAATGCCATTATCAAAGACCATACTCTTCATTTTCTCAGTCCGTAGGTCACTCACGAAAAAATTCACAATGTCTCGCTTAACTAAAATACCGTTAAAAATGTTAAAATTATATGCTAATGCGACTACTGGCCAGAAATTAATAAATTATTACACGACGTTTATAGCTTTATTATGTTGGTGCGCTTTTAATGAGTCGCCATGTTGGTTTTTTGACAGTTGACTTTTTTTCTCATCAATTCAACGAGAATGTTAAATATTTATGGTTGTCTATGGATATTGATGGGTAAGCAGGTTTTCGTATGTGAATTAGGATAATACTAAATATAAAAAATATGTTTAATACATGCCTCTAAAAAGTTTTTAACAGTTATTTGTTATACAAGAGTGTATACTTTTTAACCGCGTGCTCAATTTTGATGACCGAGTAAGCGAAGGATTCAAAAATTAGAATCCTGAGCGTTAGCGAGGGAATCAAAAGAGCACGAGGTGAAAAATCTTTGCACTCGAGTGCAACACGGAACTTTTCATCCCACCCCAGCGAGGAAATTACTAAATGCAAAAAAATCTATTACAATCACAAGATACTTTCATTTCAGTTTAGGTATTAACTACTACATTAACAATATGACGTGAAATGAAAATTGCACGCGCAAAGCAAATTAAAAAAACGTACACCAAGGAGGTTCCGAGTCTGAGTTTTTAACAAATTAAAAAAAGTTGTATGATAAATTCGGTGCCATGGAGGTAGAAGTAAATAGGTTTAATGATGTTTTGAATTCACAAACTTAGTGCACACAATGTTCTAAATTCAAATTTCCTTTATCCTCTAGCGGATAAAAACGACTTTTGCACTCAGATATCGAAGAGCAAAATTGGTACTCTTTCCGAGATGGGGAGATGAAAAGATTATTTATTTAGTCGTGTCTTTTAAGAGATTTCATATGCTGTGTTATATTCTTTACATATCATGTTATGGCGTCGACTAAACAAGATGAAAAGTCCACATAAATGTAATGCAAGGGCACAATTTCACGTAAAAACACCAACTTATCGGTCAATTAATGTACAACCGCCATCAATCTTTGCATTCCGTTCCAAATACCATCTTAACTAAACATTTATACAATTAAGTGTAAAAATTTAACGGAAATTCGATGGTTGTGGGTTTTGACCACCTGTCATATTACCTACCCCTCTTAATTGAACAAAAATGATTCGATTCGATTCGATTGTGGTTCGATTTCCATACAAATATTTTTTTTTTATTTATGGACGCATTATGGTTCGCATGGTGGTAGGGTACTACTTTCTAGTACTCGGCTGGCTAGCTACCACCCTCAAGTTGAAAATCTGCCGCCAAGCATCTAACGATGTGTTCCGGCAGCCTCACTTGAGAGCCAGTTCCATTCCAGGCTAGGTGTGCTTTACCATCTTCTACCACACCGTCACTTAACATCAGGTGAGCTGTGATCAAACACCTAGCCTGTAAGCTATAAAAAAAAAATTAAAAAAAATGGACAAATGGAGCACAATTTTACAGTGAAATCACAGCTACTGGCATTTATTTTGGTCTTTATTTGCGGTAAATTACAATTGCTTGATTTAAAACAGTAGATTATATAGCACTGTAAAATACAATGTATTTTGTCCCATCAAACACAGTATTTTTTTAAATATGATCTGGTAACACTTGGCAGTGCTTATGTGTAGGTAGAGTTTTGGCGGGAACGCGAGAAGAGTCGTGGCGCTCTGTTGTATTTTTTTCCAAAACTAATGTTTTGTCGAGTGTTTATGCATAGAAATGGTGGTGTTTTATTCATAAAGTGCCGAATTACAAGCGCGAGTGTGGAAAAATGATATAATGTGGTAAAACATGACTTTTCGTGTTGCTTCCAAAACTCCATCGAAGCTTTATAGTAAAGTCGCCACTACTTTACTAAAGCATGACTGGACTTGACTGACATGGACTGGACTTGACTAAGAAATAACACTTAAGACAAGGCAGTATGGCTTTACAGCTTTAGCCTGCCCGATGGGGCAAATTAATAAAAAAAAAAAAATTATGTGTAGATACTTACTTGAGCGGCTATTAAATGAGTCGAGAGAGAAGAAAAGAAGTATAATTGAATATAACCCGACGAGATTATGTATACCCGTGTAAATTCCGATCGGACGGGCTACACCGTGACGATAGAATTTGTCACGGTGATACTCACTGATCAAGGTCAACTGACGTAACTTTACGCGTATCTACCTACTTCTTTGATTTTGGTGTCGCGTTTTGAAAGAAAGAACGAACAAACAGAGACAAACAGTTACAAAATAAGGGATCACCTAAGCATAATGGCAACATCTTAAAGAATTATCCTAACTTGGTTACAAAAATTTGATTATGGAGGCATAGAAAAACTATTAGAAAGTTTATATTTATAACTTATGTATCTATCTTATTCACACCCACTCACACACCCACACACACAACACACACACACACACACATACACACACACACACACACACACACACAATTTAAGAACTGCAGGCAGAATTAACCCAGATTTTTATATTTTTACGTTTTTTTATTCATATTTATTTTCGGCAACACTGGAAACTTTATATATACTCAAAATTCTAAATTATTTAATTTAATGTAACTTGATTTACTGTAATATTATTATTGTAGGTATCTTAATCTAAAAGGAGAAGCCACTGGCTCCTGACACACAGTCTTTGACTAGTTCGGGAGCCTATGGTTTAATGTATCTGTACACCATGTTTTATGTCAAATAAATAAATTATTATTAAAATTATTATTATTATTATTATCTTGAACTTGGCTCACCAAGATACAGGTTAAGCTTAGTATGGGGCCCGATGTATAACGCCATATCATTTGCAAAAAAAAATTGTAAAATAAAAATCTGTAAATGTATTGTCTGTAAAAATATTATTCTGTAAATATCTTGTTTGTAATGAAATTAATGTCTGTTGTTAAAGAAAGAATTATTATTATTATTATAATACTGGTCATACTAAGCGGTATGACCAGCGCTGAGCCGGTGAGCCCCTGTAGTTGAAGATCAAAGTGTGTGTTTGTGTGTTTTGTGTGCGTGCGTGAGTGTGTGTGTGTGTGGGTTTTTGCCCGTGCTTTGATATTTTCAAGTTTTATAATTATGTTAAACTAGCGGACGCCTCGCGGTTTCACCCGCGTAGTTCCCGTTCCCGTGGGAATGCAGGGATTAAAAATAGCGTATGCCACCTGGGGATAGTGAAGCTTCCAAACGGTGAAAGAATTATTGAAATCGGTCCAGTAGTTTCGGAGCCTATTCAATACAAACAAACAATCAAATATTTCCTCTTTATAATAGTATAGATAGATAGATAAATAAGTTGCGTTGTAGCTATATAGTTATAGTCTAAGTCCTGTCGTGGTCAAGTCCACTCCGTGTCAGTCAAATCCAGTCATGTAAAGTAGTGGCGACTTCACTATAAAGCTTCGATGGAGTTTTGGAAGCACACGTAATTGTTTAATCGTTTTTGTGTCACTAATAAATAATTTGAATTTGAATTTGAATTTGAACACGAAAAGTCATGTTTCACCACATTATATCCCTATCCCACACTCGCGCTTGTAATTCGGCACTTTAAAGTTAGTTAGTTAGTTAAAACGTCAACCTGTCACCGTTATTAGTACCTATCGAGCAAGAAACGTTAAAAAATCAAGTTTGTTGTATGGGAGCATCCCTTAAATATTTATTTTATTTTATTTTTAGTATTTGTTGTTATAGCGGCAATAGAAATACATCATCTGTGAAAGTTTCAACTGCCTAGCTATCACTGGTCTTGAGATACAGCCTGGTGATGGACGGACGGCCAGCGAAATCTCAGTAATAGGGTCCCGTTTTTACCCTTTGGGTACGGAACCCTAAAAAAAAGTTAGGTATGTAGAATTCGTTGGGATTTCATTACTTTACTTCTGCAATCTGAATGATAGCTTTAACGGATATCTGGTAGGTAAGTCAGAGTAAACGTTGGGCGTATGGATTGGAGTCTGCGTACCTAATTTGACCGGGTACAAACAGATGCTCTACCGTGCTATGGGTGGTCCGGCCACCCACTCGGCACAGGAAGCCATCGAGAGGCGCGAATAAAAACTTTTCATCATCATCATCATCATCATCATCATCATCATCATCATATTTGTAAGTACGCCTAAAAGGCAAAACACGATCACAGGACATAATTAAATAAATCTATCCATGTATTTCAATTTATATTAGGTACTCGTGTTTTAACAAATAAATTAGCTTTATCATCATACACGGCCTTCTTAATCCCAGTGCTGGGTATAGGCCTCTTTTTTCATGCCATCTGCCTCGGTCCTGTGCCAATCTGGTCCAGATGGGTTGACGATATTGTCACCGTCGCGTGTCGAACCTGGATAAGAATAACTTTTAGGTTGTTTTAAAATTCCATGAAAAGATTTTTGTCTGGGTACATTTATAAATAAATATTGGAGGACATTTTAACACAGCGCCATCTAGCCCCAAACTATGCAAAGCTTGTAATATGGGAACCAGATAGCTGACAGAATATTTTTTTTTTTGTAAATACATACTTATAATACTTGTTTACAGTACACCCAGACACAGAACAAACATTGATGTTAGTCACACAAATGTCAGTCCTGAGTGGAAATCGAACCCACTATCTATCTATCTATCGATACTGTTATAAAGAGGAAAGATTTGATTGTTTGTTTGTATTGAATAGCCTCTGAAACTACTGGACCGATTTCAAAGATTCTTTCACCACCATTGGGAAGCTACACTATCCCCGGGTGACATAGGCTTTTTATCCCTGTATTCCCACGGGAACGGGAATTATAATAATATAAAGTAGGAATAAAGGGAAGATTATAAATTTAAAAAAAATTAACTTCGACTCCATGTATTTTTTAGTCCGGCTTGGTTGCTCATGTCACCAAAACATTTTCAAGCTTGACTGGTCTACCATAGCATCTCATACAACGCAGTATCACAGGAAATCCTACCTTATCACATCAAAAATACGTCTCATATTACCTTAATCAACATCATCAGATATATCAATGACGATCAACAATGAAATTGTCACCTTATTTGTTAGCATATAAAGATGATTTTTAATTGTAAATCATTTTCTTGGAATTTCTTATAGGAATTGTTACTGGTAAGGTATGGACTCTATTAGCATGCAATAAAGGTGGTTTTAGTGTGGATTTTATGTGGTTATTTAAAGAGTGACCCTGTATGAACTAATTGAGACGTTTTCCGTTTGTTTCTAAGTCTTTTTGTCTGTCTGTCTGCGTGTCTTTAAATGTCTGTAGCTTGATTGTTATTCTAGACAATTTAACTTCCTCTGCTAAGCTCGTTGTTGAAGTTTAAACCTACGCCCTTCGGCGTGTAGACCGACCGCGCTAACCGCTGGGCTATCATCGCTACAAAATTTAAAGTCTATCTAAAATTGCAAAAGAAAACATAATTATCTATCTATACTATTATAAAGAGGAAAGATTTGATTGTTTGTTTGTATTGAATAGCTTCCAAAACTACTGGACCGATCTTAATAATTCTTTCATTATTAGAATGCTACATTATCCGTGATGGACATAGGCTATATTTTATTTAAAAACAATTAGGAGCCGTATGGAAAATTCAATGAAGTAACCCAAGCTGTGAAAAATTGGAAAAAATCCTTACTTAGCATGCGCAGCGAAAACTATTGACAATAGAATAAAGTGACGTTTTATAAAGCAAGTTGACAGCTGGGTCAATTTAAAATCCGTGGCAGAAAATGTTGTCCCCAAGCAAAAATTGTTTGTTCACCAATATTTTTAAAATATTGGTCAACAAACAATGGTGTTTTAGTTAAAGTACAAATGAATTAATATATTTTCAAAAGAAAAACGGAGTTATTATTGATTTATCACTTTTTTTATCAGGTAACAGAATAGTAATTCATGGTAACAGAGGTGTTTTACATACAAGAAAACTCTGTCCCACATCTCATGGCACTATGTAAAAATCACAATATCTTTTTGTTAAAATTTTATTATTGTTTTGTTTAATATTTTTAATAATTAAGCTGATTTATCATATAAAAAAAAACTATCTCTGCCTATTTAATAAATTTATTGAATAATCTATGATTATTTAAGATTTAGTCCCTCGGTCGTTGTAATAACTGTCACACCTTTCTGTTACCATGTAAATTAGACAAATACTAAAAGTTGTCGCCACCGTTCTGTTCACAACAGTTGGGCCTTAATGTGTTCTGTTGCTTCGACTCCTTTCGAGGCGGGTGGAGCGCGGGGTACGCGAATCAGTCGTCCGTTAGTTGCGATGTGAGGTGCGTGGTTTTATTCTGTGTGTGCTATGTTACCGGCGTTTTGATGTAAGTATTCAGATATTTCTATATAATTTAATAAATGAAATATAGCATTAAGGGAATAATTGTCTTATCTGTTTTTATTTTGTCAAAATATATTTTAATTTTAAAAATAAATTATTCTAAGTGTTGAATTTACTACTCTGTTACTGCACAACTATGTTACCTCGTAGTAGTAATAGAGGTGTAGACTGGTAAAAGAGTTGTCATTATTGAACTGTTAGTAGCTATAAGTCGTCATCGGTGTCTATATATATTATAGCAGTCAATATTATTTTATAATCATCTAATTAATGAATAATTTTGTTCTAGATAATACTACAACACATCACTATGGCTCTTACTGCTGCTGAAAAGCAGCGACGTTACAGAGAACAGCTCAAACTAGGGGTCAAAGAAGGGGTGTACGTTTTAGTCAAACTTTTCCTGTTCTAAAAATGAATACATTTACCTTGACAAAGCATTAAGCGAAGTAGACGATGACGGCGAAGTGAAAATAGTGTTCATGAAGTCTGTTGGTGATACCGGAAAAACATTTCATTTAGTAGAAAATGATGTATAATATCAACAATAATTATGACAGTTCCGAAATGTATTACAGTTTTAAGAAAGTTATTATTAAATATAATAGGTTTTGTGATAGTAGTTCGTTAAAATTAATATAAAAGGTACAACTATGTTACTCTGTCCCTAAATAAATAAGGCCAAATTTTGAAATTTTATAGAAAACTAATACTTGATTTCATATTTTCTATATGTAATATGTACTATTCAAATTGTTACATAGTATTATCGGTATGTTCTTATAATTTCAGTCAATTTAAGTAATTTATAAAGAAAAATAGTTTTGTTAAAACATAGATAGTAACAGAGTACATTTCATTTACATTATTATCAGTGCTTAAGAATAAATACTGTGATTCCATGGCTTAAACATGAGAGTATATATATAATTAATGTTGATTTCAAAGAAAAGTTACCAAAAAATGATTTGTTGTTTAACTATGAATAAATGTATGATGGCAACAGAGTTGTTTAATTTTCACCTCACTTTAGTTTCAGTCACGTAAAATCCTGAAAATATACGCAAAAGCTCGCGGCCAACCACGACATTGCATTTTACAATGTTATGTGCATGTCATGTTATTACCTCAACACTTAAATCAAACAATTTTTTTTTTAAAGAATTCAAAATTTATTGTCACTTTTTCTGCCACCGATTTTAAATTGACCCAGCTACAAATAAGTCCGCAATATCATAATATGTCTAACTATTACAATTGGCATCTACATCTTATAAAGAGGAAAGATTGTTTGTTTGTATTGAATAGGCTCCGAAACTACAGGACCGATTTCAAAAATTCTTTCACCGTTGTCAAACTACACTATCCCCGTGTGACAGGCTACTTTTTATCCCCCGATGCTTTTGATACTTTTTATTTATGTAGCGATGATAGCCCAGTGGTTAGCGCGGTCGGTTCGCATGCCGAAGGGCGTGGGTTCAAACCCCAACAATGAGCTTGAGCTGCCGGTGAAGGAAAACATCGTGAGGAAACCATAGCATGGTGGTAGGGTACTTTCTAGTACTCGGCTGGCTAGCTACCACCCTCAAGTTGAAAATCTGCCGCCAAGCATCTAACGGTGTGTTCCGGTAGCCTCACTTGAGAGCCAGTTCCATTCCAGACTAGGTGTGCTTTACCATCTTCGACCACACCTTCACTTAACATCAGGTGAGCTGTGGTCAAACACCTAGCCTGTTAACCATTAAAAAAAAAAAAAAAAAATGTCCCTGTATTAAAACGACGCAGGTAAAACCGCGAGGCGGTGAAATGGATTTGGATGAAATTTGGCATGGAGATAGCTGATACCCTGGATTAACACACATAGGCTACTTTTTATCCCGAAAACGTGCTGCGGGTAACACCGCCGGGCGCAACTAGTAATTTATAAAAATTATACAGATTTGTCTTAAAACGTAGATGTCTGACTAACAACAGCGGAATGTTTCATTTTGCGAATCCATTCTCATAGTGAAAGAGCTAGCGCTCAGTTTAATTACGAAACTTTTTTTTTAATCTAAATTTTATTTTCGGGCTTGGCGACTATTTATTTATTTATTTGGATCACCAACACTATATACATCACAAAAACCACAGCGGTCATTAACACAAAAAAAAACAATAATAGACGTTACAGCAATTTAAATAACATTATTAAATTAGGATATATTGCTACAGTCATAACAATTTTAAATCAACTTTTAGACGTTCTTGTTCAACAAAACATTGTCACTCACACTATAAACCTTTATAATTGCTTAATTACATCTCTGCTCGGTAGTTATTCGATGATTCAATATTCTTGATTCGTGGTTATTCTAATCGATTTGTAGTGATGGGTTCAAACCACAACAATGAGCTTGCGCTGCCGGTGAAGGAAAACATCGTGAGGAAACCATAGCATGGTGGTTGGGTACTTTCTAGTAGGTGCTCGGCTGGCTAGCTACCACACGAGAGTTGAAAATCTGCCGCCAAGCATCTTACGGTGTGTTCCGGTAGCCTCACTTGAGAACCAGTTACATTCCAGGTGCTTTACCATCGACCACGCCGTCACTCAACAATAATCAGTGTGCTGTGGTCAAACACCTTGCATGTCAACAATAAAAAAAAGACGAAAATGCGGCTTTTGCAAATATTTGTTATGTTTGTTATTTTTTGTGATAGGTTTTGTTATTGTTATTTTTTGTTTTTTTTTTATGTAAGAAGTATATAATGATACGAACGAGACGCTCTCCTGATGGTAAGAGACAACGCCTATCCATGACCATTACAGCGATACACAGAACTTTGAGTAACAAAACAAAGTCCAGGGCATCACTGCTTTGGCGCTCATTACTTTGAGACTTTCGATGGTTAGTCTTAACAGCCCAGTAATTTCGCTAGCTGCAGTACCCTTCGAACCGGAACACAGTAATGTTTACACACTACTGCTTAGCGGCAGAATAACTGGTACTGCGGTGGTTGTTTGTTGTTTATTTGTTTTGTATTGTTTGTATATTTATTTGGCAGTCTATTTGTTTCATCATCATCATCGCTTGCCGGTCCGTGGTCTCCACTGCAGAACTTTGCAGCCCCATCGGCCATCAGTTCTGCGTGGTATGTGCCCTGCCCCCTGCCACTTCAACTTGCTACTTGGCGGCAGAATCTCTGAATACTGCGGTGGAATCTAGCTGCCCGCCAAGTAGATCTCGGACAGTTTTGTACTAAAGCTGAGCAGTTTGTATTATGCATAGATTTCAATTAGATTTATTTTAATCGCAAATAACTTAACTACGCGAGCGAAACCACAGGTAGTTGACAGCCCCGTTCGCTCATTGGTAGTATATCTGCCTTGAGAGCTGTAGGGCGTGGGTTCGACTTCGACTCAGGGCAAACATTTTGTGAATAAACAAATGTTTGTTCTGTGTCTGGGTGTTCTGTATGTATTATAAGTAAGTATTTACAAAAAAAAAGTATTTATGTATTCTATCAGTTATCTGGCTTCCATCAGACAAGCTCTGCTTAGTTTGGGGCCAGATGGTGCTGTGTGTATTGTATAGTCCTACGATATTTATTTATTTTTAAAAGAAGAATTTATTCATGGTTCGTGAGCTTATTTTAATATCTTTTCTATATCCTAATAAAAGGTTATATTAACAATAAATATACTTAATCTCTCTTTTATTACAACGTAGGTGTAAAAACCAACACAAAGAGTTTGTATAAAGAGCGAGCCAAAACGATATCGCTTCAAAAGCTACAGGGCGTGGGTTCGATTCCCACCAGGACAAACATTTATGTGACGATAAATGTTTGTTCTGTGTCTAAGTGTTTTTTTTTGGTTAACCGGCTAGGTGTTTGATCACAGCTCACCTGATGTTAAGTGAAGGTGTGGCAGAAGATGGTAAAGCACACCTAACCTGGAATGGAACTGGCTCTCAAGTGAGGCTGCCGGAACACACCGTTAGATGCTTGGTGGCAGATTTTCAACTCTCTCAAACTCTCTAGTCAGCCGAGTACTCTACCACCATGCTATTGTTTCCTCACGATGTTTTCCTTCACCGGCAGCTCATGCTCTTCGACGGCAGTGTGACGGTGTGTTCCGACAGCCTCACTTGAGAGCAAGTTTCATTCTAGGCTAGGTGTGTGTCGACCATACCGTCAAGTGTGCTGTGGTCAAACATCTAGCTTGTCAACCAAAAAACAAAATAAGTTTACACGAAACGATTTGAAATAACTTTTTTGTCTATGAACTCGGAACAAAAAAGGTAAATATCCATAGAGGTAAACCATCGCGCGACACCGACAGTAGAAATTAATCAGTAAGCTTATGGAAGTACGATATAGTCTGTGGCCGCAGTGTGGTGATCTTCTGTGTCACGTGGATTGAATAACAGGAGTGCATGGTCACAGGTGAAACTGGACTCTATTAAATTACTAAAAATGATTATCTACAATTCTACACTAATATTATAAACAGGAAAGGTTTTTTTTTATGTAAAAAGTAATGAGACGAACGAGACGCTCTCCTGATGGTAAGAGATAACGCATGTTCGTGACCATTGCAGCGATATACAGAACTTTGAGTGACGAAACAAAGTCCAGGGCATCACTGCTTTGGCGCACGGCTACTTTCAGACTTGCGATGGTTAGTCTCAACATCCCAGTAATTTCGCTAGCTGCAGTACCCTTCAAACCGGAACACAGTAATGTTTACACACTACTGCTTAGCGGCAGAATATCTGGTACTGCGGTGGTACCTACCTAGACAACCTCCTGCTAAGGAGATATACCACCAAGTGAATTTTGTATGTTTGTAACGAATTAACTCAAAAACTACTGGACTGATTTCAAAAATTCTTTCACCGTTGGGAAGCTGCACTATCTCCGGGTGAAATGGGCTTTTTATCCCTGTATTCCCACGGGAACGGGAACTACGCGGGTGAAACCGCAAGGCGTCCACAAGTTACAAATACATTTTTTTTTTGTAAAAGTCGTGAGACGTACGATACGCTCTCCTGATGGTAAGAGATAACGCATGTCTATGACCATTACAGTGATACATAGATCTTTCAGTAGCAAAACAAAGTCCAGGGCTTCGCTGCTTTGGCGCTCATTACTTTGAGACTTTCGATGGTTAGTCTCAACAGCCCAGTAATTTCGCTAGCTGCAGTACCCTTTGCAGTAAATATTGTTTTGGTAACAAGTCGAATTTCGTAAAATCATTCTTCAAATATTTGTATCAATAAAAAAAAAAGTTATAATTAACACTGATTACAATATGTCAATCAATAAAAACAAAATATCAATTATAAAATAATTATGTATGTCAACACAAAAATATGTAAATATAAAATAAATTGCTAATATAGTAAAATAGCATTAAAAATAGTAAGTTCACCTGCTGTAAGAACTGTAGAGCGTGGGTCCAATTCCAACCAACGACATACATTTTGTGATATAACCAAATTTTTGTTCTGTCTTGTATCTATTTACAAAAAAAAGTACTTGAGTATTCTATCAGTTATTTGACACTAACTGCGCCCCGCGGTGTTACCCGCTACATGTTTTCGGGATAAAAAGTAGCCTATGTGTTAATCCACGGTCTCAGCTATCTCCATACCAAATTTCATTCAAATCCGTTCAGTAGTTTTTGCGTGAGAGTAACAAACATCCATCCATCCAAACTTTCACATTTATAATATTAGTGGGCTCCATAGTACAGTCATAGTCAGATGGCGCTACAATATCTGTTTCACTGTTTTTTTATTTCATACAGCCAACGACTTATGGTCA
The DNA here is from genome assembly GCA_905404145.2 of Biston betularia. NCBI lineage: Eukaryota > Metazoa > Arthropoda > Insecta > Lepidoptera > Geometridae > Biston > Biston betularia. The sequence goes on along the minus strand of FR989889.1, from coordinate 2,964,737 downwards.
AGTGACAGTGACATTTGACAGCTCTGTTGGTTCAGTGGTAGTATGTCTGCTTCGAGAGCTGAAGGGTGTGGGTTCGATTTCCACTCGGGACTAACATTTGTGTGACTAGCATCGATCTTTGTTCTGTGTCTGGGTATACCGTATGTATTATAAGTATGTATGTATTTACAAAAAAAAAGTATTTAAGTATTCTGTCAGCTGTCTGGTTCCCATAGTACAAGCTTTGCTTAGTTTGTGGCTAGCTGGCGCTGTGTTAAATGTCCTCCAATATTTATTTAATTATTTATTTAAGTAGCGTTAGGCCAAACAGTCTAGTTTGACCAGCGGCCGTGCGGAAAGCCGCTTCGCGGTGGTTCTTAAAATTAAGTCATCACTCACCGACTCGTTTTGTTGCTTGTTTTTTTAAATACCATCTTGGACGGCGGTGTGCGAGATGACTTAAATGTTAACAAATAAAAACTTTGTATATATTCTTCATGGCAAACCGCTCTAAACAGTAAGAAACGCTGTCTCAGTAGATGTTTTTTTAATGACTCTTGCTGTTGGCTGCAGATGGCCTTTACAGCGTCACCGAACTGTAATAGATGTTATGGTATTCTTGGTACTTATATCTTTAGTACTTTTCTTCTTCTTATTTTCAAGTTTCATAATTTGAGTGGCATTGCTGTAGGTACTTGGTTATAGTCGAAGTCTAATCTTGGTCAAGTCCAGTCCGTGTAAGTCAAGTCCAGTCATGTTTTAGTAAAGTTGTGGTGACTTTACTATAAAGCTTCGATGGAGTTTTGCAAGCAACACGAAATGTCATGTTTCACCACATTATATCATTTTCCCACACGCACGCTTGTAATTCGACACTTTATGAATAAAACACTACCATTTTTAAGCATAAACACTCGAAAAAACTCTAGTTTTGGAAAAAATACAATAAGACGACACGACTCTTTCCGCGTTCCCGCCAAAACTCCCGTTGTACGTCATTTTAGTTTTCGTTTTTATTACAAAATAGGTTGTGTTTGATCACACCTGATGTTAAGCAATTAAGTCAAACACCAAGTATGTCAACCGTTAAAAAATTCCATCAAATCTATTTTAACTTAACATGCATGAACCATATTTTGAAGCAAGAAATGCGATTCCCGTAACAATTTCTTTGTGCAAACTTAACTCAATAGAAAAGTTATTCAATGCCTTAATCCGATTGCATAATCCGATCCAAACTCTTTTTATAATCCTTATTTTGACAGCAAACTTTGAATGGGTATAAAAAAGCTGGCGCGAGCGAGACAGGGCTATACAAAAGGCAGAGATAGCGATAGTCCTCACTCTTTGGGTGGTATGGTGAATCATTGAACGCTTATGGGTAGCTTAGAGACGGATTTAAAAAAAATTAAGGTAGATTTCAGTTAAGGATACTGTATTTAGTAGTAAAACAATATTTTAAATGAAACTTTTGCCTCTTCATTTTGTCAATTATTTAATTTAAAAAGAAAGAAAAACATTTATTTTTCCCTACAAAACACTAGACACAACAACAGATAAGTACAGACAACACACACAAATAAAAAAGATATACATATTAACATAAAGACAACAAATTTGAAATTATAGTAAGCGGGCTATCGCTGCAGTGACTAGTGCATTACCAAGAAAAAAAACAACATAAACATTTTGCTTATAAGCAAGTGGCGCATTCAATAGCTTTGATGCAAAAGTTTTCGTTACATCGGGAGATCTACTGATTTTATCTATTGTCTCCCGATTCACAATTTAACGACCCATCTCCCGCTTTTCCCGCGTTTTAACTAAATCGTATTTTACACAAAAAAATCGGTAACAAATAAAATGCATCGGGACTTTCTATAATTACACGTTCATATTCAAAGTTTTTGTATTTTTAAGCTAATCGCGTTGAAAAAGTGTTAAAAAGAAAATAATAAATTAAATTTATTTTGTTGATAAAAACATCGACAGCCACTTTTATTTCTATTTTGCCGTAATGATGTTAGTAAACATTCGAAAGTCAGAGATAAGGATATATAAATAATAGCTATTTTTACATTTTTAGATATTCACTCATAAGTGAGAGTGTCACTGAAGATGACAGTGACAGTTGAATGAAATAGTTTCGCAGATTCTATAATAGCTTTGATGACGTCACATCCTTACACTGATGATGACAGCTAGTATTTCGGATCAAATGACACACAGAACCGAAAAAGTTAATGATATTAAATTTATTTCATAATTAATTAATACATTTAAAAACCAGACAAGTGCGAGATGGAGTCGCGCACAAAGGGTTCCGTACCATTATCTATAAAAACGGCAAAAAAAACACGTTTATTGTATGGGAGCCCCGTAAATATTTATTTTATTCTGTTTTTTAGTACCTATTTGTTATTATAGCGGCAACAGAAATACATCATCTGTGAAAATTTCAACTATCTAACTTAAACGGTTCATGAGATACAGCCTGGTGACAGACGGGCGGGCAGCGAAGTTTTAGTAATAGAGTCTCGTTTTACCCTTTGGGTACGGAACCCTAAAAACTAGTGTGACAAACTAGCGGCGTCAAAATTACGAAACTCAAGTACCTATCATATTTCCTATTACATTGTCGACGACCAAGATTGTGAAACCAATGGTTGAAAAAGTCATACTATGAAAGAACGAAATCTACCTTCGCGACTCACTGAAGTTATTTATTCCGAAAGTACCAAACGTGTTAACTCTATGGTTATCTAATGTCACTTTTTGTTTCCTTCAAGTGGGTTCATATTGAAAAAAAATTGTTTATCTATGGTAAAGTGTGTAAACAAACACTTTTTTCGGTCGAATGCAAAAATGGACCTCGGAAAAATGGAAAAAAAATAACAATTAGTTAGAACGGTGCCCAAAACTTTAAGTTACATACAAATCAAAGATCATTTCACTGGCAATCAATACTTTGAGAAATTGATCAAGGATAATAATATAATAATGTTAATCCTTATGATGAAAAGATGTGTTTGGGTAGAATTTACTTACGATAAGAATTCAGATGAGGAAAAGTCATTAAAAAAAACCACGCAAGCACTTAGAAAAAATACTCTATTTCCGTATCGTATATCTAGCTATAAAATGCCATCAACTCTACCCCATTGTTACTAAAGGATAACCTCAAAACGGCGGCCATCTTGACGTTAATTTGACAGCTGTCAAAACAGCATTTGGGCGTTCATGATGAATAGGTAAAGCAGCAAAGTTATCGGCAGAGGTGGTCAAATAATGGAACTAATATTATCTACGGGTGATTGTCTATTTTGTTAGGAAAACGTAAAGGTGGCTTCTTTTAATTGTAGGGTACAGCTTATTTATTAAATTTGTACTTTTTTGTTTGTATAGGATTCAACAGTTCAGAGAATAAGTACTCGAAGCTACTGTTTTCTAGTTTTAATTTCTTATAATATTATTGTGAATGTAAAAAACTGTTTTGTAGTTAAAAGCACACGGATAGGTGCCGTTTTTTGCTTAGAATGTGTAAAAAAGCGATTTACTCTATATTATGGTTCAAGCTTAAAAGTGTATACTATATATCATCATCATCAGCCTACCTAGGTATTTTTTATAAAAATAATAAGTTAAAAACAACTCCTGAAAGAGGTCGCTTTAAACGATAAGGCTGCCAACTGGTGCTCTAAAGACTTTTTGCTAGTTCATTTTTTAGACGTACAATCTTTAGTGTGAACAAAAAATAATGTACCTATTTATAAAAATCAGCAATGAATATGATTGTATTATCCATTGGGTAGGTGCCTATTTGAAACATACCTACCTACTCATGAAGCAATTTAGGTAAGTACAAAAGTACCTATTATCATGCAATGACAGAGTTATTTTCTATGCTTAAACTGTTTTGAAATTACGGTTCCCCAAACAGTAATTTGATGACACAACAAATAACCAATTAACCCAAGACAGAGGACTTTAACAGAAAATTACTCAACGCGTTCCGTGAAACGGAACGTCACCCCACAAATATACCATTTACTGTTCTGTAATTGAGTCAAAAATAGTCCCAACCGACAACTTAAGGACGTATCGGTCGTGTAAATATGTCGACAGCGACATTACAGTGCACTAATCACGTATTAAAACGCTAAATGCTCCCAGAATTAAACGTCTCAGAAGCACCGATGCGTAAAACGGAACGGCTATCTTGACAGCTGTTTTTTACATGTTGGCGCCAAATTCGCTGTCATTCTGACAGCTATGATTTACGCGCCAAAACGCTGGTTGGAAAATAAATACGCCATCGCGAGCGGCCTAATAAAAAATGTTGTGAATTAATAAAATTTAATATGCTCGACCACACACGCGGATTGAATGGATTGTATTTTTTTTTCTTTAATGGAGTCGTGTTAATAATAGAAGTCTAATTGGTGATGAATTTAATAGATGCCGTTAGCTAAAAATACTGCCGTATACGATTAGTTGAATTAGTGATGTAATGCTTTAGGTGGACATAGATATTTTTTAAACTTTTTTTTGGCTTTGGTCATAAGCGTCATTTTTTCTTAAGTGACAGGACTGCGTGTTGATTGTCTTTTCTATGGCACTTAACGTTTTATGTTTAGTCTTTTTAGCCTGATAATTAACACGTTAAGTACCTATATTATGCAATATTATGTTAGAAATGTTGACAGGAACGCAGTTTTTTTTCCAAAACTCGTGTAAGTACCTACCTAATTGCTTATTATTTCTGTGTTTGATATAACGGTGCTTGAATACGCTATAAGTGAAAAACTGATCTGAAGTGATCAACCATGTCATTCTGTTTTTTTATTAATTCTATTGTAGCATCTAGTAAAGCAACTACTACTTTACTAGGGCATGGACTGGACTTGACCGTTACTTACTTTATGTGACCTTGACTGTGAATAAGACTTACTTTCCGTAATTTTAATTTTAAACACTTAAGAATATAGGCCTATTGACATCGGCAGAATGCACAAAATACGATGCCAAAGATAATGAAAAAAAAACATACATACTTAGCACCAACATTTATCACCGTCTTAGTAAAAGAGGTCAGTAACACTCTATAAAAACATGCCAAGTGCGAGTCGAGCTCACGCATTGAATCAAGGTTCCGTATCACTCCTGAATACACTTGTAGCTTTATATTATACCAAACTATAGCTTCATTATAGTAAAACAATTACAAAAAACACGTTTCTTGTAGAAACTGAGATAGAAATTATTTGCGTGCACCAGAAATTTTTTTCGTATAGCGGTTTGGTGACGAAAGTGAAAGTAAAACGGTTATTCAAGTTATTAGCACTTCAATTACTATTATTAACAAAGCGGTAACGCTTAATAGAGCTTCAGATAGCAGTTTTTTTAAATGTAAAAAGTAATGAAACGAACGAGACGCTCTCCTGATGGTAAGAGATAACGCCTGTCCATGACCATTGCAGCGATACACAGAACTTTGAGCAACAAAACAAAGTCCAGGGCATCGCTGCTTTGGCGCTCATTACTTTGAGATTTTCGATGGTTAGTCTCAACAGCCCAGTAATTTCGCTAGCTGCAGTAGCCCTTCAAACCGGAACCCAAAGTAAGACACACAATTGACGCAAGCTTAGCAACTTGGTCCTGTTAGATACCCATCAGGTACGCAACTCTAAAAACATCAATTAACTTTTTAACATCGCTCAATCTGGACTGACAAAAAGTTGTCAGACTGACAAAAAATTGTCAGTCTCTGTGACAAATCATGCTTCTAAAGGTATTTTTACACAGCCAAGCCGTAGATAAGTAAAGACTTGACGGAAGAAATTTAATAGCGCAATCAATAACAGTCTAAGTAAGATAAATCTTGTTTTTTTTTACTGTTTTAAAGCGTTTAAAGTTTTTAAAACTTATCGAATTAAATTGGTCAATATCCGTCAAGATTCTAGGGAGGTGATAAAATTTTTTGAAGTGTGTCTGGTTTGATGAAGTGTGATTCCGTTTTATTGATTCTATTTTATAGTAACTAGAGATGAGCACAACGCTATGTTGGTGATAAAAGAGATGTTTTACAAAATTAATTTATCAAAATTTTAATTTTAATTAAGTGTTCGTATCAGCCCTATTTTTGTAAACTGCCCCACTGTTGAGCTTTTCTCATTGTGATAAGGGTAATGCTATAGCCTACCACTCTGTCCAAGTGCGGGTTGGCCGACTTCACATATCTTCGAGAACTTTTTTATCGATTTATTTCATTTTTTTAAATGTATCGGCTTTTACCTATATTGACTTGAATACAAAATAAGTCTTTAAATTAGATTACATAGTGTGAGGCGATCCAGAAAACTGATCTGATGTGAACTGATGCACAAAATCGGGGACAGCCATTTTAGTAGAGCAACATATTAATTAAATTTATGTAGTTATATCATTTATCGCACAGGTGCAATGTAGATACTAATGTGGTGCATATACATGTATTATACATATAAACCTTTCAGAACAACCAATGTCAAACGAAACTCAAACAAGACAGTGTCAAACGCAAACCTCTTTAGTCCCAAAAATCTTGTACAATAAAAGTCATTACAAGGTTTTTGTCTCTAGTTAACAAGTACTTACATAATATCTCAATGATTAGGGATGTGTCAGAAATAAGTGTGGGCTAGTGTTTACGTTTGTATACCCACGCGTGGGCAGAATGACTTTATAGCGGACCTCACACGATGCAGTTGTCAATTTGTGCTGGGATTAAAGTGACAGAATCTTGGATATGGATGTACACGTAGATAAACTACTTAACTTAAAATTAAAAAAGTCTCAAAGTAATGAGCGCCAAAGCAGCGATGCCCCGGACTTTGTTTTGCTACTCAAAGTTCTGTACATTACGGCAATGGTCATGGACAGGCGTTATCTCTTACAATCAGGAGAGCGCGGCGTTCGTCTCATTACATTTTATAAAAAAAAACATACATACTTACAAAGACTGCTTTTTAACCATATTCTGCTCGATATCCGTAGTTTTTGCGTCGGGAGTTAAAAAATAGACAGCTGTAGCGACCGCCACCGCGTTCACCACTGGGTTGGTTTGCGGACGCTTTCCTCCGGCCCGTCGCCGGCAAACCGCGTGGGAGGAATGGCTTCATAGACCTCACACGAAGCCTCGATATAGTTGTCAATCGGTCACTCCAATATACAGAGTGATCCCAAACTTTGTTGAATTTTCTTGACCCTGGCAAACGCATAGTACGTGCGACGCCAAAGCCGGGAAAAAACTATGTTTTTTTAAACTTTTTCGCCCGACTGCCTCGGAAGAGGTTTTCGCGCGTATGTTTTACGTAAATTTCTTTATTGCCTCGTATCTTCGTAACGGCTGGATGGATTTTGAAAGTTAGGTTTTTTATTAGTTACTTTATATAGTATTAAGCAATGCTTTCCTAGTGGGGTCGATTCGCACCAGGAGAAGCATTTATCGGGAATGCGGAAAGAGTCGTGGTGCCTCATTGTATTTATTTCCAAAACTAGAATTTTTTTGAGTGTTTTATGTATTAAAATAGTGGTGTTTTATTAATTTAATACCGAATTCCAAGCATGAGTGTGGGAAAGTGATATAATGTGAACATGATTTTTCGTGTTGCTTGCAAAACTCCATCAAAACTTACAGTAGAGTTGCTGCTACTTTACTAAAACATGACTAGGTTTCACTGGGATTGATCAAGACTGGACTTTGACTACTTTTTTAACTTACGAAACTTGAAAATATCAAAACACTTGGCACTGACCTTTTTTGTCGCACTGGACACTACAGCGACAACTTTCCACTCATTATTATTGTTATTTTTATTTTTCTAATCTTTTATTTGTAGTGTGTTTTTTGTTGTTGTAGTGTTGTGTGTGGCAAAATAAATGTTTTCTTTCTTTCTTTCTTTCACTGGCTAATGCAAAAAATGCGATGCCAAAATCAAAGAATAAGAAGGTTACGTGTAAAAAATACCTATGTATTTTCTGCCAATGTCAAATTTAAATTCTTATTTTTTGATTTTGGCGTCGCATTTTGTGCATTTGCCAGTGTCATGTGTTTTGATTATTTCAAGTTTCATTAGTTAAAAATTAGTTTCATTAAATCAACAACACAACAGAAGAAGGTGAGCGTTGATACGTATTTACAGGGGGCCCTACCAGTCGCAAGGTTTTAGCGCTGGACGGGCTCCGGTACCTGAACGTTGGAACCGATACCAGTGAACACAAGACACACAAGTAGTTTCGTCTTAATAACATTTCGCGAAAGTAATCGGCCTGTGCGCTATTGTACAATAAAACCTTCCATACTGCACCCACGCACGTATTCTGCAAGAGTGCGGCAATCTACATTTGCATTTCAGTAGGACAACTCTATAAAATCTTTTTTTAAGGAGTTCGTTTAGAAAAAAGAACGAGGAGGAAGGAAAGAGGTCGAAGGGTCTTATTTTGTTTTCTTTTTTTTTAATTCGACAACGGCAAAGCCTATAAAAGGTTCTCGAAGATATGATTGTTGAGTGCGAGTATTGATTTTGACTGAGTATCTATTAATTCAAATTTTGACTCTTACTGTTTTTGACTGAATGTTTAATTACAAAATGTCAAGATAAGTCAAAATTTTGAATAGATATGTAATTTAATGAGTTTTAAAACACTAATTACATGTCAAATTAAGGTATGTCAATATACAAATATGTAAATACAAAAAAATATTGTCAATATAATAAAATGACATGACAAAAAAATCATAATCACTTACCAGTAATTCAATAATCTTTAAGTTTGAAATAGGTACTTGCCAATGTCGTAAAACAATGTCTCTAGCAGCCAAGATCTTAACTTGGTTCTGAAGCACGCGGTGGAAAGTGCATCCCGTACGGAGGCGGGAGGTGGAGGTGTCCCAACTTCTCTTACTGTATTTGTGTATATTGCCAAGTCTACACTATTTATCATCTCAGGTAAGGTGCGCACTTCAAATAAAAAGGTATTTAAGACTGGTTTTAAGAATAACTCCTTTATATATTTTATTGTTAAATTTCGTGGGAACCAAACAAATTGGCATTATTTTATGATAATAAGGAAGTTGGGTGTGCCTTTGTTGTTTAAAATTATTTTTTCTGTCATTTATATTGCATTTTTTAATGATGAGTAATGATAGATTAAACTCTTTATTGTGCACACCATAACCAGAAAAAAATACAGAGAATAAAAGAACCTGTGAAGTGCCACAAGTGGCGGCCTTATCGCTAACAGCGAATGAGACGAACGATACGCTCTCCTAATGGTAATAGATAACGTCTATCCGTGACCATTGCAGCGATACACAGAACTTTGAGTTGCAAAACGAAGTCTGAGGCATCGCTGCTTTGGCGCTCATTACTTTGAGACTTTCGATGGTTAATCTCAACAGCCCAGTAGTTTCACTAGCTGCACCCTTTAAACCGGATCACAGTAATGTTTACACACTACTGCTTGGCGGCAGAATTATCTGGTACTGTGTGTGGTGGTACCTACCTAGACGACCTCCCGCTAAGGAGATCTACCACCAAGTAAAATGATTAAATTTGTTCATCTCATTTTTTTATTTTTTTTTAATGGTTGACAGGCTAGCTGTTTGACCAAAGCTCACCTGATGTTAAGTGAAGGTGTGGTCGAAGATGGTAAAGCACACCTAGCCTGGAATGGAACTGGCTCTCAAGTGAGGCTGCCGGAACACACCGTTAGATGCTTGGCGGCAGATTTTCAACTTGAGGGTGGTAGCTAGCCAGCCGAGTACTAGAAAGTACCCTACCACCATGCTATGGTTTCCTCACGATGTTTTCCTTCACCGGCAGCTCAAGCTCATTGTTGGGGTTTGAACCCACGCCCTTCGGCATGCGAACCTACCGCGCTAACCACTGAGCTATCATCGCTACAAGATTGTTATATTATATAATAATACAATGCCTGGCTGCAATGTTATCTATTGATAACATTGCAGCCAGGCGTATCATAAGCGAAAGTTGTAGGACATTGATAAATCTTGAATTCATAAGTACATTATTGCTACTTCCTATCAGTTGTAATAATATTTGCATGCATTGTTAGTAATCAAAACAAATTAATACAGCTACTTTTTTCTAATCTGCGACACAAATACAAATCCATGCATCGATAGTTAGAGAGAGAAAGCGGTTGACGTCACGCTACGTATCGTCCGTCTCGCTCGCTCGCGCGGAAGTTTTTTATTTTTGTTGCGTTGGCTGCCATGGTATCAGACGAGCGGGCCACCCAGTTGACGCTGTAGGGTTGGCAAGTTACTAGATTTTGTATCTAAGATTTTTAAACCATATTCCGATGTTTTGAGTACAATTCTTGCAGTTGAACATCAGTCTAATGTTCTGTGCTATTGGGTTACTTTTAGCGGAGCAAAAATATGGCGGTTCTGCTAGATTTTTAAGGATTTTACCCAAATGTAATCAGCCATGTAATCCGCCATTTTATGACCGATTTTCATCAAACATAGCTAAGAACACTCCATACTAATACACCTTTCAAATAAAATAAATAAAATCAAAATCGGTTCATCCGTTCGGGAGCTACGATGCTACAGACAGACACACACACAGACACATCAAACTATATAACACCCCGACGTTTAAAGACTATTGTTATTTTACTAATATTTTTTTATGTAACAATTTTTTATGTATGTTTGTTTTGTAGCGATGATAGCTCAGTGGTTAGCGCGGTAGGATCGCATGCCGAAGGGCGCGGGTTCAAACCCCAACAATGAGCTTGAGCTGCCGGTGAAGGAAAACATCGTGAGGAAACCATAGCGTGGTGGTAGGGTACTTTCTAGTATTCGGCTGGCTAGCTACCACCCTCAAGTTGAAAAATCTGCCGCCAAGCATCTAACGGTGTGTTCCGGCAGCCTCACTTGAGAGCCAGTTCCATTCCAGGCTAGGTGTGCTTTACCATCTTCGACCACACCTTCACTTAACATCAGGTGAGCTGTGGTCAAACAACAAGCCTGTCCACCATAAAAAAAAAAAAAAATGTAACAGTAATGAGATGAACGATACGCTCTCCTGATGGTAAGAGATAACACATGTCTATGACCATTGCAGCAAAACAAATTCAGGGGTATGGCTGCTTTGGCGCTCACTAATTTGAGACTTTCGATGGTTAGTCTCAACAGCTCAGTAATTTCGCTAGCTGAACTGTAATTATATGAAGCTTAGACAACCCTAGCGCATGAAATATAATTATCAGTAAACTCCTTGCAGAATTAATTTGTCAAAACATACGTCCGGAGAAGCATTAATAATCGCACAGAGGTTATTTAATAAAACCTTTGCTAAATAACGTAACAGAAATTGTTTTGTATAAGTTTAACAAAAATATAGGACATTGTCTTAGTAGGTTTCAATAGTGTGTTAATACTTGGTGGTAGATCTCCTTAGCAGGAGGTCGTTTAGGTAGGTACCACCGCAGTACCAGATATTCTGCCGCCAAGCAATAGTGTGTTAACATTACTGTGTTCCGGTTTGAAGAGTACTGCAGCTAGCGAAATTACTGGGCTGTTGAGACTAACCATCGAAAGTCTCCAAAGTAATGAGCGCCAAAGCAGCGATGCCCTGGACTTTGTTTTGCTACTCAAAGTTCTGTGTATCGCTGCAATGGTCATGGGCAGGCGTTACCTCTTACCATCAGGAGAGCGTCTCGTTCGTCTCACTATTTTTCACATAAAAAAAAAGAAAAAAAAAGGTAACTTTTTTTAAATATTTGACCACAGCTTATCTGATGGTAAGGCACACCTAGCCTAGAATAGAACTGGCACTAAAGTGAGGAAACCGGAACACATCGTTAGGTGCTTGGCGGCAGATTTTCAACTTGAGGGTGGTAGCTAGCCAGCCGAGTACTAGAACCGAGAACTCTCTAGGTGCCATGCTATGGTTTCCTCATAATGTTTTCCTTCACTGGCAGCTCAAGCTCTAGCCTAGAATATCTCAAATTAATCATTTATTAAAGGAGAGATGTTTTCACATAAATTGCGGAGGTTTTTGAAAATCAGATTTTATTAAAAGAGGAATAAAATGATAATAATAAATTTTTATGAGTTTCCGAAAATTGGTATTTGCTTAGTAACGAGTATCTGTAAATAAGTGTTTATTTAGTGGCGGGTTTCTGTTTATAAGTTTCTGAAAATTGGCATTTGCTTAGTAACGAGTTTTTATAAATTTTAGTAAGTGTTTATTTAGTGTCGGGTTTCTGTTTGTTTAGTTATGAGTTTCTGAAAATATAATTATGTATATTTAGTGACGGGTTTTTTTTAAATAGGTGACAATTTAGTTATGTGTTTCTGAAGATATGTAGGTGTTTCTTCATTTATAAGTTTCTAAAAAAAAGAAGTTTGTTTAGTGACGGGTTTCTTAAAAGAAAAAACATTGTTAATAAATAATATGTTTTTTTTTCATATAGATGATTAATTTATTTATTAATTCACATCACGTACAATTCAAAGAAAAACACGTCATTTAATTCATCGGTTGTGTTCGGAGTACAGTCACCCCCGACCGGCTGGTCCGATAGATAAAACCAACTTTTATACGCCATTAGTTATAATACAGTGACCATACGATTGGAAAACCGTGGAACTAGATACTTTTTCAAATCAATTACACTAATTTTACAAAATATACGCGATCCGCGAGTTCACTTTTGGGATAGAAAGTAGACTCTATGCTATTTCGTGGTTACTAAGTATATGGATATCATCAAAATCCGTCCAGCCCTTTTAGCTTGAATAAGAAACAAACAACAAACCAACTTTGCATGACCATTGCAGCGATACACAGAACTTTGAGTAACAAAACAAAGTCCAGGGCATCGCTACTTTGGCGCTTATTATTTTGTGACTTATGATGGCTAGTCTCAACAGCCCAGTAATTTCGCTAGCTGTAGTACTCTTCAAACCGGAACGCAGTAATATCTACTCAAAACTGCTTAGCGATAGAATATCTGGTACTGCGGTGGTACCTACCTAGGGTCTCCTAGATAGGTTCCTGCTAAAGCATTCTACCACCAAGTGAGTAAAAGTTTTTTTAAGTAATTTACTTAGCCTCATAACTTCGACGAAATGAATGGTAACTGTTTGTATTTTTGTTATTCCGAGCTACGGCCCGCGATGTTATCCGCTGAAAAAAACGGGATTAAAAGTATAATCCAGGGTGTCATAAAAATTGGTCCAGTCGTTTGAACGTCATAATATTAGTAGGAATTAATCGTAAACATAATATAAAAAGGACCAACTAAAATAAATATGTACCAACATTTTGACACATACTAAATATATACGTTTTGATTTCAAATCTGTCTTAAAACATTCGAACACATAGCCACCCTACAACTAAACACCGAATCATCGAGGGGTGGGATGGAAATCGTTCTCTTTATTACAAACAACCTCTTTGAGAACACCCTGTATGTATGCTAAACTGAGGGGTACAGATTGTGACTTGTGTTTTCAACCATGAGGAGATTATGACCATATTTTACAACCTTAACAAAATATGGACTTATAAAATAATGGTAGCCATCTTACGATTAGGCATATTGGGAGCCACGGTGAAAAATCAGACATCATGCCAACAAAATAAAAAAATCATTTTTAGGGTTCCGTACCCAAAGAGTAAAACCGGACCACCGCATTACAAAGACTTCGCTGTCTGTATCTCGTGAACCGTGATAGCTAGACAGTTGAAATTTTCACAGATGATGTATTTCTGTTGCCGCTATAACAACAAATACTAAAAAAGCAGAATAAAATAAATACTTTTGAGGGGGCTCCCATACAACAAACGTGATTTTATTGCCGTTTGTACAGATAACTAGCTGCGCCCCGCGGTATTAGCTACATATTTTCGGGATAAAAAGTAGCCTGTGTCCAGTTAATCCAGGGTGCTAGCTACCTCCATACCAAATTTCATCCAAATCCGTTCAGTAGTTTTTGCATGAAAGTGTAACAAACATCCATCAATCAATCCAAAATTTCACATTGTGTTACCCCATTTCACGCAAAAACTACTGAACGGATTTGCATGAAATTTGGTATGGAGGTAGCTGAGACCCTGGATTAACACGTAGGCTACTTTTTATCCCGAAAACATGTAGCGGGTAACACCGCGGGTAACATTAGTTTGACATAATTATGATCGCAAGTTAGACAGAAAGGTTAGAAAAAAGAATCGCGTTCCAAAATTATATTCAAGGAAATGAAACTACCAAATAAAATACGAACTAGGTCTATAATTACAACATGAAACTTTTACACTACTATAATAATTCTAAGTAATTATAAAACGTGAGCTTCTAATTAAAGTTCAAAGCACAGATACAATCACTAACTTAGCCATACTTAGTAGTGACTAGATAAAAAATGTAACAATCACTTCACACGTACAGAACTAAGTAATTATTGTGTATAATGAAGTAAATATAGCAGTACGGGTATAAAAAATATATATTTTAGAGTTAGAATTTATCCGGACACTTCGAATCCGGCCACTTTCCATCAACGTGTGGAACGTGATGTGTGGAACTCGTTGCCAGCGTCTGCGTTTCCAACAAAATACAATCCGGGGTTGTTCAAGAAGAAGGTGAATAGGTATTTTCACAGAGCAGAGCACAAGCGTGCTCTATCTTCGGCCACATCGGGAGATGTCACCAGGTGAGATCGTGGCCAAACGCATGTCTAGTCCGATGTAAAAAAAAACGTTTCCCATTTGGTGGGTCGCGACTCAGTATGTTTATATTTATTTATTCATAATTAAACATAAACATAATTAAATTCATTCCGTTCCCTTCCACGCCTCTCTATTTGTACTGTTGAGGTCCACTCCTTATTGTGGGCATCGAGCTCATCTTTCCACCGTCTTCTAGGCCGACCTGGTGGCCGTTTAACCTCCGGGACCCAGTCGGTGGTGGTTTTCGCCCATAGCTCCGCTAGCATTCGGCAGACGTGTCCAGCCCAGTCCCACTTTAGCATGGCAGTTTTTTGAGTTAGTTTAATTTATGTTTATAGGCTTTCCTAGTATAAGAGTCTCTGATTTCGTGATTGTGTACTTCTGTTGCGGTTACGTGCACTTGATACCCGGCCATTAATATAAAATACCGCGTCGCAGCATTCCCGCCTTGTTTAAAAATAATACCTATCGATCGACGCATGGTAAATGATTTCGCACTAAATATCCGATACTGAAATATTGTATAATAAGTTATATATTACAGCGTAACTAATAGGTAACTAATATATACAAACATCTAAAAACAATAAATGTGTATTATTTTATTTAGCGCGAGGGGTCTTTACTAAAATTATTGAACGGGTCAGTATAAATAATTACCGGGCCATGGCAGAATAAAGTCTGGGAAACACTGGGTTACATCATAAGTAGTTATTACAATAATAACATTTGTTATTTTTAGTTCATTGACCACTTTTAGCGCGAATACATTTGCTGATTTTATATATAAAAAACCATTTTGAGGGGAAAAAATCATACAAATATTATAAATATGAAAGTAGTTGAGTGTATAATGTGTGTTCTTACTTTTGCATGTTTAACACCTGGACAAATTTTAATGAAATTTGGTATAAGGGGGTTTTTGAGCGCAAAATAACCAATCTAGCTAGGTCTCGTTTCTCGGAAATCCAAAGCTCGCTCAAACTATCGTTTCTCAATCTTGAAGGTTTGAATTATATATTTTTTTACGTTTTTGTTTTATTTGTATGAGATAATCTCGTCAAATTAAGCCGGATTCTCCATTTTTCTTTCCGGCGTAAATTTTTATCAGCCGGCAACTCATAACATAAGCAACTCTATTGGAAGTGATGACAGGTGTTATAGTTTTAATAACATAGAAGATCGTTCTTTACTAATAAATAATAATTACTGGTTTGAAAATATTTTTTTGAGAAAGTTTGGTTGCGTTTGTAATTATAACTCTCATAGATAAATTATCTACTAACAAACAAATACCTACTAGGTATGTATTATAAAGTCTCAAACTGGTCATAACCAACTGACGAAAAACTGTTTTGTAGCGATGATGGCTCAGTGGTTACCGCGAACGGATCACACTTCGGAGGACGCACAGTACTTTCAAGATAAATTGCTAGCTACCACACTGAAGTTGAAAATCTACTACAGAGCACCTATCGGCGTGTTGCAGCAGCGTTACTTGAGAGCCAGTTCCATTCCAGGTTAGATATGTTTATTATGAACTGTTGTATTGTGAACTGAACAAGTGAGCTGTTGTAAAAACCAAGTCTGTCAAAATTAAAAATTAAAATAAAATTACATATGGCTGAGTTTTAAACGAAATCCAAACATAATCGTATTTTTTAACCAACACATCATGTTCATGTTGTTGTTGTTGTTGATCATAAAAAAGGCAACAAATGCTCAAAGAAACGCGAATTTCAATTCTACCATTTAATTTTGAAAGTTTGGCAATTTCAATATAGGTACAGGCTGTTTTAAACAAAAAACTAAAAACGAATGAAGCTATGTAGTTGTACATTTCCTTAGTAATTGGGATTAGGGATTGCAATACCGAAGGTGTTTTTCAATACCGGTATTTCGGTATTGTACCTGAATGATACCGGGATACCGGTATTGATACCGGTATTATGATAACAATTAAAATTTGTTCAAATTAACAAACAATAACAAATGGCACAACACGCATCGAATATAAATGTTAATAAAAAACAATTTGTTATAATTTTTTGTTTTTGTTTGTTTGGTTTTGTTGCATTCATTTATTATAATTATCTATTTTCGTTCGTCAAATTTAACAAATCAACAATTAGTCGATACCGAAATTTCGGTATTCACGGAAAAAAAAGTTACACGTGACATCTATTTTGTTTCATTCGAGTCTTGAAAAAAAATTGTCTTTTCAAGTTATTTTTCTCGATTGATTTATTGTTTTATTGATCTCGACAAAGTTACTCTCATTGTTCTGAAAATAACCTAATACTCAATTAAGGGATTAAAATTTCTAAAATCAATTTCGAAACTGAAGGAACAACCCTGAATCGCGTACGAGTTATTTCGAAAAGATTGTGTATCTTTTCTACCATTTGAAAATTGAATCCCTAATTAAGCGTGAAGTTATTTTCAAAGCAATGAGATTAACTTTGTCGAGTTTAGAAAACAATACATGAAAGACAATCATTTGTCGAGATTTGAATAGAACAGAAAAGATGATATTGGTCGGTAAAACCTTTTTTCCCAAATACCGAAATTTCGGTATTGTCTTACTAATACCGGTATTGTAATACCGGAGAAAATCGGTCCGGTATCCCGGTTTTCGGGATTCCGGGATCCCGGTATTCAATCCCTAATTGGGATACCTATCTATTTGTCAAGAATTCTTGGTAAGCAATGGTATTTATAAGTAAAAAAAAAAACCACTATTCAATTCAAAGAACTAAAAATCATTGATTCGTTTTTAAATTAGAGGTAAATAGGTAAGTATTTAGATTCTGTAAGAAATCGGTTTCCGAACGGAACGACCATTGAAATCAGGGGCAGTGACTTTGAAAAACCAGAAATCCTTTTGAAATAAAATCTATTGTCCGTTACACAGACTAGGTAGGTACAGATGATGCAAAATAAAAGTGGAAACGAAACGTAAAATAGAAACGGATGTTAGATTGCTAAAGAACTAGAGGATAATAATGAAACTTTTTACAAGAAAACGTTTTGAAAGAAAATCAAGGTAAAAAAGTTACGATTTTCTTTTAAAAATAAAATCGTTACCTACAGCTAAATTGTCTATTTCCAAGTTTTATGATGATGCTTACAATTTGCAAATTCTACAAACAGTTATTTATCAAAAAAAAAATCTTCATTTTTGGCGTCGCACTTTTTTTTTTTTGGTTATTGCGTCGCATTTTAGCATTTGCCAGTGTCAAGTATTTATATATTTTCAAGTTTAAAAAGTTAAATAAGTGTCCTCTTAGCTAGTTAAAGTCAAAGTCCAGTCCAGCCCGTGTCAGTCAAGTCCAGTCATGCTTTAGTAAAGTAGTGACGACTTTACTATAAAACTTCGATGGAGTTTTGGAAGCAACACGAAAAGTCATGTTTCACCACATTATATCATTTTTCCACACTCGCGCTTGTGATTCGGCACTTTCACGACAAAACACTAGTTTTGGAAAAAAATACAACGGAGCGACACGACTCTCCCCGCGTTCCCGCCAAAACTCCGCATCGCACTTTATTCAGTGCCAGTGTCAAGTGCACTTTTTTTATAAGAGATAGGCTTGCGTTTGACCGCCATCCCGCCTGATGTAAAGCGAAGATGCGGTCTGCGGTGGAGCACGCTCGCCTAGAAGAAACCGATTTAGTTGCGACTTGAAGGTACCCAGACTATTTTCATTGGGGAACATCCACTACAGTCAGTCGCTTAGTCTTATATTCCATTTTTACGGGTCTTTTATGATAAAATCTAATAAAACTATCGTTACTCACAGTCAAAATGACATATAAGTCATGGTTAAGCCCAGTTCATGGCATAGGAATGTTGTGGTGGCTTTACTCGACTTTTACATCACGCATGTTTTTACCAAATTATATCTCTTTCTCTGACACTCATAATTATAATTTAGCATTAAACATTTTGTAATTAAAGGCCAAGTTATAGAAAACAAGCGGACGCCTCGTGGTTTCACCCGCGTAGTTCCCGTTCCCGTGGGAATACAGGGATAAAAAGTAGTCTATGTCACCCGGGGATAGTGTAGTTTCCCAACGGTGAAAGAATTTTTGAAATCAGTCCAGTAGTTTCGGAGCCTATTCAATACATAAAAACAAACAAATAAATCTTTCCTCTTTATAATATTATAGATAATGCACGATTTTCCGCGTTCCGGCCATATAACAATGTAATTTTTGTAGTAAGACATTAGAAGCGATCAATTTCCGAACGCATCCTCAAAAGGGCGCGAACTCGCAGCTGTCAAAAGTGACAGGCCGCCATCTTGGAGGATTCCCGCCAACTCTCAATAACCCGCGGTAATTACTGAGGCGATTAGTCAAGACGTATTACTTGAGACGTTGTTTACACCGACCGGTAACAATCTCTGACAAAGGCGTAATCTGGAGACTTAGGTATTCCCTATTAACGGGTATTTAATATAACACGTTCCTGAAACAGCCACGTTTAAGTCACGCAATGCGATTAGAAATACTGTAACATTATTTAACAAGCTGTCTAACGTTGTAAAGACATACAAGATGGAGAGAAGGAAAAAGAAAGATACAGATAAAGTTCTTTTCAGGGTTCCGTACCCAAAGGGTAAAACGGACCCCTATTTCTAGTAGTCTGTCCGTCTGTCACCCGGCTGTATTCATGAACCATGATAGTTAGACAGTTGAAATTTTCACAGATGATGTATTTCTGTTGCCGCTATAACAACAAATATAAAAAATCAGAATAAAATAAATATTTAAGGGGGCTCCCATACAAAAAACGTGATTTTTTTGCCGTTTTATAGATAATGGTACGGAACCCTTCGTGCGCGAGTCCTACTCGCAATTGGCCAGTTTTTTATTTCGTCTAGTGTGTATCCACCGTCTTAATTTGTATTTATAGATTATAATTTTGACACTGTGTATAAATAAACATTTATTTTAGAATTTTACATTTTTATTTTTGGTATAATTTATACTGATCCGTATTGTTGTAACTGACAATGGCATGTACCTATATTATAATATATCCATCATGATTACAAATGTAATTGGTTTTATGTAACCGTTTTCTGCAACTACAATAATATTATAATGAGGAATGATTTGTAATTTTTGGATTTTTGTATGTTTGTAACGAACAAACCCAAAACTACTGGACCGATTTCAAAAATTCTTTCACCTTTAGAAAGCTATATTCTCCTAGGCTATATTTATTACAGGAATTTTATTGGAAAATAAAATAAATGACTATTACCTACAGCGATACCTAAACAGAACTTTGAGTAGCAAAATGAAGTACAAGACATCGCTGCTTTGATTATCCTATACCACGAGGAGAGCGTCTCTCTTAGCTTTATTATTATTTTTTTAATGTGAAAAAGTAATGAAACGAACGAGACGCTCTCCTGATGATAAGAGATAACGCATATGACCATTGCAGCGATATACAAAACTTTAAAGCTAAACAAAGTCCAGGCATCGCTGCTTTGGCGCTCATTACTTTGAGACTTTCGATGGTTAGTCTCAACAGCCCTGTAATTTTGCTAGCTGCAGTACCCTTCAAACCGGAACACAGTAATGTTTACACACTACTGTTTAGCGGCAGAATAACTGGTACTGCGGTGGTACCTACCTAGACGACCTCCTGCTAAGGAGATCTACCACCAAGTAAACTACTAATTAATTAGTACAAGTAGCTACTTTCACACAGAACGTAGTTAGTATTATAAATTCTATAACCTACTACGTCACGGTGTAAGTTCGACCCTTCTTCGGTTAGAGAATGTAAAGGTAATGGGCCCGGCTCGTTTCCTTTAATTACAGTCTGTTTGTAAGTCATTGCAGTCAGACAAACAATGCTGACATGTTTTACTATTACGTAATAGGCTAGGTGACTGACAGATAGAAAATGAAATGATACCTAATAACAACAGTTAAAGTTGTTTTATATAATTTGTTACACATGTTTTTTGTGGTTGACAAGCTTCGTGGTTTACCTGAGAGCGACAGAGAGCGCTTAAGGTGGTTCGATTTCCATACAAACAATTTTTTTCCATTTATGGACAAATGGAGCATAATTGTACAGTGAAATCACAGCTACTGGCATTTATTTTGGACTTTATTTGCGGTAAATCACAATTGCTTGAGTAAAATAGTAGATAATAAGCATGATCTACTGTTTTATTCAAAAGTCGAAAATTCATAAATTTGATTTTATGCTAATAATCTACTGTTTTATTTAATCAATTGTGATTTACCGCAAATAAAGACAAAAATAAATGCCAGTAGCCGCGATTTCACTGTAAAATTGTGCTCCATTTGTCCATAATTGGCAAAAATTTATTCGTATGGAAATCGACCTTAATGCCAGAAAACGAACTTACAACGAATTTGGTCAATAAAGATAGAAAGTAATTGATTTTTTATTTTGTAACACCACAGAACACACAAAAACAACAAACAGAGACAAACAGTTACAAAATAGGGGCTCACCTCAGCATAGTACTGGTCATACTAAGTGGTATGACCAGCGCTGGTCTTCCGGTGAGCACTTGTCGGTCAAACAAAATAAACGATTTATTACTATTATTTTAAATGCCACTCTTTAATATTTCTAAACATAAGTGTTACAATATAAAAAAATGTTGGTATAATCCTGAAGAAGCCGGATAGAATTTTGAAATTAAGTCGAAGTTTTTTTACAAAAAAAAACTACAAATGCCACAGAAATAATCTACATTAATTCAAATACGTCATACTCGAAATTGTGAGCGATGACCCCACATTATTTTTTTACTAGCTACGCCCCGCTGTGTTACCCGCTATATTTGATTTTATGCTAATAATCTACTGTTTTATTCAAGCAATTGTGATTTACCGGAAATAAAGACCAAAGTAAATGCCAGTAGCTGTGATTTCACTGTAAAATTATGCTCCATTTGTCCATAAATGGCAAAAATTGATTTGTATGGAAATCGTACCACCCTAAGACCGGGTGGTCTTAGCATAAAATGATACCCTTTTGTTCTGTACACTGTACAGCAGTAATAATTGACTTTATAACTATGTATATTGTCTCCGCAAGTTTTATAATTTAATTATCGAAACGCGAGATGTGATCAATAAAGATTTATCGCATCTTAGATGTTCAATTGACTCCAGTTTTAGTATATCTTGTTCGTTTACATTCTTTTACTTTGTAGCGATGATAGCTCAGTGGTTAGCGCGGTAGGTTCGCATGCCGAAGGGCGCGGGTTCAAACCCCAACAATGAGCTCGAGCTGCCGGTGAAGGAAAACATCGTGAGGAAACCATAGCATGGTGGTAGGGTACTTTCTAGTACTCGGCTGGCTAGCTACCACCCTCAAGTTTGAAAATCTGCCGCCAAGCATCTAACGGTGTGGTCCGGCTGCCGCACTTGAGAGCCAGTTCCATTCCAGGCTAGGTGTGCTTTACCATCTTCGACCACCCCTTCACTTAACATCAGGTGAGCTGTGATCAAACATCTAGCCTGTCAACAATAAAAAAAAATAAAAAATAAAAATCTATCTATATCTATTATACTATTATAAAGAGAATGGATTTGATGGATGAATGTTTGTTACTCTTTCACGCAAAAACTACAGAACAGATTTGGATAAAATTTGATGTAGAGGTATCTGAGTCTCTGGATTAAAACATAGGCTACTTTTTATCCCGAAAACATGCAGCAGGCGACGTCGCGGGGCGCAGCTAATGTATTATGTAACCGTTCGAAAAGTTTTTTTTTTTTTTGGAAAATTAAACAATCCGGTGCAAGATCTTTCCACGTTCCCGCCAAAACTTCTATACTTTTTCCTGTGATCGGCGTTGCTATGTTGCTATATCAACATAATTCCTAAAACTCTTTAACCCTTCTCAACGCCACCTCGTGACAACCGTTACAAACTGTAACTGTCACAGATTCGAATTAGGAATTCCAATTATTTCCCGCCTAATAAAGCGATGGTACTGACACAGTTGACGTACTTTTAATTGGTAAAGTTCGCAATTCAAGTTGTGAAAGGGTAAAATAAGCTTGTAGGAATTAAATTACTTTGATAGAGAATCTTCATAAATCGATATATTTTATTAAACACTTAAAAAAAATGATTTTTAGTAAATTTCAAATTCAAATTATTTTTATTGACCCAAAAACGATTAATCAGTTACATTTATGTCACAAAATTTTTACTTGGGTTTGGATTATACCAGATTTTTTTTTTATGTAATAACTAATGAGACGAACGAGACGCTCTCCTGATGGTAAGAGATAACGCCTGTCCATGACCATTGCAGCGATACACAGAACTTTGAGTAACAAAACAAAGTCCAGGGCATCACTGCTTTGACGCTCATTACTTTCGAGACTTTAGATGGTTAGTCTCAACAGCCCAGTAATTTCGCTAGCTGCAGTACCCTTCGAACCGGAACACAGTAATGTTTACAAACTACTGCTTAGCGGCAGAATATCTGGTACTGCGGTGGTACCTACCTAGACGACCTCCTGCTAAGGAGATCTACCACCAAGTAATTCACAAGACACACAAGATACACAAGATTCTCGGAATGTGATGTCAATAGTAAATTTATTAATCAAACAAAGTTTCAATTGCATAGCTTTAACACTTTAGATTTTATGAATATCTAAAAACCCCGATTTCGTCACTGAGTCACTCACTCACTAATGATCATGAACATTCTTAGGGTCCTTTCCTATAAAGCTGAAATTTGGTATACATGCTAGTATACCTACATAAATGACAAAAAAAAATCTGAAACTTGGAACTTTTACCCCCTAACCCCTTGGGATGGAAGTTTGTATGAGACTTCCTCAAATTTTGATGCTAGAGGTCTAAAAAGCGGCCGAAGCCACGCGGGCGAAGTCGCGAGTGACAGCTAATAGATAATAATTTGTTATCAATGCTCGTTATATAGAATAGCAAATGCTAAGTGCTAATTACGAAACGGAATTATAATTAACTGCTAAATAACCTGTTATTACGGCATCGTAACAAGCGTCGAGGTGCGAAACGTACCACCTGCTAGTAATACGAAATAATAAGTGTTAATTTAATTATAATTATGTGCTTTTTAAATGAAATGTAGGTACTGAAGATAATGGTTAGTTATCATGGCTACGCAAGCTACTTAAAAATGTAATAAAAATCAACGTATGGGTTTAATATATAGCTAGCTATAACTAGCGAGCTATAGCTAGCTAGCTATAACTAGCGAGCTATAGCTAGCTAGCTATAACTAGCGAGCTATAGCTCGCTAGCTGTTGTGAGTGATTCTGCATATACTGATGTGGGATTATCGGGACTAAGAATGTCTTAAACGAAAACGTTTCAAACCACGTCAGTTTCAATAGTCAAATATTTTTGCAAACATAATTTTTTAAGAAATAATAAATATCATAGGACATACACACAGCGCCATCTGACCCCAAACTAAGCAAAGCTTGTGCTATGGATGACAGATAACTGATAGAATACTTAAATAGTTTTTTTTTGTAAATACATACTATACAGTACACCCAGACACAGAATAAACATTTCTAAATGCTTGTCCTGGGTGGGAATCGAACCCACGCCCGTCAGCTCTTGGAGCAGACATACTACCGATGAACCAACAGGGCTGTCAAATTGTTCATAATTATGTGTAGGTACACTTGGGTAGGTAGGTATATTATTTTAACATATTTATAAATATGTTAATTCTAGTAAAATTCCTAGCATAACACGTAATCGACAAACGGTTTCCAAAAGGCTTCCACCCGCTAAATTCAATTTTAAAAATCTATTTCACGCTTGCACATCTGTAGTGAAGAGAAAAAATCGTTGAAGACATCCTAGCTTAATGGCTTAGAAGGAATCGCGAGCAGTGATGTGAAAATTGGATATCGATAAAACAATACGAATTACTTTTCAAAACTTGCGGTTTGGGTGACTTTACAAACTAAATTTTAATTTGGGCTAGTTTACTCAATAGCTCAGTGGTTAGCTTGGTCGCTTTACACGCTGAAAAGCGTGGGCTTGAGCTGCCGGTGAAGGAATACATCGTGACGATTAAACTAGCTGCGCTCCGCAGTGTTACCCGCTACATGTTTTCGGGATAAAAAGTAGCCTATGTGTTAATCCAAGGTCTCAGCTACCTCCGTACCAAATTTAATCCAAATCCGTTAAGTAGTTTTTGCGTGAAAGAGTAACAAACATACATCCATACACACAAACTTTCGCATTTATAATATTAGTAGGATTTTGTATTTATTTGGGTTAAACTCCCACCCAGGATAAATACTTTGTAGTATAAATAAAATGTTTGTTCTGTGACTGGATGTTCTGTATTTACAAAAAAATTATAATTAAGTATTATATCAGTCATCTGACTTCCATAGGACAAGCTTTGCTCAGTTTGCGGTCAGATGGCGCTGTGTGTATCCTACGACTTTTAGCGATAGCTCAGTGGTTAGCGCGGTAGGTTCGCATGCCGAAGGGCGTGGGTTCAAACCCCAACAATGAGCTTGAGCTGCCGGTGAAGGAAAACATCGTGAGGAAACCATAGCATGGTGGTAGGGTACTTTCTAGTACTCGGCTGGCTAGCTACCACCCTCAAGTTGAAAATCTACCGCCAAGCATCTAACAGTGTGTTCCGGCAGCCTCACTTGAGAGCCAGTTCCATTCCAGGCTAGGTGTGCTTTACCATCTTCGACCACACCTTCACTTAACATCAGGTGAGCTGTGGTCAAACAACTAGCCTGACAACCATAAAAAAAAAAAAAAAAAAAAACGTTATTTATATATTTATTTTATTATAGTTATGTTGTAGTTTCAATTATAATTATTTTTTTGCTATAGTGAAAATTTATCGCGATTATTTTGTGACAGCAATATCATCGCAAAATGTATTACTGCTTTAAATATTATACCTACGTTATGCTTAAAAAAATTGTTGCCCAACCGTCATTTGTCGATCTATTAAGATCGGCCACTTGAGCGACTCTACAAATTTTGCAGTATCATTGGTCTTCCCCTATTAACAACGAGAGTGTATCATTCGATAGGCGCTAACTTACGACACCGTTAAGCAACCATTTTATTTATGTACTCAAATTTGAGCCACTGTCACAGTTGCTTTACAAAACTGAATTTCTCCATTGGTTAGTATTAGTTCACTCATTTGGCCACTGTACTTATAAATTGGTAGCTATACAATGAAGGGGCAATACCGTGAAGACATATGTTTAGTTAAGATCATAGGGGAGATTAGTGATGGGATATTTTGTTTGAAAATTTTATCGATAGAAATTCTAAATACCGAACGGAAAACAATGTTTGTAGAGGAACTGTTTAGGAGTCACTGAATCGAATATCTCTTTATGCAGCCCCGGATTTAGGGGGGGGGGGGCAAACCAGGCGGTAGATTCGGGGGGCGGCAAAATAACTATAATTTAAATAAAAAATGTAAAGTATTGTTAATAAAGATGAATTATTTTATATTATACGTTAGATTTATTAAACAAAATAAAAAATACCTTAAATTCTACTACCTATTTACAAAATGTATACAAAAAAGTTAGTCTAAAAAACCGTCAAAGGAGGGATATGTGGCCAGAATGCTGGCAACATTGCCACGCTGGATGGCAATGCTTAGCTTTTGAAAATATTTAGATAATTTTGACCTACATATTTAAAAAAATCCATTTTTTTGTAAATAGGTCGAAATTATCAAAATTTATTTATTTTTAAATTCTTAAAAGAAAGAAAGAAAAATATATTTTATTTTGATTTTATTAATTGATTAACTCTTTATTGTAAACACTAAAAATAATACAATACAGAAGAAATTGACGTAATAACTGGCGACTTAAAGGAAATCTACCACCAAGTAAAATTAACTAAATTACCGCGTAACAAACATTAAAAAAACTTACAGTCGAATTGAGAACCTCCTCCTTTTTTGAGTCGGTTAAAAACGAAAGTTTGACACGCACAAACATACATAATCGCCATATTCTGGACGTGCTGTTTTAAATCAAACATTTATCGACAGCGGCCCATCACTAAAAACCAATTTTTCCCACCCCTCCCGGAATTCCGTATAAATATTTATCGAGTACGGTTCACGGACGGAACCCTAATTTGATTAGTTTTCCGTCTGCTTGAATTAATGTAGGTACTGGTTCCTACTTTACATTATTAGTTTCATCAAAATCGATATAGCTTTGATATACCAACTTAACTTAAACTTTTAACTAGATCCACAAAACTTGGAAATCGATTATTTTTAACGACTTGAATTTTAAGTAACGGTGTGGCTGAACTCGCTAAAGTTGGTGAACACACCTAACTGGGAATGGAACTGGCTCTCAAGTGAGGAATATCTACTTAAATACTTTTTTTTTGTAAATACATACCTACTTGTAATAAATACAGAACACCCAGACACAGAACAAACAATTCAAACATACAAATTTATCATTAGGTACATAATTTATCATCCAAACATACAAACTTTCACACATATAATATTGATAGCTGCGCCCCGCGGTATTACCCGCTACAAGTTTTCGGGATAATAAGTAGCATATGTGTTAATCCAGGGTCTAAGCTACTTTCATACCAAATTTCATCCAAATCCGTTCAGTAGT
The DNA here is from genome assembly GCA_905404145.2 of Biston betularia. Classification (NCBI taxonomy): domain Eukaryota; kingdom Metazoa; phylum Arthropoda; class Insecta; order Lepidoptera; family Geometridae; genus Biston; species Biston betularia. The sequence goes on along the minus strand of FR989889.1, from coordinate 2,937,309 downwards.
TTTTGCGTGAAAGAGTAACAAACATCCATCCATCCAAACTTTCACATAATATATTATAATATTAGTGGAATTAGTAGGATTACTAATAAATTGTTCTTCTTTGTAGTGTAGGTACTATTTTCAAATGCAACTTGAAGTTTGCCAAAATAACTCTCAACCCTTCTTAAAAAATAATAAAAAGCACTCATCTCGACCGCAGCATCCATAAACACCCGCAGAGGGGCTTATCTTGCCGCCGCACCCCCAAAGGGGTACTTATCAAATTATTGCTCTACGGTTCAACACAAGGGCGGTTACCCTAACATCGTTTAGTTTATCAAAGGTTTATCAAATCTGTTTTAGTTTTTTCTATTACATAATAAGTAATTGTTGGCATAGCATAGTCTCAGAACATTGAAGAAACAGTAACCCTAAATCGAGGGGTTCATTTGAGTAAAATTTCCTTTATTAACAACAACTGTATTGGTTTTATGCATCACTAGCTGCGCCCCGGGCACCCGCTACATGTTTTCGAGATAAAAAGTAGCCTATGTCTTAATCCAGGGGCTCAGCTATCTTTAATATAAAAAGTAATGATACGAACGAGACGCTCTCCTGATGGTAAGAGATAACGCCTGCCCACGACCATTGCAGCGATACACAGAACTTTGAGTAGCAAAACAAAGTCCAAGGCATCGCTGCTTTGGCGCTCATTACTTTGAGACTTTCGATGGTTAGTCTCAACAGCCCAGTAATTTCGCTAGCTGCAGTGCCCTTCAAACCGGAACACAGTAATGTCTACATACTGCTGCTTAGCGGCAGAATAACTGGTACTGCGGTGGTACCTACCTAGACGATCTCCTGCTAAGGAACTCTACCACCAAGTAATGCTGCGGTGAGCCCCTATTTTGTAACTTTTATCCATCTCTGTTTGTTTGTTTTTGTTTTTATGCTTGTTACAAAATTAAACGTAATTTTTTCTTTCTTTCAAATCCGTTCATTAGTTTTTGCGTGAAAGAGTAAGAGACACCCATCTATCCATCCAAACGTCCACATTTGTAATATTAGTGGGATTATTGTACTAGTTACTCGGCCGTTTCGCTGGGTTTGCACTATCAAGGTGGAAAGCTTTAGATGCCATCGCGGACTTTTTTGTAGATCTATAAAAGAGGAATATCCCACCATGCATTGTTTTGTTATATGTCAAAGGGAAAGGAAGAAAAAAAAAAGGGGAAAAAAAAACGAAAGAAACGAACGACGAAGAACGACGAAGAAAAACGAAGGGGAAAGGAAGGGGGAAGGGAAAGGAAGGGGGAAGGGAAAGGGGAGGATGCGTTTTCGATGAAAAGCTCCCAGGTGGCTTGACCTTTTCCGACACTTCCAACAATTATCATCATATTACAACCAATTTACATAAAACCATAACAAATTATACACTTAAACCGTCCTCATGAATCACTCTATATATTGGTGAAACTCGCATGATAATCCGTTCAGTAGTTTTTAAGTTTATCACGAACAGACAGACACGTGGCGGACGGCTTTGTTTTATAATAAATGTTGTGATATATTTAAGTATGTTGTTTTTCATGTTTGATAGGCTAGGTGTTTGACCACAGCTCACCTGATGGTGAGTGACGATGTGGTCGAAGACGGTATAGCACACCTAGCCTAGAATAGAATTGGTTCTCAATTGAGGCTGCCAGAACACACCGTTAGGGGCTTGGCGGCAGATTTTCAACTTGAGGATGTAGCTAGCCGTCCGAGTACTAAAAAATACCCTACCAACATGCTATAGTTTCCTCACGAAGTTTTCCTTCAACTGCAGCTCAAGCTCATTGTTGGGGTTTGAATGCACGCTCTCCAGCGTGTGAACGGCTGAGATGATGATGGTTGAAGCAAAATTAAAGACGTATTCACATTAAAAGTCTACATTGACGCGAGCGAAGCTTTGATTAAATCCAGTATTAATTTGGAATAGGTACTCACCGGAACTGGGTCGGTCGCTGTACCTGGTGCAGTAGACCCAGGCTGGCCACACCATGCTGCCGTCACCAGAACCCGCTGGAACATAAACATTAGCAGTGTTATGAGGGCCACACTTTAGTCTTTCCCATCTAAAGAAGTCTCCATCAATATTTTTACAAAGATAGGATATGCTGAGTATTGAAAGGTTGATTGAGTTCTATTCTTGGTTAGGTGTCTTTACCGTCTTTGACCATACCGTCACTTAACATCAAATGAGCTGTGGTTAAACACCTAGCCTGTCAACCATGAAAATAAATGTCACCGATGCCATCAAATTGTTTTAATAATATGATCAGTCCGCTTAGTATGACCAGTATAATGCAGAGGTGAGCCCCTAATTTGTAATTGTTTGTGTTTGTATTTGTTACAAAATAAAATCATTTTCTTCCTTCCTTATGGTCTATATGCACACAAAACGTGATAAATATTTGTAGCATACATTTTCGTTATCTGGATCATCTACTTCTTTGGAGATAAGTTTAATGAGTAAACAACTTCCAATAAAAAACTTACCAGGAGCAGAAGAATTACTCCCACTGTCATCAGACTTGGACAAATCTATTGCACCTTTATCACTTGGCTTCACCTCTGGTATTCTAGATTCTTCAGGCTTTGTCACAGGCTCTTTAACTACTGGACATTTAGGTTCAAAGTGCTTTGTTTTATCTCTCACCCTTCTTTTGTTTAAAGGATCAGTTATACGTCTACCAAAATCTGCTTTCAAAATATTATCTATACTGAACTTTAAACTCTGGTTCATAAAGTCCCTTTCAGATTCATTTTCTGGTGATTTCGGCATGTAGTTCAATCTTCTATTCTCGTCTGTTCTTCTTAAATCTTGGCTTTTTCTGTAGCCGAAGTTTAGACCGAATTGCGATGGGTTTAAATTCATATTTGCTTGTGGTATTGGCATTCTTGAAACACCAGTTTTAAGGTCGTGACTCATTAGTGGATTTTGAAATAATAAAGGCTGGTTTAGGAACATCAAAGGGTTTGGGGTTATAGGACTCGGTCTTAAAAGCAAAGGCTGACTCATGTTTATATTTTGACTTAACTGTGATATAGCATTTAAATGTGTTTGTATATGTTTGAAAGACGTTAGACCTTGTTCAGATCTTTCTGGATGTTCAAAACTTGATACAGGAGCCTCATTACCAACTGATAAAACAGTATCATCGCTTGAACAGGAATTTTCGTCGTCAACACTTATCTCAGCTCTCGACACGTCTTCATCGTTCAACGGACTGACGCTTTCTGAATTTCTACTGTCTTCAAAGTTAGGTGTGTTTTGCAGCAGCTTCTCAGTTGAAAAGACATTGTCAGGACTATTGCTCTCTCGTTCTTTTTTAAGGACGTTGTGGATGGAGAAAGAGGATGTATGTATTGGCTTGTCTTCTTCATGATAGTCGGGTGACGTGGTGTCCCTTGTGTTGGGGGAATAAGGTTCATCGTCACTTGCTTCCTGGATTTTGATCGGATCTTGGATATGCGTCGAGACCGCCGCCATGTTGGATTTTGAAAGTTACGCCATCTGTTAACAAAAATGAGACATTAATTTGAGATAAGGTTAATAAGAGGAAATATTGTTTAGTTTTTAAACTGAATTGAATAGTTGTACAAACCCGCAACCATACCGTACACTCGTCTACTTTTAAACAAGACAATTAATTCAATGTCAACCGTAGATAGGTGAATAAAAAGTGTGGCTTTGTTTTCTGTGATTTTTAATTTATTCTATCATGATTAGGAATTTATTCATTTCATTTTTTTTTTAATTTAGGATTTATTCATTTAAAGAAATAAAATTGCACAGCGAATAAAATAGCTATAAGAGAAAAAAAAAAATAATTTAATATTCCTAATTAACTCAATAGCATTAAACATCAGAGAGTCATTAGTCAGAATTTGACTACTATAAAACAATCTTTGCTTAGTTTGGGGTCAGATGGTGCCGAGAGTAATGTCCTGCGATATTTATTCAACCCGCCCTGGCATCATACTAATGTGGTGCATATGCATGTATTATACATATAAACCTTCCTCTTGAACCACTCTGTCTATTGATGGAAACCGCATTAAAATTCGTTGCGTATTTTAAGAGATCTAAGTATATATTATAGGCACTTATTAGGTACCTATAGTTAGCTAAAAAGGTACTAAGTAATTAATTTTGACTAAATCAGTGCGTCAATAAAAATAAAACCGTCCAAGTGCAAGTGGGACTCGCGCACGAAGGGTTCCGTCCGCTCCGTCACGAAGGGGACCGTTGTATAAGAGCCCCCCTTAAATATTTATTTTATTTTATTTTTAGTATTTGTTGTTATAGGAAATACATCATCTGTAAAAATTTCAACTGTCTAGCTATCACCGTTCTTGAGACAGCCTGGTGACAGACGGACGGACGGACGGACGGACAGCGTAGTCTCAGTAATAGGGTCCCGTTTTTACCCTTTGGGTACGGAACCTTAAAAACTATTCAAAATTTCCAGCAATCCAAACAAAAATAAACCTTACGGCTATGCACAATCTCTTTCGCTGTCTAAGTAACAAGCTCAGTGCGTAAAATCGAAATTTGTCTGAACGCCACACATTGTCACGCTCCAATTAAGCTTCAAAAATATAATAACATCTTGCACCTCAGGAATTGCGAAAACGTGACACGAAAATAAGAATATCTTCCACACTTTAACACATTAACGATGTGCCCCAGAATCACACACTAAAACACACTTTAAAGCTTTCACTATAAGACCTAAATCACCTTTACAACTTTAAAGTATGGTAACCTATACAAACATAAATTGTAAACTTTAATAAGTCTTATTTCTAAGGTAGTAAGATTAAATTTGGATCGTATAGTTGTAAATTTCAGGTTAGACGGTACTCCGACGTACCAATTTAAAGTTTTAGATGGAAAAGCTCTTATAACACTTGTTTTATGGTCGGTTTTAGAACAGTTTGTGGTTTGAGTTAAAATTGTGTGGATATTAAACGAAATGTCTGGCTGCGCGTGCGCCGCGATGTGTGTGGTCTTAGGGCTATGATAGATAAGTTGCTCTACTTTGTTTTTTTTTTTATTTAACACTTTCATTGTCACCACTATTTTCACTATTTATTTCATAACGTACAAAACAGAATGCAATAATATTCACAACAATAAATACAAATACCTACACAATTTTTTTTTTCTGTATTGCACTCCAAAACTATGCATTTTGAGTAGTTTCCAGCGATGCCGCCCTATAAGTATAAAACGCGAGCACGCCAGGCGTGATCTCGGCACTGTAAAATAATATACACATGTCATCATCATCATCATCATCCACAGCCTTCTTTATCCCACTGCTGGGTATAGGCCTCTCTCTTTTCACGCCATCTGCCTCGGTCCTGTGCCAATCTGGTCCAGGTTCGACCCGCGACGGTGACAATATCGTCGACACGTGAAATCATAAAAACCCATACGTACTTCGACTTCAAATAGAAAATATGCGAGAGCACGCCCGGCGTGCCCGCAGCATCGCGATAGGGATTCGTGAGGACGCGCTAGGTGTGTCCGCGGCAGTGAAAGGACTACTGTGCTTGACTAGACTTTCGATGGTTAGTCTCAACAGCCCTGTAATTTTACAAGCTGTAGTTAAAACTGGAACAAAGTAATGTTTACAAACTACTGCTACCGGCAAAATATCGGGTAGTGTTGTACCTACATCTCCTACGTGTATGACCTCCTGCTAAGCAAATTTACAAACAAGTAAAAGTTCTGTTTCTATTTGTTTATATGTACAGTTTTATGCACCAAATCGACAAGTCATATTCCGATTCAAAAATAACATTTGAAATGTCAAAACATTAATTACATTTTTTTTTATGGTTGACAGGCTAGGTGTTTGACCACAGCTCACCTGATGTTAAGTGAAGGTGTGGTCGAAGATGGTAAAGCACACCTAGCCTGGAAGCGAACTGGCTCTCAAGTGAGGCTGCCGGAACCCACCGTTAGATGCTTGGCGGCAGATTTTTGAGGATGGTAGCTAGCCAGCCGAGTACTAGAAAATACCCTACCACCATGCTATGGTTTCCTCACGATGTTTTTCCTTCACCGGCAGGTCAAGCTCATTGTTGGGGTTTGAATTCACGCCCTTCGGCATGCAAACCTACCACGTTAACCACTGAGCTATCATCGCTACAAAACATGTCAATATAGTCCTACTATACAGTAACATAATTGTACAATATAACATCCTAAACTAAGTTTTCATCCCGTACAAAACGATCGAACTACAAGTCGTATTCATAATAAACTTGGTACTTATAGAATTTTTTTTTTTATCGTAGGACTATACACACAGCGCCATCTGGCCCCAAACTAAACAGAGCTTGTGTGATGAAAGCCAGATAACTGATAGAATACATAAATACTGTTTTTTTTGTAAATACATACTTATAATACATACAGAACACCCAGACACAGAACAAACATTTGTTTATTCACAAAATGTTTTGCCCTGAGTGGGAATCGAACCCACGCCCTACAGCTCTCAAGGCAGATATACCACCAATGAGCCAACGGGGCTGTCGAGTATAGATGTGACTTATTTCTTTATAATAATCCAGGTAATAACAGCGCAAGTTCCATGACGGATGAAACTAATGCTTTTTTTTTTACTTACATAATAAGTATGTTAATGATTTCTTTGAACCTAATTCTATAATTCTAAATCTTGAGAGCTGTAGGGCGTGGGTTCGATTCCCACTCAGGGCAAACATTTTGTGAATAAACAAATGTTTGTTCTGTGTCTGAGTGTTCCGTATATATTTACAAAAAAAAAGTATTTACGTATTCTATCAGTTATCTGACTTCCATCACACAAGCTCTGCTTAGTTTGGGGCCAGATGGCGCTGTGTGTATAGTCCTACGATATTTATTTATTTATAATCAACGCGGACGAAGTCAAAAGCTAGAGAATCAATATAAAACATCTCATAGCTTTTATTTAAAAAAAAAATTAAGTATAGTAGAGTATCTTCCAGTCCGTATCGCGGCTGGTTCTGGTTGCATCAACCGCAGTAAAGTGGTCACCGCTATCAATATGTAGATTCTAGCTTGTCCACTTGTATGTACAGATTTGCAAGGTTCACGTATTATCGAACTATAGTAGCGCCCAACGGTTTTACCTTCCATCCAATGGGAACCTCGAACTTTGTAGGTAAACCCCCCGAAACAGAGAAACGTTCCAAATTCAACTTTTTTTTTTCCTTCTAATGATGTATCTGTTTGTTGTTTACCTCATTGTTATTACAATCTATCCTAGTTGAGACTAATAAGTAATTTTAATATAACTTAAATTGCTAAGTAGAGTATAATCGAAGAATGCGTCCATCGACACTTTTCTTACTGTCTCTATTAAGGGGAAGACACTTTGTTCATGTGTTCTATAATATGTAGTACTCACTGCACTGACATTACTAACTTAATACACTAACTCAAAAGGTTTTGTCCTTTTTAGTCTTCTGACTATAACCAAATTCAACTGAACGTCTGTAATTATATTTACCAACGGATCTTAATCGCGCACAAAACACTTACTATAGCGACAGCTCAGTGATTAACGCTGACAGTTCAGACGCCGAAGGGCGTAGGTTGAAACCCCAACAAATAAATAATAAACATTGGAGGACATTTAACACAGCGCCATCTAGCCCCAAACTAAGTAAAGCTTGTACTATAGGAACCAGACGGCTGACAGTATACTTAGATACTTTTTTGTAAATATATATAGGTATATACTTATAATACATACAGTACACCCAGACACAGAACAAACATCGATGTTAGTCACACAAAATGTTAGTCCTGAGTGGGAATCGAACCCACGCCCTTCAGCTCTCGAAGCAGACATACCTACTACCAATGAACCAACAATGAGCTTTATTTTTTTTTTAGGGTTCCGTACCCAAAGTTTAAAAACGGGACCCTATTACTGAGACTTCGCTGTCCGTCCGTCTGTCACCAGGCTGTATCTCAGAACGGTGATAGCTAGACAGTTGAAATTTTCACAGATGATATATTTCTATTGCCGCTATAACAACAAATACTAAAAATAAAATAAAACAAATATTTAAGCGGGGCTCCCATACAACAAACTTGATTTTTTTATAGATAACGGTACGGAACCCTTCGTGCGCGAGTCCGACTCGCACTTGACCGATTTTTTTATATTCAAAATACACTTTGACTTTTGTTAAGCAGTAATAAGTATATAATAAGTAGGTCTAAGATGGAACACGCTTTCCTATAAAAGAAAGAGAGAAAAACATTTATTTTTCCTTATAAAATACTAGAGAAACCACTATAAGTAAAGTAAAAAATTGTAGTGTAATAAAGTTATATTCTATTCTATCCTATAAGAAACTTATTTACTCTAGATTTGAAGACACCTATATTGTACCTAACAGAAAACACAGACTCCGGCAGAGAGTTCCACAACCTCTGTGCGAATGCAAAATGTAGAATCAAGACGCTTTGTGCGTAAATGACAAATATCCACGAATAAGCTTGAGCTGCCGGTGAAGGAAAACATCGTGAGGAAACCATAGCATGGTGGCAGAGTACTCTCTAGTACTTGGCTGGCTAGTACCAGTAGTAGTAGTTTGTAGCGATGATAGCTCAGTGGTTAGCGCGGTAGGTTCGCATGCCGAAGGGCGTGGGTTCAAACCCCAACAATGAGCTTAAGCTGCCGGTGAAGGAAAACATCGTGAGGAAATCATAGCATGGTGGTAGGGTACTTTCTAGTACTCGGCTGGCTAGCTACCACCCTCAAGTTGAAAATCTGCCGCCAAGCATCTAACGGTGTGTTCCGGCAGCCTCACTTGAGATCCAGTTGTATTCCAGGCTAGGTGTGCTTTACCATCTTCGGCCACACCGTCACTTAACATCAGGTGAGCTGTGGTCAAACAACTAGCCTGTCAACCATAAAAAAAAAAAAAACCCCACGAGGGTTGAAAATCTGCCGCCAAGCATCTAACAGTGTGTTCCGGCAGCCTCACTTGAGAGCCAGTTCCATTCCAGGCTAGGTGTGCTTTACCATCTTAGATGAGCTGTAGTCAAATACATAGCTTAATTGTCAACTAAAAAGTGTATTATTACCCACGACGGAACGGAGACGGTATATGCGTTTGGGGTGAGAGGATGTTTATTTGTGTGTTTGTTTGTGCAAATACATGTTACCATTTCTCTCCAAAAGTACTGGTCCGATTTTGATGCAGTTATCAGTTATGGGTTCGGGTTTGATTGTTGCATGTTCTTAGATAGGTTTTACGGTTACAACTCACGGCGGGCGCTGCAGCGAACATTTTTTGTGCAAATCCATGTTGCCATTTTTCTCCACAACTTCTAGTCCGATTTTGACGCAGTTATCAGTTATGGACAATTACTTAGATAAGTGACAATTACTTTCAAACCGTTGTGGGTTTTTTCAAAATTAAAAATTTTGCTTTTTATTATTTACTGAAACTTTAGGTCCGTAGGGGCCGGCCGCTCTCGAACTGTATCGGGACCTGGCCAAACGTCTAGAGGAGGCTTCAGGTGACCAGAATGCTGGTATCTACTTTGTTCAAAAGCTAAGCATTGCCATCCAGCGTGGCAATGCTGCCAGCATTCTGGCCACATATCCCTCCACTGACGGTTTTTTAGACTAAGTTTTTTGTATACATTTTGTAAATTATATAATTTAAGGTATTTTTTTATTTTGTTTAATAAATAATTATTTACTTAAAAAAGGCTACTTTTCATAATATATCCATATGATAATAATTAAAATAATCTGGACGATCTCCTGATGATAAGACATAACGCATGTCTAATGTGTCCATGACCATTGCAGTGATACACAAAACTTTGAGTAACAAAACAAAGTTCAGGGCATCGGTGATTTAGCGCTCATTATTTTGAGACTTACGGTGGTATAAATAGGTTTGTATTATATTATTATATGGAGAATAAAGTTAATAACCGGAACTCAATAAAATCAACGTTTTATTTGACATAAATCTTTGACTAATTATTGTGAATTCGTTTGCTTCGAAGTCAGAACTAATTTTATTTATTACCTACCGTGTTTCGGAAGCCAACGGTTTCTCTCAATATTTAATTATTTAGAAATGGCGACCCGCCCCGGCTTCGCACAGGTGCAATGTAGATACTAATGTGGTGCATATGTATATATTATACATATAAACCTTCCTCTTGAATCACTCTGTCTATTGATGGAAGCTGCATTAATGTCCGTTACGTAGTTTAAAAGATCTAAGCGTACAGACAGCGGGAAGCGACTTTAATTTATAAGTACTATGTAGAGACGAGCGACCTGACCCGGCTTTACGAGGGTGCAATGTAGATACTAATGTGGGGCATATGCATGTATTATACATATGAACCTTCCTCTTGAATCACTCTGTCTATTGATGGAAACCGTATCAAAATTCGTAGCGTAGTTTAAAAGATTTAAGCGTACAGACGGCGGGAAGCGACTTTGTTTCATACTATGTAGAGATAAAATGGCATAAATAGCTACCTACTTAACTCTTGATAAATTTTAAAGTTTTTAAAATAATTACTATGCAGCCAATGTTATCAACACCTTTGCATCGGCTTAAGGTTAAGTTATTTGCGTTCTTTTTTTTATATGGCTTTAAATTTGCTTAATTTTTATATGTACCTATCTACCTAAAAGCAATGAGACGAACGAGACGCTCTCCTGATAGTAAGAGATAACGCATAACGCATGGCGGCAGATTATCTGATAGGTACTGCAGTGGTACTTACTTTTTTGTAGCGATGATAGCTCAGTGGTTAGCGCGGTAGGTTTGCATGCCGAAGGGCGTAGGGCCAAACCCCAACAATGAGCTTGAGCTGCCGGTGAAGGAACACATCGAGAGGAAACCATAGCATGGTGGTAGCGTACTTTCTAATACTCGGCTGGCAAGCTACCACCCTCAAGTTGAAAATCTGCCGCATCTAACGGTGTGTTCTGGCAGCCTCACTTGAGAGCCAGCTCCATTCCAGGATAGGTGTGCTTTACCATCTTCGACCACACCTTCACTTAACATCAGGTGAGCTGTGGTGAAAAAACCTAGCCTGTCAACCATTAAAAAAAAAATAAGAATAATTTTACAATATGTAAACTTTTCAGAGGAACCTATTTATAGGTAGGTAATTATTTTAAACATTACCTACATTAATATGAGTTCAATAGTTTTTTAACTAGCTTCAATAAAATCAATAATACCTACATTTATTTAAAGTAGTTTCTAATAAGATATTTATAATATTAGCTACTGTTCTAAAAACATGAATTTCTATTTTTGCTTGTTGCCGCCATCTAGCGAGCGGCAGGTGAACGACTATTTTTTTTTTTAAGTTAAAGGCATATAAGATTGGTTTCTTTTATTTATTTATTAGCTCCCAAAAATATTGTTAAATAAATTAATGTAGGTATATAAAACGGTTTTAATTAGCTTGCCCTATTTGTTGTTGATGTTTTTGGGGCAAAATTTAGTAATTGATATTTTATCCCTTTCCTTTTGACAGATTCATCTGATATTTGGTACACGCTTATGGTTCTGATGACAATACACACATCACGTCATCAGCCTTTTGTAGTCCACTGCTGGACATAGGCCTCTCCCAAGACATGTCACTCAGCCCGAGCGGCTTTACGCTTCCATCCACCGCCAGCTGTCCTACGTATATCGTCACTCCATCGAGTCTCAGGGCGTCTTACGCTACGTTTGCCAATTCGCAGTCTCCACTCTAGAACACGTCTACCCCAGCGGTTATCGGTTCTGCGACAGATATGTCCAGCCCATTGCCACTTCAGCTTCCTAATACGCTGAGCTATGTCTGTGACTTTATTTCTCTAGCAAATTACAAATGTGGTGCATACACAATTACAAATGTATTACACATATAAACCTTCCTCTTGAATTTTTCTATCTTTTGATGGAAACCGTATTAAAATCTGTTGCGTAGTTTAAAAGATCTAAGCGTACAGACGGCGGGAAGCGACTTTGTTTTATACTATGTAGAGACTAGCGACACGCCCCGACTTCACACGGGTGCAATGTAGGTACTAATGTGGTGCATATGCATGTATTATACCTACACATAATCCTTCCTCTTGAATCACTCTATCTATTGATGGAAACCGCATTAAAATCCACTGCGTAGTTTAAAAAATCTAAGCGTACAGACGGCGGGAAGCGACTTTGTTTTATACTATGTAGAGATAATTATTTTAGAATAAATTGTCACCTGAACATATAAAAATGTATATTTATTCCATCAAATACAGAAAACAATCGTTAAAAAAGTTTAGGTATATTATAAACAGTTATGTTACGTCACATTGTTTATTGGATGATTTTTATGATGTAAATTATATATAATAAATTGATAATAACTGTCGTATATTAATGAGAAAAACATCTGTGACAATATAATTAAAAGAATTCAATAAATTGTTATATAAATATAATTTATATTAATATAAATACTTGTAATTATGTGCACAGTTGTGAGTGTTTGTAGGTACACATGTTTTGTGTTTTATTACACGCTGTAATGTACTCGTATACAGTATTTGACGTAAGTGGGCACCGCGCGGTTTTTTGTGTTATTTATAATTAATACACATTTAAGGTCTATTTTTTATTTCAAATAAGTACTAAGGTTTGTGTTCGACCTCACCTAGGGTCCTTATTCGCTATGAATGCATGAGCTAGGCTTCAAAGCCTGGGACATTGCCGCAAAGTAACTTTCCTGTCGGTTTTCATTTTTTTGACAGCCCCGTTGGCACATTGGTAATACATTGAGAGCTGTAGGGCGTGGGTTCGATTCCCACTCAGGGCAAACATTTTGTGAATAAATAAATGTATATTAAAAACATAATAGTACAAATGTAGTATTGATGTAGTCTATCAGTTATCTGACTTCCATCACACAAGCTCGGCTTAGTTTGGGGCCAGATGGCGCTGTGTGTATAGTCTTACGATATTTATTTTGGAACTCTCAGTCATGAAGCTTTCCTCACGATGTTTTCCTTCACTGTTCTGTTTTTCAAAGTTCTTTATTTAACAGAAATAAGTGCACTCACATACAAACTAAACATAGTCTAAGGATGCACGTAACAGTTTAATGCTATATGACAAAATCAGGCTAAAGCCACCTACCTTCTTGTCTTTTAAAAACGAATAAAAAATAGTTTAAAATTACCACTTTGTAATACTGAATTTTACATATTAATAATAGATTAATTGTTGTTGAGGTCAAACCTTTGATGATTTGATTTTTTTAAAAGGAATTTTAGTTAAAATAACATAATAAAATATTTATATTTTATGTGAAGGGTAACTAAAGTAATTTTATAACGAAGAATTATAATAAGATGATAAGAGACGACATTCGCAAAGAAACTAATAGACATATTTTTATGATATATGGTAAAGCACACCTAGCCTGGAATGGAACTGGCTCTCAAGTGAGGCTGCCGGAACACACTGTTAGATGCTTGGCGGCAGATTTTCAAGTTGAGGGTGGCAGCTAGCCAGCCGAGTAAGTATTAGAAAGTACGCTACCAACATGCTATGGTTTCCTCACGATGTTTTCCTTCACCGGCAGCTCAGGCTCATAGTTGGGGTTTGCACCCACGCTGTTTGACGTGTGAACCGACCGCGCTAACCACTGAGCTACAATCGCTACAACGCTAATTTTAAATATGAAAGTATGTTACGATTATTTTTATCATATAGAAACGAACTCATATATATTTTTTTATGTAAAAAGTAATGAGACGTAACAGATAACGCCTGCCCATGACCATTGCAGCGATACACAGAACTTTAGTAACAAAACAAAGTCCAGGCATCGCTGCTTTGGCGTTCATTACTTTGAGACTTTCGATGGTTAGTCTTAACAGCCCAGATAATTTCGCTAGCTGCAATACCGTTCGAACACAGTAATGTTTACACACTACTGCTTAGCAGCAGAATAACTGGTACTGTAATATTTTCTTGCAATCAGTCGTTTTCGACTATCAACATATGATTCAAATTCAGATTCAGATAGTATTTTATTGTGGAACTGTGTTACATTTAGGTCTTAATATTAAGGAAGTGTCGACAGTCTAGTTCTTCATGAACATACAATAGAATTTGGCTAGATACAATTATTAATTACGAAAATGTCAAAATAAACTACACAACGATTAAAAATTAATGTCAAGCTAAAATTAAACAATTGTACAACTATAAAAAATGTCAAACATTGAGATTAAACTAATAACACAAAAAAATTCTCATTTAAGTAATCTTCTAATTTATAATATGCTTTCGATATTAACAAATTGAACAGTTTTCTCTTGAACACAGTCACACTTTCCGATTCCTGTATTGTCTGCGGTAAATGGTTATAAACTATCGGACCCATGCCACAGACACCCATACCAAAACATGCGGTCCTGTGACAAGGAATTCGTATCTTATTTTTATTTCTACTGCATACCTATACTTTTGAGGAAATCATACGTATACAATGGGATATGGGATGTGTGCTTTTACCTATATATCATAAAAATAACAAAAGACGAATGCGTCTGTAATATAAGTACCTAAATAATGATTGTAATTAATATCAAATAAGTTATTTTCGTTTCTTTTCTTTCACATTTAAATTAATTTTCTTGCACAAAAGCGCAAAATTTAACGGCCTGATTAACGTATGTACCTACCTATTTAAATTCTTTCATTATTTAAATATAGTAAGTATGTATAATGTTATTGCACAAAAGAATTAAAACTTTATACAATGCCACAAAAATAATAAATTTTATTCGCAAATTGACGTTTATTAATGTGTCTGGTTGAAACGATTAATTTTCTGGGCAGCTCTGCTAGTTTTTGTGATTTCTTGAATATAATATGGTGTAAACAAAACTAACTTAATTTATTTCCTATCAATTTTGTAATAAACTCGCGTAGTTCCCGTGAGAACACAGAAAAATAAAGTAGCCTATGTCACCCGGGGATAGTGTAGCTTCCCAACGGAGAAAGAATTTTTGAAATGGGTCCAGTGGTTTTTGAGTTTATTCATTACAAACATACAAAAATACAAATCTTTCCTCTTTATAATATTACTAGCGGACGCCTTGCCGTTTCACCCGCGTAGTTCCCGTTCCCGTGGGAATACAGGGATAAAAATTATGTCACCCGGTGATAGTGTAGCTTCCCAACGGTGAAAGAATTTTTGAAATCGGTCGAGTAGTTTTTGAATTTATTCGTTTCGTTTTACAAACTACAAAAATACAAATCTTTCCTCTTTATAATATTAGTGTAGATAGTGTCAGTAGATTATAGTGTTATTATAAATGTATGTTTTAAATAACTTTAATTTCACGGTGATTTGAGCTCTGTTTTTAACCCTATAAAATAAGTAGGTAACTAGGTTTTGTAGATGTAAAACAATTCTTAAGAGTGTTTACCCATATAGGTAGGTACCTACATATAGCGACGATGGCTCAGTGGTTACCGTGGCCGATTAAAATTTCAACAATGAGCTTGAGCTGCCGGTGAAGGAAAAACATCGTGAGGAAACCATAGCATGGTGGTAGGGTACCTACTTTCTAGTGCTCGGCTGGCTAGCTACCACCTTTAAGTTGAAAATCCGCCGCCAAGCATCTAACTGACAGCCTCATTTCCATGCCAGACTGGTTTTTTTTTGTTTACTTGCCTCGACCACACCGTCGTTTAACATCATATCAGTTATGTTCAACACTTAGCTTGTCATTCATAAAAAAAATCTTTTTAACTTGTAGAAAACTCGATTATTAATTCGAGAAACAATATCACTTAGATATGTTCTACTTATGTTGTTTAAAGAATAATCTTAATTCAACTTTAATGCTTGCCATAAACTTTTAACCTTCGCTTAAATAAGTAGATAAGTAGATAACCAACGCTTAAAATAAAGATTACGATTTTAATTTGCTGTATAATATGTTTATACTTATACTTAGATTAATAATTACAAAAATAAATACATATCTATCTATATAAAGAATAGAAATGAATTTAAAATTATACCTACCTACCTACTTAGGTATTTGCTAGGTAGGTACCTACCTACAACCTATACTCGTACTTCAATAGATATATGTAGGTATAGTTTATTAATAAAGTCCTTTTTTTTTGTTCGATTTATTTATTACTAGCGGACGCCTCGCGATTTCGCCCGCGTAGTTCTCGTGGGAATACAGGGATAAAAAGTAGCCTATATGTCACCAGGGGATAATGTGATCAACGGTGAAAGAATTTTTGAAATCGGTCCAGTAGTTTTTGAGTTTATTCGTTACAAACATACAAAAATCCAAAAATACAAATCTTTCCTCTTTATAATATTAGTGTACCTAGATGATTTGCTCGGAAAAGCTTTTATTGTTTTTCTGTGAAGGAAATTAGACGAACGACACGCTCTCCTGATGTTAAGAGACGAAGCCTGACCATGACCATTGCAGCGATATCACAACGGAGTAACAACCGTAAGCCCTGGACATTGCTGCTCTGGCGCTCATTACTTTTGATGGTAATTTTATTGATAGCGTTGATCATAAAACGGTACCTACCTACCGAAATGTTTTTTTTTCTGAAATGGTGCAAAAATTAAGTGCGTTATCCAATTGATTGTAGGTACATATTAAGATGCCTGTACGTTTGCCTTAACCATCATATAGATGCATATAAGAAATTATTGTTTCTATAAGTAGGTAGTTATTACCAAATTGGTTCAGCAATTTGATTTGGTTTAACCAATTCTCAAACTCCAAATTAACAGTGTATCAGCTAATAATTTCTCAAACCCGTACAAACCTAATTAGGGTTAATTAATGAGTTTATAATTAACCTTTCCTCATTCGAACATGTTAAATAAAAGTTAACTTTCGTACCTTGTTATTCAATTCCGAAACCAAGCACTTCACAAATCACATTGCTTCAATTAGCATAAAAACTTTTTACACAATCCATAGACACTCACACACAGAATGTAAGAGAAGAAACGAAACGCGCGGCCGAAACTGCCCGTCTTAAAAAAAAAAGATAAACGTCAAATCGCGCGGGACTTATTTACGAATTTTCGTTCTAAAACGCCTGAGAAATTAAGAAAAACTGACGGCTTGATTGGAAAAAAATTTGAAAAGTACGCTTTTTATTACAGACGGAGAATGGTTGTACCGACGCGAACCGCGAATGCTAACATAGACTGGCGAATAAACCGTTCGCCCCTCTCTTGCTGGGGCGTGGCTTGAACAGGCCCACTGTTGGGCGGGGCATGTCATAATACACTTTTTTCCTTGCCTATTTATACCTTTATACTCTATAGGCTATACGTTCGAAAATACCGACATGGTTTTATTATTCCAGTTTATTATATTGTAATGTTTGTTTGGATTTAAATAAAAGAGGAGTTGTTTCGTCATTGTGCTTCTTGTATGCTGTCTTAATTGACGAGATTTTTTTTTTGAAATGTTGGCAGCGAGTTTAGTGTTTCCGAATTCGGTTGGCAAGGAGTTTTGTCGAAATTATCACCTACCCCGCGATTAGGATTCTGTTTGAATTGTTATTGCAATAAACTATAATAGGTAGGTACCTATTTGATATTATGTTTACTTAATTATAAAGTACCTACAACGCTAGAAGGAGGTAATAAAAATATTAAATACAGTAGATACCTATCTAATAATTAGGTAGGTATATCGGGCGAGATGGTGGTAAAAAGCACGCCTATTTTTACTGCTAAAAAAAGTTTTCTGTTTTTATAATTTATGGCAATCAATTAGGTATAATAGTGTCGACGAATTTCTCTTATAGGTAAATAAAGTTATACAAAAAATCCCTAAAACGATTTTTATTTACCTACTCTTAAAATTACAAGCACTTATAAGTAGGTAGAATATCTACCTGTTACCTATACCTACCTATCATATCTTTATAAAATACTTGTCAACAACATCATTGGTGGTAGATTTCCTTAGCAGGATCTAGGTACCTATAGGTACCACCGCAGTACCCGATATTCTGCCGCCAAGCAGTACCTAGTATGTAAAGATTAGATACTGTGTTCCGGTTTGAAGGGTGCTGCAGCTAGCAAAATTACCTACTGGGCTGTTGAGACTAACCATCAAAGTCTCAAAGTTAATGAGCGCCAAAGTACCGATGGGCCGGACTTTATTTTGTTACTCAAAGTTCTGTGTATCGCTGCAATGGTCATGGACAGGTGTTATCTCTTACTATCAGGAGAGCGTCTCATTACCGTTACATTAAAAAAAAAAGAAGGTTTACAATCCATGCAATCACTCGTAAAATCATAATGATTAATACCTAAATATAAATAAATCAGTTATTTTATTTATTAACGCATAAATTTCATTTATAATTAATATCTATCCAGTTTGTTACTTTTTCTAGCAATCCGTTCTTAATTAGAAACTATATTATTTATTTCAAGTAGGTAATATTTAGATTTATCTTGTCGGTTTAATCATTTACATTCCTAATAAACCTATCACTGAAGAACTAGGTAACAAATAAATTATTTTCTTAATAAATTTAACCAATTTATCCTGTAGATTACCTGTATTATATTGCTAGAGCAATAAAATAAAAATGAAAACTTGTAAATAATTATATAGAATAATATTTACTTTACATACTTAACGATGCCAAAAATAACTAGGTCTAAATTAAGTTTAATTATTGTCTTTTTACTTAAGTTAAATAAAAAAAAATTATTAAGTTCACAGATACACTTGTATACGAGCCAATTTAATTTTAAAAAGTAATTACTTTTCACACTTAGAAATATCTATATCTACCGGAGTTTTGGCGGGAACGCGGAAAGAGTCGTGTCGCTCCGTTGTATTTTTTTCCAAAATTAGTGTTTTGTCGAGTGTTTATGCATAAAAATGGTGGTGTTTTATTTCTAAAGTGTCGAGTCACAAGCGCGAGTGTGGGAAAATGATATACCTAATGTGGTGAAACATGATTTTTTGTGTTGCTTCCAAAACTCCATCGAAGCTTTAGATTCTATAGTAAAGTCACCACTACTTTACTAAAGCATGACTGGACTTGACTGACACGGGCTGGACTTTGACGATAGCTATAGCTAAGAGACAGCAGAAATAACACTCAAGACAAGGCAGTATGGCTTTACAGCTTTAGCCTGCCCGATGGGGCAAATTAATAAAAAAAACTATATATCTAATTAAAGATAAGAAGACGACAACTGTAATAGTTAGACACATATCTAATAATGCGGACTTATTTGTAGGTGTCAACTTGCTCTATAAAACGTCACTTTATTCTATTGTCAGTAGTTTTCGCTGCGCATGCTGCATGCTGCTGCATGCATGCATGTGTAAGGGTTTTTCTCAGCTTGGGTTACATTATTGAATTTTTCATGTGGATCCTTAATTGTTTTTTTAAATAAAATATAGCCTATGTTAATCACGGATAATGTAGCCTTCTAATAATTAAAGAATTATTAAGATCAGTCCAGTAGCTTCGGAGCCTATTCAATACAAACAACCAAATCTTTCCTCTTAATAATAGTACTAGCGACCCGGCTTCGCACGGGTACAATGTAGATACTAATGTGGTGCATATGCAAGTATTATACATGGAAACCTTCCTCTTGAATCACTCTATCTATTAAAAACCGCATCAACACCCGTTACGTAGTTTTAAATATCTAAGCATACATAGGGACAGAGGGGAGCGACTTTGTTTTATACAATAGACAATAGACAACACTTTATTTGCGACATAAAACACATTTCAACATAATTTACAATACATTTTGTAGCGATGATAGCCCAGTGGTTAGCGCGGTCGGTTCGCATGCCGAAGGGCGTGGGTTCAAACCCCAACAATGAGCTTGAGCTGCCGGTGAAGGAAAACATCGTGAGGAAACCATAGCATGGTGGTAGGGTACTTTCTAGTACTCGGCTGGCTAGCTACCACCCTCAAGTTGAAAATCTGCCGCCAAGCATCTAACGGTGTGTTCCGGTAGCCTCACTTGAGAGCCAGTTCCATTCCAGACTAGGTGTGCTTTACCATCTTCGACCACACCTTCACTTAACATCAGGTGAGCTGTGGTCAAACATCTAGCCTGTCAACCATTAAAAAAAAAACACACACAAAAAAATAAACAATAAACATAAAACATAGAAAAAAACTTAAAGGTATATAGTATAGCATAGTATAGGTGTATAGTAGGTATAGTATAGTGTAGTATACTTACTATATAGTGATATACCTAGATTAAAAAAGCGATAACGCATGTCCCTGACCAATATTGCAGCGATAGATCTACCTACCTACACAGAACTTTGAGTAGCATAACAAAGTCCAGGGCATCACTGCTTTGGCGCTCATTACTTTCGATGGTTGGTCACAACAGCCCTGTAATTTGCTTTCCTTGTTTTTAATCGGTAATCTAACACCAACTTGTAAAAATAACACTCCAAGCATTCAGTGTAGCTTCACCCCCTGAAGGGCGAAGATAAAGTAAAATAAAAGACCCCTCTTAAAAGGGAGTTTTTAATTAGTCACCATTTTTAAGTGTTAAAGATGGATGTTGCCGTGATTCGTTTAGACTGGGAGAGTTTATGGTTTAGTAGGAGAAATACCATCATTGTCATCGATGATTTTTTTTTAGTGTAAAAGTAATGAGACCATCGTGGCGCTCTCCTGATGTTAAGAGATTCGCTTGTTTAGAAAAGGCTTCAAAGCCTTGAACATCGACGGAAAGTTGCTTGTCTGTCGGTTTTCTACCGGATACATTTTGGAGAGTGCGCCTCAGATCTGCATGACCTAATTCTACCTTGCTTATTCTACTATCGGACAGCCAGGAGCTTTAAAAAGCGACACCGCTTCATGGTTGATGTTCCAAAAGCTCGAACTAAGCGGTTTGATTCCACTTTTTTCATGCGTACCGCTAGACATTGGAATCTGCTGCCCGAGTGGGTGTTCCCCAATGAATATAGTCTGGGTACCTTCAAGTCGCGAGTGAATCGGTTTCTTCTAGGCGAGCGTGCTCCACCATAGACCGCATCTTCGCTTAACATCAGGCGGGATGGCGGTCAAACGCAAGCCTTTGTAATAAATAAATTTGGTCGTCTTTAAGGCTAGGGGTTTTTTTTATTTCTAGATTAGCGTGATCTATCCTCGGGCGGCTCGTTGCTTTCCATCAGGCGAGTGGTAGCCACTTCACATTTAAAAAACCGGCAAGTGCGAGTCGGACTCGCGCACGAAGTGTTCCGTACATTATCTATAAAAACGGCAAAAAAATCTTCTATGGGAGCTATTATTTTCCCCTTCCCTTTATATCAATTTCATTTTAATTTAATTATTTATATTAAAAGTAGGTACCTAAGTATAGTTAAGGTGGTTCGATTTCCATACAAACAATTTTTTTTCATTTATGGACAAATGGAGTATAATTTTACAGTGAAATCACATCAGCTACTGGCATTTATTTTTGGTCTTCATTTGCGGCAAATCACAATTGATTGAATAAAACAGTAGATTATTAAGTAAGACCAAAGTCAATGCCAGTAGCTGGGATTTCACTGTAAAATTATGTTCCATTTGTCCACGGCAAAAAACATTTGTATGGAAATCAAACCACCTTAAAGTACCTACCTATAACTAAATATTTTGTGAATATTTCAAGCATCTACCTACCTGTTGCAGTTATAAATAACGAGCAAAAACGAACAAAAAAAACAGACAAAATAATAAGTAATAAAAAGCAATAACTAATTACAAAGTAATACAAATCGCGGATCAAACCTGGACTACTGGACCTGGAACGAGTGGCGTACAAGAGCTGAGGCCTATGCTCAGCAGTGGGCGATTACGGTCTGAAGATGATGATGATGATGGTGATGATTCCTAGGAGACACAAGCGTATTCGTTGGTCAATGGTTTACATAGGAACATCTGCCAACTATCTCAATGGGAACGCACCACTTTACATCTCTTCCGAATAAGACTTTGTTCCTTAAAACAAAGATAAGCGACGTACCATCACGCTCTGAACATTTGAGACTTCACAGCGAATTTCTAGAAATACAGTGCACGACAATGTTTCCAGCCGCTCTGATTTAAGTAAACTTATAAGAAACAACCATAAGTAAATAATTAGAATTTAAACGGAACGATAGTGGCATAATTATATTGACAACCCTGTTGGTTCATTGGCAGTATGTCTGCTCCAAGAGCTGAAGAGCGTGGGTTTGATTCCCACCCAGAACAAGCATTTTATGATATAAACAAATGTTTATTCTGTGTCTGAGTGTACTGTATGTATTATAAGTATGAAAATAAAAAGTATTTATGTATTCTGTCAGTTATCTGACTTCCATCACACAAGCTCTGCTTAGTTTGGGGCCAGATGGCGCTGTGTGTAATGTCCTACGATATTTATTTATTATTATTTACAGAGCGATCGTAAATTTTGTCATCCACTCCACCTACCTATTCTTTTTAATTAAACTTTTTTACAAGTCACTCGAACCGAGTTTCTTTTAATGGTGCGACTCGTTTTTCTTGTCATTCCCCCTTTTATTTGTCAAGTAGGTACCTATAGCTTCTTTTTTTTAATGTAAAAGCATGAGACGAACAGAACGTCCTGATAGTAAGAGATAACCATGGCCATTGCAGCGATACACAGAACTTTGAGTAGCAAAACAAAGTCCGGGGCACCGCTGCTTTGGTGCTCATTACTTTGAGACTTTCGATGATTAGTCTCAACAGCTCTGTAATTAGCTAGCTGTAGTACCCTTCAAACCGGAACGCAGTAATGTTTACACACTACTGCTTGGTGGCAGAATATCTGGCACTGCGGTGGTACCTACTTAGACGACCTCCTGATAAGGAAATCTACCACCAAGTAGATCTACCAATCTACTTATGTATTTACAAAAAAAAAGTGTTCAAGTATTCTATCAGTTATCTGACTTCCATAGTACAAGCTTTGCTTAGTTTGGGGTTAGATGGCGCTGTATGTAATAAAATAAAATAAATAAATATCATAGGACATTATACACAGCGCCATCTGACCCCAAACTAAGCAGAGCTTGTGCTATGGAAGACAGATAACTGATAGAATATGTACTTAGATACTATTATTCTATTTTAACTTAGATATATTTTTTTTTGTAAATACATACTTATAATACATACCAATTGTCCTGTGATATTTATTTATTTATAATTGGGTGTCTTCAAATCTAGAGTAAATAGGTTTCTTATATATTGTGTGCTCCGTCTTAGACCACACTACTGCTTAACATCACGCAGAGTGTGATCAAACGCGAACCTATTTTGAATAAAAAAAAGAACATTCTAAGATAAAAATCTTAACAAAAGTGTGAATACAAAATTAGATAATTACGTACCTACCTAGAACGAAACAATACTCGTAGCTTATCCGCAATAACCCTGTAATACAAAAGATTTCCAAAAAGTTTTACTTCCTACCCACAATAGGTAGGTATCTATCTACTAAATATGAGTAGAAATGTAGCTATAGAAAATAAGTAGACACCTATACACATAAGTACAGTAAAGAAACGATCTAACGCGAAAATGAGAAAGCATTTTCTGTCCGAATGTTTGTATTTACTTTTTTTTAATGGTTGACAAGTTTTGACAAAAACTTGACTTAGACAAAAACTGTTTGATTACAGCTCACCTGAAGTTAAATGACGGTGTGTTCGAAGATGTCAATCACACCTAGCCTGGAATGGAGTGAGTCTGCCGGAACACGCCGTTAGGTGCTTGGCATAAGAAAAAAATAACGAAAACTTCTCTTAATGGTAAAAGATAATTTATTATCTATCCCATGATGATTATTAAGACATTAGCAGAAGGTAAGGTTTGACTGTATTTGACTGACATGGACTGGATTTGACCAAGACTGGGCTTTGGCTAGGTACTTTTTAACTATTGAAACTTGAAATAATCAAAACACTTGACACTGAAAACAAACAAATGCACAAAATGCGATGCCAAAATAAATTTTTTTTTTTCTTTAATTTGCCCTTTCGGGCAGGCTAAAGCTATAAAGCCATACTGCCTCGTCTTCAGGGTTATTTCTGCTGTATCTTAACTATGGTTATCGTCAAAGTCGTCTTAGTCATGTCCAGTTCGTGTCAGTTCGTGCCAGTCATGCTTTAGTAAAGTAGTGGCAACTTTACTATAAAGCTTCGATGGAGTTTTGGAAGCAACACGAAAACTCATGTTTTACCACATTATATCATTTTCCCACACTCGCGCTTGTAACTCGGCACTTTATGAATAAAACACCACCATTTTTATGCATAAACACTCGACAAAACACTAGTTTTGGAAAAAAATACAACGGAGCGACACGACTTTTCCCGCGTTCCCGCCAAAACTCCTGCCAAAATCAAGGAAGAAGAAGAAGGTAAGGTTAGAATATGACAGTGGTAGATAACTAGAATTTTGAGTAACAAACCAAAGTCTAGGGTATCGCTATTGCTGCTTTTGTGGTCATTACTTTGAAACATTCGATGGTTAGCTGCTAGTAGGTAGGTACTTAGCCCTTCAAAATTTTACTCAGAAAGCAGTAGGTAACTAGTAAAACTCACTATTGCTTGGCGGTTTATAACCATAGGTATTTCATTGACGATAAAACCAAAACGCGGCTAAAACCGCGAGACGTAGCTTAGTTCAGTTTGTTGGTAATAATAGCGGTTGATAATAAGAACAATAAAATACTCCATAAAGATTGCATATCAACCGTAATTGTATATCTCAATGAATAAAGTAGTGAAATGTTTCGTCTGAGATTTCAATCTCAGCTATAACTCAAGATAAAATCAGTTTAGATTTTGGCAACAAGTTGCGACATCTATTGTTGAGAGTTGAAAACATTATTACTGTTTTAAAACTCCCTAAATTACATACCAGCTTGAAGTCAGTATGCTCTCTATTGTAGAGTAGCTGTATTAACAAAGCAGCATTGAGTTGCATCTACTTCAAGAAGTTGTCGATAGATGCCGCTGAAATACATTTGCAGTAGCGCCATCTGTCATTATTCATAGCAACAATTAATATCTTAAACTGGCAATACTTTGAAGTATTGCCAGTTTTAGATATTAATTGTAAAACGGTGTAAATATACGAACATTTACAAAGAAAAATTTACCTACAGCACATTCATTAAAGAAGAATTAGAAAACACAGGCATGCAACGACGTCGCCACTGATAGCGATATGGAATGTTTAATGTTGCTAAATTTCTGAACTCTTTTTTTCTCTTACTAGTCCACCGCGCGCCGTAAATGAGTTTAGACTTCTAATATTCAGAAAATGCTAGGTTTTATACGTTTTTATTAGTTTCGTTACTGACGACCTAAGTTTTTTAAATCTCATGATTGTAAATTATTGTTTAAAAATTAAATAAATAAGTTTAATAACGAAACCTTTTTGCATGTAGTTTCTGTAATAATACAATAGTTAGATCTTTGATAAATTGATAATTATAAAACTTTTCTAATAGTTTGGTATCTTCTAATGGTTTAGTTAGGGCTGATCTGACGATGAAGCCAGAAGATGAATAGTGGATCTCCTAAATGGCTATTAGTAAACTCCTCGAGTTTGCAGTCATAGGTTCGTTTTGATGAGCCACTTTCTAATTTAGTTCGATTTGCTGTTAAACCGTGATTTTTAAACGTTTTCATTTAGTTTACACATTTAACACCAGGTGAAATGTGGTTAAACACCTAACCTGTCAATCATAACAAAAAAGTGTTCGAAGGTCAAGCTGTGCTCAGCTTTACAAGCTATGAATTTCTCAGCGCATCGAACAAAACGCATGCGCGCCAACTGCATCGCAGCGACCTCTGCAGTGAACCTTCATCAACTGAATAACCGCCGCCATTTTGACGTTTGTTTGGCTTTTGTGTTTCTAAATAAAAATTATCATGTAATTTCATAAAACTAGTGTATTTTCTTCATCTTTCTGCAATAAAATTTCTTCGGCAAGATGTCGGGAAAAATATTTTCGGGGCGTCAGCAGGAATCGCACTCATAACGCAGCTGAAAAATCGATATTGTGTTAGTGCCGCTCTTTTCTTTTCGCGACGCGAGTTTCTGTATTATTTTAGATATATATATGTTGTAGTCTTTTTTAGTGCCCAATAAAATGCATTTAGAGTGCGTGGGACCAGTTTTCATTATGATTAAGTGATAGATTTTTGTAAAAAATTGTGTTTAAAAAAGGCGCGAATCGGTGTTTCGGCGATCGAATTTTGTGCTTGAAAATAAAACGAAGTTCTGCGAGACAAAGGAATAATTTGTGTGCGTTGAGCCTGCTCTACACGGTGGTAGATTTAGTTAGGTTTCCGCGTATGTAACATTCAATCCAGATGGAGTAATTATCAAACTTTCTAATTCGCCTATTGAGTTCATGTAAGTACTTGCATGCCTACCTATAATTAATAATATTTCACAACAGAATCAGTACAAAATCAGATCAACATCAAAATTTGTGTACAAACAATCATAATTTTTGCTGTTTACATTTTTCCAAATACTAGCACCAAAACAACATTAATTTTCAACTTTACGGCTTTGTAATAAATATCCACCTATTAACTATTAGAATAAAGAAGTATGAGTATTAATATATCTGAAGAACGTAGAAATTAAATACTTCCAATTTTCAATGTGTCTTACCATTCCTAAATAATTTTGCAATCCTGGCTGGCTCTCTGCCAAAATTCTCTGAGGATATAAGATGCCTATAGCAAACTATTTAGAAATTACTGTTCTCCTGAACTAGGTTAGAACTATTTCCTGTGCCATTAATCATTGTACGAAGGTTTACTTTTAGTAATCGGTCCAATATCTATTTATACAACAAACAATACATTATGAAACCAATCCTTTCTTTTTATGGTCAATATATTATCTCTCATCACTTAGTTTTTATTTACTTTGTATAATATCAATGCAAAAGTTTTGTTTGTTTATTGATTAGTTGTCAATGTTAAAATTACTTAAACAATTTGAATGAAATTTGAAACTTAAATACCTTCCTAGCTCAAAAATTATTAACTAGTCATAGATTCAATGGGTGCAGCTAGAATTTACATTGAATTAAATCAAATTTTGTTTATTGAACATAAAAATGATTAAATCCGGTTACATTTACATCACAAAATAATTATGTATGTCATCAAATTTAATATTGTTAAAAATATGATAATGTCAGAATTACAATATAGCAATATAATTATGAATATAGGAGGATATTTGTATCACTTCTCAATCAGCTAATGCACTCCTTGCTGACACAATTGCTTATTTTATAATAATTCTCTACATAGTATAAAGTCAAAGTTCAAAGTTGCTTCCCACCATCTGTACACTGAGATCTTTTAAACTATGCAACAAATTTTAATGCGGTGACAGAGTGATTCAAGAAGAAGGTTTATAATTATGTATAATACATGTATATGCACTACATTAGTATTGACAGTGCACCTGTGCAAAGGGTGTGTTCCTAGTATTTGATATTTGGTAAGATATGTTTGTAACTTCAACATTTCTTGATGATTTCTGTTGTGCTGCTGTTTGTTTAGTTTGCAATATAAAAAGTATAGTGTGCTAAATTTCATCCAAATATGTGCTTTTGCATGATTCAGTAATATTCAAACATACAAACATAATAAAAATCCAA
This sequence comes from Biston betularia, assembly GCA_905404145.2. Lineage (NCBI taxonomy): Eukaryota > Metazoa > Arthropoda > Insecta > Lepidoptera > Geometridae > Biston > Biston betularia. The sequence goes on along the minus strand of FR989889.1, from coordinate 2,909,483 downwards.
ATGTTCACATCAAAAGCTCAAAAGTTCTTAAAGCTCTTGAAGCAGAACTATACCAAATGAACTAATGGCAGTCTTGTATTGTTTTGTATATATAATATTATGTACACATATATACAATTTCCGTGAAATAAAAATATTTCTTTTCCAGGCTCTGTCTCATCCTAAACTTGCAATGCGGTTAAGAAGTAGAAAGAGGGAGCCTGCCCTCTCGAAGAGAACCACCAAAGTCGCGAAGATCGCCAAATCCCACACCAAGCCCTTGTCTCGCACTCCGACAACTTGGAAGAAAGTTGTAAAGCAAGACATCAAAAATGTATTATCAGATACTCAGTTCTGCGTCACGAGATCGCAGAAACTAAAATTAAAAACACGACCGGTGAGAACAAAAGTCACAATGGAGAAGCCTGTAGAAACGCACAAAGTAAAGAAATCCAATGACCGTGCAAAGAAACCAATATTCCAAACGGTTGTACGGAGCTCAACAAAAGACTCCGTATCTTCCACTACATCTATCAAAAAGTCTGATAAAACTACATCAAAATCTAAAGAAGTACGTAAACTTCCAATCCGTCACAGCTCTTTGAACCGTGACATTAAGAAGTCCGAAGTGACATCAGCTATGAACTCTCCTAGAAAAACCCGTCGCTTGGATAAAACAGACAAAGCAGCTTCTTTAAACAGCTCTCCTATACGGAAAGTCCGTCAAATTGGTTTATCAAAACCAACTGTAAGTTCTACAAATGAGAGTCCTAAAAAGAAGTCTAAGAAATTAGAAGAACCAAGCCCTACTTGGTCGGGGTTAGAACAATCTGAGGATGATGTTACGATGTATGAACCACACACAACAACGTTTGACATTCCAACGAAGTCCGAAGAGTCTGACTCAGACGGTCAAGTCGAGTCATCAGAACTTTGTCTTCCGAATGACTGCTTGAACGATTTCATTCCGTTACCAGACTTACCAAATGGTGATGAAGACATAAACTTACTAGCTGATAAGGCAGCTAGAGTCATGACTACAGATAGAGAGGGATTGCCCAGGACTTCTGTTGATAAAAGGTTGGCGAAGAGACGGAAGTCAAGCAATGATTTAGAGATGTATCAGCCGACTTCTACAACAGATGATTTGGATGCTTGTGCGGATTTCTTAGCGGGTGGTGAAAAATATGTACAGGTAAGGATTGCTCACAGTACAAGCTTTAATTCTAAATTGTTATTAATTATCCTTATAATTTAATGAGACCAATGAAACTTGAACAGCTGCAGACAACTTCAAATCGGCCCTTGCTTTAAAAGCCTCAGAATTGTAATGGTTCCCTCTCTACATTCTTGAAGCATCTCTTTTAATAGGGTCTGAAATCTGCAAGTATAAGACACTTGAAAGCAGTAGACACAATAACAATTAGGATATTAATTGTTATTGTGTCTACTGTTTAGGAATTAGGAAAGCTAGTTTAATAATTCTTAGACAATTCAGTATGTAAAGAAAAAAAAAACTTTACTGATTCCAAAACCATTTCGAAGTAGTACATTTCTGTACAATATTTTTAGGTTTAAAACTCTGTAAACTATGAGGTGGGGTATATTTTAATAAGAAACATAAATCAAACTTTACTTTCAATTGATGTCTCATGACGTCATCTCGACGGGCTACTTTCATAGACTGGCAAACCAAAACAAAACTTGTCAACGGCGATTATAATAATATTTTCAATACACAAACGTTGAGATGTTTTTCGGACTCTGATATCGCTTTTATGACATAAGATTTGTTTACTTTATGTCATGAATTGTAAAAACCGAAGACGTGACAGAATGGCTTTACAGCTTTAGCCTGCCCGATGGGGCAAATTAAAAAAAAACTTGTCAGTTCTGTTGTCAAATTTAATGAAATGTGTCAAATGTTTTGTATACTTTTTTGTTTCGTATGGCAAGGGCATATTCTACATATTTAGCCGTACTCATGACGTCATAACTATAAAAAGTTTGAAAACGTATTAGAATTAAACTACCGCATAGAAAGACAAAATGTTCAAATTAGTTCCTTAAAATAAAGTTTACTATCAGTAAAAAATATAAAATAAATACAAAAAAAAAACTTTACATACCGAATTATGTTTGGTATTTATGTTTCTTAATATCAAAGAGTGGCATCGAAAATACCACTTTTTGCTTTTTTCTGGCATTAGGTGAGCTGTGGTCAAACACCTTGCCTGTCAAAATTAATATGCTAAAACACCTGTCTCTTTTTTCAGGGCGATGTCTCCTCGATGCTTGAGCAAGACAGCTACGTGCGCGAGTCTGAATGCGAGATATCGTCCACTTGCGATCAAGGGACCGCTATAGAAAGCTTGGAAGCCCTATCAGCTCGGAGCCCTAGCAGTGGCTTCCTTGCTGAAATCAGCCAGAGTTTAGCTGCCGAAGCAGCTGGCTGGGTAAGTGCATTCATTTTTTTTTGTATTCTGGACTTGCCTATATCACATCTGTGGTGTATACAGAAAAAAAGGTTTATGGCTAAAGATTTTTTTTTTTAATGTAAAAAGTAATGAGATGAACGAGACGCTCTCCTGATGGTAAGAGATAACGCCTGTCCATGACCATCGCAGTGATTCACAGAACTTTGAGTAACAAAACAACATCCGAGGCATGCTCAACAAGTCCGGCTTTGGCGCTCATTACTTAGTCTCAACAGCCCAGTAATTTCGCTAGCTGCAGTACCCTTCAAACCGGAACACAGTAATGTTTACACAGTACAATACTTTGTATATGAATGATTTGCGATTTAAATGATAATTTTAAAATAATAATATAACTCTTTATTGTTCACACCAAATAGACAAAATAAACTTAATAGTAGTGGAACAATTGGCGACGATTTTTTTTTTTTTTTTTTAACAAATAGGCTTACTTTTGACTGCCATCTCACTTGATGATACTGTCTAAGGTAGAGCACACTTGACTTGAAGACACCAGATTATATCCATCGGGGAACACCCGCTCAGGTAGCGCATTCCACTGTCTAGCAGTCTGCACAATGAACGAAGATTGAAATTGTTTTGTTTGAGTTTTTGGAACGTCCACTATGAAACGATGTCGCTTTGAGAACGACAAAAATGGGCATGGAGGAATTAGACCATGCAGTTATAATAATAATAATAATAACAGACCAGATATAACCCTTCTGGACAAAGCTAACAAATCTACTTTCCTGATCGACATTGCCATATGTAACACCCATAATTTGCAATCCACGCACACTAAAAAAATAGCTAAATACACTAATCTATCTATAGAAATTAAGACTCAGTGGTAGATAACAACCACAAGAACCATCCCTATAGTTTTACCCACCACAGGATTTATACCAGAAACACTGGGAGCTAGTCTGGAAGCACTCAACATCCAGAAAGCAACATTTAAAGTACTCCAAAAAGCAGTTATTCTGAACACGTGCAGGATTGTTAGGAAATTTTTATCACTTTCTTAAGCACTTGGCTTCGGACCGTGCCTCCTCAGTGGAGAGCAAACAAATGTTTAAAATAAAAATATTAATAATAAATCTTTATTTAACAACAGACATTAATTTAATTACAAACAATATATTTTTACAGACAATACATTTACAGATTTTTATTTTACAAGGTTTTTTTTTTGGAAATTTTACATCGGGCCCCAAACTAGTTCTTATCGCTAAGAGAGATATCTTCCAGGCAACCATAGTATGATAGGATTTTGTTGATGTTGATTTGGTGATGAACCTAGCTGTGTTTGGACATAGTGTAATACAGTCGGTTTTCTTTGTGAAAATGAGTTATTAAGTAATTAAAATAACTATCAGTAATTATGTACATATTATATATTTTAAATCCCTTATTGGTAAACAAATTTAATAATTTTTGCGTTTGTCCTCTCTTCTTAGATGAAAACAATGATGTTTTGAATTTTAATTTTCAGAATGGTGCAGATCTGTCGTCAGATGAATCTTTGAACTGCCATGATGAACCCACACCTGTCGAGTTAGAGGTAAGCACTTATATCCTACTTGGTGGTAGATCTCCTTAGCAGGAGGTCGTCTAGGTAGGTACCACCGCAGTACCAGTTATTCTGCCGCTAAGCAGTAGTGTGTAAACATTACTGTGTTCCGGTTTTAAGGGTACTGCAGCTAGCGCAATTACTGGGCTGTTGAGACTAACCATCGAAAGTCTCAAAGTAATGAGCGTCAAAGCAGCGATGCCTGGACTATGTTTTGTTACTCAAAGTTCTGTGTATAGCTGCAATGGTCATGGACATGCGTTATCTCTTACCATCAGGAGAGCGTCTCGTTCGTCTCATTACTTTTTACATTAAAAAAAAAAAAAACTCGATTTGTAGCGATGATAGCTCAGTGGTTACCGCAGTTTTTTTTACAGTTGACAAGCTAGATCTTTATAGATGGAACTTTTTATAGTGTACGCCATAAACAGAAAAAAGTACAGAGAACAAAAGAACTTAGCAAGCTAGGTGTTGGAGTTTTGGCGGGAACGCGGGAAGAGTCGTGTCGCTCCGTTGTATTTTTTCCAAAACTAGTGTTTTGTCGAGTGTTTATGCATAAAAATGGTGGTGTTTTATTCATAAAGTGCCGAATCACAAGCGCGTGTGTGGGAAAATGATATAATGTGGTGAAACATGACTTTTCGTGTTGCTTCCAAAACTCCATCGAAGCTTTATAGTAAAGTCGCCACTACTTTACTAAAGCATGACTGGACTTGACTGACGCGGACTGGACCTGACTAGGACTGGACTTTGACTATAACTAGCTACGAGGGCACTTATTTAACTTTTGAAACTTGAAAATATATTAAATACTTGACACTGGCAAATGCTAAAACGCGACGCCAAAACCAAAGAAAGAAAAAAGCTAGGTGTTCGATCAAGGTTAATGATTTTAAATGACAGCGTAGTCGAATATACAGTAAAATCCGCTTATTATGACTTCGTCTATGTTGACCAACCGCTTAATATGATGTAATTACACAGCGAAGTTTGGTTATCATATAAAATTCTTTATAACAAAGTCGGATATAATGACTTCGCTTACAATGACATGTCGCATATTATGACCCATTTTTAATAAATTATGTCCGGTTATAGTAACCCACATGAAACCTAACACCTTCGGCAGTGTTTGATAGGGTCACATGAACCCGACGACGTTCGGCATGTGGCTTATTGTACTTATTACATATAATCTTTACATATTTTGATTCAAAATGCTATTTTTCTATATTAAAAAAAAATACATACATATACTTACCAAAAATAGGAGGTTGTTTATTTTATACAAAATGCTTTGTATGACGTCCGCTTAGTATGACATGTTTGTCATTTCCCTTCGATGTCATTATAAACGGATTTCACTGTAGTAAAGCACACCTAGCCTGGAATGGAACTGTCTCTCAAGTGAGGCTTCCTGAATACACCGGTTGATTGTAATGATGATGGATATTCTTGTCTTAAAAGTTATGTTTTGTTTGTTCCTAGGAGGAGGCCGGGGAAGTTATATCTTCGTGCAGCAACCGAGCTGACTGCGACCAGATGTCCTGGGTCGATGCTTTCGATCCCTACCTCTTTATTAAACAGGTATTTTTTTTTTAAATTTGGCATCGTACTACTTTGAGTATTCTGCCAGTGTCTGATGATACTAATGTTATAAATGCGAAAGTTTGTTACTCCATCACACTGTAACACCTGTACGGATTTAGATGTAATTTGGAATTAGTAGATAGCATAACCTGGATTTTTTTAATTTTTATCAAGATCGTAAAATAAGAAAACTCGAGTGAAGTCGCGAGCGTACAATATACTAATCTCGTAATGTTCATTTATATTCGTATTTATGCATAGTTAAGACTGAACATACAATTTTTTAGTCCAACTATGTTATCACATAAGTGACAGTAATGTCTTCGATGATAATAAAATTCTAGAAACCTAAACCTAGTCTTAGTCGCAGTCTAAGTCACGTATGACTATGACTGCCCTGTCAGTTAATTTAGTACACTTTTATTTATATTGACAGCCCCGTTGGCTCATTGGTAGTATATCTAGCCTTGAGAGCTGTAGGGCGTGGGTTCGATTCCCACTCAGGGCAAACACTTTGTAAATAAACAAATGTTTGTTCTGTGTCTGGGTGTTCTGTACGTATTATAAGTATGTATTTACAAAAAAAAAGTATATATATGTATTCTATCAGTTATCTGACTTCCATCACACAAGCTCTGCTTAGTTTGGTGTCAGATGGCGCTGTGTGTCATGTCCTACGATTCCCGCCTAGGATAAATGTTTATGTGACGATAAATGTTTGTTCTGTGTTTATTATAAGTTATAAGTTTATGTAACTACTTATTTAAAAACAAAAAAAAAGTATTTAAGTTTTCTATAAGTTATCTGACTTCCATAATACAAGCTTTGTTTAGTTTGGGGTCAGATGGCCCTGTGTGTAATGCCCTAAGATTAAAAAAAAAAAAATTGATTTATTGATACACAAAACGGAACATAATCAGAACAGATACATAATTAGCTAGTTACAGTTTCGAGCCAGACTATATGCCTAAACAAGTGTATATAACATAACTGACAGCCCCGTTGGCTCATTGGTAGTATATCTACAAATACAAATACAAATCATTTATTAATAACACCAAAGTTACAGGTCATTTTTCCATTCATATTTAAAAATTATTATCAAAATCATTACATATGTCAAAACAATGAAAATGAAAATGTCAATAAAGTAATATGTCACATATAAAATAATTATGTCAATTATGTCAATTACTTACTAGTAATTCAATAATCTCTTAGTTTTAAATAATCGTCAAAGTCATAGAACAAGGTCTCTTGAAGCCAAGGTATCTGCCTTGAGAGCTGTAGGGCGTGGGTTCGATTCCCACTCAGGGCAAACATTTTGTGAATAAATAAAAGTTTATTCTGTGTCTGGGTGTTCCGTATGTATTATAAGTATGTATTTACAAAAAAAAATAGTATTTATGTATTCTATCAGTTATCTGACTTCCATCACACAAGCTCTGCTTAGTTTGGGGCCAGATCGCGCTGTGTGTAATGCCCTGCGATATTTATTTCTAAATATATATTTGGAAGCAGGGTTACTAATATTTAAAATTTAAGAAGAAGTAAATTTTTGGTATTTCCCGCTAAACTGCCCAAAAATTTCCTTTACTCTAAGAATTTCAATGTAATGTTTGTCGGTGACAGCTTCCTCCATTGGAAACGGTGGCCACCGGAGCCCTACGTGCCAGGTACCCCGCGCTGCCGCTCAAAACCAGGACCAGCCCTGATTTCAGCCTCGTAAGTATTGTGACACTAGTAACTCACTCCGAACTGTGGCCTCGCAACCATAGCTTCACATATCTATTTAAAAAACCCTCGACAGGTGTATTTTTGTAGCGATGATAGCTCAGTGGTTAGCGCGGTAGGTTGGCATGCCGAAGGGCGTGGGTTCAAACCCCAACAATGAGCTTGAGCTGCCGGTGAAGTAAAACATCGTGAGGAAACCATAGCATGGTAGTAGGGTACTTTCTAGTAGGTACTCGGCTGGCTAGCTACCACCCTCAAGTTGAAAATCTGCCGCCAAGCACCTAACGGTGTGTTCCGGCAGCCTCACTTGAGAACCAGTTCCATTCCAGGCTAGGTGTGCTTTACCATCTTCGACCACACCTTCACTTAACATCAGGTGAGCTGTGGTCAAATACCTAGCCTGTCAACCATAAAAAAAAAAATTATTCTACTAGTCAAGCCCTTTCATTTGATACCCATATTGAAGGAGTTGTGAAAAAATATGTAATCCGCCATTTTGTGGCGGAGGCCATCTTGGACCAATTTTCGTGAAATATAGGTAAGAACACTCCTGAATAATTCAACTTTCAAACAAAATTCAAATCGGTTCATCCGTTCGGGGGCTACGATGCTACAGACAGACACACACACAGACACGTCAAACTTATAACAACCCGTCGTTTTTGCGTCAGGAGTTAAAAATCACTTACGTAATATTTACTTGCTGGTAGATTATTTAGCAAGAGGTCGTCTAGGTAGGTACCACCGCAGTACCAGATATTCTACAGCCAAGCAGTAGTGTGTAAACATTACTGTGTTCCGGTTTGAAGGGTACTGCAGCTAGCGAAATTAAAGTGCTGTTGAGACTAACCATCGAAAGTCTCAAAGTAATGAGCGCCAAAGCAGCGATGCCCTGGACTTAGTTTTGCTACTCAAAGTTCTGTTTATTGCTGCAATGGTCATGTACATGCGTTTTCTCTTACCATCAGAAGACCGTATCGTTCGTCTCATTACTTTTACATAAAAAAGTGATTGTTCAGGTAATGGAAAAAAATCAGATGCTTCATATTTTCAAGGTTAAACTAATTCCATACAACTTTTTTTTTTTCATTGTAACAGTTGTGCCCTTTGTTAAAGTTGTTCGAATGATGAATATTATGACCTCCTTTTCTGTTTACGTATGTATACAAAGCTTATAACCTTGTATTTTTTCTATCAGGTTTTGGACTTGGACGAGACTCTAGTACACTGTTCTCTTCAAGAATTGCCAGATGCGAGTTTCCATTTTCCCGTGTTGTTTCAAGATTGCAGATACACGGTAAGAAAGATAAACTTTAGGCTGGGGTATTATTCTGACATTACGATTTTCAGTCTAATTATGTCTAAGATTGGGTTACATTTAGCATAGTGAAAATATGACGGCCACGCAAGTACTGGTCAAAGTTTGACTTTTTTTTTCACGCAAAAATATGGCGGTTACGCAAGTACTGGTCAAAGTTTGACATTTTTTCGCGTAAAAATATGGCGGTTACACGAGTACTTGTCAAAGTTTGACTTTTTTTCACGTAAAAATATTGCGGTTACGCAAGTACCTACTGGTCAAAGTTTGACTTTTTCACGCAAAAATATGACGGTTACGCGAGTACTTGTCAAAGTTTGACTTTTTTTTCACGCAAAAATATGGCGGTTACGCAAGTACTTGTCAAAGTTTGACTTTTTCTTCACGCAAAAATATGGCGGTTACGCAAGTACTTGTCAAAGTTTGACATTTTTTCACGCAAAAATATGGCGGTTACGCAAGTACTTGTCAAAGTTTGACTTTTTCTTCACGCAAAAATATGGCGGTTACGCAAGTACTTGTCAAAGTTTGACATTTTTTCACGCAAAAATATGGCGGTTACGCAAGTACTGGACAAAGTTCAACTTTTTTTCAAAAGTAAAAAAAAACAATTCTTTACGATGCCATATAAAGTAAAAAAGACTCAATATATCCCTTTAAAGTCGCTACAGTACACTTCTAACCGGAAGGTAGGTACACCATAAACAGAAAAAATGTACCGAGAACAAAAGAACCTCATGAACTAGTGCCACAAGTGGCAGCCTTATCGCTAAGAACGATCTAATTAATTAATTAAATAAACAAAAAATATGCGTAGATATATTTAGTGTAAAAAAAAATACTGTTAAGAATATCTATGTACTTCCTAGTAAAATCCAAATGGTTTGAAAGTTTTTTTTTTGTCAGGTGTTTGTGCGCACGCGGCCGCATTTTGCAGAGTTTCTATCACGTGTATCGCGCCGATACGAGGTAACTACTAAATAATAATTATTTATACAGCATGACTGGTGAGACACCTACGATACTGAAGGAGAGTACTTGGTACTCGATTCTCGTTATAATTATGTCATCATCATCATCATCATCATCATTTCAGCCGTAGGACGTCCACTGCTGGACATAGGCCTCCCCCATTGACTTCCACAAAGACCGGTTGGAAGCGGCTCGTATCCAGCGCGTTCCTGCGGTCATTATTAGGTCGTCTGTCCACCTTGTGGAATTATAATTGTGTATAATTATGTAATAAATAAATAAATCAGTATCACAGGACATTACACAAAGCGCCATCTGACCCCAAACTAAGCAAAGCTTGTGGCTATGGAAGTCAGATAACTGATAGAATATACATAAATACTTTTTTTTGTTGTAAATACATACTTATAATGTATACAGAACACCCAGACACAGAATAAACATTCGTGTATACCACAAAGCTTGTCCTGGGTGGGAATCGATCCCACGCCCTGCAGATCTTGGGCACACATGCTACCAATGAACCAACAGAGCTGTCATAAGTCAATAAAATTGGGTATTTAATTTTTGGCCCCGATTTCCCTATAAATGAATGAAGCGTGGATACACTCCCGGTGCTTGTCTCCCCTACGTCGGAGCGAGCGTCCTCACAACGTCCAGCACATGCGTTGACTAATTACTTGGTGGTAGATCTCCTTAGCAGGAGGTCGTCTAGGTAGGTACCACCGCAGTACTAGTTATTCTGCCGCTAAGCAGTAGTGTGTAAACATTACTGTGTTCCGGTTCGTAGAGTACTGCAGCTAGTGAAATTACAGGGCTGTTGAGACTAACCATCGAAAGTCTCAAAGTAATGAGCGCCAAAGCAGTGAAGCCCTGGACTTTGTTTTGTTACTCAAAGTCTCTGTGTATCGCTGCAATGGTCGTGGACAGGCGTTATCTCTTACCATCAGGAGAGCGTCTCGTTCGTCTCATTACTTTTTTACATTAAATTAAAAATTTAAATAAATTAATTACATAACTTTCGGTTAAGTTTACCTCGTAGTCAGTTAATATTTATTCTTAATGTTTTATTTTGTTTCTTTTTATATGATCGCCAAATATAACGTCCTCGAGTATCGTAGGTGTCTCACCAGTCATACTGTATATATATATGTTAATGATTAGTTATATACCTACATAAACATACTTCATACATCTTCGAGAACTTTTTTTGTGTGTATGAACTCTCGTTTTTCCGTCACCGTTTGAAGTCATCGGAGAGAGATGGAGTTACTTTCGCTTTTTTAATTTAAGGCGGTTCGATTTCCATGTAAACAATTTTTTGCCATTTATGAACAAATGGAGCATAATATTACAGTGAAATCACAGCTACTGGCATTTATTTCGGTCTTTATTTGCGGCAAATCACAGTTGCTTGATTATAGCGATGATAGCTCAGTGGTTAGCGCGGTAGATTCGCATGCCGAAGGGCGTGGGTTCAAACCCCGACAATGAGCTTGAGCTGCCGGTGAAGGAAAACATCGTGAGGAAACCATAGCATGGTGGTAGGGTACTTTCTAGTACTCGGCTGGCTAGCTACCACCCGTTGGATGTACCGTTGGATGCTTGGCGGCAGATTTTCAACTTGAGTTGAAAATCTGCCGCCAAGCATCCAACGGTGTATTCCGGCAGCCTCACTTGAGAGCCAGTTCCATTCCAGGCTAGGTGTGCTTTACCATCTTCGACTACATCTTCACTTAACATTAGGTGAGCTGTGGTAAAAGGTGGTGGTGTGGTCGAAGGTGCATATTGGGCATTCTGGATCCAAACCGCTAAAATTATGTAGGTGACAATAAATAATCTCTTTTAGTTGATTTTGATTTAATTTTATTGTTATTTTTATTTTATTTCATTTTTATTTGTAATTTTTAATTTTAAGTTTGACATTAGCATTTCTATTTTAATTTTAATTTCTATGATTATATGTAATATGGACATACATGGTCTGAAATAAATGATTATTATTATTATTATTATTAAAACACCTAGCCTGTCAACCATTAAAAAAAATATGTATAGGCGCTGAGTGAAATTTCTACAAATGTTTATTAATGTTTCTTTTTTTTTCTTTGACTATAGGTGATTTTATTCACGGCCTCTAAACGAGTGTACGCGGATCGGCTACTCAACTTGCTCGACCCACAGCGACGATGGATCAAATACCGGTAAGGATCTTTATAAGGACGCATTTGCTTTTTAGGGTTCCGTACCCGAAGGGTAAAACGATAGTGCGATGGTGAAAGAAAATGTTTTTGCAATGTTTCAATAAAAGCAATTGGTCACCGCCAGCTGGTCCGGTATTTTTTTGTAGTAAATCAGTTGTTTGTCCATAATTCTAGGTCGAATTTCCGAAAATTTTGAATAGTCTTAACTTTGACATTATGAAGTAAACAAAAACCTCGCGCCTCGCGGTTTCACCCACGTAGTTCCTGGTCCCATGGGAATATAGGGATAAAAAGTAGCCTATGTCACCCGGGGATAGTGTAGCTTCCCAACGGTGACAGAATTTTTGAAATCGGTCCAGTATTTTCGGAGCCTATTCAATACAAACAAACAATCAAATTTTTACTCTTTATAATAGTGCTAGCAGCTCGCCCCGGCTTCGCACGGGAAAACAAAACTCGATTAACAATATAAATTTATCGGTCCAGTAGTTTCGGAGCCTATTCAATAGAAACAAAAATCAAATCTTTCCTCTTTATAATTAGTGTAGATGTAGATGACAACTGTAATAGTTAGACATATGATATTGCGGACTTATTTGTAGCTGTCAACTTGCTCTATAAAACGTCACTTTATTCTATTGTCAATAGTTTTCGCTGCGCATGCTAAGCGAGGGCTTTTCGGTATTTTTTTCACAACTTGGGTTACTTTACTGAAGTTTCCATACGGATCCCTAACTGTTTTTTAAATAAAATATAGTCTATGTCCATCACGGATAATGCAGCATTCTAATAAAATTAAAGAATTATAAAGATCGGTCCAGTAGTTTCGGAGCCTATTCAATACAAACAAATACTACTTGTACTTGGTGGTAGAACTCCTCAGCAGGAGGTCGTCTAGGTAGGTACCACCGCAGTACCAGTTATTCTGCCGCTAAGCAGTAGTGTGTAAACATTACTGTGTTCCGGTTCGAAGGGTACTGCAGTTAGCGAAATTACTGGGCTGTTAAGACTAACCATCGAAAGTCTCAAAGTAATGAGCGCCAAAGCAGCGATGCCCTGGACTTTGTTTTGTTACTCAATGTTCTATGTGTATCGCTGCAATGGTCATGGACAGGCGTTATCTCTTATCATCAGGAGAGCGTCTCGTTCGTCTCATTTTTTTTCTTTGGTTTTGGCGTCGCATTTTAGCATTTGCCAGTGTCAAGTATTTATATATTTTCAAGTTTCAAAAGTTGAATAAGTGTTCTCGTAGCTAAAGTTATAGTCAAAGTCCAGTCTTGGTCAAGTACAGTCCGTGTCAGTCAAGTCCAGTCATGCTTTAGTAAAGTAGTGGTGACTACTATAAAGCTTCGATGGAGTTTTGGAAGCAACACGAAAAGTCATTTTTCACCACATTATATCATTTTCCCACACTCGCGCTTGTGATTCGGCACTTTATGAATAAAACACCACCATTTTTATGCATAAACACTCGACAAAACACTAATTTTGGAAAAAAAATACAACGGAGCGACACGACTCTTCCCGCGTTCCCGCACAAAACTCGTTCGTCTCATTAATTATTACATTAAAAAAAAAATATCAAATCTTACCTCTTTATAATAGTATAGATAGATTTAAAAACAAAATAATAATTAAAAACTTGTGGTGTATGACACGTATTGTTTTTTTGCAGGCTTTTTCGTGAGCATTGCCTTCTAGTGAACGGCAATTACGTGAAAGATCTCTCCATACTTGGACGCGACTTGAAGAAAACTGTCATCGTCGATAATAGCCCACAGGTACGGTAGCATCCGCATCAGCCCTGGTTTTTATAATTCTAATTTTTTTTTTTTTAATAATTTGCCCCTTCGGGCAGGCTAAAGCTATAAAGCCATACTGCCTTGTCTTCAGTGTTATTTCTGCTGTATCTTAGCTATAGCTATCGTCAAAGTCGTCTTAGTCAAGTCCAGTTCGTGTCAGTTAATTCCAGTCATGCTTTAGTAAAGTAGTGGCGACTTTACTATAAAGCTTCGATGGAGTTTTGGAAGCAACACGAAAACTCATGTTTCACCACATTATATCATTTTCCCACACTTGCGCTTGTAATTCGGCACTTTATGAATAAAACACCACCATTTTTATGCATAAACACTCGACAAAACACTAGTTTTGGAAAAAAATACAACGGAGCGACACGACTCTTCCCGCGTTCCCGCCAAAACCGCACTTCTTATAATTCTAATAGCGCACTATGCATGTAGGGATTGCAATCCGGAAAAACGGATCCGGCAATCCGGCGGATCCGGCACCATTTAACGGTTACCGGATCCGAAGCCCGGATCCGTTGCTAGCAGTTTGTGGCAAAATAATACTGCTGTTGCATTAGTAGGTCACTTGGTGATAGATTTTCTTAGCAGGAGGTCGTCTAGGTAGGTACCACCGCAGTACCGGTTATTCTGCCGCTAAGCAGTAGTGTGTTAACATTACTGTGTTCCGGTTTGAAGGGTACTGCAGCTAGCGAAATTACTGGGCTGTTGAGACTAACCATCGAAAGTCTCAAACGTAATGAGCGCCAAAGCAGTGATGCCCTGCACTTTGTTTTGTTACTCAATGTTCTATGTGTATCGCTGCAATGGTCATGGACAGGCGTTATCTCTTACCATCAGGAGAGCGTCTCGTTCATCTCATTACTCTTTACTTTAAAAAAAACTTGTCTTTAACATTGGTTAGGAAATAAAGTTGACTTTATACATTTGTTTTTTTTTTTAAACTACCTACATATAAATAATTGCAGTGACACTTGATGTACTCACTTATTTTGTACTAAAAAGCGAAAATCATCCTGATTTGATCAATTTGGATTCCCACCGATCCGGATCAGTCGGATCCGGCCGGATTGGTGGGAATCCGGTCGTATCCGGCCGGATTGGTGGGAATCCGGTCGTATCCGGCCGGACTGAAAATGACGCCGGATTGCAATCCCTATATGCATGGTTCCATTACAATCACTAGCCACAGGAAATACAAGAAACAGAACAACCTCATGTCTTCAAACGTAAACTTAAGACATTTCTGCTGGAGAAGGCATATTATGCTGTCACTGAGTATTTGACGGACAAATTTTAATATTAATTATTTTGACATTTCACCATCACATATATTTTTGACATTACTATAATTTATTTTGATGAAAATGCTTATTTGACATTTGTAAAAATTTTGCTCTTGACATTGAATATTTTTGACATTGTATTTTGTAATTATTATTGTTATTGATTTTATATATTAATTTTTGCATGCCGAAAGGCGGGATATGGCGTGCTATGTTTTTAATTTTCCACTAACTGTATTTTACCCATATACGCAAACTAATAAATGCCCAGTGCTGGGCGTGGGCCTCTCATTGTGTGAAGGGGAAGCTAGTCCACCACGCTGGCCAAGTGCGGGATGGCACTTGGCCAGAGTGGTGATAGCTCATATGTAGCGATGATAGCTCAGTGGTTAGCGCGGTAGGTTCGCATGCCGAAGGGCGTGGGTTCAAACCCCAACAATGAGCTTGAGCTACCGGTGAAGGAAAACATCGTGAGGAAACCATAGCATGGTGGTAGGGTACTTTCTAGTACTCGGCTGGCTAGCTACCACCCTCAAATTGAAAATCTGCCGCCAAGCATCTAGGGGCCGTTCAAGTATTACGTAAGCACCAAGGGGGGGTGGGGGGGTCTCTGTTTTGCTTATTTTGGATGACATGGGGGGTGGGGGGGTCTAGATGATGATTACGTCATCGTTAGTTATTTAAGTTTTTTCGGGGATTCCCGCAAATAATACATATGCGTAGGCACTCGCTTTGAGAACTGATTAGGGGAATTACCGCGCATTAGGGAAATTACCGTGCGCTATTCACTTGTCTAATAATTCACTCTCGTGCCGGCCGGCAGCAAGTGCGCATCTATCAGTATTGTTTTGTTTGGATTCTAAACGTATTGTAAGCATTGAAAGTTATCATTTGTGTTTATGTTGATGCAATTAGCCAAAGTTTAACGTTTTAATTATTTAAATTTAAATATCTTATTAGAATGTCATATCATATAGACAAATCCAAGTTATACCAAAAACTGTTCGAAAGGTTTAAAAACTCTCATACTGGGACGAAAGTGCAAAATGTACAAAAGTTAGTTAACGAAGTTTGGCGAAATTATAAATTACAAGCAAAGTCAGATAAGGAACTAGATATTATTGTATCTAAGAGAATTGAAGAAGAATTGCAAGCGGCGACTAAAAATAAATCCAATCTGCTTCATTTTTTTTCCAAGGTGAGTAAATATAAGTACAAAGTTTCTCTTTACGTTCTGTAACAATTAAAACGATTTATGAGTAAAAAATATGATGGCCTATCTCAAAGTAAAAAGGTAAATGATTGATATTTTATTTCTTAAGATCGACTCCGGCAATTGGTCACAAAATACACGGTGTTTTCAATATCTGTATGTGAAGGGTTTCTGTGGGGAAAAGCTTTCAATAATATTTAAACGCTGGTTTTATTAAATACGGTGAATTTATGTAGCTTAATAAGAGAATATCCAGCAGAACTCTTAGAAATTTTTCATTTTTAGGCAACGTCTTCTACCAGTAAACCTGCAGAAAAAACACAAATTATACAGCCATTTTCTAACATTGAAAAACAGAAAGAAGATAAAATTAAAACCGGCAATGAATCACAAGAGCAATGCGAAAATAATAATAATGCAGATAAACAAAGAGCAAAACCTTCTCAAGAAGCTTTGAAAAATAAGATTACTCTACTCGAAAAAAATCTGAACGCTTTGTATTCTGCCAGAGATACTATGCCAAATTGCGCTGAAGTTGATAAACAGATCATTAAGTTGCGCGAGGAACTAAAAACAGCAAAAAATACTTTAAACAGGAAGATTCAAAACGCAGTTGCCCAGAAGAAACACAGGGATGGTATGAAAAGAAAGTTAGAAGATATTTGTCAGGAAAATCCTGAAATAAAAAGAAGACTATCTCTGAGGGATTCAGTAGGACATCCTAAACTTGAAAGCGATCAACCATTACTATTGAAAACAATTGCGGATATAGCTTTATTTGGGAGTGCATGTGATGACAGGAGACGAACGGAATCTATTCGCAGCGTAAAAACTCTTGACGAACTCACACAAGAACTGCGTAAACTAGGATTTGACATTAGTCGCAGTGCAACATATCTTCGTTTGATTCCCAGAAAATCGAATTCTACAGAGGGACGAAGACATGTATCGACAGTCCCTGTTAGGCTCATTCGTGCTCAAACTGATCACCACAAGAGCCACTTAGATAGCAAGTTCGCTGAAACATCAATCCATTATTTAGAGAACATAGCATCCATACTTGGACCAGATCAAGTATTTTTCTTATCTCAAGATGACAAAGCTCGAGTCCCTATTGGCGTCACTGCGGCAAATAAGCAAGCACCTCTTTTAATGCATATAGAATATAGAATCAAATTACCTGACCACGATTGGGTAATCGCTGAGCGTCATAAATTAATACCATCTGTTTATGCTGGTATCAAAGTTACTTCCAATATGCTAGGACAACCGCAAGCCGTCGGATATTCTGGGCCAACATTCATCGCTATTCGAAGTGGAAAGCATAGTTCATCTACTGCTAATACTCATGCTCAGGATTTCGAGACGCTTCTCGAACTTGAAGAGTTTCGACCATTAGCAAAAACTGATCATGGACTAGTAAAACCAGTAGTAATTATGACGGTTGATGGAGGGCCAGATGAAAATCCGCGTTATCAAAAAGTCATAGGGTTTGCTATACAACATTTTAAACGACATGATCTCGATGCATTGTTTATAGCTACCAATGCTCCTGGAAGGAGTGCGTATAACAGAGTAGAGCGAAGAATGGCTCCTCTGAGTCGGGAACTGGCTGGTTTAATACTGCCTCATGACCATTTTGGGTCTCATTTGGATGAACGTGGCATTACAATTGATGAACAATTAGAAAGATATAATTTCGAATTTGCAGGAAATGTATTAGCTGAAGTATGGAGTTCAATGGAAATTGATGGCTATAATGTTACTGCAAAATATGTTGAGGCTGATGAACAAGATGTTCCTGAATTTCCAGACATTAAATGGTACTCAGAACATGTGCGTGAAAGCCAATACTTGCTTCAAATTGTAAAATGTAAAAATACAGAATGCTGTCGTCCAAGAAGTGGCCTATTCAGATTACTAGACAACAGGTTTCTTCCACCACCTGCAAAAGTAAAACAAACAGTTGATGACTTGGTTTTGGATGAAGGAGGACAATTTCTTGATCTTCCAGTCAATTTAGCCCTACGCTTGAGTACTACCCTCAAAGATTTTTTGCAAATGCCCTACGATTATTTTTGTCCGACGGTAAAATTGAGACTCTCCAGCCGAACATGCAAAACGTGTGGTCTTTATCATGCTTCCGTCAAATCATTAAATCGTCACATCGAGAAGATCCATAAAAAAGTAAACACGCCCACAGACACACACACAGAGGGAAAAGATAGACCTGTAAGAGTCGCTGCTCGTCGTGCTAATGAACTGATGTGCATTATTCAAAATTTAGAGCACCAAGATGTTGAATGGCTCGATGAGAGTGACGTAGACATTCCAAAATCGGATGAAAGTGAGCAGACTCACAACACTGAGCAGCAATCCAATGTCATCGATAACTTAGAATCATGGATTCAGGTTTCATGGACTGAAGACTGTTAATGTGTTCCGAATATATTCTTTATGTTAGTTATGTTCTTTATTTCTGATTATATTTTTTTGTCATTTACTCTATGTGTATCAGTTAAACCTAATATTTTCATGAATTTTCCTATTTTAAAAATAACAATATAAAAAAACATTTATTACTAAAAATGTTTACGTAAGCATAGGGGGAGGGGGTAAGTGCTTTGCTTACTTTTGATGACAAGGGGGGCGGGGGGGTAAAAAATGGTAAGAAATCTGCTCACGTAATACTTGAACGGCCCCCTAACGGTGTGTTCCGGTAGCCCCTCACTTGAGAGCCAGTTCCATTCCAGGCTAGGTGTGCTTTACCATCTTCGACCACACCTTCACTTAACATCAGGTGAGCTGTGGTCAAACGCCTAGCCTGTCAAACATAAAAAAAAAAAGTGGTACTGATATAGTAATTAGTCTTAGTTCTAAAATAGAAGAAAATCTTGGCGATGACAGCTGTGTGTAACTGTGGTTAGCGGCAACCCTTACAAAACAAAATATATAATATACACGATATACAAATACAAATACTTTATTGGTAACACCAATGTTACAAGTCACTTCGAACATTTAAATATGTCATTAAATAAGTTTTTAAAACACTGATTACATGTCAAAATAAAATATGTCAATACAGAAACATGTCAATATTTTACTTGGTGGTAAATCTCCTTAGCAGGAGGTCGTCTAGGCAGGTACCACCGCACCGGACTTTGTTCGTACTGTATTTTTAATCGCAGGTTTTATTTCATAAAAATAAACGAAAAAAACTCCCAACGGATTCCTCACACTGCTTTATCGACGCAGTAACGCTACGTCGATAAAACAGATACAGCTATGTCGGGTGGTTGAGCGCATTCGGACCTACTTTGCCGACAGTGCGAAGCGCGGCGTTTTAATTTAAAATTAAAGTTATACATTTTCTCTATAAACAATTTTAAAAATTTCCAGGCATTTGGGTACCAGCTGGAGAATGGCATTCCGATAGACAGCTGGTTCGTGGACCGCGGAGATAATGAACTACTGAAGCTGCTGCCGTTCCTGGAACACTTGTCCACTGTGAGTATATCATCACCACCCATCACCCATCATCTTTGACAGCCCCACAGCCCCATTGGCTCATTGGTAGTATATCTGCCTTAAGAGCTGTAGGGCGTGGGTTAGGTTAGGTTAGGTTCCCACAGGGGCCTTGGACGGCGGGCTCGGGGGAGTCCGTCGACCGACAAGAGTAGCCCCTGAGGTGGCGCGCGCGGTGTTTCCACGCGCCCCTCAAGGATAGGTGCCCCGGCACATAGGTGTCAGGCAGAAACACCCCAGGGTTTTTAGTGGGTAGGCCGCCATTTTGGCGGAGAGTCCCACATAACCACCGTGTTTCCCCCGGAGCCGGTGGTATCCATTAAGGATTTCCCTGGGCAAAAAAAAAAAAAAAAAAAAAAAAAAAAAAAAGGTTAGGTTCCCACTCAGAGCAAACATTTTGTGAATAAACAAATGTTTGTTCTGTGTCTGGGTGTTCTGTATGTATTTACAAAAAAAAAAAGTATTACGTATTCTATCAGTTATCTGACTTCCATCACACAAGCTCTGCTTAGTTTGGGGCCAGATGGCGCTGTGTGTATAGTCCTACGATATTTATTTATTTACTAGCTGCGCCCGGCGGTGTTACCCGCTACATGTTTTAGGGATAAAAAGTAGCCTATGTGTTAATCCTAATATAAGCTACCTCCATACCAAAACCCGTTTAGTAGTTTTTGCGTGAAAGAGTAACAAACATCCATCCATCCATCCTTCCACCCATCCGTCCATCCACCCATCCATCCATCCACCCATCCATCCATCCATCCATCCATCCACCCATCCATCCATCCACCCATCCATCCATCCACCCATCCACCCATCCATCCATCCAACCATCCATCCATCCATCCATCCACCCATCCATCCATCCATCCATCCATCCACCCATCCATCCATCCATCCATCCATCCATCCATCCATCCATCCATCCATCCACCCATCCATCCACCCATCCATCCACCCATCCATCCATCCACCCATCCATCCATCCATCCATCCATCCATCCACCCATCCATCCATCCACCCACCCACCCATCCATCCATCCATCCATCCAAACGTTCACATTTATAATATTAGTGTACTTATTAGTGAGATTAGATATTAATGTGTGTTTTTATTTCTTTACAGAAAGACGATGTGCGTCCTTACATTCGGGAAAAATACAAACTCTTCAGCTACCTTCCCCCGGACTAAGTAATTATTATTTACTTATTAATTATTAATAATGTCTCTATCCAATCATAAAAGTATCATAGAAATAAATTTAGACTCCGACAACTATTCGAATACAAAAAAAATAATATTTTTATTAAAAAAAAAAACATTCGTTATTTTTAGGATATGTTTTTTTTTTAAACGTTTTATTTATTATCACTTAATTTTATTCTTTCGATCACATCACATTTTACATTTTTTTTTAAATACTTTTATCATGCGATCAGCCTTTTCAGCTATGAGCATATGCTCAGATATCTACAGATATCTGTTATAGTATCTACAGATATATCCCATCAGAAATACCTTCCGGCTGTTAAGATGGCTTAGTTAGAGCTGCCGAGTTCTAGGATCCTGCGTCTCTTCAGTCGATTTAGGCAGTCCGGTAATGTGAGCTGGGCAGCTAGCTGGTTAGGATGCTTTTCCAGATGATTTTTTTTTATTTGGATTTTGTTTAATACTGCCTATGATTGTATGTATGTATTATAAATTTAACAAAATTAATACTACAAGTTTCGTTTAGTATTAAATTTACATTCTTAATAATCAATATATCTTAATATAAAACGGCAATCTACTAATAATAAATAGTCATGTATAAAGTATACTTCATAGTAAGATGGATATTATTCTCATTACCGGCTAGGTATTTGACCACTGCTCGCCTGGGGTATGTTGGTGAAATGCTATTTTGAATTTATTTTGAGCTTACTGTATATATAAATATATATATATATATAGATTGCTTCCGTTTCAATGCAAAATGTCCCGTTATCAAAACGTTGTAAAGATAAATATAAAAGATATTGTTAATTTGTATGTGACATTTTGAGAATGGGGCATTTTGAGAATGAGACGTTTTGCGTCAAAAGGTTTACTATTTCATTGTAATAATTAATTATTATTATAATCTTGTTTTTTTTTTATTAATATAAATAATTGCATTTTCTATTTCGTTAAATGTGTAATTGGATTTTTATAAACCTGTGATTTTTTTTTTTTTTTTGTATTTTAAATTGTGTTTTTTTATACAAATGATTCTCAAATGTCATAATTTATATAATTATAATACTTTCCAGAGTAAGGCTTTATTTTAATGATACGTGAAATAAAATTATCTATAATAATATCGGTACATAACAAAAATAAAATAGGGTTGTTACGAAATGATGTGCTAAGCCGAAAGGTAATATTTTATATCAGGTACAGGACAACGGTAATATTTTATATCAGGTGAGCTGTAGTCAAACTCCCAGCAACTATAAAAAAAATCATAATAAAGTTATGACTACAACTCCTTTCGACTTAGCATACCCTTTCCAAACCCGGTTAACATTCTCAGATTATGACATATATTTGTGACTTTAATTACTTAATATTACTTATTAGTGTAAAAAAATTGAGTTTTTTTTATAAAAATATAATTTTGTACTTTATTTGTAAGAATGGTAGGTGCTATTTTTTTTTATAACTTTAATCATAATGTAGATTTAAATTTGTGTCGTGCTTGTAATAAATATTGACTTTGTGAAATCCCATTAGATTTGCTTCAGTTACTTTGAAATGATGGCAACACAACCCAATGAAAAAAAAATAACCTTTCCTTCATTTACGACTCAATACTCAATCATTTTGAGTTAAGAAAAAGAAATATATAATAATAAATCATTTATATCAAACCAGTTTCATATACACATATTCATAATTAAACTAGTTAAAATATCAACACAAAATATTATTAAAAATAACTTGTGTCAATAATAAACGGAATATAAAACGGCAAAAATATACAAGCTTAATTTAAAAAAAAAAACAAACATTTTTTTTTAATTTCATTTATAGCCAGTAAATTATCATTCTTAGCGATATTTTTATGTAAACATAATGAGACGAACGAGACGCTCTCCTGATGGTAAGAGATAACGCGTGTCCATCGCAGCGATACACATAACTTTGAGTAGCAAAACAAAGTCCAGGGCTTCGCTGCTTCGCTTTCGCTGACGCTCATTACTTTAAGACTTTTGATGGTTAGTCTCAACAGTCCAGTAATGTCGCTGCCCTTTAAACCGGAACACAGTAATGTTTACACACGACTGCTTAGCGGCAGAATAAAAAAATAAATAATTTGGGTAAATGCAGGGGTCCGGCAACTTGCGGTTCGCGAGCCGCATGCGGCTCTTTCAATGTAAAATTGCGGCCCACCAATTCCATACGCAAAGAATAAAGTTATCAAGTATTTTATAGTCGTTAATTGTAAATAAAAATCAAATAAATAAGCCACTTGCTACTATGATATTGAAACAAAAGTTCATACAGCTCCGTTGGCTCATTGGTGGTATATCTGCCTTGAGAGCTGTAGGGCGTGGGTTCGATTCCCACTCAGGCCAAACATTTTGTGAATAAACAAATGTTTGTTCTGTGTCTGGGTGTTCTGTATGTATTATAAGTATGTATTTACAAAAAAAAAAAGTATTTATGTATTCTATCAGTTATCTGACTTCCATCACACAAGCTCTGCTTAGTTTGGGGCCAGATGGCGCTGTGTGTATAGTTCTACGATATGTGTTTATTTTTATTTATTTATAATTCATAATTTATTTATTGCAAACAAAACAAAAGTTTTAGCACTTTAAAAAGTAGGAAATTTTGTAAATTGTAAGTTTTGGTTTTACTGTTTTAAAAGTTTGCCGACCCCTGTTATGTTAGAATAAAGAAACTCTTACATACATACATGACCCCTGAAAACTTACACTCCTTTTTTGGGCAGTCGCGTAATTAACATGTACTTGTGTAAAAATAATAATGATTTCAGTATTTAGTCAGGAAATGACACAAAACAAAAAGTTATTTTCGTTTTTATATGATGACATCGCAGTCATATCTATCACGTGTGATTCATGTATTACGAAGGCTAATTATAATTTATTAACAAGCGCCAACGTTATCATCCACTTTGTAGATAATGTCAACAATGTTACTAAAGGTTTGCGTGGACGGCAGACATGTTTGCGTACTTTTTGTCCGCGAAAGACCTAGAACTAAGACTAGCTCCACACAAAGCGAAAGCAAATTTACGACCAATGGTAGGCAAGTTTAGGGAAGCGTTTTTACTATATACATGAGTAACTAAGAAAAAAAAATCTTAGAATGAGACAAAATAAATCGTTTAGTCTGCAGTGAAAACTGAATGCGCGATGCAGGCTCTGATCGCTGATTGGCTGGCGAAAGCGCCATCTATACAATTTTGCCGTAAATATTTAAAAAAAAACTGTTTTGTTGGATAGATGGCGCTGTCTGTTGCGAACTATCGTCACATTTCTTTTTGAATGAAATTGACAACAAGAGCGATTTTTGTATGACAAACAAAAATGTCTGAATTCCAATTTTTTTCTACATTGCCGTTTCGCTCATCCATTATAGTTAAATTTGGCAATATTCTAACCCTATACAGTAAAAACTCTTTATTCGCGGGGTATACAAAAAAAAAGACAAAATCAAAATGTGTTTATTTGCTAAGTACAGGTGTCAAAATGTTGATACATAATAAAACGTCGCTTAAACCATACTTAACCCAGTATTGGGTGTAAAAAAAAAAGTATTGGGTGTGTAAAAAATAAATTACGTTCCATAAATATGCCGCGAATACAGAAACCGTGGGTATGGAATGGTAATCAGTATGGAATCATAGGGTATACGTTCTAACGTTCCAAAATAGAACCAATATGTATTTAAAGAAACCAGGGTTTAAAAATTATTGTATTTTTTTTTTGTTTTGTCGCTTTTGTAAAGTCTTTAAATTCAGATTGATATTGGGCTGTAGCATTAATAAATAATTTGCCGTTTAAATAAGGCATTCGACAGTGGCAGTAAGGTTTGTTTTAGTTTGAAATTAGTCCACTCGGTTACATCTTTTATAAAAGCCGCCTCGGTACGTACCAACAGTACATACATACTCAAAAGATGCCGATACGTTAATAAATTACCCAATTATTTTCTGTTTACCGATTGCATCCGCGAATAATGAATTTTTTAGCCGCGAATACAGGAACAGGGTTCCAATTTTTTCACCCGCGAATAAGGAGCTTTTACTGTATAAGTGTAGTCGCAACACGTACAAGTCTACCGTCTATGCCATCCCTTATGTAACCAATAAACAATTTCCGACAAAATTGCAACATGCGACGGCGTTTTGTTATCCTTATTGACACAATAAAAAATACGTAATTATATTAATAACGCTAAATCAGTTAACAAATTATATAAATAACTATTGATACAATCAAAGGGGTATCTGCCCTTATTTTTTTAAGTTGCAAGCATTTCTGGTCTTCATATGTCAGAATGAATAGGCTCAAATCGTCTTCATCTTCAAAGATGTACTCAAAGTTCTGGGTATCACTCCAATGGCCATGAACAGACTTGTCTCTTACCATGATGAAAGCGTCTCGTTGTTTTGTTACTTAAAGATTTGGGTGCCACTGCAATGGCCATGAACAGACGTTGTCTCTTACCTTCACGAGAAAGTCTCGTTGTTTTGTTACTCAAAGTTCTGGGTACCGCTGCAATGGACATGGACAGACGTTTCCTTACAAAATTAATATATGTATTTGTAAACTAAAATAGAATCTAATTAATTACTACATATTAAATAATAATCCATATTAAAACACAAACAAACATGTTATAGTAAAACTATATTCATACGTACGTAGAAACTTTCTTTTTATTATGATTACTTGAACAAATTCCTACGCGTATTTCCTAAATCGTCGCTACTTCAGTTTATACATGACATATAAATAAATAACAATAATAAATAATAATATTGTTAACTTTTAATATTTTACGTATCAAAATTTATACAAATTGTAATCTTGAAATGTACACGTGCGTATTGTTATTATTTTAATTTATTTGTGGGCAAACTATGGCAACTTTTTTGGGAGACTCAACACTTAACTGGCCTGTGATTTTGTATTTTGTATTTGTTAGAATTGAAAATGCAAAATAATGTTTCGCTATTTTTTATTAATCGTATCATTAAACACCACCATTAAAAAAGAAAATAAAATAAGGAGTTCTTCTCTACATATTATAAAACAAAGTCGCTTCCCGCCGTCTGTACGCTTAGATCTTACGAATTCCGCAATGGATTTTAATGCGGTTTCCATCAATAGACAGTGATTTAAGAGGAAGGTTTATAAATATGTATAATACATGCATATGCACCACATTAGTATCTACATTGCAGATCGTGCGAATTTATTGATTAAAACAGATTATAAATTCTCTTCGTTTTTAGGGCGTTACCCTCACACCCAGTATAAATATTTAAAAAAAAACTTAATTCGAAAATATTAATTTGTGATAAAACCATTATGTCATGTATAAGCTATAAATTAAGTAAATATTAATTAAGTGAAAATTTTAAATTAAAACTATAGATTAAGAATTAAATCGTAGTTGTAA
This sequence comes from Biston betularia, assembly GCA_905404145.2. NCBI lineage: Eukaryota > Metazoa > Arthropoda > Insecta > Lepidoptera > Geometridae > Biston > Biston betularia. The sequence continues at coordinate 2,883,115 of FR989889.1, read as the reverse complement.
GTTAGAGTAGCGATCAAAATGTTCAGAATTTAACTGTAGATTAAGGCGTAATCATTGTTTAATCTATTAAAAATATATGATGAAAATTTTTGTTTCATTTCCACATGTGTATTTAGTAAATATCGTTTTCATCCCATCTATTAGAAAAGAGGCGGCGGGATCCTCTATAAATGCCAGCAATGGGTCTGACAGTGACGAAATGACTTTTCGCTTCGTTAGTCCTGGCTGGTAATGAAAAAGCGCGCCAGTCGACGCAGCATTGGTTAACAAAATTTATTAACAAACTAGCTGCGCCCCGCGGTGCTACCCGCTACATGTTTTCGGGTTAAAAAGTAGCCTATGTGTTAATCCAAGGTGTCGGCTACCTCCATATCAAATTTCATCGAAATTATTCAGTAGTTTTAGCGTGAAAGAGTAACAAACGTCCATCCCTCCATCCAAACTTTCACATTGATAATGTTAATGGGATGTGAAAGTTTGGATGGATGTTTTTTTATTCTTTCACGGAAAAACTACTGAACGGATTTGGATGAAATTTGGTATGAAGGTGAGACATTATAACATAGGCTACTTTTTATCCCGAAAACGTAGCGGATAACACCGCGGGGCGCAGCTAGTTTACAATATTAGTGGGATAAAAAGAAAGAAACCATATTGAGATTGACAAAGAGCCACGAAGCATGTTCACTTGTTCAGGTAATAAAGTGACTGACACACTGCATTGATAGCAATCCACCTTCGAATGTACCTGGAAAATTGATCGGAAAGAATTTTCGGCATTTCTATCCAGAAAACTCTTGCTTTGTTTATTTGTAACGGGAGCGATAAGTCTTGTACCAGGCAACCGCCCGGGGCCTCGCGACCTCATAGAAAAAAGTCTTTACTATATATGTATGTGTCTCTCGCGCCTCGCACATAACAAAACCCCCCCTGAACGCACGGTTTCATTATTAGTGCAAGCATGTTACGGCCACTCGGAACTAATTTTTTAGTAAAACGGACTCAAAGAAGAAGAGCCTCACAATGATCTGTCGCCCCGGGCCTCGCAACAGCTAAGGCCGCCGTTGCCATGCACACAATATAAACACTCTGTGATTGATACCCTTTTATTCCCCAGGGAAAATACTTTGTGTATACCACCGGTCCTGGGGCGGACACGGTGTTTATGTGGGACTCAGTTCTAACGATAGCCTACCTACTGTTCCACCATTGCTTTGTGTCGAGGCTGCGGGCACGCTTTCGCACTCTACCGCGGCGTCGACAGCGCTTGTCCTCGCCGACCCGCCTCGGGGAGCCCAAGCTCACCCCGCAACGTGTCGGAACACCAGCCACATCGTGATCCCCCTTTGAGATCGTGCTAGCAAATGGGCATCGGACGGCCCCGCGTCCTACCGCCCGTGATCTGACGGGTCAGATTTGTGGCCCCGCCGTAAGTTCTGTGTATCGATGCAATGGTCACGGACATGCATTATCTATTACCATCAGGAAGTCGTAACGTTCGTCTCATAACTTTTACATAAAAAAGTGCCTACTAACTTCGCTGTAGTATAATTTTATGATCAAAGAAATTATTTTTATTGTTATTTATCATAAAGGCGTGACAAGTCACAATAAAGCGGTGAGAATCAAATTTATGTTTAAAAAGCCGCCTTCTAATAAAATTTGCCTGTCGAGAAATCAATACGCGGAAATTGTCGAAATTTTAATCAAATATCTACTATATGGAGGTGCAATTCACTGATTATAGTATTTCACCGCTATACTAGTGTTTCTATAAGATATTAATGGAAACATAAAATCCCACTAGTAGATATTATAAAACTAAGAGGGAACTCGCGTGAGTTTTTTCCATACAAACGTAATCCCCTGATTCCTCTCTGAAAAATGAAAATAATGCAATGATTTTTATACATTAAACCTATATCTCCTAGAACAATGTCCCTCGCTCTTGATATTTTGCATACAATTATTAGGTATTTCAGAAGATGTCAAAAGTCCAAAATTTACAACTTGTTAAGCATAATATTCAAAAAATCATATAAAAAAACTTGAAATTAAAGGTTATAAAAAAATAAAGAGGGGCATAGTCAAACTATTCAAAAAAGTATTTCCGTGTTTTTTTTTGTAATCTGTCTTGATTAGGTGGAGAAAACTGGGGATTACTAGATGGCGATTTGGTCTAATTTTTGTAGGTATATTCTGCCGGAGCTGCAGTTGTCCCTATCGCTCTCTACGGGGAGCTGGGAGACAGCAATATAATTTTCAAATACCTAATTTTCAAATTTGTTGCAGTCCGAGAGCGCTCTTAAATGTGAAAGTTTGGATGGATGTTTTTTTTTTTTTTTTTTTTTTTTAATGGTTTACAGGCTAGTTGTTTGACCACAGCTCACCTGATGTTGTGTATGGTAAAGCACACCTAGCCTGGAATGGAACTGGCTCTCAAGTGAGGCTATCCCGGTAAAGTGTATGGTTCCCGTGGGATAGATTTGTTTTAATTTTTCACTGAACAAAGGATCGACATGATTTTTTGCATAGATTTAGGGGTCAGAAAATAACATACATAGGTACTACATATTAACATAATGGTAGGGATTTTTTTACTGGCGACAAGAAAGTTTGAAACACCTAGGAACAGTCCTAAAAAAATACGTCATAGTCACCCTAAATCAAACTAGATATTTAAAATTGTAAAGCGGCTTAATAAAATAGTTATAACATCTGATTTTCGGCTTTTTAATTTCCAATAAAGTTTATTTATTACTTTAATTGTATTTTTTATTGCTAGGTAAGTGATGTTTTATTGCTAGGTAATTAAGTGATCGGAACATTTAATAGAGTGCAATAAAATTGTATAATTTTCTGAAGCAATACTTTGCATTGATAGATATGTGTCATATTTTGTTAAGGAGATGCGAGTTCTATCATTGGTAAACGAGTATTGTTTCTATGTCCTTGAGATGAAATGGAATATGTAAATTTTAGAACGAATTTTATGGATATTTTTTAAAATATAACTTTGCAACCCTTTTCATACAATTAACGATAAATAATCACACTAATATTGTAAATGTGAAAGTTTGGTTGGATGGATGTTTCACGCAAAAACTACTGAACGGATTTGGATGAAATTTGATATTAAGGTAACTGAGACCCTAGATTAACACATAAATATTTCTCAGTAAAGTAGGTAAATATTTCTCACAAAAGAAACAAAAATGCTTGCATTAAATTAAAACAAATATTTATTGATTTTTTACATTTATTTCATAACATACAAAACGGAATGCAATAATATTCACAACAATAAATTAAAATACCTACACAATTTTTTTGATCTGTATCGCATTCCAAAACTGCATACATGTAACATTTTACATTTTTATAAAGTCGTCAGATAATAATTAGGATTTAAGAAATTATAAATTAAATTAAATAATAATTATTAATTGGTCAATTGTACAGTCAAAAAATATATAAAATATATAAATGATTATATGGACAGTTGATCGTATGACAGTTTTTTCCCCGGGAAGCACGAGGTTAAGTGATAACATTTTTCTAATTTTTGCTTACACACGTACCCCGGGGGCCCGTATCATTGATACGGCGTTAGCTACGCCCCTGGCACAGTGACAAAGTCCCTCGAATTTTATTGGCGCCCGAGCGTAGTCAGACGGTCAGTCAGACTGTCTTAGTTAAAAAAAGAATTACCATAGCAGTAATTTATAACAAAATACATTTAATTTTTATAGAATCATGCGCAATATAAATCACACGAAGATTGCGAAATAGACAAACTGACGACGTCACAATGCTTTATAGAATAATAATAGATTACACAGGATTTACTTAAGATAAAGGGCATTAGATATTTGCGATAAATTATTACAGACTTTATGAATTAGAATTACGAGATAAAGATTTCTAGGAATAACATTAAAAGATTTAGCGTAGGTAGCTATATTGAATGAAATTGTTTTTCTGATGATGTTTCTTTTTAGAAATACTAGTCATTGTGATTATTACCCACAAACTCTTTTTTAAACGACTCTAAAAAGGAGGAGAATTTCTCAATTCGACTGTACGTTTTTGTCCATTACTGGACGTAGCGACTCCTGAGAGGCCGCAGAATGTCCATACTGGACACAGCCAAATCACGGAGTCAGCTCCCTAGATGAAGCGGTCGACGCCCGCGGCCGACTAAAACTGGACGATCAGCAATTTGGTGCAATATAGGGCTCCACATAGCAAAAAGTAGAGTATATAAGCGGTTAAATGTACATAATAAATCAATCACAACTCAACCTGGGTTTGATTCACCATCATCGAAGGGGTGCAGTGGTGTGTCTGTTGACAGCTGTACTCGGAGTTAGGGGAGCCACCACCGCACCATGGTCAGGTCAACCAGGCGACCTGCCGGCCGACCGTGAAGAGGTCGGACGGAGCCGTTCCAGGCCGACCACACCGACGCGAGAAGCGCGCCGTGCCCGGCAAGTGTCCGCTGGGCGGGCGGGTGTGCCTGTCTCATCCCTCCACTGTGGCAAGACTATTAGCACCGTCACCTTCTGTGACCGTGGCGTGTGTCTGCGTCACGACAGTGGAACATCGTACCTCCTCCTGTATTCCTTCCCCTTCCGCCTGTTGCCGATAGGCCTCACGGCACCAGGTATCCTGTACCTATCTATCTAAGTATATATTTACTGTATACGGTAGGTTAGGGTCGATAGGGAAGTAGGGTTAGGGCGGTAGGGAACATAGGCATACAGCGTAGGTTCCCCGGATAGGGGTTGACAGCCGTCGGATCGCTCCTGGTGAGTCCCGCGGTTGCTCGGACGGAATAGCCAGGCGTCATCCGAACCTAGTCAATGGTTTGAGGCGGCTTGCTAACCAATCTCTCAACAGGCGGTTAGTCATTCGCCGAGGTGGATGGCTAGGCGCCCGTTCAGTTTTTTTATTACATATAGGCTTGCGTTTGACCGCCAACTCGCCTGATGTAAAGCGAAGGTGCGGTCTAAGGTGGAACACGCTCGCCTAGAAGAAACCGATGCACTCGCGACTTGAACGCACCCAGATTGTATTTTGTATGTATATTACGCGATAATTACGCCAATTATGAATCGATTTTGATGATTCTTTTTTTGCTTGGTAGATCATACTTTAGATGTGGTCCCATATAAATTTTATCGAAATGAATTAAGCGGTTTTTAAAACGTCATCAAAAATCTAAAAACATCGATGATATTTTCGTTTACACCGAAACCTCGCTGTTTCATTGGAGCAGTGCGTTTAGTTGGGCTAAGGGTCATGGAGTCAATTTTTTTAAATTGCAGATTTACATATTATTTCCAATACCAACTTCTCGTCAAAGTAAAATGTCATTCCTGAAAAGCATTGTATGTAAGTACTTAGCAGTACCTAAGTCTTTTGTAGGACAGATTACTAACAGAGGATAGGTGGCAATGTTTATTTTAGTACTTATTATTTTAGTACTTATCTGCTTATGCCAAAAATTGGGTCTAGTGAAAGTCGGACTCGCCCACCGAGGGTTTCGTATCTCACTAATATTATAAACAACTTATGTTATAAATGTGAAAGATTGGATGGATAGATGTTTGTTACTCTCACGCAAAAACTACTGAACGGATTTGGATGATATTTGGTATGGAGGTAGCTGAGACTCTGGATTAGAACATAGACTAGCGTAGTGTAGCGGGTAACACCCCGGGGCGCAGCTAGTGACCAAATAAAACCACTAATTTAATTCATATACATAATCAAAGTAAATAAAATAATAACTAATCTAAAAGGCCTATCAATGGGAATAGTTCCCCCATTGCCGTGTTGTATGGCAATACTCAAACGCTGGGCAAAATAAAGGCCAGGGTTTTGTTCACGTGTGTGATGATGTATTTCTGTTGCCGCTATAACAACCTAAAAATACCTACTAGAAAACAGAGTAAAATAAATATTTACACCACAACAACAATACAACAATCCCACAACAACATCAATCGTGACAACAATACAACAATCCCACAACAATCGCGATACAACACCCACTCCCATACAACAATCGTGATATTTTTGCCGTTTTTATAGATAATGGTACGGAACCCTTCGCAAGTCCGACTCTCACTTGGCTGGTTTTTTATTAATTGTCTGGTAATTCATATTCTGCGAAAATTTCAACCAGCTACCTAATCGGACTATTTTCATAGATAGATATATTTTATGTAGGTACCTACGTACAAAATTAGTCGTGGAAAGGCCAATTTTACAAACGCTTGGCAATAGGGTACCGTTAGCAACTCTGTGGGTACGGGACCCTAAAAATGGCATTGGGCGGGCATGTGACAGTGATTAGCTAAGATATTAAATTACGACCCATTTCCTTTCATAAATTGAGAATGTAATGATAGAATTCGTGATAACATAATATATCTATATACCTGAATTATTATTATGCTGATTGGTTGATTATTATATATGTAAATAAGTCGATATGTATACTAAGTGTATTTTGTTTGACCGACAAGGGCTCACCGGAAGACCAGCGCTGGTCATACCACCTAGTAGGTATGACCAGTATTGGGTGTTTCTATCGTTTCGTGCAAAACACATGTCAGCAAGAATAAAAGCTAAACTAAATAAGCCTAAGTCACCAAATATTTTTTATATTATAGATATGTTGTATGTGTATATCTGCCACTGGAAAGGAATAATACCAGGTACTTTGAAAAAAAGATATAAATAAAATATATGCCCAAAAATCATTCCCATCACTGGTCAGAAATCGATTTTTAGTAGTTGTAAGCAAATAACACAAAAAGTTGGCGTATTAGTGTGTATTGTTGTGCTATTGTTAGGCTGAGGTGAGCCCCTATTTTGTAACTGTCTGCCTCGGTTTGTGCATTTTTGTTTCTTCGGTTGTGATACAAAATAAAATTATTTTCTTGCTCTCTTTCTTTTATAGAATAATTTTATTATTAATCGAAAATAAATATATCTGCTATAGACGGGACGGCCTCTTATGTGGGACGCCACTTGTGTCGACAACTTGGCGCCGTCTCATCTTCCTGTGACTTCGGGACAAGCTGGTGCTGCCGCATCTAAAGCTGAAAACCTGTAGCGATGATAGCTCAGTGGTTAGCGCGGTAGGTTCGCATGCCGACAGGCGTGGGTTCAAACCCCAACAATGAGCTTGAGCTGCCGGTGAAGGAAAACATCGTGAGGAAACCATAGCATGGTGGTAGGGTACTTTAGTACTCGGCTGGCTAGCTACCACCCTTGAGATGAAAATCTGCCGCCAAGCATCTAACGGTGTGTTCCGGCAGCCTCACTTGAGAGCCAGTTCCATTCCAGGCTAGGTGTGCTTTACCATCTTCGACCACACCTTCACTTAACATCAAGTAAGCTGTGGTCAAACACCTAGCCTGTAAAACATTTAAAAAAAAAAAAAAACCTCAAACGGCACAAATATAGTTATTTGGGTAGAATGTAACTTTTTGTGCCGTTTGGGGTTGAAACTTTAGGTCCGTGGGGGCCGGCCGCTCTCGAACTGTATCGGGGCCTGACCAAACGTTTAGAGGAGGCTTCAGGTGACCAGAATGCTGGTATCTACTTTGGTCAAAAGCTAAGCATTGCCATCCAGCGTGGCAATGCTGCCAGCATTCTGGCCACATATCCCTCCACTGACGGATTTTTAGACTAAGTTTTTTGTATAAATTATGTAAATAGTACCTATCTATTAATTTAAGGTTTTTTTTATTTTGTTTAATAAAAGTCGTTCGCCAATACCTATATCTACTAAAATGATTTGATATTAAACTACATCAAGCGCTGTGTTTTGTTTTTAGAAATGATCATTGTTTTTGTCTTGATCTTTTCGATTTGGGGAAAGTTTCGTTTTACGAGTATAATACATAGAGCCTGACTTAGAGGACGAAGGAGACGAAGGAGAAATGCTCTCAGCATTTCCTGGTGTGTCTTTAAGGTTTACAGGCCAGGTGCTTAACAACAGCTCACCATGTTGTCAGGATGTTAAGTACCTAACGGTGTTGTCGAAAATGGTAAACACACCTAGCTTGGAATGCTACTGGCTCTCAAGTGAGGCTGCGGGAACACAGCGTTAGGTGCTTGGCGACAGATTTTCATCTTGAGGTAGCCAGTTGAGTACCTATTAGAAAGTACTCTACCATCATGCTATGGTTTCCTCACTATGTTTCCTTCACCGGCAGCTCAAGGTATTGTTGGCAGTCATTTTTGGGATTCAAATGCAGTGGTGTGTAAGCATTACTGTTTTTTTTATTAGATACATATAGGCTTGCGTTTGACCGCCAACTCGCGTGATGTTAAGCGAAGATACGGTTTACGGTGGAGCACGCTCGCCTAGAAGAAACCGATTCACTCGCGGCTTGAAGGCACCCAGACTGTATCTATCAGGGAACAACCACTCGGGCAGCAAATTCCATTGTTTAGCAGTTCGTACAATGAAGATAGACTTTAGTTTGAGTCTTTGGAATATCGAGCATGAAGCGGTATCGCTTCTTGGAGCTCCTGGCTGTCCGATAGTAGAATGGGCAGGTGGAATTAGGTCATGTAGATCTGAAGCGCAGTTTGAAGGTTGCAGTTGCGAAATTACAGGGCTATTGAAACTAACCATCAAAAGTCTTAAAGTAATGAGCGCCAAAGCAATTCGCTACTCAAAGTTCTGTGTATTGCTGCAATGGTCATGGACATGTGTTATCTCTTACCATAAGGTAAATATTACCTACATTAAAAAAAACAAAATCGTTTGTTGCTGCTTCGCATATCCTAAATTAGTTTATCAATTGTGGTTGATAAGCAGTAGTGGTTATCAACGCGTCTTAGCAGTAAGAGTATCATAGAGCAAATGACACAGTCAATCTTACATGGCGAAGACTTACTTTCTAGATATTTTTGGGCACCGACTAGGTATGCCTACAACCTGACGGCACAGCGCCTTGAGCTCAACTGAGACAAAAAGGGGTTCAAAATGGCGCAAATGTCACTGTTTAGCGGTTCGTATGATACAAATGGAATCAAACAAAAATATGAGCCAAAGTCTCAAAATAATGAGCGCCAAAGCAGTGATGCCCTGAACTTTGTTTTGTTACTTAAAGTTCTGTGTATCGCTGCAATGGTCATGGTCAGGCGTTATATCTTACCATCAGGAGAGCGTCGCGTTCGTCTCATTACTTTTTATATTAAAAAAACCGCTTCGTTCGAGTTATTGCGAAAACTTACTTTCTAAGTATTTTTGCGGCACCGACTAGGTACATCTACAACCTGAAGGCACAGCGTCTTGAGCTCAACTGAGGCAAAAAGGGGTTCAAAATGGCGCAAATTTCACTGTTTAGCGGTTCGTATGATATTTTAATGGAATCCAACCGTTCCGTTCGAGTTATTGCGAAAACTTACTTTCTAAGTATTTTTGCGGCACCGACTAGGTACATCTACAACCTGAAGGCACAGCGCCTTGAGCTCAGGCAAAAGAGCGAGGCATAAAAATCAAAGAGTTCAAAATGTAATTTATGGATGGCCCTAAGGTATCGATGTTAGTCTTAATAATCCAAGTGTCGTTAGATAGGTGTTTGAAAAAAGAATGGCGGAGTTTTGGCGCGAAACAGTAAATTAAAAAAAACCAAACCTATCGTGTAGGGCAGTGCCATTGGCGGCACGCGACACAATATTTTGGACACGCCACACACCACGTGTACCTACTAGTATAGTGTAGTGATGATAGCTCAGCGGTTAGCGCGGTAGGTTCGCATTCCGAAGGGCGTGGGTTCAAACCCCAACAATGAGCTTGAGCTGCCGGTGAAGGAAAACATCGTGAGGAAACCATAACATGGTGGTAGGGTACTTTAGTAAGTACTCGGCTGGCTAGCTACCACCCTCAAGTTGAAAATCTGCCGCCAAGCATCTAACGGTGTGTTCCGGCAACCTCACTTGTGAGCCAGTTACATTCCAGGCTAGATGTGCTTTACCATCGTCGACCACACCTTCACTTAACATTAGGTGAGCTGTGGTCAAACACCTAGCCTGTCAACAATAACCTGGATAAAAGTAGCCTGTGTTATAATCCACGGTGTCAGCTACCTCCATACCAAATTTCATCAACATTGGTCCAGCGGTTTGGGCGTAAAGTTAAAAACTTTCGCCTTCATTAAGTTAGTGTACTTAATAAGCATTAGGTATCGCTAATCGAATGTCACTTTATCTAAGTCTGGTTCCCATTGTACAAACTTTGTTTATTTTTGTGTTAGATGGATATTTTCCAAATTTCATTCCAATTTCAGATATTTCCCGTAGACATTCTAAAAAAAATCATCTAAAATTCATGCCTTGTCATGACAGTTATGAAAACCGAAAAAGTTAAATCGGTCGGGCCGTTTTCAAGTGATAGTTAGGTATTCCATAATACATGTGCCAATTATTTTTTATGTGTACAGATTTATTGCACCCCTTATACTACATTGAAATTAAGCGTAAAAGTACAAAGCGATGACGGCGCGACAGTATTAATCAAATTACTATTATATCCATTATCAACCGATAAAGCAATTAATCTAAGTAAATATTCCTTCCCGGAAGATTGTGACAAACGCCTTTTAACAATCAACGTATCGTTTATTACAGTATACATAAAGTTGATAATTACTTGAAAGAAAGTTTTTGGACAGAATAAGGGTTAGCCTTTTGTAGAGTTTTTGCGAATTAGTATATAATACTGGCCTGAAACTGAGAACTTTAGACGATTTTAAACAGCAAACCTGTGTAGACACGTCCAAAAGTGTTCAGTGAAAACCAATTAAGTGCTTTGCATTATTTTCTTTTCTGTTCCACACAGGCTAATAACTAACAAACATGATTGGTAAGTTAGTTTTTTCTATTACCGTCTTAAAGTTAAAATCGGCCTAAAGTTAAAACTCAATAACTTAAAGTTGCGGAAGTAGAGATACATTCGAATATGTGACCCTTAACGTATTGATACGACTCTCGAAAAAAATATAGAGTCACGATATCTACCATGTTAGAAGAACAAGTAGAAAAATTGGGAGAGACCCTTGCCAAGCATTGGCATTGGCAACAAAATCAGTTATCCATAAAAATTAAAATAAAATATGTTTTTTTTGCGACATAACGGGTACTTTGATAAATAAATCTAAATTAAAATTTCATTAAATTCTAAATTTTCAAGACTAAACGGATCAGAACGCGAAAATGGACACAATGGGTTGAGTTGGGATTCCTAGACCTTTTGTTCTTAGGAACATTATTTGTTCAGATTTCGTTAAAAATAAATCTTAAAACTGTCATTCGCTTTCAACCGGTTTTTATGAAAATTATTTGGGGAGGCCTACGTCTAGTGAACATTATACGGTTGAGATGATAAGATCGAAAATCGGCAAAAATAGATTAAAAGCGCTTATTGGCATCGGCCCTTAAGTAAGCAATTACATATCATTTTATTAATTCTATAACCCTTACCTGTACTCACTAATAAATGCAACTTCTAACCTACTTTAATTTATAGATACCAAACAAGGTTAATAAACCATGTTAAGTTAAATCCGTATTTAAAAAACATAGTATAAATCCGAAATTGAATGTTTATCAGCGATTTGAGACGTAGGTATATAATCCAAGCAAGATTAAAAATATTGATTATGCCTCCAATTTTGATATTTTTTGTAACTATTATTTGCCTATTACGTGTTTGTAAATTACGCTGCCATGAATGGATGAAGGATAACGATTTGCCAACTCTATTTTCGAATAGTTCCCAGCGATGCCGCCTTATTATGAAACGTAAGCACGCCAGGCGTGCTCGCGGCGCTGCAAGATGAAATGACATGGGCACGCTAGGCGTGTTCACTGGCACTGTATAAAGGTGAAATCATAAAAAGCCGTATTTCGGCTTCAGATAGAAAATATGCCCAAATCCATGAGAAATCGAGAGCACGCCTGGCGTGCTCGAGGCTTCGCGATAGGGATTCGTGAGGACACGCTAGGCGTGTCGGCGACACTGAATGTGTTAAGCTGCAAGACAAATAGCATAAAATAAGAAAGATATAGGATTAAGTTGTTGGCAATTAAGTTCCTCCACACATTGTTGCTTTACCCTTTTACGAAAGTGCTATAAAAGGCCGTAACAGCCACTAGTATGTATGTCTTTGTTAAGTTTAAAATATAACCTACTACATCTTAAACTTTGCTTCGGCAAGAATCTCTTTTATAGCAACGAAGTGTGAAAGGGATAGCATAGATATATACCTACCTATAGATAAACGAGTCCATGAACTATCATTACAAGATTTATTATTTATTTAATATTTTATTGCGCACTTACAAAATAACATGTACCTACCTACAAAAGGAGGACTTAATGCAAGCACTTAGATTAAGTTTATTCAACTGGAATAACGGCCTTTTGTTTTGATTTTATTGCGTAGTCGGTTAAAGTAATACACGTCAACCGATAACGAGTTCTATAGACATGATAACTGATTAATTTTATTGACTCATAGAAAGTGAATCATGACAGAAGACAAAAACAACGAAATTCCCAAATTAAGACTAGCTTTCAATTTCATGCTAGACAAACAGGAAGGATTTTTTAATATCTACTTGGAAATCTGCATGTGAAACTTGAAATCTAGATTATATCACAGAAAAAAAGGAATTGGTCATTTTGCTCTATACCTTACAAAACAAATTGAAAAAAAAACAAAATAATGTACCTACTATTTACGCTAAATATGATTGAACTGACAGAGCTACGCTAAACGCTATAGGTAACAATAGGTGACGCTGTAGAGGCCATCTGCGGCCAACAGCACAAGTCATTAAAAAAAAAAAAAAAAAAACGGACAAAAGACAAAACATCTAAGTACGTACGTCATTGTCAATAGATAAATGTAGGTATTTTCTCAGTATTAAATTAATTCTATAAATTACGCGTTAATCTCTTTGCAATCTACCTTACTACTATAATAGATAACATTGTATAGCACTAAGTATATCTATATAGCATTGCATTAGATTTTTATTGTTGACAGGCTAAGTGTTTGACCACAGCTCATGTTAAGTGACGGTGTGGTCGACGATGGTAAACACCTAGCTTGGAACGGAACTGGCTCTTGAATGAGGCTTTCGGAATACACCGTTAGGTGCTTAGCGACAGATTTCCAATTTGAGGGTGGTAGCTAGTCAGTTGCATACCAGTACCACCACGCGATGGTTTATGTTTTCCTTCAGCGGCAGCAAAAGCTTATTGTTGGGGTTGGAACTCGCCCGTCAGCGGCTCACCACCAATATCAACGCTATAAAGTAAAATACCTAAAAGTAGAACAGTATTGAATTTCATTCCGAAAAGCAGTAAAATTTATTGGACTGTTAGGTACTGCTTATGTCATCATACTAAAACTTATTTCCAATTTCCTAATCATGTCCATTATCAATTTTTCAGCTATATATTATCTATTTCTAATTAAAACTCATTTTATGTACAGCAAAATTATAATTATCATTGTTTATGTAATAGGAATTATTAAGTAAATATTTATCAACTAATTATTTTCACATCAAAACATTCTCCACCCTCGAGTTCCAGCTCTTTCGGTGTGTTTTTACCTAAAACAAAAACATTATTAAAATGAGTATAGAGCTTAAAAAGCCGGCACTTAAAAATTTGTACCCAATTCCAAATCCATCCAGCCATTTCAGCGAATGGTAGTAACAAACATACAGACAAACTGTTCCTTTTATATTTCCTGGTTGTGTATAGTTAAAAAGTAATTGCCCCCACAGCTAGTTATAGGCTTAACCCTGGGGGTCGAGCAAATGCCACAATTGAGACCTAATGAATTTCTTTGCTGTACTTAACCATGCAGGACTCCCATCACCAAAATCAAGTATAATATTTGCTCATTTTTTATAATCATATAGCCACTTGCTCATTTTTAAAAAAATTTTTTTTAGGTCATAAGATTCTTTTGTTTTATATTTTTGTGCACAATAAAGAGTTACTATCTATCTAACTCACTTAAAATGCACTTTATTGTGTCATAGCTGTTCATTGAAAGACAGCAACATTTTAAAAATGTTTAGAACTTAAAAAAGGTCATATTATAAAAATAATTAAATGGTCCAGTATTACAATATCAGTCCTGCGCTGATCATCAGATCAAATTTATTGTACAAGTTAAGGATGTTCTTTCTGATGATAGAGACAAAAGACATTTGTATTATAGTACCTGAAATTGTATCCCCATCAAAGAGGAACTTTAGTTTCTCCATAGGCTTCTCAAAATGCTCGGCACATCTCAACATCGCCAATGCTAACTTATCATCCGGTTGTATATAAATCTCATATGGTTTCTTGACATTTTGACATTGGAACTTAAGCTTTATCCCATTTTGTGCTGGACGAAGATCCTTCTGTACTATTTGCAAAACACTCTGGTTCGTAATACCTCCATCAATAAACTTAGCAATATTATAATTTACAGATTCAGGAGTATCATCCATTTTTAATATTTTATCATTGTATGTGAAGAATAGTTTATCATGTGCAACATTTTCTCTATTAGCAAAAAAATCAAAGATAGATTGTAGTTTTTGGAAGCGCCGTATTGTAAACTTTACACATTCTCGATTTTGCCAGTACACCTTTACAGATAGCTCTTCATTTTCATCTAAAGAATCATTTAACTCCACTTCATTTTCTCCGATTAATATAACCTCATCTTTTTTAGATTGATTTGTGAAAAGAGGTTGGTCATAACTTTCATCAGGATACTCATCTGTGTTACCAATGTTATAAGTGGGGTAGGAATGGCTGTGAATGTTGAACATTGATGATAGAAAATCTGGTAAAGATATTTGTTCACGTCTTCTTGAATTTGACTGTCCCCCTCTATGCACTCTTAACATGTCACTAGAACTAGAATTAACTATAGATGATCTAGTATTCCTAGTTCTTCGAGTAGTAGCTGTAGTATTTGTAGGATTGGTAGTACCTACATTAGTAGTGGGTAAATTATTCTTGTTTTTGTGGCCTCTTTGCCGCCCACGACCTCTTCTTGAATCATTTGGAGTTTCCACACTTAAATCACTCACGATTTCAGAAGAATCTAGATCAATAGAAGCACTGGAGCTTTTTCCAGAGGCTCTAGACCTTTTCCTACCACGGGTAGGTATAATATTATCCGTTGAAATGTCTGCATAGTTAACTTTGCGTTTGGATTTTCGGATAGGTCTTTGCTTCGTGTTTCGGGCGATTATTGTGTCTAATGATATTTCTTCGCAGTCGGAGTAATCTTTCAACACTTCTAATACCTTAGAGGGACAGTTATCTGCAATTTCAATAACTTTTTCTACTGGTTTTGAAGGTTCTGGCTGTGAACTGCTTATATTGTGTTTCTGGTATTTATTTTTTATAGATTGCAGCTTCTGTGCTACGTTACCGTAACAATCATCATCGGAATCGGATGACATATTTCTCAATAAATAGGAAAACTGCTGATAACAAAATCGTTTTTATTATGTTTTTTTACTATTCACAAATAAAATAACCGATTTTATCGGATCAGGATTGGCTTGGATTTGACTGACTGCAACAATGATTTCGAATTATGACATTGACAGTTGAATGATTTTTTTTTTTAATAATTTGCCCCTTCGGGCAGGCTAAAGCTATAAAGCCATACTGCCTTGTCTTAAGTGTTATTTCTGCTGTATCTTAGCTATAATTATCGTCAAAGTCGTCTTTGTCAAGTCCAGTTCGTGTCAGTTAATTCCAGTCATGCTTTAGTAAAGTAGTGGCAACTTTATTATAAAGTTTTGGAAAAAAATACAACGGAGCGACACGACTCTTCCCGCGTTCCCGCCAAAACTCCACAGTTGAATGAAATAAACACCCGCGAGTGCTTCGGAAATTACCGACAATATGAATGACTCCAATAGCGCTAATCAAAACCAGCTCAGTATAAAAGGAACGCCTTTACATGTATATTGATTTTTATTAGCGCTGATGATATCGTTCACACCAAATGTTTTTCTTTAGGCAAATTCCGAAATATGCTAATAATGACAACTACGCCAAACATGTTAGCTACAATTCTAACGAACTTGCAATTTTTCCAATGTTAGTTCATTCTATGAGTTCTATGACTAATAAAATGCAAGCAAAACATTGGTTGGTCTAGATCATAATAAAGTTTACAATGTTTTGGGACCTTTACCCTTTTTGAAGGAAGTACGTCTAAATTTCACTACAGGAAGGCAGAAAATGGCTCATAAAACAATCCGGGGATAAAATTTGGTGTTGCAGCTTCATATCTATTTAATCTACATCAAAAAATTGAGTTATGACCACTTGATGGCTAAAGGATAAAAAAATATGGTGCATTATGTAAGGATTTAAAACAGAAACTCAAACGTCTTTTTAGTATCCTTTAACATACAAATGTTCACGTGTCCGTGATTGCAAATTTCATAAATATTAATACTTCCGGCCATTCCATTTAGCATAATATTATTATTATGGTAGTCCTTTATATTATATTAACTTCCTAGGTACATATTTTGGTCTTAATCAAGGAAAATATATTCATACTGACTGATTGCACGCAGTTTCACGCAAAATTCTTGATAATTACCAAAGATATGGCGAAAATCGTAGTAATCCATTTAGGCAGATCTTTATCACTGCATATTTAGATAGTGGCTGGCAGTGATTGCAGTTTGAAGTATGCAATGCTACATATAAAGTTGAGTGGGGGAGCCTCTATAATATTTTCAGAAGGAAATTTACAGTTCTTCTGCCTTATTTTTTAGTTTTCACATTTGGCCATTTCCTATACTTATTTGCTTGTAATAAAGTAGCTCGATTACTTTGCGGAGGCCACATCTGTGGCACGTTGTAACATGAAAATAATGTACCTACCTACCTATCGTTACGCGTACACCCATATATAACGTGAGTTTATTATCGATTTATAAAATAAAATTTATCGGTACAGCCATGAATATTTTATATCTTAAAGAAGAGTGAGTAGTTTTTACTGGTGGACATTAAATGTGTGGATAATAAATTTTAAAGATTTTTTTTTCTATGGATGATAGTTAATAAATTTTAGGATATTTTGAACACTTGAAAATCGGCACAATGCACAAAAGAATAGCTCTTTTGTGCATTGTGCCAATGACCGAAAAAAAAATATCTCGTAAACGTTGTTTAGATTTGGCAAATCACAGGATTCATAGGCTAGATAGCATTACATACCTAATTAATTTAAAATGTTGAATGAGGTCCTCCCTCATTTTTAAAAACTTAACCATCGTTACAGTTTAGTTGTATCTAAATTGTATATTAAAAAACAAGAACTTAATTTTGGACCGTGCTTGTAAAAGTCCATACCTAAAGCAGCTAGCGAAATTGCAGGGCTATTGAGACTAACCATTGCAAGTCTCAAAGTAATGAGCGCCAAAGCATCGATGTCCTGGCATTGCTTTACTACTATTTAAAGTTCTGTGTATCGCTGCAATGGTCATGGACAGGCGTGATCTCTTACCATTAGGAGAGCGTCTCGTTCGTCTAATGACTTTAGACATTAAAAAAAAGCCAAATAAAAAAGAAAGATCACCAGGGACCAATTCAGGATATATGAAGGCATTAGATACTTTAAGGCAGTATGGCTTTACAGCTTTAGCCTGCCCGATGGGGCAAATTAGATACTTTATTTAACTATGTACCTACCTAACTATAGAATAGGGTTTTGGCGGGAACGCGGAAAGAGTCGTGTCGCTTCGTTGTATTTTTTTCCAAAACTAGTGTTTTGTCGAGTGTTTATGCATAAAAATGGTGGTGTTTTATTCATAAAGTGCCGAATTACAAGCGCGAGTGTGGGAAAATGATATAATGTGGTGAAACATGAGTTTTTCGTGTTGCTTCCAAAACTCCATCGAAGCTTTGTAGTAAAGTTGCCACTACTTTACTAAAGCATGACTGGAATTAACTGACACAAACTGGACTTGACAAAGACGACTTTGACTAAAACTAGCTACGATGGCACTTATTTAACTTTTGAAACTTGAAAATATATAATTACTTGACACTGGCAAATGCTAAAACGCGACGCCAAAACAAAAGAAAAAAAAAAAAAAACTATAGAATATGGAGCCATTAGATGCTAATTATCCAAATTGAAAGTTTTGATAGAATTTCAAGATGTTATTGACTTATGCACGGTCGAATAACAAAATAAACCAATTTAATGATAAACTAAAATAAGCGATGTTATCGACATAATGCTGAGCGATGATTTTTTTAAATTTTGTGATAAAATCTACATTTTTTAGACTAGATTCTTAGATAACACTTGTATTAAGTGTTTTTTTGTGTAAACTAAAAGGAAATTGGTATAAGAGCAAGTTAATTAGTAGTATAGTACAATGCAATTATTTTTGATAAGATAGGCATTTCTATACGTAATTATTATTAATTTTTTTTTATTACGTCACATGAATTGAGCGGTTTTTTTTTTGCAAATTTCAATGGTAGCGGTCGTATTTAAACTTGATTTTACATATCTACAATGTTGTATTGATTTAAAACTTTACAATGTATTTAATATGGATAGTAAAATGATAACTTAAACAGACCGACATATACAGATAGAACTGCTTTCATACATATATT
This sequence comes from Biston betularia, assembly GCA_905404145.2. Taxonomy (NCBI): domain Eukaryota; kingdom Metazoa; phylum Arthropoda; class Insecta; order Lepidoptera; family Geometridae; genus Biston; species Biston betularia. Next base: position 2,864,385 of record FR989889.1, on the reverse strand, counting down.
AGAAAGGAGTATAGTATAGTCATAAAGTTGCAAATAAAATATGTTAAAACAAAATATCAGTTAGAATGTATGAAGGTAGGTATGTAACTACTTATATACTATTACTTTGTGAGTATACCTAACGAGCCAAAACTGATCACTATAAAAATAATCCTAAAAATAAATACTATGACAGTATGTGATCGGCTACTTTATCGATTTCCTAGAAGTTGATGTACTGAGTAGTTTTCCACTACTCCAGTAAAGTACATATAGCGTGGCTGACGCGCGCTTCACGTAACATTATACTTGAATTATCTCTTTTTCTTGTACGCCCACTGCTGGACATGCTAATTCGTTGTTACACAATGAGCTACACAGCTGAGCTAGACCTCAGCGGTATCGGTTCTGCGACAGATATGTCGAGCCTATTGCCACTTTAGCTTGCTAAGCTATGTCTGTGATTTTATCAGAATTTAGAGGCTTTAAAACCAAAATGCAATTTAATACATTTTGATATCGAAAACTTGTTTTTTTTTCGCAATTTGTCATTCTCAGAATCAGCAATCTTTGTTGGTTTTATTTAAAGCCCTCAGTGCTCAGTTAGTATTAGGATAACTGACTTATTATCTGAATTATTTGTTTTGAACATTGTTTTTCTTCTTTTCGCAGCTAAAATTGTCTCGTTCCTCGCGTTGGTGGCAGTAGTATACGCAGCAGCTGCGGCTAGGACTTTTGAAGATTACAGGCCCTTCGAAGGCGTCGACCCCAACACGGTATCCTGCGATCCCATGGGACTAGTGAGTACCATCTTGTATTTTTCTTTAAATTTATATATATTTTTTTTTATAGCTGACAGGCTAGGTGTTTGACCACAGCTCACTGGCTCTCAAGTGAGGCTGCCGGAACACACCGTTAGATGCTTGGCGACAGATTTTCAACTTGAGGGTGGTAGCTAGCCAGCCGAGTACTAGAAAGTACCCTACCACCATGTTATGGTTTCCTCACGATGTTTTCCTTCACCGGCAGCTCAAGCTCATTGTTGGGGTTTGAACCCACGCCCTTCGGCATGCGAAGCGACCGCACTAACCACTGAGCTATCATCGCTACTAGATAGAATCGTTGCATCTATAATTCTACACGAATTCTGATCTTGGCAAAGTGTTTAACAACATTCGGTACAAAATCGATAATAAAATTTTTGAACTGTCACTGCTTTCGAATGTGCAGTTTTTAATGAATCTAATGTAATTATTTAAAAACTGCAAAATTATAAAGTGTTTTGGTACCTATATGATATTTTAACAGTTAATTACTTGTCCAGGAAAGCCTCCATCTGCCTCACTACGAAAACTGCAGCAAATTCTACATGTGCGCTCACGGATTGGAGGTAGAGATGGAGTGTGCTCCTGGAGGACTGGTGTTTGTCTTTGAAATGCAGGCAAGTCAATAGCTGATTATTATTATTGTAAGATTTACAAACTCCCAAACCTTGCAAAGCAGAAAATTCAACACCGTGCTGTGTTGACCCTACACCCACTGTCATGCCCTACTTCTACCTACCCGGGGTATAACGATTTATAAATAAGTATAATTCAAATAGTTGACGTAATCCCACTAATATTATAAATGTGAAAGTTTGGATGGATGTATGTTTGTTTCTTTCACGCAAAAACTACTGAATGGATTTTGATGAAATTTTGGTATCGAAGTATCTGACACCCTGAATTAACACATATGCAACTTTTTATCCCGAAAACATGTAGCGGGTAACACCGCGGGGTGCAGCTAGTGGTAATATAGTTTCTGCCACATTTTAACATCTTGTTTCTTTATGGTAAAAGGCTCCCCGTGATAAGAGATACCACCTGCCCGTGACCATTGTGATGACACTCAGGACTTTAACGTGACAAAATAAAATTCAAAGTATTGGCGCTGAACTTTGAGACATTCGATTGTAAGTCTCATTAACCCACAATGTATCTGGCCATAATAACCTTCAAACTGGGACACTGTATTTACGACTACTAATTTGTTAGTCATTTAGCTGTATTCGGAGTGTGTATCTTGACGGATGACAATCTACCGACATCATAATCAGATAACGTTCATAACTGGACACAAACTTCTCCCATTAGAAAATCATTCAAGTATCTATGTATTTCAATTTAATTATTTTCCTGTAGGTCTGCGACTGGGCGTGGAGGGCCCCCTGCGAGCTCCGTACCCAAGAAGGATCTGGCGACGACAGCGAGATCACAGTCTTCGCTGAAGAATTCGATAATGGTCCTATTGGTAATTGAACGGCCTTTTAACTCTGAAAACTAGTCTCTAGATCACACCCGGCTACCTGACCTGTATCAGTATTATGTAACGAATCCAGTATTATGTATAAATAAACATCAATAAATTATATTAATCTGCATTGGGAATGTTTTAATCTGTCGTTTCTCAACCTAGGTTTTTGCGACTGTCTAAGTTTTTAAGTAATTAAGTAGTTGTAAAATTGTAGTTATAGAAGGTCATACATTGTCTTTGAGACACGAACATTGGCTGAAAAATAGAAATAGGGAGGTAAAGTTTAATTATAACTTGAATAGCAAAGTATTACTTAGTGTTACGTTTTTGATTCCTACTTTATTATTCTACTAATTATTAAGTAGTTAGGTAAATTTGTCATGGTTTTTCATTTGAATTTAAGTTATATTATATTGTATATTACATACGCTAAAATCTTAGTTTTAAGCCTTGCACCAATTTTGAGTCTACGCTGTCCTGTATAGTCGGTATCATCTAAGCAATCCTCTATCATCGACCACATCTTCACTAACTTTTTCTTAGGAGAGTACTGATGGTAGTCAAACGCAAGTCTATCAAAACAAAAAAAAGTAAACCAGCACTTTGTATGATAGTTTTACTAACTTCATACAAGTTATGCTGAGATTTATAATGCTTAAACGATTTAAATCACAAAAATCAGTGCATATGGCAGTGTATCTATTGAGACAATAAGCCAAGATAACAAGAGATTTAGTGGCATTCATATCATGAAATATAATCATTTAAGAATTGTCATCTCGTTTGGTCGACGCCACACGTGAACAAAACGCTGGCCTTTTTTGCTCAGCGTTTGCGTATTGCCATACAACGCGGCAATGGGGCCAGCGTTTTGGGAACTATATTCCCATTGATAGCGGTCTTTTGGAGTAGTTATTATTTTAAGTTATTTTGTTTTGTTTAATTGAAGATATTTATTATACTTTTTTTCATAATTTAGCTTGATAGTCGTACTGATAGAATAATTAAATACTTTTATTTTTGAATTAAATAAATTTTTATGTATATACTTAAAGACATATATACCTAACAACATGTTATAATAATAGAAATAGAATAGAATAGTGGCTGCTATAAGACGTAATATTAAAAGTCTCTAAATATCTTATATCTTTAATAGCTCTTTTCCCCCTTAGGTGACCTGACAGCGGAATCAAGTGGCACCGTCCGCCCAATAGCTGCCCTAAGTGCACGTCAGACAAACAATGCGGCTGGCCTTAACTGCAACCACCTGGATTCTGCGTCGAAACAAGTAGCTTACAAGTAAGTACAAGACTCTAACCACTCAATACATCTAGTATCAGTACGATATGATCCTTTCGAAGGTGCGACGGTACTTCACGCCGGAACAGTTGCTTACCTTATACCAAGCACAAGTTCGGTCGTGCATGGAGTATTGTTCGCACCTTTGGGACGGATCAGCCAAATACCAGCTTGAGGCGTTGGAGTCCATTGAGAAACGTGCTAAGAGGCTCATAGGCAACGATTCGCTCGTTCAGAAAAGGCTCCAAAGCCTTGAACATCGTCGGAAAGTTGCATGTCTGTCGGTTTTCTACCGGATACATTTTGGAGAGTGCGCTTCAGATCTGCATGACCTAATTCCACCTTTTCCATTCTCATTCTACTATCGGACAGCCAGGAGCTTTAAAAAGCGACACCGCTTCATGGTTGATGTTCCAAAAGCTCGAACTAAGCGGTTTGATTCCACCTTTTTCATGCGTACCGCTAGACATTGGAATCAGCTGCCCGAGTGGGTGTTCCCCAATGAATATAGTCTGGGTACCTTCAAGTCGCGAGTGAATCGGTTTCTTCTAGGCAAGCGTGCTCCACCGTAGACCGCATCTTCGCTTAACATCAGGCGGGATGGCGGTCAAACGCAAGCATATCTACCATAAAAAAAAAAAAAATGAATATCATCAAATCGAACAAGCAAATTCAACCCTTAAAGTTTCATCATCATGAAGTCATGGAGGGTTGCGACTGAGGGCAAGATTGGCAGTCGGTTGTGGGCAGCGGTGTACGTCGTTACTCTGTCCGATTGAACTTATATTAAAGAAATAAAAAATAGGTTTAGTATAATAATATTTTAGTGGTACCAGTAAAAATGCTACGCAAGGAGCTTTATTACAAAAATTAAAAAAAAAGCTATAACCTAACTCGTGGCAAAATAACTTTAGTTAAAGAAACATTTTGATAATGTCACCCGAAGTATAATAACGACTCAATTGACAGCTCGTTCATCAAAATCAGACGAGTAGTTTCAGCGCTACGGTGAAACGCACGTAAATACATACCTACATACATAGCCTGCTAAAAACATAATCCTTCCTTTTGGCTAAGCTGTAGTCGAGTAAAAATAAAAGAAAATTAAGTGTATGACCTTGACCTAAATACCTATTTTTATACTGCGTGATGATCTTTACAGTGATGCGGGTCTAATGCCAGAAAAAATCAGATTCCACCTAATGCGATGAAACAAGATTAGTATAAAGTCGAGAATTGCATCACAATTGCATGATTTGATCTCCGGTGTATATTTTTGACTGAGTTTTATTTAAATTACTCAAAACTTTGACATGAAATTAAAAAGTAGTTGGTGACATTACGAAAACATGAGTGTAGCTATTTTATTCATAAAAAATAATGCGGGGTGATCCCGCAGATAATTTCTAGTGTTGAAATTTTTCGAGTTTGTTTTTTTTGTTTAAAACTGACTTACTTTCAAAATTCTGTCCAGCTATTGTATTTCTTCAGGATTATACCCATACTCCAGATTTTTGTTGTAAGCTAAGCATTGCCATCCAGCGTGGCAATGTTGCCAGCATTCTGGCCACATATCCCTCCTCTGACGGTTTTTTAGAAAAAGTTTTTTTTTGTTGTTGTAATATGTGTTTTTTAATATGAAAGAGTGGCATCGCAAATACCCCTTTTTGCGTTTTTGTGGCAATAGTCATGCTGGGTCGGATCAAGTCTGGCATTTAGTAATTCATTCACATATTGCTAGAAAGTTAATCGCCATCAAAAAAAACTGGGGTGACAGTGCTGCGATGTCCTAGTACAATTTTTTTTATTATGGTGGCAATACGGTTAGGCTAGTTTCTGTAAGATTTATGGGATAACTGCGATAAGACTTACTCCACTTCTGACAAGCCTCCGTTAATTTTTTTATGTAAACGTAATGAGACAAACGAGACGCTCTTCTGATGGTAAGAGATAACGCCTATCCATGACCATTGCAGCGATACACTGAACATTGGGTAACAAAACAAAGTCCAGGGCATCACTGCTTTGGCACTCATGACTTTGAGACTAGATGGTTAGTCTCAACAGCCCAGTAATTTCGCTAGCTGCTGTCCCCTTTAAACTGGAACACAGTAATGATTGCACACTACTGCTTGGCAGCAGAATATCTGATCCTACGGTGGTACCTTCCTATACGAACTCCTGCTAAGGAAATCTACCACCAAGTAAAATCTCCATTATTAGTAACCTCGCGGTTTCACCCGCGTACTTCCCGTTTCCGTTGGAATAAAGGGATAAAGAGTAGCCTATGACACCCGGGGATAGTGAAGCTTCCCAACGGATAGTGGAGCTTATTCAATACAAACAAAGACGGGCACAGAAAATAATAAACGCAAATTTTGTTCCAGGGGCGACTGTCAGCGCTACTGGAAGTGCGTCGCGGGGGTTCCCCAGACAGTACTTTGCTCCGATGGATTATTCTTTAACGAGGCAACAATGCAATGTGACCACGAAGCCAACGTGCGCTGCGCAGTGCAAGTCGGTGAAGAGCTTAACGGCGAATTCATGATGTACGAATAAAATACATATTTATCTAGCAGAAAATACAAGTATTTGTAGACTTGTAGAAGATTTTACAGGTACTTGTAGATTTAAAATACCTGTTATTTTATATTTTATGTAAAACTAAGTAATTGGGCTGGCAGACTCGACAATATCTACAAAATCAATACATAATTATGTAATTAAATCTGAAATATAAAGTGATAAAATACTAGCGGACGCCTCGCGGTTTCACCCGCGTAGTTCCCGTTCCCGTGAGAGTATAGAGATAAAAAGTAAAGCTTATGTCACTTGGGGATAGTTTAACTTCTCAACGGTGAAAGAATTTTTGAAATCGTTCCAGTAGTTTAGAAGCCTATTCATTACAAACAATCAAATCTTTCCTCTTTATTATAGTACGAGCGACCGCCACGCGGTTATACCCGCGTAGTTCCCGTTCCCGTGGGAATATAGAGATAAAAAGTATCCTATGTCACCCGGGGATAGTGTAGCTTCCCAACGGTGCAAGAATTTTATAATAATTATATAGATATAATCTTTATTAACCTTGTCACAATAAATACAATTCTACAACAAAAAATGTATCGAAGATTTTGCTACACAAAATTTACGTAGAAAAAAATACCAGGGTCTCAAAAGTCTACCAGTTCAATTGAAAAAATACCATTTCGACATTTAGGAGTATCATCTAAACCGTCGACTAATAGTTCTTACGCAAATATTATCTATTAGTTAGATATGTAGTAATAGATCAAAACTATAGAATGGAAGATATACGAAATCACAAAAAAGTATTCACATTTTATTGTAAATTTATATTTAGTTACCGCTAATGAAATTGTAATTTTTTGTTGAATATAAAGATAGATTTCGTAAAAGCATTGTACGGTGGACTTAATTAGTTTAGGATAATAATTATGATTAGTTTAATCTTGCCCCTAAATTGTCGATTTGTAATAAATATACTGCATTAACTGTGCTTTTTAATTTTTCTCATTACTGTAATCATAGGCGTAATTTAAAATGTATAGTTATGTAGAACATCGTAAACAATAAAAAAACTATATATGGAAGACTAAGACAATTTTTTTTATTACTTTTTATGATACACAAAACAGAATACAATTTTTACTACAGCATTAGGTAAATAACAAAAAGGATTTGATCTAAATTATATTCCTATACTACTTACAACATGAACATTATAAATCAGAAGCATAATTCGGTATGTAAAGAAAACAAAATACTTTGCTGATTCCAAAACCATTTCGAAATATTACATTCCTGTACATGATTTTTCCGTTTAAAACTCTTTAAACTATGAGACGGGGTTTATTTTAATAAAATACATAAAATAAATTTGACTTTCAATTAACCTCCAATGACGTCATGTCCTTGGCTGTATAAGGATTCTTTCAGTGCCTAAAAAAGTACATATTTTACATATTCAGCCAATGTTATGACGTCATAACTATAAAAAGTTTGAAAATGTATTAGAATTAAACTACCACATAGAAAGCCAAAATATTCAAATTAGTTTCATAAAATAAAGTTTACTATCAGTAAAAAATATAAAATAAATACAAAAAAAAACTTTACATACCGAATTATTACCAATATTATAGTGAGACCATCAAAACTGAGATTTATAAAAACTGAAATGGGGGGATAGCCCCTGCATTCACCTGATTACGGCTCTGTTAAATATTTTTAGTCTGTACCTACACAGATAAAAATGGTATGCATTATGTTAAATAAGGAAGTTTTGGCGGGAACGCAGATAGAGTCGTGTCGCCCCGTTGTATTTTTTTCCAAAACTAGTGTTTTGTCGAGTATACATAATTATATGCATGAAAATGGTGGTGTTTAATTCATAAAGTGCCGAATCACAAGCGCGGAGTGTGGGAAAATGATATAATGTAGTGAAACATGGCTTTTCGTGTTGCTTCCAAAACTCCATCGAAGCTTTTAGTAAAGTCGCCACTACTTTACTAAAGCATGACTGGACTTGACTGACACGGACTGTACTTGACTAAGACTGTACTTTGACTGCAATATAGCTATGTGGCAACTTATGAAACTTGGAAAAACAAAACACTTGACACTGGCAAATGCTCAAAATGCGTCGCCAAAAACATAGGAAAAAGGGAGTTTTGGCGGGAACGCGGAAAGAGTCGTGTCGCCCTGTTGTATTTTTTTCTAAAACTAGTGTTCTGTCGAATGTTTATGCTTAAAAATGTGTTTTATTCATAAAGTCACATATGACACTGGCAAATGCTCAAAATGCGACGCCAACAACAAAAAAATAGATTTAGTGACAAAATAAAAAGAAAAAAAAAACAACAACTAAGCATGTGTATCTTTCTTAAAGTATTTCTATTAATTCATTATGTTGTTAAGTTCTTAAACTATTCTTAATGTGTAATTGGGGCTTATTTTTGATTTTTATCATTCTTTTTGTTTAGTTTTAGGCGCGAAAAGATCCGGGTCTGGTACTTCCTTCCTCTCGAATGGATAATAGGGATGTTCCTGCCAAAAACTCGGATGCACCACTCGATAGTCCGTGTTAAATTTATCTGTTAAAAATACATTATTATTTAAGTTATATTCTATATATGTATTACTTTCTTATCCCTAGTATACTCTGTCCGTTATATTACGCGCTTTTTGACAGCTCATTTATTTGTGTGAGATTTATTTTGCTAGACGCTGTACAATGTTATGTCGTCAACTTTGTATGAGCTGTCAAAAAGCGCGTAATACGTTATACGTTATACGTTACCTCTTTACAAGGTTTAATAAAAAATGCTCTCAAGTTAACACAGCCTTGTAAAGAGGTAATCCTAGATTAAACGTATTTATTGTGAGATTCATTTTGCTAGACGCCGTACAATGTTATGCCGTCAACTTTGTATGAGCTGTCAAAAAGCGGTTAACATAATTGAGAGAGTATAATGAGACGAACAAGATGTACAGATAAGTAAGAGATAAATGCTGCCCATGACCATGGAAGCGGTGTCAATCATTTTTAACTTTACGTTTACAAAACGTTTCGCAACCGTTTGTTTCGTACAACCTCTAAAATAAGGCCAAATAAACGCGGCCAAAGCGTCATTATTTATTAATTTAATAAAAATTGCTGTCAAGCTACGCAGAAATCTTATCACCTCGATACTTTTTGTTATGTGCGTAGAATATAAGACATAGATAGAGAAAACTCGATCCGTGACGGAAAACATCTTGAGGAAATCTTTTTGTGTAAAACCGAAAGAGTTTGAAAAGCCGCACTTGGCCAGCGTTGTGGACTACTTACTTTTCTCACAATGAGAAGAAGCCCACATCCAACAGTGGGATTGCTTATAAAAATAGGATTAGTCCGGTTACCCAAGACATAGGCTTGATACGAGCAGAAAAGCGGGTGAAATAGGTTCCAACCAACTTACCAAGTTCGTGCATTTCTTCTGGCGTCAGTTGAAAGTCAAAGATGTTGATATTTTCCTCGATACGTTCCTTTTTTACAGATTTAGGTATGGGTACCACTCCTCTATGGACCTGTAAAAAGAAAATGGTTTAGACACAGATGTTAGGAAAATGGCAGATATCGTTTTTACATCAAACGCAGTGAAGTCACTCTCGTAGCTATGTGTGCGTGATATCGCACACATATCTATGCGCTGCGCGCTTTTTACGCAGAAGGTCCTTGTAATAAGTCTGTTACAGTGTTTAGGTTTTGTGTTCCAAGTTGTAAATAGTAAGTGTACAGATTATAGCTCAGTGGTTAGCGCTGTTGGTTTGCAAACCCCAACAATGAGCTTGAGCTGCCGGTGAAGGAAAACATCGTGAGGAAACCATAGCATGGTGGCAGGTTATTTTCTAGTACTCGGCTGGATAGCTACCACTCAAGTTGAAAATCTGCCGCCAAGCATCTAACGGTGTGTTCTGGCAGCCTCACTTGAGAGCCAGTTCCATTCCAGGCTAGGTGTGCGTGTAGGTGTGAGCTGTGGTCAAACACCTAGGCTGTCCAGCTCAAAAAAAAACTTAACAAAATTAAGAATTAGTATAGATTTGTAAAATAAAAGTGACGCGTTCGTTGTTATAATTTTCCAACCTAATATTGTTCACATACCAAATAGCGCAGTACGACTTGAGGGACTGTTTTTCCATGTTTCTTAGCGATCTCCTTTAGCTTGGGGTCCTGTACCCGAGGTGGCGGTGGCTCCATCTCTTGGCTGAATAGCGATCCGAACGGAGTGTATGCCATCACAACGATATCGTGCGTTTTACAGAACTCTAGCAGTTTGTTTTGGGCTAAATTTATGTTTACCTGAGAAAACAATACAAGCAATAGGTATCAGGTTATATGTTGATACTTTAAATATCCTTTTATATTAACACTAGCAGCCTATGTATTAATCCAAAGTCTCAGCTACCTCCATGCCAATTTTCATCCAAATCCGTTCAGTAGGTAATTTTCGCGTGAAAGAGTAACAAACATCCATCCATCCATCCAAACTTTAAAATTTATAATTTCTCACACAGGCGGCGTCTGTCTGGGTCTACTTACCGCCACTTATAAGATATTTAATGTGATATCACAGTTAGCAAGCAATCTTTCTATCTGGCTCACGTTAATGTTGGATATCCCTATAGACAGCGCCAGCCGAGTGTCTTGGCTCGTTCCACGTGCATATGACCACAACGTTGCTATGTTTTACTCACTTCTACTTGTAGAACAGTTGGTTTAACCTTACAGTTGGCGAGCAATCTCTCCATCTGGCTCACGTTAAAGTTGGATATCCCTATAGACCGCGCAAGTCCGAGTGTTTTGGCTCGCTCCATACCGCGCCACGTGTCCACGTAGTCTATGATATCAAATGCTGAGTGGTCTGGCTGTGAACACACAATATAAAAATGACGAGGTGACTTTTTTGAAATGGAAGAAATAGTAGTATTTTTTTTTATGTAAAAGTAATGAAATGAAATCAACGCTCTCCTTATGGTAATAGATAACACTTGTTTGTTCCTTTTTCACATCCTGCACGGCTCAATGATTATTATAGGTGAAATATGGAAAGGAGATAGTTTACTTGGTGGTAGATCTCCTTAGCAGATCGTCTAGGTAGGTACCACCGCTGCAGTACCAGTTATTCTACCGCTAAGTAGTAGTGTGTAAACATTACTGTGTTCCGGTTTGAAGGGTAGCAGCTAGTGAAATTACTAGGCTGCTGAGACCATCGAAAGTCTCAAAGTAATGAGCGCCAAAGCAGTGATACCCTGGTCTTTGTTTTGTTACTCAAAGTTCTGTGTATCGCTGCAATGGTCATAGACAAGCGTTATATCTTACCATCAGGAGAGCGTCTCGTTTGTCTCATTACTATTTACATTTAAAAAAAGTTAAACATTATAATAAATAAATTAAATATAGGCAGTGTTGTTGGAGGTCCTGGGTTCAAATCCCACGGAATGCACCTCTAACTTTGCTATGTGCGTATTGCCGATGACTTCATACAGTGAAGGAAAACGTCGTAAGGTCTAGGATTACAAGGTTGCGTTAACCTGAGAGCAATATTTATTAAACCTTGTAAAGAGGTAATGCTAGATTAAACGTATTTATTTGTGAGAGATTTATTTTGCTAGACACCGTACAAAGTTATGTCGTCAACTTTGTTTGGAGCTGTCAAAAATCGGTTCACATAATGGACATAATATTATGGTGAGTAACACAAAACTTGGAGAAATCACGAATTTGAGAACGTCTAATAAAGTCGCCAGTGCAGCTAATTACAAATAAATAATCAGTAAAGAGCTGCCGCAATCTGTTAATTGCTATAATCGGATTACATTAATTAACGATATAACTTTTTCAGTGATTTTGGCTTATACACGCATAATAGCTTAATTGTAGAAATTTTAATAATAATAATAATTGGTTAAACTACACTAATATGATATTGTAGTTTTTAATGTTAAGGTGGTTCGATTTCAATACAAATGGTTTTTTTCCATTTATGGACAAATGGAGCATAATTTTACAGTGAAATCACAGCTACTGGCATTTATTTTGGTATTTATTTGCGGTAAATCACAATTGCTACAACTCCACGTTACAACTGTAAATAAAAATTTTCTTTCGTGGGTTAACTCTTTACTTAGATATCTCCACCCTCCAGCCTGACTCCTTCCTCCCCCTATCAAGCAGGATTAGGAGGATCACTCACAGTAAACGCCACGGGATTGTGTATGAGATACAGGTCAACATAGGTGAGGTTCATGCGGGTCAGAGACTTTTCCAATGCTCCCACCACGTCACGCTGCTCGGTCGACCCTAACTGGAAACAGATAAAAAAAATATTTTATTTATTGATACACAAAACGGAACATAATCAGAACAGATACATAATTAGCTAAGTACAGTTTCGTGCCAGACTATATGCCTAAACAAGTGTACATAACATGACTATATATTTAGAAGCAGGGGTTGTAAATACATACTTATATTATAAGTATGTATTTTAATATTATTGTAATACATATTTATATTATAAGTATGTATTTACAAACAAAAAAAAAGTATTTATGTATTCTATCAGTTATCTGACTTCCATCACACAAGCTCTGCTTAGTTTGGGGCCAGATGGCGCTGTGTGTAATGTCCAACGATATTTATTTTATTTAAAATCTAAGGTATTTACTTATTGAATATAAAGCTATAGGATGCAAAAGTGAAACCAACAAATAAATTTTACTTACAACTTAACTATCAAGTAACATTATTTGTGTAGGTGACGTAGAAATTACAGGGTTAGACAGTATACTGATCTGCAGCCCAGTTGGAATAAGAGATGCCACGAGCTTTTGAGGTTATGAATCCAGGCCTCCTTGTACCTACTAAAACATTCTTGGGAATTTACGTAAGAACCACCACTTATCATTTACCGGGTGGTAGATCTTTTTAGCAGAAAATGGTGTAGCTACAGCAATGATGTCAGCACAACTGCTGAGCGCTGACCTTTTTCCCCTTGTTGATGCACCAGCCACTGCAGCGATAACCCGCTTATTGCCTTGTCAAATTTGTTGTCTTTTTGTTAATATGTATCTTTTTATTTGTGTTTTGTTTGTACTTATCTGTTGTTGTGTCTAGTGTTTTGTTAGGAAAAAAATAAATGTTGTTCTTTCTTTCTGATAGCTTAGTGGGTAGCGCGGTCGGTCCGCATGTCGTGGTCTCAACCCCGTGAGCTTGAGCTACCGGCGAAGGAAAACATCGTGACGAAACAATAGCATGGTGGTAGGGTACTCGGCTGGCTAGCTACCATTCTCAAGTTGAAAATCTGCCGCTAAGCATCTAACGGTGTGTACCGGCAGCTTCACTTGAGAGCCTGTTCTATTCCAGGCTGTAAGCTTTACCATCTTCGACCGCACCGTCACTTAACACCAGGTGAGCCTAGCTGTGGTTAAACACCTAGCTTGGCAACCATGTTTTTTTTTTAAAGTTCCAACTATAGGTAGTCACATCTGGTGGCTTGAGATAGTTGTTAGAAAATTTAGATGAATTTTAAGACTGTTGGTCAAGTTGTCCAGAGTGACCGCGAAAAATATCGTGTACCAACCTTGGTTACCACAAACACTTCTTCTCTTGGCACTGAAGATTTGATCACCGCTCGTCCGACCTGTTCCTCATTGTGGTACGCAGATGCTGTGTCTATCAACCTGGGAGGAAAATTACTGCATCATCATCCAAATTCATTACCTCCATCGTTCATCGCCATCTCTTTGTTGGTTTTAAAACTAGTTCTTCAATGCTCAATTTCAAGCTTGAGCTGCCGGTGAAGGAAAACATCGTGAGGAAACCATAGCGTGGAGGTGGGGTCCTTTCTAGTACTCGGCTGACGAGCTACCATCCTCAAGTTGAGTCTGCTAAAGATATGTTCTGGCAGCCTCACATGGGAGCCAGTTCCATCCCAGGCTAGGCGTGTTTACCATCTTAGACCACAAAGTCACTTTTTTGTGTAAAAGTAAGGAAACGAACGAGACGCTCTCCTGACGGTAAGAGATAGCGCATGTCCATGACATTTCCAGCGATACACAAATCTTTGATTAGCAGAACAACATCCAAGGCATCGCTATTTAGTTTAAAGTGTTTACCTACTTTAAATTATGATAACATAATACTTAGTAAGCTTTTTGATTTGATACCTTTCATATTGAGGGAGCTGTGAAAAAATAATATGATTATGTAATCCACCATTTTCTAGTGGCGGCCATCTTGGACCGATTTCCGTATAACATTGCTAAGAACACTCCCGACTAATCCACCTTTGAGACCTAGTTCTATGACATTGACGAGTATTTAAAACTGAAAGATTATTGAATTACTTGTAAGTAGTTATTTTTTTTTTGTCATGTCATTTTGCTATATCGACAATATTTTTTGGTATTGTCGATATAGCAGTAGCTAGCAGTTTGTAGCGATGATAGCCCAGTGGGTAGCGCGGTCAGTTCGCATGCCGAAGGGCGTGGGTTCAAACCCCAACAATGAGCTTGAACTGCCGGTAAAGGAAAACATCGTGAGGAAACCATAGCATGGTGGTAGCTAGCCAGCCGAGTACTTTCTAGTATTCGGCTGGCTAGCTACCACCCTCAAGTTGAAAATCTGCCGCCAAACATCTAACGGTGTGTTCCGGCAGCCTCACTTGAGAGCCAGTTCCATTCCAGACTAGGTGTGCTTTACCATCTTCGACCACACCTTCACTTAACATCAGGTGAGCTGTGGTCAAACACCTAGCCTGTCTACCATTAAAAAAAAATTTGTCTTATTTTTATCTTGTATAGTAATTATATTGACATACCTTACTTTGAAATTTTTGTGTTGACATGACGTAATCAGTGTCTTTAAAGTCATTTAATGACATACTTATTTAACATTTTGAAGTGACTTGTAACATTGGTGTTATCAATAAAACATTTGTATTTGTATTTCAAAGAAAAAAAGAGAATATAGACTGTTTGAAAAAACCCGTAAATGTTGCTGACCTATCGAAATTCGGATATTTTTTTATTTCTATGTGGAACCCCCGGGCAGCTATTTCCCGAGTGATTATGCTAAGAGTAGGTATACACAATACGACACATTGTTTGACCATATCTTCTTACCTGTATCCAGCATCGAGGGCCCAGGTAACTGGATCTTCCACTTCTCGTTCTAAAACTTCTTTTTGTCCATTCTAAAAACATTAAAACGCTTTACCCATGATGCGATGCGATCGGTATTGAGCAGGATTTAGAGGAATATTCGATATCATCCCGACAAAACTTTCACATTTATAACATTAGAAGGATTTACATAACATCTTTGTACATAGATGTGGAAATGTTTTTTCCCATTATATTTAGATAGATAGATATAAATCTTTAATGTGCACAATCTAGTCGCTGAGTAACATAATATGAGATGACACATCACAGGATGTGCATATCCCAAAACCAGTCAAGATTAAACTCAAAACATTTGATTATGGCTTCCGGGCTGATGGCAGATAGGCAGACAAAAAAATTGTGCACGCCATAAACAGAAAAAAGTACAGAGAACAAAAGAACCTTATGAACTAGTGCCACAAGTGGCGGCCTCATCGCTAACAGCGATCTCTTCCAAGCAACCAAAAAAAGAAAAACACGATAGATAAAATAAGAAACAGACGGGAGGGACGGGACGGGATTTACATATTAGAATCAGAATTATGCTATATTGTATATTGATATACCTACAATAAAGCATAATCCTGATTCTAATAAATGTAAATATAAGAGGAAAAACATTTCCACGAACAATTTCTTTGTTTAGGTGCTTATTTAGTTCAATAGATTACAAACCAAGAAATGCAAAAGCAAATCATTCGCACGAGTAAAAGTTTTATCAAAAGAGATAAGCAGTTGTATACAATTTCTCGAAAATAATAATTTCTTTAATTCGATAGGCATATTTTATACTTGCCTTTACCTAATTACTATTTACCTACGAACGATTGGCTATACCTATATATTTGAAACAAGCTGCGCCCCGCGGTGTTACCCGATGTTCTCACGTGAACACTACATTTTTTCGAGATAAAAAGCAGCTTATGTTTTAATCCAGGGTCTCAGTTACCTCCATACCAAATTTCATCCAAATTCATTCAGTAGCTTTTGCGTGAAAGAGTAACAATTATACATACACCAATCCATACAAACTTTCGCCTTAATAAAACTAGCTGCGCACCGCGGTATTACCCGCTACATTTTTTTAGGATAAAAAGTAGCCTATGCATTAATCTAGGGTCTCAACTACCTCCATACCAAATTTCATCCAAATCCATTCAGTAGTTTTTGCGTGAAAGAGTAACAAACATCCATCCATCCAAACTTTCACATTTTTAATATTAGTGGCATTGCAATTTACATTTAAGCGAAAAAGAGAGAAAAGCTCTTGTGCTCGCTTAGCTGCAACACGGTTATATCATTGCTCATGCCGCACGTGGTTAAGTTACTAATTAAATACATACAGAACCTTACATTATTTATGGATGGGTGTCCGGGCGCGCTCCGACTTGAAACCGCGCTACCTCACACACACACACGCGCGCGCGCGCACGCACACTATACGAACTACAGGCAAACATTATCCTTGATTTTTCTACATATTTAATTTTTTTTCTACCACCACGCTATGGTTTCCTCACGATGTTTTCGTTCACCGGTAGTTCACCATTGTGGGATTAATTAAACCATATTAGGTATTAAAATATCGTAAAACAAAGTACGTTTTCATCCCCCCATCTCGGAAAGTTTTGCTCTTCGATATCTGAGCGCAAAAGTCTTTTTATCCGCTAGAGGATAAAGTAAATTTGAATTTTGAACATCGTGTAAATTCAAAACATCAGTCAAACTATTTACTTCTACCTCCATGGTGCCGACTTTATCATACAACTTTTTTTAGTTTCTTAAAAACTCAGACTCGGAATCTTCTTGGTGTACGTTTTTTTTTTATTTGCTTTGCGCGCGCAATTTTCTTTTCACGTCATATTGTTAATGTAGTAGTTAATACCTAAACTGAAATAAAAGTATCCTGTGATTGTAAAAGATTTTTTCATCCCCCCATCTCGGAAAGTTTTGCTCTTGGATATCGGAGTGCAAAAGTCGTTTTTATCCGCTAGAGGATAAAGTAAATTTGAATTTAGAACATCGTGTGCACTAAGTTTATGAATTTAAAACATCAGTAAAACTATTTAGGTACATCTACCTCCATGGTGCCGAAATTATCATACAACTTTTTTTTAATTTGTTAAAAACTCGGACTCGGAACCTCTTTGGTGTACGTTTCTTTCATTTAGTCATTTCCTCGCTGAGATGGGATGTAAAGTTATAAGGCAGCCCGAACGTGTACGGGCTGCCAATCCGCTTCGTACACGATCAATCTGGATCGCGATCATTGATCGCGGATCGCGGATCGCGGATTGCGCGGAACGTGTACGGGCTGCCTAAGTTATAAGAATACGTGTTGCACTCGAGTGCAAAGATTTTTCACCTCGTGCTCTTTTGATTCCCTCGCTAACGCTCAGGATTCTAATTTTTGAATCCTTCGCTTGCTCGGTCATCAAAATTGAGCACGCGGTTAAAAAGCAACTTTGCACTCTAGTAACAGGATTAAAAACGTCTAGGGCTAAAAGGATTTTTTTGCTAAAACACTACTCGCATAAACTAAATACTACAATAGAAAATAAATCACTTACAGCGCCAGAAATCAAACTAGAAAACACAAACACACACAACTTCATTGTATCACTCACTAACTTGTATTGAACTTAATCATTGTAGTAAGTTGTATAAGTAAACCAAACATTCCAGCAACTCAGTTTCATTCTAGGTTGTAACTTAGTTGTACGGAATAAGGTTTAAGATACCAAAACGTTATCAGATCTTTGTTTGGATGTTGTGTAACTTGATCAGTTCAATGTCGCCGCTCTGAATATGATAGTCCGGGTGGTAGCGTTGCATTTTAGGTAGTGATTTTACGCCCATCCATTGCTATCTTGTTCGATAGATCTCGAATAACTGATAAGTAAACCGAGCGTCAGCTGGCGCACCCGCGGAGGGTGTAGGTATGAGAGGTCACGGAAGTTGTAAAAAAAATTAAAAAATTAAGTAATAGTACGCCGGCTGAAACCTATTTTCATGAATAGTTGACATCATACTGAGTTGAAAAATAGTCGTCAGCTGCATGGAGGAGGGTGGATTATGCGGCAGCCGATCGCATGAACTTTTAAAAAATCGCATAAAAAAATGTAATAGTACGCCGGATGAAACTTAAACTAGCTGATTGTTTATATAATTTAAAGTACGAAAACAGCAATCAGCTGCTTGGGTAGCGGTGGAAAGACCGTCAGCCGATGCAGTAAAGGTTGAAAATATTGGAGCATTGCTACTATGCGGTTTCCTTTTAAACACGAATTTCGAGGTAGATTCTGGCCTTGCTTGAGCCCATAACACGACCTTCGGGCGGCGTACTATCACTTTTTTTTTAATTTTTTTTTACAACTTCCATGGACTCCCACTCTCAAACCCACCGCTACCTGGGCAGCTGACGTTCGGTTTACTTATTAGCCATATGAGATCTACTATCAGTATCAATATCAGCCGGCTTACTATGACTTTTGTATTTGCAACGCTGCCACCCGGACTATGATGTCGGTATACGACGGCAGCTCCGAATCAGGGGGAGGGGCTGTCAAACCGAGGCCCTTGCCCCGACCGGTAGCTTTAGGGGGCGCACTATGAAAAATGGTAGAACATCGGCATATCGTTTTTACTAATACCGTTACTGATGCACTTTTAAAGGTTTATTGAATAGTAAAAGATTAGAACTTTTTTTTTTGATGTCAAAAGTAATGAGAGGAACGAGACGCTCTCCTGATGGTAAGAGATAACGCCTGACCTTGATCATTGCAGCGATACACTTCAAACCCCAGCAATGAGCTTCAGCTGCTGGTGAAGGAAAAACATCGTGAGGAAACCATAGCATGGTGGTAGTGTACTTTCTAGTACTCGACTGGCTAGCTACCACCCTCAAGTCACCAAGCATCTAACGGTGTGTTCCGGCAGCCTCACTTGAGAGCCAGTTCCATTCCAGGCTAGGTGTGTTTTACCATCTTCGACCAAACCTTCACTTAACATCAGGTGAGCTGTGGTCAAACACCTAGCCTGTCAAACATTAAAAAAAAAACAGAACTCTAGGTAACAAAACAAAGTTCAGGGCATCGATGCTTTGGCGCTCATTACTTTGAGACTTTCGATGGTTCGTCTCAACAGCACAGTAATTTCGCTAGCTGCAGTACCCTTTAAACCGGAACACAGTAATGTTTACACACTACTGCTTGGCGGCAGAATATCTAGTAGGTACTGCGGTGGTACTTAGCTAGACGACCTCCTGCTAAGGAGATCTATCTTAAAGCAACCTAGTTTTATTGCACAAAGCGCTCTATTATTTGTTGTCACGCTACCTTGTTGGGGCTATTAATAGTTGGCTACTTCCTACGTCTCAAGGCGAACTAGTAAAAGTTCACTCACATTCCAATTCGTATTATTGACAAAAAATTGTTTTTTACAACATTTTCCGCTTTAAATGTCATGATGTAAATTATAGAAGTAAGGATTGTGTGTATGCCTCGAGCATTCATGCTCACCATCGAAAGCTCCTTCTTGCGGCGGCGTCGTGTGTCGGGTCGCTCTCTTCCCTCAGATATGGTTGAGGAGGGCGATGGCTGGCACACGCGTCATACTCGTGATCGGGTGCTGCTTGCGGGTCGCTGGTCTGCTCGCGCTATACACACAATCTAGTACCTACTTTAACCTTAGATAAAGATCCTACTAACCTCTCCTCTTTTTGTAATGTAAAATTGTAAAAAAAAAAAAAAATGTAACTAAAGTTGACAAAGGACCCCAGTGTCTGTGGAGCGTATAATTATAAATTAAAAAAATCCTAAGATTTACTGATAAAACCTTAGATTAACCAATATTCGGGCTTTTGCAGTAATTCTTAAG
The DNA here is from genome assembly GCA_905404145.2 of Biston betularia. Classification (NCBI taxonomy): domain Eukaryota; kingdom Metazoa; phylum Arthropoda; class Insecta; order Lepidoptera; family Geometridae; genus Biston; species Biston betularia. Next base: position 2,844,195 of record FR989889.1, on the reverse strand, counting down.
GCTTTTACTCTCATTCTACGTCTTTCTGTCTTCAGGTCACAAGGTGTCCGACATGTTTCTCCTGGGTGGGAATCGAACCCACACCCTACAGGTCTTAAGGCAGATACCAATAAGCCAACAGGGCTGTAGTCTCTGTCAATCTATCTATTATGTTTCGTAATATTTTGTGTTTTTGTTCTAAGTGTTTCCTTCTAGGTAAGTGCAACAAAACAAACGGTTTATTTTCGTAAAACATTATTTTAATCTATAATAAAAATATAAATATAAACATCAGTTGATAAGTACATAGTACCAAAGATTGGTTTTACAAAGTTTTTTTGATTACAAAACATGTTTTTTCTTATAAGTAGGTACCTATTTACTATTATGAGACGTGCGGGTTGTACCATACAGAGAGGGGAACATACTCTCTCTCGCTCTCTCTTTCACTATCGTAGGTTAAACGGTAGCAACCAAATCCGTACGTCTATTCTTAGTAAATTTAATTTTTTAAAGCCTTATTCAATATCGAAATTAGCTCCATTCTTCCACTTTCTAAGAGAGAGAGGCACATCCATCTTCCCTTCTACTTTATCGAAGGGGTAGTTTGTAAACTCCTGGTAGAAAATAGGTCTTAATGTGCGGAACCCGATGTCGAATTTGGCTATTTCTTCCACGTCCGCCTTGTCTAGGTGGAAGTCGAAGATGGTGGCATTTTCTAAGACACGAGATGTGGTTACCGTTTTGGGGATGATAATAAGACCACGTTGGTACTGGAAACATAATACAGGAAATTAACGTTATAATATATCTACTTGTGTAAATTGTAATTTATATAACACTTGATGATGTTTTGCTACTGGTTTTATTAAGTTGTAGCAATGATAGCTCAGTGGTTTTGTAAATTTTAATTGTTTTGTTAAATAAATGCTTCTGATTAATTTAATTTATATTTATCAGAAACATATATACAGAAACAGTGGCCAATCGCCTGTTTGCCCCATTAAAAAAAAAACAGAACCTGAGATATCATCGCTTTAACTTAATTATACTATTCCTTAATATTACTCCTTTTTTCATCATCACCATCATTTCAGCCGTAGGACGTCCACTGCTGGACATAGGCCTCCCCCATTAACATCCACAAAGACCGGTTGGAAGCAGCTCGCATCCAGCGCGTTCCTGCGGTCTTTATTAGGTCGTCTGTCCACCTTGTAGGTGGACGTCATACACTGCGCTTGCCGGTCCGTGGTCTCCAGAACTTGAACTTCTGCTTTAGCTTCTCATAAAGGAGTGGTAACTAAATCTCTTTTAGCTCCTGCTAAAGAAGATTTAGCAACGTTCACGTAGGTACCACCACATTATCAGATATTCTGCCCCCAAGTAGTAGTGTGTAAACATTACTGTGTGCCGGTTTGACGGATACTGAAGCTAGCGAAATTACAGAACTATTGAGACTAATCATCAAAGTGATGAGCGTCAAAGCAGCGATGCCCTGGAGTTTGTTCTGTTATTCAAAGTTCTGGGTGCCGCAGCAATGGTCATTGGTCATGGACGGGCGTTGTCTCTTACTTAAAAGTTTCTTGTTTAAAAAGGAAGACTTTTTTTAAAAGTATAATTCTATATGAGATATATATGTGTATATGTCTCTTGCCTTGCCTCGGACTTTATAAAGCTATTCAAAGTTCTATGTATCGCTGCAATGGTCATGGACAGGCGTTATCTCTTACCATCAGGAGAGCGCCTAGTTCGTCCCATTAATCCCACTAATATTATAAATGTGAAAGTTTGGATGGATGGATGGATATTTGTTACGCTTTCACGCAAAAACTACTGAGCGGATTTGGATGAAAACTGAGACCCTGGATTGACACATAGGCTACTTTTTATCTCAACAAAATGTAGTGGATAACACCACGGGGCGCTACTAGTAGTTCCATATGAGATACTCACCAAATACCTAAATGTAACTTGCGTAACCGTCTTGCCGTATTTTTTCGCGATGGCCACGAGGGTCGGGTTGTTGAGCTTGGGTTCCGGAGTGTTTGGAGCCGCTCGGTTGGGGATCATAGTTCCGAGAGGAGAGTACGCCACCACCAGGATGCCTTGTGACTTGCAGTAGTCCACCAGCTCTGTCTGCCCGAGGTTTAGATTGATCTGAAAAAAAAGTTACACAAGATTATTAGCTAGAATACTAACCCGTAAGAATTTTATTCAGCTTTTAACTATTGCCACAATTATAAAATTTCGAAAATTCAGCTGTTCAAATACAAATATTTTTTTGATTGCAATTTACTCTACTAACTAACAGGGCAGTCTATACATATACGTATTCTTAAAAAGGCAGATATTGAACATTCCACCCATCTCACTGGAGCTACTATGCCAGCGGCCCAGAGCCTCGCTCCGGTACTTCAAGGAGCTGGGTTGGCTCGGGTAGATGCTACCAGCATCTACCCGAGCCTTTCTTTCTTTCTTTTTTTCTTTATCTTTATATTTTAACATTTAGATAGGTGATGACAGCCCCGTTGGCTGATTGGTAGTATATCTGCCTTGAGAACTGTAGGGCGTGGGTTCGATTCCCACTCAGGGCAAACATTTTGTGAATAAACAAATGTTCGTTCTGTGTCTGGGTGTTCTGTATGTATTATAAGTATACATTTACAAAAAAGAAGTATTTATGTATTCTATCAGTTATCTGACTTCCATCACACAAGCTCTGCTTAGTTTGGAGCCAGATGGCGCTGTGTGTATAGTCCCACGATATTTATTTATTTAAGGTAAGGTATGGTTAGCAAATATGGCCTGGAATGGGAACTGGGTCTCGAGTGATGCTGCCGGAACACACCCTTAATTGTTTGGCGGAAGATTCTCACCTCAATCTGGTTCACGGCAGGTTTGACCTTACAGTTGTCCACGAGCCTCTTCAGCTGCTCCAGGTTTAGGTTGGAGACGCCGATGCCCTTAGTCAGACCCTTGGCCAGCACGGCTTCGAACCCTCGCCACGTGTCCACAAAATCGATTTTTTCATCGACGCCTTCTTGCTGGAATTAAGGATATGGAGTTAGATGTGAATTTAATTAATTATACGACCTACAAATGCGAAACAGGATGTGGGTTTTGGAGCAGGAGTTGCGAGAAACTATTAGTAGAATTGCCACGAAGGTTTTTGGAGGTTTGTTTTATGTACCTCCTGCCAGCGGTGACCTTAGCTGTTATCAGACCCGGGGCGACAGATCATTGTGAGGTCCTTCCTCTTTGAGTCCGTTTTACTAAAAAATTAGTTCGAGTGCTCGAGTGGCCGTAACATGCTTGCACTAATAATGAAACCGTGCGTTCAGGGGGGGTTTTGTTAAGTGCGAGGCGCGAGATACACGTACATATATGGTAAAGACTTTTTCTACGAGGACGCGAGGCCCCTGCAAGAGCGAGGCCCCGAGCGGTTGCCCTGCTTGCCACCCCCTAAAGTCGCCACTGCCTCCTGCTAAGGAGATTTACCATCTCGTTTTGATATATTGAGTTGGTAGTAGCTTTTAAAAGATTTGTAAATTTACTAACCGAGACAGACATCGGCCAGTGCAGAAGCGCCAGGTCAACGTAATCCAGCTTAAGTCTCCGGAGCGAGCCTCGGAGCGAGACCTCCACGTCATCGGGGCGGTGGAAATGTTGCCACACCTGAAAATGTAACATCCAAGTTATTTATAGCCAATGACAACGTAGGTGTTACATAATAAAAGAATTACTAGACCAAAACATTGGCTTTATTCAGCTTGAAAAGCACAATGCAGAATAATGACAGTATCTATGTCATGTAAAGAAATAAATTAGAATGAGTAGGATATAACAAAGGAGGCTTGATCTCTTAGCAAGAAGTTACACCACAGTAGGCCATTGACTGGTCTTTACTACTCCTCACGTCAAACATAAACTTGGTAAAGCCTATGCGCATGCCGACCAAGTTCATTCATTTGTTTACTTATATGTATATCTACTTATTATTCATGAAAACTTTTTTGTTTGCTGGCTTCTTTTGTTTGTTTAATTTTTTTACATTTTTCAACTCTATTTAGATAAAAAATTATACATACTAGCTGCCCGCGACTTTGCGTAGTCTAAACCAACCTAAACAAAATATCTATGATGTTCAATACAAACTGTTTTGCTATTAACATGCCCAGTGTAAACTGTACCTCTTGCACTATGGGTGTCATTATAATTTGAGGCTCAACTTATAGTGTATACAGCCAATATTTTTTTACCAAAACCCATTTTGATAAAACAAAGATTAAATACCATACCAGTCATACCACTTAGTATGACCAGTATTATGCTGCGGTGAGCCCCTATTTTGTAACTGTTTGTCTCTGCTTGTTGTGTTCTGTTGTTACAAAATAGAATAATTTTCTTTCTTTCTTTCAAATGTTGCTCAGGGTTATAAAAAACGTATTTCAATAACCGCCAGTAAATCCAAAGATCTAACCGTACAGACAGTGGGAAGCGACTTTGTTTTATACTATGTAGATTATTGTAGATATTAACGGCATACAAACTTGAGATCAGTCTAATGTAAACCATACCTTGGTAGTAACAAAGACGTCTTCTCTCTTGAAGACGCCCTTGCTGATTTTCTCATTGACGATGGCGCCCACTTCTGGCTCGACGCGGTACACGTGTGCCGTGTCTACGTGACGGTAGCCGATGTCGAAAGCGTAGGAGAGAGCTTCCTTCATGCGAGGAAGGTCGGTAGCGTCGAAATCAAACTGGAAAACATGTGAAAGTACAATTGTAATAGATATTACTGGCTAGGTTTTTTTTTTATAGCTGACAGGCTAGGTGTTTGACCACACGGTTTGACGGTATGGCCGAAGATGGCAAAGCACACCTAGCCTGGAATGGAACTGGCTCTCAAGTGAGGCTGCCGGAACACACCGTTAGATGCTTGGCGGCAGATTTTCATACTTGAGGGTGGTACCTAGCCAGCCGAGTACTAGAAAGTACCCTACCACCATGCTATGGTTTCCTCACGATGTTTTCCTTCACCGGCAGCTCAAGCTCATTATTCACCCACGCCCTTCGGCATGCGAACTGACCGCGCTAATCACTGAGCTGTCATCGCTACTAATTGTTTGTACCATAAAGGTGGAAAGCTATCTTTAAAAGGTAGACATAAGTATAACAGAGAAATATCCCATCATGCATTGTTTTGTTACATCTCAAAGGATTTAAGGCAACGTTTTCGATGAAAGCTCCCAGGTTCCCTCAGGTACTTACCGAGAACGGCTCAGAAGGGTCCTTCTTCTCCGCCTTGTCGCTGACTCCGAGCCACGTGCCGTATCCGATCGCGGGAATTTCTTGCCCATTGTTGAGCTTAAAAGTTGGGATGTTCACCTGGAAGAACAAACAAAAAAATATTGTTTCTTTTCTCTTAGATATTTCAGATACAGTGAAACTTGGTTAAGTGGGACCTAGATAAGTGACCTCCATACAAATACAAATACGTTATTGGTAACACCAATGTTACAAGCCACTTCAAAATTTTAAAGATGTCATTAAATGGGGTTTAAAACACTGATCACATGTCAAAATAAAGTATGTCAATATCCAAACAAGTCAATATAAAAAAAAAATTCAATATAAAAATACTGTCAATATAAAATATTGTCAATATATTAAAATGACATGACATCAAAATCATAATTACTTACTAGTAATTCAATAATCTTTAATTTTGAAATACTCGTCAACGTCATAAAACAAGGTCTCTAACAGCCAAGATCTTAACTTGGTTCTGAAACACGCGGTGGAATCTGCATCCCGTACGGAGGCGGGTACGCGGTTGTAGACCGCGTTTGTAACTGGAACTGACGCTGAGGTCCCACCACTTCGGCACTGAACTACCTCTGTTATTGGGACGAAGCAAACCTCTATATCTGGGATTCGTTCTTTCGATTTTATTGTCGTTCATCCTCTATAACGTTTTGTGTTATCAAAAAAACGTGCCATTTATGATTTATTACCTTTCTTATCTTTTTTTGATTCCCAATAATGATTAAAACTCACGTATAATGTTTGCATAATAGGTACGTTATTTTATTTAATAATCGCACTTTATAATTGAAATTACGTGTATTCTGACCTCTATTAATGGAACCCTCTGTAAATGTGACAGCCCCTTTGGCTCATTGGTAGTATATCTGCCTTGAGATCTGTAGGGCGTGGGTTCGATTCCCACTCAGGGCAAACATTTTGTGAATAAACAAATGTTTGTTCTGTGTCTGGGTGTTCTGTATGTATTATAAGTATGTATTTACAAAAAAGAAGTATTTATGTATTCTATCCGTTATCTGACTTCCATCACACAAGCTCTGCTTAGTTTGGGGCCAGATGGCGCTGTGTATCTATACACACAGCGCCTTTCAAAGTGGGTCCTACGATACTTATTATTTATTTATTAATTAAATGAGACAGATATTTATTTATGCCCGGATATCTGAGACACTGGGTAAGTGGAATACCTCTATAAGTGAGACAAATTTGCAGGTCCCTTGAGGTCTCACTTAACCAGGTTTCACTGTTTATAATTCTTATAAACAAATCCTGGCTGTCATGTTAGCCAGCAATTTCGATTTATCACAAAGAAGGTCAAAATAATGCTCAAATTTCCAAGCGTGTTTGAGAAAAATAATTAATTTTCAAGCTTCGAGTAAATTATCTAAGTACTTAATTATACATACCTACTATTAGGTATTCTGTGATAATATCTACAGTTCGCTAAGAGGTTTCCACCGTAGTTAACGATAAACACGTAATTTTACTTATAATTGTGTTGTTAGAATCAACAAATATTTACATTATCGAAACGGTAAATAAATAATCCTAGATATTGGTTACCACTATCAGCGACGCCGTTTCAACGACGATAACATTCGATAATATTCGTAATATACTGATTAGCTAAGGTTATACGGGAAGGTATAATAATGTCCTTCATCTTCGACCACAATATCATAGAGGTACTAACAGGTGGGTCAAACGCAGACCATGGGAAAAATTCTAATCTCTATTAGTAGCCACAGCGCCATCTGCAAATTTACGTATTTTGTTAAAACGTTTACTTGTTCATCTAAAAGTATTAAAAATTATAAAAAAAAATGACAAATCAATAATATAATTATACCTAATAAATGTCATTCTGGCCACATACCCCTCGTCTGACGGATTTTTAGACTAAGTTTTTTGTATACATTTTATAAATAGTGTAAATGTCAAATGTTTACAAAATTCTATATTTTTTGTAATGTATATGTACGTATATTGACAACCCTATTGGCACATTGGTAGTAAGTAAGAGCTCTACAGCTCGATTCCCACTCAGAACAAACAGTTTGTGGTATAAACAATGTTCTTGACTACAATGACTTCCATAGTACAAGCTTTGCTGTTTATTTATAAACAATGGATTTTACTCATTTTTAACAAATAATTTAAATATTCAAACAAAACAAATAAATAAACTATAAAATGAACTCGCCGCATCGCTGCCGCGCGGTAGGGTTTCCAATACGCTGGCGGCATTGCCACGTTGTATTGCTAGCCTTTGACGTAGGTAGGCGCCAGCTCAGAGATTCCCCGAAGCGAGGACCAGCCGCTTTGAAATGTTAGCTTTGCTTAGTTTGAGGTTAGATGGCGCTGTGTGCAATGTCGTACGATATTTTTAATTTATTTACCTGTTGAGCCATCGCGGGTGCTGGTACCGTATCAGTGAACCACTGAACTCCTTAACACTCACTAACACACTGGCATATCTGCGAATAGCACTTGATTTATACTATAATCGAGTAATTTAATCGAGTCATCGTGAACTAGTTGCATGCAGAAAGGACTTACGACTGTAGGTACTTTAGTTTTTTTATGTCCATAATAAAATTTCCAAGCAATGTGTCAAATTTACAAATTAAAAAACCGACTCCATGATCCTTAGGCCAACTAAACGCACTGCTCCAATGAAACAGCGAGGTTTCGGAGGAGCGAACGATTTATACCTACTCGTTAAAAAATAATTAAATTTTAATTATAAAAAATAAATATAAATGGCTTGTATTTTTATCAGGAAAATACAATAAAACCATGTAAAAATAAATATTTTTTCAAAAGTAGGTAAAGATGAAAAGAAAGAAAGAAAAAACATTTAATTCTGTAACAAGCACAAAAACAAACAAACAGAGACATACAAAAGTTACAGAATGGGGGCTCACCTCAGCATAATGCTGGTCATACTAAGTGGTGTGCCCAGGGTAACTTTCAGGACGCCAAATTCTCCCGTTATTAGTGACAGAAAGGTCAATACTGACATCAAAATTCTAAAAAGACAATTAAGGCCGTAGTGTCTAGCTCAGCGGATAAATGACAGCCCTGTTGGTTCATTGGTAGTATGTCTGTTCCAAGAGCCGAAGGGCGTGGGTTCGATTCCTACCCAGGACAAGCATTTTGTGATATAAACAAATGTTTGTTCTGTGTCTGGGTGTACTGTATTTATTATAAGTATGTATTTGTTATTAAGTACGCGGCGCGACATACACACACATACACATACATATATGGTATAGACTTTTTTCTACGAGAACGCGAGGCCCCGAACGAGGCCCCGGGTGGTTGCCCTGCTTGCCACCCCTAAGGCTGCCACTGCCTATAGTACCTACCTATAGTAGGTATTTGCGTAGCACAAATGCATACCATAAGAAATATAAGAAGTATAATCGCTTTTATGAATGTAATGAGGACATCTGAAAACCCTTAATTCTATGTTAATAGTGAAACTGAAATTTTTTATTTTTTTATTTTTAAAGGATTACAGGTTAGTTGTTTGACCACAGCTCACCTGATGTTAAGTGAAGGTGTGGTCGAAGATGGTAAAGCCCACCTAGCCTGGAATGGAACTGGCTCTCAAGTGAGGCTGCCGGAACACACCGTTAGATGATTGGCGGCAGATTTTCAACTTGAGGGTGGTAGCTAGCCAGCCGAGTACTAGAAAGTAGCCTACCACCATGCTATGGTTTCCTCACGATGTTTTTCTTCACCAGCAGCTCAAGCTCATTGTTAGGGTTTGAACCCACGCCCTTCGGCATGCGAACCTACCGTGCTAACCACTGAGCTATCATGAATACAAATTAAAATGGACACTTTAGCGTAAGTAGGTACGTAAAGTTTGTCCAAATGTCGCTTCTGAACAGATTACTACTACAACTTCTATAAATATTGTAAGCTAAAGACCAGAGCTGTCGACTCACCAAGTGGATATCATATTTTTATCTACGAAATCCAAATACCTGATAGCAATGTTTTGAGCTGGTCGAATGATAACAAATCGAGCGGAAAATACGAATAGAATAAAATATGACTTTATTATACACGAAAACAAAATACAAATAGGTACCAAACATAAAAAAAAGACAGTAATCAGTATTTTACGTTTTTTCTGAACCATGCGCTGATATGCAGTGTGTATTTTAATATAATTATTCCCATAATCATTTATTTCTTTCTTATTTTTCAAATGTTTACAAAACATATATAATATTAAAAATTTAAAAGCTAGGGTGCCGCCGGCAGCGGGGCAGGGCTCAAGCTGCCGGTGGTTAGGGCTGCAGAGTGAGGAACCTCCTCACAATGCGCGCCGTGTCAAGGATCACTGCCTTTTGAAGCCGACCCTTGACCCCACCGTCTAGCGAGAGTCTCTTAAGATGTTGGTCGAGACTCTTCGCTATAAGACCGTTTACCGTGACACTATAAGACCGTTTAACGTGACAAATTAACCGTAGTTATTATTAGCCAATTTGATGCCCTGCACTTTATAAAATAGTCAAGCACTGAATCATACCATCAGGTGAGCATTCCGTTCGTCTCATTAGGTATTTTTTTTTAACATGACTATAATTATTTGTTAATAGCGGACGCCTGGCGGCGTTGTGGCGTTGTGTTGTGTTAACTCGATACCCGGGTATCGAGTTATTTACAATCGATACCAAGATTATGTGACGGTAAAGAAACAACGCAAGTCATTTCCATAATCAAGATTCGGATCTCCCGCATATCTTTACAGTTGAATAGCGGCGCCACTTACGCATTTTTTAAATAAAACTTAGAATATCTTAACTCTGTTATTTGACCACTTTCACTGCAGATATGTGGGGAGTTCCATCTAAAAGCCAATGTAGTAAATACAAGTCATTTTACCTACTTGAGACTAACCTTATAAAGTCACAAAGTAATGAACACAAAAGCAGCGATAAAAAAAAACAAAAGTATGTTATTTGGCATAAGTTTTGGATTATATAAATAATAAATAAATAAATATCGTAGGACATTACACACAGCACCATCTGACCCCAAACTAAGCAAAGCTTGTACTATGGCAGTCAGACAACTGATAGAATACTTAAATATATTTTTTTTTTGTAAATACATACTTATAATACATACAGTACACCCAGACACAGAACAAACAGTTTTTTATACCACAAAATGTTTATCCTGGGTGACATACTACCAATGAACCAACAGAGCTGTCAACTATGACTATCTGATACACTATTATAAAGCGAAAAGATTTGTTTGTATTGAATAGGCTCCGAAACTACTGGTCCGATTTCAAAAATTCTTTCACCGTTAAGAAGCTTTGCTATCTCCAGGTGACATAGGCTACTTTTTATCCCTGTATTCCCACGGGTACGGGAACTACGCGAGGAAACCGCGAGGCGTCCGCTTGTACTTATCTAAAGAGGAAAGATTTGATTGTTTGTTTGTTTGTATAGAATAGGCGCCGAAACTACTGGACCGATTTCAAAAATTCTTTCACCGTTGGGAAGCTACACTATCCCCGGGTGACATAGGCTACTTTTTATCCATGTATTCCCACAGGAACGGGAACTACGCGGGTGAAACTACGAGGCATCCGCTAATACCTACTTAAAAATGATTTAGCACTTTTTTATTTATGAATCAATAACACCTACCGAGACGTTTATTTCTGCAGTTTCATACATAGAGATTATACCTACTTGGAATTATTTGAGATACGATATCGTTAGCGTCACTGGGTAACTGTTATTATCAGTGATAAGAATCGCAGTTTCCGGGACAATCGTGTAGAAAAGTACAAAGTAATATTTAAAAGTATATAATATTTAGTAATTTAGTAGTTTAGTTAAGTAATTAATAAGTTAAGTAGTAGTAAGTAATTTAGTTAATTTAGTAGTTTAGTAATATTTAAAGTATAAGTAAGTATTTAAAGAAAGAAAGAAAAAAAAAGCATTTATTTTTTCTCTACAAAACACTAGACACAACAACAGATAAGTACAGACAACACACACAAAAAAAAAGATACAGATTAACATAAAGACAACAAATTTGAAATGACAGTAAGCGGGTTATCGCTGCAGTGCCTAGTGCATTACCAAGGAAAAAAAGGCCAGTGCTCAGCAATCGTGCTGGGGATTACTCCACAACGCTGATTTTCAGCACTGACCAATTAACGGGCAAGTCTTGTGAAATAAGGCAATCGATGTGTTTTTGTCAACATTTTTGTGCCGTTATACATCATGTGGAAGTTTGAAATTAATGAATACTATAGTACATATCCTGAATTATTATGCTTGGAGAAAAAATAGTTTCAAACGCTTTTCGTTTCTTGAAATTATGAAATAGAATATGGCCAAATTATTTTTAACCCGTAATCTTGACATCAAAATAATTATAGGAAAGGCGCAATTTTATAGATGCTAACTTTGATGCAGATACATTTAAGGCTTAGACCTTTTATTGTACGTTTTGTTTATTCTATTAGCAGATAAGTACGGATAGTTTGATGAAAATTTCTGATAGTGCCTGCTGAAAATCTCTTTTCTGCGTTACGTCTGTTGCTGTTTTATTTTGGTAGGCGCTACAAACCATCGAGAATCTCTGAATCTGACAATCTAACGTCACGAGTCTCGTGGTCGTGTATAGCACGTCACGAGAGGCCGCAAGAGGCGGGCGCGCGGTGGCGGCGGTACCGAGCACCGCGCGCATTCTTCCCGCCCGTTTTGTATTTGACACTTGACACTGGCAAATATTCAAAACGCGATGCCAAAACAAAAAAAAAAAACTTCTGTCATAATGTAACAGATAATCAATGTAAAATCCGCTTCCGGCAATAGGAATAAACATTCTGTCTCCTTCTTGCTCGTGGCTATAGTAATTTAACTCTCCTTATCTATTTTAGCGTGACGTCAATGTATTCAAATCTAACGTCAGACGTATGTACGTCTGTGTGAGTGGAAAATATCAATGTAGGTGTTCAAGCAGAAGTTCCCACGGTCGAGGACTTGGCCCTTAATAAAACAAAATAATATTTTTTTTTTTTTTATGTAAAAGTAATGAGACGAACGATGCGGTCTCCTGATAGTAAGAGATAACGCATGTTCATGACCATTGCAGTAATACACAGAACTTTGAGTAGCAAACAAAGCCCGGGGAATCGCTGCTTTGGCACTCACTACTTTGAGACTTTCGATGGTTAGTCCTCAACAGCCCAGTAATTTCACTAGGTGCAGTGCCCTTCAAACCGGAACACAGTAATGTATAATAAAACCATACTGCTGCCGGCGGTTAGAGCTGCAGAGTGAGGAACCTCCTCACAATGCGTGCCGTGTCAAGGATCACTGCCTTTTGAAGCTGACCCTTGACCCAACCGTCTAGCGAGTCTCTTAAGATGCACAATTGTTTTTAAATATTTTTTTTTAAGTTTTTAAAATTATAAAATAAATAAATAAATCAGCCTGTTATTAATTACTAAAAAAAACTGGCGGTGGCTGCTGGACTATAGCTGATGTTTGCCATGGAGCAACAACGTCGTTGTTCACTTGTTTTCTGGCTAAAGAATCAACCGCGTTGTACTATGGGAATCCGATAACTGATAGAGTAAGTACCTACTTAGATACTTTGTTTTTGTAAAAACATTCTTAATATACATAATAACAACACACCCAGATCACAATCGAACCCACATCCTCGAGCTCTTAATGCAGATACCAACAAATCAACAGGGCTGTAGGTTCCTTTCTATCAAGTGGCAAGTGGTTACTGCTGAGGGAAGAGGATATTGAGACTTGTGGTTATTTTAATTAGATTTTTAATCAATTATATTTTTAAAGTTATGTCAAATTAGTTCTAGATATTAATTAAGATTAAGTTTTTAATTAATATATTGTTGTCAAATTAGTTAAATTTAAGTTCTCATCACTGTTGTAACTGGAACGACTGTTAAGCGGAAATAAACTAAATATATACCTTGAATATTCAAAATGAACTTCCGCAAAGTAACGCCTGAAACAATCAACTTTCTATCTATATATTTTGTGTTTTCGTGTGTTTGCTTCTAGGTAAGTGCAACAAATCAAACAGTTTTTTTCTCATAAAACTTTATTTTAATCTAGACTAAAAATATAAACATCACTTGATTTTGGTACAAAGATTGATTTCACAAAAAAATTATTTCGATAACAAAACATTTATTTTCTTAGATGTACCTACCTATTTACTATTATAAGACGTACGTGTACCAAACAGAACAAAACGAGAGCAAAATATGGGAAGATACTCTCTTTCTTTCACTCTTGTAAGATAGAAGGTACCGACCAAATCCGTACATCTATTCACAGTAAAAAAATAACACTCAATCATTTTAAGCGTTATTCAATATCGAAATTACCTCCATTCTTCCATTTTCTAAGAGCCAGTGGTACATCCATTTTCCCTTCTACTTTATCGAAGGGGTAGTTTGTAAACTCCTGGTAGAAAATAGGTCTTAATGTGCGGAACCCGATGTCAAATTTGGCTATTTCTTCCACTTCTGCCTGGTCAAGGTGGAAGTCGTAGATGGTGGCATTTTCTAACACACGAGCTTTGGTTACCGTTTTAGGGATCATAACAAGACCTCGCTGGTACTGGAAACAAAAATGAATGCATATATAGTTTGTAGATGTTTTGCTAATAATTAACTAGTGAAATGACCCCTGATTTTACACGGACAAACAAACCCTTTGGAAAAAAATAGAAATGTTAGTGAAACTAGCTAGACAATCGGATTTGGATTTTGAGGTTATGTCAAATCCGAACCTTTTTGGATTTGCTATCAGCGTTATAAATTCAAACCCAGGTTAGGTTATCGCTAATCACATTCGATTAGCGATAACGCTAATAGTAGTAACATTTTACTTTCTCTCCTCTCAGTTCATTCCGATCGCATCGCTGGGTGTCATGCATAAATTAGTTTTTTTTAAATTATAAATATAGGCTTGCGTTTGACCGCCATCTCGCCTGATGTCAAGCGAAGACACGCTCGCCTAGAAGAAACCGATACACTCGCAACTTGAATCAAGTTTGTTTGCGTCACAATAACTTGAGTATCATTAATCTAATTACTACACAATTTTGCAGACAAATTATTTACATTTTTTTAGTTCAAACTGACATAAGTGGTGTGTATTGAAACTGACATCGATGAGCTGACTTTTTTGCTGTCATTGTCAAACAAGATTTAACTGATCAGATTCTGATATGTCTCAGTTCAAGAAACCCTTTATTAGGACCTAGTATAAAGTTTTTCCTAAACTAACAAATAATAATTAATCTACTTTAGTTCCTGATATAAATAATTTAGCAAAAGCTAAAAGAGATTTAGCAACGTCAATGTATCACCACAGTATCAAAATATTCTGCAGGCAGCAGTTGAAGTGGCAGTGAGCAGGGCACATAGCACGCAGAACTGATGGCTAATGGGGCTGCAAAGTTCTGGAGTGGAGACCACGGACCGGCAAGCGCAGCGTAGGACGTCCACCCACAAGGTGGGCAGACGACCTAGTAAAGAAGCAGGAACGCGCTGGATGCAGGCCGCTTCCTACTGGTCTTTATGGAAGTCAATAGGGAAGGCCTACGTCCTGCGGCTGAGATGATGTTGCAGTAGTGTCTAATCATAACTGTATATCGGTTTGAAAGGTACTGCAGCTTGCGAAGTTACAGACCTACAGAGCAGCCATGCTTTTGTTTTGTTATTCACTGTTATGAGTGCCGCTGCAATGGTCATGGACATGCGTTGTCTCTTACCATCAAATAAGGTTTTGAAAAGGATAACTTCTAGTTTAAGTATAGTTCTAAATAAGATACTCACCAAATACCTAAAGGTAACTTGCGTCACCGTCTTGCCGTATTTCTTCGCGATGGCCACGAGGGTCGGGTTGTTGAGCTTGGGTTCCGGAGTGTTTGGAGCCGCTCGGTTGGGGATCATAGTTCCGAGAGGAGAGTACGCCTCTACCAGGATGCCTTGAGACTTGCAGTAGTCCACCAGCTCTGTCTGCCCGAAGTTCAGATTGATCTAAAAAAAAATTTAAATAGCCTTATTAGTTTGAATACTAATCCATAAGAAGCTTTTACTATTGCTACAATAATCATATTTTTTTTTTATTCTTATTTTTATTGGGGCTTTTATCGCAATGCGATAATGCCATCTATTACAAAACAAATCATATGATGACATATTATAAATATGTAAATACATATTTATAACATGTCATCTGTACTTCGATTGGCTAGTACTTCCGAGATGCCGGCATATAAGGCCCTCGCCGCATCACATGTGGGTGCGGCCAGGATACCTTGAAACATGCCAACATCTCGGGGGTTAACACCATATTTTAGCGACATATTTCTCCTCACAGTCTTGGTCCGGCCACATTCCACCAGGAGGTGAAAAACGTCTTCAGGGCTCCCGCAGAGAAAGCAGGCGGGGGATTCAACTCTGTACATTAGATATTCAAACCTATTAAGTGGCATGTGGCCAGACCGAAGTCTATGTGCTAAGACTATAAAGCTTCTTTGCAGATTGCTGTTTGTGCACCAAGGTATTCGAGGAGGTTCAGCTTGCAAAGTTCTGTACCAGATACCTTTTTGTGGGCATATGTTGATGTAGTCAGTTTTCCATTTCTCATATATTTTATATCTGTATTTTGTCAACACTTCCGTATATTCTGGGACGATGTACACCTCTGCTCCGTTTGATACAGATTCCTTTGCAAGCTGATCGGCTACATCATTTCCTCGGATACCCGTGTGTGATGGAATCCATTGCAGCCTCAGGTTCACGCCCCCATCCAAAAGAAGTGATACCTTCACAATTATCATAAAATCACAAAAAATCAGCAACTTTGGTGTAAGTTTCCTATTGAGTTTTTTTAATCCACGCTTTCAACTCAATGACACGATATGAGATCAACGCTTATTTTGTTGCCAGTCCTAAGTAAATATATCTATGCAATGGATTTTAATACAGTTTCCATCAATAGACAGAGTGATTCAAGAGGAACATACACATGCATAGTAGTGTTTAATCTGAGGCGTATACCAATACTGAGCGTCAGACGTATGTACGTCTGTATGAGTGGAAAATATCAATGTAGGTGTTCAATCATAAGTTCCCACGGTCGCCAACTGCAGTCTTAAACTACGCAACGGATTTTATTGCAGTTTCCATCAATACATATTATGGTAGAGAAAATCCGACAATTTCAAAGATTTGTAGTGTCTATATAGTATAAAAAAAACAAAGTCGTTTCCCGCCGTCTGTACGCTTAGATCTATTAAATTACGCAACGGATTTTAATACGATTTCCATCAATAGACAGAGTGATTCAAGAGGAAGATAGACATGCATATTATAGCAGAGAAAATCCGACAATTTCAAAGATTTGTAATGTGATGTAAAAAATATTTTTTTGTGCGCTTACATTGCAAACGCTGGCTAAACCTTAAGAGATAGATCAAAATAATGTACTACGTTAGTATCTACATTGCACCCGTGCGAAGCCGGGGCGGGTCGTTACTAAGAAATAAAAAGACGTGTGGCACTCGGGGACTGCCGCGGAAAGCTATTGCATTAAAAGTTCTGCTATTCATGGATAGATGGCAAAACTAAAAAGTGTTACCGCTGTGCCGGTGGGTGTGGGGGTGTTAGGTTATTTTCGTTACGGAATTTCTGGATTCGGTCTCCACGCTCAAGGTCCGCGATAGAAGCTATGCTTGAAAGCTTAAAAACATCGCACAAACGCATCCTTAAGTGTTTGGCGGAAGATAGTCTCACCTCAATCTGGTTGACGGCAGGTTTGACTTTACAGTTATTCACGAGCCTCTTTATCTGCTCCAGGTTGAAGTTGGAGACGCCGATGCCCTTGGTCAGCCCCTTGGCCAGCACGGCCTCGAACCCACGCCACGTGTCCACAAAGTCGATTTTTTCGTCCACGCCTTCTTGCTGGAATTACGAATATAAAGTGAGATGTGGATATAATCCCACTAATATTATAAATGTGAAAGTTTGGTTGGATGGATGGATGTTTGAACTGATCCAGTGGCACGAGCTTGCCACGTGATTTATGAAAGGGTAAATGCCGACGGGTAGAATAATAACCAGGAATCACCTTTTTTTTTTGTATAATTTTTCGACATCGGTTTTTCGTAGATGGGTTCAGTTATGACAGTAGATGACGCCGTTTTTTTAATCTAGTTATTAAAAAAGTTGTTTGTTTTATGTCACAAATAAAGTGGTGTCTATTGTCTATTTTTGTAATAAACAGAAACAGGAGTTTTGGCGGGAACGCGGGAAGAGTCGTGTCGCTCCGTTGTATTTTTTTCCATAACTAATGTTTTGTCAAGTGTTTATGCATAAAAATGGTGGTGTTTTATTCATAAAGTGCCGAATTACAAGCGCGAGTGTGGGAAAATGATATAATGTGGTGAAACATGACTTTTCGTGTTGCTTCCAAAACTCCATCGAAGCTTAAAGTAAAGTCGCCACTACTTTACTAAAGCATGACTGGACTTGACTGACATGGACTGGACTTGGACCAATACAAGACTTTGACTGTAACTATAGATGTAAGACATGAATTATAGCAAAAACCGAAGACGAGACAGTATGGCTTTATAGCTTTAGCCTGCCCGACAGGGCAAATTAAGTAAAGAAATAAACAGAAACATCACCTCTGACACTAGGACTGGCCACTCAGCCTTTACAAAATTACATAACGGAACACAGTACAGTACATGTACGAGTAAGTGGCGGCTGAATACATGGTGCTAGTACAGAAGGCATCCTGCTGAGGGGATTTAGCACAGTTTTAATTTTGAGTTTTTGAAAGACTTTTTACTAACCGAGACAGACATCGGCCAGTGCATAAGTACTAGGTTGACATAATCCAGCTTAAGCCTCCGGAGCGAGCCTCGGAGCGAGACCTCCACGTCATCGGGGCGGTGGAAATGTTGCCACACCTGAAAATTTAACATCCAAGTTTGTAGCCAATGACAATATAACTTATTGACTGGTAGTGTCTTTACTACTCCTCACGTCAAACATAAACTTGGTACAGTCTATGCGCATGCCGGACAACTCCGTTCATTTGTTTGAAATGAAATTGGACACACCAATCACAAACATCAAACGTGTATATCGGCGAATTTTGATAGTTGGATGACATTCAATGAGTCACTTTACTTGTAGTACATAATAGTATTCAATGGTGGAACATTTTTTTGTATGTTTTTTTTTAAGTGAAAAATAATGAGACGAACGAGACGCTCTCCTGATGGTAAGAGATAGCGCCTGTCCATGACCATTGCAGCGATACACAGAACTTTGAGTAATAAAACAAAGTCCAAGGCATCGCTGCTTTGGTGCTCATTACTTTGAGACTTTCGATGGTTAGGCTCCAATGAAACAGCGAGGTTTCAGAGTAAACAAAAATATCATTGTAAAAACTGCTCGATCCATTTCTATAAAATTTATATAGGATCACCTCTGAAGCAAAAAAAAAATTCAAAATTGGCGGAATTATAAAACATAAAAAAAAACCGTCGAATCGAGAACCTGTTTTAAGTCGATTAAAAAAATCGTCTCAACATTTTCTTATGCTAGGGCTTAGAAATTCTTCCGAATGATCTGAGTCAACTATAGCTATATAAGAGTTATACTCTAATAAGCAGCAAACTTGAACCATACCTTGGTAGTAACAAAGACGTCTTCTCTCTTGAAGACGCCTTTGCTGATTTTCTCATTGACGATGGCGCCCACTTCTGGCTCGACGCGGTACACGTGTGCCGTGTCTACGTGACGGTAGCCGATGTCGAAAGCGTAGGAGAGAGCTTCCTTCAATCGAGGAAGGTCGGTAGCGTCGAAATCAAACTGGAAAACAGGTAAAAGTACAATTATAATATTATTAATTCATTACTAAGGTTGCGTGGGCGAAATTGTTTTAAGCGATAAGGTTGCCAGTTGCACTATTGTTAAGCTGTTTCTGCTACTGTTTATATTATTTGTTGTTTGAACAATGTACAATAAATATTTTTTTTATACATACTAGCGACCCGCCCCGGCTTCGCATGGGTGCAATGTTTAGTTGGTGGTAGATCTCCCTAGCAGGAGGTCGTCTAGGTAGGTACCATCGCAGTACCAGTTATTCTGCCGCTAAGCAGTAGTGTGTAAACATTACTGTGTTCCGGTTTGAAGGGTTACTGCAGCTAGCGAAATTACTGGGCTGTTGAGACTAACCATCGAAAGTCTCAAAGTAATGAGCGCCAAAGCAGTGATACCCTGGACTTTATTTCGTCACTCAAAGTTCTGTGTATCGCTGCAATGGTCATGGGCAAGCGTTATCTTTTACCATCAGGACAGCATCTCGTTCGTCTCATTAGTTTTTACATAATAAAAAATAATGTAGATACTAATGTGGTGTATATGCATGTATTATACATGTAAACCTTCCTCTTGAATCACTCTGTCTATTGATGGAAACCGCTTTAAAATCCGTTGCATAATTTAAAAGATCTAAGCGTACAGACGACGGGAAGCGACTTTGTTTCATACTATGTAGAGACTAGCAACCGGCCCCGGCAGTGCAATGTAGATACTAATGTATCTATTTATCTCTCCTCGCTACAAATAACCCCTCGCTACAAACCCCCCCTCGCGGGCCGCAAGCGGCCCGCGCACCACCCAAAATACTAGTTATACATTATAAACCTTCCTCTTGAATAGCCGAAGAGCGTGGGTTCAAAACTCAACAATTAGCTGCCGGTGAAGGAAAACATCGTAAGGAAAGCATAGGGTACAGTATGTTCTAGCTCTCGGCTGGCTAGCTACCACCCTCAAGTTGGAAATCTATCGCCAAGCATTTAACGGCGTGTTCTGGCAGCCGCGCTCGAGAGCAAGTTCTATTCCAGGCAAGATCTTTACCATCTTCGATCATCTTCACATAACATCAAGTGCGCTATGGTCAAACACCTAGATTGTCAACCATCAAAAAAACTTTGTTGTAAGATGGTTATATTTCCATAAAAATATTTTTTTGTCATATAAGGACAAATGGAGCAAAATTTTACAGTGAAATTACAGCTACTAACTAGCATTTATTTTGGCCTTTATTTGCGGCAAATCACAATTGCTTGAATAAAACAGTAGATTTTATTAGCAGAAAATCAAATTTATGAATTTATAATTTTTGATTAAAACAGTAGATTATTTATTTTATTTTATTTTATTTTATTTTACATGGAAAACAAACAGCTGCTAACTTTATAAATAAATAGAAGATAAATGAACAATCAAAAGCCTAAAAAGTTTTCACTTATGTTAAATAATCTAAGTTAAAGTGCCCCGAGCCCACACCGGCCGGGGACTGATGCAAGAATTATAATATATACCTACAATAAATACAATTTCAAAATATTGACAAAATAATAATAAACTAAAAACAAATAAATAAATAAATAGATTCACACTAGGTACGTGCGAGCCTCATAAATGTTTTACAAAGTTTTCTTACACAACTTTTTGTTCTTGGTTTTTTTTGCGATCAAATTTTTTGTATTGTCGTATTTAACTTTAGTATGTTCAAAAAATTGCCTTGAAATAGCATTCTTAAAAGTGTTTTGCCTCATCACAAACAAATCGACGTCCCTTGAGTAGTTATAATTAAAATTAAGCAATGTACGTATAAAAAATGAGTTTTTACGATAGTTAGTTTATGCTAATAATCTATTGTTTTATTCAAGCAATTGTGATTTACCGCAAATAAAGACCAAAATAAATGCCAGTAATTTCACTGTAAAATTATGCTCCATTTGTCCATAAATGGCAAAAAAAATTTTTTTATGGAAATCGAACAATCTTAAAGAGTTATATTTGGGCTTTATTCGGGCAAATATTTGGCTTCAACCAAAGGCCACATTAGATGTTTTTTTTTTATTTGACTGGGTCAGGCTTCTGCCAGGTTGCCTTACTTACCGAGAACGACTCGTCCTTCTTCTGCGGCGTGTCGCTGACTCCGAGCCACGTGCCAAATCCGATCGCGGGAATTTCTTGCCCATTATTGAGCTTAAAAGTTGGGATGTTCACCTGGAAGAACAAATATAAAAATATGAATTATTTAAATTTCATTTCTTATGTCCCGTTTTTACCCTTTGGGTACGGAACCCTAAAAAAGTACAGGTGCATAGCTATTTTGCCACATTAAATTGACTTTGACAACTAGCTAGAAGTGAACAAATCTTATAAGATAGCCTTATAAAAGCACTATCAAAGTCCATGAAACGTTTAAAGTAAAATAATCCATTTATTTCTATCGACGTACATATTGTATGGAAGTGGTTATTATGGCTGCCATTGACTTGACATTGACAGACTTTGTTTTGGTTTCTTTTTTTAGGCACTGAAAGTAGCCCTGTACAGCCTACGAGTTTCAATTTGGCGGGAACGCGGGAAGAGTCGTGTCGCTCCGTTGTATTTTTTTCCAAAACTAGTGTTTTGTCAAGTGTTTATGCATAAAAATGGTGGTGTTTTATTCATAAAGTGCTGAATTACAAGCGCGAGTGTGGGAAAATGATATAATGTGGTGAAACATTACTTTTCGTGTTGCTTCCAAAACTCCATCGAAGCTTTATAGTAAAGTCGCCACTACTATACTAAAGCATGACTGGACTTGACTGACACGGACTGGACTTGACTAAGACTGGACTTTGACCATAACTATAGCTAAGAGACAGCAGAAATAACACTTAAGACAAGGCAGTATGGCTTTACAGCTTTAGCCTGCCCAATGGGGCAAATTAACAAAAAAAAAATGTACAAAAAATGTATGTTTTTTTTTATTTAAAATAAGCCCCGTCTCATAGTTTGTAAAGAATTTTTAACGTTAACAATGTACAGGAATGTAATATTTGTTAATGTTTTTGAAATCAGTAAAGTATTATTTCTTTACATAGCGAATTCGCTAAGAGATTCCTACAGTAGTTAATGAAAAACACGTAATTTTAATTAGAATTTTATAGTTATCTTCAACAAACTAATATTTATATAATCGAAACGGTAAATAATCGTAGATATTATTAGATATTGTTTATCAGCAATGCCATTTCAACAATGACAACATCAGATTAATATTAATTATTCAAGGTATACTGATTAGCTAAAGGCTATACGGAAAGGGTATAGAGATAAGTGGAATGCGCTGTCCGAATCGTTATAAGTAAATACAAATGTATGTTCTCATTTTTTGACCAAAATATCGTATATAGCAGATGTGAAACGCAGACTGTTAGATAATTTTAATATCTAATTCTACTAATCCTACTAACATTATAAACGCGAAAGTTTGTAAGAATGTATGGACGTATGTTTGTTACTCTTTCATGCAAAAACTACTGAACGGATTTAGATGAAATTTCGTATGGACGTAGCTGAGACCCTGGGTTTACATAGGCTAATTTATATCCCGATAATAACATGTAGCGTGTAACATCGTGAGGCGCAGCCAGTAGTAAAATTAATGAATATCGTTGGACATTACACACAGCGCCATCTGCAAAAATTTATATATTTTGCTAAAACATATACTTGTTTTTTTAAAGAAAAAGTAATAAGACGAATGAAGCGCTCTCCTGTTCATGACCATAGCAGCAGTGCTCAAAGTACGAAACGAAATCCAGACAATGTTGCTTTCGCGCAATTTGGTGAATACATTTCTCACAGCGCCGTCTACTCCCAAACTAAGTAAAGCTAACAAAACAGTAACTGTGGAAACCATATAACTGATAAATTACTCAAAACTACTTTTTTGGAAAAGTTTCCTTCTTTTCTGTTGTGACTTTTTGTAAAAATATAATACATACGATTTACAAATAACACAGAACAAACATCTATGTACCTACATCACAAAAACGTTTGCCCTGCGTGGGAATCGAATCCACGTCCCAAACACAGGAAACTACAACTAAATGCAATGCAACTAAATGCAAAAATAACAGCAATATTTACAGCGATGATAGCTCAGTGGTTTAGGCGGTTGGTTCAGACTCCATAGGGTTCAAAACCCAACAACAAACTTGAGAATGGGTATGTGTCATCTGTACTAAGTTATGGAATTGTGATCTACGGCAATTCTGTGGATATTGAGGGGGTCTTTAAGGTACAGAAAAAGTGTATCAGAGCCATCTGCGGAGCTCATCCACAAGCCAGTTGCAAACCACTGTTTCAAAGACTTAAAGTCCTCCCACTAGCCTGCATGTACATAAAAGAGATGTGCTTGTTTGTTGTAAATAATAGAGCGCGTTTCAAAAATGCTAAATCAAATCGACATGACAAACTGATATTCCCTAAAAAAGTTAGGCTAGAGTTTTGTCAGCGAAATGCATACTGTATGGCAATAAAAATTTTTAACAAATTGCCTAATGATATAAAGGAACTACCACACTATAAGCTCAAACGCAAATTATCTGAATACCTCCTAGAACACTGCTTCTACAAAGTCTCAGACTACCTTACTTATAGAAAGCCCTTTAACGCACAGGGCAATATCTGAACCCGTTCTTATTATGTTTTTCCCTTTAAATATTATACTTTTGACTTTTACTATTGTTATTTGACTCTATGTTTGTTTCTGTGTATGTTTTTATTTTTTTTTTCATTCTGACATTGGATTAACTTATTTACTTATTTCTTTTGTACACCAACCTTATATTTATTTACTCTTCTTTCCATCCAAAGGTTGTCTGGAAGAAATCGCTCTAGGCGATAAGACCGCCCTTATACATCATTTATTCTATTGTTTTGTTATATTATTATATCTTCTTTTTTTTTTTGTTTGTTGTTTGTTTCCTATTTGTATTAATTGTGATCTGTGTTTTTGGTGTATAATAAAGTTATATTCTATTCTATTCTATTCTATTCTATTAATTATTTATTATTATTTGACTATTGATATGATTATTATGTGATTATTGACATTTTGATATTTTAAAATTGTATAAATTGATAATTTGTACGCCCTAGCAGGCAAGAATATGTGAACTATAGCGTACTTATAGAACCTGTGTGCTGTTCTGCAAATGTACACTGAACCATATGCTACTAATAAATAAATCTTGAATCTTGAATCTTGAATCTTGAATCTTGAATCTTGAATCTTGAATCTTGAATCTTGAATCTTGAATCTTGAATCTTGAATCTTGAGCTTCCGGTGAACGAAAACTTCGTGAGGAAGCCATAGCATAGTTGTTTAGCATTTTCTAGTACTCGTTTGGCTAGCTACCACCCTAAAGTTCTCTGTATTGCTTTAAAATTATTTAGTATCTAAGTAGATATTCTTTTTTTTTCTTTTATTTAAACTGTGAGGCGTCCGATTGTCCTGGTACCTTTTTAACTGCATTCCATCTTTATTATGTGTAACTGGTCTCCGCAAAACAGGGAATCCTAGTGTGGAGACCAGTGGTTTTACAATACATATGTAATATATAAGTTAACAGTTTTTTATAAAATTTATAAATTTAAATGGAACGCGTTCCTGTAATATTAGATTAATTGCTGTAATAAGTTGTATTTACTCGTAAGTTTAAAAAAAAAAAAAAAAAAAAAAAAAGTTGAAAATCTGCCTAATGAAAAAATCACCTAATGGTGTGTTCCGGCAGCCCCACTTAAGAGCTAGTTCCATTCCAGGCTAGGTGTGTTCTATCTTCGACCACACTGTCACTTAACATCATGTGAGCTGTGGTCAAGCACATAGCTTGCAATCTATAAAAAAATCGCTAGCTATTATCGAGAATGCGTAAAAGACATGAAAAAAAAATCTTTTGGTTTTGTTTTTGTCAAAGCAATAACTACGAGCTATAGAAAGGGCTATGCTCGGAGTTTCCCTACGAGATCGAATTAGAAATGAGGAGATCCGTAACCAAAGTTACCGACATAGCCCAACGGATTAGCAAGTTAAAATGGCAGTGGGCAGGGCACATAGCACGCAGAACTGATGGCTGATGGGGCTGCAAAGTTCTGGAGTGGAGACCACGGACCGGCAAGCGTAGCGTAGGACGTCCACCCCCAAGGTGGACAGACGACCTAGTAAAGACCGCAGGAACGCGCTGGATGCGAGCCGCTTCCAACCGGTCTATGTGGAAGTCAATGGGGGAGGCCTATGTCCAGCAGTGGACGTCCTACGGCTGAAATGATGATGATGACTAATCACTATCTGTCACCACTAAATAATTATTGCAACTTACCTGTTGAGCCATTGCGGGTGTTATCAGTTAACCACTGGACTCTAAAACACTTAGTAAGACACTGGCATATCCGCGAATAGCACTTGATTTATACTATAATCGAGTAATTTAATCGAGTCATCATGAACTAGTTCCATTATTTCATACAGAAAGGACTAACGACTGTAGGTACTTTAATTTTTCTTATATCCTAACTCAAGTTGCAAATCTGCCGTCAAACAGGTTTTTCTATTCCAGGTTGGGTGTGTTTACTATCTTCGACCACGTGAATTTTGCTCAACCAAAAGTTAAAATGTCAATGTTAGTTGATTTAATATTTGTTATTGGATATTATTGTATTTGTATACTTTACATAATAATATTATAATTATGATTTTTTTTAAATCTATTTTTATAATAAGAAAAAATAACCAACCAAAAGAAAAAAAACTAATATTAACGGTTACATATTAACGGCGGTTTTTTAGAAAAAATATCTTAAATTAATACTTTTTACAAATTTATACAAAAACTTAATCTAAAAGTCCGTCAGAGGAGGGTTATGTGGCCAGAATGCTGGCAGCATTGTCACGCTGGATGGCAATGCTAAGCTTTTGACCATAGTAGATATTACCAGCATTCTGGTCACCTGAAGCCTCCTCTAAACGTTTGGCCAGGTCCCGATGTTGATCGTGAGCAGCCGGCTCCCACGGACCTAAAGTTTCAATCTGACAGTTGAAAGAATTTTTGAAATCGGTCGTAGTTTCAGAGCCTATTCAATACAAACAAACAAACAATCAAATCTTTCCTCTTTTTATAATCATCATCATCAGCCTATATTAGTCCACTGCTGGACATAGGCCTCTCCCAAGACACGTCACTCAGCCCGATCTTCGGCTTTTCGCTTCCATCCACCGCTAGCTGTCCTACGTATATCGTCACTCCATCGAGTCTCAGTCTCATCTCTTTTTATAATAGTATAGAGTTATAAATGACCTGTATTCGTTTTCGCGATTCAAATAAATCAATTGAAAATTCAAATTATTTATTGACTTTATTAAACAATTACAAAATAGATATCATGAGCGATTTCATGGCGAAATACAATAACTTTTTGTAAAAATAAAAAATAAATAGGTAAAGAAAAGGTAACTGGGTATAGTTTATCCAAATGTCTCTTCTGAACAGATTACAACGACAACTTCTATAATTTTGTATCTACCTAAGCTAAAAAGACTAGATCTGTCGACTCACCAAAGAGATAATAATTATACATAATTTTATCTACGGAATCCAAATACCTGATAGCAATGTTTTGAGCTGGTGGAATGATAACAAACCGAACGGAAAATATTTCGATAAGTAATCTTCTTTTTTTTTACGTTTTTTCTGAATCATGCAGTGCGTATTATAAAACTGTAGTCACATTATTTTAATTGTAAAAATAATTAGACAAACGAAATGCTCAACTGATAGTATAAGTCTGCCCATGACCATTGCAGCGATACACAGAACTTTGAGTAGCAAAACAAAGTCTTAAGGTGATTCGATTTCCATACAAATACATTTTTGCCATTTATGGACAAATGGAGCATAACTTTACAGTGAAATCACAGCTACTGGCATTTATTTTGCTCTAATGTGTTAAAAAATCTGTCTCCGGTTTCTTCCGCCAAGGATGCTGTTCTAATTTCCCCCCATTTTACTATTTTTTACGTTGTACGTAAATCTTAGTTTCTTAGTATTCTACCCACATTCAAAATTATACTTCTAAAAATAATTACCCAATTACGAACTCAATTAAAAACGATTACCCAATAATTTCAAATCACAAGTAATTATTGTGAAATACTTGTGAAATATTTAAGTACCTACTTATTTCTCTAAAACTGCAACGCAATGATTCTAAACGTAAAAGTAAATCTCATTGCAATATTAAAATGACTTGTATTTATATATTTTATAATCATAAACAGAACTCCCTATATATCATACTAGCGGACCGTCCCGACTTCGCACAGATGGACATATATTTTTTCATTTAATTTTTGTTTTCATATTTATTACTATAATTACAGTAACAAATATAGCCTATGTCACTCTTTTTCTTTATTAATGGTTGACAGTCTAGTTTTTTGACCACAAGCCCATCTAGCCTAGAATGGAACTGGCTCTCAAGTGAGGCTGCCCGAACACTCCGTTAGATAGAACACATTTACTTGGTGGTAGATTTCCTTAGCAGGAAGTCGTCTAGGTAGGTACCGCCGCAGTACCAGATATTTTGCCGCCAAGCAGTAGTATGTAAATATTACTGTGTTCCGGTTTGAAGGGTACTGCAGCTAGCGAAATTAATGAGCTGTTGAGACTAACCATCGAAAGTCTCAAAGTAATGAGCGCCAAAGCAGCGATGCCCTGGACTTTGTTTTGGTACTCAAAGTTCTGTGTATCGCTGCAATGGTCATGGACATGCGTTATCTCTTACCATCAGGAGAGCGCATCGATCGTCTCATTACTTTTACATAAAAAAAAAAAGATGCTTGGCGGCAGATTTTCAACTTAAGGGTGCTACTAGCCAGCCGAGTACTAGAAAGTAACCTACCACCATGCTATGGTTTCCTCACGATGTTTTCCTTCACCGGCAACTCGTTGAAGCGTGGATTCCTTCAGCATGCGAAGCGACCGTGTTAACCCCTTTTTTTTTTTTTTGTCCAGGGAAAATACTTTGTGTATACCACCGGCCCTGGGGCGGGCACGGTAGTTATGTGGGACTGTCCGTCCTAATGACGGCCTACCCGCTAAAAACCCTGGAGTGTTCCACCTCGGCGCTTTGTGTCGAGGCTGCGGGCACGCTTTCGCACTCTACCGCGGCCTCGACAGCGCTTGTCCTCGCGGACCCGCCTCGGGGAGCCCAAGCTCACCCCGCAACAATGACGATGTGTCCGAACACCAGACACATCGTCATCCACCTCGGAGACCAATCCAGCAAATGGGCGTTGGACAGACCGTGTTAACCCCTGAGCTAACATCGCTACTAAATTTTAAATATAAATAAATAATAAATAAATATCGTAGGACATTACACACAGCACCATCTGACCTCAAACTAAGCAGAGCTTGTGTGATGGAAGTCAGATAACTGATAGAATACATAAATCCTTTTTTTTTGTAAATACATACTTATAATACATACAGAACACCCAGACACAGAACAAACATTTTGTTTATTTACAAAATGTTTGCCCTGAGTGGGAATCGAACCCACGGCCTACAGCTCTCAAGGCAGATATACTACCAACGAGCCAACGGAGCTGTCAATGATGGATGACAGATAACTGATAGAATACTAAAATAGTGTTTTTTTTTGTAAATACATACAGTACACCCAGTCACAGAACAAACATTTTGTTTATTTACAAAATGTTTGCCCTGAGTGGGAATCGAACCCACGCCCTACAGCTCTCAAGGCAGATATACTACCAACGAGCCAACGGAGCTGTCAATGATGGATGACAGATAACTGATAGAATACTAAAATAGTGTTTTTTTTTGTAAATACATACAGTACACCCAGACACAGAACAAACATTTGTTTATATCACAAAATGCTTGTCCTGGGTGGGAATCGAACACACGCCCTTCAGCTCTTGGAGCAGACATTTTTTTTTTATTTTTTATAGTAGATAGGCTTGCGTTTGACCGCCATCCCGCCTGATGTTAAGCGAAGATGCGATGTACGGTGGAGCACGCTTGCCTAGAAGAAACCGATTCACTCGCGACTTGAAGGTACCCAGACTATATTCATACTACTACATACTACTACTAGACATACTACCAATGAACCATCAGGGTTGTCATAGTGATAATATGAGTTAGCACTTTTTATTTATGAATCAATAACACCTAATGAAACGTTTATTTCTGCAATATCATACAATGAGATTATACTTGGAATTATTTTGGATAGGGATATCATTAGCGTCACTGAGTAACTGTTATCGGTGATAAGAATAGCAGTTTCTGTTCGTGAAAAAAATATGAATTTCTCATGAGTTAGCTGTTTTAGCCAAGAACACAGAATACATAGTAGTACAAGTACCTCGACGCAAAAGGAGGAGTGTCATATCTGCAACGTGCAATCGAGATAGGGGAAGGGGGGGCATAACGGGGACGTTAAAGGAAATAGACAATAAAAATATGATCAAGATATTTTCATTAACTAAAATTAACTAGAACACTTAGGTTACTTATTAAACTAATATTTGGCATATGATTTGGTGAGATAAATAATCAAATTTACGAAAAAAGTAATAAAATAAATAATAATTATAAAAATATTTTCTTGCCATAAAAAAATACGCGCGTGACAGAAGGGAGGTAATAAATTAACAACTTGTTCTTTTTAAAATCGTCTAATCACGTCACAGGCTTGGCACCGTCTGCCTCCAAAACATAAGGAATGCTTACATTAAGTACTCTTATACAAACTATGAAGTAATCAATGGCAGAGGGAGCTGCTACTACTTATTAATCTAGTACAACATACAAACTATGAAGTAATCAATGGCAGAGGGAGCTGCTACTACTTATTAATCTAGTACAACATACAAACTATGAAGTAATCGTTAACATAGGCGCTGACACGCGTGGTCTAGTTGCCTGTAACTGTCAGACTATAGACTGATGCAAAATGGCCACCTATTGGCGCTAATAACACAACTCTATTTAATTGTGCGTAGTTACTTGTATATGTGTGTGAACCCGTCGTGTCTCGCGTCCCCTTTATGCCCCCCCCCCCTTCCTCTATAGGCCACAGTAGTTGATTAAGGTAAGTTGTTTCATTAATAAATTGTGTACATTGATCCAAAAAGTATTAAAAACGCCAAAATGAAACAGACTTTTTATGAAAAATAAAAAAAAAACAAATTTTTATTCAAAAATAAATCCATGCTTAGTAGGTATTATTTCGACATTAAATTATGTAATTTGATTTGTATTGCAAAAAAGCTGTGACAACATTTGTACGCCCATTGAGGCAAGAACGTGATGAGTCTCTTGTAATATAAGATCAATAAATACTATGCACTCATGTTTATACAAATACAAAAATAAATATCTCTTTATCTTAATCCATATCTAAGTTAGCTCCATTTTTCCACTTCCTGTGTGCCAGTGGAATCTCATCCATCTTCTCCTCGACTATATCGAACGGATAGTTCGAGTAGTGCTGCCAGAATATCGGTCGAACGGTACGGTATCCTAAAAAAACGAAAAATAACTCTCCGTACAAATCGCTTTTATTTATTTATTTAATTATATTACACAAAACAGGATACAGTCTCAATAATTAACAGAGGTGAACAGATTTTGGTTTCGATCCGAACTACATCCCTTACATATGTGTAAACAACAAGACTAATTCAAGCAGTAGTTAAGAATGAATAAAATAAAGTAATATGATTGAAATAAGTGGCCATAAAATGACCAAAAACGCAGTGAGTGGCAATTTCAAATAAATTTGCAAAATTCTAGCTGGTTAGGTACAAATGTCATACGCAGTAAACAATTTTTCTGACATTAGTTTTAAATGTACACAATTTCAAGTTGAAAATGTCAATAGATTCCTTGCTTGCTTTTATTATTCTACACCTATTTTTCGTATACAACGTAAACTAATAAATATGAACTTATTAGCTGCGCCCGCGGTGTTACCCGCTACATTTTTTCGAGATAAAAAGTAGCTTATGCGTTAATCCAGGGTGTCGACGTCCTTCATATGATGCGATGATGATGATCCTTGCAG
The DNA here is from genome assembly GCA_905404145.2 of Biston betularia. Taxonomy (NCBI): domain Eukaryota; kingdom Metazoa; phylum Arthropoda; class Insecta; order Lepidoptera; family Geometridae; genus Biston; species Biston betularia. The sequence goes on along the minus strand of FR989889.1, from coordinate 2,812,811 downwards.
CGATGATAGCTCAGTGGTTAGCAATGAGCTTGAGCTGTCGGTGAAGGAAAACATCGTGAGGAAACCATAGCATGGCGGTAGGGTACTTTCTAGTACTCGGCTAGCTAGCTACCACCCTCAAGTTGAAAATCTGCCGCCAAGCATCTAACGGTGTGTTCCGGCAGCCTCACTTGAGAGCCAGTTCCATTCCAGGCTAGGTGTGCTTTACCATCTTCGATCACACCTTTACTTAACATCAGGTGAGCTGTGGTCAAAAATCTAGCCTGTCAACCATAAAAAAAAAAAAAACAATGTCATAAAAATTGGTCCAGCCTTTTGAGCGTGAAGATGTAACTAAGATACAAGCAATATTTATCCAAAGGTAAAAAATATACAAAAAAATGTACTCCATGACCCTCAGGCCAACTAAACTCACTGCTCCAATGAAACAGCAAGGTTTCGGTGTAAACGAAAATATTATCGATGTACCTATGCAGTTTTTAGATTTTTGTTAATTTCTTAAAATCCGATTTTGATAAAATTTATACGGGACCACCTCTAAAGTTCTTTTTTTTTATGTAAAAGTAATAAGACAACAAAACCTGTGGGATAAGAAAGCCGACTGTAAACACGGTAAGACCGCCTTTCCAACTCTTAACAGGAAGATCACTAACAATCTATTGAAGCTGCAACGACAGGACCTTCGTCTCATAGTAGGCCTCATAACCGGTCATTGCAACTTGAATAGTCACCCCTTTAAACTAGGAGCCACGGATAGTCCGCTATGTCGTGGCTGCTTGCAAGAAAATGAAACTGTAGAGCATGTGCTTTTGCATTGCAAAGCCACAGAAGGTACTAGAGTTGCTACTAAGCTGCATGAAACTGCTTCGCTATCATTCATGTCATCATCATTGAACTTGTCACCTAAATCACTGGAGCTACTATGCCAGCGGCCCAGAGCCTCGCTCCGGTACTTCAAGGAGCTGGGTTGGCTCGGGTAGACGCTGGCAGGGGGAAATGCACAAAAGCGGGACGACAGTGCAGGACTTATCGCCCCCACTTCGAATAAGAATAAGAATAATAAGAAGTAATGAGACGATCGAGGCGCTCTCCTGATGTTAAGAGATAACACCTGTCCATAACCATTGCAGCAATACATAGAACTTTGAGTAACAAAGCAACGTCCAGGGCATCGCTGCTTTAGCACTCATTACTTTGAGGCTAGATGGTTAGTCTCAACAGCCCAGTAATTTCGCTAGCTGCAGTACCCTTCAAACCGGAACACAGTAATGTTTGCACACTACTGCATGGCGGCAGAATATCTGGTACTGCGGTGGTACCTACATGGACGACCTCCTGCTAAGGAAATCTACCACCAAGTAAGCAAGCAAAAAATCACTAAGCAAAAAAAGAATCATCAAAATCGATTCATAATTAGCGGAATTATCGCATAACATACATACAAAATAAAAACATAATTACAGTCGAATTGAGAATGATTTATGCTCGTCACATAAATCATATACAAGGACTAGAACTAAATGAAAATAAAGCAATAAAAAATAAAAGCAGTAAAATTACCGATATCAAACGCAGAAATCTTTGCAACATCGTCCGCGTCCAGAGAGAAATCGAAGATGGAAGCGTTGTCCATCACGCGCGTCTTCGTTACTGTTTTCGGTATACTAACAATACCTCGTTGGTACTGCAAAAGAAAAAGCAGGTGGTAGAACTCGTTTTAAGTATACCTACTCGGTAGACACAACCGCAGATAAATAAATATCATAGGACATTACACAGAGCGCCATCTGACCCCAAACTAAGCAAAGCTTGTACTATGGAAGTCAGATAACTGATAGAATATCTGCTAATAAAATAAACAAAACATTCCATAAAAGGTCTAAGCCATATATGTATCTGCATCAAAGTTAGCATCTATAAAATTACGGTTTTCCTATAATTATTTTGATGTCAAGATAACGGGTTGAAAATCATTTGGCCATATTCCATTTCATAATTTCAAGAAACGAAAACCGTTTGTAACTATTTTTTTATTTAGTATAGTAATTCAGGATATGTTTTATAATATTTATTAATTTCAAACTTCCACATAATGTATAACGTCACAAAAAGATATGACAAAAACACATCAATTGCCTTATTTCACAAGACTTGCCTGTTAAATAGTGTTTTTGTAAATACATACTTACTTATAATACATACAGTACACCCAGACACAGAACAAACATTTGTTTATATCACAAAATACTTGTCCTGTGTGGGACTCGAACCCACGCCCTTCAGCTCTTGGAGCAAACATACTACCAATGAACCAACTGGGCTGTCAAGATGTTCAGATATTCTGCAGTAGTGTGTGTAGGGCGAGTGGCGCCCTTAGGGGATGGCGAGCAAGGCAACCGCCCGGGGCCTCGCTCTTGCCGGGGCCTCGCGTCCTCGTAGCAAAAGTCTTTACCATATCGGCTGTTCAAAATCAAAACCTAGCAAGGGTAATTTTTGGCAAAATACGTTTTTGGGGTTTCCCAAAGGGTAAAAACGGGACCCTATTACTGAGACTTCGCTGTCCGTCCGTCCGTCCGTCCGTTACCAGGCTGTATCTCAAGAACGGTGATAGCTTTTATGATAGCTCAGTGGTTAGCGCGGTAGGTTCGCATGCCGAAGGGCGTGGGTTCAAATCCCAACAATGAACTTGAGCTGCCGGTGAAGGAAAACATCGTGAGGAAACCATAGCATGGTGGTAGGGTACTTTCTAGTACTCGGCTGGCTAGCTACCACCCTCAAGTTGAAAATCTGCCGCCAAGCATCTAACGGTGTGTTCCGGCAGCCTCACTTGAGAGCCAGTTCCATTCCAGGCTAGGTGTGCTTTACCATCTTCGACCACACCTTCACTTAACATCAGGTGAGCTGTGGTCAAACAACTAGCCTGCCAACCATAAAGAAAAAAAAAAAAGCTAGACAGTTGAAATTTTCACAGATGCTGTATTTTTATTGCCGCTATAACAACAAATACTAAAAATAAATATTTAAGGGAGGCTCCCATACAACAAACTCGATTTTTTTGCCGTTTTTTTATAGATTATGGTACGGAACCCTTCGTGCGCGAGTCCGACTCACACTTGACCGGTTTTTTAATACCAATCTATACAAAAAAATGTGCTGCATATAATGCAAAAACAACCATATTTCTATCGGCATTAGAACTAGAGTTATGAAAATGCCAAACCTAGCAAGTGCACGTCTTAGTCCGATATAACAAAGTCATAAATCTAGCACGTAACATTTCCAAGTCCAAAGCCCTATTAAGTACGGTTCATACTAGGTTTTTGAATTTGTAAATGGGACTTACTAGATTTATGAATTTAGGACAGGCCCTATACTAGGTTTTTGAACTTCAATTTGTGTCATACTAGGTTTTGGTTTAGAAAACCACTAAAGTATGGAACGAAATTTGAACAAGGACTACCTATAGTAATTTTGTTATTTGAAAGATAATGAGCCGAACGAGACGCTCTCCTGATGGTAAGAGATAACGCCTTTCCATGACCATTGCAGCGATACACAGAAATTTGAGTAATAAAACAAAGTCCAGGGCATCACTGCTTTGGTACTTTGAGACTTTCGATGGTTAGTCTCAACAGCCCCGAAATTTCGCTAGCTGCAGTATCCTTCAAACCGGAAATAATTGCAAGTGTGAACCGCGCTCACCACTGAGCTACGGTCGCTACTGAATTTGCTTGATTTTAAAATATGCCAGGTCTTTAAAATTAGGACAGAAATAGTGACGTTGACAATTTTGTAGTCTTATTTCCCCCTTAGTTACATTGTTACCGTACCAAATGCCTCAAAGCGACTTGCGAGACAGTTTTGTTGTGTTTTTTAGCGATGGCCAGCATTGTTGGGTTGTTTAGTTTCGGCTCGGGGCTGCTCGGGGCTGCGCGGGAAGGTACCATGGTCCCGAAGGGGGAGTATGCCACTACAACTATATTGTGCGCCTGACACAGGTTCACTAAATCAGATTGACCGAGGTTCAAGTTGATCTGAAAAAAAAAGAAATATATAAAAGCCACGTTTTTGTTTTGTTTATATATAACTAGCGGACGCCTCGCGATTTCACCTGCGTAGTTCACGTTCCCGTGGGAATACAGGAATGAATAGTAGCCCATGTCACCCGGGTAGTGTAGGTTTCACAACGGTGAAAGAATTTTTGAAATCGACCCAGTAGTTTCGGAGCCTATTCAATACAAACAAACAAACAATCAAATCTTTCCTCTTTATAATATAGATCACTAGCTACCCGTGCTTATGTCCTCGTGGAATTTAACAAAAAGATTGTTTAGTTTGCAGAATTTACTAAAAGTTATTAAAACTAGATATAGGTACACTTGCGAGTTACGTTACGTGGTCGAAGATAGTAAACACACCTAGCCTGGAATGTGAGGTTACCGGAACACACCGTTAAATGATTGGCGGCAGATTTAAATATTGAGGGTGGTAGCTAGCCAGCCGTGTACTAGAAAATACTCTACCACCATGCTATCGTTTCCTTCACTGGCAGCTCAAGGTCATTGTTGGGGTTTGAACCCACGCCTTTCGGCGTGTGAATCGGCCGCGCTAATCACTGCACCATGGAATACCTCCAAGAGGCCACCTCTGCGATAGTGAATAAATACTGGAAATCCAACGAATAAAAAAAAATGAAACATTGACTTTACAAAGAAGAAGGAGAAGATTACTGACCTATCATCACTATAAAACGGCCAATTGTGGATAATCAGGAAAAGAAAGAGAAAGAAAAACGTTTACTTTTTTCCTAACAATACACTAGACACTACAACAGATAAGTACAAACAAAACACACAAATAAAAAAAACAGATTAGCAAAAAGACAAGACACAAATAAAAAAAAACAAATTTGACAAGACTTATTGTCACAAGGAAAAAAAAGGCCAGCGCTCAGCAATTGTGCTGGGGATTACTCCACAGCGGTGATTTTCAGCACTGACCAATTAATAAAAAAAAAACAAAATAAATATATAATAAAATATGATGACAGCCCTGTTGGCTCATTGGTAGCATATCTGCTTCAAGAGCTGTGGGGCGTGGGTTCGATTCCCACCCAGGACAAGCGTTTTGTGATATAATACAAATGTTTGTTCTGTGTCTGGGTGTACTGTATGTATTGTAAGTATCTATTTACAAAAAAAAAAAGTATTTAAGTATTCTATCAGTTATCTGACTCCCATAGTACAAGCTTTGCTTAGTTTGGGGTCAGATGGCGATGTGTGTAATGTCCTACGATATTTATTTATTATTATTTATTTATGAAATAAATATGTATGATTGTATAATTCACTCACCTCGACTTGGTTGATGGCTGGTGGAACTTTACAGTGAGCCAGAAGTCTGGTCAACTGCTCCACGTTGAAGTTGGATACGCCTATAGCTTTGGTCAAGCCCTTGGCGAGCACAGATTCGAATCCACGCCACGTTTCCAGGTAGTCGATTTTGTCATCCACGCCTTCTTCCTTTAGGTAGAAGAAAAAAAAGATAACAGACAATTTACTTGTGATAATATGATAGACTAGCAGCGCCACGCGGTGTTACTCACTACATGTTTTCGCAGATAAAAAGTAGCCATGAGTAAATCCAGGGTCTCGGCTACCTCCATACCAAATTTCATCCAAATCCATTCAGTTGATTTTGCGTGAAAGAGTAACAAACATTCATCCAAATTTTCACATATATAATATTAATGGGATATCTATCCTACTTCTTACCATTATTATAAGTACATAGTTTGTTATTAATATAAGCAGTGGCGGTCTTAGGGGGTGGCAAGCAGGGCAACCGCCCGGGGCCTCGCTCTTGCAGTCTTGCAAAAGTCGTTATCATATATGTACGTGTATCTCGCGCCTCGCACTTAACAAAACCCCCCCTGAACGCACGGTTTCATTATTAGTGCAAGCATGTTACGGCCACTCGAGCACTCGAACAATTTTTTTATTAAAACGGACACAAAGAAAAAGGGCCTCACAATGATGCCGCCCCGGGCCTCGTAACAGCTAAGGCCGCTGCTGTATATAAGTCTTACCGAAATAGACATCGGCCAGTGCATAAGCACCAAATCAACGTAACCCAGGTTAAGTCGTTTTAAGGACGCCTGGAGGGAAACCTCCACATCAGCTGGACGATGGAAATGCTGCCACACCTGGAAAACACAAACAGACCTTGTCGTATCGGAAATTTTAATAATTACAAAAAAAAAAAACCACCAGTGCGAAGCCGGGACGGGCCGCTAGTCTATACTATTATAAAGAGGAAAGATTTCATTGTTTTTTTTGTATTGAATAGGCTCCGAAACTACTGGACCGATTTCAAAAATTTTTACACCGTTGGGAAGCTACACTATCTCCGGGTGACATAGGCTACTTTTTATCCCTGTATTTCTACGGGAACGGGAACTACGCGGGTGAAACCGCGAAGCGTCCGCTTGTACAGTATATTCACTGTACTTTATTATCATTTTTATTTTAGTCTGATGTAATTTTAAACTTTCATCATCATCATCATCATCATCAGTCTATTATTGTCCACTGCTGGACATAGGCCTCTCACGCCACGGCCAAGACACGCCACTCAGCCCGATCTTCTGCTTTTCGCTTCCATCCACCGCCAGCTGTCCTACGTATATCGTCACTCCATCGAGTCTCAGGGCGTCCTACGCTAAGCTTGCCAATACGCGGTCTCCACTCTAGAACACGTCTACGCCAGCGGTTATCGGTTCTGCGACAGATATGTCCATTGCCACTTCAGCTTGCTAATACGCTGAGCTATGTCAATGACTTTAGTTCTCTGGCGAATTACTTCGTTTTGGATTTAATTTTAAACTTTAGAATAGAATAGAATATAACTTTATTATACACCAGAAACACAGATCACAATTAATACAAATAGGAAACAAACAACAAACAAAAAAAGAAGATATAATAATGTAACAAAACAATAGAATAGATGATATATACCGACGGTCTTATCGCCTAGAGCGATTTCTTCCAGACAACCTTTGGATGGAAAGAAGAGAACTTTATGTTTTGGATTTTGCACGCCTTGTAAAGGTTGAATATAGAGATACCTGATTTTCATTTTCGACCTGACCTAAAAAAAACATTCTAAATTTTGACAGTAGCATACTGTAGAAAAGGCAAAATTACAGTAAATCTACTATAATTACAGCGAATCTAGAGGCACTGCCGACATCGGAGAAAATTTCTATCACATCTAATTTCTTTACTACTATGTCTATGACCTATGAATGTCTCAGTGGATTTTTAATTTGCATAATGAAACGGCAAGAATCAGAATCAGAATCAGAATCAGAATCATTTATTGGCCATAAATAACAACGATTGTTACAGGCAAGTCAATGTAACAATAAAAAGCGTCTTAAATTGCATTTCAAACATACTAATCTTACAAAGTTAACAAACTACGTAACACTTTAGGAAATTGAAAATAAGTAGCAGGTAATTACAAACAAATTTAACTTAAATAAACTATGTTTCCATCTTATACAAAAATGAGTTTTCCGAAATATTCATTGACATGTATTCATTTAAATAGTAAAATGGGTTGATTTCAAAAAAATGCTTTAGTGTCTGTTTAAATGTTTTAAAATTCAATTCAGTAATACAAGTAGGTAATTTGTTGTACATTAGTATTTTGGCATGACGGCCCTGTTTCTTAACTTTACCTAACCTAGTCCACGGGATGAACAATTTTTCCTTATTTCTTAAGTTGAACTGATGTTTATCTTTATTTTTTGGTAAATTAGCCGCATGTATTTCTAACAAGCTATTATAAATATACAAAGATATTACAGTCATTATTCTGTTATTTTTAAAGTGTTTCTTTGCCGAATTACGTTTTTTTAACCCTTCAATTATTCTAATCGCTCTCTTTTGGCATCTTAGAACATTTTGTATTTTAGTAGCATTACCCCAAATTGTAACTGCATATCTTAAAAATGAATGTATATATGCATAATACACGGAAATAAGAGTTTCTTTATTTAATAACGGTTTAAGTTTGAACAGCGCATAATTACCACTGGCCATTTTCCTACATATTTTATCAATATGAGCAGAGTGACTAATAGTGTTGTCAATGGTATATCCTAAAAATACATTTTCTTCACTGTTTGAGTTTCCATAAATACCTAGTTTTGATTGATATTGCATTACAATACTTTTGTTTGGGTTAAGAATTATACCATTGCTATCAAACCATTCCTTAAGCAAGGCCATTGCGTTATTTATTTTTACTTCCAAATTTTGTTTATCTTTATCCCTAATACCAACGTGTGTATCATCTGCAAAAAGACTTAAATGCGTCCATTCCGGCATGGCATTTTCTAGATCATTAATGTAGATTAAAAACAATAAAGGACCCAAAATTGATCCCTGTGGCACTCCTATTGATACTTTACCCGATATCGAAGAGAAATTATTTACACATACTGTTTGGCAACGATTGCTAAGATAGCTTTTCATCATATTTAGCTCAGTTTCACGAAAGCCATAAAATTGCAATTTGAACAACAATATATCATGTCTCAAACAGTCAAAAGCCTTTGATAGGTCACAGAAAATGCTTGCACATCTATTAGATTCATCCAGTGATTCAAGAATAAAGTAAATTACATTTCTTATAGCCATTTCAGTCGAGCGGCCTTGTCTGAAACCGAATTGAGCAATATTAAACAAATTATTATCTTCAAAAAAGTCAACTATTCTGGTTTAAATAGCTGTTTCTAAGATTTTAGATAAAACAGGCAAAATACAAATCGGTCTGTAGTTATTAAGATCTAAGGTATCCCCTTTTTTGAACAGTGGTATAACTCTACCCACCTTGAGTACGTCGGGGAATACACCTTCGTTTAAGCACGAATTTAAAGTAGTGAGTAACAATTTAAATATATTTTCATTATGCAAAATGATATTCCGCAACGTTCTTGTACTCATATCATAAATGTCTTGTGTTGATTTTTGCTTCAGTTTCATTACAATGTTTCGCAACTCTTTATATTCTAAGGGCTTGAATGTAATAGGTGTGAGTGGTTTATTTAAATCATCCAGATATCTCATGCAATGTTCAGCAACTACATCTAAACTACTAGTTAATCTGTAAGAAATATTACGAAAAAAGTCGTTAAATGTATTTGCAATCTCTTTGGCTTCCGTGATAACCTCCTCCCTATAATTTTTTACTGAGTCGATACTAGACTTAACATTCTGTTTTTTACTTTTGCCTGCTTGCTCATTGATTATGTTCCATGATTCTTTGATTTTGTTTTTTGACTTATTTATTCTATGTCGGTACTGTAGTTTCTTTGCTGCAAACATAGTCTTTTTTAATATTTTCTTGTATTTCTTAATGATTAATTTTCTTTGATCAGTAGGATCGTGGTCTTGTAATATTTCTAATTTAGTTAAATTTTTCTTAGATGTTTCTATACCTAGTGTAGTCCAATTACTCTGATTTTTTTTAATGTTTTTTTTTCTTTTCGGAAAAGCAATGTTATAAAAATGATTTAATGAATCCTGGAAAATACTCATTTTTGTATTTGAATTAGTTGTTGATAATATTTCTAAATTTAGTTTATTGTAATTTATGTTAAATAGGTAATTAAAATAATTAAGATTATTTTTCGAGAAATTTCTAGTTTCATATCCTGTTTGCTTTACAATACTACGTTGAAAACTGAATAATTCTATTTTAATTACATTATGATCAGAAAGTTTACAACCTAAAACTGAGCTATTGTAATCATCGAAATTACTATTTATGATAAAATTATCTATACATGTGGAACTAGTGATATTCTTTTTGTTAGTTTGTGTTCTGGTAGGTTTATTTAATACCCATTTACAGTTGAAGTTGTTAAGAATTTCTTCAAACTTCTGTACATTTTTATCAATTTTTAAAACATTCAAATTAAAATCACCTGCTATTACAAATTCTTTGATTTCTTTACAAAGTTTATACAAAAGTTTCTTCAGTATGCTAAAGAATAATTCAATATCATAGTCAGGTCTATATAATGCGATTATTACTGTTTTGGAAGACTTAAGTTCAATTGCTGATAATTCACAATTCATTTCAAATGCTAGTTTATTTAAATCGTTTCTAACTTTGTAGTTTACATTGTTTCTAACGTATATAGCAGATCCACCGTGTTCAAAGAATACTCTATTAAAATATGTTGCTAGTGTGTAATTATCTATAGTCATCGCTTGTATCTGATGGTTTTTACCCCAGGTCTCTGTCAAACACAGAACATCACAATTATGCTCAGATAGTAGATTCTCTATTTGCATATATTTATTATGTATGCTTCTAACATTCGCATGGAGGATTATCGTTCGTGCAACTGCTCCTGTATCCTTGTAAAATCCTGATCTTTTGTAACAGTTTCATGCTGTGTGCATCTAATAAAACGCAGTAAAGACGATCCTTGAAAGATATTTATACATGTTATTATATTTTGCGTTATAAAGCTTTTCAGTGACTTGTAGTCACTGATCGTAGCATTTTTGTATCGCGCATTGGGGTCTAAATATTTGACATTCTCGTTTACGTTGGCCATGTAAGCTATACATTGATTGATATGGTAAATATCATAATCCTGTCTTCCATTATATCGCAGCCCAGTAATTATAACATTAAACTTTCTTTGCTGATCCCTAAGTATATTACTAATTAACTTAATATATTTTTGTTTCTTATAACAGAGTGACTTATCATATTTTGTAATTAATATTGCCATAAGATCTTCCTCAACTAGGTTCTTTGACATTGCTTCACAATTCTCTAAAATTATTTGAAACTCTGTGTCAGGTTTACAATTATTCATCACTTGGCAATCAGTATTATCTGTTATTTTAGAAGATAGCCCCTGACCTATGCTGTCCGAAAAAACTAACACATTTTTTGTTTTTTTATTCAAAGGGTTTTTATTCTTATTCTCATGTTTCTTTTTATCTTCTTTCGTGGTTACATTGGTTTTCATTGTCTGTTCGCTGTTAACATCTACTGACAATACTGGACTGTTTTCAAATGTTTTAGCCGTTTCTCTCTGGTGTTTTTTATCACTAATAATTTGGAGTGGTGGATTATTTTTACTATCTTGATTTTCCACTTCAGTTTCGCTATATATAGAATTATCCATCTCTAATGATCGCCCTGGTAAAAATTTTCTTGTACTTTTTTTCTCAGACTCATTCTTCTTTGAAAAAGACCCTCGACGTTTAGGGGTACTCATTGCTTCCGTAAAAAGCTTTTTCCATTTGACTGTTAATGTCTCCTTTTCTACAACTTGTTTCCTTAGTTCAGAATTTTCCATATTTAAGTTATCTATTTCGTTATGCGCTTTCTCTAATTCTAACTTCAACCTTGAAATTTCATTTAAAAGCTGTTCTTCGCCTTCGTTTTGAAGTGTCGTTATGTCAGGTAAGCTATGTAAATCTTCATCGGAACTGGTTTCTAAATCTTCTTCAGATTTATGCAAAGGCGTTACTGAAATAGGTTTATATCTACCTCTTCTAAGTGTCACGTGAGATAAGGGAGTGACTGTGTCATCATTTTTATCATCCTTAGACTCAATACTTCTGTTAACTTTCGATGTTTTTAATTTGGTATCATAGCAAGCGTTACATTTCCAATTTTCTTTTCTGGATTTTTCCATCATATAAAATCTAGTACTTGACACCTGGGCACAATTAATGTCATAATACTTTTTACACGATGAACAGCAAAGTACTTCCCTAGTTGATATAGACTTCTTACATTTAGTGCAAGTTTTTGTTTTGCATGCGACTCTATCCATATTATGTCCAAAAGTGATAACAGGTACACAAAACAAATTCTAATTACTTAATTAATTCTAAATTATTAAAAAGTAAAACAAAATAATATAATAACTCCTAGCCACCATGGACTCGAACTCGGGCCTTCAGTTCAGTGCGTAGACTCTTAAACCCCTCGGCCAGACGCTCGTTGTTGTCAGTGACAAAATAATCGTACAGTATGCGCACAAAGCTGAATTGATTCAACTAGTTGTGACTCATATTATAGTCGAGTCGTCGCACTTATTAGCACTGTCGCCACTCACTCCGTTGATATATTTTATTCACTAAAATGAGGGTGGTTATGAAAAACGTTCGAAGTATTATTGTTATTTTATTGATTTATTTTAATTATTTTAAGTTCTTATCACTGTTCCCTCATTACATATTGTTTATTTGAAACACTGGTACCTACTACACAGTTTTTAGTCCTACAGTCCACTTACCCTAACACACACAGGCACTACCTAATGTTACTTCACTTTTGAATAATTTACTAATACTTTATAACGAAAAACAAATATCTTTGTTTAAATCACAATTACTATGATTTTAAACCTATATTTACACTTCAAACTAATCAAACTAACTTAAAATAAGATCTATTCATAAAGTGCCGAATTACAAGCGCGAGTGTGGGAAAATGATATAATGTGGTGAAACATGAGTTTTCGTGTTGCTTCCAAAACTCCATCCATCAATGGCGTTACTAAGTACGTGTATATGGGTTTTATCACGTATTCGATTACATAATTATTATTATCAGTTAACGTGTTCATGATAACGTGCAGCAAGAATTTTAATTGTATTTTAAGATTATGACTGTTTCTTGTAAAATAAACAAGAACTTGCAAAGCAAAATAAATTTAGCTTCATAGGGAAATATAAAAAATATTTTAGAGTACTACTCGCGAGTTGTTTACCGCAAATCGAGAAGTTGAGCCGAAATAATATATAAATACAATTTAAAAAAAAACCGACTCCATGACCCTTAAGGCAACTAAACGCACTGCTCCAATGAAACGGCGAGGTTTCGTAGTAAACGAAAATATAATCGATGTATACAATTTTTAGATTTTTATTGATTTTTTAAAAACCGCTCAATCGATTTCGATAAAATTTATATGGGACCACCGCCGAAGTATGATCTGCCAAGCAAAAAAAGAATCATAAAAATCTCAGATCAAAATCGATTCATAATTGTTGTCAAAGTTAATCAAATGTATTTGTATACTTTTTTGTTTTATATGGCAAATGCATATTCTACATATTCAGCCGACCTCATGACGTCATAACATAAAAAGTTTGAAAACGTATTATAATTAAATTACCGCATAGAAAGCCAAAATATTAAAATTAGTTTCATAAAATTCATTTCATAAAAAGTTTACTATCAGTAAAAAATATAAAATAAATTTAAAAAAAACTACAAAAAAAAAAACAAAAATACAAACAAAAAAACACATACAGTCGAATTGAGAACCTACTCATTTTTTTACTGATTAAAAATAGTTTGTATATTATTATATTTCTGTGAAAATGTCGTTTGCGCGATGCAGGACTGCGTCTGTGATTGGCTAGTAAGCGGTGCATGTTGTTCGTACTGTTAGTAGTTCCACTGTCATTGGATAGATGTCGCCACTTACCTTGGTGGTAACAAAGAGCTCATCCCTCGTAACGACGCCTTCCCTTATCTTACTGTTGATGACCTCCCCGATCTCTGGCTCGATGCGATAAAAGTGCGCCGTGTCAATATGTCGGTAGCCGATGTCAATTGCATACGACAGAGCGTCCACCATCTTCGACAGGTCAGTGACGTCGAAATCGAACTGCGAATTAGAAATAAAACAAAAAGTCAGAGTGTGGCTGTGTTGTTGGAACGTGAACACATGTACATTTTTGAACACAAAGAAGTCTTTCGGGTTTCCATGTTTCAAGATCTCACTCAACGTAACGAGTTCTTTGATCATTTAGCTATCGCGTGTTGTAATTACATTTTGCATGTACAACTGTATCCCCGATTTTGTGATCATCTGTTTTTGAGATGGTTCGATTTCCATACAAATATTTTTTTGCCATTTATGGACAAATGGAGCATAATTGTACAGTGAAATCACAGCTACTGGCATTTATTTTGGTCTTTATTTGCGGTAAATCACAATTGCTTGAATAAAACAGTAGATTATACTTATTTTGCTCGTTCCAACCTTTCCAACAGCACTTCTTTTACTGTGCAAGCTGTCTTACTTTGGAATGCCCTTCCTACCATTATTAGACAGGCTAAGTCAATTTATATTTTTAATAATTTAGTATATAAACATTATTTATCAGCCTGCTAATCTATATATTTCGTTTATTTAGTATCTCATAATTATGTATATACGTTTATTGTATTGTTACTTTATTTATTTATTTCTTTTGTACACCAACCTTATATTTATTTACTTTTCTTTCCATCCAAAGGTTGTCTGGAAGAAATCGCTCTAGACGATAAGACCGCCCTTATACATCATTTATTCTATTGTTTTGTTATATTATTTTATCTTCTTTTTTTGTTTGTTGTTTGTTTCCTATTTGTATTAATTGTGATCTGTGTTTCTGGTGTATAATAAAGTTATATTCTATTCTATTCTATTATGATTAGTAGAATAGTAGATTATATTGTACATTTGCTAATAATCTACTGTTTCATTCAAGCAATTGTGATTTACCGCAAATAAAGACCAAAATAAATACCAGTAGCTGTGATTTCATTGCACAATTATGCTCCATTTGTTCATAAATGAAAAAAAATGTTTGTATGGAAATCGAACCTTAAGTTTCCGTACCCATAGGGTAAAACGGGACCCTATTAATAAAACTCTGCCGTCCGTCCGTCTGTCACCAGGCGTATCTCAGGGGTCGTGATAGTTACACAGTTAAAATTTTCACAGATAATGTATTTTTTATAATAATTGTAAGTACTTACGTACATTGTACCTTAATGTAATTATTCACATGCATGCAGTGTTCACTTCGAGAAGGTCGTGCATCACATTGTTTGCTTCTCATGAACGTTTACCGAAATTCGTACTTTATGTAACGGCCAGTTTAGTGAACAAATTAAAAAAAAATCTGTTGGTGCTATAACAACAAATACTATAAAACATAATAAAATAAATATTTGGCTGCCACGTACAATATTTTCTCGTATTCGTTTATTATTAAATAAGTATTTTATCTACCCTCATATACGCTCACAAAACACACCTTCCTACCCTCACCTTCCTTATAATACCTGCCAGTGGCAAGTAGTCGTGATGGTGAAGTTTTTGGCGGGAACGCGGAAAGAGTCGTGTCGGCCCGTTGTATTTTTTTCCAAAACTAGTGCATAAAAATGGTGGTGTTTTATTCATAAAGTGCCGAATTACAAGCGTGAGTGTGGGAAAATGATATAATGTGGTAAAACATGACTTTTCGTGTTGCTTCCAAAACTCCATCCAAGCTTCATAGTAAAGTCACCACTTTACTGAAGCGTGACTGGACTTGACTGACAGACCGAGCTCTTTCTCTTTTTCTTTTTCTTTCTCTTTCTCTTTCTCTTACCCTACCACCATTCTATGGTTTCCTCACGATGTTTTCCTTCACCGGCAGCTCCAGCTCATTGTTGGGGTTTGAACCCACGCCCTTCGGCATGTGAACCTACCGCGCTAACCACTGAGCTATAATCGCTACAAAATGTGTTCATCATCATCATCATCATCATTTCAGCCGTAGGACGTCCTCTGCTGGACATAGGCCTCCCCCATTGACTTCCACAAAGACCGGCTGGAAGCGGCTCGCATCCAGCGCGTTCCTGCGGTTTTGTTAGGTCGTCTGTCCACCTTGTGGGTGGGCGTGCTACGCTGCGCTTGCCGGTCCGTGGTCTCCACGCCAGAACTTTGCAGACCCATCGGCCACCAGTTCTGCGTGCTATGTGCCCTGCCCTTTGCCACTCTCCTTGCTGGTTCTCTGGTTCCTCTCTTGCTGATTCAAAATGTGTTATGTCCTACTTTATTTTTGTCTGTTCAACGTTACAACTCGATTGTTTTTTCAGAAAAAAACCCGTTACACGTGTAGTGATGTAAATAACATACTCTATCGCTAATTCCCAGCCACGTTCCGTAGCCCACTGCTGGTACCGCAGCGCCATTGTTTAGCTTGAACGTTGGAATGTTTACCTGAAACCACAATGCACAATGAGATGAGGTAACCGCTGATGAGGTGAGGTGAAGTGATAAACGCTGTACGCTATTTGTATGCATACTTACAAATGTACTAGCGACCTGTCCCGGCTTAGCACGGGTGCAATGCTGATACTAAACATACATACTTTACTTGGTGGTAGATCTCCTTAGCAGGAGGTCATCTAGGTAGGTACCACCGCAGTACCAGTTACTCTGCCGCTAAACAGTAGTAAACATTACTGTGTTCCGGTTTGAAGGGTACTGCAACTAGCGAAATTACTGGGCTGTTGAGACTAACCATCGAAAGTCTCAAAGTAATGAGCGCCAAAGCAGTGATGCCCTGAACTTTGTTTTGCTGCTCAAAGTTCTGTGTATCGCTGCAATGTTCATGGTCAGGCGTTATCATCAGGAGAGCGTCTCGTTCGTCTCATTACTTTTTACATATAAAAAAAACCTATTGCTTATCACCTACCTGATATCTGTTTCAGTTTTTCTTTCCATTGGAAGGCATTGTCGGGAAGAAATCGCTCTAGGCGATAAGACTACCGCTATACACCATTTATGTATTATATTGTTTTGTTATGTTCTCATATCTCTTTTTTATGTTTCATATTTGTATGCTGTTGTGTTTGGTGTTTTGTTTTGGTGTGTAATAAAGTTGTATTCTATTCTATATCAAATTTCATCCAAAACCGTTCAGCCGTTTTTGCGGGGTTGAGCAACAAACATACAAACATTCAAACATAGACACTTTCATGTTATAATATTAGTAAGGTAACTATAGAAACCCACGAACCTATTTCTTAACATAACATGAACATATAAATAAATCAATCAAAATAAGTATTATGTAAAGTTAGCTCTACATATAACATAAGTATTATGTAAGTTATCTATATTATAGGTATTCGTAACTTGTTATTATGTCAGAGGTCACGATAAAAATATGTTTACAACTCTAGTCTTCGTTAGGGCAGGCTTTTCAAGTACGCTAGTTACTACATTCGATCATTAGTTTAATTGTAAGTTTTATGCCTATGTGTTAATCCAGGGTGTCAGTTACTTCCACACCAACTTTTGTAGCGATGATAGCCCAGTGGTTAGCGCGGTCGGTTCGCATGCCGAAGGGCGTGGGTTCAAACCCCAACAATGAGCTTGAGCTGCCGGTGAAGGAAAACATCGTGAGGAAACCATAGCATGGTGGTGGGGTACTTTCTAGTACTCGGCTGGCTAGCTACCACCCTCAAGTTGAAAATCTGCCGCCAAGCATCTAACGGTGTGTTCCGGCAGCCTCACTTGAGAGCCAGTTCCATTCCAGACTAGGTGTGCTTTACCATCTTCGACCACACCTTCACTTAACATCAGGTGAGCTGTGGTCAAACACCTAGCCTGTCAACCAATAAAAAAAATAAAAAAAAACAAATTTCATCATAATTGGTCCAGCCGTTTGAGGGTAAAGAAGTAACAAACATACAAAGACACTTACAAACTTTCACGTTTATAATATTAGTGTGGTTAGCCAACTAGAAATGAAATTACACTTCTGTTCCGTGAAATAACCTAGTTGTTGATCTGGCCTGGAGGAAAGCGATCCGAATCCGATTGCGATGGAACTTGGCCAACTTATATAAGATATATTACAATAATTAATTTTAGTAATTTTGTAGCGATGATAGCTCAGTGGTTAGCGCGGTAGGTTCGCATGCCGAAGGGCGTGGGTTCAAACCAACCAGCTTGAGCTGCCGGTGAAAGGAAAACATCGTGAGGAAACCATAGCATGGTGGTAGGGTACTTACTAGTACTCGGCTGGCTAGCTACCACCCTCAAGTTGAAAATCTGCCGCCAAGCATCTAACGGTGTGTTCCGGCAGCCTCACTTGAGAGCTAGTTCGATTCCAGGCTAGGTGTGCTTTACCATCTTCGACCACGCCTTCACTTAACATCAGGTGAGCTGTGGTCAAACACCTAACTTGTCAACCATAAAAAAAAAGTAAAAATATTTTTTTTTATCTAAAAAGGACAAAACCTTTTGAGTTAGTGTATTAAGTTAGTAATGTCAGTGCAGTGAGTACTACATATTATAGAACACATGAACAAAGTGTCTTCCCCTTAATAGAGACAGCAAGAAAAGTGTCGATGGACGCATTCTTCGATTATACTCTACTTAGCAATTTAAGTTATATTAAAATTACTTATTAGTCTCAACTAGGCTAGATTGTAATTACAATGAGGTATCTTACAACAAACAGATACGTCATTAGAAGGAAAAAAAATATTAGCTTTTTTATATTTGTTCTGTGTCTGGGTGTACTACATGTATTACAAGTATGTATTAACAAAAAAAAACTATTTAAGTATTCTATCAGTTATCTGACTTCCATAGTACAAGCTTTGCTTAGTTTGGGGGCAGATGGCGCTGAGTGTAATGTCCTATGATACTATATTATAAGTATGTTTCAACTTCTAACATAATGCTTGCATTTGTGCATAGTAGGTACCTACAGTTTTTTGCGGTAGCAACGCGCCGGGTACTAGCTAGTTATTAATTTAAATTTATAAGTAACTAGCGGAAGCCTCGCGGTTACACCCGCGTAGTTCCCGTTTCCGTGAGAATACAGGGATAAAAAGTAGCCTATGTTACCAGGGGATAGTGTATATTCCCAACGGTGAAAGAATTTTTGAAATCGGTCCAGTAGTTTTTGAATTTATTCGTTACAAACATACAAAGCCAAGTCGGCATACAAGTCGGCATTATGCTGAGTCGGCCGGTTTGTGACGTAAAATATATATCAACCTTTTGTTTTTTTATTTAATTTTTATTTATATATATATATATGTAGGATGATGATTCTATACTATATACCTATAAGTTCTTTTTCTTTGGTTTATCTTTATTGTTTATTTTTTTGTATATGTACTTAGGTATTGTTAATTATGTTGAAATGTGTTTTATGTCCCAAATAAAGTGGTGTCTATTGTCAAAAATACAAATCTTTCCTCTTTATAATATTAGTGTAGATAAGTATGTATTCATAAATATGTGTTTAAGAATAATTTATGTATTAAATTACAGAGCTGTTGAAGGCTAACCATCGAAAATCTTAAAGCGATGAGCGCCAAAGCACCGGACTTTGTTTTAGTACTCAAAGTTCTTTATAACTCTGCAATGGTCATAAATATAAGTTATCTCTTACCATCAGGTGAGCGTCTAGTTCGTCCCATTAATTTTACATTAAAAAAAATGTTTGACTGCAATTTTTTCACATTAGCTAATGTTCACGTAAGTTTAATTTAATTTTCATCCTCAGTAACCAAACTAAAATATGACACATTAGATTCCGTCATAAATACGTTAGGACAAAATTTAAATGTACTATGAGTAGCTTTTAGAATTATTCCCGTGAAGTTAAACACTTACAGCCATTATGTAATGTCAAGGCGGTTCTATACACTCTCACAGACTGTTTGCTAAGCGATCTCGCGACGCTTGGTTTCGCTGTCTCCCCGCTCAAATATACGTTATCAAGATTCCGTAGAAAAATAAGAACTTTAGACGAAATGTCACACAAAGATGTCGTCGTTCGGGTTCCGGGTACATCGCGTTGCAGAAAAGCAGGAACTTTAGCATAAGTTATGCAAAAACGAGCCATTCCTGCCATAATTATGTGGGATTCAGGACAACGTCTCTTGCGTGGACTGGCTTAGAGAACTACAAAAGAGACCTTGTTTTGTTTCTTGACTTTGAAGATTATTTAAAAGTAAGATATTATTGAATTACTAGTAAGTAACAATTTTTTTATTGACATTTAATCATGTTGACATATTTTCATTATAATTATTGACATGTGTTATGGCTTTTGACATTTTAATATAAATGAAAATAAAAAACGACCTGTAATGAGCGGTTTTCACTGTCATTTAATTTTAGATCATTTATGGTGGAAGGTATACCTATATATACAAGTTTTGAATAAAAAACAAATTTACTAATTGTACTTTATTTTGTTATACATATAAGTACATCGAATTATAAAAACGCAAAATTATATTCACGATATCTAAATTTAGTTCAAAAATATTTGATTAGTAGCAATCGTTAATAATAACTCACATGATTTTTTTTCAAAATTCGACTTATTTGTAATTCTATTGGACAATTGTTAGTTTTCCAAAAATACAGTAGACCGAATTTGAATAAGTTGAAACATGCTACATCGACGTTTACCTTTTCTTACTTTAGCGCACCCAAGTTAAATAAAAAAACAATTAAAATAACAATTTGTTGTATCAATTAGTAAGTACTACTAACGATAAAAAATACAATAAAAGTGAAGAAAAGAAATGTTTCGTTGAAAATAAAAAATGAAACAAACACATTTTAAAGTGCATACTTCAACTTGAAACATAACTTGACTAAAAATACACTGAAGATTTATTTATCGAAAATTGTGAGCAAAATTAAAAATATAAAAAAATACAAAAATTTTAGAAAAAGTTTACATTTGTAAAAATTGTAAAAAACTTCATTCTCAATGAGATCTCTCTTGTCACAGCTTACATATTGATCAGTCTTACAGGGTAGAGGCGAACCACATTAGAAAATTGGCTACAAACGTTAAAAGGACTACTGCCATACAATATAGATAGGACTAAGTCTTGACATAAGAACTTTATGGATTTTTTTAGAACAGACTTGCGTTAGATCGCCAACTCACGGGCAGTTTATACAATTCCGCTTTTTACAAACAGCGTCTTCCGTTTAAAAACACTCGCATATTTGTAAATATGCCGAAGAAAGTACCACAACACTAACACATTTTTTTTAACTTACTAGTGTAAAAAAAATGTAACTACCGTACAATAAGATTATTTGTTTACAACGTAGGTACTTACAACCGTTTTCACGCGTAGTGTGTACTTTTCTTTGTTTTCTTTGGTTTTGGCGTCGCGTTTTGAGCATTTGCCAGTGTCAAGTATTTCATATTTTCAAGTTTCAAAAGTTAAATAAGTGTCCTCAAAGCTATAGTTATAGTCAAAGTCCAGTCTTGGTCAAGTACAGTCTGTGTCAGTCAAGTCCAGCCTTGCTTTAGTAATGTAGTGGTGACTTTACTATAAAGCTTCGATGGAGTTTTGAAAGCAACACAAAAAGTCATGTTTCACCACATTATATCATTTTCCCACACTCGCGCTTGTGACTCGACATAAATAAAACACCACCATTTTTATGCATAAACAAAACACTAGTTTTGGAAAAAAATACAACGGGGCGACACGACTCTTTCCGCATTCCCGCCAAAACTCCCAGTGTATACTTTGAAGTGGTACAAAATAAAGATCTTGTGAAAAAGTTACGAATTTTGACTCCTCATAATAACATTACAGATAATTATAATTATAATAATAATTGTCATAATATGTGAATCTAAATTGACTAGTTAATATTTGTCTAGATCCATCGAAACACTATTATTTACGAGTATAAATACATCAAGTTATTGATACTAAATACACGATAAAATTAGACACATATTTCTCTACATTGATTAATTTATTATTATTTCATATCGTCATAAGTTAATTTTGGTTTCGTGATAGCAAACCACGTACAGGACTAAATATAATAATGTAATTTATAGTCGACCTTAGCTAGTCATCATTTTAAAATATATCTTTCTATCTTCTTAACACTTTGAATACCACGTGATCCACTGGCCCATCTAAGACATAGCGTGAGTTGTGAACATAAGTCATAAATAAATGTTTGTTCTGGGTGGGAATTTATATCGTTGCGAAATGCACTGTAAATAAACATTTGGTGCTATTTACATTATATTGCTAAGACATTTATAAAAGAATCACAAATCGTTTATGACATCATCTCAAACCAGAGACAGACATGACTCCAACACGACACATCCTGATCTTTTCTCTCGGCAGTTAAAGTATTAAACAACAGTAAAAGATTCCTATAAAGCAATTCCAATTCCATTATTTTATGACTTCAAGCATTTATAATGAATTTTCATGAAGCTCAAATACATATTACAACTAAGTACACACAACTGTCATAATATATATATATATATATTATAACAGTTTGCAAACAGTTGTTTTCATCGAATTGTCGATACCAAAATATCACCGGCTAAATATTCTAAACTGCTAACTCCGTTCTTGCCTAAGTTTAACCAACTTATAGATTGCTCAGTTAGCATGTTTGACGATTATATGCGTTATTTTTTTCACTTACGTTTGATACCAAATAGTCAATTTAGGCAAGAACGGAGTCAGCAGTTTAGAATATTTAGCCGACGATATATTAAATTAGTCGGAAGTGTTCTTAGCTATGTTGCTGAAAATCGGTCCAAGATGGCCGCCGCCACAAAATGGCGGATTACATATTTTTCACAACTTCCTCGATATAGGTATTAAATAAAAGGGCTTTACTAGTAGAATAGGTACTATACAGTCATGTCGGGGGTATTTTAAATTTTAATAATTTTGTGTCACCTCCTGGTATAAATGCTTGAGTCCATAAAGTTTGTACACACATGATAACACCTATAACATGTTCTACTTATATAATAATATAGTTAAGTATACAATGTGCTCAACTTGAGAATGAATAAATAGGGGTGATATAGGTGCTTACAGATTAGTAATTCGTTTATTTATACATGTCATTTTTTTATATTTGACGTATTACATTTACATTATATTGACATAATATGTCAATATAATGTAAATGTAATGTTTTTTTTTTTTTTATGGTTGACAGGCTAGTTGTTTGACCACAGCTCACCTGATGTTAAGTGAAGGTGTGGTCGAAGATGGTAAAGCACACCTAGCCTGGAATGGAACTGGCTCTCAAGTGAGGCTGCCGGAACACACCGTTAGATGTTCGGCGGCAGATTTTCAACTTGAGGGTGGTAGCTAGCCAGCCGAGTACTAGAAAGTACCCTACCACCATGCTATGGTATCTACTATCTCTCGGTTATAAAATGCCACCTATTATACATACCTATTAAAGATAGATTGATTTTTAAACAATTTATTTTGAACGCTGGAAGGGGTGCCTATCAAATGTCTGCCCCAGTTGAAAAAAAAGGTAGATCCGGGACTGCTAAACGATTAATCTGCGAAATACGACTTAAAAATGACTGGGATGGATGGTGCTTAATAATAAGTAAAAAACTGATAGAGTCACGTCGTGCAACGCCAGGTTGCAACGTGAAATGTATCTGACAATTAAGAGACCCTACGCTCGCAGCTTGGCAAATTCATTTTCTAACTTCTGATGCATAGATTATAATTTCCTTCACATAAGGGCGCAGCCGACAGTGACGGCACCGAGTAGGGGCGCGGCGCCGATGCCTGCGTCTCCGTCCGTGACCGCTGTGGGTACGCGTCCTCCACAGCAGTCGCGACACGTGCACGCAGTGGTTAGTGTGCACAGACCCCGGGCGGTCGCGATCGCTTCCCACTTGATCTGCTCATCTAACGTGCAACTGCGGCTTAGCAAATGCTGTCACAACAAACGAAATATACATATTTTTAATAACAGTACATTTATTAATCTAAAAGTTCTTAAAGTAAAAATCAGTCCACGCTAGATGGTAATGCTAAGCTTTTGACCAAAGTAGATACCAGCATTCTGGTCACCTGAAGCCTCTTCTAAACGTTTGAAATTGGGTTGATTTAATTTTTAATTAGATTTCAAAAATGAAATACACATAGGTAAAATATGTTTAAACATTTCATGGCTACAATTGCCATGAAATGTTTACCCTATATAATGTGACAGTTTGGATGGATGTTTGTTATTCTTTCACGCAAAAACTACTTAACGGATTTGAATGAAATTTGGTACGAAGGTAGCTGAGACCCTGAATTAACACATAGGCTACTTTTTATCCCGAAAACATGCAGCGAGTAACACCGCGGGGCGCAGTTATTAAATTATAAGTGCGAGACTTGCCTGTAAGACCTCGTAGTTGCTGGCCTGCCACATAGCGCAATCGTTGTGCTGCTTTTGTATTTTCTGCTCTTCTTTGGCCTAAACATTAAGAAATACAAGTTTTATAGACATTTTTTTATTGACAAGCTAGGTTTGACCTCAGATCCGTACAGATTTTTTTTTTTAATGTAAAAAGTAATGAGATGAACGAGACGCTCTCCTGATGATAAGAGATAACGCCTGCCCATGACCATCGCAGCGATAAACAGAACTTTAAGTAACAAAACAAAGTCCAGGGCATCACTGCTTTGACGCTCATTACTTTGAGACTTTTGATAGAGTTAGCCTCAACAGCCCAGTAATTTCGCTAGCTGCAGTACCCTTCAAACCGGAACACAGTAGGCTGGTACTGCGGTGGTACCTATACAGACGACCTCCTGCTAAGGAGATCTACCACCAAGTAAAGAATACGCTGATGTCCTGGATTTTGTTCTGGTACTTAAAGATTTAGGTACCGCTGTAATAGTTATAAACAAGCGTCATCTCTAAACATCAGGAGAGCGTTTTGTTCGTCTCACTACATTTCATCATAAAGAAAAACGCCTAAGGAAAAATTATTTTATGAAAGTAAATGAATGTAGATAAATGAGCATATTTTTTATGGATCACAGGTTAAGTGTTTGACCACACCTCATGTTGTGGTCGAAGATGGTAAACACACCTAGCCTGGAATGGATCTGGCTCTCAAGTGAGGCGCTGTGTGGCAAATTTTTAAAATGAGGTTGGTAGCTAGCCAGCCGAGTACTAGAAAGCGCCCTACTGTACCACCACGCTATGGTTTCCTTGTAATGTTTTCCTTCACCGTGTGAATTTACCGCTTTAACCACTCAGATATTATCATACGAAAATAGTAGATACAACAGAACCTTCAAAACAAACCTTATGTTTCCTCTGCTTCTTACTTGCTCCACAATATTTGACATCCTCGCTCGCGATTGACGTTAGATCAAATTGCAGAGAGTTCGCGTCGATCGACGTTGCATCGTCCGGTGAAGCGAGTTCGTACTTTTGAATGTCGTCCAATTGAACTTGGAAATCGTATTCTTGGTCGATGCTTTCTTGAAGAGTTGTGATTGATGTAGCGTTTGTGGATGGCAGGGGCTTGTAATTCACCTGAAAATGTTTTCAGATTCAAATATTTATTTCACAAAATATGGGTTACGATTTTCATTGCGAGAATGTGTTTAGTATAAAGTTAAATAACCAAATGTTAACCATTATGGTATAATACAATTATTAAATTTATTACATGTAAAAATAAAATATTAGGTAAATAAATAAATAAATATCGTAGGACTATACACACAGCGCCATCTGGCTAAACTGAGCAGAGCTTGTGTGATGGAAGTCAGATAACTGATAGAATACATAAATACTTTTTTTAGGAAGATAATTCAATAATTCAATTTTATTAATCATATCACTAATAGAGAGGAACAAATGTGTCGATAGTTGTTACTTGCTTTTGCAATTTTTACTTGCGATTGAAACAATAACAATTTGAATGGCCGTACTAATTTTTTAAACCATTAATGGTTATATTGAAAACTTTAAAAAATCTCACTTGCACATCTTCACCCTTGGAGGCACTGGAACGACGATCTGGGAGAATTTCAGATTCATCCTGAAATTTAATTTTTCATTTTTGAAATAAAAACCAGTTGTCTCATAGTACCTATCGTTGATATAGTTAGTGTCGGTAAACTTAAATTCGTGAAACTGTGTGTCGATGTAATGAATTATTTATCATTTTAATTTTATTTTTTTTCTATGACAAATAAGAAACAATTTTTTAGCTGGCTAGTAATTTCTTACGATATCTGTTTGTCTATATACGGTGTTAAAACTGGTTTCGCAGCTGTTGTATTCAGCAAGATAGCCGATACGGATATGAAATGAAAACACTTTTACATGACTTCTTTGGATTTGATATTCGTAGAATTAGAATAGAATAGAATTGAATATAACTTTGTTATACACCAGAAACACAGATCACAATTAATACAAATAGGAAACAAACAACAAACAAAAAAAAGAAGATATAATAATATAACAAAACAATAGAATAGATGATGTATAAGGGCGGTCTTATCGTGAGGAAACCATAGCATGGTGGTAGAGTACTTTCTAGTACTCGGCTGGCTAGCTACCCTCAAGTTGAAAATCTGCCGCCAAGCATCTAACGGTGTGTTCCGGCAGCCTCACTTGAGAGCCAGTTCCATTCCAGGCTAGGTGTGCTTTACCATCTTCGACCACACCTTCACTTAACATCAGGTGAGCTGTGGTCAAACAACTAGCCTGTCAACCATAAAAAAAATAAAAAAAAATCTCACAAAAAATCATAACTTAAAATAATAACAAGAAGAAGAAGATATTTATTATACTTTTTTTCAAAATTTAGCTTGATAGTCGAATTAAATTAAATGTATTTAAAAAAAAAATAATAACTAATCTAAAAGGCTATCAATGGGAATAGTTCCCAAAACGCTGGCCCCATTGCCGCGTTGTATGGCAATACTCAAACGCTGAGCAAAATAAAGGCCAGCGTTTTGTTCACGTGTGGCGTCGACCAAACGAGATGACAATTCTTTAAAAATTTTTTTTGCTCCTGGTCCCCACGGTCCCAAAGCTTCAACCCCAAAAGGCTCAAATATGTACCCACTGTCCAGGGTACTATACTTGCGCCTTTTGAGGTCTTCTGCAAATAAATATTATAAAGTAAGTATCTACCTCATCATCACTGTCGAGATGGAGTATGGAGAACTCCTGGAAACCTTCCTGATCTTCGTACAGCCCCTTGCTCGTCGATGGCAGCGGAGATGCCGGAACAACCACTGAAAAGTTATTTTTTTTATGTAAAGTAATGAGACGAACGAGACGCTCCCCTGATGGCCAATAAAATTATGATACGTAATACGTATACAAACCTAAGTCAGAACAGCTGTTCAGTAGATTTTCTGTGGAGGGCGGCTCAGGTTGTTCACGACTTCGGCCCTTGAATAACCCGAATTTGCTCGGCGCCATCTCTGAAAAAAAAAAAAAACAAAATTATAAACTTTTTTTTTATTTTGAATAGGTTCGCGCTTGTCCAAATCCTGCCTGATGTGAAGCAACGATGCGGTCTGAGATGGAACACGCTTACCTAGAAGGAACCTGTTTACTCTTGATTTGAAGACACTCACATGATACTTTTGGAAAACACAGACACAGACACAGACTCCGGCAAAGAGTAGAAACTAAAACAAATTATATACTAATTAATAAGCTTCGTGTGTACTAAGCAGAAAGAAGATAATTTTAATATCTAATAATCATAATACACATTTATTCGTACTAGGACCCATATTTCACTAAATTTAAAAATCCAGTTTTTTACTTTTTCTCTTATGAATTAACCCTTAAATCGTTAAGGGTTAATTCATACTTAGTAAAATTGATTATGAATAGAATAGAATATTTTATCGGCCTTATAACTACATAATTATGTTACACTAGGCACGTCAAAATTACAATTATTAATATCAAAATTATATAAAATTAAAGAACAATTTAACAAAATGTCACTGCCTAATTAACAAAAATGTCCAGTGAATGAATCTTTAAAAAAAACAATTAGATTTAGTATAAATAATAATAGATATAATATATATATCTATAATATTTAGTATAATTTGGCTTCCTTTCGGCTTTGTACTGCCGGTCCACGTAACCTTGTACCTATGAACTATAAATATATTATTTATTTGGTTTAATTACCTTACAAATATTGAAGATACAAGCTTGGTATAACTGGCACTATATAAACTTAAAAAACACTGACAAAAATAGGTAAAGATTTTTTCTAAAAGGAGTTTTTGATCCAAATAGGTTTTATTTAAGTCGAGACGCAGTAAAATTACCAATAAGGTCGAAATCACAAAATGTTCTCTACAAAATAATGTTTTATGTAATAACTTTAAATTTTTCTGGTATAAGATATCAATTTCATTAGGATTGTTTAGAAAAATATACTTTGTTTAAGGTAAATAGATCAACCTGCTTTATTTCTCACTGAAAATGGATTAGGTTCTTTATTGAGGCAGGAATACTCTAGTATTATCGTAGGATACTAGATATTCACATTATGAAAATAACTGATATCGCGTGTTGTACATAACAGTATTCAAATAGCTAATATTGGGTATAGCAGGTAAAAACTGTAGTGTAGCTGTGTTGCAGACATGACCGAAAAAGAGGCCCTATTACTAAGACTCCGCTGTCTGTCTGTTACCAGGCTACATAGATCATCTGTGAAATTTTCACAGATGATCTATTTCTATTGCCGCTATAACAACAAATACAGAATAAAATTAATATTTAAGGGGGCTTCTATACAATAAACGTGATTTTTTTGCCTTTTTTATAGATTATGTTACAGAACCCTTCGTGCGCAAGTCCGACTCGCACTTGTCCGATTTTTTTAACGGTAAGAAGTTCTTCGGATTTGCATGTTTCACGTCCTCAATCAACATAATGAATTATTTAATCCTTTAGCTATCGAGCTGTAGATATGGCGTTATCTCTTACCATCAGGAGAGCGTCTCGTAGGTCTCATTACTTTTGACATTAAAAAAAAAATCTACCTGCAACACCATGCTGTATCCCCTAATTTTATTATGATCAGTTTTATTGTCTCCTACTATGGAAGCGAATTTAAAGACGTATTAACGCTAAAAGAATAAAAAATAATAGAAGCCAAACACACGAAAAAACTCACGTTTTGGAAAATAATAGAAAGCGACGACACGACCTTTCCGCGTTCCCGCCAAAACTGATTAAACTTATTACTTTTCATTTTAACATAGATAATATTTTGAGTGTAAAATACTTCGTAGTATTCTAATAATTTATAGATTCGCGTATTATCCATTACTGTTTCCTTCTGCCTATGAGAAATAACCTTTCCAATGACGTCGCGGATTTGAGATGCGCGCGCAGCAGTTTGTTTGTAATCTACTCTGTTTCGATTTTCGAGAACTATATTTCTTTCAACCTTACATGAATAGACTTAAAGTTGTTTTTGTTATCTAAAAAGCTCGTGATAGTTGACTATTTAACGTCGTACGTCGTCTATCTATCTATACTATTATAAAGATGAAAGATTTGATTGTTTGTTTGTTTGTATTGAATAGACTCCGAAACTACTGGACCGATTTCAAAAATTATTTCACCGTTAGGAAGCTACACTATCCCCGGGTGACATAGGTTTTTTATCCCTCTATTCCCACGGGAACGGGAACTACGCGGGTGAAACCGCGTGACGTCCGCTAGTACTTAATAAAATATGATGAAACTCGCTAACCTAATGTTATTTACTTTTATTAATCTGATTTTATTATTATTGTAATTTTGTTTTTTTGTAAAATTAATGAGACGAATGATATAAATATACTTCGAGTGACAAAGCAAAGTCCAGTGCATCGCTGCTTTAGCGCTCATTAATTTGACACTCGATGGTTAGTCTCAACAGCCCAGTAATTTCACTAGCTGCAGTACCCTACAAACTGGAACACAGTAATACTGAATAACTGATATTGCGTTACACTGTAGAAGTCAGATAACTGATAGAATACATACTTTAATACTTTTTTTTATAAATACATACTTATAATAAATACAGAACATCCAAACACAGAATAAATATTTTTTTATACAACAAAATGTTCATCCTGGGTGGGAATCGAACCCACACCCTTCAGCTCTTGGAGCAGACATGCTACCAATGAACCAACAGGGCTGTCCAAGCACACCTAGCCTGGAATAGAACTGGCTCTCAAGTGAGGCTGCCGGAACAGACCGTGCTTGGCGCTTGGCAGCAGATTTTAAATTTGAGGGTGGTAGCTAGCCAGCCGAGTAATAAAAAGTACCCACGGTATGGTTTCCTCACAATGTTTTCCTTCACCGGCAGCTCAAGCTCATTGTTGGGATTTGAACCCACGCCCTTCGGCATGCGAACCGACCGCGCTAACCACTGAGCCATCATCGCTATAGAATAATATTTTACCTAACTTAAAATAAAATTCCTACAGGTTTGTAATTTTATTTAAGTAATATACAGTAGCCATGGAATAATAGTGTATTTTAGAATAAACACTACGCTATTTACTTTATTACTATTAATTTAACAATTAAATTAATACTTAACCAATAACTTACACATAAACAAATCGGCATCTATTAAAAATAAAAATAAAAAAATTAAAAAAAATAGTAAAAATAATTCTTGTCCCAGCCTTAGAATTATTTTTACCATTTTTTTTTTGTTAGACTAGAATTTTAAGACGTTTAACTATTTCATGTTAGATTATTTCTAGTGTGAACGTAGTTATTCGTATATTTTAACACATAAATACTAATTTATTATTTGACAGGAATTAGTGCAAACTACAAGAAGTCAGATTAGCTGATGCTGAATGAAATTGTGTGTAAAATTAAATAAATTATTGTTAATAAATAGAATTTTTACATTTAACACTGTTATTTTTTACTTATATCCGAGTGTTTTAAAAATGGCGTCGTCTTTTAGATTGTTCTCGAAGAAAGGGCTCTCTCGGAAGATAACTGATGCATCGGCTATGTGCATTTGTCTCTTGCCGTATCTGGAAAAAAAACAAAGTTAAATTAAGCGCTATCTATGATATTTTAATTAAAGAAGGTTGGTAGCCTCTACACTTTGATGAAGAGCTTGTACCTACTACAGTTTGTAAAATATAGCAAGAGTTCTTAACAAAAAAAAAAAGCACGAGTGCTATGACAGCAGTCAGAATAACATGCCTGCCTGCCTTGGAGTTTTGGCGGGAACGCGGAATGAGCCGTGTCGCTCCATTTAATTGTATTATTTTCCAAAATTAGTGTTTTTTCGAGTGTTTAAAATATAAAAATAGTGGTGTTTGATTCATAAAGTGCCGAATTACAACCGCGAGTGTTGGATAGTGTTACAATATGGTGAAACATGACTTTTCCTGTTGCTTCCAAAACTCCATCGAAGCTTAGAGTAAAGACGCCATGAACATGAAAGTTTGAAAACCCGATCGAATTTCCACACCATGTGATTGTTTTCATAGCCCAGAGCAGATTCAGGTCTACGTTTTTAGACGTGAAAAAATCTTTAAATTTGTTTCCATCATCATCATCATCATCCACAGCCTTCTTTATCCCACTGCTGGGTATAGGCTTCTCTCTTGTCATGCCATCTGCCTCGGTCCTGTGCCAATCTGGTCCAGGTTCGCCCCGCGACGGTGACAATATCGTCGACCCATCTTCCATAGTGAATTGCTTCTAGATTCTTCCATTGTAGATTGCTTCCATAGTGAAACAGATGATAACAAAATCAAGGGGAACAGTTTGGTGTTTGTGTTCTATCACCTACATCAAAAATGGTACACCATCTACGACAAAGCGATATTTTTACTGAAATTTTTAATGTAGTTTTGATATCAGTAATTGCGATTACAGCTCCACTTAATTATGCGTAATATTATTTGAACTAGCTGTAGCAAACATTGAGCCATGAACGTTATTGTTGTCTACTGGAAACGTTAGATGGCACTGTGACGGAAAAGATTTCTTGGTTTCCCAATTTCTTAGCATGATAATAAAATTTGGGTTAAACTTTCGTAGTTTTGCATACCAAAATGTGTTGAAAATGGCTAACAATTCTAGTTTGTTTCAACTACCGCTTACTTCCGCCAGAAGCACTGTTCTATTTCTTAGATTTTTTTTGAACTTGACAATGTTTTTTCCCCCAAATTTTCATGCTAAATTTGCTTAGAAATCCATCTTTCTTTTTTTTTCAATTACTAGATACTGCTTCATTATGTTTTGGAACAACAAAATTGTGCGACCAACAATAAGTTATTCTTATGTAGAAAACAATGAATAATAATATTAAATTTTTATAAAACTTCATAATAAATCGGTAGGTAGATATAAATGTAGGTATAGGTACACTTTCGTAATGACACTCGGAGTATTATTATTATTTCTTTGGTTTTGGCGTCGCGTTTTAGCATTTGCCAGTGTCAAGTATTTATATATTTTCAAGTTTCAAAAGTTAAATTAGTGTCCTCGTAGCTAGTTATAGTCAAAGTCCAGTCTTAGTCAAGTCCAGTCTGTGTTAGTCAAGTCCAGTCATGCTTTAGTAAAGTAGTGGTGACTTTACTATAAAGCTTCGATGGAGTTTTGGAAGCACCACGAAAAGTCATGTTTCACCACATTATATCATTTTCCCACTCTCGCGCTTGTAATTCGGCACTTTATGAACAAAACACCACCATTTTTATGCATAAACACTCGACAAAACACTAGTTTTGGAAAAAAATACAACGGAGCGACACGACTCTTCCCGCGTTCCCGCCAAAAAACCACACTCGGAGTAATAAGCAACTGTATTGTTTTTTTTTTTAATTCTGTTTTTTTTTAATTCATATAAGGTTAAGTAGCGTTTGACCACATTCAGCCTGATGTGACTTTAAAGTTTTTTCAAATTACACCAATATGGGGCTTTATTTTGGCAGCCCTGTTGGTTCATTGGTAGTAGGTATATCTGCTTTAAGAGCTGTAGGGCGTGGGTTCCATTCTCACCCAGAGCAAACATTTTGTGGTAAAAACGAATATCTGTGGCTGTTTTGTATGTATTTACAAAAAAAAATCATTTAATTATTCTATCAGTTATTTGACTTCAATCATACAAGCTTTGCTTAGTTTGGGGTCAGAAGGCGCTGTGTGTTATGTCTTACAATATTTATTTATGTATTTACTTGGTGGTGGTACAAATATACTGTCGTACCTTCCTCTGCCATGCACGGAATAATACTCTTGCAGTTCCTTCAGATAGTTGGAAATCTGTTCAGCTGTGTCAAACCGCTCGGGGCGGCGCGGGCGCGGGTACTGCGCCTGCGCGCGGCACGACAAGATGGCCGCCGCCAGCAACAACATGGCCGTTGTCACGCGCATTTCTAATCTGTAACACAAAAAAAAAATTAGATTTCTTTACTAAATTGGTCAAGCTACAATCTTAGTTATTGACGGGTTTCATCAGCGTAGTTCCCGTTCCCGTAGGAATACAGGATAAAAAGTATGTCACCCAGGGGTAGTGTAGCTTCCCAACGGTGAAAGAATTTTCGAAATCCGTCCAGTAGTTTCAGTGCCTATTCAATACAAACAAACAATCAAATCTTTCCTCTTTATAATAGTATATAAGTACATATAGGTATAAGTACATAATAAGTTACGTGCGTATTGCCGATGACTTCATAAAATGAAAGAAAACATCGTGAGGAAATCCATATCCGCGCGAGAGTTCTTAAAAAAAGTTATCGTTTATAGTTTACCAACCCACACTTGGCCAGCGTAGTGGGCTTTGATGCGCTGCCCAGGACAGTTTATAAAAACAGAGCTGGTTCGGATATACTTATAAATTAAAAAACATCCCACTAATATATAAACGTGAATGTTTGGACGGATGGATGGATGTTTGTTACGCAAAAACTACTGAACAGATTTGGATGAAATTTTGGAATGGTATTGTTTGGTATTTGGTTGGGTAGCTGAGACCCTACCCAGAGAGAGAGAGATTTTTTGTCCAGGGAAAATACTTTGTGTATACCACCGGCCCTGGGGCGGGCACGGTGGTTATATGGGACTCTCCGTCCTAATGACGACCTACCCGCTAAAAACCCTGGAGTGTTCCACCTCGGCGCTTTGTGTCGAGGCTGCGGGCACGCTCTCGCACTCTACCGCGGCCTCGACAGCGCTTGTCCTCGCGGACCCGCCTCGGGGAGCCCAAGCTCATCCCGCAACAATCCGAACACCAGACACATCGTCATCCATCTCGGAGACCAAACCAGCTATTGGGCGTCGTACAGGGGTAGCTGAGACCCTGGATTAACACGTAGGCTATTTTTATCCCAAAAATATGTAACGGGTAACACCGCGGGGTGCAGCTAGTAATTAATATATCAAAACCACGCCAGTTGCCATACCTTTACTGTATTTTGTAGTAATTAAAATAATTTACGAGTTTTTATCAATCACCATCAATTGAGGAATCTCCCACGCTTTCTAGCTAAACAAAATGTCACGTCGAAAGCATAGGCGGCTCTATCTAACGATATCCTCGTATCGCGACGTCAATTATAAAACAATCCTTTAATTCGTATTTAAACGTAGTTACAAGATAAGATAACGCGAGTAGTTTAGAAATCAATATCAGATTTGTTGAGCAATCTTTGAATAGGTTAGCATAATTTTTTTCGCAGTTCCAGTTGTGATTTTAGGACAATGGCGTATTTTTTTTATAAATGTACCTACTAACTTTTCGGGAAAAAAGTATTGTTCTCCAGACTATTATATCTATCTGTGTGTATATATATTATATTTGTTCTGTGTCTGGGTGTACTGTATGTATTTACGGGGAAAAAAAGTATTTAAGCATTCTATCAGTTATCTGTCTTCCATAGCACAAGCTTTGCTTAGTTTGGGGTCAGATAGCGCTGTATGTACTTATAGTCCTACGATATTTATTTATTTATTTTTATCATTTGAACCGACGCCCTTCGGCATGAACCGACCGCGCTAGCCACTGAGCTATCATCGCTACTCATACCATAATATTTAGAGCGAGGGTAATTCTAGTCTATGTTCCGCAGGCGTCTAGTGTTTTGTCAACACAGCGCCAGTCCGTTTGCCTCTTGATGCATTTAAAACAACAACTCTGACAAATTTTGGCGTCGGAGATATAAACACGACACTTCTAGTATCCCCCAGTGTAGGTACAAATACAACAAATACTTATCTATTTATTTAATATTGCACACTTTAAAGAAAAACATGTACAAAGGGAGGACTTAATGCTAAAGCATTTTCTGACAGCCATCCCTTCAACAGCCCAGTAATTTCGCTAGCTGCAGTACCCTTCAAACCGGAACACAGTAATGTTTACACACTACTGCTTGGCGGCGGAATATCTGGTACTGCGGTGGTACCTACCTAGATGACTTCCTGCTAAGGAGATCTACCACCAAGTTGTACAATAAATAAATAAATAAATAAATAAATAAGTAAAGTAATCCAAGCTAGGTGTGTACCATCTTCGACAACACAATCACTTAACATAAAGTGAGCTGTGGTCAAACACCTAGCTTGTTAACCATTAAAAAAACGGTGTCCCCAAAACGTGACATGAAATACAGTCTGGTTGAAGTTTTGGTTCCCAGAAGGAAATTGTCCAATTTTCGTTGATCAAAAAGTTTGACCTTTGTACCGCACCTAGTAATTTCAGGCGCAATTTAACTGAATCAAAACATTAACCAAGCTTTATTAGGGCTCCTTGCGACTTCAGTAAAACTGAGGGGCAAGAATACGCGATTTGAAATCTAGCTCCTAATTCTGCTTCGCATAAGCTATGGTCAATCCCACTAATACCTAATAGAAATGTGGAAGTTTAGATGGATAGATGTTTGTTACTCTTTCACAGAAAAACTACTGAACGGATTTGGATGAAATTTGGTATAGAGGTAGCCTGAGACCCTAGAATAAAACTACTAAAAGAAGACCAGCGCTGGTCATACTAATTAGTATGACCAGTATTATGCTGAGGTGAGCCCCTATTTTGTAACTGTTTGTCTCTATTTGTTGTTATTTTTGTCTTTTTTTGTTTTGTTGCAAAATATTATAATTATAATTATTTTCTTTCTTCCTTTCTTTCTTTAAAAGGCTACTTTTTATCCCAAAAACATGTAGCGGGTAACACCGCGGGGCGCAAGTAGGATTATAAATGCGAAAGTTGTGTGCATGGATGTATGGTTGTTACTCTTTCACAGAAAAACTACTTAACGGTTTAGGATGAAATTTGGTATGGAGGCAGCTAAGATCCTAGAGTAACACATTAACTACGAAAACATGTAGCTGTTAACACCGCGGGGCGCAGCTAGTTTATCTATAAGACCCATTAATTCATAAGGTACGCCCCGCGGTGTTATCCGCTGTTCCCATGTGAGTACAAACATTTTTGGGATAAAAAGTAGCCTATGTGTTAATCCAGGGTCTGAGCTACCTCTATCCTAAATTTCAACCAAATCCTTTCAGTCGTTTTTGCGTAAAGAAGTAACAAACATACACACTCGCAACTTTCGCGTTTATAATATTAATATGTAAATCTGATGTGTTATGTAAAGAAATCTAGTATTTCAGAAATATTAGAATCAAATTTTCGACACCCATTTTTAATGGTTGACAGGTTTTTCACCATAGCTAACAACAAGTTAATCTTTTGGCTTAGTACACCCTAATATAGTCGTACACCCTGTATATAAAAAGTAAACATAAAATCGTTTGTTTTATGATGGCGAAGGGAAGCTGTGATTATTTCATCGCAGAGTCAATCTGCTTCCTTTCCCCGCGTTTTCAGATCCACCAGCCGTTAGCAAGCGAAAAATTACAGTTCAACAGGTAACTGCACTAGTGATGCGCTTTTTTATCGATATCGATAAAACTTATTTCTACATAGTACAAAATAAAGTCGCTTCCCGCCGTCTGTACGCTTAGATCTTTTAAACTACGCAACGTATTTTAATGCAGTTTCCATCAATAGACAGTGATTCAAGACTAAGGTTTATATGTATAAAACATGCATATCTATATTGCAGTAGCGAAGTCGAGGCGGGTCGCTAGTCTTAATCAAGTTATAGTCCAGTTATAGAAGAAAATTCACTGCTATGCTATGATTTCCTCACGATATCTTCCTTCATCTGCAGCTCGAGCTCATTATTGAGGTTTGAACCCACGCTCTTCGGCGTGTGAAGTGACCGCGCTAACCACTGAGCTATCATGGCTATTAAAACATTATAGCTATAATAGGCTTACTAAATATGCCATATAGGTATGTAACTTTGATGTTATTAATAAATGATTTGTATAGGCAAACGAGATTATTACGGACAAGTTGTATTTATAAGTGTTAGTCTATAACCAAACAGAAAAAAAACGAATAACTTAGTTATTATTTAAACTACTATTAAGATAATAATTATTTATCAATGAAGATGGCAGTATAAGATTTTCGCGAGCATCGTTGCTATGTTCGAAAAACATAAAAAAAGGTTGGACTGTAATTAAGCTTACGATTTTTGTGCCTAGTAATTTATATATGTTTATTAATAATTTTAGTACCTAATGTTAATTTCACTAGGTAATTAATTAATAGATTAAAATATTTTTATCGATGTCGGTAAAAGCTGCATCGTCCCATCTCTAACAAGTTGATTTGAAGCACGAAACAATAGACGCTAACAGTTTCTGTTGCGTAGCGCTCTCCTACTCCGTAGTACATGCTACGATGCGACGGGCTATGCTACGAGTTGCTACGAAGTTATGTATTTTATTTCTGTAAAATGTTCTATGTAGGTACTTCTTGATGACATATTGTACCTATTACGTAGAAAAATAAGATAGATAGAATTCAATTTCAAAGACTTATCATCACTATTTAGAATTCTTATAGATGTCACTTTCAATTTCAATGTGTGTTTTTTGACCGTGAACGTAATATTATAAAGAGGAAAGATCAGTATTTTTCGATTTTTGTATGTTTGGAACGAATAAACTCAAAAACTACTTGACCGATTTCAAAAATTCTTTCACCGTTGGGAAGTTACACTATCTTCGGGTGACATAGGCTGCTTTTTATACCTGTATTCCCACGGGAACGGGAACTAAAAAAAGGAAACCGCGAGGCGTCCGCTAGTCAATACTATTATAAAGGGGAAAGATTTGATTGTTTCGTAGTAGGTAATCGAGATGACGGTTAGAAACAAATTCATCTTTTTAAAACCGATAACTATCGATCGTTTTTAAAATTGATAATAATAGAAACTATTTAAAAAGACTATTTAGTGAACTTTCTTTATAGTTTAAAAACGCGAAAATCGTGCCCCACTAATGTTAGAGTAATTGCTGTAACATAAAAAGGTACAAAATAGAAAACCTCTTCTTTTTGAAGTCAGTTAAAAATCACATAAAAACGTAGGGAAAGTTTTTAAATCGACACAATATGACGGTTATACAGTCGACTTTTGCATGCAAAACAAAATTTAAACTGCCTCACGTTCCAATTTTGAATAATACACCGCCAGTGATGCCAACTCAAAGGCGTGAATTCTAAACGCGTCGCGTATTATTTTCACGGATGGCAACACTGTAACTAGGTACGTGCAATGTATGAAGTTTGAGACATAATTACTTTTCGCTATAAGACTTGATGGAATTAAATGAAACCTATTATTAGAAATGGATTTACAGGTTATGCATACTAACATAACAGTAAATTTAAACATAAACTAACTCATGGTTATTCGGTAAGTATTACTACACAATTCCAGAACATATACATCTATCTAGAGATCTATCTATACTATTACAAAGAGGAAAGATTTGTTTGTTTGTATTGAATAGGCTCCGAAACTACAGAACCGATTTCAAAAATTCTTTCACCGTTGGGAAGCTGCACTATCCCCGTGTGACATAGGCTACTTTTTATTCCTGTATTCCCATGGGAACGGGAACTACGCGAGTGAAACCGCAAAGCGTCCGCCAGTAGTCATCATCATCAGCCTATATTAGTCCACTGCTGGACATAGGCCTCTCCCAAGACACGCCACTCAGCCCGATCTTCGGCTTTTCGCTTCCATCCACCGCCAGCTGTCCTACGTATATCGTCACTCCATCGAGTCTCAGGGCGTCCTACGCTACGTTTGCCAATACGCGGTCTCCACTCTAGAACACGTCTACCCCAGCGGTTATCGGTTCTGCGCCAGATATGTCCAGCCCATTGCCACTTCAGCTTGCTAATACGCTGAGCTATGTCAATGACTTTAGTTCTCTGGCGAATTACTTCGTTTCGGATCCGACCCCTCAGAGAAATGCCAAGCATTGCTCTTTCCATAGCTCGCTGAGCGTCTTTGAACTTACGGACCATTCCCGCTGTGAGTGTCCACGTTTTGGCTCCGTAGGTCATGACAGGTAGGACGCACTGATTGAAGACTTGTCTTCAGACTTGGCTTTTGTCTCCGCTAGTAGTAATAAAGAGGAAAGATTTGATTGTTTGTATTGAACAGACACTGAAAATACTAGACCTATCTGAATAATTCTTTCATTATTAGAATGCTACATTATCACCGAGTGACTTAGGCTATATTTTGTTTACCCGTGCGAAGCCGGGGCAAGCTGCTCATAATATATATTTAGTTTTATATTGTGGTCGTTTCCTTGGTTAACTATTTATGTTTTGCCGCAAAACACTTGAAATGTCACTTGTTCTGACACAAACAGACTGTACGAGCTCTTACCGCGCCCTGGTACGTAAAAATAAAGGAAATTAGATTGCTTATAGAATTACACGAGATTCATAGCGCACGAGGGGATGACACAAGAATAAGAGAATAGGTACAGCGAGTTTTGGCGGGAATGTGGAATCAGAATCAGTTATTGTCCATAAATAACAGCTACTATTACAGGCAAGTCAATATAACAAAAAAACGTGTCTTAAATTCAATTTCAGCTAAGTTAACAAACTAAGTACTATTTTGGAGAAATAGGCTATTTGACTCTAATAACAATATGGTACAAATTGATATGATCCTAATAAATTGAAGCGTAAAAGAGCATATTCATATCTTTTAAGATTAAAATATGTTTATTTTGTGCAATAAAAACGACAATAAAATGTATATTCGTCTAGGTAGGTACCACCGCAGTACCAGTTATTCTGCCGCTAAGCAGTAGTCTGTAAACATTACTGTGTTCTGGTTCGAAGGGTACTGCAGCTAGCGAAATTACTGGGCTGTTAAGACTAACCACCGAAAGTCTCAAAGTAATGAGCGCCCAAGCAGTGATGCCCTGGACTTTGTTTTGTTACTCAAAGTTCTGTGTATCGCTGTAATGGTCATGGACAGGCGTTATCTCTTACCATCAGGAGATCGTCTCGTTCGTGTCATTACTTCTTACATAAAAAAGTATATATTTTGAGTTTTGGTCATGTGATGTGAAACACTCTGTGATTGGTAGCAACTCTGATGACGTCACACCAAAGTAAAAATTCAAGAAAACAAACAAACTTTCGCCTTGTTTAGCTTATTGTTTACTTTGGTGTGACGTCAGACGTGTCACGTGACCAGGGTAATGATCAAAATTGCATTATGGCGCGTTTTTTTCTCATTCAAACTTTCATATAGATTTTTAGCGAAAACACGACAGACCCCAAGGAAATATAGACGTGATGCGCAGTAAATATAATTAGAAATTATTTAAAACTATTTCCCAATAGTAGTCAAATAGCCTATTAAGTCACAATATGTTCTTAAGTTATAGTCAAAGTCCAGTCTTATCCATGTCCCGTCTGTGCATGTCGAGTTCAGTGCCTCGGTATATATTGTTCTTTGGTTCAGTGTGTGTAAAGAGCCGAACTTGACGCTCTCCTAAAGGTAAGAGATAACGCCTGTCCATGACTATTCCA
Source organism: Biston betularia (assembly GCA_905404145.2). Lineage (NCBI taxonomy): Eukaryota > Metazoa > Arthropoda > Insecta > Lepidoptera > Geometridae > Biston > Biston betularia. The sequence continues at coordinate 2,772,141 of FR989889.1, read as the reverse complement.
GTAATACACAGAACTTTGTGTAGTAAAACAAAGTTCAAGGCATCACTGCTTTGGCGCTCATTACTTTCAGACTTTTGATGGTTAGTCTCAACAGCCCAGTAATTTCGCTAGCTGCAGCACCCTTCAAACCGGAACACGGTAATGTTGACACACTACTGCTTAGCGGCAGAATAACTGGTACTGCGGTGGTGCCTACCTAGACGACCGCCTGCTAAGGAGATCTACCACCAAGTATACCTACCAGTTTTAACTTTTTTTTCTTGTACGCATTTCTAGTGGAGTTGTTATAATAATTTTATTTGTTTCACGCATTTTGTTGTGTTATAAATATTGTATGTCGTAGGTAGAATTGAAAAGATTTCAGAGTTCGAAAAATGTAGAACCAAAATGGCACGTCAATGCTTATTTTATCAAAGTAAACCCGGAAACGAGATTTCAATGGAGAACATTTCCAATAAGAAATAAAAGCGGAACACATTTCCCATATGCACGGAGCATAGTGTAAAATCGTGTCTTTTTTTCTTTGGTTTTGGCGTTGAGTTTTAAGCATTTGCCAGTGTCAAGTATTTATATGTTTTCTAATTTCAAAAGTTAAATAAGTGTCCTCGTAGCTAAAGTTATAGTCAAAGTACAGTCCGTGTCAGTCAAGTCCAGTCATGCTTTAGTAAAGTAGTGGTGACTTTACTATAAAGCTTCGATGGAGTTTTGGAAACAACACTAAAAGTCAATTTCACCACATTATATCATTTTCCCACACTCACGCTTGTGATTCGGCAATTTATGAACAAAACACCACCATTTCTATGCATAAACACTCAACAAAACACTAGTTTTGGAAAAAAAATACATCGGAGCGAAACGACTCTTTCCGCGTTCCTGCCCAAAAAAATGCTACACTTAGTTTTAGATTTAAAAAAAACAGAGACAGCTCTTTTGTTTTCTATTTTTGGTGTGCTCAATAAAGAGTTTATACCCATCTATCTACATGATTAAACTAAAATAACAAAACAATTAAAATCTCGAATTAAGTCTTTACATTCCAATTAACATTTTATAGCACCCTTTCGTACGTTAGAGCGTATTTAACACGCCCAATTCTTAACGAAGCAGAGTTAACTGTTAATTACTGGATTCAGTTGAAATTTCTTGAAAATCTACTATTTTTAGACCCTCATGGGAATATGGGTCATTAATTTGGCCGCCCTGTTGGCTCATTGGTAGCATGTCTGCTTCAAGAGCTGTGGGGCGTGGGTTCGATTCCCACCCAGGACAAGCAGTTTGTGATATAAAACCAAATGTTTGTTCTGTGTCTGGGTGTACTATATATGTATTATAAGTATGTGTTTACAAAAAAAAAAGTATTTAAGTATTCTATCAGTTATTTGACTTCCATAATACAAGCTTTGCTTAGTTTGGGGTCTGATGGCGCTGTGTGTAATGTCCTACGATATTTATTTATTATTTATTTATTTAATTCTCTATCTGTCCCACTATATAATATTATAAATGTGAAAGTTTGGATGGATGTTTTTTACTTTTTCACGTAAAAACTACTGAACGGATTTGAATGAAATTAGGTATTAGCTGAAACCCTGAATTAATCCTCTACCCTGTGGATTTGGAACTGTTTGTTCCGTATTTTTTTCGTTATTACTAAAACTTCATTTGTTTAAGGATTCACGCTGTACATTAAATACTGATTACTTACTTGCAGTTTCCTCGATAAAAAAAATATCCAAAGTAACCCCAAACAATCTAAAACTAAGTATCAGTCTTTAAAAGGCAAAATACGAAGGAAATAACTAAATTCGTGCGCTAGACATAGGCTACTTTTCATCCCGAAAATATGTAGCGGGTAACAACGCGGGGCGCAGCTAGTTCCAACTAGCTGCGCCCCGAGGTGTTACCCGCTAAAAAAACATATAGTCCACTATATGTTTTATAGAGACAATAGCTCAGTGGTTAGCGCGCACGGTTCACACGCCGAAAGGCGTTAGTTCAAATTCCAACAAAGAGCTTGAGCTGCCGGTGAAGGAAAAACATCGTTAAGAAACCATAGCGCGGTGGTAGGGTATTTTAGTACTCGGCTGGCTAGCTACCACCCTTAAGTTGGAAATCTGCCGCCAAGCATCTAACGGTGTGTTCCGGCATCCTCACTTGGGAGCCAGTTCCATTCCAGGCTACATGTGCTTTATCGTCTTCGATTACACCGTCACTTAACATCAGCTGTAATCAAGCACCGAGCTTGTCAACAAATTTTAAAAAAAACTTATTTGTATGATCTATTTTCATACATTGATGTATATTTTAATAGGTAATACTATAATTGATTTTAATTTTTCTTAAATTGTGACTTATATTTATTAAATAAATAAAATTATTAATTATTTATTGTCTATGACTAAAAATATTGTTAAATTGTCATAAAAAATTAAAAGCCAAAAAAACTGAAGTCGACCAAAGTTTAATACAAAACAGGAATTTTGAACGGTTAAAAATAGAATGGCGGCATAATTTTCTACGAAAACCTTCCTATTATTTACCTTTACAACGTAATAGTAGGTTCAAATAACCCTTCGTTACTTTGCCAACAAAATATTGGCTCAAGAAAAAAATAAAGGAGATGACAAAGGAGGTTAGCGTTCTACTCAAACTCAATAGTAAACATACAGTATTGACAGTAACAACTAAACGAAATCTGGAAAATTGGCACAATACACGAATTATGTAAATATTTTTTTGTAAGTTTTGGCGGGAACGGGAATATGTCATGTCGCTGCATTTAATTATTTTTTTGCCGTAACTCTAGTCGGAGTACCTGATAATTATAATAACACGTGAGTAATCCCGCATAGGTAAAACAAAAATGTGTCAAAACTACGTCAATTTCCATAGTAAAAATATTGTTTTTCCTCTTCTTTGATTTTGGCGTCACATTTTGAGCATTTGCCAGTGTCAAGTGTTTTGACATTTTCAAGTTTCATAAGTTAAAAGTAGTCAAAGTCCAGTCTTGGTAAAGTCTAGTCCGTGTCAGTCAAGTCCAGTCATGCTTTAGTAAAGTAGAGGCGACTTTACTATAAGCTTCAATGGATTTTGGGAAGCAACACGAACAGTCATTTTTCACCACATTCTATCACTTTCCGACATTCGGCACTTTATGAATAAAACACCACCATTTTTATGCATAAACACTTGATAATACACTAGTTTTGGAAAAAAATACAATGGAGCCACACGTCGCATTCCGCGTTCCCGCCAATACTCCAATATTGTTCGTTCTTACTACCCTATTGTTTTTTCTCTTGAACTCAAACGTCATATTGGATTACGTCACGTTTTACGCAATATCTAGAACGCCCATACTGCTTAAGTTTTTCAGATGTCATCACAGTCAAAATGGCGGATCCATGCATTGTCGTCCCATTTTAGATTTCTATTTTGGCGAGATCGTATCACAGAATTAATTTGTAAAGGACTGTACTTACGGCTTTGTTGTACTTGGAAGGGTAACTCTTGTCCTTTGAGGACAAGAACGGGGTAGTTTTTAAGGAATTAGTTGAGTAAATGTGCGGGTATACTGGAGAAAAGTCACGAAGTTTTATATACTACTGGTAGAGTGCCTTAAAAAGAAATAGGGAAATTCTCAAAAAAATATAAATAAAATGTGATAAAAAGAATGAATGAATTCATGATTTATTTGTCTATGAAACTAGGAACATAAAATATATAGATTTTGTCATAATTAAAATAGTTTTCTAGCTTCTACCTTGGAGAGGTTTATAGACGTGGCTTTAAACCTCTCCAAGATATCTTCAACATACCTAGAGTCGAATTGAAAACCTCCTCCTTTTTGAGTTTTTAAAAAATCAACAAAAATCTAAAAATTGTATACATCGATGATATTTTCGTTTGCTCCGAAACCTCGCTGTTTCATCGGAGCAGTGCGTTTAGTTGGCCTGAGGGTCATGGAGTCGGTTTTTTTAATTGTAAATTTATATATAACATATAATATTTATAAATCCTAGTCCTACTAATATCATAAATGCAAAAGTTTGTGAGTATGGATGGATGTTTGTCACTCTTTCACGCAAAAACCACTGAACAGATTTGAATAAAATTTGGTATGGAGGTAGCTGAGACCTTGGATTAGTTGGCAAGTTTTTATCCCGAAAACATGTAGCGGGTCACATCGCGGGGCGCAGCTTGTAAATAATAATCCTGTGGGAAATAAAACCATGCTCAAAAGCTCTAAAAATATCGATTTTCGCTAACCGACGTTAACAATTCCAGTTCGAGCGTATTTTTATTATTTAAACTCAATTAAATGCCGAAAATACTTCGCGAGATTACCATAAAAATTAAAGTTTAAAATGGCGGCGACATTATTAAGTCAATTTAAATCTTCTAAACAAAAGTTGTGGAACTTTGAATGAGTTGGCGCGGTTAACGAGCTACCTGTGGTGTCTGGGCCCCGATTCTCTAAGTATCATGAGTTTCCTTGCCGAAAACGCTCATAGCTTTTTTTAACGTGTCAAATTTAGCTGCGTGTTCCGGATTTAAAAAAAAAGTTGGCATCTAAAGCATTTTACATGGGGTTTTGGCGGGAACGCGGAAAGAGTCATGTCGGCCCGTTGTATTTTTTTCCAAAACTAGTGTTTTTTCGAGTGTTTATGTATAAAAATGGTGTTGTCTTGTTCATAAAGTGCCGAATTACAAGCGCGAGTGTGGGAAAATGATATAATGTGGCGAAACATGACTTTTCGTGTTGCTTCCAAAACTCCATCGAGGCTTTATAGTAAAGTCGCCACTATTATACTAAAGCATGACTAGACTTGACTGATACGGACTGGACTTGACCAAAACGGGTCTTGGACTATAATTTTAGATAGATAGATAGATATCTCTTTATTGTGCACATCATAAATGGAAAAGAGTACAGATAACAAAAAGCCTTATTAACTAGTGACACAAGTGGCTACTAGGACACCGATTTAATTTTTGAAACTTGAAAACATATAAATACTTGACACTGGCAAATGCTTAAAACGCGACGCCGAAACCAAAGAAAAAAAAAAGCGTTTTAACACCAGGTAGCGTGACTTCGTCCGTGTTGAGTTTTGAGTTCAGAGAGAAATGAAACCTGACTGTGTAAGACCGTGAAACTTGCGCTATAAAGGATACCTTATTCTTTTTCCCAATGAGGGCGATGAGTCCTGTATTGGGGTGTATTGTGCATTTCCCCCTACCAGCGTCTACCCGAGTCACCTTGAAGTACCGGAGCGAGGCTCTGGCCCGCTGGCATAGCAGCTCCAGTGGGTGAGATGGAAGTGTTAGTAATGATGAAATGCGGTCATCACTTCTTTTTTTTTTTTTTTTATAGTAGATAGGCTTGCGTTTGACCGCCATCCCGCCTGATGTTAAGCGAAGATGCGGTCTACGGTGGAGCACGCTTGCCTAGAAGAAACCGATTCACTAGCGACTTGAAGGTACCCAGACTATATTCATTGGGGAACACCCACTCGGGCAGCTGATTCCAATGTCTAGCGGTACGCATGAAAAAAGCTGCGGTGACTTAGATGCAGATGAAGCTACCTCATGCAATTTAGTGACAACTCTAGTTTCTGCTGTGACTTTACAGTGCCACAACACATTCTCTAGCTCTACGGCTTCGTTCTCCTGAAGGCAGCCACGACAAAGCGGAAAGGATATCTTTTATTATGGAATAATGTTAATAAATAAAGGCACAAAAAAAATGTGTCAGATCAGTGTGCCACTTAAAAACGAGAGATTCTTGTAAGCCATATTTTAAGAAACTAAAAATACTGACATTCCCATGCCTGTACATATATGAGATATCTTTGTTCATGAAGAAAAATTTACATTTATTTAAATACATGTCGTCTAAACGTCATCGTAATGTAATCAGTATGCCGGTACATACCACCGCACTATATAATAAAAGTGTTTTGGGTATGGGTCCAAAAATATATAATCACCTGCCAAAATCTGTGATGGATTCGGAGAGTGTACCTTCCTTTAAGGGAAAATTATTTAACTTTTTAGTTACTAAGACTTATTATAAAATTGACGACTTTTTAAATGATACTTTAATGGACTAAGATTATTATTCAACGTTATTTATTTTTCATCTTATTTTTTAAATTTTTTACATTAAATATTTAAAAAACATATATAATATAAAAAACTTAAAAACTAGGGTGCCGCCGGCAGCGGGGCAGGGCTCAAGCTGCCGGTGGTTAGGGCTGCAGAGTGAGGAACCTCCTCACAATGCGCGCCGTGTCAAGGATCACTGCCTTTTGAAGCTGACCCTTGACCCAACCGTCTAGCGAGAGTCTCTTGAGATGTTGGTCGAGACTCTTCGCTATAAGACCGTTTACCGTGACAACTATCGGGACAATGATCGTCGAATCAACATCCCACATGGCGGTTATCTCGTGAGCCAAGTCAAGGTACTTGCTGAGCTTGTCCTTCTCGGCGTTCACGAGATTCTCGTCATGTGGGATGGTGATGTCAACGAGCACTGCCCGGCGTTGGGCTCGGTCGACCACCACGATATCAGGCTTATTGGCGACAATAGTCCTGTCCGTGATGATAGACCGGTCCCAATAGAGCAAAGCACGACCATTTTCGAGAACTGGCGCTGGTGCGTACTTATAGTACGGCACCTCAGACTCGACAAGGCCGTATTGAAGAGCAAGCTGCTGATGGATGATCCTGGCTACTTGGTTGTGCCTGTGCAAATACTCGCCGTTAGCAAGATGCGAACAACCGGAAATAATATGTCGGAGCGATTCTCCGGGACGGTGGCATGCCCGACAGATGTCGACCGTACCGTCCTTCATGATATATTATTATTATTATTGAATGTTATTAAAATTGTTAAATTAGAATTGATATTATAATGTGTATGACTTATTTCAAATTATATTAAATATTGTATGCCTCTAAAAGGCCAGACCGTTGTGTACTACACATATTATGTTTTGCTTAAGATCTATATGTTACACGGTGTACAATAAATGTTTCTGATTTCTGATTTCTGATTTCTGTTCCGTTCCATCTATACCAAATTTCAAGTAGATACGTTCTGTAGTTAGTTTTTTCATAATACCACACGAACTTAACATTTTCCCGAGATTAAAAATATTTCATATGTTAATCCAGGTAATTAACTATGTGTGCTAAATTTCATTGAAATCCAGCCGTTTTTGCGTGATTCCGTAACAAACAGCCAAACATCCGAGCATACAAACATACGTATCAACTTTCAGGAGTTTCAGTACGATTAAATACGCAGCTCACACAGAGAAGCGATGAATTATAAAGAATACGCGCGCGCGCACAAACACACACACAAAGAAATCGAGAAGTGTTGTAAAGGGGGCACGACGACGTCACACCGTTTGCTGACACGGCATGAGTTGGTTTTACAGCCAAGGCATGCCAATTGATGTTTCACATCAAAAGTAACCAAGCTGGTAATTAAAAAAAAGTTAATATTGAGGAAATTAAAAAGCACGAATACGTTTTTTTTTAATGTACATTGTTTCTACACCCGTATATTTTTAAGACTTTTGATGGTTAGTCTTAACAGTCCTATAATTTCCCTTCAAACCGGTACACAGTAATGTTTACACACTACTGCTTGGCGGCGGAATATCTGCGGTGGTACCTACCTAGACGACTTCCTGCTAAGGAGACCTACCACCAAGTAAAAATATCTGCCAGACGTCTAGATGGACGAGGGCAAGTAAAACTTATTATTATTGAATGATTTTATAGTTGGCATGTTAGGTGTTTGACCACAGCTAACCTGAAGTTATGTGCCGGTAATGTTTACACAGTTTTGGCGGCAGGATGTCTTGTACTGCGGTGGTACCTACCCAGAAGTTCTCGAGGGAAAGTGATCAAGTAAAAAGTTAAAATGTTTCAACAGTCTATAAAAGTTTAATTTAATTAACAATCTATAATTATGTAAATTTTTGTCAAAAGATAAATGTAGGAAGACGTTTGATACTTTCGAAGACGAAGACGAAAGTATCAAATTTATTGGAGGGTAAATTGTCGAGAATTGCTAGTGTAACGCGATTTTACATACAATTTTAAGATTTTTTTTTTCGGAACGAACATTTTAATTTTTTTTTTTTTTTGGTTTGAAAACATTTTATATTCTATGCACTTTATTTTGTTGGAATAAAGTCGGCTTTCGTCGACAATACAAATTTACAATTTAAAACAAACCGACTCCATGACCCTTGGGCCAACTAAACGCACTGCTCCAATGAAACAGCGAGGTTTCCGAGTAAACGAAAATATCACCGACGTACACAATTTTTTTTTGTAAATTTTTTGAAAACCGCTCTATCGATTTCGATAAATTTTACATGGGACCACCTCTGAAGTATGATGTACCAAGCAAAAAAATAATCATCCAAATCAATTCATAATTAGCGTAAAAAACATACAGTCGAATAGTTACACTCCTCCTCCTCTTTTTTGAGTCGGTTAAAAATATCAATCTTATCCTAAGGTAATAAATTAATCAGAGTTTCAGCGTTGTTTACTTAAACAACGTCTAAAGTTAAACAATTGATTATCTGTGAAATTTGACATTATTATAACAAAAGACAAACGCCGATTTATTATTAACTAGAGTTTGCATAGGCATAATACCGGTAGAGCGTGGGTTCGAGTCCCACCCAGGACAAACATACACGTACTAACTGTCGCCTTTATCCTTTCCTACTTCCTACTAAGATAAGTTAAAAGTTTGTAAAAATGTATAGATGTATGTTTGTTAGTCTTTCACGCAAAAACTACTGAACGGATTTGGTATGGAGGTAGCCGAGACCCTGGATTAACGCATAGGCTACTTTTTATTCCGAAAATATGTAGCGGGTAACACCGCGGGGCGCAGCTAGTTATACATACAAACACCCAGACACAGAACAAACATTTATATTAGTCACACAAATGATAGTCCCGTGTGGGAATCGAACCAACGCACTTTGGCTCTCGATACAGAACTTTACCAAATGACCTAACAGGGCAGTCGAAGAAGAAGCAGGAGGCAGAGTTCTTTCAAGTGAAACAATCAGACAGTTTAATTTATTATAATGTAATTTTAGCACAAAAAAAACAGGTCTTAAGTCCCGAATAGAAATACTAAGATAAACTTAGCTAAAATTAATCCCTATGGTATTAAATTTAGGTAAAATGTCAACCCTTTTTCAAAATTACAGTAATTAAAAAGCGAAGTACTTTATTTAAATCCTGGTTGTTGTTTTTTCTAGAATATCTATTACATTAGAGCATTAGCGTTTGAATTATCTGTAAATTTTTATTGGACCATAGAAATTTTAGTGTTGTAAGCATTTATATAAAATAAATAAATATCGTAGGACTATACACACAGCGCCATCTGGCCCCAAACTAAGCAGAGCTTGTGTGATGGAAGTCAGATAACTGATAGGATACATAAATACTTTTTTTTGTAAATACATACTTATAATACATACAGAAAACCCAGACACAGACCAAACATTTGTTTATTCACAAAATGTTTGCCCTGAGTGGGAATCGAACCCACGCCCTACAGCTCTCAAGGCAGATATACTACCAATGAGCCAACGGGGCTGTCAATCCTACTCCATGACCCTTAGACCAACTAAACCTGCTCCAATGAAAAAGCGAGGTTTCCGAGTACACGAAAATATCATCGATGTTATACAATTAATAGATTTTTGTTGATTTTTTAAAAACCGCTCGGTCAATTTCCTGACAGCTTTGACAGCCCTGTTGGTTCATTGGTAGTGTGTCTGCTTCGAGAGCTGAAGGGCGTGGGTTGGATTCCCACTCAGAACGAACATTTGTGTGACTAACATCGATGTTTGTTCTGTGTCTGGGTGTACTGTATGTATTATAAGTATGTATTTACAAAAAAAAAGTATTTAAGTATTCTATCAGTTATCTGTCTTCCATAGCACAAGCTCTGCTTAGTTTGGGGTCAGATGGCGTTGTTTGTAATGTCCTATGATATTTAATTTAAAATTTCGATAAAATTTATATGAGACAAAAAAAACAGTCGAATTGAGAACCTCCTCCTTTTTTGAGTCAGCTGTTCCACAGACTGATTAACTGACTGAGACAGACTGATGTATTTCTGTTGCCGCTATAACAACATATACTAAAAAACAGAATAAAATAAATATTTAAGGGAGGTCCCATACAACAAACGTGATTTCTTTGCCGTTTTTATAAATAATAGTACGGAGCCGTTGGTGCGAGAGTCCGACTCGCAGTTGACCAGTTTATTTTCTTATGTAAAAGTAATGAGACGAACGATACCCTAAGCGTGCCCATGACCATTGCAGCGATACACAGAACTTTGAGTTGCAAAAAACAAAGTCTAGGGCATCGCTGCTTTGGCGCTCATTACTTTGAGACTTCCCATGGTTAGTCTCAACAGCCCTATCAATTCGCTAGCTGCAGTACCCTTACATGCTACTTACTGCTTGGCGGCAATATATCTGGTACTGCTGTGGTACCTACCTAGACGATTTCCTGCTAAGGAGATCTACCAGCAAGTAAAAAAGTTTACTTGGATGACATATTTTTTCTAGTTATTTTGACTTAATATTCACTGAAGCGATTTTGATATGACTTTCATATAAATAAATAAAGAGTAAAAGAAATATTGATATACTGTTATAGGTAATAAATAAATAATTAAACGATTTTTAGTATTTTCTTCTGGAGAAGACATTACGCTGTATGGGTAAAAAAGGAAGGAAAAATATAGGACTGTCTAAAATGTATAATATCATACTCGTATTAATCTCTGATATTGTACGTTAACATTAATTATACTGACATTATTGTAAATCTAATTTGACATTGATTAATTTATATTTTTATGCTCGGACGAAATTGCATTTCATTGCGGATTGAACGTAGTTTTAAATTAAAATTATTTACAAAATTTATACAAAAACGTCTACTTAGCAGTTTAAGTATTTAGCTCAAACCGGTGTTCATTTCGCCGCCGTATGTGTATCGACAATGCCTGTCGCGCGTGGCGCCGACGGCGGCGCGCGGCACTAGCTATTCGCTCGTGTGCCTTGCGCACTCACACACGGAGCGCACAGAATACCTAAAATCGACTAGAGAAATAAACTCGGTAGGCCCTTAATCTAAAAGTCCGTCAGAGGACGAATTGCATTGTATTTGTATTTTTTTTATTGCTTGACATTTTTTATATCTCATTGGTATTTTTTTTTTACTTTTGACCATAACTTGACGAATAACTAATTGATTGATTCAGGCGTTACTTTGCTGAAGTTCATTTTGAATGTTCAAGGTATATATCTAGTTTATTTCCGCTTAACAGTCGTTCCAGTTCCAACAGTGATGAGGACTTAAATTAAACTTAAATTAATAAGCTGTGTCAAATTAGTTTAATTTAAGTGTTGGAACTGGAACGACTGTTAAGCGGAAATAAACTAGATATATACCTTGAACATTCATGACGAATAACTGACAGTAGTTCCTACTTTGTTTAATTTCGTTTCTACGTCAGATGTAGGTAGGTATCTAAACGATTATTTTTGCACGCTGCATTGTAGAATATGGCGCTCTTTGGCTTTTTTGAACATCCATTGTACCCATACGCAAGAAATGAACTATGGTTTTTGAAGTGAAAATTTATTTAGCCGCGTCGGACGACTTTTAAGTAGGGGCAAAACTTTTTCTCTTTTTTCTTTGGCCATAGGGCAAAACTTATGAGTTCGTATCACCGACATGCCAATGTTACGTGTTTTAAATTTTCACAATTTTTATTTCTGTCAGTTCTCATGACTATTTTTTTTTTAATTCGACAACCATAAATTCTATATGCTTTTTTTTGGCAAACGCCTATTTTAAGAATTACGATCCTTCCCTATCTCTAACTTTTGGACTCAAGAGCGAGCTAGTTTTTTTTACACATTATATCTACACTATCTACGCAAATATTATAAAGAGGAAAGATTTGTATTTTTGGATTTGTGTATGTTTGTAACGAATAAACTCAAAAATTACTAAACCGATTTCAAATTTTTTTTCACCGTTGGGAAGATACACTACCCGAGTGACAAAGGCTACTTTTTATCCCTGTATTCCCACTGGAACGGGAACTACGCGAGTGAAACCGCGAGGCGTCTGCTAGTGAGATAATAAACGACAATAAGTGAATCGAACATATTTTAATTAGACTACATTTTTTATCAATGGAATAATATTTAAAACGTTTTGAACCAGACCGAGAAAAAAAGCTAGTCAATGGTTTAAAATTTCTACTTTCTATCAAATTCAAAAAATCCGACTTACCAGGGCAAGTTGCACCGCAAGCGATTTAACCGAGATGTAACCGGCGGTTAGCAGCGCGGTCGGAAACGAATGGGCCCGTCGACGCTGATCGGCGGTTTATATTCCACAGTTTACAGGTGGGAGGAGTTAGGAGGACAGGGGATGAATAGAGATGACAAGTAAAATTTGAACATTATGTTTTTAGTATGAAATTTCAGTAATGCCTAAGTAAAGTTGTGGCGACTGTACTATATAGCTTCGATGGAGTTTCGGAATCAACACGAAAAGTTATGTTTCACCACATTATGTCATTTTGCCACACTCGCGCTTGTAATTCAGCACTTTGTGAATAAAACACCACTACTTATGTACGTACACACTTGAAAAAAATCACTAGTTTTGGAAAAAATACAGTGGAGTGACATGACTCTTTTTATATTTATTTATTTTAGACTTTATGAAAACTAATTCGAATTAACAATTGTTTGCATGTGATGTTGGTTTTGTAATACATTTATCTAAGTTTGTATTTTATTAAAATTAATTAACTGACTCAATATGACATTCACATGACATTTTAATTTTAATTTTCAATTCAAAATAGGTTCGCGTTTGACCACAGTCGGCCTGAAGTTAAGCAGTAGTGTGGTCTAAATAAGACATCCATATTGTACGTTACAGGGAATACAGACTCCAGCAAAGAGTTTCACAAACTGTAACTGTATGTTTATTAAGCTGTGTAAAAAGAAAATAAAAGTATAGACTAATAATATAGTTAACTCGTATTTTCATCATACCATATATGTAAAAAAGTCTAAACAAAGTCTAGACTACTATCTAGTCTTAATAAACTAGCAAAATTCAAATAAATAATAATAATTTTATTTCAAATACAACTCTACAGCACCCTTGCTCTGCGTTATTCATATCGCGCACCTAACTTTGGCTATTTTTGTAATTAACCACTTTACGAGTCAAAGGACTTGGATTGTCTTAGATTGGACTTTGACTTTGCTTGTCGCGTGAACTGAGAACGTAACTAGCGTGAAGGCGGTTTGTGCCAGTTTAGAACATTAAAAATTCTCAATGCACTGGAAAAATATAACTAGTCTAGTAAATAAATATAACAGTTTATTTATATACAAAACAATTTAATGCTTGATTTAAAAAAAAAACATCAAATATCTACACTGTGAAATATATTTAGTTTAGGTAGAATCCATGTCGAAACTAAAAAATTTGACTTGAGTAGTAATTTTTTTTTTCTTCGTATTTTTCTTGTTACATTTCACTGTCAGTGTCAAAAGTAGGTGTGATATTTTTTTTTTTGTATAACTACGTTTGTATAAATTTATACTTTTTTTTTACTTTCAATGAAACTTCAAATATCTAAGTTCCATTCATATTAAAAAACCGGCCAAGTGCGAGTTCTATAAAAAAAAATTAAGTTTGTTGTATGGGAGCCCCCCTTAAATATTTATTTTATTTTATTTTTAGTATTTGTTGTTATAGCGGCAATAGAAATACATCATCTGTAAAAATTTCAACTGTCTAGCTATCAACGTTCTTGAGATACAGCCTGGTACGACAGACGGACGGACGGACAGCGAAGTCTCAGTAATAGGGTGTTTTTACCCTTTGGGTACGGAACCCTAATACATCAAAATCACAACATAATATGTCTATACAATGAGAATGTCAATGAAATAATATGTCACATCCCACTAAAATGTGAAAGTTTGGAAGGATGGATGGATGTTTGTTACTCTTGGTGGTAGATCTCCTTAGCAGGAGGTCATCTAGGTAGGTACCACCGCAGTACCAGATATTCTGCCGCCAAGCAGTAGTGTGTAAACATTACTGTGTTCCGGTTTGAAGGGTACTGCGGCTAGCGAAATTACTGGGCTGTTGAGACTAACCATCGAAAGTCTTAAAGTAATGAGCACTAAAGCAGTGATGCCCTGGACTTTGTTTTGTTACTCAGAGTTCTGTGTATCACTGCAATGGTCATGGACAAGCGTTATCTCTTACCATCAGGAGAGCGTCTCGTTCGTCTCATTATTTTTCACATTAAAAAAAAAAACTTCCACGCAAAAAACTACAGTAAGGATTTGGATAAAATTTGGTATGGAGGTAGCTGAGACCTTGCATTAACACATGGGCTACTTTTTATCCCGAAAACATGTAGCGGGTAACACCGCGGGCACAGCTAATTACATCATATTGACATAAATAATTATGTCAATGTAAACACTACTGTGTTTAATCTAGAATATTATGAAATATTTTAATATAAGTTTATACACATATCAAGAACCTTCAAAATTGGTATTTTTGATTTATTATGTACAATAATCTGTGATCGTGCCTAGCGCTATAAAACCATAGAGTATAAAAGCAAGGAGTTCGGTATAAAATCTTTTTTAATAACGTGATAAAAACGGCCAGTCGCTAAAGCGGGAAAAGGTTATATTGAAACAAATGGCCGTCAAAATTATTTTTTATTGTAAACTTGAATGGGGGTATGCAACATGTGTTCAAGATTTTATATTTCTCCAGACTTTTGTGAAAGTAGGCAATGACGTACATTTACTAAAATCCGTGCCTTTCATCTTCGACCACATCGCTTTCCAGCAGGAGAGTTGGTGGTCAAAAAACGGTGTCCGGTTGAACGCGTTAAAAAAAAAAGGTAAATTTTTGAAACTTTACCTGACAACTCAAGTTTATTACGAACTGACTTAATATTTAGTACTTCTTACCCGATGCGGAAGCGGTCGGCTTTCGATCTCTTATCTATTACCTTATTCTAAGTATGACGAACATTAAAAAAAACAATTAGCTTAATCGATTCAGTTGTTATCGAGTTATGCGTGTTTTTTATTCATAAAATGTTGCTGTCCTTGTCTGAGAGACTGCACTGAGTGAGAAAGCAACACATTTAAGAAAACTACATTTTAAACTTACACTTCTTTTTTTATTTTTTGATGGTATAGATAACTAATTCTATTAATAAATAGATAAATAAATAATAAATATTCTTCAATTTTAGTAAATAGTTGCAATATTCTAGTAGCAAGTCAATCAGTTTCTTCTAGGTAAGCGTGTCTATCCTTGATCGCATATTTTATTCGTTTAACATCAGGCGAGTTGGCGGACAAACGTAAGCCAATTAGGTTATAAAAAAAATAGGTACGCACTCATAAAAAAGTCACAATAATTAGATGAAATTTTTTGAAATCTCGATCTCACTGTTGCATAAACCCATCCACGTTTAAAAAATATTTTTGGCTCAAATTGTAAAAAATGAATCTGTAATATTATTTCTATTATGTAAGTAATGTACGCTTATACCTATTTCTAAACTTATAAATACTCATGGATGTAAATATTTCTATGAAAGTTTTGGCGGTACCCTGAAAATGTCATGGCGTGGGATTGCATCGACGCAAAAACGGTTTTAAAAATCGTCTTTAAATGTATTTCTATAGTGGGAGTAAGTTCAGAAAACTGGTAATAACAAAATCGGAGGATACAGTTTGACAGCCTCGTTGGCTCATTGGTAGTATCAGATATACTACCAATGAGAGCTGTAGAGCACTTGCACTCAGGGCAAATATTTTGTGAATAAACAAATGTTTGTTCTGTGTCTGGGTTTTCTGTATGTATTATAAGTATGTATATACAAAAAAAAGTATTTATGTATTCCATCAGTTATCTGGCTTCCATCACACAAGCTCTGCTTAGTTTGGGGCCAGATGGCGCTGTGTGTATAGTCCTACGATATTTATTTATTAATAGTTATTAGTTACACAAACCATAGTTCTACAAAGCCAGTACCTAACAAAATTCTAGAAATATTTTTATGTAATAAGATAGACGTCGGTTTTTTTGGCGGAAACGGGGAAAGAGTCGTGTCGCCACCTTGTATTTTTTTTCCAAAACTAGTGTTTTGGGAAAAAATGGTGGTGTTTGATTCATAAAGTGCCAAATCACAAGCGCGAGTGTGGGAAAATGATATCATTATAATGTGGTGAAACATGACTTTTCGTGTTGCTTCCAAAACTCCATCGAAGCTTTGTAGTAAAGTCACCACTACTTTACTAAAGCATGACTGGACTTGACTGACACGGACTGTACTTTGACTATAACTATAGCTACGACGCAGCTTATTTAACTTATGAAACTTGATAATGTAAAACACTTAAAACTGGCAAATGCTAAAAACGCGTCGCCAAAACCAAAGAAAAAAAAAAGATTGATGCCCCGAACTAGGATTTGGCGATCACATCACACAACCTCTTGAAAGCAACTGGACTTAGAATGGGTAAAAAAGATCTTTGATATTTCGAATGATTCACAACTTTACCAAGCAATGTTTTGAAAATATTATAACTTAGAATTTATAATAACCCCATTCAAAGTTATATCACATTTCCTATTGTAAACAATATTGCAAACGTATTCTTGTTTCCTTATTTCGTAAAGTTTCTAGGCGGCCAGTCTCACTGAGAACGCGGGAAAATGCGTTCGATTTTGAAAAAGTTTTTGCTTTTAATTTACGGGCTGTGCTCAGGCAGCTTCCATGAGCAGTATAGAGGTTGGTTTGCCTTTTTATTTTGTTACAATTTTTTTTTCTTTTTGTCATGGGTTTTGGGTCGAAACTATATGGATAATTTTTCTGTTATGCTCACGCTAACGATTGTATAATGCATGTGTATGTTATGCTAGGTTAAACGCTCAAAGTCAGAAGTTTCCAGTAAAACGTAAGATTTATTAACCCTTTCACATTGTTCATACTGTTCCGTGATCATCGTTTATTTCACTCTTTTGAAACAAGATTTTCTTACCGTTTTGTCCGTAAATCTTAGGTTGTACCTCAGATATAGTAATGCTGCCAGCATTTTGCCCACATACCCCTCCTCTGACGGACTTTAAGATTAAGTTATTTACATAAAAGTAGTATTAATTTTAAGATATTTTAGTTTGATTAAGAGATAGTAATATATTTGACAAACAAAATTAAATTCATAAAAAAAAACAATAATTATAATATTTTATTTTAATTATAATTTAAATTATTAATTTATTTCAATATCAATGAAATATGTCAAATACAATTTTCTATTGATTAATTAAACTAAAATAACCCGCCCCAAAAATTATGATGATGGTGACAATTGTTTTTTCTAGTGCCTGCGTCGTTCTCGGATCGCTGGGAGTCATACGTTTTTAATAGCAAGGAATATCTGGTGCAGAATCTACCCGTTACTTGGGAAAACGCTAAAATATTATGCGGGTAAGTTTAAAACATATGCTCACGTGGAAAAGTTTCAGAAGGAATGCGGGAAAATCATGCCACCTACTTTGACTTAGACTTGAAGGACTGTCAAGTCTAAGTCAAAGTAGGGGGCATGGTTCATTGGTAGTAGGTCTGCTTCAAGAGCTGAAGGGCGTAGGTTCAATTCCCACCCAGAACAAACATTTTGTGGTATAAACAAATGTTTGTTCACACGCATGATCGGACTCGACCAAGACTTTATGTGACTTTGACTTACATATATTTTTTTATGAAGTTACTGATTTTTTTATAAAATACTTGATAATATATAATCACTGGCGTGTGCACAAAGTGCGACGCCAAAAACGAAGAAGAATTTTAATGAAAATTGAATTAGTCATGTTTCAAGGACGGGATATACATTTTTTTCAAAAACAAGTTGTATATAAATTCTTATAATTACGATCACGAAATAGCTAGGTACTTATACGTATAGTATGCCGGAGTAATAAGGTTCACATTCGTGTAACTTATTCGTGATCGCGTACCTTGTATTACAAAAGAGCTACCTAAAGTGAAGTGAAAACTTTTTCATTATGACAAACTTCCTGGCCAGACTGTACCAACTGAGGCAGGTCAAAACGTGTTTGTTGGCACAGGGGTCATCACAACGGGACTCTAGCCGTGTTGGATACACGGGAAAAGGCAGAATTCATGGCAGAGGCTCTCTCCGAATCACAATTTGGTATGATTTTGTTTTTTATACAATAAAAATTAAAAAACCCCCCGACAGGTGTATAGTTATCTACTAGTCAAGCCTTTAATCTGATGTCCATATTGAGTTGAGAGTTGTGAAAAAATATGAAATCCGCCATTTTGTGGCGGCGGCCATCTTGGTTCGATTTTCATCAAACATAACACTAAGAACACTCCCGACTAATTCACCTTCTAAACGAAAAAACACAAATTAAATGTCATGAATTTAAACACAGATTACATGACAATAAAATAAAAACGAATAATCATGACATTGGCTCATTGGTAGTATATCTGCCTTGAGAGCTGTAGGGCGTGGGTTCGATTCCCACTCAGGGCAAACATTTTGTGAATAAACAAATATTCGTTCTGTGTCTGGGTGTTCTGTATGTATTATAAGTATGTATTTACAAAAAAAAAGTATTTATGTATTCTATCAGTTATCTGACTTCCATCACACAAGCTCTGCTTAGTTTGGGGCCAGATGGCGCTGTGTGTATAGTCCTACGATATTTATTTATTTATCACTCTGGAAGCTAATTTAACGACGTATTTACGTATGTGTCGTGGTTTAACTAAATTTTGTTTTTGTAGCTATTGACTCAATTTGGGTGGGGGCCAGGAGGCATTCCGCCGAGGACCCGGCTGGGTACAGGTGGGGGCTGGGAGTCGAGCTGAGACGAACAGCCCTGGACGTGCTGCCGAGTGAGGATGGCGACCCTGGCAGAAGATATCCTGTGGTAAGTAGACACTTAAATCTACATCAACACTATTATAAAAAAGAAATTGGCCTGTACTGCAGAACGGCAATTTCATAGGTAAAGTCCAATTTTAAAGGGAAATTTGGGTGTCTTCAGCTTGAGAGTGAATTGGTATCTTCTAGGCAAGCGTGCTCCATCTTAGACTGCATCATCACTAAACATCAAGTGAGATGGCAGTCATACGCAGCGGCGGCCTTAGCTGTTGCGAGGCCCGAGGCGACAGATAAATTGTGAGGCCCTTTTTCTTTGAGTCCGTTTTACTAAAAAATTAGTCCGAGTGCTCGAGTGGCTGTAACATGCTTGCACTAATAATGAAACCGTGCGTTCAGGGGGGGTTTTGTTAAGTGCGAGGCGCGAGATACACGTACATAGGTATATGGTAAAGACTTTTTTCTACGAGGACGCGAGGTCCCAGCACGAGCGAGGCCCCGGGCGGTTGCCCTGCTTGCCACCCCCTAAGGCCGCCACTGGTCATACGTAAGACTATTTCTGGTAAAAAAAAACGTTATAAAAGTAAGTGTTTGCATATTCCAGTGGCTAAACCGCACACTGGTGCCAGTGCCAGACGGCGGAGCGGACTGCGTAGCGCTGGAACGAGTGCAACATGACAAGCCAGTGTTTCTAGACTTGCCTTGCTCACTGGAACGAGCCTTCGTCTGCGAGAGAGGTTAGCAACAACAATTTAAGTATTTTTGTTTTGTTTTGTAAAATATATTGTGTATAAAGGAAGAGATCGGCTCCGGGAAACAGAATTCCTTGTGCAGAGTCTGACAGATTGCATGTGTAATTTATATAACTTCATTGTTATTTTTACAAAAATAAACTGAATATTAGTCAGCCAAGGATACATTGCCATACTCCCAAGTCGATTACTGACTCGGCTTACGTAGAACTAACATAATTATCTAGTTTGTTTTGCATGCCTTATTTAAATTGCTTTATGGCATATCGTTGTTGAATATGACATAGTAACTTGAGAAGAAATAACAATTTAAAAAAAAACGCCAGCTATACTTAACCTGCATCTTGGTCTACATCATATAAAATAAATAAATGAATAAATATCGTAGGACATTACACACAGCGCCATCTGACCCCAAACTAAGCAAAGCTTGTACTATGGGAGTCAGATAACTGATATAATACTTAAATACTTTTTTTTTTTGTAAATACATACTTATAATACATACAGTACACCCAGACACAGAACAAACATTTGTTTTATATCCCAAAATGCTTGTCCTGGGTGGGAATCGAACCCGCGCCCCACAGCTCTTGAAGCAGACATGCTACCAATGAGCCAACAGGGCTGTCTATATGGCTTCATATCATAAAGATTTGCGACAAAAAGGTAATGAAAAAAAAAACCCAACAATGAGCTTGAGCTGCAGGTGAAGGAAAACATCGAGAGGAAACCAATAGTACGTTTTTATTAGTAGTCATAGACATGCGTTATCTCTTACCATCAGGAGAACGTATCGTTCGTCTCATCAATCCTACTAATATTATAGTGAAAGTTTGTATGGAGGAGATATTCGGCTGGCTAGCTACCACCCTCAAGTTGAAAATCTGCTGCCAAGCATCTAACGGTGTGTCTGGCAGCCTCACTTGAAAGCCACTCCAGGCTTTTTTTTAATTTAGAATAGGTACGCGTTTGACCATACTCTGCCTGATGTTAAGCAGTAGTATGGTCTAAGTTGGAACACGGTTACCTAGAAGAAACCTATTTACTCTAGATTTGAAGACACCCATATTGTACCTAACAGGGAACACAGACTCCGACAGAGAGTTCCACAACCTCGCTGTGCGAATGAAAAATATGGAATCAAAAGGCTAGGTGTACATTACCATCTTCGAGCACACCTTCACTTAACGTCAGATGAGCTGTGGTCAAATACCAAGCCCGTCAACCATAAAAAAAACACCAAGAAAATGTTTGTTCCACAGATTCGAAGCACTCAGTCCAGGTGGTCGAACTGAAGACAGTCCGATGTCGCACGGGCTTGTACCGAGTATTCGACGGGCGTATGGAATGGAAACAAGCAGCCGCCTACTGCTTGCTGAGAGATATGGCGTCAGTTCACACAAAGCTTTATTTATTTGAAGTTAATCCTACTAACATTATAATTATGTGAAAGTTTGGATGGATGTTTGTTACTCTTTCACGCAAAAACTATCAAACGAATTTGGATGAAATTTGATATGGAGGTAGCTGATACCCTGGATTAATACATAGGCTACTTACTTTTCATCCTGAAAACATGTAAAAAATAAAATCGTAGGACTATACACACAGCGTCATCTGGCCCCAAACTAAGCAGAACTTGAGTGATGGAAGACAGACAACTGTTAGCATACATACTTTTTTTTTGTAAATACATTATTTGCTTGTTCGCAAATGTTTGCCCTGAGTGGGAATCGAACCCACGCCCTATAGCTCTCAAGGCAGAGTGGGTAACACCTTGGGGTGCAGCTAGTATTATAAATGTGAACGTTTGGATCGATGGAGGGATGTTTGTTACTCTTTCACGCAAAAACTACAAAACGGATTTGGATAAAATTTGGTATGGTGATAGCTGAGACCATGGATTAATACATAGGCTACTTTTTATCCCGAAAACATGTAGCGGGTAACACCTCGGGGCGCTAGTTCTTAATATATTTTACTGTGATGATAGCTCAGGGGTTAACTCGGTTCGCATGACGAGCGACGTGGGTTCAAACCCCAACGACGAGCATGAGCTGCCGGTGAAGGAAAACATCGTGAGGAAACCACAGCATGGTGGTAGGGTACTTTCTAGTACTCGGCTGGCTAGCTACCACTCTCAAGTTGAAAATCTGTCGCCAAGTACTTAAGGTGGAATGATTTCCATACAAGTAAATTTTTGCCATTTATGGACAAATGGAGCATAATTTTACAGTGTAATCACAGCTACTGGCATTTATTTTGGTCTTTATATGCGGTAAATCACAATTGGTTGAACAAAACAGTAGATTATTGTGCTTTGCCGTATTTACCGTCATGTAACATCAGGTGGATGTTAAATAATAGATAATTATAAATCTAGATTTTGTATATACAATTGAAAGTGTAAAAAATATATACTAAGAAGTGTTTTGTCGATTTTAGGTTGGCGAATATAGCTACAATGAAATGTCTCAAGAAAATAGGAATGGCTATGCTGAAGACGCGACCAAGTGAGTATTTTGTACAGGTTCGTTGGGTTCCGTACCCGAAGGCGTTACTGGGCACATTTTTGAATGAATTATACTTATGAATAAATTTAAAAAAAATTGCCTGATTGGCTTTTTAACAGATATTTCTACAGCGTGATTTTTTTTTATAAATAAATATTATAGACTAATTGACTTGCAGACTAAACATCTGCCATTTAATACTAAGTTTTTAATAAGATCTCATACACTACATGTATTATTGCGAATAAATTATTATTTGAGAACTCTCTATTTTTTACCATAGCTACGATTTTTGACCGTAGCTACGACTTTTGACCGTAGCTACGATTTTTGACCGTAGCTTCGATTTTTTACCGTAGCTACGGTTTTTGACCATAGCTACGATTTTTGACCGTAGCTACGATTTTTGACCGTAGCGACGATTTTTGACCGTAGCTACGATTTTTGCCCGTAGCTACGATTTTTAACCGTAGCGACGATTTTTGACCGTAGCTCCGGTTTTCAACTGTGGCATCGAATTTTCGCCATAGTTCCGGTTCTAAACGTAGCTTCGATTTTGTTAACTTTGATGTGTATCTTTACGTTGAAGGTATAGAAAACGCGTGGGTTGGAGCCAAGGGCACGCTGGGCAGGTGGAACTGGATAGATACTGGGGTTAGCATCTTCCAAACGCCGGTTTACTCGGACACGCCACCGGATCTCTGGCCACCAATGAGGTAAGATACAGAGGAATCCAGCAGCTAACCAATAATTAAATAGAGTGGTAAAACTCTACTGCAAAACAAAGCATATTGGACTCTGAGGCTTATTTACGTAAGTACCAAGGACCAAGTCGAAAAATGTCATGATGCGTAAACAACTCGATGCTCAGGCATGTCCGAAGCAACCGTTTTGTTTTGTAGATGACTTTAAAAAAAAATGAGCTCGCCGCGTATTCGGCAAAATCACTATTCATGGCATCACTACTAAAAACACTTCGTCTTTTTTTTATGTGAAAAAAGTGGCAAACATGCGACGGGCCACCTGATGGTAAGTGGTCACCGCCGCCTATGGACACCTGCAATACCCGGGGCATTGCCTACCTTTATGGACCCTATTCAGCCTTCGTTTGAAGCTCTGTAGATTGAAACTCGGCGGACAAACCGAAGGTGGTAAGCCATTCCACATAAGACAGGTGCGCGGAAGAAACAGCTGGTTAAACCGAGCGGTACGGGACTTCCGCGCATCTTATTATATCTCCTGCGTTTCTGATTGCAGAGATAGGGCATCAATAAAGCAAAGCGGGTGCCTACAGCTAGATCGACATGCTTCCCACCCGCCCGTCTTTATGGAAGCCAGATGCGACAGAAAAATGCAGTTTATATGCTATCAAGGTAGGATTTTTACATCTTTTACCTACACGCTTTTTCCCCCAAAAGTATTGGTACGAACGAAACTCAGCTAGTGGTAAGAGATAACGCCTGCCCATGACCATTGCAGCGATACACAGAACTTTGAGAAACAAAACAAAGTTTTTTTTTATGTTTGACAGGCTAGGTGGTTGACCTCATCTTACCTGATGTTAAGTGTGGTCGAAAATGATAAACACACCTAGCCTGGAACGGAACTGGCTCTAAATTCAGGCCAGATCACGTCGTTAGATGCTTTGCGCAGATTTTCAACTTGAAGGTAGCTATTGGTGGTTGGCAATTTAACATCAGATGAACTGACTAAATATCTGATTTTTCAAGCTTTAAAAAATACCCATGAAAATCCAGAAATTGACTTTTGTTTGACTTGTTCTGATTTTACGGAACTTTTGAATAGCAAAACAAAGTGCAGGGCATCATTGGCGCCCGTTACTTTCGAGACTTTCGATGGTTAACCTCAACAGCCCGAAACACAGTAATGGTTACACACTACTGCTTGGCGGTAGAATATCTGGCACGACGGTGGTGCCTACCTAGATGACCTCGTGCTATAGAGATACCACCAAGTAAAATAAAACAAGCCTTACCGGGAACTAGCTCTCTATTAAATACCATTGAAACACTGTTAGGTGCTTGGTGGCAAATTTACAGCACTAGCATTTGGCTGGCTAGCTGCCACAGCTAGCCAGCCAAATACTAGAAAGTACCCTACCAACATGTAGTGACTTTCACACAAGGTTTTTATTATCAGCACTTGAAGGTCAAAGCTGCGAAATAAACACAAGCCCTACAATATGCGAACCGAACGCGGTATCCACTGATTGATTCTAAAAAAACCTATAGATAACGTTTCAGGCGCCCCCATACTTCGTACGTCATCAGCGCCACCCAGCGACGACCTCTACTACTACATCCTGGTCCGACAATTATTATACTGGCAACACGCGTACGAAAACTGCCTCAAAATGAATGGGACGCTAGCATCACTGGACAGTAAAGAAGTCGTAATACAACTGCTTTTGGTTATGGGAGAAAATAAGGAAGAACGTAAGTTTGTTTTAGCGCCATCTAGTAGTCGGAAGATAGAAGTAAACTTTCATAAAGAAAAAAATTTTTATTTTTATTTATAAGACACTAGATACTACAACGAATACATACAAATAAAAATATTTAAATTAACATACAGAAACAACAAATTTAAACATCAGCAGATTATTGCTGCATTGACTTTTACTTGCATTGCAAAGAAAAAATTATGTCAGGACGTGGATGCATTTTAGTAGTTTTGTATATATAATATATTAATATTATATACATATATCTGTACGTAGACGTAGAAGTCGAGTCGGACGAGTCGCTAGTCAAGTATAAACGACTGTTTACGACATTTACATTTAAGTAAGTGTATTTATTTCAGCTGTAAACCATATTTGGATTTCTGGTCGTCTAAACATGACAAAAGATATCGCCACAGACGCCGTCTCCTACGTGTGGTATAATCCCACCGGTGGGAAAAGAATCCATGACGTTAAGAATTTCGGAGACGCTGGGGGACTTTACGTACGTGTTTATTTTTCTAATGTTCTGCTTATTGCCCGGTAGATGGCGTAAATATTAATTACTTTAAAATATAAATGTTGTGTTACATAATTTATATGGTCGACAAGCTAGGTGTTAGACCGCGTGGTGGTCAAACATCTACGATACCCTGATGTTAACGGTGTGGTCGTAGATGGTAAAGCACACTTGGCCTGGAATGGAACTGGCTCTCAAGTGAGGCTGCCAGACCACGCTAGATGCTTGGCGGCAGATTTTCAACTTGATGGTGGTAGCTAGCCAGCCGAATACTAGAAAATATCCTTCCACCATGCTATGGTTTCCTTCACCGGCGGCTCAAGCTCATTGTTGGAGTTTGAATTATTTTTTTTCGACAGATACCACCGTGGCTTGACGATGAGTTCAGTATGGACAGTCCGTGCTTGAATCTAGATCGCCAGGACCATCTCAATGGTCTCGTGTACGGACTACCATGTGACACTCCCCAGTACTCAGTCTGTGTCATAGGTAAGTCATTCAATTGATTTCGATACTTAAAAGAAAATACAATTTTTTCATGAGCATTATGTAAATCAGGACTGTCCAGAGAACGGCCCGCGGCTTGTTTTCATGGGGCGCGCAATGCATGTTTAAATCAGAAAATAGTTTTAGACACAAATAGTTTGGATAATAGAATTTTCATTCTATGTTAAACATATTATAATCAATATTTGTGTCCATACTGGACATAGCGAAAATTGCTAAAGATTTGACAGCCCTGTTGGCTCATTGGTAGTATGTCTGCTCCAAGAGCTGAAGGGCGTGGGTTCGATTCCCACCCAGGACAAGCATTTTGTGATATAAACAAATGTTTGTTCTGTGTCTGGGTGTACTGTGTGTATTATAAGTATGTATTTACAACAAAAAAAACTATTTATGTATTCTATCAGTTATCTGTCTTCCATAGTACAAGCTTTGCTTAGTTTGGGGTCAGATGGCGCTGTGTGTAATGTCCTGCGATATTTATTTATTTTAAAGATAAAATAACGAAGAACCAATAAACGTAAAAAGAAATTACTACCCTGAATTTTTTTTAACTTGAAAACTGCAAATGTTTTTTCTGCGGCCCTCCAGCTTTTGTATTAAATTTCATTAGCCCGTGGAGGTATGTAGTTTGGACAGCCCTGATGTAGATGACAAAAAGGATTCTATCTAAATTTATTGACAAATGTGTATAATTTTTATCATAAACATTATAAGTAAGAAGCAGCACAATATATTAATCAAAAGCATATAAAGTACAAAAAGAGTAACACAAACCATATAAAAAATAGTTTATTGAATGACATATAAAACAAACACAGAATGTACAAGGCATCTTATCACTTGCTTTTTTTTGCAAAAGTCTGGGATCAAGCTCGCTCAATAGCCTCACTCCGATATTTCAAGGAGCTGGGTTGGCTCGGGTAGACGCTGGCGGGGGGAAATGCACAATACACACCAAGCGGGATGTCAGTACAGGACCTATCGCCCCCACTTCGAATAAGATGCAGTCATACAGTCTTTACTCTAGTTTTAAGTAATACTGTGTTTTTGATTTCAGAAAAAACAGTAAGGGTAATAAATCAACAGCCAACTGCCCCTGAGCCTGTAACTTCAGATATTCTAGAGCAAACACTTATTACACAAAAATAAATAAATACATAATAAAATGTTATTAAATTAAAAAGTAAAAAAAAAAATATCCTTCCATCACCTTTCAAAGATATGTATGGTTATGCCTTATTGTAATACTTACTATACAGTATTGTAAATTGCAGAAGACCTCAAAAGACGCAAGTATAGTACCCTGGACAGTGGGTACATATTTGAGCCTTTTGGGGTTGAAACTTTAAGACCGTGGGAACCGGGAGCAAAAAAATGTTTTAAAGAATTGTCATCTCGTTGGTCGACGCCACACGTGAACAAAACGCTGGCCTTTATTTTGCTCAGCGTTTGAGTATTGCCATACAACGAGGCAATGGCGTTTTCGGCGGCCTTTTAGAGTAGTTATTATTTTAAGTTATTTTATTTTGTTTAATTGAAACTTTTCAGATTAGTCCTTAGTATACGAAATATCTTGAAATATAGATAAACCTTAGTTACTGAATAAACAAATAACACTCCCTATACAGTATTGAGCCAAACATAAAATAAAAACCTTATAAAATTTAACTTAGTCTTTATTAACCCTCATCTCTTACTAACAGTATCGATCCACTGTGAATTCACTTTACTAAGATGCTTGCAGTTTTTGTTCATGTCAGAGAGGTTTCGTTTAAAGATCCGGAGATGGTCTAAGTATGCTCGGAGAGAGGTGTTCATAGCACGTACAGCTTCAAGCTCTTGTTGTAGCTCTTGAGTTCCTTGCTGAAAAACATTTACATTTAAATATGTATGTCCACCCAATGATACATTAGAATAACTGGCCTTCGAGTTGGTTACTGTAACAGCATTCTGGCAGAGTCTCTCTCAGACGCAGCCAGAATGCTTTATAATCTAAGCCTTAGAACTTAAATTGTGTATAATTAATATAAGCTTAATTATAATTTACATAATTATGTGGAAAAGTTACCAGAACGACATATTCGCCTCAGCGAAAAAGCTCTTTTAAATTTGATTTCAAAAAAATATGTAATTATGTAGGTATGTACACAATTAAAGTTAGCAGTATCTGGAAGCGAAAAGCCGAAGATCGCGCTTGACGTGCCTTTGGACAAGCTTTTTTCAGTAGTAGATTACTGCTGACGATGATGATGAATGTATTCGTATATCACTGCATAAGATTATGAATATTCAGACCTGAAGACGACAGTAAGAACAGAAAATCCTGAGCAAAACTCTAAAGTATTTAAGTTGGCACCTGAATATTATTTTAATTGAAAAGTTTAATGAATAAATTTAATTGTATAAACTGCAATTTTACCTCTCGTTTGCTTGAAGTCACTGAGACAGCGGACATTTTTCACGACAGTATTTTATAAGCGGTTTTTTTTTTTGTAATTAACTAGCAAATAATAGCAGCTAAATAATAAACTTTTTTTATTACTTAGATCAATTTATATATTATATTTTCTGTTTATATTTTTCTTGGCGGTTTTATTTTCAAATTTCAAAATTTTGCAGCATTTACTCTTGACATGACTTTGATATTGACATAATGATATTTTTGACAAGACAATCTAAAAAAATAACGTATAGATAATAAAAACCGGTAAATTTAATTTTAACCCCGCCTACACTTCTGTAAAAGTATTTATATGCCTCTCACTCAATGTCATGGCAAGAAAATCCGGTAACTATTTTGGCATCTATTATTATCTATATCATCAACATCATTTTAAACCAGACGAATGATCTCATGATATGAAGGGTCCAAGGTTCTTAATCGTCCTCATAGCTGAGCGTTGAATTTTCACTTTTCTTTTTGTACGTCACTGATCCTGGTCCTGCGCTCACCTTGCACATGTTTAACCCACGACCTTCACAATATCCTCAACAAGTAACGCGTTGGTGGGAGTTTTGGCGGGAACGCGGGAAGAGTCGTGTCGCTCCGTTGTATTGTTTTCCAAAACTAGTGTTTTGTCGAGTGTTTATGCATAAAAATGGTGGTGTTTTATTCATAAAGTGCCAAATTACAAGCGCGAGTGTGGGAAAATGATATAATGTGGTGAAACATGAGTTTTCGTGTTGCTTCCAAAACTCCATCGAAGCTTTGTAGTAAAGTTGCCACTACTTTACTAAAGCATGACTGGAATTAACTGACACGAACTGGACTTGACAAAGACGACTTTAACTAAAACTAGCTACGATGGCACTTATTTAACTTTTGAAACTTGAAAATATATAATTACTTGACACTGGCAAATGCTAAAACGCGACGCCAAAACCAAAGAAAAAAAAAAAAAACGCGTTGGTGGGCGCCTGACGCTCGCTTTCCGGTTTACGGCCACCAAGGCAGTATGGCTTTACAGCTTTAGCCAGCCCGATAGGGCAAATTATTAAAAAGCTGTTGAATGTTATTCTTTCATTCCGTTCGTTATCGTTCGTTCTTGCAATCAACAAAACAAGCGGAGCGGTAAGAAAAGAAAAATTTCATAGAAAAGTGTAATTATTTACTTGAACTCACAGGTGTTGTATTAAAATGAGCGCTCCAAACGGAATGCTGTATGGCGGCGATGAGATAGGCGCATTAGTGTTCGATCCAGGGCATCATTCAATTCGGGTCGGGTATGCCCAGGAAGACACTCCGAAAGCTGATATCCCCGCTGTTATTGGCGTTGGCCCCGCTACTCACATCCCAGAACCTGAAGAAAAGCTCCCAGATGGCAATGTTACTCAAAGCGGTAAGATTAACAATCATTTTGATATATATTTTTTGGTGAGGTTAGGTTTTCAATTAACACAGGATTCTCCCCATAATGTATGGTCTATTTCATTTCTACATCAGTATTGCATGTTACAAGGCAGAATAGGGCACTCTGACTTTTTTGAATAGCCATTGTACGGGATAAATTAATTACAAATATATTGATT
Organism: Biston betularia; assembly: GCA_905404145.2. Classification (NCBI taxonomy): domain Eukaryota; kingdom Metazoa; phylum Arthropoda; class Insecta; order Lepidoptera; family Geometridae; genus Biston; species Biston betularia. The sequence goes on along the minus strand of FR989889.1, from coordinate 2,742,262 downwards.
TATAGGTAATGTGTTATTTCAGCTTCAAAAGCTGGTGGTGAACTGAGGCACTACATAGATGTAACGGAGCTGCACGTGCCGCGACCCAACATGGAAGCACAAACTTACATGAAGGATGGACAGATCGACAACTGGGAACTCTTTGAGAAAATGCTTGACTACTGCTATGCTAAGGTTTACTTTTTTACTAAAATCACAAAGTATTATTTATTATTGACTAGCTTACACCCGTGACTAACTTTAGAATTAAGTTCAGAGAGAAATTAAATGTGTAAGTAACAATATCCATCAAATTTCATCATCGTCATCATTTCAGCCGTAGGACGTCCACTGCTGGACATAGGCCTCCCCCATTGACTTCCATAAAGACCGGTTGGAAGCGGCTAGCATCCAGCGCATCAAATTTACTCTGTTCTTATTCTTATTTGGAATGGGGGTGATGAGTCCTGCACTGACGTCCTGCTTGGGGTGTATTGTGCTGTTCCCCCTACCAGTGACTACCCGAGCCAACCCAGCTCCTTGAAGTACAGGAGCGAGGCTCTGGGCCGCTGGCATAGTCATTTACTCTGATCTATTATTAGATTTTATCCCTGAATAATGTTCCATAAGACACATCTTATATCAAAATTTAAGTTAATATTCTTATCATTTTTTGTTAATACCACAGGAACCTAGCATTTTTCTAATGTAAAAAGAATCCTATATGTCAATTCAGGTAGTTAAATATGTGCCAAATTTCATACAAATCCATTCAGCCGTTTTTGCGTGATTGAGTAACAAACATTGAAACATGTAATCTTAAATAAAATCATGTGTAATTTTTTTTTTTTTTTTATGTAAGAAGTAATGAGACGAACGAGACACTCTCCTGATGGTAAGAGATAACGCCTATCCATGACCATTGCAGCGATACACAGAACTTTGAGTAACAAAACAAAGTCCAGGGCACTATATCTTAATTATATAATACATTACAGATACTAAGTAGCCTAAGGTCTGTAACTGTACCTATATCAATAAAATAAAATAAATAAATAAATAAATCACTGCTTTGGCGCTCATTACTTTGAGACTTTCGATGGTTAGTCTCAACAGCCCAGTAATTTCGCTAGCTGCAGTACCCTTCGAACCGGAACACAGTATATTGAAATTATCAGAATGTTATCTTGAAATGCAGGTATAAACGGATTAAATTTCAAAAACGTTTAGCAAAGAAAAATAAATAATATAAAATCTCATTATATCCCCCTCCCCCAGTGATATTTCGCGATTCCTTCCCCTCCTCTCTGGTCCTCATGTATAAACTGATTAAATTTTGGAAAAAACGTTTAGCGCACAAAACATAAATACATGGTTTTTTTTATGTATCTGTTTGTTGTTAGATACCTCATTGTTATTACAATCTAGCCTAGTTGAGACTAATAAGTAATTTTAATATAACTTAAATTGCTAAGTAGAGTATAATCGAAGAATGCGCCCATCGACACTTTTCTTACTGTCTCTATTAAGGGGAAGACACTTTGTTCATGTGTTCTATAATATGTAGTACTCACTGCACTGACATTACTAACTTAATACACTAACTCAAAAGGTTTTGTCCTTTTTAGTCTTCTTACTATATCCGTGTTGTCGAGGAGCTGGATAGCCTCGACATTCACATGTTGATGAAGTCTATTTTCATGAGCTTCAGCGTATTTTTTAATGATGGTTGCGACCATGTCCACTTTGAGGTCCTGATGGAGGTCGACGTTTCTTATGTACCAAGGTGCGTTCAATATGCCTGAGTACTTTGTTCTGAAATCTTAATACATGTCGGCGTGTAGCTTTAATGTTGATTTACGCCATTTTGCGTAATTTTGGTGGACTAGAGGTGGAATGACGACACCTCTGACGTCACACTGGTTCCGTGCTCTGCTTGTCGTTCGTGTAAAGTATTTTGTGTCAACCAATGAGAGAAGGTGAAGTTGCGGATGTCGGCCGGTAGGGGCGCTGTGTGAAGCGAGCCGGCCGTGCGTTGAATGTTGAGGTGGAGAGATCATTCTTGCTTTGGTTGAGGAGAGATTAACATTGATTCTTGCTTTGAGAGGAGATTGAGTTGGTCGGTTGCAGAGTGCGAGCTAAGCGGAACGTTTTGTCCCCAAGCTATGTAATAGTGTCTATAATGTTCTAATCGTTCTTAAAACTAAAGTCGTTGTGAAGCGCTGATTAAACTTTGTACAAGATAACTGAATTGTGTGGTTTGTCTCCTCGCCCGCTACACCCACGCCCAGTAACCCAGTAACCCAGTAACCATACATGATGTTGATCGGCCATCCCACCGTATGTCGTGATGTAGTTTCTTCTTCTTCTTATATCTCCGACATACATGTGATATCACATTGATATTGTGTTTTATAAACCCCCTTTGATATTTCGTGATCCTCCCCCCTTTCGAGCTTCACGGGATTAATGGACGATCCCTTATGTTCTTAGGCATCTTGAGTGTAAGACTTGCATCACAATATTTCCAGGTAATCCGTTCACCATCTGAACATCATCCAGCTCTGTTCACTGAGGCAGTGTGGACAGCCCGGCCAGCGCGTGAGAAGTTAGCTGAACTACTGTTTGAGAAGTACAACGCTCCGGCATTCTTTCTGGTGAAGAATGCTGTTCTCGCTGCATTTGCTAACGGGAAGTCCACCGCTTTAGTGGTGGACGCTGGTGCTAGTCAGACATCTGCTGTTCCGGTTATTGATGGGTAAGTAACAGTGGCATGAAACTTCTTAGCATTCTTGGGTGTAAATGTAATAATTAATAAAAAAAATTAAATGTAATTGACATATGAGCTGTGGGGCGTGGGTTCGATTCCCACCCAGGACAAGCATTTTGTGATATAAAAACCAAATGTTTGTTCTGTGTCTGGGTGTACTGTATGTATTATAAGTATGTATTTACAAAAAAAAAGTATTTAAATATTCTATCAGTTATCTGACTCCCATAGTACAAGCTTTGCTTAGTTTGGGGTCAGATGGCGCTGTGTGTAATGTCCTACGATATTTATTTATTTATTTATATTTTATTTTATTTTAAATGTAGAATTGTTTAATTTTATTTAATCCATTTAATGTATTTGCACACTGTAATGGTTGACAATAGACGCTAATTTTAACATTTAAGACCTTTTAAACTATTGTCATGTAAATAAAACTTTTGGCTTTGACTTTGGTGGGCCGGCTCTATCACATTGTAGGGATGGGAACGCAGGTGTAAATTTAAAAATGTTTTACCAGTCACTTCATTGATTGTGTCCAAACTTTAGTTAGTAGCGATGATAGCTCAGTCGTCAGCGCGGTCGGTTCTAACGCCGAAGGGTTCAAACCCTAGCAATGAGCTTGAGCCGCTGGTGAAGGAAAACGTAGCAGGTATTTGTGGTACTAGGCTGGCTAGCTACCACCCAAGTTCAAGTTGAAAATCTGCCATCAAAATATCTAACAGCCTTACTTGAGAGCCAGTCCCATTCAGCCCTGCGCTGTGCAGTGTGATAATAACAACCTCTTTTTTTTTTTATGGTTGACAGGCTAGTTGTTTGACCACAGCTCACCTGATGTTAAGTGAAGGTGTGGTCGAAGATGGTAAAGCACACCTAGCCTGGAATGGAACTGGCTCTCAAGTGAGGCTGCCGGAACACACTGTTAGATGCTTGGCGGCAGATTTTCAACTTGAGGGTGCTAGCTAGCCAGCCGAGTACTAGAAAGTACGCTACCACCATGTCATGGTTTCCTCACGATGTTTTCCTTCACCGGCAGCTCAAGCTCATTGTTGGGGTTTGAACCCACGCCCTTCGGCGTGCGAACCTACCGCGCTAACCACTGAGCTATCATCGCTACAAATTAACAAATTTAATAAAATTTAAGAATTAACTCGAATTTGTTCTAGATACGCGTTAGTAAGCGCAGCCGCTCGGTCCCCAGTAGGGGGCGACCACCTCGCCGCGCAAGCTAAACTCTTGTTACACCAGCAACACATACAAATGTTACCCATATATAGTATACAGGTAAATGTTGCCATAATATAAATACTTAATTTATCTAAGTTTCTTTTTTTTTCATTATGGCATCGCATTTTGTGCATTTGCCAGTGTCAAGTGTTTTGATATTTTCAAGTTTCATAACTTAAAAAGTAGTCAAAGTCCAGTCATGCTTTAGTAAAAAAAGTGGCGTTTTACTAGACTTTTCTATTTTACTTGGTGGTAGATTTCCTTAGCAGGAGGTCGTCTAGGTAGGTACCACCGTAGTACCAGATATTCTGCCGCCAAGCAGTAGTGTGCAAACATTACTGTGTCCCGGTTTGAAGGGTACTGCAGCTAGCGAAATTACTGGGTTGTTGAGACTAACCATCGAAAGTCTCAAAGTAATGAGCGCCAAAGCAGTGATGCCCTGCTTTGTTTTGTTACTCAAAGTTCTGTGTATCGCTGCAATGGTCATGGACATGGACTTTTACATAAAAAAAATTGGAGTTTTGGAAGCAACAAGCGAGCGCGGTAGTATTCAAATCCGTTAGTCCGTATCCATAGTTTTTGCATGAAAGAGTTACAAACATCCACCTAAATTTTCACATTTAAATAAATAAATATCGTAGGACGATAAACACAGCGCCATCTGGCCCCAAACTAAGCAGAGCTTGTGTGATGGAAGTCAGATAACTGATAGAATACATAAATACTAATTTTTTTTTTTAAATACATACTTATAATACATACAGAACACCCAGACACAGAACAAACATTTGTTTATTCACAAAATGTTTGCCCTGAGTGGGAATCGAACCCACGCACTGCAGATATTCTACCAATGAGCCAACGGGGCTGTCATAATATTAGTGTTATTGCAAATGGTAAAAAGTTATTTTTCTTAACTTTTATCGATAAAAGTAATAGTTCGGACGGTAACAAAATCCAGGGGGGCAGCTGCCGTCCCCTGGGTATGCCCATGTGTTTTTTTTTTAATGGTTGACAGGCCAGGTGTTTTGATCACAGCTCGCCTGATGTTAAGTGACGGCGTGGTCGAAGATGGTAAAGCACACCTAGCCTGAAATGGAACTGGCTCTCGAGTGAGGCTGCCGGAACACACCGTTAGATGCTTGGCGGCAGATTTTCAAGTCTCTTGTGGTAGCTAGCCTGCCGAGTACTAGAGAGTACCCTACCACCATGCTATGGTTTCCTCACGATGTTTTCCTTCACCGGCAGCTCAAGCTCATTGTTGGGGCAACTTTTATTATACACCAAAACAAAACAACATACAAATATAAAAAACAGAGATAACAAAACAATATAATACATACTCGGTCTTATCGCCTAGAGCGATTTCTTCCAGACAACCTTTGGATGGAAATAAAAACAGAAATAGAATGTAATAGCTAGTATAGGGACAATAAACCAAATCCCTCAGCTGGTCTTTCCTGCCCTCCCCTGGGTACGCCCATGTGTGTATAGTTGAAGAGTTGAGAATATCTCGTACAAAACTATGTTTAATGATAATTTCAGAGTAAAGAAGTGATTCGCGAGCGCGAGCGCGCTCGGTACACCCTGAAGACGCTCCCGGCGGGGCTGACAACGACCTGGCAGCAGTACATGCTCAAGCGGCAGTTCGAGGACTTCTGCCACTGCATCGCGCAGGTATCGCACCCTGTACAAAACTTCTTTTTTTTTTCTTTGGTTTTGCCAGTGTCAAGTGTTTTATATTTTCAAGTTTCATAAGTGAAATAAGTTCCCTCGTAGCTATAGTTCTAGTCAAAGTCCAGTCTTGGTCAAGTCCAGTCCGTGTCAGTCAAATCCAGTCATGCTTAAGTAAAGTAGTGGCAACTTTACTATAAAGAATGTTCAAGGTATATATCTAGTTTATTTCCGCTTAACACTCGTTCCAGTTACAACAGTGATGAGGACTTAAATTTAACTAATTTGACACAGCTTTTAATTAAAAATATAATTTGACAAAAATTTAATTAAAATAAAAAAAAATCTAATAAAAATAATCATAAGTCTTAAAATCCTCCTCTCTGCAGTAACCACTTGCCTAGTGGCAAGTAGGCAAGTGGTTACTGCAGAGAGGTAGATCTCCTTAGCAGGAGGTCGTCTAGGTAGGTACCACCGCAGTACCAGTTATTCTGCCGCTAAGCAGTAGTGTGCAAACATTACTGTGTTCCGGTTTGAAGGGTACTGCAGCTAGCGAAATTACTGGGCTGTTGAGACTAACCATCGAAAGTCTCAAAGTAATGAGCGCCAAAGCAGTGATGCCCTGGACTTTGTTTGCTACTCAAAGTTCTGTGTATCGCTGCAATGGTCTTGGACAGGCGTTACCTCTTACCATCAGGAGAGCGTCTCGTCCGTCTCACTATTTTTCATTTGTGTCAAATTAGTTCTAGATTTTAAGTAAGATTAGGTTTTTAATTAATAACCTGTGTTAAATTAGTTTAATTTAAGTCCTCATCACTGTTGGAACTGGAACGATTGTTAAGCGGAAATAAACTAGATATATACCTTGAACATTCAAAATGAACTTCCGCAAAGTAACGCCTGAATCAATCAATTATTACTATAAAGCTTGGATGGAGTTTTGGAAGCGAAACGATGAGTCATGTTTCACCGCATTATATCATTTTCCCACACTCGCGCTTGAGATGTTAAGAGATAACGCATCTCCTTAATAGTTTAATAAAAAATAATGTGTAGAATCTCTTTAAGAGTAGGTTTATTTCCATAAACAAGCAATATGTTAATCAAGCTGTGTATGCCTATAACTGGCGCATGTATCCGAACATAACTTTACGCAATGTGTTTTTGTAAATTTAACAATATGTGTGCTGTTGGCGTACCTTAATAAATAAATAAATAAATATCGTAGGACATTACACACAGCGCCATCTGACCCCAAACTAAGCAAAGCTTGTACTATGGGAATCAGATAACTGATAAAATACTTAAATACTTTAATAACGCCTGTCCATGACCATTGCAGCGATACACAGAACTTTGAGTAACAAAACAACGTCTAGGGCATCACTACTTTGGCGCTCATTTTTTTCTTTGGTTTCGGCGTCGCATTTTGAGCATTTGCCAGTGTCAAGTGTTTTATGTTTTCAAGTTTCAAAAGTTAAATAAGTTGCCTCGTAGCTATAGTTCTAGTCAAACTCCAGTCTTGGTCAAGTACAGTCCGTGTCAGTCAACTCCAGTCATGCTTTAGTAAAGTTGTGGCGACTTTACTGTAAAGCTTCGATGGAGTTTTGGAAGCAACACGAAAAGTCATGTTTTACCACATTATATCATTTTCCCACACTCGCGCTTGTGATTCGACACTTAATGAATAAAACACCACCATTTTTGTGTATAAACACTCGACAAAACACTAGTTTTGGAAAAAAATACAACGGGGCGACACGACTCTTCCCGCGTTCCCGCCAAAACTCCCCGATTTCGATTATCGAGATTAATAATTATTGAAAAGTGTTTTTCTCGTTTTTTTTTTAAATACGTAAGACATTACACACAGCGCCATCTGGCCCCAAACTAAGCAGAGCTTGTGTGATGGAAGTCAGATAACTGATAGAATACATATATACTTTTTTTTTTGTAAATACATACAGAACACCCAGACACAGAACAAACATTTGTTTATTCACAAAATGTTTGCCCTGACTGGGAATCGAACCCACGCCCTACAGCTCTCAAGGCAGATATACTACCAATGACCCAACGGTGCTGTCAAATTTATAGATAGATAGATAACTCTTTATTGTGCACATCATAAATGGAAAAGAGTACAGATAACAAAAAAACCTTAATAACTAGTGACACAAGTGGCGGCCTTATCGCTAACAGCGATCTCTTCCAGGCAACCAAGAAAAGAAAAATACGATAGAAAACATAAGAAACAGACGGGAGATGTAACACTAATAAGAAAAAAAATAATAATAAAATAAAATAAAAATTAAACATATAGTAAGTATTTAAAAAAAATCATATAATAATGTATTAAAATAAAAAAATATAGTTATTGTATTCGCAGCTCGTCAGTTTTACATAACGAGTTGTGTTGTCAGGTGTCCGAGAGTCAGTACGAGGAGCGCGCGGCGGCGGCCGTGCCCGGCGTGCACCACGAGTTCCCGGGCGGTTACCATCAGGACTTCGGCCCCGAGCGGTTCAAACTAACGGAATGCCTGTTCGAACATTCGCTCGGAGCCCCGCATCTAGGTAAAGACTTCTCTGCCCTGTCTGGCGGCGACCATTTCTATGATCTTGTCTTTTGGTTTTCAGTGTTATGTTTTTTGTATGTCTATGTATTGACAGCCCTGTTGGTTCGTTGGTAGTATGTCTGCGCCAAAATCCGAAGGGCGTGGGTTCGATTCCCACCCAGGATAAACATTTTGTGATATAAAACAATGTTTGTTCTGTGTCTGGGTGTACTGTATTTATTATAAGTATGCGTTTAAGTATTCTATCAGTTATCTGCCTTCCATAGTACAAGCTTTGCTTAGTTTGGGGTCAGATGGCGCTGTGTGTAATGTCCTGCGATATTTAATTATTTATTATATTGTTTGCAGTTTGTGAAACTATTAGGTACAATATGGGTGTCTTTTTTAGACCACACTACTGCTAACATCAGGCAGATTGTGGTCAAACGCGAACCTATTTAGTACATTTTAATGTTTTTTTTTTTTTTCATAGGACATTACACACAGCGCCATCTTTTTTTTTTTTTTTTAAGATTGACAGGCTAGTTGTTTGACCACAGCTCACCTGATGTTAAGTGAAGGTGTGGTCGAAGATGGTAAAGCACACCTAGCCTGGAATGGAACTGGCTCTCAAGTGAGGCTGCCGGAACACACCGTTAGATGCTTGGCGGCAGATTTTCAACTTGAGGGTGGTAGCTAGCCAGCCGAGTACTAGAAAATATCCTACCACCATGCTATGGTTTCCTCACGATGTTTTCCTTCACCGGCAGCTCAAGCTCATTGTTGGGGTTTGAACCCACGCCCTTCGGCATGCGAACCTACCGCGCTAAACCAAACCCAAACCAGCCCAAACTAAGCAAAGCTTGTACTATGGAAGTCAGATAACTGATAGAATACTTAAATACTTTTTTTTTTGTAAATACATACTTATAATACATACAGTACACCCAGGCACAGAACAAACATCGATGTTAGTCACACAAATGTTAGTCCTGAGTGGGAATCGAACCCACGACCTACAGCTCTCGAAGCAGACACACTACCAATGAACCAACAGGTCTGTCAACAGGGTTGTATGTATGTAATTTTTTGTTCTTAATGTGGAAATAACGAGACGCTCTCCTGATGGTAAGAGATAACACCTGTCCATGGCCATTGCAGCGATAAACAGAACTTTGAGTAACAAAACAAAGTCCAGGCATCGCTGCTTTGGCGCTCATTACTTTGAGACTTTCGATAGTTAGTCTCAACAGCCCAGTAATTTCACTAGCTAAAATGTCTGGAAGAGATCGCTTTAAGCGGTAATGTCGCCAGTTGTTACACCTGTTAATTGAGTTTATTTCTTCTGTATTGTAATTTTATTTTTTTGTCTACAATAAAGAGTTAATCAATGAATCTGTTACAGTATGCGCAGCGGCGTCTGCTTGCGACGCGGACGCGCGGCCGGCGCTGTGGGGCTCGGTAGTAGTGTGCGGCGGGGTCTCCTGCACCGCCGGCTGGCCGGAGCGGCTCAACAAGGAGCTCGCGTCCCGGGCCCCGTCCTCGCACCGGCTGAAGAGTCACGCGGCGCCCGCCATGCAGGAACGCCGGTTCGCTGCCTGGATAGGTGAGTGTGCAATCCGCGAGCTCGCTTCTCGGGGGTTATTGGCGGGAACGCGGGAAGAGTCGTGTCGCTCCGTTGTGTTTTTTTCCAAAACTAGTGTTTTGTCGAGTATTTATACATTAAAATGGTGGTGTTTTATTCATAAAGTGCCGAATTACAAGCACGAGTGTGGGAAAATGGTATAATGTGGTGAAACATGAGTTTTCGTGTTGCTTTCAAAACTCCATCGAAGCTTTATAGTAAAGTCGCCACTACTTTACTAAAGCATGACTGGACTTGACTGACACGGACTGTACTTGACCAAGACTGGACTTTGACTATAACTATAGCTACGAGGCAACTTATTTAACTTTTGAAACTTGAAAATATAAAATATAAAACACTTGATACTAGCAAATGCTCAAAATGCGACGCCAAAACCAAAGAAAAAAATGAGCGCCAATGCAGTGATGCCCTGGACTTTGTTTTGTTACTCAAAGTTCTGTGTATCGCTGCGATGGCCATGGACAGGCGTTATCTCTTACCATCAGGAGAGTTTCCATACTTTTACATTTAAAAAAAAATTGCATGTTTATTTTTATTTTTTGGTTTTTTCTGCAATATTTGCATTTCAAATTATTTGTTTTATGTAAAAGTAATGAGACGATCGAGACGCTCTCCTGATGGTAAGAGATAACGCCTTCCATGACCATTGCAGCGATACACAGAACTTTGAGTAACAAAACAACGTCCAGCGCATCGCTGCTTTGGTGCTCATTACTTTAAGACTTTCGATGGTTAGTCTCAACAGCCCAGTAATTTCGCTAGCTGCAGTACCCTTCGAACCGGAACACAGTAATGTTTACACACTACTGCTTAGCGGCAGAATAACTGGTACTGCGGTGGTACCTACCTAGACGACCTCCTGCTAAGGAGATCTACCACCAAGTAAAATATACCTTTACTATACTTTACTTTTGAATTTACATCATCATCATCCACAGCCTTCTTTATCCCACTGCTGGGTATAGGCTTCTCTCTTGTCATGCCATCTGCCTCGGCCCTGTGCCAATCTGGCCCAGGTTCGACCCGCGACGGTGACAATCGACCCATCTTTGAATAAATGAATTTGACAGCCCCGTTGGCTCATTGGTAGTATATCTGCCTTGAGAGCTGTAGGGCGTGGGTTCGATTCCCACTTAGGGCAAACATTTTGTGAATAAACAACTGGGTGTTCTGTATGTATTTACAAAAAAAAAAGTATTTATGTGTTCTATCAGTTATCTGACTTCCATCACACAAGCTCTGCTTAGTTTGGGGCCAGATGGCGCTGTGTGTATTTTTTTTTTATGGTTGTCAGGCTAGGTGTTTGACCACAGCTGACCTGATGTTAAGTGAAGGTGTGGTCGAAGATGGTAAAGCACACCTAGCCTGGAATGGAACTGGCTCTCAAGTGAGGCTGCCGGAACACACCGTTAGATGCTTGGCGGCAGATTTTCAACTTGAGGGTGGTAGCTAGCCAGCCGAGTACTAGAAAGTGCCCTACCACCATGCTATGGTTTCCTCACGATGTTTTCCTTCACCGGCAGCTCAAGCTCATTGTTGTGGTTTGAACCCACGCCCTTCGGCATGCGAACCTACCGCGCTAACCACTGATCTATCATCGCTACATAGTCCTACGATATTTCTTTATTTATTTACATATAGGTCAGAAAAAATATGTGATTCCATTAAAATAAATATGTTTACAGGTGGTTCAATTTTAGCCTCGATCGGCTCCTTCCAGCAGATGTGGATATCCTCACAGGAATACGACGAGGGCGGGAAAGGACAACTCGAGAGAAAATGCCCCTAGTTATAAGAATAAGTTTTAAAAGTAAAATATTCGTTAAGAACTGTATAGTGTCGACATTATTAAGTGTGTGCTAAGATGGCATTTATAATTCTCACCAATATTGGTAAATGTTAAATAAATCGTACCAATATTGGTAAATGTTAAATAAATTGTACCTATATTGGTAAATGTTAAATAAATCGTACCAATATTGGTAAATGGTGATTAAATCGTACCAATATTGGTAAATGGTGATTAAATCGTACCAATATTGGTAAATGGTGATTAAATCGTACCAATATTGGTAAATGTTAAATAAATCGTACCAATATTGGTAAATGTTAAATAAATCGTGGCAATATTGGTAAATGTTAAATAAATCGTACCAATATTGGTAAATGTTAAAGAAATCGTACCAATATTGGTAAATGTTAAAGAAATCGTACCAATATTGGTAAATGTTAAATAAATCGTACCAATATTGGTAAATGTTAAATAAATCGTATCAATATTGGTAAATGGTGATTAAATCATACCAATATTGGTAAATGAAGGAAAGAAAAAGATTTTATTCTGCAACCTAAAAATACAAAAATAAAAACGAACAGAGACAAACAGTTACAAAATAAGGGTTCACCTCAGCATAATACTGGTCATACTAAGCATGACCAGCGCTGGTCTTCCGGTGAGGCCCTGTAGTTGAAAAGTTTGTATGTGAATAAACCGTACCAATATTGGTAAATGGTGAATAAATCGTACCAATATTGGTAAATGATGAATAAATCGTACCAATATTGTGGTAAATGGTAAAAAATCGTACTAGTATTGGTAAATAGTAAACACAAACAATAAATAAAACATTCTAAATTGATTTATTTCAGGTAATTTACACACATACAATTGAAAAATAAAATCACACTAATAATATAAATGCGAATGAATATATACGTATAGCTCCTACATTTTATTTTTCGCGGCGAAAATCACGAAACATGGACAATGTAGACTTCGAATGTCTTTGACAAGCTAGGTGTTCGACCACAGCGCACAAAATGTTAAGTGATGGTGTGGTCAAAGATGATGAACACGTCTAGATCTGGAATGGAACTGGCTCAAGAAAAAATCATTTTAAATGTCAAAAATAAATCGATACAAATCTTTGTTTTTGTGTCTTGTACCATGTTTTTGGTACTACGGTAGATCGCCAAAAGGTAAAAGTTATGATACGATTAGTTAAGATAGAATAATTAATTTCAGTTAATATTGTGATTTAAAATTAAAAATGATTATAAATTGTAATAAACTCGATTCTACGGTAAAAATTGTTTCATTTCCTTTTTTTTATAGGTTAAAAACATTTTAATTATATGAAAGGAACTCTCAATAGGTCTCATCTATAGGAAAACGAATTTTTCGTGTCGAAGTGACTAAGTCGAAGATAAATAAATATCGTGGGACATCACACACAGCACCATCTGACCCCAAACTAAGCAGAGCTTGTGTGATGGAAGTCAGATAACTGATACTTGAATACTTTTTTTTTTGTAAATACATACTTGGACACGTCTGCCGAATGCCAGCGGAGCTATGGGCGAAAACCACCACCGACTGGGTCCCGGAGGTTAAACGGCCACCAGGCCGGCCTAAAAGGCGGTGGAAAGATGAGCTCGATGCCCACAATAAAGAGTGGACCACAACAGAGAGGTGTGGAAGGGGGGGAGAGAGGCCTTTGCCCAGCAGTGGGACAAAATGGGCAAAATAATAAATAATAAAATATTTACTTATAATACACACAGAACAAACATGATTGTGTTAATTCACAAAATGTTTGCCCTCTCAAGGCAGATATACTACCAATGAGCCAACGGGGCTGTCAAGGCAATACTATTGTACGAAGATGGTACAATAGTATTGCCGTGTGGTGAAGATTTAAACTATGGTATACCCGATAAGGTAGGACGTCCTACATATTTTATTGTATGAGTTATGTATACCTACAATAAATATTTCATTGCACCAGATACGTTCCGAAACTTATATAAAATTTAGGTCCGGTCAGCAGTTTTTATAAACTGCCCCAATGCTGGGCGTGGGCTTCTCATTCTGAGGAGTTTTGGCGGGAACACGGAGGCGTGTCGCCCCATTGTATTTTTTTCTAAAACTTGTGTTTTTTCAAGTGTTTATGTATAAAAATAGTGGTGTTTTATCCATAATGCCGAATTGAACCGCGAGTGTGGGAAAGAGATATAATGTGGTGAAACATGACTTTTCGTGTTGCTCCCAAAACTCCATCAAAGCTTATGGGACTGGATTTCAATAGACTGGACTTTGACTAGGTACTTATTTAACTTTATGAAACTTGGAAATATCACACACTTGACACTGGCAAATGCACAAAATGCGGCGCCAAAATCAAAGAAAAAGAAATACTTGTTGACAGACTTCAAACATTTCCGAACTATTTTTTATAAACTCGGACATGTAGGTTTACTCACTCACGATCATTTACTTTACCGTTAGGGAGTCGGCGTCAATACGTGGTAGATCTTCTTAGCAGGAGGTCGCTTAAGTAGGTATCACTGCAGTACCAGATATTCTGCCGCTAAACAGTAGTGTATAAACATTACCGGGTTCCGGTTCGAAGAGTACTACAGCTAGCGAAATTGCTGGGCTGTTGAGACTAACCATCGAAAGTCTCAAAGTAATGAGCACCAAAGCAGCGATGCCTTGGACTTTGTTCTGCTACTCAAAGTTCTGTGTATCGCTGCAATAGTCATGGACAGCCGTAATCTACCATCAGGAGAGCGTCTCGTTTTAAAAAAAACCGCACATACCCCTAGACAAGATGTGCGTGCGTTGGGATTCGAACCTAGGACCTTCAGATTGGAAGCAGACAGTCTCCCAAATACCTTATACTAGCTGGCTAGCTACCACCCTCAAGTTGAGAATCTGGTGCCAAGCATCTAACGGTGTGTTCCGGCAGCCTCACTTTAGAGCCAGTTCCATTCCAGGCTAGGTGTTTACCATCACCGACCACACCGTCACTTATCAGGTGAGCTGTGGTCAAACACCTAGTCTGTCACTATAAAAAAATACTTTACCGAACTTCTTAGTCTAGATATAAGACAAGATTCCAGTTACAACATGCTGTCGTTACAAGTCTCCATAGATGATGGAGTGCTTACCATCAGACAGTTATTTTGCTTGTATATTTTACTAAAGATATCAATTTTAAAATTCTGCCGCCAAGCATCTAACGGTGTGTTCCGGCAGCCTCACTTGAGAGCCAGTTCCATTCCAGACTAGGTGTGCTTTACCATCTTCGACCACACCTTCACTTAACATCAGGTGAACTGTGGTCAAACACCTAGCCTGTCAACCAATAAAAAAAAATAAAAATAAAACAACGATAAGTTTGGTTCGATATTTCTTTTTTATCTACACAGCTTAAAATATTACTATGTATTTTTACAATAAACTTAAAATTAATCTATTCATAAATACAAGAATTCAAGATTTTCAAATTTTCATTAAACCGCGAGGTAACACGGAACGGTAGCAAAATCAACAGCAGCATTTTTATAAAACCAAAAAAATAAATAAATAAATATCGTAGGACTATACACACAGCGACATCTGGCCCCAAACTAAGCAGAGCTTGTGTGATGGAAGTCAGATAACTGATAGAATACATACATACTTTTTTTGTTGTAAATACATACTTATAATACATACTATATACAAACATAAAAAGGTAATAAATAGAAAAGTTTTTCTGTCTACAAAAATGAATACAATGAGTACACCCTGTCTAAACACACAAAAATAAACGTTGAACTCCTTTCGAAGATCCACCGTTCCGTGTATTCCCGTACATATTTAGAATATTTATATTTTATTGTTTTCACTATAAACATGATTTATAAATGCCCAAATATTTAGTCTCATTTTATAAACACTGTACTTTATAACCTCCGACCCAAACAGAGTATTGTAATAACTTTAACCGTGTGTGTCTGTCTGTTTGTTTGTAGCATCATATCTCCCAAACAGCTGAACTGATTTCGATACAGTTTGTTTTATTTTGTAAAGGTGACTTGATGGAGTGTTCTTAGCTATGATTCAAGAAAATATGTGCAACCGTTTCAAGAATATCTGCTCTATTCTAGTAAACTCAACAAATGTTACGATTACAAAAACTATACATATATATATATATATATATGTATATATATATGTAACTATAAATATTGGAGGAAATTATCACACAGCGCCATCTAGCCCCAAACCAAGCACAGCTTGTACTATGGGAACCAAACAGCTGAAAGAATACATAAACATTTATTTTTTGTATATACCTTTTGCAAAACATAACTTAAAAGTTAATCAGTTTGAAATTATTTATCAAGTTGCTAACACTTTATAGACACCATAAAGAAATAGGTGGTCTTATCGCTAAAAGTGATATCTTCCAGACAACCCTTGGTCGTGAAATATGACAAACAAGCGGACGCCTCTCTTTCACTCGCTTAGTTCCCGTGGGAATACGGGGATAAAAGTAACCTATGTCTCCCGGGGATAGTGTAGCTTCCCAACGGTGAAAGATTTATTGAAATCGGTCCAGTAGTTTAGGTGCCTATTTCTTTATAATAGTATCGATGACTACGAGAGAGGTTAATGAATACATATCTGATGGAATCGAGATTTAGTATGCAGTTACTGGTGTCGGGGAGGTTTTTTTTTTAATACTTGTTATTTTTTTTTTGAATACCACGGAAGACCAGCGCCGGCTGGCTTCAGTCGGCATTATGCTGAGTCGAGGCCGGTTTGTGACATAAAATACATTTCAAACTTTTTGTTTTTTTGTTTAATTTTTATTTATTGTATACTATACCTACTATATACCTTTAAGTTTTTTTCTATGTTATATGTTTATTGTTTATTTTTTTGTATGTATGTATTGTAAATTATGTTGAAATGTGTTTTATGTCATAAATAAAGTGTTGTCTATTGTCTATTGTCTATTGAATAATGTGTAAAATCTAGAGTTATAATTGTAGAGATCTTCGTGTTAAAAGGTGTTATGCCGCCAAACAATGCGGTTAGGACATTTCATCATCCATAGTTCTGAAACAATACATACAGTTTAGCAAAAAAAAAAACTAAACAAGTACAATGTTAGTAACTTTAAATTGTGTTGTGAAATAAATGTTTAAAGTGAATTTTATTGTTTGACACACGAATTTAATTTTATGACTTTTTTAATTTATATAATAAATATATGTTGACTAGCACATTACATTAGGGAAACCCTGTAAGGATGATGTGAAATGATGTAAATAAATGTTTTTTTTTCTCATGTAAATGTAATGAGGCGTACGTGACGTTCTCTTGATGGTAAGAGATAACATCTGTCCATGACCATTGAAACGATATACAGAAGTAAGAGTAGCAAAGCTGCTTTAACTTGAGAGCAATTTCATTTAAACCTTGTAAAGAGGTAATCCTAGATTAAACGTATTTATTTGTGTGAGATTTATTTTGCTAGACGCCATACAAAGTTATGTCGTCAACTTTGTACGAGCTGTCAAAAAGCGGTTAACATAATGGACAGAATACACACGCAAACAAATATATCTATGAATTTGTATACCGTAAAAGCTGACTATCTCAATATATATAAAATAAATTCTAGTAAGAATTTGGCGTGTAGGTATTTATCTATATTCTTAACGTACAAGGTGTTAATGCATCACAGTGGGTGACAGCGTGATGTCAGTGTACTCGCAGCACAGCGGGTGACAGCGTGATGTCAGTGTACTCGCAGCACAGCGGGTGACAGCGTGATGTCAGTGTACTCGCAGCACAGCGGGTGACAGCGTGATGTCAGTGTACTCGCATCACAGCGGGTGACAGCGTGATGTCAGTGTACTCGCAGCACAGCGGATGACAGCGTGATGTCAGTGTACTCGCAGCACAGCGGGCGACAGCGTAATGTCAGTGTACTAGCATCACAGCGGGTGACAGCGTGATGCGTGTGAACTCTCGTCAACGACGTCAATATTGTATTGTACTCACATGATAGCGGGTGACAGCGTAACGTTAACGCCGTGCGCGGACTCTATGTGTCGCTTGAAACGGCCTCGCTCGCTGGACTCGAACCCGCACGCGCCGCACACTAGCACGTCGGCCTCTGACACCTCATCAGAATTCAAGATCAACTCCGCTGAAAATAAACAACAATATGACGGTCAGGTTGAGTGGACCTCTGCTTATTTACAGGCTGGTTGACGGGCAAACAAATAAAAATATTATGTTACAAATGATACCACCAATATACGAATTACTATGTCAAAAGAATATAATAATTATATTCTTTGATCTTTGATATATTATATCAAATGATACATTATTATATTAATGACACTTTGGTGTCATTAGTGGTAAAAGACAGTGTTTAGAGTCAAACTAAAACACCAGCTAATAAATATACTGTAATGACACTGGGGTGTCATTAATATAATCATTATTATATTAATGACACTAGGGTGTCATTAGTGGTAAGAGACGGTGTTTAGAGTCAAACTAAAAAACCAGCTAATAAATATACTGTAATGACACTAGGGTGTCATTAATATAATCATTATTATATTAATGACACTAGGGTGTCATTAGTGGTAAGAGACGGTGTTTAGAGTCAAAATAAAAAACCAGCTAATAAATATAGTGTAATGACACTGGGGTGTCATTAATATAATCATTATTATATTAATGACACTAGGGTATCATTAGTGGTAAGAGACGGTGTTTAGAGTCAAACTAAAAAACCAGCTAATAAATATAGTGTAATGACACTGGGGTGTCATTAATATAATCATTATTATATTAATGACACTAGGGTGTCATTAGTGGTAAGAGACGGTGTTTAGAGTCAAACTAAAAAACCAGCTAATAAATATAGTGTAATGACACTGGGGTGTCATTAATATAATCATTATTATATTAATGACACTAGGGTGTCATTAGTGGTAAGAGACGGTGTTTAGAGTCAAAATAAAAAACCAGCTAATAAATATACTGTAATGACACTGGGGTGTAATTAATATAATCATTATTATATTAATGACACTAGGGTGTCATTAGTGGTCAGAGACGGTGTTTAGAGTCAAAATAAAAAACCAGCTAATATTTAAAAATATAGGTACTCACTAGTTTCTCTTTGATCATCAGGTAAATGCGTTTCGTTGACATGTTTCATTAACTGGAAAAAAATACAGGCGGAACTAAAAACTTTCTTTCTTTTTGAAGTCAGTTAAAAAGCACGATTTTAAATAATTTTTTTTTTCACTCTATAGGCAAGGAGTAGTGTAAAAATATTGCATTGTTTTGGTTTGAAGGGTACATTACAGTTTAACCATAGAAAGTCTCTAATGAGCGCCAAAGCAGCGATGCCCTGGACTTTGTTTTACTCAAAGTTCTGTGTATCGCTGCAATGGTCATGGACAGGCGTGATCTCTTACCATCAGGAGAGCGTCTCGTTCGTCTCATTACTTTTACATTAGAACTATAATAATTAAGTTTGCATGATTTGCTCAGGAGAACAATAAAAATTGAAATTTATTATTTTAGTTTTTTTTTTAATTTTAATGCAACTATACGAACGAGCGCCAACCCCCCGCGCCCCCTGGAGTTTTTTCTGTATCCGCCACTGCCTAACCTGGAATTAACTTTGGATTACTTCAATCATATACAATGGAAAAAAAATGAGACCCCCCCTTGGATCCCCATGTTTGTGTACTCATCTGACCTGCGAGTGAGCGGAAGCTCTGAAAGGACAGCGCGCGCACTGCAGCGAGGTGCCGGCGTTACGCCCCGCGCCTCCCCTCCCGCGCCCGGACATGTGCTCCGTCGCCTGGGGATTTGTTTGTTTGTATTGAATAGGCTCCGAAACTACTGGACCGATCTTAATAATTCTTTCATTATTAGAATGTTACATTATCATTGAGTGACATAGGCTATATTTTATTTAAAAAAACAATTAGGATTAGGATCCGTATGGAAAATCCAATAATGTAACCCAACCTGTGAAAAAGTTGAAAAAATCCATGCGCTGCGAAATCTATTGACAATAGAATAAAGTGACGTTTTATAGAGCAAGTTGAGCTACAAATAAGTCCGCAATATCATATGTCTAACTATTACAGTTGTCATCTACATCTTATAAAGAGGAAAGATTTAACTTTTGTTTGTATTGAATAGGCTCCGAAACTACTGGATCGATAAATTTATATTGTTAATCGAGTTTTGTTTTCCCGTGCGGAGCCGGGGCGAGCTGCTAGTACTCTTATAAAGAGGAAAGATTTGATTGTCTGTAATGAAAAGACTCTGAAACTACTGGACTGATTTCAAAAATTCTTTCACCGTTGGGAAGCTACACTATCCCCGGGTGACATAGGCTACTTTTTATCCCTACATTCCCACGGGAACGGGAACTACGCGGGTGAAAGCGAGGCGTCCGCTAGTGTTGTATAAGTGTGTGACCAGCCTCCAGCTTTTTTTTTTTAATGTTTGACAGGCTAGGTTTTTACCACAGCTCACCTGATGTTAAGTGACGATGCGGTCGAAGATACACACCAAGCACGGAATAGAATTTGATCTCAAGTGAGGCTGCCGGAACACACCGTTAGATGCTTGGCGGCAGATTTCCAACTTGAGGGTGGTAGCTAGCCAGCCGAGTACTAGAAAGTACCCTACCACCATGCTATGATTTCCTCACGTTTTCCTTCACCGGCAGCTCAAGCTCGTTGGGGTTTGAACCGACGCCCTTCGGCATGCGAACCGACCGCGCTAACCACTGAGCTATCATCTGACCTTGTGTTTAGACATCTCTTTGATGGCGTTGCATTTGAAACTGCACAGCTTGCAGCTGTAGAGGTACAGTTTGAACCCGGGCGCCGCCAGAAGGCTCAACAGCTCGACGGGCGCCGGCGCCGAACCCGCACGCTTCCGCCCCACGGACCGCCCCGGATGCAGACGCAATGCGCTGGATATATAAGAGGACAATTACAACAGAGACAAAAGAAACAAGATGCTGCCTCCTAAAGCTTGTTAATAAGTGATACATAATGGGTTATCTGAAAAAGCTTTTTTCAAATTTTATGGTATTAGAAAATATAATATTAATGTTTTTTTTTTTTTTTGACATTACACACAGCGCCATCTGACCCCAAACTAAGCAAAGCTTGTACTATGGGAGTCAGATAACTGATAGAATACTTAAATATTTTTTTTTTTGT
Source organism: Biston betularia (assembly GCA_905404145.2). NCBI lineage: Eukaryota > Metazoa > Arthropoda > Insecta > Lepidoptera > Geometridae > Biston > Biston betularia. The sequence continues at coordinate 2,721,345 of FR989889.1, read as the reverse complement.
AAATACATACTTATAATACATAGAGTACACCCAGACACAGAACAAACATTTGGTTTTTTTTTTTTTTATATCACAAAATGCTTGTCCTGGGTGGGAATCGAACCCACGCCCCACAGCTCTTGAAGCAGAATATGTAATTCAATTTATAGATGTAGTTTTGTACTCTCTGTATGATCATGACGTTAGAGGCACTGGTAGAGCCCCACAACTGTACCCCATAAGTCCAAATGGGTTTCAGGTTTTAGGTTCATAAAAACAACAGAGGTCCATGAAAACTTGAATATCTAACTATGAAAGACTGATTTGTAGCGATGACAGCTCAGTGGTTAGCGCGGTAGGTTCGCATGCGTGGGTTCAAACCCCAACAATGAGCTCGAGCTGCCCGTGAAGGAAAACATCGTGAGGAAACCATAGCATGGTGGTAGGGTACTTTCTAGTACTCGGCTGGCTAGATACCACCCTCAAGTTGAAAATCTGCCGCCAAGCATCTAACGGTGTGTTCCGGCAGCCTCACTTGATACCCAGTTCCATTCCAGGCTAGGTGTGCTTTACCATCTTCGACCACGCCTTCACTTAATATCAGGTGAGCTGTGGTCAAACACCTAGCCAGTTAACCATAAAAAAAGTTGCAAATTATAAATCACAAAAAAATATAATAACAATTTATAAGTTTTAATACAAGCTTGTAAAACATAACCTTAATTTAAGTATATTATTTCTAGAATAAAGTGAACACTATAAATGTACAATTGTACCGGTAATTATATACAGCATGACCGGTGAGACATACGATAGATACGAGACGATCCGATTGACAGCCCTGTTGGTTCATTGGTAGAATGTCTGCTTCGAGAGCTGAAGGGCGTGGGTTCGATTCCCAGCCAGGACAAACTTTGTGGTATAAACAAATGTTTGTTCTGTGTCTGGGTGTACTGTATTTATTATAAGTATGTATTTACAAAAAAAAAGTATTTAAGTATTCTATCAGTTATCTGAGTTCCATAGTACAAGCTTTGCTTAGTTTGGGGTCAGATGGCGCTGTGTGTAATGTCCTGCGATATTTATATTTGGAGAGTTATCGTTACTTGATTCTCGTTATAATAATGTAATAAAATTATGTATATTTTGTATTTAATTTTTGGCCAAATTTCCCTATAAATAAATGAAGCGTGGATACACTCCCGACGCCCATAACAATGTTTTGATCACGCGACAAGTACGTGCTTGTCTCCCCGTCGTCGGCGCGAGCGTCCTCACAACGTCCAGCTCGTGCGTGCGCGCGATGTCCATGCATTGCGTAATTATTATGATTATATAACTTTCGGTTAAGTTTACGTAGCAGTTAGTTAATATATTTTTTTACTGTTTTTTTTTCTTCGTTTACGATCGCCAAACATCGCGTATAGTAGGTGTCTCACCAGTCATTCTGTATAGTATTTATTAACTTACTTTGCCCTTTGTAAAACCTTTGCCTTTTCCAATATTTGTTCTTGAGTCAACGGCTTTTTCTGTAACCCATAAGTGCTTATATTTAAAAAAAGCATAATAAATACAGGGTGTGTCGAAATGAAACGCTTATAAAAATGTAGATAGGTGAACCTGATAACTTTAAAAAAAATAGTTTTTGCATTTTCATTGCTAACAGACAAAATAGGCTTTGATTCGATTGTAAATGCAATAACATACTATGTTGATTACCGTTTTAGGTCATTTGGTGGAATATATGCTTAAAGTGTTGTAAGGCGTTATAAAGTCGCTTGAAAGTACCCTACCACCATGCTATGGTTTCCTCACGATGTTTTCCTTCACCGGCAGCTCAAACGATTTGAACCCACGCCTTTCGGCATGCAAACCGACCGCGTAACCACTGAGCTATCATCGCCACACTTGGTACGCTACTTTTTTATTTTTGTTTTCATTGACATTTAATTATATTGACATAATTATTGTATATGTGACATATTATTTCATTGACATTATCATTGTATTGATATAATTATGTTACGATTTTGTTATTTTAAAATATGAATGGAGAAATGACCTGTAACTTTGGTGTTTTTTTTTTATGTAAAAAGTAATGAGACGACCGAGACGCTCTCCTGATGGTAAGAGATAACGCCTGTCCATGACCATCGCAGCGATACACAGAACTTTAAGTAACAAAACAAAGTCCAGGCTATCACTGCTTTGGCGCTCATTACTTTGAGACTTTTGATAGAGTTAGTCTCAACAGCCCAGTAATTTCGCTAGCTGCAGTACCCTTCAAACCGGAACACAGTAATGCTTACACACTACTGCTTAGCGGCAGAATAACTGGTACTGCGGTGGTACCTACCTAGACGACCTCCTGCTAAGGAGATCTACCACCAAGTAAAAATAAAAGATGTTATTAATTGTTGTGTTATTAATAAAAGGTTTGTATAATTGTATAGAGGTAGCCGAGACCCTTGAATTAACACATAGGCAACGTTTTATCCCGAAAACATGTAACGGACAACACCACGGGGCGCAGCTAGTAATAATATAAACAAAAAATTATCATAAGAACATGGCATGTCAAAAGTAAATCTTATGTCAACAATGATTAATTATTATCAGTACATTTTACAGTACATAGTAAAGTAATATATCTTATAAGATTGGTAGTGTGAGATGATTGCATACTAGTAGCAGTATGTATTGAAGTATTCTATCAGTTATCTGTCTTCCATAGCACAAGCTCTGCTTAGTTTGGGGTCAGATGGCGCTGTGTGTAATGTCCTATGATATTTGATATTTATTTAGTAGTATGCAAGCGGTTAATCCAAGTGGGGAGGGTGGTGTATTCTGAAACACAGGCCTAGTGCCTAGTTCGGCAACAATCTACCCATAATTATTTGTATAGCTACAAATACAAATCATTTATTAATAACACCAAAGTTACAGGTCATTTTTCCATTCATATTTAAAAACTATTATCAAAATCATTACATCTGTCAAAACAATGAACATGTCAATAAAGTAATATGTCACATATAAAATAATTATGTTATAATAATAATTATGCTAGATATATTATTTAGTTTTTTTTTTTAATATTGAATAGGTTCGCGCTTGACCACATCCTGCCTGATGTGAAGCATCGATGCGGTCTAAGATGGAACACGCTTACCTAGAAGGAACCTGTTTACTCTTGATTTGAAGACACTCATATTGTACTTTTCGGGAAACACAGACTCCGGCAAAGAGTTCCACATCCTAGCTGTGCGAATAAAGAATGTGGACTCAAAGCGCTTAGATGGGGAACATCCACCATGTACGGGTGTCGCCTCGGTCGCGTTTGTCTGGCCATCCGGTAGTAAAAAGGGGCAGGGGGAACCAAGTCGTGCAACTCCAAGGCACAATCTCCGAAATGTATCCGGTAGAAAGCCGATAGACAGGCGACCTTACGTCGATGCTCGAGGCTTTGCAGCCGAGACTTGACCAAAGTGTAATTGCCTATCAACCTCTTAGCGCGCCTCTCGACTGACTCCAGAGCCTCAAGCTGAAACTTGGCAGAGCCGTCCCACAGGTGTGAACAGTACTCCATACACGACCCAACCTGTGCTTTGTATAAACAAAGCAACTGTTCTGGTGTGAAGTACCGTCTTACCTTGGCGAGGATGCCTAGCTTTTTTGCAGCTGTTTGAGCTTTCGCCTCAATAAATGAGCCGAAATTGAGAGTTGTCGAGAGACTGACACCAAGAAGTTCAAGGCTGTCTGTTATCGGCACGGACACACCCCGGAAAGAGGGAGACAGTAAAAATGGTATCTTTTTGGCGGAGAATAAACACGCCTGGGTCTAGTGAATGTTTAGATGTAAAGATTTATGTAATAAATATATTATTGTTATTATGTATACATTACTGTGTTACTTGGAATATGATTAAAAAAATTACCTATGTATTACTACCAAATGAGCTTACAGCAGTCAATTTGTCATGTATTGTAAGTTTTTTAAATAAATAAATAAATGTTACAAGTCAAATTTTAATATGTTAATTATATCAATTAAGAGTTGTGGCGGGAACGCGGGAAGAGTCGTGTCGCTCCGTTGTATTTTTTCCAAAACTAGTGTTTTGTCTAGTGTTTATGCATAAAAATGGTGGTGTTTTATTCATAAAGTGCCGAATTACAAGCGCGAGTGTGGGAAAATGATATAATGTGGTGAAACATGACTTTTCGTGTTGCTTTCAAAACTCCATCGAAGCTTTATAGTAAAGTCGCCACTACTTTACTAAAGCATGACTGGACTTAACTGACACGAACTGGACTTGACTAAGACGACTTTGACGATAACTATAGCTAAGATACAGCAGAAATAACACTTAAGACAAGGCAGTATGGCTTTATAGCTTTAGCCTGCCCGAAGGGGCAAATTATTATTAATATTAAAAAGGAAATTATATCAATTAAAAAAAATGTCAATCAAATTATATATTACCTTTCTACCTTCGTTTCTGAGGCTTTGTTGCGTATTGATCTGTTGCAGTGTGGACTGAAGGTAGACGAGGGGGTCTCGCCCCTCTTCCTCGGCGTTCACTATCACATACGAGTCGCGGTTGTCGTTATCTGAAAAACATCCAAGACGTAAGCTGGAAAACCGTGTTATCATCATCATCATCAGCCTATATTAGTCCACTGCTGGACATAGGCCTCTCCCAAGACACGTCACTCAGCCCGATCTTCGGCTTTTCGCTTCCATCCACCGCCAGCTGTCCTACGTATACGTCACTGCATCGAGTCTCAGGGCGTCCTACGCTACGTTTGCCAATACGCGGTCTCCACTCTAGAACACGTCTACCCCAGCGGGAAAATCACGTAAAACCAGACAAGTTTTTTTTTTTTATGTAAAAGTAATGAGACGAACGATGCGGTCTCCTGATAGTAAGAGATAACGCATGTCCATGACCATTGCAGCGATACACAGAACTTTGAGTAGCAAACAAAGTCCGGGGCATCGCTGCTTGAGCACTCACTACTTTGAGACTTTCGATGGTTAGTCTCAACAGCACTTTAATTTCACTAGCTGCAGTCACCTTCAAACCGGAACACAGTAATGTTTACACACTACTGCTTGGCGATAGAATATCTGGTACTGCGGTGGTGCCTACCTAGACGACTTCCTGCTAAGGAAATATACCACCAAGTAAAAGTGCTAGTAGTAGACTCCAGCAGCGCTGAGGATTCCATTTAAACATGTCAAAACATATGACGGAGCTAGCATGAAGCATTATTTAAAGCGGGTAGTACCCGAATGTAGTTCTGACGTGACATTGACGGTTGAGTGAAGTCATTTCAACGGTCGTTCATTCACCGATGTTACTTCAGCTCGTTGGCCTGTTCAATCGTGTCATTCAACATTCTGGGAGCAAGAGTGGCATAGACCACAATACAAACCCGTTACTTTAAATCTATGCGAATCTAAATCTTGGTTCCCTCTGCCCCTTTTTACTACCGGACGGCCAGACAAACGCGACCGAGGCGAACCCGTACATGGTGTATGTTCCCCATGTGCGCACTAAGCGCTTTGAGTCCACATTCTTTATTCGCACAGCTAGGATGTGGAACTCTTTGCCGGAGTCTATGTTTCCCGAAAGGTACAATATGAGTGTCTTCAAATCAAGAGTAAACAGGTTCCTTCTAGGTAAGCGTGTTTCATCTTAGACCGCATGGATGCTTCACATCAGGCAGAATGTGGTCAAGCGCGAACCTATTCAATATAATATTTAAAAAAAACTACTAATTTAAAAAAAAAAAGTTTTCCCCGTCATATATAAAAAAATTGTCAATATAAAAATATAGGCACTACTTATTTAACTTTTAAAACTTGAAACACTTGACACTGGCAAATGCTCAAGATGCGACGCCAAAATTAAAGAAGAAAAAAAAGTTGCAGGTAATTTTTCCATTTATATTTTAAAATATCAAAATCATAACATGTGTGTAGAAGTAGAATGCGTACCTAATTTTTTTTTAATGTTTTGGCTAGGTGTTTGACCACAGCTCACCTGATGTCAAGTGAAGGTGTGGTCGAAGACGGTAAAGCACACCTAGCCTGGAATGCAACTGGCTCTCAAGTGAGGCTGCCGCAACACACCGTTAGGTGCTTGGCGGCAGATTTTCAACTTGAGGGTGGTAGCTAGCCAGCCGAGTACTAGAAAGTACCCTACCACCATGCTGTGGTTACCTCACGATGTTTTCCTTCACCGGCAGCTCAAGCTCATTGTTGGGGTTTGAACGCACGCCCTTCGGCATGCGAACCTACCGCGCTAACCACTGAGCTATCATCGCTACAAAAACAATGAGTTTCTAACGTAGCTTCAGAGGCCAACATACCTTCCGTGTCTTGATCCTGATGAGTGAGCACACAAGTAACACTCCCGTCACCATTCTCCCCGGTGGAGGCCTCCACTAATTGAAACGTTTGACTACCGTCCGATCTGCAAGATTTACAACCCGAGTTGTTGTTAAAAGTGCACTGGAATTATTAACAAAAAAAAAATTACAAACACTAGCTTCGCCCCGCTGTGTTTTCGTGATAAAAAGTAGCCTATGTGTTAATCCAAGGTCTCAGCTACCGCCATACCAAATTTCATGCAAATCCGTTCAGTAGTTTTTGCGTGAAAAAATAACAAACATCCATCCATCAAATACTAAAATCTTTTATTAATAAAACCAAAGTTACACGTCATTTTTCCATTCATATTTAAAAATATCATAACATATTATGTCAACAATGAAAGTGTCAATTAAATAATATGTCACATATAAAATAACGGCTACTCAATCCATTCAAACTTCGTGAGGAAACCATAGCATGGTGGTAGGGTACTTTCTAGTACTCGGCTGGCTAGCTACCACCCTCAAGTTGAAAATCTGCCGCAAAGCATCTAACGGTGTCCGGCAGCCTCACTTGAGAGCCAGTTCCATTCCAGGCTAGGTGTGCTTTACCATCTTCGACCACACCTTCACTTAACATCAGGTGAGCTGTGGTCAAACAACTAGCCTGTTAATCATTAAAAAAAAAAAAAAACTTTCACATTTATAATATTAGTAGGATTAGTGGGATTTGTACCCAACATAATTACAGTAAAAATGTACATTTATTGTATTTTTAATAAAATACGTTTTTATTTAACTATTTAATCACTTAATTCAAAACGGCTAAAAGCCAGTTACATTAAATTAATAGTCAAAAGCTTGAATTAATATACATTTGTACAAGAAAAATAAAATTATCTATATAGGTACTATTATAAAGAGGAAAGATTTGATTATTTGTTTGTATAGGCTCCGAAACTACTGGACCGATTTCAAAAATTCTTTCACCGTTGGGAAGCTACACTATCCCCGGGTATCATAGGCTACTTTTTATCCCCGTATTCCCACGGGAACGGGACCCACGCGGGTGAAACCGCAAGGCGTGCGCTAGTAGTCAATATGGAAATAATTAAATGATGATAGTCGTTAGCCCTTAGCCGTTTGAAGTCAATGTATATTGATATAGTCAATAATAGCAATACGGATACAAATAGAGAAATATAAATAAATAAATATCGTTGGACATTACACACAGCGCCATCTGACCCCAAACTAAGCAAAGCTTGTGTGATGGAAGTCAGGTAACTGATAGAATACATAAATACTTTTTTTTTTGTAAATACATACTTATAATACATACAGAACGCCCAGACACAGAACAAACATTTGTTGATACATAAAATGTTTGTCCTGAGCGGGAATCGAACCCACGCCCTTCAGCTCTTAAGGCAGATATGCTACCAATGAGTCAACAGGGCTGTATAAGTGTAGGATGCATGTTGTGAGATACAAACCTACAGATAGGAATCCAATCAAAAGATATTGATATAACAGAACGGCTACTTACTTGATCAGCGAGAGTAAGTCTAGATTCATCACACCTTTTTCACTGTCCAAAACTTGAATGTATCTCTGTAACAATGACAATTGCTTTATTCAAATTAAAATAAAAACATTTATGACACTAAAAAAAAACCAAAAGAAGAAAATGGACAAATGGAGCATAATTTTACAGTGAAATCACAGCTACTGGCATTTATTTCGGTCTTTATTTGCGGTAAATCACAATTGCTTTAATAAAACAGAAGATTATTTGCATAATCTACAGTTTTATTAAAAAAATCATAAATTCATAAATTTGATTTTATGCTAAATAATCTACTGTTTTATTCGAGCAATTGTGAGTTACCGCAAATAAAGACCATAATAAATGCCAGTAGCTGTGATTTCACTGTAAAATTATGCTCCATTTGTCCATAAATGGCAAACATTTATTTGTATGGAAATCGAACCACCTTAAAAAAAAATCACACTAAAAAAAAGTGATGATAGCTCAGTGGTTAGCGCGGTAGGTTCGCATGCCGAAGGGCGTGGGTTCAAACCCCAACAATGAGCTTGAGCTGCCGGTGAAGGAAAACATCGTGAGGAAACCATAGCATGGTGGTAGGGTACTTTCTAGTACTCGGCTGGCTAGCTACCACCCTCAAGTTGAAAATCTGCCGCCAAGCATCTAATGGTGTGTTCCGGCAGCCTCACTTGATACCCAGTTCCATTCCAGGCTAGGTGTGCTTTACCATCTTCGACCACGCCTTCACTTAATATCAGGTGAGCTGTGGTCAAACAACTAGCCTGTCAACCATTAAAAAAAATATATTATGAAGATTTGTGAGGTTTTCCTCTACTCGGGCTCTAGGCCCGGTTTACTGAGCTCCCGCCCCGAGACCCTCAGGGAAAGGGTGGCTCAGTTCCCTCGCTGACAAAAACTGTATCTCCTAACACTTTGCTGATTATGGTGGTTGTGTGGATCGCAGCCTGTTTTTGGATGATGTGTGTCTGTATGTTTGCGTCTAGTTTTGTACAGTATTTGTGTAGTGATTTGGCTATTAACAAAAAAAATCAATCATACGAACAATAATAATGATTCCATCAGTCAAAAACAACGTCAAGAGTATTAGATCTGTTACACTCTTTATACTTATCCCATTGATCGGTAACATTTTCACAATAAGTAAATTCCGACTTGATCAACTATACTGAACTTCATTACTTACTCCTTTATCGAATGCAGCAACCTCCACAATCTGCAGCTGACCTGGAATTGAGCAAAATAAAATTAAGATACACATTATTAATAAAAAGTAATCGTAAATTCACATTCTGATGTATATATATTCCCTTAGTGTGGTACTCATTGCAAACAATAAATATTGTAGGACATTACACACAGCGCCATCTGACCCCAAACTAAGCAAAGCTTGTACTATGGAAATCTGCTAACTGATAGTATACTTATATACTTTTTTTTGTTGTAAATACTTATAATAAATACAGAACACCCAGACACAGAACAAACATTTGTTTATATCACAAAATGATTGTCCTGGGTGGGAATCGAACCCACACCCTACAGCTCTTGAAGCAGACATACTACCAATGAACCAACAAGGCTGTCAATTTCGACGGTTTTCATTATTTTTGAGAGATATTAACAGAATTGAAAGTATATAATTTGGTATGTAAAGATTTATTCATGTATTTATTCATGTTATGAAACTAATTTGAATATTTTAGCTTTCTGTGCAATAGTTATAAATAAATAAATATCGTAGGACTAGGACACAGCGCCATCTGGCCCCAAACTAAGCAGAGCTTGTGTGATGGAAGTCAGATAACTGGTAGAATACATAAATACTTTTTTTTTTTGTAAATACTTACTTATAATACAGAACAAACATTTGTTTATTCACAAAATGTTTGCCCTGAGTGGGAATCAAACCCACACCCTACAGCTCAAGGCAGATATACTACCGATGAGCCAACGGGGCTGTCAATAGTTGGTTGGTTGGTTGATAGTTGATTTTAAATACGTTTTTAAAAACATAGTAATGACGCCATAAAGTAGGCTGAATATAGTGGCCCCAGGTCATCCACTGAGCCATGCACATGATGCCATGCATGTTGATTAACTCTTTATTGTACAATGTACATACCCAAAAATTATACAATACAGAAGAAACAGAATATAAACTTGTGTAACAACTGGCAATGTTATAGCTAAAAGGTATCTCTTCTAGGCAATCTTAGGATGGAAAGGATTAGAGGTAGAAAAAGACGGGGCATACTTTAATAACGGGGGCAGAAGTTGGGGGAATGAACACAAAACCCAGAGCACAGAGTGCAAGCCACACACCCCATGCAGAATTAGATAATATTAGAGTTTCTAGTTACCATCATTATATTCTGCGGTCAGCAATTGCCCCTCCTCTGCATGTACCATCTGCGTTTCTTCATCTGACATGACTTTCGACTGAAATAAACAAATTTATAAAAGGTAAGAATTGTTGTAAGAATGTCCATTGGTAATCATTTGTATTATATTACATGTTTATCTGTTTAATTTTTTTATCAAGTGATATATTTTCATAGTGCATGCTGCTTCCAGAACTCTTTTGTAGTTGTCATCACTACTTTACTAGGGTATGACCAGACTTGACCTTTACCTTGACTGTTACTTAGAATTATTTACAGTAGATTTATTTTAAAATACTAGAAGATACCTATTATTTATATACGCACAGATTTCCGTAATTTATATGAGTATGATCTCACTGGCTAGATTCACAGCCCAGACTGCTGACTGGCTGTCTTTTTCTGCCTACCCTCATTTCAGGGCATAACATGCCTTTCCCTCGGGATAGCTGCACAACACTTAGTTTTTCTAAGTTGAAAATACATTGTGATCGCTCATGGATTGTGTTCTGGACACATGCCGTTGAACAACTTTAAATATCTAATGAGACAAGTAGAAGATCCTAGTTGTGATACATGTGGTGCACCTGTTGAAGATATTTACCATTTACTCATGGAGTGTGTCCAGAGCGCAGACATGAGAGAAAATCTAATAAGGACGGATGACCCCAATACCTTGAATGTCGGTCTGATTCAGTGTCTATGCCAACGTCTAGCGTAGCTAGGACGCTCTATCAGTCTGTCTACAGCCATTTAATGACCAGAATGTAAACAGGTTTATATGATTAACGGATGTGTATACTATGGGACTGACATAGTCATATGTGACTCAATGTCCCCAAATAAAAATAGATTAAAAAAAAAAAAAAACACTTACTTAGTTTTTGTAAAAGTCTCATCACTAATTGTTCCCATAAAGTATATTTATTTTAAGTCTTTCATTCACTATATTAACTATTACCAAAACTAAACTTAAAATACTTGACACTATGAAATGCATTAACTATAATGCCAAAAAAGCAACTAAGAAAATGAAGAAACCATAATACAGACAAGACAATTACTTACTAATACACTGCATCAAAATGTTAAATAAATAATGTAAGACATTTCACACAGTGCCATCTAGCCCTAAAGTAAACAAAGCTTGTACTATGGGAACCAGATAGGTAGAATATTTTTATACTTTTTTTTTGTAAATACATACTTATACATCAAAATAATGTTTGTTTTGGAGGGATCAAACCTACACCTTACAGCTCTTGAAGCAAATATTTGTTGTTTAGAACTTCATGGTGTAGTGTTGTTCAATCCTTTATGGTGTATGTAGGTTCTTTTGTGCCAGTATGTTTGGCGTGTAAGAGTGTGACTCTTTTGTTTTATAGATTGCGTGTTTTACTTCTTACAAGAAAATATATGTTATGTTCAAGCAACTAGTATTTATTAATTCCTAAATAGATAATGAATATTATTCAACTGTGATCAGCTCTCGCTATCAATATTATACCAAAGGAGTTAACAGGGCAATCAAAAATAAACAAATGCAGAAAGAGCCGTACATAAATTAAATAAACGAATTTAAGATTTGAACATAAAAACTAATAGGATAGAAGCAATTGTCATGATCAACATGAACAATTGTGACAGAAACTCGGATGTTTAATCCAGTACATCATCAAATAGCTCGACTGACTCGAGTGGCATGCTGGCAGATTGGAAATGCACAAAATGTACATCACCGATGTTCAAAGATAAGGAAGGAATACAGACTTTAACTCCATCAAGAGCAGATGCCTAAATGTTGTCTCTAAAGGAGGAAATAAGGCAGCAAATGAATTATAAAAAGAAAACTACGGTCCAGACAGAATTACCTAGTGATTAATATCAAATAGATCTATCTATATATATATTATACTTTTATTTCTGTAATTGTACATTTTAGCGATTATCAAAATCACAACAAAACAGCTGATTTAATAACTGTTGATTTTTTTCATGTGACAAATCAAAATGTCGATTTCATTGCAACACCGAAAGATGTTTGGTGTTTCTATTTTTAGATTCATTTTAATTATATTGCAACAATCTACTTACTTTAAACAGGTGGCAACAATAAAGGAACAGGAAACTTGTTAGTTAACCACTATAATATAAGTGTATACACAATAAATTAAGACAATTCACTACGCGTTTGACACGAAATACATCTCCGCCATCTTTTCTAATAAATAGATTTTTCTCAACTCAATTTCTATTTCTACTAACTTCTACGTTCTACCAACCATTTTGCAATTTTCTACCAATTACTACCATAATAATGATGTTGCCAACATATAAAATGACAATATACTCCGCTACCCACGTACACAAAATATATACATACAAACTGTCTTGCGAAATAGAATTAGAATTTATTTATTAGAATCTGTACATACAAAGTTTAATTTTTTTATTGAAAAAGTAGGAACCTAAATGATTGATATCAAGTTAAGTATAACGGTCTCTGTCACATGCGCGTTCATTGACCATTAATCCGTCTCACTCTGACTTTCATACAACAAGAAGTCAATCGGGGTCACAGCGTACGTGGGCGAAGAACTATTGATAGAATTAGTACAGCACAGCACAGAGTTGCACATGCGCTGTAAAACGGCGGGAAAAGAACTCAACTATCTCTTTCACACTCGTAGTATTTTGGTATAAAGCGTTTTGGAAAAGGAATCCATCATATTGCATAAAATGCAGCTATTTTTCGTGTTGCAAAAATTGAGACGACTCTTTAAAGAATTCTAACTTCAGAATTTTAAATACATCTAATATATATGACACAGTTCTCAATAAAAAAGCGATAGAAATTTGAATTCTACATCACACAAATGAAATTTTTCTCGCTATTGAGCACTAATGCTTAGTTTTGCTAAATGTGTCTGGGAGGTCCGTAGCTACTGCGTAAGCCAGTCGTGGCGAGGAGCTGGTCTAATTCCCTGCCATCAGATATGTTGAAGCCTTTAAGCAATCATATTATGGTAAAAATAAATAATGTCAAATATGTCAAGAAAATAATAAGAGAGGCCACGGTCTCATCATCACGTCAGTAGCTGATTCGACCTTCTTTTTTTTTATAAAGGGTTCCGTAACATATTTTGATGACAATTTTTAGCCTACTCCGTTCACCTTATTAAAAGAATAAAACCGGTTCATATAACAATGATTTCTTATGAACTCTTTATGTACGATAATGTATCTTTCTACGTGATAATGACAGAATTATGATGAATAAATATATAGAAGTTTTAAAATTTAATAATCGTTTAACTTTAGATAGCTTTGCAAAAAAGGTAGAAAATAGGACAGGAGTGCCAATATAGCTAATATTTCTTGACGCTAGTCACCCCAACCCCGGCAACCTTTTTTTATATTGAATAGGTTCGCGCTTGACCACATCCTGCCTGATGTGAAGCATCACCATTCAGCATCATTCACCTACAGAGTACCATTTTTAATACTTGAGAAAATTAAAATTTATAACCCAAATTCATTTGACATTAAATTTTAGTGCACTTCATATAAAATATACCGTAGAAATCAATTTGATAAACATTGTTGTGATACCACTCTTTATATCCCTTTCAAATGAATGTTTCTACTTATTTGAAACTAAAATAAAGGAGTATGTTTCATTTTTAATACAAACAATATACTTACATAAATCGATTGAGTTTTTCACGTTAGCGCCATTTTAGGGAACGCTTAGGGAGCATAGTCTAAAAAACCGAACTGTCAAAAAAGTTTGAATTTAAAACAGAGGTCCCATTTACAAAAAAACACTGAATCTGTACCCGATCAACTAGGTACCCTTATTATACGTATAATACATTGTATCTCACCTATATTATTAATTATTAGAATATATTATATTCTGATTCTGATCATATGACAAGGACCTCCTTTAAAAATAAAACCGTGAAAGTTATTGTTGATTATAAAAAAAACAACTTACGTATCAAGGACTTTTTAAAAATTTTACAGTTTTTTTTTCTATTTTAAAACGCAACTGAGTGATGATTTTGTTGCTCGCAGCGAGTGAGTCGCTTACTATCAGGCCAGCAACTCGATTATGACAAACAAACTAAAAACATACCAATTCAGTGCCACCAAAAATTTTAACATCAGCAGTTTAACTTCCCGTATGCAAGACAATTGCTATGTCCGGAAATTTCTTACAAAATTAAGTACCCTTCAGTTAGAGACTATAGAAATATTTGCGATTACGACTGCTTATTATTATCGTTTGACGGCTGAATAAATAGAAAATATTGACTAAAGAAACTTTCACAGTTGGCCTCTACAAAAAAGTTTTACATTTACAAACATTTCCATCATGCAAATGAAACACGTTACATTTATAATTACGAAATGAAATTTATCATAGACACAAGATCGTTATAAAAAATACACACACAAATATTTATTATCAATAAAACACGTACAGCTGGGAATCGAAACTGGCACCGCGGGCATGCTTACCAATTCACGTAGTACTAACTGTTGCCTATTCCGAACGCAGGGTTCGCTGTCTGACGTCACAGGTGAACCAGCGAATCATAGACCGGAGTCTGAATCGCGCAAACGAAGTGTTTTCTCAGTGTTGTATATATGTAGCAAGAAAAGTGCCACAGATGGGGAGTCCTAAGCTACACAGTAAGTCGGTTGTGGCGAGGGGCCGGTCTAAGCCCTCGCCATCAGCAAATGTCGTTATCCATACGAGTCGCGAATGACACAAATATAAGGTTCAATACTATGAAAAATGATACATTGTGAAACAAAGTAAATCGAGGAATTCTCCTCAACTCCACTGTACTAGCTACTTCGACTCTCTTTTTACATCGTTTTTAATCCTCGATCCAAATAATAAGTGCAGTAATAGTCCATTGAGAAACGTGCTAAGAGGCTCATAAGCAATGATTCGCTTGTTCAGAAAAGGCTTGAACATCGACGGAAAGTTTTTTTTTTTAATGTAAAAAGTAATGAGACGAACGAGACGCTCTCCTGATGGTAAGAGATAACGCCTGTCCATGACCATCGCAGCGATACACAGAACTTTAAGTAACAAAACAAAGGTCAGGGCACCACTGCTTCGGCGCTCATTACTTTGAGACCTTTGATAAAGTTAGCCTCAACAGCCCAGTAATTTTGCTAGCTGCAGTACTCTTCAAACCGGAACACAGTAATGCTTACACACTACTGCTTAGCGGCAGAATAAGTTGCTTGTCTGTCGGTTTTCTACCGGATACATTTTGGAGAGTGCGCTTCAGATCTGTATGACCTTATTCCACCTTGCCCATTCTACTATCGGACAGCCAGGATCTTTAAAAAGCGACACCGCTTCATGGTTGATGTTCCAAAAGCTCGAACTAAGCGGTTTGATTCCACCTTTTTCATGCGTACCGCTAAACATTGGAATCTCCTGCCCGAGTGGGTGTTCCCCAATGAATATACCTAGTCTGGGTACCTTCAAGTCGCGAGTGAATCGGTTTCTTCTAGGCGAGCGTGCTCCACCGTAGACCGCATCTTCGCTTAACATCAGGCGGGATGGCGGTCAAACGCAAGCCTATGAAATATAAAAAAAAAAATATTGTCAAGTCCAGTCCGTGTCAGTTAAGTTCAGTAAAGTAGTGGCGACTTTACTATAAAGCTTCGATGGAGTTTTGGAAGCAACACGAAAACTCATGTTTCACCACATTATATCGTTTTCCCACACTCGCGCTTGTAATTCGGCACTTTATGAATAAAGCACCACCATTTTTATGCATAAACACTCGTCAAAACACTAGTTTTGGAAAAAAATATAACGCAGCGACACGTCTCTTCCCGCGTTCCCGCCAAAACTCTCTAAATTCTAGTAAGTATTTGGCATATATATTTTTAAAAGCTTGAGGCACAGAAGTGTGGTAAGTACCTAACCTGTAACGGGTAGTGCCTCAAGCTTTTAAGTTCCCGCGGGAATACAGCGATAAAAGTAGTCACCCGGGAATAGCGTAACTTCCCAACGGTGAAAGAATTTTTGATATCGATCCAGTTGTTTTGGAGCCTATTCATTACGAACAATCAAATCTTTCCTCTTTTTATTAGTATAGAAAATAGATAGAAGATAGATAGATAAATCAACAAAACAATTGAAGCCGCTTTCCAGCTTATTTTATTTTCTGTGGCCGGCCAGTTGTTTAGCCATTCATTTTCAATTTCATCATTGTCCCGATAGTTGTCACGGTAAACGGTCTTATAGGGAAGAGTCTCGACCAACATCATAAGAGACTCGCTAGACGGTTGGGTCAAGGGTCAGATTCAAAGGCAGTAATCCTTGATACGGCGCGCATTGTGGGGAGGTTCCTCACTCTGCAGCCCTAACGTCCGGCAGCTGGAGCCCTGTCCCGCTGCCGGCGGCACCCTACCTTTTAAGTTTTTTTAATATCATTTAAGTATGATTTATTGGTATATTTAAAGTAAAATAATAAATATTTATTTCATAATCATAATCATAATACTAGTTAATAAGGTTATTTGTTCTCTGTACAGTCAGAGGCGTCTTTACCTATGGTGCAGGGTGTGCGGCGCACACGGGCGCCGGGTCTAAGGGGGAGCCGAGCGCCCTCTAATGCGACACCTCCAAAGGTGCGTCGATGCCGGCGCTCTCAAAGACCCTGCGCTCGTGTTATGGCCGACGCCGGGCGCGCGGTAGCAAAGCAAGGCTACTCCTTTTCCTACTCTATTTAAATTTACACAATAACTTTTGTTTCAACGTGAAATCAGCCTTAAACCAGATAGTTAAAGATTAAATTGGCGTAATGTCGCATCGCTACCAAAGGCGCGTGCCGGCATCGGCACCTGTGTGTTTTGATTCGTTTGACAACACGCCGACAATCATTGCTAACTCGGCTGTATTAGAATGCGATAAAGTTCAAATTGAAATTCCCAGAGACGTGCGGCGGTCATTTTCAAAGGCTTGTGTACGCGTGCCGCAATTTTTGTTTTACCGCTACACCGTAGTTTTGCGAAAATAAGCCTTGATGCAATTTACTTAAGTATCATCTTTGAATAAACATGTAAATATGAAGTAAATCGGCTTTTCTTTTGATAAAAAATATATAAAAGGTAAGATTTGGTTATTTACTTGCACAATTATTGCGACATGCCTCGAGGTCGGAGGTCATCAAAAATAGCTAGCGAAATTCATGAAAAAAAAAACAAAACATCGAGCGATAGATAGTGATATCGAAGTTAAATACTCGTACCTATAGGACCTAGGATTTTTTTGAATTACAATTTTTACTTTTACCTTCCTTCCTAAAAAAACTTTTTGCTTTCCGACATCATTTAAAATTGCACCATTTGCATCCGAATTTCCGTTTGAAAATATAACTGTTTATTAGTATTCCATTTGGACACCGCTCCTACTAGACTAGAGGGCGCCAGGGTACTGGTTGCACACGGGCGCCACAAGGGCTAGAGACGCCTCTGTCTGTACTCTTTTCTATTTATGATGTGCACAATAAAGAGTTATATCTATCTATTTATCTATCATAATAATTTATTTGCGTATATGGGTAAAATACAGTTGGTATAAATTAAAACAAGGCACGCCATATCCCACAGCCTTTCGGCATGCAAAAATGAATATCATAAAATCAACAAAAAACCAGGTTACCATAACTATTAAACTAAATACAAATATACATATAAATAAAGTATTAAATATTAACCAGAGGCTACCAAGGAGACTTTTATCGAAAATAATGAATCTCTGTCTTGAAATTAATCTACGAAGCCTAAAACGCGCAAACGAAGTTTTCCCTGCCGTTTTGATCATATATAGCTCATCGTCGACGTATTCCAGGGAGTCCTTCCCCACCGAGTAAAGCGCCAGTGCAACCGCTATACTAAAATGCACATACCATTCAAAATTCAACTCTAATGTCAGTATAGAACTTCAACGTTTGCCATTCTAATGACTAGATGTAATTGCTAGACTGTACGCGATAATACGGCGAATGACGAATGCTTGAATTTGGACACACTCATAGAACTGCGGTGGTGACTTTGATTCCCATTTTTGAAAAGAAAACATTTATTTTGACAACAACAATACACTACAAAAAAAAGATTTAAAAAAAAGACTTTATAAATAACAATAAAAATATTTATGTAGAAAGTTGTCGCTGTAGTTTCCAGTGCGACAAAAAAGGTTAGTTCTCAGCATTAGTGCTGACGATTTCTCAGCAGCGCTGGTTTTCAGAACTAACCATTTGGGATGTACAAGACTGAATAAAAAAAACATAAGAATACATACACGAATACGCATAAATATATCATTTTTGTTTTAGTTACGCGGGATTATTCACGTTTAGGCGTCCATTATTCATAGTAAAATATATATTGTATATTTTTTTAAGAATTATATCAACTCTACTGTTGCGATGATCAGTGGTTAGTGCAGTGGGTTCAACTCCCAACAATGAGCTTGAGCTGTCGGTGAAGCAAAACACCGTTAGGAAACCATAGCACAGTGGTAAGGTACTTTCTATTTCTCGGTTGGCTAGCTACCACCCTCAAGTTGAAAATCTGCCGCTAAGCACCTTACAGTGTGTTCTGACAGTCTCACTTGAAAGCCAGTTGGTTGACAGACTAGGTTTTCGACCACAGCTCACCTAAATGTTAAGTGAAGTTGTGGTTGAAGATGGTAAAGCACACCTAGCCTGGAATGGAGTTTTTAACAAAAATTCAACAGCCTGTACTAGGGAAATGTGTTAATTTGCTACTGAACTGACCTCTATAATATTATGATATTAGTAGAGCAAGTATTTATTAGTTAGCGCCATCTATCGTAAAGCACCTTTACTAGCCCGTTTATACTTATGACGCTAAGTAAAAGGTAAAAAAAGAAAATACACGTAAGACTTTGTTGAGATAGTGTAATATATAAATATCTTTGTCTATGTATTTTAACACGAAAAGATATATTATTCACTCATGCGTATAATTCGAAATTTTACGAATAAAACACCACTATTTTCAGCCAAAACTGTCGAAAAAACACCAGTTTTGAATAATAATACGGTGAAACAATAATTTTTTTTTACGTTCCGCCAAAACTTGTAGGGTAACTTTTTTTAGCATGTCAACCCTGAAGCGGAACTGATACTGCGCAAGTCAAAACAGTGTCAGAACATGTATAAATGGCATTGCTAAAAATCTACAAAATCAAGCGATACACAAATAATGTGAAATTATTATTTAGTTTAAAATACTGGACAATACAATTGTGTTTATAATTGAGTCCGTATTATATTTCACTGGTGAAATAATTTTAATTCTCACGATAAAACAGGTATATATATTATTCGTTTTAAATAAATGCTTTCATTATTTAACTATAAGGCTAAAATGTGCAAAAATCTATTCAAAAATATTACCTTTTTAGGGGTATGTTTTTTCTTTGCATATTTATACAAGGAAGCATGTACAAAATTTATAAAAACATTGTAAAAATTACATCAATGAAACGCTTGTTTACACAATATACTATTGCAATATAATAGCTTTTGCAATAACAATTATCATCATCGTCATCTGCAGACTTCTTTATCCCACTGCTGGGATTCTCTTGTCATACCATCTGTCTCGTTCCTGTATCAATCTGGTCCAGGTATGACCCGCGACGGTGACAATATCGTCGACCCATATTGCGGCTGGACGATCAGGGCTGCGCTCCCCTTGGCTAGGCCACCACTTTGCTGCAACCTTACTCCTGGCATCATTTCGCCTAACAACGTGCCCAGCTTCACTTGAGATTCATAATCACCGACGTCGCGAACTTTCGTTCGTCGCCGGATATCGATATTACGAACTCGGTCTTGGAGTTTGATGCTGAGCATAGACCTCTCCATGGCTCTCCGTGCGACTCTAATTTTGTGCACAGCCTCATGTGTGAGCGTCCACGCCTCAGCGCCATATGTCATGGTGGGCAGGACTCATTGATTGAAGAGGCTAGTCTTCAGACGCTGTGGAATATGGCGTGGCTTGAGTGTCGTCTAGCTTTTTAAATGCACCTATCCAAGCTGGTGATCTCCGTCTTTTGATGCTGTATGAGATAAGATAGAGTATGACCAACCTACACGTAGCTGTCAACCGTTTCTAGGCTCTTACTCCCAATCATGACTGGGAATTGGGATTGAGGTCCCAGAAATGTAACGATAACAATATGGAACGACGTAATTTTTGATTATATATTTCAAAAATTTATTTCGAAAAAACAATTGATGATATAAATTATAGACGCACAATAATTATCATTAGCGATGATTAAATAACAATTTATGACGTTATTTAATAAGTTAAGTTTAGTTAATAATGTTTAGGAACGTTATAAAAATATTTTACTAATCCCATACTACATAAATATTATTTTGTAGTATTATTATAATAATTATGTAGGTATAAGTAAAATTGAAAGTTTGTACGTTTTGACGTTTGTTACTCAATCACGCAAAAACGGCTGAGCGGATTTGGATGAAATTTGGCACACATATAGTTTATGGCCTGGATTAACATATAAGATACTTGTTATATCAGAAAAATATTATGCTCCTGTGGGATTATTAAAAAACGAACTAATTTTGTTACAGATTGAAAATGGCCGCAGCTGGTACCGGAGCTGTATTTTTTCTCGGAACACGAGCTCATTACCAGGTAGATACATAAAGTTAGAAGTACTGGATGTAGAAGTACTAGGATGGAATGGAACAATCATTCCCCAATGAGGGGCCATCCATAAATAACGTCACACGAATTTCATGATTTTTTTACCCCTCCCCCGTCCTTGTGTCACAGCTTATCACATTTGTGAGACCGCCCCCCTCTCCCCCTACCTAGTGTGATGTCACATATTTTGCAATTTTATGAAGTTAGATATAAAATATTAGATGTATTTTGAAAAAATGTGATGTCACAAAATTTGGGACACCTCCCCGCCCCTTGTCACACAATGTCACACTTCGTGCACTCCCCTCCCTCACCCTTAACGTGTGACGTAAATTATTTATAGATGGCCCATTATAACAACTGTTATTGCATTTGCGACAGAAGCAGTGGCGTAATTATACCGCTGAGGCCCGACGTAAATTCATTGGATGGGGCCATCCCTCATAATCACATAGCTGGTATTTAGAGAGCCCAGATTTGAGCCATGTCAGAGAGCCAGAATTTCTAACCATGTCAGAGAGCCAATAATCGAACCATGTCAAAGATTTTTGAGCAGCATATTATCTGATGTGACAGAGACAATAAAGAGATACTTTACTACTCACAGGATTATGAGAATAATATACAAATTGTAGAAATTTACAATTAAAAAAAACCGATACAGGAATGACATGAAATCGAATGAAACAGGGATGTTGCAGAGTTAACGAAAATATCATCGATGTATACAGTTTTTATATTTTTGTTGATTTTTTAAAAACCACTCGATCGATTTTGATAAAATTTATATAGAACCTTTGAAGTATGATTTACCAAGCATAAAAAGAATCATCAGAATCGATTGATAAATGTCGGAATTATTACGTAACATACATACAAAAAAAAACATATCCAGTCGAATTGAAAACCTCCTCCTTTTTGAGTCGATTAAAAACCTCAAAAATCGTTGTTTGACACGTACTTGCGTTGCTGCCATAATTATACTAAAGGACGTTTTCTGACAATATTAAAACGACTAGTAACAAAAGTTAACGTCAGCCAAGATGGCGGTCATTTTGAATTAGTCCCTCACGTAATTTGTAATTTCATAGGTACTCCAGCAGCCGGAGTCGCAATACGATGCTGAGAACGGTAATACGTCTAATGAGACCATTTATCAAAATCCTTCTACCATGTGGGATAAGGAGCGTCAGATGGATTACATCAACGGAGGGAATTACTGCAATGGCGCAGGTAACTATGTGAGATAGTTTTATAGCGATCTACTAATGACAGCTCAGTCAAAAAAAAACAGGTAGCAAGACCCATATAGCAATACAAAGTTACCGCGGTCGGTTCACACGCTGAAGGGCTAAAATTAGTGTTTTTTCGAGTGTTTATCTATAAAAGTTGTGGTGTTTTATTCCTATAGTGCCGATTTACAAGCGTGACCGTGGGAAAATGATATAATGTGGTGAAACATGACTTTTCGTGTTGCATCCAAAACTCCATCGAAGCTTATAGTAGGTAAAGTCACCACTACTTTATTATAGTTACTTGGACTTGACTGACACGGACTGGACTTTGACTACTTTTTAACTTATTAAACTTGAAAATATCAAAACACTTGACACTGGCAAATGCTCAAAATGCGACGCCAAAGTCGAAAGAAGAACATAAATGTCAATTTTAAACTTTTCCCTCTCGTGTCCGTTTTTTTTCTTTACATAGGAGTTTTTGGCGGGAACGCGGGAAGAGTCGTGTCGCTCCGTTGTATTTTTTTCCAAAACTAGTGTTTTGTCGAGTGTTTATGCATAAAAATGGTGGTGTTTTATTCATAAAGTGCCGAATTACAAGCGCAAGTGTGGGAAAATGATGTAATGTGGTGAAACATGAGTTTTCGTGTTGCTTCCAAAACTCCATCGAAGCTTTGTAGTAAAGTTGCCACTACTTTAATAAAGCATGACTGGAATTAACTGACACGAACTGGACTTGACAAAGACGACTTTGACAATACTATAGCTATGATACAGCAGAAATAACACTTAAGACAAGGCAGTATGGCTCTATAGCTTTAGCCTGCCCGAAGGGGCAAATTATTAAAAAAAAAAAAAATCTTTACATAGGTTCCATAGACATGAAACAAAAATGTGTTTTAATTGAACAGTGACCGAGGAAAAAGAAAACACCATCAAGAAACGCGGCAAGCGCCGAGCTAGCGAGGCCGCACTCTGTGAGGACATGGCCCCAGCGACTCTCAACAATGTAGACAAGTAAGTTCTTATTTAATTACAAAGAGACTTGCGTTTCACCGCCAAGTCCGCCAACTCTATGGGCCGCCTTACACGTTCAATCATGATCACGATCCGCGATCCGCGATCATGATTTCAAAATTTCTAGATATTATGCGATCCGGAGCATCAGTCCGTCAATCCGCTTCGAACACGATCAGTCTGGATCGCGATCATTGATCGCAGATCGCGGATCGCGGATCGCGCGCTACGTGTACGGGCTGCCTTTGTTAAACGATGATGATTGATGCGGTCTATGGCGGAACTTGCCTATAATTGCCTTGCCTAATCAGTTTTATAACTAGCAGAGAAAAACTACCGGAACAAAAAGGACGCCATTACGACTACAGTGTTACCATATAAAGCAGATTTTAAAATTAAAATTAAAAAAATTCACATAGTTTTTGCAGCGTCCTGAGTTTTTAAAGCGCTGAGTTTTGAAATTTCAAATCTTGATAATTTAAATTTGGGGTTTGGCAACCCTTGTGTTAATAATGAAGTATTTGTATTTTCTGCAGCGCCACACCAAAACGCCAGAGCCGCATCCCCTTACTGGCATTCCTTTCCTCGCTGTCCCGCCGTAAGAAGAAGCTCGGGAACTGCCAGCTGCGGCAGTTGGAGAATTCTCTACTCACGACTTGCTCCTACCGGGAGTCTTGTCGCTGTCTCGACTGCCAGGTCAGTACTAGGGGTGTGAAAAATTAATCGATTTTTATATTTTTAATCGATTATATTACTTACTGTCTTTTTTTTAAGTAAAAAAGATAAGATATGCTTTGTTGGATTAAATTAAACCAATGTAGCTAAACTACACATTTTAATCGACTTTTGCAAACAACGCCATCTGTGATAAATGAAAAAACGCGTGGTCACTAAACGTAAAAAAGGAATGTCACTCGTCAATCGAAAAATGGCGCCATCTGTATAAAAATCGATAATTTAAATTAGTTTCCTCATTAAGTTGAAAAAAAAACTTGGTTTGATTTTCAGTTTTAAAACTAACAGATTTTTGTTGTAGTCATTATCGACGTGGTAATGTTATGATAATTTACAAAAGAAATCGAACAGTAGCAAAAACTATTTTTTTCAAATCGATTTATTTTAAAGAGATAAAAATTGATTATTTAGTAATCGATTTTCCCCCTCTAAGTACTGTGACTGACAGAATTTTTTTTGTTTTGGCGTCGCATTTTGAGCATTTGCCAGTGTCAAGTATTATATATTTTCAAGTTTCAAAAGTTAAATAAGTTGCCTCATAGCTATAGGCTATAGTTATAGTCAAAGTCCAGTCTTGGTCAAGTACAGTCATGCTTTAGTAAAGTATTGGCGACTTTATTATAAAGCTTCGATGGAGTTTTGGAAGCAACACAAAAAGTCATGTTTCACCACATTATATCATTTTCCCACACTCGCGCGTGATTTTTTTGTATCTTACCACCATGCTATGGTTTCCTTTACCGGCAGCTCAAGCTCATTGTTGGGGTTTGACCCACGCCCTTCGGCATGCGAACCTACCGCGATGACCACTGAGCTATCATCGCTATAAAAAAAACTACATTCGTCACATAAGTCCTTAGTGGAAATCGAATCCACACCCTTCAGCTTCAGCAGTACTACTACCAAATAAGCTAACAGGGCGTTTTTATTTGTTTCATCTGGTTGAACTGTCTTGCTAGACACCATTATTTTGAATTGTAAAAAAAAAGAGGGTACTTTTTGAATTGAAACAAAAATCTTTTCTTTCTATAAGTAAACGATTAAGGCGAGTTACTTGTAGATTTATTGCTTTTTATTTACAAAGTAATTATGATGAAGCTTATAACATAACAATGATTGTTAAAGCTTGGTTATTTATTTTAACACATTATTAAAAATTATAGCACCAATTTACAAATTTAGATACATACAATTTTTTTTTTTATTCAGTGTCACGAACCAAGAGACATGTTTTAATTTCTAATTCTTAATCTATACTGGCATTCAAAGATAAAATTAAAAAAAAAAACTACATTTATAGTGAAAACTTTAAATAAATATAACACATGCTTGGATATACATGCCTTATAATTTTAACTTATTAGTTGAAACAAAACAAAAAAAATTATATTCATATTCTTTGTTCAAAGAATTTCATTCCACAATTATATATGTATATACAGCAGATTATTTACTATTTGTTGATACATTATCATGCAAAATGTATATTATTTATAACTAAATGAGTATCTCTTTTATTTAAATAAATCAACTTAACAATATACATAAATAATATATAAACATAGAAATAAACATTTTTTTAAATGTGTAAACTAGTAGGCCCGGCAGACAATGTCCTGACAGATTGTAGTGCCACCTATCAGATACAATTGTGACTAACCATTCAGTGGCCAATGCAAACAAAAAAAATATCAGTTCCATTCCAGGCTTGGTATGCTTTACCATCTTCGACCACACCATCACTTAACATCAGGTGAGCTGTGGTCAAACACCTAGCCTGTCAACCAAAAACAAAAAAAAATTGTTTAAGAGTTCAGTGATCACATATACAGAAAATTATAATAATGTAGGGCTACTAGTTTTCATAGATATCATATACTTGCTGATAATGGTTGATATGTAGATATACAAATAATAAAATTAAAATGAATTCTAGATGACAAAATTCTAATGAGTAGTTTTACAGCATGCAAACAATTTCGAATGTTTATTTTTAAAAATAATGCTCTGAATGAAAAATTGCACAAATGGTGTTAATTTATAGGCTATAAATATAAAAATAAAGAGGCATTAGTCAACAAACTTATCTATATCATATTCTAAATGTGATTCTGTCGTGTCAGGTACTGTTGACTGTCGTCGCATCTCTAAACGGATACATTTGAGGCATTTCTCGCCTTTACGTAGCCAACATCCTCTGTGGTACATGGAGTTACATTTCTCACATAACAACGCGCCACTATCAAACGGATAAAGAACCTCAACATTATGGCAAATCTCACATAAGTAACCTTTGCCAGAACAAAGCGAGCAGCTTGTGATATGAGCGCGGCAAACTTCTGTCAGTTCTGTCAACTGTGTCTCTAGAGATCCATCATTTATTGCTTGCAAGTGAGACATGCTGTATTTTTTGTTGACGTCTCCTAATTGGATGAATAAAGGAGCGCCAGATAGCAGGTTACTGCCCTCAGAGCACGAGCATAGGTAGCGTCGCATCCATTGTAAATCTCTTCTCATTTTATGCACCCAATCTAATTCAGCTATGAAGTTAAAGAGACGTGGGTTTATATTTTCTACATCTATGTACGGCCTTGCCCAAGACAATTGTAACATTTGATAAGCCAATCGCGATACATAACGCTTTTCCCAGTCCCAATTGTGTACAACTCTAGCTGGTATTGCTGATAAATCATTCCAATGACATGTAGCACAGAAATAAAGCCCCGTGTAGTCGCAAAGTCTTGGTTCGTTCCATGTATCTTTGAAAGTTAGAGTAGTGTGACATTCTGCACATTTGTAATCTTGGCTAGCGAGACCTTTTTCGGGGCAAATTGCCATCTCAAATTGTCCATTTTCAGTCATCACAACATGAGCACATACTCTGCAGATATGATCGACACATTTATAGTGACAGATGTACTCACAATCAGTACAAATGTATGAGCTTTGAACAATGCTCCAAATAACTCCACTGCAATGGTCACAGTACTGTTTTCGGTTAGATGGGCTCGTCTGCTGTTCGAAATGATGCCCTTTTATGCATACCTTGACTCTATTCTCGCCGTCATTGTCATTTAAATCTTGCAATCGTAACCTAAGTTCGACTAAATAGCGTACCAACCATTTGCGCTCCTCTGAGCATTGCGGGCTGTTCAAAACTAGCTCCTTGCACTGATTTATTGCTTTCTCGATCTCTTCTTTTGTCGCGGAATTGTGTATTTTTAGCTTCTTGTTTGCTATTGACTTTGGAATGAAATTCGCATCGTAGCTGTCGTCCGCTGAAACACATCCCGAAGTTGAGGAAGACTCGGTGAGCGACGCAGCTTCTGCGCTTCTGGGGCTACAGCAGATCAAGCTATTCTTATATTTTGGAGAATCGTTCGCTATAGCTGCAGCCATTGTTCAGGAATAAGTAAATAACGTGATGAAAACAAAGGAATTTGAAGCACGACAAACATTGGCACTTGGGTTTGTTTTGTTTTGAAGGGGTTTCTACGCGATGACTCATACGTACGTGTTATAGCGAGTCATAACATCGTATCTGGGTTTTATTGAGATGAAATTTTATTAGTTGCGATTTTAGTTTTAGTGAAAACTACAAAAATATCTCTCTTCGTTAGTCGTCATATTATGATTTGACATTAGACTGTGGGTGACATAATGACATTGGCATTGCTTTTTTTTTTTAATAATTTGCCCCTTCGGGCAGGCTAAAGCTATAAAGCCATACTGCCTTGTCTTAAGTGTTATTTCTGCTGTATCTTAGCTATGGTTATCGTCAAAGTCGTCTTAGTCAAGTCCAGTTCGTGTCAGTTCGTGCCAGTCATGCTATAATAAAGTAGTGGCGACTTTACTATAAAGCTTCGATGGAGTTTTGGAGGCAACACGAAAAGTCATGTTTCACCATATTATATCATTTTCCCACACTCGCGCTTGTAATTTGGCACTTTATGAATAAAACACCATCATTTTTATGCATAAACACTCGACAAAACACAAGTTTTGGAAAAAAATACAACAGAGCGACACGACTCTTCCCGCGTTCCCGCCAAAACTCCATTGGCATTGATATTTTGGTTTTTTTTTCTCTTTTTTTCTTCGGCTATGGCACATTCGTGCATTGTGCCACATGCATGGTAGCTGAATTATTCAGTAATACGGTCCGAAGTATGACAACAATACCATGGTCGAGCTTGGCGGGATAGCAAAAAATCAAGTCGTCACATTGCGTTACTAAAATTAAAAATTTGTAGTGTTTTATTAATTAAGTGCTGAGTAACAACGTACGAATGTGGAAATATGCTACAATATGTTGAAATGTGTCTTTTCCTGTTGTTGCCAAAACTCCGTCAAATTTTTTTAGGAAAGCATCTTCTAATACTTTACTAAGCCCAATTTTTTATGGGGTTAATGTTTAAAAATGTTGGTGTTTTTGCCAAATTATATGCACGAGTTTAGACAAATTTTATAATGTGGCGAAAATAATTTACGGACAAGGATTTATAAGTTACATTTTTTTAAATGTTTTACAGGAATGTAAAGTAACAAACTGACAAGATAATCTTAAAAATATTTTTTATGTCACAAACCAGCCTCAACTCGTTATAATACCGGCTGTGTTATGCAATTTCGTGTTGTTCCCAAAATTGCACGATGAAAATTAACACACTGGCACTTTGGTAAAAGTTTTAATTTGGTAATTCAGACTGGTTTCTAGTGTGCTAAATTCAACTGTATGTTTCTTCTCCGCAGAGTCGTTATTTCGAATGCGATGAGGAAGAAGAATATTACAGCTCTGAAGATGACAGCGAGTATTTGTACTACGTAGCGCAGGCCATGCAACCTCCACCGCCGGCAGCCGAGAGCGACGACAATGATGATGATGACGAGGTCAGTGTCCTTGAGGTTAATATCAGTGTTCACTCGGGCCACGTGCAAAGCAAGACGATCGAGTAAACAATTGGAGTATATGACATAATAATTTAACGTGAGTGTAAACTTGCATAAAACAAAAATGTGACGTCGGTGTCTATAGTTTTTAGGGGTTCCGTACCCATAGGGTAAAACGGGGCCCTATTACTAAGACTCCACTGTCCGTCCGTCTGTAGGTCGTATTTCATGAACCGTGATAGTTAGACAGTTGAAATTTTCACAGATGATGTATTTCTGTTGCCGCTATACAAATTCAAATTAATTACAACAAATACATGCTATAACAATAAATACAAAAAAAAAATAGAATAAAATAATTATTTAAGGGAGCACTCGCTCTTGACCGGTTTTTATAATATTTATCTCGATGCACCTTTATATTAGTAAGGAAGGAAGTTAGGATATTTATAGAACTATACAAAAGTGCGTAACTATCGTGGAATTCAAACCCAGGTTGGCGAAAAGAAATAACTCTAATGGTTTTATCATTTTATCCAGGTTTTCGTCGATAAGGTGCCAGATGACAATACTTCCACTGATCTCCTGCTCGACACTAAAAAGATGTCGGTGTCTTCTTCCACGGGAGCGGAGCCTGAGGTAAGTTCATTTTAGAAAAAAAACTACACTCACCGTTTACAACGAATCTCAAAAATCTTGTGACGTGAAGACATTAATCACATATTTGCATCCATATTGGAAAGCAATTCAGAAAACTGGTGATAACAAAATCGGGAGACAGCGGCGGCCTTAGCTGTTGCGAGGCCCGGGGCGACAGATAACTGAGAGACCCTTTTTCTTTGAGTCTGTTTTACTAAAAAATTAGTTCGAGTGCTCGAGTGGCCGTAACATGCTTGCACTAATAATGAAACCGTGCGTTCAGGGGGGGTTTTGTTAAGCGTGAGGCGCGAGATACACACACAAATATGGTAAAGACTTGTTTCTACAAGGACGCGAGGCCGCGGGCGGTTGCCCTGCTTGCCACCCCCTAAAGCCGCCACTGTCGGGGGATAAATACGTATATTGATATACTAGAGCGGTAGCGGCAGTAGCGTGTAAACATTACTGTGTTCCGGTTTGAGGGGTACTGCAGCTAGCGAAATTAGAAATGACAGAGCTGCGACTAACCATCGAATGTCTCAAAGTAATGAACTTACAGAAGCGTACTCTCTGTACTCGGTAGAATACCGATAGACAAGAAACTTTGTTGAAACTTTGAAGCATTTTACGAACAAGCGAACAAGCTGATGGGGTTTCAATGTTATTTTTTAATTTCTACAGTCAACATAGTACAAAACATGAGCAATCAGCAACCCCAAAAATGAGCTTGAGCTGCCGGTGAAGGAAAACATCGTGAGGAAACCATAGCATGGTGGTAGGGCACTTTCTAGTACTCGGCTGGCTAGCTACCACCCTCAAGTTGAAAACCTGCCGTCAAGCATCTAACGGTGTGTTCCGGCAGCCTCACTTGAGAGTCAGTTCCATTCCAGGCTAGGTGTGCCTTACCATCTTCGACCACACCGTTAGTACCTTACATCAGGTGAGTTGTGGTCAAACACCTAGCTTGTCAACGATAAAAATAAACAAAGTCGTATCCCGCGGTCTGTACGCTTAGATCTTTTAAACTACGCAACGGATTTTAATGCCGTTTCCATCATACAGTCAGAGACAGAGATGAGAGTGATCATGTACCTATATCAGCGCAGTATGGTTAAAATAAATAAATAAATATCGTAGGACATTACACACAGCGCCATCTGGCCCCAAACTAAGCAGAGTTTGTGCGATGGAAGTCAGATAACTGATAGAATACATAAATAAATACTTTTTTTCTTACAAAAAATGTTTTTTTTTGTTCAAGGGGGATACGATGAACCTGGAGGTGGCGGCCGGAACTCCTGTACTTCTCAACTACCTGCTAACACATCCCGTCACCTGCGTACTGCAATAAATTGTGAAACGCTTGATCTAAACTCACAAGCATATGGTTTTTTTAAACTCACTGTGCCATATTTAAAATACTGTCACATCAGGATTCTCTCAGGTAGAAATAGTGGATTTTTCTGATTATTTATCTACCGTTGTTTTTGTATTTCTACCCATTGTGGTTGGTTCTACCGTTACGTCAAAATGGAAATATCCTCTCACGATTTCGCATAAAAGGCTGATAAAATAAAACTGACAAATTATAAGTTTCTGATGATTAATCTTGTATAGGAAACAAATTCATTTATTACAAAAAATAAAGATTATAATAATTGTTTTACGAAATGAATGTTCAATGTTTATATTTAGTTTATTTCCGCTTAACAGTCGTTCCAGTTCCAACAGTGACGAGGAGACTTAAATTAAACTAATTTTACACTGCTTATTAATTAAAAACCCTAATCTTACTTAAAATCTAGAACTCATAAACTTAGAAATATTGTTAATTTGACAAAAATTAAATTAAAATTACAAAAAATCTAATTAAAATAATCAAGAATCCTCCTCTCTGCAGTAACCACTTTGTCGACACGTGTTTCACCTCTACACGAGGCATCCTCAGGACGTGTTGACTCTCCGAGCGCTTGGTCGAGACTGACCAAGCGCTCGAAGAGTCAATTAGATTTTAGATTTAAGATTTTAATTAGATTTTTTGTAATTTTAATTTAATTTTTGTCAAATTAAGAATATTTCTAAGTTTATGAGTTCTAGATTTTAAGTAAGATTAGGGTTTTTAATTAATAAGCAGTGTAAAATTAGTTTAATTTAAGTCTCCTCGTCACTGTTGGAACTGGAACGACTGTTAAGCGGAAATAAACTAAATATAAACATTGAACATTCAAAATGAACTTCCGCAAAGTAACGCCTGAATCAATCAATTGTTTTACGAAAATAAATTCCGTAAAATTAGACATTCAGTCACGTGACTGTCAACACAACGCAGTGTTAGGTACGTCACGCCGTGCGAAACGACACTTGTAGTCGTTGACATTTTCGTAGAACAATTAGGATAAACACACAGATAATACTTGTTACACACGGCGTCATGCTATTCAGAAGCTATTTTTTTTCTTTTGTTTTGGCGTCGCATTTTGAGCATTTGCCAGTGTCAAGTATTTATTTAAAAGCTATGACAGTCATAGCCGATTTTGCGGCAAATCTTCATTGGTTTATAAAAATACAAGAAAATAATGCTTATTTATGAATTTTTGAGCTACACTAGACAAGAAGTGCAGTATTAAACAATTTTTCAAATTTAGTCCTAGGATTCAAAAAGGTAAAAATAAACCAGTTTCACATTTTTATATCGCTGATATCGTTTTGGTGTTGACGTTCCAAATTTTGCCACAATAAAAAAAAAAAAGATTTAGTATATTATCTGTAATAACGTTAGAAATTTATGTTTCCAATAAATGTGTAGGTATATAGTGAGCGTAGTCAGCGCAATTTTTTTTAACAAACTTGTTCAATATTGTCTGTGGATGTATTAGGCTAAGATTATTATGGTAGGCACTGGAAAAATGATGAGCTGTACCCATATAAAAATGTCACTGCCGTCGATATAATTTTAACACGACTGCTTAAAAACATTTGTAATGTTTTTTTTCTTTGGTTTTGGCGTCGCGTTTCGAGCATTTGCCAGTGTCAAGTATTTTAATATTTTCAAGTTTCAAAAGTTAAATAAGTGTCCTCGTAGTAAAAATTATAGTCAAAGTCCAGTCTTGGTTAATTACATTCCACGTCAGTCAAGTCCAGTCATGCTTTAGTAAAGTAGTGGTGACTCTACTATAAAGTTTGTTTAAAGTTTTGAAGCAACGCAAAAAGTCATGTTTCACCACATTGTTATTTTCCCACACTCGCGCTTGGGATTCAGCACTTTATGAATAAAACACAACCATTTTTATGAATAAACACTCGACAAAACACTAGTTTTGGAAAAAAAATACAACGGGACGACACGACTCTTTTCGCGTTCCCGCCAAAACTCATTTGTAATGTTTTCAGAGTTTATGTTTGTATGGCTAAATAACACGCATTTTAATATTTAACAATTTCTTATTTTCTACACGCTGAATGCGAAACAAATTAAAAAACGTACAGCATTTTTTTATTTTAAGTTTTGCACAAACCTTTTGATGGCGCACGGCCACATCTACATTTATTGTAAATCTTTTCATTTGTGTGTTTTGTCTGTAGTTATTCGTAGTAGTATCTCGGTAGTCTTTAAAAAAAATGTTTTTCTTTTATATACACCAAAGTATGTGAGTTTAATTAGGTACACTAAATTAAAAAAAAAGTATGTTGGCAGTATGGCTGTGGCTTATATTCAAAAGTGAATGAAAAAAAATAATTACTTTTTTCATTTCGTTTTTTTGGCATAGCAGTCGTGTTTTTAAATTTTTGTTACTGTTTATCTTTTCGTAAAATTTACAAAGGCCTAAAAAGAAATCCGTACTTGCTAATGTAGATTTAAATACTTAGTGTTATATTAAGTGACTTTTTGCCTCTTACTAATGCTTTAAATGTATATCCTAAAAATTTGGTTTAAAAGTTTTTAGTGTAGATAGAAAGTAAAGTTATTTTTTGTAGAGTAAGCAGTGTTATGGACCTGGCACGTTAGTTAGTTTGGTTTAGGAGGCCCCTTTAAAAACGTATCAATGCTTAAGCCGTCCCTAGACGGTCATGCGGCATGACCGTTTAATTGTATTTATTGATGTGAATGACATGTAAACTACGTGCTGGTAGCTGATTGATATTTCTTTTTATTTTCTATCCCGTAAGTTATGATTGACATGCACACATGATCGTGTAGATCGGGGCATGTTGAAGTAGCGAGACGCTGTTTACTGAACACTGCACTATACTCAGGCTGGTCTGGAAGTGCGATAAAAATGAATGATTTGATTTTGTGGTCGATCATGCAGCATGACAATTCTCGTAAACGCATGTCATGTCGCATGACCGACTAGGGACAGCTTTACCTTTAGTAAATAAAATAAATAAATAATTTATGTCTGTTCTTATTTATTTATTCAGTTCTTGGTAGGCAGAGGTCTTTTATTAGATTATAGAAATTAAGATTGAGCTGTTTTTGCAATTCATGTCTAACATCTGTAGTCAAAGTCCAGTTCGTGCCAGTCAAATTCAGTCATGCCTTAGTAAGCAGTGGCGACTAAGCTTCGATGGAGTTAATTCTGCATTTTAAGAATAAAACACCACTATTTTTCGGAAAAAAACTAGTTTTGAAATAAAATACAATGGGGCGACAGTGACACGACTCTTTCCGCGTACCCGCCAAAACTCTTATAAGATCAAGTTTAAGCATTTTATTGTATAAATAACAAAGTATTTGCCAATAGTATTTTAACGATTAAGTATTAAGATAATTATGTATATTGAAAAGCGCACTAAATAGATATAAGTAAAGTAACAGCTTATTTTAATTAAGATTTTCGTAGTAGAAAGATCTTGGTAAAAATGTGCTATTATTAAAAAATCAACGTAAATCTAAAAATTGTATACATCGATGATGTTTTCGTTTACACCGAAACCTCGCTGTTTCATTGGAGCAGTGCGTTTAGTTGGGCTAAGGGTCATGGAGTCGGTTTTTTTAAATTGTATATTTCATCATCATCATTTCGGCCCTAGGACGTCCACTGCTGGACATAGGCCTCCCCCATTGACTTCCATAAAGACCGGTTGGAAGCGGCCCGCATCCAGCGCGTTCCTGCGGTCTTTACTAGGTCGTCTGTCCACCTTGTGGGTGGACGTCCTACGCTGCGCTTGCCGGTCCGTGGTCTCCACTCCAGAACTTTGCAGCCCCATCGGCCATCAGTTCAGCGTGCTATGTGCCCTGCCCCCTGCCACTTCAACTTGCTAATCCGTTGGGCTATGTCGGTGAATTGTATATTTACTGTTACTCAAAGTTGTATCGCTACAGTGGTCATGAACAGGCGTTATCTCTTATCATGTGAAAAGTGACCGCATTTTCGTTATGAATCTTGCAAGATAATGTTGACGCCATTGGTAGAAAGTAATTATGACGTAATTAAAGATTCATATTAAATGTCTATGCTAATTGTGATCCTTTTTGTTATACAATAATAATTTAATTGTAACTATGCCCCTTTGTTATTTATGCTGAGGCAACATAGTGCGATTGATCTTTACCCGACTACGGCGAAGCAAAAGAAAGGGTTATGTTTTTGACCGGTATGTACCTATGTATGTAAGGTAAGTCGAAAGTAATGAGCCCCGGACTTTTGCTACTCAAAGTTCTGTGTATCGCTGCAATGGTCATGGACATGCGTTATCTCTTACCATCAGGAGAGCGCATCGCTCGTCTCATTACATTTACATAAAAAAATATATAACAGATAAACGAAGGTGAATTTGACGAACTTTCCGGTGAAGGAAAACATCGCGAGGAAACCATAGCGTGGTGGTAGGGTACTTTCTAGTACTCGGCTATGTTTAT
Organism: Biston betularia; assembly: GCA_905404145.2. Taxonomy (NCBI): domain Eukaryota; kingdom Metazoa; phylum Arthropoda; class Insecta; order Lepidoptera; family Geometridae; genus Biston; species Biston betularia. Next base: position 2,685,897 of record FR989889.1, on the reverse strand, counting down.
AGATGGCGCTGTGTGTAATGTCCTATGATATGATATGTTTGCTTTTTTATCTTTTTCTCACAAAATGCATGTAGATGCGCAAATCCAAAGCTGGCAACATCTTACACTTGGGTCACCAAGATACAGGCTAAGCCTAGTTTGGGGCCCGATGTATAACGCCATGCATGTCATTTGCAAAAAAATTGTAAAAAAAATAAAAAATAAAACTATTTTTTGATCATAGGACGGAAATATAATTTCCGCACGTTGTCACCTCGGTATAGATAATTTTAGGCATTTATTTTATTTAAAAAAAAAAAAACAATGTTCCTCTTAAACAAGTGAGATGTAAGTAAACATATTTAACTTTTAAAATCATTGTAAATTCGCTGCTGATGTACGTAAACAAATAAAACGAAATGTGATGATATATATGTCTTTTTATTTAACGCTTTCTCTAGGATAAGGCTCTTTTTTTTTTTCTTTAGTTTTGGCGTCGCGTTTTAGCATTTGCCAGTGTCAAGTATTTATATATTTTCAAGTTTCAAAAATTAAACAAGCGTCCTCGTAGCTAGTTATAGTCAAAGTCCAGTCTGTGTCAGTCAAGTCCAGTCATGCTTTAGTAAAGTAGTGGCGACTTTACTATAAAGCTTCGATGGAGTTTTGGAAGCAACACGAAAACTCATGTTTCACCACATTATATCATTTTCCCACACTCGCGCTTGTAATTCGGCACTTTATGAATAAAACACCACCATTTTTATGCATAAACACTCGACAAAACACAAGTTTTGGAAAAAAATACAACGGAGCAACACGACTCTTCCCGCGTTCCCGCCAAAACTCAAGGATAAGGCTCTAAGCAGTTATTACGATCTGTAAATGTCAAATCATCAAATCTATAAATGTCAAAAAATTGCTTGAACACATCTTGACAAGTTATTTATAGAAAGTACAATAGAAGGTGAAAACCTCTGCGGCAAGTTACTACAAGGACAAATAAAACGATATCAATGAAATAAAATTCCAATTTTATTGAACTTTAAACATAATTTTCAAATTAAAACCGCGTCACCTGACGCCATATGGGAAAGTCATTATTTTTACAGAAAAAAAAAATATATAATGCAACGAATGATTCACAAAATCATTCGTTTCCTAACATTTGGAAGCAAAATTTTGAGAACTGGACACTTGGTAAGTTATAAATAATCCTAATACAAACAACTATTATAAGTATATAATAAAATTTATGAAGAATTGTAAGTACATTGTACCCGATTTATTTTTATAATTATCAATAGTTAAATATACAAAACTTCAGATGTTGTAATGGAAACTGACGTGGTTTTGATACAATTTAGTTTTAAATTATGCGGGATCACTCAACTGCGACTATAGTTTCGGCCACACTCGGTGGCCTTCTTCAAGGAGACAAAGCTGAATACTACGCGCATGCGGCCGCGTCTTGCTTCACGAAGCATGCTTACTTGTCTTGTTGCATGGTGGTAGAGTACTTTCTAGTACTCGGCTGGCTAGCTACCACCCTCAAGTTGAAAATCTGCCGCCAAGCACCTAACTGTGTGTTCCGACAGCCTCACTCGGGAGCCATTACCATTCCACGCTCGGTGTGTTTACCATTACCACACCGTCACTCAACATCATGTGAGCTGTGGTCAAAAACCTAGCATGTCGAGTACAAAAAAAAAAACGAAGCTAGTAATTCCGCATAAAACAAAAATCTCTCCAGATGGTAAGAGATAACACAGAACTAGGGATTGAATACCGGGATCCCGGAATCCCGAAAACCGGGATACCGGACCGATTTTCTCCGGTATTACAATACCGGTATTAGTAAGACAATACCGAAATTTCGGTATTTGGGAAAAAAGGTTTTACCGACCAATATCATCTTTTCTGTTCTATTCAAATCTCGACAAATGATTGTCTTTCATGTTTTTGCACTAAACTGCGAAGTCGTCTTGGTGACGACAGCATTGACAAATTGTGTTGTTTGCGTGCTTACTTTTTGCGTACAGACAAATGAAAAGAAGATTTTGTACATATTTGTGAGATAACTGTTGAATTTTGACATTAAAGAAATTAAAGTTCAATGAATGTGTTTAGTGTGTTCTTTTATTCTCATTTATTATTTACTCCATTTTGTTTTTTTTTTTACGAGCATTTACACTCGATGCGTATTTGCACCATTTGTTATTGTTTTTTATTAACATTTATATTCGATGCGTGTTGTGCCATTTGTTATTGTTTGTTAATTTGAACAAATTTTAATTGTTATCATAATACCGGTATCAATACCGGTATCCCGGTATCATTCAGGTACAATACCGAAATACCGGTATTGAAAAACACCTTCGGTATTGCAATCCCTACACAGAACTAACAAAACAAACTCCCACCTAAGCTACTTATAGCGGTCTTTGTAAGGCAATCAGAAAATAAAAACGCGATCATATATCAGCACAATAAGGTTGGCTGTCGCATAGCTTTTCCGTAAGCGCCTAACAGATATTGCAATAGGCAAACATGCTAATTGATTATAGGATAGGGCGTTGTAACAATACCTAGCCATTCCTAAAATTCTGCTTCCAACACGTCAAACATTTACAACCGAAAACTAAAGAAAAATAATTAAATACGAAACCTTTTCCAAGTGTTGAGGAGTCTTAAAAAATCTACATATTTCATTTAGCTATATACGCATCGCCTAACTTTAAATTTAATCTAAATATTAATTAGTTCATAGAGGCAATTTATATCGACGTCGACACTAATGGGCGTTACTTACCCGACTGCGGCGAAACCAAAAAATATGGGCTGCTTTTTTTTTTGTAATGAGACGAACGAGACGCTCTCCTGATGGCAAGAGATACCGCCTGTCCACGACCATCGCAGCGATACACAGAACTTTGAGTAGCAAAACAAAGTCCAGGGCATCGCTGCTTTGGCGCTCATTGCTTTGAGACTTTCGATGGTTAGTCTCAACAGTATTTTAGTGTTTTGTCTTGTACATAGAACAAAGTCAAAACACAAAAATGTATTTATGCTTGTTCTATGTTCCATCGTAAATACTAAACGGCCAAACGTTAGATTCGACTAGCGCGTGTCACAAAAAAATGACAGATTTTTAGCGCCAAAATTTACATATACGTTATGCATGTAAAGCGTGGGCCAGACTGTTGTAAACAAGCTTCCAACAGGGGTCACCTTGGTGGGAGGCTTGTGGAGCGCACGGTTGATGTTTGCGTCCACACTGGTTTACAAGGATCCCACTTCTACAACGGCTGCATCCACACGCGGTTAACAACGCCCGTCCGTCCACAGTGGTTGTTGAAGGTCAAACGAATTTTTGTTGCAAACATGTGTTTACACTGTTGTAAATTATAATATATTTTTTTTCTTGACATTTAATCGTATCGACATAATTATTTTATATGACATATTATTTCATTGTATTGACATATTATGTTATGAGTTTGATATTTTTAATTATAAATGGCAAAATGACCTGTAACTTTGGTGCTTTTTTTTCTTTAGTTTTGGCGTCGCATCTTGAGCATTTGCCAGTGTCAAGTGTTTCATATTTTTAAGTTTTAAAAGTTAATTAAGTTGCCTCGTAGCTATAGTTGTAGTCAAAGTTCAGTCTTGGTCAAGTCCAGTCATGCTTTAATAAAGTAGTGGCAACTTTATTAAAAAGCTTCGATGGAGTATTGGAAGCAACACGAAATGTCATGTTTCACCGCATTATATCATTTTCCCACACTCGCGCTTGTGATTCGGCACTTTATGAATAAAACACCACCATTTTTATGCATAAACACTCTACAAAACACAGGTTTTGGCAAAAAATACAACGGGGCGATACGACTCTTTCCGCGTTCCTGCGAAAAACTCAACTTTTAATGTTATTAATAAAAGATTTGTATTTGTAAACCGCCGGTGGAGAGCGATGTGGAGGGCTCGTTTACAACAGTCTGGCCCACACTTTAAACAAAAAGATTTCACCTAGTCGGGTTATAGTGTTTAAACTTTTTAGTTTAAATATTGAACCAGCATTGGAAATTACGTTCCATTCTCGCATATAGAAATGGAAGACGAGAATAAGGTTGAAAATGGTCTAGCATAATCGACGTCACTGTAACTAACTTGTCATATACTTTCTAAGCAGGTACAATGAATCCTCTAATAAGGAATACATACATCATACTTGTTATTGTGCACACTACTGTAATGAAACGCACCATTTTATAAAAAAACACACGTACTTTTGCATAAATGTACCTATCGTTTAAAAACAAGAATATATAATTATTCTTTACAGTTCCAAATATTATGCTTTCGCAAGTCGAAACATGGGCAAGGTCAACAATTCCAAAAGTAGGTACAAAACACCTCAAGCGGGACGTCGCGTTGGTGCAGGGCGTATCGCCCCTACTTTGAATAAGAATAAGGTCAACAATTTTTAGCGACCTACCCTCAAATCAGCCAAAAAAAATTTATACATTATTTGCAATTTAAAAGTTATACCCACAGTATAAGTTGAGGACAATGACCACGTTTCGGCTTTGTACTACGGGAGAGCGTATTTTAATATCGTAACATAATTTGTCATGCATTTTAACAGGTATACAGGGTTACACGCTTCGGGTACACTAAGTCGAATGGGGGACATTATAAAACAATATCTTTAAGCGGAGCGTTGGTCGTCCAGCCGCAAGATGGGTCGACGATATTGTCACCGTCGCGGGTCGAACCTGGACCAGATTGGCACAGGACCGAAGCAGATGGCGTGAAAAGAGAGAGGCCTATACCCAGCAGTGGGATAAAGAAGGCTGTGGATGATGATGATCTTTACATAGTAATAAGACAAAGTCGCAAATGATCCCCATTCGACTTGGTATACCCCCCAAGCAAACAACTAGGGCATGAATCTCGGAATACCGCTATATCGGACCTCAGGTTCCGATACCGATATTTAGTGATTCAATATCGTAAATTCGTGACATCGGAATTTTTATCTATTTAAGTGATCGAAATTTAAATTGAACTTTTCTGTTTCATTGCCAATAGGTTTAAGTTTAAAAAAAATCAAAGACCACGGACCCTGGGGAGTTGAATTAAAAAAAAAATCTTTTCGAGTTACATAAAGCCTTTAAATGTCCGCGCAATTTGTTTGCGTAAATAATAACTTTATTCCTAATGTTTGTTGATTTAACACATTTATTAAAAAAAAAAATGGTTGACGTTTGACCACACGCTCACGCTCACCTGATGTTAAGTGACTGCGAGGTCTACGATGGGAAACACACCTAGCCTGGAACGGAATTGGCTCTCAAGTGAGGCTGTCGGAAGACACTAGAAAACACCACTATGCTATGGTTTAGATGTTTATTATTTAATGGCGATTTGGAGTTTAATTGGTATAATATAGGATAATAATGAGAAATATGTGATTTAATAAATATACGTAATAAGACTAAAGCCAAAAAAAAAAAGAAACCAAATAAAAGATTATTGTAATTTTTTTTATTGTTTTAAATCTACCTTTATAACGAATATTCCGGTATCGGAATTCCGATATTGAAAATCAGTACCGGAATTAAAAACTTTCCGATATTACACGCCCTAATTACAACCCTGGTTATTGTATATGTATATTGAGCAACAGAAAAAGATTTTTTTTTTTTAATTTAATATATGTATTATTATGTATTTTGAAAATAAAGATATTGTTCACAAACAAATTGAGAATCTTGAACACGATCTTTCGATAAGTCATAATTATACTAATAATTTATAATTCTATAAGTTTTTGCAATTAATCTATAAGTATAAATTATTTTGCAAAGCAAGATACCTATCTTATATTAAAAGTTACATCATTTTGTTCTAAGGTTTAGTTTTTTTGTGCGTACATCGCAATTAGGATCTTATTTTTTTTTAATATGAGCAGAATATTTATCCGATATAGGGTTAAAAGGTTTGGGTGCACTAAGCCGAAAGGGGGGGTCGCCGTACTCATTCATTATGAATAAAACTGAGATCACGAAAAAAAATTAGTTATTTCATTTTTAATTGTTTGGTCCAGGGTCAACATACTTTTTCTATAGAACAGCTGAGCTCAATTGTGTTCATAATGATAATGACCCCCTTTCGACTTGGTGCACCCAATGCTTGTATTATGAATAGAATTTTAGCCGCACTGCGTTTACTTAAATACTTGCTACATACGCACAAAATTATACATGTATATTTATATATACAATATAAACCGTTCTGTTTGTCTTGACAAAGACAATTTTGACAACTAAAGTTATAAACTAAACTTTCAAGTTCATTTACTATATTAAAGTTATAATTAAACATAAGTTAACCTACGCTATTCTATATTTCATTTCATTATTTAAAAATTTTGCCATTTATGTGGTACTATAGAAATGCCCAAAATGTTATTTAGCACTTTACAAATTTTAACTATTGCTTTGAATTTATCACTCATCCAGATTTCCAGCATGAAATAGTCCTTCATTTCGACCGAGAGATGGCGCTATTCCAAATTTCACACGTCGATCCAGTTATAATAACCATACTAAAAGGGCATTAGTAACTTTAATTAGCAATTCAATAAGTACGTAATTTATCGTTCGATACAATTAATTTCACATAAAAACGAAATCTTTTCTCACTTCTCAATAATCCATTCCACATTATTACGATTGAACGACATCTATCGTCAAAACGGCTCAACTAAAACTAACTGTTATAATCTTTATCACATCTATCGTCATGATCCCAGTATTTATGGTTTCTTGGTACATCTGACACATGTCTCCGTGGGGGGGTTTTCCCGGAGTTACCAGATTCTGACGCCTCCTCGCTGTTACGTCTGGCAATTCTGTTCACAGAACGGGAATCTCTGGAGCTTTTTGACAGGGAACGCTTGTCTTTCTCCTCTTCGCTGCTCAAATTGTCCCTCGAATGTTGTCTGGTCCAATTTTTTTTGTTCGAATCCTCTTTAACGTCCCCCTTGTCTTTTCTCCAGTTTTCTATTGGCTTGCGACCGCTCGCCTTTTGGATTTCATTGTTCACACGTTCCGTTTTATCTGAACGATCGGGTACGAATGTCTGTTCCACGTTCCGTTCAGATTCTGAGATTGACCGCTCGGAATGATCATAGTACTCTTGGTAGTTATATTGGTTTTGTATGTATGTCCCATCACCTTGCTGCAAGTAATTGTTGAAGTTTTCCTGTGAAAGAAGTTTTTGTAATATATTTTGTATGTAAAAACAAAACAACAACAGGCGACATTCCGAAGCGGAGTTCTACAGCCGACTGACGCAGTATTTTAACTGCGTTTATTTATATGAAGGCGCGACCGCGGCCGGCTGACAAACCGACGTTCCTGATTAACTTACTCCGTTCACTAGTAGTGAGTGCAAGGTGATGAAATTGTACATTAAGCGAACAATATACAGGCAGTCCTCGTACTTACTGCATGTTAGGTTCTCGAAATACGCGACGTAAATCGAGACATATTTTTTCATATGTTTACATGTAAAACTCAAGGGTTAGGTTCCATTATCAAAAGTAAGTTTTTAAAATAATTATATATGCACTTATGAAATTACTAGTTATTTGTTAAGCTGTTAAGAGTTTTCTTTATCTTTCAATATTGTTTGTACCGTCGTGAGTGATAAATTAAGTTCTCGTCCAATAGATGAAGTCGAACAACCGCGATCTTTGAGTTTTAAAATCTTAGATTTAACCTCCATTGTAATTGTCTTTCTTACTCTCTTCTTCACTTTACTATTACTGTCTTGTTTAGGTGGCATAGTTTAAAATTCACTTAAATATGTATGCAAAAACAAAAACTGTCAAAGATGCAAAAAAAAACCAATGTATTACGTCTTGATTGTCCGTTGTTCCTGAAGTAACTAAACAAAATCAGCAGCATGTGCGGGGTAATCCCCGCACGCCGACACCGCGCCCCACCGGCCCGACGTCATTGACATCGCGACAAGTGAATTCTCCTATGCCGGAAATCGAAACAAATGACGTATGCTTGAGGAATGGTGTCAAAACATTGTTTGACGTAACTTGAAACGACGTAAACCGAAACGACGTAAGTCGAGGACTGCCTGTATTTAATAAACTATGATAAGTTCCGCGATCATTGTTTCATTTCTAAAATAAGTCTCAGTAAAGTAAGTGATAAATAAGTATCAATAGGCAGCGAGCTAACGTACACTGTAATCATCTGTAATCATACAATAAGGCACCGACTGTAATCATTACGTACACCTTTTGACAGCCCTGTTGGCTCATTGGTGGCATGTCTGCTTCAAGAGCTGTGGGGCGTGGGTTCGATTCCCGCCCAGGACAAGCATTTTGTGACATAAAACCAAATGTTTGTTCTGTGTCTGGGTGTACTGTATGTATTATAAGTATGTATTTACAAAAAAAAAATATTTAAGTATTCTATCAGTTATCTGACTTCCATAGTACAAGCTTTGCTTAGTTTGGTGTCAGATGGCGCTGTGTGTAATGTCCTACGATATTTATATTTATTTACACCAGCTCGCGTAGGGACTCGTTAGGCCGTATATAGTTAGCCGGCGTACTCGGCTAAAATACAAATCTTTTATAACACCACTTGGTGGTAGATTTCTTTAGCAGGAAGTCCAGGTATGTACCAGCGCAGTACCAGATATTCTGCCACCAAGCAGTTGTGTGTAAATATTACCGTTTTTTTTTTTTTATTCAAAATATGTTCGCGTTTGACCACACTCTGCCTGATGTTAAACAGTAGTGTGGTCTACCTAACAGGGAACACAGACTCCGGCAGAGAGTTCCACAACCTCGCTGTGCGAATGAAAAATGTGGAGTCAAAACGCTTTATGTTCCAGTTTGAAGGGTACTGCAGCTAGCAAAATTACTGGGCTGTTAAGACTAACCATCGAAAGTCTCAAAGTAATGAGCGTCAAAGCAGTGATGCCCTGGACTTTGTTTTGTTACTCAAAGTTCTGTGTATCGCTGCAATGGTCATGGATAGGCGTTATCTCTTACCATCAGGAGAGCGTCTCGTTCGTCTCATTACTTTTTACATAAAAAAAAATTAAAAAATATTTATATGTAGTTATAAATGTGTTTTAGACCGAAAAAATTACCTGATAGTTCTGATTGAAACGCGGCGGCGGGTAATCCGTAAAGTTAGGCGGGACCGTTGGCGGCAGCACCGTCGGATCGAAAACCGGCTCCTCTTTCTTCTCATCGTCTTGCCTCCAGGAATTGAGGTCGTATCTCTTTGTCAGGTTGGTCTTCGACTGGCTGCTCCAGGCGTCGAAGTTGTCTTGGCTGCCGGTGGTGTGGTCCTGCCTCATTAGCGCCGCCCCGGCGCCCAGGATCGGTCTCAGTTTGGGTTTCGCGTCGTCGTCGTTGTTCAAACTAACGTTAGACAAGTTGTGACCCATCTTCTCCGTCGCATCAGACTTTTCGTCCTTCTCGGGGGATTTCTTCCAGGAGCCGTAGCTGGAAATTTTGTAGCGATGATAGCTCAGTTGTTAGCGCGGTAGGTTCGCATGCCGAAGGGCGTCAGTTCAAACCCCAACAATGAGCTTGAGCTGCCGGTGAAGGAAAACATCGTGAGGAAACCATAGAATGGCGGTAGCGTACTTACTAATACTCGGTTGGCTAGCTACCACCCTCAAGTTGAAAATCTGCCGCCAAGCATCTAACGGTGTGTTCCGGCAGCCTCACTTGAGAGCCAGTTCCATTCCAGGCTAGGTGTGCTTTACAATCATCGACCACGCCTTCACTTAACATCAGGTGAGCTGTGGTCAAACAACTAGCCTGTCAACCATTAAAAAAAATAAAAAAATATCGCAATATGTTATGGGATACAATGAGATATAACGTTTTTTTTTTTTTCGTTGAACGCACGATTTCTAAACAAAGCTTCTTTTTGCTAAAGCAATTTTTTTTTTTCAAAAAAAGTTTCTTGTAAAAATAATATTTCAGTATGACAAGTACAATACTTTCAGCTTAGTATACCCTAAGCTAATAGTTCTGTATACCTTATTAATAGCTCCACAAAAAATTTTTTTGTAATTGTTGTTGTTGTTTTTGTAATACTATAACACTACACGAAATTGATTTAGTCAAAGTTATTATCTTCGATATTATAAATGTGAAAGTTTAGATGGATGGATGTTTGTTACTGTTTCACGCAAAAAGTACTGAACGGATTTGGATGGAATTTGGTATAGAAGTAGCCTGAGACCCTGGATTAACACATATGTTACTTTTTATCCAGAAAACATGTGGTTAGCATAGTTATTTAATAAGTAATTCTATTTTATCAAATTTGACATTATTTAGTAAGTAAATCTGTTTTATCCAATTTGACATTATTTAATAAGTAATTCTATTTTATCCAATTTGACACTGTTTAATAAGTAATTCTGTTTTATCCAATTTGACATTATTTAGTAAGTAAATCTGTTTTATCCAATTTGACATTATTTAATAAGTAATTCTATTTTATCCAATTTGACACTGTTTAATAAGTAATTCTGTTTTATCCAATTTGACATTATTTAGTAAGTAATTCTGTTTTATCCAATTTGACATTGTTTAATAAGTAATTCTGTTTTATCCAATTTGACATTATTTAGTAAGTAATTCTGTTTTATCCAATTTGACATTATTTAATAAGTAATTGTGTTTTATCCAATTTGACATTATTTAGTAAGTAATTCTATTTTATCCAATTTTAAATTGTTTAAACAATAAACAACTTTATTTGGTTAAATTTTTGCTCACCCAATACTGGGTTACGTGTGGTCTAACCAACGTTTTTATTCATGTACTGACATTTTGACACCTGTACTGTTCAAAAATAAATTAAAATTTTTACTTCTGTAAAAAAAGCTATTATAAATAATTAACGACATTTTGGACGATTTATTATTGTCGACATTTTGTTTCTTTACTATAGGATTTTTTTATAATTGTTATTTAATTTTTTCACTCTTGACATTTTATTAATTATTTTTATTTGATTATTGACATTTAATTTGACATATAATTTTGTAAATTGACAATTTGTACTCCCTATAAAACCGTTGTGCTGTTCTGTAAATGTACACTGAACCATATGCTACAAATAAATATATCTTGTACTTAGCAAATAAATATATTTTTAGATTTTTAGGAATGAATAAATTTTACAATTACCTAACTTCACTGTAACTGTCATCAGCGGTCAACTTCAAATGTGCTGCGTAGAACTGTTGCAAAGAGTTGGGCAACGGCAGGAACTTATTCAGGCACATGTCCGAGCTGAGCAGCAGCCATATGATCCCGCATGGTGGTGGAGACAGGACCCGGAGACGGATGGCTATGGAGAGGTCTTCCAACTCCTGCGAGAGAACGGAGAGGAGTTCTCGACCGTTCTGCATCAGCTGGAAATTTAAATGCTGTTTAGTATAATTATTATTTGTAAATAGCCATTGGGCTACTATATAGCGATGGTATCTTAGTAATTAACTTAGAAAACACAACAATGTACATTTTGTGCATGAGTTGCCAGTGAAGGAAAACATTTTGAACAAATCATAATGTGGTGGTAGTAGTCTTGTCTAGTACTCTGTTGACGTCCAACAACTTTAATAGATTGCCATTGCAAGTTCCAGTGCATTGTAAATTATGTATAGATTGTTGTTGCAACAACCAATAGATTTTCATTATAATTTGTACATGTACTAATATTCTAGTAGCAATTCACATAGATTGCAGTTGCAACTTCATTATATTGTCATTGCAACTTCTAGTAGATTTGCAGTTACAACTTCAATAGATTGTCGTTTTAAACTTTAATAGATTGTTGTTTTAATTTTAATAGATGGTTGTAGCAACTTCCAAAAAATTGTTGTTGCGACTTCATTAGATTGTCATTGCAACTTTGATAAATTTTGCTGTTACAACTTTAATAAATTGTTGTTTTAACTTTAATAGATTGTCATTGCAACTTCAATAGATTTATATTTACAACTTTAATAGATTGTTGTTACAACTTCACAGATTGTCGTAACAACTTCAATAAATTCGTCGTTACAACTTTTATAGATTGTCATAGCATTTAACGTAGATTGATATTGCATCTTGAATATATTATCATTACCTGTGTTGCCAGACTCCTGTGCGCACGTATATCGTCACTAGCAAGCAGTGCCTTCATGTAATGGACTAGCGGTGCTGCCAGGATGTGTACTTTGTTGCCGTTGCAAAGGCGCGCCTCTGGAATAACACACGATGCTTGTTACAAGTTGCAATAAAAAACAAATCAGGGTGAAGGCCATATACTAACATTGTTTTTTTTTTATTGTTGACAGGCTAGTTGTTTGACCACAGCTCACCTGATGTTAAGTGAAGGTGTGGTCGAAGATGGTAAAGCACACCTAGCCTGGAATGGAACTGGCTCTCAAGTGATGCTGCCGGAACACACCGTTAGATGCTTGGCGGCAGATTTTCAACTTGAGGGTGGTAGCTAGCCAGCCGAGTACCAGAAAGTACCCTACCACCATGCTATGGTTTCCTCACGACGTTTTCCTTCACCGGCAGCTCAAGCTCATTGTTGGGGTTTGAACCCACGCCCTTCGGCATGCGAACCTACCGCGCTAACCACTGAGCTATCATCGCTACAAAAGACTTTTGACTTTTGGACTTTGTAGTGATGATAGCTCAGTGGTTAGCGCGGTCGGTTCACACGCCGAAGGGCGTGAGTTCAAACCTTATCAATGAGCTCACTCGAGCTGCCGGAAACTGATCCGCTAATGATTTGCTTTTGTTGTCAAATATTTGCAATAAACTTACCCGCAAAATAATCTCCCATGAGATTAGCTGCGTTTATGAGGAACAATGGATTCGCGCGTTCTAGGATATCTAATTCTGAAAGGAACAAAAATAGATTCAGTTATATATTGTTTTTTTTTTATTGTTTTTGTAGCGATGATAGCTCAGTGGTTAGCGCGGTAGGTTCGCATGCCGAAGGGCGTGGGTTCAAACCCCAACAATGAGCTTGAGCTGCCGGTGAAGGAAAACATCGTGAGGAAACCATAGCATGGTGGTAGGATACTTTCTAGTACTCGGCTGGTTAGCTACCACCCTCAAGTTGAAAATCTGCCGCCAAGCATCTAACGGTGTGTTCCGGCAGCCTCACTTGAGAGCCAGTTCCATTCCAGGCTAGGTGTGCTTTACCATCTTCGACCACACCTTCACTTAACATCAGGTGAGCTGCTGTCGCTGCTTTGTTTCACTTGTGATTTACCGCAAATAAAGACCAAAATAAATGCCAGTAGCTGTGATTTCACTGTAATTTTTTTTTATGGGTAACAGTCTAGGTGTTGGAACACAGCTCACCTGATGTTAAGTGACGGCGTGGTCGAAGATGGTAAAGCACACCTAGCCTGGAATGGAACTTGCTCTCAAGTGAGGCTGCCGGGACACACCGTTAGATGCTTGGCGGCAGATTTTCAACTTGAGATGACTTTTAACTTTTTGATTTACAAAAAAAGAAACAAAATACAAAATAATTTATTTACTATAATTTAGGGGCTACAATAATACTAGTGGACCCTGCACTAGGAGAACCTGTATCGCAGGGACCAAATTAAAGCGTTTACTAAAAAGCGAAAATCGTTTGCGATTTTCAAATTATGCTCCATTTGTCCATAAATGGTAAAAAAAATATTTGTATGGAAATCGAACCACCTAAAAATAAAATCCGTTCGCGATTAATAGCTACCCACTTTATAGGGTAAACTGGTAAGTGAACTCACTGGAGTATGTTCCCTGCATGATGACGTTGAGCAGAGCCGTGCGGAGCAGCTGCTGGCGCTGCTGGCGCGTGAAGGAGGCGCCCACGCCGGCCAGCTTGCGCGCGGACACCGGCGACAGAAGCGCCGCCGCGCGGAACGTTGCGAAAGCTTGTCTGTAATAAAAAAAAAATATCATAGGACATTTTTTTTTCTTTGTTTTTGGCGTCGCGTTTTAGCATTTGCCAGTATCAAGTAATTATATATTTTCAAGTTTCAAAAGTTAAATAAGTGTCATCGTAGCTAGTTTTAGTCAAAGTCCAGTCTTAGTCAAGTCCAGTTCGTGTCAGTCAAGTCCAGTCATGCTTTAGTAAAGTAATGGCGACTTTACTATAAAACGTCGATGGAGTTTTGGAAGCAACACGAAAAGTCATGTTTCACCACATTATATCATTTTCCCACACTCACGCTTGTAATTCGGCTCTTTATGAATAAAACACCACCATTTTTATGCACACTCGACAAAACACTAGTTTTGGAAAAAAATACAACGGAGCGACACGACTCTTCCCGCGTTCCCGCCAAAAAACAAAAAAAAAAGAACTCATAGGACATTACACACAGCGCAAACTTTTTTTTTTAATGTAAAAAATTATGAGACGAACGAGACGCTCTCCTGATGGTAAGAGGTAACGCATGTCCATGACCATTGCAGCTATACACAGAACTTTGAGTAACAAAACAAAGTCCAGGGCATCGCTGCTTTGGCGCTCATTACTTTGAGACTTTCGATGGTTAGTCTCAAAAATCTGACCCCAAACTAAGCAAAGCTTGTGCTATGGAAGTCAGATAACTGATAGAATACTTAAATACTATTTTTTTTTGTAAATACATACAGTACACCCAGACACACTTTTGTTTTCATATCACAAAATGCTTGTCCTGGGTGGAAATCGAACCCACGCCCTTCAGCTCTTGGAGCACATACTACCAATGAACCAACAGGGCTGTCAACCTCAATATTAGGGTTTGGGAATTCCCGAAAATTTTAAAGTCCGGGTACACGAGACAGCCTACAATTACTGGGCTGTTGAGACTAACCATCGAAAGTCTCAAAGTAATGAGCGCCAAAGCAGCGATGCCCTGGACTTTGTTTTGTTACTCAAAGTTCTGTGTATCGCTGCAATGGTCATGGACAGGCGTTATCTCTTAACATCAGGAGAGCGTCTCGTTCGTCTCATTACTTTTACATAAAAAAAAACAAAGTCCTAAATATTACGGGTAGAGTCATAGATAAGAAAATGGTAGATGGCAACTTACTGTAATCTGTTTTCGTCGGGGCACATGTTGGTGATGGTCGTCTCGAAATGTCTCAGTTTGCGGTTGAACTGTATACCGTCCTCCGACGGGGAGAACTGTTCCAACTGAAATTTAATCAAAAACGATTCATCATAACATATTGATAACTAGCTGCGCCCCGCGGTGTTACCCGCTACATGTTTTCGGGATAAAAAGTAGCCTTTGTGTTAATCCAGGGTCTCAGCTACGTCCATACCAAATTTCATCCAAATTCGTTCAGTAGTTTTTGCGTGAAAGAGTAACAAACATCCATCCATCCAAACTTTCACATTTATAATATTAGTGGGTTTATAATGCATCAGTTTTGTATCGATGATAGATCAGTGGTTGGCGCGGTCGGTTTACACCTAGGAGAGCGTGGGTTCAAATATTAACAATGAGCTTGAGCTGCCGGTGAAGGAAAACATCGTGAGGAAACCATAGCATGGTGGTAGGGTACTCTCTAGTACTCGGCTGGCTAGCCACCACCCTCAAGTTGAAAATCTGTCGCCAAGCATCTAACGGTGTGTACCGGCAGCCACACTTGGTGTACTTTACCATCTTCGACCACACCGTCACCTAACAGGTGAGCTGTGGTCAAACACCAAGCCTGTCAAACATTGAAAAAATACAACCTACTTTCTACGCAGTCGAGTAAAAATACCATTTCTAACTTACCAAAATCAACAGCGGTTGAAACTGTTCATCAACAAAGAGCAACTCCTTAAGCGCAGCATCGTCCTCAGCGGATATCGACTCCAGATTCTCCATCATTCCCAAGTCTTCTTCTTCTTCCCTCTTCCGGTCCTCTTCTCTTTCCTTCTCGGTGTCCACATCTTTCTTTTCACGCTCTCTAGACTCTGCGAAGCGAGAGTTGACTTTTGTTAATCCCCAACAAAGAGTGGTGTTAAAATATTGTAATAGAGTTATTCTTATTGTAAGGTGAAATTCATCTAGGATTGATTTAAATATAGCTTTTTTTCACGTGAATTACTTATTATTATTATTGCCCATTTTGCCCCACTGCTGGGCAAAGGCCTCTCTTTTCCATGCCAGCGCCATCCGACCCCAAACTAAGCAGAGCCTATGTGATGGAAGTCAGATTACTTGGTGGTAGATCTCCTTAGCAGGTCATCTAGGTAGGTACCACCGCAGTACTAGTTATTCTGCCGCCAAGCAGTAGTGTGTACACATTACTGTGCTCCGGTTCGAAGGATGCTGCAGCTAGCGAAATTACTGGGCTGTTGAGGCTAACCATTGAAAGTCTCAAAGCAATGAGTTTCAAAGCAGTGACGCCCTGGACTTTGTTTTGTTACTCAAAGTTCTGTGTATCGCTGCAATGGTCATGGACCGGCGTTACCTCTTACCATCAAGAGTCTCGTTCGTCTCATTATTTAAAAAAAAAATGCATTGTGAAAAAATGTTTTGTCACAAAATTTGGGACACCTTGTCACACAATGTCACAAATACAAATCTTTTATTAATAACACCAAAGTAACAGGTCTTTTTCCATTCATATTTAAAAATATCAAAATCATAACACAATTATGTCAATACAATGAAAATGTCAATGAAATAATATGTCACATATAAAATAATTATGACAATATAATTAAATGTCGTGAAGAAAGAAGCATGCGACCCTGAATAAAAACAAAATAAAGAAGTGTGTTTACATTCAACCAACAAGGTCACAGGATACATCAGGATTCAGGGTCGTATAAAAAAGGACTGGAGAGGGGTCAAAAATCATGAAATTCGTGTGACAGTGTGTGTGTGTGTGTGTGTGTGTACCTGTAGCACGGGGACTGAGCTCTTGCAGCGTTCTGACGGCGTCGTCTGCGCCGGCGCCGGGCCGCGTGTGGTGCCGGCCCGTATAGCCGCGCCCGCGCCCAACTCCCGACATTGTATTAGCGCCCTGGAACATCAAATGAAACACCAAAAAAATGAGCTTTTTAAATAAAATTAGCGCCAAATAGTCTTGTGTCTGTTGCCTTATGACAAGTTTATTAGAGAGAAAGGTACCTATGTACAATTGTACATAGTACAAGTTATATTAGAAGTAAAAGTCAGACAGGGGACTCACCGAACCAGTTTGTAGTAAGATTTAGGCTAGAATAACAGCTTAACTAGTAAAAAACTTTGGGGATTCAAGCAAAAAAAGGTACTGAGAAGAGCCTTAAGTCAGAGTAATGAGCACACATGATTTTTATGACATTGACGAGTATTCCAAACTTAAAGATTATTGAATTACTAGTACATAAGTAATTATGATTTTTTTGTCATGTCATTTTATTTTGTAGCAATGATAGCTCAGTGGTTAGCGCGGTCGGTTCGCATGCCGAAGGGCATGGGTTCAAACCCCAACAATGAGCTTGAGCTGCCGGTGATGGAAAACATCGTGAGGAAACCTTAGCATGGTGGTGGGGTACTTTCTAGTACTCGACTGGCTAGCTACCACCCTCAAGTTGAAAATCTGCCGCCAAGCATCTAACAGTGTGTTCCGGCAACCTCACTTGAGAGCCAGTTCCATTCCAGGCTAGGTGTGCTTTACCATCTTCGACCACACCGTCACTTAACATCAGGTGAGCTGTGGTCAAAACAACTAGCCAGTTAACAATAAAAAAAAATATATTGACATGCTTTTTTGGTATTGACATATTTTTATATTGACATATTTTATATTGACATACCTTATGTACATATATGCAGTCAGTGTTTCAAAACTCATTTAATGACATATATAAAATTTTGAAGTGACTTGTAACATAAAATATTTGTATTCCTCTCGTCACCCCAACAGTGCTAGTCCTACTTCATACTCAGTTATGCCTCTATGTCTTTTAACGTCTCTTTGGATTAGACCTGTTTTTATAAGCAGTGCTACTGCAAATAGCATAGGCTTCTTCTCATTGTGAGAAAGGTAAGACCATACCACGCTGGCTGTTTGCGAGTTGCCAGATTTCACACAACTTCAATGACATTAACAACTCCCAGACAGAATTTTTTATGATTGATTAATACAGGCGGAAGAATGATGAAATATATCATTTTGAATATTCAATCTGACTTGATTTTCAGTGATGATTTATGGTCTAAGATGGAGCATGCTTGCCTAGGAAATACCGATTCACTCTCGACTTGAAGACACTGGTTTGACAAAGTTTCCTCACTGTTTGACACCAGTGAAATAACATTAAATGATTACATAACTCAAATAAAACACAGATGCATACGGAAATCAAACTTCTTAGAGGTCAGACAGTCTACCAACTAGAACAATAAGCAATAGACAATAATTTATTCATAACAAGCAAAAAAATATAAAATAGGTAAACAATAAACAAAAAGAAGTATGTATAACTACCATAACCTACAATAGACTTTTTAAAATTTCAAATTGGCTTGCGTTTGAACACCATTTCGCCAGATGTATCAGCAAATATAGCGAGTATGTGTGCCCAGAAGAAACCGATTCACTCATGACTTTAATTTTTGTCTCTGTTATATACTATACAAATTTTTATGCTCTACCTGAGAGGGGTATAGCATCTATTATTGTCATTGAACAAGTAGGTCAAAGGTCAAATATGAATAGATGAATGCTTGAAAGCAAGGAAGTAAAATGACATCATCAGAACGTTCAGAAGAAGTCAACATAGATGACAGTCTTTCGTTGAAATTATTTCAGCTAGGTTGTTACTAATGAACACTTACAAGCAAATTACGAAGTTAGCTTACGTAGAAGCTACATTTATGATGTTAGTGTGATATTTTTTTATTTATATGAAATGTAATGAGACGAACGAGACACTCTCCTGATGGTAAGAGATAACACCTGTCCATGATCACTGCAGCGATACACAGAACTTTGAGTACCTAATAAAACAAAGTCCAGGGCATCACTGCTTTGGCGCTCATTACTTTGAGACTTTCGATGTTTAGTCTCAACAACTCATTATAACTGTATGATGTACATATTTAGGCATATGAAGGGAATCTTCAAAATGTGTCAAGTAAACAACGTGTTTATCTCAGGTACCAAGTGTATTACATTAGTACTTATCTCATGAGTACTTACTCAGAACAAGAAACAATGCAAACTGATAAATGACAAACACAACTTTGATAAAAACTTATAGTAAATAACTACGACACAGCATCATACTAACAAGTAAAACACAATATGATGCGCAAATAGCAACTAGCGAATCAAAACAATTGCTATATTACAGTTACAAAAATACGACGAATTGAATGGACGTTCGGATTTCATGATCTAAAAACCACTTTTACGTATAAATCGACACGAAATGTAAATGAGATCTTATGTTATTTATTCAACGTGTTTTATTCAAGACGCTTGTGGATGACATCTCGTTTGATAAAGTCTTGAAATATGCAAAAAAAAAACTTCAGGCCACCGGTAAAACACGATGACTAATTTTTTGGAGGTTTGAATGAAAAATATTAGAAGTAAATTCAATGATGCTGTTAGAAAATTGTACCTCAAATGCTTAGGAAGTAATAAAATGTACATTTACTCACCAAAAATAGATTGCAAACAAACTTGTGGCTTATTTATTTTTTAATTGTTTTGTCGCGAAGCGGTTGTCATACGTTTCACTTCCATATTGGCGATTATAGTGATGGAAAAGTTTAGTTAAAGCTAAACAGTTACCGATTTTACCGGTCTTTGTTTCTTTGTTAGCAGTGAACCCAGTGCTACGAGAATAATGTATTACATAAAAAAAGCCTGCTCTTAAGAGACGCGGCGTAATTTACAGCTATATAAAACCGTAGTTTGTATTGGCTGACGTAGTAGCAAGAAAACGATAAAGGCTACTCTACAAAAACAAGGCCAAATGTTATTAACGGCTGATAAGTTATATATTATGTTAACTGAATATAGCTACTTGATTTTAAGTATCTTTAAGTATTCTAAGAGGTAATTATTTTATGTTAAAATTGACGTCAAATAAATTTTTACCCACTACTTTTTATAGTATGATCGGACTTCACAATGACTATGTGTGATTTATGGTTTATAATTTATTATTTTATTTTTTTTTTTTTTTTAGGGTTGACAGGCTAGTTGTTTTGACCACAGCTCACCTGATGTTAAGTGAAGGTGTGGTCGAAGATGGTAAAGCACACCTAGCCTGGAATGGAACTGGCTCTCAAGTGAGGCTGCCGGAACACACCGTTAGATGCTTGGCGGCAGATTTTCAACTTGAGGGTGGTAGCTAGCCAGCCGAGTACTAGAAAGTACCCTACCACCATGCTATGGTTTCCTCACGATGTTTTCCTTCACCGGCAGCTTAAGCTCATTGTTGGGGTTTGAACCCACGCCCTTCGGCATGCGAACCTACCGCGCTAACCACTGAGCTATCATCGCTACAAAAATTTGATTTTAATTAATACTTGAAACAAGTAAAATACTCAACACAGTGAAATACACAAAGCGTAATTCCAAAAATGAAGAAAAAAACAACTAAATTACACGATTAATTACTCATCGAGTAGTTCAATAAAATCGTAAACTGACACGAGAACACGAGCATCTTTTTTGTATATTTTCTTGGGTATGATAACTAAATGATTTAAATGACATATTATGGGCACTAAAAATAATAAAATATAGTAATAATTACAATGCATAAAGTAATGATAATATTGTAACTATAATAAAAGGGTTAAATTGAGAACCTTTATTTTTGAAATCGGTTAAAAATATGGAAAACTTACAAGTTAAATTAAGTTAATATATATTAGTTGCGCAGATCTTAGAGTTCCTTTACAAACGTTAATAAACCGCACTGAAGCTAAATATTTTTGTAGTTTTTATATTAGTTATTGTAACCGATTAAATAAACGAAAAGCCATTCAGAAATTGAGATTGCTATTATTTTACGGAATTTACCGGTCTTTCACATCTTAACGGGTTTTCCGATTTACATCTCTCGTGGAAATGTAGGAAAAGCCGATCGAAAAAATGACATTTCAGTTTCGGGGGTGAAGCGATGGGTGAGGGGTGCTCAAATTAGTGCGGGTGGAAAATCTGAGATATTTCTATTTTCAGTTCTATTTTTCCATTTAGTTTGCTACTAATGTCTATAATATCGAGAATAACATCTTAAATACCATACCATATTACTAAAATCTGTGAAATTACCTTCAATATCGCGCATATAAAATAAAATTCGCCTCTGCGGTTTGGTCTGTTTTTATTTACTGACGTTTATCTTTTTTATTATTGTGACGTAATTTTATCGATTTTCGATTAAAAATTCATTAACAATCGATTTTTGTTATTGAACGTTGGAAACATTCGCAGGCAATTAAAATAAAAATCGGATAAAAATATTTTTTAAAATGTCGGAGGGCCATGGGGTTGGCGAGCCAAATCATTCGCATTCATCATCGAGAAAAGAAAGTATTACCACAGCGAATGTGCCCAGTGATAGTCCAGTGACGGATCCAGGGCAAGTTCGAGGAGGCAACACCGAGGGCCCCATAAGCACGGCGGGAAAATTTGAGGGTCAGCGAGGGAAATCAGGGGCCCTGAAAAAATCAGCTAGATATAGGAGCAGATCACTTTCGGCGTCATCTGCAGATTCGTACAGCTCCACTTCATACACCGGTGAGTAACTTATTATAATTTACATTTTATATCATCTCAAACATCATTAGCAATAAAAGAAGTCTGTAGTTTATATGGTAAGAGTATATAGTTTATAAGAGGTGCGTGATATATTTAATTATCAAGCTATATTTTTCGAGATTCTCAAATTTTTTTTAAGTTAGCAGATTTACGGTTAACCACAGATAAAAAAAAAACAATAAATCACGTTGCGTAGAAACATTAGTAAAGGACTCCTTGTTTTTTTTCAATTGCAATTTCATTTGTCATACGGGATCCATATGGCACTATAATCTGGTACAATGCACGAAAGTGTTACGGTCGAAAAAAAGGAAAAAAACTGTATATGTTTATGTGAGGTAGGTATGCTTCTTTTTTTTTCCAAAATATTTTCAATATTTTTTTCATCCTGATAAAATTTTCATAGCAATACAACATGAGATTTATTTAGGCATCTCTTCATGTTGGTATTGCTACAACAACGATTTTACTTACAGAAATTCTTGTTTGTCTTTTTATTTACTAAAATATATATAAACAAATATAATGTACATATATCATTCCGTATAGTTGATCATATTTCATTTAAGAACCTCGTAAAATTAGGAATGTATGAATGATTGATAGACATTTTAATCAAATTAATCATTGAAAAAAAAAAAAATTAAAATCACTAAAATTTATAATTGAATTGGACTTAATATTTCATTTCATACATTCTGCATTGTAACGTTTAACATGTTATCCCACTAATATTATAAATGTGAAAGATTGGACGGATGGATGGATGGAGATGAAAGAGTAACAAACATCTATCCACGCTATGGATGTTTGTTACTCTTTCACGCAACATCTACTGAACGGATTTGGATAAAATTTGGTATGGAGGTAGTTGACACCCTGGATTAACACATAGGTTACTAGCTACTAGCTATACTAGTGGGCAACACCGCGGGGCGCAGCTAGTTGAATATAAACAAAATACTCATCTATAATATGTTTATTATAGATGAGATAATATGATATAATATGTTTATTATAGATGAGATATATTTGTAGCGATGATAGCTCAGTGGTAAGCGCGGTAGGTTCGCATGCCGAAGGGCGTGGGTTCAAACCCCAAACAATGAGCTTGAGCTGCCGGTGAAGGAAAGCATCGTGAGGAAACCATAGCATGGTGGTAGGGTACTTTCTTGTACTCGGCTGGCTAGCTACCACCCTCAAGTTGAAAATCTGCCGCCAAGCACCTAACGGTGTGTTCCGGCAGCCTTACTTGAGAGCCAGTTCCATTCCAGGCTAGGTGTGCTTTACCATCTTCGACCACACCTTCACTTAACATCAGGTGAGCTGAGGTCAAACACCTAGCCTGTCATCAATAAAAAAAGAAAAAAAATGTATCTATTTTATGAGGCCTTAGAGATTCTATTGTGAAAATTAATATTTGAAGCCGAAAAATCGATTGAGCTAAATCTCATCTCTAGGAAAACGCGTTTTTCCGAGTTTTAAATTGTATATACACTGAACAAATCTCCGTCGACCAGATACTAAACAATACAGGCATACAATGGTAGTGGTGGTAGATCTCCTTAGCAGGAGGTCGTCCAGGTAGGTACCACCGCAGTACCAGATATTCTGCCGCCAAGCAGTAGTGTGTAAACATTACTGTGTTCCCGTTTGAAGGGTACTGCAGTTAGCGAAATTACAGGGCTGTTGAGACTAACCATCGAAAGTATCAGAGTAATGAGCGCCAAAGCAGCGACGCCCTGGACTTTGTTTCGTTACTCAAAGTTCTGTGTTTCGCGGCAATGGTCAGGCGTTATTGCTTACCACCAGGAAAGCGTTTCGTTTGTCTCATTACTTTTTACATAAAAAAAAAAGAAAAAAAAAAACAAATTCGTTAAAGAGTAAGTACCTATTTTCCCGGTTACAAAAATGACTGAGCTTTTTAAGCTATTTTTTTTATATATATTGCAGACTAGGTGTTTGACCACAGCTCACCTGATGTTAAGTGACTGTGTGGTCGATGATGGTAAAGCACACCTATCCTGGAATGGAACCGGCTCTCAAGTGAGGCTGCCAGAACACACCGTTAGATGCTTGGCGGCAGAAGAGTGGCTTATTTGGAACGCCTTGGAACGCCATTCTGAAATTACTCTCCCGTTTGGAAAATATGGTAGTTTCGTGGCTCATTCTCGTATTTATTTCCCTAGATTAAGTCATTTATGGTAAACAGCAATATATTTAGCATACGCAAGTCCTTCTGCGAAAATGTAAGCAGAAAATGTTAATCTATTTTGTCCTTGCCACAAATATCTTTGTTGCCTAATATCTTGATCAAATGGAATAAGTCTGTACACACACAGGGATGAATAAAGGCAGAAGAGAGGGGGATAAAGAGATAAACGATAATAACTTGGTGGTAGATCTCCTTAGCAGGAGGTCGTCTATGTAGGTACCACTCAGTACCTACCAAGACGTGTGTCTAGGTAGGTACTGCGGTTGTTTACTTTTGATTTGAAGTGTCTTCAAATCAGGAGTAAACAAGTTCCTTCTAGGTAAACGTGTTCCATCCTAGACCACATCGTTGCTTCACATCAGGCAGGATGTAGTGCAACGCGAAACTATTCCGTATACAAAAGATTACAGGGCTATTGCGATTAAGGTGGTTCGATTTCCATACAAATATTTTTTTCCATTTATGGACAAATGTAATAAACTCATAATTCATAACAAAATAAAACTATGCAATAGAAGTGATAGTTTCGATTTTACAAAAGCATATATACATAAATATATTAAGTATATTTTTATGTATATATACTTATTTTGTAGCGATGATAGCTCAGTGTTTAGCGCGGTAGGTTCGCATGCCGAAGGGCGTGGGTTCAAACCCCAACAATGAGCTTGAGCTGCCGGTGAAGGAAAACATCGTGAGGAAACCATAGCATGGTGGTAGGGTACTTTCTAGTACTCGGCTGGCTAGCTACCACCCTCAAGTTGAAAATCTGCCGCCAAGCATCTAACGGTGTGTTCCGGCAGCCTCACTTGAGAGCCAGTTCCATTCCAGGCTAGGTGTGCTTTACCATCTTCAATCACACCTTTATTTAACATCAGGTGAGCTGTGGTCAAACATCTAGCCTGTCAACCATAAAAAAAAAAGTATTCTTGTTGTTGGGCCTTACACCACTCACCGTTTCCTTCCCACGACTATATTTAAACACTTTAAACACTTTTTTATTATTTCACTGAAATCTTGTATAAATTAATCAGAATATGACTGAAGGAGGTTGAATCGAGACAAGTGTAACACAGGATTACCTAGTATATAACTGCCAACGAAAGCCCAAATTGATTCTATTTGTATCCGTACTTACTGATTTTTCTGCGTTAATAATAATTAGAAATTAACTTGGTACTTGAGTAATGATAATTATAATGAATGCACTTAAGTACTACTTAGTAGTGTGTGTTACCCGTGATGACTTATGGCGCTGAAACGTGGTCTCTGACTGTGTGCCTTCTTAGAAAGCTCAAAGTGGCACAACGAGCTATGGTGAGGGCTATGCTCGGAGTTTCCCTACGAGATCGAATCAGATATGAGGAGATCCGTAACCAAAGTTACCGACATAGCCCAACGGATTAACAAGTGATATCGCACCCCTAGATCTAAACAGCGATTAACTCAAAAAAACACTTTTTTGGCAAAAGGCGAAAAACTGATTACTGTTTCCCTGTGTGTGCACTGCAGGACTTTTTTGTGTAGATTTATACATTTTATATGCAGGTAGAACAAAGATAGGAGTAGGAGTCTTGTGTTTTAATCATGTTTTGGGATTGAAAATTGGATTTTTGAAGTTATTTCTCTATTGCTTAATAAAATATATGTATGATTGTTTTATTATTTTTAGCTCATTTTTAGTGTGCTAAGCCCATGTTGCCAAGCCAACTAAAAACTTAATTCATATTAAGTTTTTAGTTGGCTCTCTTTTGAAGGGGCAACAAACTTAAAATGTTATAACATTTGTGTAATTTATAATTAGTTCCCATTCATGGAACAGTCTGTGACCGACAGTAGGGGTTTATTGGGCTATGAATTAGCAAGAAAACACTAGAAGTACTGAAATCAATCAATCTGGCGTCATCAGGCGTCGAGTAGTGAAGATATTTTTAAATCTATTTTATTGGTCGGTAGATATTAATTAGGAAATTCGATGGTGTGCATAACTAAAAAACGAGATTTTCGAGTTAACTCCCTTTAGATCTAGGTGTGCGATATGTGGATTGTGGGTGGACCTCCTGCTAAAGAGATCTTCCACCAAGTAAACTTTTAGACTACGGCCACACTGTACGTCTCATATTTTGACACAGCGCCCGTCAACCTGTTTGTGAGTAGATTTGAGAGTTTTGTGATTTCATAGTGGTACTGATTATTGATTTACCTAGTTATTCCGAGTATTTACTAGGTCAAAGTCGAACCGAGAAAATAAATACTCGCCCTTTTAAGGTCGTAACACAAATCAAGTGGCATTCGGTAGTAATTGATTGCTACTACGTAACGGTACGTACGTTGCTAGTCCTGGCAATTAAGGTGGAACGATTTCCATACAAATCAATTTTTGCCATTTATGGACAAATGGAGCATAATTTTACAGTGAAATCACAGCTACTGGCATTTACTTTGGTCTTTGTTTGCGGTAAATCACAATTGCTTGAATCCTCCTCTCTCTCGCTCTCCTGATGGTAAGAGATAACGCCTGTCCATGACCATTGCAGCGATACACAGAACTTTGAGTAGCAAAACAAAGTCCGGGGCATCACTGCTTTGGTGCTCATTACCTTGAGACTTTCGATGGTTAGTCTCAACAGCCCAGTAATTCGTGGTATGTGCAATTCTGAATACGCCAATGACCGATGCGGTTCGGCACGAGTACTGAAGTACTTCGTGAGGTCATTTGCTTAACCAATCAATTGTATGCAGTCGAATCGCACTGCAGCGGCGGCGATAACGTGGAGACGGCTCCTTAGATGAATATATTTAGGTTATATTCACCAGCTGCGCCCGCGGTGTTACACGCTACATTTTTTCGGCATAAAAAGTACCCTATGTGTTAATCCATCCTGTATATATTATAAATATGTATTTACAAAAAAAAAAACTATTTAAGTATTCTATCAGTCATCTGACTTCCATAGCACAAGCTCTGTTTAGTTTGGGGTCAGATGGCGCTGTGTGTAATGCCCTATGATATTTATTCGTTTTATTTATAAAAAATACAAACAGTCACAAACTTTCGCCTTTATAACTTTACTAGCTGCGCCCCGCGGTGTTACCCGCTACATGTTTTCTGTATAAAAAGCTTATGTGTTAATCCAGGATCTCAGCTATCTTCATGCCAAATTTCATCCAAACCCAGTAGTTTTTGCGTGAAAGAGTAACAAACATACATCCATCCATCCAAACTTTCACATTTATAATATTAGTGGGATTGTGTGCCAATGTACCTACCTACAAAGTAGCAGACGGGCAAATGTTCCTAAAGACACATCCTTACTTCAAAGATCTTTGGCTAACTCCCAGAATGTTTTGTTCTAATCAAGTAGGTACCCGTGTTTTCCTCGTCGGGATTTGCTTTCATAAAGTAGAGGCACTTGAGCTATGTAGGGCGCGTAAACAAACTGAACAGACTTGAGATGCTGAGATTGATATCCCAAGTGAAATGTTTTATTTATTATTTACTCTTTATTTTCGGTAAAATACGAATATAATGTTTTTCATTACTCATACTCGGAAAGTAGGTCTGGAAAGTAATACTTTTTAACCCTAGGGAGAATTGTTTTCAACTGACAGCTGTCAAATTATTAAAAAAAACTAGTTTTTTTCATTTCTGTTGAACCTTGTTTCAATTTTGTATACAGCCACTCAATTATCTACAGCGCGATGTAAAATTGAAATAGCATAAAGTTTGATCGATAGATAAAACTCTTTATTGTGCACATAATAAACAAAACAAAATAACCTTATGAACTAGTGCCACAAGTGGCGGCCTTATCGCTAAGAGCGATCTCTTCTAGGCAACCAAGAAAAGAAAAACACGAAAAAGACGTGTGGCACTCGGGGACTGCCGCGGTAAAGCGATTGCATAGCATTTTTATGCCGATACAACCAATGCTACCTAGAGGCGAGTTGCTGAACTAAAGAGACAAGCGTGATATTTCAAAAAAGTCATTAAAAGTTCTGCTATTCATCGATAGATGGCAAAACTAAAAAGTATCACCGCTGTGCCGGTGGGAGTGGGGGGTGTTAGGTTATTTTCGTTAAGGAATTTCTGGATTCGGTCTCCACGCTCAAGGCTCGCGATAGAAGCTATGCAATAGCTTAAAAAAATAAAAGTAAAGTAAGTTAAGTAGTAATTAAAGATTTTTTTTTAAATGTCTATTAAAATATACTTTCAACTACATATATCTTTAAAATAACATACTTACATTTGGGCAAAATATGGTAAATATTTTGCCCAAATCTCAGTTGTAAGTAGTTGTAAGTGTGCAAAAAGTAGGTATAGATTGAGAATTAAAAAAAACCCTCAACGCCAGTAACTTATAAACTAGAGACCAATTTATTTATAACATAAAAATCTCGAAATATACCACTGAAGTAACGGTATCTACACCAGATTTCAATTAACCGGATCTGTGAAAGTTTGTAAGACCTTTTTCTCAAGTAGGAGATGAGCCGATGATCATTAAACGCCAGAGATTTTCTTAATTTATGTCTAAGAACTATCTCAATCGCGTCAGCTTTCAAACAACAAAAAAAAACCGCATCAAAATTGGTCCAATCGTTTAGGAGCTACGATGCCACACACGCACAAATACAGACGGTTTTGGTGGGAACGCGGAAAAAGAGTCGTTTTTTCCAAACCTTGTGTTTTGTCAAGTGTTAATGCATAAAAATGGTGGTGTTCATAAAGTGACGAATTACAAGCGCGAGTGTGGGAAAATGATTATAATGTGGTGAAACATGACTTCGTGTTGCTTCCAAAACTCCAACGAAGCTTTTTTTTTATGTGAAAAATAATGAGACGAGACGCTCTCCTGATGGTAAGAGATAACGCCTGTCCATGACCATTGCCGCGATACACAGAACTTTGAGCAACAAAACCAGTCCAGGGCATCACTGCTTTGGTGCTCATTACTCTGAGACTTTCGATTTTTTATAGTAAAGTCGCCACTACTTTACTAAAGCATGACTGGACTTGACTGACACGGACTGTACTTTGACTATAACTATAACCACGACAACATATGAAACTTGAAAATATAAAACACTTGACACAGCCAAATGCTCAAAATGAGACGCCAAAACCACAGAAAAAAATACACAGACAGACACGTCAA
This sequence comes from Biston betularia, assembly GCA_905404145.2. Classification (NCBI taxonomy): domain Eukaryota; kingdom Metazoa; phylum Arthropoda; class Insecta; order Lepidoptera; family Geometridae; genus Biston; species Biston betularia. The sequence goes on along the minus strand of FR989889.1, from coordinate 2,656,706 downwards.
ACTTATGACGTCCTCTTTTTTCCGTCGGGGTTTAATAAAGAATTAATACAATAATTTAAAATAAATAAAACACGGTCAATAGCCGTTCCGTCTTATCGCTAATTACAATCAAAACGAGGTCGTTCGACTTAATTTCTTATTGTTTAGTAATGATGATAACATAAATAAATAAATATCATAGGACATTACACACAGCGCCATCTGACCCCAAACTAAGCAAAGCTTGCACTATGAAAGTCAGATAACCGATAGAATACTTAATAGTTTTTTATTTGCAAATTTAAAAAAACAATAGACAACACTTTATTGTCACATAATACAAACAAATTTCAATTACAATATAATTATTATCTTGGACCCTGAAACAACAGACCTGCCCATGACCATTGCAGTAATACACAGAACTTTAAGTAGCAAACCAAAATTCGTTTTAAAAATCACTTTTAAACATAATAATCAATGCTTTCATACCATTTTTGCCTGTCTTTTTTTCCTTCTAATGATGTATCTGTTTGTTGTTAGATACCTCATTGTTATTACAATCTAGCCTAGTTGAGACTAATAAGTAATTTTAATATAACTTAAATTGCTAAGTAGAGTATAATCGAAGAATGCGTCCATCGACACTTTTCTTACTGTCTCTATTAAGGGGAAGACACTTTGTTCATGTGTTCTATAACGAGTCTTTTGCGTCGTAAATTCAAGTCTATGGCTACAACTCGCAGATATCGTCTCTAAGCGACCTTAAACACTATAAAGCGACGATCAATATTTACGCTCAGTAAACGCCACGTGCCGAATAGAAAGAGTTATAAATGAAAATGAAAATGAAAATTATTTATTACAGTTACCAGTTTCTATTACAAAATAGTAGGTTGGGACCTTCTGGTAAGTATAAAGAATACCTGTGGCAGAAGATCCCGCTCTTCTATATCTATGTATATCTATAAAATATTAAATAAGCATTATTGGGTGTGTGTGTGTGTGTTTGTGTGTGTGTGTGTGTGTGTGTGTGTGTGTTAGTGTGTGTGTGCGTGTGATTGTATGTATGCGAGAGTGAAAGAGAGTGTATTTGGAGGTGTATTGGTGTGTTTACTTAAACATTTATTATTTACAATAAGCTAATATACAATTAATTGCTAAAATAATATAGATTTACATTATAGTTTAGGTAAATAGATTGTTAAACGGCTTTTGAGACTAACCATCGGATGTTTCGAAGTAATGAGCGAAAGAGCAAACTTTGTCTTGACTCATAGATAGATAAAGGATCTTATAGCACTAGCCACAAGCGATCTTTTTTTTTTTTTATGATTGACAGACGCCTAGCCTAGTAATTGATTGCTGCTACGTAACCTATATACGTACGTACGTTACTAATCCTGGTAATTAAGTTTATTTCTTCTGGATTGTATTATTGTTAGTTTGTACAATAAAGAGTTAATTAATCAATTAACTCTTTATTGTTGTGTGTAATTGAGGGGGTTCCCTGGTACTGCTAATTTTTTTTTTAATGTTTAACAGGCTAGGTGTTTGACCACAGCTCACCTGATGTTAAGTGACGGAGTGGTCGAAGATGGTAAAGCACACCTAGCCTGGAATGGAACTGGCTCTCGAGTGAGGTTGCCGGAACACACGGTTAGATGCTTGGCGACAGATTTTCAACTTGAGGGTGGTAGCTAGCCAGCCGAGTACTAAAAAGTACCCTACCACCATGCTATGGTTTCCTCACGATGTTTTCCTTCACCGGCAGCTCGAGCTCATTGTTGGGGTTTGAACCCACGCCCTTCGGCATGCGAACCGAACGCGCTAACCACTGAGCTATCATCGCTACAAATATTTTGTGTGTAGTCTGTTAAAAACTATATTGGTGTCAGTGTCGCAGTAATGTTAATTACAAAACATATTTACCACAAAAACGGCTTACCTCATTCTGTGTCGACGACCTCTGACAATAAGTGAGCAATTATTGTTTTTGTCAATACTGACATTTATTCATGTAGGGTTCAGTGAAACTTGATACTATCATCAACTGATAAGTTTTTGGCGGGAACTCGGAAACATACGTGTCACCCCAGTGTATTTTTTTCCAAATCAGTGATTTTGCGAGTGTTTATCACTACATAGTATAAAACAAAGTCGCTGTCGCTGTCTGTCCGTCCAATCTTTAAAACTACGCAACGCGTTTTGAAGCGGTTTTTTTAATAGATAGAGTGATCCAAGAGGAAGGTTTATATGTATAATACATGCATAGTATTATAGAGAAACACTGATCAATTTAGAGGTTTCTAATGTGATGTCGTCAATAAACACATTTTTTTGCGCTTACATTGCAAACGCTGGCTGAATCCCACGAGATAAATCAAAATAATGTACTACAGTATTGTACACCTTAAAAAGGTCAACAAAAACGTCCGCAATGGTATATGTCTATCTCTTAAGGATACCCCACAATAACCATTTTTTATCCTTTACATTTTACGGGGAAAAATGGCTTATTAACGAAGTGATTTTAGGCAATACAGTATTAATTTTTATCCAACTAAGTACCTTAAATACATTGTCCATTTAATACAGATCAATATGGCTTTGTATAGCATGTAATTTAAATGAATATTTCCGAAGATATTACAGATTTAAAATGCAGGGACATAGCGGTGCGGCGGTACCTTCCAATTTAAACGCCTACAATTTCCGGTAAAGACATCTTTTGCAAGGACCATTAAGGGCCTATCGAGTGCATTTCTCTAGTCGATTTTAGGTATTCTGTGCGCTCCGTGTGTGAGTGCGCAAGGCACACGAGCGAACAGCTAGTACCGCGCGCCGCCGTCGGCGCCACGCGCTACAGGCATTGTCGATACACATACGGCGGCGAAATGAAAATCGGTTTGAGCTAAATACTTAAACGGCTAAGTAGACGAACTGGATCAACTATTTTGCCGCTTATATTAGTAGAAGACTGGTGGCCGAGTGGTAACAAGCTGTATGAGTACGGCCACATAGTCACGGGATCGAAATCAACACCATATTATTAATACGGAATATTATTTTTGCACACAAATTTTGTTGATAGGTATTTTAAATAAATATAATACATAAATATTTCCTTTTTTTTTTAAATACATTATAATACGATTATTTTTGTATACTTATTATTTTTATAATACGTTTTATTTTTATTTTATTTTTTTCTTATTAGTGTTACATCTCCCGTCTGTTTTTTATGTTCTCTATTGTATTTTTTCTTTTCTTGGTTGCTTGGAAGAGATCGCTGTTAGCGATAAGGCCGCCACTTGTGGCACTAGTTCATGAGGTTCTTTATTCTCTGTACTCTTTTCTATTTATGATGTCCACAATAAAGAGTTATATCTATCTATCTTATTTTTTTTAACCGACTCGATTTTAAATGGAGGAGGTTCTCAATTCGATAATTTTTTTTTATGTAAAAGTAATAAATCGATCGAGTCACTCTCCTGATGTTAAGAGATAACGCTTGTCCATGACCATTGTAGCGATACACAGAACATTGAGTAACAAAACAAAGTCCAGGGCATCGCTGCTCTGGCACTCATTACTTTGAGACTAGATGGTTAGTCTCAACAGCCCAGTAATTGCGCTAGCTGCAATACCCTTCAAACCGGAACACAGTAATGTTTACACACTACTGCTTGGCGGCAGAATATCTAGTACTGCGGTGGTCTGTACCTACCTAGACGACCTCCTGCTAATTCCGCCAATTATGAATCGATTTTGATGATTCTTTTTTTTTGCTTGGTTGATCCATACTTCAGAGATGGTCCCATATATTTTTTATCGAAATCGGTCGAGCAAGTAAAAAAAAATCAACACAAGTATTAAAAAACCTCGCTGTTTCATTGAAGCAGTGCGTTTAGTTGGCGTAAGGGTCATGGAGTAGGTTTTTTGTTTGTAAATTTGTGTATTTCTTTTTATGTAACTGAACATTTTTAATTCCCTATTTTATCTATTGAAAATAATTAATTTATTATAACACTATGGAACCTAAGAATATGACATACCGTAAGCAACTCCTACGATACACCTCACTTTTTTCCTTTCCACTGACGAATAATAAACGACGAAAAAGTATTATTATTTTGACTACCCAGTCAGCACGTTTGCGTCATGAGTTGTATGGCATGGGTTCGATTCCCACCGAGGGCAAATTTTGATGAGAAGAACATAGATGTTTGTTTTGTTTGGGTGTTTATGTATACTTTAGTATGTTCATAATTGATTGATTCAAAATAATGACGTGCATAATTATTAAAAAAAAATAGTTTATTACTTTACCCATGGCTTTACTCGCATATCCATTTTGGAGAAGTCATTTAAAAAATACTAAATTAAAATAAAATAATAATAAATATTTCTTTTTTAGTAGAATATAGCTTTATGGCATGGGTTCAATTCCCGAATTTTTTTGTGAAAAACATAGATGTGTGTTTTAATTTTTGTTGGCGGCCATATTGGATCAACTTTAAAGTATTCTCCATTCTACTAGTCAATCCCATTCATTTCATTTTGATACCTATATTGAGGTTGTAGTGAAAAAATATGTAATCTGCCATTTTGTTGGCGGCCATATTGGATTTGCTTTTTTTTATTATAATCTATTCTACTAATCAAGCCCTTTCATTTGATACCCATATTGATGGCATTGTGAAAAAATATGCAATCCGCCATTTTGTTAGCGGCCATATTGGATTTGCTTTTTTTAAAGTTTACTCTATTCTACTAGTCAAGCCCTTTTATTTGATACCCATATTATAGGAGTGGTGGAAAAATATGTAATCCTCTAGTTTGATGGCGGCCATATTGGATTTGCTTTTTTTTATTATAATGTATTCTACTAGTCAAGCTCTTCCATTTGATACCCATATTGATGGTATTGTGAAAAAATATGTAATCCGCCATTTTGTTAGCGGCCATATTGGATTTGCTTTTTTTAAAGTTTACTCTATTCTACTAGTCAAGCCCTTTTATTTGATACCCATATTATAGGAGTGGTGGAAAAATATGTAATCCTCTAGTTTGATGGCGGCCATATTGGATTTGCTTTTTTTTATTATAATGTATTCTACTAGTCAAGCTCTTCCATTTGATACCCATATTGATGGTATTGTGAAAAAATATGTAATCCGCCATTTTGTTAGCGGCCATATTGGATTTGCTTTTTTTAAAGTTTACTCTATTCTACTAGTCAAGCCCTTTTATTTGATACCCATATTATAGGAGTGGTGGAAAAATATGTAATCCTCTAGTTTGATGGCGGCCATATTGGATTTGCTTTTTTTTATTATAATGTATTCTACTAGTCAAGCTCTTCCATTTGATACCCATATTGATGGTATTGTGAAAAAATATGTAATCCGCCATTTTGTTAGCGGCCATATTGGATTTGCTTTTTTTAAAGTTTACTCTATTCTACTTGTCAAGCCCTTTTATTTGATACCCATATTATAGGAGTTGTGAAAAAATATGTAAGCATCTATTTTGATGGCGGCCATATTGGATTTGCTTTTTCATTTATTTTATTTATTTATGCTCTAATGAAACAGCGAGGTTTCGGAGTAAACGAAAATGTCATCGACGTATACAATTTTTATATTTATGTTGATTTTTAAAAATTGCTCGACCGATTTCGATAAAGTTTATATGAGACCACCTCAGAAGTATGGATCTATCAAGCAAAAAAAAAATTATCAAAATCGATTCATAATTAGCGGAATTATCGCGTAACAGACAGCCCCGTTGGCTCATTGGTAGTATATCTGCCTTGAGAGCTGTAAGGCGTGGGTTCGATTTCCATTCAGGGCAAACATTTTGTGAATAAACAAATGTTTGTTCTGTGTCTAGCTGTTCTGTATGTATTATAAGTATGTATTTACAAAAAAAAGTATTTATGTATTCTATCAGTAATCTGACTTCCATCACACAAGCTCTGCTTAGTTTGGGGCCAGATGGCGCTGTGTGTAATGTCCTACGATATTTATTTATTTATATTTATTTAACATACATATACATTTTTGTAGCGATGATAGCTCAGTGGTTGACGCGGTCGGTTCGCATGCCGAAGGGCGTGGGTTCAAACCTAACAATGAGCTCGAGCTGCCGGTGAAGGAAAACATCGTGAGGAAACCATAGCGTGGTGGTAGCGTACTCTCTAGTACTCGGCTGGCTAGCTACCACACGAGAGTTGAAAATATTATGTCCCCAAGCATCTAACCATGAGTTCTGGCAGCCTCACTTGAGAGCCAGTTCCATTCCAGGCTAGGTGTGCTTTACCATCTTCGACCACGCCTTCTCTTAACATCAGGTGAGCTGTGGTCAAACATAGCCTAGCACAGTGGTTCTCAAACTTTTTTGGTGTCGGAACCCTTTTGGGAAGCAAAATACTTGATGGAACCCTATAATAAAACAATACTTTTTAAAAGTGTGTTCTTTAATAAAGAATCTTTATTAATAAGCATAATAAAAGTACAATGTAACAGTTACTAATTATTACTTACTTTACCATATGGCAAGTACAATAATAGAAGATATTAAAAAAAAGTAACTAATGGGATTTGATAAACAAAAAGCAAAAATAAAATGAGAAATTTAAAAATTGCGTTGTAAACAATCTCGACTTTATTTTTTAAAGTTAGAGTCGAAAGTCGCTTGTTGACAACTATAGCGTCTAATTCAGAGGCGGCTTTTATCAAAGGGACAGCGCGCTCACAAGTATACAAGTATACATGTTGATTTGTAGCGATGATAGCTCAGTGGTTAGCACGGTAGGTTCGCATGACGAAGGGCGTGGGTTCAAACCCCAACAATGAGCTTGAGCTGCCGGTGAAGGAAAAACATCGTGAGGAAACCATAGCATGGTGGTAGGGTACTTTAGTACTCGGCTGGCTAGCTACCACCCTCAAGTTGAAAATCTGCCGCCAAGCATCTAACGGTGTGTTCCGGCAGCCTCACTTGAGAGCCAGTTCCATTCCAGGCTAGGTGTGATTTACCATCTTTGGCCACACCTTCACTTGACATCAGGTGAGCTGTGGTCAAACAACTAGCCTGTCAACCATTAAAAAAAAAAAAATACCAAACTTATGAGATATTGTACCAGCTATTGTAACACATGTTTATACAAATAAATAAATAAATAAACCTATGCGCGGCCGCGGAGTCAAAACGTTCGACCAGAGACAGGTGTTTTGATTTTTTTTTCTAAATTCTTGCGGAACCCCTACAGAGGTATCGCGGAACCCTAGGGTTCCGCGGAACACACTTACAGTATAGCAGGCCTAGCATAACAAACCATTACAAAAAAAAATTGTCGAATTGAAAACCTCCTCCTTTTAAAATTGACAGCCCTGTATGTCTGCTCCAAGGCGTGGGTTCGATTCCCACCCAGGACAAGCATAAACAAATGTTTGTTCTGTATCTGGATGTACTGTATGTATTTACAAAAAAAGTATTGAAGTATTACCTATCAGTTATCTGACTTCCATAGTACAAGCTTTGCTTAGTTAGGGGTCAGATGGCGCTGTGTGTAATGTCCTATGATAATTATATATTATTTAATTTTATTATAATTTATAAAATCGAGTCTGTTAAAAAAACAAAATAAAATACAACAAAATTTGTGTGCAAAAATAATCTTCGAGTGTTGGTTGGTTTCGATCCCGTGACTGCGGATTAGAATCGGGTACCCGATACCACTCGGCCACCTGTCTATGTCTACAAGTGGCAAATTTGTTGATCCGGTTCGTTTACTTTGTGATCGTACGTAAAAGCAACCTCAACAGCGACACAACCTCCCCGTCCGACAGTCGAAGCGGTACTAAAGCGGATAGGGGAACAGCGTGGTAGCTCTGCTTAGAATGGACGAAACGCGCAAAAATTTAGGTATTTCCTTCGTTTGTTCAAGCAAAATCATATTTTGGTAATTTTTATGTGATAACTATTTAGAGAAAATGTAATTTTATTGTTATACAAAGCCTGATGACTTTCCGTGCAGTATTTACGCCGTATCGAGGTTTTCTATAGATTGTTTGGGGTTACTTTGGATTTTTTTTCTATCGAGGAAACTAAAAGTAATCGTGTTTCTAAATTAGATTACATATAGATTGGATCCTTAAATATCTTAAACATTAACCTCATAAATGATGTTTTAGTAATAACGAAAATACAACGAAACAAACAGTTCCAAATCCACTCGATACCGGCTTAATAAATTTCTAAACTTTTCTATTCTATTCTAAAGGCTTTGCTTAGTTTGGGGTCATGGCGCTGAGTGCAATGCCAAAAGATGTAAAAAAAAGTCAAGATTGATGATTTATTTGCTCACTGAGTTTGGGCTGATACGCAGAACCGTAGGCAAATTAGATCGTAATAAAATGAGGAAAGCTCCCGCACTCCTTTGTGCCCATTAACCTCACGAATGAGGTTAACCCCTCATGAGATTTTGGGGTTACGTCTCGAGGGGCTGAGCTGACTTGAGGGTCATGTTATTTAAATCTATTCTTGCTTTTAACCGACTACCGAAGATTCAAATTCAAATTAAATTCAAATTATTCATTTTTGACACGAAAACGATTAAACAATTGCATTTATGTCACAAAATTATAAAACAACAAACTAAATTCAAAGTAAAATGTCAAATTAAAATATAATGTCAGGTTCATCAAAACTGAATACAATGTCAAATAAAAAATATATTCTAATCAGTTATATGTCAGAAAAAACATCGTCAGTGTTGTCGTGCCTCTTGCACCTGTTCCACTGATCAGTCAGATTTTCACAATAAAATAAGAAATTTCCAGTTTCAAGATAGTCTATGATGACAATAGACGACACTTTATTTGGGACATAAAACACATTTCAACATAATTAACAATACATACATACATACAAAAAAATAAACATAAACTGTATATAATCTATGTATTAGCTAGCGAAATTACTGGGCTGTTGAGATTAACCATCGAAAGTCTCAAAGTAATGAGCGCCATAGCAACGATGCCCTGGACTTTATTTTGCTACTCAAAGTTCTGTGTTGATGTAATGGTCATGGACATGCGTTATCTTTTACCATCAGAAGAGCACATCTTTCTTCTCATGACTATTACGTAAAAAAAATGTATGTGTGACTAATTCTTTAGCAGGCTAAACCGTTTGTCAGATTTCGACGTACGAGATGCCATGAGATTCTTTTCGGTAACGGAAGCGACGCGCGGGATTGAGGGAAAGTGGTAGAACGTGTTTAAACATGACTTTTCGTGTTGCTTCCAAAATTCTTTCGAAGCATATTGTAGATTCACTACTAGTTTCGGTATGACTCGGGCATGACTTAGGTACTTTATGTAACTTAAGACATATTCAACTTAATTGCTTGTAAAATATTTTGGCATAATTATGCATAAAGTGCGACGCCAAAAAGAAATAAAAAAAGTATAGAGGGTCAATATGGCGTCTGGAAAAAATAGGACAATAACAATTTTTAAAAAAAAAACATGGTTTTGTATATCGATTTTATTTGCTTTATAGAAGTATTGGGATTATTTAACTATTTTATGATGTGTTTGTTTTTATAAAAAAAAAATACTTCTTGATAAAATATATTTTCGTTATCCCAATTATGCTCAAAAAGGTAAAAATTCTACTAAAATTAGAGTAACTGCCCAGACTTTTGTTCAATTTTTTAATTGAAAATTTCTCAGTATTGTTTCAGTAACCCCCGCCATGGAGAAACCTTATAGGAAGTTCACAATAAACGAAACTGTTTTGCTTTTGACGAAACAAAAGTAAAGTTGTTTTTTTCATGTCTACACGAGTACAAAGGTTTTCATTTTTCTGTTAAGTTTGAAACCCTAAAAGTGAAAATTACGTTTTTTTAACATTACGTGAAAAAATTGTCTCTTGTATGTAAATATTTGCTCATTATGATAATGCGTGGTTTTTCACACGCAAATAACACTTTATTGTAGATAAAATTCCTGCAAAATATAATATTATTAAGGCTATGGTCAACTTTTGAAATCTTCAGTTGATAAATAAAAACTTATGAAAAATGCTCATTTGTATAATCGACTACAATCGTTTTCAGCGTCTGTGTTTCCAACTAAGTACAACCCGGAACTGGGAGTTTTGGCGGGAACGCGGAAAGAGTCGTGTCGCCCTGTTGTATTTTTTTCCAAAACTAATGTTTTGTCGAGTGTTTATGCATAAAAATTGGTGGTGTTTTATTCATAATGTGTTGAATCACAAGCGCGAGTGTGGGAAAATTATATAATGTAGTGGAATATGACTTTTTGTGTTGCTTCCAAAACTCCATCGAAGCTTTATAGTAAAGTCACCACTACTTTACTAAAGCATGACTGGACTCTATATAAATACTTGACACTGGCAAATGCTAAAACGCGACGCCAAAACCAAAGAAAAACACCCGGAACTGTTCATGAAAAACGTTAACAGTTATTTCCTAGGCAAGCGTGCTTCATCTTCGGCAACATCATCGCTTTCCATCACGTGAGATCAAGGTCAAACGCCTAGTCCGATACAAAAAAAAAGAGTTGCAACACATTTTTTAAGGAATAAAAAGAAACATTTTTTTTTTTTGATTTGACAAGTTACTAAATGTTTACGCACGTGTTTACGTATTATACTTAATTTTAGTTTTGATAAACTATTCTATACTAGCTGCGCCCCGCGGGTAACGTTACATTTCCAGGGTCTCAGCTAGCCCCATACCAAATCTCATCCAAATCCGTTCAGGAGTTTTTGCGTGTAAGAGTAACAAACATCCATCCATCCAAACTTTCACGTTTTATAATATTAGTGGGATTATATACATTATTACGTGTTTTCGATAATTTCTGTACTAAGGACGATTACAGTAGGTACTTTTTGAAAGCCATAACAACTGTCTGTCCGCTTCATATTTTGCGTGTTTTTTTTTATAGTTGACAGGCTTGGTGTTTGACCACAGCTCAACTGATTTTAAGTGAAGGTGTGGTTCGTTATACGTTCTGATGTAATTCGCATGAAAATTATAACATTAGTATTGCAACACCAATTAAAGGAAACAAGATTATTAAAAAAAACTGCTTTTAAAGTTTACTTTCGCAATCCATCTCCATGCTTGGCGAGCGCAAACCTCCTTTGTAACAAAACGTCGGTCACAGGTTTCGCGCGCTTTATGCCGACACAACGTATTTTATTTTAATTTCAAACTGGCTGAATACGCTAATCGTGCAGTGAATTAAAACAAAAAAAAAATTGTTGTTTCCCGCCAGTTTAGTGCAATAAAAAAAGCTTGCGTTTTAAATAAATTTGTGTGCGTGAGAAAAAGATAAACTGATTGAATTTTGATCGGCATTGTTATAAGTGAGGATTCATCGCGTGTTGTGATTAAAAACTCAAAGCATCGCATTTTATATATTTCCTTTTTTCCGTGACCTTACCAGCTAGTGCGGTGATAGCAAGAGGTTGGATGTGATAGTGATGTGTTAAAATTTATCGATTTATCGTTTTCTAAGAATTGTTTACGGATTGTGTTTCGATTTCTCAGAAGTGTGTCCGTAATTCCAGATAATATCTAATCCGTAATTTGATTAATTGGTGATATAGTTTGTACATGTTCATTTTTATGCGCTTACGAATCATTATCTATTATTAATGTCTGGTCGACGTGTCGAGCTTCTGAAGTTTATATTGCCTATTATGATTAATTTAATCCGACTACGGGAAAAATGAATTAAAATCTTGCCAAAAAAAGGTAAAAAAAAAACAAAAATATGGTAACAAAATGAAAAACAGCACTGTAAGAAATGATAAAAGCGGCTTTTTTTCACCGTTGGCAAACATCGCTTTTACTGTGTATATTTTATATATTTCGTTAGAAATTATGTATTTTATTTCTTTGTCAAAAATAAAACATTTTAAGTAATCTAAATCCATTTAATGGCAGACATAAAGATCACGACTTATGATTAAAAATAATGACGATATATTCGTAAATATCGTAGGACTATACACACAGCGCCATCTGGCCCCAAACTAAGCAGCACTTGTGTGATGGAAGTCAGATAACTGGTAGAATACATAAATACAAACCTCTGTTTATTCACAATATGTTTACCCTAAGTGGGAATCGAACCCACGCCCTACAGCTCTCAAGGCAGATATACTACCAATGACCCAACGGGGCTGTCATTCACAGCATAGGTAAAGCTGATTTTATCCCTGTTGGCAAACACTTGTACTTTTACTATGTATACTTAGTCTGGCCATAAATACTGTTAAAACTAAAAATAAACAAAATGTTACATTTGAATTTGGAATCTGTAATTTTTATATGATTGTTCATTGTGTTTTTTCATTTTGGCGCCAATAAATTGTTCAATATTTTGCGATAATAAAATGGAGTGGGGTGATAAAGAGAACCGAATCGCTGTGATTGCATTACGCAAAGTAGGTATGGAGCCAAATGCAATTTTTAAAAATTTTTATACGCTTGGTATTAGTCAAATGTTTGTGTACCGGGCTATTAATAGGTACAATGAGACCTCCTCTGTTTGTGACAGAAAAAGATCTGGCCGTCCACGTAGTGTTCGTACGAAAAAGGTGGTCAAAGCAGTACGGGGTAGAATGCGAAGAAATCCTGTCCGAAAGCAAAAGATTTTATCTCGGGAGATGAAGATGGCACCTAGAACCATGTCGCGTATTTTAAAAGATGACTTAGGACTTGCAGGTAAAATCGAAACAACTACGGAAGCGGTACGCAAAAGGAGGTCACAGAAAATTTTTGTTTACGGATGAGAACATTTTTACAATTGAGCAACATTTTAACAAACAAAATGACCGTATTTATGCTCAAAGCTCTAAGGAAGATACCCAATTAGTCGACAGAGTGCAACGTGGGCATTATCCGACTTCAGTGATGGTTTGGTGGGGTGTTAGCTATGAATGAGTGACTGAGCCATATTTTTGTGAAAAAGGTATCAAAACATCGGCACAAATGGATCAAGATAGAATTCCTGAGAAGGTAGTTAAGTAGTTAACAACACCATATTCAATAACCAAGTATGGTTCTTCCAGCAAGACTCGGCGCCGGTCATATTGCTCGGTCCACGCAGTCTTGTTTGGAAGCGAACGTTTCGGACTTCATCCGAGCTGAAGACTGGCCGTCGTCTAGTCCCGATCTTAATCCGCTGGATTATGATTTATGGTCAGTTTTAGAGAGTAAGGCTTGCTCTAAACGCCATGATAATTTGGAGTCTCTAAAACAATCCATACGATTGGCAGTGAAGAATTTTCCCATAGAAAGAGTGCGTACTTCTATTGATAACTGGCCTCAACGTTTAAAGGACTGTATTGCAGCCAATGGAGACCACTTTGAATAAGCTTTTTATATTTTAAATTGTTTTACATTTATGTATTAAACTAACACACTGTAAAAGTAATAAATGTCATTTGCAAAAGAAAAAATTAAATTTTCTTTGTTACAATATTTATGGCAAGACTAGGTATATTATTTATTTCGTTAGATATTCTGTATTTTATTTTTTTGTCAAAAATAAAACATTTTAAATAATCTAAATCCATTTAATAGTAGAAACAAAGATCACGACTTATGATTAAAAAAAAATGAAATGATATCTAGCAATGCTATGATATAGGACTATAAGCTGCCGAAAGGGTGTCATGGTACTCAACCTTATGAATTATTTACACGGCTTTGATATCGCGTAATTCCATTTTATTGACATACATTACGATTTGACATTTAGTTTAAAGTTATTCAAACTATACAGCATGACTGGTGAGACACGTTCGACACTGAAAGAGAGTACTCGGTACTCAATTCTCGTTATAATTATGTAATAAAATCAGGTACTTAAATTTTGGCCAAATTTCCGTTTAAATAAATGAAGCGTGGATACACTCCCGACGCTGATAACGATGTTTTGATCACGCGACAAGTACGTGCCTGTCCCCCGTCGTGGGCGCGAGCGTCCTCACAACGTCCAGCTCGTGCGTCCGCGCGGTGTCCATGCGTTGTGTAATTGATTGCAAACCTTTCGGTTAAGTTTACCTAGTAGTCCGTTAATATATATGGTTTAAGATATTTCTTTTCTCAAAAAGAATATAATATTCACTTATATGAGAAAAATACATGTTTTTTCTTAATTAGGGTAGGTACTTACGAATTGCAAACATACAAGCGCGACAAAGCAAACAGTGGCGGGTTGGCAGAAAACTTGTTTGTTAACACTGTAGTGGACTAATGAGTTAGAGTATTAGCAATAATAACAAAAAAGGAGATTCTATTACGTATCGCGTTGGCTTAGTGGGTGATGTCAATGTTGTTATAACTATCTCCTTATATATTCCCGATGTATTTTTAGGTTTTGGTTTGTGTATTTTTATATTGTAATTATTGTTTTTGTTTTAATACCTAAAGTAAGTAAGTTTTAGTATTGTTTAAAGTATCTTTTTTTTTTATAAGTACATATATATTTATTTTTAATGTTTTTTTTCTTCGTATATGATCGCCAAATATCACGTCCTCGGATATCTTAAATGTTTCACCAGTCATGCTGTATAAAGTTTTTATAGTATATGAATGGAAAAAGCAAGCAATCAATGATGACTTTAATTATAAAAATTCTATTTCTCTAAGTCAGTTATTAAGTCAGTGGTAAGTTAACTTTATAGAGTTGTAAAGTCATCTCGACTCACCCTTGACCATTTTTTGTAAGCTGCGATACCTAATAGAAGCTGAATCCACTCGCTACCTTCCTGCCCCCCCTTCCCCCCCTCTAAAGGCAACCTTTCACTATCCGCATCACATGACTAGCGTACTACATTGATCACGTGCTTTGCAGGCCAATAGCTTTTGTTGACAAAAAACTACCGGTCCTGTTGTCGAGTGTTTTTATCTAACTACCATAGAAAAGAAGGTAGTGACAGAGCGATATAAATGTACTTAATATTAGATGACACGCTATGAACAATCATTTCGTTGATGGTAATCTGGACTTTTTATTTCTTACGTTTGTCAGACTTTAGAGCTTAGAAATGAAAACTTTTAATCAAAATAAAATATCTTAAATTAATATTATTTTTATATAAATAACTTAATCTAATAGTCTAGTTAGATATTTGACAGGTTTTTTTTTTCTTAATGGTTGACAGGCTAGTTGTTTGGCCACAGCTCACCTGATGTTAAGTGAAGGTGAGGTCGAAGATGGTAAAGCACACCTAGCCTGGAATGGAACTGGCTCTCAAGTGAGCCTGCCGGAACACACCGTTAGGTGCTTGGTGGCAGATTTTCAACTTGAGGGTGGTAGCTAGCCAGCCGAGTACTAGAAAGTACCCTACCACCATGCTATGGTTTCCTCACTATGTTTTCCTTCACCGGCAGCTTAAGCTCATTGTTGGGGTTTGAACCCACGCCCTTCGGCATGCGAACCTACCGCGCTAACCACTGAGCTATCATCACTACAAATTTAGAGATTTTTTTTTTCGGTTAGATATTTTATGGGTTAGATATTTGGCAGGTTAGATATTTTACAGGCTAGATATTTGACAACAGCTCACCTGGTGTGGTCGAAGATTGTGATCACACCTAGCCTGGAATGAAACTGGCTCACAAGTGAGGCTGCCGGAACACACTGTTATGCTAAGCGGCAGATTTTTAACTTGCGGGTGGTGTTGCGTCTTTGGTTTACATCCATTATCCTACTTCCTACTAATTATAATTGCGAAAGTTTGTGAGTATGGATGTATGTTTGTTACTCTTACACGCAAAAAATTACTTAACGTTTTGGATGAAATTTGTTATGGAGGTAACTGAGATCCTGGATTAACACATAGGCTACTTTTTATCCGACAGCCCCGTTGGCTCATTGGTAGTGTATCTGCCTTGAGAGCTGTAGGGCGTGGGTTCGATTCCCACTCAGGGCAAACATTTGTGAATAAACAAATGTTTGTTCTGTGTCTGGGTGTTCTGTATGTATTATAAGTATGTATTTACAAAAAAAAAAGAAGTATTTATGTATTCTATCAGTTATCTGACTTCCATCACACAAGTTCTGCTTAGTTTGGAGCCAGATGGCGCTGTGTGTATAGTCCTACGATATTTATTGTTTTATTATTTATTTATTATCCTGAAAACATGTAGCGGGTAACACCGCAGGGCGCAGCTAGTACATTATATATTGCGCCGTAACCAGAACGTATGCGGTTAGTATTTCTCATTACTCGTCAGTTAGTTAGTACTTCCTGTGACCTAATTCTCGGACCTCGTTCGCATTCAATTTATTTGGCGAGTAGATAGATACATCTGTCGAAATTTGAAAACAACATTAACTCTTTGTCCGAAAATACTCTCTTCTTCTCTCTCGGAATGAAACTTTATTGCAAACCATCACGTTGTAACGCCAGAATAAGCCCTGTTTTTATAAACTGCCGCACTGCTGGGCGTGGGCCTCTTCACATTGTGAGGTAAGATAGTCCGCCAAGCTGGCCAAGTGCGGGTTGGCAGACTTCTCACATCTTCGGGAACCTTTTTTTTAAATAAAGAGGAAAGATTTCATTGTTTGTTTGTAATGAATAGGCTCCGGACTAAACGAAATAAACTGGATTTGTTTATCTTGAACTGCTCAAGAATTAAATAAATAAATAAATATAGTAGGACATTACACACAGCGCCATCTGACCCCAAACTAAGCAAACTTATACTATGGAAGACAGATAACTGATAGAATACTTAAATACTTTTTTTTTGTAAACATGTACTATTGTACATATTTATACATATATCTATCTATACTATTATAAAGAGGAAAGATTTGTTTGTTTGTTTGTTTGTATTGAATAGGCTCCGAAACTAATGCACCGATTTCAAAAACTCTTTCACTGTTGGGAAGCTACACTGTCCCCGGGTGACATAGGCTACTTTTTATCCATGTATTCCCACGGGAACGGGAACTACGCGAGTGAAACCGCGAGGCGTCCGCTAGTAGGTATATAAAGTCAATGGGTGCCTGTACGATAGTGAATACATTCACATACCAAGCAGAACATTATCTGCGCAAGGGGAATTCTTTCACATAATCCTTATAGCTCTGACCTTCTGAATTCCAATAACGGCAGATCATATTCTTATTCAGATAAAATACGCAAGTCACTTGCCTTTAACATTATTGTTATTTTTTATGGCCTATAAATATTATTGATTTACTGATTTGCTAGTCAATCAAATACTAGATACCAGTGGCGGCCTTAGGGGGTAGCAAGCAGGGCAACCGCCCGGGGCCTCGCGTCCTCGTAGAAAAAAGACCACTCGAGCACTCGAACTAATTTTTTAGTAAAACGGACTCAAAGAAAAAGCGTCTCACAATGATTTGGCATTTATTTTGGTCTTTATTTACGGTAAATCACAATTGCTTGAATAAAACTGTAGATTACTACCATAAAATCAAATTTATGAATGATTTTTGAATAAAACAGTAGATTATGCTGATAATCTACTATTCAAGCAATTGTGATTTACCGCAAATAAAGACCAACATAAATGCCAGTAGCTGTGATTCCACTGTAAAATTATGCTCCATTTGTCCATAAATGGAAAAAAAAAAAATTTGTACGGAAATCGAACCACCTTAATCTAACCGGCTACGGCTTTTAAAATTATTGAATAGGTCACAAAGGGGCAGTTTGAAAAATTACGCAGAACAAAGTCTCGGTAACACTGTACTGGATCATTCTCAGAACTCCAGTGTGATGCTAAATTTAGCGAAATCTTTCCGAAGGATTACAACTATCTGGTAATCCAGAAATAGATGAGGTCAAGGTTCGTTAGGCTATTTGAAGCACCACCGACACTCCTGACTAAATTATTAATTAAACTCATATTATATTATAATATATCCTACTAACATTATAAACTAGCTGCGCCCCGCGGTGTTACCCGCTTCATGTTTTCGGGATAAAAAGTTTTTTTTTTATGGTTGACAGGCTAGGTGTTTGACCACAGCTCACCTGATGTTAAGTGAAGGTGTGGTCGAACATGGTAAAGCACACCTAGCCAGGAATGCAACTGGCTCTTCAAGTGAAGCTGCCGGAACACCGTTAGGTGCTTGGCGGCAGATTTTCAGCTTGAGGGTGGTAGCTAGCCAGCCGAGTACTAAAGTACCCTACCACCAGGCCTATATTATGTTAATCTAGGGTGAACAAATCAAGATTCCTAAGGTAAGGTAGGTCTGCTGGGATTAAGTAAAACTATGGTACTCGCTTCCCAGCTGATATTGGTTAATTTTATTAAAATTCGAAACAAGACGTACAAATCACGGAGAATCTTGTCACCGCGATGCAGGATTTCCGAGAAATGCGACGCTAGCGCATCTAGCGTGCACTAGACGAATTAAATTACATTGATTCTTTACGGCGTTAGGTGACATACACAGGGTTTCAGGTACCGCCATACCAAATTTCACCCAAATCCGTTCAGTAGTTTTTGTGTAAAAGTGTAATAAACATCCATCCAAACTTTGACATTTATAATATTAGTAGGATAGGATAGGAAGGAAGTACGATGTGAACGTTTGTTACTCAATCACGCAAAAAACGGCTGAACGAATTTAGATGAAATTTGTCGCACATAATGTTTTATTTCCTGGATTAACATATACATATAATACTTTTCCTATCCTATCCTACCCTATCCTACACACCACACACACACACTACACACTACACACACTCACTCACCACACACATATTCACACTCACACACACTCACTACACACATACACCCACCCACATACACACTCACTACACACACATACGCCCACACACACACTCACTACACACACATACGCCCACACACAAACTCACTACACACACATATACATACACATACGCACACGCACACGCATAAATATGTAAATTCATAACAAAAATCATTTATGTTTTTTTTTTTTAAGTTTATGTGTTCAATGTTTTTTATTTTTTTTTAAACCATAGTGGGAAGACCCTGTCTGCAGCAACACAGCGAAGGCTACAGCTGCAGGCAGGGTTACTATACATAACTGTACTATTTTAATGAAACATTAAATTTATTTGTATTTATTTATTTTCATATCAGAAAAACTACTAATAGTATACATGTGAAAGTTTATATGTTTGTTACTTCTTCACGCTCAAACGGCTGGACCAATTTTGATGAAGTTTGGTATGGAGGTAGCTGACACTCCGGATTGACACATAGGCTACATTGTATCCCGAAAAAGTGTAGCGGGTAACACCGCGGGGCGCAGCTAGTATGTACAATATAAAAACTTAATGCTAAACCATTTTCTATGTCTATACATCCAAATCTGTTTGGGCATTTAAATGTATGGGGGAATAAAGAAACTCACATACATGCCATGAAACCATTAGGTACACTCGCACAAAGCAATTATGTTATATTGTGTTTGTTGGCTTGTTCAGACTATCAACCCGATTTTATGCATTGGTCGGTTTGTTTAAGCAAACAGTAACAAGCTATGTCTGTATCTATGTAGTTTATCCAAAAAACACATTTTAATATGCATCGGTTAGTTTGTTCAACAAACACACTTTTGTAGCGCTGATAGCTCAGTGGTTAGCGCGGTAGGTTCGCATGCCGAAGGGCGTGGGTTCAAACACCAACAATGAGCTTGAGCTGCCGGTGACGGAAAACATCGTGAGGAAACCATAGTATGGTGGTAGGGTACTTTCTAGTACTCGGCTGGCTAGCTACCACCCTCAAGTTGAAAATCTGCCGCCAAGCATCTAACGGTGTGTTCCGGCAGCCTCACTTGAGAGCCAGTTCCATTCCAGGCTAGGTGTGCTGTACCATCTTCGACCACGCCTTCACTTAACATCAAGTGAGCTGTGGTCAAACACCTAGCCTGTCAAACATTAAAAAAAAAAAGCACTTGACATTTTATTCAACAAACACACTTTATGCACTTGTAAGTTTGTTCAACGATCACATTTTATGCATTTATTATTATGTTTAACAAATATACTTTTATGCGCTTGTTACTTTTTTAATAAACATACTTTTAACACTTTGTTAGTTTGTTCAATAACACACTTTATGTACTTGGAACATATAAAACGAAAATATACTGGATTTATTTATCTTGAACTGATCAAGAATTAAATAAATATCGTAGGACATTACACACAGCGCCATCTGACCCCAAACTAAGCAAAGCTTGTACTATGGAAGACAGATAACTGATAGAATTCTTAAATACTTTTTTTTTGTAAACATGTACAATTGTACATATTTAAATATATCTATCTATACTATTATAAAGAGGAAAGATTTGTTTGTTTGTTTGTATTGAATAGGCTCCGAAACTAATGCACCGATTTCAAAAATTCTTTCACCGTTGGAAAGCTACACTATCTCCGGGTGACATAGGCTACTTTTTATCCCTGTATTCCCACAGGAACGGGAACTACGCGGGTGAAACCGCGAGGCGTCCGCAAGTACATAATAAATACAGTACACCCAGACATAGAACAAACATTTATTTATACCACAAAATGTTTATCCTGGATGGAAATCGCTCCCACAAAAAATAAATAAATGAATGGCTACAATGGGTATAACCTCGTCCCTGAGCGCAGTGAATGGATGCTTCAATGATCACCTGACGCCGCTGACCGACATTATAGGTGGATGTAGTTATGCAATATGTATGCATTCATTCGTGCAGTGTAATGTGTCAGTGAGAGTCGTGCTGTGGTATTAATATTAATATTTTATCTATCTATACTATTACAAAGAGGAAAGATTTGATTGTTTGTTTGTTTGTATTGAATAGGCTCCGAAACTATTGGACGGATTCAAAAATATTTCACCGTTGGGAAGCTACACTATCCCCGGGTGACATAGGCTACTTTTTATCTCTGTATTCCCACGGGAACGGGAACTACGCGGGTGAAACCGCGAGGCATCCGCTTGTTTATAATATTAGTTTTTAAATCGGTCCAGTAGTTTTTGAGTATAGGTGTTCGTTACAAACGTACAAAAATCAAAAATACCAAAAATACAAATCTTTCCTTTTTATAGTATTAGTGTAGATTATCCTATTCCACTAATATTATAAATCGTGAGGAAACCATAGCATGGTGGTAAGGTACTTTAGTACTCGGTTGGCTAGCTACCACCCTCAAGTTGAAAATCTGTCGCCAAGCATCTAACGGTGTGTTCCGGCAGCCTTACTTGAGAGTCAGTTGCATTCCAGGCTAGGTGTGCTTTACCATCTTCG
The DNA here is from genome assembly GCA_905404145.2 of Biston betularia. Classification (NCBI taxonomy): domain Eukaryota; kingdom Metazoa; phylum Arthropoda; class Insecta; order Lepidoptera; family Geometridae; genus Biston; species Biston betularia. The sequence goes on along the minus strand of FR989889.1, from coordinate 2,635,380 downwards.
ACCACACCTTAACTTGACATTAGGTGAGCTGTGATCAAAGAACTAGCCTGTCAACCATAAAAAATAAAAAAATGTGGAAGTTTGGATGGGTGGATGGATGTTTCCCCACGATGTTCTCCTTTATCGGCAGCTCAAGCTTATTTGAACCCACGCCCTTCGGCATGCGGATCGCCCGCGCTAACCACTAAGCTATCATCGCTACAATACAATAGGTGTGCTGTAATAACTGTTTTTTTAGGTATATCATCATTGTATTGTTTTGTATTATGATTCTCCGTTGAAATAAAATCAGCACGTCCTGCGTATCTATTCTGTAAACAATGTTAACCACATGCGATTATGCAAACCGATAACAGATATTGGAAAATTATTCCAACCACTCGTATACATACTAACTTTATACCATAACTAGCAGCTCGCCCCGGCTTTGCACGGGAAAACAAAACTCTATTAACAATATAAATATAGCATACAAGCGGATGCCTCGCAGTTTTACCCGCGTAGTTTTCGATTTCGTGAAAATACAGGGATAAAAAGTAGCCTATGTCACTCGGGGATAGTGTAGCTTCCCAACGGTGAAAGAGTTTTTGAAATCGGTCCAGTAGTTTCGGAGCCTATTCAATAGAAAAAATCAAATCTTTCCTCTTTATAATAATACAAGCGGACGTCTCGCGGTTTTCCCGCGTAGTTCCCGTTCCCGTAGGACTACAGGGATAAAAAGTAGCTTATGTCACCCGGGGATAGTGTAGCTTCCTAACGGTGAAAGAATTTTTGAAATCGTTCCAGTAGTTTCGGAGCCTATTTAATACAAACAAAAAATCTAATCTTTCCTCTTTATAATAGTACAAGCAGAGCCCTCGCGGTTTCGCCCGCGTAGTTCCCGTTCCCGTGGAAATACAGGAATTGAAAGAAGCCTATGTCACCCGGGGATAGTGTAGCTTCCCAACGGTGAAAGAATTTTTAAAATCGGTGCTGTAGTTTCGGAGCCTATTTAATACAAACAAACAATCAAATCTTGCCGCTTTATAATAATCTATTCTACGTATATCACCAATTATCATCAAATAATTACACAGTTCACCATCACCCATAACATTCTCAACAAATAAATGTCTACGGGAATACTAAAAAAGAACGGTAGTTCTATTAATAATGAAATGACAATGAAAAATAACGGAAGCTCCCCGGAAGCGGAGAAGATAAACAGCGGAAATATTGTAAAAAAGACGGGCAGTTCCTCTCTCGAAGGAGTTGCAAGAAAGAAGAACGGGAACTGTTCCGTGTTGTCAATAATGGCGGAAGAGGAAGAGTTTCCTAATTTGAAAAAGCGTCACTCTGTTGTGTCGGGGAAGAGTGATTTTTGTAAGTTTCTTTTGAGGTTACATCGTAATTACTTATGTAGTTTTAGTACATAATTATAATCGACTCTCGTTACTTCGAAACTAGAGGGAAAAATATTACGATTTTTTTTAAATGTAAAAAGTAATGAGACGAACGAGATGCTCTCCTGATGGTAAGAGAGCCTGCTCATGACCATTGCAGCAATACACAGAACTTTGAGTAACAAAACAAAGTCCAGGGCATCACTGCTTTGGCGCTCATTACATTGAGACTTTTGATTGTTAGTCTCAACAGCCCAGTAATTTTGCTAGCTGCAGTACCCTTTAAACCGGAACACAGTAATGTTTACACACTTCTGCTTGGCGGTAGAATATCTGGTACTGCGGTGGTACCTAACTAGACGACCTCCTGCTAAGAAAATTTACCACCAAGTGAAATGAGTGTAAGAATTATCGAGTGTATGAAATATCAAACGGTTCGAAATTTTTGATAGAAAATAAATAAAACTTGGAATTATTGAGTGTTGATCAATTATTATTATTTATTAAATGCTATTCTTTACAAAAGAACAAAAGTTTACCCCCGCAAGTTCTGCAATCTTTCTGTCTCTTTCTCTCTGCAACTTTGAATTATCAAGTGTTTGATGGTATCCCACTAATATTATAAATGTGAAAGATTGGATGGATAGATAGATAGATGTGTGTTACTCTTTCACGCAAAAAAAAGTCTCAAGTACCCTCCGTACCAAATGTCATCTAAAAAGATGAAATTTGGTACGGAGGTACTTGAGACCCTGGATTGACACATAGGCTAGTTTTAATCCTAAAAACATGTAGCGGGTAATATCGCGGAGCGCAGCTAGTATGTGTATATACATATTTATGCTATATGGATTATATAAATATGCTATATGTATTTATTATAATTCTTGTATGTATGTATTTACAAAAATAAGTATTTAAGTATTCTATCAGTTATCTGACTTCCATAGTACAAGTTTTGCTTAGTTTGGGGTCAGATGGCGCTGTGTGTAATGTACTATTTATTTATTTTACATAAAAATTTGCCATATGTATGTTTTTTTTTTTTTTTTATGGTTGACAGGCTATTTGTTTGACCACAGCTCACCTGATGTTAAGTGAAGGTGTGGTCGAAGATGGTAAAGCGCATCTAGCCTGGAATGGAACTGGCTCTCAAGTGAGGCTGCCGGAACACATCGTTAGATGCTTGGCGGCAGATTTTCAACTTGAGGGTGGTAGCTAGCCAGCCGAGTACTAGAAAGTACCCTACCACCATGCTATGGTTTACTCACGATGTTTTCCTTCACCGGCAGCTCAAGCTCATAGTTGGGGTTTGAACCCACGCCCTTCGGCATGCGAACCTACCGCGCTAACCACTGAGCTATCATCGCTACGAAATCGTGTATATAAATATATTTGTGTACATAAATATGCTACACTGAATACTGTCTAGTTTTTTAACTTTCCAAACCTGTACAATTGGATTTATAAACGTATTTTTATGTTACCTGCAACATTACTAGGAGTACCAAATACAAAATTAGTACTTTTCACACACTTACCTGACTCACCCATAATAGCTTATCAAGAACTCACCTCCTAAACCTCCAGGGTCGTCGTCAGACGAGGATGAGGGCGTCCAGCCCCACGAGAAGGCCATAGCAGCGGGACAGCTGAACCCCCCTTACTGCGTGAGGAACATCGAGCAGCATGCTTTCGGAAGGCGGGAGATTGAGATAGCTGAACAGGAGATGCCAGGAATCATCGCCTTAAGAGCTCGGGCTAAGGAAGATAAACCGTTGAAGGATGCCAAGGTAAGCCGCGAGAAATATTTAACAATAGCGATTAATAATCGGATTCCGTATCATAATTTCATGATGAACTGCCACACTGCTGCGTGTAGGCCTTTTCTCATGACGATAACGGTAAGACCATCACGCTGGCCAAATCTGGGTTGGTAGACTGCACACATTTTTTTTTTCGGACATGGAGATTGTTGCCGTAGGTTTCAAACCCTGGATTTGCAAATCCAGATTGGATGCCAGCCAGGTCTCTCAATTAAGCTGCCGAAACTATGCCAAAGCTGAAAAGTAATTTAAAATACATTTATAATTTAAAACCGACTCCATGGTCCTTAGGCCAACTAAACGCACTGCTCCAATGAAACAGCTAGGTTTCGGAAATAAACGAAAATATCATCGATGTATACAATTTTTAGATTTCTGTAGAATTCTGTAGATTCTCAAAACTGCTCGATTGATTTCGATAAAATTTGTATGAGACCAGCTCTGAAGTATGATCTACCAAAAAAAATCGATTCGAAAATAATACTCCGCCATAATTGGCTGAGTTATCGTGTAACATAGATAAAAACCATACAGTTGAATTGAGAACCTCCTCCTTTTTTGAGTAATGAGCGCCAAAGCAGCGATACCCTGGACTTTGTTTTATTACTCAAAGTTCTGTGTATCGCTGCAATGGTCATGGACAGGCGTTATCTCTTACCACTAGGAAAGCGTCTCGTTCGCCTCATTACTTTTTACATAACAAAAAAAAAGTTAAAAAATAATTATTAATTGCATTAAAATTAATGCATAATTTATAATTTTTAAGGCAATTCAATAAAATAAATGAAGTAAATATATTTTCTAAATTAAAAATGATATTGGAAATAACTTTTGAATTAGTCATGAACACATAAAAAAATGAATGTACCTACTGAATGAAATAAATTAGGTATAAAAATGAAAATTTAATGAATAAGGTTCACGAAACAAAGATTTTGTTACCGCTGTGTAAAATTAATTAAGTGTGTCTATTTGTCAAAATACAAAAAGTTGTAATGTAGTTTTTTTACTTTTGTTACTGAAGTCACTTTTGATATTTACATTAAAAGTGAGTTTTTACATAATTATATTTTTTTTTTATATTATCCATGTAGCTAATATATAATAATTCTACGAAATTATTTCTTTACAGATTGTTGGGTGCACGCACATCAACGCACAAACCGCAGTTCTAATAGAAACGCTGGCGGCTTTAGGCGCGACTGTTCGCTGGGCCGCTTGCAATATCTACAGCACTCAGAATGAAGTGGCGGCCGCTTTAGCACATGCTGGTACGCCTGTCTCTATCACTCTTGAATACCATCATATCTCTCTATTTCTGTCACTATCGACATAAAACAGTGGTTCTTATAAGACCGCTGCGCTGGCAGTGTTTGGCGCGATTACGCCACGGTGCGTTGGGCCGTTTGCAATATTTACAGCACTCAGAATGAAGTGGAGGCCGCTTTAGCACATGCTGGTACGCCTGTCTCTATCACTCTTGAATACCATCATATCTCTCTATTTCTGTCACTATCGACATAAAACAGTGGTTCTTATAAGACCGCTGCGCTGGCAGTGTTTGGCGCGATTACGCTACGGTGCGTTGGGCCGTTTGCAATATCTACAGCACTCAGAATGAAGTGGAGGCCGCTTTAGCACATGCTGGTACGCCTGTCTCTATCACTCTTGAATACCATCATATCTCTCTATTTCTGTCACTATCGACATAAAACAGTGGTTCTTATAAGACCGCTGCGCTGGCAGTGTTTGGCGCGATTACGCCACGGTGCGTTGGGCCGTTTGCAATATCTACAGCACTCAGAATGAAGTGGAGGCCGCTTTAGCACATGCTGGTACGCCTGTCTCTATCACTCTTGAATACCATCATATCTCTCTATTTCTGTCACTATCGACATAAAACAGTGGTTCTTATAAGACCGCTGCGCTGGCAGTGTTTGGCGCGATTACGCTACGGTGCGTTGGGCCGTTTGCAATATCTACAGCACTCAGAATGAAGTGGAGGCCGCTTTAGCACATGCTGGCACGCCTGTCTCTATCACTCTTGAATACCATCATATCTCTCTATTTCTGTCACTATCGACATAAAACAGTGGTTCTTATAAGACCGCTGCGCTGGCAGTGTTTGGCGCGATTACGCCACGGTGCGTTGGGCCGTTTGCAATATCTACAGCACTCAGAATGAAGTGGCGGCCGCTTTAGCACATGCTGGCACGCCTGTCTCTATCACTCTTGAATACCATCATATCTCTGTATTTCTGTCACTCTATCGACACAAAAACAGCGGTTCTTATTAGAACGCTGCGCTGGCAGCGTTTGGTGCGATTACGCTACGGTGCGTTGGGCCGTTTGCAATATCTACAGCACTTTATCACGTGCTGGTATTCTTACAACTGTGTCCAGCGATTTCACTCGCCATCAGCTTCAAGGGTTTGTGAAATTAAATAGCCAAACCTTTCTCTAGAAATGAGTTATCAAATGCAAAATGAATTGTTTTATATCTGACTGGTAGTTAGAGACTTGTGCGTTCAAACAAACTATTCCGCTTTATTACATAAGGTTCACTTGCTGACACGTGTTTCGCCTCTACACGAGGCATCCTCAGGACGTGTTGACGTTTTTCGTGCGCTTGGTCGAAACTGAGTCTCGAATCTCGGCAAGTGGTTACTGCAGAGAGGAGGATTTTAAGACTTGTGGTTATTTTAATTAGATTTTTGTTAAATTATATTTTTAAAGTTTATGTCAAATTAGTTCTAGATATTAAGTAAGATTAGGTTTTTAATTAATAATTTGTTGTCAAATTAGTTAAATTTAAGTCTTCATCACAACTTTTTTTTTATGTTTGACAGGCTAGATGTTTTGACCACAGCTCACCTGATGTTAAGTGAAGGTGTAATCGAAGATGGTAAAGCACACCTAGCCTGGAATGGAATGGAACTGGCTCTCAAGTGAGGCTGCCGTAACACACCGTTAAATGCTTGGCGGCAGATTTTCAACTTGTGGGTGGTAGCTAGCCAGCCGAGTACCAGTAAGTACCCTACCACCATGCTATGGTTTCCTCACGATGTTTTTCTTCACCGGCAGCTCAAGCTCATTGTTGGGGTTTGAGCCCACGCCCTTCGGCATGCGAACCTACCGCGCTAACCACTGAGCTATCATCGCTACAAAAACTACTGTTGTAACTGGAGTGACTGTTGAGCGGAAATGAACTAGATATATACCTTGAACATTGAAAATGAACTTCCGCAAAGTGACGCCTGAATCAATCAATTATCAAATTATCTTTCGTCATCCCGGTCAGGTTATGCGATATTCGCGTGGCGTGGCGAGAGCGAGGAAGCGTTCTGGTGGTGCATCGACCAGTGCTGCGCTCCGAACGCTGGCTGGGCGCCGAATATGATACTCGACGACGGAGGCGACGCGACTCACCTCATGCTCAAAAAACATCCCCAAGCCTTCAAACACATTAAAGGTACCACCATCTATGATTGTAGTTCAATGTTTGTGTTCAAAGTTTTCACTTTAATAAATTACTAGCTGCGCCCCGCGGTGTTACCCGCTACATGCTTTCGGGATAAAAAATATTCTATGTGTTAATCCAGGGTCTCAGCTACCTCCATACCAAATTTCATTCAAATCCGTTCAGTAGTTTTTGCGTGAAAGATTAACAGACGTACTTACAAACTTTCGCTTTTACAATACCAGCTGTGCCCCGCGGTGTTACCCACTACAATCTTTCGGATTAAAAAGTAGTCTATGTGGGTCTCAGCTACCTCCATACCAAATTACATCCAAATCAGTTCAGTAGTTTTTGCGTGAAAGATTAACAAACATAATTACAAACTTTCGCTTTTACAATACTAGCTGTGCCCCGCTGTGTTACCCGCTACATGTTTTCGGGAAAAATGTAGCTTATGTGTTAATCCAGGGGCTCAGCTACCTCCATATCAAATTTCATCCAAATCCGTTCAGTAGTTTTTGCGTGAAAGAGTAACACACATCCATCCATCAAAACTTTCACATTTATAATATTAGTGGGATTAAGTAGGAAGTAGCATAGTAGGCCAAAGCAGCGATGCCCTGGACTTTGTTTTGTTACTCACAGTTCTGTGTATCGCTGCAATGGTCATGGACAGGCGTTAGACAGGTAAGGGATTACCATCAGGAGAGCGTCTCGTTCGTCTCATTATTTTTTACATAAAAACAAAAAAGTTGGAGGGAAAATTCATAGACTACAACAAATGTATCATCGGTTTTAGTTGTATCGAAAAAATGCGTAATAGCTGTCGATGATTAAAAAAAAAAATACAGTTTTTTTTTATGTAAGAAGTAATGAGACGAACGAGACGCTCTCCTGATGGTAAGAGATAACGCCTATCCATGACCATTGCAGCGATACACAGAACTTTGAGTAACAAAACAAAGTCCAGGGCATCACTGCTTTGGCGCTCATTACTTTGAGACTTTCGATGGTTAGTCTTAACAGCCTAGTACTTTCGATTTTCTAAAACGTTGAACATGAAACCTTATCAATAAACATTTTGTGTACATTTATAAATTATAATTAGTGATTAAATGAACTTACGTGTAAGTGAAGTTCTATCATAATTATACGAAGGCTTCGCCCGAAGAGATCAGCAAATAGATTAACACTTGTAGTAACGCGTAGCGATCACCATTTCGCACTTTCTTTGGAGTTTTTTATTTTTTACCCTCATATTTTATTTATTTTCTATTTTGATCGCTCGTGTGACACCTACTTTCTTCATTTAGTTTAGAGATGACAATAATATTTCACAATCAGGGAGGGGTCAACCTCGTACTGAACAATATTGTTGAAGTAAAGGGCGGGATGCTGATCTCTTCGGGCGAAGCCTTCGTATAATTATGATAGAACTTCACTTACACGTAAGTTCATTTAATCACTAATTATACTATTAGGCTTCGCCCGAAGAGATCAGCAAATAGATTAACACTTGTAGACTTTTAGAGATTATATATGAAATATTATTCAAGAATCATAATTATTTGTCCATATAGTAGGTCTTTAAGTACTTTAAAACCCCGTTTAATTAAATAAACATGGTTTATCTAACCCTAACAACAACCCTAACATTTGACTACGATACAAGTAATCATGACAATAATTATTAACGTTGAATTATGTATACATTCTAATCATTAGCCTCTTAATTATCAATCATTGCACGAGCAAATGATTCGTATTGAGCGGCCAGCTGTCTTTCTGACAAAGAGAAAAACACACCAGGACGATGTGCCCATGAAGCGGTGGCAAAATTCATGTTGCTTGCGCCAAAAATTGACACTAAACACGCCAACCATGCCCAGCGTACTCCTGATCTAGCAACTTTGTATTTGGCTGGATACTCCACTATGAGTGATTTTTAAGGCAAATAAATAGATCTTTGATGTCCTTGTGTAAAAGGAGAAGTAGAAAAGAACATTAGGAGTGGTTGAGATCAACCTACTTGTGAAGTGTTCATTTCTGTAATTATCGTACTTTTGATTTTGTTGACGCGATATTTTCAATATTCATTTTGGCTACCACCATATTCATTATAACTACATATAGGTGTGTACCCTGTGTGCCGTTATTAAAGGGTTGCATGTTTTCTTATGATTATTTCTTATTATTAAGTGATAAACTATCACGTGTACAGGCATTTAAAGACGAGACCGAAAAATACATTTAAAACATAGTTTGATACTTTTATCTAATACTATATGTTCTATATCTAAAGACAGCGCGACACAAGAAGTGTGTAGACTTTGATATTGAGCTTCCTTATTGTACAACTTCGTTAAGAAACTTTGTATCTCTGGTATTGTAACTTTGTACAAGTTAAACCTCAATTAGAATGCAATAAAAGTACCATTTTTTCAAGTAAACGTCGTATCACTTAAGTGAGTTTTATGATAGAGAGACCATGCAGTCTAAAGACAGATGGATGAGTAGATTTTTTCAAGAACGCTGTCCTGATAACATTGCTGCAACCATGATAAATCGATTGTGCATGTTGCTGATGTGTTACAATCTGCTGGAACGCATTAGATAACAGTTTCCACTAAATATCTATGTGGATTCGACAAGTCAGCATCCGCCATTGAATTATCAGATGAACTTATAAAAGAAGCGTAAACATATATTTCTACCATTCATTTCAGACAAATCTACCACTGCCAGAGGCTTCTGGTCACATAATTATGTAAGGTGTGATGCCTTCCATACGGTTAACGGTGACGGTAGTGTTATATATCTTTGATAAAACTTGCCAATTAGTTAATTCGTTTGCAAAAAGATCAAGTCTATTAAACGCTGCATAGTTTTCTAAGTATGCTACTGTAATTCTGTAATGTTACTCCACATTTCGCTAACTCTATACAGCGCCCCACCCCGTAGTTGAGACGTCGGAAAAATAATTCTGTGTTTAATATTTATTTATTATGTTTAATTTCACTGACGGCTTTTCCGATTGCACGTTTCTACCAATATTAATCTATCATGATAGAATTAGGTATGATTATGATGTTCATAAATACATCTTAGTTATTATCATTATTTTCATATAAATCGAGAAATTTAAAACTTTTTTAATAGTTCTGTGCACAACCAACTATAATCAACAGCTGGATATTATGCTGAGACAAGTAATCCAACAATTTGCCTTAAATCTCTGATGTTGCATCTTTCCAAAGGAAACATCTTGTTAATTTCATTTCAAATCAGCTTAACTTTTTTGAAAGTCGACAACCAAGTACTTTTAGTACTTGGGGGTTTTTTTTTTTTTTTTTTTAAATTTATTTTTACTATACTTTACTTAGAGAATAAGCATTAGTTATTTGCAAATAGTATTCCTATATTATGAATCCTAAAGTCGTAGAGGTCGTGAGACTTTATTTATTAACCAACAGTACGAATGAGTTTAATTACGAGCTTCATAGTTTTTGTAACAACATACCTTGCAGTACTAAGTGCAAGACTGAACTGCAAAACGTTGATTTTATGAAGATCTTGGCCCCATTGAAACCGTAGATATTTTTCTATGTGAGAATATAATATATTAGCTCAAAAATGGCCCTAACAAAAATAAGACCTTAAGTCTATTTTTGCTATAAAATTATCTTTAGAAATAATTTTTATTGCAATCCGAAAATCTTCAAGTTTCGTATGTTTTGTATCATTTAATTTAGTTAATTTCTATGGATTCGATAAAAATTTCCTATTGACGTTTGGTTTTAGTACTAAAAATACGCTCGATATGAACTGCCCTTGACATGTTTGATATTTTGAAATTGCAACGTTATATTTTACTAAACCATTTAGTTTCAACAAAAAAGAATGGCAATAAACATTCTCTTACTGTTGGAATATAATTTTGAAATACAGGATAGAAAAGGGGTATTACTTATAACCTTCAATACACGACAAGATGATTAGGTCTTTAGTTAGGCATAACCCTTGATCACATAATGAGCCAACAGATTTTACCGGTGGTGATGTCGCCTGCATAAGAGCTAACGGCAGCTGTTTGCTCTGCTGTGCGCTTGTCGGCGACAGTGCTACTGCCTGAAGGAACTTACGTCCCGATTTGTTATTTACACTACACCTGTTGAAGGTGTCGTACTCGTCGTCCTCCGAGACTGCTTCCGGGTTGTGGATCCTTTCCAGTTTCTTGTTGTCGAATTTTGTATGCTTGTTTTGAAGCGACTTCTTCAAATCTTTTTTGACAAATGTTAGAATAACGCTATTATTGAGCAATTAATAATCACATAATGCACGTTCAGTATGCATTAAGGTCTTTGTCGGATCAATTCCAAGACTTTGAAGTGTGTTGTAAGCCAAAAATTTTACTGTTAGAGGCATATAGGCGCCAGGTATTAGTGCAAAAGCATTTTGTTGTGACATTTCTGCCGATAGACTCGACAAATTTGATCTAGAGAAACTACAGGAACCAAATCAAGTTCGGCATGCCGTAGCAATGAGCCATTGAAAAATAGTTATATCAGATAAGTCAATTTACCAGTTTAGCAAAATGATGCTACAGTCTTTGAAACTACCCGTAATATTATTTACTGAACCGCTAAAATACTGAATAGTACGCGATACTAGAATTAAGTCAGCTTAGTTGAAAAGCAAGCATAGATAGCGAAGAGGTAATCTTTACAACTATCCGCAACGCTATACAAGTATAAGTGGCACGAGACAGCCCAAAAAGCTGCCCACATTGCCCGAGGTTAGTTTACCCATAGTGAAAAAGCGAGACTACTCTAAGAGTAATAATAATTATATACTTCTTTATTGTTCACCCAATTACAAACAAATATAACAATATAACCATAACACTAGTGGAACAATTGGCGGCCTTATCGCTAAGAGCGATTTCTTCCAGGCAACCTTAGAGTAATTATAGATAGCGAAGAGATTGTCCCAAAAACTACCCGCAATGCTATGTAAGTGGCACGAGACAGCCCTAGAAGCTGCCTTGCATTGTCAGGAGTTAGTTTACTTTTTATGAAAAAGCGAGCATACTCTAATAGTAAGCACAGATAGCGAAGAGGTAGCCCTGAAAGCTACCTGCAACGTTATATAAGTGGCACGAGACAGCCCCAGAAGCTGCCCGCAATGCCAGAGGTTAGTTTACCTATTATGAAATAGCAAGCATACTCTTAAGAGTATGCATAGATAGCGAAGAGATAGCCCTTCAAACTACCCGCAACGCTATATAAATGGCACGAGACAGCCCTAGAAGCTGCCCACAATACCGATTGCAAATTTCATAATAATTAAAGTGAAGGTGTGGTCAAAGCTGGTTAACTATTACGGAATAGTAAGCATACTCCAAGAGTCTGCATAGATAGCGAAGAGATAGCCCCAAAAGCTACCCGCAACGTTATATAAGTGGCACGAGACAGCCCCAGAAGCTGCCCGCAATGCCAGAGGTTAGTTTACCTATTATGAAATAGCAAGCATACTCTTAAGAGTAAGCATAGATAGCGAAGAGATAGCCCTTCAAACTACCCACAACGCTATATAAACGGCACGAGACAGCCCTTGTAGCTGCCCACAATACCAAATTGCAAATTTCATAAGGTAACTTTTGATATATTTTAAATTATGAAAATTATTCACTTTTATATGATTCTGCATGATTACGATGTCCTACGATGAACTAGACAACACCCAGACACAGCGATGAGATCGTCGGCATATTGTTTTTAACCCACGTTGAGGCTCCCGGTTTCTTTTGACTTCTTATGCAAAACTAGATATTATTATTTAACTACTGTAAATCGAGCAATACAGACGCGTGCGGTATGGTCGAACACTAAAACGCGAATGAAGAAAGTAGGTGTCACACGAGCGATCAAAATAGAAAATAAATAAAATATGAGGGTAAAAAATAAAAAACTCCAAAGAAAGTGCGAAATGGTGATCGCTACGCGTTACTACAAGTGTTAATCTATTTGCTGATCTCTTCGGGCGAAGCCTAATAGTATAATATGATAAGTAACCTTATTATGGGCTAGAATATTACTAGTGGACCTTGCTGGAGAACCTGTATCGCAGGAACCAAATAAATGAGTTTCAATTTAAAGTTCAAGTCATTTAATCGCGTTAAAATGTGGTTACATTAGGTCTTAAAGTTATAGTTATGCTAAAAAATTTTACTTTTGAAGGCACTCAAATATATAATAAACTACCTGCTGATATAAAAGACATTCAATCACTTGAATTATTCAAAAAAAATACTAAACACTTCATACTTAAGAAATTCACGGCTTAGTATAAATAATACAAAAATATATATGTATATTGTATACATACTATATATATGTACGTATAAAAAAAAAAATTTAAACAATACTAAAACTTACTTATTTTAGGTATTAAAACAATTTATTAAAACAAAAATAATAAATACAATATAAAAATACACAAACTAATACTTAAAAATACATCGGGAATATATAAGGAGATAGTTATAACAACATTGCCATCACCCACTACCTAAGCCAACGCGATACGTAATAGAATCTCCTGTTTTGTTATTATTGCTAATAGCCTAACTCACTAGTTCACTACGGTGTCAACAAATGTTCTGCCTACCCGCCACTGTTTGTTTCGTCTCGCTTGTATGTTTGCAATTCGTAAGAACCTACCCTAATTAAGGAAAAACATGTATTTTTCTCATATATAAGTGAATATTATATTCTTTTTGAGAAAATAAATATCTTAAACCATATAAGTACACGCAATTTTCGCTTTAATAAGCATGCGACATTTGTTAGATAATTTTAAACAGTAATTATAAGACTTACTTTTATTTATTTATTTTATTATAAAACATGTTACATTGGTATGGCACAAATATCAAATACGACAACAAAATACACAAATGAAGCTAATAAGATAACAACCTAAAAATATTTAAAATTTATAAACGAAATTAAAATTATGACAAATATTTCTGAATTACTTTAAGGTTGGACTTGTATATATTTTCATTAAATTCTTATCGGAGAGTTTTGGCGGGAACGCGGGAAGAGTCGTGTCGCTCCGTTGTATTTTTTCCAAAACTAGTGTTATGTCGAGTGTTTATGCATAAAAATGGTGGTGTTTTATTCATAAAGTGCCGAATTACAAGCACGAGTGGGAAATAATGTGGTGAAACATGACTTTTCGTGTTGCTTCCAAAACTCCAGCGACGCTTGAAGTAAAGTCGCCACTACTTTACTAAAGCATGACTGGACTTGACTGACACGGACTGGACTTGACCAATACTAGACTTGGACTGTAACTATAGATGTAAGACATGAATTCGTTCTTCGCAAATAATGACATGGTTCAAAGGCCTTTGTAGCCAAACCATAAAATCCAAAAAAAAAAAAAAAATTAAATTTTAATCTTTGTCTTGGTCATTAAATCTAAATCTAAAAAATAAATCTTTGATTGTGTAATAATTACGATCATTTAACCATCTGAAAACGGACATTTATTTATTAAACAAAATAAAAAAAATCTTAAATTAATACTATTTACAAAATTTATACAAAATACTTAATCTAAAAGTCCGTCAGAGGAGGGATATGTGGCCAGAATGCTGGCAGCATTGCCACGCTGGATGGCAATGCTTAGCTTTTGACCAAAGTAGATACCAGCATTCTGGTCACCTGAAGCCTCCTCTAAACGTTTGCTTCCTCAATCTGAAAACTTAAGTTCGAAATTTTTGAAAACGAAGTGATTTAACATATTTTGGTATTTTATTGTATACTCTTAATGCCATCACGTAACGTTTACTAAATTAAGAAGTAAATAAAGTACTACGATGCGACAGGTAATAGTATTTTTATAAACTTCTTTCTGTCACAGGGATAGTAGAAGAGAGTGTGACTGGAGTGCACCGCCTGTACCAGCTCAGTAAAGCGGGAAAGCTGTGCGTTCCCGCCATGAACGTCAACGATTCGGTCACCAAGACTAAATTTGACAACTTGTACTCATGTCGGTAAGTTTTTCTTCTTTTATTTTGGCGTCGCATTTTGTGCATTTGCCAGTGTCAAGTGTTTTTATATTCTCAAGTTTTTTATTTATTTATCACATAACATACAAAACAGAATGCAATAATATTCACAACAATTCAAATACCTACAGAATTTTGATCTGTATTGCATTCCAAGACTATGCATGTCTAGGAGCATCACAATTACATTTAAAAAAGTCGTTAGATAATAATTGGGATGAAATTATAATTATAAATTAAATTAAATTTCATTACTTGGTGGTAGATCTCCTTAGCAGGAGGTCATCTAGGTAGGTGCCACCGCAGTACCAGATATTCTGCCGCCAAGAAGTACTGTGTAAACATTACTGTGTTCCGGTTTGAAGGGTACTACAACTAGCGAAATTACTGGGCTGTTGAGACTAACCATCGAAAGTCTCAAAGTAATGAGCGCCAAAGCAGCGATGCCCTGGACTTTGTTTTGTTACTCAAAGTTCTGTGTATCGCTGTAATGGTCATGGACAGGCGTTATCTCTTACCATCAGGAGAGCGTCTCGTTCGTCTCATTATTTGTCACATAAAAAAAATAAAAAAAATAAAATAAATTAATAATAATTAATTGGTCAATTGTTTAGTCAAAAAATATATAGAATGTCGTAACTAAATTGTATTAAAATCTAAGATAATTTTAATCTGTCTTTGAAAATGGTATAGGCTTGAATGAAAAATATCGCTTTAATATCGAAGTTTAATAAGTAGGTAGTCAACAAAGTCCAGTCTTGGTTGAGTCCAGTCCGTGCCAGTCAAATCCAGTCATGCTTTAGTAAAGTACTAACGATTTTACGCTTCGATGGGCCTGTCTATCTATCTAATATTATAAAAATATGACATTTGACATTCATTGTAATAATTTTGCTCTTGACATTGTATTTTGTAATTATTTTATGATATTAATTTTTGGCATGCCGAAAGGCGGGATATGGCGTGCCATGTTTTAATTTCTACCAACTGTATACCCATATACGAAAATAAATAATTATGATTATTAACTCGATAAGGGTAGACTGATGGCTCAATTTTCGCAAGAACCCTTAGCATAAGATAATATATTTATGTTATAGTTATGTATTATCCTTTGTGCATATTCACGTTATTGACACACCCCGTCTTTCCTCTGATCCTGTCCGTCCTAAGGTTGCCTGGAACAGATCGCTTTTAGCGATAAAGTCGCCTGTTGTTACACCTCTTAATTAAGTTTATTTCTTCTGTATTGTATTTTTTTTAGTGTGTGCATTAAAGAGTTAATCTTTCCACGTTCCCGCCAAAACTACAATTGTTATTTTTCTTTTCAGGGAAAGCATTATAGATGCGTTGAAGCGCAGTACTGACCTCATGTTTGGTGGGAAACAGTCTGTAGTATGCGGGTATGGTGAAGTTGGTAAAGGATGCTGCCAGGCGCTCAAGGCTTTAGGATGTGTGGTGAGTTGAAATAATACGCGTTTTTACAATATTAGATACTAAAGAACTAAATATCATAGGACTAAGCAAATCTTGTGCTATGGAAGACAGATAACTGATAGAATACGTAAATAGTTTTTTTTTGTAAATACATACAGTACACCCAGACACAGAACAAACATTTGGTTATACCTTAAAATGCTTGTCCTGGCTGTGAATCGAACCCACGCCCTTCGGCTCTTGGAGCAAACATACTACCAATGCACTAACAGCGCTGTCAAATGTACTGGCTAGCTCAGTGGTTAACGTGGTATTGGCCACGTTAACCCAGTACTAGTACTACACACGCTGAAGGGCGTGGGTTTAACCCTCAACAATGGGTTTTAGCTACCGGTAAAGAAAAACATCACGAGGAAACCATAGCATGGTGGTAGGATACTTTCTAGTACTCTGCTAGCTCTCACCCTCAAGTTAAAAATCTACCGCCAAGCACTTAACGGTGTGTTCCGGCAGTCTCACTTGAGAGGCAGTTCTATTCTAGGCTAGGTGTGCTGTACCATCTTCGACCACAATGTCACTTAAAATCAAGTGAGCTGGGGGGAAACACCTAGCTTGTCAAATTAAAAAAATTAAAATATGAAAGAGCACAACACTTCGTTTCATGGTTAAAGTTTTCGAAGCTCGAACGAAACGGGTATCAAATACCCTTTCATTGTGCAAACAGTTTGTTAGTGGTATAAGCTCAGTGTGGGTGTTCTCTTATAAATACAATATGGGTGTTTTCAAGTAATTAAATCGATTTGTAGGCAACTGTGTTCAATACTCAAAAATGTTTAAAACCGTTTAATAAAAGAATTTTTTTTTTGTTCGGCCGTTCCATCGTTTAGCGGCAGGCAAGATGGACGTCGAACGCAAATCTGTTTATTTTTTTTTTTTTTGTTTTTAGGTGTACGTAACAGAAATAGATCCGATATGCGCGTTGCAAGCTGCCATGGACGGATTTCGTGTTGTCAAATTAAACGAAGTAAGTGGCTTTTAATCTTCTCTACACGTCAAAAACTCTTATGTTAGTCACCGACTAAATTTTTACTCAAATAAATAAGTATAAATTAAACATTTAAAAAACCCCCAACAAGTGTATAGTTATTCTACTAGCCCTTTCATTTGATACCCAAATTGAGGGAGTTGTAAAAAAATATGTAATCCGCCATTTTGTGGCGGCGGCCATCTTGGACCGATCTTCATTAAACACAACTAAAAACACTCCCGACTAATTCAAAACAAAATCAAAATCGGTTCACCGTTCTTCGTCACAGTTTTCATTTAAATACTTTTCCTTTTCAGGTAATCAGACAAGTGGACATAGTAATCACAGCCACGGGCAATAAAGGTGTAGTCACACGAGATCACATGGAGCGCATGAAGAATGGTTGCTGCGTCTGTAACATGGGGCACAGTAACACCGAAATCGACGTACATTCGTTGCGGACACCAGATCTGCTGTGGGAACGCGTTCGGAGCCAGGTGAGACCACAAGTATGCGTATCAAACAGTCTAATCTGTGTTAGACGGTGTTGTCTCTAATTGTGATTATGTTAGATGGTGTTGTCTCTAATTGTGATCATGTTAGATGGTGTTGTCTCTAATTGTGATCGTATTAGATGGTGTTGTCTCTAATTGTGATCATGTAAGACGGTGTTGTCTCTAATCGTGGTCATGTTAGGAATAATTTGAATTGTTTATTATTATTGAAATCAGTTTGACAGTATGATTAAACTATTAACTCGATAAGGGTAGACTGATGGCTCAATTTTCACAAGAACCCTTAGCATAATATTTCAGTGTATCAGAATTAATAGCATGTTTGTAGATGTCATAAAGATCGATGTAATCTTTAGCAATAAGGTATGACTAGCTGCGACCTATACCTGCTTAGTATTGGCTTCACTCGCGTAGTCGAGTAATTTAAAATAACTATTACGTGCGATACAAACTATTGCTTTAATAACAGAACCATTATAAGACCACACTATCGCTTAACATCAGGCATAGTGTGGTCAAACGCGAACCTATTTAGAATTAAAATAAAAAAAGCTGATCTGCTTCTCTTATTTTTGACGATCGAGTGAAGCAAGTCTCAGTGAAAGTCACGCAAAGTTATTCAAAATCAAGTCTGATTATGGAAAGTTGTGGTATTTTTTAAATACATTATTATATTACGTAGGTACTTACTAACTTGACATAGAACAAACATCTATGTTTTTTTTAAATCTGTTTTCGTCTTTTTGTTCTCCCAGAATCCAGTACAGCTTTAAATAAATGCCATCACTCCCATCAGAAATTAGAAGTGTGTATATGGTTAAAAAAGTTTCGCCCATCTCCGCAGGTGGACCACATAATCTGGCCCAACGGCAAGCGCATAGTCCTACTAGCGGAGGGTAGACTGGCCAACTTGTGTTGCTCTTCGCTTCCGTCGTTTGTCGTTTCTGTGACGGCAGCAACCCAGGCTCTGGCACTCATTGAACTATACAACGCGCCTCAGCATCGGTATAAGGTAACATACTGCTACTGACATATATTAGATTGATCAATCTGTTAGATATCATAGCTCTATTGATCAAAGGTAAACTGCTAATTTTGTGAAGGTAATTGTAGTCTTACTAGCAGAAACAAGACTCAATTTGCATTGCTGTTCGCTTCTGTTGTTTTTGTGACAGCAGCAACCCAGGTACTGGCGCTCATTCAACTGTACAACGTACATCAGCATCGATGTAAGGTAATATACTACTAATGGCATATATTAGATAGATAAATCTGTTAGGTAACATAGCTCTATTGATCAAAGGTAAACTGCCAATCTTGTAAAGGTAATTGTAGACTTTAAAGGTAATTGTAAAGGAATTGTAGTTGTAAGTAGTAGAAACAATACTGCTCAATTTGTGTTGCTGGTCGCTTCTGTTGTTTCTGTGATGGCAGCAACCTAGGCACTGGCGCTTATGGAACTATACAACGCACCTCAGCATCGATGTAAGGTATAATTATTGCATAGATTAATCTATCCGTTTGATAACATAGTTCTATTGATTGAAGGTAAACTGCCAATCTTGTAAAGGTAATTATAGTCTTACTGGCGGAGGATAGGCTATTCAATTTGTATTGATCTTCGCTTCCGTCATTTGTCGTATCGGTGACGGCAGCAACACAGGCACTAACGATCATTGAAACAATGCCCCGCAGCATTACTATTAGAAAAATGTTAGATTGGCTAATTTGTTAGATGACGTAGTTCAATTTTGGGAAGGTAAACTGCCAATCCTGTAAAAGTAATTATAGTTCTACTGGCGGAGGAAACACTGGCTAACTTGTGTTGCTCTTCGCTTTCACCGTTTGTTGTGTCAGCCAAACTATGTTTGTCGTACCTATATAATATAATTATGTATATATAATTATGTATAGTAAGCCTATGAGCCAAGACGTCGATATAGGTCTAATTGCAAATTGCGACAGATACTATAGTGCTGGCGTAGATTGCAGAACCTGTATTGCTGCAGCATGAAGAGCACTGATACATCGTTACCCTTGACTTTGTACTCTAGACTTCTGTAGACAATTGTTGAATTAGATGTTTTTTCTTTTTTTGGCAGGCGGATGTATACCTCTTGCCGAAAAAAATGGACGAGTACGTCGCCTCACTCCATCTACCAACGTTCGACGCACATCTTACGGAATTAACAGATGAACAGGCCAAATATCTTGGCCTCAACAAGGTGGGGCCGTTCAAACCCAACTACTACAGATACTAGCATATAGAGCGTGACACCGTTTTGTATATCACTGATGTATTTATTTGTGTTTATATTTGGGGAGTCATGGGGCCTGTATTACTTAAATTTGGGATTCCAACGCCTAAATTGTGTGAAGTAGGAGCTATATTATGTAAATTTGGGGGTTGAAAATGCTAGTTTGTATGATTTCGCTTTCCTTGAAATTTACATTTTGGGTTAAACACTTTTTACAGGTCTAGCGCTTAACTAATTAATATTCCTGCGGAAAAGGAGCGGTGCAATTTTATTACTTTTATATGGTATCGCACTTTGTGCATTCTGCCAGTTTTTAAAATAGTACTCGCCTATTAATTTTTTAAGTGTCTTTTGATAGAATCAAGTAAAATAACTCTTAGTTATTGTCAAAGCACATAAAGCAAGTCACATTGAAGTCCAATCCACGCCCTCGTAAAGTAATGCTGGATTTATTGAAAACTCGTACGTTTCACTACATTATCATTTGTGCATATAATTTGAAATATCAATATATTTAAACATCTGTAGCGACAGTGTGTAAAGTGAGTGAACCTTAGCTTAGTGGTAGGGTACTCTCTAGATACTCTCTACATTTTCCGCTGGCTAGCTGCCACCCTCAAATCTCCAAGCACGTAGCAGTGTGATCGCGGCAGCTTACTCGTAAGCCTGTTTACAGTCTTCGACCACCCCGTCATTTAACACATCAGATGATCTGTGGTCAAACACCTGACCTGTCGACTATACAAAAATCAACACTAATAACATTTAAGTTTCTGGAAAAACAATATGACATGTAGGTATTTTTTTAGAAAAAGTCAAAATTTATTAGGAATTTATATAGTTAAGCGTCAACACCCCCCCCCCCCCCCTTGCTTCACTGTCGCAGGAATCTATTTATTTATGTGCTAAACCCGTATTTTGTGTGATTTTGGAGGTTTGTAGATACTTATTTTGTGTGTGATCCACTTTGTTGTGTTGTTTATATTAAAGGTTCTAACTTATGTAAATTGGGATTTGTAAATTGCTAATATATGTAAATTAAATGATTCAGCTATAAATGAAGGAATGCGAATTTTGAAGACTTCAACACTGATTGGAATATTGCAATGCGCTAAATCTGTAAATTTTGAGTTTTTTTTTTACCCCAAGCCGTTGGAGGCTAATTTTTAGATAAGCTATTATATACTAGCTAAGTCGATAAGATCATGTAGAAATTGAATGATTGTGAATAGAAAAATAGACACGCAGAAAAACATTTTTTTTACAAAGACCTTAGTTTTGCACGATTTATTTCTTGTTTACATATATGTTTTGCCGTACTGTGTTGTAGCATGCTACATAATAAAACGTAAACAAATAAGATTTTTATTGCATTAAAATAAAGTCTAAATATTTATCTATCAATTGATACGTCGATACGGTGTCAATATTTTGTAAAAGTTATCTTAAATCAAACTATATTTAGATTTTATTTTAACAGCATTTATAGGTTTAACGCCCTATCATGTAGCATGCTACAACGCCAACCCATGTTGTCTTTGTGGTTAATTCTGCTATAATCAGTTACATCCCAAAATAAAATTTTTTTCAAAGCGCCTGCTTTTATTATTATTTATTTTTTTCTGTTGTGCGACAGTATCTTGCTTTACTTTAAAAGTTATGGAATCGGTGTAAAATTGACGATGTAAGATTGAGTTTAGCCAATAATTATAAAACAACGATTGCTGTTAGTGTTTATAAGAATATCAGCACACGTATCGCAATTCATCTTTTTTTTTTCGAAAACTAGTATTGAAAGGGTTTTCAAATATTTTTAGTCTACTTTATCAATAATAGGTACATATATAAAACTGTAATAACCGTAACATCATATACCTTCTTTTAAAATTGTAGCTACAAATAAATACCATATGAGGTTGTGGCATGCTACATGATAGTCAGTTTCTATCAATGCTCAATGATATGCGATCTAGGTACTTACAGACATAATTTTAAAAACTTTGTAGAGACTTATTTTTCCAATTTCTTTTTTAAGTGAACTGTTTCTTTATTTAGTAATGAGACAATAATAAAATTAGAAATTTATTTTTAGGATTAGAAGCATGTTTTACGTCATTTCGCGATGCGTGTGTTAGCGGGGAGCGTGTGTTAGCGTGTGTTAAAAGGGAATCAGTGTTTTTATGCGATTAAAATGTATAAATGTGTGAGATGTGATTCTAGAATTTTAATTCTAAATTGTATGGGTCAATATATACGAGGTTACGTGTATTGGTGCAAAGTCGTAAGGAGGTTACCGCATACATCTTTATGACCAACTTTTACTATATAGAACTTGACCCCGAAATTGCGAGATAGAAACCACGAAAAAGGCGTGAAACAGCTGATTTTTTATTGGATCCGTAAGTTGTTCATAATGATGATTGTATTGACTTCCTTTCGGCTTTGTGCCATCGAAACGTGTAGCCTCGTATTTATTTAGTCGGTTCAACCTACTGAGGTACGGGTAGTATATCTTTTTTTCTAATAACAGTTTGCAGTGCAGGTGTGTCTGATCGGGTATTTGTTTTTGTCGTCGCACTTTGTGCATTTTGCCAGTATAAAGTACCTAATTTGATCATTTCAAGCCCAGATCATAGAAACTAATGGGATATATGGAAAGGGACGGGGCCAACCTCGTCTCATGATAAATTCACCATACATGTTAAAGAGTATCGGAGACAGAATTCATCCTTGTCCGACCCCTTTTTGCGGCTAGAAAGGTTTCGACAAGACACTGTTTACCTATACGAATATGTTACCATCCTGATAGAGATTTGCGATAAGAACAACGAGGTGCGTGTGTACTCCTATTTCGGTTAAGATGCTCCATAGGCATCCCCATCTAACACAATCAAATGCTTTTGAGTAGTCAACGAAGCGCAAACATCGACAATCACTGGAATGTTGAACTCGCCGCACTTTTCTATAATCTGTCTGACATTCCAAATTTGTTCTCTTGTCTCTTTCTTTAACAAATTACGCCTGCTCTTTTGGTATTTGCCACTGCAGAAAAAAATTAAGGCGTTCGTTGATGACGTACCGCAGAACTTTGCTTGCATGGGATATGGGCACTACAGACCTATACTACCTACTCAATTACGTGAAACTAATGGTCATAGAAAATAGTCATGTATGGTCATGCTAATAGTTGTAAACAAACAGTTGAAAAGAAAAGAGAAAGAAAGTATGGAAAGAGCTATGCTTGGCATTTCTCTGAGGGATCGTATCCGAAACGAAGTAATTCGCCAGAGAACTAAAGTCATTGACATAGCTCAGCGTATTAGTAAGCTGAAGTGGCAATGGGCTGGACAAGTAGATATATCTGTCGCAGAACCGATAACCGCTGGGGTAGACGTGTTCTAGAGTGGAGACCGCGTATTGGCTAACGTAGCGTAGGACGCCCTGAGACTCGATGAAGTGACGATATACGTAGGAGAGCTGGCGGTGGATAGAAGCGAAAAGCCGAAGATTGGGCTGATTGGCGTGTCTTGGGAGAGGCCTATGTCCAGCAGTGGACTAATATAGGCTGATGATGATGAGGATGATGATGAAACAGTTGATAAAAATGTTAGAGCAATTTACGTACATACATAAAAATAGATTTAAAACAAGGAATATTGCATAATTTTACTAACTGTTTGAAGGATCAAAGTTACACATCACCAACATGGCTTTCCTTTATAGCTTACTTAACGATTTGAAATGTCTAGATCGTTGCATACATACATGTTGCATAGAAAATGGGGGGATACTTCTTAGTTATGTAATAAAAACAATAAATTTATATTACCATCTTTGACCACACCGTCACTTAACATCAGGTGAGTTGGGTCAACGACTATAAATACGTATGTATCTACGTCAAATTGTAGCACTAATAAATATTCTCTTTCCATTTTCTATGCAACGGGCAAACCAAAATATTTTCTAGGTAGATTAGAATACAGCATGGTTTTGTGAAACCAATCAAAATGTGCCTAGCTTTTATAACTGAGCCGTTTTTATAGAAGAAATACAATTTTAGATACCTACTTATAAATATTAAACATATCCACAAACAACATTCGATAGACTTAAAAAGTGTAGAACCTAGAAATGGTAGATCTTAAAACAATTATAAAAATTGGTTCAGATATTGAAACTAGACTCTTTTTGAAATCATGTGTTAAATATACACAAGCGTAGAATAATTTTAAAACACTATCCTAAAAAGTATGTACAAAAAATTATATACATCGTTTATAAATAAATTGTCACCTTAGGCTTTATACAGAGCAAAACACTGCAAATACGTAGTGATTTATCATTTGTGTATTTAATTAAAATAATTGAACAAGATAGTTAAAAATGAAAAACGATTATGTTATCATATATTTCATGACTGCAATATACATTCTGGATAATCTAATTCCACTTTGTCTACCTACTATTAGGCTGCCAGGAGCTCTAAAAAGCGACACCGTTGCATCGATGACGTTTTAATAATTTGAATTCCACTTTCATTGCACGAATCGCTAAACAGTGGAATTTTCTGTCCAAGTGGTTCCCCGCTAGATACAATCTTGACCAATGTAACAGCTCCAACAATGAACTTGAGCTGCCGGTGAAAGATAACATCGGGAAGTACCCATAACATGGTGGTAGGGTTATTGTACTCGGCTGGCTAACTGCCACCCTCAAGTTGAAAATCTGCCACCAAGGATCTAACGGTGTGTTCCGGCAGCCTCACTTGTTGCCCACAACTAGTTCCTACCGTTACCGTTAGCATACCGTCACTTAACATCAGGTGAGCTGCGATTAAGCTAGCCTGATAATCATTAAAAAAAATTGTGTGCCATGACTTCTCTTGGACATAATACCCTTGAGTTAATTAAGTTATATAATTATTTTAATTTTGGTTGAATACTTTGAAATAAGCTTGAAAAAATGCTTGAAATAAAATTAATATCACTAAATGCCACTATAAAACACGAGATTACTTTTAATGAAAATAAATAAATATCGTAGGACATTACACACAGCGCCATCTGACCCCAAACTAAGCAAAGCTTGTACTATGGTAGTCAGTTAGATAGAATACTTTTTTTTTGTAAATACATACTTGTAAATAAATGCAGAACACACTGAACAACAGAAAGAGAATAATAATAATTAAGTTTGTTTAGGGTCATTCTGTGTTTTAATTAAATACATTTCTTTGTTATACAAATTAAAAGTTTGTGAAATAAGACAAGCGTTATTTCGAAAGAATGGTTTTTTAGAAATATTCTTTATCGTCCAATTGTGCTCTCACATTGTTTGATAAGTAAAATCTATTGTCTCATTTATTGACATTGGCATGTTTTACAGTACAATCTCGTAGCCGTTTTTGAAAAACATTTTTTTAATGTTATCTTTAATTGAAATATCAATCGAGTCAATCGTTTTAAATCACGTTTTTTGCGAAGTCCTTGAATATGTAATTAATAAATGAGATTTTTATAAGCTGTTATATTTTGGTAGATAAAAACACAAATTGAAATTGCTAAAAGTCAGAGAATATCGCCTTAATCCGAAAACAATCGTGACAAATAGCAAATTTAGATTAAAGCATTGCATTGGTAATGGAAACTCCAGGACTGATATAATTTATCTGATATTTTTACGGTTGACAAGCTTGGTCTTTGACTGCAGCTTACTTAACAGCACACCTAGCCTGGCTCCCAAGTGAGGCTGACGGTTTACACACACCGTTAGATGCTTGGCGGCAGATTTTTAGTTTGAGGGTGGTAGCTAGCCAGCCGAGTACTAGAAAGTACCCTACCAGCATGCTATGGTTTCCTCAGTTTTTAGGACGTTATTGAAAGCAAGTGCAAAAACCTTTGTTGTTATATCGATGTCTTTTTAATACAAGAAAATACTCATATTAAAAATCATTGCGTTGTAATTTTAACGCTACATTGTTTATTTATAAAGATTTATTAATGCAATTTTGAAAGCTTTAGTTAATAGATTTGCAAGTCGAGGGTGAATAGTATCTTCTAGGCAAGCGTGCTCCATCTTAGACCGCATCATCACTTAACATCAGGTAACATGGCAATCTAACGCAAGCACATTCATAAAAAAAAATCTAATATTACTAATACAACTCCTGTCTTGTATTGGTAGACAGACAAGCTAACTCATAACATTATTAATAAATTAACAACTTTAAAGCTTTCAAAATCGGCTTTAGTGCCTACTTATTATTATGCCACACCTTTAATTTATTTTAATGTACTTATACTTACTATCAAAAACAAGGTATATCAAAAAGCTACACAAAAGCTGAAAATAAGAAGTCACCTACAGTTGTTAAATGTTCCATTTTATTGATTGCTCTTCAAAGAATGTTCTGATGAGTTTTTTGATATAATTCTTGCGTCTGAGTTCTACTACCACACATCCCATCATCGTCAAAACGCTCATCCTCACATTTTGCGAATCTGCAAGGTTCTGGTGTTCGTGTAGGTGCATTTGGAAGATGCGGAACGTCGTTCCTGCGCCTTCGCAGGGACATTGTACTTTCCACGTAGCGTTCACGGTAGATAAACATAGGTATTCCTTGAACACTCAAAATGAACTTCCGCAAAGTAACGCCTGAATCAATCAATTAAAGAAGCGTTTTAAAAAGGGCGTCTATAAACATCTCTCTGGGCCAACGCATCGACAACATCTCTAATGCTTCAGGTGTTCATATGCAACGGTTAGCTTACTATCAGGCAAACCGACTGATTGTTTGTTTGTTTGATTGCTTCTAAAGAATGTAACTTATAAAATACTAGCGGACGCACCGCGGTTTCACTCGCGTAGTTGCCGTTCCCATGGGAATACAAGGATGAAAAGTAGCCTATGTCACCCGGATATAGTGTAGCTTCCCAACGGTGAAAGAATTTTTGAAATCGCTCGAGTAGTTTCGGAGCCTATTCAATACAAACAAACAATCAAATCTTTCCTCTTTATAGTAGGATAGATATAGATTTACTGCTTTCCATAACTTTGATCACACAGTCAAGATAACGAATTTCCCAATTCCGAACAGTATACATACATGAATACATATTGTTTCAAAAATATTTGATACTTAACCTGAAAAGTGTAATTTTTTTATTGTGCCATTTTTGATAGCATTGTAACTTTATACGCCTAAATAGCCACTGTAATTAGTAGTCAAAAGAATAAGGGAATTGTTGCAGTGTTTTAATAAACGAATATTTAGAAAATGAAAAAGTTGGTTTCATTTATAATCTTTGCGTAAAGATAGTCCTCTTTGCTTAGTTTCATTTATAATCTTTGTGTAATGTAAGTCCTCTTTATTTGGTTTCATATAGAATCTTTGCGTAAAGAAAGTCCTCTTTACTCTGTTTCATTTATAATCTTAGCGTAAAGAAAGTCCTCTTTGCTTAGTTTCATTTATAATCTTTGTGTAAAGTAAGTCCTCTCTATTTGGTTTCATTTCAAATCTTGGCGTCATTTCACAGCTTTACGTAAGGTAAGGTGCTCTTTATTTGGTTTCATACGAGTAATCTTTCATAATAAATAATAATGTTTTTTATGTGAATGTAATGAGACGAACTGGACGCTCTCCTGATGGTAAGAGACAACGCCTATCCATGACGATTGCAGCGACACACAGAACTTTGAGTAGCAACTCAAACTCTAGGGCATCGCCGCTTTGGCGCTCATTACTTAGAGACTTTGATCATTAGTCTCAACAGCCCAGTAATTTCGCTAGCTGCAGTACCTTTTAAACCGGATCACACACTACTGCTTGGCGGTAGAATATCTGGTACTGCGGTGGTACCTACCTAGACGACCTCCTGCTAAGAAGATCTACCACCAAGTTTTGTTACTTACATTTATGATTAAGCATTAGAAACTCTAATTAATTAGTTTTATTTTTTTGGACACGTCTCTAATCAGAGTTACCTAACGCACCAATAAAACTGATCATTATGAAAACTGAAGTTTCAAGATTTGTCTAATCACAATTGTTAAAACATTTCTTGTGTGGCGATGCCATGCAGTCATCACATTTTTCGCAGAACAGGAGCGCAAAGAAGTTTTCTCAGAACGTTGAAAATGACTTCATTCCATTATCGACATAAATATATTAATTACTACATATGTATAACGTTCTTATCATGTTATCGAAATCGGTAAATCACTTGCTATTTGTGAAGGAGCTGCCAAGCATTTCCGTGTGTTTTTAATTAATGCTGTGCCAATTTTAGTGGATATTTTGTGAAAGAAGATACACTGACACGGAAATTAAAAAGCTGAAATCAACGGTAAGTCATAATTCTTACTATTTAATTTGTAAATCTTTAAAACATTTAAATATATGTGAATTCGTCGCGCCACGCGAATCTTTCGATAATAAGTATTTGTTTTTAAGGTCATAAAGATAGATAAACATAATTTAATGCACATCATAATGTTGTAAACAGTTATCTTTTTCTTAATGTTTTAACAACGATAATTACATTATTTTCTACTTCAGTTTTTTATACTAGTAATAATAAATAATAAAATAAGTAGTCCCGATAGTCGTCACGATGAACGGTCTTATATCGAAAAGTCTCGACCAACATCTTAAGAGGCTCACGCTAGACGGTTGGGTCAAGCGTCAGATCCAAAAGGCACAAAGCAAAGGTGATCCTTGACACGGCGCGCATTGTGTGGAGGTTCCTCGCTCTGCAGCCCTAACCACCGGCAGCTTGAGCCCTGCCCTGCTGCCGGCGGCACCCTAGTTTTTATGTTTTTAATATGATTTATGTGTTTTCTATAATTATATTTAATGTAAAAATTAAAAAGAAAACTAATAACTGTGAATAATAACAAAGTAATATGCATTATGAATAAATGATAAACTATTAAAAAGCACTCGATCATTTATCTAATTATCATTCATTTATAACTAATTGAAACTGGTAGATACCCTAAGCTAAGTTATCAGCATTCTAAAAAGGTAAAGTTTTGCAAACTCCGTATTAAGTACATATAAAATGTAAATAAAATAAAGTTACCGTTTTAACATTTTTACTTAAATTAACTTATCTGTCAAAATTTTATCGTAATGAGACATAATTATAGCATAAACAAGTGTGAATTATCAGGTGCAGTAATTTTTTTATTAAATTATAATATTTTAAATAAAACTTAATTATAAGTTAAATGAATCTGAGTAATACAATAAATCAAACTGAATGACGTAAAGGTTGTATTAGATTTTAATTAAACTGTATTTAATGGTAAATAAATTTGTTATATAGTTTATTATATTGTTACATAATTATTAAGTGTTTTGTCGTGTTTTTATTTTTAATTTATAGATATTTTTTTTTATTTATTTTACTTATGCGACGTTACTCACTTTTTAATTATGTTGGATACTCTGACTATAATTGAGTGTAGCAAGACGCGGCCGCGCGCGCGTTGTACTCCGCTGTGTCTCCTTGAAGAAGGCCACCGGATCTGGCCGCAACTATAGTCAGAGTATCTGACAAAATGGAGAGTGAGTAAGTCCGCGTAAGTAAAACAAAAATGTGTCAAAACCACGTCAGTTACTTTACTTGGTGGTAGATCTCCTTAGCAGGAGGTCGTCTAGGTAAGTACCACCGCAGTACCAGATATTCTGCCGCCAAGCAGTAGTGTGTAAACATTACTGTGTTCCGGTTTGAAGGGTACTGCAGCTAGCGCAATTACAGGGCTGTTGAGACTAACCATCGAAAGTCTCAAAGTAATGAGCGCCAAAGCAGCGATGCCCTGGACTTTGTTTTATTACTCAAAGTTCTGTGTATCGCTGCAATGGTAATGGACAGGCGTTATCTCTTACTCTCAGGAGAGTGCCTTGATCGTCTCATTATTATTTACATTAAAAAAAAAGTTTCCATCGTATAAATTGATACACTTGGACCATCAATTGTCATTTGTAAAAAATCTTGTTAATTCCTAAAACAATGTTATAACTGTTACGTAATTTCCTAAATCTTACTAAATCGTTTTGTGATAACATGATCGATGTTATAATCTAGTCTTAGGGAGCCTTAGATATCTATAATTCATTTGCATAGCTTTATTACTTGTACACGAAGGTCGATATTTGCAATATTGTTTGACATAATCATAGTTTTATCTATAAGTCCTCTTTTACAATTAATAGAAAGACGGAATATGTCATAATCTATACAAAATAGTATTGTCGCATAATAATTGAAAAAAAAAGAAGAGATTGTCATCAAACTCCGAGACCGAGTTCGCATTCCCGATATCCGGCGACGAACGAAAGTTAGAGACGTCGATATCGTAGCTATGAATCTCAATTGGAGCTGGCAGGACACGTTGCTAGGCGAAGTGATGACAGGTGGAGTAAGGTTGCAGCAGAGTGGTGGCCTAGCCAAGGTGAGCGGAGCGCTGATCGTCCGGCCGTAAGATGGGTCGACGAAAACGTCACCATCGCGGGTCGAACCTGAACCAGATTGGCACAGGACCGAGGCAAATGGCAAGAGAGAGTCCTATTCAGCAATGGGATAAAGAAGGCTGTAAATAACGATGAAATATAAAAGTATCGATATAGGTTCGTTCCTGGCGTAGAGGTTGGTCATGGCCATTCAGCGTGGGCATGCAGCGAGTGTGATGGGCACCTTTGCACTGGGAACGAACCGGAGCGGGAGTCACCTGTTCCATCTTTAAGCCTGTGACCTATTTTAATAGTTAATATTTTTTTAATGTAAAAGTAATTAGACGAATGCGACGCTCTCCTGATGGTAAGAGATAACGCCTGTCCATGACTATTGCAGCGATACACAGAACTTTGAATAGCAAAGCAAAGTCCAGGGCATCGCTGCTTTGGCGCTCATTACCTACTTCGAGACTTTCGATGATTAGTCGCAACAGCTCAGTAATTTCGCTATCTGCAGCACCTTTTAAGTCGATAAACTATTAGTTATTACGGTTTAAGGTGGTTCGATTTCCATACAAATATATTTTTGCCATTTATGGACAAATGGAGCCTAATTTGACAGTGAAATCACAGCTACTGGCTTTTATTTTGGTCTTTATTTGCGGTAAATCACAATTGCTTAAATAAAACAGTACATTAATAGCATAAAATCAAATTTATGATTGTTGAATAAAACAGTAGATTATGCTAATAATTTTACTGTTTTATTCAAGCAATTGTGATTTACCGCAAATAAAGACCAAAATAAATGCTTGTAGTTGTGATTTCACTGTAAAATAATATAAACCTCCTTTATAAACCCAACATCTTCCCCGTGCGCCTGCACCTCTTTAGAACGGGTAAGCAGTATTAGGTATCTTGGTGTCATTATTGATAGTAACTTGTCCTACAAAGAACATAAATTAAACGTTGCATCCCGTACTCGGAAGTTGATATATGTTATGAAGAACCTACGAGACTGTGCGTCGGTGCCTCTTTTGAGGCAAATCTATTTTGCTTTGTGTCAGTCTATAATACAGTACTGCATTCTCGTCTGGGGTAGTGCTGGTCAAACTATATTTATCACAGTAGAAAGAGCACAAAGAGCTTTAATTAAGGTCATGCTGCACAAACCTTTTCGCTATTCCACTGACTTAATTTACGCCGAGTTTAAAGTGTTACGAGTTCGACAACTATTTATTTACAAAGCTGCTCTCACAATGCACAAAAGATTATTGACTCATCCAGACTATGTTTTTCTAAAAAACAAACGCGCCTTTTCCTGCCGATTACCGGTCCCACGAGCTCATTCTTCAATCGCCCGACGCAGTCCAGCCTACTCTCTTCCTTGCGTTTACAATAATATTAGTAAGAAAATCCCTCAAAACCCATATCTAGTCAATTTCGTCTTTAGGAGAAACGTCAGAGACTGGTTGCTTGCCTTAAACTTTAGCGAGACTGAAAGTCTTATAATTAGTCTGTACAATGCTTAGTGTTTTTTGTAATGCCATACGCTATCACACTCTTCAAGTGCTAAATTGAAATCTTTCTTGAAAGTAAACCAAAATAAAATGTTATCCCAGAATTTTCTTCTTTGTAAAATGCACTCGGTCCCCAAGATACAAGCCTTGTGCTTAGTTTGGGGTCCAACGATAACCTGTGTATACACCAAAACAAAAATTGTAACATCCAACACTTATGTATTATTTACTTATAATTGTCCATTATGTTTGTATTAACTTCACTGTTTTCTTTTCTTTGTGTATGTGCTTAACTCTTTCTGTTAATAAATTTATCTTTATCTTTATCTTATCTTAAAATTAGGCTCCATTTGCCCACAAATGGCAAAAAAAAAAATTTTATGGAAATCGAACCACCTTATTTGAAAATTGTATTTGACATATTGATTATTTTATAAGAATACAATATAACATTAAAGTGTTACACAAAATGTTTACTACAATAATTAATTAAAATTATGTCAAATACAATTTTTACTTTCAAATTATAACATTAAAGTATTTATAAACGTTTACTACTCTATAACGTGAACATAAAAAAATTGATTGCAGTAATCTCGTAACATCAATTTATATTCTAATCTACTTTTGTAGACTGCTTTGTTACGCTTTGATCGGCACCGCTTACATGTCGTGGAAGCAATGTTTTGTATCAATAAATCTAATTCAATTAGAAGGCGATAACTGTTATATTGTCACTTAAGTGATTTGTGGAAATATGACTCACGTAAACTAGGTGTAGATATATCTTCATTGCATCTTTTTTATCG
Source organism: Biston betularia (assembly GCA_905404145.2). Taxonomy (NCBI): domain Eukaryota; kingdom Metazoa; phylum Arthropoda; class Insecta; order Lepidoptera; family Geometridae; genus Biston; species Biston betularia. The sequence continues at coordinate 2,602,604 of FR989889.1, read as the reverse complement.
ATTTGATATCTATATAATATAACGTTACTTAACTACACGTTATAGTGAGGGGAGATTTAAATTGTAATTCTATCTAATAATGAGCAACGTTCACCGACATACTTTCACATACTTACTTGGTGGTAGATTTCCTTAGCAGGAGGTCGTCTAGGTAGCTAAGCGTGGTGTGCAAACATTACTGTGTTCCGGTTTCAAGGGTACTGCAGCTAGCGAAATTACTACGCTGTTGAGCCTAACCATCTAGTCTCAAAGTATGAGTGTCAAAGCAGCGATGCCCTGGACTTTGTTTTGCTACTCAAAGTTCTGTGTATCGCTGCAATGGTCATGGACAGGCGTTATCTCTTACTCTCAGGAAAGTGCCTTGATCGTCTTATTACCTTTATGTAAAAAAATAACATTCACACACGCAAACAAACATATAATATTATTATCTCTACATAGTATAAAACATTGTCGCTTCCCGTCATGTGTACGCTTAGATCTTTTAAACTACGCAACGGATTTTAAAACGGTTTCCATCAATAGACAGAGTGATTCAAGAGGAAGGTTTATATGTATAATACATGCATATTATAGAAGAGAAAATTTGAGAATTTAAAAGATTTGTAATGTGATAGCGTAAAAACATGTTTTTGTGCGGTTACATTGTAAAAGCTGGCTAAACCTTACGAGATAGATTAAAATAATGAGCTACGTTAGTTTAGTACAATGCCGCGTGAAGCAGGGGCGAATTGCTAGTAAATAAATAAGATAAATTAAAACACAGAGGCAAAGGGGCTCTATTATTTATCTAGGAGTGCATTGGTTCAGAAGCTAGTAGCTAGTAGTCAAAACTTTTATTTAGAATTATTTTTAGTAGTGTTACATAATATAGTCAACAGTCTAATTCATAGTGAACATACAGTAAGGATTTGGTTACCCTTAATAAATGTTAAACTAAATTAATTTAGTTTACTTTGTGTGGTACATCTCCTTGGCAGGAGGTCGTCTAGCTAGGCACCACCGCAGTTTGAAATATCCTGATACCAAGCAGTAGTGTGTAAACATTACTGTGTTCCAGTTTGAAGGATACTGCGGCGGAACTACAGGTCTGTTGAGACTAACCATCGAAAGTCTCAAAGTATTGATCTCCAAAGCAGCGATGTCTTCGACTTTGTATTGTTACTCAAAGTTCTGTGTATCGCTGCAATGGTAACATGCGTTATCTTTAACCATCAGGAGAGCATCTAGTTCGTCTTATCACTTTTTGTTGAAATAATATTAAAAAGACTAACTTAATTTTATTTTACTATGGAAAACTAAAGTGATTTTATCTAATTCTTGTTTTACATAGCTGAGTACAACGCGCGGTTCACAGAAGTAAGAAGAAGCCTCGCGCGCGTTGTAGGTACTCAGCTTTGTCTCCCTAACGAAGGCCACCGTTTGTAGCCGAAACTATAGTCGGAAGTATCCGATATAAATAAACGTGAGTAATTCTAATAATAAACTATTAAATTACATAATTGTTTTATTACGAATGTCGTACGCTGAATTAAATTAATATAAAGAGATTAAAGATTTTCATCTAATCATTTTTGTAATTTATATTATACCTTGGATATTAGCAAATTGAATAATTTACTCTTGAACATAGTAACACACGTCAAAAATAATGGGACAAACTTTTTTTTTATGGTTAAAAGGCTAGACGTTTGAACACAGTTCACCTGATGTTACGTGAAGGTGTGGTCGTAGATGGTAAAGCACACCTAGCCTGGAATGAAACTGGCTCTCAAGTGAGGCTGCCGGAACACACCGTTAGATGCTTGGCGGCAGATTTTCAACTTGAGGGTGGTAGCTAGCTAGCCGAGTACTAAAAAGTACCCTACCACCATGCAAAACTAATATAGTAGAATTATGTTAATCAAACTTTCATCTGGGTCGCAAATCCTATGAACCTTGAACATGTTTTAATTTATCCAACGCAACAGACCCGCCACACGCACACCGATATAAAATCAGCTGGTGCATAATTACAATTATATACTTATACATACACATGCACATATTTCGTTGTAGGTGATTAACGATTTTGTATAAAACAGATAATTTTGTTTTTCGCGAATTATTTTGGCGAAGCTAAACTGATTCCTTATCTGTGCCTTATGTAGATGTTTATCAATGGTTAAAACATCCTGTCAATTTCTCGCTGACGTGAAATGTGATGAGTGAAAATGAGATACCCTAGTAACTCTTTTTAGCGGTAGCGTAGGTAATGCAGCCAGTTGGTATTCTTTTCCACTAAAACGTGGCTTATTAAAGGTAAGAATAGTTTAAATAAGGCTGCCGTAGCTAGCTAGCGTGGCTTGATAAAGTCGTGTAGTACCGCTTTGAACCCTAGTGTAGCTCAATTTAGTGGCAGCGTAGGTAATATTCATGCAGTCCGTATTCTGTTCCACTAAAACGTGGCTTAGTAAAGGTAGGAATAGTTTAAATAAGGCTGCCGTAGCTGTCGTAGATAGCGTGGCTTGATAAAGTCGTGTCGTAGCGCTGTTAAACCCTTATGTAGCTCAAGTTAGTGGCAGCGTAAGTAATATTCATGCAATCCGTATTCTGTTCCACTAAAATGTGGCTTAGTAAAGGTAGGAATAGTTTAAATAAGGCTGCCGTAGCTGTCGTAGATAGCGTGGCTTGATAAAGTCGTGTCGTAGGGCTGTTGTACCCTTATGTAGCTCAAGTTAGTGGCAGCGTAAGTAATATTCATGCAGTCCGTATTCTGTTCCACTAAAATGTGGCTTAGTAAAGGTAAGAATAGTTTAAATAAGGCTGCCGTAGCTGTCGTAGATAGCGTGGCTTGATAAGGTCGTGTCGTAGCGCTGTTGAACTCTTATGTAGCTCAAGTTAGTGGCAGCGTAAGTAATATTCATGCAGTCCGTATTCTGTTCCACTAAAACGTGGCTTAGTAAAGGTAGGAATACTTTAAATAAGGCTGCCGTAGCTGTCGTAGATAGCGTGGCTTGATAAAGTCGTGTCGTAGCGCTGTTGAACTCTTATGTAGCTCAAGTTAGTGGCAGCGTAAGTAATATTCATGCAGTCCGTATTCTATTCCACTAAAACGTGGCTTAGTAAAGGTAAGAATAGTTTAAATAAGGCTGCCGTAGCTGTCGTAGCTACCGTGGCTTGATAAAGTCATGTCGTAGCGCTTGTGTAGCTCAATTTAGTGGCAGCGTAGGTAATTCAGCCAGTCCACATTCTGTTCCACAAAAACGTGCCTTAGTAATGGTAAGAATTGTTTAATAAGGCTGCCGTAGCTGTCGTAGCTAGCGTGGCTTGATAAAGTCTCGTCATAGCGCTGTTGAACCCTAGTGTAGCTCGATTTAGTAGCAGCGTAGGTAATTTAGCCAGTCCGTAGCATTGTCTCGCTAAAACGTGGCTTAATTGAAGTAGCAATAGTTTAGAAAAGCGTAGGTAATTTAATCGTAGTATAGTTTCACTAAAACGTGGTTTCATTTGCTTCTAAGAACATTTTCGTTCACCACCGTCAATTAGAAAAGTCTAAAACTAAAATTTCTTCATTTTTTTATGGCTGACATCCTAAGTGTTTGACTACAGCTCACCTGATGTGAAGTGACGGTGTGGTCGAAGATACACTTAGCCTGGAAGTGAAATGTTATGATAGCTAGATGAATTATACACTCGCTCCATCCCCTTTATAATTGGGTAGCTACAAATACAAATACAAATACAAATCTTTTATTAATAACACCAAAGTTACAGGTCATTTTTCCATTCCTATTTAAAAATATCAAAATCATAACATAATATGTCAAAACAATGAAAATGTCAATGAAATAATATATCACATATAAAATAATTATGTCAATATAATTAAATGTCAACAAAAACAAAAATTTTGTAATTAAATTTAATATAATGTTATAGATATGTTTGAGGTAATTTTACCAGTTTTTTGATGTGCATTATTCAGAATAAAAAGTAGCTCACGTTCTAGTAAAAAAATAAACATAAAAAACAAATATTACAACTAAATATTAAAATAAATAAACAAATATTATAACATTAAATGTTTGTAAATTAAATTCGGACAAATGAGTAATTAGTCACGTGATAGAGAACACTAATCAGACAGCGTTACGTCACGTCGTGCGAAACGTCATTGTTGTTATTGAAAGGAGGTAATTAAATAAAAACACCTTTTCTAATGTACAATAATAACCTAACAAAATCTATAGTGCTGTATTGTGATTGATTTTTAATTTATTTTTGTTTCATATAATTAAAAAAAAAAATTGTACATAAGACGATTATTTATTATTTAAATTTGATTGTATTAGTTAATTGTTAGATATATACGATTATACTGACAGTATTTTACTAGATATATTAATTCTAGAAACTTTATACAAATTAAAAATTGTAAAAATGTCATCTACATAATTATTGTTTAATTTAATTATTAATTATAATTCTTAAATCAATTTGGAATTCGATACAGATCTGAAAAATATGTATTTGTATCTATTGAAATTAATATTATTGCATTGTTTTTTGTGTGTTATGAAATAAATAACTAATTTTTAAAATGTTGTCTACTAGCGTATTTATTTATCAACGTTTGCGTTGTTTCAGCGTGTCGTTATCATGCTTTAATCTTCCATTAACTGATTCGTATCTGATTTATAATTAATTTGCAAGTACTAACAAGAATTTTTGAGTAGATACACAATCTAAGATCTTAGATGTAGAGATACGGTGGAGATAGGAAGGCCCCGCCTTCTACCTTGATATTGGCCGATGTTAACGTCGCTCATTTGAATAACAGCCAATAAATTCTTAACATTTGGAGTAATCGGCATTATTCTTAAAAATAACTGGTCAAATGCAAGACAGTCTCTGCTATTAATCGTAGTGCTATAAATTTGACAGCACCGTTGGCTCATTGGTGGTATATCTGCCTTGAGAGCTGTAGGGCGGGGGTTCGATTCCCACTTAGGGCAAACATTTTGTGAATAAACAAATGTTCTGTGTCTGGGTGTTTTGTATGTATTATAAGTATGTATTCACAAAAAAAAAGTATTTATGTATTCTATCAGTTATCTGGCTTCCATCGCACAAGCTCTGCTTAGTTTGGGGTCAGATGGTGCTGTGTGTAATGTCCAACGATATGAATTTTTTATTCTGGGAAGGAATCGAATCGTCGCCCTACATATTATCACGAAGTGAAGCTATTGATTTTGTCACTATTGACAAACATTTTTTATTCTATTTAAGGTGTAATGGTTCCATCTAGTGTTACCTTTACAACTAATACGTTCTTGTGTATATTACTACTACCTGTGCCCCGCGGTGTTACCCGCTACATGTTTTCGGGATAAAAAGAAGCCTATGTGTTAAGTCAGGGTGTCAGCTTCCTCCGTACCAAATATCATCCAAATCCGTTCAGTAGTTTTTACGTGAAGGAGTAACAAACATCCACCCAGCCATCCATACAAACTTTTACGTGTATAATATTAGCTACGCCCCGCGGTGTTACCCGCTAAATGTTTTCCGGATAAAAAGTAGCCTAAGTTCTAATCCAGAGTCTCAGCTACGTCTATACCGAAATTCATCCAAATTCGTTCAGTAATTTTTATGTGAAAGAGTAACAAAGATCCATTTATCCATCCAAACTTTCACATTTGTAAAGCTAGCTGCGCCCCCCGGCGTTACCCGCTACATGTTTTCGTGATGAAAGTAGCCTATGTGTTAATCCAGGTTGTCAGCTACCTCCATACCAAATTTCATCCAAATCTTTTTAGTAGTTTTTGCGTGAAAGAGTAACAAACATCCAACCATCCAAACTTTCACATATATAATATTAGTGGGATAGGCTTGCGTTTGACCGCCAACTCGCCTGATGTTAAGCGAATACGCGGTCTACGATGGAGCACGCTCGCCTGGAAGAAACCGATTCACTCGGGACTTGAAGGCACCCAGATTATATCTATCAGGGAACACCCACTCGGGCAGCAAATTCCATTGTACTACCAACAGCATATGACAGTTATACGGCAGTCAAAGTAGTAGTTTCTTTAAACGTGGCTACTCAATGTTCAGTATCTACTATACTCTGATATTATATCAATAATAGATAATCTTTACATCTACATTGCAAAGTTAATTGGATTTAGATAAGATTCCTTTTTATCGCCAATACAGATTTTGTTTTAAATCGTTATGAATTTTAATAATGCTTTATAAAATAAAAACATAACGTGATTATGACAAATATAAAATTATATATATTTGGAATGTTCAAGGTATATATCTAGTTTATTTCCGTTTAACAGTCGTTCCAGTTCCAACAGTGATGACAACCTTAAACATTCAAAATGAACTTCCGCAAAGTAACGCCTGAATCAATCAATTATTTATTTAATATTCATTTATTTCATAAATAGTATTTACATGTCACAGTTTTTAAATTAAATCAGATTACTATAATAATAATAATAAAAATAAAAGGAATATATCGTACAATTGTACCTACATTCCTAAACTTTATGGTCAAGAAAATCTTTGTAACTGTAAAACGTCTGATCGACAAGCCAGCGCTTCAAGCGGGACTTGAAGCAAGCCACACTCGGAGCGGCGACTATTTCACTCGGTAGTTTATTATACACTGTCGGGCCCATGACATGAGTGAGCTTGTCAGACTTCGCCAGGTTCCTAGGAATCTGTTTGAGCTGCCCTGCTCGTCTCGTGGGGACTGTCGAAAGGTCTCCAAAGGCCGTGTATGTGTATATATTTGGAATTCAAGTTGAGACGATACAATATATATAAACATACTCGAAAAATTGTAATAATAAAATGTCATAAACAGAATTTGAATTTGAAGAAAAACGTTTAATTTTGTAACAAAAAGCATTAAAACAAAAACAAACAGAGACAGACAAATTTATATTGCTTGTTTGTATTGAATAGGCTCCGAAACTACAAAACCGATTTTAAAAATTCTTTCACCGTTGGGAAGCTACACTATCTCCGGGTGATATAGGCTACTTTTTGAGTAACAAAACAAAGTCCAGGGTATCACTGCTTTGGCGCTCATTACTTTGAGACTTTCGATGGTTAGTCTCAACAGCCCTGTAATTTCGCTAGCTGCAGTACCATTCAAACCGGAACACAGTAATGTTTACACACTACTGCTTGGCGGCAGAATATCTGGTACTGCGGTGGTATCTACCTAGACGACCTCCTGCTAAGGAGATCTACCACCAAGTAAATATATATTGTTTATAACCAATAAATTGCTTTTTCAGTAACTTCGGTCTCTTTATCGGATGCGTTATCAAGTTGTTACAAGAAATCAACAATCTAAACTTGTAAACCAGAAGGTTAACTGTCTGATTAACGAAAACAGTTATCTTTTATCAGTTAAACTACAAGTTTATGGGTACACTTTCAAGAAATCATTACGGAAGAAATTACTTACCGATTTGTTACCAAAATAATCATTGTGAACAATATATTTGTATGTTAGTTGGTTTGACCTTGCCTGACGGATCAATTAAGTATTATACGTTTATTTTCCTTACTTTTATTACCAGACAACGGTAAAGAGGAGGATAGTCTACTAGGAAGATAGTAATAGGGTCCTGTTTTACTCTTTGGGTACGGCTAAAACAAAAGCTCTATCAACATTTTGTGTGCCACATTTGAATTAAATAAACAAATAAATTTTCTTAAGGTGGTTAAATTTCCACACAAATGTTTTATTTTTCATTTATGGACAAATGGAGCATAATTTCACAGTGAAATCACAGCTATTGGCATTTATTTTGGTCTTTATTTGCGGTAAATCACATCAAATAAAGGCCAAAATAAATGCCAGTAGCTGTGATTTCACTGAAAAGTTATGCTCCATTTGTCCATAAATGGGGAAAAATTGTTTGTATGGGAATCGAACCACCTTACCTCAATTTCTGTGTATTTAAAATCAATCGAGGTTTTCTTGTTTATATTAGAATGTTTACTTGAATATTCCAGTTTCACTTATAACCTTATCACGACATAATCAATTATGCGTTTGACTTCAATTCACTCAGCCAGTTATCAGTCATCAAAGTTTTTTTAGGCTAAATGTTTCTTTGTTGTTTAACACTAGCTTTCGCCCGCGTTCTTTCGCGTTGACTTAATCGGGTTCAAAGAGAAAGGAAACATTTGTTAAATAACAAAAATCAATAGTTTCATTCATCATGAAACTTGCGCTACTAAATTACCTAGATTAATATAACGGATAACTTTATTTATTATTTTTTTTATTCAAAATAGGTTCGCGTTTGACCACAGTCTGCCTGATGTTAAGCAGTAGTGTGGTCTAAGATGGAACACGCTTACCTAGAAGAAACCTATTTACTCTAGATTTGAAGACGCCAATATTGTATCTAACAGGGAACACAGACTCCGGCAGAGTTGAAAATACCACCCTCAAGTTGAAAATCTGCCGCCAAGCATCTAACGGTGTGTTTTAGCAGCCTCACTTGAGAGCCAGTTCCATTTCAGGCCTGGTGTGCTTTACCATCTTCGACCACACCGTTACTTAACATCAGGAGAGCTGTGGTCAAACATCAAGCCATAATTAATATACTGACATAGATTTATGTACCTACTACAAAATAGATCTAAAATTCGCTACGTTCCATTCAACTACAGAGCAGTGTATACTCCTCTTTCACATTATTTCTTGGCGACAGAATATCTGGTACTGCGGTGGTAACTACCTAAACCAAAGGAGATAAGAGGAGAAGAGGGTCTCCTGCCAAAGAGATCTGCCACTAATGAAGTAAATAATAGCATCTCCTTTATTGTAATACACAAGATCGTAATAAATAGGTAAATAAATGAATATCGTAGGACACTCTAAACAGCACCATCTGACCCCAAACAAAGCAAAGCTAAGGAAAGATTTGATTGTTTGTTTGTATTGAATAGGCTACGAAACTACTGGACCGATTTCAAAAATTCTTTCACCGTTGGGAAGCTACACTATCCCCGGGTGACATAGGCTACTTTCTATTCCTGTATTCCCACGGGAACGGGAACTACGCGGGTGAAATCGCGAGGCGTCCGCTAGTTATTTATAAAGAGGAAAGATTTGTATTGTTGTTTTTTCAGGCTCCGAAACTACTGAACCGATCTGAATAATTCTTTCATCAATAGAATGATACATTATCACTGAGTGACAAATAGGCTATATTTATGTTGTTAATCGAGTTTTGTTTTTCCGTGCGAAGCCGGGATGAGCTGCTAGTATAAAATATATAAAGTTAACAATGTAGGTAGTTTAGGTAAATTAAGTTTGGTTTTTCTAGCAGTGTTTCTGTTTTAAAATAATTAATTAATTCAATTAGTTAGTAGCTTTTTGCAGTCATAATATTTCCGTGGATAAATGTCTGAAATTGTATTTATAGCATTATAGTAAACGCTTTGGCTTATTGCCAGCTGACTTAAACTCGTTAGAAACGTAGTCAATAGTCATTGAGTTTTGGCGGGAACGCGGAAAGAGTCGTATCGCCACGTTGTATTTTTTTCCAAAACTAATGTTTTATCGAGTGTTTATGCATAAAAATGGTGGTGTTTGATTCATAAAGTGCCGAATCACAAGCGCGAGTGTGGGAAAATGATATAATGTGGTGAAACATGAGTTTTCGTGTCGCTTTCGAAACTCCATTGAAGCTTTATAGTAGTGTCACCACTACTTTACTAAAGCATGACTGGACTTGACTGACAAGGACTGTACTTGACCAAAACTGGACTATTCATCTTTTGAAACTTGAATATATAAAACACTTGACACTGGCAAATGCTCAAAACGCGACGCCAAAACCAAAGAGAGAAAAAAAAGAAAGTATACCTAATTCTTGAGATATTTTTTGCCAGTGTCACACCTACCTTATATCCCAGTGGTAAATTCACACAAATAAATATTTAGAAATACACATTGTTTTAATTAACCCTTGAGAGTAGGAAAAAATTATGTTTCAGATTAAAATGCATTTTAAACTTTAAATTTTTTATTAGATCACATCACACACGAAGTCTTTGTATAACTGGGTAGTAGTTCTATGAATTAATCTTGAATTAACAAAATCTTTGTTATAAGGAAGCATGTGTATTATAATCATTTCAGCCTAGGGTAATCGCGCACTGTATGGAATTAACCAGACGATGTAACTCCTGTCACATGATTTTTAGGGTTCTGTACCTAGAGGGTAAAACAGGACCCTATTACTAAGACTCCGCTGTTGGTCCGTCTGTCTGTCTGTCCGTCTGCCACCAGGCTGTCTCTCATGAATGATAGTTGGATAGTTGACGATTGCCGCTATAACAACAAATACTAAAACACAATAAAATATATATTTAGGCTCCCATACCACAAACGGGATTTTTTTACCGTTTTTATAGATAATGGTACGTAACTCTTCGTGCGCGAGTCCAACCTACACTTGGCCGGTTTTTTTTTCAAGTAAAAACAACATTTTAGTTGATGATTATTCTTAATATAGTTAATTATTACCATTATAATTACAGTCATCTTCATTCGAATAAACTTCCAGTACAAAAATCAATGGATGTAAAAATATTTATCCACTAATTTTTTTCAATAACAACAAAAATATAAACTCCAGCAACCAATCATTTTTTGTAGGTTAACAAAACGTAAAGTAAGTTAAGTTAAAGATTTTAAGTTTTTTTAATGTAAATGTAATAAGACGAACGACGCTTTCCTGATGATAAAAGATAACGCATGTCCATGAACATTGCACGGTACCTACCTAGACGAATTCTTGCTAAGAAAATCTACCACTAAGTTCTATTTTCTCTGAATTTATACTTTATGAGTATATAGACCAGAGTTGGTAAACGAAATATCTTTCTGATATTTGGTCTAACTAGTGCGCGATGACCACGTACAGTGAGATTATCGGCTTTTGATAGAGTTTTTCTTGCTAATTTACGAAGGTTAAGCCGCGCCCGCTAGGTCAGTGCTGTAAACCGAAAAAACGTCAGTTACCCGAAGAAATGTCATTAAATTCGGTTTAATTTCCGATTCAAACGAGAAATTAAAATGGCGCACATTTTAAATCAGTTTACAATAATGTTTCCTAACTTGATAAATATAAACATATGCATTTTTTTAAGCTCGTTTTATTACAAATAGTGAAAATATATAGTGTGATTGTGTATAAATTAAAAGTTTTCATAGCGCTGCAGGTTGGAGAGTTGAAGGGCTAACTAACAGTAATGGTGTTTTTTTAAGTGACAGGCTAGGTGTATGACCGCAGTTTACCTGATGATGACCTAGCTTCTTCTAGGGCTATATTGTATTAATATATTCTAATAATAGTTACACGGTCAATTGTTTTTTTTCTTTATTTATTACAGAATATAATTTTTACATCAACATTATGTAAATTACAAAAAGATTTTTTTCTAAATGACATTCCTATACAACATTAAAAACAGAAGCATTATATAGTGAGTGACACAAACCATATTATTATACAAACTAATTGCGATGAGCCTTTACCAACATCTTAAGAGGCTTTTTTTGCTAGACGGTTGGGTCAAGGGTCAGATCTAAAAGGCAGTGATCCTCGACACGGTGCTTATTGTGAGGAGATTCCTCTCTCTGCAGCCTTAACCTCCGGCAGCTGGAGCCTCCCTCGCTTGCTCGCTTGGCAGGCACGGCCCAAGCGCCATCCATATATGGTGGACATTCCCCACGTACGGACTAAGCGCTTCGATTCCACATTCTTCATACGCACAGCGAGGATGTGGAACTCTCTGCCGGCGTCTGTTTTATCTGCGTAGTACTTGGGTGTCTTCAAATCCAGACTAAACAGGGGGTTTCTAGGTAAGCGTGCTTCATCTTAGACTACATCCTGATTAACACAAGTAGGGCGTATTCAAACGCAAATCTAGTTGCAGTATAAAGTAGAGGCCCTGGAAAGAAAACCCTAGTTATACATATACTTTTTTTTAAAATATTTAATGTAAAAAATCAAGAAATTAGGAAAGACATAAAAAAAGCATTTGACTAATCGATTTGTGAGGTTTGCCTCTACTCGGGCTCTAGGCCCGGTTTACTGAGCTCCCGCCCCGAGACCCTCAGGGAAAGGGTGGCTCAGTTCCCCCGCTGACAAAAACTGAATCTCCTAACACTTTGCTGATTATGGTGGTTGTGTGGATCGCGGCCTGTTTTTGGATGATGTGTGTCCGTATGTTTGCGTCTAGTTTTGTACAGTATTTGTGTAATGATTTGGCTATTAATAATAAATTACAGATTTTTTCAATTAATAATAATTTTATTAAACAATGTAACAGTTTCCTACTTAATTAAACGCAATAATAAATGGGAAACTGTTTATATTAATCTAATTTCGTATGAAGTCTTAGAATGCAATACAGATCAAAATTGTGTAGGTATTTGAATTGTTGTAAATATTATTGCATTCTGTTTTGTATGTTATGTAATAAATAAATAAATTAATAAATTAAAATAGCCAATGTGGTCCAAAACTAAGCAAAGCTTGTTTTAAGGTATAATACTTATATATTTTTACGGTTGACAGGCAAGGTGTTTCCCCCCAGCTCTCTTGATGTTAAGTGACGTTGTGGTCGAAGATGGTGAAGCACACCTAGCCTAGAATAGAACTGCCTCTCAAGTGAGGCTGCCGGAACACATCGTTAAGTGCTAGGCGGTAGATTTTCAACTTGAGGGTGGTAGCTAGCCAGCCGAGTACTAGAATGTACTCTACCACCATACGAAATTCTTGTTTATGTGACGAGCGTAAATGTTTGTTGGTAATGAATTCAAAAAAGGTTACATGGTTGATTTTAACTAAGTTACTGGAGAACAAAGTTTGCACTTTCGTGGTTCTCACTCCCACACCTCGCCCTCGCATGACCTGTAAGGTGACGGGTTGCGCTCGGGATAAATGGTTGGTAACCTAATGTATTGGTTTTAAGTTCACATTTTCAGCAGTCTAGTTGGGAGACCGTCTGGCTTCCAATCTTCCAATTCCTCAGCGATTCCTTAGCGATGATAGCTCAGTGGTTAGCGCGGTAGGTTCGCATGCCGAAGGGCGTGGGTTCAAACCCCAACAATGAGCTTGAGCTGCCGGTGAAGGAAAACATCGTGAGGAAACCACAGCATGGTGGTAGGGTACTTTCTAGTACTCGGCTGGCTAGCTACCACCCTCAAGTTGAAAATCTGCCGCCAAGCATTTAACGGTGTGTTCCGGCAGCCTCACTTGAGAGCCAGTTCCATTCCAGGCTAGGTGTGCTTTACCATCTTCGACCACACCTTCATTTAACATCAGGTGAGCTGTGGTCAAACAACTAGCCTGTCAACCATAAAAAAAAAAAAAACCACGGCACGGACTTCTGTCTTTTCCAAGTAATGTGCGTATTGCCACAGACTTTTTTTTATTGGTTTTGGTGTTGCCGGTGTCAAATGTTTCATATTTTCAAGTTAAGCCTCGTAGCTATAGTTATAGTCAAAGTCCAGTCTTGGTTAAGTACAGTCCGCGTCATTTAAGTCCAGTCATACTTTAGTAAAGTAATGGCGACTTTACTTTGATAAAGCTTCGATGGAGTTTTGGTAGCAACACAAAAAGTCATGTTTGACCGCATTATATCATTTTCCCACACTCGCGCTTGTAGATTATGCTAATAAGCTACTGTTTTATTCAAGCAATTGTCATTTACCGCAAATAAAGACCAAAATAAATGCCAGTAGCTGTGATTTCACTGTAAAATTATGCTCCATTTGTACATAAATGGCAAAAATTTATTTGTCTGGAAATCCGACCACCTTAAATAAAATGGGCTTAGATTTTTAGTACAAATGAAAGCTTCGTTTGGTGTGGACGCGAAACTCGTATCGGCTACTGACCACTGCAGCGAGAAAAGGATATTTAAATCATTTTCTTGCTGCAGTGACTTGACTTGACTAACAGTGAAGTTGACTTGGTGGTTATTAAATTTATTTAATTATAAATAATTTTTATGTTTATGTTGGATTTTAGTTTTAAATACCTATTAATGAATATAGTCTACCTTCACCAATATAGGGTACCTTCAAGTCGCGAGGGAATCGATTTCTTCTAGGCAAGCGTCAAACGCAAGCCTATCTATTATAAAAAAAATAAAAAAATCGGTTAGATATATTAAAATTGTCTTCAAGTTACATAAATTCCACCAACATTATAAATGTGAAAGTTTGGATGGATGGATGTATGTTTGTTACTCTTTCACGCAAAAACTAATGAACGGATTTGGATTAAATTTGGTAGCTGATACCCTGGAGACCACTTTTTATCCCGAAAACATGTAGCGGGTAACACCGCGGGACGCAGCTAGTGTTTAAATAAATCTTTGTCACTGTTGTAACCAAAACTACTTTTAAGCGGAAATACACTAAAACTATATCTCGTGAATAAATAATCTAAAACTCTATTGAAAACCCTTTATAGCGTACACCACAAATAAAAATGTACAGAAAGCAAAATATTTTTATGAGCTATGCCATAACTGGCGACCTTATCGCTGTAAACAATCTCACCCAGGCAGGCAAGAATCGAAAAAACAATATCATGTCTAACTAACCACCAAATCTGAAAATCTGCCGCCAAACATCTAACGGTGTGTTCCGGCAGCCTCGCTTGAGAGCCAGTTCCATTCCAGGCTAGGTGCGCTTTACCATCTTCGACCACACCTTCACTTAACATCAGGTGAGCTGTGGTCAAACATAAAACTAGACTGACAACTATTAAAAAAAAATAGCTGATTGAGATTTAAGATTGTATTTTTTAAAATTTGTTTATTAAATACAAGTAGTTGTATAATAATTACTTATGACTTGTTGGGAATTATTATTTTAAGTGATGTTTAGTTTTTTTTTGGTAGTGAGCGCCGAAGCAGCGATGCCCTGAACTTTGTTTTACTACGCAAAGTTCTGCGTATCACTGCAATGGTCATGGCAATGCGTTATCTCTTACCATCAGGAGAGCGTCTCGTTCGCCTAATTACAGACACATTAGGAACAAATAGTTTGAATTGTCAAACGTAGCGTAGGACGCCCTGAGACTCGATGAAGTGACGATATACGTAGGACAGCTGGCGGCGGATGGAAGCGTAAAGCCGAAGATCGGGCTGAGTGGTGTGTCTTGGGAGAGGCCTATGTCCAGCAGTGGACTTCAAAAGGCTGATGATGATGAGTTTGAATTGTTAGATTATTTTGTTAAATACATCCCTAGTAACCTACGTACAAAAAAACCATACAGTTGAATTGAGAACCTCATTTTTCGAGTCGGTTAAAAATGAGCAACTTTAGTGTTATCAACAAAATATTTGTATTTGTATTTGTAACTAAAAAAAAACAAAATATTAGGGTTGTTAAGCGCGCGCAATTTTCGATATTTCGGGTTTATTAACATCACTTTCGGCCTCATTTCGGCGCCGCAGAATGCCACCGCCCTATCCCTATTTGAATCGATAATTATTCAAATTCTAAGAAACTAAGTGACGGCAGCAGATAAGCAATACGACGGGACCAAAAAGCCTGAAAAAGATTAGGAAATTGAAAATAGATATGTCGTTGAGGCATTTAGTAGTGGAGCTCACGTTTTCACATATCAAAATAGGTTTGTGATCGATCACATTCTGTCTGATGCTAATAAATACTTCTGTTTTTCTTTGAAATAATTCTATTTTTATAAAATTTCCCACTGCTGGGCACGGGCTTCTCATTGTGAGAAGAACCCATAATCAACCACGCTGGCCAAGTACGAGTTGGCAGACTCGCACATCTTCAAGAACTTTAAAAAAAAATAGATTTCCGACGTTTGAAGTTATCAGCAATACGTAGGTACATAACGTAGAAACGACAGAGGTGCATGCCGTAGGATAGGAACCCAAAACCTTTAGACGGTAGTCAGACAGTAATCACACTCTTTAAAAAAAAATAAACCTAAAAAGATCTTTGTTTCTTGACGGTAGGTTTCCGTAGCAGGTTGTCTAGGTAGGTGCCGACACAGTACCAGATATACTGCCGCCAAGCAGTAGTGTGTAAACATTACTGTGTTCCGGTTTGAAGGTTACTGCAGCTAGCGAAATTATAAGGCCGTTGAGACTGAAGTCTCAAAGTAATTAGCGCTAAAACAGCGATGCCCTTGATGACTTTGTTTTACTACTCAAAGTTCTGTGTATCGCTGCAATGGTCATGGGCAGGCGTTATCTCTTATCAACAGGAGAGCGTTCGCCTCATTACTTTGACATTAAAAAAAAGCAGGAGAGCGTTCGCCTCATTACTTTGACATTAGCCACGCACGGGAAAACAAAACTCGATTAACAATAAACATTTATCGATCCAGTAGTTTCGGAGCCTATTCAATACAAATAAACAAATAATTTAATCTTTCCTCTTCATAAGATGTAGATGACAACTGTAATAGTTAGACATATGATATCGCGGTTTTATTTGTAGCTCAACTTGCTCTATGAAACGTCACTTTATTCTATTGTCAATAGTTTTCGCTGCGCATGCTAAGTAAAGATTTTTTCAAATTTTTCACAGCTTGGGTTACATTAATATATTTTCCATACGGATCCCTAATTGTTTTTAAATAAAATATAGCCTATGCCCGTCACGGATAATGTAGCATTCTAATAATGAAAGAATTATTAAGATCGGGCTAGTAGTTTCGGAGCCTATTCAATACAAACAAACAAAAAATCAAATCTTTCCTCTTTATAATACGTGTAGATAAATAGATGAATTAGACTTGACCGTTATTTATTTTATGTCATTTACTTACTGTTTCATATTTAGGTAATAATTTTATTTTCTTAGCGTTAATTCAATAATCAAAATCTGTGATTTTGTTTTTTTTTCTATAAATATGATTTTAACTAACATAGCGCATCACGCTAGTAGTAGGATACTTTCTTGTATTCAAATGCGAATAAAAAATGTGAAATCAAAACGCTTTCTGCGTACATAAGGAATACCTACTAGATAAATACAATCTACAATGTACGGATGACGTTTTGGTTGCGTTTGTTTGTCCGTCCGGCAGTAAAAGGCGCAGGTTCAAATAAAAAAAAAACTGAATATTTTCTTTTCCGACAGGGGTGTAAATGCACCTCCTTGCACCCTACAAATACAAATACAAATATTTTATTGATAACACAAGTCACTTCAAAATTTTAAATATATCATTAAATGAGTTTTAAAACACTGATTACATGTCAGCACAAAACTGTCAAATGAGGTATGTCAATATACAAACATGTATAAAAAAAATCATAATTACTTACTAGTAATTCAATAATATCTTTAAGTTTGAAATACTCATCAATGTCATAAGATTGCCAGCCTACTGCCAGCGCCCATGTCAGGTGGCAAATACGCAATACTAAACTAACTACTAACGACGTCATCCGTCGGGCTTTTGTTTTGTCAGTGCCGGCGTCCCATCAGTTTTAGAACCAAACGGACTGATGCGTGACGACGGCAAGAGACCCGACGGGATGACCCTTATCCCTTGGAAGATGGGACGTCCTCTTGTGTGGGACGCCACTTGTGTCGACACCTTGGTGCCGTCTCATCTTCCTGTGACTTCGGGACAAGCTGGTGTTGCCGCATCTAAAGCTGAAAACCTCAAACGGCACAAATATAGTTATTTAGATAGAATGTATCTTTTTGTGCCGTTTGGGGTTGAAACTTTAGGTCCGTGGGGGCCGACCGCTCTCGAACTGTATCGGGACCTGGCCAAACGTCTAGAGGAGGCTTCAGGTGACCAGAATGCTGGTATCTACTTTGGTCAAAAGCTAAGCATTGCCATCCAGCGTGGCAATGCTGCCAGCATTCTGGCCACATATCCCTCCTCTGACGGTTTTTTAGACTAAGTTTTTTGTATACATTTTGTAAATAGGTAGTATAATTTAAGGTATTTTTTATTTTGTTTAATAAAACCTATTTATCTATATATTTATTAGATAGATAGAGACTCTTTATTGAGCACACCATTTGTTAGCCATTATGTTTTGTATTATAAAACACCCTCTAGTAAATTTCGAGTTCACATCTCAATACTAAACTACATTTTTTATAAACTATGTTTTTTTTTTATTTTAGTCAATTTAACTGTATTTGTATCTTTATATGGGTCTTGTTGCCTGAAATAAATTTATCCTATTTTTATTTTTCATTTATTTATTTAAACCCCCACTATTTAAAGGTTTTTAAGTCCGCGTTTAGCCACCTACTCGTCTGACGGTAAGCTATGATGAGGTTAAAGATGTTGCACACAGATGACGCTGACCTTGAAAAGCTTAGTAGAATAATTGCTTGGTAAACAAAAAAAAACTCTCAAACGCAAGAATAAAGCTTTCGGCCCGGGGCAAAAAAAAAATGGGCTGCAAAGTAGGTAGCTACAATGTTAATTCCAGTTGGAATCAACCAATCAGATAAATGCGTTTATTGTAAACATTAGATAAATGCCGTCAGTCCATTCTTATAAGACCAATCACAAAACAAGAATTGGCTAAGCTGATATAATTAAGCTTATGATTATAAAACTGTCTTAATATGACTTAGTGTTAAAGCGTTTTATTTCAATAAAAATAAATTTGATGCATTATTTACACATTTCTTTTGATCTAGGGTTGCCAAAACTAGAACTTTTTTGGCGGGAACGCGGAGAGTGTTTATGTATAAAAATAGTGGTGTTTTATTCATAAAGTACTCAGTTACAAGCGCCAGTGTGGGAAAGTGGTATAATGTGGTGAAACACTTTTCGTGTTGCTTCCAAAACTCCATCGAAGCTTTATAGTAAAGTCGCCACTACTTTACTAAAGCATGACTGGATTTGACCGACACGGACTGGACTTGACCAAGACTGGACTTTGACTACTTTTTAACTTATTAAACTTGAAATAATCAAAACGCTTGACACTGGCAAACGCACAAAATGCGACGCCAAAATCAAAGAAAACATTCCAAAGTACAAGCTTTGCTTAGCTTGGGGTCAGATGGCGCTGTGCGTAATGTCCTACGATATTTATTAATTATTCTTGGTGCCTAGGTACACGATATTATCAGTTGTTTTGGAAATAGAAATACCGACAAATTATATTTAGATTATGGTTTTCGGAGAACTAAACAATATAATGAGATATTGAGCCCTATAACGGAAATACGACAATAGATTTATTTGAAGATTGTATGTAAGAGATTTGTTATGATTAGATTTAACTGTTAAAAGATTTTTATGATGGCCTTTTCACAAATATGTTAATGTTTTTAAAGTGAACGCCACACTATAAGCTAAGCTAACGTCGAGCTTAGCAACTGTAGGCCCTGGATTCTCTAAAACTCATGAACAGTAGCGATGATAGCTCAGTGGTTAGCGCGGTAGGTTCGCATGCCGAAGGGCGTGGGTTCAAACCCCAATAATGAGCTTGAGCTGCCGGTGAAGGAAAACATCGTGAGGAAACCATAGCATGGTGGTAGGGTTCTAGTACTCGGCTGGCTAGCTACCACCCTCAAGTTGAAAATCTGCCGCCAAGCATCTAATCTTTTGTCACTTAAGAGCCAGTTCCATTCCAGGCTATGTGTGCTTTACCATCTTCGACCACACCGTCACTTAACATCAGGTGAGCTGTGGTCAAACATACAGTGTCTTCAAATCAAGAGTAAACAGGTTCCTTCTAGGTAAGCGTGTTCCATCTCAGACCGCATCGTTGCTTCACATCAGGCAGGATGTGGTCAAGCGCGAACCTATTCAATTTAAAATATATATATATATATATAGCCTGTTAACGATTAAAAAAAAAATCTAACGGTGTGTTCTGGCAGCCTCACTTGAGAGCCATTCCATTACAGACTAGGTGGGATTTACCATCTTCGACCACACCTTCACTTAACATCAGGTGAGCTGTGGTCAACACCTAGCTTGTCAACCATTAAAAAAAACAGTTGCCGACACGTGTTTCGCCTCTACACGAGGCATCCTCAGGACGTGTGTGCCTCTGAGCGCTTGGCCGAGATCTCGCTTTATTTTAACTAGTTTTATTGCTTTATTTCTTTTTGCTTTCAAAAAGTAGCCTATGTGTTAATCCAGGGTCTCAGCTACCTCCAAACCAAATTTCACCCAAATCCTTTCAGTAGTTTTTGCGTGAAAGAGTATCAAACATCCATCTAAAACTTTCACATTTATAACATTAGTGGGATTTTAGTTTTAGATATTAAGTAAAGTTTCAGATAAGTTTTTTTTTAATTGTGACTTACCGCAAATAAAGACCAAAATAAATGCCAGTAGCTGTGATTTCACTGTAAAATTATGCTCCATTTGCCCATAAATAGAAAAGCTTATTTGTATGGAAATCGAACCACCTTAATCTCATGCTTCCCGCGAAAAAAACTGTCATACGATCAACTGTCCATATAATCAATAAATATTTATTTTAATTTAATGCAAGCATCTTTGTTTATTTTGTGACAAATCTTTACCCTACATTTGGGCCCCCCAACTAATTTTGATACAGGGCCCCCTCTAAGGCGCGCTACGCCACTGATTGCAGCAGTGGTCTTCAAACTGTCACCCAGTAATGTTGGCATTGCATGGCGGCAAAATATTTAGACAATTCTGCGGTAGTTCTCAGTAGATCTACCATTGAACTAATTTATTTATTAAACAAAATAAAAAAGACCTTAAATTATACTATTTACAAAATATATACAAAAAACTTAGTCTAAAAAACCGTCAGAGGAGGGATATGTGGCCAGAATGCTGGCAGCATTGCCACGCTGGATGGCAATGCTTAGCTTTTGACCAAAGTAGATACCAGCATTCTGGTCACATGAAGCCTCCTCTAAACGTTAACTTCTACCATTTATATACATACTATACCAATTCAAACTGTGCTTAGATAAAGTTGGATTAATGAATTGCGTATTCAAATTTATTTTAATATATGTATGTCTTAATATAATTTTCATCTCAGATAAGTTATCGTGTAGGTTTGAATTTCTAATGGGCAGAGTTGAATCCCCCGCCTGCTCTCTTTGCGGGAGCCCTGAAGACGTTTTTCACCTCCTGGTGGAATGTGGCCGGACCAAGACTGTGAGGAGAAATATGTCGCTAAAATATGGTGTTAACCCCCGAGATGTTGGCATGTTTCAAGGTATCCTGGCCGCACCCACGTGTGATGCGGCGAGGGCCTTATATGCCGGAAGTCTCGGAAGTACTAGCCAATCGCAGTACAGATGACGTATTATAAATTTGTAAATATAATTTGTTTTGTAATACGGGGCTGGCATAATCACATTGCGATAAAAGCCCCCAATAAAAAAAAAGAATAAAAAAAAAAAAAAAAGTTATCGTGATCCTAAAAATTGGATAAACTGCACGATAAAGAGATAATCCGAAACGCATGCGCTTTTTATAAACAGAATATGAGATTACATTTGATTTATGATTTGGATTATATATATTTCATTATTTTGAAGTTTAATACTGGGCTATAAAGAGTTTTTCTTTTATATGTATAACTTGGGCATTGTCGTGCTTTCAATATTTTTATCCAACATTTCTAAGTAATTAAAGTTCACGTTCCCACAAAAAGATTCAGATAAAGCTCGTAGCTAGTTTTTCCAGAGCTTTCGAAAACAAGCCTTATCAAATGAATTAAACAAAAATATAGCCATCTCGTACTGCCGATCAGAAGTCAACTCGGTAATGTATATTACTCATTTTTTGGTCGATAAGAATCAGTAAATTGCATTACGTATGTCAATTTATGCGCTATCAGTTATCAATTCTGCGAATTTTCATATGTTTTTACGTGTAGTCGATACGGACGTGTTTCACGTGCGTTTTTTAAAACACTGCGTTTTTTGGCACAAAACAATAGAGAAGTCAGTCTCAGTCTCGACCAAGCGCTCGAAGAGTCAACACGTCCTGAAGATGCCTCGTGTAGAGCCGAAACACGTGTCGGCAAGTGGTTACCGCGGAGAGAGGAGGATTTTAAGACTTATGGTTATTTTAATTAAATTTTGGTCAAATTATATTTTTAAGTTTATGTCAAATTAGTTATAGATTTTAAGTAAGATTAGGTTTTTAATTAATAAGCATTGTCAAATTAGTTTAGTTAGTTTATTTTAAGCCCTCATCACTGTTGGAACTGGAACGACTGTTAAGCGAAAATAAACTAGATATATACCTTAAACATTCAATGGAGAAGCATTTTGAATTGCACTGTCAAAAAACCTTTATATGCCTGCAATATGACAAATCCCAGTGACAAAACTGTAACTAACAACTGATACATAACCTAGGATTTATGAATATGTCAGAGTAGTGCGTACGTCAGAAGGGTGGTCCGCATCAGGGATGGTTATGTCGGAAAACGTCAGGTGGTGGCGGTGGTATGGCCGATATTCGCATCATACATGGTTACTGGGCGAGGGTGTAGCAGGCGAGGAGACACACCACACAATTCAGTTCTCTTTTACGCTTTTTCCGCTCTCCTGATAGTAAGAGATAACGCATGCCCATGACCAATTGACCATTGCAGCGATACACATAACTTTGAGTTAACAAACAAAGGTTTCGTACCCAAAGGGTCTAAGTAAGACCAAAACTAAGACTCCTCTGTCCGTCCGTCTGTCTGTCTATCCGTTTGTCACCAGGCTGTATCTCATGAACCATGATAAGTAGAAAGTTGAAATTTTTACAAATGATGTATAACAAGAAATACTAAAAAACAGAATAAAATAAACATTTAAGGGTAAATAAAATAAACATTACAAATAAAAAGTATTTACTTATGTATTCTATCAGTTATCTGACTTCCATCACACAAGCTCTGCTTAGTTTTGGGACAGATGGCGCTGTGTGTATAGTCCTACGATATTTATTTATTTATTATTATTTTGTCCACAAAACAAACGTGTATTTTTGCCGTTTTTATAGATAATGGTACGGAACCCTTCGTG
The DNA here is from genome assembly GCA_905404145.2 of Biston betularia. Taxonomy (NCBI): domain Eukaryota; kingdom Metazoa; phylum Arthropoda; class Insecta; order Lepidoptera; family Geometridae; genus Biston; species Biston betularia. The sequence continues at coordinate 2,579,554 of FR989889.1, read as the reverse complement.
CGAGAGTCCGACTCGCACTTGGGCGGTTTTTAATCTACGGAATCTAATGGCATTCTAAGATAATAAGAACATTACATAATTATATTATTAAATTGCAAGACGTTGTTTTTTGTTTCAAAAATAGTTGTGACAGAAACATGTAAATAAAAAAAAGGGGAAAGGCTTGCTTTAGAAACTTTTAAGTATAGTTTTTGAGTACCATTTCTGGATTGTTGATTCTGATAAATACAACTGAAATATATATTACACTATAGACATATGAAAGAAAATGTTAACTCAGTCAATATAATATACAGAAAAACTTAGGCTAACTAAACGCACTGCTCCAATGAAACAGCGAAGTTTCGGAGAAAACGACAATATCATCGATGTACTCGTATACCATTTTTAGATTTTTGTTGAATTTTATAAAACCGTTCGATAGATTTCGGTAAAATTTATATAGGACTACCTCTGAAGTATGATCTACCAAGCATAAAAAAATCATCAAATTCGATTCATAATTGGCGGAATTATCGCGTAACATACCTACAAAAAAAACAGTCGAATTGAGTCCTTTTCGAGTCGGTTAAAAAGAGTTTTGGTTTACTTTTGCGAGATTACTCACGTGTAATTATATATCGAGAACTCCGACTATTGCTTCGGCCATTTACGGTGGCCTTCATCATGGAGGCAAAGCTGAATAAGCGCGCGCGGCCTCGTCTCGCTTCGTATTGTTTCTTTTTATTTTTCTTTGGTTTTGGCGTCGCATTTTAAGCATTTGCCAGTGTCAATTGTTTTATATTTTCAAGTTTCAAAAGTTAAATAAGTTGCCTCGAAGCTATAGCCAAAGTCCAGTCTTGATCAAGTCCAGTCCGTGTCAGTCAAGTCCAGTCATGCTTTAGTAAAGTAGTGGCGACTTTACTATAAAGCTTCGATGGAGTTTTGGAAGCAACACGAAAAGTCATGTTTCACCACATTATATAATTTTTCCAAACTCGCGCTTGTGATTCGGCACTTTATAAATAAAACACTCTAGTCTTGGAAAAAAATACAACGGGGTGACATGACTCTTTCCACGTTCCCACCAAAACTTTCCGTTTTGTTATTTATCTTGTACGATGTAAGACGAGGACGAAAATGTGTCAAAATCAGGTCGGTTTAAATATAAAGTGAAAAAAGTTTATTTTTAATGGTTTTTTTAATGTAAAAAATAATGAGACGAACTAGAAGCTCTCCTGATGGTAAGAGATAACGCCTGTCCATGACCAACGCAGCGATACACAGAACTTTGAATAGCAAACCAAAGTCCAGGGCATCGCTACTTTGGCGCTCATTATTTTGGAGACTTTCGATGGTTAGTCTCAACAACCCAGTAATTTCGCTAGCTGCAGTACCCTTCAAACCGGAACACAGTAATGTTTACATACTACTGCTTAGCGGCAGAATAACTGGTGGCTACTGCGGTGGTACCTACCTAGACGACCTCCTGCTAAGGAGATCCACCACCAAGTAAAGTAGGTAGGTAGGTGTTTCGAAAAATGAAACAGAACTCCATTACAGTTTCATATATGACTACAGCAAATGTAGGCACATAACATGGTCACTTGATCAATATTCCAGTTAATTTTCAGTTCTTTTTCTTCAGTTATATCTTTTGATTACACGACAAAAAGGGGCAAAGTTTATGCCTAACAATAAGTTTCAATAATAGACGCTCGATCATTGGCAAAGTTGTTGACAATGTTGAGTTAACTTTTTATGACTCATTAGCAAAGCAACAAAGTGGAGTCAGCTGCGAAACTAAACGTTTCGTAACCGACTCGTTTCACAGTAACTACGCCAGAAGACATAGGTTCATACCTCAACAATGAGCTTGAGCTGCTGATGAATCAAGGAAGATACATACATACACACAACACACACATTGAAACATTGATACATTGTAAGGAAGTACTTTTGTGGAGTACTTTTTAGTACTTTATTAAGGCTTGGGTCCTGGGACGTCTCGTGTCTCGAAGAGCCGGGACTTTCGGGTCGAGTCGAAGACGAGACAAGATTATCGAAACTGTTATGTAATCATTTTTATTTTCGTATTTTTGAGGAGCCTAGTGCTATCTGTTAGTTTAACCTGAACCTAGTACCAGTAGCTCTCAAGTACACAACGAGCCTAACGAGTATTTTGTAAATCAAACGGAACAAGCGATAAAAAATATCCGAGAAAATGTACCCGAGATTCAGGAAGAAAACAAGAGCAACATTAAAAAAGGAGTTTTTAAGATTTAATTTTCTGTGTAATAAAAATGTTGTTGTTGACAAAACAATGCTTTTTTAAAATTCGTTTCACCACAAATTCTTCAAAAGAGATTTAGGTAACCCTATTAAAAAATCATTTTCTTAAAAGTTCTTCTGTTCCGGGAATTCCTGGGACTTTGACTGTAAGCCGTCTCGCGTCGCGGGACTTTGAAATTGTCGGGAATCCTCAAACCCTATACTTTACTGAACTCGTTAAAAAACGCAGCGTTTTTTGGACCCAGTGAGTGGCACTAAGAAATAACTTACCGGTATAATGTAGATTTTTTTGATAATTAATTAAAGATACATAGATTCCGATATAAGCACAGATATAACTATGTATCCATTGTTTGGACATTAAAGTTGTTTCAAAGATCACCGAAATAAGTTCGGGCGGTACGCAAAGCTATAAATAGACTTAAAAAAAAAAAAGTTTTTCGCTCATAATTTAATTGATAGTGTAATACGTGATAAAGTGCCAATTGTGAATTGGATTTTGAAGTGTACGGAATTGATAATAAATGTAGATTTATTGGAGTAAATAGGTGAGATTAATATAAATAAATATTAACGTCTTGAATATCAGAACATATTTTATTGTGTTGTAAAACTATACATAACATCAGATAGGTAAATATGTATACCAGACATTTTTTTCCTTGTAGACTTACGGTTATTATTTTTACATAAAATCACATAAACAGGAAATAGTCTAGTTCAAATTTAATAAACTTAGATAACTATCGAGCAACATTCCAGAATTGTTTTCCTTTAACTAAATATTAATTTACATAGTAGAATATTTTTTCTAGTGAGCAAGCTCGCAACTTATAAGACGGCAGTGTTTTAACCATGTCAGGTAATTTATTATACGTTATATGCATTGTCATACAACTGGTGAGTGCGCTTCAGATCTGCATGACCTAATTCCACCCTGCCCATTCTACTATCGGACAGCCAGGAGCTTCTTGGAGCTCCTGGCTCTTGCTCCTCCACTTTACTTGGTGGTAGATTTCCTTAGCAGGAAGTCGTCTAGGTAGGTACCACCGCAGTGCCAGATATTCTACCGCCAAGCAGTAGTGTGTAAACATTACTATGGTCTGGTTTGAAGGTGACTGCAGCTAGTGAAATTACTGGGCTGTTGAGACTAACCATCGAAAGTCTCAAAGTAGTGAGTGCCAAAGCAGCGATGCCCCGGACATTGTTTGCTACTCAAAGTTCTTTGTATCGCTGCGATGGTCGTGGACAGGCGTTGTCTCTTACCATCAGGAGAGCGTCTCATTATTTTTCACATAAAAAAAACAGCTAAAGAATGTTTACGTTCCGTCACAATGAACCACCTCCAGGTGGTGGCAAAAGTAAAATACTTTATCATTTTGAAAATAACCGATTTAAAACTATGATCAAATGAACGGAAACGCAGCTAATCCAGCGGTCAAGTGCTAGTTGAACCCGCTCACCAAAGGTTCTGTACAACCACACGAAATTTAGGATTATATTAAACTATCTGCGCTCCGCGGCGTTACCCGCTACATGTTTTTGCAAGATAAAAAGTAGCATATGTGCTAATCCAGGGTCTCAGCTACCTCCATACCAAATTTCATCCAAATCCGTTTTGTAGTTTTTGCGTGAAACAAACATCCATCCATCCATACAAACTTTCACATTTGTACTGCAGCTAGCGAAATTACTGGGCTGTTGAGACTAACCATCGAAAGTCTCAAAGTAATGAGTGCCAAAGCAGCGATGCCCGGACTTTTTTTTGCTACTCAAAGTTCTGTGTATTGCTGCAATGGTCATGGACATGCGTTATCTCTTACCATCAGGAGAGCGCATCGCTCCTCTCATTACATTTACATGAAAAAAAATAATTAGATAGATTGGTCATTGAACAACTTTCACTAATTTAAATTATGGTAGTAGCTAGCCAGCCGAGTACTAGAAAGTACCCTACCACCATGCTATGGTTTCCTCACGATATTTTCCTTCACCGGCAGCTCAAGCTCATTGTTGAAAGAAAGAAAGAAAATAATTTTATTTTGTAACATAGAACACAACGAAAATGACAACAAATAGAGACAAACAGTTACAAAATAGGGGCTCATCTCAGCATAATACTGGTCATACTAATTGGTATGACCAGCGCTGGTCTTCCGGTGAGCCCTTGTCACTCAAACAAAACAAACATAACAAATTACCAACAACAAATATAACAAAAACGTAATAAAAAATTCAAACAAACAAACTACTATGTAAAAAAAGTCTTCTCAAAATATCAACATACAAATAACAAAACAAAAATAACAAGCTCACGTTTGACCACCATCACGCCTGTTACCAAAAGATAAGATACGATCCAGGATGTAACACGCTTGTCTAGGGGAAACCGATTCATGAAACTAGCAATAGGAAGCAATAAAACTAGCAATAATGTTGGGGTTTGAACCCGCGCCCTTCGGCATGCAAACCTACCGAGCTATCATCGCTACACGCTATACGTTGACGGAACCAAAAAAATACAATTCGAGATACCATATTTTACGGTACATAAGTTTAAAAGAATAAATAGACTTTTAATCGATTTAGTTAAGGTAAATAAATGTGAAATTATATTATCGTACAGTTGGTGAGGTGCGACGGAAAAGGCACATGTAAATAAAAATCAGGTTAGCTTATAGATTAGTAACTATTATGGAGTAAGTAGCGGTCTTATCGTTTTTGTACCCGATTACGGCAAAGCCAAAAGGGTTGTGTTTTTACTTTGAAGAATGAGGAATACATTCGTTATTTAGCTACATTTTCTCCGTAGTCGGGTTCTAGTTTTGTAAACATTTGATTCAGGCGTTACTTTGCGGAAGTTCATTTTGAATATTCAAGGTATATATTTAGTTTTAGGGAGCTGTTCAGCTGTGTAAGTCGCCTCAAGTGACCCATATATCGCACCCCTAGATCTAAACAGCGATTAACTAAAAAAAAAAACACTTTTTTGGCAAAAGGCGAAAAACTGATTACTGTTTGCCTGTGTGTGCACTGCAGACCTTTTTGTGTAGATTTATACATTTTAAATGCAGGTAGAACAAAGATAGAAGTAGGAGTCTTGTGTTTTAATCATGTTTTTGGACTGAAAATTGGATTTTTGAAGTTATTTCTCTATTGCTTATTAAAATATATGTATATTTGTTTTATTATTTTTAGTTAAGCCCATGTTGATGAATTACGTTTTTAGTTGGCTCTCTTTTGAAGGGGCAACAAACTTATAATGTTGTTGTATCAAAATGTTGTTAACTCAGCACTAACCATCAAAATAGCGACAACTAAAAATGATTCCAATCAAAATTTTAACAATACGGTTGCAACTCAAAATATCTCCAATTTGTTTTCGACTGACACACGATGTGTTTTGGTCGGGGGTGGAGCACACTCGCTCGTTTAACAAAAGGGGCATTTGGCGTCGAGTAGTGAAGACATTTTTAAATCTGTTTTATTGGTCGGTAGATATTGACAGGAAATTCGATGGTGAGCATGACTAAAAAAACGAGATTTTCGAGTTAGCTCCCTTTAGATCTAGGTGTGCGATATTATGATTAGTATGTATGCGGGGGAGTCAATGTGTGTATATGTTTGTGTGGTGTGTAGATAATTTTTTTATTTTAGTTGTGTTTTACATGTGAGAAAATACGATGGGACTGCCATGTGGCTACCACAGAAGTCCCATAAATAAAATAGAATTAAAAGAAAATAGTTTATTTCCGCTTAACATTCGTTTCAGTTACAACAGTGATGAGGAATTAAATTTAATGTCATTTATATTAAGTGAAATTGGAATCTGCTGCCCGAGTGGGTGTTCCCCAATGAATATAGTCTGGGTACCTTCAAGTCGCGAGTGAATCGGTTTCTTCTAGGCGAGCGTGCTCCACCGTAGACTTTGCTTAACATCAGGCGGGATGGCGGTCAAACGCAAGCCTATCTACTATAAAAAAAAAAAAAATCCGATGAAGTTTTTAATTAATTAATTGTTGTTAAATTTAAGTTCTCATCGCTGTTGTAACTGAAACGACTGCTAAGCGGAAATAAACTAAATATATACCTTGAATATTGAAAATGAACTTCCGCAAAGTAACGCCTGAATCAATCAATTAAGCTAAAAATACTTTCATACTTAAACATTTTAACCGACTCAAAAATGGAGGAGGTTCTCAATTCTTCTGTATGTTTGTTACGCGATAATTCCGCCAATTACAAATCGATTTTGATGATTCTTTTTCATACTTTAGAAGTAGTCCCATATAAATTTTATCGAAATTAATAGAGCGGTTTTTAAAAAATCAACAAAAAATGTAAAAATTGTATACATCGATGATATTTTCGTTTGCTCGGAAACCTCTCTGTTTCATTGGAGCAGTGCGTTTAGTTGGCCTAAGGGTCATGGAGTTGGTTTATTAAATTGTAAATTTGTATATTTTCTTTTAACTGACATAATTAATTGCGTTTAATTGCACACATTAATATGGGTACAGCGGGTAAATACGTAATTCCATGAAAAATTGTGGATTGATTTAACACGATTTTGAATACTTGATTCTCTTCGCGATAAATATATGAGTGATACATAATATGGTACCTACAGAAAGTATTGTAGATACATAGGTGAGTAGAAATTATTTGTTGGATGTAAAAACTTTTTATGTTCTGTTACAGAGAACGAAAACTTTTTTTCTTCTTTAGTTTTGGCATTGCATTTTGAGCATTTGCCAGTGTCAAGTGTATTGATATTTTCGAGTTTATAAGTTAAATAAGTAGTCAAAGTCCAGTTTTAGTCAAGTCCAGTCCACGCCATTCAAATCCAGTCATGCTTAAGTGAAGTTGTGGTGACTTACTATAAACTTCGATGGAGTTTTGGAAGCAACACGAAAAATCATGTTTCAAATTTTTTTTTTTTTTATTGTTTCACAAAACATTCATGAGAAGAAAACAATGTTATGCACGACCTTCTCGAAGTGAACACTGCATGCATGTGAATAATTACATGAAGGTACAATGTACGTAAGTATTAAGTGACAAGCGTACAATTATTATAAAAAGATTTGATTTTACCTGGTGTAGTGTTAAAAATATCTAAACTATTGGAAATGTTGTTGTAAGACGAGAACATACGGTACAATGGTGAATGTTGACTATACATGGTTCGACACAAAGAAAGGCTGAATGTTTTTCTGTTAACGAGACGGCTGCTGGAACGTGGAACTAATAAGTTACATTTTGCGAGTAAGTCAGGACTATCAATTTTCCCAGTTATAATTTTATGCAAAAACACGATATCAGCTGTATTCCGTCTATGCGCAAGAGAGTTCATATTGAAATGTGCAAGTCTGGAGTTATAAGATGTCAGGGTACGGCAAAGGTTGTTCACATACAAAAGGTGGTAAAGAAATTGCTTCTGCAGTCTTTCTATACGATTAATGTGTACTGCGTAAGTGGGGCTCCATAATGGGCTACAGTATTCCAAGAGCGACCTTACGTAACAGTTGAATAGAATTATCGGGATTTCCGGGTCCCTGAAAAATTTTGTCTGTCGAATTACAAACTCCGCCAACTTCGAACCCCTAGCACACAAGGAATCAAAGTGTTTGCGAAAGTCCAGTTTAGAATCCACTATCACACCCAAGTCACGCGTGCTAGAGACTTCACCAATCGGGGCATTGTCAATGTAGTAAATCGCAGGGGTAGTGTTCTTTTTTCTACTGAACTTAAGGTGAGGACATTTAGAGGCATTGATTTTCCTTTTATTAACGGAACACCAAGCACTGATAGTCTTGATGTCTTCCTGTAAATTAAAACATTGTATCACTTTCCCGCACTCGTGCTTGTAATTCGGTACTACCACTATTTTTATACACAAACACTCGAAAAAACACTAGTTAAGGAAAAAATACAATGGGGCGACACAACACTTTCCGCGTTCACGTCAAAACTCAAAAAACGAAACCTTTTTTTTTCTTATTTCTCCGAGGAGGACTTGGCGTCGCACTTTCTGTGCCGAAACCTTCTGAAGAGCTGTTTGTTTTTTTTTATTTGGTCATGGCACGTTGTTGCATTGTGCCAATTCTCATAAAGGTTTTTTTTTCTTATTGGCTACTAATGCAGATTAACGAAGATTATTTAAGTCGAATACTATTTGTCTTAATTCATATAGGGCGTGGGTTCAAACCTCAACAATGAGCTTGAGCTACCGTTGAAAGAAAAACATCGCAAGGAAACCGTAGCATGGTGGTAGAGTATTTTCTAGTACTCAGCTGGCTAGATACCGCCCACAAGTTGAAACGGTGTATTCCGGCAGTCTCACTTGAGAGTTCCATTCTGGGTTAGGTGCGTATCTTCGACCACACCGTCACTTAACATCAGATGAGCTGTGGCTTACTAAATAGTATGGTTACATAAATATTTAATTATTTTTTTTAATCTATCCACAGACATGTACAAAGCGATAGTTCTCCTCTTCATAGCGTCTGCATCAGCCCAGTACCTTCCCAACGGCTGCCCAGCCGACTTCCACGTTCACCTCCTGCTCCCCCACGAGACAGACTGCCAGCAGTACTACTCTTGCAGCAATGGACAAAGGATACTAATGAGATGCGGAGATGGGACACTATTTGACGAGAAGTTACAAGTGAGTACACGAAACCAACTAGTTTTATATGAAATGAAAAGAACTTCAATAACAAACAAAAAAAACCGGCCAAGTGCCAGTCAGGCTCTTGCACGAAGGGTTCTGTACCATCCCACTAATTCCACTAATATTATAAATGTGAAAGTTTCTATCGTAGGACATTTCACACTGCGCCATCTGACCCCAAAGTAAGCAAAGCTTGTACTATGGAAGTCAGATAACTGATAGAATACTTCAATACTTTTTGATGGATGGATGGATGTTTGTTACTCTTTCACGCGAACGGATTTGGATGAAATTTGGTATGGAAGTAGCTGAGGCCCTGGATTAACACATAGGCTACTTTTTATACCGAAAACATGTAGCGGGTAACAGCGCGGGGCGAAGCTAGTTATCTACGAAAACGGTATAAAAAAATCACGTTTGCTGTATGTAAAGATTTATTTTATTCAGTTTTTTTGTATTTGTTGTTATAGCGGCAACAGTAAATTTGGGCTCATTGTTGGACTTTAAACCCACGCCCTTCGGCATGCAAACCGACCGCGCTAACCCCTGAGGTATCTGAGGTAATTATTTTACTTTTCAGGGCTGTAACTTCCCGTTTATGGTCCAATGTCACCAAGGCACAACAGCTCCTTCAACAACAACATCGTCATCAACAGTAACAACAACAACAACCACAACATCAACGACAACACAGCCGCCCGAGCCAGACTTTATGCCAAATGGCTGTCCAGGGGATCCTCACATACACTGGTTACTGCCACACGAGACTGATTGTTCAATGTTCTACCATTGTTCAAATGGAGATAAAATATTGAAAAAATGTAGAGATGGGCTGATATTTGATGTTACGTTGCAGGTATGTTTTAAGCATTCTGCAGGTACTCTTTAAAATATTGCTTTATTCCAGAAATCTTCTTATATACTCCTTTGATAAGTGTATTTTGTTTTTAACAATCTTGATAATTTTGGAGACTCTGTCACAGTTCAGATGAATTTGATCATGGCCAGTGTTGAGAACAAGCTGAATTAAATAAATAAATATCGCAGGACATTACACACAGCGCCATCTGACCCCAAACTAAGCAAAGCTTGTACTGTGGAAGTCAGATAACTGATAGAATAATTAAATAGTTTTTTTTTGTAAATACATACTTATAATACATACAGAACACCCAGACACAGAACAAACATTTGTTTATACAACACAATGTTTGTCCTGAGTGGGAATCGAACCCACGCCCTTCAGCTCACGAAGCGGACATACTACCAATGTACCAACAGGGCTGTCATAACTGTTACATTGGTTGTTTTTTTTAAGTTTTAATTTATTTATAATTTAAATTTTAGTTTTGATTTTAACTATGTTTTTAATTTAAATACGAAACAAATTTAATTAAACAATAAAAAAGACCTTAAATTATACTATTTACAAAATGTATACAAAAAACTTAGTCTAAAAATCCATCAGAGGAGAGATATGTGGCCAGAATGCTGGCAGTATTGCCACGCTGGATGGCAATGCTTAGCTTTTGACCAAAGTAGATACCAGCATTCTGGTCACCTGAAGCCTCCTCTAAACGTTTGGCCAGGTCTCGATACTGTTCGAGAGCGGCCGGCCCCCACGGACCTAAAGTTTCAATCCCAAATTTTTTATTGTAATTTTTTTAATTTTTCAATGTTTTTAATTTTGATTTTGGTATTGATTTTAATTTAATTAATTACATTATATTACAATTCAATTGAAAATTGCATGTTGGGCTTAAGCTTAGGCAAGCAACGGAATTAGCGTTACTTTAGTTATGTATAATGGTTATTGTAGTTGTTATTGTGAAGCCTCAATAAATAAAGTAAAAATATAATAATCCAGAAATTATGACAAAGATCAGACATTTTAGATCCGAAATCTTTCTGACTAAATTATTACAAACTAAAGCTTTTTGTGAGCGAAAACATCGTAAGGAGACCATAGTATGATAGAGTGCCAGTTTGTTCCGTTTTTGCTAATCGGGTTGATTGCCAATAAATTTGGCAAGGAAAAACAGCTGTTACCTATTTAGTGATAATGGTAAACGATTATCTCGTAAAAACGCATAAAAATGTCTTTGAAATTCATGATTTTAAAAACCTTCCTTTACATTTATTTGCAGGTATGCAACTGGCCATTTATGGCTACATGCAATCCAGGAGCCACAACTCCTGGCTCAACAACAACGACAATAACGCAACCAACGACGACGACAACAACAACCCAGCCGACAACGACAACAACTGAAACTGAGAATCTACCAAATGGCTGCCCGAAAGATTTTCACGTACATCATCTTTTACCTCACTCTAGTGATTGTGCCAAATACTATCAATGTAACTTTGGAGAAAAAGTCGAAAGGGACTGTGCTTCCGGGACACTGTTTGACTTTGAAAATCAGGTATGAATATTTCACAAAATTCTTTTTTTTTAATGTAAAAGTTATGAGACAAGTATAACATTTTTGTGATGGCAACGCTTGTTCATGACTTGTGCAGTGGTATCCAGAAATTTTAGTAATAAAATAAAGTCCATGGCATAGCAGCATTGATGCTCATTGTTTTGAGACGTTTTCGATATAAATGCCATGTTGCTTGATATTAAGTTAAGATGTGATCTATCGCATCAAAGGAAGGGTTCAAAGTTTAGAGCTGTAAATATCTTAGGCTTAGATTCGAAGCCAAAAAAAGTAATTGTATCATTAGAATAGTTGTTGGCACAACTCTGACACTATAAAGAAAAATCAGCAACTTTTTCAAGATTTTATAGTTATGCCTATAGTAAAATGTATTTAAAATTATTCATAAAATTATTTTCTTTCGGCTTAGTGCCCTAGCTTCTGAAGCTTTAAAGACAAAGGTGCATGCCGTCTTTTCTAGGTTAAGTGCGTATTGCCGTTGACTTCAATCAGTGAATGAAAACATCGTGAGAAAACCTACATGTCCTACTTGCACTTGGCTAGCGTGGGGGACATTGGCCTTACCTTTCTCACAATGAGAAGAAGCCTGTGCCCAGCAGTAGGTCAGTTTATAAAAATGGCTGATTCGGTAGCTTATAACCCTATGTATTCATGTCTTATAAAACAATGAAGGCGAGTTGATGTCAGTTTTGTTTCAAATATCAACATTTTTCAGATTTGTAACTGGCCTCATCTAGTCAATTGTAATTTAACAACACAACGTCCAACTGAGCCTACGACAACTCCTACTACATCTATAACGGAGCTACCACCAGTCACAACAGAGACAACTACGACTACTGATCTTCCAACGACAGTACACGAAACAACAGTATTACCGACAACGACGGAATCTGTGACAACAAACAGACCTACTACAACGGAGTTGCCAACTACTCAGCCGCCCTCTACTACTGAAGGCTTTACGACACAGCCAACAACAACGGAGTTGCCAACTACTCAGCCGCCTTCTACTACTGAAGATTTTACGACACAGCCAACAACAACGGAATTGCCAACAACAACGGAGTTGCCAACTACTCAGCCGCCCTCTACTACTGAAGGCTTTACGACACAGCCAACAACAACGGAGTTGCCAACTACTCAGCCGCCATCTACTACTGAAGGTTTTACGACACAACCAACAACAACGGAGTTGCCAACTACTCAGCCGCCTTCTACTACTGAAGGCTTTACGACACAGCCAACAACAACGGAGTTGCCAACTACTCAGCCGCCATCTACTACTGAAGGCTTTACGACACAACCAACAACAACGGAAGTACCAACAACAACAGAGTTGTCAACTACTCAGTCGCCCTCTACTACTGAAGGCTTTACGACACAGCCAACAACAACGGAGTTGCCAACTACTCAGCCGCCATCTACTACTGAAGGCTTTACGACACAACCAACAACAACGGAAGTACCAACAACAACAGAGTTGCCAACTACTCAGTCGCCCTCTACTACTGAAGGCTTTACGACACAACCAACAACAACGGAAGTACCAACAACAACAGAGTTGCCAACTACTCAGCCGCCTTCTACTACTGAAGGCTTTACGACACAGCCAACAACAACGGAGTTGCCAACTACTCAGCCGCCATCTACTACTGAAGGCTTTACGACACAACCAACAACAACGGAAGTACCAACAACAACGGAGTTGCCAACTACTCAGCCGCCCTCTACTACTGAAGGCTTTACGACACAGCCAACAACAACGGAGTTGCCAACTACTCAGCCGCCATCTACTACTGAAGGTTTTACGACACAACCAACAACAACGGAGTTGCCAACTACTCAGCCGCCTTCTACTACTGAAGGCTTTACGACACAGCCAACAACAACGGAGTTGCCAACTACTCAGCCGCTCTCTACTACTGAAGGCTTTACGACACAGCCAACAACAACGGAGTTGCCAACTACTCAGCCGCCATCTACTACTGAAGGTTTTACGACACAACCAACAACAACGGAGTTGCCAACTACTCAGCCGCCTTCTACTACTGAAGGCTTTACGACACAGCCAACAACAACGGAGTTGCCAACTACTCAGCCGCCCTCTACTACTGAAGGCTTTACGACACAGCCAACAACAACGGAAGTGCCAACAACAACGGAGTTGCCAACTACTCAGCCGCCATCTACTACTGAAGGCTTTACGACACAGCCAACAACAACGGAAGTGACAACAACAACGAAGTTGCCAACAACAACGGAGTTGCCAACTACTCAGCCGCCCTCTACTACTGAAGATTTTACGACACAGCCAACAACAACGGAATTGCCAACAACAACGGAGTTGCCAACTACTCAGCCGCCCTCTACTACTGAAGGCTTTACGACACAGCCAACAACAACGGAGTTGCCAACTACTCAGCCGCCATCTACTACTGAAGGCTTTACGATACAGCCAACAACAACAGAAGTGCCAACAACAATGGAGTTGCCAACAATAACGGAGTTGCCAACTACTCAGCCGCCATCTACTACTGAAGGCTTTACGACACAGCCAACAACAACGGAAGTGACAACAACAACGAAGTTGCCAACAACAACGGAGTTGCCAACTACTCAGCCGCCCACTACTACGGAAGGCTTTACGACACAACCAACAACAACGGAGTTGCCAACTACTCAGCCGCCTTCTACTACTGAAGGCTTTACGACACAGCCAACAACAACGGAGTTGCTAACTACTCAGCCGCCATCTACTACTGAAGGCTTTACGACACAACCAACAACAACGGAAGTACCAACAACAACAGAGTTGCCAACTACTCAGTCGCCCTCTACTACTGAAGGCTTTACGACACAGGCAACAACAACGGAGTTGCCAACAACAACGGAGTTGCCAACTACTCGGCCGCCCTCTACTACTGAAGGCTTTACGACACAGCCAACAACAACGGAAGTGCCAACAACAACGGAGTTGCCAACTACTCAGCCGCCATCTACTACTGAAGGCTTTACGACACAGCCAACAATAACGGAGTTGCCAACTACTCAGCCGCCATCTACTACTGAAGGCTTTACGACACAGCCAACAACAACGGAAGTGACAACAACAACGAAGTTGCCAACAACAACGGAGTTGCCAACTACTCAGCCGCCCACTACTACGGAAGGCTTTACGACACAGCCAACAACAACGGAGTTGCCAACTACTCAGCCGCCCTCTACTACTGAAGGCTTAACGACACAGCCAGCAACAACGGAGTTGCCAACTACTCAGCCGCCATCTACTACTGAAGGCTTTACGACACAACCAACAATAACCGAAGTGCCAACAACAACAGAGTTGCCAGCTACTCAGACACCCTCTACTACTGAAAGCATTACGACACAGCCGACAACAACAGAGTTGCCAACTACTCAGCCGCCTTCTACTACTGAAGGCGTTACGACACAGCCAACAACAACGGAAGTGCCAACAACAACGGATTTGCCAACTACTCAGCAGCCCTCTACTACTGAAGGTTTCACGACACAGGCAACAACAACGGAATTGCCAACAACAACGGAGTTGCCAACTACTCAGCGGCCATCTACTACTGAAGGCTTTACGACACAACCAACAATAACCGAAGTGCCAACAACAACAGAGTTGCCAACTACTCAGCCGCCTTCTACTACTGAAGGCTTTACGACACAGCCAACAACAACAGAAGTGCCAACAACAACGGATTTGCCAACTACTCAGCAGCCCTCTACTACTGAAGGTTTCACGACACAGGCAACAACAACGGAATTGCCAACAACAACGGAGTTGCCAACTACTCAGCGGCCATCTACTACTGAAGGCTTTACGATACAGCCAACAACAACAGAAGTGCCAACAACAATGGAGTTGCCAACAACAACGGAGTTGCCAACTACTCAGCCGCCCTCTACTACGGAAGGCTTTACGACACAGCCAACAACAACGGAGTTACCAACTCCTCAGCCGCCCTCTACTACTGAAGGTTTTACGACACAGCCAACAACAACAGAGTTGCCAACTACTCAACCGCCTTCTACTACTGAAGGCTTTACAACACAGCCAACAACAACAGAAGTTCTGACAACCCTAGGAGTCACAACAACAGAAACCATTCAAACAAGTACAGAACAGGTAGAAACAAGTACAGTTGCCGAGATATGTCCTCCAGGTTTAGTAGGTAAGTATCTTTTATTACTATAAATAAAAAATACTTGGCTTGTTTTCTTTTAACAACTGTCAAGTTTTATTAACAAAATAATTAAAATAATAATAACAAGCAAATAACAACCTTAAATTTAATGTTATTGAACGAGTTTTAAAACACTGATTACCATGTCAATTAATAAAATAACAAAATGCCACATAAGGTATGTCAATATACAAACATGTCAATAAACAAAATGTCAATATAAAAATACTGTCAATATAAAAATATGTCAATTAAAAAAATTGACAATATAACAAAAAATCATAATGACTTACAAGTAATTTAATAATCTTTAAGTTTGAAATACTCGTCAATGTTCTAGGTACAGTATAACATAAGTTACTAAAATCGCACCAATGAGCTTGAGCTGCTCATTTGAATAATTTCATTCATCTACCACTTGTACCAGAAAGTTGACAAAATATTAAATTCAAATTATTTTATTGACATAAAAACGTTATAAGTACATTTACAATTATGTCATACAAAAACGAGCAAAAAAATATACATAAAAAAAATCACATTAAAAGAAAAAAAAAATGTTTTGTATGTTAATATTTGGTTTTCTTTTTAGGGAACGTACCACATCCAGAATACTGTAATTCTTTCTTCATGTGCGCTGGAGGAGCTGCGATTCAGCATTGGTGCATTGAAGGATTTGAATTCGATCCTGAGTCGTGGGTAAGTTTATTTTTTGGGTTTCTTTGCGTAAAGATATTTGTCAGCTATATTTGAAAGCACATTGCAAATTAGACTATTCGGTTCCACCTGCTAACTGAATCTTTCTATGTAAACGTGCTTCATCTTGACTACATCCTGCTTAACATCAGGCAGTATTCGGGCAAAAGCAATCCTATTGAGAATTTAAAAAAAATTGCAACTATGATGTGTAATAATACAAAGACCATCACCACCACCAACTGTGAATCATTCGTTGGAGAGCTTCAATAATTTTGGCTAAACACAATTTAATATCTGTTCTAGGCGTGCGTGCCCATAACTGAAGGTGGCTGTACCCTCGGTACCACAACACCAGTATTCACTACTGAAGCTTATGTTCATACCACTGCGCAAGAAGTCACCACTGAACATGACTTTACTACCAAAGGCTTTGAAACGACTACACCTGGTTTCGAAACAACAACAGCCACTGTTGATACAACACCTGCTAGTACTGAAACAACTACGCCTGATTTTGAAACAACATCTGCAGGTTATGAAACAACGACAGCCGGTTTAGAAACAACAACGATTAGCCTAGATACAACTACTATAAGCTTGGAGACAACTACTCTAGATACTGAAACAACTAAACCTGATGCTGAAACAACCACTGCTAGCAGTGATGTGACAACTGAAGATAATCATACAACCACTGAAAGTGTTCACACTACCACAGAAAGCGTTTACTCAACTACTGAAGAAAGTGGAGATGGAGGAGATAGTGGTGAAGATGGAGATGATTTACACTCGACTACTAAAGTTACTGAGACCACAACTCAAACCGTAACATTAACTACGGAAAGTGTAGGGTCAACAACAGACACACTTCCTTCAACAACAGAAAGTGTGGTATTTACTACAGAAACGGCTCCATTAACAACTGAAAATTTGGTCTCAACAACAGATATCGTGATGTCAACCACTGAAAGTATGTCTACAACAGAATTAACACAACCAACAACAGTAGCCCCATTGTGTCCCCCAGGAGTGTCCACAACAGTTCCAGATCCTAACAGTTGTAATGGATACTTCATATGCATTAACGGTATGGCGATTCCCCAGTTCTGCCCTGAAGGATATGAATTTGATCCTCAACAAGCGGTAAGTGTAAAATGATCCAAAAGACCAAGATCACACATACAAAAATAGATAACTATCACCCAGCGTCATCTAACCCCAAACTATGCAAAGCTTGTATTATGGGGGCCAGATAACTGATAAATAGATCTATCCTTTTTTGTTTTGTAAATCTGGCTAGACACAGAACAAACATTGTCGTTACATAAATGTTTGTCCTGGTGGAAATCAAACCCACCCTTGAAGTAGATATACTACCAGAAACACCGCTGAAACTACTAAATGCTATATACTACGATACATATATATTGTATTAGAATTTTTTAGTGAACTGTTTTATGTTACTTTAAATGTTTTACAAATACAAATACAAATACTTTATTGATAACACCAATGTTACAAGTCACACAAATTTTAAAGATGTCATTAAATGGGGTTTAACACACTGATTACATGTCAAAATAAGGTATGTCAATATCCAAACATGTCAATATAAACAAATATAGTCAATATAAAAATACTGCCAATATAAAATATGTCAATATAAAAATATGTCAATACCAAAACAATATTGTCAATATATTAAAATGACATGACAAAAAAATCATAATTACTTACTAGTAGTAGTAGTAGTAGTAGTAGTTTGTATTAATTGTGATCTGTGTTTCTGGTGTATAAAAAAGTTATATTCTATTCTATTCTAGTAATTCAATAATCTTTAAGTTTGAAATACTCGTCAATGTCATAAAACTAAGTCTCTAGCAGCCAAGATCTTAACTTGGTTCTGAAACACGCGGTGGAAGCTGCATCCCGTACGGAGGCGGGTACGCGGTTGTAGACCGCGGGCCCCAAACTGTATACTGACCTTTCCGACTTGACGAGCCGGTGTGACGGTGTTACAAGCTGGTCTTTCTTTTTATTGCTGCGAAGATCTAACGTACTGTGTACGCCCCTGCGTTGAAACTTATCAATGTTGGTATGGTTTTATTCAAATGTTTATACATTTGCTCAAGGATTAAAAACCATCTTATTAGATGATTTTTCATTTTTCATTATGATAAGTACAATAACACCCTTTCGGGCCAGTACACCTCAAGCGTATAATCCTGCATATCTCGTATGTTTCTATATATAAATATATGTTAAATCGTTATGAACTGTTTTTGCTCAATTTTTTTTTCTTCTTCTAGATATGTACAGTTATTGCAGAAGGCGGCTGTACACTCGGTGAAACCACTTTGACGACACCAAGTTCAGTTTCTACAACAACCTCTCAATATGCTACAACTACTAGTATTGCAGAAACAACTACTATAGTAGCTCCATCAACTGAAACTGGAACGACAACTAACAATGAGGAAACAACGACTATCGTCTCGTCAACCAATTATCCAACAACCACGCCTACAACAGTAACAAATACTGAGAGTGTTACTGACTCACCGACGTCAACACCAACTGTTGTAACAACAACCGCAGAGACGGAAGCTGAAACCCCAACAACGTTAGATGTTACGGAAACAACTGAAAATATCGTAACAACAACTCAAAGTGTATCGTCAACTGAATCCATAGTTCCAAGCACAGAAACTATTTCTACAACTGAAAATTTGGCCACAACTACGGAAAACATTGCTACAACTACAGCATTTCTTCCCACAACTACAGACACTATTGTTCCAACATCAGAAAGTGTTTACACAACAACACAAGCTGAAGGGACAACCATTGCTCCGCTTTGTCCGCCAGTTGGAATAATGAATGTACCAGATCCTGAAAGTTGTAATGGTTTCTACGTGTGTATCAATGGGATGTCAATTCATCAACAATGTCCTGATTCCTTTGAATTTGATCCTATTCAAGCGGTAAGTGCGATTGATATAGATTAACATGTTTAAGCAGAAATTTAATTAAAAACATAAAAAAACACGAATGACATTTTTTTTTTAATTATAACCAGTGTCGTTCGGGATGATGTAAGGATCCTAACGATATTCAATACATTCAAATTTGGTTAGGCATACATGAACCATACATATATGAAAACATTACACTCTTTGTTGGGCAGTAGTGTTTTGTGTGTGTGCTTTTCTTTTCCTTATTTATCCTTTATTATTTTATATTCGTTATTGGCGGTTAAAACATAAAATGGATATTGTATTGTTATTTTTCTATATAGACTCTAAAATTTATTTGTTACAGACATGCATTATAATCGCAGAAGGTGGCTGCACATTAGGCCCAGGCACAACTATAGTTGATACAACAACTCATGTTGCATCGACGACAGATATATTTGAAACCACTACCAATGTCGTCACCACACCACTCCCTACCACCGAGAACGTTGTTTCAACAACCTTAGATCACACAACAACTGAATCTAATATAGAGACAACCACAAAAGTAGCCGAAACTACAATCACGGATAGTACAGAAACAACCACAGCAAATATTGCTACGACTTCTGAAGAAGTAGCCACAACAACACAGGTTGTTTCTACCGAGACAATTTCAACAGCTACTGAGGTTGCTGAGACTACAAGTGTTTATCCCACAACAGAAAGTGTTGTCACCACAACACAGGGTATTATAACGACAACAGAAGATACCCAGACTACAACTATAGCTCCATTGTGTCCACCAGGAGTAATTGCGAATGTACCCGACCCTAACAGTTGCACAAACTACTTCATGTGCGTTAATGGAATCGCATTCCCTCAATCTTGCCCCGACAATTTTGAGTTCGATTCTGTACAGGGTGTAAGTTGTTCATTACAATATTCTGTACAGTTATAGTCAACAAGTAGCGCTATCACATTCATCTATTTTTGATAAATCACTCGAAGTGTCTTATGCCTAGAATAAAAACGTATAACACAACACGCATGTTCGTTTATAGCTCCTAATTATAATTGATAGAATCTACATAATTGGACACAATGTGATTCAAAAATCAGTTATTGGTCACATTTACGATTGAACCTTTAAATGGTTTTACGTGATTTTTTTAACTGTTTCGTATTTACATTGTATTCACGTTTTTCAGACATGCCTGGAGATAGCCGAAGGAGGATGTACGTTGGGACCTAGCACAGATAGTAACACTGAATCGACTGTAACAACATCACTGCCTACTACAACAATACAGCCTACCACAGATGCCAGCACTACAGAAAATGGTCAGGCATCTACAACACAGAGTATTTCAACTACTGAAAGTGATACAACAGTAACTGAAGCAGTTTCTACAACGACAGAAGCTATTGCGACAACAACATACTCTGTAGGTACAACGATAGAAAGTGTAGTTACAACAACAGAAAACGCAGCCACAACTACACAAGTTATTTCAACTACAACATCAGATATTTCCACTACAACGCAACATTTGGCAACAGCAACAGAGAATATCGATTCAACAACGGAGAATATTGGCACCACGGCACAGAATATCGACACCACGATACAGGGCATTGTAACAACAACAGAAGACAACCAGGCTACAACAATAGCTCCGCTGTGCCCACCAGGAATAATTGCGAATGTACCCGATCCTGACAGTTGCACGAACTACTTCATGTGCGTAAATGGAATCGCATTCCCTCAATCCTGCCCTAGCACTTTCGAGTTTGATTCTATACAGGGTGTAAGTTGTTTATTACAATATTTTGTATTATTATTTTTAACATCTAGAGCATCTAATTTAATTTCTCTGTAATATATTACACGTAAGTTTAAAAATGAATTTATGTTTGAGTGTAAAACATTTTGATAGATCAATTTTCGATAATTTCTTTAACGAATAATATATTGTTTAAAAGAACAAAACTACTTTTATTATATTAAATTTCTTAAGTTTCAATTATATTGATTGAATAGTTGCATGTTATGTGATTTCAAAAAGGAAATTTTGTAAATTTGCTATTGAACTTTTATGTAACATTTTGTAATTTTTTTAATTGTTTTTATATTTTTAGATATGCGTGGAAATAGCCGAAGGTGGTTGTACTTTGGGGCCTAGCACAGATAGTAACACTGAATCAACTGTAACAACATCACTGCCTACTACGACAATACAATCTACCACAGATGCCGCTGGCACTACAGATAATGGTCAGACTACAACACAGGGTATTTCAACTACTGAAAGTGATACAACAGTAACTGAAGCCACAACAGTAGAAGCAGTTTCTACGACGACAGAAGCTGTTGCGACAACAACATACTCTGTGGGTACAACGACAGAAAGTGTGGTTACAACAACAGACAACGCAGCCACTGCTACACAGGCTATTTCAACAACAACGCAAAATTTGGCTACAGCAACAGAGAATGTCGACTCGACAACCGAGAATATTGGCACCACGGCACAGAATATCGATACCACGACACAGGGCACTGTAACAACAACAGAAGACAACCAGGGTACAACAGCAGCTCCGCTGTGTCCACCGGGAGTAATTGCGAACGTACCCGATCCTGACAGTTGCACGAACTACTTCATGTGCGTAAATGGAATCGCATTCCCTCAATCCTGCCCTAACACTTTCGAGTTCGATTCTATACAGGGTGTAAGTTATTCATTACAATATTTTGTATTATTATTTTTAACATCTAGAGCCACCAATTTCGTTTATCTTTGATACAATACTCGTAAGTTTAAAAATGAATTTATGTTTGAGTGTAAAACATTTTGATAGATCAATTTTCGATAATTTCTTTAACGAATAATATATTATTTAAAAGAACAAAAATACTTTTATTATATTAACCTTCTTAAGTTTAAATTATATTGATTGAATAGTTGCATATTATGTGATTTCAAAAAGGAAATTTTGTAAATTTGCTATTGAACTTTTATGTAACATTTTGTAATTTTTTAAATTGTTTTTATATTTTTAGATATGCGTGGAAATAGCCGAAGGTGGTTGTACTTTGGGGCCTAGCACAGATAGTAACACTGAATCAACTGTAACAACATCACTGCCTACTACGACAATACAATCTACCACAGATGCCACCGGCACTACAGATAATGGTCAGACTACAACACAGGGTATTTCAACTACTGAAAGTGATACAACAGTAACTGAAGCCACAACAGTAGAAACAGTTTCTACGACGACAGAAGCTGTTGCGACAACAACATACTCTGTGGGTACAACGACAGAAAGTGTGGTTACAACAACAGACAACGCAGCCACTGCTACACAAGCTATTTCAACAACAACGCAAGATTTGGCTACAGCAACAGAGAATGTCGACTCGACAACCGAGAATATTGGCACCACGGCACAGAATATCGATACCACGACACAGGGCATTGTAACAACAACAGAAGACAACCAGGGTACAACAGCAGCTCCGCTGTGTCCACCGGGAGTAATTGCGAACGTACCCGATCCTGACAGTTGCACGAACTACTTCATGTGCGTAAATGGAATCGCATTCCCTCAATCCTGCCCTAACACTTTCGAGTTCGATTCTATACAGGGTGTAAGTTATTCATTACAATATTTTGTATTATTATTTTTAACATCTAGAGCCACCAATTTCGTTTATCTTTGATACAATACTCGTAAGTTTAAAAATGAGTTTATGTTTGAGTGTAAAACATTTTGATAGATCAATTTTCGATAATTTCTTTAACGAATAATATATTACTTAAAAGAACAAAAATACTTTTTTACATCAAATTTCTTAAGTTTAAATTTTATTGATTGAATAGTTGCATGTTATGTGATTTCAAAACAAAGATTTTGGAAATTTGCGATTGGACCTTTGTATAACATTTTGTCATTTTGAAAATTATTTTTAGTTATGCGTGGAAATAGCCGAAGGTGGTTGTACTTTGGGGCCTAGCACAGATAGTAACACTGAATCAACTGTAACAACATCACTGCCTACTACGACAATACAATCTACCACAGATGCCGCCGGCACTACAGATAATGGTCAGACTACAACACAGGGTATTTCAACTACTGAAAGTGATACAACAGTAACTGAAGCCACAACAGTAGAAACAGTTTCTACGACGACAGAAGCTGTTGCGACAACAACATACTCTGTGGGTACAACGACAGAAAGTGTGGTTACAACAACAGACAACGCAGCCACTGCTACACAGGCTATTTCAACAACAACGCAAGATTTGGCTACAGCAACAGAGAATGTCGACTCGACAACCGAGAATATTGGCACCACGGCACAGAATATCGATACCACGACACAGGGCATTGTAACAACAACAGAAGACAACCAGGGTACAACAGCAGCTCCGCTGTGTCCACCGGGAGTCATTGCGAACGTACCCGATCCTGACAGTTGCACGAACTATTTCATGTGCGTAAATGGAATCGCATTCCCTCAATCCTGCCCTAACACTTTCGAGTTTGATTCTATACAGGGTGTAAGTTGTTTATTACAATATTTTGTATTATTATTTTTAACATCTAGAGCATATAATTTAATTTATCTGTAATATATTACACGTAAGTTTAAAAATGAATTTATGTTTGAGTGTAAAACATTTTAATAGATCAATTTTCGATAATTTCTTTAACGAATAATATATTGTTTAAAAGAACAAAAATACTTTTATTATATTAAATTTCTTAAGTTTAAATTATATTGATTGAATAGTTGCATGTTATGTGATTTCAAAAAGGAAATTTTGTAAATTTGCTATTTAACATTTTATGTAACATTTTGTAATTTTTTAAATTGTTTTTATATTTTTAGATATGCGTGGAAATAGCCGAAGGTGGTTGTACTTTGGGGCCTAGCACAGATAGTAACACTGAATCAACTGTAACAACATCACTGCCTACTACGACAATACAATCTACCACAGATGCCGCCGGCACTACAAATAATGGTCAGACTACAACACAGGGTATTTCAACTACTGAAAGTGATACAACAGTAACTGAAGCCACAACAGTAGAAACAGTTTCTACGACGACAGAAGCTGTTGCGACAACAACATACTCTGTGGGTACAACGACAGAAAGTGTGGTTACAACAACAGACAACGCAGCCACTGCTACACAGGTTATTTCAACAACAACGCAAGATTTGGCTACAGCAACAGAGAATGTCGACTCGACAACCGAGAATATTGGCACCACGGCACAGAATATCGATACCACGACACAGGGCATTGTAACAACAACAGAAGACAACCAGGCTACAACAGCAGCTCCGCTGTGTCCACCGGGAGTAATTGCAAACGTACCCGATCCTGACAGTTGCACGAACTACTTCATGTGCGTAAATGGAATCGCATTCCCTCAATCCTGCCCTAACACATTCGAGTTCGATTCTATACAGGGTGTAAGTTGTTTATTACAATATTTTGTATTATTTTTTTTAACATCTAGAGCCGCTAATGATACGAGACTAATAGCTATTTTGTGTCTAGAATAAAAACGAATCATATAATAGTTTGAGCGCGATAATATTTCGATGAACCATTTTTTGAGAAATTAGCTGATGGTAAAAATATTGTGTTAATGTATAAAAATACTTGTTTTATCTTTCATAATTACAATCGATATAATAGTTACATATTAACTGATTTGAAAACGTAGTTTTCGCAAAATAAGCGATTGAATTTTTTTTATATAAATTATGAGTAATTTACGAAACTGTACTTACTTTTTGTTTACAAATTACAGAGATGCGTGGAAATAGCCGAAGGTGGATGTACGTTGGGACCTAGCACAGATGGTAATACTGCATCGACTGTTACAACATCACTACCTACTACTACAATGCAACCTACCACAGATGCCAGTATTACAGAAAATGGTCAGACATCTACAACACAGAGCGTTACAACAACTACTGGTAATGATGCAACAGGAACTGTACCCATAACAACAGAAGTAGTTCCAACAACGACAGATGCTGTTCCGACAACAACATACTCTGTGAGTACAACGACAGAAAGTGATGTTACAGCAACAGACAACTCAGCCACAACTACACAAGTTATTTCAACAACAACGCAAGATTTGGCTACAACAATAGAGAATGTCGTCTCAACAACCGAGAATATTGGCACCACGGCACAGAATATCGATACCACGACACAGAGCATTGTAACAACAACAGAAGATAACCAAGTTACAACAGCAACTCCGCTGTGTCCACCAGGAGTAATTGCGAATTTACCTGATCCTGAGAGTTGCACAAACTACTACATGTGCGTTAATGGAATTGCGTTCCCTCAGTTCTGCCCTGATACTTTCGAGTTCGATCCCACACAAGGAGTAAGTAATTTTTAAATAGTTTTTATACTAAACTTGTACAATAATGTTTAATTTATAATATGTCCTTGAGAAATCTGTGGTTAAAATGAATCTTGATTTACTTGAATACTGATATTGTCAGGGGACAACTTGAAATCTAAATTCTAATGTAAAGAAAATGGTTTAAATACAACTGACATAATTATTGTAACATACTTCATAATATACTACGGAAGGGCGGGAAACATTCCAGCTCTTGAGGCAACTTCATGCAATGCCGCATTTAAATAGTTGTATGCAGCTGTAAACGTGCAAACATGCCTGCATGCCTCATGCATGTTGGTATATTACTGTAGAATTACCTTTAAATTATGGCTGATTAAAAAAAAACTAATTTTAATATCATTGCGTAAATAAAGGTATAAATATACTTAGAGAATTAAATAATGTTTCAAAATTTTTGAATGTTTATTTATCTTGTATTCATAATTGACAGAGATGCGTGGAAATAGCTGAAGGTGGATGTACACTAGGACCAAGCACAGAATCAACGGTAACGACATCACTACCTACTACTACAATGCAATCTACCACAGATGCCAGCACGACAGAAAACGAGCAGACATCTACAACACATGGCATTTCAACAACAAATAGAAACGATGCGACAGACACAACTGCTACTATAACAGATACAATTGTAACAACAACAGGCTCTGTGAGTACACCAACAGAAAATGCAGCCACAGCAACAGAAAATACTGAGACAACCACACAGGTTATCTCAACAACAACACAGGCTGTTTCTACGACTTCGCAAGATGCTACAACCACACAAAATATCGTTTCTACAACTGAAGACAACCAAGTCACAACTGTTGCTCCACTCTGTCCACCAGGAGTAATTGCGAATGTACCCGACCCCGATAGCTGTACTAATTACTTCATGTGCGTCAATGGAATTGCATTCCCTCAATTCTGTCCTGATACTTTCGAGTTTGACTCCGTACAAGGTGTAAGTAACATTTATCTACCTATCACTTGATGAACAGCTTAACCAAATGTACGTTTTATGTTTTGTAATGTTTTGAATAGTGATGAACTTTTGTTTGATTCTTATAATATTATAACTTGCTAATTTGATTTGGAGATATTATATTACAATGAAAAGAAAACTAGCGGCATCAACATGACGTGACACGAATTTTTTTTGTTTGACAATTTGAAAACGTCTTCTTTATAGTGAACTGATAAATTACTGCACTTCGATAACTTCTTATGTTTTTCAAACCGATATTTAATTATTGGTTTCGCTCTACAGACATCGGTGTCCATGACTTTTGTCAACTTAACACGATATATTTTTACCAATTAACCCATTTTAACATTGTATGAAAAATTTGCAGAGTTGCGTGGAAATAGCTGAAGGTGGTTGTACTTTGGGGTCTAGTACAGATAGCAACACCGAATCTACTGTAACAACTGTACAACCGATTACTACACTACAACCTACCACTGATACCAGTACTAGTGAAAACGGACAAACAACTGCCACACATGGTATTTCAACGACAACAGAAACTTCCACTACAACAACAGATAATTTTGATACAACGACAGATATTACTGATAAAACCACGGAGGACATTTCATCTACGCAGCACGCTGTTATTTCAACAACACAGAGCATTGCCACAACAACAGAAGATAGCCAGGCTACAACCGTGGCTCCATTATGTCCACCAGGTGTAATTGCGAATGTCGCTGAACCTGGCAGTTGTACTGACTACATCATGTGTGTCAATGGAATAGGTTTTCCTCAATCATGCCCTGCTAATTACGAGTTTGACTCCGTGAGCGGTGTAAGTTATTTTTTTTTAACTCTGACCGGCTAGGTGTTTTATTACAGCTCATCTAATGTTAAGTGACGATGTGACCGACGTTGGTAAACATATCTAGCCTGAAATGCATCTGGCTCTCTAGTAAGGCTGCCGGAACACACTGTTAGGTACTTGGCGGTAGATTTTCAACTTAACTGTGGTTGCTAGCCAGTTGGGTACTGGAAAGTACCCTAGTTCTAATATGAGCTAATGATTAAAATGCCATCACAGCTCAATATAGACATCAAGTTGTCGCATTAATGACGCTTATTAAAGGTGATACAAACGTCACAAAGGTTTGGTTGGCTCTTTATTTTTCCATCGTCAGAAGAGTGATGATTGTAGCGTACTTAGCTCATATAACAGGTATATCACGAGCTCTCAGTTCAGAATAACTACTATTTAATGCTATTAAATCAATTCACAGATATGCGTGGAGATTGCTGAAGGTGGCTGCACTTTAGGGCCTAGTACAGATGGCATCACTGAAGCGACTGTGACTACATCACAATTTACAACAGCAACTGATAACTCTGTAACCACAGCAATGGCTACTGAAACTGTTGCAACAACAGAAAGCGTAACAACTGAAGAAAGCGAGACAACAACAGAAAGCGTGACAACCACAGAAAGAGTTACGACAGTGGAACCAACAACCGAAGCTCCCTTATGTCCCCCAGGAGTGTTCATGAATATTCCGAACCCTGATCGATGTGACGGCTACTACATGTGCGCTGCTGGTATTGCCATACCGCAGTTCTGTCCAGCAGGATTCGAATATGACGATGGGGCGCAAGTGAGTTTACCCAAATTATTAGTCACATTTATCTAGAAATTAGTATAAAACTTTAGTGTATGCCAAAACACAAATATATGTATCTTAAAAACTTATTTAGACACATAGCTTTATCTATAAAATCCAAAGAAGGAAGCTAATTTAGCTGCAACTACAGCGGTAAAAATTTGTTCTATTCGGAGCGCTCTTTTTTCACAATTCAGAGTCAGAGTTGCCAGAGCAAGAGTTGTTCATAATAATGAAAATTAGCTATTTTTGTTAAAGATAAAATATTTTGATTTTCAGGGATGTGTAACAATTGTCGAAGGAGGTTGTACACTTGGACCTTATACAAGCACAACTGATGCCGAAACGACTAGCAGTGCTACAACTTCTCAATCAACAGGGACTACTACTGTTACACCATCCACAACAGAAAACAGCAACACAGAAACTGATAGCACTACAACAACTGAGTTTGTAACTACAACTGTCAATAGTGTATCAACAACCACTGAAAATGTACTTACTACAACTGACAGTGCATTAACCACTACTGAAAGCGTAGCATCGACCACTGAGAGTGCATCAACGGCAACTGAAAATGTACCAATGACCACTGAGCGTGCACCAACGACAACCGAAAGCGAATCAACGACAACTGAGAACGCACCAACAACAACTGAGAACGCACCAACAACTACTGAAAGGGCATCAACTACAACTGATGTAGTTTTTACAACAACCGAAGCAGTTGAAACGACAACGCCAACCGTTGCCACGACAACAGAGGTCGTTGACATAACAACAATCTGTCCATCAGGTGTGTTTGGAAATGTGCCAAATCCTGAGAGATGTGATGGATACTACATCTGTATGGGAGGAATTGCTATGCCACAAACTTGTCCTGAAAATTATGAGTACGATTATTTCGTCAATGTAAGTACCCACATTGTTTTGATCCAATTATAACTCACCGCAGAACAAACAAATTTTGGGTAAAATACTGTAAGTAGTTAGCTAAAGTCTTTCATACCCTGTCTGGCCAATCTAAGGCTAAGTGTACTTGTGTTAAGCCTGTGAGATCTTCCTCATGTAAGCTAAAACATAAGGAAATACAAAATATGTATGTTCGAATAAAAGTCCTGGAGTGTAATTTATTCGAATCTAGTTATGCCAAGATGGATCACGCAAGTAGGTACATCATATCACATTATATCTTTATAAATATGAACATAGATAAGAACTCTTTTGTTTACACGAGAAATAAAAACAAAATAAAGATACAGTTAATTAATCCCACGCAACACTACAACAATAGACTAGGATACACACAATAAAATACGACATGAATAATAAAATATAACAATAATAGTATATACATATAACCACAAAGATTCTGCGAACAACTTTCCCTCACTTACGAAATTCGCACCTCAAATGTACACTAGTCTGTACAGTGGCCTAGATGTACAAATTTATCCCAAAAAGGGCACTGGCGCCATTCCGGTTAAGAACTTTATGAGCTAGTGCCACAAGTGGCAGCCACATCGCTAAAAGCGATCTTTTTTAGGTAACGAATACAAACTAGCTAAGGTTGAATTGAAACTAGTTATTATGAGTTTCTAATGTAATTACAAATACAAAATACAAATACAAATAAATTTAATGTTTCATCAAAATAGTACAGGTATGTATAGTAACCCTGCCTGCAGCTGTAGCCTTCGCTGTGTTGCTGCAGACAGTGTCTTCCTACTAACTTACTGAACTGATTAATAGATATTTCTCACGTCGGCGTAATTTCTTAAAATTAACCTGTAGATTGAGTAACATTTATTTCTTGTTTCAGTCCTGTGTAGTGATAGCTGAAGGGGGCTGTACATATTCCAAATCTACAACTACTACTAATACGGTTGAAGTGACTTCTACTGAAAAAACCACTGTAACAGAAAATATTCCTACAACAACTGAAAATGTTGCCACAACCGCTGAAAGCGTTACTACAACTATTGAAAATGTTGCTACAACACCAACAACCGTGGTTCCGTTATGCCCAATAGGAGAATTTGGAAACGTACCTAGTCCTACTAGTTGTTCCGAATACTACTTATGTGTCGGTGGCATGGCTTTCCAACAATACTGTCCTGAAAATTATGAATTTAATACCGTTATAAAGGTAAGCCCATTTTGATCAATCAAAATCTATGTTATTTTGGCACAATTTTTTTTTAATTTTTGTTTTTTCTTTAATGGATTTGAAACGTTTTCATTTACTATAAAGAAAGCGTTTTGTTCGGTTAATTACTTTATTTATTTATTTTATTTATTTTATTTTTATAATCAAAGGAAAACTTACAGCTAGGTACATAGACAATTACAATGAATAAGAAAAGAAGGCCAATTAAAAGTTTCCACAAGTAGAAAAGAAGAAATATGTAAATAGACGGATTCACACAATAATACACATCAAGAGTAACACTAACAAATAACAAGTAACAAGTTGAGTAAAGCCGTTAAAAATAATTGCTAAAAATAAGCCTCTTTAAATTTATAGAACTGGTATTAAATAAATCTATATCCAGTTCCCCATCAAGGGAATTGTAGCATCTGCATGCCCTAATTAAGTAGCTGTTTCGCCTGTAACTACTGTCTACGGACGGAACATAGAGAAGACTAGGTTTTCTCAGGGAAGCGGTGGGTGTGCGCAGCCCCAGCTGACCGAGTAACTCCGGACAATCGATCGTGCCATTTGCTATGTTGAGGAGAAAAGCTATATCCGCTACACGTCTTCTTTCCTGTAACGGCAGTATGTGGAACTTTTTGCAACGAGCAGGATAGTTTGGTAAAGATAGTTGAGCGCGAAATTGCAGATAACGTAGAAAACGCTTTTGAATGCCTTCAATACGAGATATATACACGCCATAGTGTGGGTTCCACACCTGAGAAGCATACTCAAGGTGGCTCCTCACGTATGCACAATATAATATTATAAATGTCTTATGAGATGAGAAGTCTGCGGACATTCTCAAAACAAATCCTAGAGACTTAGAGGCTTTTTTTACAATACTGCTGATGCGCTCATCAAACAGTAATTTAGAGTCAAAAATCACCCCCAAGTCTTTGATTGTAGATATCCTGGATATAGGAGAGTTTTGTAAACTGTACTCGATGCAAATAGGCTTTGGTTTGCGCGTAAATGAACAAACAAAGCATTTGGATACGTTAAGTCCAATTTATTTAGAAGGCAGTAGTTCTGAAACCTATCTAAGTCCTCTTGGAGACGTGAAGCGTCCATAGCAGTACGTATAGGATGCAGCACTTTCATATCGTCGGCATAAAAAAGTATCTTAGAGGAGTGAAAACAGGAAGATATGTCAAATATAAATAAAATAAAAAGGAGGGGCCCGAGCAACGATCCTTGGGGAATTTCTGAAGGGATGCTCATCGTTGCAGAAGTATACCCGTTGAGCACTACGGTTTGACATCTGTTTTGTACGTATGAAGAAAACCATCTGAATAAATTTCCTCGGATACCGACCGCTTGCAGTTTGCGCAACAAGATAACGTGATCTATTCTATCAAATGCTTTGCTGTAATCAGTGTAGATAACATCTACTTGAGCTGGTTCTGACATGTATTTTGACAGATATTCGCTACATAATAGAAGATTTGACGTCGTAGACCTACCCTTAAGAAACCCGTGTTGGTGCTCGCATAGCGTATGCTTAAGAGATGAATATAGCTGTCGATAAACAATTTTTTCTAAGACCTTGGAAAATATACAAAGTTTAGATATGGGCCTGTAATTTTCAATGCAATCTTTTGGACCTTTTTTATGTATGGGTGTTATAAATGCAGTTTTCCACAACTTGGGCACTAACCCATCATTTAAAGATTTTCTGTACAATAATGTTAGTGGCAACACTAGGCTTTTAGCACAACTACTGATAAAGATTGGAGGCACATTGTCCGGCCCAGCAGACTTACTAAGGTCCAAAGATTTAAAATGTTTTAATACCTCCGCCTCAAGTACTTCAACAGTTCCAATATCAGTGGTAGGTTCAGAAAGATGAAAGTCATGTGTAGTGTTAACCACATTAACCGCATTAACCACAGAAGAAACGAGAAAATTCGAATGAAAGCACTCACCGAACATATTACAGATCTCAGCACCTTGATCAGAAGAGCGTTGACCAAATTTAAGTACTGACGGATACGCGTTAGATTGTTTCTTCGTTTTCACAAAAGACCAAAAAGCTTTAGGGTTGTTAGCAATATTAGATTCAATGTTTCCAATGTAGTCTCGAAACATATCATTTTCCAAAATTTTAGCACGTTCCCTTAAGATATTGAAAGAATTTAGGTCACTCAAGTTACCATATTTTTTGTATTTCAAACGAAATTTATTATTTTCCCTTAAAAGCTTAATAAGGGGTGACTTGTACCATACAGGATATTTGCGCGTAGGATTCATAATTTTCGAGGGGACAAAAGCGTCACGCAACTCATTTAAAGTCATATAGAAGAAAGTGACGGCATCATCAAGACTACCACCACAAATCTTACTCTGCCAGTCTACTTCATCTAGTTTAGCGGAAATAGACTCATAGTCGCCCGAGCGATATAAGTACTTAAGGTATGGCTTACACTTTAATAAGTGAAACTCAACAAAATCTGCGCTTACGCTAAGCGATTTATGATGGGGGTCCTCTGGCATCAAAGGACCACTGGAGTGTTCAACAGTGATGTCACTATTTGACCAAACCAAATCCAAAATTCTATTATTCACGTTCAACAAGAAATTGTATTGCAGTAAGCTACATAAAACAAAATTATCGATTAATTCAAATTGATATGCACCAATTGCATGCATCGATATGCACCTTTTACAATTAATAAAATTATATTTCACAATTATGCACTTTCACTGGGATTCTATGTATACATTTTTTTCTACATTTTCTTTCAATGGTCATACGTAATTTTCACGAGTCGATAATTGTAAAATGTTAGTGTTATTTTACTGTTATATATGAATAACATTTATTGCACAGGATTGCGTCGAAATAGCGGATGGAGGTTGTACTTACCCAGGATCCTCCACAACGAATGCTACGACAGAAAACATCATAACAGTCACGGAAGACAAATCTAATGGCGACAACACAGAGCCGCCAACAACAGAAACAACAGAGCCGGAAACAACTCCAGCCCCAATATGCCCGTCTGGAGTTTTTGGAAATGTACCCAACCCAGAAAGCTGTACTGAATATTATTTATGTGTTGGCGGTACACCCTTCCCGCAATACTGTCCTGAAAATTATGAATATGACACCGTTTCAAATGTAAGAACTATTAATTAAAACGCTTCATTTTTTTTATAGGGATTTGTAGCGATGATTGCTCAGTGGTAAGCGCGGTCGGTTCGCATGCCGAAGAGCGTGGGTTCAAACCCCAACAATGAGCTTGAGCTGCCGGTGAAGGAAAACATCGTGAGGAAACCATAGCATGGTGGTAGGGTACTTTATAATACTCGGCTGGCTAGCTACCACCCTCAAGTTGAAAATCTGTCGCCAAGCATCCAACGGTGTATTCCGGCTGCCTCACTTGAGAGCCAGTTCCATTCCAGGCTAGGTGTGCTTTTCCATCTTCGACCACACCTTCACTTAAAATCAGGTGAGCTGTGGTCAGACACCTAGCCTGTCAACCATAAAAAAGGGAAATTAGGCCATAAATTAAGTACCTAATTTTATTACATAATTATAACGGGAATCAAGTACCGAGCACTCTCCTTCAGTATCGTAGAGGTCTCACCAGTCATGCTGTATATTATTTTCGCTTGCAGGTGTGCGTGGCAATAGCCGCTGGTGGGTGTACATCACAAGCGACCAAGCAGGAATCAACAACTTACAAGGAATACGTGCCGATACAAACAACTGAGGCGCCAACAACAGTTGTCTTCGATCCCGAAACGCCTACAACCGCTCGGAAGGACGTTGAGATGACGACGGAATACAATCTTTGCCCGCTAGGTAACAAACCCCCTCCCAGAATATAATGACAACCTCGTTAGCTCATTTGGTAGAATATCTGCTTCGACAGCTGAAGGGTGTGAGTTTGATTCCCACCAGGCCAAACACTTATGTGATGACTAGCTCCGCCCCGCGGTCTTACCCGCTACATGTTTCCGGGATGAAAAGTATCATAAAAAAAACATCATAAACATAATTATGTCAAACATTACAAAAGAAGTCGTCATTCCATCGTTCCAAAAGGACGACCTGTGGTCCTTTTCGTCTTTCCCTCTAGGGCCTTTCCATCTCGTCGCTTCTATTGTCCAGCGCTTGTCCCTGTTTCTTGCTGCATGGCCAGCCCATCGCCATTTTGTTTGACCTCAGGAATGTCATCATCATCATTTCAGCCGTAGGACGTCCACTGCTGGACATAGGCTTCCCCCATTGACTTCCACAAAGACCGGTTGGAAGCGGCCCGCATCCAGCGCGTTCCTGCGGTCTTTACTAGGTCGTCTGCCCACCTGAATGTGTACTTAATCAAATGTAATTTTTTACTATTTCAGGTAGTTTTGGAAACGTCGCCCATCCGTATCTGTGTGACAGGTACTTTCTCTGTACCGCTGGCTTAGCCATACCTCAGTTCTGCGGAGCCGGCTTCGAGTTTGATGCAGCATCACAGGTTTGTCCCCACATCATTTTATAGCTATGATATCTAAATGCTTGCAGTAGGCAATGAGCTTGAGCTGCCTGTGATGGAAAACATCGTGAGGAAACCATAGCATGCTGGTAGGGCACTTTATATTTTATGCCGACTTACAATTATGCCGTCATTAGATCCAGAGTAGCTTTCTTAGCGCAGCGTAGCGAGGCCTGAGTGATTGCTAAAGTCCAATTTTTAAAATGTGGAGGAGGAGGCGGCGTCGTGTGTCGGTCGTTCCCTCAGATATGGTTGAGGAGGGCGATGGCTGGCACATGCGTCAAACTCGTGATCAGGTGCTGCTTGCGGGTTGCTGGTCTGCTCGTGGTATACACACAATCTAGTACCTACTTTAACCTTTTTTTTTTTTTTTGCGTGTGTGAAATGCATTTACGCACTTCCGCCCGCCGGGCAGACGGGCGGGGTATGTCGGGCTCGACATCAGAGAGCCACTACCGACTAAAACCCCCACGTGTTCCCTCGGCAGTGACCAAGTGACAGGGTTGCGAGACCGCTCTCGCATTCACCGCAACCCCGTCCTGCCAGCGTCCTTCCGGACACGCCTCGGGGAGGGAAACCCCCTCCCATACGGCTCCAGCGACGCGCCGGGAACATGTGGCGCGTCGCCTACTCTCGAGGGCCTATCCCTGGTGTGGGGCGTCAGACAGCCCGTCGTCTGATGCCCCAGGCCCTCCAATCGGAGACGGAGTACGAGCCAAGTTGGCTCGTCTCCGTGTCCGCACCCGCCGGCGGGGAGGAGCTAAGGGGTCAAGCTCTCTCTCCCGCTCCTCGGCCTCTCGTCGTGAGTCGACGGTCTCACAAAACGAGACCATCGCCTCCCATGACCTCTCGTCGGCGACCATCTTGGCTAAGATGGTCGGCAAGGAGAGGTCTGCCCCCACAACCGCGACCAGGGACTGTCGCGGTTCCGCCTCCCCCGGGCAAGTCACCAGCACGTGCTCTGCGGTATCCTCCACAGAGCCGCACCGGTGACAAATACAAATACAAATACAAATACAAATACTTTATTGATAACACCAATGTTACAAGTCACTTCAAAATTTTAAAGATGTCATTAAATGGGTTTTAAAACACTGATTACATGTCAAAATAAGGGATGTCAATATCCAAACATGTCAATATAAAAAATATTGTCAATATAAAAATACTGTCAATATAAAATATGTCAATATAAAAATATGTCAATACCAAAACAATATTGTCAATATATTAAAATGAAATGACAAAAAAATCATAATTACTTACTAGTAATTCAATAATCTTTAAGTTTGAAATACTCGTCAATGTCATAAAACAAGGTTTCTAGCAGCCAAGATCTTAACTTGGTTCTGAAACACGCGGTGGAAGCTGCATCCCGTACGGAGGCGGGTACGCGGTTGTAGACCGCGGGCCCCAAAATGTATACCGACCTCTCCGACTTGACGAGCCGGTGTGACGGTGTTACAAGCTGGTCTTTCTTTTTATTGCTGCGAAGATCCAACGTACTGTGTACGCCCCTGCGTTGAAACTTATCGATGTTAGTATGGGTGAAAAGGGCTACTTGGTAAATAAGCTCACACGGCAACGGCAGTATCTGCAGTTCCCTAAAAAGCTCCACGCATGAGACATCGGCCTGAACCCCACATATGGCACGAATGGCTCGCTTCTGCATAACAAAGGCTCTATTACGATCGGCAGCGCGGCCCCACAGCTCCAACCCGTACGTGATGTTACCGTGGACGGTCGCGAAGTAGCAGGAGCGCACTACGCTGCGGGCAGCGGTGCTCGCGAGCCGCCGGAGCGCGAAACACGAGCGGCTCAGCTTCCCGCACAGCTCGTCTATGTGCGTCTCCCAGGTCAACGCGCCGTCAATATGGAAACCTAGAAGTTTCGTACAGTAGACTTGTTGGAGCGCGGTATTACCGACTGCTACCGAAAAAGTCTCTGTCGCGTGGCCATTGAGGTTGAAGGTAAGGAAACAGGTCTTGTCTTTGTTTAGCGCTAGTCCGTTTGATCGAAACCAACTATCGAGCTTGTTCACCACCGTATTCAGTCTAGACTCCAGCTCGGGGCGTGTCGGTGCGGTAACTACAGCAGCGACGTCATCGGCGTACATGTATATCTCAGCGTCGTCGATGGCACCAGGCAAGTCGTTAAGGAGGAGACTGAATAAGGTGTTAGACAGACAGGATCCCTGTGGGACGCCTATCACATTTTCCATCTCTGAAGATACGACGCGACCTCTATCACCTACCACGACCTGCGTACGTTTAGTCATGAAGGAGGACAGTATGGACAGGGCGGGGCCACGGATTCCGTAAAATCGCAGCTTATTTGCAATGAGAGCGTGATCGGCGGTATCAAACGCGCGCGATAGATCGCAGCATAGTAGTGCAGCCTGCAGTCTTGCCTCGCGCGCGGTCATCACTTGCCATACCACCTCACGTACCAAGTCTGTGGTCGCGCGGCCCGCCCGGTACGCATACTGCCGTTCCGACAGAACCTCCCGATCTACGACAAAATTAAGTATTCTTCTATTGAGGCCGACCTCAAATACCTTGCTAACAGCGGGGACGAGGGATATAGGACGGTAAGACTTAGGGTCTTCTTTATTGCCCTTTCCTTTGTATAATGGGCATATCTTTACCTTCTTTAGTGCCGTAGGGTATACGCCATCCCGCAGACATAAACTAAACAAATGGCTAATAACTGGTGCTACTGGTTCTATTGCTGATTTTAGAATACTCGCGGATATACCGTAGAGATCAGTACTCTTTTTAGGGGCGATACGTTTCTTCGCTATCGTAACCACTTCAACCGGCGTGAACGGTTCTAACCTTATCGACACGTCGCTGGCGGATGCCTCGTCCCCGAGCGCGGCCAGGGCGCTGGCGTTGTCAGCCCCGGGCGCTCCGCATCTACTAGCCGCCGTTATGAACTCCGAGTTGAGAGCGTCAACCACATCCTTTTTTGTGTCAAACGCTTGACCATCCGCGTTTCGTACCAGGTCCGTGAAATCGACTCTCTCGCGAGTACCGCGACCTAACTCAGAGTTTATCACACGCCACATTCGTCGCGGGTTATCCTTGATAATATTAGAAAAATATTCTACTCTTTTTTCTTTTAATAAAGAATGATATTTGACTGTAAGTTCATCACACTTAGTACGCAGTAAATCGTCAGTTGAAAATTTTCTTTTTAGTTGTACCGTCTCATGCAGTAAGTGCTTAAAATTATGAACTTCCGCGTCAACCCAGTGTTTCTGATGAGTAAGTAGTTTTTTTAGTGGAAAACAGATATTAAACTTGTTGGAAAGAATATTAACTATACTCTCAGCTAGCGAGTGGCAGGAATTGTTAGCTTTATTAATGATTCCCTCCCAGTCGATTGAAATCAGCGCGCTAATAAAGGTGTGTTCGTTGGCTTCAGTGAAACTACGGCCTATAATGTGAGCCGGCGCGGGCGCAGATGCGACGCTCCTCTCCAGCGTGAGGCGCTGGGCACCGTGGTCGCTAAGTGGCCGCGTG
The DNA here is from genome assembly GCA_905404145.2 of Biston betularia. NCBI lineage: Eukaryota > Metazoa > Arthropoda > Insecta > Lepidoptera > Geometridae > Biston > Biston betularia. Next base: position 2,540,974 of record FR989889.1, on the reverse strand, counting down.
TCGACGCCAAAGATTGCAGTTACACGTTTCGCGGGCATGTTTGTATACACGTGGTCTATCAGTGACTTACGGCCACCTACGTCGACTCGCGTAGGTTCGGTTACTAATTGATTAAAATTAAAGCTTTCGAGTACGTCTACCAACTGCTTTTGAGCGCTAGAACTGTCTAGTAGATCGATATTAGTGTCACCCATAATAACGCAATTCAAGCCCTCATCCGTTATTTTACAAAGAAGGGTCTCAAATAATTGAAGGTACTCACCGTGGCTCGTCAAGTTGGAGTGGTACACACCTACAACCAGGATATCGTCATCAAGTAAGTGCACGGCGCACACGTCAAAAACTTGTTCCCGTGTTAGGTCACAGTAATCCTGTCGGTTGACTGCCATCATACCGGACCGCACGTAGATGCAACTTCCACCGTGCGCTACACGTTCTCTACAACTAAAAGATAATAGATCGTAGTTACATAATGTAACAGAAACCAATTCGTGTTTGCGTAACCAGTGTTCGGTTATAATTAATACGTCGCAGGTAAGTTCCTTTGTCAATAACACCTCAAGTTGTTTTGTTTTACTAGTTATGCACCGTATATTTTGGTGACAGACTGCTAACGAGGTTGGTTCACTTCTTCGTGGCTGATTTTTCGGTGACGCACGGGGTGGCACAGGTGACGCCGGCGTAGGTCTCTTGCTTTGATGTCCCTGGGACTGCGGCAGTGACGGCATCGGCGGTACCAACGGTAGCGCTATTGCAGCTTCGCGGCTGTCGTCGCGGCGCCGAGTGTCGGCGGGGAGCGCCTCCTGCGCGCCCGCCGCTCCCTCGAAACCACTCGCTTACTTGAGTGCTGGTTGGCCAGTTCTCAGCGGACATGAAAAACTCGAAATGAGTGTACGGTACCGTGAGCGAGAAAGAAGAGTAGTATTTGTGAGCTAATTTTAATTTTTCGACGTGGTAGCTATCGCACTGTTTCTTTTTTCTCATATACGATATAATCGTATCGGTTGTGGTGTCCGGCGCGAAGAAACAGGCGTGAATTTTGCGTGCTCGCTCAACAGTTTTGAGTTCATCGTCTCTCGCTCCAGTTCCCTTAACTATAGTACGCAGCTGTGGACCACCTTTTCGGATTCTACGATTTGTTACCTTCTGCCATCCTTCATCAACGACGTCGATACTCGGTGCGGCCGTCGCCGCTGTCACATCTTTCAACGGGGCAGAGAAAAGCGCGGACGGCCGGTGCGGACCAGTATATAGCTTCCTACCGAAGGGCGCAGGCGTCGAGCGGCTGGTTGATTCCGACGCGTTGGAGAGGAGCGGTTGTGATGTAGATACCGGTTTCGTCTTTCTATTTGCACAACTCTTGCGTATGGGGTTGCACGACTCTTGCGGGAGGGTTGCGGGCGTTGCGCACGCCCTCAGCGTTTCGGGCTCCTTGGTGGCCTTGGTGGTGCACTGCATAGTGATCACCTTCGCGATATCGAGAGACAGACGCGCGGATGTTTTAGCGCTGTGGTCTTGACACTTAGTAATCGCGCCGACGAGCGTCTCGATTAACTTGGTATATTCCCCGATCTTCGTCTCGTGGCTAGCTATAATCGCGACAGTCTGGCTCAGCTTCGCTTCGTAGCTCTCGATGATATGAATGGAGCGGCCCAGCTTACAGTCGTACATAGCGCTCTCGTTGCTAAACTGCTCCCTCATTAATGTTATTTCTTTACGTAGCTTACTCATTTCGTGCATTAACACTTTAGTATCTCCGTCCTTGTCAATATCTACTGTAGGGGTTGGCGCTGCTTGCACCCTTTGAGTCACATATGGGTCCCGAGCTTTCTTTGAAACGCCTACTGGTGTCGAGCTGTTGTCGCCACCCTTCTTATTTGCGCACCGGCACTCGGGACAGATCCAGCGGTTGCATAATTCTATGGCCTGTTTCTTTTCACCGATACATAGAGTGTGATATGTTTTACCACAATTATTTAAATTACAGCTAAGGTAGTCTTCGGCGCTGGTTATCTTATTGCAGCATGCAGAGCAGTCCATCTTGATGACGCGGTGCGGAAACAATTAACCGTAGTGGAAAATATAACCAGTAGGCACGTTTCTTACTATAAAAATTATTCGTTGGTTCGTCTTACACAAATATGTGAAAGAGTGAGGATCGAACTCGGTTGTTCCTACTTTCAAAGCAGGCGCGCTGACCGCTAGACCAAACGTACAATAACAATAGCGGCAAAATAGATAGTCGGTAGCTGCGATGCGCGCTTGTCTATACAGTTGTTATCGGTGACTCATACAGTGCGAGTCGTATTAATAATAGTCACTGTTGCCGCGCACTCCGTTGATTGATTTTAACACTAAAATGAGGGTGATTTGATAAAAAAGTTCGTCGATTTATTTTTATTGTTATTTTTGTTTAATTTTATTACGAAATACTTAGTCTTTAACACTGTTCCCTCATTAACTACTTTTTTTTTATAACACTGCACAGTTTAATGTCTTATAGTCTATCTCACTACACTAATACACTCAGCTATTGCAAAACAGCTGATTCACTTTTACGCAATACTTTTTTGATTTAATGAGTTTACTATAATGTATTAGGTTTAAAAACACTGTCACTATAATTTATTTCCTATATTTAGTGATTAAACGAATTATATTGACTACAAATCGAAGTTACGTATTTTAAAATATTTTTTTAACTAGGAGACGATACACTCGCGACAACATCGACACATTCTGGGGTCTCCTCCCTTCCGGCAACGTGACACAGGTATCTCCCGAAACAACCATGTCCCGTGAGAACCTGCGTCAACTGGAAGGTCAGACCTCCGCGTTCTCGCTGGGCCCACTCCACGAGTACGGGCCGGATTGCCTCAAGGAGCGGTTGGGCTCCGGTCCCCCTCTGTGTGGGCCCTGCGAGAAGACCCTCCTTCCACCTCTGCAGAGCCCTGGCCCTGGCATCACTGCGCCACCGCGCCACTTCATGTGGGGCGGGGAGTACCTACTTTAACCTTAGATTAAGATCCTACTAACCTCTCCTCTTTTCGTAATGTAAAATTGTAAAAAAAAATAAAAAATATGTAGGTAACTAAAGTTGACAAAGGTCACGGAAGCATAATTACGGACGGTCGGACGGTCTGTGGATCGTATAATTAGAAATAAAAAAATAAAAAAATAATGTGGAGGAAAGTGCACCAGATTGCGAATCATAGATAAAATAAGTTTATCTGTGATTTTAAATTAGTAACGTAGCTAAATTGTAAATTATTTTATTTTTATGCCTGCAATAAAGAATATTATTTATAGTACTTGCTTTACTTGGTGGTAGATCTCCTTAGCAGGAGTTTGTCTAGGTAGATACCACCGCAGTACCAGTTCTGGTTTGAAGGGTAGGTAGCGAAATTACAGGGCTGTTGAGACTAACCATCATAAATCCCAAAGTAAAGCGCCAGAGCAGTGATGTCATGAACTTTGTTTTGCTATACAAAACTAAAGCTTTGTTTTGCTTTTGCTTTGTTTTGTGGGATAATAAGGGCTAAAATAATAATAACAATTTAATATCGGGGGAATTTTTAAATGATGCAGAAGAAAAACAGGGGAAAGAGTATGTGGGATTGTAACTCTTCCACTTCGCCCTTACTGTCTCTTCTCCGAGCTCCGAGATCTCTAGTTGAACGTATCGGATCATAAATACCTAATTTGTACTTTTTTTTAAATATTATTAAATATAATTTTCAGGGTTGCATTACAATAGCGGCTGGAGGTTGCACTTTAGGAAATACAGCTACGGAAGATAAATCTATCGTAGACGTTGCTGAAACGACAACAGAGCTGCCAACAACAGAGCCGTCAACAACAGAGCTGCCAACGACAGAAACAACAGCCGCACCTCTGTGCGGTTGGTTTGACATCGGGAATGTCGCGAACCCTAACAGCTGTACCGAGTACTACTTATGCATGGGAGGCACAGCATTCCTACAGCATTGCCCGGAGAATTATGAATTTGACTCTGATACTAAGGTAAGAATTTACTGAAGATTTAGAATTATTGTGTAAAAACCATAGCATGACGGAAGGGTAGGTACTTTATAGTACTCGGTTGTACACCGTACGGTGTTAAAATCTAATCTTTCCTCTTCTTTTTTTTTAAATTTAATTTGCCCTATCGGGCAGTCTAATCTATAAAGCCATACTGCCTCGTCTTCGGTTTTTGTGACAATTCATGTCTTACATCTATAGTTACAGTCAAAGTCTAGTATTGGTCAAGTCCAGTCCATGTCAGTCAAGTCCAGCCATGCTTTAGTAAAGTAGTGGCGACTTTACTATAAAGCTTCAATGGAGTTTTGGAAGCAACATGAAAGGTGAGTTTTGGCGGGAACGCGGGAAGAGTCGTGTCGCTCCGTTGTATTTTTTTCCAAAACTAGTGTTTTGTCGAGTGTTTATGCATAAAAATGGTGGTGTTTTATTCATAAAGTGCCGAATTACAAGCGCGAGTGTGGGAAAATGATATAATGTGGTGAAACATGAGTTTTCGTGTTGCTTCCAAAACTCCATCGAAGCTTTGTAGTAAAGTTGCCACTACTTTACTAAAGCATGACTGGAATTAACTGACACGAACTGGACTTGACAAAGACGACTTTGACTAAAACTAGCTACGATGGCACTTATTTAACTTTTGAAACTTGAAAATATATAATTACTTGACACTGGCAAATGCTAAAACGCGACGCCAAAACCAAAGGAAAAAAAAAAAAAAAAACATGAAAGGTCATTTTTCACCACATTATATATCATTTTTCCACACTTGCGCTTGTGTCTCGGCACTTTATGAATAAAACACCACCATTTTAATGCATAAACACTCGACAAAACACTAGTTTTGGAAAAAAAATTCAACGGGGCGACACGACTTTTTCCGCGTTCCCGCCAAAACTCCTTTATAATTAGTGTAGATTAAAAAACTTTTCAAATGTTTTTAGGGATGCGTACCAATCGCCGAAGGAGGTTGCACACTCCGCCGACACAGCAGCAACAGAAAGTCTGTAATAACAGAACTGCCTACGACGATACCGCATGACATCGACTCTGTTACCTCGAACGTATGCATAAAAGACGGTGAGAAACTGATAGTACCGGACCCAGAGCGCTGCAACGCTTGGTACTTTTGTGTTGGTGGAAGAGGCATACATTTCTACTGTGATGCTGGTTCCGAATTCCATCCGGAAGACATCGTAAGTATAAATACAAATAATTATTAATAACACCAATGTTACCAAGTCACTGATTACATGTCAACACAACAATGACAAAATAAGGTATCATGTCAATATAGAAATACTGTCAATATAAAATATATCAATATAAAAATATGTCAATACCAAAAAAATATTGTCAATGTAATAAAATGACATGACAAAAAAATCATAATTACTTACTAGACAATAGACAATAGACAATAGACAACACTTTATTTATGACATAAAATACATTTCAACATAATTTATAATACATACAATACATACATACAAAAAATATAAACAATAAACATAAAACATAGAAAAACTTAAAGGTATAATATACAATAAATAAAAAATAAACAAAAAAAAACAAAAAATTAAACAAAAAAAAACAAAAAGTATGAAATATATTTTATTTACTAGTAATTTAATAATCTTTAAGTTTGCAATAGGAACTCTACTATAAGTACATTCAAATGATGATTATTATTCTAGTCTATCTATTGCCGGATATAGGGATAAGCATGCAAATAATTAAAACAATTGCCGTAGCAGACGACATGTCATTTTTTTTTATCGGCCTTAGCACGTTTGTGCATTGTGCCAGTGTTCAAGTTTTTAATATTTTATTTATTACGCTTCATCTTCTTGGTTTTTATATTAGTGCAGGATTTATTTGTTCGTATTTTGGCAAATCACTTTGTGCATTTGGTAGTGTTGGCTCATTGGTAGTAGGTATGTCTGCTTCAAGAGCAGCGATACCCTGGACTTTGTTTCGTCACTCAAAGTTCTGTGTATCTGCAATGGTTGCAATGATCATGGACAGGGTTATCTTTTATCATCAGGGGAACGACTAATTCGACTTATTACTTTTACATAAGTAAAAAATTAACTTATTCAAATATTATATTTTATTTTTCTCTTTCAGACATGTAAACCGATCACGGATAGCGGATGCACGGCCAAAAGAAAACAATCATAATGACCTCGGCTTGCCTAAAGTTTCGATTTTGCTCATAACCCGTGATAGTGCCATCTAGTGGTCAAACACGTCAAACTATAGAGACCTGAATTTTATTTTTATAAAATGTATATTATTTTGTATTGTATAATAAAGACTGCCTTTATTAAAGTATTTAAGATTAAACTTAAGATAAAAATAAAGTTCCTATATTTTTTAAAGTTGAACCTAAGGTATTGTATACACTAACGGTTATAATCATAATATGTAGTTTTGAATTGTTTTTGACCAAGAAATAATATTGTGTAAATAGACAAATGTTTTAATAAAAATAAAATATTAAATGGTCTATACGGGTTTTCTTCAGTAAATTATTGGTTTTATAATGGTGTGTTTTACTTAAATTAAGTGATTTTTTTCCTAGTCACAACATAAGTAAAGTACGTTTGTATAAGCTTGGAGGCCGGATCTAAGAGCGCGTTTAATGCCAGAAAAACGGACGAAGGGGTATTTTCGATGCCACTCTTCGATATTAAGAAGCATAAATATTACAACAAAAAAAATGTTAGACTGTAGGTATAATCCTGAAAAAGTACAATAGCCGGATAGAATTTTGAAAACAGGTCGTAGTTTTTCACCAAAAAAAACTACAAATACCGCAGAAAAAATCTATTCTAATTCAAATACCTACTCGAAATTGTCAGCGATGACCCCACATTATTTTTTATGAATAAAATAGCTGCACTCATGTTTTAGTAAAGTCATCAATTGTTTTTTTTTATTTGATGTAAAAGTTTTGAGTAATTAAATAAAACTCGGTCAAAAATATACCTCGGTTTTCAAATCATGCATATTTCGACTTTATACTAATCTCGTTTATTCGCACTAGAGCGGGTGGAATCTAATTTTTTTTTTCTGATATTAGACCCGCTCTTATTTGCCACCCGAAGGCCTCTGACATGGCTTGTCGGTTGTTTTTATAGAAATACCTCAGATTAATACTTTTCATCTGAGAGAAATACCTACAGACCGTGTCACCAGACCTACCACGTTAGAACAAACAAATTAACAAACACTTAGAAACAAATGCCTGTAACGGTCACCCATCCGTAAAGTATAATCACAGATAACATAATACTAGCACCTGCCTCTAGCATCATTATCATCATCAACAACCTAGCCTCCTTGGAATCCTCCCTGCCAACTGGGAACAACAGGCTATTTACATATTTCCAGAGATTCCCTGAATCTCATATCGCATCTGAAAAAGAATGAAAGTTTTGTCAAAAACACGCTTACAAAATGTTACCCACACCCTACAGTTCTAGAAGCGTGAAGGAATGAATTGATTATTCGTCTGAGCTATACAGTCTATGTGACGTCTTTAGAAATGCCGCCGGCACGAGGTACGAGGTATGAGGGCCCCACGTTGGGCGCCATTTATCGGGGTGGGTAGTAATAGCGCGGGCACCGAATCGCGGAAAAGAAAAGGATTACGGTTATCGTACACGTGACTCACGATCGGGAGAGTGTCGTCAACTGCCCTTGCGCGGCGCTCGCGCGCGGCTCGTCGACGCTCCCCGAACTTTCCCGAACGTGCCCGAGTGCCTACGTTATTACCCGCCATACAAAGGTGCACTTTGGGTTGCTATAAAGTTTAATTCATGTATTTTATTAAAATAGAAAGAAAGAAAGAAAACATTTATTTTGCCACACACAACACAATAATCTCCATCTCACAGTTTAAAGAGTTTTAAACGTAAACATAATGTACAGGAATATAATATTTCGAAATGATTTTGGGATCAGCAACTAATTATTTATTTACATACCGAATTATATGCATGAGTGTGGGCAACGTTCATACAAAGTGGTAGCTAAAATATTATTTGAGTTACTTCCAAAACTCTGTAGCAGCATAATATTCTAATAGAGTTGCCATAACCTTCGAATTTGACCGTCATTTAGTAACTTTTTTCTTTAAGGTGGTTTGATTTCCATACTAATAAATTTATGGATAAATGGAGCATAGTTTTACAATGAAATCACTGCTACTGGCATTTATTTTGGTCTTTATTTGCGGTAACTCACAACTGCTTGAATAAAACAGTAGATTATTAGCATAAATCTACTGTTTCATTCAAAAATCATTAATTCAGAAATTTGATTTTATGTTATTAATCTACTGTTTTATTCAAGCAAATATGATTTCCCGCAAATGAATGCCAGTGGCTGTGATTTCACTGAGAAATTATGCTCCATTTGTCCATAAATGGCAAAACATTGCTTGTATGGAAATCGAACCACCTTAAACACGTTAGAAATTAATGATTCTAAATTTAAAAAAAATACACAAAGTGCAATGCCAAAAACGAAAAAAAGTAACGTCAAATTGTTTTGTATGTATGTCTCACTTGTCAGTTGTCACTTGTCAGTTGTCTGGTTCAATCGATTGATCGAGAGAGTTTTGGCGGGAACGCGGGAAGAGTCGTGTCGCTCCGTTGTATTTTTTTCCAAAACTAGTGTTTCGTCGAGTATTTATGCATAAAAATGGTGGTGTTTTATTCATAAAGTGCCGAATTACAAGCGCGAGTGTGGAAAAATGATATAATGTGGTGAAACATGAGTTTTCGTGTTGCTTCCAAAACTCCATCGAAGCTTTGTAGTAAAGTTGCCACTACTTTACTAAAGCATGACTGGAATTAACTGACACGAACTGGACTTGACAAAGACGACTTTGACGATAACTATAGTTAAGATACAGCAGAAATAACACTTAAGACAAGGCAGTATGGCTCTATAGCTTTAGCCTGCCCGAAGGGGCAAATTAATAATAATAAAAAAAAAAAATCGATTGATCGATACGATTGTTTTGTTTATTATTTTCTTTTATTTTGTATGTACATAATTATAAGGGTAAAATTTATCACTTATATTTTCAATCATATTTGTGTTTAGGTGTAAAGTGGAAATTCTTGATCATATTACCTACGATTGATACAAAAACTGTGAAATATGTCAGACGAAGAAGTCGAAGTTCCCACAACTTTTAAGAAGCGAAACATCAGGAATAAAGGTGGTAGGAAGCGTAAAGCTTCCAGCTCAGAAGGTAAAAAGCCTATTAGATATTATCATCGTCGAAACTCACTCCATGTATCATAAATATCTATTGCAAACTCTTGTAACATCAGACTGAAATTTTAAGGTTATGCGTACAGTTTCGCGGTTACAGTTTGCCTGATTTTTATACTATTTACTTCCAACCCAGGGTTAAATCATCCTTCGTGTCATAGATATGATTTGGTAAAATTATAAATCACATGATTTCCTCAACTGTTGATAGACCAGTTACATTCCATCAAAAGCTAGACTATGTATAGAAGATAGGAGTGCAAGGATAGAGGGAGAGTATAAAAGGTACTGCAGCTAGCGAAAGTACTAGGCTATTGAGACTAATCATCGAAAGTTTCAAAGTAACGTGTGCCAAAGCAGCAATGCCCTTTATTTTACAACTCTAAAGTTCTGTGTATTGCTGCAATAGTCAATTCAATTCAATTCTTGATGAATGGCCTTTGCGGAGGTTCTCCACAATTCCGCCAATGTCACGTAGAATGATAGACTGCCACACAAAGAGATTGGACTATGAATCGACTATTATTTTTGTATATACAGTACAGTTTACAGAGTTTTGTGTTTTTCCTTTTCTGAAACAAAGTATTAAGACCTGCAATAGTCATGGACAGGTATTATTGTTTTTGTTTATATTGACATACCTAATTATTTTATATGTGACATTTTTTTTTTTTTTTTTTTTATGGTTGACAGGCTAGTTGTTTGACCACAGCTCACCTGATGTTAAGTGAAGGTGTGGTCGACATATTATTTCATTGACATTTTCATTGTATTGATATATGTTATGATTTTGATATTTTTGAATATGAATGGGAAAATGACCTGAAACTTTGGTATTACTAATATGTATTTGTATTTCTTACCATCAGGAGGTCTTGTTCATCTCATTATTTTAACAAAAAAAAGAATCACTACCTAAGAGACTTCTATGTATCAGTCTTAATAGATACAATTTTGTGTTAGCTATTTTCATACTTGATATCACAGTTTTGTTACAGAGAAAAACAGCTCCGATTCAGATGAGCAATTGGTAGTGCTACCAACAAAAAAATTACAAAAGAATAACCCAAATATACAGTCTACTGCGGGCCCGAAGAAGCAAAAACCAGAGATAGATAAAGACTGCGACAAGAGCAGTGATGATGAACAGGTATTTAAAAAAATAACGTGTTACCTGCTCAGGCATAGTTAACCTGAAAGAAATTATCTAAATGAAAACGAGAAAAAAAATTGTTGGAAAAATGAAGCTAACAAATAGGCATATGAAACCTCAAACCTCTTTGTTTTTAATTGACAGCCTGGCGCATTGGTAGTAAAGCTGCCTTAAGACCTGTAGGGCGTAAGTTCGATTCCCGCCCAGTACAAACACTTTATGACTATACAAATGTTTGCTATGTGTCTAGGTGTTCTGTATGTATTGTAAGTATGTACCTATTTACACAACAAAAAGTATTTAAGTATTCTATCAGTTATCTGTCTTCCATAGCACAAGCTCTGCTTAGTTTGGGGTTAGATGGCGCTGTGTGTAATGTCCTACAATATTTATTTTATTTAACTACACTAATATTATAAAGAGGAAAGATTTGGATTTTGTTTGTTTTCAAGGAATAAACTCAAAAATTAAGAGATTGTTAAAAACGGCCTGCTTGGAGAACCAAGAAAAGAGGTTATGATTTTGTTTTGATTTCCAGAATTCATCCCGTACGACTTTGTCAGTGCAACAACAGCGAGAGAATGCCACAGCTACATACGAGTTGGATACTGAAAGAGACCGGGATGCACAAGCCATATTCGAGAAGGCGCAAAAGATTAACGAGGAGTTGGAGGGAATGGCCGATGATAAGGTATAATATAGTGAACCCTTTTTTCAACAAAAAAAAAGTAGCAGTACCATGACCCTGACATTTTCTCTGTTTTTGGTGTTGTACTTAGTGCATTTGCAGTTTAAATATGTTAAGAAGTGTTTGAAAATATCAAAATATTATTATCAAGCCACACCATACCATACCATACCACCATACCATACTTGTACCATATTGATTCATAATAAAATCATTATGAATCAATATGGTACAAGTCAAAGTTACACAAATAAGTCATGGTCGTATCTAATCATGCCTTAGTGGTGACTTTACTACAAGCTCCGACGGAATTTAGAAAGCAACTCGAAAAGTTATTTTTCAATATATTATTTAGTTTTCCCATACTCACACACTTAATTTAGCACTTTTTGAATAGAAAACCACGACTTTTATTCATTAACACTCGAAAAGACACAAGTTTTGAAAAGCTGTATTAAATATGGTGTCATAATATTTAAATTTATTTAATTATTTAATAAATCCTTATGGCGTTCCCGCCTTAACTTCTATAAATATTCATTCGAAATTCAAATGAAACGCGACATGAAGGCATGAATTTATAAGAGCGCCATCTACTGGTATTCGAGTTAGTTATTGTTACCTAACATTGTAACGCCATCTAGCGACGAATAAAATAATTGAACGCCATCTATTAATGAGTAGCAATACTATGTGTAGTTTGTACTAGTGCTATCTTGAGGGTTCTACAAAGTACTGGAACTTTCTAAAATTACCGCCATCTAGCGGTAAGTAGATAATCTATTATTTCACAGGTTTGTAACCATTTGTAAAACATGGGTCGCATTTGGAAATTTGACTAACCAAAAAAACTAAGTAAGAATTCTAAAACCTAACTCAAATGAAATGTAAATTGAGAAATTATATCGATATCACTGTGCTAAAAAAATAGCCAATCATTTCAGGAAAATATTTTCGACAAGGTTTTAATCGACAAAAATAAAGATAAAATAATTATAATACTTAGACACGTCTTAGATTTTATACAAATATATTTTGGGTAACAGTGGCAGCGTGTCAGGTCTCAACAGGTTTATCTATTGTAGTGTAGCAAAATTTGTGTTTTTCCATGCTGAAAATAAAAACAACTTTTGTGTACGTTTTCGAAATGGTGCATTTATTGAACTAAAATAAATTCAGTTAAATTATACAATTTACCTACTACTACATCACTTTCAGATCGTAATCTATAAGGTATACGATTGATGAGCATAGATATTTCTTGTACGGCAATCATTCCGGTCATCTTGCCAGGTTGATCTGCAATTTTTACTCAAAAGCGAAAAGACAACCTAAATACTAATACCAACCGCTAATGTAGCGTACCGATCATGTTAACGTTTGACAATATATTTGCGATTAATACATAGATTATAGAAAGTGATACAAAAAACGTAAAACGGGACGGTACGGTACGTCTTAAACGTAATACGGGATTGTAATTTTTAGGGTTGGTCGGAAACTTAATATATTTCGGTCACAGATCTTGAAAGATCAAGTTGTCAAAGCAAAGGACAACGTGCGGTCGGCCTCGAAGAGGTGACATTAATGAGGACTCAAATATAAATAATCCTCAATAAGTAGAGCCAACATTTTTGTAATAATAAACATTATGATAATAATAAAGTTTATGTTAAACCTTTATTACAAGTTAATATAATCACTGAAGTTTTTAGCAAACCAACTATGCGGACCGCATCAGCATTGCCATTAAGAATCACTGCATCGTGAAAGTTCTAGTAATTTCTGGCAAATAGCGCCTGTGCTTTAAAAACCGCTGCGCGCATTTTTAACGTCAGTTTGAAACAAGCAACTCCGCGACAAACTGCAATTCGAAGCGAAAACTGCCAGGAGCTTTGAGACTATTCATCTGTATTTTACGTGATAAAAGGAGAATATACGAAGCGAAAATGTCTTTGCTACCGTTTCTGATGGACTACGACTTCGACCGCCCGCGTCGTATAATGGACCAGCACTTCGGCTTGGGTATAACGCCTGACGATTTCTTGACGGTTGCCGCCGGACCTCTCGTCAACAGAGAGTACTACCGCCCCTGGCGTCACCTCGCCGCCGCTTCCCGGGACATCGGCTCCAGCATCAAGTCGGACCGTGAAAAGTTTCATGTGAATCTCGACGTCCAGCACTTCGCACCAGAAGAAATTAGTGTTAAAACTTCCGATGGATACGTAGTGGTCGAAGGGAAGCACGAAGAGAAGAAAGACGAGCACGGATATATATCTCGGTCCTTCACGCGGCGCTACGCGTTGCCGGAGGGCTGCACGCCTGAAGCTGTCGAGTCCAGGTTGTCTTCGGACGGCGTTTTGACTGTCGTTGCGCCGAGGAAGGTGCCGCTAGCCGCTGAAGGCCAGCGCTCGGTTCCCATCACTCAAACTGGGCCGGTTCGTAAGGAGATCAAAGATCAGTCTAATGGAGACAAGCAGTAATTAGCGCTGCTCTGAATAAAATCCCTAAGGTAACTTCAGTACAGACTTTTTTTAAACAAAGTTCTCTGTGGTTTTTTTTTCATCTATATGACAATGTATATTATAGTCTGTGCGTTTATTTGATTCAAATACATAAATATTTTACATGCATACTATAATTTAAGGATGTATTATTAGTTAAAATTTTTAGAAATTAATAGGTAGGTACTTGTTACAACATCTGTCTATTCTTAAGTAGTGACACTGTTCTTGGTTGCCTGGAAGGGATTGCTTTTAGGGATAAAGCTGCCAGTTGTGGCATTAACTTATAAGATTCTTTAATTTTAATAATATTTTGTGTGTTTTTTCTTAGTTCTTAATTTATTCTTTGCCATGGATTCATCTATCTGTAAAGGAAGCTTAGAGATTCAAATACAAGCCGGCATGCAAATAAATGGCTATGATACCTTTATTATAATGATAAAACATTGGTTTGATATTCACTCACTTTGTTATACCTACCTATACATTTTACATCTAGTTGTAATTGGCTTTCTAAATACTATTTAATGTAAAGATGGTTGTACAAAAGTACTTAGTATGAGAAATCATCAGAGCTAACTTCTGACTTGCTTAATTAGTTATTGGTCTGCAGCCAGAAAGATTTCTTCATGCACCTAGAAATACTTGTTTTTGAATCATCATTCCACTTTTGTTTTCAATATAAGTGTGATTTATTTGTATTGTAAGACTGATTGTTTATTTTAAGTTAATATCTTAAGTTGATAATAAATGTTTGTCCACTTAAAAAATGTTTTTTATTAACCCTTTGTCCACCGACGCCGCCTCTGTCTCAAAGAAATCAGAATACAGAAGTTCTTTTTTCTTTGGTTTTGGCGTCGAATTTTTAGTATTTGCCAGTGTCAAGTGTTTTATATTTTCAAGTTTCTAAAAGTTAAATAAGTTGCCTATAGTTATAGTCAAAGTCCAGTCCAGTCATGCTTTAGTAAAGTAGTGGCGACTTAACTTTAAGCTTTGATGGAGTTTTGCAAGCAACACGAAAAGTCATGTTTCACCACATTATATCATTTACCCTCACTCGCGCTTGTAATTCGGTACTTTATGAATAAAACACCACTATTTCTATACAAAAACACTTGAAAAAACACAAGTTTTTGAAAAAAAAACCAATGTGGCGAAACGCCACTTTTGGCGTTCCCGCCAAAACCAACCGTATTATGTTACATTCTCAAAAAGTCATACAATCGAAAAATATCACATTATCAAGATGTCACATTGGCTAAATTACATGTTTGCAAGACAATTTTCACATCCTTTGTTGATAAGAGCCAAGCTATGGGTGAAAGTTAGTAAAGAAAAAAAAATGTAAACGTATTTAAACATCATACTGATTAGGTACTTACAACACAACTTCTATAAGTATGTATAAGTAAATATTCAGATAATATATGGATAACACTTTTTTTTGTGTAAAATTAATAAAACGAACGATACTCTCTCCTGATGGTAAGAGATAATACATGCCCATGACCATTGTAGCGATACACAGAACTTTGAGTAACAAAACAAAGTCCGGGGAATCGCTGCTTTGGCGCTCATTACTTTGAGTTGTCTCAACAACCCAGTAATTTCGCTAGCTGTAGTATCCTTCAAACCAGAACACAGTATTGATTACCTACTACTGCTTGGCGGCAGAATATCTGGTACTGCGGTGGTACCTACCTAGACGACCTCCTGCTAAGGAGATCAAACGCCAAGTTATTACCTGAATAGTATTGTTATAATCAGTGGCGGATTTACCAGCAGGCTGAGTAGGCTTGAGCCTAGGGCGGCAGATTTTTGGGGCGGCAAATTTGGGGACCGAATTTTTTTTTTTTGCTACCTCATAGAAATCAAAAAGATTTTTGCATGACGGTTTTCTGATGTCTCACAGATAGAAGTCTGCAACAAATTTTGCTAATGACTTTCCTCTCTCACTGTGCGTAGAGTCGGAATTAACGAAACTTTTGATTGTAAAAATAATGTAGGTGATAACAATTGTAGAGGCAAGGGCGGCAAAATCTGTGTAGCCTATGCCTTGAAAATTTGTAAATCCGCCACTGGTTATAATGTTGTATTGTGTATTTTTTCAGGTATACCGAGGCATAAACAACTATGCGCAGTATTACAAAAAGAAAGACACGGCGGCTGGTAACGCCAGCTCGGGTCTCGTGAGAAAAGGTCCCATACGGGCTCCGGCCAATCTGCGAGCTACTGTCAGGTATGTAGACCTGAATCAGGTCTCGAAAGTCATAAGCATGCAATGCATTTTTCACAACGATTTTTTTTCAGTAAATCAGTAATATTTATTGGCCATATATAACAATAATGTTAAAGCCAAATCACATGTACAAAAAAAAACCTTACGATTACACTTCTAGAATAAAGCTATACCTATACGAGTAATTGACAACGAACATACTACAGCGGAGGCTCCGTTTATGTGTTACACATAAATGAGGATTCCGAGAACCTCTTTGCACGACGGAGTGTTATAAGTTTGACGTGTCTGTGCGTGTATGTGTGTGTCTGTTTGTGGCATCGTAGCTCCCGAACGACGGAACTGATTTTGATTTTTGTTATTTTTTTTGTTTGAGAGGTGAATTAGTCGGGAGTGTTGGTTATGTTTGATTAAAATCGGTCCAAGATGGCCGCCGCCACAAAATGGCGGCTTACATATTTTTTCACAAATCCCTCTTACCGTACTTATGATACATACAGAACAAACATAATAATATATCGTCACATATCGTGGTGGGAATCGATCCCACGCAATGCAGCTCTTGAAGCAGATATTCTACCAAAATAACTAACAGGGCAATCAGACGTTGCTAGAGTTTGAACTCACGCCTTCCAGCGTGTGATTTAACACCGTTAACTTCTGAGCTATCATCGCTTGTTATTAAAAATGTGATTATTGAAAAATAATACGGAATCATAACTTATTATAATATGTTTATTTCAGATGGGACTATCAACCAGACATATGTAAAGATTATAAAGAAACTGGATTCTGCGGTTTTGGAGGTAAGCACTGAGATGGTATAACCATCTATTAGTTTGTTTTCTATAACTTCCCACGCAAAAACGACGGGGTGTTATAAATTTGACGTGTCTGTGTGTGTATGTCTGTGGCATCGTAGCTCCCGAACGAATGAACCGCTTTTGATTGTTTTTTTTTTGTTTGAAAGATGAATTAGTCGGGAGTGTTCTTAGCTATGTTTGATGAAAATCAGTCCAAGATGGCAGCCGCCACAAAATGACGGATTACATTTTTTTTCACGACTTCCTCAATATGGGTATCAAATGAAAGGGCTTGACTAGTAGAATACTATACACCTGAAGGGGGTTTTTTTTAATTTTTAATCTACGTTTTTGACATCAATCCCACTAATATTAAGTTAGTATGAATGAATGTTTGTTACTCTTTCACGCAAAAACTACTGAACGGATTTAAATGAAATTTGGTATAGAGGTAGCTGAGACCCTCGATTAACACATAGGCTACTTTTTATCCCGAAAGCATGTAGCGGGTAACACCACGGAGCGTAGCAAGTAATACAATAAATACGTACAAATGTTTATAGATTCGTGTAAATTCCTGCACGACCGGTCGGACTACAAGCACGGGTGGCAACTGGAGCGCGACGAGGCCGCCCCGAGTCACACCGGCGCGACTGCGGACGACTCTGACTACGAGATACACAGCGACGACGAGCTGCCCTTCAAGTGTTTCATATGTCGAGGCAGTTTCAAGAGCCCAGTTGTTACCAAGTAAGACAATATTAAAAAATAACAACATTTTTTTACAAAAAAATATTATTAGAGTGCAGTTTTGGCGGGAACGCGGAAAGAGTCGTGTCGCCCCGTTGTATTTTTTTCTAAAACTAGTGTTTTGTCCAGTGTTTATGCATTAAAATGGTGGTGTTTTATTCATAAACTGCCGAATCAGAAAGTGTGGGAAAATGATATAATGTGGTGAAACATGACTTTTCGTGTTGCTTCCAAAACTCCATCGAAGCTTTATAGTAAAGTCGCCACTACTTTACTAAAGCATGACTGGACTTGACTGACACAGACTGGACTTGACTAAGACTGGACTTTGACTATAACTAGCTACGAGGATACTTATTTAACTTTTGAAACTTGAAAATATATAAATACTTGACACTGGCAAATGCTAAAACGCAACGCCAAAACTAAAGAAAAAAAAAACGTCCCAGTAATTTCTTCTTTGACCTCGCCGTGACTTAACGTCAGGGAGCTATCACTTAGCTTGTCAACGATTTAAAAAAAAAAACAACTTTTTTTTAATAGTGACAGGAGGTTTTGGCGGGAACGCGGGAAGAGTCGTGTCGCTTCGTTGTATTTTTTTCCAAAACTAGTGTTTTGTCGAGTGTTTATGCATAAAAATGGTGGTGTTTTATTCATAAAGTGCCGAATTACAAGCGCGAGTGTGGGAAAATCATATAATGTGGTGAAACATGACTTTTCGTGTTGCTTCCAAAACTCCATCGAAGCTTTATAGTAAAGTCGCCACTACTTTACTAAAGCATGACTGGCACGAACTGACACGAACTGGGCTTGACTAAGACGACTTTGACGATAACTAGCTACGAGGACACTTATTTAACTTTCGAAACTTGAAAATATATAAATACTTGACACTGGCAAATGCTAAAACGAAACGCCAAAACTAAAGAAAAAAAAAACATCCCAGTAATTTCTTCTTTGACCTCGCCGTGACTTAACGTCAGGGAGCTGTCACTTAGCTTGTCAACGATTTAAAAAAAAAAAAAACAACTTTTTCTTAATAGTGACATTTGTCCACAGATGTAAACACTATTTCTGCGAGAAATGTGCTTTAGACAACTACAAGAAATCTGCCCGGTGTTACATATGCAATACACAGACGGGGGGTGTGTTCAACCCGGCCAAGGAGCTGGAGGAGAAAATCAAGAGGATGGCCAGTGATGACGATGATGATGATGATGAATAAAAAAATTGAGCAACTTTTTTTGTATTTCATTGTTAAGCGGAAACAAAGTATTTTTTCTTTTTTTTTTAAATACGGTTGACAAGCTAGGTGTTAAGTGAGGGTGTGGTCGAAGATGGTAAAGCACACCTAGCCTGGAATGGAACTGGCTCTCAAGTGAGGCTGCCGGCACACACCGTTAGATGCTTGGCGGTAGATTTCCAACTTGAGGGTGGTATCTAGCCAGCCGAGTACCAGAAAGTACCTTGCCACCATGCTATGGTTTCCTCACGATGTTTCCTTTACCGGCAGCTCAAACTCATTGTTGGGTTTGAACCCGTAGGTACCCATCGGCATGGAAACCGACCGCGCTAACCACTGAGCTATCATCGCTACAAAATATATACCTTGAACACTCAAAATGAACTTTCGCAAAGTAACGCCTGAAGCAATTAATTTATTTTATTGACCTTTGCCATCTCTAATTTATAGTACTTTTTGCATAAATGTCGTAGGACATTACACACAGCGCCATCTGACTCCAAACTAAGCAAAGCTTGTGTGATGGAAGTCAGATAACTGATAGAATAGATACATACATAATTATTTTTTTGTAAGTAAGTAGGTACGTAACATATCAAATATGTTACTTTTTCTCCACAAACTAATTACATAAGAAAATATTACTAATTCGTAATAAATTGCCCTTTTATACCAACATAATCAGATTAATATCAAATAACATTTAAAGAATTTTAAGATTAAAAAAATATATATTTGGGGCGCATAGACAATCTACAGTTTTATTACAAAATCATAAATTTGATTTTATGCTAATAATAATCTACTGTTTTATTCAAGCAATTGTGATTTACCGCAAATAAAGATCAAAATAAATGCCAGTAGCTGTGATTTCGCTGTAAAATTATGCTCCATTTGCCCATAAATGGCATAAAAGTATTCGTATGGAAATCGAACTACCTTAATATCAGATACGTCTTTTTTCGTTATGACGGCAGATCAGGTAAGCTGTGGTCAAAACACCTAGCCTGTCAACCATAAAAAAAGGACCCATTCACGGCAAACAACCTGAGCGCCTGTCAGTTTTATTATAAATTCCGAGTTTTGTCATGCAACGTACACATTATCCCAATGAACTACTGAACACCGCAACTTGTAAAATAGCTAACGATATTCAAACAACGTATTAAACCCTGCTCACCCATATTTACCTACGCCATAAGAATCACTTAGTTCGAATACATTTCCTTGACAAAAGAAAAACACAGTAACTGACCACAGCAATGAATCACTTACGACCTTTTAAAAATGTCAGACAGTAAATAGTATACTACTTTTGCTGAGTATTGGCTTGAAAGTAAAAAAGCGTAAGTGCGTTGTAAAAACGCTATAGGATACGCCTTTTCAGTGTAAGAAGGATATTGTTCTGGTTTGGAAATGGTATACCACTTTTACAAGTGTTTTGGCTTATGTCAAAAAAGGCTTAAGTGGTGGTATTTTGGCGGCGGAAAAGACGTATTTGACTTAATGTGTTTAAGTTATTTAGTTTTTGGAAAGTGTTACAGTAAAATTACGATATACGTTTTTCTAATGATCGGTTTTATATCCGTAAACAAGTTTCTATATGCGAAAGAGGATTTGCCAATGGATAATACGAATACTTAGTCCCAGTTTTCAAGATTTGAAACGTACAAAAGTATCTTCTTTTTTTTTATTTTTGGCTTCGCAGTTTGTACATTTGCCAGTGTCAATTAACTTGTTTTCAAAATTTAGAAGTACAAATATAAGTAAAAAAAAAAACAAAGTAAGTTAAGGTCAAGTCTAGTCATGCCCTAGTAAAGTAGTGGTTACTTTACTATCAAAGAAGTTTTGGAAGGAACTCGAAAAGTTATGATTCACCACACTTCTATGAAATAAAACATAGGTAACCTACTTTTATACATAAAAAAAATTTAAAAATTATACTTATTTATGCGGCGACAAGACTTTTCTGTGTTCCCGCCAAAAACTAAAAAAAAACTGATACTAAGTAGGTCTCTTTAGCAGGAGGCCGGCTAGGGATCGACGCAGTTTTTAATATTGCGCCGCCAAGCAATAAGTAGTTAGTGTTTATACATTACTGTGTTTCGGACAAGTCGATAAGAGTCGAATTGCAAAATCACTCGACTTCGACAGCCCTGTTGGTTCATTGGTAGTATGTCTGCTCCAAGATATGAAGGGCGTAGGTTCGATTCCCACCCAGGATAAACATTTTGTGATATAAACAAAATGTTTGTTCTGTGTCTGGGTGTTCTGTATTTATTATAAGTATGTATTTACAAAAAAAAGTATTTAAGTATTCTATCAGTTATCTGATTTCCATAGCACGAGCTTTGCTTAGTTTGGGGTGAGATAGCGCATAGGTACTTTACTCGATAGTTGTCCATAAAGATCTCAGAAGTAAGGATATGCCATACAAACATTAACACAACACTACGCTTTAAGCGTAGGCATTTTTTAGAAAACCGCCTAATGATAAGTATAAACGTACATTCTAGAGGCGTAGTAACCGCCGTATCAGCCGTATCAATGATACGGGGCCCCCGACCTACAAGGGTCCCAACACGTCCGAGCAAAAATTCTTAAAATTTTAACCACAATCACACCGCCGAGGCATGAATTAGACTTCGTACGATAATATACTATTTCTAATCTAAGATAATCTATTCTATATTCGTACGAAGTCTAATTCATGCTTCTATTCTGTTCTATCTATATGATAAATGATAGAATCAATGATAGAATTCATGCCATCATTTATCATAATTATTATATAAATCATTTATGACTTCGTACGATTATAGAATAGATTGTAATCATTTATTGATATAATATGTCACTAAATGATTCTATTTAAAACAGATACTTAAACTATGTAGGTACTACGCTTACACAGTTATACAGTTTAAAAAATATGTATTGTCAGTTTACAAAAATTAAATGTAACAATTATTAGCTGTAAAGGGGCAATAATTGTCATGTACCTACTTAATCCTAAAAATCCCAAATAATATAAATTAGTGTACAAAAATAATTAAATAACATAATCAATCAATACTAAATAATCTGTGATAGTTTAAAAAACAATTATTCAATAAATTATAAATAGGTACCTATAATTATAATTATGTTCGTGGACAAGTTTGTGAAAGAATAATTTCAAATGACCCCAGTGGAACTATGAAATGAGAGTCGGGTAGAAGAGCCCCTGAAATTTTTCAATACAGGGCCCGTTTAAGGGAAGCCACTTCAATGTTTACGTCTCTTGTTTTCTTCGCGGCAGTCAAACGCAAGTATAATAATTAATTAAAAAACCGGCCAAGTGCGAGTCGGACTCGCGCACGAAGGGTTCCGTACCATTAACTATAAAAACGGTAAAAAAAATCACGTTTGTTGTATGGGAGCTCCCTTAAATATTTATTTTATTCTGTTTTTTAGTATTTGCTGTTATAGAGGCAACAGAAATTCATCATTTGTCAAAATTTCTGTTGTTGTTGTTTCCCGTCTGTTTCTTATGTTTTCTATCGTATTTTTCTTTTCTTGGTTGCCTGGAAGAGATCGCTGTTAGCGATAAGGCTGCCACTTGTGGCACTAGTTCATAAGGTTCTTTGTTCTCGGTACCTACTTTTTTCTACTTATGGTGTGCACAATAAATAGTTATATCTATCTATCTATTTAATTTCGAACGAAGTAATTCACCAGAGAACTAAAGTTACAGACATCGCTCAGCGTATTAGCAAGCTGAAGTGGCCATGAGCTGGACATATCTGTCGCTCCGATAACCGTTGGGGTAGACGTGTTCTAGGGTAAAAAGGGAATTGACAAACGTAGCGTAGGATTCCCTGAAATTCGATGAAGTGACGATATGTTTAGGGCAGCTGACGGAGGATGGGAGCGAAAAGTTGAAAATCGGGCTGAGTGGCGTGTCTTAAGATATCATAAAGCTGTGTCACTTTTTAAATCTCCTGGCTGTCAGATAGAATGGGCAGGGTGAAATTAGGTCATATAACTAGATGTAAAAATAGACGCGTTGCAATTCTGACGTCTATGGAATGCCTTGTCCTTGGAAGAACATAAATCAATGGCGGTACATATCACGATATACGTTATATTGAATAGGTACAAATACCTAAGTAAATACTTAAATGTATCTTACAAGATAGCGCGAATGTTTTCAAAATATAATATTATCAGGACTCAAGAGATGTAATGACGTACATAGGTGTACTTACGTCTTTTTACCACTGACGTTCTAAGATAAAGTTTGACAGATAAGCGGAGCTGTCAAAATATTTTGCACAATCCGCGAATTTATATAAACAAGTGGGTTAATATTTAAGCTAAAATGTTTAAGAGAATTATTAGGTTATGTTCAGAAAATACATTAGTGGCTCCGTTACTTGACTGATAATAAATAATTAATCGTTATGACCTAATTAAGAGGAAACTTAACTATCGCAGAATCCATAAAATAACTTTATGACGGGCACACCCTCAAAACATAACAACAGTGGGTGTTTGATGTTTGTCACAGATAAAAAAATGTTGCGTAGACTCTTTGGTCCCATAATTACGCATGACAGACGAAAACATCACGCGCCATAATGCCTCGACGTATTCGTATGACGTAAAGCTTTGACGTGTGAAAGGGGGTTTCGCGCAATTTCTACGCAAGATTTTATATGTATTGACTAGTTTAAAAAATACTAAAGTCTGCTTTAGACTAAGAAGATTCACAGTAGATATCTTCAAAGGCATTAGATTAAATTTCTTTTGTTTTAGATTAAATAAGAGCGATAAGTAATCACAGATTCAAAACACGTACACTGATAGTATTTTTCTTAAAAAATAATGCAGGTAAAATACTCCTTTCACAAAAGCTACTTGAACACAAATATGCCAAGGTCTTATATCATACAAATGCATCCAGGTATTTGTGTGCGTGTAGTTCTTCTTTTATTTTTGCCATCGGACTTTGTGCATTTGCCAGTGTTGATGTTGATCAACAATAATATTATCTACACTTCTACACTAATATTACAAAGAGGAAAAATTTGTATTTTTGGATGTTTGTATGTTTGTAACGAATAAACTCAAAAACTACTGGGCCGATTTCAAAAACTCTTTCACCGTTGGGAAGGTACACTATCCTCTGGTGAAATAGGCAACTTTTTATCTCAGTATTCCCTCGGGAACGGGAACTACGCGGGTGAAACCGCGAGGCGTTCGCTAGTGATAAATATATTTATCATTATTTAGGCAAAATTATCACATGGCGTTATCTATTTTTTTATTTGAAAATTGGTTCGCGTTTGACCATACTCTGTCTGATGTTAAGCACTAGTGTGGTCTAAGATGGAGCACGCTTGTATAGAAGAAACCTATTTAGTCTAGATTTGAAGACACCCATATTATACGTAACAGAGAACACAGACTCCGGTAGAGAGTTCCACAACCAGCTCTCTACAACCGTGCCGTAAAGCCCTAAATGTATCTCTAAAAATTTACAATTTAAAAAAAACCCTTAGGCCAACTAAACGCACTGCTAAATGTGAAAGTTTGGATGGATGGATGTTTGTTACTTTTTCACGCAAAAACTACTGAACGGTTTGGATGAAATTTTGTATGGAGGTAGCTGAGACCCTAGATTAACACATAGGCTACTTTTTATGCCGAAAACATGTAGCAGGTAACACCGCGGGACGCAGCTTGTTTTTGTTTTTTATGGCTAGATGAATGATTTTTCAGGAGGACTTTCCAAAAAGGTCATTTTTTTTAATTATCTGATTTATAAGATGAATAAAAAAAAAAAGTTAAAAGAAATTCCTATTTAGGTTCTAATATGAATTGAAAGTCACTAGACTTCGCGTCATTTTCTTTTTCTGGCTTTTCAAATACAAAATCTAGAATAAGTAAGTACTTACCAAACACTTACGCGCCAATGTAGTAAAATATATAGTTTGTTTCTTTTATGGCTGATAAGCTAGGTGTTTGACCACAGGTCATCTGATGTTAAGTAATGGTGTGGGCGAAGATGGTAGACACACCTAGCCCGGAATAGAAATGGCTCTGAAGTGAGGCTGCCAGAACACACCGTTAGATGCTTGGCGGCAGATTTTTAACTTGAGAGTGGTGCTAGCTAGCTTTTTTTAAATGTTAAAACGATACGCTCTTCTGATGGTAAGAGATAACGCATATATCTATGACCATTGCAGCAATACACAGAACTTTCAGTAGCAAAACAAGTCCGGGGCATCGCTGCTTTGGGACTTTCGATTGTTAGTCTCAACAGCCCAGTAATTTCGCTAGCTGCAGTAACCTTCAAACCGGAACACAGTCATATTTGCACACTACTGCTTGGCGGCAGAATATCTAGTGCTGCGGTGGTACCTACCTAGACGAGTTCCTGCTAAAGAAAATCTAACACTAAGAGAAACAAATCAATGTCAACATAAATTGTTATCTCACGTGAGAGGTAAAATAGCTTACGTAATTATTGGACGCTACCAAAAATATTATAATCGTCATTTTTACGTCGTCTGGTTAAAAATGTGCTAACAATAGTCTAGTTTCCAAACATATTAAAATAATAGTAACATAATTTATATTATTTGACCTTATTTATTATTTGAGATAGAGGGCCAATAATCTCTATCATTGGCCGCGAGTCGGCTATATAGGTACATAATATTAGTACACAGACCTCGTTGCGAATTAAAAAGTTAGCCAGCATCTGTCAAAATAAAAGTCGCGGGAAAAATAACTGTCATTTGTTGTTGAACATCGCACAAAGGCGGTTGCATTTCTGGTTTTGGCTCATCTTGTAGAGCCGAGTTTGAAAACGAATTTGTTTCGACTTTATAGTGAACAGTGTTAGTTTACTTTCTTTTAGTTACTTTCAAAGTAGTTACGTTAATTGTTTTAAGTGAAAACAACTGTTATTTCTCTCACAAAGTCGAGATATTACTTCGGAACTACGTGTAAGTGATAAATATTGACTTAGAACTGAGTGTTATCACAATTTCGAACAGTAAATGATAAATAAAATGTCATTATTTACTTAATTATCTGCTATTTAGTGTACCGAGTGTCATAGGTCAGCGCTAAAAGCTCAAGATATTTTTTTGTCCTACTTAGTTTTTATTCTGTTTTACCTACACAAATTGGTATTCAAGTAAATTATCCGAGAGAAAAAAAGTTGTTTGTATTGAACCTTTAAGGCGACGTCCTTAAACGGAAACAATTCTTATAAGATTGGAAGTATTTACATTAAAAAAAATACGCGTACATTTAAAATTAATACTTCGTAAACTGAGGGAAATTTGGCATAAATGTGCTTTTTCCGTTACCGCTAGCCGTGTTTGTGTAAAACTGCACTAATTGTATTGTCAATCACCACTAAACGTGGTTATAGCGGGCTCGAATCTACCGATTTAACGTTATTTCTACTGAAATGGGGCCTGTTCTACCGAATTCGATTTGCGATTTTAACGATTTCGTTGTTTGATGTCCAACGGTATACTGTATAAACTGACCTATTTACAATTACTTATTGCAAAAAAAGTTTTGGGGACGAACCGTTTCCGTAGGAAGACTTATATTGTTGTGTAGTAGAGTTAGGTATAAGATACTCTACTTCACCCTTTATTTTATAACCAACGACGAGGCAAGTTTTATTTTCAATGTTATTAATAGAATATTTTGTATAATCTTCACGACACAAATATAATATATATACGCGTAAATATGTGTAAATTTAAATGTAATTATATTTTAAATAAATTTTGAAATTGTCCCGAAGTTTTAGAACATTTACAATACTGGTTTTTGATGATAATGTAGGTAGGTATACCGATTTTACATTTTGACACTGGAAACATTTTTCCGACCGAATCGATTAAAAAAAGGAAGATAATCTCAATTCGACTTTATGTTTTTTTTGTACGTTTGTTCCGCGATCATTCCGCCAATTATGAATCGATTTAGATGATTATTTTTTTGCTTGGCAGATCGTACTTCAGAGGTCACGTCCCACATAATTTTTATCGAAATAAATCGAGCGGTTTTTAATGAAAAAATCAACAAAAATCTAAACATTGTATACATACATCGATGATAATATATTTTCGTTTGCTCCGAAACCTCGCTGTTTCATTGGAGCAGTGCCTTTAGTTGGCCTCACGGTCATGGAGTCGGTTTTTTTAAATTGCAAATTTATATATTATTTTTACAAGCTTTTATTTAACTTGCAATGTATGTATGTATTTAACTATGTTCGGATGGAATCTTGCAAGTTAAATTTGACCCACTTTCCGATGTCCAATTGGAATCAAACTTAGTGTACTTATGTGGTGATGATATGGTACCATGGAGCTGATCTGATGATGGATACGGAAGATGGCTATAGGAATCTCTGAACTAAACAAGATAAACCCATCGAGTTTGAGCTCGATTGATTCGTCTTGAGTAAAGCACACCGAGCCTGGAATGAAACTGGCTCTAAAGTGAGGTAGCCGAAACTCATCATTAGATGCTTGGCGATAGATTTTCAGCTTGAGGATGGTAGCTAACCAGCTGAGTACCTACTAGAAAGTACACTACCGCCATGCTATGGTTTCCTCACGATATTTTCCTTCACCGGCAGCTCAAGCTCATTGTTGGGGTTTGAACCCGCGCGAGCTTACATCGCTACAAAACGCTTCCATCCTGCAGTCGGGTAAAAAATATTAATTTTTGCCACAGACTAACAATGGACGTAGACAACGCAAATTGCAAAGTGAAGGTGTCGCAATGTGCGGACATGGAGTCTCTGACTATCGAGCGTCCCATTAAGGTTGACAGGTAAGAAACATGCATCTATCGCAATTTACAGGATTACAGGTTTATCATAACTGGTATATAAACTAGGATTACTATTAGATTGCATGAGGCAGCTTCATCTTCATCCTTGCCTCCGCAAAGTGCTGTCATCACTATCAAAACCTCCATCACATCCACTGGAACTACTATGCAGCAGCTCAGAGCCTCGCTCCGGTTCTTCAAGGAGCTGGGTTGGCTCGAGTAGATGCTGGTGCTGGAGCAGAAGATGAATGGAGGCACTACAGCTCCATCCTTAACATGGGAGGGCCCCAGGGGACCAGCGCCGTCGGGGCCGCGGATGAGTGCGAAAGCGTTACCGTAGCCCCGACACACGGGCGCCAGGCAGAAACACCCCAGGGTTTTTTTAGTGGGTAGGCCGTCACAATGGCGGAGAGTCCCACATAACCACCCTGCTTCCCCCGAAGGCGGTGGTATCCATCAAGGATTTCCCTGGGAAAAAATAATAAGAAAATAATGGTGAGGGGGTATATACTTGGCGGTAGATTTACTTAGCAGGAAGTCGTCTAGGTAGATACCACCGCAGTACCAGATATTCTGCCGCCAAGCAGTAGTGTGTAAACATTACCGTGTTCCGGGTTGAAGGGTACAGCAGCTAGCGAAATTACTGGGCTATTGTTACTAGCCGTTGGATGTCTCAAAGCAATGAGCGCCAAAGCAACGATGCGTTGGACTTAGTTTTGTTTCTTGAAGTGTTTGTTACCTCTGAAATGGTCGGGGACTGGTGTTATCCCTGACCATCACGAGAGCGTATTCTACGTCTGATTACTTTGTACACAATGAACACAAATTAATAACTTTGATTAACAAAACAAGTCCAGGTCATCGTTGCTTTGGCGCTCAATACTTTGACATACAGCTATGGTACTAACTACTCTTGTTCGAAATGGGGATGGGTCCTGCACTGACGTCCCACTTGGTGTGTGTGTTTTTTATGTAATAGTAATGAACCGAACGAGACGCTCTCCTGATGGTAAGAGTGAACGCCTGCCCATGACCATTGCAGCGATACACAGAACTTTGTTTAGTAAAACAAAGTTCAAGGCATCGCTGTTTTGGCGCTCAATATTTTAAAGGTAGCTGCAGTAAGTACCTAACTCTTCAAACCGGAACACAGTAATGTTTGCATACTGTTTTGTTCTCGCAAAAGTTAACTTTTGCTCTAGCACAAACTGAGCTGCCACATTATTTGTTTAGAGAAATCACCGGTTTGGAAAAGCTTGTGGAAGAAGTACACAGGATGTTCTCATACGACCACGTCAACGTACAGGATGTACAGAAACTGATGGCTGGGTACAAGTCCGACCCCAAAGACTGGCGGAAGTATGCCAAATTCGACCGATTTAGGTAAGTTTATTTTCTTGTATTTTGATCTTGATTTTTGAACCTGATCTTTCTTCTATTTTGGGCGTGAGCATGTATGTGCATACTAGCTCACGCCCGCCACTTCGTCCGCGTTAATTTTATAATTAAGTTCAGAGAGAAATGGAACATGACTGTGTAAGTAACAAATAGGTAAATATAATCAATAGTTAATTAAACTTGTGCTATTTTATTATTAGACTATCGGATGCTTTGCGGTTTCAACCGCGTATTCCTACTCCCGTAAGAATACAGGGATAAAAAGTAGCCTATGTCACCCGGAGATAGTGTAGCTTCCCAACGGTGAAATAATTTTTGACATCGGTCCTGTAGTTTTCGCGTGAAAGAGTAACAAACATCCATCTATCCAAACTTTCATATTTATAACATTAGCGGGATGGGATTGGATGGTACGGAACCCTTCGTGCGCGAGTCCGACTTGCACTTGGCCGGGGGTTTTTTTTTCGTACGAATCACAATGTCGCCGCATAACTACTTTGTTGAAGTTTTGGCGGGAACGCGGAAAGAGTCGTGTTGCCCCGTTGTATTTTTTTCCCAAACATGTGTTTATGCATAAAAATGGTGATGTTTTATTCATAAAGTGTGAAACAAACAAAAAAAGTGAGACATGACTTTTAGTGTTGCTTCCAAAACTCCATCGAAGCTTTATAGTAAAGTCACCACTACTTTACTAAAGCATGACTGGACTTGACTGACATGGACTGTACTTGACCAAGACTGGACTTCGACTATAACTTTAGCTACGAGGACACTTATTAAACTTTTGAAACTTGAAAATATACTTATAAATACTTGACACTGGCAAATGCTAAAACGCGACGCCAAAACTAAAAAAAATAATAATAAATATCATAGGACTATACACACAGCGCCATCTGGCCCCAAACTAAGCAGAGCTTGTGTGATGGAAGTCAGATAACTGATAGAATAAATACATACATACTTTTTTTTGTAAATACATACTTATAATACATACAGAACACCCAGACACAAAACAAACATGTGTTTATTCACAAAATGTTTGCCCTGAGTGGGAATCGAACCCACGCCCTACAGCTCTCAAGGCAGATATACTACCAATGAGCCAATGGGGCTGTCAAAAAAAACTACTTTGTTCATGCTCTGCTAAACGATATCCAGGGCGCTGAATAGACAATAGACAATAGACAACACTTTATTTATGACATAAAACACATTTCATAATTTACAATACATACATACAAAAAAAAATAAACAATAAACATAAAACATAGAAAAAAAAAAAAAAAAAGTTTGGTACTAAAACCACGCTCGTATTAGCTACAAACAGCGCCTTAAGTTGACATCACCAAAACGAAAAAAGATTAAAACAAAAGTCTCGACAATGGAAAACAACTCGGTACTTCACTGACATTCACTGAAGATAAGCATATCTATTATAAAACTCGCTAAATAAATTTATCCAAAATTTTCCACGTAGGTACGTCCGATTTGAATTTTAGTTAAGCTGATATCACACATCTATCTAAATATAAATATATCTATCTAAATATCTATGTATACTATTATAAAGAGGAAAGATTTGTTTGTATTGAATATGCACCGAAACTACTGGACCGATCTTAATAATTCTTCCATTATTAGAATTATTACGGTTTCCTCATTCGCGTTTTCAGTAATCGCGGCTAAAAGTTTTGTTCGCGGATGCAATCGGTAAACAGATAATAAAAAGCAAAATTAAAAATTTTGTAAAAACCCGCGACGAGTTTGTCACCGTACCACCTATTTATGCATCAAAATCGAACTAGTAGTTTTGGAGAAAAATGATAAGATGTATTTGCACAAACAAACACACAAACAAACGTCGTCAATCGAGGCCCCCCCCTCCCTTAAGTAACGCGCACAGGCGTGTCATATGACGTCAGAATATAACTGATAATTTTGACTTGTTGCTATAGAAAATGGTTATCATAAAAACATTTTTAATTATGTTGGATAACTTGAAGTCGAATGTAAGTATTTAATAAAATTAATTATACAAACAGTATTTTTTAGACGGCCCTGTTGGTTCATTGGCAGTATATCTGCTCCAAGATCTGAAGGGCGTGGGTTCGATTCCCACACATGATAAACGATTTGTGGTATAACATAATTATGTGTCTGGGTGTTCTATATTTATTATAAGTATGTACTTACAAACAAAAAAAGAATCTATCAGTTATCTGACTTCCATAGTACAAGCTTTGCTTAGTTTGGGGTCAGATGGCGCTGTGTGTCCTGTCCTACGATATTTATTTATTTAGTAGATCAAAAATTACAAATATAAATATTTTATTAATGACACCAAAGTTACAGGTCATTTTTACATTCGTATTTAAAAATATCAAAATCATAACATACGTCAAATTATACTGAAAGATGATAGCTCAGTGGTTAGCGTGGTCGGTCAACATGCCGAAGGGCGTGGGTTCAAACCCTAACAATGAGCTTGAGCTGCCGGTGAAGGAAAACGTCGTGGGGAAACCATAGCATGGGTGGTAGGGTACTTTCTAGTACTCGGCTAGCTAGCTACCACCCTCAACTTGAAAATCTGTCTGTAATGGAAAGCGCATTAAAATCCGTTGCGTAGTTTAAAAGATCTAAGCGTACAGACGGCGGGAAGCGACTTTGTTTCATACTATGTAGAGACTAGCGACCCGCCCCGGCTTTGCACGGGTGCAATGTAGGTACTAATGTGGTGCATATGCATGTAAACCTTCCTCTTGAATCACTCTGCCCATTGATGAAAACCGCATTAAAATCCGTTGCGTAGTTTAAAAGATCTAAGCGTACAGACGGCGGATAGCAACTTCGTTTTATACTATGTAGAGATACATTACAATAGAGAAAATCTAAGAATTTCGTAGATTTGTAGATCAAAATAATGTACGATGTTAGTATCTACATTGCACCCGTGCAAAGCCGGGGCTGGTCGCTAGTTGATAATACACAAGTAGCTTTGAATAAGACTTCATTGATGCTAAATAGATACTAACATGACCCATAATTGAATATTACAACAATAACATCCGCGGTATTTTCCTAAAATTGTCACCATTTGCGAAAAGTTTGTGTACTTATTATTTAAGCGATTGTTTATTTCGTGTATTTAAATGTAAATAGTGTAAAATGACTTGGTGGTAGATCTCCTTAGCAGGAGGTCGTCTAGGTAGGTACCACCGCAGTACCAGATATTCTGCCGCCAAGCAGCAGCGTGTAAACATTACTGTGTTCCGGTTCGAAGGGTACTGCAGCTAGCGAAATTACCGGGCTGTTGAGACTAACCATCGAAAGTCTCAAAGTAATGAGCGCCGAAGCAGCGATGCCCCGGAGTTTGTTTTGTTACTCAATGTTCTGTGTATCGCTGCAATGGTCATGGGCAGGTGTTATCTCTTACCATCAGAAGTCTCATTACTTTTTACATATTAAAAAAAAAAGTGAATTTTTTTTTTAAACAAATAATATGAAAAATATTTTATTTTGTAACTTAAAGACACAAAAAACAAACACGAACAAACAGAGACAAACAGTTACAAAATAAGGGCATAAAACACAAAAAACACAAACACTTATTTTTACATAAAACTTGCGATTCGCATCGGCTTTGTATGGTACACAGGTATAAAATAAAATAAAAACTCTTAGGTATTGTTTTTTGTTGATAACTAGCGGACGCCTCGCGGTTTCACCCGCGTAGTTCCCGTTTCCGTGGGAATACAGGAATAAAAAGTAGCTTATGTCACCCGGAGATAGTGAAACAGTGAAAGAATTTTTGAAATCGGTCCAGTAGTTTTTGAGTTTATTCTTTATAAATGTACAAAAATCCAAAAGTACAAATCATTCCTTTTTACACTAATATTGTAAAAAGGAATGATTTGTATTTGTACTATTTGTTATTTTTTTATACTAAGACTCCGCTGTCCGTCCGTCTGCCTGTCCGTCTGTCACCAGGCTGTATTTCATGAACCGTGATAGTTAGACAGTTAAAATTGTCACTGTTGATGTATTTCTGTTGCCGCTATAAACAAATACTAAAAAAACAGAATAAAATAAATATTTAATAACAAACAACAAACGTGATTTTTTTGCCGTTTTCATAGATAAATAGCTGCGCCCCGCGGTGTTACCCGCTACATGTTTTCGTGATAAAAAGTAGCCTATGTGTTAATCCAGGGTCTCAGCTACCTCCATACCAAATTTCATCCAAATCCGTTGAGTAGTTTTTGCGTGAAAGAGTAACAAACACATCCATACATCCATGCCGACTCAGAAACTTTCGCATTTATAATATTAGTAGGAACCCTTCGTGCGCGAGTCCGACTCGCACTTGGCCGGTTTTTTGTTTGTATGCTGCCTTTTTGTCACAAATAAAATGTTATCTATTGTCAGTTTATTTTGGCGACTTGATACCATCAAAATTGCAGACATTTTCGGTGGATTTTCCAAAGAAAATATTTTTAACAAACCTTGTCTTGACAATTACGGTACAACGAAAAAAAACTAAATCAAGTGATTCAGCTCTTAAGTGATGCTCCGTGATACTTATACCAATTGATTTTAAATTAATATGTTTATGAAACGAACGCAACGCTCTCCTGATGATAAGATACAACGCCTGTCCATGACCATTGCAGCTGTACTTAAAAATTTGACTCAAAGTCAAGGGCTCCATTGTTTTGAAATCATCAGAGACATTCAAAGGTTAGCTTCAATACACACTAATCACTTACTTGGTGGTATATTTCCTTAGCAGGAAAAACATTACTGTGTTCAGGTTTGAAGGGTACTGCAGCTAGCGAAATTACTGGGCTGTTGAGACTAACCATCGAAAGTTTCGAAGTAATGAGCGCCAAAGCAGCGATGCCCCGGACTTTGTTTTGTTACTCATAGTTCTGTGTATTGATGCAATGGTCGTCGGCATGCGTTATCTCTTACCATCAGGAGAGTGCATCGTTCGTCTTATTACTTTTACATAAAAAAAAAATCTTAGCGGCAAAATGTCTTTTTTTATGTAAAAGTGATAAGACGAAATGGACGCTCTCCTGGTGGTAAGAGATAACGCCTGGCCATGCCCATTGCAGTGATACACAGAACTTTGAGTGACAAGTATAGATTTACAATTAAAAAAACCGACTGCATGACCCTTAGACCAACTAAACGCACTGCTCCTATGAAACAGCGAGGTTTCCGAGTAAACGAAAATATCATCGACTAGCAGACCGTCCCGGCTTCGCACGGGTAAACGAAACTCGACTAACAATTTAGCCTATGTCACTCAGTGATAATGTAGCATTCTACTGATGAAAGAATTATTCAGATCGGGCCAGTAGTTTCGGAGCATATTCATTACAAACAAACAGTCAAATCTTTCCACTTTATAATAGTGTATGTAGATATATACAATTTTTTTTAGATATATATATTTGTAGATATATACAAATTTAGATGGGACCATCCGGGCAGTATACCCTTTGAAACAAAAATTCGAGTAATCGGTGAACATACTTTAAAATGTTTTTTATTAAATAATTTTCCTTTCCGCTTACAGGTACACCCGTAACCTGGTAGACGCAGGCAACGGCGCCTTCAACATCATGATTCTGTGTTGGGGCGCGGGACATGCGTCTGCCATCCACGACCACGCTGACTCCCACTGCTTCATGAAGATGCTGAGCGGCAGTTTAGAGGAAGTCAGGTGAGGATACGATTAGTTACCAAGACAACCGAACTGGGCAAGGGTGGTGGGCTGGTGGATCTACCGCGTCGTAAGGACTCGTACAGTGCCTAAGGCTTGATTAACTCCTTATTACACACACTAAAAATAATACAATACGGAAGAAATAAACGTTGTAACAACTGGCGACCTTATCGCTAAAAGCGATCTCTTCCAGGCAACCTTAGGACGGATAGGGTTAGCGGAAGAACAAGACGGGGTGTCAAAAGACTTGCTGCCTAGGTTCAGGTTTAAGGGTCTCCTTTGTATATATCAACTCTCACCTTAATTGCATACTGGGGAGATGAGTTTGTATCCCTTTTTTCCAGGGTAAATCCATTGTGGATATCACCAGTCTTGGGATGGGTTATGGGTTATGTAGGTAATCCTGGAGGGTTCCACCTCGGTGCTTTGAGTCGAGGCCGCGTGGTTTCTCATTCTTCCGCGGAGTCGACAGCGCATGTTCTGGCTCACCCGCCTCGGACAGCCCGCCCCGCAACGATATTTCCCTTGCTTCCACACCTACTGCATACAAATTAATCACGAAACAAAATCATGGTAACCAAATTATGACATCTTTTTTTTTTTTTTTTAGTGTTGACAGGCTAGATGTTTGACCACAGCTCACCTGATGTTAAGTGAAGGTGTGGTCGAAGATGGTAAAACACATCTAGCCTGGAATGGAACTGGCTCTCAAATGAGGCTGCCGGAACACACCGTTAGGTGCTTGGCGGCAGATTTTCAACTTGAGGGTGGTAGCTAGCCAGCCGAGTACTAGAAAGTACTCTACCGCCATGCTATGGTTTCCTTACGATGTTTTTCCTTAACCGGCAGCTCAAGCTCATTGTTGGGGTTTGAACCCACGCCCTTCGGTATGCGAATCTACCGCGCTAACCACTGAGCTATCATCGCTACATCATCATCATTATTATAATCATAATATAATAATGATGATGATGATGAGATAGAATAAATAATTGAACTAACCTTTACAATTCCATCGCATATCTACTTCTTATCGCTATACAGATATACAAATGTTTTATTCTAATAAAAACTTTATAATGTCTAATTAACACTTAATTTAGGTACTTTAAACGTATAATTAATACTAAATATTAGTTAAAATGGGTATTGTTATCTCCATTCTGGATTGAACCGGTAAAATTACTTATCTATGCGTAAGAATGGTTACTTTATTTGAGTTATCTTATGTAAATTAAACTTCTGCGTCTTACTGTTTTCATTCACAGTGACTAATTTTTTGCTGCGCTCGCTTGCACCCTATGTCTTATGACAGGGCCTAAAGTACCTGGTGGTAGATCTCCTTAGCGGGAGGTCGTCTAGGTAGGTACCACCGCAGTACCAGATATTCTGCCGCCAAACAGTAGTGTGTAAACATTACTGTGTTCCGGTTTGAAGGGTACTGCAGCTAGCGAAATTACTGGGCTGTTGAGACTAACCATCGAAAGTCTCAAAGTAATGAGCACCAAAGCAGCGATGCCCTGGACTTTGTTTTATTACTCAAAGTTCTGTTTATCGCTGCAATGGTCATGGACAGGCGTTATCTCTTACCGTCAGGAGAGCGTCTCGTTCGTCTCATTATTTTTCACATAAAAAAAAAAAAAAAAAAAAAACCTACATGCAAAATTTCACCCAGATCCGTTTTTACGCGTGAAAGTGTAACAAACAAACAAACACATTCTCGCATTTATAAATTTTACTAGCTGCGCCCCGCGGTGTTACCCGCTACATTTTTTCAGGATAAAAATGCTATGTGTTAATCCAGGGTGTCAGCTACCTCCATACCAAATTTCATCCAAATCCGTTTAGTAGTTTTTGCGTGAAACAGTAACAAACATCCATCCATCAAATACAAATCTTTTATTAATAACACCAAAGTTACACGTTATTTTTCATTCAAATTTAAAAAAGTCATAACATAATTATGTCAACATTTGTAACTGTCCCTATTTTGTAACTGTTTGTCTCTCTTTGTCGTTATTTTTGTTTTTTTTTTGTTTTGTTGCAAAATAAAAATTATTTTCTTTCTTTCTTCTTTCAACAATGAAAATGTCAATGAAATAATAATTATGCCAATATCATTTATCTATCATCCCACATATCAGACCACTGATAGAATACTTAAATACTTTTTTCATCCCCCCCCATCTCGGAAAGAGTATTTTTGCTCTTCGATATCTGAGTGCATAAGTCGTTTTTATCCGCTAGAGGATAAAGTAAATTAGAATTTAGAACATCGTGTGCACTAAGTTTGTGAATTCAAAACATCATTAAACCTATTTACTTCTACCTCCATGGTGCCGAATATATCATACATACAACTTTTTTTAATTTGTTAAAAACTCAGACTCGGAACCTCCTTGGTGTACGTTTTTTTTTTAATTTGCTTTGCGCGCGCAATTTTCTTTTCACGTCATATTGTTAATGTAGTAGTTAATACCTAAACTGAAATAAAAGTATCTTGTGATTGTAAAAGATTTTTTTGCATTTAGTCATTTCCTCGCTGAGGTGGGATGAAAAGTTTCGTGTTGCACTCGAGTGCAAAGATTTTTCCCCTCGCGCTCTTTTGATTCCCTCGCTAACGCTCAGGATTCTAATTTTAGAATCCTTCGCTTGCTCGCTCATCAAAATTGAGCACGCGGTTAAAAAGCAACTTTGCACTCTTGTATAACAAATAACTATTTTTTGTTGTAAATAAATACAGAACAAATATTTTATTTATACCACAAAATGCTTGCCCTGCAAAATATCTATCAAAGACCTATATATATAAATACTGAAACACATTAGAGTGATGCATTGAACGATATAATAAATCTTTACTAGGAGGTCATCTAGGTATCACAGCTGTATCAGCTAATCTGCCGCCAAGCGGAAATGTAAACATTCTGATTCTTCCTTTACTAACTAAACGTTGCGTGTATGTTACGAGTCGTAACGTAACTTACGACATCTCCCGTCTGTTTTTAATCCGTAACGTGTATTCTTGGTTGCCTGGAAGAGATTAGCGATTAGCACCGCGGGGCGCAGCTAGAACTTACATACTCTTTTTTATGTAAACACATACTTATAATATACACAGAACACCCAGAATGTTCAAGGTATATTATCTAGTTTATTTCCGCTTAACAGTCGTTCCAGTTCCAGCAGTGATGAGGAGTTAAATTAAGTAATTAGATTTTTTGTTATTTTAATAAATAAACTAAATAAATACCTTGAACATTCAAAATGAACTTCCGCAAAGTAACGCCTGAATCAATCAATTATCTAAGAACACCCTAATCTACACCCTAATCACACATCTAAGACACAGAACAAACATTTGTTTATACCACACAATGTTAATACTGAGTGTTATCCAACTATAAAAATGTTCTAGATATCAATTCTAGACGAAATCTTTGCGCAAAATCAGTAACAAATTGGCAATATACACTGGTGTACATGTATATTGATTATAGACCTTGTAATTACAATATTGCTATTAAATCAATTTTAAACTTTATGGTATTGAAACAGTGTTTAAAACTGAGTGTATCGACCATCGCTCAGTAGTTTAGTAACTTAGATTTATTGCGTCAATGTCCTAGCGGTATCTCGTAGGACCTAACCCTACATTCTCTGATCACGCGATTTTGTTTCTGTCCCCTTTGCTCTTATGGGTATTTAAAAGTGTGTGACAGCTGAGATCAATAGTGTACCTTGATAAAATAGTCGCGGCGATCTTTCCTAGCAAAAAACAGGGCCAAATGCCTTAGAACGTATGACGGGTTTCGTTTTATAGATTCGAGTGATCTTATTAGTAATGAGCGTCATACGATGATGCCCTTTTTTGTTGACGAGGGGAAACTATTTTGCCATATACATGCAAATTGTGTAATGATCTTCCTTCTTCCGTATTCCAGCGGAATTACAACATTGGGCTCTTCAAAAGGCATGTTAATAGAATCTTAAAAGGTTGGCAACGTATTTGTAGCGCCCCTGGTATTGCAGATATTTAAAGGCGACGGTGATTGCTTCACATCAGGAAACCCATCAGCTTGATTGCCACTTGTGGCATAAAAAAAATTATGCAAATAGTATTGATAAAACCAAAGTTACAAGTCTTTTTTTAAACGACTTTAAAAAGGAGGACGTTCACAATTCGACTCTGTTTTTAGGGTTCCGTACCAAGAAGGGTAAAAACGGGACCCTATTACTGGCACTTCGCTGTCCGTCCGTTCGTCTGTCACCAGGCTGTATCTCAAGAACGGTGCTAGCTAGACAGTTGAAATTTTCACAGATGATGTATTTCTATTGCCGCTATAACAGCAAATACTAAAAATAAAATAAAATAAATATTTAAGGGGGCTCCCATACAACAAACAAGATTGTTTACCGTTTTTATAGATAATGGTACGGAACCCTTCGTGCGTGAGTCCGACTCGCACTTGGCCGGTTTTTTTTGTATGCATGTTACGCGATCATTCCGCCAATTATGAATCTTCTCCTGAGCTGAACCGAGAGCTGAAGGGCGTGGGTTCGATTCCCACCCAGGACAAACTTTGTGGTATAAACGAATATCTGGGATTAAAAAAAAAGTATTTAAGTATTCTATCAGTTATTTGACTCCTATAGTACAAGCTTTGCTTAGTTTGGGGTCAGATGGCGCTGTGTGTAATGCCCTACGATATTTATTTATTTTGATAATTCTTTTTTTTGTTGGTAGATCATACTTCAGATGGGACCACCCATATAAATTTTATCGAAATCGATCCAGTGGTTTTAAAAAAATCAAATGTTCCTTCGTCGATTTACACATACTGTACGTGTGCTAGTGATGAATATTGGTGCACCGATTTAATATCACAGTACCTGTTGTCGCGATGAATGTTCCTTCGCCGATTGGGTATAGCAGCGTGTTTACGCGATGGTTTACCCAATCAGGGTAAGATCATTATAGTAAAATCATTATCAGTGTTGACTTGATAAATGTTCCTTTGTTATTTCCTTATCGCGGTAAATGTACCCACCTGTTTCGGAGGTATTTACTTGGTGGTAGATCTCCTTAGCAGGAGGTTGTCTAGGTAGGTACCACCGCAGTACCAGTTATTCTGCCGCTAAGCAGCAGCGTGTAAACATTACTGTGTTCCGGTTTGAAGGGTACTGTAGCTAACGAAATTACTGGGCTGTTGAGACTAACCATCGAAAGTCTTAAAGTAATGAGCGCCAAAGCAGCGATGCCCTGGACTTTGTTTTGTTACTCAGAGTTATGTGTATCGCTGCAATGGTCATGGACAGGCGTTATCTCTTACCATCAAGAGAGCGTCTCGTTCGTCTCATTATTTTTTACATTAAAAATATATATATATATATTATGTTTCCTATATCCGGTTTCTTGACCATTTTATAGTTGACAGGCTTGTTGTTTGACCACAGCTAACTGATGTTAAGTGACGGCGTGGTCGAAGATGGTAAACGCATCTCACCTGGAATGGCGACAGATTGACGACAGATTTGCAATTACAAAACCTTATGTCAAATATCATCTAGATTTACCTAAATATGAATATTTATTTTATTTTATTTATTAAGGTACGCCAACAGCACACATATTGGTGAATTTACAAACACATTGCGTAAAGTTATGTTCCGATACATGCGCCAGTTATAGGTGTTACATAATAAAAGAATTACTAGACCAAAACATTGGCTTTATTCGGCTTGAAAAGCACAATGCAGATTAATGACAGTATCTAGGTCATGTTTTTTTTTTTTTTTTAATAATTTGCCCCTTCGGGCAGGCTAAAGCTATAAAGCCATACTGCCTTGTCTTCAGTGTTATTTCTGCTGTATCTTAGCTATAGCTATCGTCAAAGTCGTCTTAGTCAAGTCCAGTTCGTGTCAGTTAATTCCAGTCATGCTTTAGTAAAGTAGTGGCGACTTTACTATACAGCTTCGATGGAGTTTTGGAAGCACCACGAAAAGTCATGTTTCACCACA
The DNA here is from genome assembly GCA_905404145.2 of Biston betularia. Lineage (NCBI taxonomy): Eukaryota > Metazoa > Arthropoda > Insecta > Lepidoptera > Geometridae > Biston > Biston betularia. The sequence goes on along the minus strand of FR989889.1, from coordinate 2,500,246 downwards.
TTATATCATTTTCCGACACTCACGCATGTAATTCGGCACTTTATGAATAAAACACCACCATTTTTATGCATAAACACTCAACAAAACACAAGTTTTGGAAAAAAATACAACAGAGCGACACGACTCTTCCCGCGTTCCCGCCAAAACTCTATCAACATTGGCTTTATTCAGCTTGAAAATCACAATGCAGATTAATGACAGTATCTAGGTCATGTAAGGAAATAAATTAGAATGAGTAGAATATAACAAAGGAGGCTTATTCTCTTAGCAAGAAGTTACACCACATTCACCCCTACTTTAAAATGAAGTGGCGTTGTTATCGCAGATGTATTCATTGAGATATGCGGGGGCTCGTCTTTCACGTGACGAATGACGTGGTGCCGTAACTTCTTGCGGTGTTGTAGTCGTAGGCTCGGCTGGCTCAGCGACCTGTCCTTCATTGATTAGCTCATCTATGGCATCTTCAAAATTATCTTCGTCTGGCAAAGGTGCTAGATGCCGATTTGAAACGGTTGTTTCTGTACCGTTCTTAAGTGTGATATGAATTACACCACAATAAGCATATACACAGCTTGATGAACATATTGCTTGTTTATGGATAGGTACTACTTTTCCGTCAGTGTCAAATGTGAAAGAAAGCGTGATATGTCTCTCTTTATCTCTGACATTGAATAAGAACACGCTGCAAACAAATTAAGGAGTAAATAGATAATCTATTCTCAGTCAGTATCTATGTAAATATTATTACTGTTAGGTACTCGACAAATTGATAACGAATCTTGCATCAGTTGTTTTTGAGATGATATGAGGATGTGTCTATTTTATGCGTAGGTATGTGCTAAATATTATCCAAGCAACTACGTCAGGCAATCTGCGTTGCGGTCTGTTTTTGTGTGAGTGACCGCGAATGGCACTTACAATTGAAAACGATCGTGTGTCGGATGATATGTTAGATTTTAAGTTCTGACTTGGTGGTAGATCTCCTTAGCAGGAGGTCGTCTTGGTAGGTACCACCGCAGTACCAGTTATTCTGTCGCTAAGCAGTAGTGTGTAAACATTACTGGGTTCCGGTTTGAAGGGTACTGCAGCTAGCGAAATTATTGGGCTGTTGAGACTAACCATCGAAAGTCTTAAAGTAGTGAGCGCCAAAGCAGCGACGCCCTGGACTTTGTTTTGTTACTCAAAGTTCTGTGTATCGCTGCAATGGCCATGGGCAGGCGTAATCTCTTACGATCAGGAGAGCGTATCGTTAAAAAAAAAGAAGATTTTAAGATTCTCAATTGATTTTTTAAATGATTTTTATTTATTGTTGTTAGGCTAGGTGTTTGATCACAGCTCACATGATGTTAAGTGACTGTGTGGTTGAGGATGGTAAACACTTAGCCTGGAATGAAAAATGAAAAAAAAAGATTACTCTATACCTAGTACTATTTGTTCAGTGTAGTTTCTATGGATCTATCTGTTTGTTATCCAAGCAATTACTGCAATGAGTAAAATTGTATTTTAAACATCGTGAGGAAACCATAGCATGGTGGTAGGGTATTTTAAAGTGCTCTGCTGAAATATTTAAATCAAGCGAACGTATTGTTATGTATGGGGTTCCTCAAGGCAGTGTCTTGGGTCCTCTTCTATTTGTTATTTATATTAATGATTTACCTAATTGTACAATACAACCTATGAGCATGATTTCTTTACTTTCAGATACGATTGGCCTGAAAACGTGGAGCCTGAAGTGAGAAAAGTGCTGAAAAGCACGAAACCAGTTCGGAGGTGTTGTTCCGAAAGCGAAGACCTTGACACTCACTGTCCGAATGGTGGATGCCAGAAAAATGGCGGTAAAGAGAATGGAAATCAAAATGGCGTCGACTCGAGTGAAATGGAAGAAATTGGCAGGACGCGACTGGAATTGAACGATGTTTGTTACATAAATGGTAGGTACAAATTAATATAGGAAACAAACAACAAACAAAAAAAAAAGATATAATAATATAACAAAACAATAGAATAGATGATGTATGAGGGTGGTCATATCGCCTAGAGCGATTTCTTCCAGACAACCTTTAGATGGAAAGAAGAGTAAATAAATATAGTAGGTCTAGATAATGGTTTATTTTATAGTTGACAGGCTAGATATTTGACCATAGCTCACCTGATGTTAAGTTAAGTGGTCGAAGATGGTAGAGCACACCTAGCCCGGAATGGAACTGACTCTCAAGTGAGGCTGCCGGAACATACTGTTAGATGCTTGGCGGCAGATTTTCAACTTGAGGGTGGTAGCTAGCCAGCCGAGTACTAGAAAGTACTCTACCACCATGCTATGGTTTCCTTCACCGTTGGCATGATACGTTATGTGGCTCAATAAAATTAAAAACCGGCCAAGTGCGAGTCGGACTCGCGCACGAAGGGTTCCGTATCATTGTCTATAAAAACGGCAAAAGAATCACGTTTGTTGTATGAGAGCCACCCTTAAATATTTATTTTATTCTGTTTTTTAGTATTTGTTGTTATAGCGTTGGTAGATCATACTTCATAGGTGGTCCCATATACATTTTATGGAAATCGATCTAGCGGTTTTTTAAAAATGAACAAAAATCTAAAAAATTTTATACAGCGATGATATTTTCGTTTACTCGGAAACCTCGCCGTTTGATTGGAGCAGTGCGTTTAGTTGGCCTAAGGGTCACGGAGTCGGTTTTTTAATTTTTAATCTTGTTATATTTTAATTCCAGATGCTCTAGGCCTTCATCGAGTGGAAAATCCTTCCCACGTCGATAGTGCTGTCTCGTTGCATCTCTACTGTCCCCCGTTTGACAGCTGTCGCGTGTTTGACGCCCGAACTGGCAAGCCTACAGATGTCAATGTCACTTTCACCTCTATGTACGGGAAAAAGGTTAAACGAGTAAGTTTTACATTTTATGATTTTACTTTCAAATAAATAAATTTAGCAGGACATTACACACAGCGCCATCTGACACCAAACTAAGCAAAGCTTGTACTATGGAAGTCAGATAACTGATAGAATACATAAATACTTTTTATTTGTAAATACATATTTATGATACATGCGGAACACCCAGACATAGAACAAACATTTGTTTGTACCACAAAGTTTGTCCTGGGTGGGAATCGAACCCACGCCCTTCAGCTCTTGAAGCAGACATTCTACCACTGAACCAACAGGGCTGTCTTTACATCACAGCAGCAGCTTACCAGGGCCTTTATGTGCTTTGAGTACAAAAACACTTTTCATTTTTAACAGACTCAAAAAAGGTTCTCAATTCGACTGTATGTCTTTTTTTATCTAAAAGTAATTAGACGAACGATACGCTCTCCTGATGGTAAGAGATAACGCATGCCCATGACCATTACAGCTATACACAGAACTTTGAGTAACAAAACAAAGTCCAGGGCATCGCTGCTTTAGCGCGACTTTGTATGTATGTTACGCGATAATTCCGCCAATTATGAATCGATTTTGATGATTCTTTTTTGCTAGGTAAATCATATTTCAGACGTGATCCCATATAAATTTTACTGAAATCAATCGAGGGGTTTTAAAAAAAACCAACAAAAATCTAAAAATTGCATACATCAATGTTATTTTCGTTTGCTCCGAAACCTCGCTGTTCCATTGGAACAGTGCGTTTAGTTGGCCAAAGAGTCATGGAGTCAGTTTATTAAATTGTAAATTTGTATAACTATTATTATTATTGGGGGTTCGATTCCCACCCAGGATAAACATTTCGTGGTCAAATCACAAATGGAAGGAGGACGGCTAAAAAAAACATTTCGTGTATGTTTGTTCTGTATCTGGGTGTACTGTTGGGTGTTTTATAAGTATGTATTTTGACAGCCCCGTTGGCTCATTGGTAGTATGTCTGCCTTGAGAGCTGTAGGGCGTGGGTTCAATTCCCACTCAGGGCAAACATTTTGTGAATAGACAAATGTTTGTTCTGTGTCTGGGTGTTCTGTATGTATTTACAAAAAAAAAGTATTTATGTATTCTACCAGTTATCGGACTTCCATCACACAAGCTCTGCTTAGTTTGGGCTCAGATGGCGCTGTGTGTATAGTCCTACGATATTTATTATTATTATTTATTTACAAAATAAAAAAATATTCAGTTATCTGACTTCCATAGTATAAGCTTTGCTTAGTTTGGGGTCAGATGGCGCTGTGTGTAATGTGTGTAATTATTTATTTATTATTTATTATTATTATTTTCAGGTGCTGGAAGCCAATAGCGTTGCTGATAGCCAATAGTTGTATATTTACCTATTGTTTAATTTAATTATTTACTCAATATCGTGAGGTCTTAAACGCCCTTCTTTTTTTTAATAGTTTTTAACTACAAAATGAGATTGTCTATTTTTCGATGTTATATTACCTATTGGTATATTTATTTGTTGTATTTAGGTTTAGGCGATATATGTATAATAGAGAGATATTTTTCAACTTTTATTCGTTTTTTATTACGTTTTTTTTAATGTAATCTTAAAAAAAAAAGACTTTTTGTATCATAACATTTGATTGTGGGAAAGAAAACCAAAACTATCTAGAAATTATAAATAATAACATACTGCAGTGTTTCTAATATTACAATTTAGGAATTAATAAATAAATTGAAATCTAAAAATTATGTAAAGCTAATTAGGTAGGTATATAGAATTTTGTAAAAGTTGACACTTAAGGTGGTACGATTTCCATACAAGTAAATTTTTGCCATTTATGGACAAATGGAGCATAATTTTACGGTGAAATCACAGCTACTGGCATTTATTTTGGTCAATTGGTTTGGTTATTTTGGTTGCGGGAAATCACAACTGCTTGAATAAAACAGTAGATTATTAGCATAAAATCAAATTTATGATTTTTTTATAAAACAGTAGATTATGCTAATAATATACTGTTTTGATAACCAAGCAATTGTGATTATCGCAAATAAAGACCAAAATAAACGCCAGTAGTTTTGATTTCACTGTAAAATTATGCTCCATTTGTCCATACATGGCAAAAAATTGATTTGTATGGAAATCGAACCACTTTTAGAATGATCGATCAGAATTTCAATCGAAGATGACACTGAAAATGGTGCTTATACAAATAACGATTAAAATTCGGATCATAAGTACGATTTACATTCGGATCGACCTTTCTAAATATAAGTTTCAACTTTTACAAAATTCTATATGATATGTGTTTTATCGAGACTTATTAAGAGATTATATATTTTTTTTTAATCTCTTATTATACAGGGTTTTTTTTTTTTTTTATTGCTGACAGGCTAGGTGTTTGACCACAGCTCACCTGATGTTAAGTGACGGTGTGGTCGAAGATGGTAAAGCACACCTAGCCTGGAATGGAACTGGCTCTCAAGTGAGGCTGCCGGAACACACCGTTAGATGCTTGGCGACAGATTTTCAACTTGAGGGTGGTAGCTAGCCAGCCGAGTACTAGAAAGTACCCTACCACCATGCTATGGTTTCCTCACGATGTTTTCCTTCACCGGCAGCTCAAGCTCATTTGTTGGGGTTTGAACCCACGCCCTTCGGCATGCGAAGCGACCGCACTAACCACTGAGCTATCATCGCTACAATCGCTACAGGGTTTTAATAAAATGACACCCTTATAATAAAACAAAATATGTACAATCATTAATTAAGTTGAGCTCGTTGTTTAAGATTATACCTATTATTTAAAAAAAGCGAATGTAATCTTTTAAACTTATTTAGAAATTTACGAAACAGAACTAGAATTGTATTTAATTATTGAGTGATACAAGACAACCATCAAAGATCAAAGTTTCACACGCACATACTTCCGTAACCGCCATATTTTTGCTTCGTAAATGAGACCTTATAAAAACACCATTAGACTGATGTTTGACTGCAGTAACAGATGTGCTCGAAACACCGGAAATACTACCTAGATTCCAAAAGATATAACGACGTATTACAACGCAACTGTTAATTGGCCAATTTTAAAAACCTACTTAGAAATGCGCTCTGATTGGTGCATTGCTTGACGCGCGAGGCATTGAGTTAGCCAATGATGTCGTTTTTCAGTAGTACCCGCAAATCATAAAACAATGATCTTGTGGTGTTATTAATAACAATAAAATGACTGAGATTGTACGTAATAACAAGCGAATAAAATTTGCAATAAAATGTTTATTTATATTAATAAAAAATATTTTTCTACAAAAGTGTAGTTTTATATAATGTTCTTAATGTAAATTTCATCTACAAGAGTGTATTTAAATACTGTACATCAAATTCTTATATGATACCCTTATTATTTGAATGCTAGCATCAGTACTCAAAATTAAAACATTAAAAATACAACTAACATGTGTTTATCAGATATAACTAAAATTATAACAACTTTAATTTTAGCAACTTCTTGTGTAAATATAGAATTTATATTATATACATAATGTGTTGTGTATCCCAAAACTATTCCACAAATATAATTACATAATATATAACGTGAGTACCATACTAAATAAAATCAAATGATATTTTTACCATCAAACGAAAAGCGTATTCATTCCAAAGTTAACGTACAGTAAAAATGGTGTTAAAAAGGATCAATGATCCGCAGGTTTCTTACTCAACTCGATGAGCTTCTGAGCGTTATTGTTGATCTGTCCCCATGGAAGGTATACCCTGACTCCGTATCTATCGCTGGTGGTTTGGACAGTATCCCTGACGCATCCAGCATTACAGATGAAGTCGCAAGTAGCTGTGGTCGGGTTGAAATGAAGACCTTCTGAGCATACGACTAAGACAGCTTTGTCTCCAAGGCATTGCCAGTACTTGTCGCAGTCGTCGTGAGCGAAAGGTGCGATGTTGCAGTTATTTTTGCATCTGTCGTTGGCAGATTCTTCGCATCCGCCACCGTTTTCGGGGCATGTGGGGCAGTTTTCGCCATTTTCTCCGCTGCTGCCACCACCATTTTCGCCGTTTTCTCCGCTTTCACCACCGTTTTCTCCATTTCCTCCGCCATTTTCTTGACTTCCACTGCCATTTTCACCGTTTTCTCCGTTTCCACCACCGTTTTCTCCATTTCCGCCTCCATCTTCTTCACTTTCACCGCCATTTTCTCCATTTCCACTACCGTTATCTTCATTTTCTCCACCGTTTTCACCGCTTCCACCACCAGTCTCTCCATTTTCGCCTCCGCTTTCTCCGTTTCCACCTCCATTTTCTCCGCTACCGCCTCCGGGACAACCAGTGCAGCCGCCTCCTCCTATTTCACAACCGGCAGCAGCAGGCCAATCACAAACCTGAAGAGTTAAAAATTCGTCTTAGAATATGCAAACAAAATAGATTTTTATATATTTTTTTTTTAAACTACACTAGTTAATATTTCATTAGTTATTTAACTTATATAGACTTACACTTATTTTTAGCGTGATCAATTTTAAACCACATCAACGTTTCTCAACAGATATTTTAGCAGTAAAATGCGTTGTTAGATCAATATTAAGATTGTAAATGAAAACTACGTAGGTACTTACAATAGGGATGAAGAGAAATAAATGTTATGAATCGTAACTTACCTGGATGACTGGATTGAAGTGCAGGCCAGGGTAGCATTCTCTTTCCACTAATTGGCCATGGACGCAATAGTAAAACTTTCCGCAGTCAGATTCATGGGGTAGCAGCTGGTGAATGCTGGAGTCAGCGGGGCAGCCATTGGGAAGTGTTTCACCGCCGCTACCACCGTTATCTTCACTTCCTCCGCCACTTTCACCGTTTTCTCCATTTCCACCGCCGTTTTCTCCACTTTCACCGCCATTTTCTCCATTTCCACCGCCGTTTTCTCCACTTCCACCACCATTTTCACCGCCACCGCCTCCAGGGCATCCAGTGCAGCCTCCACCTCCAGCTTGGCAGCCAGCATTAGCAGGCCAGTCACATACCTGTTTAATTAAAGGCACTGTTTAGCAAGTATCAAAGTAATGAGCGCCAAAGCAGCGACGCTGTGGACTTCGTTTTGTTACTCAAAAAAACTGTGTACCGCTTTCATGGGCAAGTGTTCATTCCACCAGAAGATCATCACGTTTTCCTTATTACTATTACTCAAAAAAACGTTTTTTTTTACGATTGCTTTAAAATTTTTGCATAGCCTTGCATTCACAAACGCTACTATATTTTCCAAATAGTTTACTACCAAGTTCCAGGATTTTATTTCAGGGTAGGTGTGTTTACCATCTTCGTTTACAGCGTCATTTAACAACATGTAAGCTGTACTCAAACGCCTAGCTGACCATAAAAAAATAGAGACACTATAATGTATAGCTGGGTATAACCAGTAACCTGAATAAAATCTTTGGCTTATTTACCTGTAGGACAGGGTTGAAGTGCAGGTTGGAGTCGCATTGACGCTCCACGAGTTGTCCGTGGACACAATAGTAGAACCTGTTGCAGTCAGACTCGTGCGGCAAGAGCTGATGGATGCTCGAGTCAGCTGGGCAGCCATTGGGAAGGGTTTCACCACCGATGCCGCCACCTCCGCCGCCACCGCCGCCAGGTGCCTCTGAGGAGGAAATAAGAAGCAAGTTTACAAGCTTATCCTCGTGTTGAATTTACTTTATAACTAGCTGCGCTACATCTTTTCGAGATAAAAAGTAGCTTATGTGTTAATCCAGGGTCTCAGCTACTTCCATACCAAAATTTCATCCAAAACCGTTCAGTAGTTTGTGCGTGAAAGTGTAACAAACATCCATCCATCCATCCAAACTTTCACATTTATAATATTAGTGGGATAATTATTTATCTGTGTAGTTATATTCTTTTCACGCATGTTGTTCCGTTGTCGTATTGTTGTGCCATTTCTATAATTTCTTTATTCTATTATTCTTTACCATATTAGGTACCTATTTGCGTGTTTTTTTAAGTAATGGTTTTTTGTACACTTTTGATAAGAGTTTCGGGACGTCAAAATTTTTTTTTTTTTGTGTTGAAGTAATGATACGAACGAGGCGCTCTCCTGACGGTAAGAGATAACGCATGCCCATGACCATTGCAGCGATACATGAAACTTTGTGTAACAAACCAAAGTTCGGGGCATCGCTGCTTTGACGCTCATTACTTTGACGATGGTTAATTTCAACAGCCTTGCAATTTCGCTAGCTGCAGTACCCTCGAAACCCTTTTTTCTTTCTTTACTTACGTGTGGTTTCACCACCGCTACCACCGCCGGAACCAGAGCTTGCACAATCTACATTTTCCGGCCAGTCGCAAACCTGAAAACAAAAAAAAAACATCACTCATATTTCTTTACTTAAAAGATTTTTTGTCTCTATAGGTATTTGTTTTTTTTTTGTCATTGCAGAACTTAGAACTTGGATTAACAAAACAAAGCCCAGGGCATCGCTACTTTGCCGCTTAATATTTTAAGAGATTTTTTTTATGCGGTAATTACTTTCAACAGCCCTGTTATTTTGCTGTAGTACACTTTAAAATTAGAACACAGTAGGTACCTAATGTTTACACACTACTGTGTTGAATTACTATTGTTTTTTGCTTGCGTTTGACCGCCATCTTGGCTGATGTTAAGATGTTATGCTAAGATGCGGTCTACGATGGAGCACGCTCGCCTAAAAGAAACCGAGTCACTCACGACTTGAAGGCACTCAGACTGTATCTATCAGGGAAGCAAACCGGGCAGAAAATTCCATCGCTTTTAAATGACATTTAACTTAATTTTTAATTAGTTGTGTGTGATTTTTGTTATTATTACATATTTCCTTATACATAATCCTGTGGCCATGCTTAAGACCTAAGGAGACGTTATGGATATGGATGTTGGCAGACATAAATATTTTTTTATTTCTTCTACTGTTTCGCTCTGGCACAGCTGAGGAGATCAACGTAGTGGTCAATACTCAATCAAAGTTTTAAATTGAGTCGAGATCAAAATTTGAGACAAGTATCTACTAATATTAGCTAAATCAATCTACCTCGCGTGTCTCTTTGTGTTCTACAATATTATCATTTGACACGCATACCTACAATCAACAGTCGCCTGATAATATTAAGGTTAATCCAATTTATCTTTAAGCTTTATCCGTATCAGTAATAAAAAATATTAAAGTCGCAATACTTGCAAAGCTAAGTATAAAAAAAATGAGCGGCCTAAGAAATATTTTAATGTTGCTAGAACAATGAAATTAAGTATCATTGCATATATGTATAGGTATATAGCAGTTTTTTAAAGAAATGAGACACACGGCTCGCTCTCCTGATTGTGAGATATAACACCTGTCCATGGCCATTGCAGCGGTACACAGAACTTTGAATAATAAAACAGAGTTCAGGACATTCGATGGTTAGTCTCAACAGCCCTGTAACTTTGCTAGCTGCAGTATCCTTAAAACCGGAACACTTATGAGTATACACTACTGCTTGGCGGTAGAATATATGGTGGTGTCTACCTAGACGACCTCCTGCTAAAGAGATTTACCACCTGGTATATAGTTTGTAATAAAGTCACCAATCATTAGAACATGACTTTGGCTTGTTTTATCATAAAATACTTGATACTGGAAAATGATGCATTGCGTTGTCAAAAACTAGGAATAAAACGTTTCAAATTTCTATAATGCATTCAAAATTACATGTAACGTCCAAGCATGTAACTTTGGTTCATGTAACCGATGAAATGTTATATAGGTATCTCTTTACTAGCTAAATTTCGAATCGATACAGTTACAAAGAGTTTTAAACATAAACTAACATTTTGTGACTTTTTTAGACCAATATTATATATAGACAATATAAATTGACAAAGTTAAAAATAAAGCAGTTAAAAAGGTAAAAGTTTTACCTGAATCTCAGGGTTGAAGTAAGTTCCGGTGGCACAGATCCTCTCAACTTTCTCTCCGAAGACGCAGTAATAGAATTTGTTGCATTCTGTTTCGTGGGGCAACAACTGATGGATCTCGAAGTTAGCAGGGCATCCGTTAGGAAGGAACTCATCACAATCTTCGGCAGGGGCAGCTGTAGAAGCCTCGGTAGGAGCTGCTGTGGGAGCTGCGGTAGGGGCTGCGGTAGGGGCTGCGGTAGGGGCAGCTGTGGGAGCAGCAGTAGGGGCTGCGGTAGGGGCAGCTGTGGGAGCAGCAGTAGGGGCTGCGGTAGGGGCAGCTGTGGGAGCATCGGTAGGGGCAGCTGTAGGAGCCGCAGTGGGAGCATTGGTTGGGACTACGGTAGGGGCAGCTGTGGAAGCCGCAGTGGGAGCATCAGTAGGTGCATGTGTGGTAGGGATCGCAGTAGTCGAAGGCGCGGTAGGAGCAACGGTCGGCGCGTCAGTAGGATCCGCGTCACCTTCCGTGGGAGGTACGTTGGGCAACGTACAACCGGCTTCAAACGGCAAAATGCACACCTGTAAGGGATAATTTTGTTATTAATTTTGAGGCTTTTGTTCGATAAGATAATAATCATCATCTACAAAAAGAGTAATGGTTCCCAAATCACGTATCGATAACTAACCGTAAGCTTTAATGAAAACGCTGTATATTAGGTACAGTGATAAACAATGACAATGACATACTGAGGGTAAGTGGTTACTGTCGCCTATGAACATCTGCAACACCAGAAACGTTGCCGGTGTATTGTCTAAGCCTTCTGTACTCGTGATCGGGTGCTGCTTGCGGGTCGCTGATCTGCTCGCGGTATACACACAATCTAGTAGGTACCTACTTTAACCTTAGATTAAGATTAAATTAATTTGACTAACTTTCCTTTTCCTATATTGTATAATTGTAAAAAAAATATTGTAATTCAAATTGACAAAGATCACGGAGTGTGCAGGTAAATTACGAAGGTGTCTGTGGAGCGTATAAATTAAAAAAAAAACCTTCAGGACTTTTTTTTTAATAATTTGCAGTAAATCAGTAATATTTATTGGCCATAAATAACAATAATGTTAAAGGCAAGTCACATGTACAAAAAAAAACCTTACGATTACCCTTTCATGAATGAAGCTATACCTATACGAGTAATTAACAACGAACATACTACAGCGGAGGCTCCGTTTATGTACTACACATAAATGAGGATTCTAAGAACCTCATTGACATATATTCACTTAATTTGTAAAATGGGTTGTTTTCAAAAAAAAATTTAATGGTTTTTTTTAAATTCGGTATGATTTAATTCTGTAATATATTTTGGCAATTTTTTATACATTAATATTTTGGCGTGACGGCCCTGCTTTTCAACTTTACCTAACCTAGTCCATGGCACGACCATCCGACAGGCTAAAGCTGTAAAGCCATACTGCCTTGTCCTATGTGATATAACACAGATGAACAAGGATCCAAGTGATACAACATTCATCAATGAAAATTTATAAACAATGTCATACCGTCAGGACTAAGAGTTTAATTTCTTTTTTCTTTCAAAACTTGGCTTTGAACTTTTTTTTTATGTAAAAAAGTGATGAGACGATCGAGACGCTCTCCTGATTGTAAGAGATAACGCCTATCCATGACCATTGCAGCGATACACAGAACTTTGAGGAACTAAACAAAGTCCAGGGCATCACTGCTTTGGCGCTCATTACTTTGAGACTTTCGATGGTTAGTCTCAACAGCCCAGTAATTTCGCTAGCTGCAGTACCCTTCAAACCGGAACACAGCAATGTTTACACACTACTGCTTAACGGCAGAATATCTGGTACTGCGGTGGTACCTACCTAGACGACCTCCTGCTAAGGAGATCTACCACCAAGTGAGACTACTACACTTACCTGCTTTGCGAAAGAGAAATGTGTTCCCGGCGCGCAGTCGGTCGGTAAGATTCTCTTCTGTCCCCATTCGCAGTAGTAGAACTTCGTGCAATCCCACTCGTGTTCTATCAGCCAGTGGGCCTCAGGTGTGTTCTCACAGTCTGGGTGGGGCTCCCAAAGCCTGTCGGAGAAGGCGGCGACATCGGGCCTGCCCTGAGCCAGGGCTAGCGAAGCCACGAGTACAAGTATTCCTGAAAATATATAGGGAATAATTTATAGTAGGTATATTTATTTATTACTAGCGGATGCATCGTGGTTCCACCCGCGTAGTTCCCGTTCCCGTGGGAATATATGGATAAAAAGTAGCCTATGTCACCTGGGGTTAGCGTAGCTTCGCAACGGTGAAAGAATTTTTAAAATCGGTCCAGTAGTTTCAGAGCATATTCAATACAAACAAACAATCAAATCTTTCCTCTTTATAATAGTATAGACTAGCGGACGCCTTGCAGTTTCACCCGCGTTAACTTTGGAATTAGGCTCCGAGAGAAATGAAAACCTTCCTCTTGAATCAATTACACTAATATTATAAATGTGAAAGTTTGGATGGATAGATGTGTGTTACTCTCTCACGCAAAAACTAATGAACGGATTCGGATGAAATTTGGTATGGAGGTAGCTGAGACCCTGGATTATATAATAGGCTACTTTTTATCCCGAGAACTAGGAGCGAGTAGCACCGCGGGGCGCAGCTAGTGATAAATAATTCTCACTCTGTATTGATGGAAACCGCATTAAAATCTGTTGCGTAGTTTAAAAGATCTAAGCGTACAGACGGCGGGAAGCGACTTTATTTTATGCTAGTATGTAGAGATATATTTCCAGTTTTCCATAACTATAACTATTATTTGTTGTAACAAATCGATACGAGTAAATATTAAACAAGTATTTCTTCTATATTTTTCTAGTTTTATTTGAGTTTACTAATCTAATACGATTAAATTATAATTACGATTACATTTTGTAATAATAATTTTGTCGGCTTAATATGTAACTTTGTTTTACGTCATTTGATGATAAAATTCTAATAATAAAGTTATTTACGCTTTGTCTATGATTTCAACTTATCAATAAATAATAGATATTTATCTAATCTAATTTAAAATCAAAGCGAACATTAGATTATTATTATTTTTTTCTAAGCGTATTTTGATAACGTGTTTGTGCAAAAACAGTTATCGATGAAAAATTCCGTTGAAGTGATTTGATTAATCCTTTTAAATCGCTTCATAGTAATAGATAGGTGCTTAGAATTATGACAAAAATTATTTTGTAATGGCATTGAATAAATAAATATCGTAGCACACATCGCCATCTGACCCCAAACTAAGCAAACCTTGTACTATGGAAGACAGATAACTGATAGAATACTTCAATACTTTTTTTTTTGTAAATACATACTTATAATACATACAGTACACCCGGACATAGAACAAACATTAATTTGTTTATATCACAAAATGCTTGTCCTGGGTGGGAATCGAACCCACGCCCTTCGGCTCATGGAGCAGACATACTACCAATGAACTAACAGGACATTGCACACAGCGCCATCTGACCCCAAATACTGTAACTACATACTCATACAGACACAGAACAAATATTTTGTTTATACCACAAAATGTTTGTGCTGGGTGAGAATCGAACCTACGCTCTACAGCTCTTTTAGCAGATATACTACCAATTTAGCAGATATACTACCAATGAGCCAACAGGGCTGTCAAAATAGTGATATTAAATAGAACCTTCTAAAATTTATGGACGTAGCTGACACCCTGGTTTAACACATAGGCTACTTTTTATCCCGAAAACATGTAGCGGGTAACACCGCGGGGCGCAGCTAGTTTTTGTATATATTTTGACTGTACAACTAACCTATTATTATTTAATTTGATTTATAATTATAATTCTAAAAAGTCATTAACTTTCAACTAAATACCTACTGAAAAAAAAAACTAATAATTATATTCAATATAAATACTGTGTTTAAGATTTAATTGTGTAAGTATATTTAGTTTATTTCCGCTTAACAGTCGTTTCAGTTACAACAGTGAAGAAGACGATACAATTATAAGCAAAGCACAAAATTGTTTGTAAACAATTTTGTTTCACCTACGTCACTTATCAGTTCTTGAAAGTAGATTTAGCACTCTCAAGTGGATTAGCAGTCCTTGTAATAGATTCCTAAATGTATTCATCCATATTTATATGTTTTATATTGAAACATGAGATAACGGGGAATCACAAACAAGATAAATACGCGAAACAGAAGAATTAAAAAAAATTAGGGGAATTATTTATTAAATAAATAAATAAATTGCTCTAGCTGAAGCTCGTGGGTTCGATTCCCGCGTAGGACAAGCATTTTGTTATATAAACCAATGTTTGTTCTGTGTCTGTGTGTACTGTATCTAACGGTGTGTTCCGGCAGCCTCACTTGAGAGCCACTAACATTCAAGGCTAGCTGTGCTTTACCATCTTCGACCACACTGTCACTTAACATCTGGTGAGCTGTGGTCAACCTAGCTTGTTAAAAAAAAGGAATACCTACGCTTGATACTTCTTTGCGTGTTTTTTTTCAAAACTCGACTTTTTTATGTTTCTTACGCGATTATTTCGCCATTTATCGAATTTTATCGAAATCGATCAGGCGGTTTTTAAAAAATCAACAAAAATCTAAAAATCGATGATATTTTCATTTACTCGGAAACCTCGCTGTTTTATTGGAGCAGTGCGTTTAGTTGGCCTAAGGGTCACGGAGTCGGTTTTTTAAATTGTAAATTTATATATGATATTATACTTTTAGGCTTCGCCCGAAGAGATCAGCAAATAGATTAACACTTGTAGTAATGATTTTAAATATAAATATCACGGGACATTACACACAGCGCCATCTGACCCTAAACTAAGACTAAAACTAAGTTTGGGACTAGAAACTAGTCCCAAACTAAGCATCCGCCATCTGATGACGCTGTGTAAAATGTCCTAGGATATTTAGTTACATGTATATTAATTTACATAAATAGATAACTCTGTATAGTTCACGATAAGATTTTATTTAAAAAAAAACACATTTACCCACGCCACGCCCACTATTGGGCGCGGGCCATCTCATTGTAAGAATCTTCATGTTTTGCGTAATCAAAGAAAATACTCGAGTGAAGATCAATCGATTCGTCAATGATACGAACCTTAAACCAATCGATGATAAAATCTTTATTTTGCAATTACTCATTTTTACAAATAAGTAATTATCTTTATTACATTGATAATAATCATTTTTAAATATGTTATATGTAGGTACTACGTACTAGAAGACACGTCCCAAACATTTATTCCGGACATGTTTTCAAAAGTACCGCAGCACAAATTCTAGGGCTATTAAGACTAACCATCAAATGTCTCAAAGTAAACTAACCATCAAATGTTTCAAAGTAAACTAACCGTCAAATATCTCAAAGTAAGTTAACCGTCAAAGCTAAGCATTGCCATCCAGCGTGGCAATGCTGCCAGCATTCTGGCCACATATCCCTCCTCTGACGGACTTTCAGATTAAGTTTTTTGTGTAAATTTGTAATTAGTATTAATTTTAAGATTTTTTTGCTTTAGTTTCACACTGACAATGTTTGAGCTTTGAGGTGTGATTTCGAACCAACAAAATATTATGTCTCAAAGTAATGAGCACCAAAACGGTGACGCCCTGGACTTAGTTACAAGCTTTGTGTATTGCTGCAATAGTTTTGGAAAGGCGTTATCTCTTACCTATATGAAACTACTATAATGACTGTCCATGACCATTGCAGCGATACACAGAACTTTGAGTTACTAAACAAAGTCCAGGCATCGCTGCTTTGGCGCATAACATTGAGACTTTCGATTGGTAGTCTCAACAGCCCAGTGAATACAGAAACCGTGGTTATGGAATGGTAATTAGTATGGAATCATAGGGGATACGTTCTAACGTTCCAAAATAGAACCAATGTGTACCAAAATAAAATCAGCTTTAAAAACCAGGGTTTAAAAATTGTTTTGTCACTTGAAAAGTCTTTAAATTCAGATTGATATTGGGCTGTAGCATTAATAATATTGTAGCAATGATAGCTCAGTGGTTAGCGCGGTAGGTTCGCATGCCGAAGGGCGTGGGTTCAAACCCCAACAATGAGCTTGAGCTGCCGGTGAAGGAAAACATCGTGAGGAAACCATAGCATGGTGGTAGGGTACTTTCTAGTACTCGGCTGGCTAGCTACCACTCTCAAGTTGAAAATCTGCCGCCAAGCGTCTAACGGTGTGTTCCGGCAGCCTCACTTGAGAGCCAGTTCCATTCCAGGCTAGGTGCGCTTTACCATCTTCGACCACTCCTTCACTTAACATCAGGTGAGCTGTGGCCTGGCCACCTGGCCACAAAAAAACACCTGGCCTGTCAACCATTAAAAAAAAAAAGTTATTTGCCGTTTCAAAATAAGGCCTTCGACAATGGCCTTCAGACAGTGGTAGTAAAGTTTGTTTTAGTTTGAAATTAGTCCACTCGTAATGAATTTTTTAGCCCCGAATACAGGAACAGGGTTCCAATTTTTTCACCCGCGAATAAGGAAACCGTGAATAAGGAACTTTTACTGTATTGGTTTTGGTAGTAATGATACTTAAATTTATGACACCGACTAGCATTTGATTTTTGTTGTTATAAAGTATTTGTTTAACTTTAATCTATGCTGTTATTGAGGGCTTTATTTCATGGCAGGAAACTACAGCTTTATACGTCATACATATAAAACATTGGTAATCATTTACAAATGATATCAACAGAATGACGATTAGAGGTGATTAATGTATACTTAGTTGATTAGTTTTTTTTTGTTACTAATTTTTTTTTGTTATTCAAGATTAGGAAAAGTTATTTGCCAATGTCTCACTTTATGACTGACGCATTCTCGACATTGTAATCTTTACCCGCCTAAAAATATTTGTCATACTTAACCTCATCCACATTCACGTACATCCCACATACACTCACTCACACAAACACACGCACTTGTTTTCATTTTTTAATAAACTATATAAATTTATGTCAAAATTATTATGAAACTAGACTAGACTGCGACACTGGCACTACCTAATTGTTATGCTTTATCTATCTATACTATTCATCATCATCATCATCATTTCAGCCGTAGGACGTCCACTGCTGGACATAGGCCTCCCCCATTGACTTCCATAAAGACCGGTTGGAAGCGGCCCGCATCCAGCGCGTTCCTGTTCTATACTATTATAAAGAGGAAATATTTGATTGTTTGTTTGTATTGAATACGCTCCGATACTACTGGACCGATTTCAAACATTTTTTCACCGTTGGGAAGCTACACTATCCCCGGGTGATATAGGCTACTTCTTATCCCTGTATTCCCACGGGAATGGGAACTACGCGGGTGAAACCGCGAGGTGTCCGCTTGTATATGATAAGTTAATGTACAATAGGTATTTAAGGTTCATAATTATGCAATAATAAATAATAACTAAATAAATTTTGTGAAGGGACGTAGAGTTAGGTAGATAAGGAAGTAAGCCAACTAGGTAGAATGGTAATACACTGTTAGGTAGCGTAAATTGTGAAGCGAGTACGTAGAATAGGCAGCGTAGATTGTGAGGTCAGTTAGGTAGCGTAGATTGTGCGGTCAGTTAGGTAGCGTAGATTGTGCGGTCAGTTAGGTAGCGTAGATTGTGAGGTGAGTTAAGTAGCGTAGATTGTGAGTTAGGTAGCGTAGATTGTGAGGTGAGTTAGGTAGCGTAGATTGTGTGGTCAGTTAGGTAGCGTAGATTGTGAGGTGAGTTAAGTAGCGTAGATTGTGAGTTAGGTAGTGTAGATTGTAAGGTGAGTTAGGTAGCGTAGATTGTAAGGTGAGTTAGGTGGCTTAGTCTTTGAGACAAGTACGTAGTAAAGTAGTGTAAAGTAAGGTAGAGTCGTTTGTAAATAAAGTGCATAGTAAAGTAAAATAGAGTAGATTGGGAAACATTACCGTAAAGTGAAGTAGAATAGAATCAGGTACGAGTAGAGTAAGAAGTCAGAAAAGACTGAGAACTTTTGCTGCTGTACTTAAGTGATTACGAGAACAGAATAGTAATAATACTGAAAAAAATAAAATACCTATACACAATCTAACTGCTACCGAACCGAAATCACAATAGATGGCAGATTTTATCAAAACATTTTATAACGTAAGCTTAATTTAAAAGTTTTAATATGCATTTAACTAGCCGAGACGGAAAACAATTGGAACTACCTTTTTTTTTAATGGTTGACAGGCTAGGTGTTTGACCACAGCTCACCTGATGACTTAGACTATTTCATTCATAAATTTTTGTGCAAATGTCGTCCTATATCTATGTAAGTAGATCCAAGGTAAATTTGATTGCTTGGTGGTAGATCTCCTTAGCAGGAGGTCGTCAAGGTAAGTACCACCGCAGTACCAGTTATTCTGCCGCTAAGCAGTAGTGTGTAAGCATTACTGTGTTCCGGTTTGAAGGGTACTGCAGCTAGCGAAATTACTGGGCTGTTGAGACAAACTCTATCAAAAGTTTCAAAGTAATGAGCGCCAAAGCAGTGATGCCCTGGACTTTGTTTTGTTACTTAAAGTTCTGTGTATCGCTGCGATGGCCATGGACAGGCGTTATCTCTTACCATCACGAGAGCGTCTCGTTCGTCTCATTACCTTTTACATAAAAAAAAAAAAAAACCAGATTGGAGATGTATTTAAAAAAACCTTCCTAACCTACCTAGCCCAGATTTTTCAGCAATTGCTTTCGACTTAGTAAATTGAAGGTACATACCGATAGCGCCCATGTAGACGCCTATAAAGATTTGTTTATTATTTTTACACTATATGACACTAGCGAACTAGTGGATCTACACTGATACTGTAATCCGGCAGCCAAATAACTTATATATTAAACAGAACGATAGATTCAAAGATAAGGTAAAGATTATTTTGATTGTGCGAATAACACATAAATAGATAGATAATTGTTTAGGGTCCAATCATACCTATTGTCAACGGTATCGAGAAATATTATTAGAAACACAATAACTACACAAATATAAAGCAAAAAAATTAAAAAATATAACAAATTTCGACTCGATCAGACCTGTGCAAAATGCTCAAATTATTAAGTAAAATAGGAACTGATATACGACTGCAGTTATAGCAAAAACAATGTCAATCAAGTCACTTTTCAAAGAAAAAAGAACTAAATTAAAATTGGTGTTACGTTTTGGGTTACGATGCCACACAGATATGTATGTATATTTATACATTATATCCTATTCAAACGTTTAGAGGAGCCTTCAGGTGACCAGAATGCTGGCATTTTTTACTTGGCGGTAGATCTCCTTAGCGGGAGGTCGTCTAGGTAGGTGTCACCGCCGTAACATACGCAGTAGAGTGTAAACATTACTGTGTTCCGGTTTGAAAGGTACTGCAGCTAGCGAAATTACTGGGCTGTTGAGACTAACCATCGAAAGTCTCAAAGTAATGAGCGCCAAAGCAGTGATGCCCTGGACTTTGTTTTGTTACTCAAAGTACTATGTGTCGCTGCAATGGTCATAGACAGGCGTTATCTCTTACTATCAGGAGAGCGTCTCGTTCGTCTCGTTATTTTCACATAAAAAAACATAGCTTGAAAGAATAACTAAGTCATACTGGGGAAGTTCCAAGACCTACCTTGATGACCTCCCGCAGCTTACAAAACACTTTTACAAATATAAACTAAAATTTTAACTAGTTACTAGTTAATGTCTTAATTCCAGTCACAGTTTTTAGGGTTCCCATAGGTAAAACGGGACCCTATTTCTAAGACTTCGCTATCCGTCCGTCTGTCCGTCTGTCACCAGGCTGTATCTCATGAACCGTGACAATTAGACAGTTGAAACTTTCACAGATGATGTATTTCCGTTGCCGCTACAACAACAAATATACTAAAAAAATAGAATAAAATAAATGTTTAAGGGCTCCCATAAAACAAACGTGATTTTTTTTGCCGTTTTTATAGATAACTAGCTGCGCCCCGCGGTGTTATCCGCTATATGTTTTCGAGACATAAAATAGCTTATGTTTTAATCCAGGGTCGCAAGTACCTCCATACCAAATTTCATCCAAATCCGTTGAGTAGTTTTTGCGTGAAAGTGTAACAAACATCCATCTATCCAAACTTTTACATTTATAATGTTAATGGTACGGAACCCTTCGCGCGCGGCTTCGTCCAACTCGCACTTGGCCGGTTTTTTATACACATTTTCCCATTGCATACGTATTGAACATTTCTCACATACTTCAACACTAACATCTGTAACATATTTTGGAGTAATATTGTATGTTGCTAACGCAAATTTTTCGGTTCAATCGATCATTGATCGAAGAAAAGATTGCTCTTAGATCAACGATCATCGATCAATGATACATGCATATTGACAATCGATGCGATACCAATCGCATCGTGTTATGTCATCAGTAAATAAATAAATAATATACTGAACCAATATAAACTGAAGTCAAAGAAAACTAGATAGTTCTATGCGGAATTGAACAGCTACCTACTTACTGTGAATGATAAAGTAAAGATTAGAATTCGCATCGCAGTGACAGGAAATACGACTCAAAAGTGAATCAATTTATTGGCAAGATAAAAGCTTATTTTTAATTAACGCGAGTTTAGTATACATTTTACGAAATAAGTAAATTTGTGAAAATTAAATAAATAAATATCGTAGGACTATACACACAGCGCCATCTGGCCCCAAACTAGAGCTTGTGTGATGGAAGTCAGATAATTTGCTTCCACAATTAATTGGGGTTTACAGTTTAAATGTACACAAGGCCGTGTATACAACACAAACAATGCTTGATTTGTCTTTCAGTAGGATGTTAAAGATCGATGTAGAACACTACGAATTAACTAATTTGCCAACATTTATTATGTACTTTTTTTTTATGTAAAAAGTAATGAGCCGAACGAGTCGCTCTCCTGATGGTAGGAGATAACGCCTGTCCATGACCATTGCAGCGATACACAGAACTTTAAGGAACAAACCAAAGTCCAGGGAATCACTGCTTTGGCGCTCATTACTGTTGAGACTTTTGATAGAGTTAGTCTCAACAGCCCAGTAATTTCGCTAGCTGCAGTACCCTTCAAACCGGAACACAGTAATGTTTACACACTACTGCTTAGCGGCAGAATAACTGGTGCTGCGGTGGTACCTACCTAGACGACCTCCTGCTAAGGAGATCTACCACCAAGATTAGTGTTCCGGTAGCCTCGCCTGAAAGCCAGTTCCATTCCAGGCTAGGTGTGCTTTACCGTCTTCAACCGTCACTAAACATCAGGTGAGCTGAGAAACCTAGGCAACCATAAAAAAATCAGTAAATGACACGGGCTATAGATTTTTGAAAAAAAGAACATTTATTGATTTATTGAGCATTTATTGGGCCTTTTTAATTAAGTATGTTTTATCGTTTAAATGCACCTGGGCGTTAGTTTCTTTTTTAATCGATTTTTAAATTAAATTAAATATTTATTTATTTTAATTAACTGCATTGACTCATAATAATACAAATACATCTTAAGAGACTCTCGCTAGACGGTTGGGTCCAGGGTCAGCTTCAAAAGGCAGTGATCCTTGACACGGCGCGCATTGTGAGGAGGTTCCTCACTCTGCAGCCCTTTATTTATATATCTTTTCTTTTTTTTTTTAAAAGAGTAAATGTTGTGCAGGCAAAAACCACCTTAATATGCATAAAGTATAATGGCCGGCAGCTTGAGCCCTGCCCCGCTGCCGGTGGCACCCTCGATTTTAAGTTTTTTTATGTTCAAGGTATATAATTATCTAGTTTATTTCCGCTTAACAGTCGTTCCAGTTCCAACAGTGATGAGGACTTAAATTAAACTAATTTGACACAGCTTATTAATTAAAAACCTAATCTTACTTAAAATCTAGAACTCATAAACTTAAAAATATACTTAATTTGACAAAAATTAAATTAAAATAACAAAATATCTAATTAAAATAATCTTAAAATCCTCCTCGCTGCAGTAACCACTTTGTCGACACGTGTTTCACCTCTACACGAGGCATCCTCAGGACGTGTTGACCCTTCGAGCGCTTGGTCTCGACCAATTAATAAAATTTTTGTCAAATTAAGTATATTTTTAAGTTTATGAGTTCTAGATTTTAAGTAAGATTAGGTTTTTAATTAATAAGCTGAGTCTAATTAGTTTAATTTAAGTCCTCATCACTGTTGGAACTGGAACGACTGTTAAGCGGAAATAAACTAGATATACAATAATATACATACCTTAAACATTTAAAATGAACTTGCGCAAAGTAACGCCTGAATCAATCAAGTTTTTTTATATTATTTATGTTTTATATATTAAATTAAAAAATAAGAATACAAATAAATACCTAAGATACAAATACAATAATAAGAAAACGATTTTACGTACTAAAAGATATTTGGTTTTACAAAAATATAATTCCCCTCATTATCCAGATTAAACTTGTGAAACCCCGTCATGCCACAATAAAAGGAAATTGTTTTCTTATCGAATTTTAAGTAGTTTATTTTTTTTTATTCTTTTTGATTTATATCTGTTTAATTACTGATTAGCTTCTTTATTATTTTTACGTAGAAATGATCATTAATTGTGTAACTATTTTTTAATATTCTGTCCATTCTCCATTTGTCCATAAATGGAAAAAATTGTTTGTATGGAAATCGAACTATCTTAGTTTGCCTTTTCAAGAATTCTATGTTGTAACCAACGAAAGAGATAGATACGTTTAGATATTGTTTTCATGTTTAACAAGCTTGGTGTTGACCACAGCTCACCTCATGTGAGGTTGAAGATGGTAAACACACCTAGCTTGAGATGGAACTGGTTCTAAAAGGAGGCTGTCGGAACACACTGTTTTTTTTATTACTTATAGGCTTGCGTTTGACCGCCAACTGGCCTGATGTAAAGCGAAGATGCGGTCTATGGTGGAGCACGCTCGCCTAGAAGAAACCGATTCACTCGCGACTTAAAGGCACCCAGACTGTATCTATCAGGGAACACCCACTCGCCACCCACCCACTTTGTTAGGTGCTTGGCGGCAGATTTTTAACTTGAGGGTGGTAGCTAGCCAGCCGAGTACTAGAAGGTACCCTACCATCATGCTATGGTTTCCTTCACCGGCAGCTCAGTCACTAAAATATAATTAGTATAAAAACAAACTCAGTCTTAGCCAAGCGTTCGAAGAGTCAACACGTCCTGAGGATGCCTCGTGTAGAGGCGACACACGTGTCGGCAACTAGTTACTGCAGCGAGAAGAGGATGTAAACACTTGTGGTTATTTTATTTTAATTAGTTTTTTGTTTAATTTGTTTTTATGTCAAACTAGCTGCGCCGCGCGGTGTTGCCCGCTACATGTTTCCGGGATGAAAAGTAGCGTATTTGTTAATCCAACGTCTCAGCCATCCTCCATATTAATCATCAATTTTTTCATCCAAATCCGTTCAGTAGTTTTTGCGTGAAAGAGTAACAAACATCCATCCATCCAAACTTTCACATTTATAATATTAGTGAAATTTTAGTTTTAGACATTTTGAAGTTTCGGATAAGTATTGAATTTTTAATTGTCAATAAATCCTCATTATAAACTACACTTTGAACGCTCAAAATGAACTTCCGCAAAGTGACGTCTGAGTTAATCAATTAGTTTATAAGCTACTGTAAAAACATGGAAATTTTATCGAAATCAGTTCAGTAGCTTTGTGATTGTACGTCATTGAATGATCAGATAATATGACTTGTTACAGTAGGCCGCCTCCAGGCCGGCGTGCTATTGATATCACTGATAAACATCGAACTTAGATCCGATAAGACTATCTTTTGCTACTATCCGCTAATATTAGACTGATCATTGTACTAATCGTACTTTGGTTTGTACTATTATTTGGTAAGTACTTTTTAATTAACTCGCTTAAACAATAATACAGTATAAATTAACAATTTAAAAAAACCGACTGCATGACCCTTAGTCCAACTAAACGCACTGCTCCTATGAAACAGCGAGGTTTCCGAGTAAACGAAAATATCATCGATGTATACATTTTTTTTTAATGGTTGACAAGCTAGATATTTGACCACAGCTCACCTGATGTTAAGTGAAGGTGTGGTCGAAGATGGTAAAGCACACCTAGCCTGGAATGGAACTGGATCTCAAGTGAAGCTGCCGGAACACACCGTTAGATGCTTGGCGGCAGATTTTCAACTTGAGGGTGGTAGCTAGCCAGCCGAGTACTAGAAAGTACCCTACCACCATGCTATGCTTTCCTCAAGATGTTTTCCTTCGCCGGCAGATCAAGCTCATTGTTGGAGTTTGAACCCACGCCTTTCGGCATGCAACCCTACCACGCTAACCACTGAGCTATCATCGCTACTAGAATACTAGAAACTTTTAGATTTTTGTTGAGTTTTTAAAAACCTTAGTTATTACATATTTGAGAAATTATTTTACTACCTGCATATCTAAGTCTTCAAATGTCTTATTTTAATGTAAGTACGTATTTCAAGGAATTGATAAATATCCTAATTATTCTTGAATTGCAGTGTTTTTAAAGTTTTTAAAATCGATCGGTTTTATCTGTCATAGTGTCCATCTATCAAACTAATTATGTAGGGGAGCCCACGAGGCTAAATGGGGATTTACTCGAGCGTCGTAGAGACCTATTGGGATGCAAAGCTTAGATGATAAGAAGAAAAAAATGTTATATGATATATACCTTTACATCGGTGGGGGAAGCGGCTATAGATTATTAAATATGTAAAAAAAAACTGTTGCATGGACATCCTCGAGCGCGTCAGATATTGATAGCATCAATGCCCTACGTATTTTTAATAATGTACGTATGTTAATCTGATCGTTTGCATGATGCGGGTGGTTGTATTTAAGGGTTGAAAATGAAAAAAAAAAAAATTTAATCGATCGCGTTAGATTTTCTAAGGGAGTGTTAAGTGCATCAAAAAAAAGCTCTCATTCACTAATCTGACGATTTCGATGGGACGCAAACTCGCGGCCATTTTCATAATGTGCAAAAAAAATTCGCCATTTTGAAATACTCAAGCGCGTCAGATTAAGATATATATGGTTCATCTTTATGTTCTAAACGTACTGTCTCATAATCTGACGATTATCTAGAGGGATTCGCCTGATCTGACAAAAAAAAATTAGAAAAACGGTTCACCTTAAAGGCCATCCCTGCAACTTCCCGCTAATTCCATTCCTGGGCGCTTAAAATTGTACTTATGACATTTTTGAGCTCAAAATATAATTTATGTGATATTTTGAGCTCGCTGAATTCAAAGAAATAATATTTATATGCATTTGAGCTCTCATCTCGTGCATTTGAGCTCTCATCTCGTCATGGCAACAGAAACCAGAGTGGGGACGGAGTGAGAGAGTAATAGATAGAGAAAGAGTGAGAGAGGAATAGAAACGCGGAGAAGGAAATGTATGCATCACGCAGCTGCACGCATTTAACTTTATCGACGAATTTTTGTTATTTCGGCTTGCGGAAATCGTCAGATTATATATTTTTCATTATTCTTGAATTATTTCCTTCAAAATAAAAAAAATTTAGCTACGCTCGAGAATGTCGAGATGACGTTTTTTTTTTACAACTTTGTTGCCCTCCCCTTTTTTTACGTCACTCTCAAATTGTCAGATTAGTGGAATATACACTTTTTAGGATGTAATTAACTCACCCTACCTTAATCTGACGCGCTCGAGAATTTCTGATGGTCAATTTTTTTTTACTAATCTGATCCTGTATCCTTCACGGGCGGCCTTATATATGGGCCTCATGTTTTGTGGAGGTACTTAACCGGGTACAAGGTATCCCCCTGTATATTAATCTGCCGCGCTTTAGTAAATCCCGAAATCCCCGCTTGGGCTCCCCAACTATTGGTATTACTAGAATTCGTGATTAAAATACTTTTAAGAAATGTTTTGTCAGCTGGGAATACCTAATTACGAATTTATCTGTCAAGGAATGACTTGTTAGATTTACTACAGTATAAGGAAACGCAACAAGTTCCAAGAGCCGGAAATCGTTTCATGGTCGACGTTCCAAAATCTCGGAGGAAACGATTTGATTCCACGTTCATTGTGCGGACTGCTAGACAGTGGAATGCACTGCCTGAGTGGGTGTTCCCCGTTGGATATAATTTGGGTGTCTTCAAGTCGAGAGTGAATCGGTGTCTTTTAGGCAAGCGTGCTCCATTTAAGACCGCATCATCACGTAACATCAGGTGCGATGACGATTAGACGTAAGCTTGTATTATAGTAATATATATTATAATAATATCCAAATTTACAACTTTAAAAAAATTGACTCCATGACCCTCAGGCCAACTAAACGCACTGCTCCAATGAATTAGCGAGGTTTCGGAGTAAACGAAAATATTAGCATCGATGTAGGTATAATTTCTAGATTTTTGTTGATTTTTTAAAAACCGCCTACTTGTTTTTTTTTTATATTCTTTTGTATGATGTAAGTCTACACTAATTAATAAAGAAGAAAGATTTGATGTTTTTTTTTGTTTTGAATAGGCTCCGAAACTACTGGACCGATTTGAATAATTCTTTCATCATTAGAATGCTACATTATCACTGAGTGACATAGGCTATATTTATATTGTTAATCGAGTTTTGTTTTCCCGTGCGACGCCGGGACGGACCGTAATAAATATATAGAAAAAAAGTTTGTTTTAGTATATTTTTTTCATATGTGGACAGTTTCTAAATATTTCAGTTTTTATTGCGTACCTACTTATTATTAGATATCTACTCGTCCAGCAAATTCCACTATTAAGCGAAACAAAAGATAAAAATGTTGTTTTAAAATTTTTAATTCCGACTTTCGTATTTAATGATGAATGAATGTAGATTTATGATTTCATTGAATCTATGAAACTTTATCACTTTTAAAAATACAAAACAATAATCGGAAATACGATATATCCTGTGAGCTCAGAGATATACGCATTAGTAATGAATTTAATCGTACGATTAGCGCTAAAAGGATTCCGTAAATGATAACTAATAGATATATATACCTATGTCTATTTACTGTAAAAAAAAAACAAAAATAGGTAGCAATAATCTTTAACTGCAAACAATATCTAACTAGTTGGTGGTAGATCTCCTTCGCAGGAGGACGTCTAGGTAAATACCACCGCAGTCCCAGATATTCCACCGCCAAACAGTAGTATGTAAACATTACTGTGTTCCGGTTTAAATGGGTACCGCAGCTAACGAGCACCAAAGCAGTGATGCCCTGGACTTAGTTTTGTCACAGGCGTTCCATCTTATCTCTTACCATCAGGAGATTGTTTGGTTCGTCTCAAAACATATTCATATAAAACCACTTTATGAATAAAATAACACTTGGAGCAAAGTAGAGAATTCAAAACAATAAAATTGTAATACAATGATTTCGTGAAAGCGCTATCTATGAACATTTATAAGAACTACCTCAAGCTATTGTGTCCGTCACAAATATAAAATAGTACAAGAAAATTTGCATTTGGCTAGATGTCGCTAGTAGTATCGCTAAAATTATAATCTCTGAGTGAACAAATTCATTACGTACAACTTTTTCCCCGTCTTAATCACATAAAAGTTGTCAAGCATTACTACGTAATTTAGACAAAAGAGATGACAAATCAAACGAAAAAAATATTATGTTTTATTAATGCAGTACAACATACAATTCAACGTAAAAAAGCTTTAGCTACTCACCAATAGATGGCGTAAGCAGTTTTTACAATGTAAATTCATCAGACTTTAAAAGAAGCCAACTAGATAAATCCAGATCAATTAAAAAATAATGCACTGTTTAATTTTACGGGAACAGTCTATATTTTCGAGATAAAAAGTACACACAATTACAAATTGCTCATTTCTAAAATGTTGTACATGAAACCTTATAAATTAGATTTATATGGTATGTACCTAAGCGTATTACTTAGTATATTATTATGTGTAAATCCAGGTTGTAGCTATCGCCATTCTAAATCGCACATACCAAAATCTCTTATGTCGTTACAGCGTATGTAAGAAATACACACTCACACATTAAAATTAATGTGATAGGTAATGTTAGATAACTACTTATACTAATAATTACATATTTTATTTATTTATAGAGGATTCACAATATCAACTACAATTATATTTATAACAATTATACATGACTTTAGTCGTGTATAGTTGGTGAATTTCATTTTATTTAAATACAATTATTTTTTTTACTATTTTTTTTTTATTAGTTTATATTTTGTGCTTATTACTGTTCAACATTTCCCATCCGTTCTTAAGATGTATCGTGTGTTTCCATTGTTCGTTGTCTGGAAGAAATGCTAGTAGCGATAAGGCCGCCAGTTATAGCACTAGCTAATAAGATTCGTATATTTTCTGTACTTTTTTTTACATTTTTGGTGTGCACATTAAAGAGTTTCTGACTATTTATCTATGTAAGTAAATTGATTTAATGTTTTGTAATCAAGTCACCAAAACAAATCAAATCTGTGCAAAGAAGGGGCAAGTTGTCTACCTATAAAACAATTATATAAATATTCGATTTACATCCCTTTAAGATGATATTCTTAAATAGAACAAAGGAGATTAGTGATTCCGGCGGCGTGGGGGGATCCCCGTGGAGCGAGGCGGAATAATATTTTAATCCGTAAGAGTACAGATGTTTAGCCCCGTCTCTCATTACAATAGCCCGATTGTTTTTGATAGCTGAAATATCTGCCTTTTGGATAAAGAAAATGTTGAAAATATCTGCCTTTCGAAAAAAGAAAATGTTGACAAAAACTGCCTCATTCAGTAGTAGCTCTACTTTATAAAATCGGTTCACACGCCGCAGGGCGTCGGTTCAAACCCCGATAATGAGCTTGAGCTGCCGGTAAAGGAAAAACATTGTGAGGAAACCATAGCATGATGGTAGGGTACTTTCTTCTCTAGTTAGTTTTTTCTTTAGTACTCGGCTGGGTAGCTACCACAAGAGAGTTGAACATCTGCCGCCAAGAATCTAATGGTGTGTTCCGGCAACCGCCAGTTCCATTCCAGGCTAGATGTGTTTACCATCCTCGACCACATCATTAATTATCATTAACATCGGATAAGCTGTGCTCAAGTAAAAAAATGCCTGTATCATGGCAACCTGTATCATGGCAACCTGTATCATGGCAACCTGTATCATGGCAACCTGTATTTCTGATCACAATATAACTATTTGACTATGTTAGTTTGACAAGTAGTAAGTACTGTTTTCGTTAATGGTAGTAGTTTATTTTGGCACTAGCGACCCGCCCCGGTTTCGCACGGCTGCAATGTAGATACTAATGTGGTGCATATGCAAGTATTATACATATAAACCTTCCTCTTGAATCACTCTGCTTATTGATGGAAATCGCATTAAAATCCGTTGCGTAGTTTAAAAGATCTAAGTGTACAGACGGCGGGAAGCGATTTTGTTTTATACTATGTAGACACTGGCGACCCGCCCCGTCTTCGCACCAGTGAAATGTAGATACTAATGTGGTGCATATGCAAGTATTATACATATAAATCTTCCTCTTGAATCACTTCTATCTATTAAAAAACCGCATCAAAATCCGTTACGAGTAAATATCTAAGCATACATAGGGACAGAGGGAAACGACTTTGTTTTATACTATATAGTGATATTGTATGTAATGTATATTATAACCAACGTATGTATGTTTTGGTATATAATAAAGTTACCAATATTCTATTCTAAAATAGACAAGTACTCCCGAATTTTAACTAACTGTTTTTTTGTTTTTTTTTAATGGTTGACAGGCCAGGTGTTTGACCACAGCTCACCTGATGTTAAGTGAAGGCGTGGTCGAAGATGGTAAAGCACACCTAGCCTGGAACGGAACTGGCTCTCAAGTGATGCTGCCGGAACACACAGTTAGATGCTTGGCGGCAGATTTTCAACTTGAGGGTGGTAGCTAGCCAGCCGAGTACTAAAAAGTACCCTAACACCATGCTATGGTTTCCTCGCGATGTTTTCCTTCACCGGCAGCTCAAGCTCATTGTTGGGGTTTGAACCCACGCCCTTCGGCATGCGAACCTACCGTGCTAACCACTGAGCTGTCATGGCTACAAAAGTTTATCTCTGTTTGTTTGTTATTGTGTTTGTATTTGTTACAAACCACCACCACCATATGTCAACAGCGTTTGCTGTTATTTCGGCCATATATTGCGAAGAGGGGATGGCAGTCTTGAAAAGCTGGTCATTGTTGGCAACACCGAAGGAAAGAGACCACGAGGCCGGTCGCCAACACGATGGTCTGACCAAGTGAAAGAAGCCACCTCCTCTTCTAAATTCTACCAGGTGGTGAGGGCTACTTCGGACCGGAGTCGATGGAGACAGATTGTCCGTCTAAGAGGTTCCAGTGACCACGATCCTCAGACATGAGGGAACGATTGAAAAAGAAGATTTGTTACAAAATAAAATCATTTTCTTTCTTTCTTATCTGCTTGGTTATGTCGGTAACTTTAGTTCGTCTCCGGATAGTCCACATCAGTTATCAGCCGTTTAGGCGTGAAAAACTAACAAACAGAGCAATAAACGTTTCCATAATTTGGATTATCTAAAAGAATTTTAGATTTTTACTTTAATTTATGCAGCGTATTTCCAATGCGCTTTGAAACTAGTATTTTTTTTAATTTAAATGTAATGAGACAAACGATGCGCTCTCCTGATGGTAAGAGATAACGCATGTCCATGACCATTGCAGCGATACACAGAACTTTGAGTAGCAAAACAAAGTCCAGGCATCGCTGCTTTGGTGCTCATTACTTTGAGACTTTCGATGGTTAGTCTCAACAGCCCAGTAATTTCGCTAGCTGCACTACCCTTAAAACCGGAACACATTTTACTTGGTGGTAGATCTCCTTAGCAGGAGGTCGTCTAGGTAGGTACCACCGCAGTACCAGTTATTCTGCCGCTAAACAGTAGTGTGTAAACATTACTGTGTTCCGCTTTGAAGGGTACTGCAGCTAAATTACTGGGCTGTTGAGACTAACCATCGAAAGTCTCTAAAGTAATGAGCGCCAAAGCAGCGATGCCCTGGACTTTGTTTTGTTACTCAGAGTTCTGTGTATCGCTGCAATGGTCATGGACAGGCGTTATCTCTTACCATCAGGAGAGCGACCCGTACGTCTCATTATTTTTTACTTTAAAAAAAAGTAATGTTTACACACTACTGCTTGGCGGCAGAATATCTGGTACTACGGTGGTACCTATCTAGACGACTTCCTGCTAAAGAAATCTACCACCAAGAAAATTGTAGTTAATAAGTAGTTCAATCTGTTAACTGTGTACTTATACAGGAGCCCAAGATACAGGTACTGATGTTTTTGCCTTATGTGATGCTTTTTGATACTCAAACTCATTGTTGGGATATTAATAAGAGAAAGCGATGTAGCGATGATAGCTCAGTGGTTAGCGCGGTAGGTTCGCATGCCGAAGGCCGTGGGTTCAAACCTCAACAATGAGCTTGAGCTACCGGTGAAGGAAAAACATCGTGAGACCATAGCATGGTGGTAGGGTACTTTCTAGTACTCGGCTGGCTATAGCTACCACCCTCAAGTTGAAAATCTGCCGCAAAGCATCTAACGGTGTGTTCCGGCAGCCTCACTTGAGAGCCAGTTCCATTCCAGGCTAGGTGTGCTTTACCATCTTCGACCACACCTTCACTTAACATCAGGTGAGCTGTGGTCAAATATCTAGTCAACTAACAACTACTCAACTACACTGTCAACTATTAAAAAAAAAAAGAAAGACGGCGACAAAATTTAAAAACGAATAAAAAACTGAGTTTTCATTTTCATGGCAGAAAATGTTTTAACATTTCCGTACACAGAAAACTGTTAATGTGTATTTTGCTCCCCTCCCCTCGCCTAATGGT
Source organism: Biston betularia (assembly GCA_905404145.2). Lineage (NCBI taxonomy): Eukaryota > Metazoa > Arthropoda > Insecta > Lepidoptera > Geometridae > Biston > Biston betularia. The sequence continues at coordinate 2,467,408 of FR989889.1, read as the reverse complement.
TGAAACGGTGAGTTTAAAGCAGTATTCACTGTTAATTCTTTGGATCGTTCGCGGGTGCTGATGCGAACTTAAAAACCGGCCAAGTGCGAATCGGACTCGCGCACGAAGAGTTCCGTGCAATTATCTATAAAAACGGCAAAAAAAAATCACGTTTGTTGTATGGGATCCCCCCTAAATATTCGTTTTATTCTGTTTTTTAGTATTCTTTGTTATAGCGGCAACAGAAATACATCTTCAGTGAAAATTTCAACTCTCTAACTATCACTGTTCATGAGATACAGCCTGGTCACAGAGGGACAGCGGAGTCTTAGTAATAGGGTCCCGTTTTACCCTTTGGGCAGGGAATCCTAAAAAAAACACGGACAAGTGCGAGTCAGACTCGCCCACCGAGGGTTCCTTACAAACTAGTAGGTATGATAAATTCTTGTGCTCAAAAGACCTTATTTTTTGTGATTAAGGCTACTTTTTATCCCGAAAAATGTAGCGGGTAACACCGCGGGTCGCAGCTAGTAAGCAATAAAAACATTATTAATTATTATTATTAAAAAGTACCTAGGTGGTAAGAAATAAAAACATTATTAACTCAGACTCGGAACCTCCTTGGAGTACCTACGTTTTTTTTAATTTGCTTTGCGCGCGCAATTTTCTTTTCCCGTCATATTGTTAATGTAGTAGTTAATACCTAAACCGAAATAACAGTATCTTGTGATTGTAAAAGATTTTTTGCATTTAGTCATTTCCTCGCTGAGGTGGGATGAAAAGTTACGTGTTGCACTCGAGTGCAAAGATTTTTCACCTCGTGCTCTTTTGATTCCCTCGCTAACGCTCAGGATTCTAATTTTTGAATCCTTCGCTTGCTCGGTCATCAAAATTGAGCACGCGGTTAAAAATCAACTTTGCACTCTTGTATAACAAATAACTAGTATTCCACGCGTCTAGCCATTTTTCAAGTCTAAACGATATATTGTAGTCTAATCTTTCTATTTCGCTTATTGCGACAAACCCTTTTGCGAATTCGCACCTGCTTTCTACTTTCTGTTGCTGGATCATGTCACGTCGCGTGGCGTCGCCGCGGATGTGCAATTCGTATCTCTGTCATATCTGCCGCGCTCTACTCAAAGCCAAAGTCAAAGTATAATTTATTGCTATGCTATTAAATTTAGGTCTTAATATATAGGTAGAGCAACAGCTACGTTCAGTACGAACATGCAATATTACAGGATTAACTAAAAAACATCGTGAGGAAACCATAGCATGGTGGTAGGGTACTTTAGTACTCGGCTGGCTAGCTACCACCCTCAAGTTGGAAATCTGCCGCCAAGCATCTAACGGTGTGTTCCGGCAGCGTCACTTGAGAGCCAGTCCAAATACAAAGACAAATATTATATTGATAACACCAATGTTACAAATCACTTCAAAATTTTAAATATGTCATTAAATGAGTTTTTAAAACACTGATTACATGTCAAAATAAGGTATGTCAATATACAAACATGTCAATATAAAAATAGGGGTTTGGCGGGAACGCGGGAAGAGTCGTGTCGCTCCGTTGTATTTTTTTCCAAAACTAGTGTTTTGTCGAGTGTTTATGCATAAAAATGGTGGTGTTTTATTCATAAAGTGCCGAATTACAAGCACGAGTGTGGGAAAATGATATAATGTGGTGAAACATGACTTTTCGTGTTGCTTCCAAAACTCCATCAAAGCTTTATAGTAAAGTCGCCACTACTTTACTAAAGCATGACTGAACTTGACTGACACGAACTGGACTTGACTAAGGCTGGACTTTGACTAAAACTAGCTACGATGACACTTATTTAACTTTTGAAACTAGAAAATATATAATTACTTGACACTGGCAAATGCTAAAACGCGACGCCAAAACCAAAGAAAAAAAGAAATATAAAAATAATGTAGATTAAGATTACTTAACGTAACTTTCCTCTTTTTGTAACGTAAAATTGTTGACAAAGGTCACGGACCCCAGTGTCTGTGGAGCGTATAATTATAAATAAAAAAATAATAATAAAAATACTGCAAAAATATCACAATTAGGTACTTACTAGTAATTCAATAATCTTTAAGTTTGAAATACTCGCATACTCCCATTCTAGGCTAGGTGTGCTTTACCATATTCGACCACACCGTCACTTAACAACACCTAGCCTGTCAACCATAAAAAAAGTGTTACTACTTATTCGGCCCTAGCTTTAGTTTTACCTCGAGGTCTCCCAGAGGTCCCCGTTGAGCTAATACGTGTTATTATAGAAAGACTAGGATATTCGGCCCAAATGTAGCAACAGCCATTGCATTGATCCCCATGACATGACTTCTATGATAATGGAGACAGTGAGAACTGGTCTATTTTATGACTGCCCTGTTAGTTGATGATGGTAGATCTCCTTAGCAGGAGGTCGTCTAGGTAGGTACCACCGCAGTGCCAGATATTCTGCCGCCAAGCAGTAGTGTGTAAACATTACTGTGTTCCGCTTTGAAGGGTACTGCAGCTAGCGAAATTACTAGGCTGTTGACACTGACCATGGAAAGTCTCAAAGTAATGAGCGCCAAAACAGCGATGCCCTGGACTTTGTTTTGCTACTCAAAGTTCTGGGTATCACTGCAATGGTCATGGCCAGGCGTTATCTCTTACCGTCAAAGAAATAAATAAATAAAATAAATATCGTAGGACTATACACACAGCGCCATCTGGCCCCAAACTAAGCAGAGCTTGTGTGATGGAAGTCAGACAACTGATAGAATACATACATAGTTTTTTTTTGTAAATACATACTTATAATACATACAGAACACTTAGACACAGAACAAATATTTGTTTATTCACAAAATGTTTGCCCTGAGTGGGAACCGAACCCCACCCTACAGCTCTCAAGGCAGATATACTACCAATGAGCCAACGGGGCTGTCAGGAGAGCGTCTCGTTCGTCACATTACTATTACATAAAAAAATACGCACAATGCACATCACTTAAAACACCGGCCAAGTGCGAGTCGGACTCGCGCACGAAGGGTTCCGAACTATTATCTATAAAAACGGGGAAAAACACGTTTATTGTACGGGAACTCCCTTAAATATTTATTTTATTCTGTTTTTTAGTATTTGTTTGTTATAGCGGCAACAGAAATACATCATCTGTAAAAGTTTCAACTGTCTAACTATCACGGTTCATGAGATACAGCCTGGGGACTAGACAGACAGACAGACAAACGGACAGACAGCGGAGTCTTAGTAAAAGGCAGGAGCGTAGAATTTGGTAGCAGATCGTCTCGGAATCATGCTGCCGTTGTTTTGTGTATCAAAATCGACCAATACTTGCCGTCCTCACTACGGATGACACGTGAAAAACCAACAGCCGTAAAAGCGAGGAGTTGTCTCACACATTACCTATCGATACTCGTTATCGCTTGCCGCACGACAAAAGTGAAAGCGGGTTAGCAAATTTATAACAATATTATCTGACTTTAACAAAATCAAAGATTGTACTGATAAGCGAGTATTTGTGAGTGTGTATTTGTTTACTAGTTTGTGTGTATGTCAGAGAACGTCAGACGGCCGATCCGCATCAGAGAAGGTTATATTGTGGTCACTACCTGAATCGTCGAAACATGCACCCGTGCAAAGCCGGGACGGGCCGCTAGTCTATTACTATTATAAAGAGGAGAGATTTGTTTATTTATTTGTATTGAATAGGCTCGGAAATGACTGGACCAATCTTAGCAATTCTTTCATTATTAGAATGCTACATTATCCGCGATGGACATAGGCTATATTTTATTTAAAAACAATTAGGGATCCGTATGGCAAATTCAATAAAGTAAACCAAGCTGTGAAAAATTTGAAAACATCCTTACTTAGATATCTATTGATAACTATTGATAATAGAATAACGTGACGTTTTATAGAGCAAGTTGAGCTACAAATAACTCCGTAATATCATATGTCTAACTATTACAGTTGTCGTCTACATCTACACTTATTATAAAGAGGAAAAATTTGATTGTTTGTTTGTTTGTATTGAATAGGCTCCGAAACTACTGGACCGATCTGAATGATTATTTCATCATTAAAATACTACATGATCACTGAGCAACATAGGCTATATTGTTAATTGAGTTTTGTTGACCCGTGCAAAGCCGAGCCAGCTAGTACTATAAAGAGGAAAGATTTGTTTGTTTGTATTGAATAGGCTCCGAAACCACTGGACCGATTTCAAAAAGTTTTTCACCGTTGGGAAGCTACACTATCCGCGGGTGACATAGGCTACTTATTATCCCTGCATTCCCACGGAAACGGGAACTGCGCGGGTGAAACCGCGTGGCGTCCGCTAGTACTATTATAAAGAGGAAAGATTTGTTTGTTTGTAATGAATACGCTCCAAAACTACTGGACCGATTTCAAAAATTCTTTCACCGTTGGGAAGCTACACTATCCCCAGGTGACATAGACTTTTTATCCCTGCATTTCCACGAGAACGGGAACTACGCGGGTGAAACCGCGAGGCGTCCGCTTAATTATAATTAAAAAGGTAGCCTATGTTATTCCCGCTACATCGTCTCATATAGACCACGCGAGATACAAAGTCACCCTCAGTGTAAACCGATTTTACGAGTACGAGGGATCACAGTCTTATTGGATACCAGAGTACAGCTCTGTTGTAATTGAATCCGTGAGAAGCAGTAATAGCATGTGATGGTAACAGCATTATTACAATATCACCGCAAGTATCGTAATCTTTGTCGATATTTGTACACTGTACAAAGTAAAGCGTAGCGTTTCGTAGCGATGATAGCTCAGTGGTTAGCGCGGTCGGTTCGCATGCCGAAGGGCGTGGGTTCTTGGCAAACTTAAAGATTATTGAATTACTAATGATTATGATTTTTTTGTCATGTATGGTTTAAGATATTTATTTTCTCAAAAAGAATATAATATTGACTTATATATGAGAAAAATACATGTTTTTCCTTAATTAGGGTAGGTTCTTACGAATTGCAAACATACAAGCGAGACGAAACAAACAGTGGCGGGTAGGCAGAACATTTGTTGACACCGTAGTGAACTAATGAGTTAGGCTTTAACAGTAATAACTAAACAGGAGATTCTATTACGTATCGCGTTGGCTTAGTGAGTGATGGCAATGTTGTTATAACTATCTCCTTATATATTCCCGATGTATTTTTAAGTATTAGTTTGTGTATTTTTATGTCATGTCATTTTATTATATTGACAATACTTGTTAGGTATTGACATATTTTTACATTGACATATTTTATATTGACATACCTTATTTTGACATGTATTCAGTGTTTTAAAACTCATTTAATGACATATTTAAAATTTTAAAGTGACTTGTAACATTGGAGTTATCAATAAAAATTTTGTATTTGTATTCAAACCCCAATAAGTTTGAGCTGCCGGTGAAGGAAAACATCGTGAGGAAACCATAGCACGGTGGTAGGATACTTTCTAGTACTCGCCTGGCTAGCTACCATCCTCAAGTTGAAAAGCATCCAAGCATCTAACAGTGTGTTGTGTCACAGCTTGGGTTACTTTATTGGAGTTTCCATACGGATCCCTAACTGTTTTTTAAATAAAATATAGCCTTTTTTGAATAAAATATAGCCTCCATCACGGATAATGTAGCATTCTAATAATGAGAGAATTATTAAGATCGGTCTAATAGTTTCGAAGCCTATTCGATACAAACAAACAAATCTTTCCTCTTTATAATAGTATAGATAGATTGATAGATAGCAGCGATGATAAATAAATATCCCACTAAAATTATAAATGTGATAATTTAGTTCTCGCTGTTTCATTGGAGCAGTGCGATTAGTTGGCCTAAGAGTCATGGAGTCGGTATTTTTAAATTGTAAATTTGTATATTACTAAAAATATTTTTTTTTTTTATTTTACATGGAAAACAAACAGCTGCTAACTTTGAAAATGAATAATAAATAAATAAATATCATAGGACATTACACACAGCGCCATCTGACCCCAAACTAAGCAGAGCTTGTGCTATGGAAGACAGATAACTGATAGAATACTTAAATACTTTTTTTTTATTGTAAATACATACTTATAATACATACAGTACACCCAGACACAGAACAAACATCGATGTTTGTCACACAAATGTTAGTCCTGAGTGGGAATCGAACCCACGCCCTTCAGCTCTCGAAGCAGACACACTACCAATGAACCAACAGGGCTGTCAATAGAAGATAAATTAACAATCAAAAGTCTAAAAAGTTTTCACTCATGTTTACTAAGCGCCCGAGCGCACACCGGCCGGGGACAGATGCAAGAATTATAAAACATACCTTCTATAAAAATAATTTCAAAATTTAGACAAAATAATAATAAAATAATTTATTCAAATTCCGCTGGACCCGCTTTACTTCAAAGGTGGTGTAAATTTTGCGTGGAATTCAATTTATTGGTGACCGTGGACGTGGTCATTTGGAGTAATTTAGTATGAAAAAAGTCTGTATATAGGATAGGTTTTTTTTCTTTTTTTTTTGAGTATCAATTTTGTTCTCCCCTCGCCCCCACCTCTGCCCCCGTGCGGGTAGTACGGGCGTAGAATGTAAAAGTCGCAGCCACGAGTCTGATAAATAAAGAAGGAGGTTAAACGGGAGAGGTGAGCCGCGCAAACACCGGTGGGTAGGGTTGCCACGTACAAGACATATTTAAAAAAGTCTCTTTCTTTAAATTGAAGATGTTTTAACCCTCATACAACACAATACAAAACAATTCGATGGAATGTAATGCAATGTAATGTAATGCTACGCGATGCGACGCAATGCAACGCAACGCAACCCAATGCTACGCAATGCGACGCAATGCAATGCAACGCAACGCAATGAGACGCAATGCGACGCAATGAGACACAATGCGACGCAATGCAATAAATAATAAACTTTGGAGGACATTTTAACACAGCGCCATCTAGCCCCAAACTAAGCAAAGTATGGGAACCAGATAACTGACAGAATACTTAAACACTTTTCCTTTTTTTTTTTGTTAATACATATCTACTTATAATACAAACAGTACACCCACACACAGAACAAAAATCGATCTTAGTCACAGAAATGTTAGTCCTGAGTGGCTATCGAACCCACGCCCTTCAGCTCTCGAAGCAGACATACTACCAATGAACCAACAGGATACATCGCTATACGCAATACAACGGCACGACTGACGGCATGGCAAGACGATGGCAAGTTCGAAGACGAAAGCTGAAGTCGATAGCTCACAGAACAGTAAAAAAAACAATGTTAACGCTCATTTAACGGATCTTAGATCATACAAAATTGTAGCTATCCTTTTCTAGTAGATTGCAATGAGAAAGACAGCATTATTGTTGTTAAATTCAAAATAAAAACTATACATTTTTGGTCCTATCGTGGGGTAAAAAAACAGACATGTTTTTCTTCAAAATTGACCGCGTGCCAACCCTGACAGTTAATATGTGAGTGACAGTAAGTCATAAATTACAGACGTCACTCGATCCGGCGAGATCAAGGGTTGCCATGCGGACCTGTCACTAGGGTTCCGTGCTGGGATAACGGAAAAAATAGTACCTTAGACTAAAATTTAAAAGTATTTTATATCACTAAGGAAACTGACGTAGTTTGGACATATTTTTAAAGTGAATACGTCTTTAAATTTGCTTCTATAAATAAAAAATAATAAAATAAATACCACAGGACATTACAGCCTGACAGGCCTGATGGTTCGTTGGTAGTATGTCTGCTCCAAGATTTGAAGGGCGTGGGTTCGATTCCCACCCAGGATAAACATTTTGTGGTATAAACAAAATATGTTTGTTCTGTGTCTGGGTGTACTGTATGTATTATAAGTATGTATTTACAAAAAAAAGTATTTAAGGAATCTATCAGTTATCTGACTAAAGTTTATCTTATCTTACAAAAACCAAACGTAAGTAATAAAACCCCACAATAACTGAAAACCGCATCAAAATCGGACAAGTAATTTTGGAGAAAAATTACTGCATGGATTTGCACAAACACAGATCCTCTCAACCCAAACGTACCGTCCAAATACCGTCTCCGTTCCGTCGTGGGTAAAAATAAAATAATTTTCTACAGAACCTTGGAATATTTTTTTCAATAACACCGCAGGTCATAGTAAAGTAGGGTAAACAGGTTTATGAAGGCGCAGAGTCCCGCGGGGCGCGTTTTAGGGTCCCGCGGTACACGGCTCACCCTACCTTAATGACGATGTATCGACGAATGTGGACATTTACCCTAATAAAGGATTTTTCTTACTTTCACAGAATTTTTTACTGTAGTTTTTTAGAAAATATAGAATTAGCGAAATGACGGACATAATTCTATAAATTAGTTTTTCATCCCCCCATCTCGGAAAGAGTATTTTTGCTCTTCGAAATTTGAATGCAAAAGTCGTTTTTATCTGCTACAGGATAAAGTAAATTTGAATTTAGAACATCGTGTGCACTAAGTTTGTGAATTCAAAACATCATTAAACCTATTTACTTCTACCTCCATGGTGCCGAATTTATCATACAACTTTTTTTTAATTTGTTAAAAACGCAGACTCGGAACCTCCTTGGTGTACGTTTTTTTTTAATTTGCTTTGCGCGCGCAATTTTCTTTTTACGTCATATTGTTAATGTAGTAGTTAATACCTAAACTGAAATAAAAGTATCTTGTGTTTGTAAAAGTTTTTTTTGCATTTAGTCATTTTCTCGCTGAGGTGGGATGAAAAGTTACGTGTTGCGCTCGAGTGCAAAGATTTGTCACCTCGCGCTCTTTTGATTCCCTCGCTAACGCTCAGGATTCTAATTTTTGAATCACTCGCTACGCTCGGTTTTTGTTTTTATTTTCATTTACCTACTGATATAAACTTTGCAGTTATATGAATTTTCTCAATGTGGCAGTGGAAAATCCTCTTCATTTCATATGGTTATGTGCCAAAGATTAATAAAATTCGCCATTACAGTACTAAAACGTAAATTATTGAACAAACAATTCAACGGCAAAAAACTTTTGTTACAACTGAACTATCACTTTGACATTGACATAAAATGACGTCTTTTAATTTTCAGTTATGTACAATTGTACATTGTTATAAACTTTTCTGGTATCTATATTTTGTTAATGTGGTATAGTCCAGGTAGTGGAAAATCCCCTTAACCCTTTTCATACGGTTATGTGGCAAACAGTAGTAAAATTGCCTTTCAATAATAAAAAGTAAATTAATAAACAAAAACATTTGACTTTTACCTGAATGCTCCTCTCTTCTAAACGTTGCTGCACAAACAGGGTCCACCCTGTCGGGCGCAGCAACTTTTGACAGCAATATTTGACTGTTGACACTAAACTACATTGTATTTTTAACATCTTGTACTGTAAGCAATAAATATCTTAAATCTTGAAACTTACATTCGAAGGCTAAAAATGTTTATTACACCTGAACTGGCACTTTGACATTGACATAAAATGTTTTTTTTTTAATTTATTTGCCCCATCGGGCAGGCTAAAGCTGAAAAGCCATACTGCCTTGTCTTAAGTGTTATTTCTTAGTCAAACCGTTAATTAATCTAAAACTCTGAGTATAGCTTCTCTCCCAGAGAACGGCCCATATATTATAATATACCGCGAGCAATACATTTAAGTAATAATAAAAATATATGTTTTACATTCGGATGGTAAGTGGTACTTCATTTTTGAGTTATGACTACATAAACATATTGGGGAAACACTTATATCCGACCTCTACCGTAATAAATGTTGCCAGAAAATATTTTACATCTACGTACTTTTTGTGACTGAACTAAGCGAAGTTTTAAGATTTTACTTTTCTTTTTTTTTATAGTAAATAGGCTTGCGTTTGACCGCCATCCCGCCTGATGTTAAGCGAAGATGCGGTCTACGGTGGAGCACGCTCGCCTAGAAGAAACCGATTCACTCGCGACTTGAAGGTACCCAGACTATATTCATTGGGGAACACCCACTCGGGCAGCTGATTCCAATGTCTAGCGGTACGCATGAAAAAGGTGGAATCAAACCGCTTAGTTCGAGCTTTTGGAACATCAATCATGAAGCGGTGACGCTTTTTAAAGCTCCTGGCTGTCCGATAGTAGAATGGGCAAGGTGGACTCTTAGCACGTTTCTCAATGGACTCCAACGCCTCAAGCTGGTATTTGGCTGATCCGTCCCAATGGAATTACTATGGAAACCGACGGGGTTTTGATACATTTTGCTTGTTTATACTTACAATTATATCGCAGCTATAGTCGGCTATAGCTTCGGATACATTAGGTGGCCTTCTTCATGGAGACATAGCCTAGAACAACATGCGAGCAGTTTCGTACCTACGTGAAAACAGTGGTTGGTACGCGGGCGCAAATTATCACGATCGCGACTCTTGTTTTTGTAAACAGTTTTTATTTCAATCATTACATCGATAATTTCCTTTTCTAATTGCAACTTGTGATTCGACACTTTATGAACACCACCATTTTTATGCATAAACACTCGACAAAACACAAGTTTTGAAAAAAAAAATACAACCGGGCGACACGACTCTTTCCGCGTTCCCGCCAAGACTCTAAGAAAGGCTTACTTTTCTTACCAGCCAGACACTGCAATTAGAAAACACTACCCACAAAAAAGTTTCTTAGTAATACTTCTTTTCTGGAAAAAACTTCCCCAACCTCTTTGCTTCTTTAAGAAGCGAAAGAAACGAATACGTCAAAACTTTACGAAAATATTTACTCGTGTTACAAATGGCAGTGAGAATATTATGGGAATAAGCCATAAAGGGTAAGAAATAGTTTTATATATTTCTAAATAAAATATTTGGAAACAGTTTAAGCATTTGTAGGGATAACGGTAACCGTGTTTTGTTCGCATGTCGGAATGCGTTGACTGGTTGAGAACCCAACAGTCAACCTGAGCCGAGATGAAGGAAAATATCGTGCGCAAAACTATTTTGTTGAGACTAACCATCGAAAGTTTCAAAGTAATGAGCGCCAAAGTAAAGATGCCCCGGACTTTGTTCTACTACTCAAAGTTCTGTGTATCGCTGCAAATAATACATTATCTTAATGTTTAACTAATTTTAATTTAGAAAGATTCAGCGTTCAGTCGATTCCTCTATTTTTTTTTTTTATTTATAATTATACGCTCCACAGACACTGGGTTTTTTTTTACAATTTTACATTACAAAAAGAGGAGAGGTTATTAGGATCTTAATCTAAGGTTAAAGTAGGTACTAGATTGTGTGTATACCGCGAGCAGACTAGCGACCCGCAAGCAGCAACCGATCACGAGTATGACGCGTGTGCCAGCCATCGCCCTCCTCAACCATATCTGAGGGAAGAGAGCGCCCGACACACGACGCCGCCGCAAGAAGGAGCCTTCGATGGTGAGCATGAATGCTCGAGGCATACACACAATCCTTATTTCTATTTACATCATGAGTTTTCATTTGAAATCGCCTCCTCCCGACTCAAGGCCTCCATCACCGCCGTGTTCCGATCTTTGATGGTCTGGTGATCTTTGATCTTTGATTCCTGTATTTCGTCTTTGAGGAATCAGATAAGCCGTCTGTACTATTAGAATCAAACTCAAAGACTTTTGGATAATTCATACCTCCTTATATTTCAACATCTTCTCGGTATTACACTTGACAACATTTAAACATTTAAGTACCCATTATATATCTTTATCAAACGTCGTGACTTGTGTCGCTCGTCCACACTGATTGTCGTTCCTGAGCGCCCACCACGGCCTCTCTTCTTTCGTGTCAGTGGTGGGGCCTGAAAGTTTCCTTTTTTTTTTCTTTTTTTTTTAGTGTTGACAGGCTAGGTGTTTGACCACAGCTCACCTGATGTTAAGTGAAGGTGTGGTCGAAGATAGTAAAGCACACCTAGCCTGGAATGGAACTGGCTCTCAAGTGAGGCTGCCGGAACACACCGTTAGGTGCTTGGCGGCAGATTTTCAACTTGAGGGTGGTATCTAGCCAGCCGAGTACTAGAAAGTACCCTACCACCATGCTATGGTTTCCTCGCGATGTTTTTCCTTCACCGGCAGCTCAAGCTCATTGTTGGGGTTTGAACCCACGCCCTTCGGCATGCGAATCTACCGCGCTAACCACTGAGCTATCATCGCTACAAAAATCGCTGCAACTCATGACGCTCAGTGTACAAAAACCATACTTATTAAGTTTAAACCTGTGATACTCAAATATTTATGCGACTTCATATTAAACATATACATTTTACATATTTATCGATAACTAAAATCACGAATATTGCAAAGTAGGCGCAAAGATCTCAATGACATATTGATAAGTAGTCTAACAGCTGGTATGTAAATTTTGTTCTGTGCTCCCTAAGATCAACTATCCTACTACAAGCGGAACGTGTTTGAGAAACCCAGTTGAAATGTTAATCATTCCATTTTCTTGCTTTCCCAGCAGACATGGAAAAAGGTCGGACAAGGAAACACAATCGCCGATGCTAAAGATTTTCAAAGACATGATGCAGAAGGACAAGCGGTATTGTTTCAGACTAATTTTTATTTAATTTTTGGCACTGCATTTTATCAATTCTTTCAGTATCGGGAACATAGATTTTTGTTTTTCAATTTATGTAAGTGTTATAAATTTTAATTTATAACATGTGTGTAATATTATTTAAAACAATTATTATTGAGTCTTTGCTTAGTTTGGACCTAGTTTTTTTTTTGGAAAAATTGCAAGACTTGTTTTTTTTTTTCATTTTTGGCATTGCATTTTGTGCATTCTTTCAGTATCGGGAACACAGATTTTTGTTTTAAACGCATCTCCGAAATGTATCCAATAGAAGACAGACAAAGAAGTGACTTTGCGTCTATGCTCAAGGCTTTCCAACTGAGAGATGGCCAGAGTGTCTTTACCTAAATTAGCCTCCTAGCGCGCCTTTCGTTACCATGTTAAGAGTTGATTAACTTTATACAACGTTTTTGTCAACGGCTTATCATTTGCAGAGATCCTGAAAAAACAAACCTATTGAAGGAGAAACACGACAGAAAGAGGAAACATTATTCTGGTTCAAGATCCAAATCAGGCCGTGTGAGTGATTTTAATATATCTTTTATTTTTATTTACCTATTTATGCCGAATGGCGTGGGTTCAAACCCCAACAATGAGCTTGAGCTGCCGGTGAAGGAAAACATCGTGAGGAAACCATAGCATGGTGGTAGGGTACTTTCTAGTACTCGGCTGGCTAGCTACCACCCTCAAGTTGAAAATCTGCCGCCAAGCATGTAACGGTGTATTCCGGCAGCCTCACTTGAGAGCCAGTTCCATTCCAGGCTAGATGTGCATTACCATCTTCGACCACACCGTCACTTAACATCAGGTGAGCTGTGGTCAAACAACTAGCCTGTCAACACTAAAAAAAATATATAATTAATCAACTTAAAAAAGAGGTTCTCAATACGTCGGAAACCTTTTTATATGTATTACTCTAAAACGTTTGGATTGATTATAAAAATTAGTTTTTTTTTGTTTAAAAAGGTGGTCCCATTAGCACCAAGTCAGGATCTGATGATAAGATTTCAGAAAAATTGAGGGCAACCCTAAGTATTTTACTCTTTATAGCTCATTCCAGACTAGGCGCGTTCGACCACACCGTCATTTCAGGTGTGCTGAGGTCAAACACCTAGCCTGTCAAACATTACAAAAAAAGTCATCTTTGTGGGGATTTAGCCATTGTCTGTACAATAGTTAATGTTACGCTATCACACCCTAAATGCTGAGCTACATTTTTTTTTTGTTATTTTTGAGCAAACTAAATTTTTTTTTTCACAGAAATTTTTTGTAAAACGCACTCGGTCCCCAAGATACAAGCCTTGTGCTTAGTTTGGGGTCCAATGATAACCAGTGCTATTTCATTGCTTAAAATCATAAATTCATAAATTTCATTTTATACTAATAATCTACTGTTTTATTCAAGCAATTGTGATTTACCGCAAATAAAGACCAAAATAAATGCCAGTAGCTGTGATTTCACTGTAAAGTTATGCTCCATTTGTCCATAAATGGCAAAATTTTATTCGTATAGAAATCGAACCACCTTAAGCTACGAAAGTTAAGTTTATTTATGTTTTTAGCAAACCGTCTCCAGCAGTTCAGATCATCCAAAAAATGAACCTTATAAGGTGACCCAACAAGATACAAGAAATGCACAATTCGACGGATGCGCAAGTCAACATAGCCTAGTAAGTATTTCGTGTGATATTTTTGTAAAGTCTAACTGAATTAATTAAAAAAACCAATCACTCCATCACAATACGACTCTAAAGAATCATCACTACAACACAAGAATTTGACAGGTTTTCTGGCGGGAACGCGGAAAGAGTCGTGTCACCCCGTTGTATTTTTTTCCAAAACTAGTGTTTTGTCGACTATTTTTGCATAAAAATTGTGGTGTTTTATACATAAAGTGCCGAATCACAAGCGCGAGTGTGGGAAAATGAAATAATGTAGTGAAACATGACTTTTTGTGTTGCTTCTAAAACTACTTTACTAAAGCATGACTGGACTTGACTGACACGGACTGTACTTGACTAAGACTGGACTTTGACTGCAACTATAGCTACGAGGCAACTTATGAAACTTGAAAATATAAAACACTTGACACTGGCACATGCTCAAAGTGCGACGCCAAAAACAAAGAAATAAAATTGTTTCCACAAATGATTTATATTAAAATCAGAGAAAAGTATCGGACGGTTTTTTAAGGTTATTTTATGGTTGTCAAGCTATGTGTTTGACTATAGCTCACCTTATGTTAAATGACGGGGTAGTCGAAGATAGTAAAGCACATCTAGCCTGGAATGGAGCTGGATTTCAAGTGAGGCTGCCGGAATACACCGTTAGGGGATTGGTAGTAATTTTCAACTTGAGGGTCGTAGCTAGCCAGCCGAGAACTAGAAAGTATTTTACCGCCATGCTATGGTTTCCTCACGATGTTTACACCGGCAGCTCAAGATCATTGTTGGGTTTGAATCCACGCCCGTCGGCGTGTGAAGCGACCGCGCTAACCACTGAGCTGTCATCGCTACAAAATTTTGAATACTTAATCTTGAAAAAAAAAAAATCTACATTTACACTAATATTATCAAGGAGAAAGATTTCTATTTTTGGATTTTTGTATGTTTGTAACGAAAAAACTCAAAAACTACTGGATCGATTTCAAAAACTCTTTCACCGTTGCGAAGCTACACTATCCCCGGGTGACATAGGCTACTTTTTATCCCTGTATTCCCACGGGAACGGGAATTACGCGGGTGAAACCGCGAGGCGTCCGCTTGTGCGTACTAAAAACACTCAAAACGGATTGATTCCTTAAACAATTTCTTTTTCCAGCCGTTCCAGGGTGAAAAACGAGAAAATTGGTGGTTTTGCGTAAGTAAATTTCACGTCAGTTTAATTCAATTAAAACTTCTTTTTCAAAAATTTAATAACATTAGACATTAAATAAAATTCATTGGGACGATTTTATAGTGATAATTCCAGGGCTATTTTAACTACAGCCCTATAGTAATGTGATTTTTAATTTACGTAAAACAACAACAACTGGCAACATTTACTGTGTCAGTAAATGTTGCCAGTTTTTACGTTCACATACATATACAAACACACTCATATAGGTGTTATTACTAATATTGTTACCTTAAGGTGGTTCGATTTCCATACAAATAAATTTTTGCCATTTATGGACAAATGGAGCATAATTTTACAGTGAAATCACACTTGCTGGCATTTATTTTGGTCTTTATTTGCGGTAAATCACAATTGCTTGAATAAAACTGTAGATATAGCATAATATTATGCTTGGGTGCGATTTATTTTGCTACTAGTTCTGTGTATCATTGCAATGGCGTTCAGGCAATCTCTTACCATCAGGAGAGCGTCCCATAAGTCTTATTACTTGTCCATAAAAAAATATCATCAAAACGAAAATTGGTGGACATAGGTTTTTTGTAGCGATGATAGCTCAGTGGTTAGCGCGGTAGGTTCGCATGCCGAAGGGCGTGGGTTCAAACCCCAACAATGAGCTTGAGCTGCCGGTGAAGGAAAACATCGTGAGGAAACCATAGCATGTTGGTAGAGTACTTCATTACTCGGCTGGCTAGCTACAACCCTCAAGTTGAAAATCCAGGCTAGGTGTGCTTTACCATCTTCGACCACACCTTCACTTAACATCAGGTGAGCGGTGGTCAAGCATCTAGCCTGTCAACCATTAAAAAAAAGTCAAATGGTCATAGTTTTTTGGAGCTAATCTCCAGTTTTTCTCTAATTGTAGATTGGCAACACTGAAATAGCATTTGAGGTATAGACAATAGACAATAGACAATAGACAACACTTTATTTGCGACATAAAACACATTTTAACATAATTTACAATACATACATACAAAAAAATAAACAATAAACATAAAAAGTAGAAAAATTTAAAGGTATATAGTATAGTATATATAAATAAAAATTAAGCAAAAAACAAAAAGTTTGAAATATATTTTATGTCACAAACCGGCCTCTACTCAGCATAATGCCGTCTGAAGCCAGCCGGCGCTGGTCTTCCGTCGAGGCCGGCAGGTGACGTCACGCACGAGAGTGCCGATCGGTAAAAAATATTTTACAGGTGAATTTAAACACATAAAACAGAATGATATATACACATACAATAATATACAGTTCCAATAACAGCTAGCCAAACAAGAGAAACAAATAAAGCGAAAATAAAATAGAACCGGTATATATTGTGATATAATTATTTTTCAGGGAGACACGGAACCCAAGGAAGCTAAAGCAGAAGACACGTGTTCTTGTGTCTCTTGTGCGTAAGTACAAGGTTTTAATCTTACACTTGTGTTATAGAATGTAAAATATCTATAGGTAGAACATATTCACGATAAATGGGCGACACTAGTGGGAAGAGACGGCGCGGCGGGGGCAGAGAACGCATGCCGGCGATCGCTGCGTGAGTGCCGGAGCAGGCGGGATTAGCACGTCAATGTCATTGTTTTCTGTTGTGTTTATGTAAAATTTAATAGGTTAGTGACTTTTTAGTAAAAAAGTATCGAAAAGTCACAGACGATTACGTGTGTCCTATAGATTTGATGTTATCGATGCTACGAACAAAAAAGATCGATCGAAGATTTGTTCTAGGATGCGATGTCGACATCCCTACAGTACCTGTTAGTTCATTGGTAGAAAGTCTGCTTCAAGAGCTGAAGGACGTTGGTTCGATTCCCACCCAGGACAAACATTGTGGTATAAACAAAAGTTTGTTCTGTGTGAGTGTTCTGTATTTATTAGGTAAAAAAATTAATTTTTAAAATTAATTAAATATCGTAGGACTACACACACAGCGCCATCTGGCCCCAAACTAAGCAGAGCTTGTGTGATGGAAGTCAGATAACTGTTAGAATACATAAATACTTTTTTTTTTTGTAAATACATACAAAACGCCCAGACACAGAACGAACATTTGTTTATTCACAAAAGGTTTGCCCTGAGTGGGAATCGAACCCACGCCCTACAGCTCTCAAGGCAGATATACTACCAATGAGCCAACGGGGCTGTCTGAAGGTATAAGTATATATTTACAATAAAGGATAATATTATTTAAGTGTTCTATCAGTTATCTGACTTCTATAGTACAAGCTACAGCAGTAGTTAGCAGGAGGTCGTCTAGGTAGATACCACCGCAGTACCAGTTATTCTGTCGTTAAGCAGTAGTGTGTAAACATTACTGTGTTCCAGTGTGAAGGGTATTGCAGCTAGCGAAATTACTGGGCTGTTGAGACTAACCATCTCGAAGTAATGAGCGCCAAAGCAGTGATGCCCTGAACTTTGTTTTGTTACTTAAAGTTCTGTGTATCGCTGCAATGGTCATGGTCAGGCGTTATCTCTTACCATCAGGAGAGCGTCTCGTTCGTCTCATTACTTTTTACATAAAAAAAAGCTTTGCTTAGTTTGAGGTCAGATGGCGCTGTGTGTAATGTCAAGTTAAAAAGCAGTCAAAGTCCAGTCTTGTTCAAGTCCAGTCAATGTCAGTCCAATCCAATAATGCTATAGTAAAGTAGTGGCGACTTTACTATAAGCTTCGTTGGAGTTTTGGAAGCAACATGAAAAGTTATGTTTCACCACATTCTATCACTTTTCCATTTAGATTGAAAAAGCTGATCAGCACAGACTACGCTTGCATTGCCTGTATCACCATTTTACTCGTGATCTCTGTCACCATTGCTTTCCTGCTCGTCTACAAAAGCATCCCAAGTGCAACCACCGCTGACCGACATCTGAACATTGGCAAGGTACCTACTTTTTTTTAAAATTAATTTGGCTCGGAACATCATTACCATCACGCCTCTATCGGATGTTTTAAATCTTTTTTTTTCTTTAAGTTTCACAGGCTAGGCGGTTGGCCACAGCTCACCTGATGTTAAGTGAAGGTGTGGTCGAAGATGGTAAGCACACCTAGCCTGGATTTTCAACTTGAGGGTGGTAGCTAGCCAGCCGAGTAATGAAGTACCCTACCATCACGCTATGGTTTCCTCATGATGTTTTCCTTCACCGGCAGCTCAAGCTCATTGTTGGGGTTTGAACCCACGCCCTTCGGCCATGCCGCGCTATCCACTAAGCTATCATCACTACGAGCTGCCGGTGAAGGAAAACATCGTGAGGAAACCACAGCATGGTGGTCTGCCAAGCTTCTAACGGTGTGTTCCGGCAGCCTCACTTGAGAGTTAGTTCCATTCCAGACTAAGTGTGCTTTACAATCTTCGACCACGCCGTTATTTAAATCAGATGAGCTGTGGTCAAACAACTGCCTGCCAACAAAAAAAAAGTGTCAAATGTGGTAGAAGATGCTAAACGCAGACTGGAATGGAACTGGTTCAACATTGTATTTGAATTTGAAATTTTATTTTGAATTTGACACGTTATTTTGTTTTTTTTTCATTAATTAACGTATACGCCTGGAACATAAAAATAATTGATTATTTTTTTTTTTTATGTCAATAGACAATCTGAATTTGATTAGGAATAAATTAAATTAAATTACTTGGTGGTAGATTTCCTTAGCAGGAGGTCGTCTAGGTAGGTACCACCGCAGTACCAGATATTCTACCGCCAAGCAGTAGTGTGTAAACATTAACTGTGTTCCGGTTTGAAGGGTACTGCAGCTAGTGAAATTACTGGGCTGTTGAGACTAACCATCGAAAGTCTCAAAGTAGTGAGTGCCAAAGCAGCGATGCCCTGGACTTTGTTTGCTACTCAAAGTTCTGTGTATCGCTGCAATGGTCATGGACATGCGTTATCCCTAACTATCAGGAGACCGCATCGTTTGTCTCATTACTTTTACATTAAAATATATATATTATATATTATATCAATGAAAAAAAATAATTAATTATTATTAATTAAATATGAATTATGAATATTTTTTGTTTTACATACTTATACTTATTATATAATACTTGTTTAATTATAACGGAAACTAAAAAAAAAAAAAATGTGTCAAAACCTCGTCAGTTTCCATAATAATTATAAATACTACTTAGTGGCTTAACCCGAGTTATGAATTAACTAATTAATTACATACATTAATTAAACCTTATAATTAGCAAACTAGATTCTGCAGCATTACTTGTGTACCCTGCACTAAGTAAGAACTTGTGTCGCAGGGGCCACCAGAATTTACAAAGACTTTTCTAGTTTTAGAAAAGACTAGTTTTCTTAGTCGAGATAAAATTTAGTTTAAACATAGAAAAAAGACAAAGAGACAAATTATACATATTACTATAATATAAACTTTATTATATAAAATTAAATATGATTATATCGCCCATATTTTGTATTTTTTTTTTCTAGGTTACGAGCCAAAAACCTAAGTAAGAACTTGTGTCGCAGGGGCCACCAGAATTTACAAAGACTTTTCTAGTTTTAGAAAAGACTAGTTTTCTTAGTCGAGATAAAATTTAGTTTAAACATAGAAAAAAGACAAAGAGACAAATTATACATATTACTATAATATAAACTTTATTATATAAAATTAAATATGATTATATCGCCCATATTTTGTATTTTTTTTTTCTAGGTTACGAGCCAAAAACCAGAAAGTGAAAGACTGAAAAGAAAGATCGGAAGTCTTGGAAAATGGAGTTTTGGTCCAAAGTAATGTTTTGTTTGCTATTTATTTACTTAAAAGTGGACGCCTCGCGGTTTCACCTGCGTAGTTCCCGTTCCCGTGGGAATACAGGGATAAAAAGTAGCCTATGTCACCCGGGGATAGTGTAGCTTCCCAATGGGGCAAGATTTTTTGAAATCGGGCCTATTCAATACAAACAAACAAACAATCAAATCTTTCCTCTTTATAATAGTATAGATTAGCTACGCCCCGCTACATTTTATATCCAAGATAAAAATATATGTCAATCTATAGTAGCCTATGTGTTAATCCAGTGTATAAGCTACCTCCATACCAAATTGCATCAAAATTGGTCCAGCTGTTTGAGCGTGAAAGATTAACAAACATATTATTATACAGTTATAGACTCACAAACTTTCGCCTTTATAGAATTAGTTTGTTCCCAAAGCTTAACATGTGGCCTAAGTTGAAACGTATAGCTAATCAGAAAATTTATGTTTCAGAAAACAATGGCGAAACGATTTCAAAAGGAACGACGATACGGGTTTCGACAGCTTCAATTTTCAAAACAACGATATGGTAAGCATATTTTATACATTACGTACTTATAATTTGTATAAATTCAAATTGAAAAAAATATTTTGCTCGCGGATATGGGTATCAAAGTACTTAAAACTTCTATTTTAAACAACCTCAGACATGATAATCAAATTAAAATTATTTTTTATTGACTTATAAATGATTAATCATTTACATTCATGTCATAGAATTATAAAACAAAAATGGACAAAATTCAAAATAAAATGTCAAATTCAAATATTAATGCCCAAATACAATGTCAAATACAAATACTCATATAATTATGATAGGTATGCATAATGTGACAATTTTTGTCACTATTACAAGGCTGCGTTAACTTGAGAGCAATTTTTATTTTATTTTATTTTATCAAAGAGGTAATGCTAGATTAAACGTATTTATTTGTGTGTGATTTATTTTGCTCGACGCTGTACAACGTTATGTCGTCAACTTTGCATGAGCTGTCAAAAAGTGGTTAATGTAAATGGACAGAATATAACCATCGAGAGTTTTTTGGCGGGAACGCGGAAAAAGTCGTGTCGCCCCGTTGTATTTTTTTCCAAAACTAGTGTTTTGTCGACTGTTTATGCATAAAAATGGTGGTGTTTTATTCATAAAGTGCCGAATCACAAGCGCGAGTGTGAGAAAATGATATAATGTTGTGAAACATGACTTTTCGTGTTGCTTACAAAACTCCATCGAAGCTTTATATTAAAGTCGCCACTGCTTTACTAAAGCATGACTGGACTGACACGGACTGACCAAGACTAGACTTACCATAACTATAGCTACGAGGCGACTTATTTAAGTTCTGAAACTTGAAAATATAAAACACTTGACACTGGTTAATGCTCAAAATGCGACGCCAAAAGCAAAGAAAACAAAACCATCGAACGTCTCAAAGTAATGAGCGTCTAACACGCAGCGATACCCCGGACTTTGATTTGCGACTCAAAGTTCTGTGTATCGCTGCAATAGTCATGGACTGGACGTTTTTCTTACCCTCAGGAGAGCGTCTAAAACTTTTACATAAAAAATAAAACAATTTATCAAACAAGCAATGGGGAAACAATCCCCTAAGAAAATGTTTCTATGTAGAAAACAAAGCAAAATGAAGTCAACATAAAAGGTCATACGTTTCCACAGTCTGCCAAAACCTTAACTTACTTGCAAGTTTCTAATTGATGCCGCGTCTCCCTCTTACGCGGCGTGTGCGAGCGAGACGGGACGTGATTTGTAGCGCAAACGTCACATGTTTGTAATGATGTGTTAAATTTGGCTTAAAGTCTGTTAAGGGGAAGTATTGTTCAGTAAGGGGAAGTATTCCCAGTAGGTACAACGTCGGGGACAAAATTTAGTGCGTGCGCGACGGATCAAAAATATAACTAACGGCGACAACCAAAAGGAAAAAATGTAAGGGAAGGGAACGACTCACGCTTCTCGTCGGTATTATACTCCTGAAGATCCCGGTAATAACAAAGAAACAGTTCGCTGATGTAATCAGATTCACAGAAGCTTCGAAAGTCCGGTAATTCTATAAAAACTTGGAAGCACCACCGGCTAGCGGCCATTGGTATCAGACCACGTGTTTCAACTCCGTTGCACTTCCGCAACGATGCGTAGATGAGTCGTCATGTGACAAGGACATAGAGAGGGGATATTGGTAGGATGGAAGGAAATACATGTAACTGTCGCCATTTTACCTGTTATAATTATGTAAACATTCTATTGAAGAATTTTAGCGTAAACATTTTGACTAATGAAGACTATGGAAAATGACGTGGTTTTGACACATTTTTGCTTCTACTTTTGCGGGATTATTCATGTTTTTTTACACTGATTCTTTGCGCTGGCACATCTCGTTACACTATCTGCTCCCACCCCCGCGCCCGCGCAATTTCCCCTGTCTTCAAGCGCAAGGCGCTCAGCAGCCCGCAGTGCGAAGCAAGACAAGGCCGCGCGTGCATTAGCTAGTATTCAGCTTCGTCTCCATGATGAAGGCCACCGGATTTGGCCGAAGTTATAAAGTTAGGGTTTCTGATAAATTAAATGTGAATAATACCGCTGTAAAACAAAAAATGTAATAAAGACTAATATTATAAACATGTTTTTTATGGCTAACAAACCGTTAGGTGCTTGGCGGCATATTTTCAACTTGAGGATGGTAGCTAGCCAGCTGAGTACTTGAAAGTACGTACTATAAGTACCACCATGCTATGGTGGTAAGGTACTTTCTACCTTTTGTTTTTTAATGTTTAATTTATAAAACACTATGTATCTATATGTTTTTTTCTTATTTTGTATATTTGTTGTTTATTTTTGTATGTATTGTTAATTATATTGGAATATGTTTTATAAAAAAAAAGTGTTGTC
Source organism: Biston betularia (assembly GCA_905404145.2). Lineage (NCBI taxonomy): Eukaryota > Metazoa > Arthropoda > Insecta > Lepidoptera > Geometridae > Biston > Biston betularia. Next base: position 2,444,234 of record FR989889.1, on the reverse strand, counting down.
TATTGTCTATGGTTTCCTCACGATATTTTCCTTCACCGACAGCTCAAGCTCATTGTTAGGGTTTAAAAATTTGTCAACCAGTGAACTAACCTCCCCTTAACAGCGCACCCATATTAAGCTCAGATGTGTTAAGTTTTAATTTGCCAAGTTTCGGGTCGGCCAATGCTTATTGGGTTCAATCACAAACTTGGCTTCATAAAATTATTATAACTGATTATTAATAATAAATTATCGACTTTACTGGACACAGACTTTCCCGCTAGCGTGTTTGTTGGTTAATTTGGTCTGAAATAGGAAAAGCATAATGTTTTCTTTGTTTGTGAAAAGGTTTCACTCACGCCCATATACGTATATATGTTGACATTTAATCTTATTGACATAATTGATATTTAACATCCCACTAACATTATAAATGTGAAAGTTTGGATGGATGGATGTTTGCTACTCTTTCACGCAAAAATTACCAAACGGATTTGAATGAAATTTGGTGTACACCAAATTTCATTGACTTGACTAACAGTGAAGTTGACTTGGTGGTTATTTAATTTATTTAGATTTTATGTTTATGTTGGATTTTAGTTTTAAATACCTATTAATTAATATAGTCTACCTTCATCAATATAGGGTACCTTCAAGTCGTGAGGGAATCGGTTTCTTCTAGGCAAGCGTGCTCCATCGTAGACCGCATCTTCGCTTAACATCAGGCGGGATGGCGGTCAAATGTCAAACGCAAGCCTATCTATTATAAAAAAAATAAAAAAATCGGGCGAAAAAAAAAACAATAAATTCAAGATACATGAATTCCACTAATATTATAAATGTGAAAGTTTGGATGGATGTATGTATGTTTGTTACTCTTTCACGCAAAGACTAATGAACGGATTTGGATGAAATTTGGTATGGAGGTAGCTGAGACCTTGGATTAACACATAGGCTACTTTTTATCCCTGTACATCCCCCACGAAAACGGGAACTACTTTTTTTTTATGTAAAAGTAATGTGACGATTGAGGCGCTCTCCTGATGTTAAGAGATAACGCCTGTCCATGACCATTGCAGCGATACACAGAACTTTGAGTAACAAAACAGCGTCCAGGGCATCGCCGCTTTGGCACTCATTACTTTTAGACTTTCGATGGTTAGTCTCAACAGCCCAGTAATTCCGCTAGCTGCAGTACCCTTCAAACCGGAACACAGTAATGTTTGCACACTACTGCTTGGCGGCAGAATATCTGGTACTGCGGTGGTACCTACCTAGACGACCTCCTGCTAAGGAAATCTACCACCAAGTAATTAAGTCGTGACATTAATGTTAGAATAAGGAAGAAAGAAAAAGACACAGGCCAAAATTTTTAAAAAAAGAGATCTCTGTCAATCGAGTCAAGATCGAGTGCCATTTATAATTTTGAAATCGGGAAGTAAACTTAATTACCTGAACAAAATCTAATTCAAAAATTAAGCTCGATCAAAGCGGACTCCAAGAAAACGAAAAATATGAGAAAAAACGAGACATTCGCTAAATCGCCAAAATCATCTCTCTCATCACATTTCTCTATGTATAAGACGTATTTATTTTATTTTTAAGTAATGAATTAATTTTATATAATATATTAGTGTATTTTTAGTTATTCTATGTATTAGGATGTATTGTTATTAGAATGTAGATATATTATTTATCTTATAGTTATATATTTTCCTATGTGCATATTATCTATTGACACACCCCGTCGTTTCTTCCTCCGATCATATCCGCCCTAAGGTTGTCTGGAAGAGATCGCTTTTAGCGATAAGGTTGCCAGTTGTTACACCTATATTTAAGTTTATTTCTACTGTCTTCTGTATTTTAGTGTGTACAATAAAGAGATCAATCAATCAATCATATAGTCCCCAAATAAATAAATGAAAGTAGTATGGTGACTCTTACTGTTAACTGCCGCTGACCGCGTCTGTGTGGGGTAGCCTTTACGCGCCACCCGTGTAGCTAGGATATCTAGATATGCTGTAATCTCTCATTTCCCCCGTGTTTCGCTGTTTGCGAGTATTTTAATCTGGCGAAGCCACGGGCTCATTGTCTGGTCAGACGACGGACCGACGCTTTGTCCTTTCACAGCTTAGGCTGGGAGACAGCGGAGTATTATTATCACATCACGTATAATAAATTATTCACTGTGATAATAATACCGTAGGGTTTTTTAATACTGTTGTGAGCTAGATACAATCTGGTTGTCTTCAAGTCGAGAGTAAATCGGTATCTTCTAGGCAAGCGTGCTCCATCGTAGACCGTATCTTCACTTAACATCAGGTGTGGCGGTGATCAAACGCGAGCCTTATAAATCATTAAAAAAAATGTTTTACCACAGTTCGCCTGATTTTTTTATCTAGAATAGTTTCGCGTTTGGCCACATCCTGCCTAATGTTCAGCAACGATGCTGTCTAGGATGGAACACACTTATCTAGAGAGAAACTGTTTACCCTTGATTTGAAAACACTCGTATTACACTTTTCGTGATTTTAAGTAAAGGTAGCACAGCACACCTAGCCTGGAATGGAACTGGCTCTTAGTAAGGTTACCAGAACATACCGTTAGGTGCTTGGCGGCAGATTTTCAACTTGAGGGTGGTAGCTAGCCAGCCGAGTACTAGAAAATACCCTACCACTATGCTATGGTTTCCTTTACAGGCTCAAGCTCATTGTCGGGCATTGAACTCACGCCCTTTGGCGTGTGTACCGACCGCACTAACCACTGAGCTATCATCGATACATAACGTCTCCTTTATTTAGCCCTAAACTATCCAAAATGGGCAATCAGATAATTACAAAAAAAAACTATTTATTTATTCTATCAGTTATCTGTCATCCATAGCACAAGCTTTGCTTAGTTTGGGGTCAGATGGGGCTGTGTGCAAATGCCCTATGATATGATATTTAATAATTATTATTCTACTCGTAAATTAAAACATCGCTAGCTTCCCGCCTATGTTACCTAATACGTATACCTAGGTAAGGTATCAGTTCAGCTTTGTGATGAAACTACTTTTTGCGTCTTTTTTTGTGCCACTCGAGTGTTATTTTAAGATGTTTTCAGTGTATAAACTGTAATGGCTTTGAAGTTAATGAATTTGTAAGTAGGGGAGCGAGGGGCTAGTTGTAACAATTTTAACAAATAATTATATATCTTGAAGTGTATTGACTAAATTACCACTAACTAAACTTTGATTGATACTCTAACTATTCTTCTATTAAGTCAAATTGAAAAAATATCAAATCTACAGGTAACTCTTTCACAATAATTTTTTTTTTAAAAAAAGGGAAGTGTTACAACTTACCCCGTGGTTGGGGCTAGTTGTAACATCTATTGGGGCAAGTAGTAACAAGAATAAAAAACAAAAATGTGACACCTTCAATCGTTTAATTTTTTCACATCTTGGATCATTTTCCTTTGTTTACAACAAAAACTAACTAGCTATTTCTATAATATGTATTTTTTTTAATGAATAATTAACTGAAACATACTTTTTATATAATCAACAAATTAAAGATTTAAGTTTTTAACTATCTATCTTATTTTGTACTTATGTACATATATAGGCACTTATACAACATGGCACTTTATAATCACAGTACTTAAATTAAATTATAAACCTCTAAATTAAGTCTTGTAGTTATCTCTTAGTTCTACCTTACATCTTACAATAATCAGCCTTGCAATGAGTTTCTTTATCAAAGAAATTAGTCTTCATCTGAATTACAGTTGATACAAACAAAAGAAATAGTATCTCCTGTGACACATCCTACATGTGCCCACATCTTACATACAATACATTCTACCCAATCACCTTTTGAATGACTATACGCTTCATCGCAAACAAGACAATGCCAATCTTCAGATTCTGAATCTGAAGAATCTGAACTTAGAATCCTTTTTTTAACTCTTTTTATTCCATCTTTATTTTTCGCTGATTTTTTACCTTTTCCTTTCCCCTTTCGCTTTTCTTTTCCCTTATCTTTATCATCTTTTTTTTGCTTTTTCTTTATCTTTTCTTCATATTCCATTCTCAAAGCTTCTTTTTCAGGCGTATCTGTCAAAACAGCAGACTTCCTTTTGCGTCTGCAATTTGTATTTGTTTTTCGTGGTGGTGCCTTTGGTAATGGTCTAATCTTCGATGGAGAAAATTGATTTTGACCAGAGCAACTTGGGGTTGGTTCGTTCGCAGTTTCGATGTGGCGTATAATTTCTGTTGTGCTGATATCCACTTCAGGAGCAGAATCTAATAGTTCTGGATGTTCAAGATTCAACGATAAATTTTCACTTTCATTTAGAACATTTTCTGATTGTTCTGTAGGATCTGGACGATCAGTAACATAAGAGGGCGCAAAGTCACTGTCTTGGAAAATATCAACATTCAAAGGCCAAATACCAGAAGCTTTAAATCCACTGATAATATTTGCAGGGTTCAAGGCAAGTGGTAATGACTCCTTCACTATACTTGGGATGTCATATATTGTCATCGTTTTCCCTGGATTATTATGCATCCATGCAGTCTGTGCTCTGTTTACGTAGTTTTTAAAAGGGCCATAGACTCCTACGTCCATAGGTTGCAAGTTGTGAGAGCAATGGGGTGGAAACGATAACATGATAACATTGTTTTCTTTGGCCTTTTCGACAACTGCAATATTCACATGTGAGCTATGATTATCGAGCAGTAACAGAGCTGGCTCTTCCTTGGTGGGTTTCGCGTATTTGATAAAATGATCTATAAAAATCAAAAATTCTTTTTCTGTCATCCACCCTGAAGAATTGCCAGCTCCAATGCAATCTGGAGGTCCACCGCGAATGAACATTTCAGAGTATTTAAGCCTGGGAAAAATGAACATCGGTGGAATAAAATTTCCCGCAGCGTTAGCGGCACAGGCAAGTGTCACAAGTGTTCCCCTCTCGGCTGATGTAATCGCGCCAACTTGCTTTTGACCACGAGCAGCTACAATTTTTTTTGGTTTTTGAACGGTCGTGACCCCAGTTTCATCCATGTTCCAAATTCGAGAAGCGCTAAATTCTTGTCTTTGGAGAAGGCCTTGATATTTTTCAAAGAAAGCATTAACGTTTGTTTTATTAAATGATGTTGCTCGGCTCAGTGAGGTCGCTTCTGGAGTCCTTAAAGACAGGTGAGGATTTCTGCGCATAAAATTTTGGAACCAGTCAGGACCAGCACTATTATTTTGATGCCAAGAAGAGGGAATATTTTTAGCACCAAGATGCACAGCACATTGGTAAGCTAGTTTCCTGATTTCGATAGGAAGTAATCCAAAATATATTTCAGCGCACTTGAGGATATATGAAGACATTTTACATTCTTCTTCTTTTGTGAATACTTGCCTAGGCTTGACATAGCCTACTTTTGGACTTTCATTATTCTTCTTCTTCTTAATGTATCTGTACAGAGATACGTGACATAGATCAAAATTCTTACTCGCCTTCCGAATACTACAGTTGTTTTCTAAAACTTCAGCTGCAGCTAACTCGTACACCTCCTGGCTTTGTGTTGCCCGCTCTGTTTTTCTCTTATAGTCTCTCATTCTAAATGAAAAAAAATAAGGTATGTTACATTACAAATAATAACAGTAACTTACAGCAATCTGGGGGCAAGTTGTAACATGTTACAACAAACCCCGAGGTTTTGTTACAACTAGCCCCTAGGTATAGTTCTTAATATTTATCACGATAACTATTAAATCAACTTAGTAATCTCGAAAACTGTTACACAACATCATAAATATTTATATTTTAGCATCAAATAAAATACATAAAGCTCAAATTAGTCGAAAATAGTAAAGCTAATCAAAAATTTACGAAAATAAAATTATAGATTACCTGTCACCAACGAAGCGCTTGCACACACCCACTCACTGCGCCGCCTGGCGGGACACTGGCTGTGATAAAGTGGCGTGGCGCGTTATAATTTTAAGATTAGGTAAAAAAAAATCGTGAATAAAGTTTAAATTCCTATTGAAAAAGGTCTGTTACTACTTACCCCTGTTACAACAAGCCCCTCGCTCCCCTACTTGATGTTGTATCGTTTAGAACGTGAATGAATCGGGTTCTTCTGGGCAAGCGTGCTCCATCATAGAGCACACTACTGCTTAACATCAGGCAGAGTGTGGTCAAACGCGAACCTATCCCAGTAATATTATAATCAGATGATAGTTATGTGCAAGATTATTCGTGGCGTGATTGACGCTCCCAACCTTTTGAATGAGCTTGTGCGCCTGCGTGTTCCTGTTCTAGGCAGCTGTCCGCGTCGTCCAAGTTATAGACTCTTTGCGGTTCCGCATTGTCGAACCGTGGCGCGTGGTTCCTCTCCTATTCCACATGTTCTCACCGCCTTCAACTCTCTCCTGGCTAGGGTGCCTGATTGTGATCTGTTTGCGGGTGAATGGAGGAGTGTCATGTCAGCGTGTCTGAAGTATTGTGAGATGAAAGCGTGCGTGAGTGAACCTGAATATCTATTTTAATATTATCTTAAGGACTATTGTAATTGGCATACTGTGCCGTTTTAGTCTAGAAAATAAATAAATAAATAAATAATAAATAAATAAATGTGAAAGTTTGGGCGGATGGATGGATGGATGTTTGTTACTCTTTCACGCAAAAACTGCTTAACACGTTAAGTGCGAAACAGGGCTTGAAACGCCCTGTACGTGTCTTGTCTTTATAGCGGTAAGGAAAAACTTAAACTTCTCTGTCGTGCGCGAGGCATAACTTCCATCTGGTTCAGTATAGGAAAGAGATAACTATATATCTGAGATGTGCTATTGATTCCTAGTTCTATGGTATACTTATTTTAATACCGGGTTTCTTAGACCTCGTGCCGCACTGAACAAATAAAATTCTAACACAGTGCGGTAAGAGGTTCCGAAAACCTCGTACCCCCGCGCACCTCGTACCGCACTCTACGCTAGCTGCACGCGGTTAGTGTTGTGCAACGCATGCCAGGCTGCGCACGCGACGAAGAACTGCTGTCGATTATGTCGAAACGTTGCCGAAGAAAGTTAATTAAAGAGGATGATGAAGAAAAACCGGGTGGTGAATCTGAGTCAAAATCGCTGATGATATTTCAAAAACAGGTCAGTCACTAATTAATATTTATAAATATACCTACTCCGAATAAATAATAATAATATAGATGAAATAATTATGTATTTAATAAATAAATTTCAGCTAAATAAGTACGTTAATTTTAAAATATTGTGTATAATATTGTATACTATGTATAGGGAGGGACTCCCAGCAGTGGGACTCGATAGGCTAGCTGTATATCTGTATAGTGAGGAATTATATTTTTTTATTTTCAGAAGCCACTGCAAACTATGCACATCATCTCGAAAAGGGATCAAAGAAGAGGAGATGTGTAGGATGTTACGATAAACTCCGCGCCTTCTTGACAAGTCGTGAGGCTGACAAAAAAGTGAAGAAAATTCTCACAGAATGCACTAGTTGCAAAAAATATTATTGCTTGACGTGTTTTAATGAAAAACATCCATAACTTTGATAAATATATACAATTAAATAAAATCGATATTTATTTTCCCATCACTAAATAATATGAAAATCTGCTATTTTTCAGTGCGGTACGAGGTACATCAGACCCCACATTTTATTTTACCTATAGAATCTAAACTAAATAATCTAACCATAGGCGGCGGCAGATATAGGTTAATGAACTCATTGTTAATAATAATCGCGATAAAAGCTGTGCAATTTGTCATATTTGGCACCAAAAAAAGGATTTTGGTCTCCTAAGGGCGGTGGGGTTTAATAAGCCTCGTGCCGCCACAATGTCTGGTTTAAGACAAGGTTTTAAACGCCTCGTAACGCAGTAATGGAAAGTACAGATCAATCTGTGCCGCTGGGAACGTGTTAACGGATTTGGACGAAATTTGATATGGAGGTAGCTGAAACCCTGGATTAACACATAGGCAACTTTTTATCCCGAAAACAGGTAGCGGGTAACACCGCGGGGTGCAGCTAGTTTTGAATGTAAATGACTGTGCTGTCATCACTACAAAACCAAACTAAAACCAAATAATAAACACTGCAAGTTAAATCAAAGCTTGCAAAAAAAATATTTAAAACGGGAGAAAAAAACAATAAATCATTCTAAGTCAAAACAAAGAAAAAAAAAACAAAGAGTTAGTGTCTCTTTGGTACACACAAATCACTTAAGGCTCCGTCTAGAGGATCGCTCGACTTAGAAACCGTCTTAAGGCTTGTCTCGCGTATGATTTGTGGCCCCGTCGCGTCGTGTGAGGGGAAGACATTCCTGTATAGTAATATTTTTAAGGTGTATGAATGTATAAAGATATATTTTAAAACTATGTATTAATTTATTTATTTCAAGTAACTGGACTCTTATTAATACATAAAACAAAATTAATAAAAACACAAATACAATAATAACAACACTTAAAATGTCAAACAATAAAATAAAATTAATCTTTTTCATCGACGCTTGTTTTTCTTTTTCGATCCCCCGTTCACACTCTTTTTCAGGGTTCCATGCTCATAGGGTAAAACGGGACCCTATTACTAAGACTCCGCTGTCTGTCTGTCGGTCACCAGATTGTATCTCATGAACCGTGATAGACAGTTGAAATTTTCACAGACGATGTATTTCTGTTGCCGCTATAATGTAAAAACAAATGCTAAAAAACAAAATATAATAAATATTTACAACAAACGTGATTTTTGCCGTTTTTATAGAAAACTAGCGGACGCCTCGCGGTTACGCTCGCGTAGTTCCCGATGCCGTGGGAATACAGGGATAAAAAGCCTATATCAACCGGGAATAGTGTAGCTTCCCAAGTGTGAAAGAATTTTTGAAATCGGTCTGGTAGTTTCGGAGCCTATTCAATACAAACACACAATAAAAATAGTACAGATACATAGATGGTATGGAACCCTTCGTGTCCGAGTCTGACTCGAACTTCGCCCACTCAACCCACTCACGCACTGACCCACTCACCCACTCACCCACTTGTCCACCCACTCTCCACCCACTCTTTTTCTTTCTCTCTCTCTATTTAAAAACTATTTAAAAGGTGATATTCAACTTCTGCTGCGCGTTTAATTTGGTCTTAAACCATTATTATTATTATTCATCGTTATTTATTTTTCATCTTATTTTTTAAATTTTTTACATTAAATATTTAAAAAACATATATGTATAATATAAAAAACTTAAAAACTAGGGTGCCGCCGGCAGCGGGGCAGGGCTCAAGCTGCCGGTGGTTAGGGCTGCAGAGTGAGGAACCTCCTCACAATGCGCGCCGTGTCAAGGATCACTGCCTTTTGAAGCTGACCCTTGACCCAACCGTCTAGCGAGAGTCTCTTGAGATGTTGGTCGAGACTCTTCGCTATAAGACCGTTTACCGTGACGACTATCGGGACAATGATCGTCGAATCAACATCCCACATGGCGGTTATCTCGTGAGCCAAGTCAAGGTACTTGCTGAGCTTGTCCTTTTCGGCCTTCACGAGATTCTCGTCATGTGGGATGGTGATGTCAACGAGCACTGCCCGGCGTTGGGCTCGGTCGACCACCACGATATCAGGCTTATTGGCGACAATAGTCCTGTCCGTGATGATAGACCGGTCCCAATAGAGCAAAGCACGACCATTTTCGAGAACTGGCGCTGGTGCGTACTTATAGTACGGCACCTCAGACTCGACAAGGCCGTATTGAAGAGCAAGCTGCTGATGGATGATCCTGGCTACTTGGTTGTGCCTGTGCAAATACTCGCCGTTAGCAAGATGCGAACAACCGGAAATAATATGTCGGAGCGATTCTCCGGGACGGTGGCATGCCCGACAGATGTCGACCGTACCGTCCTTCATGATATATTTCCGATAATTGTTCGTCTTGATAACTTCGTCCGCAATCGCACAGGCAAAACCCTCAGTTTCCCCAAAGAGGTCTCCGAAACGTAGCCAGTTCACCGACGCGAGCATGTCCACATCGGGGCCCGTTAGGACCCGATAGAACCGCCCGTGCAGCTGCTTGCTCTTCCACACTTCCTTGCGGTCTTCGGTGCTTAGCACCGATGGTTTGCGCCAGTTCTCGTTCGCTAAGGAGAGCGGCGTGAGGCCCTTGTCAACTGCCACAACATCTCGATGCATCCCGCACTCGTTGTCGCGGAAATAATCCCTGAGACTGCACACTTCACGATTATGGAGGTTCTTGGCGCTTAAGAAGCCACGACCCCCCAATTTTCGTGGAATGTACAGTCTCATAACAGACGAGCGTGGGTGTAGCATGCGATGAGTTGTGAGCTGTTGACGGACTCTTCTATCCAGGGCGTCCAGCTCAGTCTGAGTCCACCTCAGTATGCCAAAGGAGTATATCAGTAGAGGCATCACCCAACCGTTGAAGGCACGCACCTTATTGCCACCAGACAAAAAACTATTAAGTACTTTTGTCAGGCGACAAAAGAAGCGTTCCTTCACCGATCGCTTGATGTCCACTACCGCTATACCCAACGACTCTGACATACCGAGGTACTTGTAAGTCTCGGCCTCGGAGAGAGATCTGAAAGTCATTGTCTCGGAAAGCTGTAAATCTGGACAATTTACAACTTCCCCTCGCTGTACGTGCATGACCGCACACTTGTCTACCCCAAACTCCATCTTGATGGCATTGCTAAAAACCTGTGTAGTTTTTAACAATTCCATCAAGTCTGGACGTTTTGGTGCAAATAACTTGAGGTCATCCATATACAGCAGATGAGAAATGACTTCACCACCTCTCCGAAGCCGATGGCCTAGCCCTGATTCCTTCAGCAAAGTGCTGAGAGGATTCAGTGCTAGACAAAACCACAATGGACTCAGACTGTCACCCTGGAAAATGCCTCGCTCGATCCTAATCAAGTCCTGCGGCTCAGAGGAGCCATCCCCACTACCTGGTTGACGAAGGACTGTGGTCCATTGCCTCATACATGCGCCTAAGAAAGATTTTAGAGTTGTATCAATTTTATATAACTCTAAAACTCTCTCTAGCCATGAATGAGGCACTGAGTCATAGGCCTTTTTATAGTCAATCCAGGCAGTGGAAAGGGCTCCCTTGTTCTGCCGAACTTGCTGGCTAATGGTCATGTCGATGAGGAGAAGCTCCTTAGTACCACGGGACCCTACCCTACATCCATTTTGAGCAGGAGCCAAAACGTTATTTGCGACAACATGCGCGTTAATTTTTGTTCTCAAAATGGACGTAAGGAGCTTGTAGATGGTAGGCAAGCACGTGATGGGTCTATAATTTTTTGCTTCTGTGGTACTACCGGTCTTATGGAGCAGGAAGGTGACACCAGTGGTCATAAAACAGGGAAGGGAACCAAGCTCGAGGGCTTCTTGGAATTGTGTCGCTAAGCGGTCATGTGAGCAACGAATCCACTTAATCCAAAAGTTGTGCAATCCGTCCGGCCCAGGACTTTTCCAGTTCTGTGCCGTACGAATCGCACAACTAACGTCTACGGGGTCTATTAAAACAGACCCCATGGATTCGATAGACTCACATTCCCGCTCGACAACACGCATCCAATCACCCTCGGTGTGCTCGACAGGCAGCGACCAGATACCACGCCAGAATTCAGTCATGACGCTAGTATCCGGTAGCTGCCTGTCACTCACACGTTGGCCGGTTCCTTCCCAATCTCGATACACCTTCCTTTGGTCACTTTGAAAGACGCGATTTTGCCAATATCTATCCGCACGCTCTCTATAGCGGCGAATACGGTTTGCCCACGCATAGACTTTCTGCTTCAGATAGTCAATGCGTTCCGTGACACTGGCTAGATAGTGCTGGGGCCTAATATCCGTTCCAGCAAAAGCCTGTGTCACAAAACGCATGACTCGGGGGCGATTATTCCTCCGGCTGAAACAGATCAGCTTTGCAATGAGAGTCCTGAACGTGCTGATACGCCGCTCGATCCGCAATTGCCTTGCGGGCACACCCCCGGCGGGTCGCGGTGCACGGTTAGTGTCCGGAAACTTAACACGTGCAACGCGACACGCCGCGATGGCACCGCAGTATAATATCGAGTGGGTATCAGTCAAATCTTCGCTAGCCCGTAAATACGGGGCTAGCAAAGCGTTCAAGGCTCCCATCAACGCTAAATTTCGTCTATGGGTGGGCAAACGTGGTAGTCGCGGCCTAGAATCGGGTGCGAATCTATATTGACAAATCGCGTCTTCCAAAGTCCTCCTCAAATGCTCACTCACCTGGCTACATACAGCCATGCTCGTGCATTCGCCTACATCAACTACGGGATCAGTAGGTGTCGCTAGTGTCGCCATCGACGTCGGCACTGACACCAGTGTCGGGGCTGACGACGCGACAGGTGAATCCCGTGTCGAAACAGGCGTTGGACGAGCAGGAAGTGCCTCCAGGCGGAGCCGATCAAGCACGGACTGATCCAACAGCTGAAGTCGCTGGATAGCCCGCACTTGATCCGATAGTCGTTGGGTAGACACGGCGACGGTCGGTTCAAGGGCCTGAAACAAAGGCAGCATCCTGACACGGTACGCTGACAGGTTAATTCCCCCCTCTGTAGCCCCATAATAGGCGCGCATGCAATTCTCATTATTTGTCTGTGACCATCGCATGCGTCGCACTACACCACCGGCAGCGAGAGCCGAACGCGAAGCAGATTGCCCCGCAGGCCCCAAGCGTGCCGGCAGCGGCGGCCGTCCTCGACGCGCAGGTGGTGGTGGCGCCGGTGTCCGCGGCCCGCTCACGTCGCTGCTGCTCGACGAGGCGCTTGTTGCCAGGGGTGTAGCAAACTCTTCATCCCCCGACGAAGCGCTCGGAGTTGACGGAGCGGGCGGTGATGGTATATGTGCGTCATGTAATCTTATTATTATTCCAGTTATTTATTTCTTTTCTTAATTTTTAAATTTTTTTACATTACATATATATAAAAAACACATAAATAATATAAAAAAACTTAAAAACTAGGGTGCCGCCGGCAGCGGGGCAGGGCTCAAGCTGCCGGTGGTTAGGGCTGCAGAGTGAGGAACCTCCTCACAATGCGCGCCGTGTCAAGGATCACTGCCTTTTGAAGCTGACCCTTGACCCAACCGTCTAGCGAGAGTCTCTTGAGATGTTGGTCGAGACTCTTCGCTATAAGACCGTTTACCGTGACAACTATCGGGACAATGATCGTCGAATCAACATCCCACATGGCGGTTATCTCGTGAGCCAAGTCAAGGTACTTGCTGAGCTTGTCCTTCTCGGCCTTCACGAGATTCTCGTCATGTGGGATGGTGATGTCAACGAGCACTGCCCGGCGTTGGGCTCGGTCGACCACCACGATATCAGGCTTATTGGCGACAATAGTCCTGTCCGTGATGATAGACCGGTCCCAATAGAGCAAAGCACGACCATTTTCGAGAACTGGCGCTGGTGCGTACTTATAGTACGGCACCTCAGACTCGACAAGGCCGTATTGAAGAGCAAGCTGCTGATGGATGATCCTGGCTACTTGGTTGTGCCTGTGCAAATACTCGCCGTTAGCAAGATGCGAACAACCGGAAATAATATGTCGGAGCGATTCTCCGGGACGGTGGCATGCCCGACAGATGTCGACCGTACCGTCCTTCATGATATATTTCCGATAATTGTTCGTCTTGATAACTTCGTCCGCAATCGCACAGGCAAAACCCTCAGTTTCCCCAAAGAGGTCTCCGAAACGTAGCCAGTTCACCGACGCGAGCATGTCCACATCGGGGCCCGTTAGGACCCGATAGAACCGCCCGTGCAGCTGCTTGCTCTTCCATACTTCCTTGCGGTCTTCGGTGCTGAGCACCGATGGTTTGCGCCAGTTCTCGTTCGCTAAGGAGAGCGGCGTGAGGCCCTTGTCAACTGCCACAACATCTCGATGCATCCCGCACTCGTTGTCGCGGAAATAATCCCTGAGACTGCACACTTCACGATTATGGAGGTTCTTGGTGCTTAAGAAGCCACGACCCCCCAATTTTCGTGGAATGTACAGTCTCATAACAGACGAGCGTGGGTGTAGCATGCGATGAGTTGTGAGCTGTTGACGGACTCTTCTATCCAGGGCGTCCAGCTCAGTCTGAGTCCACCTCAGTATGCCAAAGGAGTATATCAGTAGAGGCATCACCCAACCGTTGAAGGCACGCACCTTATTGCCACCAGACAAAAAACTATTAAGTACTTTTGTCAGGCGACAAAAGAAGCGTTCCTTCACCGATCGCTTGATGTCCACTACCGCTATACCCAACGACTCTGACATACCGAGGTACTTGTAAGTCTCGGCCTCGGAGAGAGATCTGAAAGTCATTGTCTCGGAAAGCTGTAAATCTGGACAATTTACAACTTCCCCTCGCTGTACGTGCATGACCGCACACTTGTCTACCCCAAACTCCATCTTGATGGCATTGCTAAAAACCTGTGTAGTTTTTAACAATTCCATCAAGTCTGGACGTTTTGGTGCAAACAGCTTGAGGTCATCCATATACAGCAGATGAGAAATGACTTCACCACCTCTCCGAAGCCGATGGCCTAGCCCTGACTCCTTCAGCAAAGTGCTGAGAGGATTCAGTGCTAGACAAAACCACAATGGACTCAGACTGTCACCCTGGAAAATGCCTCGCTCGATCCTAATCAAGTCCTGCGGCTCAGAAGAGCCATCTCCACTACCTGGTTGACGAAGGACTGTGGTCCATTGCCTCATACATGCGCCTAAGAAAGATTTTAGAGTTGTATCAATTTTAGTGACCAAAGGAAGGTGTATCGAGATTGGGAAGGAACCGGCCAACGTGTGAGTGACAGGCAGCTACCGGATACTAGCGTCATGACTGAATTCTGGCGTGGTATCTGGTCGCTGCCTGTCGAGCACACCGAGGGTGATTGGATGCGTGTTGTCGAGCGGGAATTATTATTATTATTATGATTTCCATCTGGGTTATTTTTAGTATGGTCTTAAAAGTCTCGAAAAAATCGTTCCTTTTTCATAAATATTTTTCATAATTCCTACATTTACCAACTCGTGTTAGTCTAAGATCAACCAACATTTGGACTTTTAACATAATATTATTATACTTTAAACACTCTAATGAAATTCACAAGAAACATCAATTCATAGATACCTGAATGCATAGATACCTCGTCTATGAAGTGGTTGTAAATCTGTAAGTACATAAATAGCAGGCGACTTAATTACTTCACTCAGGTGCGATAGCTTAAGGGGGATCGGTTTTAAATTATTTAAAATTACGCTATCAATAACGGGCCGCGCGTAATGAGGAGGGAAACCCGTAGTTGGTGATGTTTGTGTTAAAACTCTGTACAACGGAGAAATAATACGCGTCACGCGATAATAGACTGTATGTGTGTCGAACCTTTATTATTGTAAATAAATAATCATTGTAAACATTTTTATGACGCAAAAATATCTGTTATTTTGCTTTCATAGCGGGAGAAATTTTAAATATAGGTAGTTTGGTAGCAATAACACAGCCCCGTTGGCTCGTTGGTAGTATATCTGCCTTGAGAGCTGTAGGGCGTGGGTTCGATTCCCACTCAGGGCAAACATTTGTGAATAAACAATTGTTTGTTCTGTGTCTGGGTGTTCTGTATGTATTATAAGTATGTATATACGAAAAAAAAAAGTATTCTGAATTTTGAAAGAAAAAAAAGTTAGTTTTAAGTCCAATTTGTGTATATTATTAGCTTATTTGTTACTTACATAAATGATTCATTTCTCTCTGAACCTAATTCTAAAAATAATGAAGTTGTTTATTAGTATCATGATTAAAAAGGAAAGCTTTAGACGATACCAATGACGATGGTAAGCGCGTTTATAGTATGACGCCTCCAGGTGGCATGATGTTGTTGCCAAAACAATATCTCTAAGAAATCCTTTAGGGCGATAAATAAGTAACCCATACTGACTTATTGCACCCAGAGGTAAAGGGCGGAACCGCAGACTCAAATAAGATAGATGTATCTATTTACCTACTTAGTGGTAGATTTCCTTAGCATGAGATCGTCTAGACAGGTATCATCGCAGTAACAGATATTCCGAGCAGTAGTGTGTAATCATTACTTTATTCCGGTTAGAATGGTACTGCAGCTAGCGAAATTAATATCAGGCCGTTAAGACTAACCATCGAAAGTCTCAATGTAATGAGCGCCAAAGCAGCGATGCCCTGGACTTTATTTCGTCACTCAAAGTGCTGTGTATCGCTGTAATGGTCATGGATAGGCGTTATCTCTTACCATCAGGAGAGCGTCTCGTTCGTCTTATTACTTTTTACATAAAAAAACGTCTTATACTATGTAGAGAAGCATTTTAAAAAATAATTTTTGAATACAATTTTCTAGCATTCGCGACAAAACACCGTCATCTAGTATTATATATTTCCTAATGCTATGGCTTCCGTAAATCACGCGAGTGTTTGTCGTAAACTCCCACGACTGGTTGTGTCGGGACACATATTTTTCAATCAGTCCTGTTTGAAACGAAAAACATTGCACTTCTGTTTTGGTCGTTTTTGTCTTTGTTTTTGTTGAAGATTTATTAGTATACTAGCTGCGCCCCTCGATGTTACCCGCTACATGTTTTCGGGTTTTTTTTTTTTTTTTTTTAATGGTTGACAGGCCAGGTGTATGACCACAGCTCACCTGATGTTAAGTGAAGGTGTGGTCGAAGATGGTAAAGCACACCTAGCCTGGAATGGAACTGGCTCTCAAGTGAGGCTGCCGGAACACACCGTTAGATGCTTGGCGGCAGATTTTCAACTTGAGGGTGGTAGCAAGCCAGCCGAGTACTAGAAAGTACCCTACCACCATGCTATGGTTTCCTCACGATGTTTTCCTTCACCGGCAGCTCAAGCTCATTGTTGGGGTTTGAACCCACGCCCTTCGGCATGCGAACCTACCGCGCTAACCACTGAGCTATCATTGCTACAAAAAAAAAAAAAAGTAACCTATGTGTTAATCCAGGGTTTCAGCTACCTCCTAACCTAATTTCATCCAAATCCATTCTGCAGTTTTTGCGTGAAGGAGTAACCAAACATCCATCCATCCATCCATCCATCCATCCATCCATCCAAACTTTTAAATTTTCAAAACAAACACACAAAATTTCGCATTTATAATATTAGTAGGATAGAAAGTAGGATACATGTATTAACATCGTGGTCGTCTTCTTTATGGTTTACAGGCTAAGCATTTGACTTAGATTTCCTTAGCAGGAGGTCGTCTAGGTAGGTCCCACCGCAGTACCAGATATTCTACCGCCAAGCAGTAGTGTGTGAAAATTACTGTGTTCCGGTTTGAAGGGTACTGCAGCTAGCGAAATTACAGGGCTGT
The DNA here is from genome assembly GCA_905404145.2 of Biston betularia. NCBI lineage: Eukaryota > Metazoa > Arthropoda > Insecta > Lepidoptera > Geometridae > Biston > Biston betularia. Next base: position 2,426,848 of record FR989889.1, on the reverse strand, counting down.
TGAGACTAACTATCTAATGTCACAAGGTAATGAGCACCAAAGCAGCGATGCCCCGGACTTTGTTTTACTACTCAAAGTTCTGTGTATCGCTGCAATGGTCATGAACAGGCGGTATCACTTACCATCAGGAGAGCGTCTCGTACGTCTCATTAACTTTACATTTTTTTTAAATACCACCTTCAAGTTCAAAGCCTGCCGCAAAGCACCTAACGGTGTGTTTCGGCAGCCTAATATGAGAGCCAGTTCAATTTCAATTTCAAATTCAATTTCAGGCTAGGTGTGCTTACCATATTCGACCACTTAACATCAGATGAGCTGTTGTCAAACACCTAGCCTGTCAATTATAAAAAAAAATATCTCGGCATACAGTTTTGTCTTAACAATTTCCGCCCAAGAGCAGCAAAGGATTTTTCCATAACTAAATGAAAACGAAATTGTAGGACGCAGAAATGATTGAGATCCCTCAAAAGACATTTCAAAGTTACCGTTTGGATTAATACATCAACCAACAATAGCAAAAGGGACAATAGACGTTGCAGCTAAACAATGCACGGCCAAATGCAGAAAAAAACGTAATGAAAAGGGTTCCGTACTTTCGTCTAAATGCAGAAAATATAACTATGTGAAATATGTAAAGGGTGACACACAGATGTCAGGTAAAATGACAGATAGAGTTTTAACATCAAACGCAGTGAATTCACTCTGTTAGCTATGTGTGCGTAACACCGCACACGGCTATCCCCCGCGCGCTGTTAACGCAGTAGGTACTCGTGCGTCTGTGGGAGTTTGTGTTGCAACAGTGTTTAGGTTTTGTGTTCCAAGTTCTTAATAGAAAAGTGCTATATCGATATTAAAATAAATAATTGATCTATTAAACACCGATACCGACACGTCTTCCGTGCAACTTTTGTCGCTTTCAACTTTTTCGTTTGCAACAGCTATTGACGTGCTTACTCGCGGATTTATATTACCAATCTTGCATCTTATGTTCGGTGGGCGGCATCTGAGCTTTAGTCTGTGTGTACCAGATTGTGTCCCCGAAAAGGAATCCAGAATCATCTGGTGAATGAAATCTTTTTAACAGTGTATTCAAAACTGGAAATTATACGTTACGTTTCGTAGCGATGATAGCTCAGTGGTTAGTGTTGATGGTTCACACACCGAAGGGCGTGGATTCAGTCTCAAATAATGAGCTTGAGCTGCCGTTGAAGGAGGAAACCATAACATGATGGTAGGGTGTTTTCTAATACTCGACTGGCTAGCTACCACTCTAAAGTTGAAAATCTGCCGCCAAGTACCTAACGGTGTGTTCCGGCAGCCTCACTTTAGAGCCAGTTCCATTCCCAATACTGCGCTAATCACTGAGCGTGTATCACTGCAATGGTCATGGACAGGCGTTATCTCTTACCATCGACTCGTACGAGGAAACCATATCATGGTGGTAAAGTACTTTCTAGTAATCGGCTGGTTAGCAACTACCCTCAAATTGAAAATCTGCCGCCAAGCATCTAACGGTGTGTTCCGGCAGCTCCAACTTCCATTCTTAATACTGCGCAAATCACTGAGCGTGTATCACTGCAATGGTCATGGACAGATGTTATCTCTTACGTCTCATTAGATTTGCATGGCCATTTTGCTCTTTGGACTTAAGCTGTTTGTAAATTATCCTAGTTTGATGATTCGCGAAACGAAATAAATTATTGAAAATTTTAATTTGATGTTTGTTCAAAAGTATTTTGTTACAGACGCCAAATTAAAACACCTTTCCGTAAGCTATTAATTGCGAAGTGGACTGTAAGTTGCAACGTTGTTCATTAGTAAACAATTTAGCTGAAAAACAGTAGAAATAACTCGAGTTGTCGACGCCGCACCTGAGCGCGGTAAATATGGCAAGTTCTTTTGGGGCGTCGTGTAGACACAAACAGTTGCTAAAGTTCACACGAATTTGCTACAATTAATTACATTTTGCTACAGATATTAACAGCCCTGTTGGTTCATTGGTAGTATGTCTGCTTCAAGAGCTGAAAGGCGTGGGTTCGTTCCCCACTCATGGCAAATATTTTGTGAATAAACAAATGTTTGTTCTGTGTCTGGGTGTATTATAAGTATGTATTTACAAAAAAAAAGTATTTATATATTCTATCAGTTATCCGACTTCCATTACACAAGCTTTGCTTAGTTTGGGGTCATATGGCACTGTGTATAGTCCTACGATATTTATTTATATTTTAACAGCCCTGTTGGTTCATTGGTAGTATGGCTGCTCCAAGAGCTGTAGGGCGTGGGTTTGATTCCCACCCAGGACAAACATTTTGTGGTATAAAAAATGTTTGTTCTGTGTCCGGGTGCACTGTATGTATTATAAGTATTTACAAAAAAAAAAGTATTTAAGTATTCTATCAGTTATCTGACTTCCATAGTACAAGCTTTGCTTAGTTTGGGGTCAGATGGCGCTGTGTATATAGTCCTACGATATTTATTATTATTTAATTATCAAGAAGTAAACAGGGCCTCATACGCAGGAGCATAAATACACAAGTATAAAATTATAGATCTATGGATTGGAGTTATAGATTATGTGACAAACTTTTTTTCCAAAAGTTAAATAAGTGTCCTCGTAGCTAAAATTATCGTCAAAGTCCAGTCTTGGTCAAGTACAGTCCGTGTCAGTCAAGTCCAGTCATGCTTTAGTGGTGACTTTACTATAAAGTTTCGATGGAGTTTTGGAAGCAACACAAAAAGTCATGTTTCACCACATTATATCATTTTCCCATACTCACTCTTGTGATTCGGCACTTTATGAATAAAACACCACCATTTTTATGCATAAACACTCGACAAAACACTAGTTTTGGAAAAAATACAACGGAGCGACACGACACTCCCCGCGTTCCTGCCAAAAATCCGTGCCAAGCTTATGTCCTGTGATATGTGGTGTTGTGGTGTATTTTACACTGAAGGGTTAATATACAAAATGGGCACGGAAAGACCCCACTTTGGACTAATGGTGTACGTTTATTATTCACTTAATAGTAATATTCATCTCAGATACGAACGAATTATTCACACTGAAGTAGAGAAAATATTATTAACTATTACGAATTTTACTACAGTGCTACGATTTCAATTTTCTTTCTAATCATGATTGATTGACTTTTTATTGTAGACACCACATTTTTTTTTTTTTGTTTTAAAAAAAAGGTTTGCTCATGGGCTTGCGTTAGGTTGCCATCTCACCAGATGAAATTGTACAATACAGAGTAGACTAAATAGTAGTAAATTTTAGACTAAATTTTTTATATAAATTTTGTAAATATGTAGTATTAATTTGTTTTTTTTTTTTTAATTTTGTTTAATAAATGCTTAACAATACAGAAGAAAAAAAGCTTAATTAACAGGTGTAACATTTGTTACACCTGTTAATTAAAAACCAAAAACAAAAAAAACAAAAAAAGCTTAATTAACAGGTGTAACATTTAATTTTGTTACACCTGTTAATTAAGCTTTTTTTCTTTTCTTTTTTTGGCGACCTTATCGCTAAAAGTGATCTCTTCCAGGTCACCTTGTGATGGAATGGATTGAAGGAATGAAATGACGGGTTGTGTCAATAATGACGATTACATAAAAATATCTACATAATTATGGCATATTTAAATAAACTAACTAAAGAATGAACTATTTATAACAATGAAATATTTATTTAAACCTAAGGAGTAAACAGGTTGCTTCCATCCTAGACCACATCGTTGCTTAACATCAGACATGATGTGGTCAAGCGCAAACTTATTTAATTTTAAAAAAACAGCTAAAATTACTAAAAATACATTAATGTATAAAATCATATCATATATTTATATTTGTATACTTACTTAGAGAGAATATTGAAATACGTTATACAAACTATTTATTTTTGCTTACATAACTGTTGTTAGGTTATAATAAATAACAGTTTTTATTTTGATGAATCATTTTTAGTAAAAAAAAAAAACAAAAACAGCATTGAAATTTTGATTCGATTTTGTTTTTGTCTAGATGCGCCTAAATGCAATAATCATTATTTCGACTTGCATTGCGGGGGCGACGCGACGTTGCCAGCTCGCGGCGTTGGCGGCTAGCGCGCTGTTGCCGCTCTTCTCCCTGTTTCTTTGCACATATTCAAACAGCTCAAATGATAATTATTATAGTAGTTAGTAATTAGTTTTGCATGGTGGTAGGGTACTTTCCAGTACTCGGCTGGCTAGCTACCACCCAGTTACAGCTACAATCCAGCATCGTCTGGTGAATTAAATCTTTGTTACTGTGCATTCAAAAATGGAACGTAGAACACGTTACGTTTCGTAGCGATGATAGCTCAGTGGTTAGTGTTGTTAGTTCTTACAACGAATGGCGTGGGTTCAGTCCCAATTAATGAGCTTGCGCTGCCGGTGAAGGAGGAAACCGTAACATGGTGGTAGGGTGTTTTCTAATACTCTGCTGGCTAGATACCACCCTCAAGTTGAAAATCTGCCGCCAAGCATCTAACGGTGTGTTCCGGCAGCCTCACTCGATACCCAGTTCCATTACAGGCAAGGTATGCTAACCATCTTCGACCACACCGTCACTTAACATCAGGTGAGCTGTGGTCAAACACCTAGCCTGTCAACCATAAAAAGAAAAGTAATGACTTTATTATTTTTCCATTTTTGATAACTGTAACTTTTATTTTTTGCTAGACGGACGGGCAGCGGAGTTTTAATAATAGGGTCCCGTTTTACCCTTTGGGTGCCTACGGAATTCTAAAAGTCGCGTGCTCGCGTTTCTAAGAAGTGAATCATGATAATTATATTTTTTTTTACAGAGTGGCTTGGTTGAATCTGAAAACGAGTTGTCGAAAATATTGGATTCAGACAAATTGAGCGACATACAGCACAGCGATCGCCTGAGAGGTAAGTACCTCGCGCTTCCACTCTCTCGCTCGGCTTACCACTGTTCAAAGTAACCCTATACCAGCGGTTCTCAGACTTTTTTGGTCGACGGAACCCTTCCTAAAAGCGAAATTTTTGACGCACTCCTAAAAAGTAATCAACAATTGTTTTGTGTATTTTTTTATTGTTGACTATGCTCTTGGCTGAAATTTCGCGCTCTTGTATTACTTATTCCACTACTACTCTTTCACTTATTTTTGTAAGTTTATGTTGCAATATGTATTTAGATGTATAATCTTTAGTTTTTTTTTTCGTTATGACCAGTGTTTTCGCAGAGCCCTCACTGAGGATTTGCGGACTAGGGCTCCGCAGAGCACACTTTCTGTATAGCAAGCCTATATAAATAGGTTGAGTATAAGTACATCAGTATTTTGAAACCAGGCAACAAAAGCTCATTAAGTATTATATAGTATTAATTTTTTTCTAACAAATTTTGGCCCGTTAAATCTATAATTTGAATCAGATTGGTTTTTACTCAAGAATTTGACATTTGTAAATCTTAATAAATAAAGTTTGCTATCTTTTCCCAGATTTTTACAAGAAACTCATTCAGACCGATGCTGCCATCCGTAATCTGAGAAAAACCTTCAATGACAATGCGTACACCAGTACTAATTTCGACTTGAATACCAATTTTGATATTAACAGCAATTATGATATCAACAATAACATAGATATGAACAATAACGTCGATTTTGACAGCGACTCAGATAGATTTAAAAGATCAATTAACTTTCATCCCGGAAAATTATTTTATTTTAAAAGGCGAGAACCAGCGACTCAGTCTAAGATCAACAATGGCAAGCTTATTACTAAAAGCACAATAAATATGACGTTAAACAAAAAACCATATAATGACAAACATAATAAAACTCCAAGAAACAAACGGTTTGGCAATTTCACAGATGAAGGTTTCATTATAGAAAAAAATAAAGTTATGATTCAATATAAGCCTAGTCGCATTGTACCTAAATGTTCTCACTCACCAAACGACTTAAAGTCTCATGAAAAAGAACTGAGCCATCCTTTTTACAAAAACACTCAAAGACTAGACGAGCTTTTAGATCAGTTCATAGATAAAAAGTTGCCGGATTTGCTTGCAAATCGCTTGAAATTAGGCATGTTGTTTGACAAAAGCAATAAAAAATGCAAACATCCTGTCAATGAAGAATTGATACTTGTCAAAGACGATGATCTAATAAAAGATTATGAGCAGAACCAAAAACCAGAAGACACTCAAAGAGATGTTTATACTAAAGATTATGGAAGTCAAAGAGAAAATAGTGAAACCGACAATGAAAAAGCAGAAGCTGTTAAAGCTTTAGATAAAGAACATCAATCTACCGTTAAAGCATTTGCCATTGCAACAGATGCTCCTAAAATTGTTAGTAAAGACGTTAAACATTCGGCCAAGGTATTTGAAAACGATTTCTTTGACGATTCCGATGGGGTGGAAAAGTCTAATGCAAGAAGTTCGACGAGTGGTTATGATATACTGCTTAGCATTTCTACTTTAGTGTAAGTGTAAAATGATTTAGAATTAACTTCGACTTCCATGTTGAAAATACTATGTAAATAAAATAGACTTGCAATCTCCCTCAAATTAATTAAAACGATTTGTTCTATTGCTCATCAAACATTATTATAATAACAGCAATCCAGCGGTTAAAAGAACTACAAACAAACTGACGACAGCATTTGCTGTTAGACCAAACCTTCGCAAGCTGTTACAAACCAACATAAAGGCAGAAGACAGTATCACGTACGATGATCTAAAAGAAGTACTAGTGGATTACAAAGAGGGGCGTGACGATGAGGATAAGGAGAATGACAGGAAAAAAAGAAATGTAAAGATGAGTTATTTTTTAATTACTCTAGGAACTAGAAACTTGTAAAAGTCGTGAATAGCGCTTGCAGAGCTTGTAAAAATATCGAGTTTTTGAATGTTCTTTGACATCGGTTATTTATTTTATACACCACTATTTTTTTAATTACTAGAAAAAAGGCATTATCTACTGCAATAACTGAACCCATCTATGAAAAAAAAAATCACTTGAAAAATTATTCACAAGAAAAGATGATTCCTGGCTATAATGCTACCCGTAGGCATTTACCTAAACCTTCGCAATTTCATTCATTAATTACGTGGCAAGCACGTGCAACTGGCTCAGGAGGCCTCGCTCACGATAGTGCGAAAGAGAAAGAAAATATTTTTGCATTATTCAATGAAATCCCTTGGTCACTGCCAGCTGATTCGATGATAGTATTCTTTTGTAGTAAATGAGTATTGTGTCCATAGTTTTAGGCAGGATTTCCAACAATTTTGACTATATCTAGCATTATATTGTTTTATACTATAACTGGTTTTATGAAGTAAACAAAAAATCTGATTGCACATTTACTGAGACTGAGTCTTACTAAGCCAGTGTAACCAATAAAAAAATCTAGTAATTAAACACTTGTGATGTCCTGTTACATGCAATATTATAGCGTTTCGCAAATAACTCCCTTCACAGAGTGAAACAGTATCTATGTAAAATTAAATAAATTACACATATTATTTCGGTTTATAAATAATTAGTTTCAGGATGATGTCCTATATGATAATCAAATAAAAATGGTTCAAGAAAAACACAACCCAATAGGCGTGCATAACCCAAACTGGAAAGGTCCTATGCCGCTCTATCCAGATGAGCTAACCCAGATAACATTAAAGACTCAGAATGCAGAAAGTAAGATCGAAATACCTGTACACAACAGAGACTTTGCACCAGAAACAGATGACATAGAACCTATAAAAACCGATGTCGAATACGTTGAAGATTATTTAGATAATGGGTACGAAAGATTGGTTGAATTAGCTCAAGCATACAGTGATTATGGTGTGCTGAATGAAAAGAAAAACGCGGCTGCGGAAAAGAAAACAACTGATAAAGAATATACGTTGGACAGTAGAAAAGGAGGAGTTTCTATGAAACGACTAAAAGGGAGCTTAAAACGTGGATTGAAGAATCAGCATCTTTTTGAAAGATTAAAACAAAGTAACGTAATATTTTCCACCCTATTTTACCAATTGTTATGAAACGATTCGTGAACAATGAATTTATGTATATTGTGTACAGTTTTCATATTATTGTTAAAATGCCCATTGTTTAGGGGCTTTTTAACATAAAATAATGAGCTAGATAAGAATACATCTTATAATTTATGAACTGTAACTAATGACATTTCTGTGAAATGAGATCGAGATCAGAGAATTGAATTCTCTATAAAGTTGTAATTGAGTCAAACAAATGTATTAATTCAAAGAATTGTTTATTCACTTTTCACTTGTTATGGAAAACCTTTAAAACGACGAGTTTGTCATAGTAGTTTGTTAACAAGCTTTCAACATTTGTATACATTTTAGATGTGTCGCCAAATTATTATTTTTAAATATACTTTTTATTTTTCATGCACAGGTAGGGGAACTTCCGAAGGCATCAGAATAGAAATTCAATCTAACCCTAAAAAGGATGACATTCACGTTCCGGATGAGGGCAGTATTAAATTCAAAGAAATATTCAATAAACATATCAAAATCTTGGGCGACGAGCCGAGCACCGAACCAACCCAATATTCTTCAGTACCGGAGTTATCAACTTCGTTAGCAGTTACAAATATAAAGTTACCCAACATAGGTAAAGCTAAATCTGAAAAAGTGCTCTTTGATCCCAGCAATAATATTGTATTTAAGAAAAGGACGCTAAAAGCAGCTGATACGATCAGTATTGACAATTCACCCTATGCTCTGGATAGACATTTTGAGGAAACTTCTATTAAAACAAAAATGAATGAAGACAAGATAGATGCAAATAAAAATAAAATTAATACTGTGACTTCAGTGAAATTTGATAAAACATCATTGTATAACACAAGCATTGATCTAGATAATACTAGCAGAATAAAATCTGGAATAAAAGTTAAACAGGTCATACAAGAAAAAAATGCGGATAATGAAAAGGTTAAGGGATCTTCACTGAGTAACATGTTTATGCTGTTGTCGAAATGGTTTAGTATGTTAGATGGGATGAAAATTAATGAACATAATAAATCTAATGTGATCCCTAGGTAAGACAGCATGATTAATATTAGAATTATAAATGTTTTTACTTACCTAAAGGTAACGTCGGATTTTAGTGAAATTTTAAATAGATGTAGCTAATAATCTAGTTTTACGCTATTTTTTATGTGTAGCGTTAGGGTATTATCTTCACATATAATTTTGGAAAAAAAATTGTTTACTGTCTTTTTTCAGAGATAAACTTATACGATAATGTCTAACACACTTCAAATCTAACTATAAATATAGCGTACGATATAAATGATAAGGTTCATTTATACATAAATATACTCAGAATATAACTAATACTGATATTGATTTTATTTCAGCACCAAAAGCATAATAATTAAAAAATGCAGTAATAAATCTAGATCAGAATCTCAACTCGCTTATCCCGTGTACGATTCAGATATGATAGAAAACATAGGACACAGGTCCAGGGTGCTACTATCAGTTGAACTTGCTAATAATACTGAAAAAGCAGAAGATTCTTCCAAAGCCAAAGAAGAAAGGAGTCAAATGGTCAAAGCATCTACAAGTACAGGTAACATGCAATAACTAGAATAGGAGTGAAAGAAACAGAAAAAGAATTTAAAAAATATAAACAGAAATTACAAAGCTTGCACTATGGGAATAGTTTTTTGAAAATACATGCTTATAATTATTCAGAACACCCTGACACAGAACTAACAGCGAGCTATAAAGCAGAGTGACAGCCATTTAAACTAAATGGGTGTCACTCTGCTAAACAAACAAGAGTGTATACATATTAATGCATTCAGTTAGTTTTTAATTTTTTTGCATCCTTGATCCTGTGTTGTATAACAAAGCCTTATCCCTTGAATATATAAAAATAGAGTTGCAGCAAATTATTGTGAAAATTATCATCACAATATACATAATACATACATATCACTAAAATATTGGATATTTTATCTTACAAAATAACGGCATTGTAATATATTATTTTCGATATCAATAAAACGTTTACTCGTAGTTTAAACGTGTTCGTTTACCTTTTAGAATCAGTCTTAACTGAACTACTTCAGTACGGTTCTCACTCCACAGTTGAACACTGTTTTTGTACTTTCATTTTTTAAACGACTCTTGGTCCGATTATCTTAATTAAATTTTTATGAAACATAAAACTCATGTGCTTCAGGACATTAGTGCTTTTTAGAGTTGTTTCAGTGAAATTACAGGGCATGAAGGAATTTAAGATTTATAATTACAAGGTAACAAGCGTAATACAAAGCTACGTAGATTTTTGTATAATAAAATTGACTTAACCATTCTTTAACTACTTTTAAAATAATTAATGTGGAATAACGTTAGTAAATATTAAGCGCTTCATTTCTGTATTGCGCAGAAATGAAATGACGAATGTCAATTTAATCAGCATTTGCAAGTGAAATTGCAATTCAAAAGTCTGCGTGGCACTACGATGGTCGAAAGCTATCCGAAAATTAATTACATAATAATGTATTATTTCAGAATCAATGAAAGTTGCAAACTTTACACATGAAATAACAGAATCTTCAAAAAATGATGATGCGATATCAAATCAAACAAACAACCGAATGGTAAAACGTCAAGCTATAGATGATAGCAACCTTATATTCTGGAACGACCTTTATGATGAAGAGTACGGCATAAACGCTGATCCTATGGAGAACAACATAAGAGATAAACATTCTGCAGACAAAAATGATTTAAATAAGAAACCTAGCACGTGGTTACAAGATAAGATGAAAATGATCACGGACAGGTTTTATCCGGGAAGTCCTAAAAAAGAGAAATCAGAAAAAGAAACCCAAGAGAAATTAGCAAAAGAAACCAAATTGAAACCAGAAAAAGTAGAGCGAGTTGGTCAAATTGTTCAAGCAAACAAGTAATACCTTTTATTTATTAAAGATTAAATAGATTCCAACGAATCTTTAAAATTCCATGTTTTGAAGAATCTTTAATATTTTTTTTACAAACTAGCGGACGCCTCGCCTCGTTTCCCTCACGTAGTTCCCATTCCCGTGGGAATACAGGGATAAAAAGTAGCCTATGTCACCCGGGGATAGCGTAGCTTTCCAACGGTGAAAGAATTTTTGAAATCGGTCCTATTTTTTTTGGATTTCAGAATCGTGCTCATAGTGAAAGTTGTTCACAACGATACATATTATTATTATGATCGTTTTTCTTCTAAGCACACCCCCCAATCTAGCCTAACGTTTCACAAAACCTTACATTTTTTTATCTATTCCAATAATCAATCAAATCATTTCAATATTTTGTCAGTAATCATTTTTGAATGTCGCAAATTGATTTCAATTATTTTTTTTGTAGACCAAAAAAACAAAAACAGGCCAAAAGAGATCTCAAATATGATTCAGACGTGAGTACTTGAGTATATATTAATGTTTTTTAATAATATAATAGTAATGAGATGAACAATACTCTCTCCTAATGGTAAGAGATAACGCATGTTCAAGATCTTTGGAGCAATACACAGAACTTTGAATAGCAAAATAAATTTGCTTTAGCGCTCATTAATTTGAGACTTTCGATGGTTAGTCTCAACAGCCCCGTAATTTTGCTAGCTGCAGTACTCTTCAAACCGGAACACAGTCTTACACACTACTGCTGTTTACACACTACTGCTTGGCGGCAGAATATCTGGTACTGCGGTGGTACCTACAACAATAGTATTGAACAACTATTAATTTCATGATTCCAGGGTTAGAACATAATTGTTTACACCGTGAATTGACCAGCATTCTTCTCGAAAACACTTTTTATTATTTTAGGGTAGGGGAGACCGGGGATGGTTGACCAAGTTTCAGCTTAAATGTTTCTATTTTCATTTCTTTAGAGTATATTACTTTAAAAACAGGTTCAGTTAATACATTTACTATTCAGCTTTGGAAAGAAGTGGCAAAAAGCACGTTATTCATTATGATATAGAGTACAGGCCAGTTCTTGTATCATAAAAAAAACTGGTCAACCTACCCCACGCTTGGGGTAGGTTGACTATTCACCTGGGGTAAGTTGACCTATGAAGTTGTAAAGGCAAAATCTACGAGGAAATTGGATAAAAGACACAAAAATGCTACTAAACACTATTTTTTTTATTAAAACCAATAGGCAATCTTCCGCCACTTCAATTAAACACAATAAAATTCAAATTATAAGAATAAACAATCAGACGTTTAGACATTAGGCAATTGGAGTATCTAAAAATAAAACAAAGTACCTACTTTCTTATTAAGTATTTAAAACAAAACGAACTAACTTCTTATAAAGTATCTAATCAGTCTTCCTTATCCGAGATGCAATTTTTGCATTCATAGAACAATATGTTGACCAGGTGGTCACTGGTCAAGCAGCCCCGTTATACATTAGTCTACTAGCCCCGAACCATCTTTTAATTTTTAACTACGTGCCATAACCTTAAAACTGCGACGAAATTAAATAGAATTATACATAACTGAAAGAACATGAATCAAACATTCGTTGTAAATTGTTTGACAATCAATAACCATGAATAAACAGACATTATTACAAATAACATTACGATAAAAATAATTACTTAGGTGCGTTGTTTTTCAATATTACGTTCTTTCTTTCAAACGACGTGCGTGCGCGACGCCGTGTTCCCGGTGATTGTGCGTGGGGAGGTGACGGACTCTTGTGCCTCACTGGTTGCCTCAAGGCTATTGCGTCGGACGAGTTTTTGATAGTTAGTCAACCTACCCCTATCGCCAACCAGCCCCGGTCTCCCCTACTGCAGCTAGCGAAATTACCGGGCTGTTAAGACTAACCATCGAAAGTCTCAAAGTAATGAGCGCCAAAGCAGTGATGCCCTGGACTTTGTTTTGTTACTCAAAGTTCTGTGTATCGCTGCAATGGTCATGGATAGGCGTTATCTCTTACCATCAGGAGAGCGTCTCGTTCGTCTCATTACTTCTTACAGAAAAAAAAATAAAATAAAAAAATAAAATTAAGAATTTATATTTTTAGTATGACGATGAAGCAGGAAAATTAGATTTGGCGGTGTTAACTGCTCGAATGAAAGAAGTATGCAAAGAAACTGTCAAGGCTGTGCAGGAGACAAAGCATGTAGATGGTAGGTATATCATTTTGCCTTAAGGTATCATTTTTAATTTTTCTAACATAATTTATATGAGGGTGTTCTTCGACAAGCCTGCTGAAACCGTAGACTAAATGTTGACTTAATCTTCAAACGGAGGTTAAACGTAAGCCTATTTATTAATAAGATATTATACGGAATAGAATATAACTTTATTGTATACAAAACATAAATTGTAACATAAAAAAACTTAAAAAGAGAGATTTCTTCCAGACAATCTAATATTGTAAAACCTGATTGTTAGTTACATAATTGTTTATCAAATCAGCCTATACTATCTCATTGCAAGGCTAAATACTCCTTTTATTCCATACATGCATTTCTTTGTCATAGTATTGACAAATTGATCTTTGAGCCAAATCCAGGGTGGTTATTCATGCTTCGTTTCTTGAGAAATCCTGAGTACAACCATTTTACAGATTACATGCACGCAAAAGAACTGACAATAGAAGCTACATACATTTGGCCAAGGCACTTTTTCTATGGAACAGCTGATTTTCATGCATGAATCTAGTGCTCTTAGTAGAAGTCGTGTACCCCCTTTCGATTTAATATACCCCTCAGCTTATAACCCTGTTAAGTTTAGTACAACTGGTAACCGCATAGATGTTTTCAATGATAATATGTTTGCGTTTGGCCACCATCCTAATGTGATTACCGTCCGCCATCTCAATGTCATTGCCATTGTTAAAAAGTGTATTATATCTTTGAGTAATTTCAGTTAGGGAAGGCAACCGCGAAGACCAAGCAGCGGCGTCTCTTATGCAACAGCTGGTCCGCCTGATGACGGATCTGGTGGACTTCCAGGTGCAAGAAAGAACATGTCGCAGTAAGAAACATTTGTCTCATTTTACTTATGCGGGATTGGTCACGTTTAATTATGTCGGATTCTTATTCTTATTGGGAATGGGTGATAAGTCCTGCAATGACGTCCCGCTTGGGGTGTTTTGTGCATTTCCCCCTGCCAGCGTCTACCCGAGCCAACCCAGCTCCTTGAAGTACCGGAGCGAGGCTCTGGACCGCTGGCATAGTAGCTCCAGTGGATGATGGAGTTATCCATGATAGCAAAAAGCAGTCTGTCTGTTGCGATGATTTAGATGTGGATAGTGAGCAAGCTGCTTCATGCAATCTAGTGAAGATCCTAGTTACTTATGCGGTTTTGCAAGGGCTAAGTGCATAGTTTCCAAAATATCGGCAAAAAACGTTTTTTCACGATGGCGTCTGAAGCTCTACCGGAATCTGTCAGCACTTTGTGGTTTTACACTCAGTAAGTGAACCTAAACCTAATAAAAAAAAATTGGATCGGAAATATAGTGCAGTGTTTACCATAAAAACGTCTATTTTTACTGGCCTAATGAGTCTGAAATAAATTATTATGAATTTTGAATTATTGATAATTCCAGCTCAGATATTGATTTTTATGAAATAAGTAATGAGACCAACGAGACGCTCTCCTGATGGTAAGAGATGATGCCTGCCCATGACCATCGCGGCGATACACAGAACTTTAAGTAACAAAATCAAGTGCAAGGCATCACTGCTTTGGCGCTCATTACTTTGAGACTTTTGATAGAGTTAGTCTCAACAGCCCAGTAATTTCGCTAGCTGCAGTACCCTTCAAACCAGAACACAGTAATGCTTACGCACTGCTGCTTAGCGGTAGAATATCTGGTACTGCGGTGGTACCTACCTAGACGATCTCCTGCTAAGGAGATCTACCACCATTAAATGTGTTGTATGTGATTCAACAGGACTGCCTCCTGATCTGCAGAGCTTTCTAGAATGGTTGACGTCCTCCAAAGAACAAGATGACGATTCCGACCCTTACTACAGAGAGAAGAACGACATTGACCGTTTTGGCATAGATTATGCTAATAAGTTGGGTGAGTAGAACGAGCTATTTATTAACTGACTCAAAAAAGAAGGAGGTTCAGGAGGAGGTTCTCGACTCGATTGTACGTTTTTATTGAAAGAAAGAAAGAAAAAGATTGTATTTTGTAACAAATAGGTACAAATACAAAACCAAAAACAACCAAACAGAGACAAACAGTTACAAAATAAGGGCTCACATCAGCATAATACTGGTCATACTAAGCGGTTTTTTGTATGTATGTGCGATAATTCCGCCAATTATGAATCGATTTTGATGTTTCTTTTTTTGCTTGGTAGATTGTACTTTAGAGGTGGTCCCATATAAATTTTATCGAAATCGATCGAGCGGTTTTAAAAAAATTTATACATCGATGATATTTGAAATCTGAACCTCGCTATTTCATTGGAGCAGTGCGTTTAGTTGGCCTAAGGGTCATGGGGTCGGTTTTTTTTATTTTAGACTTGTATATTATTATGAGACATTTTTCTTCAGACAAACCAACGGAACAAGATCTATTGCAGCCGAGCGAGAGGGAGAACACAGACTCGAAGACTGACTGCTTGGGTACTCTACATGCAGTGCAAAACCTTATACGGGAATATGAAGAGATGACTGAAGATGATAAGGTGCAATACATAGAATAGAAAGAGAAAGAAAATTTAGTTGTATTGTGTATGTAAGAGTTTAGAAATAAGGATTGTGTGTATGTCTCGAGCATTCATGCTCACCATCGAAGGCTCCTTCTTACGGCGGCGTCGTGTGTCGGGTCGCTCTCTTCCCTCAGATATGGTTGAGGAGGGCGATGGTGGCACATGCATGACCTGCCCTAATATTATAAAAAGGAAAGATTTGTATTTTTGGTGAGCTGTGGTCAAACTAGCCTGTTAACTATTAAAAAACCCCGGCTAAGTGCGAATCGGACTCGCGCACGAAGGGTTTCGTTATTCGTCGTCTTTCGTACGTCGTTACCGACGTCGTATATCGTCCATTATCAATAGAAACGGCAAAAAATCACGTTTGTTGTATGGGAGCGCCCTTAAATATTTATTTTATACTGTTTTTTTTAGTATTTGTTGTTATAGCGGCAACAGAAATACATCATTTGTGAAAATTTCAACTGTCACGGTTCATGAGAGACGGACGGACAGCGGAGTCTTAGTAATAGGGTCCCGTTTTACTCTTTGGGTACGGAACCCTAAAAACTGAATAATTTTCTCATTTTATTTTGCAGAGCGTTATGACGGGTGTGAAAAACTATCTAGAACATCAAATACACTTTCTACAACGTCACCTCTCTTCTATAGATGATAAAGTGAGTATTTAAAACAACCGAATTCGATTATACTCTTTTCTTTTGTTTTTCAGTCTCTAATGTTCCATTGCTGGGCAAAGACCTCCCTTTCCTCCATCCAGACAGCCCGATCTTCACATAATTGCACATGCACATTTTACAAACAATATAATCACTTGGTGGTAGATCTCCTGAACAAGAGGTCGACTAGTTAGATACCACCGCAGTACCAGATATTCCGCCGATAAACAGTAATTTATGTAAACACTACTGTGTTCCAGTTTGAAAGGTACTACAGCTAGCGAAATTACAGGGCTTGAGACTAACCATCGAAAGTCATGAGTGCCAAAGCAACGATGCCGTAAACTTTGTTTTGCTTCTCAAAAGTCTGTGTATCGTAGCAATGGTCATGGGCATGGTCATCTCTTACCATCAAAGGAGCGTCTCATTACTTTCACATAAAAAAACAATTGTGAGTGTGGTAAACTCTACAAATGCCCCATTTAAAAAATACTCAAAAAGGCTTACAACATTTACAATATATTTGTTCACAATTGTTTGTTGCAGTATTTTAGAGGTTCCAGATTCAGAAGGGATTTGATCATGAATTTAGGCCATACTGTAGCAGATACTATAGATGACACAGCCCAAAGCCTAGAGAAACAATATAAAACCCTTAAAAAAATGTACCACAAATACAAAGGTAAATTAATACCAGCCTACAATGAAGCTGTCAAAACAACAGCAGAAATAAACAAAGCTGTCACTGAAATAGTACACAAAATAAATAAATCAAAAGGTAAATATCACCCCACAAAAGTACTCAATAAACACAATAAAGTGACCAAAATAAATGATAAAACTATAGAAGAACTGAAAAAGACTCAAAAGAATAAGAAACATAAATATAGGAGCAATAAAATGAATTCGAAAGATAATAATGACTTCAAAGATAAAGTGAATTTCTCAATAAATAAAGATAATCACTTTGGAATTCATACTGATCAAGGGTTTAGGAACAAGGATGAGAGAAATATAAAAGATGTGTACTTTAAAGCAGTGGAAGAAGCTAAGAAATCGTCTATCTCGAAAGGTATACATATGCGAGACAGTGATACATTTGACAAGACCGACATATTTAGGATAAATGATTATGTAGGCGAAAAAGAAAATTGATAATTAGGAAGTCATTTAACCGACATTAAAAAAAAACTTTCACAACTATCTTGCACCAATTTTGATTCTACTTTAAAGGATGTTTACAAGCCAAAAGAAGAAAGTAAAACATCGTGTTTAGAAATCAAATTTATCAGTCATCGCAATATTTGAAACGCTAACATTCTACAGCTGACAGTGGTAAAAGACATAGAAATGCGGACTTTATGTAAAAAATTAAGAAGCAACAAATTTCGGAATTGGTATAATACTTTAAATTGAGTTCAATGGTTACTTATACATTGTATAATATTTTATATTTAAATGTCTTTTGTTCACCACTTTCAAAAGTGTTTGTTTTTAGCAGTAGGAACACAAAAAGGCGCAATTCCTGTCTATTTGTTTTTTTAATGTAAGATTTTAAAATTTTCTAGGTACACGTTAGTGCAAATTATGTAAAGAGAGATATTGTAATTTTTTTTTTATTTGTAATAGCGTATTTTGTTTGTAGGATTTATGTGTCGATGAAAATATAATGATTATGGTTTATTAGTACGATTCTGTTATTTTTACGTGTACCCTCTTTTTATGATTTTTTTTAATATGATGTGTTTAGAACACTGGTCACAAAAAATATGTTTGTCTTGGATCTGAAATGCATAAAATTAGACTTTTTTATGGAATGATTTGCATCTGTTTTTTTTTATACAGAATAGGTTCGCGTTTGACCACACCCTGCCTGATGTTAAGCAGGATGCAGTCCAAGATGAAGCACGTTTTTTTTTTATGGTTGATAGGCTAGGTGTTTGACCACAGCTCATCTGATGTTAAGTGAAGGTGTGGTCGAAGATGGTATAGCACACCTAGCCTGGAATGGAACTGGCTCTCAAGTGAGGCTGCCGGAACACACCGTTAGATGCTTGGCGGCAGATTTCCAACTTGAAACCGCTTACCTAGAAAAAAACCTGTTTAAGTGTAAGTTATTATCATGCCTGATGTTAAGCAACAATGTGGTCTAGACACTTACTTAGAAGGAACCAAAGACTCTGCAAAGATTTCCACATCCTCGCTGTGCGAAAGAAGAATGTGTTTTCGAAGCGCTTAGTGCGTAGGTACATTGAGAACGTTCACCATGTCTGGGTAATACTTCGTCGCGTTTGTCTGGCCGTCCGGTTGTAAAAAAGGGCAGGGGGAACCAAGTCATGCAACTCCAAGGCACAATCTCCGCCCCGTTGGCTCATTGGTAGTATATCTGCCTTGAGAGCTGTAGGGCGTGGGTTCGATTCCCACTCAGGGCAAACATTTTGTGAATAAACAAATGTTTGTTCTGTGTCTGGGTGTTCTGTATGTATTATAAGTATGTATTTACAAAAAAAAAAGTATTTATGTATTCTATCAGTTATCCAACTTCCATCACACAAGCTCTGCTTAGTTTGGGGTCAGATGGCGCTGTGTGTATAGTCCCACGATATTTATTTATTTATTATTTATTTAATCTCCGAAATGTATTCGGTAGAAATTCGGATACAATTCGCAGGCAGGCGACCTTACGTAGATGTTCAAGGCTTTGCAGCCGAAACTTGACCAAAGTGTCATTGCCTATTAACCTCCAAGCGTGACTCTCGACTGACTCCTCGACTGACTGACAGATGTGGAACTCTCTGCCAGCGTCTGTTTTCCCCACGAAGTACAATTTGCGTGTCTTCAAATCTAGAGTAAACAGGTTTTTTTCTAGGTAAGCGTGCTTCATCTTGGACTGCATCCTGCTTAACATCAGGCAGGGTGTGGTCAAACGCAAACCTATTCTGTATTAAAAAAAACCCTTGTCATTGGTATTTGTGGTTGACGATCGTTTCCAAAAAAAAAAGTTTCATCAACTTCTCGATACCAAAATGTATTAGCGACAGTAATGGGCGCAAACCTAAACTGAAAGTGCTGTCGCAATTCATCCTCAACCATTTATCAGAAATAAATGATATTATTTCATCAAAAACAAGCAATCCGAAACATTTATCTCCCGTGAGGATATCGGTAATAGATTAGGGTAAAAAATGTTAGAGGACAGTGGGGTAGTATCGGATGATTGTTAGCTTAATTTATTTCCTTACTAGCTTCGCCCCGCGGTGTTACCGCTGCATGTTTTCGAGACAAAAAGTAGCTTATGTTCTAATCCAGGGTCTCGGTTACCTCCGTACCAAATTTCATCCAAATCCGTTCAGTAGTTTTTACGTGAAAGAGTAACTAACATCCATCCATCCATCCAACTTTCCACATTTTTAATATTAGTGGGAGTAATACCTACTGACTCTTAAATGTGGCTGCCAGAACACATCGTTAGCTGCTTGGCGCCAGATTTTTAAACTTGAGGGTAGTAGTGAGCCCTACCATGATGCTATGGTTTCCTCACGATGTTTTCCTTCAACGACAGCTCAAGTTTATCGTTGAGGCTTAAGACCACGCCCGTCGATATGTGAACCGGCCGCGCTAGCCACTGAGATATCATCGCTACGATGAACATTAATGTAGTTCAACAAAAAAATAATTAAGCAAACAGTTATACCTCACTCTCCCCAATGTGCGGCTGCAGGAGGAAACTGAACTAAAAATTCTTATCACGTATTTTCATCCCGCTTCAAGCCAACAAGTTGGATAAGCATCTCGACCGTTCACAATGAAAGCTTACATATTTTATTTTTCAAATTTTACTCAATAATATATTTTTTTAATAAAAAGTAAATAATATACATACATAAGTGTACTGATCATTTATTACACTACTCTGTTAGTTCATCTGGTAGTAGTTTTACCTGTTCTGTGGGACGTGGGATCCATGCCATAATCATAAGTCTAAAAAAAAAAGAGTTTTTGTTGTGACGTAACAAACATTAAAAAATAACTACAAACGAACTGAGAACCTATCGAGCTATTCTATACTTATCTATCTAGTACCTAGCTATGTTAATCGTGTACAAAATACTGTTTTTTTTTTTGGTTTCTGTATGTAAAGGTTTTTTTTGTATTTATGTTATATTTTTTACTCATAGTAAACTTTATTTTACTAAACTGAATTGAATATTTTGGCTTTCTACGCGGTAGTTGATTTTTAATACGTTCCCAAACTTTTTGTAGCGATAATGTGTCGTCATAAAGTAGGCTAAAAAGGACAAAACCCGTGTGTGAGTTGGTGTATTAAGTTAGTAATATCAGTGCAGTGAGTACTACATATTATAGAACACATGAACAAAGTGTCTTCCCCTTAATAGAGACAGTAAGAAAAGTGTCGATGGACGCATTCTTCGATTATACTCTACTTAGCAATTTAAGTTATATTAAAATTACTTATTAGTCTCAACTAGGCTAGATTGTAATAACAATGAGGTATCTAACAACAAACAGATACATCATTAGAAGGAAAAAAAAAAAGTTGGCTGAATATTTGTATGCCATGTAAAACAAAATAGTATGCAAAGTAATTTTGACATATTTGATTGACTTTGACAATTGAAATTAAGTAAACAAATATTTTATCATAACCTCGAGTACGAGTAACGTGTAATGTGAAATAAAGCATGGTGGTACGGTAATGTAATTCCCCGTCCTACTTCCCTTAAATGTCTCCTTTCCCTTGTATTCATCCCATTTGTACATATATTATGTAAATATATAAAAAAAACAGTAAATATGTGATACCGATGTGATATATGATTTGTAGCGATGATAGCTCAGTGGTTAGCGCGGTAGGTTCGCATGCCGAAGGGCGTGGGTTCAAACCCCAACAATGAGCTTCAGCTGCCGGTGAAGGAAAACATCGTGAGGAAATCATAGCATGGTGGTAGGGTACTTTCTAGTACTCGGCTGGCTAGCTACCACCCTCAAGTTGAAAATCTGCCGCCAAGCATCTAACGGTGTGTTCCGGCAGCCTCACTTGAGAGCCAGTTCCATTCCAGGCTAGGTGTGCTTTACCATCTTCGACCACACCTTCACTAAACATCAGGTGAGCTATGGTCAAACACCTAGCCTATCAATCATTAAATAAATCCAGATCAATAAAGCGAAAAACAACTCGACGTACGTAAGTGCAATTATGGAATATTATTATGGAATAAAAATTGACATTTCTGCGCTTTACAACATGTTCTATACAATTTTATTCACTTTATCTTAACTAGCGTTTAATGTGGAAACTTTTTCTTCATTCAGAGCTGTTCCCAGCATTTAGTATCGTACCCGCAAATGTGTAGCCATTTCAAAAATGTAAAAAAAGAACTTGGCACGTTTTGTGCTTTCGTCGCCGAACTATACAAAACTCTGTCTGTATAAACGTGTCTGTATTATGTATATATATTTCTCGCTCAGGTGAATATATTTTCTGGCTGGAAGCTGAGCATCACATTTAAATATACATCTGACTGTACGTGCTTTCTCATTACTGTACAGGGGGATATATTTTTGTAAATGAAATAATACAAAGTTGTATATTTTTTTTCTATATTAGTATAATATGAACTGGCATCAAAAAAATAGACAAAACACTTAATTAATTGATTCAGGCGTTACTTTGCGGAAGCTCATTTTGAGTGTTCAAGGTGTACAAGGTGTTGTCGTATTTCAAGGTAAACAAGGTGTTGTCTTATACCCCCAACAATATTTTAACAGCTCATGGCAACATTGGCGTAGAGGCCATCCCGAGAGGTATTTATCCTCTCAACATGTAAGATCACAAGTTATCATAAGTCAAACTTAGCTGTAAACTCGACCAGGTTCAACCCTAAACCTGAACAGCTGTCGCATCACCTTGCCTGTCAATGACTAATAAGTGCGCAGAAAGGATATTATTATTACCTACTAAGATGAGAACTGAATAAACACATAAATTAAATCTTAACTTAGTGTAACTATTTAGTTTGTTTCCGCTTAACAGTCGTTTCGGTTACAACAGTGATGAGGATTTAAATTAAAAATAAAAACAATAATAAGCTTATTATTTATTGTTGGTTCAAAAATCCAAAAGTTGTATACATCGATGATATTTTCGTTTACTCCGAAACCTCGCTGTTTTATTGGAGCAGAGCGTTTAGATGGCCTAACGGGTCATGGAGTCTAAATAAAAGTAAAGTATATTTGCCTACAATAGATAAACACAGACTCCGGGAAAGAGACGTCTAATCGGAACAGGTAATATGCGTTCTACAAAATTAACAGTCCTACTGAATTATTTCAATAAATATATAGATTGATTTTTTTATGGTCCACAGGCTAGGTGTTTGACCAAAGCTCACCAGATGTTAAGTGACGGTATGATTGAAGATGGTAAACACACCTAGCCTGGAATGAAACTGGCTCTCAAGTGAGGCAGCCGGAACATCGTTAGATCCTTGGTGGCAGATTTTTAACTTGAGGGCAGCTAGCCAGCCGAGTACTAAAAAGTACCCTACCACCATGCTATGGTTTCGTCACGTTTTCCTTCACAGCTCAAGCTCATTGTTGGGGTTTGAATCCACGCCCTTTAGCGTGTGAACCAACCGCGCCAATCTCTGAACTATCATCGCCACTTGTTACTTTTTAAATGAACAGAAAAAAAAACTTTGCAAAACAGAAAACACCCTGTACTCGAATGCTGGTAAGCGGTTAGTATCGAAAGTATCCGCCGAGGTAAGTGCTGTATTTTGTACGAAAATTATAGCATTGCTACACTATAGTGTTGGGGTAAAGTCGATAGAGTTCATCGATAAATACAAATCAAATGAAATTATAATTTGAATGTTTTGAAATAATTATTTAACCACCATTCATCATGCTAGTTATTACATTACAGATAATTATTATCTAGGGTGTTATACGTACTCGTATCTACATTTGTCAACAAAACGATATGAAACAGAAGAAAGAAAAGCAGAAAATGCTGTTAGCATTAAGTCCTCCTTTTGTACATATTATTTTTTTAAGTGTGTGCAATAAAGAATTAAATAATTACATAATTAAATAAAGAAAACTTAAATATTAATACTAATAATAACTCGTAAGTTACCAACTAAACAATACATGAAGTAATCGTATTCTTTATTTAACATTCTTGTAACATATGGAAATGCATAATTCACAGAAATTATAGGACTCAATTAAAACTCAATTTGAGTCTGATGGCTATAAGAAAGACTTAAAATGAAAATTCTTCAAGATGATCAAGTTCCATTCCAGGCTAGGTGTGCTTTACTATCTTCGAACACACCGTCACTTAACAACAGGTAAGCTGTCGTAAAGCACCTAGCTTGTCAACGATAAAAATTGTACGGCTATCTAATGGTTACCTTATTCTATTTTTCTACAAAAGTATCGACAACTTCAGCAAATATTAACTTCGTCCATCTCTAGACTAATAGCCCAACGAAAGTGCCGTCTCGCCATCATAACGTCGACTATTTACAGCACTAATTACAGCATTAAATCGATATCGATGCCAGGAAGTGCACATCACTACTCTATTAGGGGAGGCTTAAGATCTTAGGGTGGTTTAAGTATTGAATTATTGTGATGCTATGATAAACATTTAATTTTCTAGATGCATTTTGATGTAATAATAAATAAATCATTTTCCTGTAGATCATAAGATTTGATATAAAATTTAGATATGACTTAAATATTATTTTTTTAATGTAAAAGTACGAGTTGAGACGAACAATACGGTAAGAGATAACACATGCCCAATTGCCCATGGCCATTGCAGCGATACACAGAACTTTGAGTAGCAAAACTAAGTTCAGTGCATCACTGCTTTGGCGCTCATTACTTTGAGACTTTCGATGGTTAGTCTCAACAGCCCAGTAATTTCGCGAACTGCAGTACCCTTCAAACTGATACACAGTAATGTTTACATACTGCTGTTTGGCGGCAGAATATCTGGTACTGTGGTGGTACCTAGAGGACTTCCTGCAAAGGAAATTTACCAACCAAGTGTTTTAAAAAATATGTTCAAAATGGTATACCCATAGAATTATTACCTAAATTCTATGGATGTACCTAAATGCAATACACAAGTTTTTTTTTGCTGTCGAATACCTCAACTTACAGACATTTATAAAAACCTCTGCAGGTGAAATATAGGCTTATCAACATGTACTGACGGACATATGAGATATCCATTAATAATATGAGGCTATTTAAGCGATTTTTCGACTTTTTTACTTTCGTTTGTTGCGGGATAAAAATTACGTGATTTCCCGCACGTGAGATTGGATGTGATTCGACGCGACAAATCTCAAAAAAATCCATTAAACAAATGTACTGAAAATAGTTAAGTTTCACTCAAAGTATCTCTACCATTCATTCTCTAACAGCGATATAAAAATCTCATTAGGGAACCACACGGGAGCAACAAAGGCGAGAAATATAAAAGTTCTTAGATATCACGTCGCGTCGTATCGTGTCGTGTCGCACTGATGTTATCTAAGATCGTGGCCGGAATGATTGCATAGACGAAGAGCGCCATACCGGTAACTATATTTCATCGGGTACCAAAAAATATGAACAAAAATCTGTCAGTTTTTTCTATAATTCCCATTTTTCCAACATGACAAAAGTCTGTAAACTCCAGGGAAACAAGGAACTCTAAATTGTTTGTAGTCTTTGTACCACACGATCGATGAGTGACATTACGGTTTAAGAATCATTTAATCTCATAAAAATTACAAGTAATTTACTTACTGAGATTACATATTTAAGTAAGTTTATTATGCCACTAAGCATAGTGTGCAGGCGTAATGACAAGTACACAAAAACATTACAAATTAAAGAGAAAATAGAAAACAAAAACAAAATACCAACAATCAGTTTTTTTTTTTGTAAGGTGAGGTTGTTTTAAAACTTCTTTTGTGTACAAATGCGCTATACCGATATTATAGCAGCATAAAGACTGTGTCATATTGGGAGTTTGCTGAATGATGTATTGAAATTTTCTTTTTATTATTTTTTTTCTTTTTTTTTCAATTATTATGTTTGTTTATTGCCATATATACAAACAAATATTGACATGTGTGTTTAAGTATATTTGTAATGACGTTTTTGTAATAGTTTAAGTAAAAATGTTGCATCTAACTTAGATTTTTTATTTTAATATGTACATATTATATGTTTGTGTTTTTATTATGTACATATTATTATGCAACTAAAGTATTGGTGGTTTTAGTTAATTTAATTCTTTTGGTAATTTAATATATCGATTATATATTCATATAGTTTTCGCGTATTTATTTGTTACAATGACGCTTAGATATTTATGTTCGAAAAATCTTTGAATGACATTGAATGGATTATGTCTTTTGGTACCCGATGATGTAGTGTTACCGACATTCTGCTCTCAGTCTAGAATAAGCTCGTGCGAAGATGTCATGAAACGAGTGCAAACTTTAAAATTCAATTTAAAAGGTTTTCTTGGAAACATCAAAACAAGGTTTTCCGAAACATGTATTTTTTTGAGTGTTTATGTATGGAAATAGTTTTATTCATAAAGTACCGAATCACAAGCGCAAGTGTGGGAAAGTGATACAATGTGGTGAAACATGACTTTTCGTGTTGCTTCCAAAACTCCATCGAAGCTTATAGTTCATTTATTTAATATCATAGGGCATTGCACACAGCGCCATCTGACCCCAAACTAAGCAAAGCTTGTGCTATGGAAGACAGATAGCTGATAGAATACTTAAATACTGTTTTTTTTTGTAAATACATACAGTAACACCCAGACACAGAACAAACATCGATGTTAGTCACATAAATGTTAGTCCTGAGTAGGAATCGAACCCACGCCCTTCAGCTCTCGAAGCAGACATACTACCAACCAACCAACAGGGCTGTCATAGTAATAAATAGTAAATTCGCCACAACTGTACCAAAGCATGACAGGACTTGACTGACACGGACTGCACTTGACCATGATTGGACTTTGACTATAACTATTGCTACGAGGCAACTTATTTAACTTAAGAAACTTGTAAACATAAAATACTTGACACTGGCAAATGCTCAAAATGCGACGCCAAAATTAAAGAAAAAAAAGCACATGTAGCCTGAAACGGATAAAAGAATAATACAAGCTGTTTGTACTCACCGCGCCAAAACTTTACAACTAAGATTTTCAATCTCTTGTTAATTCGTCTAGTGTCGGTTATAAAGAAACAAATCAAAAATGTTAACCGGCCATAAAGATTGCATTTCCTTTAGTTTCAGACGGAACTTGTTAATAATACAAGTCCCTGCATTTTATTGCCTACAGTGCACAGTAGGAATGCGAATTCCATGTTTACGCCGGATAATAACAAGTAATAAATAAACCATAATATATCCTACTAATATTATAAATGCGAAAGTTTGTGAGTATGGATGTATGGACGTATGAATAGATATTTGTTACTCTTTCACGCAAAAACTTCTGAACAGATTTGGACGAAATTTGGTATGGGGTAGCTGATACCCTGCATTAACACATAGGCTACTTTTTATCCCGAACACATGTACCGGGTAACACCGCGGGGAGCAGCCCGCGCAGCTAGTTTTTACAGATTTACTGAAGATCATTTAAAAAATAAGAGATTATTGAATTAGATACTATTAAGCAATTGTAATTTTTTTTTTTGTTATAATAATATTCACATATTTTATTTTTTGAAGTGTGAATGGAAAAATGACCTTTGAATGTAACTTTAGTGTAATCAATGAAAGATTTGTATTTGTATAGAAAGATTTCAATTTAAATTTAATGAATATTTTATAGTTGTTTTAATTAGTGTACATAGTTACTTTTTTTTAAATAGCTACATATCCCATCGAAATCCAGAGAGTTAATATTTTTGACTTTATGATAGAAAACTCTACAATACTGTTCAAACAAACATATATCTATGTGATGAAAATGCAATATGTGCGTGTGAGTGGTAATAAATGTGTGTTTCTAAATGTCGCTGAATATTTTACATAGCATCACCTAGTCTAAAACTAAGTACAGCTTGTATTAAGATACCAGACGACTAATAGAATACTTAAAAAGCTGCCCACTACTATAAGTTTATAATATCATGCACATCTGAAGCGCACCGTCCAAACTGTATCCGACATAAAACCGACAGACCAGCAACTTATGCCGAATAAACAAAATTGCCGGACAAGAGTGACATCCCTAGTCCATTGCAGACTTAGATATATTATTAAGCTGTAGACACAGCCTCATATAGCGTGGTATAGCCAAGCTTTCACAGTATTAGAAACCCTTTATAGCATCCAGGGACCTAAAGAATTACAGAAATGAAACAATCATGTTGGAAAGCTATTTTGGAAGGTTTACAATCTGCTAAGGACAGAAAAAATGCGGACAAGCGCGAGTCGGACTCGCCCACCGAGGATTCCATACATTGTAATTAAACACCTGTTTTCGCTTGTGTCGAAACCTCAATTCTTTTTTATGGTTCACAGGCTAGTTGTTTGATCACAGCTCACCTGATGTCAAGTGACGGTGTGGTCGAAGATGGTAAAGCACACCTAGCCTGGAATGGAACTGGCTCGCAAGTGATGCTGCCGGAACACACCGTCAGATGCTTGGTGGCAGATTCTTAACTTGAGAGTGTTAGCTTGACAGTAGAGTACTAGAAAGTGCCCTAGCACCATGCTATGGTTTCCTTACGATGTTTTCCTTCACCGGCAGCTCAAGCCCATTGTCGGAGTTTGAAACCCACGCCCTTCGACATGCGAACCGACCGCGCTAATTACTGAGCTATTATTTAATAGGTATAATCGGTTTGAGCTGCCGTTGTCCCTATCGCAGTTTATGGGGAAAAGCTGGAGGTGAGGGGGTTTCAGACTACAGACGTATAAAAGTTTTTTGATAATGTTTCGTAGCGACGATAGCTCGATGATTAGCGCGATTGGTTTGCATGCCGAAGGGCGTGGGTTCAAACCCCAACGGTGAGCTTGAGCTGTCGGTGAAGGAAAACATCGTGAGGAAACCACAGCATGGTGGTACTCATACTCAATACTTTATTGCAACATATGTGCAGGTCCTTCTGCTTATAAATTTTACAATGTTGTACCTAGCACACATGACCCCATTAGTGTATGGCAAACAATTTTAATCAAAAGATTTAAATAATATTAACTACGGAATTTTAAATGCGATTTAAATTAAAAATACAAACTAAATAATAACACAATAAAATTAGAATATTACTTAGCCATTTTAAATAATATTATCATCATTAAAAAGTCATTCCGTAGGGTTCCGTAGGTTCGTCAATTCGTAGGGTACTTTCTGGTACCTACTCGGCTGTCTAGTTAACCCTCAAGTTAAAAATCTGCTGCCAAGCATCTAACGGTGTGTTCCGGCAGCCTCACTACGAGCCAATTCCATCCCAGGCTAGGTGTGCTTTACCATCTTCGACGACACCGTTACTTAACATCAGATGAGCTGTGGTCAAACACCTAGCCTGTCGACCATAAAAAAAAATGTTTTCGAAAAAAACAAAGACTATTCACACACACATAAACAGCTTGTCTATTCTGGCACAGCTGTTATTAAACGATATATAATTTTATTTTATTTTTATCAGTATTTTGAAATGAAAATCCATTTTGTAAGGATTCAACTCTACGCAGAATAATAAAACCCAAACAACTTCGGTTCGAAATTGTAAACAAAGTAAGTTCAAGTAAATTAAATATTATAACATGGGGATTATTTTAGATTTCCTTTACCACATGGGACCGGAACTTGAGCTATAAATAAAAAAGTTTCAATTGCATAAACTTTTCTAGATACTTTCAAGTTGAACGGGCTGCACGGATAATTTTTACTCGACTACGACGAAACCAAAAGGAAAGGTTGTGTGTTTATGTGTTGTATACGTATTTTAAGCCGACTTAAAAAGGAAGAGGTTTTAAATTCGACTGTATGTTAAGCGACCATGAATCGACTAGCGAACCGCGGTGTTACCCGCTACATGTTTTCGGGATAAAAAGTAGTCTTTCTGTTAATCCAGGGTCTCAGCTACCTCCATACCAAATTTTATGCAAATCCGATCAGCAGTTTTTGCGTGAAAGAGTAACAAACATCCATCCATCCAAACTTTCACATTTATAATATTATTAGCTGCTCCCCGCGGTGTTACCCGCTACATGTTTTCTGGATAAAAAGTGGCCTATGTGTTAATTCAAAGTATCAGCTACCTTCATGCCAAATTTCCTCTAAATCCGTTTTGTAATTTTTGCGTGAAAGAGTAACAAACATCCATCCATCCATCCATCCAAACTTTCACATTTATAATATTAGTGGAATTAACGGTGGGCACTAATGTCAACGACATGGCATGACGTTGACATTAGTGTACAATGACATGTCATGACAGACAGTCAAGGGTCCTATAAGTATCAATTTCTAGTCTTTGAGCGTGTGTATACTTTGCATGCATGTATCCAAATAGAAGTGAAGGTACGCCGCGTTCGAAGTCTGCCATAACTCTGCTGCAGAGTACGTTGGGCTATGTCGGACATTACGGGTATGTTTACGACTTTACCCGCGCTCCCCCGCTGGGGTGAGGGGTTGGGAAGTTAATATTTTATTTGGTATTGGCGAAGACTTTTATTGACCTATGTCTGTATCGATTAATCGTGTCATATGGTCTAAAGCACTTATCTCGTAGACCGTTTGCCGTCTTTCTTTTAGCCCCCAGTTTAACTTACTTGGCGGTAGATCTCCTTAGCAGGAGGTCGTCTAGGTACCACCGCAGTACCAGTTATTCTGCCGCTAAGCAGTAGTGAGTAAGCATTACTGTGTTCCGGTTTGAAGGGTACTGCAGCTAGCGAAATTACTGGGCTGTTGAGACTAACTCTATCTAAAGTCTCAAAGTAATGAGCGCCAAAACAGCGATGCCCTGGACTTTGTTTTGTTACTTAAAGTTCTGTGTATCGCTGCAGCGGTCGTGGACAAGCGTTATCTCTTACCATCAGGAGAGCGTCTTGTTCGTCTCATTACTTTTTACATTAAAAAAAACTAATGTTGCATTTTTACAAATTTCTTGGGTTCCAAAGTGTTTTTTTTTTAATAATAGAGAGGCTTGCGTTTGACCGCCATCCCGCCTGATGTTAAGCGAAGTTGCAGTCTACGGTGGAGCACGCTCGCCTAGAAGAAACCGTTTCACCCGCGACTTGAAGGCACCCAGACTGTATTCATTGGGGAACACCCACTCGGGCAGCAGATTCCAATGTCTAGCGGTACGTATGAAGAAGATGGAATCAAACCGCTTAGTTCGAGCTTTTGAAACATCAACCATAAAGCGCCGCTCGGTCTTTTCGTTTTTTTTCGTTTTTAAATAACATATTTTATTGATATCTGATATCATTTAGTTTTTGTGTAGCGCGTTTGATTACGCATTTTTCATTCGCACAGCGAGGTTGTGGAACTCTCTGCCGGAGTCTGTGTTCCCTGTTAGGTACAAATCAAGAGTAAACAGGATTCTTCTAGGTTAGCGTGCTCCATCTTAGACCACACCACTGCTTAACATCAGGCAGAGTGTGATCAAACACGAACCTATTTTGAATTTTAAAAAAGTGTCATTTGAATGTCAGAACATCGTATTTTTAAGAGTGAATTTTAGACTATGTCTAATTTGTGTGTTTGTATACTTATTTCTGATAAATAAAGAACTATGTAAAAACAAACAAACCTTGTGTAATTTACAGTGCAGCACTTTATTTTAAAAAAAGTACGGAGAGGCAAATATTGTCGCTTGGCATAGTTAGTCAATGGCAAGCCTTGTGCCTGAATTATTGTTATAGCTGATACCTGTGGACGTTTCCTTCAAACTGTCAGTTTGTTTGAACGCAGAGTTACCGGAAGTAGTGGCCTCGACCACGCCCAGAGAGATGGGCGGATTGTAGGCGTGGCTAGGAACCGGAAGTCGGAAGGATGGAGGTGGTATTGTCTCTAGGTGTCTTCTTTGTTTAACTATGCATTCTATACTCTGCTTTCGATCTCTTCTTTTTTTGTATTTGCGCAGTGCGAGAAAAGTAAATCTTAAAATAAAAATAGAATTTAATTGACATAAATGAATGCAAGATGAATTAAAAAAAGGAATATATTTCACGTAAGACATTCATTGTAATAGGTCTCTTCTAGGTAAGCGTGCTACATCTTAGACCGCACTACTGCTTAACATCAGGCAGAGTGTGGACAAACGCGAACAAATTTTGAAAAAAAATATGCTAGTACCTAAATTTATCAACAATAATATGTACTAGGTGAAATCATTTACTTGGTGGTAGATTTCCTTAACCGGAGGTCGTCTACTTAGGTACCACCGCAGTACCAGATATTCTCCCGCCAAGCAGTAGTGTGTAAACATTACTGTGTTCCGGTCTGAAAGGTACTGCAGCTAGCGAAATTACTGGGCTGTTGAGACTAACCATCGAAAGTGTCGAAAGTAATGGGTGTCAAAGCAGCGATGCCCTGGACTTAGTTTTGCTACTCAAAGTTCTGTGTATCGCTGCAATGGCCATGAACAGTTGGCTCATTGGTAGTATATCTGCCTTGAGAACTGTAGGGCGCGGGTTCGATTCCCAATCAGGGTAAACATTTTGTGAATAAACAAATGTTTGTTTTGTGTCTGGGTGTTCTGTATGTATTATAAGTATGTATTTACAAAAAAAAACATAGGTAAACTGCCACATCCAAACTAAACAGAGCACACTAACTTTGCTCAACCTTTCTTACGTCGGGGTTATCTGGCGTAGGCGTTGAAGCGTATTCTCATTGGCGGAGGCTCTTCATCCGAAATCAATACTGCAGCATCAGGTTCAGGCTCCAGGCTTTATGAATGTTTTAGAAACTTTCAGGGTTTTACTACCCCCGGAAGCTGCGGGTAGAATGGCCCGAGTGGAATGGGGCATAAATTCTGGACTTCGTAGTCCGTGTTTTTTGGGAGGATTTTTTAGGATAAAAAGATTTTCTATTGGATTTATTTTTTGCTATTTCTTCTTGTAGCGATAGCTCCGTGGTTGGCGCGGTCGGTGAGGTTTAAATTTTAAATCTCAAAAATAATAATACCTTAACTTGGCTCACGAGATAACCGCCATGTGGGATGTTGATTCGACGATCATTGTCCCGATAGTTGTCACGGTAAACGGTCTTATAGCGAAGAGTCTCGACCAACATCTTAAGAGACTCTCGCTAGACGGTTGGGTCATGGGTCAGCTTCAAAAGGCAGTGATCCTTGACACGGCGCGCATTGTGAGGAGGTTCCTCACTCTGCAGCCCTAACCACTGGCAGCTTGAGCTGCCTCGCTGCCGGCGACACCCTAGTTTTTAAGTGTTTTTATATTATTTATGTTTTTTTTTGTATTTATAATGTTATAAAAAAAAAAATCTAAGAAAGGAAATAAATAACGATGATAATAATATACTTTATTTGACACAAGAAAAATGTACATTACATAAAGGAAATATTAGTATCCGAACAAGAAAAACTGAATCTCGGGATCTAACTATACGTAAACACAACGTGTCACAACATAAACTCATTAGTAGGTATTCTTTTTTAGCAAATTGTTTTTTTAATTTAAAATCTTAAAAGATTATCTTGAGCTACCGGTGAAGGAAAACATCGTGAGGAAAATAGCATGGTGGTAGGGTACGTTCTTGTACTCGGCTGGCTAGCAACCACCCTCAAATTGAAAATCTGCTGCCAAGCATCTAACGGTGGGTTCCAGCAGCCTCACTTGAGAGCTGGTTCCATTCCAGGCTTGGTGTGCTTTACATCTTTTTTTATTTTTTTTATGTAAAAGTAATGAGACTTTCGATGGTTAGTTTCAACAGCCCAGTAATTTTGCTAGCTGCAGTACCCTTCAAACCGGAACACAGTAATGTTTACACACTACTGCTTGGCGGCAGAATATTTGGTATTGCGGTGGTACCTTCAATACTCTAGGTTGAGGTAACCAACCTCATTTTTGCGGAGTCGGGTCAAGCTAAGTACTTAATACGTATTCAGCTTATAGAAGTGATTCCGAAGTCTGCAGTTGTCGTAAAACAAGTTTACAGTTTACTTTATAGTTAATTTTATTTTATGTTAACTTCAAGTGAAGTTGTATTTAATAAATCTCAGTTATTACTCCCGACGGGAATTTGAAATCTTGAATTGTTTGATAATACATTTTTACACAAAATAATGCCTTTGTTAACGAATACTTGGATCCCTGTTGGCTCATTTGTATACAGCATGACTGGTGAGACACTTGCGATACTGAAGGGGAGTATTCGGTACTCAATTCTCGTTATAATCACTACATAGTATAAAACAAAGCCGCTGTTGCTGTCTGTCCGTCCCTATGTATGCTTAAATCTTTAAAAATACGTAACGGATTTTGAAGCAGTTTTAATAGATAGAGTGAATCAAGAGGAAGGTTTATATGTATAATACATGCATAAGCACTACATTAGTATCTACATTGCACCCGTGCAAAGCCGGTGCGGGTCGCTAGTTATGTAATAAAATTAGGTACTTAATTTTTGGCCCCAATTCCCCTATAAATAAATGAAGCGTGGATACGCTCCCGATAACGATGTTTTGATCACGCGACAAGTACGTGCTTGTCTCGCCCGTCGTCGGCGCGAGCGTCCTCACAACGTCCAGCTCGTGCGTCCGCGCGGTGACCATGCGTTGCATCATTAATTGCATAACTTTCGGTTAAATTTACCTCGTAGTCAGTTAATATTTATTTTTAATGTTATTTATTTCTTCTTATATGATCGCCAAACTCACATCCTTGAGTATCGTAGGTGTCTCACCAGTCATACTGTATATCAGCTTTAGGAGCTGTAGGATGTGGATTCGATTCCCACCCAAGACCCTGTGTTCTAGTTTGAAGCTAGCGAAATTAAATAGTTCAAATGTTAAAGATTTAAAAAAATGTGTTTTACTAACACTTTTTTAACAAGTTTCCCTATATTTTATTTGTATTTAAATAGGTTCTCTTTACTTAATTAAAATACCTATCCGAAGGTTTAGAGGGGAATGGTTTTCGTTAATAAGTCCAATTCGACCAATGTATATAAACAGATATGTTTCTGTTATCTATTTCTTTTTTGCATTGTCGTTATCTTTGTTTTACGTAGATATTACATTCTATTTAAATCTAAACTATTATAAATAGGAAAGGTTTGTTTGTTTGTATTGAATAGGCTCCGGAACTACTGCATCGATTTCAAAAATTCTTTCACCGTTGGGACACCATCCCCGGATGACATAGGCTACTTTTTATCCCTGTATTCCCACGGGAACGGGAATTACGTGGGCGGAACCGCGAGGCGTCCGCCAGTGAGCAATAAAGGAATTATGAAAGGTTAGTTTCCTTACAATATTTGGGTACGGAACGCTAAAACTAAATCACCACAAGAAACATTTCAGTCACAGTCTCACAAATTCCATCTTACAATACAAACAACAATCTCAACAATGAAAACAAAGCAACAAGTACATCGGGACAAACCGATTGATGTATATATATAGATGCAGAATCTGTTTGTCTGGGGGGGTTGACTCATTTGAATAAACGGCGGGGTTTAAAAATATGGAGATAAAGGTAGAACAGTGTGGATAAGACTTGTATACAATTTTAAAAGAAGATAAATGTTAGGTGGAAGATTTGTTGGAGGACCGTTCTGGGTTCCAATTTTGCGGTATTTGAGGATTTTTGAGTTATTGCCAATAACTTCAAACGGTGAAGGAGAACACAGCGAGAAAACATATTTTTTTGTTTGAATTCTCGATGTAACATACACTGTTTGTTTGACATAAACTTATAAGCTAAAACAAAAAACTAATTAAAATAAAATAACCACTAGTGTTCATATCCTCTGCCTTGCTTTGTTCGCGCCTTTGCATGGTGGTAGGGTACTTTCTAGTACTCGGCTGGCTAGCTACCACCCTCAAGTTGAAAATCTGCCGCCAAGCATCTAACGGTGTGTTCC
Source organism: Biston betularia (assembly GCA_905404145.2). Classification (NCBI taxonomy): domain Eukaryota; kingdom Metazoa; phylum Arthropoda; class Insecta; order Lepidoptera; family Geometridae; genus Biston; species Biston betularia. The sequence goes on along the minus strand of FR989889.1, from coordinate 2,391,318 downwards.
GGCAGCCTCACTTGAGAGCCAGTTCCATTCCAGGCTAGGTGTGCTTTACCATCTTCGACCACACCTTCACTTAACATCAGGTGAGCTGTGGTCAAACAACTAGCCTGTCAACCATTAAAAAAAAAAAAAACCTCTACTCGCTGCAGTAACCAGTTGCCACGTGTGTCGCCTTTACACGAGGCATCCTCAGGACGTGTTCACTCTTCGAGCGCTCGGTGGACACTGAGTAACACTGACAAACATTTAATTTTTGACATTTCACATAGCGCTATCTGACCCCAAACTAAACAAAGTTTGCATTGTGGAAGTCAGATAACTGATAGAATACTTAAATCCTTTTGTTTTTGTAAAGACATACTTATAATAAATACAGAACACGCAGACACAGAACAAACATTTGTTATACCACAAAATGTTTATCCTGGATGGGAATCGAACCCACGCCCTTCTGCTCTTGGAGCAGGAGATAACGCCTATCCATAACCATTGCAGCGATAGACAGAACTTTGAAAAGCTAAACAAAGCCCAGAGCATCACTGCTTTGGTGCTCATCACTTTGAGACTTTCGATGGTTAGTCTCGACAGCCCAGTAATTTCGCTAGCTGCAGTACCCTTCAAACCGGAACACAGTAATGCTTACACGCTGCTGCTTAGCGGCAGAATAACTGGTACTGCAGTGGTACCTACCTAGACGACCTCCTGCTAAGGAGATCACACATAGACATTGGAATCAGCTGCCCGAGTGGGTGTTCCCCAATGAATATAGTCTGGGTACCTTCAAGTCGCGAGTGAATCGGTTTCTTCTAGGCAAGCGTGCTCCACCGTAGACCGCATCTTCGCTTAACATCAGGCGGGCAGGCGGTCAAACGCAAGCCTATCTACTATAAAAAAAAAAAAAAAAAAAATCTACCACCAAGTAAGTATACTACCAATGAACCATTAATTCATTTCAACATCCGCCTTTATTACATTATTGTGATGATGACTGAAGAGGATTCAGGAGATTATGGTGTCCTATCCATGCTAGTCCGTATCCAAGACGCGAGTGCGCCCGTCAAGCGGCGCTCGGTATAAAATACCAATTATTTGTTACAACGCCGCTTCGCAGTATTATTTGTATTCAGATTTTAACTCAAATGTCGCTTTACTTTATTATTTTCTTTATTTTGAAGCTGTGTCCGAGGGTTCCACTTGGATCGAGTTTAAAGATATTTCATTTCAAAACATGAAGATGTAATTCTTGTAACATAACTTTTAATTGAATTACTTTGTATCTATTGAGTTACTTACTTTAATTACATATAGGCTCTAATATGATTATGTGTACAGTGTATTCAAGAATTATACTTTTAGTGTATTTCCACTTAAAAGTAGTTTAGGTTACAACACTGTTGTAGAATTTAATTTAAATATAATCATCTAACTTGACGTCAATTTTTAAATGTCTATCCGAAATGTGCCTTAGAATCTAAAACTAAAATCAGACATTAACTTAAAATCTTATTTAATTGTCGGCCATGAACCCAAAGAGTCAACACGTCCTGAAGATAGGACGTGTTGACTTGTGTCCGTTTACAGAGGTGAAACACGTGTCGGCAACTGGTTACTGTAGCGAGTAAAGAATATATTATTAACTTTTTTTTTTATGGTTGACAAGCTAGGTGTTTGACCATAGCTCACCTGATGTTAAGTGACGGTGTGGTCGAAGATGGTAAAGCACACCTAGCCTGGAATGGAACTGGCTCTCAAGTGAGGCTGCCGGAACACACCGTTAGATGCTTGGCGGCAGATTTTTAACTTGAGGGTGGTAGCTAGCCAGCCGAGTACTAGAAAGTACCCTACCACCATGCTATGGTTTCCTCACGATGTTTTCCTTCACCGGCAGCTCAAGCTCATTGTTGGGGTTTGAACCCACGCCCTTCGGCATGCAAACCGACCGCGCTAACCACTGAGCTATCATCGCTACAAAAGACTATATATATATATATACATATTGTTTTATGGTTGACAGGCTAGGTGTTTGACTATGACTATAGTATTCTATGTAGTGGCAAGTGCCGATGCTGATTTATAATATCAAAGTAGACTGCGTTGGTTGATACCTTATTTTTATGGTCGACAGGCTAGGTTTTTGACCACAGCTCACCTGATAAGTGACGTGACCTATTTTAAGTGACGGTGTGGTCGAAGATGGTAAAACACATCTAGCCTGGAATGGAACTAGCTCTCAAGTGATGCTGCCGGAACACACCGTTAGATGCTTGGTGGCCGATTTTCAACTAGAAAACAATTTTCAATTTTTTAACATCTGGTAGCTAGCCAGCCGAGTACTAGAGAGTACGCTACCACCATGCTATGGTTTTCTCACGATGTTTTCCTTCACCGGCAGCTCTAGCTCATTGTTGGGGTTTGAACCCACGCCCTTCGGCATGCAAACCGACCGCGCTAACCACTGAGCGCGTATCATCGCTACACATATACTAGCTGCGTCCCGCGGTGTTACCCGCTACATGTTTTCGGGATAAAATTAGCCTATCTGTTAATTTAAGGTCTCAGCTACTTCCATATCAAATTTCATCCAAATCCTTTCAGTGATTTTTGCGTGAAAGAGTAACAAACATGCATCCAAACTTTCACATTTATAATATTAGTGGTTTTTTTCTTTTACTTATTAATGTTGCAACATCTTCCGTCTTTTTCTTATGCTATCTATCGTGTTTTATATTCTTGGTTGCCTGGAAGAGATCGCTTTTAGCGATAAAGCCGCCACTTGTGGCAAAAGCTCATAAGATTGTTTTTTTTCTCTGTACTTTTTTTCTGCTTTTAAATAAGTAAAAAAGTATTTATGTATTCTATCAGTTATCTGACTTCCATCACACAAGCTCTGCTTAGTTTGGAGCCAGATGGCGCTGTGTGTAATGTCCTATGATATTTATTTATTTAATTTTCATAAATTTACTTATTTCGTAAAATGTATACACGTACGTGTACGTGTATACTAAACTCGTGTTAATTAAAAATAATTATTTTTTTTATTAATAATTATTTTGTAGCGATGATAGTTGATTGGTTAGCGCGGTCGGTTTGCACGTGTTGAATGTGTTTGATTAACATTTTACATCAACTAAAAGTTAACAGAACATGTTAAGTATTATTTAGCATAAGCAACGTTTATATGTATATGTGGCCTTCAATGAATATTGTTTCAATTCTCATGACCTCATTACTTATCTTCCCTCGCTATCTAATCGAATTATTTCATCTAATAAGGGGTAGACGTCGAGGGTGTAACAATGATACGCCGCAGACAACAGTTGTAGATGAAGTTAAGTTGTCAACTTCAATGGCACTAACTGGTACTTAGATTGAGCTCTACGTGCGCTACGTCGTAGCATAAAGCTACATGTTACGTAGCTTTCATTTTTTTTTTTTATTTATTCTACACAATAACAAACTACGATGATAAATTAATAATTATACGAATGTTCAAGGTTTATATCTAGTTTATTTCCGCCACAGTTTATTTAACCACTTTGACAAAGTGGTTTGTAGTGACTACGAGCGGCATCGTTAAGCATGGCAGAGTGCAGAGCGATGACAACCATCCCGTGCGTGCGGCACGCGTAGACTAGCGCGCGCAAGGTCTCGCTCGCACACTATAAATATACGAGCGAGACCTCGTAGATGCCGCTCGTAGTCACTACAGGTTACTGCAGAGAGGAGGATTTTTGATTATTTTAATTGGGTTTTTTGTAGTTTTAATTTAATTTTTGTCAAATTAAGTATATTTCTAAGTTTATGAGTTCTAGATTTTAAGTAAGATTAGGTTTTTAATTAATAAGCAGTGTAAAATTAAAATTAGTTTAATTTAAGTCCTCATCACTGTTGGAACTGGAACGACTGTTAAGCGGAAATAAACTAGATATATACCTTGAACATTCAAAATGAACTTCCGCAAAGTAACGCCTGAATCAATCAATTATACGAACTTTTTTTTATATCCATATATAACTTAAAAATAACTAAAGTAATTCTAAATGCATTACTTGTTTAAGGAAGCACAACATGTTATTTTTAAATACAAAATAAGTTGTAGGTATAATAAATTGAATTTAAATCAAAATCAAATTTAAAGATAAAGTTAGTGTTATTTTTATTGGCAATTAGCGACCCGCTCCGGTTTCGCACGGGAGCAATGTAGATACTAATGTGGTGCATATGGATGTATTTCTAGTCTCTATAATGTATCTGCATAGTATCAAACAAAGTCGCTTCCCGCCGTCTGTACGCTTAGATCTTATAAAACTACGCAACGGATTATAATGCGGTGCGGTTAATAATAAAATTATTAACCGCACCGAATAATAAAATTATTAACCGCACCGCATTATAATCCGTTGCGTAATCAATAGATAGTGATTCAAGAAAAAGGATTATAGATATACCTAACTAAGAAACAACTTGCGTTATCTATACTCTAAACTTGTGGTTTCATCGCACCATTGTGGTGATGTAAGACAAAAGTGAGATCTCACGGAAGTCGATTCAAATGTGTAGTGACGGGGGAGGTACTACGTGATCTCGATTGAAACTTGTAGGAAACGTATGGTAGGTACGTATATGTTACACGTTTTACAAAAAGGGGAGTTAAGGTTTGACTGAATACTGTAACGCCGCGGGGCGCAGCTAGTTATGTATAAAAACCACAAAAAAACACGTTTGTTGTATGGGAGCCCCCTTAAATAATTATTTTATTCTGTTTTTTAGTATTTGTTGTTATAGCGGCAACAGAAATACGTCATCTGTGAAAATTTCAACTGTCTAACTATCACGGTTCATGTGATACAGCCTGGTGACAGACGGACAGACAGACAGATAAACGGACAGCGGAGTCCCGTTTTACCCTTTGAGTACGGAACCCTAAAAAACAGCGTTTTTTTGGCGGGAACGCGGAAAGAGTCTTGTCTCTCCGTTGTATTTTTTTCCAAAACTAGTGTTTATGCATAAAAATGGTGGTGTTTTTTTTCATTAAGTGCCGAATCACAAGCGCGAGTGTATGGGAAAATGATATAATGTGGTGAAACATGACTTTTCGTGTTGCTTCCAAAACTCCATCGAAGCTTTATATTAAAGTCGCCACTACTTTAATAAAGCATGACTGGACTTGACTGACACGGACTGTACTTGACCAATACTGGACTTTGACTATAACTATAGCTACGAGGCGACTTATTTAACTTATGAAACTTGAAAATATAAAACACTAAAGTCAAATTCATTTCAAACGAAAACGTAAACGATGTAAATAGAAATAAGGATTGTGTGTATGCCTCGAGCATTCATGCTCACCATCGAAGGCTCCTTCTTGCGGCGGCGTCGTGTGTCGGGTCGCTCTCTTCCCTCAGATATGGTTGAGGAGGGCGATGGCTGGCACATGCGTCATACTCGTGATCGGGTGCTGCTTGCGGGTCGCTGCTCTGCTCGCGGTATACACACAATCTAGTACCTACTTTAACCTTAGATTAAGATCCTACTAACCTCTCCTCTTTTTGTAATGTAAAATTGTAAAAAAAAAAAAAAAAATTTGTAACTAAAGTTGACAAAGGTCACGGACCCCAGCGTCTGTGGAGCGTATAATAATAAAAAAAAAAAACACTAAAGTCATTAGTCTGTGGCGCTAGGTTTTGATCTAGGGTTCTACTTGACACTGGCAAATGTTCAAAATGCGACGCCAAAACCAAAGGAAAAAATTCGTAGAGAACTGACGGTACCACCCCCGTCATAGCACGTATGTCGGAAACTCAGATATATGAATTGTTGTCAAAGAACATATCTTATGTAACACGCGTGACATTTTGACGTGCTATCTGCTGACGTCATAACAATACGCGTTTGTGAAACTTTTAACTAAAATACCTGTTAATAAAATGTTGATAATATTTAATGTAAAACACAATTTCAATTTCAAATTCGACAGTCACGTTGGCTCATTGGTAGTATATCTATCTGCCTTAAGAGCTGTAGGGCGTGGGTTCGATTCCCACTCAGGGCACTAAACAAATGTTTGTTCTGTGTCTGGGTGTTCTGTATGTATTTACAAAAAAAAAGTATTTATGTATTCTATCAGTTATCTGACTTCCATCGCACAAGCTCTGCTTAGTTTGGGGCCAGATGGCGCTGTGTGTATAGTCCTACGATATTTATTATTCTTATTATTAACAATTAATTAACCACATACCACATACTTGAACAATGCGAAAAGTTGAATAAATCTATACTAATCCTACTAATATTATAAATGTGAAAGTTTGGTTGGATGGATGTTTGTTACTCTTTGACGCAAAAACAAATGAACGGATTTGGATGAAATTTGGTATAGAGGTAGCTGAGACCCTGGATTAACACAAAGGCTACTTTTTATCTCGAAAACATGTAGCGGTTAACACCGCAGGGCACAGCTATATTATGAAAAGGATAGATTTGTATTTTTGTATGTAACAAATAAACATAAAAACTACTGGACCGATTTCAAAAATTCTTTCACCGTTGGGAAGCTACACTATCCCCGGGTGATATAAGCTACTTTTTATCTCTATATTTTCACGGTAATGGGAACTATGCGGGTGAAACCGCGAGTTTGAAAGTTTGGATGTTTGTTACTCTATCATGCAAAGACGGGTGAACGGATTTAGATGAAATTTGGCACGCATATAGTTTATTACCTGGATTAACATATAGAATACATTTTATTCTTCATTTATTCTTCGACAGCCTCGTTGGCTCATTGGTAGTATATCTGCCTTGAGAGCGGTAGGGCGTGGGTTCGATTCCCACTCAGGGCAAACATTTTGTGAATAAACAAATGTTTGTTCTGTGTCTGGGTGTTCTGTATGTATTATAATTATGTATTTACAAAAAAAAAGTATTTATGTATTCTATCAGTTATCTGACTTCCATCACACAAGCTCTGCTTAGTTTGGGGCCAGATGGCGCGGTGTGTATAGTCCTACGATATTTATTTATTTATTTATTCTGGGAAAATGTTAGGTTTCTGTGGGATTATCAAAAAACTAACTAAAAGACGTATCCATTTGAAATTTGGCATAGATTTGTCTTATAACATTTTTGTACGTTCAAGGTAACATTAAGAAACGCTGTTTTTTTTTAATTTAAATGTATACACTCCACAGAAACTGCTCCCTTCTAGAAGCGCCAGTATCGAGGATGCCATGGAAGTGACGATAGATCGATAGCCAGGTGCTCGAAGCTTGGAACGTACACAAAGACAACTCGAACATAAAGCAGTTTACCAGCATTTCAATACAAACTGGCGTGTACTACCAACGTGGCAATCGGAACCCGAATGCAGCCGGAAACTGTCGACGTCGCATTTCCGGTCAAACGTTAAATTTGAATTTCGAACTGATAGCCGCACTCCGCGCCAGACTTTTGTCCGAGCGGACGTGTTGGCGAGCCAGGAAATTGATTTGGCGAAACGAGATAACCTGTACGTACCTCAATGATTGAAGAGAGAAAACTGTCAATGTTTTTTGACTATTAATTTATTAAAAGGTTACACTTGGATTTTTAATAAATGAATAAATATCGTAGGACTTTATATATAATACTATCTAACCCCAAACTAAGCAAAGCTTGTACTATGGGAGCCAAATAGCTGATAAAATACTTATCTATTGAGGTTTGTTTCCAGAAATCGCGCCTAAAAAATCTAAAAATGTGCACGTGAAAAATCAATGTATCTTTTCTTATATTTATATGGCATCGCACTTTATATATTTTACCAATCAATTGTGTAACGTTTAGTTACAATAATCAAGTCCAGACATTCAAGTCCATTCTATCGTCTAGTAAAATAGTGACAACACCCTCTATAGTCTTGAAAACAAGCTGAAAAGACACAATTCACCGTACTATACAAACTGTTTACACTCATTCGTATAATTCGGCAATTTATAGTTAAAAAATTATTATTCTAAACACAAACGCTCGAAGTAATCTCGCATATACCTTGACAAACAAATAATGCCAAACGGTGCTCCATTTTAAATTATTTCATGCAAAAATATACCTCTAAAACTGAAGTTAAAACACGTTTACATTGTATCACAATTTAAACGAGTAACATTTTTATACTTAATCTGCTATTTGGCAATTTAAAAACCCCGTTTAAAAAGATAGGGTTATGATTTTACGGTTTCCCGCCAAATCGACCTGTCAAATTTGACAGATGACAGCAGTTTGCGCGCGAAACGGTTCCCAAGATGGCCGCGGCGTGTTCTATCGATGATCACAGTTTGTCTCCAAGAATATTGACGGAATTTTACAATGGATTTATTTAAAGCAAATTTCGTTATTATTAAATTAAGTTGATTATGTGACTGAATTAATATGCTAGTTAATTGAGTTATTTTTTTTAAATATAAGTTACTGTAACGGATACTTTAAAAAAATCATCATCAACTTATAACATCCTTACATAATATAACAACTTAGTCCACTGCTGGACATAGATCTCTCTCAAGACGCGCCACACATCCCGATCTTCGTTTTTTCGTGTCAAGCCACAGCCAGCTGTCTTGCATATATCGTCACTCCACCAAGTATCAGGGCGTCCTACACTAAGTTTGCTGATTCGCAGTCTCCACTCTAGAACAAGTCTACCCCAGCGGTAATCAGTTCTGCGGCAAATAAACCCCACAAAGAAAAAAAAAAGTTATAGTATACTTAAGAAAGAAAAAAAAAATAGTAAAAAATATATTTATTATTCCGTATTTTTAATGGTGGTGGTAGTACAGAACCATCGATTAGCGACCTTTAAAAATATCTCTTTTCTATGTATACTAATTTTGTAAAGGGAAAAGATTTGTATTTTTGTAAGTAACGAATAAACTTAAATAAAACTACTGGACCGATTTCAAAAATTCTTCCACCGTTGGCAAGTTACTCTATCCCCGGGTGACATAGGCTACTTTTTATTCCTGTATTCACGTCTTCTAGTCTCTAAATAATAATTATAAAACAAAGTATATGTTGACGTCTGTCTGTACATACGCTTACTTCTTTTGTAGCGGCGGATTTTGATACGACACAAAGCTGGGGTGGGGTCGCAACTTTACAATAATTGAATAGTGTTGCCAACTTCCACAAGTTAAATTAGTAATGTAACTTGTATTGTCTCACCTGCTTTAACTTGTTGCGCCGATAGTAAAACTGTGAACTTGAGACATCAAGTTACATTAACTAATTAAGAATTATTATTATTTTATTTGAGATAATGGATTACATAATTGACATTTACAATAGTTGACCTTAACATGTACATAACAAATATAATTTACTCTTTACTAACAATATTGCATTAGGATAAATATCTGTAATGATAATTGTAGTTTTTTAAATGAAATTAATAAGGTGGTTCGATTTCCATATGTGGGGCACTTGTCAGAAGGTAAAAGAAACTCGAATCGCTGTTGTACTCTGTGTCGATCATTTAATTTTGTATTTGTGAAACAATTTTTACTATCTCCATTCATTATTAGTGGGCACAGTTTTTAAAGTTACATCGAATAATGATGATGCGCGAGTGAGACGGCTTCTTGTTTTGTCTCGCTCGCACACTATAAATATACGAGCGAGACCTTGCGCGCGCCAGTCTACGCGTGCCGCCCGCACGGGATGATTGTCAACGCTCTGCGTTCTGCCATGCTTAACGATGCCGCTCGTAGTCACTACACATACAAATACATTTTTCCATTTATGGACAAATTTTAATGAAGCATAATTTTACAGTGAAATCACAGCTACTGGCATTTATTTTGGTCTTTATTTGCGGTAAATTACAAAAACAAAAATCATTAATTCATAAATTTGATTTTATGCTAATAATCTACTGTTTCATTCAAGCAATTGTGATTTACCGCAAATAAAGACTAATTTAGCTTTTAAGTTTAAGCTAAACTAGCTGCGCCCTACGTGGCTACCTGCTACATGTCTTCGAAATAAAAAGTAGCCTATGTATTAATCCAGGTTCTCAGCTACCTCCATACCAAATTTCATACAAGTCCGTTCAGTAGTTTTTGCGTGAAAGAGTAACGAACATCCATCTGAACTTTCACATTTATACTATTAGTGGGATTTTAGTTTTATGTGCTAAGCAAAGTTTCGGATAAGTTATTTAAATTATTGTCAAGTTAGTTGCGATTGTCGATACTTTTTTCGTATTTGCACTATACAATACATAAATACACGATGCTATAAACAAAAGAGAATTTATCCGTAGTCCACAGTAACGTTGGTCGCCGGCGGTGTAGCATGGAAAACTCGATTTCCTGCAGTATTGTTGAGAGACGTCGAAGATGCGATTAGAACACGCCACGCCGTAGCCGCCATTGTGCAAACTCACCGCAGTCGGCTTTACAACAACGTATTCTGATAAAATATCCGCTAGTGTAATATTAAAATTAAATAAATATCGTAGGGCTATACACACAGCGCCATCTGGCCCCAAACTAAGTAGAGCTTGTGTGATGGAAGTCAGATAACTGTTAGAATACATAATTATATACTTTTTTTTGTTGTAAATACATACTTATAATGCATACAGAACACCCAGACACAGAACAAACATTTGTTTATTCACAAAATGTTTGCCCTGAGTGGGAATCGAACGCACGCTCTTTTCAGTTTAATTAGACTTAACTAATGTCTCAACTAACTGTCCAAACAGTAAAATATTAAATTTAATGTATCCTTATAATATAGTGTAGTCCATTAATTTGTTACTCGTATAGTTTTAGTTTCTGTTATTTTTTAAAATTAGTTGTAATAAAGCATGCGGTACTTCCTTTAAAAGATAGCACATTTAGTTGTATTAGATTGTAAGTTTTATAACACATGTATTAATGTAGTTGTCTATGCGAAGTCTTATATAATAAAATAAAAAATAAATATTTTTATCTGCTTGTGGAAGTGTAGCTATCCTATTTCTAAGGCCGTTGTCTTGTATTTATTTTTAGTATATTGAAAAAGGCCTGCGAGCAGCAATATTCAAAATCCGTCTGTTGAAACAGTTTGTTTGTGCCGGTGACCGACAAACACCTTAAAACAACATAATACTGACACTATAGTGTTTTGTGGTGGTCGAATCAAATAGCATTTTGTTTACCAAAATGCTTTACAGACTGCAATCGCTATCCGTAGTCCATTTCGTTCGATCAATCTACAGTTAGGTAAATAGTGTCTAGTTTTTCGGGTTCTGTACCCAAAGGGTAAAAACGGGACCCTATTGCTGAGACTTCGCTGTCCGTCCGTCCGTCCGTTTGTCACCAGGCTGTATCTAAAGAACGGTGATAGCTAGACAGTTGAAATTTTCACATATGATGTATTTCTATTGCCGCTATAACAACAAATACTAAAAATAAAATAATATATTTAAGGGGGGCTCCCATACAACAAACTTGATTTGTATAGATAATAGTACGGAACCCTTCGTGCGCGAGTCCGACTCGCACTTGGCCGGTTTTTATTTTGTAAGTATTCGTGGTCCGATTTATTGGATTATTTTATCAACAGTGTGAGTGTGTGTGCATGTGTGTGTGTGCGCGTGCGATTGAGAGTGTTAAGTTTGTGTGCGTATTTGTGTGCCCCTATTTTCCCGCGGTACTTTTTTAATGTACCTAATTATAATGGGAAATCAGTTGTTAGCTTGTAGAATGTACTTATTGCTTATGTGTTCTCAAGTAATCAATCAACTTTTACATCAAGAAAACAAACCATTAATTTTATATTTTATTTATTTCATAACATACAAAACAGAATGCAATAATATTCACAACAATAAATACAAATACCTACACATTTTTTTTATCTGTATCGCATTCCAAAACTATGCATGTCTAGGTGCATTACAATTACATTTTTAAAAAGTCGTTAGATAATTATTAGGATTAAAGAAATTGTAATTATAAATTAAATTAAATCATAATAATTAATTGGTCAATTGTTCAGTCAAAAAAATACACATAATGTCATATTAAAATCTAAGATAATCTTAATCTGTCTTTGGAATTGGTAGGTATATTATATTACATTCAAACCTAGCCTATGCCGCTAAAAATGATAAATCTTTGCTTTAAATCGTGTGCAGCAGCCGTGTAAAGATAGTTGCAGACTGTTTCACTCGCAAATCGAAATGTCGTCTGCAGAAATTTCCAGGCTCTATGCCCACCTACCCCATTATTAAAAAACAAAATTGAAAATTTTGAAAAAACCCACGACGGTTAAGAAGTAATTGAAAAAGGATAAAATAATTAAAAAACCCCCGACTTAAAACTACCTATAATGAGTGGTAGCTAGCTAGCCGAGTACTAGAGAGTACGCTACCACCATGATATGGTTTCCTCACAATGTTTTCCTTCACAGCTCATTGTTAGTACCTACACGTAAGTCGCCTCTACACGAAGCATTCGCAGGACGTGTTGACTTTTCGAGCGCTTGGTCGAGACTCACGAAGACTGGACTTTTACTACTTTTTAACTTATAAAACTTGATAATATTAAAAACACTTGACACTAGCAAACTCACAAAATGCGACGCCAAACTCAAAGAAGAAGAAACCAAGGAAGAAAGGAAACGTCATCGAGTGACGCAAACATGCCTGTGCCGAATTACAAGTGCAAGTGTAGAAAAATGATACAATGTGTGAAACATGACTTTTCGTATTGCTTCCAAAACTCCATCGAAGCTTTATAGTAAAGTCACCACTACTTTACTAAAGCAAAACTGGACTTGACTGACACGGACTGGACTTGACTAAGACTGGACTTTGACCATAACTATAGCTAAGAGACAGCAGAAATAACACTTACGACAAGGCAGTATGGCTCTACAGCTTGCGCCTGCCCGATGGGGCAAATTAACAAAAAAAAAGGCAAACATGCCTTGTAACCGGTGGACCCTGTACCTATCCAGGGTCTAAGTGTATAGAAAGGAAACAAAAACTATCTCATAGCCAATTTATAATTGCACACTATAAATATTATTACGAATGACGCTACAATGTAGAGCAGGTCTGCAGCGAAAAGGATTAACGCAGCTCCTTTGTCGTCCCCCACGCGTTTCGCGGAATGATCAAAGCATATTTTATCGAAAATGGTGCAATGTATGAGGTACCTGAAAAAAATACAAAAAGACGTAAGTAAAGAAAAACCTAACAAAGAGGAATACAGAGCCTCGATCACGAAAATTTATTGAATTCCTATCGTAAAGGTATCGAGTCCTCAATAGCATACAAAGCTGTACAAATCTCATACAAAGTTTTGTCGATGTCGATACAAATACTTTTACGCAAGTCGTTCGTGATCGAGGCTCAGGTGATAGTTGTCGTCGTAACTTATATCTATATATGTACATTAACATTGTGTATTAATAATAACATCTTGCTAACGGCGAGTATTTGCACAGGCACAACCAAGTAGCCAGGATCATCCATCAGCAGCTTGCTCTTCAATACGGCCTTGTTGAGTCTGAGGTGCCGTACTATAAGTACGCACCAGCGCCAGTTCTCGAAAATGGTCGTGCTTTGCTCTATTGGGACCGGTCTATCATCACGGACAGGACTATTGTCGCCAATAATCCTGATATCGTGATGGTCGACCGAGCTCAACGCCAGGCAGTGCTCGTCGACATCACCATCCTACATGACGAGAATCTCGTGAAGGCCGAGAAGGACAAGCTTAGCAAGTACCTTGACTTGGCTCACGAGATAACCGCCATGTGGGATGTTGATTCGACGATCATTGTCCCGATAGTCGTCACGGTAAACGGTCTTATAGCGAAGAGTCTCGACCAACATCTCAAGAGACTCTCGCTAGACGGTTGGGTCAAGGGTCAGCTTCAAAAGGCAGTGATCCTTGACACGGCGCGCAATGTGAGGAGGTTCCTCACTCTGCAGCCCTAACCACCGGCAGCTTGAGCCCTGCCCCGCTGCCGGCGGCACCCTAGTTTTTAAGTTTTTTATATTATTTATGTTTTATACTTATTTAATGTAAAAAAAATTAAAATTAAGATATAAAATAAATACCTGGAATAACAATAATAATTAAGAATAATTTATTTATTGGACATAAAACATGGTGTATAGATACATTAAACCATAGGCTCCCGAACTAGTCAAAGACTGTGTGTCAGGAGCCAGTGGCTTCTCCTTTTAGATTAAAATACAATAATAATATTACAATAAATCAAGTTACATTAAATTAAATAATTTTGAATTTTGAGTATATATAAAGTTTTCAGTGTTGCCGAGAAAAACGAAAAAAAAAACGTAAAAATATAAAAATCTAGGTTAAGTTTTAAATATTTATACTAATCAAAAGAATAACAAAAATCGTAGGACATTGCACACAGCGCCGTCTGACCCCAAACTAAGCAAAGTTTGTACTATGGAAGTCAGATAACTGATAGAATACTTAAATACTTTTATTTTGTAAATACATACAGAACACCCAGACACAGAACAAACATTTGTTTGTATCACAAAGTTTGTCCTGGGTGGGAATCGAACCCACGCCCTTCACGCTCACGCTCTTGAAGCAGACATTCTACTAATGAACCAACAGGGCTGTCAGATTTTTTTTAGATGCCTGGCAGTTGATTTTCAACTTGAGGTAGCTAGCTAGCCGGATACTAGAAAGTACCCTACCACCATGCTATGGTTTCCTCACGATGTTTTCCTTCACCGGCAGCTCAAGCTCATTGCTGGGATTTAAAACCCACAGCCTACGACGTGCGCTACGACCGCGTTAAACACTGAGCTATCATCGCTACAAATCCCACAAATATTATAAAGTTTGGATGAATGGATATTTTTTACTAGTTCACGCAAAAACTACTGAACGGATTTGAATGAAATTTGGTATGGAGGTAGCTGAGACCCTGGATTAGCACATAAGCTACTTTTTATCACGAAAACATGTAGCGGGTAACACCGTGGGGCGCAGCAAGTTTGTTGATAAATGTATTCTTACCTCGCCGAAACGCCGAACGACAATATCATGTTTATTATTACTAAGAATACGTAACAGTCTAAAAGGGAAGGTTTCTTGTAACAGCATGCGGTTAACAAAATAATATTTGATACAAAGATAATCCACAATATAATGAGGATGAAGCAAAGAAGAATTGCGTAATCAGATTCATTATTGAAATGGTCGTTCAATTCAGGACGCAGACCTGAAACAAACAGTAGATAATTTCATTGTTAACATATATAATAACTTGGTGGTAGATCTCTTTAGCAGGAAGTCGTCTAGGCTAATCAGTAGTGTGTAAACATTACTGTTCCAGTTTGAAGGGTACTGCAGCAAAATGACAGGGCTGTTGAGACTAACCAGACAGCCCCGTTGGTACATTGGTATGTATTATAAGTATGTATTTACAAAAAAAAAGTATTTATGTATTCTATCAGTTATCTGACTTCTATCGCCCAAGCTCTGCTTAGTTTGCGGCCAGATGGCGCTGTGTGTATAGTCCTATGATATTTATTTATTTAACCGTTTTTGTTAGCGCGGTCAGTTCACACGCTGAAGGCGTTTGAGCTGCCGGTGAAGGAAAACATCGTGAAGAAACCATAGCATGGTGGTAGCGTACTTTCTAGTACTCTGTTGACTAGCTACCACACGAGAGTTGAAAATCTCCCGCCAAGCATCTAACGGTGTGTTGCGGCAGCCTCTCTTGAGAGCTAGTACCATTCCAGGCTAGGTGTGTTTACCATCTTCGACCACACCGTCATTTAACATCAGGTGAGCTGTCGGAAGTCTCAAAGTAGTGAGCGCCCAAGCAGCGATCATCAGTAGACAGAGTGATTCAAGAGGAAAGTTTGTATGTATAATACATGCATATGCACCACATTAGTGTTTACATTGCACCTTCTCGAAGCCGGGGCGGATCGCTAGTCTCTACATAGTATAAAACAAAGTCGCTTCCCGCCGTCTGTACACTTAGATCTTTTAAACTACGCAACGGATTTTAATGCGGTTTCCATCAATAAACAGAGTGATTCAAGAGGAAGGTTTTTATGTAAAATACATGCTTATTATGGTAGAGAAAAGCCAAGAATTTCAAAGATTTGTAATGTGATGTCGTAAAAACATGTTTTTGTTCGCTTACATTGCAAACGATGGCCAAACCTTACGAGATAGATCAAAATACTGTATGATACCCGTGTGAAGCCGGGACGGATCGCTTGTTTAGATATCATCATCATCATCAGACATAGGCCTCTCCCAAGACACGCCACATACCCCGATTTTCGGCTTTTCGCTTCCATCCACCGGCAGCTGTCCTACGTATATCGTCACTCCATCGAGTCATAATCATAATCATTTTATTGGTAATAGGACAATTACAAGTCAGAGTCTCAGGGCGTCCTACGCTATGTTTGCCAATACGCGGTCTCCACTCTAGAACACGTCTACCCCAGCGGTTATCGGTTCTGCGACAGATAATTATGTCCAGCCCATTGCCACTTCAGCTTAGATATAAGAGGTTATTTACTAACCAACGAAATAGAACAAGGTATGCAAAGGTCCCAGTATAAACGAAATTATAACGGACACTGTAGAAATCACAAACAATAGTATTCTACAAGTCCAAAATTCGCAAATCCTGAAACACATTTTACGAAAACATTTTTAAAAGTTGCATTTTCTGCTGCAAACATCAAGCAATAGACATGACAGCTCAAAGAAAATTTGACAAGAGATTTAGAATTGTCAATTTTTTTCGTGAAAAGGGTTGAAAATTAAAAAAAACTCTTACTGGATTTTGTGGGAACATTAACTTATTATTTTTTTATAACTCGTGTTTTTTTTTCAATGTTTATTTGTTTATGTGTAAAAATAGTAGTGTTTTATTTATAAAGTGTCAAATTCAGTATGTGAAGTTTTTTTTGGTATTTTTTTTCTGCTAGTAAAGTTCTTTTTTTTTATAGCTGACAGGCTAGGTGTTTGACCACAGCTCACCTGATGTTAAGTGATAGTGTGGTCGATGATGGTAAAGCACACCTGGCCTGGGGCTACCGGAACACACTGTTAGATGCTTGGCAGCAGATTTTCAACTTGAGGGTGGTAGCTAGCCAGCCGAGTACTAGAAAGTACCCTACCACCATGCTATGGTTTCCTCACGATGTTTTCCTTCACCGGCAGCTCAAGCTCATTGTTGGGGTTTGAACCCACGCCCTTCGGCATGCGAACCTACCGCGCTAACCACTGAGCTATCATCGCTAAAAAATGTCATTAGAGATCAATTGAAAGTAGAGTTTTTTTATGTATTTTATTAAAATCAACTCATAATTTAAAGAGTTAAAACGTAAAAATTATGTACAGGAATGTAAAATTAAGCAATGGTTTTGGAATCAGTAAAGTATTTTTTTTCTTTACATACCGAATTGTGTCATAAAGTGTCAGTGCGTGCCATACCAGGCTAGATATGTTTAACATCTTCGAACACACCGTCACTTTATTACTTGGTGGTAGATATCTTTAGCAGGAGGTCGTCTAGGTAGGTACCACCGCAGTAACAGATATTCTGCCGCCAAGCAGTAGTGTGTAAATATTACTGTGTTCCGGTTTGAAGAGTACTGCAGCTAGTGAAATTACTGAGCTGTTGAGACTAATCATCGAAAGTCTCAAAGTAATGAGCGCCAAAGCAGCGATGCCCTGGACTATGTTTTGCTACTCAAAGTTCTGTGTATCGCTGCAATGGTCATGGCATTCCTTATCTCTTACCATCAGGAGAGCGCATCGTTCGTCTCATTATTTACATTTTTAAAAAAACTTTTCATTAATTCTATATAGCGATTCTTTTGTAGCGACCATAGCTCAGTGGTTAGCGCGGTCGGTTCACACGCCGGAGCGCGTGCTACCCTCGCGCTTTGTTCATATTATTACTTTTGCATAAAAAAAGGAATCCTATTGCATCCTCTAGTATTTGAGCAGTACAACGTAACAGAGTGGCGGGCAGAGTTACGGAATAATCAACTTCGCATTCTATCTAGAGCCTGTGTTTCTCAAACTGTAGTGCATAAGTATCCTGGATTAAAATTGAACTCACACTAAATGATGATATATATAAATAATAATAACAATAAATATCATAGGGCATT
The DNA here is from genome assembly GCA_905404145.2 of Biston betularia. Classification (NCBI taxonomy): domain Eukaryota; kingdom Metazoa; phylum Arthropoda; class Insecta; order Lepidoptera; family Geometridae; genus Biston; species Biston betularia. The sequence goes on along the minus strand of FR989889.1, from coordinate 2,373,134 downwards.
ACACACAGCGCCATCTGGCCCCAAAACTAAGCAAAGCTTGTACTATGGAAGTATACTTAAATACTTTTTTTTTGTAAATACATACAACCCAGACACGGAACAAACATTTGTTTATATCACAAAATGTTTGTCCTAGGTGGGAATCGAACCCACGCCCTTCAGCTCTTATCTGTTTGTTTTGATACGCGCCTACAACAATGTTTTATTTACTATGGCTGACAGAAAATGCTTTAGCATTAAGTCCTCCTTTTGTACATTTTATTTTGTAAGTGTGCAATAAAGTACATTTTTTAATAATGTCTGCTTGTACATCGAATAACCTTTGAAATAAATGAAGAATGCCATGTTTCTGAAAGAATCAGCCCAAAAATTGATTCGAAATCATGTCAGCGATCGGAAAAAGTCACTAGTGCGCCCCGCGGTGTTACCCGCTACATGTATTCGGGATAAAAAGTAGCCGATGTGTCTCAGCTACCTCCATACCAAATTTCATCCAAATCCGTTCAGTAGTTTTTGCGTGAAAGAGTAACAAACATCAATCCATCCATCCAAACTTTCACATTTATAATATTAGTGGGATTGTGTACTTGCTCATACAATTTTAGTTATTTTTTTTATCATCTTGTAAAGGGATAAAGTTTGAGAGCCACCGTGCCAGTTTCTGGAATCCCATATTCATGAGCGTGGTAGGCAGGTTATTAAAAAACTTGGTTCGCGCGCGTAAAAAACACAATTAAAACTAGGTACGGGAAACAAAATGTTGGATGGTAGACGAAAAAAGGAAAATTACGTTCATCGAGATAGCAGGTAGAAAATTTTGCACAACTACGAAAAGAGGATAATTTTTAAAGTAGAATTTTCAATTTTTTTTAATTTAAAAAGTAATAAATAAATAAATATCGTGGGACTATACACACAGCGCCACCTGACCCCAAACTAAGCAGAGCTTGTGTGATGGAAGTCAGATGACTGATAGAATACATAAATACTTTTTGTTTGTAAATACATACTTACTATAAAATACAAAGCAAACATGTGTTTATTCACAAAATGTTTGTCCTGAGTGGGGATCGAACCCACGCCCACGCGCGTAATGAGACGAACGAGACACTCTCCTGATGGTAAGAGATCACGCATGTCCACGACCATTGCAGCGATACACAGAACTTTGAGTAACAAAACAAAGTCCGGGGCATCGCTGCTTTGGCGCTCATTACTTTGAGACTTTCGATTGTTAGTCTTAACAGCCCTGTAATTTCGCTAGCTGCAGTACCTTTCGAACCGGAACACAGTAATGTTTACACACTACTGCTTGGCGGCAGAATATCTGGTACTGCGGTGGTACCTACCTAGACGACCTCCTGCTAAGGAGATCTACCACCAAGAAACTATCAATACTAGTAATAAGCTACTTGACCAGTTGTTTGTAGCGATGATAGCTTAGTGGTTAGCGCGGTAGGTTCGCATGCCGAAGGGCCTGGGTTCAAACCCCAACAATGAGCTTGAGCTGCCGGTGAAGGAAAACATCGCGAGGAAACCATAGCATGGTGGTAGGGTACTCTCTAGTACTCGGCTGGCTAGCTACCACCCTCAAGTTGAAAATCTGCCGCCAAGCACCTAACGGTGTGTTCCGGCAGCCTTATTTAAGAGCCAATTCCATTCCAGGCTAGGTGTGCTTTACCATCTTCGACCACACCTTCACTTAACATCAGGTGAGCTGAGGTCAAACACCTAGCCTGTCATCCATAAAAAAAAAGAAACCCTGTATTCCCACGGGAATGGAAACTACGCAGGTGAAATCGCGAGGCGATCGCTAGTAATACTCGTACATAAAAACGCAAAACGAAATTCCTGATAGTCACAGAATAATATCTTAAACTGCGAAAGCGTAAACGAAATATTTGGTCACTGTCATCGTGTTTCAACTGTTTTGTGTTGTTTTTCATGAGTTATGTTTCAATTTGTCTGCGCACGTACCTACTGCACTTATCGTTTTGTGTTTAACTCTACGTTAATGAACATTTTTGCGCATTCCTCGCACGGCCGCAGGCTAAACTAACTCCTTTCACTCTTCAACTTCAAACTTCAATTCATGATGAATGGTCTTTGCGGAGGTTCTCCACAATTCCGCCAATGTCACGTAGAATGATAGACTGCCGCACAAAGAGATTGGATTATGAATCGACTATTATTTTTGTATATGGTACGGTTTACAGAGTTTTGTGTTTTTCCGTTTCTGAAACAAAATAATTAGAACTAATATATAATAGATATATATATGAATACAAACAAACATTCATTATAGGTATCACATATTTACTGTTTTTTTTATATATTTACATAATATATGTACAAATGGGGTGAATACAAGGGAAAGGAGACATTTAAGGGAAGTACGGGGAATTACAGGAGGGATAATATTGCATAAAGAAAACAGTTGAAGAGGGCAATTGAAATAATCCTATAATCTTATAATCCTTGAAAAGACAAAGAATGAATGAATCAATCAATCAATCATGAATAAATGAAGAAATTAATTAATGAATGAATGAATGAATGAATAAATGAACGAACGAATGAATGTACGAATTAATGAATGAATTTGTGAATCTAGATTTGCTAATTGTTTTTGTACAAACGTTTAGAGGAGGCGTCAGGTGACCAGAATGCTGGTATCTACTTTGGTCAAAAGCTTAGCATTGCCATCCAGCGTGGCAATACTGCCAGCATTCTGGCCAAATACCCCTCCTCTGACGGACTTTTACACTAAGTTTTTTATATAAATTAATTTAAGTTTGTTGTACCAAATTTAAATAAAATAAAGTCAAAAGTAAATGAGACGAACGGGAAAATCTCAAATTTCAAACGAAAACTCATGTAAATAGAAATAAGGATTGTGTGTATGCCTCGAGCATTCATGCTCACCATCGAAGGCTCCTTCTTGCGGCGGCGTCGTGTGTCCGGTCGCTCTCTTCCCTCAGATATGGTTGAGGAGGGCGATGGCTGGCACATGCGTCATACTCGTGATCGGGTGCTGCTTGCGGGTCGCTGCTCTGCTCGCAGTATACACACAATCTAGTACCTACTTTAACCTTAGATTAAGATCCTACTAACCTCTCCTCTTTTTGTAACGTAAAATTGTAAGAAAAAAAAAAAAATTGTAACTAAAGTTGACAAAGGGCACGGACCCCAGCGTCTGTGGAGCGTATAATAAAAAAAAAAAAAAAAAAAAAAAAAGGGAAAAACAGATGGTAAGAGATAACGCTTGCCCATGACCATTAGCATGTGCATATGAGTAGCAAAACAAAGTGCAGGAAATCGCTGCTATACAGCGTTTTTCTTTGAGATTTACGATGGTTAGTAACTGTATACCTGAAAACATAGAGTCAAATTGAGAACCTTCTCCTTTTAACCTGACTCAAAAAAGGAGGAGGTTCTCAATTCGTCTGCACTTTTTTTATGTATGTTACGCGATAATTCCACCAATAACTATGAATCGATTTCGGTGATTATTATTTTGCTTGGTAGATCATACTTCAGAGGTAATCCCATATAATTTTATGGAAATCGATCGAGCGGTTTGTAAAAAATCAACAAAAATCTAAAGATTGTATACATCGAAGATATTTTCGTTTACTCCGAAACCTCGCTGTTTCATTGGAGCAGTGCGTTTAGTTGGGTCATGGTGGGTGGTGGTTGGGTCATGACTTGGTGGTAGATTTCCTTAGCAGGAGGTCGTCTAGGTAGGTACCACCGCAGTACCAGATATTCTGCCGCCAAGCAGTAGTGTGCAATCATTACTGTGTTCCGGTTTGAAGGGTACTGCAGCTAGCGAAATTACTGTTGAGACTAACCATCTAGTCTCAAAGTAATGAGTGCCAAAGCAGCGATGCCCTGGACGTTGTTTTGTTACTCAAAGTTCTGTGTATCGCTGCAATGGTCATGGACAGGCGTTATCTCTTAACATCAGGAGAGCGCCTGGATCGTCTCATTACTTTTACATTAAAAAAAAAAAAAAAAAATGGAGTCGGTTTTTTTATAATAGGAAACTGTTTTGTCTCTTGATCGAGTTTTTTTTTTTTTTTCTTTGGTTTTGGCGTCGCGTTTTAGCATTTGCCAGTGTCAAGTAATTATATATTTTCAAGTTAAATAAGCTATAGCCATCGTAGCTAGTTTTAGTCAAAGTCGTCTTAGTCAAGTCCAGTTCGTGTCAGTTAATTCCAGTCATGCTTTAGTAAAGTAGTGGCGACTTTACTACAAAGCTTCGATGGAGTTTTGGAAGCAACACGAAAACTCATGTTTCACCACATTATATCATTTTCCCACACTCGCGCATGTAATTCGGCACTTTAAGAATAAAACACCACCATTTTTATGCATAAACACTTGACAAAACACTAGTTTTGGAAAAAAATACAACGGAGCGACACGACTCTTCCCGCGTTCCCGCCAAAACACCCTTGATCGAGTTTACCCAGCTGCTATGCCACATAATAAAGCGCTCACACCATCAGTCTGTGTTCAGCGCTGAAGCGCTTAAATCAGTTAGAGTTAATGATGTAAACTCTCATTATTGCAGTTTAACGTTTCTCTGTGCTGTACAATGCATGAACGTGTAAATTTGACGCTTTTCTTAGACAGGTTTCTGCCCAAAAGTAACGACCGGTTCTATACTTGTAAACAGTAGTTACTCTACTCATACATTATAAATACTAGCTGCGCCCCGCGGTGTTATCCGCTACATGTTTTCTGGCTAAAAGTAGCCTATGTGTTAATCCAAGTTATAAACTATCTGTGTTTTAAATTTCATCCAAATCCTTTTGGTAGTTTTTGCGTGAAAGAGTAACAAACATCCATCCATACTTTGGTATCCAACTAATATTATAAATGTGAAAATTTTGGATGGATGTTTGTTACTCTTCCACGCAAAAACTACTGAACGGATTTAGATGAAATTTGGTATGGAGGTAGCTGAGACCCTGGATTAACACATAGGCTACTTTTTATCCCGAAAACATATAGCGGGTAACACCGCGGGGCGCAACTAGTCGATTATAAATGTAAGAGGCGTTAAAGATCAAAGTTGATACCAAAATGTTTATTTTATATAACTTTTTATAGTTATTTAAACATGTAGGTACCTACTCTTACCATTGACAGCCCTGTTGGCTCATTGGTAGCATGTCTGCTTCAAGAGCTGTGGGGCGTGGGTTCGATTCCCACCTAGGACAAGCATTTTGTGATATAAACCCAAATGCTTGTTCTGTGCCTGGGTGTACTGTATGTATTTACAAAAAAAAAAGTATTTAAGTATTATATCAGTTATCTGACTCCCATAGTACAAGCTTTGCTTAGTTTGGGGTCAGATGGCGCTGTGTGTAATGTCCTACGATATTTTTTTATTTAATTTACTAGTAATTTTGTTCATTTAATTTTACACGTATTTTTTACTAAAAATAAATAGTAAATAGTAGCTGCAGTTATAGTCTCGCGAGTGAGTCGGTTTCTTCTAGGCGAGCGTGCTCCATCGTAGACCGCATCTTCGCTTAACATCAGGCGAGATGGCGGTCAAACGCAAGCCTATATGTAATTTAAAAAAAAAGTAACCTAGCATTGCAACTGAAAAAAAAAGCTAGAACACAGAATACGTTACGTTAGACTGACGATGATGTTAATGCTTCAAAATATAATGGTTAAGTTAACCCCATCTAGTGGCGAGTAGTCAAACTATTTTTTGTAGTGCATGTTACAACCCGAATGAAAATGGTTTAAACTTTGAAAGTTGACATGTACTTTTTAATTTGTATTTATTGAAAAATATCTAACACAAAACCACGATTTAAATACGATATCAGGGGTAACTGTTACTAATTTAATTTAATTTAAAAAAATTACAGTTAAATGTATGTAACAGTATCTCAAAATGTTTTATAATTTATTTTAAAATATGTATGTGTTTTAAGCTAAATTAAACATTTTGATTGTCGGTAAGTACGTAATGTACCAAAAACTTTAAATCAGATGTTTGTACTTAACAGCCCTGTTGGTTCATTGGTAGTATGTCTGCTTCGAGAGCTGTAGGGCGTGGGTTCGATTCCCACCCAGGACAAACATTGTGTTGTATAAAAAATATGTTTGTTGTATGTCTGGGTGTACTATACGTACCTATTATAAGTATGTATTTACAAAAGAAAGTATTTAAGTATTCTATCAGTTATCTGACTTCCATAGTACAAGCTTTGCTTAGTTTGGGGTCAGATGGCGCTGTGTGTAATTTCCTACTACGATAGCATATAAATCTTTAAGTTTAGGTACTATCATCACTACAAAATATATTTTGTAGCTATCAAGTGATGTAATTACATTTTGGATGTATGATTTGAAATGTCGGTGACGCAAAACATTGTGATGAAATCATAGTGACGGCGTGCTCGAAAACGGTAAATACATCTAGCCTAGAATAGAACTGGCTCTAGTCGGAACACACCTCTCCTGATGGTAAGAGATAACGTTGTCCATGACCATTGCAGCGATACACAGAACTTTGAGTAACAAAACAAAGTCCAGGGCATCGCTGCTTCGGCGCTCATTACTTTCCAGACTTAGAAGACTTTCCATGGTTAGTCTCAAAAGCCCAGTAATTTCGCTAGCTGCAGTACCCTTCGAACCGGAACACAGTAATGTTTACACACTGCTTGGCGGCAGATTAACTGGTACTGCGGTGGTACCTACCTAGACGACCTCCTGCTAAGGAGATCTACCACCAAGTAAGTAACAGGGTAAGTAAATTAGCGACAGCTTTTAAATTGAGGGTGGTAACTAGCCAATTGAGTATTAGAAAGCACCCTACCACCATGCTATGGCTTCCTCACGATGTTTTCCTTGACTGGCAGCTCAAGCTCATTGTTAAGTATTGAAACCACGCCTTTCGGCGTGGAAAACGATCGCTCTAACCAATGAGCTCTCATCGCTTCAAAATAATCCTACAAATATTATAAATATGAAAGATTGGATGGATGGATGTTTGTTAACTCTTTCACATCACACTACTGAACGGATTTGAATGAAATTTGATGTTAAGTGACGGTGTGGTCGAAGATGGTAAACACACCTAGCCTGGAATGGATTTGGCTCTTATGTGAAGCTGCCGGAACACACCGTTAGATGCTTGGCGGCAGATTTTCAACTTGAGGGTGGTAGCTAGCCAGCCGAGTACTAAAAAGTACCCTACCACCATGCTATGGTTTCCTCACGATGTTTTCCTTCACCGGCAGCTCAAGCTCATTGTTGGGGTTTGAACCCACGCCCTTCGGCATGCGAACTTACCGGGCTAACCACTGAGCTATCATCGCTAATTTTTTAATTTACAAAACAAAGTTCTGGTTGAAACCCCCCTTTAGAAGTAACTAGCAGACAAGACGCTCGACGCTCTCCTGATGGTAAGAGATAACAACTGTCCTGGATATTTTTTTTATGGCATCTGTATCCAAAACTTTGAGTAGATAACAAAGCGAAACACAGATCATCGCTGCTATGGCGCTCATTACTTTGAGACATTTGATGATCAGTCTTAGTGTTTAAATAAATAAATATCATAGGACATTACACACAGCGCCATCTGACCCCAAACTAAGCAGAGCTTGTACCATGGGAGACAGATAACTGATAGAATACTTAAAATACTTTTTTTTTTGTAAATACATACTTATAATACATACAGTACACACAGACACAGAACAAACATTTTTATACCACAAAATGTTTATCCTGCCACTACCAATGAACCAACAGGGCTGTCAAATCTGTCTAATCAAAATGTCAATCTGTTTAATGTTTATATCTAATATAGATATCTACTATATATGTATATGTTTGTGTATGTCTTGTAGCATGTTAAATGTTTTGGTTTCAGGGTGACAAACAAAAACCTCTGCTATACGAATTCACCGAACAACGAGGCTCAACACCGTACAAATTCTTGCGTTTGATGGTTTTTTTTTTTTTTTATGGTTGACAGGCTAGGTGTTTGACCACAGCTCACCTGATGTCAAGTGAAGGTGTGGCCGAAGATGGTAAAGCACACCTAGCCTGGAATGAAACTGGCTCTCAAGTGAGGCTGCCGGAGCACACCGTTAGATGTTTGGCGGCAGATTTTCAACTTGAGGGTGGTAGCTAGCCAGCCGAGTACTAGAAAGTACCCTACCACCATGCTATGGTTTCCTCACGATGTTTTCCTACACCGGCAGCTCAAGCTCATTGTTGTTTTATATTTTCAAGTTTCAAAAGTTAAATATGTCGCCACTAAGCTATAGTTATAGTGACAGTCCAGCCTTGGTCAAGTACAGCCCGGGTCAGTCAAGTCCAGTCATGCTTTAGTAAAGTAATGGCGACTTTACTATAAAGCTTCGATGGAGTTTTGGAAGCCACTCATCACAATCACTTTCCCACACTCGCGCTTGTGATTCGGCACTTTATGAATAAAACACCGCCATTTTCATGTATACCTAAACACTCGTTAAAACACTAATTTTGGAAAAAAATACAACGTGGCGACACGACTCCCGCGTTCCCGCCAATAACTCCGAATAAAACATTACTATTTTAACACATAAAACACTCTAAAAAACATAAATTTTGGTAAATAATGCATTGTGGCATCATAAATTCATGATGCTTTAGCGTTCGCGCCAAAAACAATTTTGAGTCAAATTTTTATTGTCGAATTAAAAAATTATTGACCATAGATAAAAAATAAAGAAATCATAATTAAAAGTAAATGTAACACGCCACTAGTGCCGTCACCTACCGTCGAGTAGTAGAACTAGAAATATGTAATGAAATATTCAACAGTGCCAGAAAGTTACAACGTTACACAAATTGACTCATCCATAGCAAAACCCACTTTGTGCTCAAAGGCATAGGGTGAAATATTAAATCTTCCAGTACATCAAGGAACAACATCGCTTTAATATTTTAGTAAGGAGTCGGTAGCTTGAAGTACGGATATCGTTTTCCTGGCCCGTAGAAAGAGTGTTTGCGCACTTAATTATTTTATTTGGAAACGGCTGTACGGAGAAGTATTCCCAAGTTGGATTGTTAAAAAAAAAAGAACGACATTTTTACCGCCAAATTTGCTGTCAATGTCAAACGTGCTTTTTAATTTCTGCTTTATCTAAAAAGCGGGAAATGTATAATGAATTTGAATAAGTTTAATATTGCAGTTATTACAACTAAATACTAAAATAATTTTGCGTATACTATGCATGAGAGAGATGGGTACTTATGCTCGATTCCATTACTATACTGAAAGAACGAGACAGATATACATCAATATGTTTCTATGTGTGAGACAATACAGATGCGACACGTCCAACATTTTCTTACACTGTGTTGATTTATTGCAGTTAGTTTTAGCGAGTGGCTCTCTCTGTGTCGGTTGTTGGAAAACAGTTGGGTTGTTTTAGTGAGTCTTGTAGAGAGCTGTGTACGTTTGTGTGAGTGTTTTGAATGTGTGCGAAGGCGGAGGGTTGAGATCGGACGCAGCGGGGTACAAGTAGCCAAAAAAAAGTTTTAAGTTTCCTTATTAAACTTTTTTTTATTATTGTCGTTATTAAGATATTGAGTATGTTTGGCATTCATTCTGCCTATTTATAAAAATAGCACCCAGAACTGAATTATCTATGGAAACTGACGTGGTTTTTATAGATTTTTGTTTCACTTACGGGATTAGTCACGTGTAATTAAATCGAATACTCTGACTATAGTTTGGATCACATCCGGTGGCCTACTTCATGGAGTCAAGACTAAGTACAACGCGCGCGCGGCCTCGTCTCCCTTCGCACAGTATGAGCGACTCACAAAACGACTCACAATCACACGAAAATCACGCACAAGAAAAAAAAAATTAAATTTACGTAAAATCGTACGCATACCTAACATTTTTGCGTACGATTTTACTATACTGATTTTATAAACGGGTACAAATGCGAATAAATATTTTAAAAAATCGAATACATTTTATGATCCTACAAACTTAGTTAAATTAATCTAATGTAAGTAGTATTTAAAAAATGTTTTTTTTTTTCAGAAAATACTTTTTCTAACTCTCCTTAGCTGCTAACCTTACGCCTAATCTCCGCCACCCTCGCGTAATAGGCCATCTCCTTGTTGCCATGGCAACTTCGCAAAATGGCTGCCGCTCCCCTCACCTCGCCCGCTGCTAGTATAAAAGCACACCCTCGACATACCAAGATCAGAGAGCCAGTGCTTCTTGGGCCAGACGCACGTATCGCGCGTTTCCTTTTCTCTCCGACACAACTCGATTTTTATTTTATTTCCGCTACTGCAAGAGTAATCCATCGTTTAACTCTTCCGCGTTTCTGATTTTGTTTGATTTTTATTTTAAAATTATTTTTTTTCAGTCCTTTTTTTGGTTTTCCTGCTTTACTTTCTGTGGTTGGTGGATGTGGCGGTTGCAGTTAAAGGTAAGAGATAGTATATATGTAGTTAGTTTTAGGTTCTGTCTGCGTTTTAAGGTTTTTTAGTCGTGCGACGGTCGAGATATGAAGCACGTGCTAAAATTGGTACTTATTGATTTCTGCAGCTGTGAGGGGGGTAAAAATAGCCGTTGTGCTCTCGGTGTGATCTGACAAAAATGAGCTTTAAAGCTTAGACTGTACAACTGGGTTTCCTTTGCTCTTTTCTCTTCTTGCTACCTTTGTGGTCGCGCCAAAATTGGAAATTATTAATGTCGAAATTGATTGTGACTTTGCCGTAATGGATTTTGATGCGTTTATCATCATTTTGAAGATGAAAAGACGGAGTTGCGAGGAAATTTCCTTGGTTTGTCTTGTAGTCAGTAATACCCAGTTTCAAGAGAACACCTTCAAGATGGGGCCCGGAAATTCGCGTATAAATCTTCTTAGCTATGATCCCGAGTTCCCAATCGCTCGTTCAGTGAAGATATTTACTCCGCTTTTAAAGGACCATCCTTCTCTCATTTTAAATGATTGATTGACTGACATTCTACGCCAAGGTTAGAGAGGCGCGATTCTCATTCCAGACTTAAAGTGGTTACCATCTTCGATATTATAGAATCTTGATCAATGTTAGCTTTGGGATTGCATTTTGGCTTCATATTTTGTTTAGTGCCAAAAAGCTCGAACTGGGATGAGTCTCTATCTTAAAATCATTTTTATATCTTTGGCTGGCGTTCTATCCCGACTTTGCACGGATTCGCTTTATTTTGATGCCATCCAAATTTCAGATTTTATCCGTGGAATTTACTGAAAAAAATCAAATGTACAAACCTATTCCTGACAATTACGTACAGCCAAATCGGTCGAGCCGTTCTCAATAATCCCATATTTATGAGTAAAAAAATAATATTTTTTAGGGTAGTTGAACACTTCACTGTAGGATGTCAGTTCGCTAATTATTAAAAGCTTGAGTCTGTAGGGAAATATTGTAATAAATTCCTCACATTCTCTGCTCGGCAAAGTACAAAAGCTCTTATTTCAGTGGCCATGTTCCGCTTTTACAACCGTTTCATGCTACATTTTATAATCTACAAAGTATGTCTAAAAATTTTGTAAATTTTCAATACAATCCTAATTTTGGCGCCCAAACAGGGACTGCTTTCTACATAAGCGCATTTAACGGTTTAGTTATTATTATATCATTGGTACATATAATTATTACTTTTAGACTTATACTGTTTGAGGCTAACATTTGCTGATTGCAAATATTAGCTTTTTTAATTAAAAAAAATACTATACTTTTAATATAATCACTACCATCGCTTACCATTAGGAGAGCGTCTCGTAAGTCTCAAGACGTCTTGTGAAGCCACTTAACCATCGTTGAGTAAAATATGAACATCATCAGATGAGCTATGGTCGAACACCGAACCTGTCAATCATTAAAAAGATTTTTATTATACCTATATACTTGCAGGAAAAAGACAATACTTTATTTTTTACTAATTGCAAAACTTTTCAAACATTTATTTTAACTCAAAAATTCTTCAAAATTGTGAGTTATATAAAAAGTATATATATACCAGTCAATCCCATTTTAGGGTTCCGCCCCTCAAAAGAAAAAAAACGGAACCCTTACAATTATGTAGGATCACTTTCTTGTCCGTCTATTAAGACATTCTCTATTTATTTAATATAAAACATAAAACAAAGTCATCCGCCGCGTTTGTCTGTTCGCGATAAACATAAAAACTACTGAGCGAATTATCATGCGATATAGTCGCCAATAGATAGAGTGATGCGCGAGGAAGGTTTTGGTATATAATTTGTCAAGGTTTCATGTAAATTTGTCGAAATGTTATGAGAATTGTTGAAAGTGTCGAAAAAAGTCAAGCAACCTGGGAGCTTTCATCGAAAATCCCTTTGAGATATAAAAGACAATTCCTATTTTATAGATCCGCGATCCGCGATCCAAAAAAGTCCGCGGTGGCATGTAAGGATAGCTTACTTATACCCATCTTACTGCCTGTGCGAAGCCGGGGCGGGTTGCTAGTGTATTATAAATATGTATTTAGAAAAAAAAAAGTACAAGTATTCTATCAGTTTTCTGGTTCCATAGTACAAGCTTTGCTTAGTTACCGTTAGATGGCGCTGTGTTAAATGTCGTAGGATATATATTTTTTTTTTTAGATAGATACATAACTCTTTATAGTTCATACCAAAATTGCTGGACGATTTTCTTACGATCTCTCAACTAGACCGCCGAGAATGTTGAGACTAACCATCGAAAGTCTCAAAGTAATGAACGCCAAAGCAGAGATACCCTGGCCTTTGGTTTGTTACTCAAAGTTCTGTGTATCGCTGCAATGGTCAAGAGGTGGACGTTATCACTTACCGGCAGGAGAGCGTCTCGTTCGCCCCATTACTTTTAAATATAAAAAGCAATTTTTTTTTTAAAGAGAAACAACGGTTAAGAAGTAATTGTCACCTATCTAAGATAATGCACCAATCAAACCCGAACCGAACCCATAACTGAAAACTGCATCAAAATCAGACTAGTGGTTTTGGAGAAAAATGGCAACATGGATTTGCACAAACAAACATCCTCTCACGCCAAACGCATATACCGTCTCCGTTCCGTTGTGGGTAAAAACAAAAAAAAACCAGCCAAGTGCGAGTCGGACTCGCGCACGAAGGGTTCCGTACCATTATCTATAAAAACGGCCAAAAAAAACACGTTTGTTGTATGGGAGCCCCCCTTAAATATTTATTTTATTTTTAGTATTTGTTGTTATAGCGGCAATAGAAATACATCATCTGTGAAAATTTCAATTGTCTAGCTATCACCGTTCTTGAGATACAGCCTGGTGACGGACGGACGGACGGACGGACAGCGAAGTCTCAGTAATAGGGTCCCGTTTTTACCCTTTGGGTACGGAACCCTAAAAAAGCAATAAGTACATTCTATCAGCTAACAAACGATATAGGTAATTTCACTTACGTTTACTAACTCAGAATCGTAGCGACTACAATGTCAATGTGATTGCGTTCCCTTTTCAATCTCTATGATTGCATTGTGTGATCATAAATCATTGTCCCTGGAGACATCATAAAAAACATCAAGCAGAAAATAATGGGTTAAGTATTGGAAACATAAACGAAACGTGCTATGAGGCTCATAAGCAACGATTCGCTTGTTCGGAAAACGCTTTCAAAGCCTTGAACATCGACGCAAAGCGGCTTGTCTGTCGGTTTTCTACCGGATACATTTTGGGGAGTGCGCTTCAGATCTGCATGACCTAATTCCACCCTGCCCATTCTAATATCGTACAGCCAGGATCTTTAAACAGCGACACCGCTTTATGGTGGATGTTCCAAAAACTCGAACTAAGCGGCTTGAGTCCACCTTCTTCATACGTACCGCTAGACATTGGAATCTGCTGCCCGAGTGGGTGTTCCCCAATGAATATAGTCTGGGTGTCTTCAAGTCGCGGGTGAAACGGTTTCTTCTAGGCGAGCGTGCTCCACCGTAGACTGCGTCTTCGCTTAACATCAGGCGGGATGGCGGTCAAAACGATACGATACGATTTAGTTTTAAGCTTATCGGCAAAGCGCATTTGCATATTTAATAAAAGAAGTTGTAAAACTACGTCACTTTAAAAAAACTGATTGTTGTATTTTCATAATTCATAATTAATTTATTGCGTATATGGGTATAATAGATATTTAAAAAAGATAACGAGCCCCATATTCTGCCTTGCGGGATGCAGAATTTAAAATTAACGTAACAAAATTAAACATTACAAAAAAAAAATAGTTAATAATTACAGTCAGTGATTCGTCAAATCAAAAGCAAAAATAAAATAAAACAAAAATGTCAAGCAATAAAATACAATTAAATTAAAAACAATTTCGTCCGAGCATAAAAAAAAAATATATTTTGTTTTCTGTTTTCTCTTTAATTTATAATGTTTTGTGAACTTGTCTTTAATTATGCGTAATAAACTTACGTAATCTCAGTAAGTTAATTACTTGTAATTTTACTTACTGAGATTAAAGCTTTAGTACTTACGAAGCACTCTTTTTTGTTAAAATATTTTCTTGTAATAACTTGAATGGGAAAAAAAACTTTTACGTTCACCAAACATACATATATAAATTATAACATAAAAAAGAAAAACGATAATAACAAAAAAAAAACTACATCAACTTACATGTAGGTAGCACAACGGCGGCCTCACGCCTGGAGCGATTTCTTCCAGACAACCTTTGGACAAAAATTATGGCAAGGTTGGCGGTGTAAAAATACATACAATAAATCTTTACATTCTCTACTATTGTATATCTATCTCTACATATTATAAAACAAAGTCGCTTCCCGCCGTCTGTACGCTTAGATCTCTTAACGGGCAAGTCTTGTGAAATAAGGCAATCGATGTGTTTTTGTCAACATTTTTGTGCCGTTATACATCATGTGGAAGTTTGAAATTAATGAATACTATAGTACATATCCTGAATTATTATGCTTGGAGAAAAAATAGTTTCAAACGCTTTTCGTTTCTTGAAATTATGAAATAGAATATGGCCAAATTATTTTTAATCCGTAATCTTGACATCAAAATAATTATAGGAAAGGCGCAATTTTATAGATGCTAACTTTGATGCAGATACATTTAAGGCTTAGACCTTTTATTGTACGTTTTGTTTATTCTATTAGCAGATAAGTACGGATAGTTTGATGAAAATTTCTGATAGTGCCTGCTGAAAATCTCTTTTCTGCGTTACGTCTGTTGCTGTTTTATTTTGGTAGGCGCTACAAACCATCGAGAATCTCTGAATCTGACAATCTAACGTCACGAGTCTCGCGGTCGTGTATAGCACGTCACGAGAGGGCGCGCGGTGGCGGCGGTACCGAGCACCGCGCGCATGCTTCCCGCCCGTTTTGTATTTGACACTTGACACTGGCAAATATTCAAAACGCGATGCCAAAACAAAAAAAAAACTTCTGTCATAATGTAACAGATAATCAATGTAAAATCCGCTTCCGGCAATAGGAATAAACATTCTGTCTCCTTCTTGCTCGTGGCTATAGTAATTTAACTCTCCTTATCTATTTTAGCGTGACGTCAATGTATTCAAATCTAACGTCAGACGTATGTACGTCTGTGTGAGTGGAAAATATCAATGTAGGTGTTCAAGCAGAAGTTCCCACGGTCGCGGACTTGGCCCTTAAGCTACGCAACGGATTTTAATGCGGTTTCCATCAATAGACAGTGTGATTCAAGAGGAAGGTTTATATGTATAATACACGCATGAGAAGCCGGGGCGGGTCGTCTCTACTTACGTAGTATGAAATAAATTCGCTTCCGTTCCGTTAATTTATCTTCAGTTACAAAAATATTGACGTATACAAAAATTAATTAAAAAAATATTAACTTAAAAATATTTTTTATATTTCTTATACATTCCATAAAAAAATTTCTTCAAGAAAGTGCATGAAACAGTTTAGAATATGTAATTAAAAGAAAACGTTAAAATAATTCTGACAGCCCCGTTGGCTCATTGGTAGTATATCTGCCTTGAGAGCGGTAGGGCGTGGGTTCGATTCCCACTCAGGGCAAACATTTTGTGATTAAACAAATGTTTGTTCTGTGTCTGGGTGTTCTGTATGTATTATAAGTATGTATTTACAAAAAAAAAAGTATTTATGTATTCTATCAGTTATCTGACTTCCATCACACAAGCTCTGCTTAGTTTAGGGCCAGATGGCGCTGTGTGTATAGTCCCACGATATTTATTTATTTATTATTTATTTAATTAAAAATATGCAGGGACTAAAAACAACAATGTTTTTGCAATTACGTAAAATCGTTAACTAGGATATACAATACGTTTCCTAATGGGTGTCATTGACGCCGCAATGGACACCCTTTGAGGCACCGTGTCATTGTATATCCCATTTATTAATATACACATACATACAAGTAAAAATCAATTTACTTAAATACATTATGGTTTTCTTAAATTTATAAATGAAATCAGTTATAAATTTAAGTTTTTTTTATAACAAATAAAACATTAATAAGTATGTATTATTTAAAAGTTAACGAGGGGTCCTTACATAAATAATAAAATATATATTTTTTTTATGTTTGACAGGCTAGTTGTTTGACCACAGCTCACCTGATGTTAAGTGAAAGGTGTGGTCGAAGATGGTAAAGCACACCTAGCCTGGAATGGAACTGGCTCTCAAGTGAGGCTGCCGGAACACACCGTTAGATGCTTGGCGGCAGATTTTCAACTTGAGGGTGGTAGCTAGCCAGCCGAGCTAGCCAGCTTTCTATTTATATATCTATAAATACAAATTATAATTTTAAACATATTATTACTGTAGAATATAATTAGCAATAAGTTTATGTTTGTATTATTTAGTAAGAAATGTAAGGCTTTTTTATTTTATTTTATTATTTATATTTAAAACTTAAACCCACTGCCAATGGTTAGAGCTGCAGAGTGAGGAACCTCCTGACAATGCGAGCCGTGTCATAGATCTGACCCATGATTAGCGAAAGTCTGTTAAGATGTTGTGACCCTTGAGACCTAATTAGCGAAAGTCTCTTAAGATGTTAATTGAGCCTCTTCGCTATAAAGCCGTTTATAGTGACGACTATCGGGACAGTGATAGTCGAGTCAACATTCCACGTGGCGGTTATCACGTGAGCCAAGTGAAGATACTTACTAAGATTGTCCTTCATGGCCATCACGAGAGTCTTGTCATGATTGTTATAACAAAAAAGAATTAACATCAAAAAACAAAATGACATATTATGACAAAACATATATCGTTGAAGCCAATTAGGGAATATGATTAACATAACAAATGGAGACCAAACTATGTCGGTAAAAAGGTCAAAGGTCAATGCACGCAGTCTGACGTGATAACTACAGAGTTGGATGCTGGATCGATAGAGACGTCTGACGGAGTAGGGTTGTGACACTATCGACAAAAATGTTAGTAATATTATCGCCAGATTTTACTAACTGTGTCGATAGGTCGAGAGATTGTGTTACTGGTAGTTTCCATGCTAATTTTAATTCTATGTTATAGTTTAGCATTTTGGCTACATAGAAATCGGTATGTAAAGAAAAAAAACTTTCCGGAGTTTTTATTGTTTGCTTTTGTTTACACACACACAAGCGCAGGCTTAACCGCCAGTTTGTGGCGGCGGCCATCTTGGACCGATTTTCATGAAACATAGCTTAGAACACTCCCGACTAATTTTCCTTTCAAATAAAAAAACAAAATCAAAATCGGTTCACCCGTTCAGGAGCTACAGACAGACATACACACAAACACGTCAAACTTATAACACACCGTCGTTTGAAAAAAAAATCTTTTCACGCGTCTTCGAGTACCTAATCGGGGAACAAAGGTACATATAAAGAAGATTCCGACGAATTGAGAACATTTTGAAGGTTTTTTGAACTCGTTTATATACAAAGGCGCTGCTTTGAAGCTTATCTTCGTAAAAAGTTACCACAAATCAAATTGAGCTGCCGGGGAAGGAAAACATCGTGAGGAAACCATAGCATAGTGGTAGCGTACTCTCTAGTACTCGGCTGGCTAGCTACCACCCTCAAGTTGAAAATCAGTCGCCAAACTTCTAACGGTGTGTTCCGGCAGCCTCACTTGAGAGCCAGTTCCATTCCAGGCTAGGCGTGCTTCACCAACTTCGACCACGCCGTCACTCAACATCAGGTGAGCTGTGGTCAAACACCTAGCCTGTCAACAATAAATAAAAAGAAAGAATCGAACCCACGCCCTTCAGATCTTGAAGCAGGCATACTACCAATGAACCAACAAGGCTGTAAAGTTGTTTATCAGCTATGAGCTTTGAGTTTCATTCAACTTTCGAGTCATCGGCACGCATTATTGCTGAACAGTTTTTCAGCAAATTGCATTTTAATCCAATTTCTAATCTACGCTACCAACTAATAATTAACCAGCCGCTGCGTTAACCGGAGTTTAACCAAGGATTAACCGAGCTACAATTTTCAGGCTATTAAACTACTTGATGGCCTAGTCGGTTGCGGTAATAATTAAAATTTGCTAACCTTTCGATTAAGATTTGAGGCTCGCGCTGTAGCAATAGTAGATAGATAGAAACCCTTTATAGTGCATACCAATAATAAAAAAAATCTTAAGAGCTAGTGCCTTAAATGGCGGCGGTGATTTGTTCTCTGTCTGGGTGTTCTGTATTTATTACAAGTATGTTTTTACAAAAAAAAAGTATTTAAGTGTTCTATCAGTTATCTGATTTCCATAGCACAAGCTTTGCTTAGTTTGGGTTCAGATGGCGCTGTGTGTAATGTCCTACGATATTTATTTATTTTATTACAAGAAAGCATTTATTAAACAAAATAAAAAAGACCTTAAATTATACTATTTACAAAATGTATACAAAAAACTTAGTCTAAAAATCCGAAAAAATCAGAATGCTGGCAACATTGCCACGATGGCAATGCTTAGCTTTTGACCAAAGTAGATACCAGCATTCTGGTCACCTGAAGCCTCCTCTAAGCGTTTCCTCTAAGCGTTTTATTTTACATATTTATCTCGAAAAAAACTTGTGTTTTCGTGGAATTAGCATGTAAAACCACGGGGCGCAGCAAGAATTTTTAATTATAAATATATCATAATAAAAGCGACTTAATTAACTCATTGAAATTAATAAAAAGTAAACTTTAGTTACGTAATAAGAACTTTACAAGAAACTTCGACGGAGTTGCGAAAGCAATACAATGTCACTTGTTACACCGTATTATGACATTTTCTTTTACGCAAACACGTAATGCGGGACTTTATAAATAGCTTTTGTATGTCCAGTGAAATAACATAAGTTTTGGAAAATATAATGTGATGATACGAAGAAAGGAAGAAAGTTTTTATTTTGTAACATAACCAACATGAGGAGATCTGTAGACGAACCAAAGTTACCGACATAGCCCAACGGATTAGCAAGTTGAAGTGGCAGTGGGCAGGGCTCATAACACGCAGAACTGACGGCCGATGGGGCTGCGAAGTTCTGCAGTGGAGACCACGGACCGGCAAGCGCAGCGTAGGACGTCCACCCACAAGGTGGACAGACGACCTAGTAAAGACCGCAGGAACGCGCTGGATGCGAGCCACTGCCAACCGGTCTTTATGAAAGTCAATGGGAGAGGCCTCAGCATAATGCTGGTCAAACTAAATGGTATGACCAGCGCTGGTCTTCCGGTGAGCCCTTGTACGTAAAGCAAAATAGAAATAGTAAAGCTAATAATATACAAATTTACTATTTAAAAAAAACCGACTCCATGACCCTTATGTCAACTAAACGCACTGCTCCTATGAATTTGAACCTGACATTATATTTTAATTTGACATTTTATTTTGAATTTAGTTTGTTTTTGTTTTTGTTGTTTTATAATTTTGTGACATAAATGTAATTGTTTAATCGTTTTTGTGTCAATAAATAATTTGAATCTGCTTTAAGAGCTGTAGGGTGTGGGTTCTAGCAGAGCATCGCTGCTTTGGCGCTCATTACTTTGAAACTTTCGATGGTCAGTCTCAACAGCCCTGTGATTTCACTAGCTGCAGTACCCTTCGAACCGGTTCAAATGTTCGATCGATATATCACAGGCACTTAAAATCAATTATCATCTTTTTAATTGACATAGAGTTGACACGTACAAATTGATTTAAGGCAACCCATCTCAACCTTTTTGAAATAAGTTTTATTGTATTAATAAGACTTCCGGTTAAAATACTTTAAATCCATTAATTGCATTGACTTTAAGAGATTTTTCAATAAAATGATCTTATATTTCATCGTTCCTTGTAGGTAGGTTGTACAAATTCTTGCCATATAAAGACAAATGGAGCACAATTTTACAGCGAAATCACAGCTGGCATTTATTTTGGTTTATATTTGCGGTAAATCACAATTGCTTGAATAAGATTTCACTGTAAAATTATGCTCCATTTGTCCTTATATGGCAAAAAAATTATTTGTATGGAAACAGCACAACCTTAATAAATATCTACTATCGATATAATTATGAGTGTAGCTATCTCATCACTATGTTAATGCACCCTTCATATTGTATGCACATTCTGGTACGCACATACACACACACGCGCTGTGTATGTACGCAGAAGGGTCCAAGTTCCTATCACGAGACTAGGATGTCGTATTCGATGATGAATACACTCCAATATCTATTGGAGAACATTTCCTACAGCGCCATCTAGCCGCAAAATAATGTAGTTATGTAGATTTTTTTTTTTATTAATTTGCCCCTTCGGGCAGGCTAAAGCTGTAAAGCCATACTGCCTTGTCTTAAGTGTTATTTCTGCCGTCTCTTAGCTATAGTTATCGTCAAAGTCCTGTCCGTGTCAGTTAAGTCCAGTCATGCTTTAGTAAAGTATTGGCGACTTTACTATAAAGCTTCGATGGAGTTTTGGAAGCAACACGAAAACTCATGTTTCACTACATTATATAATTTTCCCACACTCGCGATTGAGATTCGGTACTTTATGAATAAAACACCACCATTTTTATGCATAAACACTCGACAAGACATTAGTTTTGGAAAAAAATACAACGGAGCGACACGACTCTCCCCGCGTTCCCGCCAAAACTCCTAATTATGTAGAGCTAACCTGTAACTAGAAGAGAACTTTTTCTTCGTTTTCGGCGTCGCACTTTGTGTATTTGCCAGATGTTTTCACGTGTACATCATGAATAATCGAGTTAAATAAATCTAAGTGACACGAAGTAATTCACGGTCGAGTCAAGTCATGCATTAGTGAAATAGTGGCGACTTTAACCACTAAAAGCTTCGCTGGAGTTTTGGAAGCAACATAAAAAGTCATGTTTCGCCACATTATGTCACTTTCCCATTCTCACGCTTGTAAATCGGTACTTTATGAATAAAACACCACTATATACATAAACACACGAAAGGGAGGAGGTTGTTTAGGTAGGTACCATGGTACCAGATATTCTGTCACCAAGCAGTAGTGTGTAAACATAACTGTGCTCCAGTTTAAAGGGTACTGCAACCAGTGAAATTACAGGGCTGTTGAGATTGAGACTAACCATTGAATGTCAATAATAATCGCGAAAGCAGCGATGCCTTGGACTTTACTTTGTTACACAAAGTTCTGAGATGGAGGACATAATTATTATGTTAGTTATCTCTTATTACTTTTAAATTAAAAAAATATAAGTGGCTAGATTTTTACCGCGTTCCCGCCAAAACTCAAACATAACAAAGAAGATGTGTGTAAAACTGCCAACCAATCTGCGTGATTGTTCTGTAAATGACATTGACTTTGACGTTTACTTTAATCGAAAAAAAAACAATTTCGAACTGTTACGGAGTTCTTTATTTATCCACTAGATAAATTAATACTGCAGACCAAAAACGACGAAAGTTAATTATCAAATCGACTTGATAAACCCTTAACCCATCGTAGAACGCATCTTGCTAATGGAGGTGAAACGCAAGCTATTTACTGACAAAAAGAAATAAAACTACTCAGTATAAGTTTAGTATCTTACCAGAAGATTTGCTAAGCGGCTATTCTAAGTAATAGACGATTGATGTCTGAAGATGTTGAGACATTATTTTTACCTTGGCGCACTTCTCAAATTCTACTATCAAATTTCAACTTGCCAAACGCTGTTTTAACAAATCTTTTGCAATAGAAATCTTATCTGAAAACTGCTAGCAAATTACACAGGCCGAGTGACAAAGAGGGGTGTTCTCCGTCCCCCTCTATTCCACCCTCTTTCACCTGTAGGTACTTCAATTGATTAAGACCGAGGCTCTTTAGAGATTTTTTAACGTAGGTATCTTTTGTGGCAAATTCTGGGGTGTCATCTCGGTCGCTTTTAATCTTTGAGTTTGTTTTGATTGATTCGTTTTGTTGTGTTATTTTGCACGGATTTAGATATTTTTTGGAATCGTTAACCTTTCTAGGGTTCTCTAAGAAAAGCGCTATTTTTGCTTACAGTAAGACCAGCGAAATTACTGGGCTGTTGAGACTAACCATCGAAAGTCTCAAAGTAATGAGCACCAAAGCAGCGATGCCCTGGACTTTGTTTTATTAGGTACTCAAAGTTCTGTGTATCACTGCAGTGGTCATGGGCAGGCGTTATCTCTTACCATCAGGAGAGCGTCTCGTTCGTCTCATTATTTTTCACACAAACCAAAAAAACAGACCTTTTTTGTACAGTAGTTTAGTCTTAAACTAAACAATAAAGTTATTTGTATTTGGTCTGTAAATGTTGTCGAGACATGGGGCATGATTGTTCATGAGAGCAAAAGTATCGGTCTCCTGATGATAAGAGGTTGTATGTGTAATTTTTAAACTTTTGCGATACGACTTTCAGTCGGCTCGTGTCAACGGCTGTTGCAACGATAAATATAACTATGGTAAGAAATAACGCCTGACCTTCATCATTGCTTTACCCAGAGCTTTGAGTACCAAAACAAATCGCTATTCCCTTTGTAAAATTTGTTATGATAATCCTTCAAACCTGAATACAGAAAGTGACTAAGACTTCTTTAGAACGTGTCTTATTTATAATTAAGGACGCCTCGCGGTTTGACCCGCGTAGTTCCCGTTCCCGTGGGAATACAGGGATAAAAAGTAGCCTATGTCACCCGGGGATATTGTAACTTCCCACAGGTGAAATAATTTCTGAAATTTGTGCAGTGTTTTGCAGTAGTTTAAGTTTACTCGTTACATAGAAATTGTTCCCCTTTATAATATTTTATTAGTATGGACGAGATGTGCTTTACCATCTTCGACCACACCGTCACTTAACGTCAAGTGAGCTGTGGTCAAACATATAGCTTGTCAACAGTAAAAAAAAAGTTTTATCAATTTTTATAACGTAAAATTACAAATCATCAACAGCTGATCATAACTTTTGATGCACACTATTTAAACTAATCTCAGTTTTCCTGCTTCCAGTGCCCAGTGCTTTAATCGTTATTCTGTATAAAAGTGTGTTACTAAACATATTTTTTTTATTAATTTCTAAAAAACTAATAAGCAATGTTGTTTCTAATAATAGAATAATAGTGTTTAGCCCCATCTCTATGATATTTTCACACCCCTAAACAAATATGGCGTAATGTTTGACATTTGCCAAAATGTCGACTTGGCCCCATTAAGCTTTGTCATAGAAAAAAATTGACATTTTGGCAAATGTCATTGACACTACTGTTGGTACGGGACTCGCTTCTAATAAATATTGTTTTTTAATTAAAAAAAATGCATGTTCCGTAAACGGCACGCGATAAAACTAAATAGACATTATGTACCTACTTTGGTGGTACTCCTTGGCAGGAGGTCGTAATAGGTAGGTACCACCGCAATACCAGATATTCTTCTGCCAAGCAGTAGTGTGTAAACATTACTGTATTCTGATTTGAAGGGTACAGGTAACGAAATTACAAGGCTGTTGAGACTAACCATCGAAAGGCTCAAAGTAATGAGCGCCAAAGCAAAAAAAATGTGTTTGTTTTGTTACTCAAGGTTTTGTGTATCGCTATATTAGTTATGGACAAGCGTTATTCTTACCACCAGCAGAGTGTCTCGTTCGTCTAATTACTTTTATATAAAAACCTTTACAAATGGATAACCCATAAATCGTTTCAACCTAAATTTAAACATTTTTGTTATCAAAACGAGCAGGCATCTTCAACGAACGCCGACTATTGCACAAAGCTTTAATCTACAACCTCCAAAGCTAAACTTTCCGAACTAAATGTCTATTTTGGCATAAATTCAAACTTCCCAGGGAAACTATGCAAGTCGCTCGGCGCGGAATTTGGAAACAACGCCATCTACTGGCGGGTAGCGGGATAACTTAAAAGGTGGAATCGTAGACAAATTTATAGTTGCATAACATTGTTTGAGGTTCCTACTCCGTTGTTAGAATGCCTGAATTATTGTGCTTATCAAAATTAGAACGGTTTTAATATTTAGTTATTTTGATTAAAAAAATGAACAATTCGGCTTTAATATTGCATTATGAAAGTTGATATTTTAGAATTTATATTTCATTGTGATCTATTAAATTATTAGCAAATAATAATAATAGTTTGTAGGAGATAACACGATTATAAACAGCATGTAAATACCAATATTCAGACAAAAACATACTACCCTACCAAATTAAAAAGCGTTACATTTCAGTGAACAATTATGGTCGTAATTGATTTTAATTTTTGTCGAGTTATGCAATTCTTGCAATAGTTTGGTTGTACGTTTACATAACAGTAAAGGCTTATTACGAAGTGTAGTACATAAAAAATATTTATAGTGTACAGAAAGATGGTCTTGAAGATTTGTAAATTAGGTATCTTTGAGAATGTTCTAGGTTTTATAGACTTTTGACGGGAACGTGGTATCGCAATGTACTTTTTTCGAACATTTATGTACAAAAAACTTAATCTCATGTTTTTTGTTACAAAATTAGTAGCTTGTAATAACCCACCTCTTTACTAAGGACTTGCTTTGTGTGACTTTCAGTTAAGTAACTAAATTTTTCAAATTATCAAAACACGTGACACTGGCAAATGCACAAAGCGCAATGTCTAAAACAAAGATGAAGATTCTTTTACTTGTTTCTATCACGTCGATATCAACCACCCAATGTACCAGTGCAGGAAAATACTGGCCATATGGATCTAATGACATTTCAAATGTCAGTTGTCAGATTTCCCGCCAAATTTTCCGATATCGGGCTGTCAATCAATCGGCAAATATATTTTTGGAACCACCATGTTACTTTTCTTTTGGATGGATTAGTTTGAAACAGTAAAAAATTAAATTTAACAATTGTTAAATTTAGTTGAGTAAAATTATAAATAAGTAGTAGTAGTAGTAGTAGCAGCACGACTGTTGTGATTAAGTTTTATTAGAAAAAGGTTAAATATAAAAAACTATTTTTGCTTCAAAACATACAAATATTAAATAAAAAACAATTAACTAAACCTTTCTACATTATATTCCTAAATACAATTTTTATAATTGCCACAAAAAGTGCAAAAAAGTTGGAGGTGCGGGGTATCGATCCCCGTACCTCTCGCATGCTAAGCGAGCGCTCTACCATCTGAGCTACACCCCCGATGTTATAACTGGTAAAATTTCACATAACAATGTGCTATTTGACTGTTATATTTACATAGATAATCAAGTTTGTACTAAAATACTGAGCACTCGAATGAATATAGCTAGTTCATTCATTATAAGGTTGTTGTAAATATTTCTTTTACAGAATTGTATTTCAAATGATATCTGATACTTATACTTATCATCGTGGGTTTACGTTTTTTAAAATATTGATTTCTGTTAAATTTTCACTTTGCTCGCTCGGGCAACTACTACTGTGAAAATCTGATTACTAATGAAGTGATCAAAATTATTAATAAAAAAATGTATAAAAAATAATCATGCAAAAAGAAGTTGCGCCCAACGTGGGGCTCGAACCCACGACCCTGAGATTAAGAGTCTCATGCTCTACCGACTGAGCTAGCCGGGCTGTGAGCATATTGTCGAAATTATACAATACTTTCTATTATGCATAAAATATTTTGTAACATCTATGTATTACAAAAATATTTACGTTTCTCAAACTGTAGTATTTAAGACGCCCTTTTTAATTGATTTGGTTTTTAATAATCTTGGTACTTGCCACGATATTTAAAAATTTATCGGTTGAATCATTAAAAATTGACAAAGTTTCACCGAGTTGACAAAATACTAATTGGCGACCAGATTTTTAGAAAAATAAAAGTAGTTTATTTTTAATTTGCAACCCCTTAACCACTCGGCGCGGTCGTTATTAGTTCGGATTACGGTCCGGGGAGTGGACATTGTTGAGTTTTCCGAGTTGGGTTTTTTTATTTTTCGGTTTGTTTAGTTTTTTATAGCGATGAAAACTCAGTGGTTAGCGCGGTCGGTTCGCATGCAGGCAGGCACGCAGGGTTCAACAACTATGAGCTCGAGCTGATGAAGGAAAACATCGTGAGGAAACCATAGCATGGTGGTAGGGTACTTTCTAGTATTCTGCTGGTTAGTTACCACTGGTGTCCATAAAGACCGGTTGGAAGCGGTTCGCATCCAGCGCGTTCCTGCGGTCTTTATTAGGTCGTCTGTCCCCCTTGTGGGTGGACGTCCTACGCTGCGCTTGCCGGTCCGTGGTCTCCACTCCAGAACTTTGCAAAGTTATAATATGTTCGCTGAAATACAAAATGGATTATTGCTGTGGAACATCAAAGCATCATCACTACGGTCACAACCAGATAATATGGGATCAAATAGGGTTGACAAAATATCTTGGGTATCTAAATTCTGATGGACTTAGGTGCCTGGCATAAAACTGGAGATGTTAAATTTTAATTCGAGATTAAAATAAAAACTAAAGCTTGATCAATGTTATTTTAGTATACAGTAAAAGAATTATGAATTAAACAAAATAAAAAAAACCTTAAATTAATACTATTTACAAAATTTATACAGAAAACTTAAACTCAAAGTCCGGTATACAATATCAATAAATAAATATCGTAGGACATTACACACAACGCCATCTGACCCCAAACTAAGCAGAGCTTGTGTAACTCAGATAACTGATAGAATACATAATTATATACTTTTTTTTTTAAATACATACAGAACACCCAGACACAGAACAAACATTTTTTGATAGATAAAATGGTTGTCCTGAGCGGGAATCGAACCCACGCCCTTCAGCTCTTAAGGCAGATATGCTACCAATGAGCCAACAGGGCTGTCATATACATTGGTATATATATTTATTTCTCATAAGGATAAACAAATTCACTTAACTTAGAAATATAAGTTATAGGCAACTATTTAAAGCTTTGGAACTTAGGAATATACAAAGATTTATCTATTATTCAAATGTACTATGGCTACGGGAACGAGTTGACTAAAAATACTGGTGTTTTAATGAATACCTCTTTGTAAATACATACTTATAATACATACCGACACAGAACCAAATCACAAAATTCTTGTCCTGGATGGGAATCGAACCCACGCCCTTCAGCTCTTGGAGCAGACATACTACCAATGAACCAACAGCGCTGTCGAAATATAATATAAATATATAAATATAATATTCCAAAACTAAATTAAAAATTAATATTACTAATTAATTATTCACGTAATGTCAATCTACATTATTAACTATACATATTAAAAATACATATAGAAATCATACATATTAGAAATCGCTCTAGGCGATAAGACCGCCCTTATACATCATGTATCTATTCTATTGTTTTGTTATATATATCTTCTTTTTTTGTTTGTTTCCTGTTTGTATTAATTGTGATCTGTGTTTCATTTTTGGTGTATAATAAAGTTATATTCTATTCTATTCTATTAAAATAAAAAAGCTTAACACTAATCTGTCTCTCCCCGGTGTCACGGACCCTGCCCAAACGTGCCCAACACAAGTTCGAAGTGTTAAGTTCGAATTCGTGTAAATAATTATAATTTCTATTATAATATAAATACAGACAGAACACGTGGACCTCAACTATGTGACCCCGTTTTAAAAAATCCAAAACACACGTTTAGCCAACAGCAACCCTACAGTGAAACCTCAGATTTGCGTACCATCTAATCTTTATTATGTATTTAGGCTGTTTACGTTCCGGACACTGTCCTACTGCCGATAAAAACACATGGACACCCCATAAATGCGGCCGCGGCCGGTCGGATCCGGCAATAACCGGTTTAGGGCTACCCCAAAATGTTTTACATAAAATTAGATAGCTTTTAGAATTAACTAACCGACCCGAAAGTGCTAACGCGAGTACTTTAATTGGAATTTTTATTATTATGGCGGTTCGCTTTTGTTTTTAACTGTATTTGCCTCACCTATGACAGTTTACTTGGTGGGAGATCTCTTTAGCAGGAGGTTGTAGGTAGGTACCACCGCAGTACTAGTTATTCTGCCGCCAAGCAGTAAATAAATATCGTAGGACTATACACACAGCGCCATCTGGCCCCAAACTAAGCAGAGCTTGTGTGATGGAAGTCAGATAGCTGATGGAATACATATATACTTTAATTTTTGTAAATACATACTTATAATACATACAGAACAAACATTTGTTTATTCACAAAATGTTTGCCCTGAGTGGGAATCGAACCCACGCCCTCCAGCTCTCAAGGCAGATATACTACCAATGAGCCAACGGGGCTGTGTTCCGGTTCGCAGGGTACGGCAGCTAGCGAAATTACTGGGCTGTTGAGACTAACCATCGAAAGTCTCAAAGTAATGAGCGCCAAAGCAGCGATGCCCTGGACCTTGTTTCGCTACGCAAAGTTCAAAGTTCTGTGTATCGCTGCAATGGTCATGGACAGGCGTTATCTCTTACCATAAGGAGAGCGTCTCGTTCGTCTCATTACTTTTAACATAAAAAAAGTTGTTTACGAGTAGAGTTTAAAGTTCTACTTAAATAGAGAGCCAGTTCCATTCCAGGCTTGGTGTGCTTTACCATCTTCGACTACACCTTCACTTAACATCAGGTGAGCTATGGTCAAACAATCAATTTCATCTCATTACTTTTACATTAAAAAAAAAACAAATCGAATATATTATCATATACATACCATATATATTATATAACATATATCGAATCGGTTTCTTCTAGGCGAGCGTGCTCCACCGTAGACCGCATCTTCGCTTAACATCAGGCCGGTCAAACGCAAGCCTATCTATAATAAGCCTGTCCTCCTTACGGTTGTCAACCATAAAAACTAGACCACGAGTGCTATGGATAGACACTAAGGATTGACTGACATAGCAATATTAAAATACGGGCTTACTAACAACGCTGAATCCTTAAAACCCGGTATAAATAATAGCGCCCGTATGGGCAGCTGCACTTATCTTTAATTATGGCCACACTCGCTCTCTACTCCGACC
The DNA here is from genome assembly GCA_905404145.2 of Biston betularia. Taxonomy (NCBI): domain Eukaryota; kingdom Metazoa; phylum Arthropoda; class Insecta; order Lepidoptera; family Geometridae; genus Biston; species Biston betularia. The sequence continues at coordinate 2,343,622 of FR989889.1, read as the reverse complement.
ACCGGATCATCCGGACCGGTGAGTACTTTGCATTTTTTATATCCGCATTTCATCCGGTTTTGTGGTAGAGGGTGAATCAGTACTGTATGTTGTACCTATGTGTTTTATAAACTTTCAGAGCGCTTAGTTTTATGATAAGCTATTAATTACTGGATTTTGCAAACAGGGGTATATGAGTAATAATATACCTAAATAAAAAATATGCTAATAATCTACTGTTCTCAAGCAATTGTGATTTACCGCAAATAAAGACCAAACTAGCTTTTGTAGCGATGATAGCTCAGTGGTTAGCGCGGTAGGTTCGCATGCCGAAGGGCGTGGGTTCAAACCCCAACAATGAGCTTGAGCTGCCGGTGAAGGAAAACATCGTGAGGAAACCATAGCATGGTGGTAGGGTACTTTCTAGTACTCGGCTGGCTAGCTACCACCCTCAAGTTGAAAATCTGCCGTCAAGCATCTAACGGTGTGTTCCGGCAGCCTCACTTGAGAGCCAGTTCCATTCCAGGCTAGGTGTGCTTTACCATCTTCGACCACACCTTCACTTAACATCAGGTGAGCTGTGGTCAAACAACTAGCCTGTCAACCATTAAAAAAAAAAAAAAAAAAAAAAAAAAACTAAATGCCAGTAGCTGTGATTTCCCTGTAAAATTATGCTCCATTTGTCCATAAATGGAAAAAAAAATATTTGTATCGAATTTGAACCACCTTAATACAAAAAATAGAAGAAGATATATAACAAAACAATACAATAGATACTTGATGTATAAGGGTGGTCTTATCGCCTAGAGCGATTTCTTCCAGACAACCTTTAAGAATAAGAGAATTAACTTTATAAAGAGGAAAGATTTGATTGTTTGTATTGATTGAATAGTCTCCGAAAGTACTGGACTGATCTTAATAATTCTTTCATTATTAGAATGCTACGTTATCCGTAATGGACATCCGGTCATGATCCTTACCTGTATGGATCTCGGCAACTGCTCCAGTGTCATGGACACGAATTTTGTAACGAAATTTTCTGTTCACCGCAACGTCTGTGGATGTTTGTTTTTAATTTTATTTTGTGTCGTATTTACTGCACGACCTATATACGGTGACGGGGTTGTAGCTATGGGTTATACTGGCGTTATGGTGATTGAAAATAGACGGGTTTGATTACTGTTGTTGGCATCGTACTTTGTGCATTTTTCAGTGTATAATCCCACTAATTTTATAAATGTGAAAGTTTGGATGGATGTTTGTTACTCTTTCACGCAAAAACTACTGAACGGATTTAGATGAAACTTGGTATGGAGGTAGCCTAACCCTGGATTAACACATAGGCTTATTATTCCGAAAATATGTAGCAGGTAACACCGCGGGGCGCTTCCGTTCAGTAGTTTTTGCGTGAAAGAGTAACAAACATCCACCCATCCATCCACTCCAAACTTTCATAATAATAATACTAGTGGGATTAGTGACATGATGTCCAGTCTCATTTTCTTTCATTAAATTTATGGTTTAAGATATTTATTTTCTCAAAAAAAAATCACTTATGAGAAAAATAATGTTTTTTTTTTAATTGGGGTAGGTACTTACAAATTGCAAACATATATGCGAGACGAAACAAACAGTGGCGGGTAATAATAATATTGCCGTGCCCAACACCCACAACATTTCCAGCACATACACCGAAAAAATTGCCAAATATACAGATTTAACCCTTGAAATAAAATCACAGTGGAAGGTCAAAACAGTTAAAACCATACCTATAGTTATATCAACCACCGGTGTAGTCCCACATTCACTTTTGACAAGCTTAGAAACTTTAAATATTCACAAACTCACCTTTATACTGTTGCAAAAAGCAGCAATATTAAATACCTGTAGGATAGTCCGCAAATTTTTGTCTTCAGATCAGCATAATTAATACCCCTGTTTTTGCTTGGCCAAAAGCCCGCATTAACAGCAATACTACCTCGGAAACGAGAGAACTCTAAAGACTAAAGATAAATAATAATAATAATATAACTCTTTATTGTATACACCAAATTACAAAAGAATATATAAAAATAAAGACTCAAAACTAATGTAACAATTGGCGGCCTTATCGCTAAAAGCGATCTCTTCCAGGCAACCATAACACGGAAAAATATTCTAGACTAAGGACGGGGTGTGTCGACAAGTTAAAAAAAAATAGATAAAAAGAAAAAAGATTAAATAAAATAAAAAACATTTTAACCATAATACATATAGTAATAATAAATAATATTCATATATATACCTAAATATATTATAAAATGACAATACTTAAATATCTTATGTAATATACACTTATAGACATACATAAATATGTATAGATATACATTAAAAAAAAAAAGAATAGGCAGAAAATTTAAAATACAGTGAAATCCGTTTATAATGACATCGAAGGGAAATGATGAACACGTCATACTAAGCATTATGTAGAAAATAAACAACACCCTGTTTTTGCTAAGTATAATATGTATGAATTTTTTTTTTAATACAGAAAAATAGCATTTTGAATCAAAACATGTAAAAATTGTATGTAATAAGTACAATAAGCCACATGCCGAACGTCGTCGGGTTCATGTGACCCTATCAAACACTGCCGAAGGTGTTAGGTTTCATGTGGGTTACTATAACCGGACATAATTCATTAAAAATGGATCATAATATGCGACATGTCATTGTAAGCGAAGTCATTATATCCGACTTTGTTATAAAGGATTTTATATGAAAACCAAACTTCGCTGTGTAATTACATCATATTAAGCGGTTGGTCAACATAGACGAAGTCATAATAAGCGGATTTTACTGTATTATAAAATTAATGTTATTTAAAAAAAAACTTAACCTAAGGTTGAGTTATATGATACTAGCGGACAACTCACAGTTTCACCCGCTTAGTTCCCGTTCCTGTTGGAATACTGGGATAAAAATTAGCCTATATCACCCGAGGATAGAGTAGCTTCCCAACGGTGAAAGAATTTTTAAAATCAGTCCGGTGGTTTCGGAGCCTATTCAATACAAACAAACAAACAATCAAATGTTTCCTCTTTCTTTTCTCTTTGTATAGATAGATAGATAATGTAACTGTTTTTGACATTTTCGCTCGTCGTATTAAATGTATGCAAAAACGTGAATACGTACCCTGTTAACGAAATTCCGCAATTCAAAGACAAAGCTACCTCCATATCCGGTTTTTACATAACATAGGGTTACCAGGTTATCGACGCGCTTCCGTACCCGAAAATAATGGTAGATATTTTGTACGTCATTTAAATAGAGATACCGACTAGGTATTTCAAATTTTAATTGCGCGACCTGCTTTGAAGGTTTATCTAACAATTTAGTTTCCTTTTGTCGGTAACCATTGAAAAAATACAATACGGGCCACGTACTATCAACTGTTATGCAAAAAAAAAAAATTTTTCTTCCCCCCATCTCGGAAAGGGTATTTTTGCTCTTCGATATCTGAGTGCAAAAGTAGTTTTTATCCGCTAGAGGATAAAGTAAATTTGAATTTAGAACATCGTCTGCACTAAGTTTGTGAATTCAAAACATCAATAAACCTATTTACTTCTACCTTAGTAGCGATGATAGCTCAGTGGTTAGCGCGGTAGGTTCGCATGCCGAAGGGCGTGGGTTCAAACCCCAACAATGAGCTTGAGCTGCCGGTGAAGGAAAACATCGTGAGGAAACCAAAGCATGGTGGTAGGGTACTTTAGTACTCGGCTGGCTAGCTACCACCCTCAAGTTGAAAATCTGCCGCCAAGCATCTAACGGTGTGTTCCGGCAGCCTCACTTGAGAGCCAGTTGCATACCAGGCTAGGTGTGCTTTACCATCTTCGGCCACACCTTCACTTGACATCAGGTGAGCTGTGGTCAAACAACTAGCCTGTCAACCATAAAAAAAAAAAAAAAAAAAACCTCCATGGTGCCGAATTTATCATACAACTTTTTTTTTAATTTGTTAAAAACTCAGACTCGGAACCTCCTTAATATTGTGATTGTGAAAGATTTTTGTGCATTTAGTCATTTCCTCGCTGAGGTGGGATGAAAAGTTACGTGTTGCACTCGAGTGCAAAGATTTTTCACCTCGTGCTCTTTTGATTCCCTCGCTATCGCTCAAGATCCTAACATTAAAAAATTAGAATCCTTCGCTTGCTCGATCATCAAAATTGAGCACGCGGTTAAAAAGCAACTTTTCACTTTTGTATAACAAATAACTATTGTGCCCGCGTCACATACAATCGAGTCATACAGTAAAGTTTTTTTTTACTACATGTATAGGCTTGCGTTTGACCGCCAACTCGCCCGATGTTAAGCGAAGATATTGTCAAATGACAGCCCTCCCTGATGAGGGATGATCATGACGACTTTCCGGATTATGCGAGTCAAAGCAGTTGGTTGGTTCTTTATCCATTACAATGAACTTGCAAAATTGAAAAAAGTTAAGCCCTCGCAACTTTGAACTTACATAACTTCGAGAAAGAGTTAACTTTTTTACCCACAACATGAGAAAACACTTAAAACTTGACCACTCTGGATTGCGACTGGCAATTTAAGCATCTGCACTGAAATAACTTTATACAGGAAGACTTTATTGAGAGTGCGCATATTTCGTACACGTCAACCTAATTACAAATAAATTGATAAGTTACTTTTTTTAATCCACGTTAGTACAACCAAATTACCATCCGGTGTATATTAATAACAATCTAATACCATACGAAAATACAGCCAAATATTTAGGTATGACACTAGACACAAAGCTTCGTTGGAAGGCTCATGTTAAAAAGAAACGCGAGGTGTTAGAGTTTCGCTACAAGAAGATGTACTGGTTACTTGGTTACACAACAAACTACTCTTATATAAACAAGTCCTCATGCCAATATGGACTTATGGTATTCAGCTATGGGGCTGTACCAAACAAAGCAATACACAGATGATACAAAGATTTCAGAACAACGTACTCAGAGGCATATTGAACGCACCTTGGTACATAAAAAACGTCGACCTCCATCGAGACCTCAAAGAGTACATGGTCGCAACCATCATTAAAAAAATACGCTGAAGCTCATGAAAATAGATTTCATCAACATGTGAATGTCGAGGATATCCAGCTCCTCGACAACACGGATATAGTAAGAAGACTAAAAAGGACAAAACCTTTTGAGTTAGTGTATTAAGTTAGTAATGTCAGTGCAGTGAGTACTACATATTATAGAACACATGAACAAAGTGTCTTCCCCTTAATAGATCCCCTTAAAGACAGTAAGAAAAGTGTCGATGGACGCATTCTTCGATTATACACTACTTAGCAATTTAAGTTACATTAAAATTACTTATTAGTCTCAACTAGGCTAGATTGTAATAACAATGAGGTATCTAACAACAAACGAATACATTATTAGAAGGAAAAAAATCGTTAGTACAAAAATATGGAGAAAATTTGACCTGAATATATCCACCACACACAAAAATCATAGTCACAATGCGAGTATCACAGACCCGGGCCTACTATTTAGTAATCTGTGCCTACTTAGTTACCAAATAGTTACTAAGTAAGTAAAGTGGCAATATTTTCCTAAATTCTCTGGACAATATGCAAAAAAAAAAACGTGTATTTTTTAGTAGTGTATATTATTAAGTAAGTTATTAGTAAATTTACGCACTGGAAAAAAATCAACCTGTATGATTACTATTGTTCAGGCTTTAAAATCGAAATCTGTTCGTGAAATTTTAAATACTCGTACTCATATTACCTTAACGAAGGTTAGACTTTAACGTCATTGCCATATTTATGACAATTTCTCCCAAAATTTCCAACAAAAGCATGCAACATTCTTGGCGAAACTTCCCCAAGAAAATTCATGTGACATCTTTGATGACGAGCAGAAATATTTAAAGTTGCTTTCTTCAAAGAAATTTTGATGAAAAAAACTTTCAACGGGCCTCAATGGCGTTGCCGTCAAAATATTTCTGTTTAGGTGAGGAATTCTTATTTCAGAATGAGGGGCTGGTTTGTTGTGCAAAATATTGTGAATTATGCGGCTAAAATATTGTTTGCAAATTAAATTTTGGATTAAACGCAGTCGGTAAGACGTATGGATCTCCTTTCAAACAAATTGTGCATGTATTTAACGAACTTGGCAGTTTTAAATTTTTATATATTAATATATTTAAAAGAGAAAGAGGATGGTGTTGTTAATAAAAAGCAAACATTTTTTTTTAATATTTCACAATTACTGGCAAAAAAATAAACGTCGACACGATTTAATCTCTTTTTTTCCAGTCCAATTTAATAAACACTAATAAATGATTGGTATTCATTAAATGGACTGAGAAAAAAAGATTAAATCCTGTCGACGTTTATTTTTTTATTTATGTTATTTTATGTATTTATTTTTTGCCAGGTATTGTGAAATATTAAAAAATATATTTTTATGTACAACGCCATCCTTTTTCTCCTTAAATAAATTAATATATTAAGAATTATGATAAAATTGTGCATGTATCTAGCGAACTAGGTAGTTTTAAATGTTAATCATAATCTTTAATATATTAATTTATTTAAGGAGAAAGGGGATGGCGTTGTAAATAAAAAGCAAACATTTTTTTGTAAATATTTCACAATATCTGGCAAAAAAATAAACACCGGCACTATTTAATCTTTTGTTTCTCAGTCCATTTAATAAACACCAATTACAAATGCAATAATTTTACAAAAATATACTCCGAACAAATTGTACACGTATCTAGCGAACTAGGTAGTTTTAAATTTTTAGATAAAAGGGATGACGTCTTTTATAAAAAAACAAACATTTTTTTGTAAATATTTCATAATATCTGGCAAAAAAAATAAATTACGACACGATTTAATCTTTTGTTTCTCAGCCCATTTAATAAACACCAATTACAGAATGCCATATTTTACAAAAACATACTCCGAACAAATTATATTACACATATATATATATATCTAGCGAACTAGGCAGTATTAAATTTTTATCAAAAGGGATGATGTTGTTCATAAAAAAAACACACATTTTTTTTGTAAAAATTTCACAATATCTGGCAAAAAAAAATTACGACACGATTTAATCTTTTGTTTCTCAGCCCATTTAATAAACACCAATTACAGAATGCCATAAGTTTACAAACTCAAAAAAATATTTTAACCCTAAAAACTGCCATTAATTATATTTTAATTTAATTTCTGCCAAAACACGGGGCAAAAAATGTATTACTCTTTTGTTTTAATATAGTGAAACGAGGTTTATGGGGTAAGATTAGCAGCTTACTCTGACCCCAATAATGGGGTCCTACCTGCCCGAATATTGCCTCCCCCTTTTGCCTGTATAAGCTTGTAAATGTTTAAAACAATGTGTACCCGCTTAGCCACGCGAAATTTGAGGTTAAGTTTAAATAATTGAGCCCGTTTCCTTATTTATGATGATTTAATTATTTATAAATTTCCTTTATTCATGCACTTATAATCTTGGGTTAAATTCGTGTATATTTTTTTAATCATTTTGCTTTTGATGGCGCGTTACCAGTTCTGTCTAAGTGAAGCGCTGATATGAAAGCGTATTTTTTTTTAATCTTTGACAAGTTAGGTGTTTGACCACAGCTCACCTGATGTTGAGTAACGGTGTGGTCGAAGATGGTCAAGCGCACCTAGTCTGGAACCACTATTCAACTTGAGGGTGGTAGCTACCCAGCGGAGTACAAGAAAGTACCCTACCACCATGCTATGGTTTCCTCATGATGTTTTCCTTCACCGGCAGCTCAAGCTCATTGTTGGGGTTTCAACCCACGCCTTTCGGCATGCGAACCGACCGCGCTAACCACCCGGCTATCATCGCTACAAACATGTAGTAGTGTATAAGTACTTATGTTTTTTTTTTATTCAAAATAGTTTCGTGTTTGACCATACTCTGCCTGGTGTGTGGTCTAAGATGAAGCACGCTTACCCAGAAGAAACCTATTTACTCTAGATTAGAAGACATCCATGTACCTAACAAGGAACACAGACTCCGGCAGAAAGTTCCACAACCTCGTTGTGCGAATGAAAAATGTGGAATCAAAACGCTTAGTGCGTACATGGGGAACGTCCACCATGCCGTGATATTACTAGCAACGCCCCGCGGTGTTAGCCGCTACATGTTTTCGGGATAAAAATTAGTCCATGTGTTAATGCAGTGTGTCAGCTAGGTCAGCTACTAAATCTGTTCTGTAGTTTTAGCGTGAAAGATTAACAAGCATCCATCCCTCCATCCATCCAAACTTTCACATTTATAATATTAGTGGGATGAACATATTTGTTTTTGGCTAAGAATGTGGCAAAAAGGTACTGGTTTAAAGAAAAATATGTTGCATATTTATACTTTTTTTGTTGTAAATACATACAGACATATAAAAGCGACACGCGTTATGGTCAACTGTATATACATTGATCGCTAGATGCAAGACACTGTTTATATAGACAGACACACATTTGGACACAATATTACACCTATATATAATTCACACTTAATAACACCAGACAGCCAAGCTCAGGCAAGTGTGTTCTCGAAGACGACTAGGAGCCAAGTGACTGCAAGCAGTCGGACCATCACGAACGAAGAAAAGAGAAAGCGCCTCGGTTTCCGTTACGGCGATAGCCATCAACAGCTGGCACATAGTTTCCGGTATAGACTTTGATTGTTTTGCATTCGGCAAGGCGGCAAATACAAGTGGCGACAACACACAGAACAAACATTTTTGTTTATACCTATATATCACAATGTTTTGTCCTGGGTGGGAATCGAAACCAAGCCCTAAATCAGAATAGAATACAATAGAATCATTTATTGACATAATCATTTAAAACAGATACTTAAAACTATGTAGGTACTACGCTTACACAGTTATCATACAGTTTAAAAAAAAATAATGTAATAATTATTAGCTGCCAAGGGGCAATAGTTGTCATGTAATCGCAAAAAACCATCAATCAATCATCTCTTGAAACACATAGTATCAATGAACCAACAGGGCTGTCTAAGTCTTAAATCAGTCTTACTTACTGAAGAGGACATTAGTAGCGGTGATTTTAATAAAAGCTTAAACGTTTAAAAGATAGAAGGTTTGTAAAATTGTACACGATTTTTTACCTGCCAAAACTCACACAAAACAGTTCGCTTTACACACCATTCCTACTGACAACACTGCCGTAATGCAAATACAGTGTTGCCAGTAAAAGGCTGTGTAATCATACTCTTGGGTGAAATCGCTGCGGCAAAACTGGGTAAATGTAGGCCCGTGTTTGAGTAAGTGATAGTTTAAATTCTACGTTTTTAGGGTTCCGTACCCAAAGGGTAAAAACGGGACCCTATTACTGAGACTTCGCTGTCCATCCGTCCGTCTGTCACCAGGCTGTATCTCAAGAACGGTGATAGTTAGACAGTTGTAATTTTCACAGATGATGTATTTCTATTGCCGCTATAACAACAAATACTAAAAATAAAATAAAATAAATATTTAAGGGGTTTTTTCAGAGTTTGTACGGAATCTTTCGTGCGCGTCTGAAACGCACTTGGCCGGTTATTTTTCTTAAATTGTTTTGATGTTATTTCGCCTGTCATGATTTGAAGCTCGATTCTGGAAAGATTTTTCTCTATACCAGCTTCATGACGTATATTATTTTGTTTTTTTTCTTTCTATACTATTATGAAGAGGCAAGATTTGATTGTTTGTATTGAATAGGCTCCGAAACTACTGGTAATTCTTTCATTATTAGAATGCTACATTATCCGTGATGGACATAGGCTATATTTTATTTAAAAAAAAACAGTTTGGGATCCGTATGAAAACTTCAATAATGTAACCCAAGCTGTGAAAGCCCTTACTTGGTTTTTTGGCGGGAACGCGGGAAGAGTCGTGTCGCTCCGTTGTATTTTTTTCCAAAACTAGTGTTTTGTCGAGTGTTTATGCATAAAAATGGTGGTGTTTTATTCATAAAGTGCCGAATTACAAGCGCGAGTGTGGGAAAATGATACAATGTGGTGAAACATGAGTTTTCGTGTTGCTTCCAAAACTCCATCGAAGCTTTGTAGTAAAGTTGCCACTACTTTACTAAAGCATGACTGGAATTAACTGACACGAACTGGACTTGACAAAGAAGACTTTGACTAAAACTAGCTACGATGGCACTTATTTAACTTTTGAAACTTGAAAATATATAATTACTTGACACTGGCAAATGCTAAAACGCGACGCCAAAACCAAAGAAAAAAAAAAGCCCTTACTTAGCATGCGCAGCGAAAACTATTGACAATAGAATAAAGTGACGTTTTATAGAGCAAGTTGACAGCTACATATAAGTCCGCAATATCATATGTCTAACTATTACAGTTGTCATCTACATCTTATAAAGAGGAAAGATTTGTTTGTTTGTACTGAATAGGCTCCGAAAGTACTGGACCGATCTGAATAATTCTTTCATCATTAGAATGCTACTTATCACTGAGTGACTTATGCTATATTTATATTGTTAATCCAGTTTTTTTTCCCCGTGCGAAGCCGGGGCGAGCTGCTAGTGTAATATACATTACGATTTTGTTATTAAGGTCTGCCAATTTATTAGAGCGAGTGAGTGTTCTTATGAAACAAGATGAACAATGTAATTTCATTAAGTTTTTTTTTTAACAACTGTATAACTGGCTAGCTACCACACGAGAGTTGAAAATCTGCCGCCAAGCATCTGACGATGTTTTCAGCCTTACTTGAGAGCCAGTTCCATTCAAGGCCAAGATGTGTTTACTATCTTCTACGACACCGTTACTTATCATCAGGTGAGCTTTGGACAAAAACTAGACCAATAAAAAAAAACGCCTTAACAAATTTAATTGCCTTTTTAGAATATTGTTAGAATCCCTACACCTGAAGTGACACTGGCTACTTTCTATTATAAAAAAAAAACAATATTTTATCGTAACTCGTTTTATCTATACTATTATAAAGAGGAAAGTTTTTTTTTGTTTGTAATGAATAGGCTCGGAAACCACTGGACCGATTTCAAAAATTTCACCGTTGGGAAGCTACACTATCCCCGGGTGACATAGGCTACTTATTGTCCCTGTATTCCTACGGGAACGGGAACTACGCGGGTGAAACCGCGAGGCGTCCGCTAGTAATGAATAAAATAACTAGTAACTTTCAAATATTTTATTTATTTTTTTACAGTTACTTTTACAAGTCTCAAAGTAATGAGCGTCAAAGCAGCGATAAAATATAAGTTATATGACTTCCATAGTACCTAAAAGTTTTGCTAAGCTGTATATTTTATTATTATTTCTTGGATAAATTTCAATTGAATTCGAGCGAAGTTTTTTTTTTTTTCTTTGGTTTTGGCGTCGCGTTTTAGCATTTGCCAGTGTCAAGTAATTATATATTTTCAAGTTAAATAAGTGCCATCGTACCTACTTTTAGTCAAAGTCGTCTTTGTCAAGTCCAGTTCGTGTCAGTTAATTCCAGTCATGCTTTAGTAAAGTAGTGGCAACTTTACTACAAAGCTTCGATGGAGTTTTGGAAGCAACACGAAAACTTATGTTTCACCACATTATATCATTTTCCCACACTCGCGCTTGTAATTCGGCACTTTATGAATAAAACACCACCATTTTTATGCATAAACACTCGACAAAACACTAGTTTTGGAAAAAAATACAACGGAGCGACACGACTCTTCCCGCGTTCCCGCCAAAACTCTCGAGCGAAGTTTGACATTCTGCGCTTGTTCAGTATTTGAATCTGTAAGCGCGTCTCATTGGTCGATAGCATATCGGCCGCACACTCACGATGTCACGATATATTACACGCACTCAGCTGCTGCAGCGCTTTATGATCGGTTTCATTTTATTGACATTTTAAAAGCCGGTTTCTCTTTTTTGTGTTTTTGTAGGATTTTAGTTTCGTACTTCAAAAGGGTCACTTCGTTGTCTGTCTGTAAAGAGCAAATAAATCAAAAACCCAAATTGCATGAGCAAAACCAGTTAGCAACACAAGTAAAGACAAAAACGCGAAAGCATTTTTAGTTCAATAAGTAAATATCGTAGCAAATTTCACACAGCGCCATCTAGCTACAAATTAAGCGAAGCTTGTACTATGGGAACCAGATAACTAATAAAATACATGTTTACTTTTTTTGTAAATATTTCCCACTAATATTATAAATGTTAAAAGTTTGGCTGGATGTATGTTTGTTATTCTTTCACGCAAAAACTACTGAACGGATTTGGATGAAATTTGGTATGGAGGTAGCTGAGATCCTGGATTAACACATAGGCTACTTTTTATGCCGAAAACATGTAGCGGGTAACGCCGCGGGGTGCAGCTAGTAATATATAAATGAACCTAATATGGATGTATGTTTGTTACTCTTTCACACAAAAAGTACTGAATGGATTTGGATTAAATTTGGTATGGAGGTGCTGAGACCCTGGATTAACGCATAGGCTACTTTTTATATCGAAAACATGTAGCGGGTAACACCGCGGGGCGCAGCAAGTACTTAACATAATAATTACAGAACACCCAGACACAGAACAAACATTACTAGTCACATGAATGTTTGAAAGTTTACTTAGATTTTCGCAAGATTAAGTGTTTATAAAGAATTTCAGAAAAGTTTTGATCATTTTCTTTACTTGGCGTTAGATTTCCTTAACAGGAGGTCATTTCAAAGACATCTTGTCTCAAAGTAATGAACGCCATAGCAGTGATGTCCTGGACTTGGTTTTTAACTGACTCAAAAACGAGGTTCTCAATTCGACTGTATGTTTTTTTGTATGTCTCGCGATCATTGCGCCAATTATGAATCGATCTTGACGATTATATTTTTGCTTGGTAGATCATACTTCAGAGGTTGTCCCATATAAATTTTAAAGAAACCGATTAAGCGATTTTAAAAAAATCAACAGAAATCTACAAATTGTACACATCAATGATATTTTCGTTTGCTCCGAAACCTCGCTGTTTCACTGAAGCAGTGCTTTTAGTTGACTTGAGGGACGTGGAGTCGGTTTTTTAAATTGTAAATTTTTATTATTATGACTGTTACTCAATAATGTGTATCGCTGCAGTGGCCATGGCCAGGCGTTATCACTTACCATCGGGAGAGCGTCTCGTTCGTTCTACTACATTTACACACAAAAAAACCAACGCAACCAATTTCTACAAGCATAGAAATATTAGTGTATACTATAAATAAAAAGGCAAAAATAAAAATGTGAGCGCTGCAGCGGCTTATATGCCAGACCGATTCCTCCCTTCAACTATTTCTGATAGTCATTCAGCGGCTTCAGCGGCCCATTCAAATGAACTGTCAGTCAGTATAATTCCGATTTTCGCACGAGATGGACGCGCGTGAAAATATTTCAATCTTGCGAGAGAGAAAAGAAAAAGGACGCTATTGTCGTTCCCGCCCAAATTAAAAGGACAAAATTCCGTGTGTGTCGACCCGTGCTATTTTTAAATTTGAGTTTCCTTAAAAATGGCCGTATGTTTACTCGTAGGAGAACGGTGAGTGTTAATTCTGTTTTATTATTAGATTTTATTTCAGGAATAATGTGTGTTATGGCCTTGGTAATGATGGGAATGGTTTAGGTTAGAGGTTTATCGCTAAGCAAAAGTTTTCAATTGAATTTGCTTTTTGACTCATACGAGTACAGAACACGTTCGTACAGCTACGAGTACAGCTTCGTTGACTCCTGTTGGATTATAGAACAATTATAATACTTTATAGTACATAAATAGTTCTGTATAGTAATAAAAACATGATTTTTCTCCGTCAAATATCTAAGTATTGTTTTCTTCGAATAACGATTGTTTTTAATATAGATAAAACAAGTACAACCCGGTCATTTACCTACCTAATGTATTAGTTAATATTTCAGCTATCTCGCTCACACCTTACACGTTATCTTGAAACATGATAGGGAGGCAAAATCATGTGTCGTTGCCAGTGATTACATTAACTTAAAATATACGTAAAATGTTTTTTTTATTAATTTGCCCTATCGGACAGGCTAAAGCTGTAAATCCATACTGCCTTGTCTTAAGTGTTATTTCTGCTCTCTTAGCTATAGTTATGGTCAAAGTCCAGTTTTAGTCAAGTCCAGTCCGTGTCAGTCAAGTTCAGTCATGCTTTAGTAAAGTAGTGGCGACTTTACTATAAAGCTTCGATGGAGTTTTGGAAGCAACACGGAAAGTTATGTTTCACCACATTATATCATTTTCCCACACTCGCGCTTGTAATTCGGCACTTTATGAATAAAACACCACCATTTTTATGCATAAACACTCGACAAAACACTAGTTTTGGAAAAAAATACAACGGGGCGACACGACTCTTCCCGCGTTCCCGCCAAAACTCTACGTAAAATGAACAAGAAAAAAATACGTAAGTGATTTTTTTTTTCATTTTTGCCATCGTAGTTTATTCATTCAGCCACTGTATTTGAATTGAAGCATTTTTAAAATAGTTTTTAATTTCTTATACAGTTAAACAAACAAGTCAAAATAATGAGCTGGTATGTTATTGGTTACTACTTTTATATTAGGTCTTTAACTATGAAATTACTGTTTTGTATGAAAAAAAAAATCAAAGTAATTTTGTTCTACATTTTTCATTTCTAAATCACTCGTGCAATCGATGCATTTTCGATCGATGAATCGATAATGAATTTTTTTCAAATACCTAAAACCAATAAAATTAATCAAAATCTATGATTTAACGGATTTCAAGTCACGTTGTATATCGTCCACTTGCGACGACAGTGTGACATCTTATAGAAAACTTTATAGAAAACTTAAATGACCATAAAGCATAATGAGCATCTACCTACTCTTAAGATGTTGTCAAGATGGCTTTATTATGTACTAGCGGACGCCTCGCGGTTACACCCGTGTAGTTCCCGTTCGAATAAAGGGATTAAAAGCCTATATTACCCGGGGATAGTGCAGCTTCCCAACGGTGAAAGAATTTTTTTAAAAAAAAGCTTGTTTGGAGGTAAATTGACTTTATTAAAGAGTTTAAAGGAAAAAAAAGAAAAACTTATTACTTTGTTACCGAAAAAAAAGTAAGTTTAGTTGTCACTTTCTATGGTTAGTCTCAACAGCCCTGTAATTTTTTAAAGTTGCATTACTCTTCTAACCAGAATACAGTAATGTTTAAATACACTACTGCTTTGCGGCAGAATCTTTGGTACTGCGTTGGTACTTACCTAGACGACCTCCTGCTAAGGAGATCTACCACCAAGGTAGGTGACAACTGAACTGTCACCGTTTTTGGAGATAATAAATAAAATAAATATCGTAGGACATTACACACAACGCCATCTGACCCCAAACTAAGCAAAGCTTGTGCTATGGAAGTCATAACTGACAGAATACTTTTAAATACTTTTTTTTATACATAGCTACGTACTTATACACACAGAACAAACATTTGTTTATACCTAAAAAAGCAATGAGACGAACTATACGCTTTCCTGATGGTAAGAGATAACCCACGACCATTCCATCAGTACACAGAACTTTGAGTTGCAAAATAAAGTCCAGGGCATCGCTGCTTTGGTGCTCATTACTTTGAGATTTTCGCTGGTTCAAAGCTTGTACTATGAAAGTCAGATAACTGATAGAAATATACATAAATGCTTTTTTTTTGTAAATACACACAGTACACCCAGACACAGAACAAACGTTTGTTTATAAATCACAAAATGCTTGTCCTGATAGAAAGCGAGATCGCGATTCAGAATGTCAGTAAAACGAAGAATCGTTTAATTCGAAATGGCGCACTGTCGTCGCAAGTGCACGACATGTCAGTTATCTTAAAAAATGCGAAACCGTTGAAATTCTAAATACAAACATAAAATGAATGAACGACGCTCTTATCAACAACAACGTTATATAAATAACTATTACTACTTCGAGTATTATCTTTTTTTTTATCGTGTCAGTCTGCGGGCGTGGAGTTCCAATAATGTAATGTATTTCATCATCATCATCATCATCATAATCCACAGCCTTCTTTTTTTTATAGCTGTCAGGCTAGATGTTTGACCACAGCTCACCTGATGTTAAGTGACGGTGTGGTCGAATATGGTATAGCACACCTAGCCTGGAATGGAACTGGCTCTCAAGTGAGGCTGCCGGAACACCGTTAGATGCTTGGCGGCAGATTTTTCAACTTGAGGGTGGTAGCTAGCCAGCCGAGTACTAGAAAGTACCCTACCACCATGCACCATCTTTATCCCACTGCTGGGTAATGGCCTCTTTACACGCCATCTGCCTCGGTCCTGTGCCAATCTGGTCCAGGTTCGACCCGCGACGGTGACAATATCATCGACCCATCTTGCGGCTGGACGACCGACGCTCGGCTTCCCTTTCCAAGGGTAATGTATTTATCAGTAAATATTATAAAAATCATGTAATTATTTTGATTTTGTTGCGATGATGGCCCAGTGGTTACCTCGGACGGTACACACGCGAAAAGTTCATCTACTTTGCTTCAAACAAAGGGCGAATAAAGCACTGACAATGACTGACTAAAATTATAAACAGAACTTTATCTTTAATAAAGTTTTTTTTGTGTTTAAAGTAGGTATACATATAGTATACCAATAGCTCGCCCCGGCTTTGCACTGGAAAACAAAACTCGATTAACAATATAAATTTATCGATCCAGTAGTTTCGGAGCCCATTCAATACAAACAAACAAAAAATTAAATCTTTCCTCTTTATAAGATGTAGACGACAACTGTAATAGTTAGACATATGATATCGCGGACTTATTTGTAGCTGTCAACTTGCTCTATAAAACGTCACTTTATTCTATTGTCAATAGTTGCAGCGCATGCTAAGTAAGGATTTTTTCAAATTTTTCACAGCTTGGGTTACGTTATTGAATTTTCCATACGGATCCCTAATTGTTTTTTTTTAAATAAAATATAGCCTATGTCCGTCACGGATAATGTAGCATTCTAATAATGAAAGAATTATTAAGATCGGTCCAGTCATTTCGGAGCCTATTCAATACAAACAATCGAATCTTTCCTCTTTATAATAGTAGATATAGATAGATGAAAGTGGAAATACATGAATGTATTATAATATGTACTTAGCGCTTTATATTCATGTCCAAGGTACACGTACATTCCTATATGTACATACATTGTACTTTGAACACTCAAAAGGAACTTCCGCTAAGTTACGCCTGAATTAATCAATTATTTATGTTTCTTTTCCGATAACAAAATTCAAAACTATTGAAAAACCAAAGTTTTTTTTTATGTAAAAGTAATGAGACGAACGAGACGTTCTCCTGATGTTAAGAGATAACGCCTGTCCATGACCATTGCAGCGATACACAGAACTTTGAGTAACAAAACAACGTCCAGGGTATCGCTGCTTTGGCGCTCATTACTTTGAGACTAGATGGTTAGTCTCAACAGCCCAGTAAGTTGTTGAAAGTAGGTATAATTAGTACCTAAATTTCAACAAACATCTCGATTACTATAATCGAATACAAAAATTTCGTCTCAGACCTGATTGATTGACTCTTTATTGCATACATTAAATAATACAATACAGAAGAAACAGATTTAATTACTAGGTGTAACAACTGGCGACCTTATCGCTAAAAGCGATCTCTTCCAGGCAACCTGTGAAAGATGCTGACGTCCTCAACTAGAGCAAACGCACCTATATACGTATTTTTGTAATCTTTGAATTTAATAGTTCTTTGAAGTTAATAGGAATCTATAGGTTTGGTTAATATTTTTTTTTTATTTCGCGCCAAAAGAATCTGCCGTTTTGTTTTTCTTTCAAACACTAAAACAAAGAACACTTGAGTTTTTAAGACGAATATACTGTAGAAATCCATTCAGCGGTTTGAAAGATACGTGATAAAGAAATCTACGTACATACATACGCGCGAAAAACATAACCCTTCCTTGGCAGTCGGGTAAAAAAGAGATAAAATCTTCAAATAGCTGAACAGATTTTCCTGATAAGAACACTCGCGATCATGTTGCCTTTCAAACAATTAGGAACTATCGGTATTGGTTTAGCCGTTACAACAGGAAACGTTAATCTTTTTGGCGCCCTATGGCTTAGGTAGGATTAATCGAGATCAAATACAAATTTCTTTCATACTTCTCAATTAAGAACATTTCAACGTATATAGTCTGTATCGCAGTTATAAACTACTGCAGACATTTAAAAATAATTATATAGTTTCATCTTACGATGTTTTCCTAACTGACAGTTATCGCTATCGAGACAGGTATGTGAGCGCAAACGAAACGCTACCGCGAGCTATTTCGACTCCAACGCCATCTAGTTTACCGTGGTTACAACTTGCAACCGACTACCGAACAAATCCCGTATTCATAGCGGGTAACTGCAATTATGGTTTTTGGCGGGACCGCGGGAAGAGTCGTGTCGCTCCGTTGTATTTTTTTCCAAAACTTGTGTTTTGTCGAGTGTTTATGCATAAAAATGGTGGTGTTTTATTCATAAAGTGCCGAATTACATGTGTGAGTGTGGGAAAATGATATAATGTGGTGAAACATGACTTTTCGTGTTGCTTCCAAAACTCCATCGAAGCTTTATAGTAAAGTCGCCACTACTTTACCAAAGCATGACTGGCCTTGACTAAGACTGGACTATAACTATAACTAGCTTCGAGGACACTTATTTAGCTTTTGAAACTTGAAAATATATATAAAACTGCAATTAGTACAGTTTATTCTATTTTTTTTTATGGTTGACAACTACGTCATCTGATGTTACGTGTCGGTGTGGTCGAAGATGGTAAAACACACTTAGTTTGAAATGGAAATGGCTGTCAAGTGAGGCTACCAGAACATACTGTTAAATGCTTGGCAGCAGATTTTCAACTTGAGGGTGGTAGCCAGCCGAGTTTTAGAAAGTACCCTACCACCTTGCTATGGTTTAATCACTTTTCTTTTACCGGCAGCTCAAGGTGTTTGTTGGGGTTCGAAGCCTCGCCTTTCGGTGTGTGAACCGCGAACCGCGCTAACCACTGAGCTATCATCGCTACGAAATCTATTACTGACACGGTTTATTATTGTAGAAATATTCAACACAACTAACCTGGAATAGAACTGGTTTTTTTAAAATTGTAATAACACCCTTACGGCTCTAAGATGAATTAAATTTTAATAAAATAAATAATAATTATTGAATTAACATTATTAACATAACATAACACAAGGAACACAATGACATCATCAGATGTTTGGCGGCAGATTATATGCTGGTAGAAAATTAACTAGCCAAGTACTAGACAGTTCCTTTACGCTACGGTACGCCGGAAAAAAACCGGCCAAGCGCGAGTCAGACTCGCACACGAAGGGTTCCGTGCCATTATCTACGAAAAAATCACGTTTGTTGTATGGGAGATGTTGTATTTTATTTTAATTAATTATATTTAAAGAGAACATAAAACTAAATATTCTGTGAATAGTTAAAGCGTCTACCTGTCACCGTTATTAGTATCGAGCAAGAAACGGTAAAAAAATCAAGTTTGTTGTATGGGAGCCTCAGCGAAGTCTCAGTAATAGGGTCCCGTTTTTACTCTTTGAGTACGGAACCCTAAAAACAAAATAATCTTATTAGTTAGTAGCACAAGTGGCGGCCTTATCGCTGAGAGCGACCTCTTCCAGGCAACCTGGTGGCAACTTGGCGGTAGATTTTCTTAGCAGGAAGTCGTCTAGGTAGGTACCAGATATTCTGCCGCCAAGCAGTAGTGTGTAAATATTATTGTGTTCCGGTTTGAAGGGTACTGCAGCTAGCAGAATTACAGCGCTTTTGAGACTAACCATCGAAAGGCTCAAAGTGATGAGCGCCAAGGCTGCGATGCCTTAGACGTTGTTTTGTTACTCAAAGTTCTGTGTATCGCTGCAATGGTCATGGACAGACGTTATCTCTTACCATCAGGAGAGCGTCTCGTTCGTTTAATTACTTTTACATTAAATAAAAATGACTGCCAGTTAAAATGTCTGCGTAACCAAATTTGATATGGTCATACCAACGCTGCTTTGGATAATATTTTTAACCGACTTAAAAAAGAGGAGGTTCTCAATTCGAATGTATGGTTTTTTTAATGTTTGTTACGTGATAATTCCACCAATCATGAACCGGTTTTGATAATTATTTTTTGCTTGATAGATTATGAGGTGGTCCCATATAAATTGTATCTAAATCGATCGAGCGGTTTTTAAGAAATCGGTCAAGTGCGAGTCGGACTCGCGCACGAAGGGTTCCGTACCGTTATCTATTAAAAAATCAAGTTTGTTGTATGGGAGCCTCCTTAAATATTTATTTTATTTTATTTTTAGTATATGTTGTTATAGCGGCAATAGAAATATATCATCTGTGAAAATTTCAACTGTCTAGCTATCATCGTTGAGATACAGCCTGGTGACAGACGGACGGACAGCGAAGTCTCAGTAATAGTCCTGTTTTTACCCTTTGGGTACGGAACCCTGAAAATCAACAAAAATCTAAAAATTGTATACATCGATGATAATTATTTTCGTTTACCTACTCTGAAACCTCGCCGTTTCATTGGTGCAGTGCGTTTAGTTGGACTAAGGGTCATGGAGTCGGTTTTTTAAATTGTAAATTTTGTATTATAAAAGTGAGCATATAATATATACAATAGCCAATGATGCATTCACAAATAGTTTCATAAGTATTTGTAGCGATGATAGCTCAGTGGTTAGCGCGGTAGGTTCGCATGCCGAAGGGCGTGGGTTCAAACCCCAACAATGAGCTTGAGCTGCCGGTGAAGGAAAACATCGTGAGGAAACCATAGCATGGTGGTAGGGTACTTTCTAGTAGTCGGCTGGCTAGCTACCACCCTCAAGTTGAAAATCTGCCGCCAAGCATCTAACGGTGTGTTCCGGCAGCCTCACTTGGGAGCCAGTTCCATTCCAGGCTAGGTGTGATTTACCATCTTCGACCACACCTTCACTTAACATCAGGTGAGCTGTGGTCAAACACCTAGCCTGTCAGCAATAAAAAAAAAAAGGTATTTTGACATTTTCTATTTAAAAAACTTAGTTTAATCTTACCCATATCACCATATGAAGCCAATTACAAAAGATTTATTTATCCGAAATAATTCTGTTCAAAGTTACCCAAAAGTCATTGTAACTTTGAACAGAATTTATCATAGGTCATTACTTTAATAAATTATAATTTTAGTTATTCAATTAAAATTTAAAGTATAAAAGAACATAATACAGAGTACAATACAGTTAGACCTATACATATATTTTTAGTTGGCAGTAAAATTCTGTGAAAATTATTCAAAGTTACCCAACTTCCCGTCACTTAACATCAGGTGAGCAATGGTCAAAAACTTAGCCTGTCAACCATAAATAAAAAAAAAAAAAAACTGGACTGTACCGTTTGTAATAAACTGTGACTGTAATAAACTAGCGACCCGCCCCGGCTTCACACGGGTGCAATGTAAATACTAATGTGGTGCATATGCATGTATTATACATACAAACCTTCCTCTTGAATCATTCTATCCATTGGTGAAATTCGCATTACTGATGATAAAATCCGTTAAGTAGTTTTTATGTTTATCGCGAACAAACAGCCAGACGGACGTGGCGGACGACTTTATTGAATAACATGCAGTAATTGCACCCTCTATGAATACAAGGTTTGTTTAGTACTCGGTTGTAAGTTGTAACCGCGATAAACTAGATGGCGTTGAAGTCGAAATAGCTCGCGGTAGCGTTTCGTTTGCGCTGACATACCTATCTATATGGAGATAGCAGAGGGTTAGGAAAACATCGTGAGATGAAACTATATAGTTATTTTTAAAGTCTGTTGCAGCTCATATCTGCTATACGGACCTCAGACTATACAGGAAGACTGTTGAGTGTGCATATTTCGTACAGTTTCGTTAGTACAGAAATATCGGAAAAATTTGACCTGAATATATCCACAACACACGCTAAAATCAGAGTCATAGGCAGCCCGTACACGTAGCGCGCGATCCGCGATCCGCGATCCGCGATCAATGATCGCGATCCAGACTGATCGTGTACGAAGCAGATTGACGGACTGATGCTCCGGATCGCATAATATCTAGAAATTTTGAAATCATGATCGCGGATCGCGGATCGTGATCATGATTGAACGTGTACGGGCTGCCATAGGCAGCCCGTACACGTAGCGCGCGATCCGCGATCCAGACTGATCGTGTACGAAGCGGATTGACGGACTGATGCTCCGGATCGCATAATATCTAGAAATTTTGAAATCATGATCGCGGATCGTGATCATGATTGAACGTGTAAGGCGGCCCATAGTGCGAGTATCACCCGTGCCTATTATTTAGTAATCTGTGCCTACTTAGTTACTAAATTGCCACTTTCAACTGGAAAGTGGCAATTTTCCTAAATTCTGTGGTCGATATGCAAAAAAAATAATGTATTTTTTATGAGTGAAATATGTTTTATTAACGATTCTTATTGCTTGATATAAATTTACGCACTGGAAAAAAAATCAACCCCTATAGATAAAAGAAAATTGCGCATAGTGTCATCTTTAGATAAAATTTAATTTCGCCTTTGTCACGGTCGAGTCCAGTCATGCCCAATACTGGTGACTTTACTAGAAGCTTCTACGAACTTTTACGAAATGCTATGTAATATTATTTGTTTTATATCATTCTAAATAATTATTAAAAAAAAACCAGAATATTTCCATAATAATATACTGTTTCAGTAATATACTAAATTCGATATGTAAAGTTTTTTTTTTTTGTATTTATTTTATATTTTTTACATAATATAGTAAACTTTATTTTATGAAACTAATTTGAAAATTTTGGCTTTCTATGCGGTAGTTTAATTCTAATACGTTTTCAAACTTTATATAGTTATGACGTCATGAAGTCGGCTGAATATGTAGAATATGCCTTTGCCATACAAAACATTTATTGTAGTGAAACACATAGTAGTTGGGAACGAACTAACTTTATTTTCTTTTGAGCCACAGACGTTTAACATTATTCCTGACAGATGAATTAGGTACAAATGTAGTGACATTTTATTTTGTTAATTACCAACAACATTTGACACATTTAATTATCTTTGACAACAGAACTGACAAGTTTTTTTTTAAATTTGCCACATCGGGCATGCTAAAGCTGTAAAGCCATTCTGTCACGTCTGGGGTTTTTACAATTCATGACATGAAGTAAACAAATCTTATGTCATAAAAGCGATATCAGAGTCCAAATAACGTTTAAAGTAAAATAATCCAGATATTTGTATCAATAAAGCGAAAAACAACTCGACATATTATTATGTGTATTACTATTATTTGTGTATGTGTAAGATTATTATGACCGCCGTTGACTTGACATTGACAAATTTTGTTTTGGTTTGCCATTGCTTCTTTAGTCTATGAAAGTTGCCCGACGAGGTGACGCCATGAGACATCAATTGAAAATTAAGTTTTTTATTAAAATAAACCCCACCTCATAGTTTACATAGTTTAAACGTAAACATATTGTACAGAAATTGTGTTATGGAATCAGTAAAGTTTTTTTTTTTCTTTACATACCGAATTGCACTAACAACAGTCACCCTCTATGAATACGCGATTTGTTTATGACTGTTGTAACCACGGTAAACTAGATGGCGTTGATGTCGAAATAGGTCGCGGTTGCGTTTAGTTCGCACTTACACACCTATCAGCACGGCGATAGCAACCAGTTAGGAAAAAAATCGCTAGGTGAAACTGTTTACTAATATTTTTAAGTCTGGAACAGCTCATAACTGCCATCCGGACATCTAAATTATTTGTGGTATAGGTATAAGGTATGCCTACATAAGTACATACTGTTTACTTTACTTGGAGAAATTGCAATTTGAATAGTGACAAAGTCTTTATTGTACAAAATTAAAATATCGCCAGTCACAAAAATGTCACGGTCAAGTCCAGTCCATGCCCAAGTAGTGTAGAATTTACTAGTATTTATTATAAGAATTCTTTCGAGTAGTGTTACCATCGCGACATTTGAAATGTCCTTACAATAGCCATATTAACCAAAAAAATATATTGTTGTTAAATTTAACGTCTGTATCTTTAACTGTCGTAACTGAAACGACTGTTAATATACATATAACTAGTATATTCAAAATGAACTTCCGCGAAGTAACGCCTGAATGAATCAATTGAAAAAGCAATAAAAAATTGTAACACAATACCGTTTCAGTAATAAAATTTACTGAACTAACAGATATCAGTTATAAATACGCGATTAGTTCCGTAGTCTGTTGTAAACACAAGAACCTAGATGGCGTTGGAATCGAAATAGCTCGCGGTAGCGTTTTGTTCGGGTTTACATACATACCCGAATGGCGAAATCAGTCGTGTAGGAAAACATCGTGAGATGAAACTATATTAATGTTTTTAAAGTCTGCAGCAGCTCGTAACTGCTAATCAGACACAAAAATTATTAGCACTCTGGTCATAATGATACTGTGATATATCATGTGAATATAAACTTACTCGACTTCTGGTACGCTGTGGTCAACCTACTAGCCTGTCAAACATAACAAAACTTTTTAACAAGAGTACTAAAGTCGTACTATGCTTTAACTAGACGTAATTTTCTGATTAACATTTCCTCTTTCTTTATTGGGTATAGAATCATTTCGCATCGCACATTTGAACCTTCAATTGGTTTCATGTTCACTTACCATAGTAATACTTTTTTTTTAAATACATACTTATGCCACAAAGTAATAAAAGTATGTATTTACAGAAAAAAGAAGTAGGTATTAGAAATATATTTATTTAAAAAAAAAAAGTAAAGTAGGTATTTAAGTATTCTATCAGTTATCTGACTTCCATAGTACAAGCTTTGCTTAGTTTTACAAGCTTAGTAGCGATGATAGCTCAGTGGTTAGCGCGGTCGGTTCGCACGCCGAAGGGCGTGGGTTCAAACCCCAACAATGAGCTTGAGCTGCCGGTGAAGGAAAACATCGTGAGGAAATCATTGCATGGTGGTAGAGTACTTTCTAGTACTCTGCTGACTAGCTACCAACCTCAAGTTGAAAATCTGTCACCAAGCATCTAAGAGAGCCAGTTCCATTCCAGCCTAGGTGTGCTTTACCATCTTCGACCACACCTTCACTTAACATCAGGTGAGCTGTGGTCAAACACCTAGCCTGTCAACCATAAACCTAGCCTGACAGCCCCGTTGGCTCATTGGTAGTATATCTCCTTAAGAGCTGTAGGGCGTGCGTTCGATTCCCACTCAAGGGAATAAACAAATGTTTGTTCTGTGTCTGGGTGTTCTGTATGTATTTACAAAAAAAAATATTTATGTATTCTATCAGTTATCTGACTTCCATCACATAAGCTCTGCTTAGTTTGGGGCCAGATGGCGCTGTGTGTATAGTCCTACGATATTTATTTATTTATAAAAAAAATAGTTTATAGTATATATTGAAATTACAATGAAAAGTAATGAGCACCAAAGCAGTGATGCCCTGGACTGGTTTTGTTGCTCAAAGTTCTGTGTATCGCTGCAATGGTCGTGGACAGGCGTTATCTCTTACCATCAGGAGAGCGTCTCGTTCGTCTCATTATTTTTCACACAAAAAAAATAATTGACATACAATACACTCACTCACTCACTCTTATTGCATGTAACTTCACTTATTTATAATTTTTTTTTTGGTTGTTTTTTTAATGGTTGACAGGCTAGGTGTTTGACCACAGCTCACCTGATGTCAAGTGAAGGTGTGGTCGAAGATGGTAAAGCACACCTAGGCTGGAATGGAACTGGCACTCAAGTGAGGCTGCCGGAACACACCGTTAGATCCTTGGCGGCAGATTTTCAACTTGAGGGTGGTAGCTAGCCAGCCGAGTACTAAAGTACCCTACCACCATGCTTTGGTTTCCTCACGATATTTTCCTTCACCGGCAGCTCAAACTCATTGTTGGGGTTTGAACCCACTCCCTTCGGCATGCGAACCGACCGCGCTAACCACTGAGCTATCATCGCTACAAAACAGTCGAAGACTAAACAATACCTATTAATATCGTATTTAACACAAACATACACGGACTATCGGTGCGAGGCGTGGGTGCCGTTCTTAGAACAAATAACTTCTTACACGGCACTTTCAGTTTACTATGTATTACTTTGCTTAGTTTGGGGCCAGATGGCGCTGTGTTTAATTAATATCCTATGATATTTATTTTTATATTTATAGTTAATCGGTAACATTACATAATTATGGACTTTGATCTTAATAGTTATTTTGTTTTACTCTCAAATTTCTGCAAAGAACTAGTCCTACTATTCTACATTATAAACGCAAACGTTGGCAAGAATGCATGGATGTGTTTGTTACTCTTTCACGCAAAAACTACTGAACGGATTTGGATGACATTCGGCATTAATAATAATTTAATATTGTAGGACATGACACACAGCACAATCTGACCCCAAACGTAGCAAAGCTTGTACTATGGGAGTCAGATAACTGATACAATACTTAATTTTTTTTTTTTGTAAGTACATACTTATAATACATACAGTACACCCAGACACAGAACAAACATTTGGTTTTATATCACAAAATGCTTGTCCTGGGTGGGAATCGAACCCACGCCCCACAGCTCTTGAAGCAGACATGCTACCAATGAGCTAACAGGGCTGTCGGTATGGAGGTAGCCGAGACCCTGGATTAACACATAGGTTTTTTTTTTATGTAAAAATTAATTAGACGAACGACACGCTCTCGTGATGGTAAGAGATAACGCCTGTCCATGATACACAGAACAGCGATACACAGAACTTTGAGTATCAAAACAAAGTCCAGGGCATCACTGCTTTGGCGGTCATTACTTTAAGACTTTCGATGGTTAGTCTCAACAGCCCAGTAATTTGTAGCTGCAGTACCCTTCGAACCGGAACACAGTAATGTTTACATACTACTGCTTAGCGGCAGAATATCTGGTACTGCGGTGGTACCTACCTAGACGACCTCCTGCTAAGGAGATCTACCACCAAGTAACGTATTTAAGTAGGTTACTTTTTATCCCGAAAACTTGTAGCGGGTAACACCGCGGGGCGCGGCTAGTGATAAATAAATCTCACAAATTGATGTACGACACAGATTTATCTCTCATTTATAAAGAAGCCAAACTGATAAAGTTAACAAAGAATGCCACTCATCAGCAGTTTGCTTGAAAAGTCAAAACATAGCCATTATAATTAAGTGAAATCAGAGATAAAATAAACCAACAGTCGACAAAGTAGGACACGGTTCACATTGCCCTATATACAATCAGGAAGAGCTGAATTAGTGTGCAATTTATTCTACTCACAAGAGATGAGAGGCTGGATTCTTTGTTAAACAAGTAGTTTGCCTCATAAAGGTCTAAATAGCAGCATGTCATGGTAGGTAATCCTACTAATGTTGTAAATGCGAAAGTTTGGATGGATGGATGATTTTTACTCATTCACGCAACAAACAAACAAACAATCAAATGTTTCTTTTTTTTTATGTAAAAAATAATGAGACGAACGAGACGCTCTCCTGATGGTAAGATATAACGCCTGTCCATTACCATTGCAGCGATACACAGAACTCTGAGTAACAAAACAAAGTCCAGGGCGTCGCTGCTTTGGCGCTCATTACTTTGGAGACTTTCGATGGTTCGTCTCAACAGCCCAGTAATTTCGCTAGCTGCAGTACCCTTCAAACCGGAACACAGTAATGCTTACACACTACTGCTTAGCGGCAGAATAACTGGTACTGCTGTGGTACCTACCTAGACGACCTCCTGCTAAGGAGATCTACCACAAACAAAGAATAAGATAAGATTCCTCTTTATAATAGTATAGATAGATAGATTGACGGTATATCTGTCGAAAGAGGTGCTTTGGATTCGATGTCCGTTGCAAAAAAAAAAAAATATCGTCGGACATTACACACAGCGCCATCTGACCCCAATCTTAGCAAAGCTTGTACTATGGAAGTCAGATAACTGATAGAATACTTAAATACTTTTTTTTTGTAAATACATACAGAACACCCAGACACAGAACAAACATTTGTTTATGCCACAAAGTTTTGTCCTGGGTGGGAATCAAACCCATGCCCTTCAGCTCTTGAAGCAGACATTCTACCAATGAACCAACAGGGCTGTCATAGAATAAAATTACATTATAGATACAATATAGGTATTGTATAATGTAATTTTATTTTAATTTTTTTTTGCAACGGAAATCGAATCCAAAGCATTTCTTTCGGCAGATAAATAATAATAAAGCCTTTTTATTTCCCATCACCTAATTGTATATTAAATTTGTATTGCAATTTTTTTTTTTATTTTTTTTTATGGTTGACAGGCTAGTTGTTTGACCACAGCTCACCTGATGTTAAGTGAAGGTGTGGTCGAAGATGGTAAAGCACACCTAGCCTGGAATGGAACTGGCTCTCAAGTGAGGCTGCCGGAACACACCGTTAGATGCTTGGCGGCAGATTTTCAACTTGAGGGTGGTAGCTAGCCAGCCGAGTACTAGAAAGTACCCTACCACCATGCTATGGTTTCCTCACGATGTTTTCCTTCACCGGCAGCTCAAGCTCATTGTTGAGGTTTGAACCCACGCCCTTCGCCATGCGAACCTACCGCGCTAACCACTGAGCTATCATCGCTACAAAATTTATATAATATATAATGTATTAAATATTATTGTATGACATTTATCTATATTTATAAACTTACATATATTTTGCATTTTAGGAACCCCTATTTGTATAGGTCTCCTCCAGTATAAGTCCAGTTTTCCCTGACTTTAGCTTTGTCGATCCATTCCTTTCCTGTACTTATGATGTCGTCATTCCATCGTTTCACAGGTCGTCCTTTTCGTCTTTTCCCCCTAGGGCCTTTCGATCTCGTCGCTTCTATTGTCCAGCGCTTGCCCCCGTTTCTTGCTGCACGGCCAGCCCATCGCCATTTTAACCCCAGGCTGTAGTTTAAGACATCAATTATTTTTGTCTTCTCTCTTATAAATCCACTTCTTACTTTATGTATTTTTCTTATATTTAAAATACTTAGCTTTCCATAGCTTTCTGGCAGCTGACCAGTCTTGTTTTTATTTTACTTTCGGCAGATAGGTATTCTTAAATTTATACAAGCGAACGACCCCTGACCGTATGACGGCATGAGCATATTCCACATGCCCGCTTTGAAATTATACTCAACTATGAAGCGAGAAATATAATGAAAATTAGGTCATGCAGCGGCGGCCTTAGCTGTTGCGAGGCCCGGGACGACAGATCATTGTGAGGCCCTTTTTCTTTGAGTCCGTTTTACTAACAAATTGGTTCGAGTGCTCGAGTGGCTGTAACATGCTTGCACTAATAGCGATGATAGCTCAGTGGTTACGCGGTAGGTTCGCATGCTGAAGGGCGTGGGCTCAAACCCCAACAATGAGCTTGAGCTGCCGGCGAAGGAAAGCATCGTGAGGAAACCTTAGCATGGTGGTAGGGTACTTTCTAGTACTCGGCTGGGTAGCTACCACCCTCAAGTTGAAAATCTGCCGCCAAGCATCTAACGGTGTGTTCCGGCTGCCTCACTTTTTTTTTAATCGTATGACGTTGCACACAGCGCCATCTGACCCCAAACTAAGCAAAGCTTGTACCATGGGAGACAGACAATTGATAGAATACTTAAAATACTTTTTTTTTTGTAAATACATGCTTATAATACAAGCAATACACCCAGACACAGAACAAACATTTTTGTACCACAAAATGTTTATCCTGGGTAGGAATCGAACCCACGCCCTTCAGTTCCTGGAGCAAACATACTACCAATGAACCAACAGGGCTGCCAACTGAGAGCCAGTTCCATTCCAGGCTAGGTGTGCTTTACCATCTTGGACCACACCGTCACTTAACATCAGGTGAGCTGTGGTCAAACACCTAGCTTGTCAACCATAAAAAAAAGAGGTTTTTTTATTTTATTTTGTTTAATAGATGCTTAGATATTTTAAAATATCCCAAATCGTGTACTTACATCTGCCCTTGTGGCGCGAATTCCCCATGCGTTCCCATACATTCTAAGCACACGTGCAGACCAGATGTTACGGCTTTATTTGTATTACAGGGGCTGTGATGTAGATTTTTCTGAGATACGTTCAATTTTAACCAACTGGGATAATATATCATTCAAAAGCATTTTATCTGTAACAAGCATTTGCTATTTTCAATATATATTTTTTATGGTTGACAGGCTAGGTGTTTGACAACAGCTAATCTGATGTTTTTTTGGGGTTCCGTACCCAAAGGGTAAAAACGGGACCCTATTACTGAGACTTCGCTGTCCGTCCGTCTGTCACCAGGCTGTATCTCAAGAACGGTGATAGTTAGACAGTTGAAATTTTCACAGATGATGTATTTCTATTGCCGCTATAACAACAAATACTAAAAATAAAATAAATATTTAAGGGGGGCTCCCATACAACGGTCCCCTTTGTGCGGAACGGACGGAACCCTTCGTGCGCGAGTCGCACTTGCACTTGGCCGGTTTTATTTTTCTTTGATTTTGGCGTCGCATTTTGTGCATTTGCCAGTGTCAAGCGTTTTGACCGTTTCAAGTTTCATTAGTTAAAAAGTAGTCAAGTCCAGTCATGCTTTAGAAAAGTAGTGGCGACTTTACTATAAAGCTTCGATGGAGTTATGGAAGCAACACGAAAAGTCATGTTTCACCACATTATATCATTTTCCTACACTCGCGCTTGTAATGAATAAAACCCCAAAATGTTTATTCATAAACACTCGACAAAACACTAGTTTTGGAAAAAATACAACGTGGTGACACGACTCTTTCCGCGTTCCCGCCAAAACTCATCTGATGTTAAGTGGCTGTGATGTTATGTTAAGGTTGTCGGAACACACCGTTAGATGCTTGGCGGCAGATTTTCAATATTAGCCGATTAATGGGACATTCGAGGTTGATAAAAAAAAGAGTGGGAAACAGTAAAACAGTGATTACACGCGTGTTACAAAAAAACGCATTTTTTTTAAACCTTGGTCACCCTAATCGTTCCAAATAAGCAGATGCAGTGGCAGCATCCGGGCATATAAAAACGCCCCATTGTACACTGCCCATTTTACTTGCAGAAGTGGTCAGACGATCGAACTGATATTTTCTACGGAACGCTGTGAGTATTACGATAATGGCGCCCTCGCTTCGCTGTAGATTATATTGGTTATATCGCATTGTATAAAAGCTAAATGGGAGTGTATAAGGTTGTCCAAGCTTACATTCATGGGGGCATCGTAAGATATTTGAACACAGATTATAAAATAACTTTTTTTGTTAATTAACTAGCTACAGGTCGAAAGCCTATAACTAGCTTCCATTCGCCGCGGTGATTCGATTTCCATACAAATAAATTTTTGCCATTTATAGACAAATGGAGCATAATTTTACAGTGAAATCACAGCTACTGGCATTTAATTTGGTCTTTATTTGCGGTAAATCACAATAAATAGGTACGTAAGGTACGTTTAAATTTGCTGTTACTGTTTACGGTTTAACTCAAAAATTAATATTTTTCGGGGCACGACTATTTGAAGGGCGCTTCGTTGGTCTCATTACTTTTACATAAGAACATAACACCCCCGCAGCCAGCCCCGTTGGCTCATTGGTAGTATATCTGCCTTGAAAGCTGTAGGGCGTGGGTTCGATTCCCACTCAGGGCAAACATTTTGTGAGTAAACAAATGTTTGTTCTGTGTCTGGGTGTTCTGTATGTATTATAAGTATGTATTTACAAAAAACAATGTATTTATGTATTCTATCAGTTATCTGACTTCCATCACACAAGCTCTGCTTAGTTTGGGGCCAGATGGCGCTGTGTGTATAGTCCTACGATATTTATTTATATGTAATAATTATGTTATTTTGTGTGATTGTGTTATGATTGCTAGTGACTTTGTCTGTGCGTGTTTATCGTTTATTTTACATTATTTTATCTGGCGTTATCAGCAAACGAAGGCCGGTGCGTTATCACTCAGTGGGAAACATTTGTTTTGCGTAATCTATAGGTACTATTATAAAGAGGAAAGATTTGTTTGTTTGTTTGTATTGAATAGGCTCCGAAACTACTGGACCGATCTGAATGATTCTTTCATCATTAGAATGCTACATGATCACAGAGTGACAGGCTATATTTATATTGTCAATTGAATTTTTATATCCTGTGCGAAGCCGGGGCGAGCTGATAGTTCTTTGTAAATCGAGACACATACCGCTGACAAATCACAAGATATCATCTGCTGACTGGACTAGTAAAGGTTATTTGATACTGCAACAGCAATATAAACAATGACGATATGATGTATAGTTAACTGGCTCTCAGAATCTATCGATCAGCAAATTCTGTAAACTATTGGTAGGTTAAACAAACAGAACTCTAATGTGTTAAGTCCAGTCAAATTATACGCATATTGACAAGCTGGCGTTTAAAAAAAACCGGCCACAAAGGGTTCCGTACTATAACCTATAAAACCAGTCAAGTGCAAGTAAAAAAAAGGTTGTAACCGACTCAAAAAAGGAAACCACAGCAACCATCTGCGACCACACCGTCACTTAACATCAGGTGAGCTGTGGTCAAACTTTTAGCCTGTCAACAGTAACAAAAAACTCGAAAAAGTCCTTCTTTTTATATATTTGACAGCTCCGTTGGCTCATTGGTAGTATATCTGCCTTGTGAGTTGTAGGGCGTGGGTTCGATTCCCACTCGGGGCAAACATGTTGTTAATAAACAAATGTTTGTTCTGTGTCTGGGTGTTCTGTATGTATTTACAAAAAACAATGTATTTATGTATTCTATCAGTTATCTGGCGTCGCATTTTGAGCATTCGCCAGTGTCAAGTGTTTTATATTTTCAAGTTTCAAAAGTTAAATAAGTTGCCTCGAAGCTATAGTTATAGTCGAAAGTCCAGTCTTGGTCAAGTACAGTCCGCGTCAGTCAATGCCAGTCATGCTTTAGTAAAGTAGTGGCGACTTAACTATAAAGCTTCGATGGAGTTTTGGAAGCGACACGAAAAGTCATGTATAATGTGGTGACACATTATATCATTTTCCCACACTCGCGCTTGTGATTCGATTCGATTAAAACACCACCATTTTATGCATAAACACTTGACAAAACACTAGTTTTGGAAAAAAATACAACATGGTGACACGACTTTTTCCGCGGTTCCGCCAAAACTCAAAATATGTTTACTAAATGTCATAAATCAAAGTCAGTCAAATGTGTCAAAATAGCTATATATACTTTTTTGTTTTACATGGCAAGTGCATAAAATATTAGTGGGCTGTATTTTTTTTTTAATGTAAAAGTAATGAGACGAACGATCCGGTCTCCTGATAGTAAGAGATAACGCATGTCCATGACCATTGCAGCGATACACAGAACTTTGAGTAGCAAACAAAGTCCGGGGCATCGCTGCTTTGGCGCTCATTACTTTGAGACTTATATATACGTATATTTGGCGTGTAATAAAGTTGTATTCTATTCTCTTAATATTATTCTACAAATCGCATAATTTATTCGTAAAAGCCTAAAAGGAATCTCAGTAAACTCGATACAGCGCGGGCAGCCCCCAAATCTAAAGTGACTCAACAGCGTCACCAAATCCTGCGATATCCCCATAAGAGGCGATCGATCCCTCAAAGTACGGAATGCCACTTCACTGTCCGTTTCTATAGTCACTCGAACCAGATTGACGGAAGAGCTTAGATGAATCGGTTTCCCGAACAAGATGCACAGCTTTTGACAAATACTGAAGTATTTGAAACATGCTTTTTAACAAATACCTGATACTGAACGTCAAAAAGAAGGCGGTGAGAGTGGGCGGGATCCCCGTTCTGGCTGGTTTCAGGCCCAACGGATCTCTCTGGCGATCCAGCGGGACTTTCAGCCGGGGCTCGATGCGCGGGGAGACTTTAAATAGTTCTAATTGACATTATTGATTATATCCGAAACGAAGTAATTCGCCAGAGAACTAAAGTAACAGACATAGCTCAGCGTATTAGCAAGCTGAAGTGGCAATGGGCTGGACATATCTGTCGCAGAACCGACAACCGCTGGGGTAGACGTGTTCTAGAGTGGAGACCGCGAATTGGCAAACGTAGCGTAGGACGCCGTGAGACTCGATGGAGTGACGATATACGTAGGACAGCTGGCGGTGGATGGAAGCGAAAAGCCGAAGATCGGGCTGAGTGGCGTGTCTTGGGAGAGGCCTATGCCCAGCAGTGGACTAATATAGGCTGATGATGAATTGACATTAATTTAATTTGACTCAATATTATATTTAACATTGTATTTTGACAAAACATATAACATTTTATAGTAGTATAATTTATTTATGATTTAGTTAAAGTTTAGTTAAATAAACCCCATCAAATGTAATATTTCGAAATAAATAAATAAATAAATATCATAGGACATTACACACAGCGCCATCTGACCCCAAACTAAACAGAGCTTGTGCTATGGAAGACAGATAACTGATAGAATACTTAAATACTTTTTTTTTTTGTAAATACATACTTATAATACATACAGTACACCCAGACACAGAACAAACATCGATGTTAGTCACACAAATGGTTTTGGAATCAGTAAAGTTTTTTCTTGACATACTGAATTGCAATTAAATATTGCGTTACGATGAAATTTACGACTTAACAATGGCTACAGCTGAAGCAGAGGGGCGGCATGTGTTGTTTATTTATTTATTAATTACAATCTAATCGTTATAATTATTGAGTTAGAAATTCAATGAAGTCGAACTGAGGAATGTGTTTAAATTTTCTGCAAAATGCTTTATTTATTGGCACAGTAGCTGCTGTATTCGTTTTTCAGGGTTCCGTACCCAAAGGGTAAAAACGGGACCCTATTATTGAGACTTCGCTGTCCGCCCGTCCGTCTGTCACCAGGCTGTATCTCAAGAACGGCGATAGCTAGACACTACAAGACAGTTGAAATTTTCACAGAAATGATGTATTTCTATTGCCGCTATAACAACAAATACTAAAATTAAAATAAAAAAATATTTAAGGGCTCCCATACAACAAACTCGATTTTTATAGATAATGGTACGGAACCCTTCGTGCGCGAGTCCGACTCGCACTTGGCCGGTTTTCTTTGTTTTTGGCGTCGCACTTTGTGCATTTGTCAATTTTAAGCGCTTCAGCTTGCTAGCTACCACGACAAGTTTAAAATCTGCCACGGTGTGTTTCGGCAGCCTCGCATGAGAGCCAGTTACATCCCAGGGCAGGCGTTCACTATTTTCGACCACACCGTCACTTAACATCATGTGAGAAAAGAACAGGAACTCTACTTTTTAACCGCCTCAAAAAAGGAGGGGGTTCTCAATTCAACTGTATCTTTTTTAATGTTTGTGGCGCGATAATTCCGCCAAATAAGAATCGATTTTGATAATTCTTTTTTTGCTTGGTAGATCATACTCCGGAGGTGGTCCCATATACATTTTATCGAAATCGATCTAGCGGTTTTAAAAAAATCAACAAAAATCTATCGATGATATTTTCGTTTAGTTGGCCTAAGAGTCATGGAGTCGGTTTTTTTTAAATTGTAAATTTGTATGTTATTAAAAAGAACACTCGTAGAACACAAGTTTTGAAATATATCGTAATGAGACACGACTTTTTCGCGTTCCTGACAAAACTCCCCCTTATAAAAGTCAAATTTCGTTGTCAATTTTGACAAGAAATTTACTTGAAAGTTGAAACCATTTCGTGTTTAAAATCTAAAGTGTCAAAGATTTCTTTAATTACTTAATACAGTGTTACGAGATCAAGTAATCCTTAAGTAATTACGCTGTACCCGGTTTCCCGGCAACTTTGTAAGTGAAAAACAATCTATGTTCCCACAAGTTTATTAGTAAAGATTTAGATGAATTGTCACGTAATTGGACACAGAGTAACGACCCGCCCCGGCTTCGCACGGATGCAATGTATATACTAATGTGGTGCATATGCATGTATTAAACATATAAACCTTTCTTTTGAATTAATCTGTCTATTGATAGAAATAAAATTAAAATCCGTTGCGTAATTTAAAAGATCTAAGCATACAGACGGCGGGAAGCGACTTTGTTTTATACTATGTAGAGACTAGCGACCCGCCTCGGCTTCGCACGGGTGCAATGTAGATACTAATGTGGTACATATGCATGTATTATACATATAAACCTTCCTCTTGAATCACTCTGTCTATTGATAGAAATAAAATTAAAATCCGTTGCGTAATTTAAAAGATCTAAGCATACAGACGGCGGGAAGCGACTTTGTTTTATACTATGTAGAGACTAGCGACCCGCCTCGGCTTCGCACGGGTGCAATGTAGATACTAATGTGGTACATATGTATGTATTATACATATAAACCTTCCTCTTGAGTCACTCTGTCTATTGGTAGAAATAAAATTAAAATCCGTTGCGTATTAAAAGATCTAAGCGTACAGACGGCGGGAAGCGACTTTGTTTTATGCTATGTAGAGAAGATAGGACCAAGAAGAATTATATTGTAACCTTTCATTTATTTGCAACTTGACACAGATTTTTCTACTTTTTTTTGGCATTGCACTTTTTCCGTTTTTCTCGGTGTGTATATGTAGGTATGTGTGCTAATGAATGAATGATTTATTCTGTCTGTGACCATATTGTAGCGATGATAGCTCAGTGGTTAGCGCGGTCGGTTCGCATGCCGAAGGGCGTGGGTTCAAACCCCAACAATGAGCTTGAGCTGCCGGTGAAGGAAAACATCGTGAGGAAACCATAGCATGGTGGTAGGGTACTTTCTAGTACTCGGCTGGCTAGCTACCACCCTCAAGTTGAAAATCTGCCGCCAAGCATCTAACGGTGTGTTCCGGTAGCCTCACTTGAGAGCCAGTTCCATTCCAGACTAGGTGTGCTTTACCATCTTCGACCACACCTTCACTTAACATCAGGTGAGCTGTGGTCAAACACCTAGCCAGTCAACCATTAAAAAAAAATATACTACTTTTTATTTTTAGATTTTCTGTTATTTCATAGCAATGAATATCTTGAATACTAAATTGTAAGGTAGTACATACACTAATAGATACTCTATTTTGGCATATTTCTAAAGTTCGATTCGTTTAATCTATTGAAGCGAAAATTAGCTTCTCCAGGATCACTGGCCTCTATAAATTTGCATTCTAACCTCCAAGCATGAAGAACTTGAATTTCCTACTGTCTCAATTCAGTACAAATCAGCTCGCTATTCTTCAATCCCTATTCATTCAAACATCACTAAAAATCACCCTTGTGCACGACTGAAAGGATCAAAATTGCTTGACACAAAAACTTTTCCGCACAAAAAAGATCTTATAATCATAACCGCAAAGGATCAAACTCGTTTGAGTTACACTAACCGTCATACATAAATATGTGTACAGACGAAATCAAACCGTAAATTATGGGGGATTAGATTGCAAATTAAGTGTAGTATGAAACGTCAAATCGTAATAGCCCCCTACTCCTCGACTGAGTCGAAGTCGAACGAACAAAAGTTTGTTCATTCAATAAACTCAGCTGCTGTTGAACAATCGTGTCTGGACAAAAGTGTGTTTTATTGTTCGTCGAACAATGTGCGTAACGGGCGCTTTCGGAAGTGATTTTTGCAGTGCCATCTGTCGTTTTTTTTTTATTATTAATATTTTTTGGATTTCACAGCGATAAATATAGCAATATTTTAAAAAAAATACTACAGAAAAAGTGCAATGTGTAATTTACGAATTCTCGTGCAAAACAATCGAGTTTATCCTGTTATTTTAATGAACGGTATAATAATATGAGTAAGTATATAATTATATTATATATCGATAAAAATGTTAATAATCGAGTCGAGATGCAGTGAAGTGAAGTCCCTTAGACAAAAATGTCGATATGGTCTGTTATCAGATACATTTGTGCATAGATACTGCATAACCTAATTTTCTCCTGTCCATTTTACTTAATGAACAATGCACATCGTTGTCGAAGAAACAAAAGCTTTATAAGATGTCACTGAGATGTCCACAGTCAAATGCCCACAATAACTCGATTTAGAACTTTAAATCGCATACCAGATGAGACGTCTTGAGACGAAACCATGACTTAATTGTACGTCTTGTTGACCAAGGCAAGGTAGACGGCACTAGACCTTGTGGATGGTGGATGGTGGACGTTTCCCATGTACGCACAAAGCGATTTGATCCCACATTTTTCATTCGCACAGCGAGGTTGTGGAACTCTACGCCGGAGTCTGTGTTCCCTGTTAGCTACAATATGGGTTTCAAATCTAGAGTAAATAGGTTTCTTCTAGGTAAGCGTGCTGTATTTTAGACCACACTACTACTTAACATCAGGCAGAGTATGGTCAAACGTGTATCTATTTTGCAATAGATAGACCACGCGGAAGGTCCCCGATGCGGTGGGCTGGCCAAGTAAAGTTGCAGGGAGAGATGGCGGAACATCTTACGGTGAACTATATCTGCCACTCAAAATCCAACAAGTTGATCACGACCACTCTGCCAAGAGTGATACAAATAAGAAGAGTACTTAAAAGAAATAACTATCGTAGGACGTTTAACACATTACCATCCAGCCCCAAACTATGCGAAGCCTGTATGCAACCAGATAACTGATAGAATACATATGTACACTTTTTTGTTGTAAATACATACTTACAGTTATAAATTGCATTATATATAAGTTGCATATGCTAGCCCCAGAGGTGTACAATCGGCTGCCACAGAACGTGCGCGACGCGCCCTCTAGGGAATCATTTAAAAAAAAAACTAAAACACTGGCTGATCGAACAGGCTTTCTACAAGTTTGACGATCTGTATACAGAGAAAATTTCTAACTGACATTAATTTAAACATGACTGTATGTACAATTATAATAATGACATTGAAATACTAATTATACAATCTTTTGTATACCAATTTTATTTTAATTCGACGATTTAATTATTATTTTTTATTCTTATTTTGTAATCTTTTGTTAATTTTATTTTATTATTGTAATTCAAATTTTTATTCAGATAATGTATCTATAATTATTATCTAATGAATGTTGACATGTAACCTGTAATTGTTATAAAAAATAAACTATAAAAACATGTACGCTACAGTCGTGAAAAACTACACGTAATTCGAATAAAACGTTAGTAACATAGACCATTTAAAAGAAACTGTCCAATAATTGATAAGTAATTTTATTGCTTTATTAATTTTTTTTTGTTTCATTTCAGATCTCATCTGGTTTAAATGGATATCACTCTGCCATAAAGAGGATAAACAGGTATGTTTTAAAATGTAGTCATTTTTAACGTAGTTACAGGATAAAACAAAAAATAGCTTATATACCCAAATTATTGTTCCGCATACTACTACTACTACAATTAATTAATTAATTTATTTAATTCTTTGTTGCACACTTTATAGAAAAATATGTACAAAGGGAGGACTTAATGCTAAAGCATTTTCTGCCAGCCAACCCCTCAGTAAAGAACAAGGTTGTAGGTGCGCATTAAAACAAACATAATATGTATATATATATAATTATATATATAATATAAAAAAATACAGTAAACAGATAAATATGATATACTATAAATAATAAACATCTATAAAATATACAAAAACCTTAAGATATAAATAAATATGTACTTACATCCATGTCAAATGACGAATCAATAGCAAATAAATATAAAAATTACCCATTTCTAATTAATTGACTGAATCCAATATTTTCAATAACTCTTTTAAAAAAAATCACGATTTTCTTAGAAGCACGAGCACGCAATTTTTTTTACTGTAATTGAAATGAGAGAAACAAAACGCTCTCCTGATAGTAAAGACTTAAAGGCTGTATATGACCATTGCAGCGATACAAATAAATTTGCGTTTCGCTGCTTTGACGCTCATTACTTTGTGACTTGTAAAAGTAACTGTTAAAAAATAATTAAGTATTTGAAAGTTCTTTATTTTATTCATTACTAGCGGACGCCTCGCGGTTCTAGTTCCCGTTCCCGTGGGAATACAGGGATAAAAAGTAGTTAACCTATGTCACCCGGGGATAGTGTAGCTTCCCAACGGTGAAAGAATTTTTGAAATTGGCCCAGTAGTTTCGGAGCCTATTCAATACAAACACACAAACAATGAAATTTTTCCTCTTTATAATAATACTAGCGACCCGCCCCGGCTTCGCACGGGTGCAATATAGATACTAATGTGGTGCATATGCATATACATATAAACCTTCCTCTTGAATCACTCTATCTATTAAAGAACCGCATCAAAATCCGTTACGTAGTTTTAAATATCTAAGCATACATAGGGGCAGAGGGGAGCGCTATTGGTTTATACTATGTAGTGACGATAGATGATAAATCATAGCATTTGAATATATTTTCTTTCTTTTGCATTTAACCAAACGGAGAAACAGCAACGCGTGGTCTGGTAGCAAGCAAAATGTTTAATGCTCATTTATGATGTGGATATAGGAATAATTCTGCCAATCTAAAACCATCAAAGTCATCTTCTATGCGTGCCAATATTCTGAAGTGAATGAATTCAGGTAAAAAAAAATAGACATATCAACAGTAATTCACACACACACACAGAAACACACTCGCAAAAATGTTTAAAAAAATCCACATATCCATATTCGTTTTCAAACTGAATCACCATAGAATAAAGTCGGCAACCACACTCCATCAAAAAAAAATTAAGTTATGATAACAATATCAAGATCGATCGTTCGCGCTATGCTATTCCCGCCGAAATTTACGCGCCATTTTTGAATTCTTGCAAATGTGGCTGACGTTGACGTAACGAGTTTAAGTTTTTTTTTTTTAGATAAATGGCTCAGCTGTTCATCTCAATAGACTGATATAGTAAAACCCCTAGCTAATCACTCAGAAAACGTTTATTGGTACGAATTTTTCATAGATTTACTTGAGGGCTGTTGAGACCAACTATCGAAAGTCTCAAATTATAATTATTATTGATATATAATATTTAAAGGGGCTCTTAAATCTTTTACTTTTGATTTTTACTTTGTGGTACATTTCCTTAGCAGGAAGTCGTCTAGGTAGATACCAGCGCAGTACCAGATATTCTGCCGCCAAGCAGTAGTGTGTAAACATTACTGTGTTCCGGTTTGAAAGGGTACAAATTACTGAGCTGTTGAGACTAACCATCGAAAGTCTCACAACAAAGTAGCAATGCCCCGAACTTTGTTTTGCTACTTAAAATTGTGTGTATTGCTGCAATGGTCATGGACATGCGTTATCTCTTACCATCAAGAGAGCGTATCGTTCGTCTCCTTACTTTTACATTAAAAAAACTTTGAACAGTTTTTCCGTTCAACCGCACACAGACGGTTTCGGTCAATCCTTTGCCTTTTACCACGCCACGTCACATTTCAGAAAACCTAATATCATTGTTTCGTCAGGAGACAACTTACTGTGTCCACTCAATACTGCCTGAAGCGTTCCGCGTGCCATTAAGCCCGCATATTGGGGTCAATTGCTGTTTGTCCATTCGACTCGTTACGGCGGCCATATTTGAAATAATTTGGAAATGGAACGCGCCTCCATTTTGGCGCGAATGGAGTAGCTGGCCGTTTCTTTTTTCTCCTCTGTTTTGCCATTTTCAGCCAGTGATGCATTTGTTTTTTTTTTTTAATAAATAGGCAGTGTGGTTTATTGCAAATTTGTAGAGACACTTTTTTTGTGTTGTACTATCCTTGCAGATGAGTTGGAACTTTCGCTAATAGTACAATGCTAAACTGTGTTTCTTGCGATGCAATGGATAGTCGAAATCGTTGATAAATGATGAGATGTATTTGAGGGTGGTAGCTAGCCAGCCGAGTACTAGAAAGTACACTACCACCATGCTATGGTTTCCTCGCGATGTTTTCCTTCACCGGCAGCTCAAGCTCATTGTTTGGGTGTGACTTTCGGCATGCGAACCGACCGCTAACCACTGACCTATCAGCTCATAATAAAATGATAACCAAGTAGGGTAGTTCTGTTCAAATATTATAATCTATGTTTGGCCAGTTGAACAAACACTGCCCTTAATGATTTGATATAGTCAAACAGCATCCCTCTAATGTGGTAAGATTGTAATTATGTGTTTGTATGTGTTGATTTATCTCAATATGATACATAGGCTGCCCTTTTAGCTCGTTTGGTAGAATATCTGCTTCAAGAACTATTGGGCGTGGG
The DNA here is from genome assembly GCA_905404145.2 of Biston betularia. Classification (NCBI taxonomy): domain Eukaryota; kingdom Metazoa; phylum Arthropoda; class Insecta; order Lepidoptera; family Geometridae; genus Biston; species Biston betularia. The sequence goes on along the minus strand of FR989889.1, from coordinate 2,301,191 downwards.
TACGATTCCCACCGGTGCCAACAAACATGTGACGAGGAGTTCTGGTGGGAGTCGTGTCACCCCATTGTATTTTTTTCCAAAATTTGTGTTTCTTCGAATGTTTATGTGTTTTATTCATAAAGTACCGAATTAGCACATGTTAAGTGACGGTGTGGTCGAAGATGGTAAACACTTAGCCTGGAATGGAACTGCTAATAGATTATAGTAAAGTCGCCGCTACTTTACTAAGGCATGACTAGACTTAGAGAATGCTTGACATTTTTTTTTTGTTTTTTTAATGTAAAAAAGTAATGAGACGAACGAGACCCTCTCCTGATGGTAAGAGATAACGCCTGTCCATGACCATTGCAGCGATACCCAGGACTTTGAGTAACAGAACAAAGTCCAGGGCATCACTGCTTTGGCGCTCATTACTTTGAGACTTTCGATGGTTAGTCTCAACAGCCCAGTAATTTCGCTAGCTGCAGTACCCTTCGAACCGGAACACAGTAATGTTTACACACTACTGCTTGGCGGCAGAATATCTGGTACTGCGGTGGTACCTACCTAGACGGCCTCCTGCTAAGGAGATCTACCACCAACTTTAACTGTAACCATAAATGTTAGACATGAATTGCAAAAACCGAAAACGAGGCAGGACTAAATAGCTTTAGCCTGCCCGAAGGGGCAAATTAAAAAAAATAAGTGACGTATAATGTTTTCTGTATGTATTTACAAAAAAACTGGCCAAGTGCGAGTCGGACTCGCGCTCTAAGGGTTCCGTACGTATCCATAAAAACGGCAAAAATCGCGTTTGTTGTATGTTGTAAGCCCCCTTAAATATTTATTCTGTTTTTTTAGTATTTGTTGTTATAGCGGCAACAGAAATACATCATCTGTGAAAATTTCAATTGTCTAACTATCACGGTTCGTGAGATACAGCCTGGTGACAGACGGACGGACAGCGGAGTCTTAGTAATAGGGCAGTGTTTTACCCTTTGGGTACCTAATTAGCTTAAAAAAGTATGTAAGTATTCTATCAGGTATCTGGTTCCTATAGTACAAGTTTTGCTCAGTTTGGGGCTAGATGGCGCTGTGTGAAATGGTCTACGATATTTGCATAAATACTTACGTGACACTAGTTTCGTTTCACGGTATCATTCGCGTTTTCCGTGTTAGTTAGTTTATCTACATAGTCTGTAAAATTTGTCTTAAGTCGGGACAAAATGACAAACGTTCGTGCAACGGTCGGTTCGATATCTTGAACTAGAGATGTTCCATTTATCGATACGAGTGTATCGACTATCTTGATCCTGCTTTCGACGTATCTCCGGCTTCCGATAAAACATCGATCCTTTTTTTTGCCATTTCCTCGTACTGCAGTTGTATTTGGAATGGATTGTGGTTGGTCTTATCTCTTCGTGTCTGGTCCAATCTCTTATCAGAATGAAGCGAGTATTTTTTTTATAGCGCTTCCCGTTGTAATTGAAACGATTTTTTTTATTGTCCGGGTTTGAACCCACGCCTATCGGAGTGTGAAGCAACCGCGCTAACTACTGAGATATTTTTTATTTATTTTTTCTTTAGTTTTGGCGTCGCGTTTTAGCATTTGCCAGTGTCAAGTAATTATATATTTTCAAGTTTCAAAAGTTAAGCTACGATGGCAGTAGCTAGTTTTAGTCAAAGTCGTCTTTGCCAAGTCCAGTTCGTGTCAGTTAATTCCAGTCATGCTTTAGTAAAGTAGTGGCAACTTTACTACAAAGCTTCGATGGAGTTTTGGAAGCAACTCTAAAACTCATGTTTCACCACATTATATCATTTTCCCACACTCGCCCTTGTAATTTGGCACTTTATGAATAAAACACCACCATTTTTATGCATAAACACTCGACAAAACACTAGTTTTGGAATAAAATACAACGGAGCGACACGACTCTTCCCGCGTTCCCGCCAAAACTCCACTGAGATATCATCGCTAAAAGAAATTATAGAAGCAATGACAAAACAAAATCTGTCTAAGATTGATTGATAGAAACTCTTTACTACTTTTTTCTTATTTCTTTGGTTTTGGCGTCGCGTTTTGAGCATTTGCCAATGTCAGGTGTTTTATATTTTCATGTTTCAAAAGTTAAATAAGTGTCCTCGTATCTAAAGTTATAGTCAAAGTCCAGTCCGTGTCAGTCAAGTTCAGTTATGCTTTAGTAAAGTAGTGCTGACTTTTTTTGCTTTTTTTATGTAAAAGTAATGAGACGAACGATGCGCTCTCCTGATGATAAGAGATATCGCATGCCCATGACCATTGCAGCGATACACAGAACTTTGAGTACTAAAACAAAGTCCGCGGCATCGCTGCTTTTGCGCTCATTACTTTGAGACTTTCGATGGTTAGTCCAGCCCAGTAATTTCACTAGCTGCAGTACCCTTCAAACCGGAACACAGTAATGTTTACACACTACTGTTTGGCGGCAGAATATCTGGTACTGCTGTGGTACCTACCTGGACGACCTCCTGCTAAGGAAATCTACCACCAAGCAAACCAAGTGACTTTACTATAAGCTTCGATGGAGTTTTGGAAGCAACACGAAAAGTCATGTTTCACCACATTATATCATTTTTCCACACTCGCGCTTATAATTCGGCACTTTATGAATAAAACACCACCATTTTTATGCATAAACACTCAACAAAACAGTTTTAGAAAAAATCTCAACCTCTACGACAGAAGTCAAAAAGAAACAAAAAAAAAAATAGTTCGTAATTTAAATATGGAATAAAAGTATGTTTATGTGCTTCTAAACAATCTACATAAAGGAACGTTTCGGTTTTCTGCCCCCGTTATCGCGCGTCGGGGTCAGCCCTTCCTATCGGCTATCGCTTCCCGTTCCTATTTCAAATATAATAGCATTTATTTTTTTACTGTCAACTTATTATTTTCTGTTGGATTTTTTTTTTAGAGTTTTTAATCTAAATTGGACACCGGTCGTTGTAGTTCAGCCACTGAAAACGAAAAAACATTTTCTGTATGAAAATAATTGGATTAAAAGAAGACTGTACTTTTTGCAACTAGTAATGCATTTCTGATAATCCACGCAAAGCCGCGGATCATTTCTTTAAATCACATTTTTTGTGCAAATATTGAAAAAAATAAGCGCATTATGTTGGTGTCTTAAAATTTCGCATTAAATTAAAAAAAAAATGTTTTAAGTTTAAAAATAGTCTTTACTTCTAACTTTACTAAAGTATAAGTTTCAGTTAATCATTTAGTTGGCAAAAAAATAAAATGTGTTTGTCCCTAACTTAGTAGAATCCTCTCCATACAAAGGTTGCCTGGAAGAGATCGCTCTTAGCGATAAGGTTGCTAATTGTTCCACTAGTGTTAAGTTTATGTTGTTATAATTGGAGTGTTATTATTTTTTCTACGTAATTTTTGCGAACAAAAAGTGTGAATTTATGCTTTGTTTATGCAGCGATGTTTTAAAAATAATAAAAAAGTTATTGTAACCTTCTTTTTCTCGCGACACAGGGCATAGGCCAAACGACTCGAATAATGAAAAGATTATTCGAATGAATCGAATGACGTCATTCGTTTCCCTTGAACTAAATTCAAACACGCGTTCCTTTATACCCTATTAAAATAGAGGACAGAGGAAGTGAAAAAAAAACAAACCAAAAACGTCATTTCTTTAAAATCAGTATACAATAAGATTACTGTCTGGCGTAACTGACGTGCTATATCGGTGACAATATCGTTCTGAATTTAAATTTCAAATTTAGAACGTCATACGACTCACCATAGAGTTTTAATGTAATCTGTACGCTAGTTTTAAGTTACAGAGTTTGCTTGCATTTTTTTTAAACGACTTCAAAAAGAAGTTCTCAATTCGTCGAAATCTTTTTTTAATTTACAATGTTTATTTACTGATTCGAAAAATTCTTTTTTTTTGTTTTTTTAAAAGGGTTTACTTCCAGAAAAATCGAGGGTAGATACCCTGCCACCATGTTATGGTTTCTTCACGATGTTTTCCATCACCGGCAGCTCAAGCTCATTATTGGGGTTCGAACCGACGCCCTTCGGCGTGTGAACCGACCGCGCTAACCACTGCGATATCATCGCTAAAAAAATGACTGAAATAAATGAGAAACAAATAAACATTAAAAAAAAAATCAACCAACATTAAGAACATCCTCGTTTTATTTAATCGGTTAAAAATACAACAAAACAAACACTGAATTCCTTTTACATTTATCTGTACCCGCTACATGTTTTCGGGAATAAAAAGTAGCCTATGTGTTAATCCATGGTCTCAGCTACCTCCACACCAAATTTCATCCAAATCCGTTCAGTAGTTTTTGCGTGAAAGAGTAACAAACATCCATCCAAACTTTTACATTTATAATAGGTATTAGTGAGATTATATAGTGTTGCATTTGATGAATCCGTTACAATTCTTGATTAAAACAACTGTTAATTATTTCATAATATATTTCGATAAAACAGACCTCGTTTTTCTCATCCACTCTTCCCCGTCCGCCGCGAGTGTGACCAGTCGCATTAAAGTCTCTTCCACGACCTTTTCCTTAGTGTTGTCACACGAAATATTATGCGACTAAACAGTTTTAACTAGATAAACCTCATAGGTTTATACACCAATTTAGCTAACTTGAAAACCAATATTTAATTAAAACTATGACACAAATAATGCTGTCTCTAACAATAGGTAGTAATGCATTTCACTATGAAATTCAAAGTATGTTTTTTTTAGTCAATATGACGTTTTGTTGTCTTGTCCTTGATTTTTTTTTTTCTTGAATAAACATTGTATATTTTATTTAGATTGTACCCTATGACACGTTGTATGGTTTATTATTTAAGCAATACATGTTTACCAAGAAGCAGAATATTTATAAATAAATAAATAAGTTTGGGGTAACGCGGTGTGTGTGTGCGGTGTGGTAGTGTGGTGACCCTCGCTCCGGCTCGTACTTGGTGTAAAGGCTGGCTATTGCTATCCAGCGCGGTAATGCCAGCCTCATGGGTTCCTTTGCACAAGGTTCAGTCAGGGGCGGGGCATTTTTTGACTGAATTTTTATTTTAATTTTATTAGTATATTTTATTAGTAGAAATTACTGGGCTGTTGAGACTAATCATCGAAAGTCTCGAAAGTAATGAGCGCCAAAGCAGTGATGCCCTGGACTTTGTTTTGTTACTCAAAGTTCTGTGTTTCGCTGCAATGGTCATGGGCAGGCGTTATCTCTTACCATCAGGAGAACGTTTCGTTCGTATCAATACTTTTTACATAAAAAAAAATTAAAAAATTCATACCTATGAAAAAAAAAGAAACTTTTTAAATAAATAAGTTTTTTTTCCTTCTAATGTTGTATTTGTTTGTTGTTAGATACCTCATTGTAATTACAATCTAGCCTAGTTGAGACTAATAAGTAATTTTAATATAACTTAAATTGTAGAGTATAAACGAAGAATGCGTCCATCGAAACTTTTCTTACTGTCTCTATTTGAATAAATAAGTTAAAATAAAAAGAAAAAAAAACCGGCCAAGTACGAGTAGGGCACGCGTACGAAGGGCTCCGTACCCTTATCTATAAAAAAACAGCAAATAAATCACGTTTGTTGGATGGGAGCCCCCTTAAATATTTATTTTTGAAAAATTTCGAAATACTATGTAGCTTCAGTAAAAAAAAGTCAAACCCCAAAACGTTGCTAGTAAAAATAATTACCACGATGATTTTGACAAAACCGTCTTCACAAATAGCGAACGAGACAACGCTATCTGCCTGGCATTCCTTCTCGCTCTAATTCAGTCTCCCCCCGCAGCTTCCGTCCGCTAATGACCGATGGAACGGAATAGGGTTCGAATTTCGAACGACTCGAGTTCCATTTAAAATTAGAATGTTCGATATTTGAAACGATTTTTCTCGTTTTATTTTGCGTGCACTTTTTGACTAAATCAACACAATATTATGAAGAAATGATATTAAATTTAGCGATCGGCTAAAACTGCGCGAATTGCCGCGGCTTATGATGGCGGACGCGGCAAGATAAAGTGAAATCTCTAAAGAAGCAGGGCTTGACAGCAAAGCTGGAAAAAAATCCATTATAATAAACACAACTTTGGATAAATAAATATAAAATGACGACGCCAAAAAAGAAAAATAAAAAAAAAATAGTCAAAATATATGCATTTTTAAACAGAATTTTAAAGTAAAATATGTATTTAATCTTGATTTACATATTTATCACGAAACCATTATATTTAATTTAGATAAATTAAATAAAGACAACAATCTTCTAAAATAAAACTGAAGTTTTCTTTGTCGTCATCAAGACATAATCAATCTAATTACTTATTTTTTTAGTTTTGGCATCGCATCTTGAGCATTTGCCAGTGTCAAGTGTTTCATATTTTTAAGTTTTAAAAGTTAAATAAGATGCCTCGTAGCTATAGTTATAGTCAAAGTCCAGTCTTGGTCAAGTACAGTCCATGTCGCGAGTGAATAGGTTTCTTCTAGGCGAGCGTGCTCCACCATAGACCGCATCTTCGCTTAACATCAGGCGGGATGGCGGTCAAACGCAAGCCTATCTACAATTAAAAAAAAAATGTCAGTCAAGTTCAGTCATGCTTTAGTGTAAAGTAGTGGCGACTTTACCATAAGCTTCGATGGAGTTTTGGAAGCAACACGAAAAGTCGTGTTTCACCACATTATATCATTTTCCCACACTCGCGCTTGTGATTCGGCACTTTATGAATAAAACACCACCATTTTATGCATAAACACTCGATAAAACACTAGTTTTGGAAAAAAATACAACGCGGCGACATGCTTTCCGCGTTCCTGCCAAAACTTAAATTATTTATTAAAGGTCATGTACAATACTTTATTTAGGACAACTGTCGTTTTATTGCGCAATAGTTCTATTTCCATTAATTACTTTTCCAATAAATGAATAGTACAAATCACAACGTCGACGCGTGACTGTCATACTTTTGCTCCGGTAAATACGACTCTATGTACTGGTACATAAGTTAAGTAATCAACTGAGGTACACATAAATCGAATAATTACTAGGAGCGCCTGAAATGTTGATAGCAAAAATAGTTGATTTAAAATTGAAATTCGAATGTGGATTAGAACGTCGACGGACGGACGTCCGCGCTTTCAATTTGCGGCAGGATGCAGCCAATCGTAAGCGTTCCCGCCTCGTGCGACCCCATATTGTGACATAGTGTGCGTGAGCAATACGTATTTACAACACAAAAAAACATGTTTACATGCGTCCAGTTTAGTTTTTTTCTTGTTTGGCGTCGCACTTAGTACATTGTGCCAATGTCAATTAGTCCATATTATCAACAAAGTAAGTTACGAATCCAGTCTATTATTTATTTAATAACATACAAAACTAGCAACGAGCTATGGAGAGGGCTATGCTCGGAGTTTCCCTGCGAGATCGAATCAGAAATGAGGAGATCCGTAGACGAGCTAAAGTTACCGACATAGCCCAACGGATTAGCAAGTTGAAGTGGCAGTGGGCAGGGCACGTAGCACGCAGAACTGATGGCCGATGGGGCTGCAAAGTTCTGGAGTGGAGACCACGGACCGGCAAGCGCAGCGTAGAACGTCCACCCACAAGGTGGACAGACGACCTGGTAAAGACCGCAGGAACGCGCTGGATGCGAGCCGCTTCCAACCGGTCTTTGTGGAAGTCAATGGGGGAGGCCTACGTCCAGCAGTGGACGTCCTACGGCTGAAATAATGATGATGATGATGCAAAACTAGACAGACAACCACTAAGTTAGATGAGCTACAATTGGAATGTATGCGACAGCCACCGTACTCCCCGGACCTTGCTCCAACAGATTACCATTTTTTCCGGAATTTGGACAACAAGAAAAAAAGTTACAAGGAAAAAAATTCAACTCCGAGGCGACAGTCCAAACCGCCTTCAAAGAGTTTATTGATTCCCGCCCCCATGGTTTTTTTTAGTAAAGGGATCAATGAACTACCTATAAGATGGCAAATGTGCATAGATAACATCGGTGCGTACTTTGATTAATCAAATATATTTTACAAAAAAAAATGACATATTCCTCCCGTACAAAACGCCAATTTCATATGTGAAAACCTAATACATACAAAACAATCAAAAATTATAACTATACGAAATAATCAACATTATACAGGGAAGGAAACCGAAATAATGAAACCGCAGCAGCGCTCCAAGCGGCAAGAATGTGCAATAGAATCAAATATGGCGGCCACCAATAGTCAGTAGCGACTAGCGAAGTGTTATTTTAATTACCTACGAAATACACATGGGCTGTTTAGATTACGTCACCGTATGACGTCATGTGCCTGCGCTTCATTCAACCGCTCATACCAGATGTGTTTATGAACTAATTTCAAAGATTAATTCCAAAATTTGTTGTCTGTTTAAGTCTCTATTACAGTGCCACCAACTTAGCTGTTCGGGTGGCCAAAATTGGAACCACAGCCGCCATTGAAACTGACAACGTCATTTCGCTGTCAGTTTCTGTCTAGTGTGTGATGTTCTGTCTAGTCTACTTTCACTTATGATAGCAGTGCAGATTAAAGATTGGCCTGGAATACTGCCCTACACTATACTAGCGCCGGTCTCAACTGAACAGAAAAGATGGTCGGACTGTACGACGTTTCTCACATGTTTGCGATAACAGGGGATCTTCAGTCTAATGTGATGTACAGTAAAGTCTTATTTAGCGGAGCAAAAATATGGTGTTTACGCAAACTTGGGTTTTTGAGGTTTTATTCAAATTACCAAAAAAGTGAAAAACCAAACGAACGAAATTAAAAAAAAAAAAATATCTGATCCAATGACATTAGCATGTTTTAAAATGGCATCTGAACAGTAGGTATACAAAAATATTTTTTTTATTTTATTTCATCGAAATGTCTTTATGAATAAAACACCACTATTTTTATGCATAAACACTCAACAAAACACTAGATTTGGAAAAAAAATTAAAACGGTGCGACTCGACTCTTTCCGCGTTCCCGCCAAAATTCCTGCCTTTACTTTCTTAAAGGGGACAAATAGAAAACTATGCAAACAACAAACACCAGCTCCTAACTAACGAAAGCTTTAAAAAAATCGCATAATTACAGAACCAACAGAACCCTTACCTTTGCTTTATGGCGGAGAGAAAAAAAAAAGTAAATAAAAGCCCGCGAAACGACGACAAAGCGCGATGATATCGTGAGAAAGCGACCCTTTTAATTAAAAACTCTAATTTCAAAAATGGAACGGCCCCGTTCGAAATTCAAATTTGAACGGCGCAATGAATATTTTTACAGACAAAAGTTTTTCGGTGCTTGCTTTGTTGTTTATATTTTTTTTTTAGTTTTTCTTGTCTATGGTATTTGTGGTTTCGTGATTTTAAGATGACGGCGTCTCGTTTTCTCTTTGAATGATTCTAGCTTTCCAGAATATAATCCCACTAATATTATAAATGTGAAAGTTTGGATGGATGTTTGTTACTCTTTGACGCAAAAACTACTCAACGGATTTAGATGAAATTTGGCATGGAGGTAGCTGAGACCCTGGATTAACACATAGGCTACTTTTTATCTCGAAAACATGTAGCGGGTAACTCCGCGGGGCGCAGCTAGTTGATAATAATATCTCACCTACACAATCAGTTTCATCGATTTCTAATGTCATATTTATCGCATTTCATTGTTGATAGACGTAAGTATATGACCACAGCTCATCTGATGTTAAATGACGGTGTGGTCGAAGATGGTGAACACACCTAGCCTGGAATGGAACTGGCTTTTGAAAGAAAGAACGAAAAATATTTTATTTTGTAACCTAAGACACAAAAAACAAAAACGAGCAAACAGTTACAAAATAAGGGATCACCTCGGCATAATACTGGTCATTTTTATGTGAGGTTGTCTAGCTACCACCCTCAAGTTGAAAATCTGCCGACAAGCACCTAACGGTGGGTTCCGGCAGCCTCACTTGAGAATCAGTTCCATTCCAGGCTAGGTTTGCTTTACCAGCTTCGACCACATCTTGACTTACCATTAAAAAAAAAGTTTGAATACAAATTCAAACAAAAACATGATAATAATTAAATGGTTTTGTTCTAAAATCAAGTTTGTATTGTCCACAGATGCGAGCACGTGTGGGATCTACTCTCGAACGCAATTTGATAGCCGCACACTCGAGGCGGTGTCCAATTACCTTACAAAGAATACTTAGAGCGATCTGGGTAAGTCAATATTTACTATCATTGTACATCATACTAGCGGACGCCTCGCGGTTTCAGCCGCGCAGTTCCCTTTCCCGTGGGAATAGAGGGATAAAAAGTAGCCTATGTCACCCGGGAATAGTGTAGCTTCCCAACGGTGAAAGAATTTTTGAAATCGGTTCAGTAGTTTTGGTGCCTATTCAATATAAACAAACAATCAAATCTTTCCTCTTTATAATAGTTTATATATACAGATGAAGAAATCCTAAGAATGATTAAATACAACTACTAAATACAATTACATTAAAAATTTCAATATAAAAACTCCTTTTGTGGTGGCGGCCATCTTGGATTTGAAATTTATCATCATGTATAGTATTCTACTAGTCGAGGCCTTTCATTTGATACCCATATTGCGGGAGTTGTGAAAAAATATATAATCTGCCATTTTGTGGCGGCGGCCATCTTGGACCGATTTTCATCATACATAGCTAAGAACACTCCCGACAAATTCATCTATCAAAAAAAAAAACAAATCAAAATAGGTTTATCCGTTCGGGAGCTACGATGCCACAGACAGACACACGCACAGACACGTCAAACTTATAACACTCCGTCGTTTTTGTTATTTAATTTTCTTAAAAACAGTTTTTTTTTAAAATGTAAATAGTAATGAGACGAACGAGACGCTCTTCTAATGGTAAGAGATAATCCATGACCATTGCAGCGATACACAGAACTTTGAGTAGCAAAACAAAGTCCGGGGCATCGCTGCTTTGGCGCTCATTACTTTGAGACAATCGATGGTTAGTCTCAACAGGCCAGTAATTTCGCTAGCTGCTACCCTTCAAACCGGAACACAGTAATGTTTACACACTACTGCTTAGCGGCAGAATAACTGGTACTGCGGTGGTACGTACCTAGACGACCTCCTGCTAAGGAGATCTACCACCAAGTAAAAAATTTTCGCTGGGAAAGCAGTTTGAAATAGTAAATTTATTGGGAAGAACTGCCCTTAATATTTGTGGTGTCGTCACCCTTAGTAATCAGGGTGCGGTCAAATAACTATCGACGTACAGTTACTAGAAGAGACAGCGTGAGCGTAGTTGTAGCGATGATAGCTCAGTGGTTAGCGCGGTAGGTGCGCATGCCGAAGGGCGTGGGTTCAAACCCCAACAATGAGCTTGAGCTGCCGGTGAAGGAAAGCATCGTGAGGAAACCATAGCATGGTGGCAGGGTACTTTCTAGTACTCGGCTGGCTAGCTACCACCCTCAAGTTGAAAATCTGCTGCCAAGCATCTAACGGTGTGTTCCGGGAGCCTCACTTGAGAGCCAGTTCCATTCCAGGCTAGGTGTGCCTTACCATCTTCGACCACACCGTCACTTGACATCAGGTGAGCTGTGGTCAAAACACCTCGCCTGTTAAACATTAAAAAAAAAAAGATAATTAATAAATATCGTAGGACTATACACACAGCGCCATCTGGCCCCAAACTAAGCAAAGCTTGTACTATGGAAGTCAGATAACTGATAGAATACTTAAATACTTTTTTTTATAAATACATACTTCTAATACATACAGTACACCTAGACACAGAACAAACGTTTTTGTTTATATCACAAAATGCTCAGTGGTTAGCGCGGTCGCTTCACACGCCGAAGGGCGTGGGCTCATTTTTTTTAATGTAAAAAGTAATTAGACGAACGCGACGCTCTCCTGATGGTGAGAGATAACGCCTGACCATGACCATCGTAGCGATAAACAGAACTTTAAGTAACAAAACAAAGTCCAGGGCATCACTGCTTTGACGCTCATTACTTTGAGACTTTTGATAGAGTTAGTTTCAACAGCCCAGTAATTTCGCTAGCTGCAGTACCCTTCAAACCGGAACACAGTAATGTTTACACAGTACTGCTTAGCGGCAGAATAACTGGTACTGCGGTGGTACCTACCTAGACGACCTCCTGCTAAGGATATTTACCACCAAGTAAAAAACCAAATTTCATCCAAATCCATTTAGTAGTTCCATCCATCCAAACTTTCACATTTATAATATTAGTGGGACTCTCATCTAGGTATTGTAGACCCACGGTTTGACTCGCGACAGCTCGTAGGAAACTATAGTTTGACCGGACGCGGCGTTAAATTGGTCGTGTTACCACACCCTAATGCCTGTCCTAATGTTATTGTCATTACATTTCTTTAAAAAAAAAACAAGTTATCATCATCATCATCATCATCAGCCTATCGAAGTCCACTGGCATCTCCCAAGACACGCGACTCAGACCGATCTACGGCTTATCGTTTCCATCCACCGCCAGCTGTCCTACGTGTGTCGTCACTCCATTAATTCTCAGGGTGTCGTACGCTACATTTGCCCCTGTTACACTTCTTTAAAAAAAAACGTGGCATCATCATCAGCCTATCGAAGTCAACTGGCCTCTCCCAAGACACGCAACTCAGCCCGATCTACGGCTTTTCGTTTCCATCCACCGCCAGCTGTCCTACGTATATCGTCACTCCATTAAGTCTCAGGGCATCTCTACGCTACGTTGGCCAATTTGCGGTACTACGACAGATATATGTCCAGTCCACTTCAGCTTGCTCATACGCTGAGCTATGTCGGTGACTTTAATTCTCTGGCGAATTACTTCGTTTCGGTTACAATCCCTTAGGGAAATGCTTTTTCCATAGCTCGCTGAGCGACTTTGAGCTTACGGACCGTTCTTGCTGTGAGTGTTCACTTAAAAACATTAGTTACAAAAAAATAGATTGTGTCTTATAGAACACTCGGATGCCTCGCGGTTTCACCCGCGTAGTTCCCGTTCCTGTTGCAATACAGGGATAAAAAGTAGCCTATGTCACCCAGGGATAATCTTGCTTTGAAATCGGTCCAGTAGTTGACAGCCCTGTTGGCTCATTGGTATCTGCCTTAAGAGCTGAAGGGCGTGGGTTCGATTCCCGCTCAGGACAAACATTTTATGTATCAACAAATGTTGCATTATAAGTATGCATTTACAAAAAAAAAAGTATTTATGTATTCTATCAGTTATCTGACTTCCATCACACAAGCTCTGCTTAGTTTGGAGTCAGATGGCGCTGTGTGTATAGTCCTACGATATTTATTTATTAGTTTCGGAGCCTATTCTATACAAACAAACAATCAAATCTTTTCCCTTTATAATAATAGTATAGATTATTATTTGTTATTGACACATGGTTAATTTCTGAACCTAATTCTAAAGTATCAGTTATCTGTTTCCCATAGTACAAGCTTTGCTTAGTTTAAGGCTAGATGGCGCTGCGTGAAATGTGCTAAAATATTTATTATTATTACTTCGTCTTACTCCATATGACTTTGACATCGACACTTGATTTGTCAAAAAAAAACATGACACTGGCAAACGCACAAAGTATGACGCCAAAATTAATTTAAAAAATGTACCAATGAAAGATATTATGCCAAAATTAATTTGCAGCTAGTGAAATTACTGGGCCGTTGAGACTAAGCATCGAAAGTCTTAGAGTATTTCTATAATAAAACTAAATATCCTGTAAATAGTTGAAGCGTCTACCTGTCACCGTTATTAGTTTCGAGCAAGAAACGGTAAAAGAATCAAGTTTCTTGTATGGGAGCCCCCCATAAATATTTATTTTATTTTATGTTTAGTATTTGTTGTTATAGCGGCAATAGAAATACACCATCTGTGAATATTTCAACTGTCTAGCTATCACCGTTCTTGAGATACAGCCTGGTGACAGACGGACGGACGGACAGCGAAGTCTCAGTAATAGGGTCCCGTTTTTACCCTTTGGGTACGGAACCCTAAAAAAAAACGTACCAATGAGAGATATGCAATAATATGCATGGCCGAGTAATTATGAGTAAACGTGCTTATGTAAGAAAGAGACAGCAAATACCTTTAAAAACATCAAACGATGAAACCTTCGCGGAACAAATAAAACACATTTTTACGTTGCCACAGTAAAGACACTCGCAGTAGGTCCAAAACACACAAACTGCTCGGATTGTCTGGTTAGCGGTCTGTCCTAATTAGCAGACCTGTCACAGTAACAGACACAGAAGTGTAACTTGCAAAGTTACTTTCGTTTGCAACTTTGGTCCCGAACATTAAACTTCTTATTACATTCAAACCAAATGTGGGTTTAGGGGGTTGTTTTGGTTAGTAAAAATTATATTGCGGAATTGTGTAATTTTTCCAAGTAAATAAAATTAAAAGTGTAATTAGAAAAATATTCCTTAAGTATCGAATTTAACGACATTAATGGATCCGAGCAGCTTTTGTAGATTTTGTACTGTTCCTTTTCAATTGATTCATCTGACAAGGATATAGGTACACCTTTGTATAAATTCGGGTTTTTGTAACATTTATAATAGTTAACTATCTATTTATATTAAGCAGTATCATATTTATTTGTTTACTGTACTTTTTTTTTTATGGTTGACTGGCTAGTTGTTTGACCACAGCTCACCTGATGTTAAGTGAAAGTGTGGTCGAAGATGGTAAAGCACACCTAGCCTGGAATGGAACTGGCTCTCAAGTGAGGCTGCCGGAACACACCGTTAGATGCTTGGCGGCAGATTTTCAACTTGGGGGTGGTAGCTAGCCAGCCGAGTACTAGAAAGTACCCTACCACCATGCTATGGTTTCCTCGCTATGTTTTCCTTCACCGGCAGCTCAAGCTCATTGTTGGGGTTTGAACCCACGCCCTTCGGCATGCGAACCTACCGCGCTAACCACTGAGCTATCATGGCTACCTATATACATATATAGTTATGTATTTATACATGATTACGTTTTTTTTAATGTAATATAAAAAGTAATGAGACGAATCTCCTGATGGTAAGTGAAATAATTTTTGACATCGGTCCAGTAGTTTCAAAGCCTATTCAATACAAACAAACAATCAAATCTTTCCTCTTTATAATAGTTTAGATTGTACACACTTACAAAATGATATGTACAAAAGGAGGACTCAAAACTCTTTCTGCCAGTCATCCCTACAGTATATAAAAAAGTGGTGTTAGGCGCTCAAAACAAACAAATCCTATCCTTCCTACTAATCATATTCTTCTAATATTATGAATGCGCAAGATTGTGAGTATATTTGTTACTCTTTCACGCAAAAACTACTTAACGAATTTGTATGAAATTTGGTACGGAGGTAGCTGAGACCCTGGATTAACACATAGGCTACTTTTTATCCCGAAAACATGAAGCGGGTAACACCGCGGGGCGCAGCTAGTGTATACGTTTTACTTGGTGGTAGATCTCCTTAGCAGGAGGTCGTCTAGATAGGTACCACCGCAGTACCAGTTATTCTGCTGCTAAGCAGTAGTGTGTAAACATTACTGTGTTCCGGTTTGAAGGGTACTGCAGCTAGCGAAATTACTGGGCTGTTGAGACTAACCATCGAAAGTCTCCAAAGTAATGAACGCCACAGCAGCGATGCCCTGGACTGTTGTTTTGTTACTCAGAGTTCTGTGTATCGCTGCAATGGTCATGGACAGGCGTTATCTCTTACCATCAGGAGGGCGTATCGTTCGTCTCATTATTATTTGCATTAAAAAAAAAAGCGTAGATGTCGTAAGTTTCCTTACTGCATTGCTCTACACTGTGCAAAATACCTCTGGTATACATTTTACCTGAAATCCTGAAGGGGACAAAGGACATGCCGTGTTTGTTCCGTGGAATTGTTTGTCGGGTACGCGGACAGCGCAGTGCTTTGTGGCTGCAATGCTCAGCTCAATTACAATTTTTGGACACTGTTGTCGGAATCGAAACAAAAGTATTTCGAGGTAATTTTTGACACTTTTTTTATGGTCGACAGGCTAGATTTTTTTTTTAATGTAAAAAGTAATGTGACGAACGAAACGTTCTCCTGATGGTAAGAGATAACGCCTGCCCACAACCATTGCAGCGATACACAGAATTTTGAGTAACAAAACAAAATCCAGGGCATCGCTGCTTTGGCGCCCATTACTTTGAGACTTTCGATGGTTAGTCTCAACAGCCCAGTAATTTCGCTGCAGTACCCTTCAAACCGGAACACAGTAATGTTTACACACTACTGCTTAGCGGCAGAATATCTGGTACTGCGGTGGTACCTACCTAGACGACCTCCTGCTAAGGAGATCTACCACCAAGTAAAAAAAAGACTGTAAAGGTATGTATGGACCGAAGGCTAAAAATATGATTGGAATTGCCTTTTTAATTCAATACAGATATTTACTATAAAAGAAAATAAAATAATACTTATTAGGAGAAAAAACTCACAATTTTTTTGACAGGTTAGGAGTTTTGATATTAAGTGACGGTGCGGTCGTAGATGGTAAAGCAAACCTAACCTGGAATAGAACTGGCTCTCAAGTGAGGCTGCCGGAACACACAGTTAGATGCGTGGCGGCAGATTTTCAACTTGAAAGAGAAAGTACCCTACCACCATGCAAAAATCCGCCATTTTGATTTTTCATCATTTAAATAAAATATACTCGCGCAACGAAAACTAATTTAATGACACAAATAATTACTACATAATACGTATAAATATAATATACCCAACATAAATTGAAATACATAAGTACTTGACATTGGCAAACGCACAAAGTGCAATGCCAAAAATAAAAAACACTAATAACACTAGAGTTATGACCCTTTTGAAAAGTAAAGTAGAAATAGGTTACCTACTGGCACGCCTAAACAGAATCGAGTATGACTCATCACAACAGATAACAGTAATTCAATCATCTCACCCTCTCGTTTAGAATGCGGGCGCCATATGCTACCACCCTCGATTGAAATTTCGGTTCCAAAACGGATTTAGGGCGACCACACGACAGGCCTTATTTTTATTAATAAATACGCTAGCGTATGACCGCCAACTCGTTTGAAAATGCGGTCTACGATGAAGCACGCTTGCATAGAAGAAATCGATTCGCTAGCAACTTATTTCACTTATAAGGACAGAGGAAATGAACAATTTCCAATCATGTAATGAGACGAACGAGACGCTCTCCTGATGGTAAGAGATAACGTGTGTAAACATTACTGTGTTCCGGTTCGAAGGGTAGGTACTGCAGCTAGCGAAATTACTGGGCTGTTGAGACTAACTAACCATCGAAAGTCTCAAAGTAATGAGCGCCAAAGCAGTGATGCCCTGGACTTTGTTTTGTTACTCAAAGTTCTGTGTATCGCTGCAATGGTCATGGACAGGCGTTATCTCTTACCATCAGGAGAGCGTCTCGTTCATCTCATTACTTTTCATATAAAAAAAAGTCTTAAAATATCGATTACAAACCTCAGTATTCGTATAAAATAAAGAAAAAAAAAATTGAATCACAAAATATTAAAAAAAAAATAGAACAATTAAAACACAAACAAAGCGCGCTTTTGTTTTAAAAATCGAACGCTCAAAATCCCCCGCTCTCCCGGCGAAGGCCGCGTCTTACAAACAGCAGAGTCTGTTAATATTTCTTTCGTGCCGATTTTAGCGAATGAAAAAAATGCTCTTTCAGCATTTTAGCTCTCCATCCGTTTTTGTTTTCAACATCGCGAGCTATCCTATCGGCTGTTTCGTGCATCTCGTAATGGGATTAAAGCAGCGCTGCGCTGCGGTAAGTAGCGGAACTAATTCACTTTGATTACTTTACAAAAAAAACTGTTTTCAGTTACTGTTGCTATGTGAACATTTTTTTGTTTACAATTTACATTTTATAGATTATGGGTAAATATCTAATATGGTTTCTATTACGTAACATAATAGGAATGTTAAATACTTTTTTAGGGTTCCGTACCCAAGGGGAAAACCGGAACCCTGGTACTAAGACTCCGCTGTCCGTCCGTCCGTCTGTCTGTCTGTCTGTCTGTCTGTCTGTCTGTCTGTCTGTCTGTCACCAGGCTGTATCTCATGAACCGTGATAGTTAGACAGTTGAAATTGTCACAGATGATGTATTTCTGTTGCCGCTATAACAACAAATAAAATAAAACAGAATAAAATAAATATTTAATGGAGCTCCAATACAACTTCACTTTCATTATTAACATGGAATTTTGATTATTCCAATCTGTCACTTATCCGCTAAACCAAACACTACGGCCTTAATGTCCTTTATGAATTTTGATATCTATTGACCTTTTTGTAACTAATAACGGGACAATTTGGCGTCCCGAACCTTTCCCTGGGGACAACGGGACGGAGTATCAGAAACAGTCCCGTTCAAAACGGGACGTATGGGGTCACGTTGTACATTTATATTAATGAAAATGTTTACTGTCCATAGAAGTCTCAAACTTTTCCTATGGTTCTTGCGGTATATTATCTAAACTAGCGTTAACTGTTTATATATGAAATGAATTCGTCTGAGATTGAAGTCCAGTAAATGTATAAATAATCATTAATATATTTACAATTCTCAATAATGTTTTTATTATATCTGTGGTGTAATCTTTGTGTGGACAATAATAATAATTATAGTTATCTATTTCTAGTTATCACCATCTATCGTCGAGTAGCAACTTCAAAACTGCATCTACAGCGAATAGATGGCGCTGTGCTCAATCAGGTCCGCGTCAATACAACTGCCATGCATAGTTTATAAGTATAGAAGGGCATCATAACACGCTCCCAGAGCGGGATGTATCATCAAATTGCTATCTCCGCCACGGAATGGCGTCTAAAATATTCAGTGGCACGGTAACTGGTTTTGTTTCGCACCATAATATAGTCCGACTAACTTATCTGCACAGATGAGTGAGAGAGCCACCGTCGTAATTTTGAGCAAAAAGTGGTAGCTACTCGTTGAATTCTTTAGTTGTTCCACTCGTACAAGTAAGTTGGCAGCACTGTAATGAGCGATGGACGCAGGTTGTTAGTTTTGGCGCGCTTTTCAGTTTTTATGCGTTGGGTTTATTAGGTTGGTAGTAAGGTTTAGTGTTGGGCAATTGACGTAATTGTGTCATGTCGATAAAATAGAGGTGTACATACTAGCGTAAAATTTAATTCTTTTATTTTATTTTTTATGTATTTATCCAACTAATATTATAAATGTAATTAAACACTTTACCTAAATAAAAAATGGATGGATGGATGTTTATTACTCTTTCACGCAAAAACTACTGAACGGATTTAAATAAGAATTGGTATGGAGGTAGCTGAGACCCTGGATGACACATAGGTTACGTTTTATCCCGAAAACATGTAGCGGGTAACACCGCGGGGCGCAGCTAGTATAATTATATGAATGTAAATTCGCTTACAATGAAAATTTAGGTACATTATTAACCTTTATTTCCTTAAATTCAAGTGGCTGGTCGCTTGGCTGTCATTGATAGAATTTGATTTTACTGCTGTCATTTACATATTTGTACTATTTTATTTACGCGTGTGTTTATAGTAAGTATATTATTATGCTGATTGTTAACAGGCGTGAGGTGGTCAAACGCAAACTACAAATACATAGATCTGCCAGTCAACATCACAAATTTGGTATACAGCGTAACTCAGTAAAAGAAATGTGTTTTGACATAATAATTTTTAAGATCAATTTGCTTTTGTACACCATAATTTGCTAAAAATATACGCATTTTTAAAATCTGAGCTGTCCAAACCAGATACAATCTCGGGTGAATACAAATTACTGAAAAGATTGGAGGAACGTAGAAAGAAATACTTAAATTATTGAAGGAAAAGCTGCTAAGAGCGATCTCTTCAAGACAATTCTCAGACGGATGAGTAATATGTAAGGGACGTTGCGTACAATAACATACAGAATAGAATATTTTATTGACCTTACAACTACGTCAAATTTACAATTTTTAGTAACAAAATTATATAAAATGAAAGAATACAATTTAACAAATGTCATTGCCTAGTATTTAACAAAAATGTCCAGTGAATGATATAAAATGTCAAATTAAGAATATGATGTCATATATATAATAAAAAATAAATAAATGTCAAATGAATAATCTTTAAAAAAAACACAATTAGATTTAGTATAAATAAAATAATATATATAAAATGTACATAATTATAATAGCCCCTATTTTAAATGAAGTTAACAATTTATTGATGGTTAGCTCCATACTTAAAATATACACATATAATAAATTATTTAAAATAGTTTTACCAATCGCATGCTGCTTTTTTATATGAAAGTAATGAGGCGATCGAAAACCTATCTTGGTGGCAGGCGATAACGACTGTCCATGACCATTGCAGCAGTGACCAAAACTTGAGTAACTACAGAAAGTCCGCCCTAAACTTTGTTTGAAACTTGAAAATATGAAACACTTGATACTGGCAAATGAAAGAAAGAAAGAAAGAAAAAACGTTTATTTCTGTAACAAGCACAAAAACAAACAAACAGAGACAGACAAAAGTTACAGAATAGGGGCTCACCTTAGCATAATGCTCATGGTCATACTAAGTGGTATGACCAGCGCTGATCTTCCGGTGAGCTCTTGTAGTTTATACAAAAAAAAATTATGTACGATGTACGGCTTACATTACATCCTTTTAGTTTTCAATATAATTATTTATCTTATCCAGACGATTAACAGATAATGCTCAAGATGCGACGCCAAAACCGTAAAAATCCAATAGAATTTGTTTTCCACCATAACAAAAAGATCCACGGAGGTCGGTTGGTCGTTTTGCAGACATTACTTTGTTTTGTTTCTTTTATCTACGTAAATCGTAGGTACATATAATTTGTTGGTTACAAATAATAATTTTGATCACGTCTCGTTTGTTTGTTATATTTTTGTGCAAACATCAATACCTCCCGTCAGGAGTCCCGACTTCCCATGGCTCGTGAAAGATAGTTGAACCCTCGTCAGCTCTGTGACTTAATGAGTATTTGGACGTTTGCTCATTAGTCTCGTACACAAAACGTTCACGTTCGCTTTATTATAGTTTAAAATAACTATTTATCATATTCGCACACGGAGGTTTAATATTGTCAAGAAATAATGTACGAAACGTGACGTGGTTATCATAACTTTAATAAGCGTTTAGTTTCATAACACTCACACGAATGTTCGAAAATGTAAAGCAATTTGAGTTTATGAGAAATCAATCGTATTAATTATTTTAACACATTTCACGCCGGTACAGTTGCTCACTTTTAAACACTTATCTCGATCTCGCATGGATTACCGTTCTCATCTTTGGGATGGATAGGCCAAGTGCCATACCATACTATAGGTACCACAATAGGCTCCAAAGCCTTGAACAAAGATTCAAAGAGTCTATTGGTTTTCAATCGGATACACTTCGAAGAGTGTGCTTTAGATTTTCATGAGCTAATTTCTCATAAGGTTTTAGTATCTTTAAGGAGCAGCACCTTTTTCACTCAGATTTTCCACCGAACTAAAATCAACTTTCAACTTACGAAAAACGATCAAAACGAACGAAAACTTATCGCCATCTATTAATTACTTTAAGTACTAACAGACGACAGAAAAAGGTCATAAGAGGTCATTAATAAGACGTAACGAGGGGGTCGTTAAAGGCCGTTACAGCCCGTTATTGGGTCCAGAGCGGGCGTTAAATCAATTTTTAATAAGTGACACTTGTATTAATTTAAGCTGTAAGCTGCTTGAAATGACGTTACATTAGTCGTGATGGTAAATAATGGCTTAAATATTGCTATTACGGACCTATCTCTGGCAAAGCTTAGTACTGCTGTAATAATAAATCATCACACGCGTATTTAGATGTTTCTTGAAAATGGCGCCGGTTTTTAGTTCATGGTGAACTACGAATTAGGGTGTAATTGTATTACTGTTATGTACATTATACTTACGATCCCGTAGCGCGATAAGCCTAGGATCGCTGATGATATCACACAAAAACTCTTCCACGGATTCGTAACGTAATTTCGGACACTGGAGATAAAATCAATTCCGCTGCTGTTGTAAAATTCACTTAAAACGATTACCGCCTGTCTTTATACTTTATATTTTCATACGTTAAGAAAAGATATAGGTAATAATAATTTGGTTTATATCAGAATATTATATACATCAAACTGAGCGTCAGTATTAACAAGACGTCTTATTGATTGCAACTTTTTTTCTTCTGTTATTATGCTTTTCATGAAGTGGCTTTTATTTTCTTCATTAACTATCTGGCAACCCCATTTTTCATTGTTATTATCAATTACTAATTCTCAGAGAATACGCCATAATTTTTAATGTAAAAATGATGGCGTTTCGATGAATTTCTTAACGCGCTATAAATGAAGTGTCGTTAAAATAATGTCTGTCGTCATTTTAAATTGGCATTTCAAATCTTTATTAAAATCTTTACTCGCTTTATCATAAAGTACCATTTTCTTATTCATTGAAAAATATGCCAACTGTATTTTTTTTTGTGTTTCCAAAAGTTCTGGGTTTTTCAGTCTATACATATATATTTGTACTTTGTTCATTTGTCTCCCTCGTTTGTTACTGTTTCCAAACCATTAATTGTTTCTACGAATAACAAGTTGATCAACGAGTCTTAGCAATAAACGTGTCATGGGATACATGACTTCACAGTAAACTCAATATGTTGGATTGTATAACCGCATCGAATAATTATACAAGCATATAATTCATGAATTTGTAACGTAAAGGCTAAATATCTGAAGCACAAAAGGCATGGAATTATGGGACGCTTCTGTCATTACTAACTTTGTGGTAAAATCTAAAGCGACTGTAACTTTCAACTGAAGTTGATAATAAAAAATAGCCGTCCCTCACCACAGCCTCGGAAACAAAGTTCAAATTGAACCGGCTTTACTTTTAATCCGCGAACCGACCGCCGAGTGCGCCCAACTGCCAGATTTACGGGCGGCCGGCCAAATCGACCGCGACGGCCAATCGACTGTACTCAAGACCGTTTAGCGCTGCGGTTACTTGTTTAGGATTTCTTTTAAAGGGCCATCCATAAATACCCACACACGTCGGGGAGAAGGAGAGGGGGTCAACAACAAAATGTGACTTTGTATGACACCCTTGTAAGCTGGAAGGTCATAAGACGTCCTTGTCATATTGAATACGAGCGAAATTTTGTAGCGATGATAGTTCAGTGGTTAGCGCGGTAGGTTCGCATACCGAAGGGCGTGGGTTCAACCCCCAACAATGAGCTTGAGCTGCCGGTGAAGGAAAACATCGTGAGGAAACCATAGCATGGTGGTAGGGTACTTTCTAGTACTCGGCTGGCTAGCTACCACCCTCAAGTTGAAAATCTGCCGCCAAGCATCTTCCGGCAGCCTCACTTGAGAGCCAGTTCCATTTCAGGCTAGGTGTGCTTTACCATCTTCGACCACACCTTCACTTAACATCAGGTGAGCTGTGGTCAAATATCTAGCCTGTAAACCATAAAAAAAAATGCTTAGAAATTATCATAGACCCTGAAATTGAACAACTAAATGACGTAACGATGTCGATATTCTGCGACTTATGATCGAGTTAAACGAATAGAATTCATTTGACCGTACAACTTGGAAATATAACTGAACGAAATATTCTCATTTCCCTCTGTCTCTGGCATTTTAGAGATAACAAGCGTCAATTTACGATCTGTCAACATGCAAAGTCTTTTACAGCTATTATCATTTTATAGCAAAGCATTATGAGAAGCAGTCCAAAGAAGCTTTGAGCTCGTTAGTATTTTTGGATAGTCTACAGACTAAACGTTCAGTTAACAAATTTGTGTAAGTAATTTTTACGTTAACTATATTAGTTAAACTGACTTGGTGGAATGACGATATACATACGCTAATAGGTAGAGGTCCAGCAGTGGACTTCAATGGGATGATATTGTTGATGATGAAGACTTCAATCGAATACCTAAACAAAGTGATTTTGATGTCTATGTTTTTCGAGGTTTGCCTTGTGTTATTACTTGGTGGTAGATCTCCTTAGCAGGAGGTCGGCTAAGTTGGTAACATCGCAGTATCCGATATTCTGCCGCCATTCAGTACTGTGTAAACATTACTGTGTTCCGGTTTGAAGGGTACTACAGCTAGCAAAATTATAGGGCCATTGAGACTAACCATTGAAAGTGTCAAAGCAATGAGCGCCAAATCAGCGATGCCATGGACTTTGTTTTGCTACTCAAAGTTCTGTGTATCGCTGCAATGGCTATGGACAGACGTTATCTCTTACCATCAGGAGAGCGGCTCGTTAGTCTCATTACTTTTACACAAAAAATACGATTTAACATGATATTAAACTGACCTACTTTGCGCTAGGGGGAAGTTTTCATTTGATGTAAAATATAGCTTTTTGCACAAATGTCTATTACTGTTTTTGCCTATTAATGAAATATCATCATCTCAAAAATTATTAACCGTTTGATGTAGGTACCTAAAATATCTTCCAATCATAGCCGAATTTTTCCGTAATTATAATAATCTCGCTAAAAAAAATAGCCCGTCCAATCTTAGAGACAGTCGGAGGCAAGTCCGTGTAGTGCAAGGCAGCCGCAATGCCCGCAAACCAAACGACGCGCCCAATCAGGCGTCACATGAAAAATACCGAGTCTCACGTGTCATTAGACAGGCGAGTTTATTCTAATAAATTGTGCCGCTGCCGGTGACAGCTTGTCCGACATTTTGGTCCGGCAGAGGGCGACTGCGGCTTTATCGACACTGTTACCACTTAAATAAAAAGAAGTTTTCTAGAGCTGACAACTAATATATCGGAGTTTTGGCGGGAACGTGGAAAGATTTCGAAAACTAGTGTTTTTTTCGAGTGTTTATGCATAAAAAAAGCGGGTTTTTTTTAATAAGTTCCGAATCACAAGCGCGAGTGTAGGAAAATCATATAATGTGGTGAAACATGACTTTTTGTGTTGCTTCCAAAACTCCGTATAAGCTTTATAGTAGCGTTGCCACTACTTTACTAAAGCATGACTAGACTTGACTGACACGGACTGTACTTGACCAAGACTGG
Source organism: Biston betularia (assembly GCA_905404145.2). NCBI lineage: Eukaryota > Metazoa > Arthropoda > Insecta > Lepidoptera > Geometridae > Biston > Biston betularia. The sequence continues at coordinate 2,275,991 of FR989889.1, read as the reverse complement.
ATTTTGACTATAACTATAGCTTCGAGAAAACTTATTTAACTTTTGAAACTTAAAAATATAAAACACTTGACACTGGCAAATGCTCAAAATGCGACGCCAAAACCAAAGAAAAAAAAACTAAAATATCGACATCACTATAAATAATCATTCCCGTACCTACCTCACTACGTGAGTCGTACTAAAAAGTAAAATTTTTTTTACGCGGATTATATTTGCGCTGTCCTAAATTATTAAAAAAAAAACTAGGAAATGATCGTCGTCGTATATTGTGCTTTTTAAACGATGAATTATTTTGATAAATTTAATTATGACGGTTTTTTCACAATGGCGCCGAGTCAGCTGCCATCTTGTCCCATTATGCTTTAATTAATAATTATTTCCTTTTGTTGCAGGTACCATTGTCATGGAGATGAAGATACGGATAAAAAAATACTGGTATTAGTGTAATTGGAAGATGTGTAATTATAATCAAAAAGTAGGTAACCTACTAATTGTTAATGTAGGTATATTAAAAAGCTAGTTTAAATCAAAATTCAATCGAATTGAATTGAAAAAAAGTTTAAAGTTGGCAAAGACGTTTTTGTTTTAACTAAGTCGTAAAAAAACAGACACTTTTTATATTTATAATAAAATTGTACTTAATTTTTTATTGATAAAAGCTTTTATAATCTAACAAAATTATGTTAGTATAGTATGTAAAAGTATATTTATGTATGTGTAAACTTTATATACTAAACATTACTGTGTAAAAAATAAAAATGTAATCTATACAACTGGTAAACATGAAATGAAAAAAAGAATGACTTAACAAGGAACAGGAAATAGCGACATCTACCAGCAGTTCTTTGAACTAAAACGTCACGCCTACTCGACGCTAGATGGCGTTACATGCGACATGAAAACTGGAAAAATTCAAGGACCCAGATAGGGTGAAGTAATGTATTGAGCGAGCCCTTGTCATTCTTCTGCCCCGTGTGCTTTATACTACTGGACGGAGAACTGATAAGGGCCCGACTGATGCAAATTCATCAACGAAGGAAGAAAACAGAAGAAATTGAAGAGTTACAACCCATTGTTATTCGGTTAGACGACAGATTCTATAGAAGACAATAATTGCAGAACAAAGAAGTTTTTGCAAAATGTGAATGTTCTGTAGATGACGTCATTAGTGAATTTTTTTGACATTTAAGTTTTTTGTTTTGTTTTGGCATCGCACTTTGAGTATTTGCCGGTGTCAAGTGTTTAAAATATTTTCAAGTTTTAAAAATTAAATAAGTTGCCTCGAAGCTATAGTTATAGTCAAAGTCCAGTCTTGGTCAAGTACAGTCCGTGTCAGTCAAGTCTAGTCATGCTTTAGTAAAGTAGTGGTGACTTTACTATAAAGCTTCGATGGAGGCAACACGAAAAGTCATGTTTCACCAAATTATATCATTTTACCACACTCGCGCTTGTAATTCGGCACTTTATGAATAAAACACCACCATGTTTATGCATAAACACTCGACAAAACACAAGTTTTGGAAAAATATACAACACGACTGTCACGACTCTTTCCGCGTTCCCGCCAAAACTCGACATTTTAGTTTAGTTAGCTTGGAGTCAGATGGCGCTGTGTGTAATGTCCTACGATATTTTTTTATTTATTGCTTACAATCAGGCAACCTGTCTGCTTGATTGCCACCTGTGGTATTAACAAAAAATAATTAAAATTAAGAGAACTATATACAGAAGAAAGAAGAACTTATATCGATGCGTTTCACGTATGTCTAGTTAATATTACTAGCTATTCGTGAAAAAGATCGTACAATGCCAACAGAACAAGAAGAAAAACGAAGATTTAAGCATAGGTACCTACAATATTGACGTCTTACCAAAAAAAAAAACACGGATATGTGCGAGTTTCGCCCACCGCGGATTCCGTACAAAAACAGAATTTTTTTTGTAATAAAATTAAAAATGTACAGTATTTGTATGTATTGACAGCCCCGTTGGCTCATTGGTAGTATATCTGCCTTAAGAGCTGTAGGGCGTTGGTTCGATTCCCACTCAGGGGAAACATTTTGTGAATAAACAAATGTTTGTTCTGTGTCTGGGTGTTCTGTATGTATTATAAGTATGTATTTACAAAAAAAAGAGTATTTATGTATTCTATCAGTTATCTGACTTCCATCACACAAGCTCTGCTTAGTTTGGGGCCAGATGGCGCTGTGTGTATAGTCCAACGATACTTATTTTATTCTATCGTGTTTTTCTTTTCTCAGTTGCCTGGAAGAGATCGCTATTACCGATAAGGCCACTTGTGGCACTAGTTCATAAGGCTTACTGTGTTCTGTATTTTCTTTTCTGTTCATGGTGTGCACAATAAAGTGTTTTATTTATCTATCTAATGTACAGTTTTCGGATTATTTCTTTTGTGTACTTTGTTTATTTTTATAAATTTGTGAGTGATGTACATAGGTAGTAATAATTTTAGGATATTATTTATGAGTTGTTGCAATTATTTTGTTAATAATAGAAATGTAAGTAATAGTATAGATATATAAAAGTAGGGAATAGTATTTTGTAGCGGTGATAGCTCGGTGGTTAGCGCGGTCGATTCGCATGCCGAAGGGTGTGGGTTCAAACCCCAACAATCAGCTTGAGCTGCCGGTGAAGGAAACCATCGTGAGGAAACCATAGCATGGTGGTAGGGTACTTTCTAGTACTCGACTGGCTAGCTACCACCCTCAAGTTGAAAATGTGCCGCCAAGCATCTAACGGTGTGTTCCGGCAGCCTCACATTAGAGCCAGTTCCATGCCAGGCTAGGTGTGCTTTACCATCTTCGACCACACCTTCACTTAACATCAGATGAGCTGCGGTCAAATATCTAGCCTGTCAACCACAAAAATATATAGTATAGAGTACTATACTAACAAAGGTTGTCTGGAAGATATTGCACTGAGCAATAAGACTGTCAATTATTTATTTCACTTTTATTAAATGTTAAATGTATTATTTCTGTTCTATAATCTTACTGTGAACAATAAAGAGTTATTTATTTAAAAATTTATGTGTTTCTTTATTCCAAATTGCTGAATTGCTAAATTGCTGAACAGTTTTAGATGTATGGAGTATCGTTAGAATCTTTATATCATTGGTAAAGCTTGGCTCGTTGGTGGCCTTTACAACTGTAGGGCGTGGGTTCGAATCCCACCCAGGACAAACATTTTCTTTAATTTATACACAAAACTGCATGTGAAAGTCCGTCAGAGGAGGGGTATGTGGCTAGATTGCTGGCAGCATTGCCACGCTGGACGGCAATGCTTATCTTATTATTAGATCGACAATATTTTTTTGTATTGACTTTTTTTTATGTTGACATGTTTGTATATTGATATACCTTATTTTTGACGTGTAATCAGTGTTTTAAAACTCATTTAATGACATGTTTAAAATTTGGAATTGACTTGTAACATTGCTGTTATCAATAAAATATTTGTATTTGCATACATAATGGTCATGGTTTTATTAAATTAATTAAAAAACATAATTGCGTTTTCTTTCAAAAGGTGTGTGTTAAAAGTTCTTATTACAATTCAATTTAGGCGATCACGCGACTGCGAACTTTATTGCGTACGCATACGATTTGCGGTCGCATACACTTAAAATGCTACAAAATTTTATTACAGGGCATAGAATATCTCAAAAGAATATAACTTTTTTACACACCAAAACAAAACACAACATAAAAAAACAGAGATAATTAACAACAAAACAATATAATACATACTTGGTGTATAAGGGCGGTCTTATCGCCCAGAGCGACTTCTTCCAGACAACCTTTAACAAAAAAATGTGCGCCAAAGCAATATTGCTTTGCACTTCGTTTTGCTACTCAAACTTCTCTGTACCTATGCAATGGTCATGGGCAGACGTTATATTTTACCATCAGGAGAGCGCTTTGTTCGTCCTTCGTTGTTATTATAATTATTAATACTTACATGAATAAATCTATTAGGAGGCAATTTTGTTTGTTTAAAGCTTTCATTGTCACCACTATTTTCAAGTAGTTAATATAGGGCATATTAAACGCGAGTACGCCAGGCGTGCTCTCGGCAATGCAAGATGAAATGACATGGGCACGCTAGGCGTGTTCACTGGCACTGTATAAAGGTGAAATCATAAAAAGCCATATTACGGCTTCTGATAGAAAATATACCCAAATCCATGAGAAATCGAGAGCCGAGAGCGTGCTCGCGACATCGCGATAGGAAATCGTGAGGACACGCTAGGCATGTCGGCGGCACTGAATGTGTTAAAATTTAATAACAAAACTAGATAAGGTAGATTTTTCACGATGTTTTCTTTCACCGACAGCTCAAGCTCTTCGTAGGAGTTTGAACCGACGGTTTTGACGCAAAACGTCTCACTTTCGCAAAATGTCATCGTAAAAAATTTGCCCAGTTTCGCAAAATGCCTAACGTTTTGCGAAACTGACCAATTTTTGTACGATAACATTTTTTGAAAGTAAAACGTTTTGCGTGGAAATCTAATCGACAACATAGCGTTATTCTGATTTTCAAGGTGGACCATGGAACAGCGCTAGTAGAAATGTAAGTATATCTACTATATACAGTAGGTAATGTATCTAAAGCCACACCCACATCATTTCCTAAGTGGGAGTTTGTTAAGTAGACATTTTTAAAGGAGTGTTTAGTTGCTATGGAGATAAAAACCACAACAAACTGAAAAAAACAAGTTTTACCGCCAATACGAGTAATTTGTTGCGATGACAACGGTCGGTTCACACGCCGATGGCTGTGGGTTCATACTCTACAGTGAGCTTGAGCTGCTGGTGAAGGAAAACATTGTGAGGAAACCATAACATGGTGGTAGGGTACTTTCTAGTACTCAGCTAGCTTTCACACTCAAATTGATTTGAATCTGCCGTCAAGCACCGAACAATTTGTTCTGATCGCCTTTCTTGTGAGACAGTTTCCATTCCCAGCTAGTAGTGATGTTTATCATTATCGACCGCGTAATAGTACCTAATCGTACCTACTATAACTATGTAAATAAATATTCATTATACTATAAATAAGTGGATAAATAGTAATGTAGGTACTATAAATAAGTACATCTAATACAGTAATCGTACTATAACTAAGTAAATAAATAATAATCGTACTATATCTACCGTTTCATTCATTTGAGATGTCATAAAAATAAAATTATGTCCTACCAAATAAATTTAGCAAAAGCAAAGTTCGATTAAAAACACTTTGCGGACCGTTCTTTATACAGCCTTGTGCTAGAAGCCATATAGTAAGTACAGACAAATATGCTATTTGTGTATATAACTATCTATGTATGCCACAACACCCTAGCTTCCAGGGAGTGGCTTATAAAGTTACCATAGTAACTTAAACCAAAACAAAATATAACCCCACCTTTACTTACCAAGGACCATTCATAGCTCAGTGGTTCGCATGCCGAAGGACTTCAGTTCAAACCCCAACAATGAGCTTGAGCTGCCGGTGAAGGAAAACATCGTGAGGAAACCATAGCATGGTGGTAGAGTATTTTCTAATACTCGGCTGGCTAGCTACCTTCAAGTTTAAAATCTACCGCTAAGCTTCTAACTGTGTGTTCCGGCAGCCTCACTTGAGAACCAGTTCCATTCCAGGGTTCGTGTGCTTTACATCAGGTGGGCTGTGGTCAAACACCTAGCCTGTCATTCGTCAAAATAAAAAAGCGTTACATGCAGGGTGTGTCAATAAAGGGGGAAACGTAACCATCGAAAGTAATGAGCGCCAAAGTAGCGAAGCCCTGGACTTTGTTTTGTTACTCAAAGTTCTGTGTATTGCTGCAATGGTCGTGGACAGGCGTTATCTCTTACCATCAGGAGAGGGTTTCATTCGTCTCAATACACTTGCATAAAAAAATATCCCCTCCATAATTCCGTCCATATCCCTTTTATTTAATACGTGTAATGTTATTTTTAATAAAGAGAACTGAGCACAGATTTTTTTAGCACTTTTATAAAGCCTGAATACGATGATGGAAAACTTTAGTTGGAATAACATTTTCGCCAAAGTAAGTCCGTATTTATGCACCAAAATCAAAAGGAGCGCGGATCAAAAGACCCAAATGCATTAAAAGATCATCAATAGCTTCAAATGAATTCGACGTCAAAAGCGTTATGAATTTTTTGAGTTTATCGCATTCTCATACATAAATAGTTACTAGTTCCGTGCTGCGATTTGAGCTGTAAATATTTTTTTTTTGGTTGACAACACCATTAATTTAATATTAAAAAAAACACAAGTTTTTGAATCTCTACAATAGTAGATAATTATAAAACAAAGTCGCTTCCCGCCATCGGTACACTTAGATCTTTTAAACTACGCAACGGTTTTTAATGCGAATTCAAGCTATCTTTGAACTTGTATAAACCTACATTTTGGCTAACTTGTACAAACCTATATTTTGGCAAACTTGTACAAACCTATAATTTGGCAAACTTGTACAAACCTATATTTTGGCAAACTTGTACAAATATATATTTTACTCTCTTTTACGCAAGTTGATAGTCCAGCCATATCATCCCTTATTCTGAGGTAAAACACCGGATATGACTGAACTATCAACTTTCTTTGCGTAAAGAGGAATAAATAAACCAACCACCTTCACATTTGAATATTATTAAATCTATACTATATTTGAATATTATTAAATCTATACACTATTATAAAGAGGAAAGATTTGATTTTTTGTTTGTTTGTTTGTATTGAATAGGCTCCGAAACTACTGGACCGATTTGAAAAGTTCTTTCACCGTTGGTAAGCTACACTATCCCCGGGTGACATAGGCTACTATTTATCCCTGTATTCCCACGGGAACGGGAACTACGCGGTTGAAACCGCGAGGCGTCCGCTAGTAAATAATAAATAGGTACAATTTCACTCTATTTTTGCAATTTTGTAGTGAACGAAATTTCACGCCGTTGGTCTACTTAATTCAGCAAATCCTAAGTGTTTGCATTCGCGAAAATAAAACCAGTTTTTTATTTATTTCGTGAATAGGTAACGTTTTGAAGTGCCTGTATTCGAGTGCATGAGAGTATTAATAGGAATGGGAAACGGTCGTAAATTGATTTATCGATTATTTATAAATCGAGTTTATTTCTATATGCATATTTATTTATGGTTGACAAGCTACACCACTGCTCACCTGATTTTTAGGGTTCCGTACCGAAAGGGTGAAACGGGACCCTATTACTAAGACTCCGCTGTCCGCCCGTCTGTCCGTCTGTCACCAGGCTGTATCTAATGAACCGTGATAGTTAGACAGTTGAAATTTTCACAGATGATATATTTCTGTTGCCGCTATAACAACAAATACTAAAAACCAGAATAAAATAAATATTTAAGGGGGCTCCCATACAACAAACGTGTATTTTTGCCGTTTTAATAGATAATGGTACGGAACTCTTGGTCCGCGAGTCCGACTCGCACTTGGCCGGTTTTTTCAGCCCTTCAAATCGGAGCACAGATATGTTTACACACTACTGCTTGGCGACAGAATATCTGTTACTACCTAGACAACCTCCTGCTAAGGTGATCTACTGCCAAGATGTTAAGTGTCAGTGTTATCGAAGATGGTAAACACACCTTGCCTAGAATGGAACTGGCTTTCATGTCAGGCTATCGGAAAGTTAGGTACTTGGCGGCAGATTTTTAACTGAGGGTGGTAGCTAGCCAGTACCAGTACTCTACTACAATGCCATGGTTTCCTCATGATGTTTTCCTTCATTGGCAGCTCAAGCACTTTGCTGGGGTTTGAACCCACGTCCATCAACGTGTGAACCGACAGCGCTAACTACTGAGCTATCATAACAAGAATAAAAATAATCTTTATTACCAAACATAATTACATTTCAACAATTTTACACTTACACATATTGATTTACTGTTTATGGTTTGTTTAGCGTTATACGTCGGGCCCCAAAACTAGGCATCGCTACAAAACATCGATAAAACAGTTTTGCGCATCACTACTCTAATTTGGAGTGAATGCCGAAAGTTTGCATGTTTGTACATTTTCTGCCAGAGTACCTTCCCTCGTTATTATAATATTTGAACTATTTTTGAATTGATATAACTTTTTTAAAATGAACTGTAGGTACGCCTTTTGTTTAATTCGGTTCACTGAAATTTAATGACAACTAAATATAATGTTATAGATCTTTCTTAACACTAAGGAAATCTACAATACAAAGTAAGTATTTACAAAAAAAAAGTATACTTTTTTTTTATGTGGTTGACAGGCTTGGTGTTTGACCACAGCTCACCTGATGTTAAGTGACGGTGTGGTCAAAGATGGTAAAGCACACCAAGCCTGGAATGGAACTGCCTCTCGAGTGAGGCTGCCGGAACACACCGTTAGATGCTTGGCGGCAGATTTTCAAGTAGAGGGTGGTAGCTAGCCAGCCGAGTACTAGAAAGTACTCTACCACCATGCTATGGTTTCCACACGATGTTTTCCTTCACCGGCAGCTCATTGTTGGGGGTTGAACCCACGCCCATCGGCATGCGAACCTACCCACTGAGCTATCGCTACTCTCTTTCTATTTTGTTTTTCTCGATTCAAACATTCTGCTGAAAAAATACATAACTAAAAAACTAAAGGAAATCTTATTGGGTTATGTAATGTACAGATTTTGTATTACTTAGTTTTTAATAATAATATAAGAAAATATAACTACAAGGAGCATGTCTCTTAAACTCTGTTAATGTTATGTCTAATTAATGACCTAAATAAATATGGCGGGCGAAAACTTTTTCCATCTCAGCCAGAGCTTACAAGGGCCGGTTACACTATTCACGGTGTGCCATTAAATGATCAACTAAGACAAGTGTATTATGAAAACCAGAATTCCCGAATGCAAAAACTAATACATGAATTTACATGACAGCCCTGTTGGTTCATTGGTAGTATGTCTGCTTCGAGAGCTGAAGGGCGTGGGTTCGATTCCCACTCAGAACTAACATTTGTGTGACTAACATCGATGTTTGTTCTGTGTCTGGGTGTACGGTATGTATTATAAGTATGTATTTACAAAAAAAAAGTATTTAAGTATTCTATCAGTTATCTGCCTTCCATAGCACAAGCTCTGCTTAGTTTGGAGTCAGATGGCGCTGTGTGTAATGTCCTATGATATTTATTTTATTATTTCATAATAATAGTCTAGGCTGCCAAAATTTCCAAATAAAGGTCAGCGTTGAGCACAGTGCCTGAAATTAGAAAAAGTTAGCCGAAAAGAAAGTCAAAACTTTCGACTGCCCAGCTAGCTAGTAGTAGCCAGTTTAAGAAACCGCCTGACTTTCCATTTGGAGATTCTAGATTTGAATTATACAACACGCACCTCTATGATTGTTTTATTATATTGAAAATGATATTATGTGAAAAAAATTATGTAATTCCAGAACACATAGGAAAATGCATAACAATAAGATAAATAATATATCTACATCTTATCTTATCTCTTTCCGCAAAACTCTAGCGTTTTTCTGGCATTGGAAGCCCCGTTGGCTCATTAGTAGTATCTACGTCTGCCTTAAAAGCTGTAGGGCGTGGGTTCGATTCCCACTTAGGGCAAACATTTTGTGTACAAACAAATGTTTGTTCTGTGTCTGGGTGTTCTGTATGTATTTACAAAAAAGAAAAGTATTTATGTATTCTATCAGTTATCTGACTTCCATCACACGAGCTCTGCTTAGTTTGGGGCCAGATGGCGCTGTGTGTATAGTCCTACGATTTTTATTTAATTATTAGGCGCGCTCCTAACCGTTGGTTAACGATCGCGTGCAGCCGGGCCGGCTCAGGTGGCTGCTAATGCCATTCGAGTGAGTCGCCATTCCACCAGCTTTTATATCCGCTCAGTTATGTACTAAATAAAATAACAGCAGTTATCTATACAATGTTGTCAAGGTTGCAAGATGCGAGGTTGGCTAACCCTTTCAACGTGGTATGTAATGGGCCAAGTGATTAATTACAATGCCAGTATGAATAATGTCAAACCAAAACGGACTATACAATATGTTGAAAATTTATATTTAAGGTGGTACGATTTCCATACAAATAATTTTTTGCCATATATGGACAAATGGAGCATAATTTTACAGTGAAATCACAGCTACTGGCATTTATTTTGGTCTTTATTTGCGGTAAATTCCAGTTTTTTTTTTTATGCTTGCAGGCTAGGTGTTTGACCACAGCTCACCTGATGTTAAGTGAAGGTGTGGTCGAAGATGGTAAAGCACACCTAGGCTGGAATGGAACTGGCTCTCAAGTGAGGCTGCCGGAACACACCGTTAGATGCTTGGCGGCAGATTTCCAACTTGAGGGTGGTAGCTACCCAGCCGAGTACTAGAGAGTACCCTACCACCATGCTATGGTTTCCTCACGATGTTTTTCCTTCACCGGTAGCTCAAGCTCATTGTTGGGGTTTGAACCCACGCCCTTCGGCATGCGAACCTACCGCGCTATCCACTGAGCTATCATCGCTACAATGAATTCGGGTTTTTGGAACGTCAACCATGAAACGATGTCACTTTTTCGAGGAGTTGGTCAAGAGTTTCCTGGCACTTCTGAGGAGCATTCAGGTAGCTATGATAGCTCAATGGTTAGTGTTCGGACCGTACGCCGAGGGGAGTGGGCACAAATCCTAATTATGACATTGCAGAAAATTCATGGCATCACAATTGTAAAATTAATTTAACCTGAAAATATTTTGGAGGTAACACCGCGGGCGCAGCTAGTTTCGTTATAAAAAAGAATTCCTTTTCGTATAGGAAAAAAGGAACACAAAATAACAATAATAATTGTTCTAATTATTAGGAAATATATATCTAATATCTAAACCAAATATCACATTACAAATTGGGCAACTGCCCCGGGCGACATCTTCAGCTGACGCCAAAATCATATCGTTTCCTAATATGGTTGAAAAGAAAGGTCTTTTCACAAAGCGCCTAGCATCCAGCTCGCGCTGTCATACCAACTATTCGTACGATTTTAAACCGCCCAGGTTTTGAAACATTCATCGTTGTAAAAGTATCCCAAGTTGCCGGGGGATCGCAGTCGCGTCTAAAGGACTACGACTACTTCTAGAAGTAGAACTACTCCACGAGCGATCTGAATTAACACGTGGGTTTTCGAGGGTGAAAAATCGATCCAAGTTTCATCTTTAGGAAAACACGAATTTACCGAGATTTCAATTTTATATACAGCGAGTAAAACTCGGTCGCCCAGATACTAAGTAAGTGTCAATTTATGAAACGGTATTTTATTGTCCCGGTTACAAAAATGCTACCCATATATTTGTGTTTTTAAACTGTTTAAATCACTGGAGAGATCATCATCATCATCATCATATCAGCCGTAGAACGTCCAATGCTGGATATAGGTAACCACTGAGCTATCAAGTTATCATCGTAGCGATGATAGATCAGTGGTTAGCGCGGTCGGTTCGCATGCCGAAGGGCGTGGGTTCATACCTCAACTATGAGCTTGAGCTGCCGGTGAAGGAAAACATCGTGAGGAAACCATAGCATGGCGGTAGAGTACTTTCTTGTACTCGGCTGGCTAGCTACAACCCTCAAGTTGAAAATCTGCCGCCAAGCATCTAACGATGTATTCCAGCAGCCTCACTTGAAAGCCAGTTCCATTCCAGGCTAGGTGTGCTTTACCATCATCGATCGCACCGTCACTTAACATCCGGTGAGCTGTGGTCAAACACCAAGCCTGTCAGCCATAAAAGCGGCTAAAGCCATGGAAGCGGCTCGCATCCAGCGCGTTCCTACAGTCTTTATTAGATCGCCTGTTCACCTTGTGGTTGGATATACGCTGCGCTTGCCGGTCCGTGGTCTCCACTCCAGAACTTTGCAGCCCCATCGGCCATCAGTTCTGCGTGCTATGTGCCCTGCACACTGCCACTTCAACAGATGAGAGCTGAGAGAGACATGCGGCAATAAGTTTCTGCCCCAGTTGGTAAAAATGGAAGTTCCGGGACCGCTACAGGAGATGCTGTTAGCTGATCTCTACTCAACATTTGTCATCTATCAACAGGAAAACATTGCCATGCTTAGATTTAAAATATTTTCCACACGGCCTGTTTAATTATATCGTAAAGTAGAAAGTTATTCAAATTGTAGCATACTCGCTAAGTAGAGAGCAAAAGGGTGAAATGATTACGGAATTAGGTAACCTAGAAAAGCGCTAAATAATCTAAATATATTTTCTCAAAAAAAAAAAAAACATTTTTTGTGAATTCTTTTGTAGTTTTGTTGATATTTTATTTTTAACTTGCTGTTGGGGGCCCGCTGGGTTTGCACCATAAAGGTGGAAAGCTATCCTTAAGGTGGTTCGATTTCCATACAAACAAATTTTTGCCATTTACTGACAAGTGGAGCAAATTTTACAGCGAAATCATAATTACTGGCGTTTATTTTGGTCTTTATTTGTGGTACGTCTGTGAAGTTAGCATCTCAGAAAATTACTTCAGATTCATTGGCATCCAGCATAGTTGTACAGTTCTTGCTAAGTTTTAACAATAGTTCTATCGATTTTCCTATCAAAACTTAGTTTTGAAAAATGAGATGCTAAATTCACACTATAGTGTATTTGAAGGAGCGGTCTCTCCTAATACAGGTTTATGTAAACTTAAAAGGAGAGGACAAACCCATGTTTTAAAACAATATGCATAAATAAAGATTATTTGTATTTGTATTTGTATTTGTATTTGTATTTGTATTTGTATTTGTATTTGTATTTGTATTTGTATTTGTATTTGTATTTGTATTTGTATTTGTATTTGTATTTGTATTTGTATTTGTATTTGTATTTGTATTTGTATTTGTATTTTTATTTGTATTTGTATTTGTATTTGTATTTGTATTTGTATTTGTATTTGTATTTGTATTTGTATTTGTTTTTGTATTTGTATTTGTATTTGTATTTGTATTTGTATTTGTATTTGTATTTGTATTTGTATTTGTATTTGTATTTGTATTTGTATTTGTATTTGTATTTGTATTTGTATTTGTATTTGTATTTGTATTTGTATTTGTATTTGTACACTACAGGTCATAGCATCTATCGAAATTCGCAGATTTAGAATAGAATAGGATAGAATATTTTATTCGCCTTATAACTACATAATATGTTACACTAGGCACGTCAAAATTACAATTATTAATAATAATAATATAACTCTTTATTGTATACACCAAATTACAAAAGAATATATAAAAATAAAGACTTAAAACTAATGTAACAATTGGCGGCCTTATCGCTAAAAGCGATCTCTTCCAGGCAACCATTAATCAAAATTATAAAATGAAATAAGAACAATTAAACAAAATGTCACTGCCTAATATTAAAAAAAGAAATGTCCAGTGATTATTATAAAATGTCAAATTAGTAATGTTATGTCAAAATATTAAATAATGTCAAATGAATAATAATTAAAAATGTCAAGTGATTAAATCTAAAAAAAAAAACAACAAAGAACAATTAGATTTAGTAGTGAACAATTTATTGATGGTTAGTTCCATGCAAGAATGCTGACTGATAAATTCATTGATAGAATATATTGGATTTGACGTCAGAAAAGATGTAATTCACTGAGTTCTACACTTCCTACAAATCTTTCCTCTTTATAATATTAGTATAGAAATATTAACATTCTTGTGCATAGTCTGAATGAAAATGAAAATGCTTTGTGGTGTGTAATCTCTAGACTTTTCCAGTGAAATCTTATTCTAGACTCAGTTCCGAGATAGACTGAAGGCTCGACTCGACTTGTTGAAAGAAAACGTATGTCTACAAATGCATATTTTAATCCTAAATTATTACTATTCTGGATTTCTACAGAGTTGCTCGCGTGACAAGTAATTTTATTTTGAACGTTGTTTTTCTAATAAATAAATAAATATCATAGGACATTACACAGAGCGCCATCTGACCCCAAACTAAGCAAAGCTTGTGCTATGGAAGACAGATAACTGATAGAATACTTAAATACGACACAGAACAAACATCGATGTTAGTCACACAAATGTTAGTCCTGATGGTAAGAAGTAATTTTTTTTATTTATTACTAGCTGCGCGCCGCTGTGTTACCCACTACATGTTTTCGAGATAAAAAGTAACCTATATGTGTCAGCTACCTCCATATCAAATTTCATCAAAATTGGCCAAGCCATTTGAGCGTGAAAGAGTAACAAACATGCTCACAAACTTTCGAATCTATAATATTAGTTTAATCGTCTTTTGACTTATAATATATCAGTCTATGTATAATTATATTTATTTGTCATGTTTACTACCCAATTGTCATGTATTTCTTTTGTTTTTATGGTTAACAGGCTAGGTCTTTGACCACAGCTCACTTTGTGTTAAGTGATGGTGTGATCGAAAATGGTAATGCACTCCTAGAGTGAGGCTGCCGGAAAACACCGTTAGATGCTTGGCGGCAGATTTCCAACTTGAGGGTGGTAGCTAGCCAGCCGAGTACTAGAAAGTACCCTACCACCATGCTATCGTTTTATTAATTCCTTAGTTCCTAGATTAAAAAAAAAAAACTTGTTTTTGGAATGAATGAAAATAGAAAGAAGTTTCCTCTTTCAAAAATATAAGTCGGTTTTCGGTCAAAGTTTTTTTTCTACGTAAATATGTATTCGTCAAGGGTTTTATCAACTCTATAGCTATCTTCTAGTGGCGCGGGAATGCAACCCACGAATGATCCAGTACTTGCCGCTCGCAATAAGTCTGGATTTGCAGCAGAATATCTCTGTCGCAGGTATACTGAGAAACTAGACAGGTAAGCAAATGACTAGATTATCGCAGATATGTCACATAGTAAAATCATTGACACTGAAAAGTTCTATTTCCCGTTCTGCACGGATGTTAGGAGGGCCGCGGTTTAAAATAGAGCTCGCGTAGCCAGAAGAAACTAGTTTACTCTGGATTTAAGAACTTACCCAAGTTGTGCTATAGCGGGAAATACCAGCAGAGTTTCACAATCTCTTTCTCAGAGCACCAAGTACATAGGAGAATGTGGGAGTTGTCCATTTTGTACAGATGGCGCTTTGGTTGCTTCTTTAACCGACCATGGTGGTAGGTTTCCTTCGTAGGAGGTCTTATAAATAGTCTACTACTGCAGTACCAGATATTCTGCCGCCAAGTAGTAGCAAGGGTAAACTGGCTTTCAAGTAAAGCTGTCGGAACACACCGTCAGATGCTTGGCAGCAGATTTTTAACTTGAGGGTGGTAGCTAGCCAGCCGAGTACTAGAAAGTACTCTACCACCATACTATGGTAACCTCACGAGGTTTCTTCAACGGCAGCACAAGCTCATGTTCAAACCTACTTCGGAGTATGAAGTGACCACACTTAACCACTGAGCTATTATAGTTACAAATGTAGTATATACTTTACTGTATTCTGGTTTGAAGGGTACTGCAGCTAGCGAAACTACAAGGTTGTTAAGACTAACCGTCGAAAGTCTCAAAGTAATGAGCCCCAAAGCAGCGATGCCCCAGACTTTGTTTTGTTACTCAAAATTCTGTGTATCGCTGCAATGGTCACGGATGCATTATCTCTTACCATCAGGAGAACGTCTCGTTCGTCTCATTACTATTACAAAAAAAAAGACTTCAGAATCAATCTAGATTTTTTTTATAAGCCGTCCCACCGCTGGGCGTGGTTCTCTTCTCATTGTGAGAAACATAAGGATATGTCCACCACGCTGACCAAGTGCAGGTTGGCAGACGTTACACATCTTCAAGAACCCTCAGACATGTAGCTTTCCTCACGATGTTTTCCTTCGCCGTTTGAAATTATCGGCAATACGCACATAACCTAGAAAAGACAGAGGTGCGTGCCGTGAGATTCGAACGCAGGACCTCCATATTGGAAGCCAGACGTTCTCCCAACTAGACTGGCGAAACTACAAAAAAGACTGCCCTGTTAAAATCCCACTAATATTATAAAGTAAAAGTGTGGATGGATGGATGAATGGATGAATGTTTGTTACTCTTTCACGCAAAAACTACAAAACGAATTTGCATGAAATTTGGTATGGTGGTAGCTGAGACCCTGGATTAACACATTGGCTACTTTTTACCCCGAAAACATGTAGCGGGTAACACCGCACGGCGTTAGTTAAAAATACTGCTAGCAAATCTGATCTAGCAATACTCCCAACCTCCTATCGTTCCAACATTCACAGCGACATCCGTAAATACAGCTATGATCTCGCATTATTGGAAATGCACATTACTGATCTCCACGCAAACATCACCGAGCTAGACACAATGGGAAATTACTGAATTCGTTTCTCCGATGCAACAATCACACTAATATGCCGCCACTTGTGTCACTAGATAATAAGGTTTTTTGTTCTTTGTACTATTTATTATATATGATGTGCACAATAAAGAGTTATATCTATCTATCTATCTATCTAATATGAAAGTTTGTTTGCCTGAATATCCATAGACAATTCTGTAGCGATTATAGCTCAAAGGTTAGCGCGCTCGGTTTATAATAAGAACCGCGTATTATGTATAAAATTTCTCTTGTTGTATACAAATAAATTATCTTTATCTTTATCTTTATCCGCTAAACAGTAACAGCCAAGTGAGATTTAGCGTGCTCCATCGTAGACCAATTTTTTAACCCCCGACTTAAAATAAGTTTGGCATGGCTGATTTGAAGACACCCATGTACCTAACAGGGAACACAGATTTCGGCAGAGAGTTCCACAACCTCGCTGTGCGAATTGCGTTTGTCTGGCCGGCCGGTAGAAAGGTGCAGGGGAACCAAATCGTGCAGCTCAAGTGCACACTCTCCGAAATGTATCCGGTAGAAAACTGACAAGCTAGCAACTAGCTTAGCAGGAGGCCGGCTAGGTAGGTCCCACCGCGGTGCCAGCTATTCTGCCGCTAAGCAGTAGTGTGTAAACATTACTGTGTTCCGGTTTGAAGGGTACTGCAGCTAGCGAAATTACTGGGCTGTTGAGACTAACCATCGAAAGTCTCAAAGTAATGAGCGCCAAAGCAGTGATGCCCTGGATTTTGTTTTGGTACTCAAAGTTCTGTGTATTGCTGTAATAGTCATGGACATGCGTTATCTCTTACCATCAGGAGAGCGTCTCGATCGTCTCATTACTTTTATTTTTGTAGCGATGATAGCTCAGTGGTTAGCGCCGTAGGTTCGCATGCCGAAGGGTGTGGGTTCAAACCACAACAATGTGCTTAAGCTGCCGGTGAAGGAAAACATTACGAGGAAACCATAGCATGGTGGTAGGGTATTTTAGTACTCGGCTGGCTAGCTACCACCCTCAAGTTGAAAATCTGCCGCCAAGCACCTAACGGTGTGTTCCGGCAGCCTCACTTGAGAGCCAGTTCCATTCCAGGCTAGGTGTGTTTTACCATCTTCGACCACACCTTCACTTAACGTCAGGTGAACTGTGGTCAAACATCTACCTGTCAACCATAAAAAAAAACTATGACGATGCTCAAGGCTTTGAAGCCGAGACTCTGAAGTGTAGTTGCCGGTTTGTCTCCTGGCGCGTCTCTCGATCGATTCCAATGCCTCAAGTTGGTACCTGGTGGAGGCGTCTCATAGCTGCGAACAGTACTCTTTACACGCTCTTACTAGGGCTAGAAATGTGAAAGATCTCCACTATAAATATTGTACCTATAGAATGTCACGCCACGTGCCGTCGCATGAAAACGTGTCCAATGAGATTTAACTCAGGTGGGCTACACATGGGGCGAACAACAAAGGTTTATAAATTATTTTCTATACTCTGAGGCTCGATCACGAAAATTAGTAGGGTAAGTACTTTATAGTATTCGACTGGCTAGCTATCACTCTCCAGTTGAAAATCTGTCGCCAAGCACCTAACAGTGTGTTTCGGAAACCTCATTTGGGAGCTTCAATCTTTGTTCAATTCCCTAATTTTCAAGTAAACTTGCAGCAAGAAGCTTATAAACAAGACTACGTAGGTAAAGAGACGGTCTTTGCATTCTAATATACATAAAAAAGTAATTTTTAAAGCAGTTAAATATGTTTCGAAATTTTTTTCACCGGCAAATCCTTAGTGAAAAAAGATTCGACAAACTCGATAGCCAGCTTGTTCATAAAATCTCAAGTATCGTTCACTTGTCGGTACATTAACGATACGAAAGTAAACTAAAGGAGTTTTGGCGGGAACACGGGAAGAGTCGTGTCGCTCCGTTGTATTTTTTTCCAAAACTAGTGTTTTGTCGAGTGTTTATGCATAAAAATGGTGGTGTTTTATTCATAAAGTGCCGAATCACAAGCGCGAGTGTGGGAAAATGATATAATGTGGTGAAATATGACTTTTCGTGTTGCTTCCAAAACTCCATCGAAGCTTTATAGTAAAGTCACCACTACTTTACTAAAGCATGACTGGACTTGACTGACACGGCCCATTTCAAGCACAGTCCTCCGACTATAACTTTAGCAACGAGGACAATTATTTAACTTTTAAAACATGAAAATAATAATATATAAATACTTGACATTGGCAAATGGTACAACGCGACGCCAAAACAAAAAGAAAAAAGAAAGTAAACTAAAACCGTTTGTGCTGTCAAATTTAGTTCCTTTTACGCACGATAGGTGTGCTGTACAAATCTCATACAATTTTTTGGCAATGGCGATACGAATACTTTTTCGCAAGTGATCGTGATCGAGGCACAGGAATCAACTTCAACTTGAACTCTTGATGAATGGCCTTTGCGGAGATGCTCCACAATTCTGCCAATGTCACGTGGAATGATAGACTCCCACATAAAGAGGTTGGGTTAAATAAAGTTGGAATCTTATGAAATTTTGTGTAAACAGAGAAATATCACAAAAAGTCACTGTCAAAGTGTTATGCCAGTTGCCCAATACATTTTACACTTGTGAAACATATGTTTGTTTCCTTTGTTTAGTTTCTTAACCCCGGCTTTGCTCGTGCTCGGCACAATAATAACAATTTAAATAAAACCAAAATAATTACAACCAAATAAATTAATTTAAATTTAATTCATCCATCAAGAGAAAATCAATTTGGGTGTCTTCAAGTCTAGAGTAAACAGGTTTTTTTCTAGGTAAGCGTGCTTCATCCTGGACTGCATCCTGCTTGCTCATTACTAAGACTTATTTAAAACTTCGGATACCTACAGAAAAAAATATTTCATTCATGACCGTAGGTATACAATTTTATAAATTGACTAAAAATGTCTAAGAATCTGGAAAGTTTCTCAGCCAGTCATATTGTCAATAATACCTAGACATCCATAAGTTCCACCGATGATTCAGGGCTGCCACTGCGCTTGTTCACAATGGGTCCGCGGAGCGGATCTCGCTAATTGGTACAGCCCTAGGCGTTTTTACTCTACGGATGCGCATTTTTCTCGACTAAGAAAGCCGTGGAGGCTCTTCGTTTTAGTTACTTGGTCTCTAGTAAATTATTAAAAAATATATACAGCATGACTGGAGAGACAGAGACGATACTGAAGGAGAGTACTCGGTACTCGATTCTTGTTTTAATTGTATAATATATTTTATTTAATAATTATATGATATTAATTTATAATTATTATTTTTGTACTGTAAGAAATAAATAAACATTACTTTATTTAACTTTAAAATGATTAGGTACTTAATTTTGGCCAAATTTCCTTATAAATGAACGAAGGATGTGTAATTGGATACATTCCCGAAGCTGATAACGATGTTTTGATCACGCGACAAGTACGTGCTTGTCTCCCCGTCGTCGGCGCGAGCGTCCTCACGACGTCCAGCTCGTGCTTCCGCGCGGTGTCCAATTGTCCATGCGTTGCGTAATTAATTACATAACTTTCGGTTAGATTTACCTAGTAGTCAGTTTAAATTTATTTTTAATGTAAATTTTTTTCTTCGTCTACAATCGCCAAATATCACGTACTCGAGTATAGTAGGTTTCTCACCAGTCATGCTGTATAAAAAATAATAAATAGTAAAAAATCTTTCATAAATAAATAATACTACAATTCTTTTTTTTATGGTTGGCAGGCTAGGCGTTTGACCACAGCTCACCTTGACAATTCGTACATGGTGGTAGATCTCCTCAGCAGAAGGTTGTCTAAGTAGGTACCACCGCAGCACCAGATATTCTGCCACCAAGCAGTAGTGTGTAAACATTACTGGGTAAGGGTACTGTAGCGAAATTACTGGGCTACATGATTTTTTTGTTGAATTCCAAGTAAGAGCTAGTTTAAAGTAAAAACAAATAAACGTAGTAAGCAACTCCACGCCTTTCTCAATTCCATCAAAGTTCAGTAAAGTATGTTTTTCTTGCTTAAAAAATGAATATACATATTTATAAATCCCAGCGACAAACAGATACATACGTACACACACATATCTCCAACATAAAGGGGAAAACTTAAGACGATGTAAGTAGTTTTTTGTCCGCAATACATATTTCTATTTCTTTCTTTTAGCGCAGCGTAGGACGTCCACCCACAAGGTGGACAGACGACCTAGTAAAGAAGCAGGAACGCGCTGGATGCGAGCCGCTTCCAACCGGCCTTTATGGAAGTCAATGGGAGAGGCCTATGCCCAGCAGTGGACGTCCTACGGCTGAAATGATGATGATGATGAATAATACTATACTTTTTTAAATAGTATAGTATTTTTTTTAAGTGTACTTGATAGTCTATTTTAATAAATATTCACGACTAGCGGACGCCTCGCGGTTTCACCCGCGTAGTTCCCGTTCCCGTGAGAATACAGAGATAAAAAGTAGCGTATGACACCCGGGGATAGTGTAGCTTCCCAACGGTGAATGAATTTTTGAAATCGGTCCAGTAGTTTCGGAGCCTATTCAATACAAACAAACAAATCTTTCCTCTTTATAATAGTATAAATTTATTACATACATGTAGGTTTCCCCACGATATCCTCCTTCACCGTTTGACGTCATCAATCTATATCAAGACAAAAATCTTTATTTATTTTTACATGATTTAATGTTGTGTAGGTAAAACCAACTTTTTTTTTATTTAAAAAGTAACGAGACGAACGAGACGCTCTCCTGATGGTAAGAGATAACGCCTGTCCATGACCATTGCAGCGATACACAGAACTTTGAGTAACAAAACAAAGTCCAGGGCACCACTGCTTTGGCGGTCATTACTTTGAGACTTTCGATGGTTAGTCTCAACAGCCCAGTAATTTCGCTAGCTGCAGTACCCTTCAAACCGGAACACAGTAATGTTTAACACTACTACTTAGCGGCAGAATAACTGGTACTGCGGTGGTACGTACCTACCTAGACGACCTCCTGCTAAGGAGATCTACCACCAAGTAAATCTATATTAAGACAAAAATCTTTATTTATTTTTACATAAGTAAATATTGTGTCGGCAAAACCACCTTAACATGGAAAAAATATAATGCCAGTGATACGCTACCACCCTCAATCATCAAGCATCTAAAGGTGTGGAACCAGTTCCATTCTAAGCTACATGTGATTTACCATCTTCGACCACACCGTCTGTCAGTTTTCTACCGGATACACTTTGGTGAGTGCGCTTCAGATCTACATGATCTAATTCCACCCTGCCCATTCTACTATCGGACAGCCAGGAGCTCCAAGAAACGACACCGCTTCATGCTCGATATTACAAAGACTCGAACTAAACGGTTCGAGTCTACCTTCATTGTACGAACCGCTAAACAATGGAATTTGCTGCCCGAGTGGGTGTTCCCTGATAGATACAATCTGGGTGCGTTCAAGTCGCGAGTGAATCGGTTTCTTCTAGGCGAGCGTGCTCCATCGTAGACCGCATCTTCGCTTTACATCAGGCGAGTTGGCGGTCAAACGCAAGCCTATAAGTAATAAAAAAAAAATCGTCTATTGTCGTCTTCGTCGTCGTCTATTGTTTAGCTTGTTAACCTTTAAAAAGTCCTCGCTGAACTATCATATTTTCGCTCTGATAAAAGCGACACTGTTCATTACCAAAAAAGCTTAGCAATTGACTGGGGTACCAAGACACGCTCGCATTAGCTACTGGGAGCGCCTTAATAATAAATATAAAAGCTAAGAAAATCTTTGCTAAGTCTGAAAAATAACTTTACTAATTTTTTATGTACTAAAATTTTATTCAGATAGGTATTATAATATTATGTGTCATATTTTTAAAATCGATTTTAAGTTAATTGTTTCCCGCAAACATGCTTGAAAATTTGGGCATAAATCGAAATTGCTGTACTAGCCAAATAGGTACATGCGAGCAGCGGCCGGCAACAGTTGTATGAAAATCCATATGTCGTGTTTTTTTTTCTTCGGTTTTGGCGTCGAATTTTGTGCATTTGCCAGTCTTAAGTGTTTTATATTTTCAAGTTTCAAAAATTAAATATGTTGCATCGAAGCTCTAGTTTTAGTCAAAGTCCAGTCTTGGCCAAGCACAGTCCGTGTGAGTCAAGTCCTGTCATGCTTGAGTAAAGTAGTGGCGACTTTACTATAAAGCTTCGATGGAGATTTGGAAGCAACACGAAAAGCCAAATTTTTACCGCATTATATCATTTTCCCACACTCGCGCTTGTGATTCGGCACTTTATGAATAAAACACCACTATTTTTATGCATACACACTCGACAAATACTAGGTTAGGAAAAAATACAACGGGATGACACGACTCTTTCCGCGTTCCCGCCAAAACTCCTGGAACGATCTTTTACTTTGAGACATGGCAACCAAGGAGGTAACTTATCAAAGATTTTATTTAAATTACGAACTGGCTTGCAAATCTTCGAGCACACAGGGCTGCGTTTATTTATCTGAGTTGCAAATAGAAAGCTAATTTTCGCGCATTAATTTCTTATACAAGCCTTGGCCACAATTAGGCATTGCTTTCCTTTGAGGACCTCGGCCAGCTATTTAAAAAAACAGAGCCGATCCCGAAACGTATCTCATAAAAGAATTACGAACTTACGAACGATAACTCATACGAAAAATCTATCGCGAGAATATTAGGTACATATTCTATAAATGTTGATACCGATAGCTATTGCGGATAGAAAATAGATTGCATTGTATCTTTTATGCAACAAAACTATTTCCCTCAGGAAAATGGCGTGATTATGGCGGGGAAGCTGTTAGATATTATTGGCCACATACCTACCTACTCTTTTTCATAAATTGTAATGATTTTCTTACAATAAGCTGGTATCCATTAAGTATAAGATATCTATTTACTTTTTCTTTGTTTAGGTACTACGTATAACAAGCAAACGCGCGGCGTCAAAAAGACAACAATTTAAGAAATTCTATATAAATTGTAATTAAACTGAACGATCATTTTGCAGTTTAGAACTAAGCAAACAAACACCTAAAATGGAAATTTATTTTGTACTATTGCATTATATACACATAATATAACCAATTATAATGTATATTCTTGATATTTCTTTCCGTAGAACAACCATGTAATTTGATGCAAGAAATTAAACCGTGACTTCAAATAGCGCCATCTCTACATTTTTTGAGAAACTAATTACAATGTTGTGCGTTTCTTCTATAAAACTTTATGGTTTCCGCTTAGTAGTTTTGCTACTCGCCCATAGATGGCAGACTGCATTCTGTAATGTCGTTTCTGTTTAACAGCGTCATCTGTATTATATAGCGGTAACTGCTTCCAGATACTGTTATATATTTTTTCGATAGGTGGCAGCAATATAAATAGGTATTTTTTCGTATTTTTAGAATTACATAATTATTTTTAAGTATTTAATTTTTTTAATTAATGACTAGATTTCGACTTCGTCCCCGTTAATTTTATTTCAGATTGAAATGAAACATGTATGTAACAAAGTAATTTCAATAGTCATGAATCTTGTGTTATTTTATGTTGTTGTTGTGTTTTTAGTTTGTGTTGTTTGTTATAATTACTTAAATAACATAAGATTCATGACTATTGTTAATTTATTTGTTACTTACACATAATTAAATATATATACATCTGAGATATATAATATGTAATACGGGCTTTTTGGCGGGAACGCGGGAAGAGTCGTGTCGCTCCGTTGTATTTTTTTCCAAAACTAGTGTTTTGTCGAGTGTTTATGCATAAAAATGGTGGTGTTTTATTCATAAAGTGCCGAATTACAAGCGCGAGTGTGGGAAAATGATAAAATGTGGTGAAACATGACTTTTCGTGTTGCTTCCAAATCTCCATCGAAGCTTTATAGTAAAGTCGCCACTACTTTACTAAAGCATAACTGGACTTGACTGACACAGACTGGACTTGACTAAGACTGGACTTTGACTATAACTAGCTACGAGGACACTTATTTATCTTTTGAAACTTGAAAATATATAAATACTTGACACTGGCAAATGCTAAAACGCGACGCCAAAACTAAAGAAAAAAAAAAAAATATGTAATACCTTTTTTTGAGTTATGCAGATAAATCAAACAAAAAGTTTTGGCGGGAACGCGGAAAGAGTCGTGTCGTCTGTTGTATTTTTTTCTACAGCGTTTTTATTGTTTGGCTGTTTACGATGTCTGTTACAAATTTAGATATCTGCTTACTTTCCAGAACAACATAGCGGTTAACAGTAGATAGCTATTGAAACCTTCACACCTATCTGTTAAATTTAACATTCAAATTTGTCATGTGTTTGGTTTATTGCAACCGCTACCTACTAGTTTTGTTTGATTTTTTTTCTTTGGTTTTGGCGTCGCATTTTGAGCATTTGCCGGTGTCAAGTTTTTATATTTTCAAGTTTCAAAAGTTAAATAAGTTGCCTCGTATAGTTAAAGTCAAATTTTAGTCTTGATCAAGTACAGTCCGTGCCAGTTAAGTCCAGTCATGATTTTGTAAATTAGTGTCGACTTTATTATGAAGCTGCGATGGAGTTTTGGAAGCAACACGAAAAGTCATGTTTCACCACATTATATCATTTTCCGACACTCACGCTTGTGATTCGGCACTTTAAACAAAACACCATCATTTTAATACATAAACACTCGACAAAACAATAGTTATAAAAAAAAATACAACGGGGCGACACTAATCTTTCCGCGTTCCCACCAAGTCTCGACCTCAGTGTTTTTAAGTCGTTGCAGTTTTATCAGATACTTTTTAAACAATTTAATTGTACCGAACGAATATATTCGAATTATCATATCAGCAGGTAGGCTATATTTATAACAAGAATTTAATTAACAAATAAATTTGAACTGTTAATTAACATTTGACCTCACTGTTGGTTCATTGGAAGTATGTTTGATTCAAGAGCCGAAGGACGTGGGTTCGATTCCCACCCAGAACAAACGGTTTGTGGTAGTATAAACAAATGTTTGTTCTGTGTCTGGGTGTACTGTATGTATTTACAAAAAAAAAGTATTTATGTATTCTATCAGTTATCTGACTTCCATCAAACAAGCTCTGCTTAGTATGGGGTCAGATGGCGATGTGAGTATAGTCCTAAAAGTAAAAAAAAAAATTGTCCAGCCGTGCGAAGCCGGGACGGACCGCTAGTCATATATATCACTGGTGGCTACTCACATATTTTCATTAGTAAGTACCTTCTAGTCAGTTTGCGTACTTGGGGGCATTGCACTGTTTTGTGTACTTTCCAATGATGAAATGTACAGGTTTGTAGAAAAGTGTTGATTGAGACAAGATGAGTGAGTATGCCCGTTCATTTGTGTGTGTAATGTTGATTCAATGAACTATTTTACCATAATTGAAGCTATTTTTTTTACGATTGCCAGTGTAGGCCTTTTCAAGTTTTTTTAAATAAATAAATATCATAGGACATTAGCTCAGTGGTTAGCGCGGTAGGTTCGCATGCCGAAGGGCGTGGGTTCAAACCCCAACAATGAGCTTGAGCTGCCGGTGAAGGGAAACATCGTGAGGAAACCATAGCATGGTGGTTGGGTACTTTCTAGTACTCGGCTGGCTAGCTACCACCCTCAAGTTGGAAATCTGCCACCAAGCATCTAACGGTGTGTTCCGGCAGCCTCACTTGAGAGCCAGTTCCATTCCAGGCTTGGTGTGCTTTACCATTTTCGACCACACCGTCACCTAACATCAGGTGAGCTGTGGTCAAACACCTAGCCTGTTAATCATTGAA
Organism: Biston betularia; assembly: GCA_905404145.2. Classification (NCBI taxonomy): domain Eukaryota; kingdom Metazoa; phylum Arthropoda; class Insecta; order Lepidoptera; family Geometridae; genus Biston; species Biston betularia. The sequence goes on along the minus strand of FR989889.1, from coordinate 2,249,794 downwards.
AGAAAAAACTGGGTGTCTTGAAGTCGAGAGTGAATCGGTATTTTAACAAGCGTGCATCTTAGACCGCATCATCAGGTGAGACGGTGATTAAACGTAAGCTTATTTCTTTTATAAAAAATAATAATTAGAACCCACGCCTTTTGGCGTACGGTCCGACCACGCAAACCACCGATCATACATGGCTATAAATATTTGAAAGGTGATTAGATCGAGAGTATTTTAGCTATGATATCTACCAAATAAGATTTACTGTTAGATCTTTGTGAGTATTTAAAGTAGCTTAAATTTTAACCAAGAGAATAAGTTATAGCTCGACAGCCCCATACAGACAAACAGTTGGCTCATTGGTAGTATATCTGCCTTGAGAGCTGTAGGGCGTTGGTTCGATTCCCACTCAGGGCAAACATTTTGTGAATAAACAAATGTTTGTTCTGTGTCTGGGTGTTCTGTATTTATTATAAGTATGTATTTACAAAAAAAAGTGTTTATGTATTCTATCAGTTATCTGACTTCCATCGCACAAGCTCTGCTTAGTTTGGGGCCAGATGGCGCTGTGTGTATAGTCCTACGATATTTATTTATTTATTATTATTAATTTCTTACAATACAAATTTAAGCTAAATCCAACACGAGGAAATAACAAACATACATGCATACAAACAGACAAATATTCAAAATTTGTTGTCTACTTTCGAATTTCGTTTGTTTTTCGATCTTTTCTTTTTTAGGGTTCCGTACCCAAAGTGTAAAACGGGACCCTATTACTAAGACTCCGTTGTCCGTCTGTCACCTGGTTGTATCTAATGCACCGTGATAGTTAGACAGTTGAAATTATCACAGATGATGTATATCTGTTGCCGCTGTAACGATAAATACTAAAAAACAGAATAAAATAAATGTTTACGGGGGCTCCGATACAACAAACGTGTTTTTTTGCTGTTTTTGTAGATGTAGTACGGAACCCTTCGTGAGCGAGTCCAACTCGCACTTGGCCGGTTTTGTTTAATTTTTATGAGGTAAAAATTTTTTTTTTTCGTAAATGTAATGAGACAAAAAGCTCTCCCGATGGTAAGAGATAACGCATGTCCATGACCATTGCAGCGATACACAGAACTTTGTGTAGCAAAACATCATAGTACAGGGGCATCGCTGATTTGGCGCTCATTTGGTTGCCTTGAAGAGATCGCTCTTAGCGATAAGGCCGCCACTTGTGGCACTGGTTCTTTTGTTCTCTGTACTTTTTTCTGTTTATGGTGTGCACAATAAAAAGTTCTATCTACATTAAAAAAAAAGCCTTAGATTTCTTATTAAACAGTACAAATATAAACTTGATTTCTAATTATTTTCTAATTTTTTTTTTATGTTTATAGATAAATGTATATGTATTTGATTACTGTATTATGAGTGTATACATATTTATATATATATGTAAATATTTCGTTTTATTTAAATACATTATTATATGATTGTTTTTATGTACTTACTATATTATGTTTAATTTTTATTTTATTTTTTTCTTATTAGTGGTTACATCTCCCGTCTGTTTCTTATGTTTTCTATCGTATTTTTCTTTTCTTGGTTGCCTGGAAGAGATCGCTGTTAGCGATAAGGCCGCCACTTGTGGCACTAGTTAATAAGGTGCTTTGTTCTCTGTACTCTTTTTCTTTTTCGAAAGTCTCAAAGTAATGAGCGCCAAAGCAGTGATGCCCTGGACTTTGTTTTATTACTCAAAGTTCTGTTTATCGCTGCAATGGTCATTGACAGGCGTTATCTCTTACCGTCAGGAGAGCGTCTCGTTCGTCTCATTATTTTTCACATTAAAAAAAAAAAAAAAAATTATGATGTGCACAATAAAGAGTTATATCTATCTATCTATCTACTTGATTGAGAACCCCTCGTTTTCTCGAAGGTGAAGTTCTCCTCTAGAGATAGAGATGTCCATGTATTCCTGTGTTTTACTGTCTCTAGCCACTATCTGCTAGCGGCTTCTACAATGTCGTCAGTCCATCGGAAGCTGGTCTGCCTCTCTTTCTCGTGCCTGATGGCCCCTTCCAGGATGTTACCTATCTACATAGACTTATTAATAAAAATAAAAATAATAGTTGTGTTAAATTAGTGTTATTTTTAATAATAAATAATTAGATTACAAATGAATTATTCTGTTTGTTAACATTAGCTGTATTTGTATTCACTAGATAATAAACAAATTAAAATTAATTAATCAATTAAATAATTACTTACATTCTTAATTGTTAATAATTAAATCTAAAGATTGCCTTAAACATACGAAAAAGCCCAGTAGTATGTAATTGTTATGTTATAGCTTTATCTACCCTCATTTATTTTAAGATTTGATGAGTTGTTAATACATTTAAATGTTTAGCCCTAAGTTTTAAAAGGCGCTTCTAGCCTACAAAACGTTTTATTTAATCATGATAAATTGTAACTTACGCTAAGTGTACGCTGAGTTTTACAAATAATTGTATCTTATTTATTTAATAAAGGAATTAAAAAAATGAAAAAAATATCTACATAGACTGGTAAAATGGTGTCTCTCCTTATTGTGTGGTCGGGTAAAGAGTCATGGTCCAGCTGCGAGTCGACGATTCCTTAAGATTGAAACAAACACTTGACCAGTTCAAGTAAACAATACGAGAACTCAGAAGTACTTCTGCGTTAGTACATGACAAGTGTAGGAAAGCATATTTTTGTGTGGTTACAAACCACAAGGCGTAAAAGAAATGATGGTAAATGATAAGCGTTTGTAGCTCAGTGGTTAGCGCGGTCGGTTAGCATTGAGCAGCCCGTGAAGGTGTTTACTTGGCTGTAGATTTCCTTAGTAGGAGGTCGTCTAGGTGGGTACCACCGCAGTACCAGATATTCTGCGGCCAAGCAGTAGTGTGTAAACATTACTGTGTTCCGGTTTGAAGAGTACTGCAGCTAGCAAATACTGGGCTGTTGAGATTAACCATCGAAAGTCTCAAAGTAATAAGCGCCAAAGCAGCAATACCCTGCACTTTGTTTCGTCACTCAAAGTTCTGTGTATCGCTGCAATGGTCATGTACATGCGTTATCTCTTACCATCAGGAGAGCGTCTCGTTCGTCTTATTTCTTTTTACATAAAAAAAAAGAAGGAAACCATAGCATGGTGGTAGGGTACTTTCTAGTACTCGGCTGGCTAGCTACCACACTCAAGTTGAAAATCTGCCGCCCAACATCTAACCTTACGGAACCTTAAAATATCATATTGACTTTTGTAAAAATTAGTGTGCACTGAATATGCGTATTATAAGTGATACCTGGTTAGTTAATAGTGACCATATATATATGTACTTCTAATACTTTATTCATGTTATCCAAGTTAAGAAAGTAATTTGTTTTATTTTGGCGAAACATTAAAAAGATTCTTTCCAAAAAGGGGAAAACCGTTAGACTAATAACAGAGGAATCCAAACAAAAAAACTAGTTTTTCCATTAGTTTTTAAGACAAATAAAATTATTATAACATATGTAGGTAAACATGGATTTACCCACAGATATGATTTGTTTATGGAAATGCTCAACGATTCAACGTTAGATCAACTGTATGCACATGTTTGTAAGTGGCGATGTATTTATCAGTCGCATTTTTTTTTGGTATTGAACGTTGTACATGGTGCCAGTGTTAAGTAGTAAATGATTTCAAAGTGTTTTTAAGTTTAAATTAAAAAATCGATAATAGACATAACTTTATTTGTGACTTAAAACGAACATAGTCTCAGTCGTTCGTAAAGTTATAGTCAAAGCTAAAATCAAGTAAAATAAGTCAATAGACAGAAAAAAACACTTTATTTGTGACATAAAAAGTCATAGTCTCAGTCAAAGTTACTTGAAGTTATAGTCAAAGCTAAAATCAAGTAAAATATGCCATTGGACAAAAAAAATACTTTATTTGTGACATAAAAAGTCATAGTCTCAGTCAAAATTACGTAAAGTTATAGTCAAAGCTAAAATCAAGTAAAATAAGTCAATAGATAAATGTCATAGGATATTAAACACAGCGCCATCTGACACCAAACTAAGCAAAGCTTGTACTATGGAAGTCAGATAAATGATAGAATACTTAAATATGTAGTTTATTTTTGTAAATACATACTTATAATACGGACAGTACACCCAGACACAGAACAAACATTTGTGTATATTACAAAACGAGACAACATAAACAAGATAATATACAACACTTTATTTGTGACATAAAACAAACATAGTCTCAGTCAAAATTACGTAAAGTTATAGTCAGGTCCAGTCCAAATTTTAATAAATGGTAATTTACTAGAAGCTTCCAACGAGTTCCTTCACTACATTCTTGCTTGTATTTTTTTAAAATGTGAAATAGTAGCAAACAAGCGACGGACCACCTGATGGTAAGTAGTCACCGCCGCCTATATACACCTACAATACCCGGGGTTTTGTCAGCGCGTTGCTTTTTTTGACACTTTTTGTTTTCACAACACTTCTGTATTAAAACATAAACTATCGAACAATCACAAGCTTTGGAAAATATACAATGCAACATAATTGTTCTGCGGTCCCGTCAAAAACAGCAGTCTTAATTATTTATTTATCTGCGGTAAACGAGTACAACGCAGAGATGATACCTACATCATCATCACATCACACATCACACACACATCACACACACACACACCATTCACACACATCACACATCACACACACACACACATCACACATCACACAAACCCACATCACACCACCCACACACACACATTCACATCATTTATCATGGAGATGTCTAAAGACTGTTTGAGTCAACTCTATGCAGATGACATTAAACTTTTACATGCAATCTTATTCAGGCGTAACTTGTAAAAGTAATGGAAGGGTTTTTTTTTATGGTTGGCAGGCTAGTTGTTTGACCACAGCTCACCTGATGTTAAGTGAAGGTGTGGTCGAAGATGGTAAAGCACACCTAGCCTGGAATGGAACTGGCTCTCAAGTGAGGCTGCCGGAACACACCGTTAGATGCTTGGCGGCTGATTTTCAACTTGAGGGTGGTAGCTAGCTAGCCGAGTACTAGAAAGTACCCTACCACCATGCTATGGTTTCCTCACGATGTTTTCCTTCACCGGCAGCTTAAGCTCATTGTTGGGGTTTGAACCCACGCCCTTCGGCATGCGAACCTACCGCGCTAACCACTGAGCTATCATCGCTACAAAATGGACAAATGGTGGACAAATTTTGATAAAATGACGACATTCGAGACGCTTTCCTGATGGTGGGAGATAACGTCGCTGACCGTTGCAGCGATACACAGAACTTTGAGTAGCAAAACATAGTCCAGGGCATCGCTGCTTTGGCGCTCATTACTTTGAGACTCGAGGAATTATTTATTCGTTCAAGCAGTTTTGATGGTTAGTCAAAGGCTGTAATTTTGCTAGCTTGCTACCCTTCAAACAGGAATGCATTAATGTTAGTACATATGTCACATTATTTGTGAAACCTAAAGTTATTTTGTACATGTAGTGGCTTCAGTGGGACTGTATTAGTCTCGAGTGTTTGGACATATCTATAGGTACATCTCTGAGGTGACCGTTGAACATGGGCTAATTTGATTAAAATTACGATGTTTTTCGGAGCAACGTGTACATTGTACAAATAGAAATTTATGTGTGTAGATTACGTACATATGTAACTTAGTATTTACAGACAAGTTAAACTTAACTTGTGTTTTATAACCGACTGTATTTTTTTTTAATGTTTGTTACGCGATAATTCCGCCAATTATGAATCGATTTTGATGATTCTTTTTTGATTAGTAGATCATACTTCAGAGATAATCCGTTATAAATTGCAATCGATCGAGCAGTTTAAAAAAAAATCAACAACAATCAAACGTTTAGAGGGGCCTTCAGGTGACCAGAATGCTGGTATCTACTTCAAAAGCTAAGCCTTGCCTTGCCTTGCCATCCAGCGTGGCAATGCTGCCAGCATTCTGGCCAAATACGTGGAATTCCAGGATAGGTGTGCTTTACCATCTTCGACCACACCTTCACCTACCATCAGGTGAGCGGTGTCAAACAACTAGCCTGTCACAATAAAAAAAATAAAAAATATCCCTCCTCTGACGGATTTTTAGACTAAGTTTTTTGTATACATTTTGTAAATAGTATAATTTTTGCAATAGTAGTTTTTATCTCAATAAACGATAAAAGCTAAAAAAAAAAACAATCTAAAAACTGTATACATCGATGATATTTTCGTTTACTCGGAAACCTCGCTGTTTCATTGGAGCAGTGCGTTTAGTCGGCCTAAGGGTAGTGGAGTCAGTTTTTTTAAATTGTAAATTTTGTACTATTTTAATGTTAAAGTAAAGACGAACAACACGCTCTCCTGGTGGTAAGAGATAACGCATGCCCATGACCATTGCAGCGATACACACAACAAAGCATCGCATCGCTGCTTTGGCGCTCATTACTTTGAGACTTTCGATGGATAGTCCCAACAGCCCAGTAATTTCGCTAGCTGCAATACCCTTCAAATCGGAACACACTACTGCATAACGGCAGTTTATAGAATCGTAATCCATGAAAATAAATATCGTAGGACATTAGACACAGCGCCATCCGACCCTAAACTAAGCGAAGCTTGTACTATGGAAGTCAGTTAACTGATAGAATACTTAATTTTTGATTTTTGAATAAAACAGTAGATTATACTAATAATCTACTGTTCAAGCAATTGTGATTTACCGCAAATAAAGACCAAAATAAATGTCAGTAGCTGTGATTTCACTGTAAAATTATGCTCGATTTGTCCATAAACGGCAAAAATTTACTTGTATGGAAATCGAACCACTTTAAATACTTTTTTTTTTGTAAATACATACTTATAATACATCCAGAAACAAAACAAACATTTGTTTATACAACAAAATGTTTGTTTGCCCTGTATGGAAATCGCACCCACGCCTTGCAGCTCTTAAAGCATACAACCAATGAGCCAACAGTGCTGTCTAGTCAGTGGAAGCTTTCATCGGAAGCTCTGAGATAGCACGTCGAATGTGAGAGATGGTTTGAGAATGGTGTACTTGACCTCCTAGAGAATTATGATGTAAGAGTAAACGGCCTAAATTATTCATGAGTTTAAAAACTTTTTTGTTTGTTTGGACTAAATACTTTTCATAAGCTATTGGTTTTTTTTTATTTTTTTTTAGAAAGAAAGAGATTTATTTTTATTTTGTAACACCACAATAAAACAACAAACAAACAAAGAGAAACAGTTACAAAATAGGGGTTCACCTCAGCATAATACTGGCCATACTAAGTGGTATGACCAGCGCTGGTCTTCCGTTCTTCCGTTATCGTACAAACAAAATAAACATAAAATTACCAGCAACAAAACAAACAATTTACAAAAACAGATTTAATAAACAAAATTGTTAATGAACAAACAAACAACTGTTGATTTCTTCTCCCAAAATATCGCCCTAGTAATGGTAAAACAAAAACAACAGGCTCACGTTTGACCACCATCGCACCTGTTACCAAAAGAGAAAATACGATCTAGGATATAACACGTTTGTCAATTTTTATTCACAATAGGTTCGCGTTTGACCATACTCTGACTGATGTTAAGCAGTAGTGTGGTCTAAGATGGAGCACGCTCACCTGGAAGATACCTATTTACTCTAGATTTGAAACCCATATTGTAGCTAACAGGGAATACAGACTCCGGCAGAGAGTTTCACAACCTCGCTGTGCGAATGAAAAATGTGGAATCAAAATACTTTGTGCTTACAAAGAAAGAAAGAAAGAAAAACGAAGAATTTATTTTGTAACAAATACAAAAACAAAAAGAGACAAATAGAGAGTCAGTTCAGTCCTTCCACCACCTTCATGGTATGACGTGGTGAAAATTGTAATTTTTCATGAGAATTGAAATTTGGCCCCTTTGCCAAATCTAGGCGCCAGAGGCCACGATCCCAGGCGAAATTGCTCGCCGCTCGTGGCAGTTTTTGTTCAGCTGTAGAGATAAACAGACAAATAGACGTTAACCAGAATACAACAAAACAACAGTTGCAAAAACAATAGAACAGTAATTGTTTGTTGATATTTTTAACAACTTTTTTTATGCTTGACAGGCTAGGGGTTTGACCACAGCTCACCTGATGTTGTGTGACGGCGTGGTCGAAGATGGTAAACACACCTAGCCTGGAATGGATATGGTTCTTATGTGATGCTTGGCGGCAGATTGGGTGGTAGCTAGCCAGCAGAGTACTAGAAAGTACCCTACCACCATGCTATGGTTTACTCACGAAGTTTCCTTTCACCGGCAGCCCAAGTCATTGTTGTCGCGCTAATCACTGAGCGCGACAACAATACATCACACATCCATACACCCATCCTACTAATATTATAAATGTGAAAGTTTAGATGGATGGATGGATGAATATTTGTTACTCTTCCACGTAAAAGCTACCGAACGGATTTGGATGAAATTTAGTATGGAAGCAGCTGAGACCCTAGATTAACACATAGGCTAATTTTTATCCCAAAAATATGCAGCGGGTAACACCGCGGGGTGCAGCTATTTTCCATACTCACAAACTTTCGCATTTATAATATTATTAGGATGTAAGAGCTTTCGTCCACCACCTCTCCGGCTATTCGCGGTCATTGCCAAGGTTGGGAGTATAAAAGGTCTCTCTTACATAATTATGCGATTTCCGCCGAGACCGACGAGGAGGCTGCACGTATGTACATTTTATATATTATTTATTTTATTAACCGACTTGAAACAAGGAGGAGGTTCTCAATTCGTCTTTATGTTTTTTTGCATGTTATGATGATTCTTTTTTTGTTTGGTAGATCATACTTCAGAGGTAGTCCGATATAGATTTTATCGAAATCGGTCGAGCGGTTTTTAATCAACAAAAATCTCAAAATTGTATACATCTATGATATTTTCGTTTACTTCGAAACCTCGCTGTTTCATTGGAGCAGTGCGTTTAGTTGGCCTGAGGGTCATGGTTTTTTTAAAATTGATTTAATTAAATATTATTTTTATCATACATTGCTTAGAAAACTATTAATTTAAACTTTACCTAATAATGCTAAATTTATTTTAACAAAAACGGTTTTACGTTTTTTTTAATTTATTAAATATTTTTACAATCGTTATTAATAAAATATAAAACATAGTCAACGTCAGTGAAGTAAATGAATTGGCATTAATAATTCCGAATTAGACAACGTTTTTTTTATAAACTGCCCCACTACCGGGGCCTCTTTTCATTGTGAGGACGTTAAGGTCGTAAGCCACCACGCTGGCCAAGTGCGCGTCTTCGAGAACTTTTTTCAGACAATCATGTAGGTTTCCTCACGATGTTTTTCCTTCACTGTTTAATGTTATCAGCAATACTCACATAAATTGGTAAAACATGAATCTATGTATACTATTATAAAAAAGGAAAGCATTGATTGTTTGTTTGTTTGTATTAAATAGGCTCCAAAACTACTGGACCGATCTTAATAATTCTTTCATTATTAGAATGCTACATTATCCGTGACGGGCATAGGCTATATTTTATTTTAAAAACAATTAGGGATCCGTATGGAAAATTCAATATTGTAACCCAAGGTATGAGAAATATGAAAAAATTCTTACTTTTAGCATGCGCAGCGAAAATTATCGACAATAGAATAAAGTGACGTTTTATAGAGAAAATTGACAGCTACAAATAAGTCCGCAATATCATATGTCTAACTATTACAGTTGTCATCTACATCTTATAAAGAGGACAGATTTAATTTTTTGTTTGTTTGTCAATACAAGAAATTAAATCTGGCTCCAAAACTACTGGATCGATAAATTTGTATTGTTAATCGAGTTTTGTTTTCCCGTGCGAAGCCGGGGCGAGCTGCTAGTAATTAATCTTTCTATGACAATCCTTTACATAATTATTTATGTCTTTATCCCCAAAAACGGCATCGTGAGGAAACCGTAGCATGGGTGCTTTCTAGTACTTGGCTGGTTACCACCCTCAAGTTGAAAATCTGTCGCCAAGCATCTAAGCCTCACTGGTGAGCCAGTTCCATTCCAGGCTGGGTGTGTTTAATATAAGATTCTTTGGTGACAGTTATATAGTTTTTCAAGAAAGTAACGAATATATTCTTTGAAATGCAATTGAAATTAATTCTCGATCTTGTTTCTTCGCACTAGAGCGCGTGGAATCTGATTTTTTTTCTGGCATTAGTTGCGCTCTTATGCAAATTGCCGATTCAAAATCGTTTCCCCTTTTCCTATGTGCCATTGACAAATGATATTGCCAACTAGAATGTAGACATACTACATTCCTGTTGCAGGTAGACTACAGTTATTTTCTAGGGAAACTGTAAAACGTCTTTCTCAAATAAATGATTTGTTCGCAAAAGATCAGTTACCGCTGTAAAGCGAAATAACATTGCATGAGATGAATGGGTAGGGTGTTTCCAGTACCGCAGTAAACTGTTTAGAACGGAATACGCGCTTACTTGCTGAGATGTGATCTAAACTAATATTATAAAGAGGAAAGATTTGTATTTCTGTTTGTAACGAATAAACTTTAAAACTACTTGACCGATTTCAAAAATTCTTTCACCGTTGGGAAGCTACACTATCCCCGGGTGACATAGGCTACTTTTTATTTCTGTACTCTCACGGGAACGGGAACTATGCGGGTGAAACCGCGAGGCGTTCGCTAGTACTATTATGAAGAGGAAAGATTTGTTTGTATTGAATAGGCTCCGAAACTACTGGACCGATTTCAAAAATTATTTCACCGTTGGGAAGTTACACTATTCCCGGGTGACATAGGCTACTTTTTATTTCTGTACTCTCACGGGAACGGGAACTATGCGGGTGAAACCGCGAGGCGTTCGCTAGTACTATTATGAAGAGGAAAGATTTGTTTGTATTGAATAGGCTCCGAAACTACTGGACCGATTTCAAAAATTATTTCACCGTTGGGAAGTTACACTATTCCCGGGTGACATAGGCTACTTTTTATTTCTGTACTCTCACGGGAACGGGAACTATGCGGGTGAAACCGCGAGGCGTTCGCTAGTACTATTATGAAGAGGAAAGATTTGTTTGTATTGAATAGGCTCCGAAACTACTGGACCGATTTCAAAAATTCTTTCACCGTTGGGAAGCTACACTATCCCCGGATGACATAGGCTACTTTTTATTTCTGTACTCTCACGGGAACAGGAACTATGCGGGTGAAACCGCGAGGCGTTCGCTAGTACTATTATGAAGAGGAAAGATTTGTTTGTATTGAATAGGCTCCGAAACTACTGGACCGATTTCAAAAATTATTTCACCGTTGGGAAGTTACACTATTCCCGGGTGACATAGGCTACTTTTTATCCCTGTATTCTTACGGAAACAGGAACTGCGCGGGTGAAACCGCGAGGCGTCAACAAAATATTTGTACTCATATTTGAATCTTCTATGACGAGTTCCGCCCACGTTAACCGGGTAATTTTTTGTGTCTTATCCAAAGTACAACTACATGTTACGAAAGGTTAGTTAGTACAGCAATTGACAGCACCGTTAGAATAATATTTATTAGTTTTGATAGGTTTAACCTCAATAATTTCTTAACAGTTCGTTCAACTAAACCGGTTAGTTTGACGTGACTGCGTCTCACGTAGTTATCTTTGGAAGATTTTAATTAATTATTTATAAAAGATAAAGTATCCTCTTTGCTCCCATCAATTGGCTCACTAATTAATTGATTTTGACTGCCCTGTTATGGTAGTGTTTTTTATTTTATTGTAGACGGGCTAGGTGTTTGACCACAGCTCAGTAATATTAATTGGCCATAAATAACAATAATGTTAAAGCCAAGTCACTTGTACAAAAAAAAGCCTTACGATTACACTTTCATGAATGAAGCTATACCTACACGAGTAATTAACAACGAACATACTACAGCGGAGGCTCCGTTTATGTGTTACTTGTCGAAGATGGTAAAGCACACGTAGCCTGGAATGGAACTGGCTCTCGGGTGAGGCTTCCGGAACACACCGTTAGATGCTTGGCGGCAGATTGGGTGGTAGCTAGCCAGCCATGCTATGGTTTCCTCACGATGTTTTCCTTCACCGACAGCACAAGCTCATTGTTGGGGTTTGAACCACTGAGCTATCATCGCTACAAATTAGTGTATCTGCTTCAGAAGACGTAAGGCGTAGGTTCGTTTCCCACCCAGAAGAAACATTTGTGTTGTGTTACATACAAGACATACATACATACCTAACTGTTTTATAAAATATCAATACTTACCTTAACATACCTTAATATACCTTATAGAATACTAGCTGCGCCCCGCGGTGTTACCCGCGACATGTTTTCAGGATAAAAAGTAGCCTATGTGTTAATCCAGGGTCTCGGCTACCTCCATATTAAATTTCATCCAAATCCGTTCAGTAGTTTTTGCGTGAATGAGTAACAAACATCCATCCATCCAAACTTTCACATTTAGACAATAGACAACACTTTATTTGGGACATAAAACATATTTCAACATAATTAACAATCATTTAATTAATTCATTTTTTTTATCATTTTTTTTCATTTATAATATTAGTGGGATATTTGTTTGTAATTGATGGAAACAATAAAGAGTTATATTATTATTATGATCGCCTAACTTTAATATCATTAAGGATTTACCGTAAACCGTCTGACCATTAGCTGTTTAACGGAAGTCATTCTGCATATTTGTATCCAGGTATATCATTAAGTATAAGTATATTACTTGACGCTTCCTTTCATAAAAAGCAATACATTTTATATAAATTATATACATTACCACAGGAAGACGGGTCGTTAAAAGTAATAGAGCTTTTTCCTTATTTATAGCTCATAAATTAGCGTACCGCTAGTATCTCTAACTCACATAAGATTCCTTGCTGAGAACGTGTATGCTGTTTATAATATAACTAGCTGCGCCCCGCGGCGTTACCCGCTACATGTTTTCGGAATAAGAAGTAGCCTATGTGTTAATCTAGGGTCTCAGCTACCTTCATACCAAATTTCGTCTAAATCCGTTCAGGAGTTTTTGCGTGAAAGAGTAACAAACATACATCCAAACTTTTACATTTATAATATTTGTGGGACCAGCGGTTCGTCCAGGTTTCACACGGGTGGACATTTATTTTTTAATTAGTTTCTTGTACTAAATATAGCCTATGCTACTCAGGGATAATGTAGCATTCTAATGGTGACAGAATTTTTGAAATCTGTCCAGTAGTTTTTGAGTTTATTCGTTACAAATATATGTTTTCCTTTTTATAATACCTATAAGTGTAAGATTAGCTTGATTGCTCTCGCGTTGGTTTAAGAATTGGGTTCAAAGCGAAATAAAACATAATAAATGACAGAGGTGCGTGCTGTGGGATTTAAAATGGACGCCAAACAGTATTGAGGGCCCGAGTGGGTGTTCCCTAATGAATATAGTCTGGGTACCTTCAAGTCGCGAGTGAATCGGTTTCTTCAAGGCGAGCGTGCTCCACCGTAGACCGCATCTTCGCTTAACATCAGGCGGGATGGCGGTCAAACGCAAGTCTATCTACTATAAAAAATCTTAACTAGGCTGCCAAAACTTCAACTAGTCAGTAGAAACTTTAACTAGGCTGCCAAAACTTCAACTAGTACTGACTTGTTGAAGTTTTGACTAGTTGAAGTTTCTAGCTAAAGTTTCTACTGAGAAACTTTAGCTAGAAACTTTAGAAACCACCTTTTTCATGCGTACCGCTAGACATTGGAATCAGCTGCCCGAGTGGGTGTTCCCCAATGAATATAGTCTGGGTATCTTCAAGTCGCGAGTGAATCGGTTTCTTCTAGGCGAGCGTGCTCCACCGTAGACCGCATCTTCGCTTAACATCAGGCGGGATGGCGGTCAAACGCAAGCCTATCTACTATAAAAAAAAAAAAAAAAAAAACTAGGATGTCAAAACTTCAACTAGTCAGTAGAAACTTTAACTAGGCTGTCGAAACTTTTTCATATTTTTATGTAACTAAGATCTCAGAACGGCTATCATATTAATTTTGCTGATTATTTTACTGATATAACACAATAGTTAAATAAACAGGTGAGCCCTTATTTTGTAACGGTTTGTTCGTTTTTGTTTTTGTGTTTTTAGGCTGCAATATAAAATCTTTTTCTTTCAATAGAAACAACCTAAATTTTAAAATTGTTTCAGAGTTTTACAATAATCAAGACAAGATGGCGCTGAAGTCGTTATGCAGATTAGTTCTGCTTCTTGTCGTAGCACAGCTTGGCGCCACTTTTGAACTGAATCGCTGTAAGTTGATATTCTAATATGTAAATTGTATGTAAAAGAAATTTTTTCAGCGTTTGAAAAAAAAGTTGTCAACTTAACATCTGAAATGTAATGGTCATGGACAGACAGTGACTCTTACCATCACGAGAGCGTCTTATTTGTTCTCTTGACATAAACATATTTGTCATATAAGTGTTTGTCCTGCGTGGAAATTGAACCCACATCCAACAGCTCATGAAGCACAGTTATTACCAAATGACAAAATAGTCCAAAAATTTATGTTATGTTACTGGTGACAAAAGTTTTTTTTTAATTTCTAGCCCCCAGGCAGGCCCCGGGCAGTATCTTCACGGTGGGCAATGGCGAGCAATGCCTGGGTGGTGACCGCTCGACTGGTGGCGTGTGCCTGAGTCGTAACCAGTGCAACACGCAAGGGGGCAAGGCAATAGGGTTCTGCGGAGTGTTTGCTACTTGCTGTTCATGTAAGTGATAACTAGCTTTTACTCGCAATTTACGTCAGTAATTTTGGCGCTATTTTTGTCTTTAGTTTCGGAAATTAAAGAGAGAGAAATTAAATATGGTTTCTGTACCGGCGCGGATCAGTTGATCGTTTGTATATTTCATTAATAGATGGCGCTGTTTTCAATTTCCAGTGAACGCGTGCGACATTCGTACCAATACCAAGACGGCCGTATTTATCAATCCTCCATTGAACAAGGAGTCTTCTGGTCTCGAGTGTTCTTACAACGTGGAGATCAATAACAACAACGTCTGCCAAATGAGGATTGATTTCGAAACTTTCAACCTCGCACCGCCGACAACGGTAAGTTTACCGTAATTCATCATCGTGATCATGCCCCCGCATTACACACAGCGCCATCTGACCCCAAACTAAGCAAAGGTTGTGCTATGGAAGACAGATAACTGATAGAATACTTAAGGTGGTTCGATTTCCATATAATTCTTTTTTGCCATTTATGGACAAATGGAGCAAAATTTTACAGTGAAATCACAGCTACTGGCGTTTATTTTGGTCTTCATTTGCGGCAAATCACAATTGCTTGAACCATAAATTCATAAATCATTCATAAATTGCTGTTCACTGTAAAATTATGCTCCATTTGTCCATAAACGGTAAAAAGTTATTTGTATGTAAATCGTACCACCTTAAATAGTTTTTTTTGTAAATACATACAGTACACTCACCCAACTTTTTGTAATAATGTTTTTTAGCAACTTTTTAATCTAGCAAGGTGGTATAAAGTGAGGTGCTACCTAAAGCACCACATGTATTTTTTTGGCACAAAGTGTATTGCAATTTTTGATAATATTATCTGAATACAGAATACATGTGTAATCTGAAAAATTAAGCATCATGATAAAAATGTCCAGACAGACATTAAGGTTGTATGTTTAAAAAACGTTTAGCGAACTTCTTGTCCTAGAGATATTTCGTGATTTAAAAAATAAAGGCTGTTTGTTTCACATCAGTGGAATATCTTGAGGTAGTATTTTTGTAAAATTCTCTTCAAATTGTTAAGCTTTATTTTACAGACTCATGATTGACACACAGTAACACTATATATTCACTAATTTCTGGATCAGGTGGAGTCAGTAGATAACGTAACCCAGCGTCCAGGATACACCTGCAGGAACGACATCTTCCAAGTGGCCAATCTCCAGGCCAACTCGGACTACCTTCCATCGCTATGTGGAGACAACAGCGGACAACATTGTATGTTAACTAATTTTTTTATGACAAGCTAGGTTTTTGACCTCAGCTCATCTGCTGTCAAGTAACGGTGTGGTTGAAGATGATAAAGCAAACCTAGCCTGTAATGGAACTGGCATTGTCAGGGTGCTGGAACACACCGTTGGGTGCTTGGCGGCAGAAAAAGTTGAAAAAGTAATTGAGTCTTGAAGGTATATATTTAGTGTATTTCTCCTCAAAAGTCGTTTCGGTTACAATAATGATGAAGATTTCAATTAAAATTTAACTAACTTGACGACCATTTTAAATTAATTAATTAATTATAAAAAAATATAAACAACTTTCACTATAAGAATAACATAACTCTGAAATCACGAATAAAAAACAGATGTCCTAAACATTTCGTAAGATCAACATAAATTTTAATAGAATAGATGTTTTCGCGATTTTAGTGTTGTGCCCATAGTAAAAGTGGTTTGTAGTGACATTTACAATTAAAAATTTAATTAATTTAATATTCAATTTTAAATAAATTTTATTTTTTTATTCAATTTTTTAAATAAACCCTTTTCAGCTTAGTACACCCCAAGCTTGCTGCCCTACATATAACAGAGAATTTGTTCACGCTGATGGCTAGATTCAATTACTATATTTATAATTATGTTTATCACCCGGTTTTAATCGCGCACAAAATAATATGAAAATAGTTTTATTTATTTGCCTCGACGTATCGGCCATGTTGCAATAGCCGTGGTCACGAGTTGACCCAAACTACAACTAATACTACTACCCAAATTACACACAGCGCCATCTGACCCCAAACTAAGCAAAGCTTGTACTATGGAAGCCAGATAACTGATAGAATAATTAAATGGTTTTTTTTTTGTAAATACATACAGTACACCCAGACAGAACAAACACTATTTTCATAGTATTTTGTGCGCGATTAAAACTCGGGTTTAAGCATTATTTTAAGTGTTCAAAGATTAAGCGAAAGTTTAATAACTGTTTTAACTAAATCCCCTCGAAAAATTCCCGTATATCTTGGAACCCTTTTCATATAATATTCTAAACGTAGTATTTCTGCTATTATTTTACGACTCAGACAAAAAACCTTGATTAAAATTTCAAAAAGGATTGCGTAATGAATACATATTTTTTAAAATTTTATTTGTGCAATTGTTTTGTTTGTTTATCTTCGTGGGAGTTTAACCAAAAATATTGTTTTTCAGTGTACGTCAGAGTCAATGCTTCAACCAACAGTCGATCCATCCGCATTAACTTTAAGATTGCCGATCGCAACACACAGCCTAATCTGCCACAAGCAACATGGAAGATCAAAGTCACTCAACTTGAGTGCTTCAATACTCTTGGGTAAGTGTCAATTAGACGCACATAATGAATATAAACATACCGTGATGCACAGTCTAATCTGACAATGTAAGATCAAAACCACTCAACTCGAGTTCTTTAAATCTATTGAGTAAATGTCATCTAGGTACATATTTTCTGTATGGGTGTTCTGTATGTATTATAAGTATGTATTTACAAAAAAAAAGTATGTATGTATTCTATCAGCTATCTGACTTCCATCACACAAGCTCTGCTTAGTTTGGGGTCAGATGGCGCTGTGTGTATAGTCCTACGGTATTTATTTTATAATGAATACAAACATAGAACCATACCGTTTATTAACCGTATGGCAAAGCCTAATTTTTTTTACACCAAAAAGTAAAACCGAACGATGCGGTCTCCTGATAGTAAGAGAAAACGCATGTCCATGACCATTGCAGCGATACACATAACTTTGAGTAGTAAACAATGTCCGGGGCATCGCTGCTTTGGCACTCACTACTTTGAGACTTTCGATGGTTAGTCTCAACAGCCCAGTAATTTCACTAGCTGCAGTCACCTTCAAACCGGAACACAGTAATGTTTACACACTACTGCTTGGCGGTAGAATATCTGGTACTGCGATGGTACCTATCTAGACGACTTCCTGCTAAGGAAATCTACCACCAAATAAATCTAATCTGCCACAAGCAACATGTAAGACCAATGTTACTCAATTTGAGTGATTTAATACTCTTGGATAAGTGTAATCTAGGTACGCATAATGAATACAAAGACAAAGATACCGTCCGTGATGCGCAGTCTAATTTGTCAGAAGCAACATAAGAGATCCAAGTCACTTAGTTACAATGTCGATAAAAATTAAGCTAACTAATTACATCATTATGCCAGTTGTAGATTTAATCAACCTGAGACCTTAATAAGCTATATAATAGCTATACGAAAGCGCGTCTACGCAAATTGGTTGGCAATTGGCAAATTCATTGGTTGGTCTCACAAACTCTGTAATTTCTTTAGCTGCAGTATCCTTCATACCGAAATGTAGCAGTGTCATTGGTGTCAGAATATCTGATACTGCGGTGGTTATTGTTATAACTGTAATAATTGTAATTTGTAGCGATGATAGCTCAGTGGTTAGCGCGGTAGGTTCGCATGCCGAAGGGCGTGGGTTCAAACCCCAACAATGAGCTTGAGCTGCCGGTGAAGGAAAACATCGTGAGGAAACCATAGCACGGTGGTAGTGTACTTTCTAGTACTCGGCTGGCTAGCTACCACCCTCAAGTTGAAAATCTGCCGCCAAGCATCTAACGGTGTGTTCCGGCAGCCTCACTTGAGAGCCAGTTCCATTCCAGGCTAGGTGTGCTTTACCATCTTCGACCACACCTTCACTTAACATCAGGTGAGCTGTGGTCAAACAACTAGCCTGTCAACCATAAAAAAAAAAAAAAAAAGCGAGTGATTTACAATGTGTTAAAATCTCGAAAATTATTTTTGCAGAAAATACCGGGACGGAATCTTAGACGCAATCACATCATCCCTCCCCTCTACTCCTTTTGCTTCTTCTGCTGACAGAGACGAGTATTTGATTGGTGAGTGTATAATTTTTTTTTAGTGACTCGATAATGGTCGAAAAGAGTTAAAAGTAACACCATTCAAAATGTGAATACCCAAAAGGTGTAAAGTTGTAAAAAAGGTGAGGATTATGTTTATCGCAACATTAAAAATGCTTTACTATAGAAACTGTGTTTTTGTAGCGATGATAGCTCAGTGGTTAGCGCGGTAGGTTCGCATGCCGAAGGGTGTGGGTTCAAACCCCAACAATGAGCTTGAGCTGCCGGTGAAGGAAAACATCGCGAGGAAACCAAAGCATGGTGGTAGGGTACTTTAGTACTCGGCTGGCTAGCTACCACCCTCAAGTTGAAAATCTGCCGCCAAGCATCTAACGGTGTGTTCCGGCAGCCTCACTTGAGAGCCAGTTACATTCCAGGCTAGGTGTGCTTTACCATCTTCGGCCACACCTTCACTTGACATCAGGTGAGCTGTGGTCAAACACCTAGACTGTCAACCATTAAAAAAAAAAAAAAACTGGCGTGGTCTTAACGCATTTTTTAGATTAGTTTATTTCAATTAGTTTTATTTATCGGTTAGAAAAATTTAAAAAGTAATCATAGAATAAAAAAGTTAATGAGAATTAAAATAAATTAAACAGATATCATTACTAAATTTAATAAAAACAGTTCTTTAATAAAGATCAATTGTAAGCGACAAGAAAGTGATTTTCAATAAAATGCTAACCAAATTGAAGATACAGGTAGCGCCTGTGCCGGGTGCCGTAGTACAAACTTTACGCTAGCCCCACGGTTTCCGTCACATTTTCCAGAATAAAAAAATATCTCATGGTGTTAATCTAGGATATAAGCTGTCTTCGTTCTAAATCTGTCCAACCACTACCGCATAAAGAATTACCAATAAATAATTCATACAAAAACACTCTTTCAGACACGTTCAAATAACTTATTATTAGTTTTATTTGTAGTGTTGTGTATGTCAAAATAAACGGTGACTACTATAGTATTTTACAAGTTATCTTCTACAATGAGGCATAAAAATAGTTTTTTTTTTCTCAGCACCTCCTGGCTGTCTTCAGTATTACCCTGACAGGAGCGGTGGTTTTGAGTCATTTAACTACAATCGAGGTCAAGGCCCTTACATCGCTAACATGGCATATGCCACTTGCTTTAGGAGAACATCTGACGTCTGTGGTATCAAGTGAGTATTACATTACAAGCTTTCATTTATTACAAATGTTTTTTTAATCAACAAGCTTTTATTTATTGCGAGCTTTTGTTTATTACAAGCTTTTTTTTATTACAGGCGTTTACTTATTATAAGCTTTTATTTATTACAAGCTTTTATTTATTACAAGCTTTTATTTACTACAACCTTTTATTTATTACAAGCGTTTACTTATTATAAGCTTTTATTTATTACAAGCTTTTATTTATTACCAGCGTTTACTTATTATAAGCTTTTATTTATTACAAGCTTTTATTTACTTATTATAAGCTTTTATTTATTACAAGCTTTTATTTACTTATTATAAGCTTTTATTTATTACAAGCTTTTATTTACTTATTATAAGCTTTTATTTATTACAAGCTTTTATTTACTTATTATAAGCTTTTTTATTACAAGCTTTTATTTATGTATGTACGGGTCAAATGTTGCAAGGTAAATTTGATCCACTTCCAGATGTCCGATTGGACTCAAATTTGGTGTACTTATTGTATCTTCAGTACAATAATTGTACTATGGAGATGCAAGATTTCCATAGGAACTGCTGAACTAAAGAAGCTAAACCCATCGAGTTTGGGCTCGATTTATTCGTCTTGAAGAGCACTTTACGCCTAAACGGTGTCCAGGGTCTGATGATGAAGCTAGAAGGTGGCCACAGTATCCCTGTGATAAAACAACATTACCACACCGAGTTTGGGTTCGATTGATTCGCCTTGAGGAACACTCTCTAAAACATAGTTTTACTTTTAATTTATTTATTAACTAAAAATTAATTTATTAACTTTTTAGTTTATTGTCCCAGGTAAAAGTTTGTTTAAAAAAATATTTTTCTACTTTTAATTTATTTTACTGATTAATTTTGCCCATTTTCTTTTATAAACTCTATCACTATGGAACAAGAAGTGGTTGTTTTTATTGTTTTAACGGATTTGATATTGTTATTCAAACTATTATTTCTATTTCAGACTTACATCGGCTAGTTTCACAATGGCGTACCGTGATGACAAGAATTTACACTTGGACACGGATTGTCAAGTCAACCCTGTGACCCAAGGCAAAGCGCAGTCTGAAGACTACATCTTCATACCTGAAGCAGAGACCGCTGATGGCCTCAGAGGATCCAAGTATTGTGGATTTTCAGCTACAAACCAAATTGTCGCTTGTGAGTATTTTGGAAAATTAGAATTTCTAAAGGACTGTTTGTATGGCGACATTAAAGACGTAGGCTAGGATACCAAATTCCTCATAATAATTATAAACACAGCTCAGCGAGCCATGGAAAGAGCTATGCTAGACATTCCTCTGAGGGATCGTATCTGGAACGAAGTAATTCACCAGAGAACTAAAGTCACAGACATAGTTCAGCGTATTAGCAAGCTTCATTGGAGGCCGTGAATCAGCAAACGTAGCGTAGGATGCTCTGAGACTCGATGGAGTGACGATATACGTGGGACAGCAGCTGGCGATGGATGGAAGCAAAATGCCGATGATCGAGTTGAGTGGCGTGCCTATGTCCAGCAATGGACTTCGACTGATGATGATGAATTATGAACAAACGCTCCGGGAGTCAGTCAATCCTTAAATTGCAAAAGAAAAATCAACAGTTCCGTACTTTTTTTGCTTGTTTGACAGACTATATGTTTGATTATTGCCCACCACCCTGGTGACTACCTGGAGTCTTGTCTTGTTGCCTATTTTCATCCTTCGTTTCCATCTTGAGTAGAGGCACTTCTCAGCCTCAATGGTAGCAGGTTTGCTTTTACGCTCTTTATCGTCTTCGCTCGCACATTTTTACATTTATGAAGAACAATCACTAAGTGTTAATTCCAAAAAAGTGATGTTGATTATCATTTCGAATGTATAAAAGAACCGAACCAGAGAAAACACAATTGTAATGATGAACTTAGTATATTTTTGGGTGGTGTTATTTTCGGAACCTTCAGTATGCCAGCAGTATCTCTTACTTAATTGTTCTGTTTTCATGTCTTTAAAATTTATTTAAACAGTACATAACACATAGATAAAAAAACACCCGACTGCGTAAAACTGTGAAACGGTAAACGGTCTAATGTTTTTGGGTCTGCCTTTATCTTCTATTCATATGTCTTTCTACCACCTCAGCATCTTAACTAACAGAAAAGAGAATGGGGGTGTTCATTCGGTACGTTGCGCTAGCACACATTCTGTCGGCTGATGACTTCTTCAGTTGTCTATGTCTATAAAGTCAAAAACTAGAAACATATGTTAGTTTATCTTGATTTCTTTAATGACTGTTTGTTCGCAGCCACACCGAGTGGGCCGCTTTATGTCATGTTCCGCTCTGACAACCTGGTCACTGATGGTGTTCCTGAATCCGGCTACAGGTTCCACTACATCGTGATGAACAACTGCTTTCTATATTAGGTTGTTACATTTAAATTTAATACCCTAAAGGTACATAAACATGAATCAAGGTGTGCAATCTTAAAAATGTTGATTTACCGAAATAAGGTTCTATAATCGTTGATGAACAACTCATTTGTTAAATTTTAATCCGGCTAAAGATTCTATTAAAAATTAAGGAATATCTGCAGTCTCTGTTAAGTCGTTAAATTTAAATTTAAAATCTGGCTTCAAATTATATTCTAACGTGAGAAACAAATTGCCGTCTCTATTAATTCTTAATTTTTTTTTATTTCAAATCCGGCTAAAGATTCATTTACAACATGAGACACAACTGCCGTCTCTAAGAAATGGTTTAAATTTAAATATAAATTCCAGCCAAAGATTCCTTAACAACTCTATGAATGACCTAAGCACAGCTTTAACCATTCAATTACGATTGTTATCACAAATAAAAATATACTTGGTTCTCAATGCATACAGCAAAGTATAAAAAACGTTATCAGCTGACAGTAGCTGTTTTTTTTCGAGGGGGGAAATTTTCACGAGATGACTGTGCCCCAATTAGGGATTGCAATCCGGCGTCATTTTCAGTCCGGCCAGATACGACCGGATTCCCATCAATCCGGCAGGATCCGACCGGATCCGGCCGGGATTGACTGTCTGGCGGTGGCGCGCGCGACGCGGATGCGGGGGAGCGGGCGGGGTGGTACTGGCGAAGCGCAGTGGGGCGACTCGGCGACGAACGACTCGCACGCAGGAACACAACGCATTTAAAATAACTACTAATGCAACAGCTATATCATTTTGCCACAAACACTAGCAATGGATCCGGTCTTCGGATCCGGTATATTGGTACCGGATCCGGTAACCGTTAAATGGTGCCGGATCTGCCGGATTACCGGATCCGTTTTTCTGGATTGCAATACCTAGCCCCAATCCCCGGATGGCCTTCCTTGGTGCTCGATGGAATGTTGGAATTACCAGTGGATTGCGTTGTGCGTGTTCGTGGGCCGCGCGGTGACTCTACCTAGAGGTTCGGTGCGCGAAACGGAAATTCAAACTAATAATTTTTCATGTTCTATAATGTGAAAATGTGCGAGTATAGTACAATAAATATCATAAAGAACGAAATGTAAAAGAGATCGACATGGTTTTACTTGAGCTTAGAAAAGTAATAAAATATTTTTTTGCGAGGCACATCTTATAGGAATCTTAAGACAAAAACTATCATGTAGATAAAATAATATGAACTTTTATAATTATGATAATGATTTTTTTTTATAGCTACACCCGCTGGTCCTTTGTACGTGATGTTCCATTCTGACAATTTGGTAGAAGACGGCATTCCAGAAAATGGTTACAAATTCCAATACAACGTTCTCAACAACTGCAAAGTCACGTTATAAACAGTATTTTGTATACAAACAATGTAACAAATAATTATCGTGGTGCTGATTAGCAAATTGACAACTAGATACTATAAGACAAAATTCTGATGTCGTAAGCGCTAAATTAAGTTTTCATTAAATCCCGTATCGGAAATATAACTGAGCCATTCAGACATATTCTAAATTATCTGTCTGGATTGTTTGCAACAACCTGACTTGAACAACCGGGGACTCAAGTACTCACTTTTATATTGTTTCAAATAATTGTGTTTATCACCGGGATGATTGCCCATAGTCACGAGCTGACCATGGCTATTGCAACATGGTCAAACCTCAAAGTAAATAAAAAAACGAATTTCACAGTATTTTGTGCGCGATTAAGACCCGGTGATAAAAACATTTGTGTTTAAATCGAGCCGGTTGACAAATTGCATTTTTTGTAATAAATTAACGACTTTATTAATAAATGAACTCACATGTCTTCCTAGTGGAAATACAATGTTGATGTATTTTAATATAAAAATAACTTTAAACAAAAATAAATTATTACTTTGACAATCCCGCCGTGGAAAAACAAAAATAAATACTTATTCTACTTAACAAAGTAGGTTCAGTTGTATTTATTGCCTTGGCCAGTTGTATTCTTGTAATAAACTATTTAACTTTTGCGTAATTTTACAAATAACTTTATGACAATGACTGTTTTATGTATTGATATTTTTGTTAAACCAATTTTTTTTTTCATTTTTTTTTTTGCAATAATTGAAATATAATTGGCCAATGCATTTTGATAAAAATAAGGTAATTGCGTTTATGTTTAGTTTAAGTAATGATTAAAAATGCTCATAAGTTAATTTTCAGAGTTTAAGATTTACTTAATTATAATTTTTCATTAGATTTTGTACTTTAGCATGTACCTACGTTATTAGAAAAATAAAGATTTGAAATCATTGCTATCGTTTTAAATAATCTATTTTATAAAAGTGTATACAATGTTATAAGCTTGGTGTCTACAGAGCCGAAAGGGGGTGCTCATAATATTTATTATTTTCAGCCAGTGTGGTAGTCTAATTTTTTTTCTGTCTAATTTAAAAAAAGCCTTTTATTTCCCACAGTGAGATGGCCCGTGCTCAGTATTGGTAGTTTATATGAACTAGGCTGATCCGGAAACAAATTAAGTAGTTTTTTTTTTAAATTTATGTTTATTCAGTTCTCATCTTAGTAGGTAATAATAATATCCTTTCTGCGTACTAGTCATTGACAGGCAAGGTCATGTGACAGCTGTTCAGTTTTAGGGTTGAACCTGGTCGAGTTTACAGCTAAGTTTGACTTATGATAACTTGTGATCTTACATGTTGAGAGGATAAAGACCTCGCGGGATGGCCTCTACACCAATGTTGCCATGAGCTGATAAATATTGTTGGGCTTATACGACAACATATTGTATATACCTACGACTTTTCAAGCTTAGTATATCCAAACTTATAATTCCGTAGTCAAATATTTTAAACAATATAGCCAGCGAAAATACAACCGTGAGACACGAGTGTGAAACCTATTTTAATCGCGTCGCGCCGTGTGTATAGGGCCGAATATTTACAAGGTTACAAGGTCCCACTGCTGGGCGAAGGCCTCCCTTTCCTCCTTCCAGACAGGTCTTCGGCTTTGGTGGTCCAGTGACTATCATGACGACTTGGCTTTTTTATACAAAAGTAATGGGGCGAACGAGACACTCTCCTGATGATAAGAGATAACGCGTGTCCATTATCATTGCAGTGATACACAGAACTTTGAGTAGCAAAACATAGTCCAGGACATCGCTGCTTTGGCGCTCATTACTTTGAGACTTTCGATGATTAGTCTCAATAGCCTTGTAATTTCCCTAGATACAAACCCTTCAAACCGGAACCCAGTACTGCTTGGCGGCAAATAGGAGATCTGCTACCAAGAAAAATGAATATAAAATTAAAATTAGTTTTTTCTTAGCTTCAATTTTGGCGGTGTGTGGTGACCTGTGCCCAGCAGTCGTTTGACATGCGACAAACAGAACTTATAATCTCATCTGAATCTCATTAAAATAATAAAAAATATTGATTTTAAAATAATTTATCATTAATAATAATTATATATATTGTATACATACATAATATTAGAATTGTTGAATTTATTTCAAGATTTTAGAATTGAACCAATAGAAATTGTTTAAAAAAATGAGTACCTATCTAGGTACCTACGTTAAAATTTTTAGATGTAGTCGTATATCTCCGGCTAGCGACGCTGCTCGACTGCCGGCGATGCCCCGTTACGCCTCCCGCGCTCCCTTTATTCCGCGTACATAGTTGAAACGCACGATATACCGCTAGTTTTTTAGATACTTATGGCGGAGCTTTAAGCCCCGCCCTACCCTACATGACTTTCAGCTGAGCCAATGTCCATATTTTTTTTAGTCGAGGATGGTAAACACACCTAGCCAAGAATGGAACTGGCTCTGAAGTGAGGCTGCCGGACACACCGTTAGATGCTTGGCGGCAGATTTTCAACTTGAAGGTGGTAGCTAGCCAGCCGAGTACTAGAAAGTACGTTACCACCATGCTATGGTTTCCTCACGATGTTTTCCTTCACCGGCAGCTCAAGCTCATTGGTTTGAAACCACGATCGGCATGCGAACTGACCGCGCTAACCACTACAGTAAATTATTTTTTAAATTATTACTAAGGGTAATTTTTTAAAACATTTTTATAGGTTTTTAATTATAATTTATTTAATTCTAACGCTATCTTTATACAACATAATAATTAAATAGTAAATATTTTGTAAATAGTATAATTTTTGCAATAATTAAATAAATGCAACTGGCATATTGGAATCGAAGGTCAGAAGGAAGATCCGTAGACGAACCAAAGTAATCCACATAGCCCAGAGAATCAGCAAGTTGAAGTGGCAGTGGGCAGGACACAGCACGCAGAACTGATGGCCGATGGGGCTGCAAAGCTTTGGAGTGGAGACCACGGACCGGCAAGCACAGCGTAGGACGTCCACCCACAAGGTGAACAGACGACATAATAAATACCGCAGGAACGCGCTGGATGCGAGCCGCTTCCAACCGTTCTTTGTGGAAGTCAATGGGGGAGGCCTATGCCCAGCAGTGGACGTCCTACGGCACTTCTAGCCTTCAGTATAATACTTGATCTTTTGTTAAACAAAATTTAATATTTTACCATAAGGAGATTATAACTGGTACAAGTTGTCAATATAAATCCATTAAAACAACTTATAAATATAGCAGTATATTTACATAATTATCTATATCACCTAATTGTTATATAGATATAAAATTTTAATTATTTCTTACATTGTATAAATTTGATTACCTACATATTGTTTTTTTTTTGTAAATTAAATACCTAAAACATTATATATGGTAATACAGTTATGATATAATTTAAACATAAAATAACATTTACTAAATATTATTTTAAATAATCGTTGATTTAAAGCAGTCTTATGATACATTTTTATTATATTCATTCCTTTTTTTTATATTTTAGCACATATTTTTTAAATATTTAAACTTATATATGACTGGTTATTCAAATAATTTATCATAGGATACGAATAACTAAAAAAAATTTGAGCTAAACAATAATTTGTGCAATTTGCACTCACATATCTTTACATAGTATAAAACAAAGTCGCTTCCCGCAGTCTGTACGCTTAGATATTTTAAACTACGCAACGGATTTTAATGCAGTTTCCATCAATAGACAGAGTGATTCAAGAGGAAGGTTTATATGTGTAATACATGCATATGCACCACATTAGTATCTACATTGCATCCGTGGAAACCGAGGCAGGTCGCTAGTCTGTACATAGTATAAAACAAAGTCGCTTCCCGCCGTCTGTACGCTTAGTTCTTTTAAACTACGCAACGGATTTTAATGCGGTTTCCATCAATAGACAGAGTGATTCAAGAGGAGGGTTTATATGTGTAATACATGCATATGCACCACATTAGTATCTACATTGCATCCGTGGAAACCGAGGCAGGTCGCTAGTCTGTACATAGTATAAAACAAAGTCGCTTCCCGCCGTCTGTACGCTTAGATCTTTTAAACTACGCAACGGATTTTAATGCGGTTTCCATCAATAGACAGAGTGATTCAAGAGGAGGGTTTATATGTGTAATACATGCATATGCACCACATTAGTATCTACATTGCATCCGTGGAAACCGAGGCAGGTCGCTAGTCTGTACATAGTATAAAACAAAGTCGCTTCCCGCCGTCTGTACGCTTAGATCTTTTAAACTACGCAACGGATTTTAATGCGGTTTACATCAATAAACAGAGTGATTCAAGAGAAAGGTTTATATGTATAATATATGCATATTATAGTAGAGAAAATTCAAGACTTTCAAAGATTCGTAATGTTATGTTGATGACATGTTTTTGTGAGCTTACATTGCAAATACTGGCTAAACCTTACGACATAAATCAGAAGCACAGCTAGCCTGAAATGCAACTGGCTCTCAAATGAAGCTGCCGAAACACATCGTCAGGTGCTTGGCGGCAGATTTTCAACTTAAGTGGTAGCTAGCCAGCCGTGTACTACCATGCTATGGTTTTCTTACGATATTTTCCTTCACTGACAGCTCAAGCTCATTATTGGGGTTGAACCCTCGCTCTTAATCGCTACATTTTTATTTGTCATTTTTTTTGTTTATAAAAATACAGACTTTCGACTTACACCCCAAACATAATTTTAGCCGTATAAGTTCGTAAGACCTTAGGATCTATAGAAAGGTGGCCCTCTGCTAATAGTATACGTAGACAAAGGTATCCCTTTAGTCCCATAGATTGGTTCCGGCGTATTCTCGTAATCCACGTCGTAATAGATGCCGGTTTGATTCTGAAACGAAAGAAAAGTAAATAAATAAATATCGTAGGACATGGCAGGAAAGAAGCGCATTCCCCAAAGAGTATCCGGTAAACGCCTTTCCAATTCTTATCAGAAAGATCACTAACAATGTATTGAAGCTGCAACGAGAGGACCTTTGTCCCTTAGTAGGCCTTATAACCGGTCATTGCAACTTGAATAGTCACTTCTTTAAACTAGGAGCCACGGATAGTCCGCTATGCCGTGGCTGCTTGCAAGAGAATGAAACTGTAGAGCATGTACTTTTGCAACAACGCGACGCCAAAACCAAAGAAAAAAAAAACTATATTACTATAGCAACACCATTTAACAGTTTTCACATTTTGAAGCTAAGCGTGTTTGCTAATAGAGATGAAAAAAGTACCTTTGTAGTACAGGTTGTACTATGAAGTAAAAGTCAGACACGACGCACCGAAACCAGTTTGTAGTAATATTTAGTCTAATCAAATTAGTACTAGTCTATCTATCTGTCTATCTAAAATCTGTCATTTTAAAAATGTAATTGTAATGCACCTAGACATGTATAGTTTTGGAATGCAATACAGATAAAAAAAAAGTGTAGGTATTTGTATTTATTGTTGTGAATATTATTGCATTCTGTTTTGTACGTTATGAAATAAACGAACGCACGCACGCACGAACGAACGAACGAACGAACGAACGAACGAACGAACGAACGAACGAACGAACGAACAAATAAATCTGATAAATCTGATTTAGACTTTTTCACGTCTAAAATACTTACATGCATACTTCGAGCCCTTGACTTAGGGCGTGGCACAAGCAAATCTGCTCTCTCTTGTACGTGACTCGACGCTTCAGAGCTGGTCGATTCCGTCGCCATGTGGTTTGTGTAGCCTGACAAAATATTATAAGATAATTATATTAAGCAAATAAAAAAAAAAACACAAATGCCCCCTTCCATCGAATCAGCCCTGTTTTCATAAACTGGGTACTGGCTTTTTTAATGATTAACAGGCTAGATTTTTGACCACAGCTCACCTGATGTTAATTGAAGGTGTGGTCGAAGATGGTAAAGCACACTTAGCCTGGAATGGAACTGGCTTTCAAGTGAGGCTGCCGTAACACACCGTTAGATGCTTGGCGGCAGACTTTCAACTTGAGGGTGGTAGCTAGCCGAGTACCAGAAAGTACCCTACCGCCATGCTATGGTTTCCTTGCAATGTTTTCCTTCACCGGCAGCTCAATCTCATTGTTCGGGTTTGAACCCATGCCCTTCGGCATGCGAACCGACCGCGCTCACCACTGAGCTATCATCGCTACAGAATTTTTATTTTATTTTGGCGTCGCGGAAATAAGCTAAATATATGGAACACTAGTAAAACAAAGTCCAGGGCATCGCTGCTTTAGCGCTCATTACTTTGAGACATTCGATAGTTAGTCTCAACAGCCCAGTAATTTCGATGCAGTACCCTTCAAACCCAGTATAGCTGATACTGCGGTGGTACCTACCTCAAAGACCTCCTGTTAAGTTGATCTTTCACCAAGTATAACTTACCGTATAAGTTGTGATGTGAAGCGTTGTTTGCTCGCGACCCCACTGTATTCAATGTGCCGTTAAGATGACCGCCATGCATACCCAGCCTACAGAAACAAATATGTCAATAATTACACGTAACTAAAACAAGTATAAATTAAAAATTTAAAACACCCCCGACATCAACAGCATACCAAATTTCGACTTGATCAGACCTGTGGAAGATGATAGTATTCTACTAGTCAAGCCCTTTCATTTGATACCCATATTGAGGGAGTTGTGAAAAAATATGTAATCCGTCATTTTGTGGCAGCGGCCATTTTGGACCAATTTTCATCAAACATAGCTAAGAACACTTCCGAGTAACAGCATACCTTATTTCGGCTTGATCAGACCTGTGGAAGATGCTCACATCCTTTCATTGTTTGAAATTTGTCATATTGTGTAGTATTTTACTAGTCAAGCCCTTTCATTTGATACCCATATTGAGGAAGTTGTGAAAAAATATGTAATCCGCCATTTTGTGGCGACGGCCATCTTGAACCGATTTTTATCAAACATAGCTACGAACCGATTAATCCCCTTTCAAACAAAAAAACAAAATTAAAAGCGGTTCATTCGTTCGGGAGTTACGATGCCAAAGACAGACACACACACACAGACACGTCAAACTTATAACACCCCGTCGATTTTGCATCGGGGGTTAGTAACGATAACTAACGGACACGAAACTTTGATATCGTCGAAAGGGTGGCGGGTCCAGCAGGGTTGGTAACTCGTACTGTGTCAAGGACTTGCGACAGTATAGCAAGGCAATGCTACCAACCTCGGTAAAGGTACAGGCGGCAGCGTCGGGTATCCTCCGAACATGGCCGAGGATGGCCGAGTCTGCATTGTCTGGACCTCTGACTGCAATAAAAAAGCATTTTGTTTTAGGTACTTATAATATTATTCACGTTTAATTTCATCGCACAAGACAAAAGTCTTCAATCAGTGCGTTCTAGTTGTCACGAGATACGGAGCCGAAACGTGGACACTCACAGCGGGAATGGTCCACAAGTTCAAAGTTGCTCAGCGAGCTATGGAAAGAGCTATGTTCGGCTTTTCTCTGAGGGATCGTATCCGAAACGCAGTAATTCGTCAGAGAACTAAAATCACAGACATAGCTCAGCGTAAAAGCGCTTGCTTTTACGCTGAGCTATTATCGGTTTTTTAAATTGTAAATTATTTAATATAATAATAATAATAAATATCATAGGGCATTGCACTCAGCGCCATCTGACCCCAAACTAGGCAAAGCTTGTGCTATGGAAGACAGATAACTGATAGAATACTTAAATAGTTTTTTTTTGTAAATACATACTTATAATACATATCTGCAGTGTCGTTATAATATACACGAGTCATGAATGGATATAATTTAAAGGTTCAATACTATGAAACTGATACATTGTGAGTACCTACACCCAGACACAGAACAAACATTTGTTTATATCACAAAATGCTTGTCCTGGGTGGGAATCTTCAGCTCTTAGAGCAGACATACTACCAATGAACCAACAGGCTGTCAGCTGAAGTGGAAATGGGCTGGACATATCTGTCACAGAACCGATAACCGCTGGGGTAGACATGTTCTGGAGTGGATGAGTGAGTGTAAAGTAATAAGCGTCACAGCAGCGATGCCCTCGATTTTGTTACACTATGCGTATCGCTGCAATGGTCATGGGCATGGTCTTTTACCATCAGTAGAGCGTTTTGTTCGTCTCATTACTTATTACCTACTTTAAAAATAATACTATAATTACAATTAAAAAAAACCGAGTCCATGACCAACTAAACGCACTGCTCCAATGAAACAGCGAGGTTTCGGAGCAAACGAAAATATCATCGATGTATACAATTTTTGGATTATATTTTTTTTCAAACCGCCCGATCGATTTCGATAAAATTTATATGGAACTTCCTCTGAAGTATGATCTACCAAGCAAAACAAGTCGTCAACATCGATTCATAATTGGCGGAATGATCGCGGGTGAAAAAAAATAAGCAGTCGAATTGAGAACCCCCTATTTTTAGGCGGTTAAAAAGAACTTACCGCATAATGGTTCGCTTGTACCATCGCTTCAGCAATTTGCGCCCAGCGTAATCTTTCTTCCATTGTGACCTGCAACATCCAAACATAAATATAAAATATAAAATAGATTTCAATCAATAAAACAAAGTCGCTTTCCGCGTCTATCTGTATTACTTATTTATTCTAAGCCACGTAACGGATTTTGATTCTTTTTTATAACCTCCTCAGCGAGTCCTATCCTTAAAATCCTTAACCTATCCTTACCATGGTTGCCTGGAAGAGATCGTTCTAAGAGAAGGCCGCCAAATATATCACTATATTTTTAATGTTAAATGGGTATTTTTAATTCCAATTTTTGTAATTTTGATGTGAACAATAAAGATTTATCTATCGCTTAAACGGATTTTACTGTCTAAGTCTGAGTGGGTTAATAAAATAACAATTATTAGTAATAATAATATGTGTGTACCTGATAAGGAGGTTGTCCGACAGGGGGAGTTTTCACTGTGTTAGCTGCCATATAGCTAAACACAGGGGACCCCATACCAGCCGCCTTCGCCTCTCGAGACCACTTGCGGCTGAAGAACAAATGGGACGGTTTTAATCGAAGACAAAAAAACTGACACTGACACTGTGCGAAGTTCGTATTATCTTCCACCAAGCTAGTTTGTAAAGTTTACTGAACTTTAGCTCTGCCACCTAGCTAGTGTGTAAAGTTTATTGAACTTTAGCTTTGCCACCAAGCTAGTGTGTAAAGATTACTGAACTTAAGATTTGCCACCAAGCTAGTGTGTAAAGATTACTGAACTTTAGCTTTGCCACCAAGCTAGTGTGTAAAGATTACTGAAATTAAGATTTGCCACCAAGCTAGTGTGTAAAGATTACTGAACTTAAGATTTGCCACCAAGCTAGTGTGTAAAGATTACTGAACTTTAGCTTTGCCACCAAGCTAGTGTGTAAAGATTACTGAAATTAAGATTTGCCACCAAGCTAGTGAGTAAAGATTACTGAAATTAAGATTTGCCACCAAGCTAGTGTGTAAAGATTACTGAACTTAAGATTTGCCACCAAGCTAGTGTGTAAAGATTACTGAACTTAAGATCCGCCACCAAGCTAATGTGTAAAGTTTATTGATCTTTAGCTCTGCCACCAAGCTAGTGTGTAAAGATTACTGAACTTACGATTTGCCACCAAGCTAGTGTGTAAAGATTACTGAACTTAAGATCCGGCACCAAGCTAATGTGTAAAGTTTATTGATCTTTAGCTCTGCCACCAAGCTAGTGTGTAAAGATTACTGGACTTAAGATTTGCCACCAAGCTAATGTGTAAAGATTACTGAACTTAAGATTTGCCACCAAGCTAGTGTGTAAAGATTACTGAACTTAAGATTTGCCACCAAGCTAGTGTGTATAGATTACTGAACTTCAGATATTGCTTTTTAAAGTATTATTTGACTGCAGAAACGTGCGTTAAATGATTACCTCCAAGACATGAGAGCAGCGAGTGTTAAAGCGATGACGAGAGCGGCGGCGAGCGATGCTCCGACCGCTACCCCTACCACCTCACCATCCACCTCACAACGACTGCCGTAGTACCCTGACGAACAGCTGTAAAAATACAAAAATTAGATTACAACAAGAGCTAAAAAAGTTAAATAGTAAAAAAAAAACACGACGGCTATGACAAAAGACAAACAAGGAGTTTTGTCGGGAACGCGGGTAGAGTCGTGTCGCTTCGTTGTATTTTTTTCCAAAACTAGTGTTTTGTCGAGTGTTTATGCATAGAAATGGTGGTGTTTTATTCATAAAGTGCCAAATTACAAGCGTGAGTGTGGGAAAATGATATAATGTGGTGAAACATGACTTTTCGTGTTGCTTCCAAAACTCCAGCGAAGCTTTATTAGCTTTAGTAAAGTCGCCACTACTTTACTAAAGCATGACTGGACTTGACTGACACGGGCTGGACTTGACTAAGACTGGACTATGACTATAACTAGCTACGAGGGCACTTATTTAACTCTTGAAACTTGAAAATATATAAATACTTGACACTGGCAAAAGCTAAAACGCGAGGCCGCCAAAACCAAAGAAAAAAAAAAGACAAACAAACAAAAAATTCACCACTTGATAAACAGGTCTATACCAAGCTAGGTATGTACAATTATACATCTTCGAGCATACCATTACTTAACATCAGGTGAGATGTGGTCAACCACCGATGAGGCGAACGAGAGCGTCTCGTCCGCCTCATTACTTTTACATTAAAAAAAAAAAAACAACCTTACACGCAATGATATTTTTTTGAAAATTCAAATTTTTTTTTATTGTATTTTTTTTATATGCGACAGGCCTGGTGTTTGACCACAGCTCATCTAATGTTAAGTAATGGTATGCTTTTATTGTAAAAAACAACACCTGTCCATGACCATTGCAGCGATACACAGAACTTTGAGTAGCAAAACAAAGTCCGGGGCATCGCTGCTTTGGCGCTCATTACTTTGAGACTTTCGATGGTTAGTCTCAACAGCCCAGTAATTTTGCTAGCTGCAGTACCCTTCAAACCGGAACACAGTAACGTTTACACACTATTGCTTAGCGGCAGAATAACTGGTACTGCGGTGGTACCTACCTACCTAGACGACCTCCCGCTAAGGTGTGCACAATAAAGAGTTATATCTATCTATCTATCTTATTTTTGTGTGTTATCTTGTAGCATCTAGTTACCTGCAAGTGGGTTGTCCCTGCGAGTAGCGGCAATCGCCTCGTTCACTGCATTGGGTTGCCGCGCAAGCACGGCACTCGCGCCCCGCTGCCGCCTCGCCCGCGTGCGGGTCCAATGTCGTATCAGGGCATGAGCATCTGAGGAATAAAGAAGAATTAAGAAGGAGCTCGAACAAAGCACTTTGTCGTGGCTGCCTTCGGAAAAACGAAACTGTGGAGCATGTGTTGTGACACTGTAAAGCCATAGCAGAAACTGGGGTTGCCACTAAATTGCATCTTCATCCATGTCACCGCGAAATGCTAACCGCATTTCATCATTGCTAACACTTCCATCTCACCCACTGGAGCTACTATGCCAGCGGCCCAGAGCATCGCTTCGGTATTTCAAAGAGCTGGGTTAGCTTGGGTGAATGCTGGTAGGAGGAAATGCACAATACACCCCAAGCGGGATGTCAGTGCAGGACTTATCGCCCCCATTCCGAATAAGCATAGGAAAAAGAAACTCGATTCTACATTCACTGTTGAAACCGCTTAACAGTGGAATTTGCTACCCGAGTGGATGTTCCCTGATGAATACAACCTTCAAGCCGCGAGTGAAACGATTTCTTCTAAGCGACCGTGCTCCCCAATAGACCGCATCTTCGCTTAACATCAGGCGAGTAGGATCTATTTGATATTAAAAAAGGCAAACATTTGGTGTTTTAACACAAACTCAGGAAAATCATGTATTACATTTTTTTATGGTTTGCAGGCTAGGTGTTTGACCCTGATGTTAAGTGACGGTGTGGTCGAAGACGGTAAAGCACACCAAGCCTGGAATGGAACTAGCTCTCAAGTGAGGCTGCCGGAACACACCGCTAGATGCTTGGCGACAGATTTTCAACTTGAGGGTGGTAGCCAGCTGAGTACTAGAAAGTACCCTACCACCATGCTATGGTTTCCTCACGATGTTTTCCTTCACCGGTAGCTCAAGCACATTGTTGGGGTTTGAACCCACGCCCTTCGGCATGTGAACCTACCGCGCTAACCACTGAGCTGTCATCGCTACAAAACCTCAACTCAACTTCCAAGAATCGAAAAAACAAACAATTTTTCTTTTTGAAGGTGGTCTAATTCTTGTTATTAAATTTAATAGATGTTTTTTGACTAGAATCTCGATATTTTACCATCGTCAGTAGCTAAAATACCTTTTGAGTCCAAGGTTTAGCAAAGTTTAGTCATATCATGCTTTGTTTTTGTTTGCAGAATAACAATTATTTACCTTTGTGGTTCTCTACCGGTACCGGTACCGCATACTAGGATGACCTGTATTGTGAGGTATGCAATCGTAATATAATTATGTATTCGATTACATTTAGAAAGTATAGTGTGCAGTTACATGTAGAGATATTAACGTACTTTTAATCGAGGTATCTTATACGAAAACTAGAAATTTATCATTTCTAGTTTTCACTTCAATGGCATTTGCCTCTGAAAGTAAGACTTACTTGAATCCTCCCCAGGTATTCAAGCATGTGGCAAGCTGGTGACAGTCGTTGAGGTCTGGTGAGGCGCATTCATCTACATCTGTAAAGAACATATTAGTCGTCACTTTATTTGTTATTAAAGTAAAAAATACTAGAAGGGTCAGATGCCCCTGTGTGTAATGATTTTTGTCAAAATTTAATTCATGTGCAAAATAAAATCTTTACACACAACTTCACTTCTCTCTTTTTTTTTTCTTTTTAAGCTATTGCATAGCTTCTATCGCGGGCCCTGAGCGTGGAGACCGAATCCAGAAATTCCGTAACGAAAATAACCTAACACACTCCACTCCCACCGGCACAGCGGTAATACTTTTTAGTTTTGCCATCTATCGATGAATAGCAGAACTTTTAATGACTTTTTTGAAATATCACGCTTGTCTCTTTAGTTCAGCAACTCGCCTCTAGGTGGCATTGGTTGTATCGGCGTAAAAATGCATAGCATTTTTACGCCGATACAACCATTTTTATGCAATAGCTTTACCGCGGCAGTCCCCGAGTGCCACACGTCTTTTTTTTTTACTAAATTCCACTCACCGTGCAGTGGTAGTACGCTGCCTGCGACGGAGTCCACCCAAAGCGCGGAAGCGCCGACGTTGTTTGACCGTCGTCTAATTACACCAAGTATGTGCTTCTGTATCTCAGTAGCAATGGACGAGCGTAACGTCTCCGCTGTTTCTTGCATCTGAAGATAAATAAAACAAACAAATTTGTATTAAACTAGCTGCTGCACCCGCAATTTCGTTTGTGACACGCGAAGAATTTATTTGCTGGACATTTTTTCTTTAAATGCTCAACAAAATTGTTTTCCAGCATCGTTATTTTGAATGTCTATCACGTTACGCCTTTGGGGTGGACGTTTTTGAACCTATAATCATACAATCATCATGGACGTAGGCATCTTATAATGCACGCTACTTAGTTTTGTTTGCCAGATACTGCCGTGTTCACTGCCTTACGTATATAGTCACTCCGTTGAGGCTCAGGGCATCCTACGATACATTTTCCAATGCGCAATTTTTACTCTATAACACGTCTACCCCAATAGTTATCGGTTCTGCGACAGATATACCCACTTGTCCAGCCCATTGCCACTTCAGCTTGCTAATACGCTGAGCTGTCTCAAATGTCTTCGTTGTAGGTATAATTATGATCCCTTAGAGAAATCCCAAGCTTAGCTATTTCCATGGAACCTGTATTTACCAGTATAGTATAGTTGACAAAGACACCCTGGTTGTTCTCGTCCCCCCGGTGCACCATGTTGACAGAACCCCCCACGAAGTCATCAGAAAATGGAGTCATAGAAAACGCTGAGTCGATCTGTAAATAAACGAAAGAGAAAACATAATGAATACTGTATATTCAAACTAGCTGCGCCCCGCGGTGTTACCCGCTACATGTTTTCGGAATTAAAATATCCTATGTGTTAATTCAGGGCCTCAGCTACCTCCATACCAAATTTCATTCAAACCCATTCAGTAGTTTTTGCGTGAAAGAGTAACAAACATGCATCCATCCAAACTTTCACATTTATAATATTAGTGAGATACATTATATTTGGTCAAGGTTCAACGAACTTTTTCTAAGGGTCAGCTGATTTTTTAATCGACTTTTTTATGTTGTTACCTCAGAACTACTTCATTTATAAACCGATTTTTTAAACCTTTTTTTATATGGGACCAATATGAAAATTAAAACACTTTTCATATTGGTCCCATATAAATTTCACCAAAATCAAAAGTTTTATTTTAATCATTGTCTTTCATCAAAGTTGAACAGCTGTTCTGGTGTGAAGGACGTTCTCACCTTAAAGAGGATACCAAGCTTCTTTGGGGCTTATTGAGTCTTTAGATGCAATACTTACTGCTCTGACGGCTTCGTAGCTGAGCTGCTGGTACGGATCAGACTCCTTGTCCGCTAGTTTAGGATCCCAGGCCACCTTCCTGTCATACAATCTATCTACTCTCAAATTGAGTTGAAGCGCAACTACTCTACGACAGGGGTCGCGGTGGATGCGACGCGCGAATCCAGGCCGACATTGACAACTGGATATTCCTGGAACCAAATTAATAGTGTTAATGGTGACGATTACCAAAGCTGTTAGATCCATGTTCAATATTCTAAAGTGCACCCCTAACAAATACATCCTTAACGATCTGAGGCTAAACACTGTGAAACAGGAAATTGCTGTCGATAGCCAAAGTTACCAACGGAAATTAGCAGCTCATATTGTCTTGTCAATGCCTTAGCTATAAAGTACACATTACACAAGACTAAAGAGGAACAGTATTCCGAGCCTTATAAATCGATTTACCTAAGGTTCGTGAGAGAGATGTCACTGGACAACTCCTCACTGCTGTAAATCACAAAACATGCAGAAGATTTCAGACATAGAAACAATTAAATGTCTCCGACAGATTGCGGGGTTGAGCGGGATATATTAAAAAAGAACAACAAAAAAATGGTGGCGAGACATGGCCACCACATGGCTTACACATGATACTGCACAGAGAGCGAGCCATGCTTGGCATCAAATTACAAGATCGAGTATGAAATATCGAGATCCGATGTTACACTAAGGTGTGTGACGTCGAAACAACAATCATGAAACTGAAATGAAGTTGGGCAGGAGATGTTGCAGAGTGATGGCAGGTGAACTAAAACGGATTGGTAGCAGCGAACCGGTAAACGAAGCGTCGGGCGCCCGCCTGCTCGTTGGATCGACGACATCGTATAAGTCATGGATAGAACCTGGACCAAGGTTAGCGTAGGGCCGGGATAAGTGGCGTACAAGAAGGTAAATCAATGGGCAATTACGGGCTTCAAAATTATGATGACCAAAACTTATGTCTTTTCATCTGTTTGAGTTCAGATTCAGAATTCAGATGGTACTTTATTGTAAAACTGTGGTACATTTCGGTCTTAATGTTAAGGAAGTGTCAACAGTCTAGTTCTTGGTTAACCAAGTTTTTGTAAATATGTCTATTCTAAAAGTAATATCATCGTATAACACATGTGTTACCTAGTTCAGTTCTGCATTTTTCGTTCTGTGCTCGATCGCACGTGGAATCGTCGCCAACGATGCAAGTGTCGATTCTGCAACATAAAATGACCATTATCTCCTTATCTCGAGGGAGTACATCAATTTGCGAGATGTAACTAACTAAGTGCCCTTAACTCCCGTCAAAATAATATTATTTACTCCCGACATCTGTTGGGTATACTAGCGCCCTGGTGAATGGCTCATGCATATTATTTCCGATTGTTCGCTGTCGAGTCTGACGTGCTGTACTAACTATAAGTATGCATCAGCGCCATTTCTCGAAAATGGTCATGCTTTGCTCTATTGGGACCGGTCTATCATCACGGACAGGACTATTGTCGCCAGTAAGTCTGATATGGTGGTGGTCAACTGGTCAGTGCTCATTGACATTACCATCCCACATGAGGAGAATTTCGTGAAGGTCGATAAAGACAAGCTCAGTAAGTATGCGTGAAGTTGCTTTTAAAATGACTAACATCTATCTAGGTTGGTAACGCATCGATAACATCCCCATTGTTGCAGATTGTGAGCATATCCCTGTTTGCTGCTCTTTCTACTAAAAAATGTTAATGAAGGTAGTTTGATTCATTACCTAACAGTAGGCTGTGGTCTTCTGTACCCCTGTGGTGGGCGATGCAAGGGGTGCTGAGCGGGTCTTCTCACAGGGGATGCAGGGACGTCGTCCGTGGGGATCGCAATCCCCTGACCTACTCCTTGCCCTATTGTGGGAGCGAGAGGCGGTGGTACCAATGGAGGTACTGAAAAAAAGTTTATCTGAATTGTAATAATAAAATATAAATTCACAATTTAAAAAAAGCCGACTCCGACCCTTAGGCCAACTAAACGCACTGCTCCAATGAAACAGCGAGGTTTCGGAGCAAACGAAAATATCATCGTTGTATATAATTTTTAGATTTAGTTGATTTTTTAATAACCGCTCGATCGTTTTCGATAAAATTACATAGGACCTCTAAAATATGATCTACCAAGCAAAAAAAGAATCATCAAAATCGATTTATAATTGGCGGAATGATCTACGCGATCATTCCGCCAATTATAATCGAAACATACATTAAAAAAAGACATCAGTTTTTATGAACTGTCCCACTACTGGACGTGGGCATCTTCATTGTGTGAAGGGTAAGGCCATAGTCACGCTGGATAAGTGCATCTTGGCAGACTTCATACACCATCGAATTATATTTTAAGAACTCTTAAACGTGTAGGTTTCCAGTTTCCTCAAAATGTTTTCCTTGATCGTTGGAAGGTATCGGTAATACACACACAACTTAGATAAAACAGAAATGCGTACTGTGGGATTTGAAGCCATGATTCCAGAGGTTTCCAGATTGGAAGCTACGCCCTTCGGCGTGTGAACCGACCGCGCTAACCCCTGAGCTATCATCACTACATCGCTTATGCATTACTTTACTACTTCACCAGTTCGGAGCCAATGGGCCCATTTTAATGTGTCCAAAACTTATGTTAAATGAAATCATTTTGATTTTTTTTTAACCAACTTACCGGATTTTTGTGGCAAAGTTTGCACTCTAGTAGGTTTGATGCTGCTGGTAGTAGTTGAAGTGTCAAAGAGATTCAAATACGTTCTCTTCCCATCTATAGACACGAACCCTTGCTGACCGGATGCGGAAACGATGATATCGTCATCAGATTGACTGCCCAGGTTGATGTTTTCGATGTGAACTAAAATGACAAAACAAAATTTCTTTTGAATGCACATTGTATAATATTTTGCGTCGTTATTATATTTAGTGTTTTTTTCATTCTTGATTGCCTAGAAGAGATCGCTCTTATCGATAAGGCCGCCACTTGTGGTACTAGCTTGCAAGATTCTGTCGTGTGCACAGTTTTTTTGGATCTATTTTTTTTTTTTTTATATATCAATGAGGGATTAGTGTAAAGTTAAATCCAACTTTGTGGGGTTGCATAGGGCCCTTGTTATATAGGGCCGTCATCTTGGAAAATAGGGTACAAATGGTTTTTATAGTTTATCTGACAAAAAACTCTTCAAGATATTTTTTGTTGCAAATAAAATTATTTACAACTTTGGTAAAGTAACTTTTAATCGTAATCTCTTAAAGAAGATAAACTACCAATGAGACAATAGAGCTGTTGAAAACATGAAAATGATGATGACTCACCTGAAGCTCCCCCTTTTTCTCCAGGTCCCTGTATAGCAGACACGGTCACGTCGAAGATCTCGCCGTATCCTGGTGTGTCAGGCTGGGCTGTTATCACGGAGGCATCTGGTCTTCTGCGGCTGCCGTGTGGCTTGAAGTCAGGATCGTCTAGCACAATCCCCGGACGAGGTCGGTACGGGTGGTAGGGTATGCCTTGCGATGCTGGGGAAGTTATTTTTTTTATATCATAAATGCGAGAAATATTTATCTATGTATAATTAATTGATTCAGGCGTTATTTTGCTGAAGTTTATTTTAAATATCCAAGAGTTACATTTTTTCTGTATTTCCACTTAAAATTTGTTTGGTTACAATGACGAGAAGCTCATTTAATTTTTAATATGATTTTACATATTTATCCAAAATACTCCTTAAACTCGAAAACTAAAATCTGCCGAACATTGAAACATTCTAGGCCAAGCACTAGAGTCAACCTGTGCCTAAGGATACCTCGTGTAGAAAGCATTCTGCGAAACTTGTAAATTTCAGAGCATTAAAACAATTCAAAATGATGTATTTTCCTCATTATAAAATGTTAACAATAAGATACTAGGTACATATTAGTTTGATACATAAACTATCACAGTCAATGTCAGTTATAATAATAATTTATAATAATTTGTTATAAGAAAAAAATGGGGTTTAAGAAAATAGAGAAATAAACATACTTGGCAAAGGTTGAGAGTTGATAGAAGATGTCTCAATTGATTCACTCGAACTATCCAAAATAGTAGGTGTATATGAAATAAGACCTTCTGTTGGAGTCGGGGACACAGTTTCTGATAATACAGTAGGTGTCGGCTCAATTATAGAAGACTGTATTACTTCTTCTACTGCAGTTTGATTCTTAGTAACAGCAGCATCGATGTTTTCTTCTGGTTGTATGTTGTTCTGTGGTTGATTAATTTTTGGCGGTTTTACTTCGGTT
Organism: Biston betularia; assembly: GCA_905404145.2. Lineage (NCBI taxonomy): Eukaryota > Metazoa > Arthropoda > Insecta > Lepidoptera > Geometridae > Biston > Biston betularia. The sequence goes on along the minus strand of FR989889.1, from coordinate 2,206,907 downwards.
ATGACATTAAATTCTGGTAATTTTGTGGTCTCTGACACTTTGCTGGTACTTACAGGTACAGTTTTATCTTCAGAAATTTTTGGTAGTGTCTTTTCGTCAGTTTTGTATTTGTCTTTTCCTTTATCTTTGTCCAAGACAGGAGTCTCTTTCTTCTTTTCTTTTTCAGGTTTGATAGGTTTCTCAGTCTTTGGTTTTTGTGTTGTTGAGGTAGTCGTTGTTTCAGTCGTTGTTGAAGTTGTTGTAGATTCAGTTGTAGTTGCTTTAGTTGTAGTGGCTTTAGTTGTAGTCGCTTTAGTTGTAGTCATTTTAGCCGTAGTCGCTATAGTAGTAGTCGTTTTAGGTGTAGTTGCTTTCGTAGTTGTAGTTGTTGTTGACGCAGTAGTTGTTTCAGGTATAGTTTCTTTTACTTCATCTTGTACTGTACTTACTTCTGCTGTTGGAATTACTTCGTCTTCGTGATGAATATTATTTTCCGAATGAACAGATTCGTTTTCGTTTACAATGACTTCATCAGGGCTTTCTTCTTCGGAAACATCTGCGAAATCGGGCAAAATCGGAACGTTGGGCTTGTACATAGGCAAGCCAGGATTTGGCCTTCTATTTGGTGGTCTTGGTCGCGGTCTTTGCCAAGGAGGCATTGGTCTATGTATAGCTGGTCTAGGAGGTAATGGTGGAACAATTTGCTCAGGTAAATTGACCTGAACGGGGGGTCTTTCGAAAGGATAAGGCGGCGGTGTCTTTGTCGGATGCAGACCATGAGGTAGACTCATTGGTTTCTCGAAATCAAGAAGCGGTGGAACATCAGATATCCTCGGAGGTCCACGATTGTTAATCCTCGAAGCCATAGGACGTCCTGGTCTCAATAATTGCGTATTCGCTTGAACGTTAACATTACCGTTTAGTAATTTGACAAGGCCAGTAATAATGTTTTGAATCTCGCTGTTCTGTCTACCTTCATTTCTAAGGCTGGCTGTCGCGAATATGGGTTGCACTGCAGTAGGCTTGATTCTGGGTCCCGTCGGCGCCAGTGCACGCCCGTACGGAACCCTCTTCCCTTCCCCCGGAAACCTAAATTCTAGTCTATCTCCGAAGCCTTCAGAAGATAGAATCACCTCATCGTTACTATGAAAATAACCTGTTGTTTTTGTCGGATGTATATCGTAGTACTTCCTTTTGTTATGTTGTTCTAATTCGTTGTCAATTTCGTTGTTAGATGAAGGTATTTCATCTATGTTTATAGATCTTGACCCTCTGACTATTGGATCAGCAGATCTGGCTACTATATAATGTTTATCTTCTTCCTCGTCTTTAATAATATCTTCTACAATTGATTCTTCTTCTGTAAATACACTAGGTTCTATGCTAAATGCTAGACTGTTGATCGGACTTGTTTGTAATACGATGTCTTCTGGTAGCTGATCGTTGGACATCGATTTTGGTGACAGCTGAGATATCGTGTAAGTTTCTTCATAGCCTGGAATAGAAAGAAGACAATTGTTGAATAGCAGTTAAGAATAATATAGAAGTAAAAATTTCAAACTTTCATTGTAAGAGAAAACGATATGGTAATCATATTACGAGTACAACCATGTGCTATAGATGTGATTACAAACACAAATCATACTGATATTTACATTTTACTAGTTATTTAAGAAAAATATTTTATAATTAACAAACTACTACTAAATTAACTTTTTAAACTATTTACAATAACAACTTTTTTTTTATATGTCGTCCACCCACAAGGTGGACAGACGACCCAATAAGGACCCTAGGAACACGCTGGATGCGGGACGCTTCCAACCGGTCTTTATGGAAGTCAATTGGGGAGGCCTATGTCCAGCAGTGGACGTCCTACGGCTGAAATGATGATGAGGATACGTACAATAAAAAAAAATTGTAGCTGCAATATGCTCTACAAAACGTCACTTTATTCTATTGTCAATAGTTTTCGATGCGCATGCTAAGTAAGGATTTTTTCAAAATTTACACCTATCTGTTTTTTAAATGAAATATAGCCTATGCCCATCACGGATAATGTAGCATTATAATAATGAAAGAATTATTAAGATCGGTCCAGTAGTTTCGGAGCCTATTCAATACAAACAAATCTTTCTTCTTTATAATAGTTTTTTTTTTTTTTTTTATAGTAGATAGGCTTGCGTTTGACCGCCATCCTGCCTGATGTTAAGCGAAGATGCGGTCTACGGTGGAGCACGCTCGCCTAGAAGAAACCGATTCACTCGCGACTTGAAGGTACCCAGACTATATTCATTGGGGAACACCCACTCGGGCAGCTGATTCCAATGTATAGATAGATAGTACTACATTGTCAATTCAGCTGTCACCATCGGAGTTATGCCATAATAAAGTATAGGCATAATAATAGTATCGCATAATATGGTTACAAAACAACAATAGATCAGACTTATAACTTAGGTTAGACTTTCACTAAGTTGCTCCAAGTTCTATGTTCATTTTTAGATTGGTGAGATTTTCTTCTACTGAGGTATGGACCGGTTTATTGTGCTAACAAAAACGGAGTCTCCATTTGACTTGAGAGTTCTGCGTTCCAAATAACCCTGTATAACATATACTCGGAATTGTTCCAAAAAACTACTGCATGATTGGTCTGTGTATTTAAAACTCTGGGCCTTACACATTCTTGCAACTTTCTTTCGATGGTTAAACCTAGTTTTATTGAGCTCTTATTTCCGCGCAATAAGGTATAAAATACTGCTTAATAAAATAGTACTTACGTCATGGTTATAGTGAAGTCATTGTTCCATAACGTTATGCTTTGCAACTGTGACTTGACTGTACGGTTTTAAACCGACTTCAAAGAGACGCTATAACAAGTATACATTTTAAATTTAGAATAACCCCCTAGATCAGTATTACACATAATACCAAATTTCGAATCGATCAGTGGTAAATACTCACATACATAAGATGAAAATAAAAAAATATGTAATCCGCCATGTTGGACCGATTTTCTTTTTTTTTTTTTTTAATTGTTGACAGGCTAGTTGTTTGACCACAGCTCACCTGATGTTAAGTGAAGGTGTGGTCGAAGATGGTAAAGCACACCTAGCCTGGAATGGAACTTGCTCTCAAGTGAGGCTGCCGGAACACTGATGCTTGGCGGCAGATTTTCAACTTAAGGGTGGTAGCTAGCCAGCCGAGTACTAGAAAGTACCCTACCACCATGCTATGGTTTCCTCACGATGTTTTCCTTCACCGGCAGCTCAAGCTCATTGTTGGGGTTTGAACCCACGCCCTTCGGCATGCGAACCTACCGCGCTAACCACTGATCGCTACAGACATAGCTAAGAACACTCCCGACCGATGTGACCAGATACACTGTAAAATAAAATGACAGCCCTGTTGGCTCATTGGTAGCATATCTGCCTTAAGAGCTGAAGGGCGTGGGTGCGATTCCCGCTCAGGACAAACATTTTATGAATGAACAAATGTTTGTTCTGTGTCTGGGTGTTCTGTATGTATATTTATTTACATTACTGTGGGTACTGCAGCTAGCGAAATTACAGGGCTGTTGAGACTAACCATCTAATGTTTCAAAGTAATGAGCGCTAAAGCAGCGATGCCTTGGACTTCGTTTTGTTACTCGAAGTGTCTCTGCAATGGTCATATACAGGCGTTATCTCTTACTATGAGGAGAGCGAGTCGCTCTTTTTTTTAAATTACAATTAGGCTTGCGTTTGACCGCCAACTCGCCCGATGTTTAGCGATAAAAAAAAATTAATAAAAAAAGTTAGTTACCTACATAAACGTTTGTCATGGGTGGGAATTCAATCCACGGCCTACAGGTCCTGAAGCCAGAGCTACTGCAGAATGAGGTAATAAGGCATTCAAGTAATAGAAAACTTTCACTGTAGCTAAGTAGTGGCGCACTTTCATTATTTCAACTCGTTTTGTTACCGATACGTAAGGATCAAAATACACGCATTCTAGCTCTCCTGATGGTAGATAACGCCTGTCCATGACCATTGCAGCGATACACAGAACTTTGAGTAACAAAACAAAGTCCAGGGCATCGCTGCTTTGGCGCTCATTACTTTTAGACTTTCTATGGTTAGTCTCAATAGCCCTGTTATTTCGCTAGCTGCTACCCATCAAACCGGAACACAGTAATGTTTACACACTACCGCTTGGCGGCAGAATATCTGGTACTACGTTGGTATTTACCTAGACGACTTCCTGCTAAGGAGATCTACCTACTTTGGTTAACAAAGCGGGTTAAAACTTTACTAAAATTCCGCTTACGTTCTTGAAAGGAATAGAAAGTAATCTTTGAAATGCACCGATTCCCGACTGATGGGTAGTCTCGAGAGGCAGCCAAAATTATACAAATGACGTAATGTTCCGCAGTGAACCCGTCGGCCTTGGAGGAGTGTCAGTCGTGGGTTCGTTACCCCGCAGCTGGCATCCGATTCGATGCTCGGATGGTCGTGCGTGACTGATTGCTTAGAAATACGCTCGCCGCATGCTATGTAGTTTGGGATTGATTTTTGGAACTCCTTCATTTATTAAACAAAATAAAATAACTTAAGTTGGTTCGATTTCCATACAAATAATTTTTTGCCATTTATGGACAAATGGAGCATAATTTTACAGTGAAATCACAGCTACTGGCATTTATTTTGGTCTTTATTTGCGATAAATCACAATTGCTTGAGAACAGTAGATTATTAGCATAATTTACTATTTAATTCAAAAGTTATAAGTTTGATTTTCTGCTAATAATCTAATCTGCTAACGACCTTAACTTCATATTATTTACAACTTTATACAAAGAACTTAATGTAAAAGTCCGTCCGTTATGATATTAGTATTTCATTTTGTGTTTGTTTTGTTTTCGAAAATATGTTTTGTTAGTGTGCCTATTTGTGTTATGTTTATGAACAATAAATATTTTTACTTTTTTTTTATTTCTTTTTAATAAATAAATATCGTAGGACTATACACACAGCGCCATCTGGCCCCAAACTAAGCAGAGCTTGTGCGATGGAAGTCAGATAACTTATAGAATACATCAACGCTATCGGGAACCCACTCTATTATAAACTATTCGACATTGTTTTGTCGTTTTCGAAGCAATTTTTGAAGACTGAGAGCCTGGGTAAACCTACGTCATCGAGTACCAAGTTAAGACCTACATAATTATAGCGGATAAAATGATAATAGACAATTTAAAAAAGTAGTTTTGGCGGGAACGCCGAAAGTCATGTCGCGGGTCGCCCCATTGTATTTTTTTAAACCAGTGTTTTTTCGAGTATTACGTATAAAAATAGTGGTGTTTTATTTATAAAGTGCTGAATTACATTACAAGAGCCAGTGTGGGAAAGTGATATAATATGGTGAAACATAACTTTTCGTGTTGCTTCCAAAACTCCATCGAAGCTGATAGTAAAGTCGTCCATAGATTTTACTAAGCCATGACTAGATTTGACTGGCACGGATTCGGCTTGACCAAGACTGGACTTTGACTATTATTACTATAGATGTTAGACATGACTTGTGAAAACCGAAGACGAGGCATTATGGCTTTACAACTTTAGCCTGCCTCATGGATGGATGATGATATAATTATGTCCAGACCATAAACTATATACGTGCTAAATTTCATCCAAATCTGTTCAGCCATTGTTGCGTGATTGTGTAACATCCATCATCACAAACGTTCACATCTCTACATAGTATGAAACAAAGTCGCTTCCCGCCGTCTGTATGCTTAGATCTTTTAATCTACGCAACGGATTTTAATGCGGTTTCCATCAATAGACAGAGTGATTCAAGAGGAAGGTTTATATTATGTTAAATACATGCATATGCACCACATTAGTATTTACATTGCACACGTACGAAGTCGGGGCGGGTCGCTAGTGTATAATATTAGTGGGATAGAATAGGATTTATAAAATTAACAGGATTATCGAAATTCCTTGTGATACTTGTCTACTTACCATTCACAACTTGTATAAATATAGCAAACAGCACCGCGCCGAGGCGCCTCGTCCGCCATTTTGCGACGGCCATCTTGTTTTGGCAGTCCACTATCCGCGATCACATAGTGTCAAACCACTACTGCTGTCACTGTCACTCTTGTCCCGTCACGAATACTGTCACTGTCACATTTGTTGTATCTGAAACAAAACAAAACATTTTTAAGGATTTTTGGTGGGAACGCGGAAAAGTCGTCACCCAAATACATTTTTTTCCAAAACTAGTGGTTTTCGAGTGTTTATGATTAGAATTAGTGGTGTTTTATTCATAACAAGCGCAAGTGTAGGAAAATATATAGGTAATGTGGTGAAACATTTATTGAACAAAATGAAAAATCTTAAATTAATACTAATTACAAAATTTATACAAAAAACTTAATCTAAAAGTCCGTCAGAGACATGACTTTCCATGTCACTTTCAAAATTCTATCGAAGCTCAGAGTAAAGTCGCTAGTTCTTTACTAAGGCATGACTGGATATGGCTGGCACGGACAGGACTTGACCTTAGACATGAATTGCAAAAGCCGAAGACGAGGTAAAAAAATATGATTTGAATGATCTGCTTATAAACAATTGAGGTAAAAAAGGAGCAGAGGAAGACCGTCGACACGTTGGGATGAAGAGATTGCAAGGACAGCCGGCCTAAACTGGAAACAGACCGCACAGGACAATAACAAATGGGCATCTTTGGAGGAGGGCTTCACCTAATATGGGGTTCCTACACATATTTAAATATCACACTAAATTATTATTATTATGTTATTTTAGATAAGGTAAATAGCTAATAAGTAAAACAATCAATAATAAAAAAAACTATTAATTAAATTAGTTAAGTAATTTAAAAAAAACTATGTAAAGTAGGAAATAAAAAGCTTTTTTATTTATTTTTATAAATAATTGACGTCTGTGTTTGAACCCACACCCTTCGTCGTGTGAACCGTCCGCGCTAACCACTGCGCTATCGTCGCTACAAACGGCATATGACACGGAAAAATTTATTTTCGCGTGACTATTATAAATAAAATCACGTAACGGAACAAAGCGCGTTGATATCTTTTCTATTTGAGAAACATGAACATTTCTTACGGGTGGAATGTTACGCAAAATAATTTTCCATCTTCTACGACGTAATTTAAACAGTCTTGTGTACAGTACCTTCAAACTGTTTTAATTTGAAAAATATTATAATATTACTATAGAAGAAAGTGGCTTTGTTATGATACATATTTATATATCTAATTATATTCCGGAGGGGCTGCATGTTAATTAAAGAGATTTTTTTTATATGTAAAAAGTAATGAGACGAACGCGACGCTCTCTTGATGGTAAAAGATAACGCCTGTCCATGATCATTGCAGCGATACACAGAACTTTGAGTAACAAAACAAAGTCTAGGGCATCGCTGCTTTGGCACTCATTACTTTGAGACTTTCGATGGTTAGTCTCAACAGCCCCGTATTATCGTATGTTATAAAATTACCCGAAATTAGAAAGAAAGAAAGAATAACGTTTAATATTGTAACAAGCATAAAAACAAAAACAAACAAACAGAGACAGACAAAAGTTACAAAAAAAAATGAAAAAAATATCATAAATTACAAAATTTATACAGAAAACCTGTCAGAGGAGGGATATGTGGCCAGAATGCTGGCAGCATTGCCACGCTGGATGGCAATGCTAAGCTTTTGACCAAAGTAGATACCATTCATTAGCATTCTGGTCAAATTAAAGTTAAATAATTAATATGTTAATAATCGAAATTAATTAAAAAATTACGAACAGCAAATATACTCATCATCATCATCATCATCATTTCAGCCGTAGGACGTCCACTGCTGGGCATAGGCCTCCCCCATTGACTTCCATAAAGACCGGTTGGAAGCGGCTCGCATCCAGCGCGTTCCTGCGGTCTTTGTGCACCTTGTGGGTGGACGTCCTACGCTGCGCTTGCCGGTCCGTGGTCTCCACTCCAGAACTTTGCAGCCCCATCGGCCATCAGTTCTGCGTGCTATGTGCCCTGCCCACTGCCACTTCAACTTGCTAATCCGTTGGGCTATGTCGGTAACTTTGTACTATACTTTGTAATATACTAATATATATAAAAGAAATTAAAAATGCGAACAAACAACTATGTTAATGATTTCTCTCAAAATATAAACCTACAAATGACAAAACAAAAACAACAGGCTCACGTTTAACCACAATCGCGCCTGTTACCAAAAGAGAAGATATGATCTAGGATGTAACACGCTTGATTTTTCGCATTTTACGCATTTTGATTAAGAAAACGACATCTTTTCGCGTACGTTACGAAACTTTTTAGCATTATAGATAGGCGACAGATAGGTGACTGCAATGTTGGGGCGATTGAATGCGACAAAAGTTTTTTTTCTTTGGTTTTGACGTCGCATTTTGAGCATTTGCTAGTATCAAGTGTCGTATCTTTTCAAGTTTCAAAGGTTAAATAAGTTGCCTCGTAGCTATAGATATAGTCAAAATCCAGTCTTAGTCAAGTACAGTTCGTGTTAGTCAAGTCCAGTCATGCTTTAGTAAAGTAGTGGCGACTTTACTATAAAGCTTCGATGGAGTTTTGGAAGCAACACGAAAAGTCATGTTTCACAACAACATATAGTTTTCCCACACTCGCGCTTGTGGTTCGGCACTTTATGAATAAAACACCACCATTTTTATGCATACACACTCGACAAAACACTAGTTTTGGAAAAAAATACAATGAAGCGACACAACTCTTTACGCGTTCCCGCCAAAACTCGCGACAAAAGTTAATCGTTTGTTGCTTCTTTCAATTTTATTTGTAACTAGCCCATATGGCGTGAGTTCGATTCCCATTCAGGGCCAACATTTTGTGAATAAACAAATGTTTGTTCTGTGTGTGGGTGTTCTGTATGTAATATAAGTATGTATTTAAAACAACAAAAAAAGTATTTATGTATTCTATCAGTTATCTGACTTCCATCACACAAGCTCTGCTTAGTTTGGTGTCAGATGGCGCTGTGTGTATAGTCCTACATATTTATTTATTATTATTATTATTTATATTAAGGCCCACTTTTAGTTAGTCTCCTCTATTTATAAATTTAAAACATCCGAAATAGTATGTTTTTTTACGTTTGCATGTTATAAAGGGGCAACCGTTGTACGCGGCTGGTCACCCAAACCCAAACAAAGGAAAGTGTGTCAAAACAGAACATACGAACTGAATAACAAACACGTTACAGTTCAATTGATAGTACCTACTAAGTACATATTTAGCACGTGTGTTCACGTATTCAGCCATCGCTTATAGGTAAGTGGGATAACGTTTTAACTAAATGTCTACCATAACTTAGTAATGTGCAAAAAAACTTTCAGTTTATTTTTTACTGGCGGACGCCTCGCGGTTTCACCCGCATAGTTCCCGTTCCCGTGGAAATAAAGGGATAAAAAGTTACCTATGTCACCCGAGGATAGTGTAAGTTTTCAACGGTGAAAGAATTTTTGAAATCGGTCCAGTAGTTTCGGAGCCTATTCAATACAAACAATCAATCATGGTCGGTTTTTTTTATTTATTACCTATGTTCGTCACACAAATTTTTGTCGTGTGTGGGATCAATCCAACGCCCTACGTTCTTGAAGCAGATCTACTACCAGTAGAGCTAACGGGACAGTCAACCATAATCAATTTCAAGCTCCGACCGCCCACGTAACAGATGATTCAGTTCGGGGAAACTATTACGAGAGTACTTTTAATTTCGTGTACAAAACCAACCGTCATTTCATTTGCAACTTCATAACCAGACGAGAAAGGTCTTTTTTTATGGTTGATAGGCTAGGTGTTTGACCACAGCTCATCTGATGTTAAGTGACGATGTGGTCGAAGATGGTAAAGCACACCTAGCCTGGAATGGAACTGGCTCTCATGTGAGGCTGCCGGAACACACCGTTAGATGCTTGGCGGCAGATTTTCAACTTGAGGGTGGTAGCTCGTCAGCCAACTAGAAAGTACGTTACCACCATGCTAAGGTTTCCTCACGATGTGTTCCTTCACCGGCAGCTCAAGCTCATTGTTGGGGTTTGAACCCATGCCCTTCGGCATGCGAACCGACCGCGCTAACCACTGAGCTATCATCGCTACAAAAGGTGAGGTAGTTAGCGCGGTCGGCTTACGAAGGAAAACATCGTGAGGAAACCATAGCATGGTGGTAGGGTATTTCCAGTACTCGGCTGGCTAGCTACCACCCTCAAGTTGAAATTCTGCCGCCAAGCATCTAACAGTGTGTTCCAGCAGCCTCACTTGAGAGCCAGTTCCATTGCAGGCTAGGTGTGCTCTACCATCTTCGACCACACCTTCACTTAACATCAGGTGAGCTGTAGTCAAACACCTAGCCTGTCAACCATAAAAACACACTTTGGTTTTCAACTACAGGGGCTCACCGGAAGACCAGCGCTGGTCATACTTAGTATGACCAGTATTATGCTGAGTTGAGCCCCTATTTTGTAACTGTTTGTCTATGTGTGTTCGTTTTTGTTTTTTGTGTCTTTAAGTTACAAAATAAAACCTTTTTCTTTCTTTCTTTCAAAAAAAACCTATTGAGCTAAAAAACGTATCTATTTATGTATAAGGCAGTCAATTATATATTGCATAAAAACATAATAACCTAACTCCAAATGTGACACATTGGGTTAGTTAAGCGGCTTTTGAGTGACCTTAGAAACTCGGACAGACAGTAGAGCTGTCTAGTTTTTAAGAATAAAGAAATACAAGACAAAACAAGTTGCGAAATTGAAATACCCAGCGGTAAAGTGACACATTGCGCGGCGTAACGTCAATTGCGAAACTGTGCCGAGCCAAGTCGCAAGACATCCGTGAGTCATATAGTATGTATAAGGATTCACACATCCGCTCATTCTATTATGTTGAAATAAATAACAAACGGGCATAGATTTTAAAAATATGGCGTGTGGCGTCCGAGGATCAAACATACTTAATTTACTATATTTTAATCTAGTAGACTTTTATAAATAAATACAGAAATACAGTATAAACTCTATATAGCGACGCTGAGGGGACTGCGTATTTTCTGGCGTTGTAGTTGTTATATGGAGAAGAAAGTTTGTGAGCAACTAAGAATATGATAACGTGTTGAAAATGCATAATAATAACCTAACAGCAGTCTAGCAACTGAGGCCAACACGCGCAAAGTAATTACAACAAACAAAAGAACGAATTTCTTAGAATCTCTGGTTCGTGTGATGCCGGCAGTCGAGGTGAATACGGGCCAGACAATAAAACAACAAAATGACAAACAAAAGAACGTACACAATTGCTGTTGTTCTCAACGCTGTTCTTGCTGCTCTTATCAATTTCGGCAACTTAGAAACAAACAAACAGTAGGTGCTTAATTTAATTAGTTGCCGAAATTACTTGCTTTATAACGACATATTGTGGTCGTTATATAGAGTGTGTGTGATGCTACGTAGAATGTATCATTGTATAGACAACAAGGCAAAAAAACCAAAGCAGAGTAATTTCGACGTTTTAAGGAGTTGGACGTTAAATCGAGTGACGTTACATGGAGTTTACAATGTATGTATATAATTATGTGGCATAGTAGTACCTACTCTATAGATATAAATCTATCTATCCATACTATTATAAAGAGGAAAGATTTGATTATATGTTTGTTTGTATTGAATAGGCTCCGAAACTATTGGACCGATTTCAAAAACTCTTTCACCGTTGGTAAGCTACACTATCCCCGGGTCATTCATTTCATTTTTTAATTCCTTTATTAAATAAATAAAATACAATTATTTGTAAAACTCAGCGTACACTTAGCGTAAGTTACCATTTATCATGATAAATAAAACGTTTTGTAGGCTAGAAGCGCCTTTTAAAACTTAGGGCTAAACATTTAAATGTATTAACAACTCATCAAATCTTAAATAAATGAGGGTAGATAAAGCTATAACATAACAATTACATACTACTGGGGTTTTTCGTATGTTTAAGGCAATCTTTAGATTTAATTATTAACAATTAAGAATGTAAGTAATTATTTAATTGATTAATTAATTTTAATTTGTTTATTATCTAGTGAATACAAATACAGCTAATGTTAACAAACAGAATAATTCATTTGTAATCTAATTATTTATTATTAAAAATAACACTAATTTAACACAACTATTATTTTTATTAATGTAGGTAGGTAGATAAAAATAATATATATTCATTGCAAAAACTATCTTTAGAAGACCAAGTCATGTTACACTACCCCCGGGTGATATAGGCTATTTTTATCCCTGTATTACCACAGGTACTACAGGAAACCATAGCATGGTGGTAGGGTACTTTCTAGTACTCGCCTGGGTAGCTACCACACGAGAGTTGAAAATCTGCCGCCAAGCATCTAACGGTGTGTTCCGGCAGCCTCACTTGAGAGCCAGTTCCATTCCAGGCTAGGTGTGCTTTACCATCTTCGACCACACCTTCATTTAACATCAGGTGAGCTGTAGTCAAAACAACTAGCCTGTCAACAAAAAAAAAAAGGTACGGGAACTACGCGGGTGAAAACGCGAAGCCTCCGCTAGTGTTCCATAAAACCTATATTTACCATATTTGAAGTGAATACGTACGTCATACTTAGTTCGTTTGTTAATAAATAACCCAACAGGTACCGGTACAGGTACAGGTACATAGTGTTCTAAATTTCGAATAAAGTCGGATTGAGTTTTCAAACATGTGTCAAAACAAAATCTAATTTTTTTTCTTTGATTTTGGCGTCGCGTTTTAGCATTTGCCAGTATCAAGTATTTATATATTTTCAAGTTTCAAAAGTTAAATAAGTGTCCTCGTAGCTAAAGTTATAGTCAAAGTCCAGTCTAGGTCAAGTACAGTCCGTGTCAGTCAAGTCCAGTCATGCTTTAGTAAAGTAGTGGTGCTACTTTACTATAAAGCTTTGACGGAGTTTTGGAAACAACACGAAAAGTCATGTTTCACCACATTATATCATTTTCCCACACTCGCGCTTCTGATTCGGCACTTTATGAATAAAACACCACCATTTTTATGCATCGACAAAACACTAGTTTTGGAAAAAAATACAACGGACCGACACGACTCTTTCCGCGTTCCCGCCAAAACTCCCAAAATGTAATTTAAATCAATAAGCAAAAACTAAGGAGTATTGACATCAGCTTCGATGCAAATCACCCCCAAAGTTTGTAAAGTTTGTATCGAATTTCGGAAAATCATTTCGGATCGGATTCCTATGTTATACAAAGAGCATACCCACTAAGTTTCAGGTATGTACCATCAACAGGTTAGGCTGTGCGTTGATCCGTCAGTCAGTCATTCAGAGCAAAGCATTTTATAGGTATAGATAATATCGTAGGACATTTACTTGGTGGTAGATCTCCTTAGCAGGAGGTCGTCTAGGTAGGTACCACCGCAGTAGGTACCAGATATTCTGCCGCCAAGCAGCAGTGTTTCAAACATTACTGTGTTGCGGTTTTGAAGGGTACTGCAGCTAGCGAAATTACAGGGCTAACCATCGAAAGTCTCCAAGTAATGAGCGCCAAAACAGCGATACCCTGGACTTTGTTTCGCTACTCAAAGATCTGTGTATCGCTGCAATGGTCATGGGCAGGCGTTGTCTCTTACCATCAGGAGAGCGTCTCGTTTGTCTCATTACTATTTATATTAAAAAAAAAACATTCCACAGCGCCATCTGACCTCAAACTAAGCAAAGCTTGTATGATGAAAGATTTGGGTTATACTTTTATACTATTTTGTAGGTAATTTTGCCAAGTATCTACTTAATGGGATTAGGTCAGGATAGAATAAGACTCCACAGTTTCACAATTCACTCTTGATTTATTAATGATTCCCTCTTGCTTATTCCTCATCGTTTTATCACAATCCTTCCTATCATCGCTCCCCGCTTCCAACCCATCTATCTATCCGTCCGAACCTCGCCCGATCGCCGTCCCTACGTCAGTGGCCATGATTGGGTGACGCTCGTCATTGGCCGGAGTCTCACAACTTCCGTAAAACTAAACAATTTACTAAGTTTAAATAATCGTAGAAACATGTATTCTTACAACATAAATAATTTACTATATTCACATTTCTATTTGTAGAGAATTATACAACTCAATCCGTATTTTAATAATAAAACTAGCTGAAACCTAACATATTGTAGCTTAGAACTTAAAATTGACCAGCTTTAATGTAAACTTAATATGCCACCTCCGATATTTTCTTGGGTTCATTGGCTTCAACGGTTTTTTTATTGTAAAATATGCTAAGGTAGGCAGGGGCACGTTATCACCTGCCGGTTTAATGACTTCGACATAGATTTGTAAATGTGTGACACTGGTAAAATATGGATGAGCTATAAAACTACAGTTTTGGGACCTATGTTCTTGAACAGACTCTCTTCTTTCTCTCTCTCTTGTTCTTGTTCTTGACTTATTGAAAATTGACATTTGTTCATTAACTATCTATTTAGCTGACATTTCCTAATTTTTGAAAATAATTGTTAACTTATTGCATGTTGTCGTCACCTATAATTGCTGTAACATCTAGTTTTTAGGGTTCCGTACCCACAGGGTAAAAACGGGACCCTATTACTGAGACTTCGCTGTCCGTCCGTCCGTCCGTCTGTCACCAGGCTGTATCTCAAGAACGGTGATAGCTAGACATGTTGTCCAGGTTGAAGGGTACTGCAGCTAGCGAAATTACTGGGCTGTTGAGACTAACCATCGAAAGTCTCAAAGTAATGAGCACCAAAGCAGCGATGCCCCGGACTTTGTTTTGCTACTCAAAGTTCTGTGTATCACTGCAATGGTCATGGGCATGCCTTATCTCTTACTATCAGGAGAGCGTATCGTTCGTCTCATTACTATTACATATAAAAAAAAAATCATGTTTGCTCGGTCCGTTCGTCGCACGTTCCTCCGCATACCAAGACAATGTGGGTCACGCGGCCCCACCTGTGTCGCACCGTTAGTCGCGGATACGTACGAGCACGCTTATTTATTTGTTTGTTCAAAGAAGTAGGTCTAGGACTACTGGTCAAGTAAGCTATGTTAACTAAATAGTATAGGTACATTTTATATAAGGTGGTTCGATTTCCATACAAATATTTTTTTTCCATTTATGGACAAATGGAGCATAATTTTACAGTGAAATCACAGCTAATGGTATTTATTTTGGTCTTTATTTGCGGTAAATTACAATTGCTTGAATAAAACAGTAGATTATTGGCAGAATGTTTTATTCAAAAATCATTCATAAATTTGATTAAGCTAGTAATGTACTGTTTTATTCAAGCAATTGTGATTTACCGCAAATGAAGACCAAAATAAATGCCAGTAGCTGTGATTTCACTGTAAAATTATGCTCCATTTGTCCATAAATGAAAAAAAATTGTTTGTATGGAAATCGAACCACCTTAAGCATTAGCAACCCGCCCCAGCTTAGCACGTGTGCAATGTAGATATTAATGTGGTGCATATGCATGTATTATACATATAAAGCTTCCTCTTAAATCACTCTGTCTATTGATGGAAACCGCATTAAAATCCGATGCGTAGTTTAAAAGATCTAAGCGTACAGACGGCGGGAAGCGACTTTGTTTTTACTAGATACCTACTTATGTAGCGAAGTCCTTTCTTTTTATATTACGCATTTGAAGAAATCGCTCTAGGCAATAAGGCCGCCGTTGTACTACATATTAGTCGATGTTGTTCTCGTTTTTTTTTCTTGATCTCTTTTTTATGTTATAGGTACCTAATGTTTATGTACATTGTACATATGTTTGGTGTACAATAAAGTTATATTCTATTCTACACATAGCGCTATGGAAGTCAGATAACTGAGATTGTGTAGGATTTTATTTATTTATTTATCTATTGGATCAATTTACAAAAATCACGAATAGTTGTACAATACATATTACGTTATAATTTTTTTTGTTTTGTATAAATCAATCGTTTGTTAAAAATACAATATTATTTAAAAGTATTGGTTTGTAAATTAGTGGTAAGTTTATTTTATTTTATTTATTGTTATAGTATATACATATATATAATAATGTGCATGTATAAATATTTATATATTTTATTTATAGTTTTAAATGAAGCAATTCGGTATGTAAAGAAAAAAAATACTTTGCTGATTCCAAAACCATTTCGAAATATTACATTCCTGTACATGATTTTTCCATTTAAAACTCTTTAAACTATGAGACGGGGTTTATTTTAATAAAATACATAAAATAAATTTGACTTTCAATTAACTTCTAATGACGTCATGTCCTTGGCTGTATAAGGATTCTTTCAGTGCCTAAAAAAGGTGCACATATTTTACATATTCAGCCAATGTTATGACGTCATAACTATAAAAAGTTTGAAAATGTATTAGAATTAAACTACCGCATAGAAAGCCAAAATATTCAAATTAGTTTCATAAAATAAAGTTTACTATCAGTAAAAAATATAAAATAAATACAAAAAAAAAACTTTACATACCGAATTGTGGGGAGGGCACTGAAGCTGAAATACAGGTGTTTTAACCTAGTTCAGCGGAAGAAACTCGATCTATTTTTGTAAACAATAGTGTTAATAGTTAAGCAGTATGTATTATATATATATTTTTAGTGCAATAAATTATTATTATTATTATTATTATTATACACTGACGTACAAGATACATAGAAAGCATTCCGGCAAGACGTGCACAATTTTATGTATAAGTTCATATTGCATCGAAAACAGTACAAAATTTATAAATAACTATCTAATTAAACATATCACACAACTAATAGATTACTTTATTTTTGTAAATACGTACTTATAATTCGATCAGTGTTATAAGACTCATAGAAGAATGTCTACAAATCGTTGAAAGTAGTAAAACGGTCTGGTCTAAAACAATGAATTTTGTATTTTGTATTTTAACATTTTATGCTCAAATTATGTGGAGTCATGTTTCGAAAGAGGTTTTCACTTTTAATCATAAGCGGTGACATGATGCGGGTGTTTGTAACCGGCTCAAAAAAGGAGGAGGTTCTTAATTTGATTGTATAAGAAAGAAAGAAAGAAAAACATTTATTTTTTCCCCAACAATACACCAGACACAACAACAGATAAGTACAAACAAAACACACAAATAAAAATATACATGTTAACAAAAAGACAACAAATTTCACAAGACAATAAGCGGGTTATCGCTGCAGTGGCTGGTGCATCAACTAGGAGAAAAAAAAGGTCAGCGCTCAGCAATTGTGCTGGGGATTACTCCACAGCGCTGATTTTCAGCACTGACCAATTCATAAAAAAAAAAGTATGTTTTTTTTTGTATGTTTGTTACGCGATCATTCCGCCAATTATGAATCAATTTTGATGATTATTTTTTTGCTTGGTAGATTATACTTCAGAGGTTTGGTTTGGTCTCGTATAAATTATATCGAAATCGATCGAGCGGTTTTTAAAATATCAACAAAAATCTAAAAATTGTATACATCGATGATATGACAGTCCTGTTGGTTCATTGGTAGCATGTCTGCTTCGAGAGATGAAGGGCGTGGGTTCGATTCCCACTCAGGACTAACATTTGTGTGACTAACATCGATGTTTGTTCTGTGTCTGGGTGTACTGTATGTATCATGAGTATGTATTTACAAAAAAAAAAAAAGTATTTAAGTATTCTATCAGTTATCTGACTTCCATCATACAAGCTCTGCTTAGTTTGGGGTCAGATGGCGCTGTGTGTATAGTCCTACGATATTTATTTATTTTCGTTTACTCCGAAACCTCGCTGTTTCATTGGAGCAGTGCGTTTAGGTGGCCTAAGGGTCATGGAGTCGGTTTTTTAAATTGTAAATTTATATTTTATTTCATTATCATGGTTGCCTAAAAGGGACCCATCGAAAGTCTCAAAGTAATGAGCGCCAAAGCAGCGACGGACTTTGTTTTGTTACTCAAAGTTCTGTATATCGATTATCGCTGCAATGGTCATAGACATGCGTTGTTTCTTACCATCAGGAGAGCGTAACGTTCATCTCATTACTTTTTCATTTAAAAAAATGTACAAACAGTGACCAAACATAACCCAAATACCTATATATAACAAAAGATAAGGTAGTAAACAAGACAATTGTGTATCTTGCCTGGGAGTAACCGAGAACCTATTCTCACAACACACGCTGCCCAGTATACACCAGCAGAAAGAATGCTGTATCTTAAGGCGAAGCTGTAGGTTTTTTTTCATTAGAAATAGGCTTGCGTTTGACCACCAACTCGCCTGATGTTAATCATAATCATCATAATGATTATTTTTTATATACTTCCTATATTATGTTTCTTATTAGTGTTACATCTCCCGTCTGCTTCTTATGCTTTCTATCGTATTTTTCTTTTCTTGGTTGCCTGGAAGAGATCGCTGTTAGCGATAAGGCCGCCACTTGTGGCACTAGTTAATAAGGTTTTTTGTTCTCTGTACTCTTTACTATTTATGATGTGCACAATAAAGAGTTATATCTATCTATAATCCATTTAATTGCGCTATGGGTAAGTACAGATGTAAAACAAATAATGTTTAGTCGAGAAGCACCACAGACTACCTTTCGGCATGCAAGTTAATTTAAATTAGACATTAATACAATAAAATGTCAGGAAGTACAAGATAAAAAACGAATGTCAAACAAAATAATTCATAATTATATTAATGTCAAAAAGTAAAAAAAAAAACAATGTCAAAGTGAAGATGCGGTCTACGGTGGAGCACGCTCGCTTGGAAGAAACCGATTCACTCGTGACTTGAAGGTACCCAGATTGTATCTATCAGGGAACACCCACTCGGGCAGCAAATTCCATTGTTTAGCGGTTCGTACAATGAAGGTATAATATAGACTATGAAGGGATGTCGCTTCTTGAAGCCCCTGGTTGTCTGATAGTAGAAAGGACAAGGAGGGATTAGAAAAAAAAAATCGCCCAGTATTATGAAAATAACATATTTAATTAAATTTTTCTAAAGTGGTGATGTTATGTTTAAAAAGCTGTACATATTTCAATTATTTTTATAGTTTTTTATAATACTAGGTATACCTTATATAAATGCGAAATTAAGATTGGTATAAAAGACTGTCCCATGTTTTGAATACCATTTTTCTTGGTGAATTTTTTAGGTGGCAATACCAAATTCTCCATTAGTGACGCTGTCAACTGAACAGATAAGTTTTGGCGGGATCGCAGAAAGAGTAGAGTTTCCCATTGTATTTTTTCCAAAACTAGCGTTTTTAGAGCACACAAAACACCACAATTTTTATGTATATAAATAGTGGTGTTTTATTAATAAAGTACCGAAGTACAAGCGCGAGTGCGGCAGAGTGATACAATGTGGTGAAACATGACTTTTCGTGTTGCTTCCAAAACTCCATCGAAGCAGAGCTTGTGCTATGGAAGACAGATAACTGATAGAATACTTAAATACTTTTTTTTTTTTTTGTAAATACATACTTATAATACATACAGTACACCCAGACACAGAACAAACATCGATGTTAGTCACACAAATGTTAGTCCTGAGTGGGAATCGAACCCACGCCCTTCAGCTCTCGAAGCAGACACATTACCAATGAACCAACAGGGCTGTCAAATGTAAATAGCAAGCTTATAGTAAAGTTGCCACAACTTTACTAAGGCATGACTGGACTTGAATAGACTTGACCAAGACTGGACTTTGACTGTAACTATTGATGTTAGACATGACTTGCAAAACCGAAGAGAAGATAAAGAAGCAGAAGACTGAAGACTGCACACAAAATACAAAAACAGAATGCACAGAGTGCGATGCTAAGAAGAAAGAGAAAAAAAACTGAACAGATAAGTTGGTGGGACTGTATAGGACTTGTTTAACTGATGCTTCGCCTTAAGAGTGTCCGAGTGACCGCGGACCGGTTCCCTTGTATGTCAGTGGAGCCCTCTTCGAGCTTCATTTCAAACGAGAAGACTTTTAGATAAAAGTTTACGCTAATTTAGGACAAAATGTCGCGTTGACAGTCAGTAGATAAATAAAAATAAATAAATATCGTAGGACTATACACACAGCGCCATCTGGCCCCAAACTAAGCAGAGCTTGTGTGATGGAAGTCAGATAACTGATAGAATACATAAATACTTTTTTTTTGTAAATACATACTTATAATACATACAGAACATCCAGGCACAGAACAAACATTTGTTTATTCACAAAATGTTTGCCCTGAGTGGGAATCGAACCCACGCCCTACAGCTCTCAAGGCAGATATACTACCAACGAGCCAACGGGGCTGCAGATGATAAGAATACAATAAAATATTAACCTAAGTTTAAAGACTTTTGAAGTGAATATGTTTTTTATTTTTGTTTCTATAGTGATGATAACACCCTACTAATATTATAAATGTGAAAGTTGTGAAACATGTATCCTAATTAATCTTTTGTATAAGTAGAGTAACGTACATCCTAATTACACTTTTAAATAATTAGAGTAGTATGCTTCCTAATTAACAGTTTGTATAAGTAGAGTAACATCATCATAATTAAGCTTTTATATAATTAGAGTAACATGCTTCCAAATTAATATTTTGTATAAGTAGAGATACATCCTAATTACACTTTTAAATAATTAGAGTAGTATGCTTCCTAATTAACAGTTTGTATAAGTAGAGTAACATCATCATAATTAAGCTTTTATATAATTAGAGTAACATGCTTCCTAATTAATATTTTGTATAAGTAGAGATACATCCTAATTACACATTTATATAATTAGAGTAACATAGGTACACCCTAATTAAGCTATAGTACGAGTAATGTTTTGTGTTGTGTGTTTGTTTTGTTCAATTTATAATGAATTATTTTTTTGTTAAAATATCTAAAGTTAATATGTATTCTATCCAACATTTCCTGAGTTGCCTATAGTATTAACTGCACAATTATCGATAACTGTGTATCTACACTGGTAGTCAAGTGGGTGAGGAATGTTAGCTGGCTCTTGTATCTAGTCGCATGGAAACAATTAACTGTTTCATACAGTGAGCCATCATACCATCTACCATTTACCTTACACAGATCGATTGGTGGGGCCCTGTATCAAAATTAGTTGGGGGCCCCAAATGAAAGGTAAAGATTTCTCACAAAAGAAACAAAAATGCTTGCATTAAATTATATGGAGAGTTGATCGTATGACAGTTTTGTTCCCGGGAAGCACGAGATTAAGTGACATTGTGGATAACATTTTACTAACTTTTGCTTCCACACGTTAGGGGCCCCTGTAGCCCGGGGTCCCGTATCATTGATACGGCTGATACAGCGGTATCTACGCTCCTGGTTGACAGCGACATTGTTTTAAACTATGTAGAGATAAGAGAACAAGAATCCATAAAACTGTGCCCAAAAACACATTATAAGTATATTGAAGATTGATGATTACATGGATTTTCCACTTTTTAAAAGATTTCGTCCCACGTATTAGCATATAACGGTCGAAAGCTATAGAAACCAGTTAAATAACTTGTTAAAATAAACATTTAACAGACTTGATAGGACTTTCTCAATAATTTTTCTATATCCTACTACGCAAAAAGAAGGATATATTTTTCTCTCTATCTATTCTATACAGACCTATACGTATTTCTTCTATTCTCTGTATTTTCTCTAATCTCTCAATTATATGACACAAAGGCAGCTGTTCGTTTTTAGGGTTCCGTACCCAAAATATAAAAACGGGACCCTATTACTGAGACTTCGCTGTCTGTCCGTCCGTCCGTCTGACACCAGGCTGTATCTCAAGTACGGTGATAGCTAGACAGTTGAAATTTTCACAGATGATGTATTTCTATTGCCGCCATAACAACAAATACTAAAAATAAAATAAAATAAATATTTAAAGGGGGCTCCCATACAACAAACTTGATTTTTTTACCGTTTCTTGCTCGATACTAATAACAGTGACAGGTAGACGCTTTAACTATTCACAGAGCATTTAGTTTTATTATAGATAAAATGGTACGGAACCCTACGTGTGTGAGTCCGACTCGCACTTTCTTGTTACATTTATAATCTTTTTTTTTATGTAAAAAATAATGAGACAAACGAAACGCTCTCCTGATGGTAAGAGATAACGCCTGTCCATGACCATTGCAGCGATACACAGAACTCTGAGTAACAAAACAAAGTCCAGGGCATCACTGCTTTGGTGCTCATTACTTTGGAGACTTTCGATGGTAAGTCTCAACAGCCCAGTAATTTCACTAGCTGCAGTACCCTTCCAACCGGAATACAGTAATGTATACACACTACTACTTAGCGGCTTAGCGGCATTCCTACTATCGATCAACTTAACTATTTTGCAATCTACGAGGTCATGCATTGTATAATTATTTACTATAAGTATATTGTAAGAGTAATGAGACGAACGAAATGCTCTCCTGATTATAAGAGACAACGCTTGTCCATGACTATTGTATCCAGAACTTTAAGTTATAAAACAAAGTAGAAGGCATCATTACTTTGGGACTCATTACTTTACGATTTTCGATGATAATTTTCAATAACCCTGGAACGTCGCTGCAGTTCCCTTCAAACCGGAACAGTTTAAAGTTTAGTCATGTTTACACACTACTGCTTGGCTGTAGACAACACAACCTCCTGCTAAGGAGATCTACCAACTAGTGTAAATAAAACGGCGAACGTCAGTTCAACGGCTGCCTTATCGCAGTGATATCTTCCAAACAAACTATGGATGGCCAATATAGTAATAGATCAACAAAGCATTTTTTATGACAGAGTGATCGTAAATAGATACGTCTAACCTGGAATGTGGACTGGCTCTCAAGTGATGCTGCCTAAACACACAATTAGGTGCTTGCTGGTAGATTTTCCACTTTACAAAACAGATTACGTACTCAATAAGTATGAAAGAAAGTGAAACATTTCTACTGCTCAAAACAAACAGGCAAATAAATATAAACAAAAACAAAATTAATCTATGTAAGTACTTACAGTAAACCAAATAATGAAAGCAACAGCTGACTACGCAATGTAGGATATTCTCGCAAAAAAAAACACTATTGCACCGACTAACTTTCACATTTCTAGCGCACCGTGTCAACACGTACACATTTCCTTTGCCACTTTTTGTTAAAAAAAAATAAAAATTAAATAGGATGCTTATGTCACTGAGTTTTCGTTTATATTTGACACTTTCTATTGTTTTTTTTTTAATATTATTCTTAATTTAATTTTGCCGCCATTTTTCGAGCATGCGCGCGTAACGTCCACACTAGACTGGCATCAATAGAGCGTACCCACTTGATTTCATATGATAGAGCGAGATGGAGCACACCAGTTGCGTAAGAAAGACGAAGACGGATATAGGGTGTCATGTAGCGGTAATTTTTTCTCCTTTCGCGCGTCAACTTTCTAAAACGCCGTGAGGTATTCGCTCTCGTAGTCTATGTGATAAAAATCTTAAAATTTTATGGATATTTTGTGGTTAATTTGATTTTTTTAAATGTGATTGTTACTCTTCGGGTTTTACCACATCATTTATGATCATAAGATAACAGCATTATTTCATACAAATAACAATTTTAAGACAAATACTGCTTAAAATCTATTTAAAATCCAAAAAAATTACGATTGTTTTTTGGCAAAGCTTTTATTTGGTGTCGATATTATGATCATTCTTTTCTATAGGTTCAAACTTGAATCACAGAATATAATAACAGTAAGTATAATACGTCATAGTACTAGGAAAACGTATTGTAAATTCGTCTTCTTGATACACGGCTCGTTGGTCTAGGGGTATGATTCTCGCTTCGGGTGCGAGAGGTCCCGGGTTCAAATCCCGGACGAGCCCGGAAGATTGCATTTTTGGCATTCTAAAATACAGAAATAGCACTACCAAGTGTAAAATAGCACTTTTTTGGCTTGGCAATTAAAGTATTTGCTCGTGTCAAGTGTTTTTATTACAAAAAGATTGCTAAACAAGGAGGCAAGTCCCAAATCATAGTCCAGTAAAATATGTTTTTGTACCGATACAACCCAAAATGGTTTATCGGTACTAAACCATTGTACCTATGCTATTATTTTTTAATGTAAATAAATTTTAAAAATAATTTACATGAGGTTATTACCTATCGAAGCTGTAGGTATAAAATTGTGCCAAGCTCCATTTTTTTTTAATTATTTTTACAATTCGAAAATTCTTCAACAAATAGTTTTAAGGTTCTGCCACCCTAGACTCAACCCTACTCACTGATCTCAAGCATGTACCTAAGCATTCTCTGTCTATACTTATAGGAACTTTATCAAAAAAATCATAAGAAATAAATCTCGAAAAACAGAAGCGTCAGATATTGAAAAATTTAATAGTAAATACATAAAAAGCTCTTTTTATTTCTATGAAGTTAGCGCTACACCATGCTCTTGAGATGGAAAAACTGAATGCACTTGCATGAAAAATTAATTTTAACGACATCTGTACGACAAATATGAACTAAGTAACAAGATGTTTGTTGAAACACTTACGCTACTCGAAACTAGATGACGTTTTGCTACACAACACAAATATAATCTTGTTTTAGTAAAAAGCTCTTAAATGACTACATGTTTCATACTTTATATACATTTTTAATTTTGCCGGACTATCAGCAGGTGTTTAACAGTTCAATGCCCCTTTGTTCTCTACAAAACTTGCTCGCGTAAAGTTAATAAAACTTTTGTCAAGCCGAAGTTTTTGCATGTTTCTAATATAAAAAAGTACATCTAAACGTGTCGTGATCGTCATTATGTTCAAACACTTATCGTAATAGTGCATCTAGTGTCGTATGGTGATTTTAAAATTGTTTTTTGTGTGATAATTAGTAAAAAAACAGTCAAAATGTCCGCTGCAAGCACGTCGCA
Source organism: Biston betularia (assembly GCA_905404145.2). Lineage (NCBI taxonomy): Eukaryota > Metazoa > Arthropoda > Insecta > Lepidoptera > Geometridae > Biston > Biston betularia. The sequence continues at coordinate 2,181,921 of FR989889.1, read as the reverse complement.
TACACCGCCTGCTATAGCTTCGATAAACGACGTTAGTGCTTTATTCCAAAATGCAAAGAAGTACGAGGAGCTTAACGTTATTGGAACAGGTAATTATTAGTTTGACATCATTGTTAATAACCTAGGATTTACATGTGCCGGCTGACATTACTTTCGCGCAATTTTTCAAAACATTGAAACTTTCTGACAACAATCGTTTCTACATTGTAGCTACAGTGATGCAAAAGTTCCCAATTTATCGTGATATTTACAGACTCCCGATATCCCGATTTAACAACCCTATCTCGTGTTTGTACATTTTAAACTAGGTATGTACACTAACATTAAAAAATACAAATACGGCCACACAAAAATACAAATAAAAAGAATGAGGACTTCCCAAAATTAGTAACATAGCCTTTTAAAATTATAGTAGGTATGTTTATATTGCACATACATGGATAAGTAATGGTGTAATTTGTTATAATCAGATAAAAATATTGGGAAAGTCCCTAAATTAACTTCTAGGAAAAACTAATATGTCGTTTTTATCATGCACTACATCGCGTACGCTTATCAACTTGTTTGTTTTGTTCTAAACGATGTCCGTCTTCGATAATGGCTAAAAATTAATAAATGATATTGCATATAACATAATAAATCAATCATGTTTTACACTAGCGGCCTGGTTGCGGCTTCGCACGGGTGGACATTTATTTTTTAATTAAATTCTAGTAATAAATATAGCTTATGTTACTTAGGGAGAATGTAGCATTCTAATAGTGAAACAATTTTTGAAATTAATCCAGTAGTTTTTGGGTTTATTTGTTACAAACATACAAAAATCCAAATCTTTCCTCTTCATATTATTAGTGTAGATGTAGATGATAGTCAGGGAGAATGTATCATTCTATGGTGAAACAATTTTTGAAATTAATCCAGTAGTTTTTGAGTTTATTTGTTACAAACATACAAAAATCCAAATCTTTCCTCTTCATATTATTAGTGTAGATGTAGATGATAGTCAGGGAGAATGTATCATTCTATGGTGAAACAATTTTTGAAATTAATCCAGTAGTTTTTGAGTTTATTTGTTACAAACATACAAAAATCCAAATCTTTCCTCTTCATATTATTAGTGTAGATGTAGATGATAGTCAGGGAGAATGTATCATTCTATGGTGAAACAATTTTTGAAATTAATCCAGTAGTTTTTGGGTTTATTTATTACAAACAACTTTTGCAAATTATTAGATGTCTACCATTAGAGTAAATTCTTATTCAAAGTGGGGGTGATAAGTCCTGTGCTGACATCCCGCTTGGGTTGTATTGTGCATTTCCCCCTGCCAGTGTCTACCCGAGCCAACCATACAAGTACAATCCCTAGCAATACACAATTAAAATTTCAGGAGCCTATGGTACAGTGTACAAAGCTCGAGACCTGCACAACGGAGGCCAGATCGTAGCAATGAAGAAAGTGAAGGTAGCTTTGACTGAAGACGGAGTCCCGCTGTCCACACTGAGAGAGATAGCCCTGTTAAGACAACTGGAAGCCTACAGACACCCAAACATTGTCAGGTAAGTTAGATAGCTGGATTATCCCATCAATAAGAAATTTAAAAAATCTCTTAGGGAAGCAATGACCATGAGGCCATGACCAAAGCCATGAAGTGGTGTCGCTTCTTGGAGCTCCTGGCTGTACGATAGTAAACTAGTCTGATACTGCAGTGGTACCTACGTAGACGACCTCCTGCTAAGGAGATCTACCACCAAGTATTTTGTATTCAATTGTTAATAAATCTATGAAAAATGTTTTGCACTAAATGTTACTCAAAGCAAATGATATTGTGCAGCTCTCATAGGATTTGTTGGTGAGTAACCTAATATATTAACTAGCGGACGCCTCACGGTTTTGCCCGCGTAATTCCCGTTCCCGTGGTAATACAGGGATAAAAAGTAGCCTGTCACCCGGAGATAGTGTAGCTTCCTAATGGTGAAAGAATTTTTGAAATCAGTCCAGTAGTTTCGGAGCCTATTCAATATAAACAAACAATCAAATCTTTCCTCTTTATAATAGTATAGATGGTACGGAACCCTTCCTGCGCGAGTCCGACTCGCACTTGGCCGGTTTCTTTTTTAATTTGTATATTTTTAACATTAAATTCCAGACTTCTAGACGTATGCCATGGAGGGCCATCGGTGGAGCGGGAGCAGCAGTTGGTGCTATTTCTGGTGTTCGAGCATGTGGACCAGGATCTTGAGTCCTACCTAAAACGAGCGCCGGGCCCTCTAGCGCAACATACTATCAGAGTAAGTAAAAAAAAAACTATTAAAATTTGGGATTTCATTTAACTATTTACTTGGTGGTAGATTTCCTTAGCAGGAAGTCATTTAAGTAGGTACCACCGCAGTACCAGATATTCTGCCGCCAAGCAGTAGTGTGTAAACTTTACTGTGTTCCGGTTTGAAGGGTACTGCAGCTAGCGAAATTACTGGGCTGTTGAGACTAACCATCGAAAGTCTCAAAGTAATGAGCGCCAAAGCAGCGATGCCCTGGACTTTGTTTTGTTACTGATAGTTCTGTGTATCGCTGTAATGGTCATGTACAGGCGTTCTCTCTTACCATCAGGAGAGCGCATCGTTCGTCACATCTCTCAAGGTTGCCAGGGAGAGGTCGCTTTTAGTGATAAGGTCGCCAGTTGTTACACCTAGTAATTAAATTTATTTCTTCTGTGTTGTATTATTTAGTGTGTGCAATAAAGAGTCAATCAATCAATCATTACTTTTACCTAATGAAAAAAGGTCGTCTTGGTAGGTACCAGAGATGTTAGATGGCCATTCTGAAATCCTTGTACCAGCTAGCTAAAAATCTGGTATTAAAGACGGAAAACTGGTACCAGGGTTGCCAAATGTCGAAATTAAAAAAAAAAGGTTAAAAATCGCTTAAAAACTTTGTTCCACACATATATTAAAATAAGTAAATAAGTATAGGTTTGTGATTTCATTCCTTGAGGTTGGAGCTAGTTTTTTAAAAGTACTCTGGGTTGGAATGATTTTTTTAAATGCATCTCAAAAATTTGTCGGTTATATTATACGTACTTTCAGTGTATTTTTGTCAGCCAACGGCTAATTTTGACATATTTCGGTCTACGGCTAATAAATATTGGTATTTTTGCGTACTAGGACCGAATAACCTTGCTACATGGTACATGATGCTTAAACCTAGTATGAATACCAAGAAGCTGGTACGTCTAACATCACTGGTAGGTACCACCGCAGTACCAGATATTTTGCCGCCAAGCAACGAAAGAAAAGTTTTTCTACATAGTATAAAACAAATTCGATTCCCGCCGTCTGTACGCTTAGATCTTTTAAACTACGCAACGGATTTTAATGCGGTTTCCATCAATAGATAGAGTGATTCAAGAGGAAGGTTTATATGTATAATACATGCATATGTAGCACATTAGTATCTACTTGCACCCGTGCGAAGCCGGGGCGGGTTGCTAGTTATAAATAAAGTGTTTCATTTTCGCGTTCCTGTCAAAATTATTCTATCATTTTTTTTTTGTTAATTTGCCCCATTGGGCAGGCTAAAGCTGTAAAGCCATACTGCCTTGTCTTAAGTGTTATTTCTGCTGTCTCTTAGCTATAGTTATGGTCAAAGTCCAGGCTTAGTCAAGTCCAGTCCGTGTCAGTCAAGTCCAGTCATGCTTTAGTAAAGTAGTGGCGACTTTACTATAAAGCTTCGATGGAGTTTTAGAAGCAACACGAAAACTCATGTTTCACCACATTATATCATTTCCCCACACTCGCGCTTGTAATTCGGCACTTTATGAATAAAACACCACCATTTTTATGCATAAACACGCGACGAAACACTAGTTTTGGAAAAAATACAACGGGTGACACGACTCTTTCCACGTTCCCGCCTTTTTTGCTTAGTTTGAGGTGTGTGAATCTTTTTTTTTTTTGTAGAGTATGTCATACGACATTCTATCTGGCGTGGACTTCCTCCACTCGCACCGCATCGTCCACCGCGACTTGAAGCCGCACAACTTGCTGGTGACGTGCGCTGGTCGCGTTAAGCTCGCAGACTTCGGCCTCGCAAAGACATACGACACTGAGATGAAACTCACCAGCGTGGTATGCTATAATGTTAAATACAATCACCCCCTTTCAGATGAAACACAATGCTTATAACCCTACCCTGCCCACTGCCACTTCAACGTGCTTACGTTTCACTCACACACAAACACACACACAACCACACACCCACACACACAACCATCCACCCAAACACACACCCACCCACACACCCACACACAAACACACACTAAACCACACACACATACAAACACTTCCACCGGTGAAACCGCGAGGCGTCCTCTAGTGTATTATAAGTATGTATGCATTTACAAAAAAAAATTGAAGTATTGTATCAGTTATCTGACTTCCATAGTACAAGCTCTACTTAGTTTGGGGCCAGATGGCGCTGTGTGTAATGTCCTACGATATTTATTTAGTCGTAATTTTCACCATTCAGGTGGTAACGCTGTGGTACCGTCCGCCAGAAGTTCTTCTAGGAGTGTCTTACAACACGGCGGTGGACGTCTGGTCATGTGGATGCGTGCTGGCGCAGCTCCACACTAGGACCGCGCTGCTGCCGGGTGCTTCCGACTCGGACCAGCTACATTGCATCTTCAGGTAATATCATCAACACAGATAAAAAATTTGGTACTCAGTTGTTTTTATGTAAAGTCTATACTAGCAGCTCGCCCGGGTTCGCACTGAAAAACAAAACTCGATTAACAATATAAATTTATCGATCCAGTAGTTTCGGAGCCTATTCAATACAAACAAACAAAAATTAAATCTGTCCTCTTTATAAGATGTAGATGACAACTGTAATAGTTAGACATATGATATTGCGGACTTATATGTAGCTGTCAACTTGTTCTATAAAACGTCACTTTATTCTATTGTCAATAGTTTTCGCTGCGCATGCTAAGTACCTAAGGGTTTGTTCAAAATTTTCACAGCTTGGGTTACGTTATTGAATTTTCCATACGGATCCCTAATTGTTTTTTTAAATAAAATATAGCCTATGACCATCACGGATAATGTAGCAGTCTAATAATGAAAGAATTATTAAGATCGGTCCAGTAGTTTTGGAGCCCCTTCAATACAAACAAACAATCAAGTTTTCATAATTCATTTATTGCGTATATGGGTACAATAGATATTTAAAAAAAAAAGATAATTTAAAAAACTTAAAATTAAACATTACAAAAAAAAAATATAATTATAACTACAGTCAGTGATTAGTCAAATCAAAAGCAAAAATAAAATAAATCAAAATTTTTTTGTTTTATTAACAATTTAAATGTTTCCTCCTCCTTATAGATAGATGAATATTCAAGGTATATATTTACTGACAGCCCTGTTGGCTCATTGGTAATACGTCTGCTTCGAGAGCTGTAGGACGTTTCGATTCCCACTCAGGATTAACATTTGTGTGAATAACATCGATGTTTGTTCTGTCTGGGTGTACTGTATGTGTTTACAAAAAAAAAGTATTTAAGTATTCTATCAGTTATCTGACATCCCTAGTACAAGCTTTGCTTAGTTTGGGGCTAGGTGGCGCTATGTTAAATATCCTCCAATATTTATTTAGGTATTTAGTTTATTTCTGCTTAACAGTCGTTTCAGTCACAATGACATCTACAAGTCTTTATATCCTCTTCTCGCTGCAGTACAAATTTCATCCAAATCCGTTCAGCTGTTTTTACGTGATTGAGTAACAAACATCCAAACATATACAAACTTTCATATTTATCACACTGACCAGCTACACCCCGCGGTGTTACCCGCTACATGTTTTCGGGATAAAAAGTAGCCTGCATTAATCCTGGGTCTCAGCTACCTCCATACCAAAATCAAGTCCAACCAACCAAGCGACCAACCAACTAACCAAGTCTCGACTAAGCGCTCGAAGAGTCGACACGTCCTGAGGATGCCTCGTGTAGAGGCGAAACACGTGTCGACAAGTGGTTACTGCAGAGAGGAGGATTTTAAGACTTATGGTTATTTTTATTAGATTTTTTGTGATTTTAATTTAATTTTTTGTCAAATTAGTTCTAGATTTTAAGTAAGATTAGGTTTTTAATTAATAAGCTGTGTCAAATTAGTTTCAATTTAAGTCCTCATCACTGTTGGAACTGGCACGACTGTTAACGGGCAAGTCTTGTGAAATAAGGCAATCGATGTGTTTTTGTCAACATTTTTGTGCCGTTATACATCATGTGGAAGTTTGAAATTAATGAATACTATAGTACATATCCTGAATTATTATGCTTGGAGAAAAAATAGTTTCAAACGCTTTTCGTTTCTTGAAATTATGAAATAGAATATGGCCAAATTATTTTTAATCCGTAATCTTGACATCAAAATAATTATAGGAAAGGCGCAATTTTATAGATGCTAACTTTGATGCAGATACATTTAAGGCTTAGACCTTTTATTGTACGTTTTGTTTATTCTATTAGCAGATAAGTACGGATAGTTTGATGAAAATTTCTGATAGTGCCTGCTGAAAATCTCTTTTCTGCGTTACGTCTGTTGCTGTTTTATTTTGGTAGGCGCTACAAACCATCGAGAATCTCTGAATCTGACAATCTAACGTCACGAGTCTCGTGGTCGTGTATAGCACGTCACGAGAGGGCGCGCGGTGGCGGCGGTACCGAGCACCGCGCGCATTCTTCCCGCCCGTTTTGTATTTGACACTTGACACTGGCAAATATTCAAAACGCGATGCCAAAACAAAAAAAAAAACTTCTGTCATAATGTAACAGATAATCAATGTAAAATCCGCTTCCGGCAATAGGAATAAACATTCTGTCTCCTTCTTGCTCGTGGCTATAGTAATTTAAATCTCCTTATCTATTTTAGCGTGACGTCAATGTATTCAAATCTAACGTCAGACGTATGTACGTCTGTGTGAGTGGAAAATATCAATGTAGGTGTTCAAGCAGAAGTTCCCACGGTCGAGGACTTGGCCCTTAAGCGGAAATAAACTAGATATAGGTACTGCAGCTAGCGAAATTACTGGGCTGTTGAGACTAACCATCTAGTCTCAAAGTAATGAGCGCCAAAGCAGCGATGCCCTGGACGTTGTTTTGTTACTCAAAGTTCTGTGTATCGCTGCAATGGTCATGGACAGGCGTTATCTCTTAACATCAGGAGAGCGCCTCGATCGTCTCATTACTTTTACATAAAAAAAAAAAGAAAAAAGTAGCTTATGTGTTAATCCGCGGTCTCGGCTACCTCTATACCAAATTTCATCCATATCCGTTTAGTAGTTTTTGCATGAAAAAATAGTAACAAACATCCATCCAAACTTTCACATTTATAATATTAATGGTATTAAATAAGTAGAATAATTTGTGTTTACAGACTGATTGGGAGGCCGCCCCGTCACGAGTGGCCTAACAACGTGTCCATTTTGTTGGACAGCTTCCCCGACTATAAGCCGCAGAACTTGGCCAATGTCCTACCTAAAATACAACCGCACGCACTCGATCTAATCAAGGTGAGATTACGTTTTTTTTTTTTTAATGTAAATACTAGCTGCGCCCCGCGGTGTTACCCGCTACATATTTTCGCGATAAAAAGTAGCCTATGTGTTAATCCAGGGTCTCAGCTACCTCCATACCAAATTTCATCCAATTCCGTTCATTAGTTTTTGCGTGAAAGAGTAACAAACATCCATCCATCCAAACTTTCACATTTATAATATTAGTGGGATACTTCGTCATCCTTCGATCCATTGCAGCTACACACAGAACTTTTTATGGTTGACAAGCTAGGTGTTTGACCACAGCTCACCTGATATTAAGAGGCTGCCGGAACACACTGTTAAGTGCTTGGCGACAGATTTTCAACTTGAGGGAGGTAGCTAGCCAGTCGAATACCAGAAAGTAAACTTTTATTTTTTTAATGTAAAAAGTAATGAGACGAACGAGACGCTCTCCTGATGGTAAGAGATAACGCCTGTTCATAACCATTGCAGCGATACACAGACCTTTGAGTGACGAAACAAAGTCCAGGGCATCGTTGCTTTGGCGCTCATTACTTTGAGACTTTCGATGGTTAGTCTTAACAGCCCAGTAATTTCGCTAGCTGCAGTACCCTTCAAACCGGAACACAGTAATGTTTACACACTACTGCTTGGCGGCAGAATATCTGGTAATAATAGTGAGAAACCTCCTTTTTAAGGTTCCGTATCCAAAGGGTGAAACGGGACCCTATTACTAAGACTCCGCTGTCCGTCTGTCGCCAGGCTGTGTCTCAAGAACCGTGATAGTTAGACAGTTGAAATTTTCACAGATGATGTATTTCTATTGCCGCTATAACAACAAATACTAAAAAACAATAAAATAAATATTTAAGGGGGCTCCCATACAACAAACGTGATTATTTTGCCGTTTTTATAGATAACTAGCGGACGCCTCGCGATTTCACCCGCGTAATTAACATCCCCGTAGGAATAGAGTGATAAAAATAATCTTATGTCACCCGGGGACGGTGTAGCTTCCCAACGGTGAAATAATTTATTGAAATCGGTCCAGTAGTTTCGGAGCCTATTCAATACAAACAAACAATCAAATATTTCCTCTTTATAATACTGTAGATGGTTGTTCCCATAATTATAACAAACGTGATTTTTTTGCCGTTTTTATAGATAATGGTACGGAACCCTTCGTGCCCGAGTCCGACTCGCACTTGGCAGGTTTTTGAATCCGTTTTAGATAGAAATAAAGAAAGAAAGAAAACATTTATTTTGCCACACACAACACTACAACAACAAAAACACACTACAAATAAAAGATTAGAAAAATAAAAATAACAATAATAATGAGTGGAAAGTTGTCGCCGTAGTGTCCAGTGCGACAAAAAAGGTTAGTTCTCAGCATTAGATAAATAAATTGTTTCTGTTTTCAGAATATGCTAGTTTTCGATCCAGCGAAGCGACTGACTGCTCTGGATTGTCTCGAACATCCATACTTCACGGAGGAACCGCTGACGTAGTTATAAATGAAAGAATGACTTGTCTATCCCACCTAACGTTAACGTTTACTTTAAAATTTAAGTTTGCTTTCATACGGGACTACTTGGAATGGTGCGACTTACAGTATGGCACGGTAAAAGTTCTTTATTCACGGTGTCCTTTATCGCGTGTTCATTATTCCTGAGATGTGTTCGACAACAGCTCACCTGATGATATTCAAACTCAATTGAATATATTTTATGCATACATGTATTATGTAAACATTGTCTTTGGCAAAAATTGTGGAACTATTTTAATTAGAATACGTGTATATTTAACGAAAAATAAATGATTTGATTTGATTTGATGTCAAGTGAAGGTGTGTTCGAAGATGGTAAAGCACACCTAGCCTGGAATGCAACTGGGTCTCAAGTGAGGCTGCCCGAACACACCGTTAGTTGCTTGGCGGCAGATTTTCAACTTGAGGGTGGTAGCTAGCCAGCCGAGTACTAGAAAGTACGCTACCACCATGCTATGGTTTCCTCACGATGTTTTCCTTCACCGGCAGCTCAAGCTCATTGGAACCCTGTTCGTGTATTCGCGGCTAAAAAATTAATTATTCGCGGATGCAATCGGTAAACAGAAAAGAATTGCGTGTCATTTATTAACGTATCGGCATCTTTGCGTATGTATGTACTGTTGGTACGTACCGAGGCGGCTTTTATAAAAGATCTAACCGAGTGGACTAGTGAACTAATTTCAAACTAAAACAAACCTTACTGCCACTGGATGAAGGCTATTGTCAAATGCTTTATTTTGAAACGGCAAATTATTTAGTAACTACTGGGATTTATTTTGGTCTTTATTTGCGGTAAATTACAATTGCTTGATTAAAACAATAGATTATTAGCATAATTTACGGTTTTATTGAAAAATCATAAATTAGATTTTCTCCTAATAATCTAATGTTTTATTCAAGCAATTGTGATTTACCGCAAATAAGGTCCAAAATAAATGCCGGTAGCTGTGATTTCACTGTAAAATTATGCTCCATTTGTCCATAAATGGCAAAAATTTCTTTGTATGGAAATCGAACCACCTTAATGCTACAGCAGCAATCTGAATTTAAACACTTTTCAAAAGCGACAAAACAATTTTTAAACCCTGGTTTTTAAAGCTGATTTTATTTTGGTACATATTGGTCCTATTTTGGAACGTTAGAACGTATCCCCTATGATTCCATACTAGTTACCATTCCATAACCACGGTTTCTGTATTCGCGGCATATTTATGGAACGTATACCCCGCGAGTAAAGAACTTTTACTGTAAATACAAATATTTTATTGATTGTTTCAAGTCAAATTTCGTAAAATCATTTCAAATGTGTGTATAGTTAAGAAAAGTTATAAAACACTGATTACATGTCAATGAATGTCAAATGTCAAATATGTCAATATAAAAATATTGTCACTTTTTTTTTTATAGCTGACAGCGGCAGCTCAATCTCATTGTTGGGGTTTGAACCCACGCCCTTCGACATGCGAACCGACCGCGCTAACCACTGAGCTATCATCGCTATAATCGTTTTAAATATGTATAATTGTATATCATTAAAAAAAAGTTATAAAACACTGATTACATGTCAATGAACAAAAAAAATGTCAAAATAAGTTACATTGACAGCTCTGTTGGTTCATTGGTATGTCTGCTCCAAGAGCTGTGGGGCGTGGGTTCGATTCCCACCCAGGACAAGCATTTTGTGAATAAACAAATGTTTGTTCTGTGTCTGGGTGTATTATAAGTATGTATTTACAAAAAAAGATTTTTAAGTATTCTATCAGTTATCTGACATACATTTTTTATTATCTTGTAATATTTTGGGGTTTTTCCAACCACTGACGGAAAGATTACTATAAAACTTAAAAAAAAATGTAAAATTAATGAGACGAACGATACGCTCTCCTGATGGTAAGAGATAACGTATATCCATGACTATTGCAGCGATACACAGAACTTTGTGTAGTAAAACAAAGTCCGGGGCATCGCTGCTTTGGCGCTCATTACTTTCGATGTTTTGCTTTTACTTGGTGGGTACCGCTGTACCAGATATTCCACTGCCAAGCAGTAGTGTGTAAACATTACTGTGTTCCAGTCTGAATGGTACTGCAGCTAGCGAAATTACTGGACTGTTGAGACTAACCATCGAAAGTCTCAAAGTAATGAACTCCAAAGCAGCGATTCCCCGGACTTTGTTTTGTTACTCAAAGTTCTGTGTATTACTGCAATGATCACGGACAGGCGTTGTTCCTGATGGTAATCAGGAGAGCGTATCGTTTGTCTCATTACTTTCACATAAACAAACAAGGTCAAATCTATGAACTAAAGATTTCAATATTGCTATAGTTATATGCTAGTTATATAAGTATATTTATATAAGTCAATTTTTTAAGTACATTCGTTCCTTTATATGTACCAAATAAATATGTTTTGATACAAATGTTTCTTTTAGTTTTTACACAAGAGAGTGGCTACAAACAGTGATGTTACGTACCGACTTCTTGGTATTCATACTAAGTTTTAGTATCATGTACCATGTACCAAGGTTACTCGGTCCTGGTACGCAAAAATACCAACATTTGCCGTAGACCGAAAAATGTCAAGATTAGCCGTTGACCGACAAAAATACACTGAAAATACGTATAATTATATTTTTAAGATGCATATAAAAGAACATTCCAATCCAGTTCCTTGCGGGTGCTGCTTGCGGGTCGCTGGTCTGCTCGCGGTATACACACAATCTAGTACCTACTTTAACCTTAGATTAAGATCCTACTAACCTCTCCTCTTTTTGCAATGTAAAATTGTAAAAAAAAATAAAAAAATATGCAACTAAAGTTGACAAAGGTCACGGACCCCAGTGTCTGTAGAGCGTATAATTATAAATAAAAAAAAATCTAGTTCCTTTAAAAAACCAGCCCCAACCTCAAAAATGAAAATACAAACGTATACTTATTTTAATATGTGTGAAACACAGTTTTTAAGCTATTTTTAACCTTTTTTTTTTAATTTCGACATCTGGCAACCCTGGTACCAGTTTTCCGTCTTTGATACCAGCTTTTTAGCCAGCTGGTACAAGGATTTCAGAGTGGCCATCTAACATCCCTGGCTACAAGGCTTTTTGTCAATGAAAGCATAGAATAGAATACAACTTTTTTATTTACCAAAAACAAATTGCAATGAAACAAATATAAAACAAAAAAATAATAATAAAAAAAGAAGAAGATATAGACAGCCCCGTTGGCTCATTGGTAGTATAACTGCCTTGAGAGCTGTAGGGCGTGGATTCGTTTCCCACTCAGGGCTAACATTTTGTGAATAAACAAATGTTTGTTCTGTGTCTGGGTGTTCTGTATGTATTTACAAAAAAAAAAGTATTTATATATTCTATCAGTTATCTGACTTCCATCACACAAGCTCTGCTTAGTTCGGGGCCAGATGGCGCTGTGTGTATAGTCTTACAATATTTATTATTATTATTATGTTTAAGGGCAGTCTTATCGCCTAGAGCGATTAGCAAGCATCTGAATATGTACGAAGAAATTTGATGATGTTCTTCAAACTAGAACTTTCTGGATTATTTCTAAATCACTGCAAAAGCAAGTTTATAATTTAATTTCTTTTACATTAAAATAAATATGTTTGATAGTGATTAACGCGGTCGTTCACAGGAAATGCATGGGTTCAAACCCCAACAATGAGCTTGAGCTGCCGGTGAAGGAAAACATCGTGAGGAAACCATTGCATGGCGTAGGGTACTTTAGTACTCGGCTGGCTAGCTACCACCCTCAAGTTGAAAATCTGCCGCCAAGCATCTAACGGTGTGTTCCGGCAGCCTCACTTAAGAGCCGGTTTCATTCCAGGCTTGGTGTGATTTACCATCTTCGACCACACAGTCACTTAAAATCAGGTGAGCTGTGGTCAAACATCTAGCCTGTTAAACATTAAAAAAAAACTATGCTATTCAGTAATGTACTACATTATATATAATACTAGATACATTATCATTTGGGGCTTGAATTTATCTGAAATTGACATTTTAACACTGGCCAATTTCAATACAAAAACCTAGGTATAAATAGTGACAGTTTTTAAAGTGAAACTTCATACGAAAATTATAACATTCAAGATTATAAAAAAAAAAAACAAGACATAGTGTCAAGTATCTCAAGATAAATCTAGTAAAGTAAGTCACACGAAGTATCTCACGGTCAAGTCCGGTCATGCCCTATTAAAGTAGTAAAGATTTTACTACACGCTTCAACGGAGTTTTGGAAGCAACACGAAACGTCATATTTCTCCATAATATAATATCACTTACACTCGTACTGCGGTGATATCTACGACCCAGTGGCGGCCTTCGGGGGTGGCAAGCAGGACAACCGGCCTGGGCCTCGCTCTTGCAGGGGCCTCACGTCCACGTAGAAAAAAGTCTTTACCATAATTACATGTATGTGTATCTCGCGCCTCGCACTTAACAAACCCCCCCCCCCCTGAACGCACGGTTTCATTATTAGTGCAAGCATGTTACGGCCACTCGAGCACTCGGAACTAATTTTTTAGTAAAACGGAATCAAAGAAAAAGGGCCTCACAATGATCTGTCGCCCCGGGCCTCGCAACAGCTAAGGCCGCCGCTGCTACGACCTGCTAAGATTATACCTCCATCCAGCCGTTTGGAAGGTACAACGTAATAAATAGATTTACAAATATAGGTACATTGTACACACACGATACGCGCAAAAAACAACGCTTCCTTGGCAGTCGGGTAAAAAAAAACAACATTTTAAATTCATAAGTTTAATACGTAGAAAATATAAAATATCAGTCTTATACTAGATTTAAGATTTTACATAAATGTCATGGATTACCTATGAATAATATTATTTTCGTTTTACACTTAAAATTATTGAAATAGAGAGTACAGTTAAAGTGCTGATTGAACATGCCTAATGTGGGGCCTCTGACATGGTTTATCGATTGATTTTACAGAACAAACAACCGGGATCATACAGCCCATGTTAAAGCTTAGTTGCAACCGCCACTCCTGGTCACACAGCTGAAGACTGACAGTGGCTAAATAGCACTAAGATCCATTCCAAAATATATTATGAACATACAAAAGTTGAATGTCATCGGTTTATCACGAAACTCGTTATTTCAGAAAACGTCTAGCAGTATATAATAGAGTTACAAGACTTATACGTAATTATTACCTACACTATTTACAGGCATTATATAATTACCAATATCGATGCTTAGAATAGAGTTTACTAAATATTCATTTTGTTATTAATAATTCGAATATAAAACTCGATATAGGTATATATTTTTTAATCGTAACAAATAATCGAAATGTAGAAAGTACCAGAATGTAAGTAAAGAAAAATCGTGAGTAAATTTGTTATGAAATTAATCATTCGAATCATAAAAAACTGTGAACGGCAAATAAAAAATAATTCGAAAAGTAGTAAAAAATCTTTTCAGTTTTTATAGTAACAGCTTTGTTAACGCAAAACATTCGATTCTACTTTCTAAACTCAGTTTTAACTATCGTCACGCATTATTAAATATTCTTTTAATTTCGCTACCACTTCTATTTCAAAATACTTTGCAAAGGAGGAAAAATGTTAAATATTTTTTATTTTTTAGAGATGTCAATAGATTTTCCTTTATGCATCTAATGGGCAGACTTGAAGTCGGGTCGTTTTTTATTTAACTCTTTACTATTATCTGCTACAACATACAAAGAGCAGGTCATTTTAACCATTCGTTGTGAAGTTGATAAGTTCAAAAAATGATCGGTTATCACGTGACTAGGTCAAGACTGTTAAATATTTGTGGGTCGGCCAACCAAAGCAACAGGATAAATGTCTAAAGTCAGTGATACATGATGACGCAATCTTAATCTGAATAAAAAATAAGTAAGGACATATTATAGCGCTCGACGCAAAGATTACACTAAAGAGAAACTAAATACAAGCTACCCCGTGATAAACGCGTATAAAACAGTATCATTAAGTTTTTAATTGACTAAATTGATTCGTTATTGCGGCCAGCGAATGATTGCACAAATACCTTGACTTATGATATGACACAAATAAATTGAAACTTTGCGTTCACATGCCACATATATCTCAATTCACAAATGATTTACTTTCCAGACATATTTCGCGTGTTAATTTTTCACTTTTTTTTTTATCACTCTTTAACTTCAACATCATCTATTTCGTTTTTAAAATTGAAAATTTTCTCCAAATTTAACGTGTTTTGATTGTAAATGGTGTGCTCTGG
The DNA here is from genome assembly GCA_905404145.2 of Biston betularia. Taxonomy (NCBI): domain Eukaryota; kingdom Metazoa; phylum Arthropoda; class Insecta; order Lepidoptera; family Geometridae; genus Biston; species Biston betularia. The sequence goes on along the minus strand of FR989889.1, from coordinate 2,166,543 downwards.
TGTGTCGCCCCAACTCACTGGAGTTGGACTTTTCTTTACTTCTGGTTCTTTGGTAGCATCTTGCAGTTCTGTTATAGTAGCCTCTGGTATAGTGTTGAGTGCAGGTTCCGAATTTACGCTTGGAGTATTTAGTTCAGGGTTAGATATGCCTTCTAAAGAAGCGCATCTGTTCAGGAAACTCATCATCCTTTCTTTGTATATTTCTGAACTAGTTTCAGTGTTCTTAGCTTTATTATTTTGATTTTTTAAGTAGAACCCATTGTCATCTTGAGCTAGGAAAATTCGTTTGATCTTTTTACTCGGGTAATGTTCGATTAAATCAGGTTTTGGTCTGACGAGCTTGTTACGTGGTATTTTCCTAGTGTCATTACCTTTAATTTTTGTCACGACAGATATGCAGTTGCCTCGCCGTTCGGCGTCCTCTTTGTAATTATTCTTCATACCTTTATAGGAAATTTTGAGGCTTAATATAGACCAGAGTAGTTCCAAAAATGCTGCTATCAAAATATTAACACTTAGCACTCTCTTCGTGAAAGTGTGCGAAGTCTCTTCATCGTTATTGTTTAAGGAAATAACCATATGAGATTCGTTTTTGTTTACTACATCAGTATGCCTGACGACAATTATGTCTTTAAAAGGCACTTTATCTTTGTAAAAATCAGTGATGTCAGTTTCTGAAGTAGTGATGAACCAGACAGCTATAAGGACGAATGAAACCAGCGACACGATAGTCGATAGAACAGACATAGCGAACAATAACGTTATGTTTCTATCGATATACCATCTCACGGATGCCAGAATACTAGCCACTCCTGTAGCTAAACCAAAAATCGTTATCAAAGTAGGCGCTAGCACTAATATGACGCTGTTTCCATATTTATCGTCTCTAATTTCAGTTCCATTTGTTTCAGTCGTGTCATTGATTTCTTCTGTAGTTGAATTGTTTGTGTTTATAACTTCGGAATTTGGATTCACAAGAGCTAAGCAAGCAAGTAAGAATGATGTAGCAGCCAATGCTATGTGGACCCATGCTAATCCGGACACAGTCGAAGCAGAATATCTTCTCTCAGATGGATATAGATTCCGCGTATCAGGTTTTGTTTTAACTTTTATTGTGTATACGTCTTCCATGTTTAATGTTTGTATTCAACATTTGTTGCGGTTCTGGCCTTGGATGTTAACTATTCGCACAAGAAACAACTTTCACTGCAAAACCATAGTTGATATATCACTTTTATTTGCATAGTTTACGTTACCGGTTTTATTTTAAAATGTAACGGTGTTTTTTTTTATTATACTAAATGATAATATCGCGAGAGATATGCGCGTGACTCTCAGGTTTGACGTTTGAATCCGAACTGAAGTTATCTACGGTTCCGCTGCATACTCTGCTATAACAAACTTTATTTGCGTTTCGAAATTAACTCTTTGCTCAGTATCAACCGTAACGCCTTGAAAATAGAATTGAAGTTGGCAGATATTGTTTTCTTGGGCGTTAAAGCAGATTTTTACGTTGGTGGTAAGATTATGGTCACGACTAGGTAGAATTTCAAGTTGTTAAGGCGTCAACACATTGTGTAGATCTTAGATAAGTTTTGTAACGATATTCTTTTATTCGTCTAACGGCTATAAATTGAACATCGAAGTACATTTTTGTTTGTTACTTGGTGTTTATTTACATAGAAATATGCTTGTTTTTATGTATTTGGTTCAAAAGCGCTTAATAGCTGTTCTACATAGTCAGTTTCCGTAACGTTAATAGATATACAATACATAGCATTTATATATATTTTCAGTTTAAACAATTCAGTTGCTATATTTAGTACTAACTAAATATATTTATACGATCAGACGATCGTATAAATTTATTTAGACCTTAATTAATCTTGTTCTGTTTATAGTGATTATTTCAATTATTTAATTACTATAAATACATCTATTTAATATTAAAAATAAATAATTATTTGTATTATGCCACGAGGTTTCATCCGGGTTCATTAAAAAAAAGTAAAAGTAGTGAGACGACCGAAACGCTCGCTTGATGGTAAGAGATAACGCCTGTAGTGTCCATGACCGTAGCGGCACCCAGAACTTTGAGTAACAAAACAAAGTCCAGGGCATCGCTGCTTTGGCGCTCATTACTTTGAGACTTTCAATTGTTTGTCTCAACAGCCAAGTTAATTTACAACTGCCCAAAAATAACATGTTAAAAAGCAATCACTGATAACAATGTCACATCGACACAAAAACTTGTTACTTTGACATGAAGATTAAAGTAGGTAGGTACGGCAGGGCGAGTGCACGTCGACCTGCAGCACGCGGCGGTGCAGGACCAGTCTCCGCTCGTCCAATGCACACGATGCCTGGGGTATGGGCACGGGCGCAGGATGTGCACAGAGTCAGCCGACCTGTGCAGCTACTGCGCCGGCCCACACCTCCGGGCAGACTGTCCAGTTGTGACGGCGGGTGGGACTGCATCCTGCCGCAACTGCAGGTTGGCGAAGTGCCCGGACATCAGCCACAATGCTTTCGACGGAGAGTGCCCGGTACGTAAGCGATGGGACGCCATCGCCAGGTCTAGCGTGGCGTACTGCTAGAGTACTGGGCACTCCAACAAATATCGACGAAAGGGTGACGCCTGCATACGCTGGTAGGTTCGTGCGGGTCGAAAAATGGACGCGGGTGACAGATTTGTTGGACTCTCCATGCACCCGAACAGTCCCGGGTGCATGGAGAACCCGAAATGTGTCGTGGCTGCTGCATCTGCACCTCTGTTACCGTAGTGCCAATCACAAGACGCAACCAGGGGCGTCCTGGAAACACATCATGAAGCAGACCGCTCTTCTATCCTGCGTGATGAAGAGCGGAAAAGTATCCAGGACGTACCTGCTCGCAGTCAGCATTACGGTGGCTAAGAATCGACAGAATGAAATAGGGCTTAGGACGCTGAGCGTCATTTAGCCTTATTTAGGGATGTACAGTGGGAAAGGTGCGTGCAGCACCTAATTCCTAGGAATTAGGAGTTTTGCACGCACGTGGGTAAGTAGGTTTGAAACATGTGGGTGCATCAGCTTAGAAATTAGAAAAACCCTAGATATAAATAGAATTAAGTTTTAATTAATAAATGACAAATAATTTTAATAATTTTATTTAACAATGGACAATTTTATTTATTTAATAATAATAATTTTACAACTTATACAATTTTAATTTTAGATAAATGACGACAAATACAAAGGAAATAAATACAATTCTATAATGACGATTTAATAAAGTACAACATCTTAAGACAAAAATTAATTTAAACAATAATATATTTGACCATATTTTACAAGTTGAAAAATAACATGCTACTAAAAATTTTTGTTACAAAGCTACAACAGTAGCACTTAAAAATTTACATGGGTACTTTTATGAGAAAACCTAAATAAGGTCCCTGATCATGTTAGGGGTACATTGGTGGAGGAGGACGGAAAAAAAAAAAAAAAAAAAAAAAAAAAAAAGTAGGTAGGCAATCTTAATTATGTTTATTATTAAATTGACGATGTTTACGATTTCATTATTTCTATAACTTGTATTATGGTTTTCAATTATTTTTTTATAGTTATTTACTTATCTTAAATACATTATTCATAAAACACATAAATAAATTTAATGTATACACCTTAAAACTAAGGTGCCGCTGGCAGCAGTGGCTACAGCTTTACTTGGTGGTACATGGCCCTAGCAAGAAGTCGTCTAGGTAGGTACCACTGCAGTACCAGATATTCGGTCGCCAAGCAGTAGTGTGTAAACATTACAACATTACTGTGTTCTGGTTTGAAGGGTACTGCAGCTAGCGAAATCACTGGGCTGTTGAGACTAACCATTGAAAGTCTCAAATTAATGAGCGCCAAAGCAGCGATGCCCCGGACTTTGTTTTGCTACTCAAAATTCTGCGTATTGCTGCAATGAGCATGCGTTATCTCTTACCATCAGGAGAGCGTATCGTTCGTCTCATTAATTTTACATTAAAAAAAACAGCTGCAGCGTTAGGAACCTCTTACTTCTACTTACCTCTTACTTACGTCTCTTACATATGAACCTCTAATTTCCAAGCATTTTTTTGAAGCATCCAGCGCGTTTCTGCGTTCTTCATTAAGTCTTCTGTCTGTCTGTCCACCTTGTGGGTGGACGTCCTACGCTGCGATTGCCGGTCTGTGGTCTCCACTCCAGAACTTTGCAGCCCCATCGGCCATCAGTTCTGTGTGCTATGTGCCCTGCCCACTGCCACTTCAACTTGCTAATAGTAATACGTTAGGATTTGTTGGTCTATTTTTCTTATTTAGCCTCCAGTTTTATTTTATAGTGCTAGCGTGTGAGTGTACCTTTATACTTCAATACATGTTTGTCAATTATTTACCGTTACTATATAATCGATATTGTAATGTACCGTGATAAAATATAAGTAACATTTTATCACGGTAATGTTTCATAAGAGATTTTTAGATTTTATTAGAATTTCACATGCCTATTGTTATAAATGTAAGTGTAGGTATTGCATTTAGTTTTTTTTTTGGATATATAGTAGTGATGATAGCCGAGTGGTTAGCGCGGTCGGTTCGCATGCCGAAGGGCGTTAGTTCAAACCCCAACAATGAGCTTGAGCTGCCGGTGAAGGAAAACATCGTGAGGAAACCGTAGCATGGTGGTAGGGTACTTTCTAGTACTCGGCTGGCTAGCTACCACACGAGAGTTAAAAATTTTCCGCCAAGCGTCTAACGGTGTGTTCCGGCAGCCTCAATTGAGAGCCAGTTCCATTCCAAGCTAGGTGTGTTTATCATCTTCGACTACACCGGCACTTAACATAAAAAAAGTTGTAGTTAAACACCTAGCCTGTTGGACATCAAAATGTAAGTATAGTACAGAGGACAGATTAAAATAAGATCGATTTTCGAAGATCTGGACATTTCACGAAACGCCCACTTATCCTCGTAATCCTGCAACATAAAGACATTAATTGTGTTATTTTATGTTTCATTGCAGTATTTAATTGACGAATAGAGATTTTTTGAACGCGTGTAAGTCCGTGTTTGACCACTTACTTCTTGGAAGCGTCACCGCTTCATGGTCGATAGTCAAACGCAAGCTTAAAAATCCTACTATCCCACTAATATTATAAATGTGAAAGTTTGGATGGTTGGATGGATGTTTGTTACTCTTTCACGCAAAAACTACGAATCAGATTTGGATGAAATTTGGTACGGAGGTAGCTGAGACCCTGGATTGGCATATAGGCTACTTTTCATCCCGAAAACATGTAGCGTGTAACACCGCGGGGCGCAGCTTAGTTGATTATATTTTTTTAATAAACTGCAGACCATTACTTGCTAACCTACTTTATCAACAGAGGCCGTTTTCGTACCTTGAAGAAAAAAATTAACACGAATAAAGAAATCTATTGTAGGTACTTAGCCCCGGCGTAATCTATCTCATAAACCAAAAACAATTGATAAATCTGCTATTGTTTTTTAAGCGTGCCATACACTGAGACAATCTACTAGATTCTACTAGGTTATTTTCAGTGATTTACGCCGTGCCTGTGTGAGGCAGGTTTAGACAATAGACAATAGACAACACTTTATTTGGGACAAAAAACATATTTCAACATTATTAATAATACATATATACAAAACAATAAACATAAAACAAATTGATGATTGAAACAATTGACTTGAACAAAGACAAACTTAAACAAAAAACAAAAAGGAGAAATATATTTTATGTCTCAAACCGGCCTCAACTCAGCATAATGCCGACTGCAGTCACTCAGGCCAGCCGACGCTGGTCTTCCGTCGAGGCCGGCAGGTGACGTCACGCACGAGTGTGCCAGCCGGTAAAAAATACCACTGTTTTACAAATACAAATACAAATCATTTATTAATAACACCAAAGTTACAAGTCATTTTTCCATTCATATTTAAAAATATCAAAATAATAACATGTCAAATAATGAAAATGAAAATGTCAATGAAGTTATATGTCACATATAAAATAACTATGTCAATATAGTTAAATGTCCATAAAAACAAACATGATAATTACTTACTAGTAATTCAATTTACCGCAGTCGCCACAATAAAACGCAGTAGACGCGGTAAGAGTAGCCGCATTCCACAGGCTCAACGTTGACACGGCTTCGAAAGAGCCTTGAATGGCTTTGAATTACATATATTAAAATTTGACATATTTATTAATTAACTCAACTACGTTAACTATGTAACTGACATTTCCTAATTTTTGAAAATAATTGTTAACTTTACACATATCGTCGTCACCTATAATTGCTGTAACATCAAGTTTTTTTTTGTGTTGATGACCGCTGTGATTGTTGTGATGTATATAGTGTTGGTGATCCAAATAAATGAATAAATAAGCCGTCTCCGCAAGCCGTGTTTGTGTGTAGCAGGCTTCGCTGTTTGTTGCCGCGACCGTCACCACGAACCGCAATCTCAACTTTGGCCGTGGTATAAAAGCCAGCCTTAATGCCGCTGCCGCAGACTGTTTTAGTGCGGGGCAAACTGTGTTAAATATTTTTAGTGACTAAAGCTAAATATTTGAATATTGGGTGTCTTCAAGTCGAGAGTTAATCGGCATCTTCTAGGCAAGCGTACTCCATCTTAGACCGCATAATCACTTAACATCTGGTGGGATGGCGGCCAAAGGCATAAAAAAAAAGCCAAAATAATCTGTCGAATTGCTTGTAGCGATGATAGCTCAGTGGTTAGCGCGGTCGGTTCGCACGCCGGACGTGGGTTCAAACCTCTACAATGAGCTCGAGCTGCCAGTGAACCAAACCATAGCATAGTGTTAGGGTACTTTCTAATACTCGGCTGGCTAGCTACCACCCTCAAGTTGAAAATCTGCCGCCACGCATCTAACAGTGTGTTCCAGCAGCCTCACTTGATAGCCAGTTTCATTCCAGGCTAGGTGTGCTTAACCACCTTCGACCACATCGTCACTGAGCTGTGGTCAAATAGTTCGCCTGTCAATGACGTGATGGTATTGAATGATGCACTTATTTTATCGTAGATAAAACTTGCTGTAATCTTCAATTAGATCTACTACCTACTGTATAAATATAATTTAGTAATCGACTAAAAAACTTATATTAGTCACGTAAGCAATAGATTGCAGGAACGTCTTCTATGGTTATTTGTATTTGTATTGCATTACTTATAACGTGAGAAACGCGCGACCTTGTCAAGTACAGACGTTAAGTTTACCTTGTTATTTAAAATTAAGTTGGGTCCTGGTGAATGTAACTGTCATTACTATACAGCATACAAACTTTATAATCTCTTTATAATCTCTCTTTTTAGGGTTCCGTACCCAAAGGATAAATCGGGACCCTATTACTAATACTCCGCTGTCGGTCTGTCACCAGGCTGTATCTCATAAACCGTGATAGTCAGACAGTTGAAATTTTCACTGATTATGTATTTCTGTTGCCGCTATAACAACAAAAACTAATAAAATAAATGTTTATTTTTTTTTAAATAGGTAAGTATATTCGCGTGTGTGTCTTATTTTGTTCAGTCTCGTGCGTCCCAAACGGTTAGTTCTGAAAACTAGCGCTGCTGAGAAATCGGCAGCACTATCGCTGACAACTGACCTTTTTTGGACACTACAGCGAAAACTTTTTTATTATTATTGGTTTTTTTTTCTTTGGTTTTGGTGTCGCGTTTTGAACATTTGCCAGTGTCGAGTATTTTATATTTTCAAGTTTCAAAAGTTAAATAAATGTCCTCGTAGCTATAGTTGTAGTCAAAGTCCAGTCATGCTTTAGTAGGTAAAGTAGTGCTGACTGATAAGCTTCGATGGAGTTTTGGAAGCAACACAAAAAGTCATGTTTCACCACATAATAATTATTATTTTCCCACACTCGCGCTTGTAATTCGACACTTTATGAATAAAACACCACCATTTTTATACATAAACACGCGATAAAACACTAGTTTTCGAAAAAATACAACGGGTGACACGACTCTTTCCGCGTTCCCGCCAAAACTCATTATTATTGTTATTATTTATAGATAACTGCACACAGAAAAAAAAAGGTCAGTAAAACCAAAGAATTTTCTGAGCTCGTGCCACAAGTAACATGGCAGCGTTATCGCTAATAGCGATCTCTTTCAGGCAACCATGAAAACATGAAAATACATAACGTATTAACTTGCCAAATTGAGAACTGGCACAATGCGTAAACATGCTATAGTCAAAAAAAGAGAAAAAAAATACCATCACAAAACGAGATAATTATAACACGGAAATCAAAGAGGTTAACATTATGTAAAATAATTTTATTAATGGCCACTGAATACCAGTTCGGTAGGTAATTGTCTGTAGGTATCTCATTCGGCCAATTATATAATTTATCATAACACTAGCGACCCGCCCCGGCTTCGCACGGGCAGTAGTTTTATGCCTACATGTTTTGTCTGTCTGTTGTAATATATGGATTAGATTTTAATGTAATAAAATATCTAGCATAATTATAATAATTATATTGTTGTTGTTTATGTTTTTGTTGTTTTTTTTTGTATGTGTATGTATTTTTTTTGCGGCGAGTGTGATGGGCACCTTTGCGCCGGGAACGGTCAGGGGCGGGTTGTTTTAGTTTGATAAGATATTTATTTTATTATTAACATTTTATCTTTTTGAAATTATATATAATAAATAATTATATATATAGGTATATATAATTATCATTGATACGGCTGATATGGCGGTAGCTACGCCCCTGGAATGGGTATAGTACGTAAATATATGCCACCGCGGACTTTTTTGTAGATCTATAAAAGAAGAATATCTCACCGTGTATTGTTTAGTTATATCTCAAAGGGATTAGGCAGCGTTTTCGATGAAAGCTCCTAGGCGACTTGACTCTCCGACACTTCCAACAATTATCATCATATTTCAACCAACTTACACAAAACCTTGGCAAATTATATACCTAAACTTTCCTCATGGATCACTCTATATATTGGTGAAAATCGCACGATGATCCGCTCAGTAGTTTTTAAGTTAATCGCGAACAGACGGACAGACGCGGCGACGACTTTGTTTCATAATATGTAGTGATTGGTATAGCAAACGTTTGAAATTCAACCGTTGGTACCATTTATAAAGTGGTCTTTATTGCGATAGGGGTCAAGCTGACAGAAAACGTTGGCGACCGTTACAAGAATTGATACCATATTATTTTGTTATCAGACTAGTTTTGCGCGGGAACGAGAAATGATAATTATAACTCTTGGAAAAAAAGAATAAATGAATCAAATTCAATTTCAATTCTTTTTTTTTTATGATTGACAGGCTAGGTGTTTGACCACAGCTCATCTGATGTTAAGTGACGGTGTGGTCGAAGATGGTAAAGCACACCTAGCCTGGAATGCAACTGGCTCTCAAGTGAGGCTGCCGGAAGACACCGTTAGATTCTATACGATATTTATTTATTTATTCTATTCTAGCCTGTCATACATCATAAATGTTGTTTTTCAGTTTTTCATATCTGTGGCTTTCGGTCATTCGGTACGAAATAACACCTTGAGACTATTTTCAAATGCTGTGGAAATAATTTTAAATCGATCGCAATTTCCTACCCATGGATTGCAAAACAATTGCAATTGTTGCAAAATTTTATGCGGTTTACTTGGCAAACGTGACTACGCCAATTTGCACTTAACAAGACATTTTCAGTGTTGATTGGCATAGTTTTTTAGTAATGAGACGTGTATGTGGGTACCACTGCAGCACCAGATGTTCTCCCGCCAAGAAGTAGTGTAAAACATTTCAAGTTTGAAGGGTACTTTTCTTTTTTTTACGTGAAAAATAGTGAGACGAACGAGACGCTCTCCTGATGGTAAGAGATAATGCCTGTCCATGACCATTGCAGCGATACACAGAACTTTGAGTAACAAAACAAAGTCCAGGGCATCACTGCTTTGGCGCTCGTTACTTTGAGACTTTCGATGGTTAGTCTCAACAGCCCAATAATTTCGCTAGCTGCAGTACCCTTCAAACCGGAACACAGTAATGTTTACACACTCCTGCTTGGCGGCAGAATATCTGGTACTGCAGTGGTACCTACTTAGATGACCTCCTGCTAAGGAGATCTACCACCAAGAATACTGCAGCTAGCGAAATTGCAGGGCTGTTGATACTAACCATCGAAAGTCTTAAAGTAATGATCGCCAAAGCAGTGATACCCTGGACTTTGTTTTGCTTCTCAAAATTCATGTATAAATAAATTAAACGTAAAAAAATGTTATTAAAAACAAGCTTTTATCTGGGACAATGAACTAAAAATCCCTGTAAACCCACTAATATTATAAATGTGAAAATTTAGATGGATGGATGGATGTTTGTTACACTTTCACGCAAAAACTACTGAACGGATTTAGATGAAATTTGGTGTGGAGGTAACTGACACCCTGGCTTAACACATAGGCTACTTTTTATCCCGAAAACATGTCGGGTAACACGGCGGGGCGCAGCTAGTTTAAAATTAAATTCCTGTAAGTATTTGGTGTGTAGGAACTTGCCTATATTATTAAAAGCCTGAGCACAGTATGCTAGTAGTACCTACGTTCCAGAGGCACAAAAACCTTATCGAATAATTCTAAATCTTCTTTCTGAGGAAAGAGGATTCCTCTACAATAATGTCAAGAAAACTGTCAGTTTTGTTTATTGTCACATTTTTAAAGAACATGCCGATGAACAATGAATAGAAATCAAATTCTAAATTGATTATAACTCTATTGAATCATTTTTCGACTAGTTTGAATAAAATTTCTTATTGTTTTAACATGTGAGTATTTATTTAAAGGTTTTTGGGTTACATTTTATTAATGTAGAAAAATGCGGTGGTTTGGTAAGGTGCACTCTTTTTCGATAATCCAATGATCATTTTTCGATAATAATTATAAAGGTTTTTTTTTTTTTAAATATATGACAAGACCGCAGGAACGCGCTGAATCCGAGCCGCGTCAAACCAGTCTTATTCATGAAAATGGCCTATGCCCAGCAGTGGTCGTCCTACGGCTGAGAGCGTTGGAGATTCGACGAATGACTCAAAAAGAGTTGATTTTTCCGCGCTGCTAATGTGTGCGTGAAATTTTGCGATGGAAAAAATACAGTTTTATAATATACCACATCCGTCCAGGAGAAAGCAACAAGCCAAGGGCATCCCCAGGGAAGTTTCTTCATCTACAAAGGAGTACAATGATACATGTAAAATAACATGTTTTGACCGTACTATATCACCATACCCATAGTAATATTTATACATAATATACAGTGCAACCTCGATATAACAAACAATAAATATAACAAAGGGAACAAGTAAATATTCTTTATATCAAGTAATTCGTTAAACTAAGATTTGTTGTATTGAAGTTTGGTTGGTCTAGAGATATAGATAAGAGATATAAAATAGCGAAATGGTTTAAAATATAAAGTAGCGACGTTTCCATACTTTTCCATTCCATACCTTAACAGGAAGATCACCAACAACCTATTGAAATTGCAACGACAGGACCTTCGTCTTTTGGTAGGCCTTATAACCGGTCATTGCAATTTGAATAGTCACCTGTACAAACTGGGAGCCACGGATAGCCCGCTTTGTCGTGGCTGCCTTCAGGAAAACGAAACTGTAGAGCATGTGTTGTGGCATTGTAAAGCCACAGCAGAAACTAGAGTTGCCACTAAATTGCATGAGGTAGCCTCATCATCTTCATCTATGTCACTGCGAAGTGCTGACTACTTTTCATCATTGCTAACACTTCCATCTCACTGGGTTGGCTCGGGTAGACGCTGGCAGGGGGAAATGCACAATACACACCAAGCGGGACGTCAGTGCAGGACTCATCGCCCCCATTCCGAATAAGAATAAGAAAAGTAGCGACGTGATTTTACTACGTTGCCGCTAAAAACTTCTACTGGTCAAATACGCCGCAAATTTCGCTTGCGCGATGCAGGTTTCTCGTCGCTGATTGGCTATCACGAATGTTGCCGGCGATAGCTGCTGCGAGGTCGCTAGTGTCACTACATAAACTAAAAATATTTTTTTTTGTATCCAGGCCCGCTTCCCACGGTGACGAGTGGCAGGTCTGTTACAGGCCTGACGTTTGCTACTCGCTGCTCAGGCTGATGAAAATGAATGTTAGTTATACAATTTATAGTCCGGTCAATTTAGGCATCCAAGGTTACAAAAATTCGCACACAGCTCAAAGTTGGTAGGATTGTTAAAAACATCATCATAAATGAAATCTAAAAAGTTCTCAACGATCCGATGCCTGGAAAAAAATTACTCCGGATCAAAGGTCACAAAAATGGGGGTTTCGCGATTTTCAGCAAAACGGTAAGTTTTATCATAAAATTAGTGCCGATAAAAGATGTAGACAGAGATGTTAAGAGCCAGTTGCATTCCAGGCTAGGTGTGCTTTACCATCTTCGACCACACCTTCACTTAACATCAGGTGAGATGTGGTCAAACACCAAGCCTGTCAACCATAAAAAAAAATGTAGCAACATACTATGTACAACTGACAGTGGCTCTTAGAAAAAAGTATTCTGTTGTGTAAAGTGTTATGTATTCTATCAGTTATCTGACTTCCATCACACAAGCTCTGCTTGGGGCCAGATGGCGCTGTGTGTATGGTCCTACGATATTTATTTATTTTGACATTTTTTATAGATAATTATCTGATCTACAATTTTTGTCGGATCGATGAGGCATCAGGTGAGCTGTGGTCAAACTCCTAGCCTGTCAACCATAAAAAAAGATCTCCTTAGCAGTTCGTCTAGATACCACCGCAGTACCAGATATTTTGCCGCCAAGCAGTAGTGTGTAAACATTACTGTGTTCCGGTTTGAAGGGCATATTGCAGCTAGCGAAATTACGGGGCTGGACTTATCAACAAAAGTCTCGAAGTAATGAGCGCCAAAGCATTGATACCCTGGACTTTGTTTAGCTACCCAAAGTTCTGTGTATCGCTGCAATGGTCATGGTCAGACATTTTCTCTTACCATCAGGGGAGCGTCTCATTCATCTCATTGCTTTTACATAAAAAATAATAACATTAAAAAATCTAACCTAACCGTAAAATGTTAACACCTGATGCAGTAAGGATCCTTTTAAATTTTCCAGCATATCCCCTTACCATAAAACTGAGACAACCCTCGGAACGATGGAGGGTGATGGAGAAACCTTGGTGGCTATTATCCAAGCGCTGAACGATGTTGGACTCGCGGTTACTTTGATGGGTGGCGCTCGTCTTCAGAACTGTAATGTACCTTCTTCTTTCTAATTTTTGGCATGAAAAGGTTGCGTTTGACCTCGCATGGCCAGGTTTACGATGGAGCACGCTGTCCTAGATCAGGACTAATTGATTGATTTAGGCGTTACTATGCGGAAATTCATTTTGAATATTCAGGGGTAGATCAGGGCTGTCTAAACAACGGACCGGGGCGACGCATGTTTTAATCAAAAAATAGTTTGCATAACAGAATTCTTCGTCAAAACATACTACAAATAATCAATGAAAACATACTATACAGAATGCTGGCATCTACTTTGGTCATAAGCTTAGCCATCCAGCGTGGCAATGCGTGCGTACAGCGTGGTCCTCAGAATTCACTTTTTAACATTTTTTGGTTTGCACTTTCAGCCCTGAAGACACGTAGAAAAATACCTGTAACAAAGTCTTCAGTAGAAACCAACACTGAGTCCAGTAAAAAGATAGTGACGACGTCTGCACAGATATGTGACGACCAATATGCCAGTAGCTATCAGGTACTTTCTTTTTTGAAGGGATGTTTTAGGATATATTGAATTGAATGTGGTTAGTATGGGTGTGGGGGTGTGTGTGTGTGTGTAGGAGTCTGTGGATGTGTGGATGTGTATGTGTGGGTGGGTAGTAGGGGAATGTGGGTGTGTGTAGGGGTCTGTAGATGTGTGGTTGTGTAGGGGTATGTGGATGTGTGGGTACGTATGAGTGTGTGGGGGGGGGGTTATGTGTGGGTGTGTAGGAGTATGCGGTTATGTGGGTGTGTATGTGGATGTGTATGTGTGGGTGTGTATGTGTGTGCGCGCGTGTTCTTACGAAAAATTAACAAGGATTAGAAATTGCTTTGCAATGTTTTGTTGTAATTTTATCGTATAACGTTTTTGTTTGTCTGTTTGTAGCTTGCTCACTGCCGACTCACTCCTACTTCCCCATCGCCAAATCTGCCCGAGTTTCCGGTACAAAGACGGGTGTTCAGCCGCAGTCAGTATTCGAGTTGGGCCTAATTATTTTCATTTCATCCTTCAAACCTTTCTGTGCAAAGACTAAGGACTAAGAACTCAGTACGGGATGACCGTTGACCGTCACAATTTTTAAATTAACAGTAACCTTGACTAGATCGATCCCAGAAGGTCATCTAGGCAGGTACCAGCGTAGTATCAGATGTGGTGCCGCCAAGTTATGTGTAAACATTACTGTGTTCCTGTTTGACGGATAATGCAGCTAGCGAAACTACAGGGCTGTTGAGACTAACCATCGAAATGTCACCAAGCGCCAAAGCAAATCTTGAACTTGTACTGCTACAATGATAACGAATAGGCGTTATAATATTACGTGATTTTTTTTTGTTACTTTGAATTATTATTTTTGAAAAATCCTTCAATGGAAAGCCTAAAGAAATTAAAGGATTTCAAAAGTATAATTAACTAGCGGACGCCTCGCGGTTTCACCCACGTAGTTCCCGTTCCCGTTGGAATAAAGGAATAATAAGTAGCCTAGTAGTAACAAAGATCTTCCTAACCGAATAAACTTTACGAAGTTTTTATGATAGCCATGTTGGTTCATTGGTAGAATGTCTGCTACAAGAGCTGAAGGGTGTGGGTTCGATTCCCGCTCAGCACAAACATTTTATGTATCAACAAATGTTTGTTATGTATCTGGGTGTTCTGTATGTATTATAAGTATGTATTTACAAAAAAAGATTTTTAAGTATTCTATCAGTTATCTGACATACATTTTTTATTATCTTGTAATATTTTGGGGGTCTTCCAACCCCTGACTAAAGATTACTATAAACTTTTTTTTAAATGTAAAAGTAATGAGACGAACGAGACGCTCTCCTGATGGTAAGAGATAACGTATATCCATGACCATTGCAGCGATACACAGAACTTTGAGTAGCAAAACAAAGTCCGGGGCATCACTGCTTTGGCGCTCATTACTTTGAGACTTAGGTGGTAGATTACCTTAGCAGGAGATCGTCTAGTCAAGTGTGTATTCTATCAGTTATCTGACTCCCATCACACAAGCTTAGCTTAGTTTGGGGTCAGATGGCGCTGTGTGTATGGTCCTACGATATTTATTTATGTACAGTATTTTTTCTTTTTTTTTCTTCTTCTTTTTCTTTGTAGTGTTGTATGTGTCAAAATAAATGTTTTCTTTCTTTCTTTATATTTCCAGCCAGAGGTAATTTCAGACAAGTTGGTGTATATGGATATAGCGAGACGAACGCCTCGGAATACAAGCATCAAAGATGTCGAGGTAAAGCAAATTAGGTTTTGAACAATGTTCAAGTTTCTGCTGCAAATTGACAGCCCCGTTGGCTCATTGGTAGTACATCTGCCTTGAGAGCTGTAGGGCGTGGGTTCGATTCCCACTCAGGCCAAACATTTTGTGAATAAACAAATGTTTGTTCTGTGTCTGGGTGTTCTGTATGTATTATAAGTATGTATTTACAAAAAAAAAAGTATTTATGTATTCTATCAGTTATCTGACTTCCATCGCACAAGCTCTGCTTAGTTTGGGGCCAGATGGCGCTGTGTGTATAGTCCTACGATATTTATTATTTATTTAAATAATTTCAAGAATAACCCTTTTCCTTTTTGTTCAGGGTCGTTCCACCACAGCCCTTCTCATTCCCCGCAGTCGGATTCTTTCGTGGATTCGTTGCGGAAATATCCCCTGCCTACTGAAAAGAGCGTCTCCATTGAACTGATCCAGCGCCTTATAAATTATACTCAAGCTAAACACTGTGAGTACTGTACTCTTTACCTTTTAATTTTTACTTTAATTTTAACATTTAAGGTGGTTCGATTTCCATACAAACAATTTTTAAGCTATTGCATAGCTTCTATCGCGGGCCTTGAGCGTGGAGGCCGAATCCAGAAATTACGTAACGAAAATAACCTAACCCCCCCCACTCCCACCGGCACAGCGGTGATACTTTTTAGTTTTGCCATCTATCGATGAATAGCAAAACTTTTAATGACTTTTTTGAAATATCACGCTTGTCTCTTTAGTTCAGCAACTCGCCTCTAGGTGGCATTGGTTGTAATGCTATGCAATAGCTTTACCGCGGCAGTCCCCGAGTGCCACACGTCTTTTTTTCCATTTACGGACAAATAGAGCATAATTTTACAGTGAAATCACAGCTACTGGCATATATTTTGGTATTTATTTGCAGTAAAACACAATTGCTTGAATAAAACAGTAGATTTATTTATTTATTCAAGTTACAGCTATTCTATTTTTTTGCAGTATCTCAAAACAATTGCCATTCATCACGTTCTCTCACGTCCCACCCCTCCCGCAATTCTAAATGCAAGAAAGTGGGGAAGCAACCTAGTAAGGTCAGCAAAAACATGCAGACATACACGCGATCAATAAACGAAGGGGAATTACCGAAATTCATTCCGAAAAGCAAGAAAACTAGCCGGGGAAACCTCAATATTAAAAGGTACTCTTTGTATTGCTTTTTTTATAGACTCACTTGAGAGCCGGTTTTTGAGGGTGAAACCCCGAAGTTTTATCTTTAGGAAAACACGATTTTCCGAGTTCTAAATTTTATATACACCGAGCAAAGCTTGGTCACCAGCGGCGGCCTTAGCTGTTGCGAGGCCCGGGGCGACAGATCATTGTTAGGCCTTTTTTCTTTGAGTCCGTTTTACTAAAAAAATAGTTCGAGTGCTCGAGTGGCCGTAACATGCTTGCACTAATAATGAAACCGTGCGTTCAGGGGTGGTTTTGTTAAGTGCGAGGCGCGAGATACACACACATATATGGTAAAGACTTTTTTCTACGAAGACGCGTGGCCCCTGGCGGTTGCCCTGTCTGCAACTCCCTAAGCCCAGATACTATGTAAGAGTAAATTTATGAAAGGGTACTTATTCTCCGGGTTACAAAAATACCATACATTTATAAATATAAATATGTGGTATTTTTGTAAATTTATTTTTTGTGGTCTTTTTTTTTAAATATTTATTTTTAACACTATCAAGTTTCTGCCCCGATTGCAAAATAATGTAGCTCCGGGGCTGCCCAACCGCTCAGCAAAAGCCTCTCAAGATCTTTGAGACTTTTTGACTTTTTTTTTTCTTTTTTTGACTTGGTTTGAGGCTTTTTGCTGTAAAGCCGTACACCGTGACGACTATCGGGACCATGATCGTCGAGTCAATTATTATAATTATTGTATTGGTGTGTTGAGTGCGTTGTGTTATGTCATGTGTTACGTGACATAATGTTAAAATAATTAGCTTGTTTATTTATCTTTTCTTCTTCTGTCTCTTAGATCCAATGTTGACCAGTTAAACGAGACCTACAATTATTTGAAAGCATCGATCAGCGGCAGGCGAAGTTATACTGGTCACAGTTCCGAAGTCCGATACTTGAACGATGTCAAGCGATATATTAAAGAAACAATAAGAGAAATGGTCAACCAAACCCCGGTTGTTAGTAAATACTTCTTATTTCCTTCTAAATTTCTACGAGGACACATATTTAACTTTTGAAACTTGAAAATGTATAAATACTTGACACTGGCAAATGCTCGAAACGTGACGCCATAACCAAAGAAAAAAAACAAATAATGAATAAATTATTGGACAGAGTACAATATTTCAAAAAATTTAAACGTCATTTTCAGACCTGCCCCAAAGTACGGAGTCGGTATGAGGAACACCGAAAGCTTCATCACAAGCAAATAGACAGCACAACGGTAACGTATCATAACGTAAAGTATGAGTTTTGGCGGGAACGCGGGAAGAGTCGTGTCGCTCCGTTGTATTTTTTTCCAAAACTAGTGTTTTGTCGAGTGTTTATGCATAAAAATGGTGGTGTTTTATTCATAAAGTGCCGAATTACAAGCGCGAGTGTGGGAAAATGATACAATGTGGTGAAACATGAGTTTTCGTGTTGCTTCCAAAACTCCATCGAAGCTTTGTAGTAAAGTTGCCACTACTTTACTAAAGCATGACTGGAATTAACTGACACGAACTGGACTTGACAAAGACGACTTTGACTAAAACTAGCTACGATGGCACTTATTTAACTTTTGAAACTTGAAAATATATAATTACTTGACACTGGCAAATGCTAAAACGCGACGCCAAAACCAAAGAAAGAAGAACGTAAAGTATATCTTTTTCAAAATCATATGTCAATAAAATCATATGTCAATGTCAAATAATATTCCCTTATATATCAATTTACGTTTTCAGAGTCCTGCACTAAATGAAACCGAAGTGAACACTGATCCCATTACAGGTAAAAAATAAATAATCATTATTAAAAAAAATATACAGTTGATCATTATTAATGAATAGACAAGATAATCACTGATAAAATTTATATTTGCCTCATAAAAGAGTGAATCTTATAATGAAGTCATAAACGTGATTTGCGGTGTCACTTTTTTATTGTTTCTTTTATTTTTGGCATCGCACTTGGGTATTCAACCAGTGCGAGTAAAATCTCACGACAAAAAAAAGTCGTGACAAAAAATCACGACTTACCAGGGGTAGAGAGGGGGTCGAAAAATCACCCTACATAATTAATGGTAAAGTAGTACAAGTAGTACAATTACCCTAGTACAATTTTGATTAGGATATTGACTTGAATTCTTTTGCACAGCCGATGTTCCAACTGAGACCGAAAATAAAAAAGACCGCTGCCTTGGTACCACGCCATCTCTTGGTGTAAGTACCTAACTATAATATTGATGGAGACACATCGCGACTAGATACCGCCGGCGTACTTGTATAATGCGGCAACAAATACTACAAGTCGGCGTACCCGAGCCAGTCTCGCTGCGAGCGATGTGCGTGACGAGTGTTTTGATTAATTTTCGTCATGATCTTAAGTAAAATGGCAGGTAGTGAAACTGTGTAAAAATAATACTATAAAAAACGAGAACTTGGTCACAATTTTTACATCCTCGCAAGTTGTCTTACTGTAGCGATGATAGCTCAGTGGTCAGTGCGGTAGGTTCGCATGCCGAAGGGCGTGGGTTCAAACCCCAACAATGAGCTTAAGCTGCCGGTGAAGGAAAACATCGTGAGGAAACCATAGCATGGTGGTAGGGTACTTTCTAGTACTCGGCTGGCTAGCTACCACCCTCAAGTTGAAAATCTGCCGCCAAGCATCTAACGGTGTGTTCCGGCAGCCTCACTTGAGAGCCAGTTCCATTCCAGGCTAGGTGTGCTTTACCATCTTCGACCACACCTTCACTTAACATCAGGTGAGCTGTGGTCAAACAACTAGCCTGTCAACCATAAAAAAAAAAACACATATTACAAAATGAAGTAGCCGCATTCGCGGGGCTGTTGTTTTTATCTAGCGCCGTATCTAGTCGGAGTACGCGCTAAGATCCATCAATAAATAATCATATCATATCTATTGATAATGTTGCAGGTCAATTTTTAATAATAATCATGAACAAAAATAAGAAATGTCAGTAAAAGTATTCAAAATCATTAATAATTATGATAAATGTCAAAATTCACAAAATTCTTTGTAGCTGTAAAACGTGTGCTCGATAAGCCAGCGTTTGAGTCGTGACTTATAGCTACCCATAGAGGGCGCTGAAATGTTTTTTTTTTTTTTTATTAATTTGCCCCTTTGGGCAGGCTAAAGCTGTAGAGCCATACTGCCTTGTCTTAAGTGTTATTTCTGCTGTATCTTAGCTATAGTTATCGTCAAAGTCGTCTTAGTCAAGTCCAGTTCGTGTCAGTTAATTCCAGTCATGCTTTAATAAAGTAGTGGCGACTTTACTATAAAGCTTCGATGGAGTTTTGGAAGCAACACGGAAACTCATGTTTCACCACATTATATCATTTTCCCACACTCGCGCTTGTAATTCGGCACTTTATGAATAAAACACCACCATTTTTATGCATAGACACTCGACAAAACACTAGTTTTGGAAAAAAATACAACGGAGCGACACGACTCTCTGTCGGACCCATAACATGTGTAGACTTGGCCGACCTTTCCAACGTGCGGGTGACCTCCGCTAGCTTAGCTCCGGCGCGGGCGCTGCGGAGCGTTTTGCAAGAGGCTTGGTTTGATCTGACATATACCGCGACTTGAAATATTACCAGTACAGGCAATGTCGAGATCCTAAACCTCTTGAAATGTAGGCGGGCAGACTCGTCCTAGGGTATTCCGGCGATCGCCAGTAGGTACAACGCGCTTTTGTAGTTTAAAAACGCGGTCCCATTCCGAAGCTCTGTCGTACAATTCTGAACCGTACTGAAGGAGAGAGTGGACAGTGGCAAAATAGCACGATCTCACCATATCTCATCAGTGATGTTAGACGTACCAGCTTCTTGGTATTCATACTAGGTTTTAGCCGTTTTAGCATCATGTACCATGTACCAAGGTTACTCGGTCCTGGTACGCAAAAATACCAAGATTTGCCGTAGACCGAAAAATGTCAAGATAGCCGTTGACTGACAAAAATACACTGAAAATACGTATAATATAACCGACAAATTTTTGAGATGCATATAAAAAACATTCCAATACAGAGTACTTTTAAAAAACTAGCTCCAACCTCAAGGAATGAAAATACAAACCTATACTTATTTTAATTAACGTGTGAAACAAAGTTTTTAAGCGATTTTTAACCTTTTTTTTTTAATTTCGACATCTGGCAACCCTGGTACCAGTTTTCCGTCTTTAATACCAGCTTTTTAGCCAGCTGGTACAAGGATTTCAGAGTGGCCATCTAACATCCCTGTATCTCATACAATGTAAGGTGTATACCTACTTGTATAGGTATAATATATGTATAGAAGTGTTTGGTATGAAATGTTTCTCTTTTTTTCAGATTTGTCCAAAAACTAGAAGTCGTTACCGCAGCCACAGGAAATTACATCATTCACAGGACGTTGATGAAAATGTAAATATTTACGTAATGTATAATTGTAGCGATGATAGCTTAGTAGTTAGCGCGGACGGTTCACAGGTCGAAAGGCGTGGCTTCAAACCTCAATAAAATGATATATAGAAAGAATAAATTATAGCAAACCTCCACATTCGAAGGGCGTGGGTTCAAACCCCAACAATGAGCTTGAGCTGCCGGTGAAGGAAAACATCGTGAGGAAACCATGACATGGTGGTAGGGTACTTTCTAGTGGGTACTCGGCTGGCTAGCTAACAAGTTAAAGATCTGCCGCCAAGCTTCTAACGGTGTGTTCCGGCAGTCTCACGTCAGAGCCAGTTCCATTCCAGACTAGCTGTACTTTACCATCTTCAACCGCACCGTCACTTAACATCAGGTGAGCTGTGGTCAAATACCTAGTTTATCTAATCATAAAAAAGCATACAGATAATATAATTATTGTTACTCTCAGGAATTTGTTTCGTTTTCTTTTAAATTTTACATACCCTTGACAATTAAATTGTAATTTTGTCAACATATCCCACTAGTATTATAAATGTGAAAGTTTGGATGGATGGATGGATGTTTGTTACTCTTTCACGCAAAAATTACTGAACGGATTTAGATGAAATTTGGTATGGAGGTAGCTGAGACCCTGGATTAAAATATAGGCTACTTTTTATTCCGAAAACATGTAGCGGGCAACACCGCGGGGTGCAGCTAGTTTGAACATACTTTACGTGACTGCTACAAACCTCCAATTTTGCGTTGTCGAGTATTACCATCAAAAATGTCAAATAGTTTTTTTTTTCAGACGTTAAATGATACCCAAGAAGAACAAGGTAAATTTATTTGTAACTAATCACACTTAAACATCAAAGTATTGCAAAATAAATTCTCTAAGCTAGTTTAGAACTAAGCAAATAAATACACAAGTGCTATGCTAATTTTTATTCTAAATAGGTTTGCGTTTCACCACACCCTATCTGGTGTAAAGCAGTGATGCGGGGGATAAACAAACTAGCCTGTAGACATTTTGTTACTTTGAATTTTTCTTTACTAATTATGCCGCCAAGCAAACAAACAAACAAAACATAAACATGTGTGTAAACATTGCTGTGTTCCGGTTTGAAGGGTACTGCAGCTAGTGAAATTACTGGGCTGTAGAGACTAACCATCGAAAGTCTCAAAGTAATGAGCGCCAAAGCAGCGATGCCCCGGACAAAACAAATGCTTATTACGACATAACATAACAAATCTTTGAAATTAAGGTATTTTATCTACTATAATATGCATGTATCATACATACAAACCTTTCTTTTGAATCACTCTATCTATTGATGGAAACCGCATTAAAATCCGTTGCGTAGTTTAAAAGATCTAAGCGTATAGACGGCGGGAAGCGGCTTTGTTTCATCCTATGTAGAGACTAGCGACCCGCCCTGGCTTTGCACGGGTGCGATATAGGTACTAATGTGGTGCATATGCATGTATTATACAAATCTTCCTATTGAATCACTCTGTTTATTGATGAAACCCGCATTAAAATCCGTTGCGTAGTTTAAAAGATCTAAGCGTACAGACGGCGGGAAGCGACTTTGTTTCATACTATGTAGAGAAGAAACATGGTGGTAGGTGGTACTTTCTAGTACTCGGCTGGTTAGCTACCACCCTCAAGTTGAAATTCTGCCGCCAAGCACCTAACAGTGTGTTCCGGCAGCCTCACTTGAGAGCCAGTTCCATTACAAGCTAGGTGTGCTTCACCATCTTAAACCACTGCGTCACTTAACATCAGGTAAGTTATAGTCAAACGCCTAGCCTGTCAACCATTAAAAAAAAGCAGAATTTTTGTAATTTTTATCTCGTTCCTCCCCCTTACTAGTAAAAGATGTCTTACTCCCCGTTTTACGTCAACATTGGTTTAACTAGCAGCCGTATAGCTAAAATCTCTCCTAAGCACCTAAGAATTGATAGGATTCAAGAATAATTAGAAAACATGGTGTGCCAATGACAGGAAAACAAATCAGCATAATTTCAATGACATTCCTGGACGTAATAGAAAGAAAAGCACAGAAAACAAAAGAATCTTATGAGCTATTTCCACAAGTGGTGGCCTTATCGCTAAGAGCTTACGTTATACTTGATACATAGATAATTATAAGTTGTTTATTTTTGCAGCAGGAGAACCCGTTTACTGCAAACCACCTCCAGGTGTAAGTTAACAATAAACTGTATTATAATTTATTTATTGTATAAATATGGGTATGTGTACAAACACATATGGAAATAATTAATTATAGCAGACCTCCATATTTGAAGGGCATAGGTTCATACCCCCAATAATATATAGAGAAGAAGCATGGTGGTAGGGTACTTTCTAGTACTCGGCTGGCTAGCTATCACCCTTAAGTTGAAAATCTGCTGCTAAGCACTTAACGGTGTGTTCCGGCAGCCTCACTTGAGAGCCAGTTCCATTCCAAGCTAGGTGTGCTTTACCATCTTCGACCACATCGTCACTTAACATCAGGTGAGCTGTAGTCAAACACCTAGCCTCTCAAAAAAACCCTTTCGGCATGCTAAACATTTAACACCACTAACATACTAATATTAGAAAAAAAAATCTCTATCAAAACAATTATAATACCTATTCAAATACTTATGCCAAAGTTAATTAATAAAATGTCAGTGAGTAAGAATACAAAATAAACTGTCAAACAGAAAAAAAAAATTATTTACCCCATTCTCTCCACCAGCGGGCGAATTCCATTGCCGAAAAAGCAATGTTCCTACTGTCAGTAGGAAAGTCATGATATATAATTATGTAGTGATGTGTCTGACATGAATAGGGCATAAAACCAAATTATTAGTATACCCCCAAATGTTTTTATGATCCAAGACAATGATGAGGACAATTTTCTTGGCGATTAATGATGGTAGGGTCAAAAACTAGCTTCAGACACTTGAACCTAACCTAACCTAACTTATAGAACATGTATCTTTACAGACCAAACGTTCACGCTCGTCATACGTCCCCTGCATTTGCCCCCATAAAGATCAAGCTACCTCAGACTCAAGATCGCGTGTGAGAGGAGAATCGAGTGATACTGACGAGACAAGCGAAGGACATCGTGATTTTGAAAATGATATTTCAGCACGAGTCAACGCGTGGCTCGTCGAACTACCCATTTACAACGACAATGCCCCAGAATATCAAGACTTGTATGTAGAAATGGCTCCTGATCTTATCAGTCAGCTTAAAGACTTGAAAAGTTCTGATGACTATGACGATAAGGCGATGGAAGTAATACAAAACTTCTTAGGCGAATTGCCAGTACCTGCTGAGCTGACTGAAAATTCTATTAACGACATAAAATCTCAGCCAAATGTGCCCAACTCAATGACTTCTGACGAAAAATTTAATCTAGCAAGTAAATTGCTACACGGTATACAAACTGCAAATCTTGTCAATCAAACAAAATCTAAAACAAATAAAATCAAAGCCGCAAATGAACCGAGCATTTCACGAAATAGAAATTTAGCTGACAAATTACAGCAGCTTAAATCTGAAAGTAATGACGACATTTCACCTCAGCTCAGCTCAGAAAAATCTCAGTTAGCTAGAAAAAAAATTAACGAATCGAGATCGACACCAGCACCAGATAAACATAATCAAACTGCAATGAATTGGCTGGAAAATGTTGGCAATATACCCGAAGACACCAAAAGAAAAAATCGAAGCTTAATTAAAAACTTTGATGAAAAACTTAAAGAGTTACAGTCTAAAAACGTTAGTGATGATATTAAAGAAAAAGAAATCAGGAAATTTATACAGTCTTTATCAGAAAACGGAGTTCCAATGTCACTTGAGCAGAAGAATCAGCTGTTAACTGATCTTTTGGGTGATGCGAAATTGGAATCAAAACAGCGGAAACGTTGGGAACAGAATGAAAAACACAAGGATAGAGCAAAAACACAAACGAATACTATTACGGATTCGATAGAAAAAAACATTGGTAACGCATCAATTAAAAAAAATCAAATGTCACGAGGCACTGGCGATGACCAAATGAAAAAACAGCCAAAATCTATCCCAAAAAATTTTAACATACCTGAAGAAGACGCAAAATTAATGATCGCCAAGCGTAACAAACAAACAAAAACAAACAAAGAAACGTTTGAAGCTTATAGGTTTCCCGACTCTACGCCCACAACAATTCCTTCGGATTCTAGAGAAATGTTACAGCTGAGAGAAAAAATTAACAAAGCAATTATAGCCTTCAATAAAGACATAACGATTGATGAAAGCCCTCAAATACAAAGAAAACGAAAAGATGGCGCAATGCATCTAGCCAAAAATCTTTCTAAAATTATGAATAATCTGGATGATCGAATCAAAGATATCAAGGAAGAAAAACTTATGTGTGAAATTATTAACTACTTGGAAAATCAGTCATTCGATTCACCTGAAACAATAAAAGAATTAGCAAAGAGGTTAAAACGTCAAATAGATACAATAAATTTTACGGAATCCACTTCCCGTAAAGAAAAAGTACAAAATTTTACCAAAGAAGAATCTGAGACATCTACTATACAGTTTGATGTTGGTATGTCTAGAAGAACACCTAAACCACGATTGATAAAAGATTCAGAAGATGATGAAGAAAAAGAAACGGATTCTATCCACAATAATGGCAAAGGTATATTTTTTCCGAAAGTCAGGAAAAAAACGAAATCCAGTGGATCTATTTCTGATGCATCGTTAGCAGACATGCAGGAATTGACAGACATAATAAAACCATGGATTTACGATACACTATTACATTTAGATGATGATGAGTTCATAGGAAATATGACTGACGACTTAGCCGGAAATATTATGCAGTCAGAGAAAAAAGATAACCATATTTTGAAAAATGAAATATCTAAATGGCTTAACAAATTTGTTGATGATGAAAATTTTCCGACCGGGTCGGAAATTAAGTCTTTAGTAAACAACATACAAGGTTTTCAAGAACGAGTTAACAGAACACAACAAAGTAGTGGAAAAAAACTACCTAAAATTGATAATAGATCTAAAAAATCAGGCATTGCAGATTTAAATTCCGATCTCATTCAAGATTATCATGGTTTCAAGGATGAAGATGTAAAAGGAGTTTTATTAGACTGGATAAAACAACATCAGATATACCAAGACCGATCACCTAATGAAAAGCGCATTCAAGAAAATTTAGCTAGAGACTTAGGTGACCGAATAATCTCCATAATGGACAAAGCTCCGTCTCTTAATGCTAAAAATATAGACACTGTTTTACTTGAAGAAATTAAAGATCATTTGCATAAATTTCCTATGCACACTGAATACAAACAAAATCAGCCATTTATGGAAGAATTAGCTCAAGATGCTTTAAATTGTCTAAAAAACCTACAAACCTCGCTAGTTAAGAGTCATTTTGATAAAAAAGGCAAAAGATCACCATTATCCAGACTGGATTCTTCTAATAAAATGAAATTAGAAAGTAATTTAAAAAAAATTGATTCAGGAGATGAATTAATAGGAGTGTTTAATTTAAGAAATGTAAAAGACAAAGAAAAGGTAAATACATTTGTGAAAGAGGCAGTTGAAAGGTGGGTCAAAAATTTAGAGCTTCCGGAACCTGATGAAACTCAGGAAAATGTGCACAGTAAAGCTAAAGCCGACTTAGTAACAACGTTGTTAAATGATATTATCAATGCAGATCACGATCCATCAAAAAATGTCGACAAAACATTTCAGGAAGCTACAGTTCAATTTTTGGCAAAAATACCAGAACATCCATATGAATCTGAACATGTAGATATTCTGGCAAAATCTTTACAAGATGAGCTCAATAAAATTTCTAAAGAATATGCCCCCCTTAACATTGCATCAGTTAAGAAAAAGGCTACAGAAGTTCTGCTAGACGATATTGCGAGCTGGGTTAAGAACCTTCCCATCGAACCACATACTTTTGAAGACGAAGCAGAAGTCGATATAATTAAACAACAGATTGAAACTAAATTAATACATAAAATTGGTGAACTAAATATGAATCCAGAAATATTAAACGATGATTTCCTTTACGAAGACATGCTTGGTGATGAAGTTGTCAATTTACTTACAGATATACCTAGTGAAAATGTCAAAAATAATCAGGCACAGCTAAAAAACAACTTATTAGATATTGTTAGAAAAGCTAGACAAAAAATCCGTGAAGAAAATGCAGGGCAAATATATAAACAACAACTTCGTGAAACTATTTCGAAAATATTACCGCCTTTTGACTTGTCTGCAGAAGGACATGCTTTATATGAAGTACTTAAAGACGATGTATCCGAAGCTTTTATAAACATGCATTACGTTGCCAACAATGAGCAAGAGATTAAAAAGTTACAAATTAAAATTGATGATGGAATCTATAAATTTTGCAATGATCATATTATAAAATGTCCAGCATTACCTCTTGATACAAGAAAATTAAACCAGGCCTTGTACAATGCTTTAGAAAATGTCACAGAGCCGCAGAATGAGTCTTTTAAAAATGAAGTTGAACTAGTGAAATTAAAAGACGAGATTAGTAATTGGGTAAAGGCTTTGCCCTTGGAGATGCTAACTGCACAAAAGAAACTACAGACAAATAAAATGATATCCGTGCTTGCTAAAAAACTTCATGATATTGAAAATATGAGATCGTGTGTTCCAGATAAGGAATACGACGAAAAAAACAAGAAAGAAATAATGATATTTTTGAAAAAACTGCCATTGGTTACAGATCAGGACGAAGATACACATCAGATTGCCGAAATTCTTGTGAAAAATCTTGCAGATACGGAAGAGTCACGAAAGTTAAATGCTTCCAACAGACATTCCATTCCGGGATCCTGCCTTTGTTACGAGCCCGACTTACCACCCAGCACTTTGAGCAAAGAAGATCAGGATTACCTACAGCGAATAAGAAAAAGAACATCCGTAGTGCGACACATAATGGCTTCGAAATCCATGTCAGTCAGCCCTTGTCCTATAGATGCTAGCAGCCAAACGGAAATACCTAGTGTGGACATCTGCCCTGCCCGCAGTCAGTGCTTAGTTCAAAGAAATTCTAGCGCACAGACTTCTTGTAGAGTGCAAACAGTGGGAAGCCAAATAAACGAATCGCCGGAATTGGTTTCCAATCAAAATTACTGGGATCCAATCGATGAGAGTTGTATGCAGCCGACTGATGTCCCTTGCTCAATTTCTTATGCTCCAAGATTTTCGTGCGTTACGATATCACAACAGGTTCCTGTATCATCAGGATCTCGCAGTCCGAGCACAAACGCACCGATATTATGCCGTCCCAATAGATCAAGTACAGTCCATCCATCTCAAATACAATCTACAAGCCGTCGTAGCTCACAAACAAAGCCGAGGGATTCTCATCACCAAACTCGTGAACCATACATACGCTCTCCATGTCAAGTAACTTGCAGACCCACACCATGCAGACCTGAACAATCGCTTCAGAACCAAGCGGGAATCCAATGTTCTGTTCCTGATTTTTCGGCGATACCTCATCGTATATCAGACCAAAGTATATCACGTCAAGAGAATCAATCAGCTCTGCATGTAATTGAGCAAAGTGCCAGTCCATATTTGCATAATCAATACTGTCCTACGAGTCAACTGTGTTCAACATACGAACTTCCAGATCAGAGAAATACTCGTGAACCGTATAACCCATGCCCGGGACCTGCATCACAATTTTTTCAGAGATCTCGAAGATCAAAGCAGGTGCATCAGCCGAAAACGTGCCTGGCATCTCATTCTCCTCCACAAGGTCAGATTCAGATTAGAATACGTAATTATTTCTTATTGTTGACAGCCCTGTTGGCTCATTGGTAGCATGTCTGCTTCAAGAGCTGTGGGGCGTGGGTTCGATTCCCACCCAGGACAAGTATTTTGTGATATAAAACCAAATGTTTGTTCTGTGTTTGACTTATAATACATACAGTACACCCATGTACTGTATGTATTATAAGTACGTATTTACAAAAAAAAAAAATTAAGTATTCTATCAGTTATCTGACTCCCATAGTACAAGCTTTGCTTAGTTTGGGGTCAGATGGCGCTGTGTGTGTCCTACGATATTTATTTATTTATTGTCAATTAATAAATTTCTCAATTTTCTGGTGGAATTTTTATCATAAATTAGCTCCGTGATTTATGTCTATGGTGATCTCGAAATTGTATAAAACATATTCGCTGTCCGCTGTATATTTCTGCTTATTTCTGAACCACGCCAGGAATTTCGGTACAACTTTCACAATCATTTAGAATTTTATTTCAGGAAAGTTTATACACTATGTTCATGTTAATCCGGAGCAGGTTACTAGTGATACATAATAAAAATCTTTCAATGTGACTTAAAAATAGACAAACGTGGACAACGGCTTTGTTTTAATGTTTATTGTTTTAACGGCTGCTAATTAATGATTGCCACCAGACAACTAATAAGATACTAACCTATTTAATTACCCAGACATCCAGATACAGAAGAAACATCTACAATCTTCATATATGTATCTTTTTTTTTATTAATGTAAAAAGTAATGAGACGAACGAAACGCTCTCCTGATGGTAAGAGATAACGCCTAACCATGACCATTGCGCAATTCACAGAACTTTGAGTAACACAACAAAGTCCAGGGCATCACTGCTTTGACGCTCATTACTTTCGAGACTTTCGATGGTTAGTCTCAACAGCCCAATAATTTCGTTAGCTGCACCTGTTAGTACCCTTCAAACCGGAACACAGTAACGTTTATACTCATACTCATTTATTAATAACGAAAAGTTACAAGTCACAACCAATAAATAAGACAATTAAGTTAATCAAAATAAATAAAATTATTTACACATTATTTACACACTACTGCTTGGCGGCAGAATATCTGGTACTGCGGTGGTACCTACCTAGACGACCACCTGCTAAGGGGATCTACCACCAAGTATTTGTGATAGATATTTTTATCTTGTTTAAATCGATAAATAATAATCAAACCGTACAGATTGCGAGACAAAACTGCTACCAACTGAGTAACAAAGCAGGCGACCGATTTGTATTTGCGTATGTATGTTAGAAACTTGGGTATAAGGTGCAGTAGTATGACGTGATCCATTATGATATATGTACCATATAGGCAATTTATGGCCACATTTATGGTATCGCAATACCAGATATCCTGCCGCCAAGCAATAGTGTTTAATTGCTGCTAGCGAAATTACTGGGATGTTGAGACTAACCATCGAAGGTGAAAGTAATGAGCGCCAAACCAGTGATGCCCCGGACTTTGTTTTGCTGCTCAAAGTTCTGTGTATCGCTGCAATGGTCATGGACATGCGTTATCTCTTACCATCAGGAGAGCATCGTAGATACAACTTAAGCTTTGTGAACCCCCTTTTTTACAGGTCAATCGCGTATGTCAGCACAAAACTCCATGCCATTTTCTCCTCCGCAACAAATGCCAGATACGCGAAGTTTACGACCTCCGTATATTAAGCCAGAACCTCCAATCTCATCAGAAGATTACGAACCAAGTCCCAGCTGTTCCTTCCAAAACCGAGTGACGTATCTTGGATCATTTGATCACATGAGACCCGACACTTGCATGCCTCGATTACAAGATTGGGACAAACATCAAATTAATTGTCAACATTGGGAAAGAAATGGAGAAACAAGAGATAGAAATAGACAGAGCATGCTTTCTGATGAGGAATTACATCGAGATGGGACAAAATGTAGATGTAAACCAAAATGTGGTAAATTTTGTGGGAGACGAAAACAGTGCCATTTGCACAATGACAAATCCATGAACAGCTGTTCGAAGTGTTGTGGAGTTCATTGTCCTTATCCGAGTTGTCTGTTCTTTAAATGAACCTTCAGGAGTTTCACTAGCGCATAAAAAAAATTAAGATAATAAAATTACTGAATATAGTTATGAAAAATGACAATAGATGAAATTCTGGGAATGACGATTGGAAAGTTTCCTTAAAATAACATTTTGATTTATAAACTATTCAAACTTGTTAAAGTACCCTACTATCATGCTATGGTTTCTTCACGATGTCTCCTCCACCGGCAGCTTCATGGTCATTGTTGGAATTTGAACCCACACCCATCGGTATGTGAACTAACATTGAATCACCATTAACCATTGAGTCATCGAGATCAAATTATATTTTTGTCGTCAATTTTAGAGCTAGCGATAAATATTCAGTGGTCAATATTTTCTATTGACTAAATGTTTAAACACACGAGCACAATAGCTACGTGTCTTAATCGCCGCTCTAATGTGTTGTATATTTTTCTTGTCTGTGTTGTTTAAGTACTATGAATAAAATCCATCGTGTATATTGTTTAGTTTTATTAATCGCATTCCATATAAAACATATAAAACTGACATGTGTCTTATAACTACACAAGTTAGGCAAAGTAAGGAGCGTTGGTCGTTCAGCTGCGAGATGTGCCGACGATATCGCCACCATCCAGGGTCGAATCTGGATCAGATTAAGATTGAGGTAGATGACATAACAAGTGCGAAACCCAGCTGTGGAAAAATAGACTGGATTATGTTTTAAAAGAATGGTAATGGCATACCACCATACCATAAAGAGTTCTCATCACGTCCTTCACAGATGTATCGCATCGGCAGCGGTACCATACAATAGGGTCTTCGTTTAAAACTACTACCATTTTTTTTCTTACACAAGCATATCCTTTTATCTTCATCATCAGAAGTGCTTTCTTCTTCGTTAGAATTCCTTTCATATTCCTGTGACAGATCTTCGCCTTCATTAGAACTGTCTACTGATTCTGCATTATTCTTTGTGCCGCATGTTTGTGGATAAGATTGTCCAGTTTTCAAGTCTACAGTTCCTTTTTCATATATATTAGGGTCTTTTCTAAAAAAGCACGCTGCTCTCTTTGCAAAATTTGTTGGTATGTTCATATCAGTAGGTCCTTTAGACGAACGAAAGCAAGCGTTACTTAAATTTCGTTTTCTCGTTGGGCATGCTTGGCCACAATTATTTTCAAGTGATTGATTGTCTGTTGCCGTGTCTTGTGGCATCTGTCGATCATTTTGATTATTTTGTAATTTTGCTACAAATGCATCAATATCTGCTGCATCGTCTTTGTTAAGTTTCTTTAAGCATTTTAAAATTTCCTGTTTCATTTTATTTTGGTTTTCGATATTGTAACCATTCTTTTCTATATCGTTCAGATTTTTTGCTAGATTTTCCTTCAAATAATTTGTTTTAATGACGTCTTCACACGGACAACCTATTTGATCAAAAAAATCAGCTATTTCTTTCTTCATCCGTATTTCTTCAACGGCATCACGTACAATTTTACTATTTTTCGGCGAAACTTTGGCTAGTTCAGATATTAAATGATTAGTTTTCATCAATAAATTATTTTTTGGATTACTCTTGTCAATATTTGTGTTACTTTTAGTATTTGGGGTGGTATATTTTGAAATATTATTTTGTAAGTTTATTTTATGGTCTTGCTTACATTCATCATCGTCGTTGCTGAATTTGTATTGAATAAAATCATCTATAATATGGCTTCTTAATATACCTAGAAAAGCTTCTTTTTCAGAAGTTACATTTTGTGGTTTGTCTAAAATTTTATTAAAAGTGTTAATCAAGTCTTGTTTGTATTTGTGCCTTGCCTTTTCTTCAATAATGCAAGGTTTTATTGACTTTACGTTTTCTTTCAATTGAATTATTCTAGCGGCTTTACTATTATTGAAGTCACAGGTTGTCGGGAAATTTAATAGTAGTTTTTCTAACTCAACTCCAAGTAATTTGTCATATTGAACATCATCATTAAAGATTTCAGGGTTCGTATTGAGTTCACTTATTTTAATTATCATTTTAGTCGTTAGCTCATCTCTTAAAATTTGTCCTTGCTGTTGATCATTAAGATTCATAGGTAATTGGTTGCACCAAACATGCACAATCTCATAAATTTCGTCGGCTGGGTTTTTTTTGAGACGTTCTGATGTCTGACGTAAAGATTCCCACATTTTACCATCATTACTTGGTCCTGCTATTTGACTGTCTTCTTTGATTTTTTTTATTGTTTCTTTAGTTTTGGTTTTTGCTTTGTCTTTTTTTATGTTAATTTTCGAAGTGTCTAAGACACATTTTCTTTGATCTGCTGTAATTTTTAATCTCTTTTGAAGTGCAGTAGCAAATTCTTCAAGTTTGTTTTCGTTACCTCGTTGCAAAGGCAACTTTACGAGCCATTTATTTATTTCTTTTAAAATCTTATTATCTGGTTTTGATTCGCATTTTTCAATTTCATGTATCCTGGTTGCCAAGGTTGATAATATTTTTTCCCAATCAAGTAATTCATTTAAGCCACTCGCTTCTCTCATAGGCAACTCTTCAAACCATTCATCGATTTCACATCGAGTTTTTACTTTTTCCACTTCATTTATTACAGAAGCTTCGTTGGGAATTGGAATTTTAAACAAAGCACTGTACAGTTCATTATAAAGTTGATCCTTAGGTAAGGGCATTGCGTTTCTATTTCTGGCATGTTTAAAATATTTGTCGATTTCTTTTCTCAGTAATGTTTCATATTTTACTTTAACAATATCTGTTCCATGGTCAAAATTTTCTAAAATGAATGCCGTTGCTAAGCGTTCTTTATATATTTCAAATCCAGGGTCATATACTTGAAAACACGGGATAGGATCAGGAATGGAATTTTCAATCGTTTTCTCGAGATCTAATTTATATGTGTCACCTGCCGTTTTCTCTTTGATGTCAATTCTAATTTCTAATATCTTATTTACAAGATCTTGACTTAATTTCGCTTTTTTCTTTTGAAACTCTTTATTTTGTGGTAAAGTGTCAAATATAGCATTAATTTCATCTCCCAACCTAACCTTGTATTCTGTTTCGTCATTGTTGACTGTAGGGTTCAAATTAAGTTGTCCTACTACTTGAAATAGTTTACTTGAAACATCACTTTTCATGTTCTTTGTAGCATCATCATTTTCGGCTTTAATTGGCAATTTCTGAGACCATTTTTCGATGGTGTTTGTCAAATCACTTGAACTGAGTTCTTTACTTTTGTTACAAATGTTAAATATTGAATTTTTACTCTTTCTGACTTTAATGCTTTTATTTGAAGCAGCCTCAGAAATATTTGATTCTGGTGAAACATCGTTTCGTTTTAATTTTTCCATTCTATTTGTCAACTGTTGAGTAATAACTGGTAAATTAATTTCTTGTTTCTTCTCTAATGGAAGTTCTGATATCCATTTTGCTACATAATCTTTAAACTCTTTGACAATTTTTTTGTCCTTAGGTTTAACAAGTTTTTTTCTGTGCATTTCAACCATTTTTTCAGCTAAATGGCAAATGTTTGTGATAACATTGTCTTTATCTGAATCGCTCATGGGCAAAAGTGGTAGGTTTTTCATCCAATCCGTTATTTCTTTGACGTAATCGAGCTCGAGATTAAAAAAAATTGCAGTTTCATCGCTAGGTATCGGAATATCAGTAAGTTTGTTATAAATATCAGCTTTATTACTGCACAGCTCAGAAGTACATAAATTGGACACAATTTTCTTTATCTCTCTGATCAGTCGTGTAGCCCATGCCTCCATTTTTACTTCATCGTGAGCTATATCATCACCATTAATTCTAATGAATTCTTCAATAAAATCTCCGATATTGTCAGTATTTATTCCGGAAGTGTCCATAGATTCATTTGCTTTGATAGTATACAAAACGGCTTGTCTATGGGCAATGATTTTATTAAATAACTGATCTATCATAAAAGGGGCATTGTTATAATGCTCTTTTGGTATCGGTAACAATTTCAAATGGTCGAGAATTATTACACTCATGTACATATCATAGTCCATTTCATCAGGACTATTTTCTCTATCTTCTTCAATTTCACGAATACTTAGAGCCAAACTGTTTACAAAATCTATACGCTCTCGGTTGCCTAAAGTATTATATGACGGATCTATCGGAAGGTTTTTAAGCCAATCTGAAATGTCTTTTATGTATTCTAACTCTCTGATTACTTTGCGAGGTGGGAACTTATCATCACACTTATTATTTTCCAAATTGTCACAAACTTCTTTTCTTGTAGGTTGATTTAGACTCAGTAAGTGGTTGTTAAGTAATCTATTAAATGCACGTCTAGCCAATGGATCGTCAATATCATAGTGGTGCTCAATAAACTTAGATATAAATACTGCCATAGTGTTTTCTTGTTCAGGAGCTTCATTTTCTTCATTCCCATATGTTTTTGGTGTATTCGCCATTTCCAGCTTGGATTTTATATGTTCCTCTCTCATATTTGATCTATTTTCTACAATACCAGCAAGTGTTACATCTTGTGGTAAGCCAATTATTCTATCTTTAAGGGTTTCTGTTAATCCTGGGATCTCACGTTTGTTTTCAGGTTTTACAATCTGTGTTAGCCATTTGTTAATGCCTTTCGAAACTTCTTTTTGTGATCGTGTCTTTCCAGATTTAATTTCCAAAGCTTGTACTAGCTCACGTATCTTTTCCTGTCTAAATGCTTGATCATTATTTGCAAATACACTGGATGGTTGTTCATGCATCCATATCGAAATTTCGTCTTCTAAGACATCAATTCCTTTTGGGACGTAATTTTCAGCCCATGCTGCGCCTTCGTAAAATTTTATGTTTTCCATTGCTTGTCGATTTCCATATTGTGGTTGTGTCATTGTAGGAACTGGTATTTCTTGCAGTTTATTCAAGAAACTTTCAATTTCATCATCGACTTTTTGAAATTCAAAAGTTCCAAGCTTAAATATCCAACGGCATACAATATATTTTCGAACTTCTCTTTTGTCTTTTTTAGGGTCAGGCGCTAACTGTTCTAATTTAGCTTCATCCATAATGTCACCGGCCAAATCATTTATCATAGTTTCTTTGAACTCTTGTTCTTCTGGAGCGCTAAAATTTTCTGGCAATGTATTTATCCAAGTTTTGATAAGTTTTGCTACTTTTTCCAAATACTGTGTTTCTTGCTGGTTAAGTTTGGGTACCTCTTTTTTCGCTCGTTTCTTTTTTGGCGTAGATGTTACAAGATATGTTAATGGGTAAGCGTCTTCTATTGACGTATATACCGGTGTCATAAACGCTTTCCGAAGTTGGCTACAAGTTTGTGAACTTGCACATACTTCGTCTTCATCAAAAACTTTTCGTACATTTTTCATTATAATTTTTGCCAAGTTCCAAGCTTGTGCTTCCGATAGGTTTGTAGAAGTTATTAAAAGATTCATTATTTCATTTCTAGCATGACGTTTTCCTTCCGGATCATCAATTTTATAGCAATTATTGATAATCATACCCGCTTCTTTTATCATCACATTGCTATATTCAACATTAGCATCTTCAAAACATTTTTTTATTTTGCTAAAAATTGCAGTTCCTCTTTGATTACGGGAAGAATATTTACTGTTACATTTTGAGGTTGTTGAGAAGTTTATATGTTTAAAGTTATTAAAATATTTTGTTTGAATGTAAAGTAGTTTATTCGTCAAGTCATCTGCAAGATTTTCGATGTGGAGATCCTCATTAATGGGAAAGTCAATGATAATAGGTAGATCATTCATAATATTGAGTATAGCCGTTTTTAGGATTATATTTTGATTATTTGTGCTTATCGGTTTACTTATTAGTTGGTTAATGCGAAATTTAATAAAATCTGCCAATAAAAATATTTGATTTTTTAACACATTGTTATTCTTTGTTTTTGCGTATATTGACCGTAACCAATCTACAATACAAATTTTAAATTCGATATCTTTTGGATCAGTTGTGAATTGATTGGTAAAACTTGGATTGAACGATGTCAAGGATGTATGCACTTCAGTTATTGTATTTTTGCTAGATTTCTGCTTTGAGTAATTAGTACCAGTATTTTTTCTATTTACATTCTTAAGCCTTTGAGTGAGACGCTCTACTAAACTACGTTTAAATCCACTTTGTTCTCTTTTAGGTCCAGGATACCATAGTGGTATTTTATTAAGACATGCATCTATTTCGTTTCTTAACTTTTCATCATATCCAGGATTTCCACTTTGTCCTGAAAGCTTATATAATTTTTTAACCAAATCATTAATTACAACAGTGTTTTTGTCTTTAGCTTCTTTTTCTAAGCCAGGATACATGGGCACTTCACGAATCCATTCTTGCACTTCTTTGTAAATAGGATTACTAGTTCTTCTATTCTTAACTCCATTATTCTTTACTGAAAGTTTACTATCAGATTTACTGTTATTTGATTTATCAGTAGCATACGGAGGTATTGTTTTATAAGAATGTGATGTGCTATTGTCGAAGTTATTTTTGCTAAGCGAATTTTTAAATGTTTTATTCTTACTGCTCCTTCTAGATTTAACAATGCTCATTAGTGATGACATTATAGAATCACCGCCTGTAGATTCATCTACAGTATACAGTTGTTTCCGCGGTGTGAATTTATCAATTGGCGTTGCACACGTATTGCCACTATTGACCATCATCGGTGTATTAGTCGCTTTACTAATAAATGGTGCATCGTTACCCATTTTTGAAGTACTCGGTTGACAATCTTCAGCAGTTTGATTACCTGACCGAGTTATTGGGAATTTAGGAGCTTCAACAGTACCGACATACGAATTGCTATAGGTTGTTATATAGTTATCATTACCATCATGTTTGTCAACGGCATCACAGCAACTATTTGCATGGTTTTTATTTTCTATAAAGTTGGTGTTAGATGGTGAAGTGCAATTCTCTACGTATCTTGTAGTTCGTAGACTATTATTTTCATTTGCAGTGCATGCATTTCTATAATTAGTAGTATGTCCAGTACAACTATCAGTATAACCAGGCTTTTCAGATAATATGTCACAACAACCGTTCACATCATTATTATTAATTTTATTCATAAAAATATCAGGCGCCGTGCAATTATCTACAAATTTTCCATTACATTTGGGAATGTCTAGGCTGCAATCATTACCATTATCGCTTCTATTTTTACAAGATGTTGTATCATTGTAGGTTTCAAAATTATTAGAACCACATGTGTTTTTATTATTATAACTATATTTATCCATTTCAGGACTATCGCAACAGTCATTATGATTATTTCTATTCTTGTTAAAAACATACTCATCAGAACGATTCTTAGCCGTTCCATAATCGTTTTTTATTTTTAAGGTATCATTAAAAGGTGAAGTACAACCTTCAACAAACTGCTTATCGTTCTTCAAATTTCCTTTCATAGGTTTTGTGCAATTTTCATGATATTTACTAGTAGGAATGGTGCTGTATTTACTGCAGTTGCTTGGCGTGGGAGGCATTGGACATTCAGAGCATTTCCGGTCGGAATATTGGTCAAAGTTGGGTCCAGCTCTAATGGAAACGCAGGTTCTTGATTTAGATGTAGCAAGCTGTAATAAAACATTTTTTTATTTAAACAACCTTTTTGATGATCTCCCTTAAGGCTCTATCCAATAGTTTAATGAATAATTTAATGTTTCTATAGAAAAATAGATCACATTAATATGGCGTTTCCGCAAGTTCGTAACTATATCAAAGTTAGATTTTTCAGGTAACCTCTATATTAACGATAGGATTAAATTCTGAATATTCATTATTTCCTTAATATCTTTTAAACTATTAATCGTATGTAATATTAACAAATAATATAGCTATCGAAGCGTCTTTACCTTACGGTTTAAAATTATTTATTATCTCATAAGAATTACAAATAATTCACTCACTGAGCTTTTACACAATAATTAAAATAATAATTACATATTGTGTTAATACGCATAACATGCAGTCTTCACTATTGAAATGTAAATAAACAGATATTTATAGACAAAATAGAAGAGAAATAAAATGTAAAACAAAATAACTACCAATAAATTGTTCTTTTTTGGGTAAGGCTACTTTGAGTAGCAAATCACTATTATGAAACTTGCATGTTTGAGAATTCTGTATCTTCTCGAAAATATAAGATATGATGTTTATTTATAAGTAAGTTCACTTGGTGGTAGATCTCCTTAGCAGGGGGTCGTCTAGGTAGGTACCACCGCAGTATCAGATATTCTGCCGCCTAGCAGTAGTGTGTGAACATTACTGTGTTTCGGTTTGA
This sequence comes from Biston betularia, assembly GCA_905404145.2. NCBI lineage: Eukaryota > Metazoa > Arthropoda > Insecta > Lepidoptera > Geometridae > Biston > Biston betularia. The sequence goes on along the minus strand of FR989889.1, from coordinate 2,127,118 downwards.
AGGGTACTGCAGCTAGCGAAATTACTGGGCTGTTGAGACTAACCATCGAAAGTCTCAAAGTAATGAGCACCAAAGCAGTGATACCCTAGACTTTGTTTCGTCACTCAAAGATCTGTGTATCGCTGCAATGGTCATGGGCAGGCGTTATCTCTTACCATCAGGAGAGCGTCTCGTTCGTCTCAAAAAAACAAAAAAAATAATTAATAATGCGATATCTGTCAACCCATACTTAACCAGCGTTGTGGGTCATCCTTCTCAAAAAGAAAAGAGACACGCTCCCAGTACTGGGAGAGTTTATAAAAACTGGTTGGTCCAGACGTTGAAGCATTCGATGGTTTGTCATAGATGACTTACAGTGCATTTAGTTTCACATCGCCTTCCTCCGTGACTAGATTGATTGTGTTGTAATAATCTTTCTCTGATCATCGGACATTGGTGCTGGTTGCAGGACTGAAATAACAATAAAAGGCATAGAAAAACGATAATCATCATTATAACTTACGAAACAAGGGGCCAAAGCTGCTCGTGCCTTGAACTAGAAAACAAAGAAAAGCTATTCGTGCCATAGACTAGAAAACAAGGATAACCTGCTTGTGCTATGGACTAGAAATCAAGGATAAGCTGCTTGTGCTATGGACTAAAAGACAAGGATAAGCTGCTTGTGCCATAGACTAGATTAGGAAAAGTCGAGCTATTGTCGTTCGTCTAATAATTATTTAATTATCTTCATTTACGTAAAATGTAATTGTAAGATGTTTTTTGAAACCAATGACTTACCTGTAACTATAGTATTACTTATTTATGTTCAATAAACATTATTCATTACTGATTTTTTATGACCTGTCTATGATATGTTTGGGTAAATAGTTGATAGAGTTTATAGTAGAGAGTTATGAGGTTGAAGGTAAATAGCTAGCCAGCCGAGTACTAGAAAGTACTTTACCACCATACTATGGTTTCCTTACAATATTTTCCTTCACCGAGACAGTTCGGACTCATTGTTGCGATTTGAATCCACGCCCTTTAGCGTGTGAACCGACCGCGCTAACCACCACAACTAAGTATATTTCTACTAACTACTCGTATCATCGCTACAAAATTATTACTTACATTACCCCCTCCTAAGGAAAATTATCACAGTTTACTATCTATCAATACTTACATATGCCGAGAGCAGTTTCTCTTTCAAATTCTTCCAGCTGCTCATGTATCTTACATCTAGATCTCGCGAGTATCTCCGCCTCACTCGTTCCCTCGCCTTGTCCCTCGTCGCTGCCTCTCTGTCTACCATGACGCTGTTTCGCTCAGTCTGCTGGCTTGACTCGTGGATTGTCACATACTTTACGGCGTCCCTGTTTTTCATCTGAAGAGGATTGTGAGAACCTGTAGCAAAGGCAAAAGAAAATATGGTAAAGATGTAAAGGTACAGGTAAATAAGTTCAAACTCAAGCTATATTGACTAATTGTTCTCAAACGACTACTGTCGATCCAGTCAGTCAATTCAGAAGCAAGCTAAGATCTTAGCTTCAAGAGAACTTGTTCTATGACTTTGACGATTGTTTAAAAATAAGGTATTATCTAATTACTAACAGAGATTTTTAACACCCATCTTTTTGTTTTGCGTTTGGAAATCCTGAATTTCTTTTTCAACAACACCAATTTTTTTATAACATTTTTCTACCGACCGGCCATAAGTAGATGCATACCTAGTATAGTGATAGCCATTCCCTCATGCTGTCCATCGCGTATGAATGAGAAAAGTTGATTATCAAACCCCATAGTATATATTTTTTTGGTATTTTTAAAATTATTTTCGTATAAAACTATGACGGCATTTTTTGATGTCACGACATGACAAATCAGTCAATTCTATTCTTCTTTACTTTTGGTGTCGCACGTTTTTCTATATTGCTTTGACTTTGGTCAAGTATTTTAATATTTTCGAGTAACTAGGTACTGTACGCTGGTGGTAGATCTCCTTAGCAGGAGGTCGTCTAGGTAGGTACCGCCGCAGTACCAGTTATTCTGACGCTAAGTAGTAGTATGTAAACATTACTGTGTTCCGGTTCGTAGGGTACTGCAGCTAGCGAAATTACTGGGCTGTTGAGACTAACCATCGAAAGTCTCAAAGTAATGAGCGCCAAAGCAGTGATTCCCCGGACTTTGTTTTATTACTCAAAGTTCTGTGTATCGTTGCAATGGTCATGGGCAGGTGTTATCTCTTACCATCGGGAGAGCGTATCGTTCGTCTCATTACATTTTACATAAAAAAGAAAAAAAAAACAGACTGCTTTTTAAGTACCAATAATATATTTTTAGATTCTTTTCTCTTACGGAGTCAGTTACCCTTTTCTATCAGTTATCTGACTTCCATAATACTTTGCTTAGTTTGGGGTCAGATGATGCTGTTGTGTCGCAATTTTTTTAATGTACAAAACTTCTACGAGATCACAAATCAACTTTTTAAGTTTCATGCCTTCTTAAACAATTCTTGACATTTCATCAATCAAATGACATAATTATTTTTCTTTCGACGGACCATGAGCCAAAATACATAAAATTCCAAATCTTCTAAAACTTATTAAATTCTCAGCTGGCTCAGTTTATATTGTTTTATCTGCTATTTTTTTTTACATGAAATGAAAATTCATCTGTGAAATGTAAGTGCAGATTTGTATATGTTTACGGCACTTCCTTTGCCCCATATAGTGTCTTCAAATTCCTCTGGATTTGAAAACACCCAAGTTGTACTTCGCAGGAAAAACAGACGCTGGCAGCGAGATCCACATCCTAGCTGTGAAAGACAACGCCTGTCCATGACCATTGCAGCGATACACAAAACTTTGAGTAGCAAAACAAAGTCCAGGGCATCGCTGCTTTGGCGCTCATTACTTTGAGACTTTTGATGGTTAGTCTCAACAGCCCAATAATTTCGTTAGCTGCAGTACCCTTCAAACCGGAACACAGTAATGTTTACACACTACTGCTTGGCGGCAGAATATCTGGTACTGCAGTGGTAGCTAGACGGACCTTCTGCTAAGCAGATCTACCACCAAGTAAAAAGTTAAAAGTATAGTAGAGTTGATGCTTTCCTAATTTTTTCCAGGCCAGGGTCTCACGCCGATGACTGGCGGTGTTGTTTCAAGCCTGATGTTTGTCTTGCTGTCCTCAGGTTCCTTAGAATGAGGGTGAGTTTTGTGGGGAAGACTTACCCAATACTAGTTGTGAAAAATTATTTTCCAAACGTTCCTACCGTCATTATATATCTTTTTTTCTATCGTGTTCCCTGTGTATATCGTGCTAAATTCCAACAATTGTAAATTAAGCTGTCGTACTTTACAATAGGTGTTTGACTACAGCTCACCTAATGTCAAGTGACGGTGTGGTCGGAGATGATAAAGCACACCTGGAATTCAATTCAATTCAATTTAATTTATTGCATACTAGCTGCGCCCCGCGGTGTTACCCGCTTCATTTTTTCGGGATATACTTTGTGTTAATCCAGGGTCTTAGCTACCTCCATACCAAGTTTCATCCAAATCCGTTCAGTAGTTTTTGCGTGAAAGATAAATATACAGTAACAATCATCCATCCAAACTTTCACATTTATAATATTAGTGGGATAAAGCCATAAGACAAAGTTATCTTATCCTCGGTCGCAAAACTCGGTTTCTGATATTTTTAAAAATTTGTTGTAATAAAGCATGCGGTACTTCCTTAAATGATAGCACATTTAGATATATTATATTGTAAGTTTTATAACATATGTAGTAATGTAGTTATCTATGTGAAGTCGAATATAATAAAATAAAAATAAAATAAAACCCAAAGCAAAAAAAGTTATCTTACGTTACTATTTTATTTGTTCTCAGCTCTTGCCTTTCTTTTGGTGAACTGTCAACTGCCGTGGGCATGGATTCGGCTGAGAGTGTGTTGGCAGTAGTGCGCACGCTACCGGACGCTACTCTCGCTATGTCGGTACTTGACGGGAATAGGCAGTACACACTGCTGCCCAATAACAGCGCTGCTGGTGAGTGGTCATTCATAACTAGGACAGTGACTGCTCCGTTAGCGTCCGCTTCAAGGCGTGTAACAATAAAAACACTACAGTACAATATAACATTACAATACAACAACAAAATAATTATAATAAGTTAAAAATATATTTACCTCACATTTGCCGAAATATCGAGATATCATTGTTTTTTTATTAATTTGTTGTTTTTGAACATATGAATGCCAGCTGCGACAGTGCCATTGGCTGCGTACATGCCAGTGGTACCTATGCAAAGCGTGGGAACGGAGCCCTGCACAGAGACTCGGCACGGGGTCCAGAGCCACGGAGCCCAAGCAGTCGACGGGAGATATGCTAGCGTCTACCAGGTATTTCAAAAGATAAACAGACCATAGACAGTGGTGACAATGAATGGTTTACGCAAAACAATATTCCGAGTCAGCCCTGTTTTTATAAACTGGCCCACGGACTAGGAATATAAAAAAATATATATTATAAAAAATTATACAGCTTTTAATCTCATCAAGTATTATTATTATTTTAAAACAAGTTATTGTTTCTTTGCAGATGTCCCATTGCAATGTTCAGCCTACCTCTCCGCCGGTGCAGCTCACGGAGTTTCCCCCGCAAAGAGCAGAATGGAGCAGAGGTTTGAAAATAATATAAATTAACAAATGAATGAATGCGAGTTGAATGAATGAAAAAGTGAATGAATGAAAGATTGAATGATTAATTAATGAATGAAAAAGCGAGAGAAAGAGTGAGCGAGTGAATGAACGAAATAATGAATGAATGAACGAGAGACAGAGTGAGCGAGTGAATGAATCAAATAATGAATGAACGAACGAGAGACAGAGTGAGCGAGTGAATGAACGAACGTATGTAGGGATTAAAGAACGAATGGAGGGATTAATTTATTTATTTATTTATTTATTAAGGTACGCCAACAGCACACATATTGTTAAATTTACAAAAACACATTGCGTAAAGTTATGTTCGGATACATGCGCCAGTTATAGGCATACACAGCTTGATTAACATATTGCTTGTTTATGGAAATAAACCTACTCTTAAAGAGATTCTACACATTTTTTTTTTTAACTATTAAGGAGATTCTAAACTTTTTTTTTTTTAATACTATGACTAAACACAAACTAAGTGTAGTAAATATAGGAACAAGAAATCCCGGTATCTATATCCTCAGCACATTTTTTTATTTACTTGCGCCTCTGAAACTACCTTCTTAAATTGTCCCAAGGAGCCAGAGAAAACATCCACACTGTCACTGATACCATTATAAGTCGAACACATGCGCACCATTGGTGAATTCAAGCCGAGGTTAGTTCGGCACAATGGAAGACTACAAATTTTATTTATTCTACTTCTGGGGTAGTGATAAGGTACACGTAATTTGACGTTTACAACTAAATATGGGCTGTCGATGTAATTGTGAATAATTTTGTATAAAAAATGTAAATCACGTTGTTCACGCCTTATTCGAAGCGAAGACATACCAAAAAATGCGAGACGAGTGTCATAGTCGATCCTGTGAGATATGCCACTACTTGAGAACGCAAGTGATCTAGTAAAAGAACGCTGCAGGCTCTCAATACGTTGCGAATGATAACTATACAACGATTAATGAATGAATGATTTATATGTCTATGAAACTATGTATATATATACAGATTTTGTCATAATTAAAGACACATTTCTCGAGAATAAACGAACAGACACCCTAGAGACTAATTTGAATGTCTCAAAAGTACTGAATGCTAAGCATCGATGCCCTTTGCCTTTGTTTTAGTACTAAAATCTTTGTATTATTATTTTTCAGGTCAAGGTCATTTCGAAGTGGGGGGAATAGGAAGCGGGGAGACCAATGTTAGCCCCACGAGGATCACCCAGTCTTACAGGGGAGGCTTGAACTGGCCTGACAGATGTAATTATCCCATAAGTTTTCAAAAACTAACTTACATAGTTTTTTACGTTTAACAAGCTAGATGTTTGACCACAGCTTACCTGATGTTAAGTGAAGGTGTGCTTTACCATTTTCGACCACACCGTCACTTAACAACAGAAGAGCTGTGGTCAAATATCTAGCTTGCCAATCATAAAAAAAAATAGGTGTTTGGCGTGCAGATTTTCAACTTGAAGGTAGCTGTGGTAAAGTTATCTCAAAAGATAGGCGTTATCTCTTATCATCAGGAGAGCGTCTCGTTCGTCTCATTACTTCCCACAAATATAAATGTGAGTTTGGATGGATGGATGTTTGTTACTCTTTCACGCAAACACTACTGAACGGATTTGGATTTTTTGGATTAATGTAAAATTGTAAAAAAAAAAAAAAAATTGTAACTAAAGTTGACAAAGGTCACGGACCCCAGCGTCTGTGGAGCGTATAATAATAATAAAAAAAAAAAAACGGATTTGGATGAAATTTCGTATGGAGGTAGCTGAGATCCTGGATTAAGGTATAGGCTACTTTTTATCTCGTAAACATTTAGCGGGGAACACCGTGGGGAGCAAACGCAGGCAAGTTATTTAAAAAAAAAGTTAATACTTTTAAAAACATTTTTTTTTATTCCAGCGGTGTACTCTCCACGGCAGCAGTACCACTACGAGCCGGATTCGTTTGCAGACTCACTCCGAAAGTATCCTAACATGTCGCCCGAGCGGTCGGCCGAGATCGTCGAACGACTCATTAATTACACGCAGATGAAAAGCTGTCAGTACAAAACATAGACATTTAATCCCACTAATATTATAAATGTGAAAGTTTGGATGGATGGATGTTTGTTTCTCTTTCACGCAAAAACTACTGAACGGATTTGGATGAAATTTCGTATGGAGGTAGCTGAGACCCTGGATTAAGATATAGGCTACTTTTTATCCCGAAAACATGTAGCGGGTAACACCGCAGGGCGCAGCTAGTACAGTATAAAATTTAAAAATTCAAAAAAAACCCCCGACACTGGTAATACTCATAATATCAAATTTCGAATCGATCAGCGGTAAATATTAACATACTTACTTAAGAGCTGTTTATCTTCAAATAGCTGAACTGACTTATCATAATATCATATAGTATTTCATTAATCAAACCCTTTCATTTAATACCCATAATGAGGGAGTTGTGAAAAAATACGTAATCCGCCATTTTGTGGCGGCGGCCATCTTGGACCGATTTTCATCCAACATAGCTATGAACACTCCTTTTTATTGTTATTTATACTTGTTTGCCAGCGGGAGTTTTGGCGGGAACGCGGGAAGAGTCGTGTCGCTCCGTTGTATTTTTTTTCCAAAACTTGTGTTTTGTCGAGTGTTTATGCATAAAAATGGTGGTGTTTTATTCATAAAGTGCCGAATTACAAGCGTGAGTGTGGGAAAATGATATAATGTGGTGAAACATGACTTTTCGTGGTGCTTCCAAAACTCCATCGAAGCTTTATAGTAAAGTCGCCACTACTTTACTACTTTACTAAAGCATGACTGGAATTAACTGAGACGAACTGGACTTGACAAAGACGACTTTGACGATAACTATAGCTAAGATACAGCAGAAATAACACTTAAGACAAGGCAGTATGGCTCTATAGCTTTAGCCTGCCCGAAAGGGCAAATTATTAAAAAAAAAAAAATTGTTTGCCAGCGTGTTCGAGGCACATAGGCAGAAATTCGATGTCACCAACACGATCCGAAGTAGGGCCCGGCCAAGGTATGGAACGGCGTAGCTGCGTATCAGCGTCGGTGCGGACTTCGAGGTACTACGAACCTGAAAACCGACCAAAGGTAACGAGATAAAAAAAAAAAAAAATATCGTAGGACTATACACACAGCACCATCTGGCCCCAAACTAAGCAGAGCTTGTGTGATGGAACTCAGATAACTGATAGAATACATAAATACTTTTTTTTTGTAAATACATAATTATAATACATACAGAACACCCAGACACAGAACAAACATTTGTTTATTCACAAAATGTTTGCCCTGAGTGGGAATCGAACCCACGCCCTACAGCTCTCAAGGCAGATGTACTACCAATGAGCCAACGGAGATGAAAATAGTTCCAGTGTATTCTAGAACAGTGTTTCCCAGACTTTGTTCTGCCACGGCCCGGTAATTTTCATACTGTTTATAGTATTTGTTGTTATAGCTGCAACAGAAATACAACATCTGTGAAAATTTCAACTATCTAACTATCACGGTTCCTGGTGACAGACGGATAGCGGAGTCTTAGTAATGAGGTCCCGTTTTACCTTTTGGGTACGGAACCCTGAAAAGGGGATGGAAGTACAAGGTCGAGTGATGCTATAATATTTTTTTTGCATTTCAATAAGGTATCAGAGGAATCTCCCACGCGGGACACTTGTAAGAAGATCGATTACGAATCCATTGAGATGAAGAGATCAATGTTCGGTAGGAACTACGACGTCAGATATTTAAGGTATATTTTTAACATAACATATCTGCTTTTAATAGCTGTAGAGTCTTGGTTCTATATCCACAATCAGGACAAACGCTTTATTAGATAAATAGATTGATAAAACTAACTATCTATCCCAGTGGTTTCCAGACTTTGTTCTGCCATGGCCCGGTAATTTAAAAAAAAAATACAAATTTTTTGAACAAATCCACCGATTCTTAAACTTGACGTTTGGTATCATTACATTTATGTAAAGCCGTATTTCCATTACCAAGAATAAATTAAACAAAAAAAAGCAAAACCGTATTGACTAAACGTTGTCGTGGAAAATGAATCACGAAAACTTGACAAGTTGCGCTTGACGGGCTTTTCTATTTCAGAGATATAACCAGACGAGCAAAGGAGAGCGTCAAAAATATTTCTACCTATGTAAGTTTATGAACCGACGGCTTTTGGGGATTCGATTCCCGACAAGTATGTAAAGAAAGAAATGAGATTTTTTTTTAACGTTTTGACAAGCTAGGTGTTTTGACCACAGCTCACCTGATGTTAAGTGAAGGAGTGGTCGAAGATTGTGAAGCACACCTAGCCTGGAATTGAACTGGCTCTCAAGTGAGGCTGCTGAAACACACCGTTAGATGCTTGGCGGCAGATTTTCAACTTGAGGGTGGTAGCTAGCCAGCCGAGTACTAGAAACTACCCTATTACCATGCTATGGTTTCCTCACGATGTTTTCCTTCACCGGCAGCTCAAGCTCATTGTTCTTCGGGATGCGAACCTACCGCGCTAACCACTGAGCTATCATCGCTGCAAAAATCTTCCCCGCGGCCTTTCCCAGGAAACCACAGTCGTCGGGACCATTGCAAAAAAAAAAGCAAAAGCATTCCCGTAGCCCCAGTATATTGGCACCAGGCCTAAACCCCCCAGCGGGTGTAAGTCTGTGTTCCCTGTTAGGTACATGGGTGTCTTCAAATGTACAGTAAATAGTTTTCTTCTAGGTAAGCGTGCTCCATCTTATACCATACTGCTTAACATCAGGCAGAGTGTGGTTAAACGCGAACCTTTTTTGAATAAAAAAGGTCATTTTCTAATTACCTACTCCCAATTCGTTTCAGCCATATAGCCACCCCGTGTGTCCACCCATCAAAGAGAGATTTGACCATCTACCGCCAAAGAACGATGTTCTGTCTGAAATAATTAGTGTGAGTAGACTTGCTTTTAACAAGGTTTATGTCAAAAATGTAAAATATAATAATACTAGCAGCTCGCCCCATAAGTTAGGTGTTTGACCACAGTTTACCTAATGTTAATTTAAGTGACGGGTGTGGTCGAAGATGGTAAAGCACACCTATCCTGGTATGGCACTGGCTGTCAAGTGATGCTGCCGGAACACACCGTTAGATACTTGGCAGATTTTTAACTCCCGTGTGGTAGCTAGCCAGCCGAGTACTAGAAAGTGCCCTACCACCATGCTATGGTTTCCTCACGATGTTTTCCTTCACCGGCAGCTCAAGCACATAACAATATAAGTACACATTAATCTTTTTATGGTCTCTATTTCAGATCAGCTCTGTGCATATGGAAACACAAGGTAAGTAAAATAGTAGTTACTAGTTGCGCCCCGCTATATTTTTTCGGGACAAAAATTAGCCTATGTCACAATCCAGGGTGTCAGCTACCTCCATGATAAATTCCATCAAAATTGGTCCAGCCGTTTGAGTGTCAATAAGTAACAAACATATAAACACACACACAAACTTTTGCTTTTATAATATTAGTGTGATTATGTTGAAACTTAGAAAAACCGAGGTCACGACACCATACTTGGAAAACCGTTTAAATACTAACAAACAGAATAATTATAATACTTTCTTTTACTTGGTGGTAGATCTCCTTAGCAGGAGGTCATCTAGGTAGGTACTACCGCAGTACCAGATATTCTGCCGCCAAGCAGTAGTGTGTAAACATTACTGTGTTCCGGTTTGAAGGGTACTGCAGCTAGCGAAATTACTGGGCTGTTGAGACTAACCATCGAAAGTCCCAAAGTAATGAGCGCCAAAGCAGCGATGCCCTGGACTTTGTTTTGTTACTCAAAGTTCTGTGTATCGCTGCAATGGTCATGGACAGGTGTTATCTCTTACCATCAGGAGAGCGTCTCGTTCGTCTCATTATTTGTCACATAAAATAATAATAATAATAATAACGATGAATAATGCCTATTTTCCGAGTTTATTAGAATCTTTTAAAAAATTTTACCGATTGACATTTATACGTCAATCAAATCACAGCAAAATATTTTATCAAGAATGAAAGCAAGTTATGTGGACGCGCTCAAGAACAGCTGCGGCTTCGGGATTACATGACGCACATATACCATCACCGCCCGCTCCGTCAACTCCGAGCGCTTCGTCAGGGGATGAAGAGTTTGCTACACCCCTGGCAACAAGCGCCTCGTCGAGCAGCAGCGACGTGAGCGGGCCGCGGACACCGGCGCCACCACCACCTGCGCGTCGAGGACGGCCGCCGCTGCCGGCACGCTTGGGGCCTGCGGGGCAATCTGCTTCGCGTTCGGCTCTCGCTGCCGGTGGTGTAGTGCGACGCATGCGATGGTCACAGACAAATAATGAGAATTGCATGCGCGCCTATTATGGGGCTACAGAGGGAGGAATTAACCTTTCAGCGTACCGTGTCAGGATGCTGCCTTTGTTTCAGGCCCTTGAACCGACCGTCGCCGTGTCTACCCAACGACTATCGGATCAAGTGCGGGCTATCCAGCGACTTCAGCTGTTGGATCAGTCCGTGCTTGATCGGCTCCGCCTGGAGGCACTTCCTGCTCGTCCAACGCCTGTTTCGACACGGGATTCGCCTGTCGCGTCGTCAGCCCCGACACTGGTGTCAGTGCCGACGTCGATGGCGACACTAGCGACACCTACTGATCCCGTAGTTGATGTAGGCGAATGCACGAGCATGGCTGTATGTAGCCAGGTGAGTGAGCATTTGAGGAGGACTTTGGAAGACGCGATTTGTCAATATAGATTCGCACCCGATTCTAGGCCGCGACTACCACGTTTGCCCACCCATAGACGAAATTTAGCGTTGATGGGAGCCTTGAACGCTTTGCTAGCCCCGTATTTACGGGCTAGCGAAGATTTGACTGATACCCACTCGATATTATACTGCGGTGCCATCGCGGCGTGTCGCGTTGCACGTGTTAAGTTTCCGGACACTAACCGTGCACCGCGACCCGCCGGGGGTGTGTCCGCATGGCAATTGCGGATCGAGCGGCGTATCAGCACGTTCAGGACTCTCATTGCAAAGCTGATCTGTTTCAGCCGGGGGAATAATCGCCCCCGAGTCATGCGTTTTGTGACACAGGCTTTTGCTGGAACGGATATTAGGCCCCAGCACTATCTAGCTAGTGTCACGGAACGCATTGACTATCTGAAACAGAAAGTCTATGCGTGGGCAAACCGTATTCGCCGCTATAGAGAGCGTGCGGATAGATATTGGCAAAATCGCGTCTTTCAAAGTGACCAAAGGAAGGTGTATCGAGATTGGGAAGGAACCGGCCAACGTGTGAGTGACAGGCAGCTACCGGATACTAGCGTCATGACTGAATTCTGGCGTGGTATCTGGTCGCTGCCTGTCGAGCACACCGAGGGTGATTGGATGCGTGTTGTCGAGCGGGAATGTGAGTCTATCGAATCCATGGGGTCTGTTTTAATAGACCCCGTAGACGTTAGTTGTGCGATTCGTACGGCACAGAACTGGAAAAGTCCTGGGCCGGACGGATTGCACAACTTTTGGATTAAGTGGATTCGTTGCTCACATGACCGCTTAGCGACACAATTCCAAGAAACCCTCGAGCTTGGTTCCCTTCCCTGTTTTATGACCACTGGTGTCACCTTCCTACTCCATAAGACCGGTAGTACCACAGAAGCAAAAAATTATAGACCCATCACGTGCTTGCCTACCATCTACAAGCTCCTTACGTCCATTTTGAGAACAAAAATTAACGCGCATGTTGTCGCAAATAACGTTTTGGCTCCTGCTCAAAATGGATGTAGGGTAGGGTCCCGTGGTACTAAGGAGCTTCTCCTCATCGACATGACCATTAGCCAGCAAGTTCGGCGGAACAAGGGAGCCCTTTCCACTGCCTGGATTGACTATAAGAAGGCCTATGACTCAGTGCCTCATTCATGGCTAGAGAGAGTTTTAGAGTTATATAAAATTGATACAACTCTAAAATCTTTCTTAGGCGCATGTATGGGGCAATGGACCACAGTCCTTCGTCAACCAGGTAGTGGAGATGGCTCCTCTGAGCCGCAGGACTTGATTAGGATCGAGCGAGGCATTTTCCAGGGTGACAGTCTGAGTCCATTGTGGTTTTGTCTAGCACTGAATCCTCTCAGCACTTTGCTGAAGGAATCAGGGCTAGGCCATCGGCTTCGGAGAGGTGGTGAAGTCATTTCTCATCTGCTGTATATGGATGACCTCAAGCTATTTGCACCAAAACGTCCAGACTTGATGGAATTGTTAAAAACTACACAGGTTTTTAGCAATGCCATCAAGATGGAGTTTGGGGTAGACAAGTGTGCGGTCATGCACGTACAGCGAGGGGAAGTTGTAAATTGTCCAGATTTACAGCTTTCCGAGACAATGACTTTCAGATCTCTCTCCGAGGCCGAGACTTACAAGTACCTCGGTATGTCAGAGTCGTTGGGTATAGCGGTAGTGGACATCAAGCGATCGGTGAAGGAACGCTTCTTTTGTCGCCTGACAAAAGTACTTAATAGTTTTTTGTCTGGTGGCAATAAGGTGCGTGCCTTCAACGGTTGGGTGATGCCTCTACTGATATACTCCTTTGGCATACTGAGGTGGACTCAGACTGAGCTGGACGCCCTGGATAGAAGAGTCCGTCAACAGCTCACAACTCATCGCATGCTACACCCACGCTCGTCTGTTATGAGACTGTACATTCCACGAAAATTGGGGGGTCGTGGCTTCTTAAGCGCCAAGAACCTCCATAATCGTGAAGTGTGTAGTCTCAGGGATTATTTCCGCGACAACGAGTGCGGGATGCATCGAGATGTTGTGGCAGTTGACAAGGGCCTCACGCCGCTCTCCTTAGCGAACGAGAACTGGCGCAAACCATCGGTGCTAAGCACCGAAGACCGCAAGGAAGTATGGAAGAGCAAGCAGCTGCACGGGCGGTTCTATCGGGTCCTAACGGGCCCCGATGTGGACATGCTCGCGTCGGTGAACTGGCTACGTTTCGGAGACCTCTTTGGGGAAACTGAGGGTTTTGCCTGTGCGATTGCGGACGAAGTTATCAAGACGAACAATTATCGGAAATATATCATGAAGGACGGTACGGTCGACATCTGTCGGGTATGCCACCGTCCCGGAGAATCGCTCCGACATATTATTTCCGGTTGTTCGCATCTTGCTAACGGCGAGTATTTGCACAGGCACAACCAAGTAGCCAGGATCATCCATCAGCAGCTTGCTCTTCAATACGGCCTTGTCGAGTCTGAGGTGCCGTACTATAAGTACGCACCAGCGCCAGTTCTCGAAAATGGTCGTGCTTTGCTCTATTGGGACCGGTCTATCATCACGGACAGGACTATTGTCGCCAATAAGCCTGATATCGTGGTGGTCGACCGAGCCCAACGCCGGGCAGTGCTCGTTGACATCACCATCCCACATGACGAGAATCTCGTGAAGGCCGAGAAGGACAAGCTCAGCAAGTACCTTGACTTGGCTCACGAGATAACCGCCATGTGGGATGTTGATTCGACGATCATTGTCCCGATAGTCGTCACGGTAAACGGTCTTATAGCGAAGAGTCTCGACCAACATCTCAAGAGACTCTCGCTAGACGGTTGGGTCAAGGGTCAGCTTCAAAAGGCAGTGATCCTTGACACGGCGCGCATTGTGAGGAGGTTCCTCACTCTGCAGCCCTAACCACCGGCAGCTTGAGCCCTGCCCCGCTGCCGGCGGCACCCTAGTTTTTAAGTTTTTTATATTATATATGTTTTTTAAATATTTAATGTAAAAAATTTAAAAAATAAGATGAAAAATAAATAACGATGAATAATAATAATAATAATAATTAGAGATCGCTGTTAGCGATAAGGCCGCCACTTGTTTCTTTGGTGTGTTTTCTTATGGTGTGCACAATAAAGAGTTATATCTATCTATCTAAATATTTAAGTTTAAAAATCAAATCAATCAATCAAATATTTAAGTGTAAAAATATTTAAAAATCACGTGGGATACACGTGATTTTTAAATATTTTTAAATAGTTTTTTGCCGTTTTTATAGATAATGGTACGGAACCTTTCATGCGCGAGTCCGACTCGCACTTTTTTAAAGATCTCTCGAACAAACGGTGAAGGAAAACTACATGTCTGAGAGTAATTATAAGTAATAAGTAATAGATATAATCTGGATCTTTTCAGGGTCAGAGTGAATAGGTATCTTCTAGGTCTGCGTGCTTCATCTTCGACCACATCGTCGCTTACCATCAGGCGAGTTGGTGGTCAAACGCGGACTTATCCGTATTAAAAAAAAAAAAAAAATTAAAAAAAAGTTCTCGATGATGTGTGAAGTCTGCCAACCCGCACTTGGCCAGCGTGATGGACTACGACTTTACCTTCTAACGATGAGAAGAGGCCCACGCCCAGCAGTGGGACAGTTTAAAACAACAGCTGATTTAGATTTTTTTAGTATACAGCATGACTGGTGAGACACCTACGATATTGTAGGAGAGTACTCGGTACTGGATTCTTGTTATAATTATGTAATAAAATTAGATACTAAAATTTTTGCCCAAATTTCCCTGTAAATAAATTAAGCGTGGATACACTCCCGACGTTGGTAACAATGTTTTGAACACGTGAGTGCATGCTCGTCCCGCTCGCCCGTCGTCGGCGCGAGCGTCCTCACTCGCATGGACACCGCGCAGGCGCCCGGCCTGCGCGGTGTCCATGCGTTGCGTAATTGATAATATAACTTTCGGTTAAGTTTACCCAGTAATTAGTTAACATTTATTATTAATGTTATTTTTTTTCTTCGTATATGATCGCCAAATAACACGTCCTCGTATATCGTAGGAGTCTCACCAGCCATGCTGTATATGTCGCACTCACTGTCTACAATACTTAATATTTATTTGTTTATTTGTGTTTTTTATTCCAGATCAACGATCCATAGCTTACTATAAAAGATAAAATATGTATTAATAATTTTATATAATTAAGTAATCCTTTTTACAGCTGAAATACCGATGGTGTCCAAAGAAGTTACCACTATGCCTAGAGAACGACCGTCGACTAGAAATGTAAGCACATATTAAATAATGAATGCATCAAAGAAAAATAGTAGAAGGAAAGGAATAAATTGCCTAACTATATTTTAAATGATGGTGTAGTTGACGATGGTAACCACACCTTGCCTGGAATGGGACTGGTTCTCAAGTGAAAAATACTTTAACTTTAATGGAGGTATGAAAGGTAGCCAGCCAGCCGAGTACTAGAAAGTACCTTACCATCATGTGAACGTATACTATTCAATCAGGAACAGATATACTACAAACAATGCATTTGTTTCAGGTAGCAGTCCCTCTGTCTCCGACATCATCACAATCCGACTCAGCGAAGCTGTCTGACGGCCCCAAACCAACGGAGTCCTCAAGCCAACTCCCTGAAGCAGCCCTCGAAAATAAGCTTTCTCACAAATCCATACAAACGACGAATATAACAGATCTAGCTTTGAGACCAAGAAAATCCGTCCAAACGTGCATCAGTTCTATTGACATAGTAAATGAAAAGAAAGTCAAAACCTGCAGAAAGAGCAAATCTCAAGAGGAAATACGCACAAACGATGATTTCGAAGAAGAGCTACTTCAAGTCATCAAGGATTTGAGTGTGAATTTTGATGTAGATACCAATTTCTGTGTAAGGAATGCTTTACTAAGAAAGCTGCGAAAGATATACAGAACAGAACGCAGTGACAGACTAAAGATAAAATTAGGAAGGTGCATGAGAGATCAATTGTATTCTCATATGGATGTCAAGAATTTCACGAAAGAACTGTCTAATGAATTGATTTCCAAAATCCAAGCTAGTAACATGTTTCTGAGATGTTATGGTTCCACAAAAGTATTGAGGACAGATGTAATACCTACTAGAAACAACAGTGATAAGTGTGTAAATGGGCTCATTAAAGAATGGCTGGATGACATTCCAGTTAAGCGGGTAGATTATCTAGGTAGACCAGTGAAAAAAGAGCTCGTATTACAAGCACTCGCCTCTAAAGTTAAATGTTTGATTATGAACAAAATACAACATGACAGATGTGGTTCTTTAAAACCTGAACTGCTTGATATACTTGAAGATATACCTATTGAAGTGAGTTCTCGAAACAAAAAATGTTTTTTGAATAAAATAGCAGGTGACCTAGTCAGAAAAATTAAAGATTTATTTTCAGTTAATGCGACAGATAGAAAAAGAGGGTCCAAATACATAGATTTAGACAAATCATTAAGAAACAACTTTAGAAAAGAGTTGTTTCCGTACACTTACATATTACCTACAGATAACGCGCTAAAACATTTTATCAAACAAGAACTTAAAGATTTTACCACAAAATTTCATGTGATAATTTGCCCTAGTACAGAAAAAGAAATTCAAATTGAACTTATAGAAATACTAACAGATTCTTTGAGCACACTAAGATGTGGTGATGATGAGATAGTCAAAGAAGAAATCTTGGTTATGCTCTCAGAATTTATAAATATATCTGAAAATGAAGGTATATATTTTGTGAACAACTTGGTGTACAACTTTAAGGATCTGTTGAAAGAACTACATACAGATGAAGTTTTGCCGCAAACATTTGTTGTTCTACAAAACACAATGCAAAATTCAAGCAACCAAACCGTAGATAATCCTACTCCAGTAATTACAGACCGAGACATCAATAGTAATCTTAGTGTATACACTCAGCAAATAGTTCAACATATAAATGAATGGATAGAAGACATACGTGGAATAAGCGAACTAGATGCAGGATTAAGAAAACTTGTGTCCGAAGATTTAGCTCGAGATATAGTTGATCGGCACAAGTACTTAGAATTAAATCCTAGGCACATTAGATCAGATGCCGATGAATTGGAACATTTGAAATATCAGATATTCAAATGGGGAAAGATTGTCGAAGAAGATAACCTGGAAATAATTGAATATGCACCTCAGCTTATGCAACGAATACAGAGTATATCAATTCCAATACTGACCAGTCCTGTTGTTACTGTTCTAAATGTTGACACAAGTACTAATCAGCCATGTTGTTTAAAAGATTCGGGATCGAATCCTAGCGAACAAAGACGAGCTAGCAGCCCCGGTGCAAATTCATGCCCAAAGCCAGAATCGAAGTATGAAAAAACAAGAATTAGTTGTCCATACGCCATGGCTTTCGAATCGACCAGAAACGATCGAAGTAAATGTTGTAGCGCTGAAGTGGCTACTGAAAATCTTGGAGTCATGACCGATCCGGACCAAGAACAAATTAAAACCGAGGGTTGTTGTAAGCCCATAAACACTCCATCTACTCCATTGGTGGTAAAGACTGCGTACACAGAAACTGAAATGCCTCAGATTCCCACAACTTGTCCTCAAGGCACTAGTATGAGTATGACAGAATGTCCTAAATCAGAACATTCTGCAAATAGAAGATTCAGTGGACCACCAGGAGTAAGTAATTATACGAATACTCAACCAGCAGAACAAAGGGCAGTACCGGCTCCTGCATGTAATACCGATCTGCAAAGCAATTCGAGGCCTCACAACACAGAAAAACCGAGACCGCTTTGTTGTGTTGTTGAACCAAAGGACCCATCATCGATAATTAAACAGTTGAATGATGAATACGACCACTATCTCCAAAATTGGGTATCGCAAATCCCTATTATTACTTCAAAACCTGAAGAACAAGCTTTAATAGACACAATGAGAAAGGGCATCTACAACGGCGTCTGGAAAGCCAGAACCAAATTGCAAATGAATCCAAATGCGATGGACAACCGGTTTTATTATCAAGATCTTTTGGACGATGAACTAGAAGAGTTACTAGACTTACTTCCACAATCATGCGAATTATCTAATAACAAACAAATGTTAAAAAATCAACTTATAGAAAAAACAAGTAATATAAATGAACAGATGCATAACTCTTCAATATCGTCGTCGTACAAGCAGCAACTCATAGACAATGTTGGTAATCACATTCCAAGAAAGACCCTAGGCTTGGCAGGTTCTGATGTCGCTAAAATATGCGAAGATATTCACAAATTGAATTTAGCAGAAACTTTCATCATGTACACGATGTATAGAGACAAAGATAGCGTAAAAGCTAACGTGTTTAAAAAAAAGCTGATGAAACAAGTACAAGATTTCTTTGATAACTTAAAAAGAACTCACGGGATAGAAGCCGCAACTGTAGACTTCAAAACATATAAAAATGAAATTATGAATGCCCTTTACACGGTACCTCAACCGAGTGATGAAACAATTAGGGAAGAAGGAGACGAAGTTCTAATTGGATTAGAAATCGAACAGTGGTTTTCAGATCTTCCCCTTTACCCAGCCGATAATAATTTTGAAAAACTATGCAGAAAACGATATAGAGATACTCTAGCCAAGAGAGTGCATGACTTGGAAAACAAAAAGAACATAGCTGAATGCGAAGATGAATTAAGACACGAAATAACAAGATTCATGGGAAAATTACCACTACGAGATGGAGAATTACAAAACATGCCTTTTATGGTCGAGGAGCTAGTTAATAGACTGAAGAATAGACCAAAAGATCTCATTGTAGGATCAGAAAAAAGAAGAGGAATGCCATTAATAAACCCTTACGATTACGATGAGTTCAGTCGAGACATGCCTCTCAGTTCAAGTTTTACGGATGCACTGGGTGCGAGAAGGGCGCAGGTGAATGAGAGCTCTTACTTGATAAGGGGTGGGGAACGTATCAGTGATCAGTACTGCCCATCAGGTCAGTTTGGTCAAGCGCATCATAGTGGCGATACTTCAGATTCTAATCAACAGTGGGTACACGACGATGGGCCGCTGCCAGGCAGACAATCAGGACAACGTCCGAATTCCAACCAACAGTGGAAATCTTTGCATGATGACGGGCTGCCACAGCCTAGGCAATCATGCCAAGGTTCAGATTCTAGCCAGCAGTGGCAATCGTTGCAAAACGATGGACTACCTCGAACAAGGCAAACATGTCAGGGGCACGATTCAAACCAACAATGGCAGTCTTTGTACGATGACGGGCCACCGCAAGCCATGCATATGGGTCAAAGGACCGAAACTTCACCTCAAAGTTCTGCAGACTGCTGCCAACTTCAGAACGAGGGGGATATGAAAAATATATCAATACCTCGGGATCGTAGCTACAGAGAGCTGGAAAGTCAAAGAGAAGGTACTTTAAGACGAGAACAAAGTCCTGATAGATCGAGACTGCAAGAAACTCACCTTTCTGGTACTTTTGCAGGTCGGAACGCTTCACCTGATCAAAGATCTACAGGACTTTCTTCGCCTAAAAATCAAGATAGTTGCGCAGGCACTTGCGCAGGACAAGCCAATTCTCCTGATCAGAGATCTTTAAGGCAAGGTCAAGAGCCAGGTTATTCATCAAGATTTCAAGATATGAACGATTCTGGGACTTGCTTAAAACAAGGTACTTCTTCTGATCAAAGATCTTTGAGGCAATCTCAGGAATCTTGCCCTTACTCATCGAGACAACAAACCCACATTTCTGGGGCATATGCGAGACAGACTTCTGATCAAGAACCTGAAAACTTCCCAGGAGACACAAATCGCAGTAGTTTTCCGCGGAATCCATCACCAGGGTTTTCACTAAACGTTTGCCCAAGAGCTCAGGAAAATCGAAGGTCTATGTCCAATAATCCTGGTACACCATTTCCTTCTTGTGGTCCAGAAGTCTCTACGAAACCTAATGCTGGTTTATGCCCAGGGAGCTCACAAGGTCAGTCCAACTCACATCAGTCACCCAGTTGCTTTTCAAGACAACCGGTGGGATCCTCAACACCTCAACAAGATGGCCCATCGCCCCGCGTCTCCAGACCCAAAAAGAGATCTCGGCAAATAGACAAACAGAATCGAGACGCTGCTAAGAAAAAGTTAGAAATATCTGAGTCTGATGACAGCGGCTCTGAAGAGGTGAAGTGCCGTTGTATGGAGCGCATTTGGAGACGAAGGAAGAAAAGGCCTATCTATGCTCCTTGCGACGAATGTGACATAGAGTTTCCTCCATGCTTTCCTATGGGGTTCCCGTATCCATATTACTTTTGATGTTTCAGATTTTACAAAACTTTTATTTATTTGTGTTGTGATTGTATTGGAATGTCGTGGTCAGACAGACTTATTAGTAAGAGTACCTGAAAATTAATAAAATAATATTTACTCATCAAAATGGTTTGTTTGTTTAACATGTACATATGTTAGGTAGGTTTAAATATCTTAGATCAGCAGTAAATACCCAAAGTATAGGTTGAGAGAACATTGGCGGCCCGTACACGTTCAATTTGGATTGCGATCCAGATTGATCGTGTACGAAGCGGATTGACGGATTGATGCTCCGGATTGCAAAATATCTAGAAATTTTGAAATCAAGATCGCGGATCGCGGATCGTGATCATGATTGAACGTGTAAGCGCAAGATCGCGTCAGTCGACGCTGTGCGCTCTTTGAAAATGGACGACAATGACGCGCTCCTCGTTGCCGCCGATCGAACGGGCCAATTCACCTTTCAGTAGTTAGTAGTTAGTTAAAATAAAATAAATATCGTAGGACATTACACACAGCGCCACCTGACCCTAAACTAAGCAAAGCTTATGTGATGGAAGTCAGATAACTGATAAAATACATATATACTTTTTTTTATAAATGCATACTTGTAATACATACAGAACACCCAGACACAGAACAAACATTTGTTGATACATAAAATGTTTGTCCTGAGCGGGAATCGAACCCGCGCCCTTCAGCTCATAAGGCAGATATGCTACCAATGAGCCAACAGGGCTGTCATAGTTCAGTAGTTAGTTAACCGTTCAGTAGATTCAGTAGTTAGATGGATTACATATAGTAGATTCATCATTTGA
Organism: Biston betularia; assembly: GCA_905404145.2. Taxonomy (NCBI): domain Eukaryota; kingdom Metazoa; phylum Arthropoda; class Insecta; order Lepidoptera; family Geometridae; genus Biston; species Biston betularia. The sequence continues at coordinate 2,105,469 of FR989889.1, read as the reverse complement.
CAGCCACGTTGGCTCATTGGTAGTATATCTGCCTTGAGAGCTGTAGTGCGTGGGTTCGATTCCCACTCAGGGCAAACGTTTTGTGAATAAACAAATGTTTGTTCTGTGTCTGGGTGTTCTGTATATATTATAAGTAGTATGTATTTACAAAAAAAAAGTATTTATGTATTCTATCAGTTATCTGACTTTCATCACACAAGCTCTGCTTAGTTTGGGGCCAGATGGCGCTGTGTGTATAGTCCTACGATATTTATTTATTTATTCTCATCATCTTCATTTTGTAGCGATGATAGCTCAATGGTTAGCACGGTTGGTTCGCATACCGAAGGGCGTGGGTTCAAACCCCAACAATGAGCTTGAGCTACCGGTGTAGGAAAACATCGTGAGGAAACCACATCATGGTGGTAGGGTACTTTCTAGTACTCGGCTGGCTAGCTACCACCCTCAAGTTGAAAATCTAACGGTGTGTTCTGGCAGTCTCACTTGTAAGCCAGTTCCATTCCAGGCTAGGTGTGTTTTACCATCTTCGACCACACCGTCACTGAACATCAGGTGAACTGTGATCAAAGACATAGTTTGTTAAAAAATAATTAAATGAGTGTACAATTCTGTTTTGAGTAACCACTGTTTAACCCAGAGCCTTTTCCGAATCCTTTTCATAAATTTTAAGGCCAATACAAGGGACAGGAAGGGCTTTAACTTTAGGTAAATCCATGACGACACGTGTTAACGCGGCAGTTCCGAAACATGGACTGATGAAATCATGAATCATGATTGACCGTGTAATGTTGTGACGAGATCCTGCGATCCGTGATCGCGATCCGCGATCAATGATACAAATTGACCGTGTATGGGCCGCCGTTGAGTGGACACTGACAAAAAAGACCGTCCGGGTAAATTGGGCGTATCAATTGCATTACGATTAAAAGTAACTTACAAGTATTGCAAACTAAAGAAACCGACAACACTGTGCTACCAGACATACTCACTCGGCAATCCCCATGACTGCATTTTTTTGATCGCGCTTTAACGCCGTCTAGTTTTAGTTCCGGCCTTCCGAGCCAAGCTCAGACGAATAATCAGAAATAATAATAATGATTGGATGAAGGATCCATAATTTTATTATTTGGCGTCTAGGTTAGAAATTGAAATTGCTGTCATCTATGGAGGAGTAGTGAAACCATATCAATTCTTTTTAGCGCCATCTCTTGCTGAGTAGAAAAAGCAAATTTAAAGCCTGCCGCACATTGCAGCAGCATGTAACGTTCATGGTCGTGGTATAGTTTATCTATGCCTGTTACATTTTAAAAAGTTAACGCGACAGACGCCATGACAGGTCACGTGATGTAAATTTTTGTTCGACATGCGCGTAATCGCTGAATTTTTCAAGTGATTTTGAAACGGTAAGACTTTTATTCTTCAGATAATATCTAGTGAAATGTTCTGAAGTGATATGTTATTTCTATTTCGGGCAGTGAATATTAAACCATCGGCTAAAAGTGAGAGTCTGTGATTAATTTGTGCAAGGAAGTTGATGTTGCTAAAGGTCGTTTTCTTTACATGGTAATGTCTCCTCCCGTTTATATTTACTTCGAAATACTCATCTTGTTCTTTGTTTTATTGGTCATCGAGCATCTCCGCATTGCACGGTAATTCTTGACCTATTTGAGTATAAATAAAACTTTCTATACGAGTGCTATCGTATTAAATGACATGTATTGCCTGTAGCAGATTTCATATGCAAACTTCGATAAACACTACTGTTTTTTGCATGTATGGTCACCTACTGTGAATAAACTACTGTAAATAACCTGCTTGGCTTGCTAAAGCGTATCTCTGGATCAAAAACGTTCTCAATCGGGGTTAAAATACTAAGTCAAAATTTGCAAATCAAATGAAGGTTGAACATAAGGCTCAATTTTATAAAGTAGCTTCAATTGAACTAACTGGTGATGACATCATGAACACATACATAGTAGATACATGTAGGAAAGTTAACTTATAAACAAACCTCATTCATTTTCTTCTTTTCTGCAGTTGTTTTTGGTGAATCATTTACAAACATAATAGAGACATGTAGTATGTACATCTGTTCGTGACTTTAGTCACTATTATTTACTATGAGTAGTGCTTTTTTTTCATTAAACTTTCTCTTTATGACTAAGACTTATCAATTTTATAGACATAAATTAGAAATGACATGTGCAACACAAACATTTGTATGATTGTTATTAGACTTTAGTATCTGTGTTTTGATATACTGAACAAACATATTTCAAATAATTAAATACAGTTTGGCTGTAAAACATACTTTGAAATTTAGATACCAGTGATACCATATATTATAAGGCCACTATCATTTATCATATGGATAAAAATACTTCATACACAGAAGCATAGATAGATAGATAGAAACTCTTTATTATGCACACCATAAACAGAATAAAAGTACAGAGAACAAAATAATCTTATGAGCTAATGCCACAAGTGGCCACCTTATCACTAAGAGTGATCTCTTCCAGGCAACCAAGAATAGAAAAAGCACACAGTGATCAGGCTGTTGAATCCATAAAAGTATGCTTATATGTAAACATGTACAGTTAAATGATTTTACCTTAAAACTACTGGACAGATATAAAAAATTTTTTCACCGTTGGGTAGCTACACTATCCCCAGGTGACATAGGCCATTTTTTATCCCTGTATTCCCATGGGTAGAGGAACTATCCGGGTGAAACCGTGAGCCATCCTCTAGTTTTATATAAAGTCAACTGGTACCTGTATTCACTCACAGATTTCTTTAAATATGACCTTCAATTTTTCTCTATGGATAATATAACTCATTCTTTTTGACAATAGTGTATAACAGACATAAATATATTTGTATGTAACAATTAAGATGCAGTGTAAACTCTTTATAACGAAACTCAAGGGACCGAGCATTTTTTATCATTATAGAGTTACCGTTATATGGAGTGAAGAAAGAAAAACAACCAAATTAACAATAATTTTCTTTTTAACGCTTAAATTAACGCTTTTCTTTTAGTGGCCATGTTAACAGTTTCAAAGTGATAATACGATAGGTAGGTGTTTAGTTCGAGATCATCCTTTCAAGCAAACCAAGCACGTGTTCAAGGCCATTAACAATAACAAAAGCAAGACGGCTGTTTACGACCTCAGAAGCTCAAAGGTTTAGTCGGCATAACTTGATAAGATAACATAAACAATAACACCTTGACGATTTTCTGTCTCTAAATATGAACTTCGTAATAGAGAATGGCTGCTGCGCTGTAAAGAGTGTATCAATGTGTGGGTTTTAAGGTAAACCAACCAAATTGTGATCTTTTCTATGTTATAGAGAGTTTTTGGTTATAAAGAATAATGTTATAAAGAGTTTACACTGTATTTCAATTATACCCATATAATAAAGAAAAAAATAACAATTGTTAGTTGGCCTACATAGTTTATCACACACTTTCATTAATGTTTCTGTGGGAACTTAAACTTCTACATTATTGTCTTCATGATAACTAAGCCATAAACAGCTGATGTAGGTATTTATTATTAAATTAACTTCCTTTATTTAATTGCTTCATTGGATCTTAATGCTGATACACTGAGCTTAAGTTATTTATGATTAAGACACATCTAACTTCCGTTGAACCTTCGAACGGTGATGAGGCCTTTATAAATGAACTAGCTGCGCCCCGCAGTGTTACCCGCTACATGTTTTCTGGGTAAAAGTAGCCCATGTGTTAATCCAGGGTCTCAGCTATTTTCATACCAAATTTGATTAGTAGTTTTTGCGTGAAAGAGTAACAAACATCCATCCATCCAAACTTTGTCATTTAATATATTACTTAGTGGGATAATAAATCAATATTGTAGGACACACAGCACCATCTGACCCCAAACTAGGCAAAGCTTCTACAATAGAAGTCGGATATGATTTGTTTTTGATAACTGATAGAATACCTACTTTTGTAGTTTTTTTTTTTGTAAATACCTACGTACTTTTAATACATACATGTACATATATTGATTTCGGTGGATTTGTAAAATCACAAATATTTTATGGATTTCTTCTCTGAACTTATTGTAGTTTTCCTTGAGGTTTTTCATTTCAGAAACTCCTGGACCGATTTCAAAAATTCTTTCACCGTTCAGAAGCTACACTATCCGTCGTCCACTATTAGTATATAATAGTAGCTTTTTGTTGAAAAAATAAATTTAATCAAATGGGAATTTATCTACATTACAAAAGAGAATAATTTTATCCTACCCGATATCCATATGCTTGTAAATCTGTGATTTTTATTATTGGAGATTTATCTACAACCTATTTGTGCAGGGGGTAATCAGTCATTCGAATAAAGGTTAATAATACAAGATATATAATTATATAGGTTATTGGGGCAAATAAGTCATTCACTGTTCAATCGAACAGAGGTTACTTTTAAGATAATGATGATGACACTTGTAAATAAAAAGTCATTGACATCTGTCAAAATACAAACTCAGTGTGTTTATGTGGAACTTTCATACACATACTTATATGTTTCACGGGTTATGTGTTTGACCACAGCTCACCTGATATTAAATGATGGTGAACATGCCTAGCCACTTATTGGAACACATTGTTAGGTAAATAAGTCGGGAGAAGAAATTTATAAAGTGTTTGTGATAACACAAACCATGGATGGGTTAGTAATTATAAAGGTGCAATCTCCTTTTGAAGGTTTGATGGAAGATGGATGCACCTTAATCAATAAATAACTACATAGTGGTACTCTCTTGGCTGACTAGCTACCACCCTCAAGTTAAAAATCTGCCGCCAACCATTTAACGGTGTGTTCTGGCAGCCTCACTTCGGAGCCAGTTCCATTCCAGGCTAGGTGTGCTTTACCATCTTCGACCGCACCGCCACTTAACATCAGGTGAGCTGTGGTCAAACATCTAGCCTGTCTACCATAAACACAAAATTACTTTTAGGTCAAATTAAGGAAGTTTCATTTTGTGTTTCTTTTATATTTTTTACTGATAGTAAATTTTATTTTGTGAAACTTATTTGAATATTTTGGCTTTTTATGTGGTAGTTGATTTTTAATATAAATTTCAAACTTTTTTTATAGCGATGATGTAATACAGCTCATGCTAACAAACAATAATTTAATTTTATCATGTGCAATGGAAATTACTCATCATAAAAATTCCTAGCCCAAATTCGACTGTCCTATAGATCATTTATCATCAAGAAGTTCCGATCCCTACATCCTGGATCCATCAGCATATTCTGGTCAAAAAACGGTTTGCAAATTTTGAAACGGACAAACTACTCACATATCCTTACCGTACGAACATTGAAAGTTAAATAAAAACTTATAAAAATAATTCTACTCGACTTTTAAACAATGCACTTTTCACACACACTCAAATCCTTGCACACATAGACATCCTATCAATCATGACATCATATAGACCTCACGAGGGTTATCACGCCTTATTGGCGTCAATGTCAGCCGCATAGCTGACAATATGGTTTTTAAACTGTTTTATTTTATAGCCTAGGACATGTACGTAGCTTTATATGGGCGTAGGAAGTTCTGGAATGGGTTTTTAATTTCTATTAAAGGGGCGTTTGAATGTTATCGCCGTGCGGGGTCCATCGCGTTGTAATGGGAATCCGTACATAAACTAGGACTAGAGAGTCTTAATTGTGCACACCATAAACAGAAAAAAGAACCTTATGAACTAGTGCCACAAGTGGCGGCCTTATCGCTAACAGCGATCTCTTCCAGTCAGCGGCGGATTTAGCTGTTACGAGGCCCGGGGCGACAGATCATTGTGAGGCCCTCTTTCTTTGTGTCCGTTTTACTAAAACATTAGTTCGAGTGCTCGAGTGGCCGTAACATGCTTGCACTAATAATGAAACCGTGCGTTCAGGGGGGGTTTTGTTAAGTGCAAGGCGCGAGTTACACATACATGTATGGTAAAATCTTTTTTCTACGAGGACGCGAGGCCTCTGCAAGAGCGAGGCCCTGGTAGTATTATTATATTACTCGTAGCTTCCCAACGGTGAAATAATTTTTGAAATCGGTCCAGTAGTTTCGGAGTCTATTCAATACAAACAAACAAATCTTTCCTCCTTATAATAGTATAGATAATGGTCGTTAGCTTATTATACTTAAAGCCAAACAGGAATATGGATGAAAGCATTGGTTTATAAATATCTTCTTTGATGGTGGCTTATTTATGACTTGGAAATATCTATTAGTTAACTATCTATCGATTGATTGACTGCTCTGTTAGTTCATTTGGTAAAATATGTGCTTTAAAAGCTGTAGGGCGTGAGTTCGATTCCCACCACGACAAACATTTATTTTATACCTTTAAGTTTTTTTCTATGTTTTATGTTTATTTTTTTGTATGTATGTATTGTAAATTATGTTGAAATGTGTTTTATGTCGCAAATAAAGTGTTGTCTATTGTCTATTTATCTACACTAATATTATAAAGAGGAAAGATGTGAATTTTGTATCGAATAGCGATGTTTGTAGCGATGATAGCCCAGTGGTTAGCGCGGTCGGTTCGCATGCCGAAGGGCCAAACCCCAACAATGAGCTTGACCTGCCGGTGAAGGAAAACATCGTGAGGAAACCATAGCATGGTGGTAGGGTACTTTTTAGTACTCGGCTGGCTAGCTACCACCCTCAAGTTAAAAATCTGCCGCCAAGCATCTAACGGTGTGTTCCGGCAGCCTCACTTGAGAGCCACTTCCATTCCAGGCTAGGTGTGCTTTACCATCTTCGACCACACCTTCACTTAACATCAGGTGAGCTGTGGTCAAACACCTAGCCTGTCAACCATAAATAAAAACAATACACTCGGAAACTACTGGACCGATTTCAAAAACTCTCACCGTTGGGAAGCTACACTATAAATAAATAACGTTGGACATTACACACAGCGCCATCTGACCCCAAACTAAGAAAAGCTTGTACTATGGAAGTCAGATAACTATCCCCGGGTGACATAGGCTACTTTTTATCCCTGTATTCCCACGGGAACGGGAACTACGCAGGTGAAACCGCGAGGCGTCCGCAATTATCCTATGTTTTAATCCCCATTATCTGAACACGTGCTTTTAGTTACCACTAATCGACTTTTCTGTGATGTAAAAAATACTCAATCTTATTAGCTAATCGACTAATGCCGTGCACAGATTATAAAAAAGAACAGATAGAAAGTTGCTTTGGAAATTAGTGAAGACTACATGGCCTTAAATTACATTATTATTTTATACCATTTGACATTCTAATAGTAACAATTTCATTTAATTTTTGCACACCCAATACTGGGTTTAGATAGATAGATAGATAACTCTTTATTGTGCACATCATAAATGGAAAAGAGTACAGATAACAAAAAACCTTATTAACTAGTGACACAAGTTAAAGGTTTAGTATGGTTTAAGCGACGTTTTATTATGTACCAACATTTTGACACCTGTAGGTACTTAGCAAATAAACACATTTTGATTTTGATTTGATTTTAAAATTTTTACTACTATGTCACTACTTTTTTGTTTGTACTATAGTAATAGTACAAACAAAAAAGTATAGTAATAGTACAAACAAAAAAGTATAGTAATAGTACAAACAAAAAAAATGGTAATAGGTATTTACGGAAATATGATGTGTTTTTCTAGTTAATACTTCCGTTGTTATACAGAATCATGTACAAAGGTTGCCTAGAAAAGATTGATTTAAGCGATAAAATAGAATGGCCCTTATTTGTAAGAAAAAGAAAGAAAAACTTTTTTTTTTTCCTTACAAAACACTAGACACAACAACAGACAAGTACAAACAAAACACAAATAAAAAGATACAGATGAACATAAAGACAACAAATTGTCTCTGTTTGTTTGTTTTTTGTGTGTAATAACTTCCATTATTTTATCATAATAGAACTTAGATCTCCTTAGCAGGAGGTCGTCTAGGTAGGTACCACCGCAGTACCAGATATTCTGCCATCAAGCAATAGTGTGTAAACATTACTGTGTTCCGGTTTGAAGGGTACTGCAGCTAGCGAAATTACTGGGCTGTTGAGACTAACCATCGAAAGTCTCAAAGTAATGAGCACCAAAGCAGCGATGCCCTGGACTTTGTTTTGTTACTCAAAGTTCTGTGTATCGCTGTAATGGTCATGGACAGGCGTTATCTCTTACCATCAGGAGAGCGTCTCGTTCGTCTCATTATTTGTCACATAAAAAAAAAAAAAAAAAAACTACCGGCATCGCTAAAAACGCTTCCTTTTTTAAATGATCCTAAAATATAAATTGCTTTAATAAATTATATTTTATTTAGATCATTTATATACATTACACATTCTATTATGTATACATACTTTGACATTAACATAATTAGCGTTAATTTAAAATTAACATAATTTTGTAGCGTTGATAGCTCAGTGGTTAGCACGGTAGGTTCGCATGCCGAAGGGCGTGGGTTCAAACCCCAGCAATGAGCTTGAGGTGCCGGTGAAGGAAAACATCGTGAGGAAACCATAGCCCTGGTGGTAGGGTACTTTCTAGTACGCGGCTGGCTAGCTACCACACGAGAGTTGAAAATCTGCCGCCAAGCATCTAACGGTGTGTTCCGGCAGCCTCACTTGAGAGCCAGTTTCATTCCAGGCTAGGTGTGCTTTACCATCTTCGACCACACCTTCACTTAACATCAAGTGAGCTGTGGTCAAACACCTACTAGAAAGTACCACCTACCTACCACCATGCTATGGTTTCCTCACGATGTTTTCCTCCCCCGGCAGCTCAAGCTCATTGTTGGGGGTTGTGTATAGTTTGTCAGTTACAAGCGAAGGTAAATTCATGTTAAGTCATAAATGCTTCTCGTTTCAGGTAATCAGTGATAAGAACGCTATGTGATTATAGCTAAATTGTTTAGCGTGATAGTGATTGTGAACTGAAAGTGAAAACGTGAGATGGTAAACTCTCGATCCAGTGGCTGCTTGTTCTGCGAGCGGGACTCCAATTTAAGCTGAGAATTACTGTCAGTACAAGGTGAGCTAAATGTATACTTAACACTGCGCAACGGCTCCCCCGCTCATGCCCCCCCCCCCACCCCTCCCAAATCGCGCACGTCAAATTGAAATTTATTCAAAAAATTTACGATATAAATAAAAGCAATTTTCTGCCCCTAGCCGCGATGCGTTTTGTTTGCTTGCATGCTTTTCAAACACGTTAGAAGAGGTCCTGACAGGTTTAGCTCTCCTAAATATAGGCACATCCAGAGATAGCCTCAGACGTCTCAAATATTATCATCCGATTTGTCAATAAAATTAGAAGACTTTTTTGTACCAGTACTCGGCTGGCTAGCTACCACCGTCTAGTCGAAAATCTGCCGCCAAGCATTTAACGGCCAGAAAAATATTAAAGGTTAAGGTTCGTGGTACTTTATCTTTATGATAAATTAATATATTTATCTTGAAAAAGATATTTACCTGTTTGTTTCATCAGATGAACTGTGATCAAACACCTAGTCTGTCAAATGAAAACAGTTTTCCATTTTTTTCTCGCAGATGTCACATTACCCGCAGCCGGCCTCGCTCGAGGCGGCGTTGCCTCTCCTCTTACGGCCCGACTTGCGTTTGCGCCAGCAACTGGGCGAGCAACTCGCCTCGCTAGTCAAGAAGGAGCCAGAGATCACGCAGGACTTGGCCGCTCAGCTACTCGACGCTCTGATCGCTTGGCTCAATGGTGGGAACTTTAAGGTGAGTTGTGACTCAGCGGCGGCCTTAGCTGTTGCGAGGCTATTTTTCTTTGAGTCCGTTTTACTTTAAAGCCTTGAACATCGTCGCAAAAAGTGGCTTGTCTGTCAGTTTTCTACCGGATACACTTTGGTGAGTGCGTTTCAGATCTACATGACCTAATTCCACCCTGCCCATTCTACTGTCGGAGCCAGGAGCTCCAAGAAGCGACACCGCTTCATGCACGATATTACAAAGACTTGAACTAAACGCTTCGAGTCTACCTTCATTGTACGAACCGCTAAACAATGGAATTTGCTGCCCGAGTGGGTGTTCCTTGATAGATACAATCTGGGTGCCTTCAAGTCGCGAGTGAATCGGTTTCTTCTAGGCGAGCGTGCTCCACCGTAGGCCGCATCTTCGCTTTCCATCAGGCGAGTTGGCGGTCAAACGCAAGCCTATAAGTCATTTAAAAAAAAATGGTTCGAGTGCTCGAGTGGCCGTAACATGCTTGCACTAATAATGAAACCGTGCTCTCAGGGGGGGTTTTGTTAAGTGCGAGGCGCGAGATACACATACATGTATGGTAAAGACTTTTTCCTACGAGGACGCGAGGCCCCTGCAAGAGCGAGGCCCCGGGCGATTGCCCTGCTTGCCACCCCCTAAGGCCGCCACTGGATATTTTGACTATATTATATTGGAACATAGTGCGCTTCGTCCTTTATCCACTGAATCTTCCCCACTCAAAGATTGTTTTTAGCAATTATTAAGTTATTATTAACAATTATTTGTGTTTAATTTATGGTGTGAACAATAAAACGTTTATCTATCTACCGTAAGTTGAACCGGTCTTTAAGACAATCGACGATTTATCTTGCACAGTCTGGTTGTTCGACCCGCTTCATCGCACACAACGTCGACGGTACTGCCCATCTTTAATCTATCCAGATTTCAGAATCTGTACTACTGAGCTCTTTTACTTTTTTATAATAGATATGCTTGCGTTTAACCCCATCCCGCCTGATGTTAAGCGAAGATGCGGTCTACGGTGGAGCACGCTCGCCTAGAAGAAACCGATTCACTCGCGACTTGAAGGTACCCAGACTATATTCATTGGGGTACACGAGCGATACGACTCTTCCCGCGGTCTCGCCAAAACTCTTAGTGGATTCTATTCACCAGCGTTATCTGTTTTGTGTTTCAGGTTGCCCAGAACGGGTTAGAAGTGCTAGCGGCGTTGGCGGAGCGAATGGGCCCGGAATTCTCCCACTACGTGCCTACCGTGCTGCCACATATTATTGACAGGTGACTTTTTTCTTCCTACCAGGATTGTGGTGTGGCACATTCTACATTTGCTTCTGTTAAATATAATTTACATGTTTCTTTGACTATTTTTTTTGTAAAACACCACCACTTTTCAGTTTAGGACACCCCAAGCTTATATAACCCTGTAGAAGTGATAGTAGCTAAAACAAGCTTCTATGAAATCGTGGTTCATTTACAATATCATGACAGCCCTGTTGGTTCATTGGTAGCATGTCTGCTCCAAGAGCTGAAGGGCGTGGGTTCGATTCCCACCCAGGATAAACATTTTGTGGTATAAAAAAATGTTTATTCTATGTCTGAGTGTTCTGTATTTATTGTAAGTATGTATTTACAAAAAAAGTATTTAAGTATTCTATCAGTTATCTGAGTTCCATAGTACAAGTTTTGCTTAGTTTGGGGTCAGATGGCGCTATGTGTAATGTCCTACGATATTTATTATTATTATTATATTAAATAATTTACAATTTAAAAAACTGACTCCATGACCCTTAGGCCAACTAAACGCACTGCTCCAATGAAACAGCGAGGTTTCCGAGCAAACGAAAATTTCATCGATGTATACAATTTTTGTTGACATTTTAAAAACCGCTCTATCGATTTCAATAAAATTTATTTGTGGTTATTTAAATTAGATTTTTGTTTAATTATTCTTTAAATTTATGTCAAAACTAATTCTAGATGTTAAGTAAAGTTACGATTAAGTTTTTAATTAACAAATTGTTGTCAAGTTAGTTAAATTTAAGTCATCATCACTGTTGTAACGGAAACGACTGTTAAGGTGGTTCTATTTCCATACGAATAATTTTTTGCCATTTATGGACAAATGGAGCATAATTTAACAGTGACATCACAGCTACTGGCATTTATTGTGGCCTTTATTTGCGGTAAAACATAATTGCTTAATCTACTGTTTTATGCAAGCAATTGTGATTTACCGCAAATAAAGACCTGTCTGAGATGTCAAAAATTGATTTGTATGGAAATCGAACCACCTTAAGCGGAAATAAACTAAATATATACCTTGAATATAGGAGGGTAAGTGTACAATAATTTTATTGATACAGTGACAACCTTAGAATCTACGCACACACGCGTGTACAAAAATTACATGTGTGTTGTGTCTGTGTAATAGGTAGTTATAACGAGGCGTTTGTATGGAGATCTGATCGAGAGTCCGGGATGTGCTTAAGGTTAAATAGTTCAACCGTGGCACAGGAACTGAACCCAGACGGCTGTTAAGCTATTGTTTACATCTGTCATGATGTCATGGCTCATTATTAAGAACGCTTTTAAACTGATATAGGCGCCCTCATTACCTTGATTGTAATTTTTTACCCCAGACGCTAACAACGTTCCCTTTGTTATAAGTTTATCTATCTTTATGGTTGACAGGTTAGGTGTTTGACCACAACTCTCCTGATGTTAAAAGATGCTATGGTCGAAGATGGTAAATGCACCTAGCCTGGAATGGGACTGTCTCAAAAGTTAGGCTGCCGAAATCAGCTACAGTGAAATCATAGCTACTGGCATTTATTTTGGTCTTTAGTTGCGGTAAATCACAATTGCTCGAATAAAACAGTAGTAAATGCCAGTAGCTGTGATTTCACTGTAAAATTATGCTCCATTTGTCCATGAATGGCAAAAATGTATTTGTATGGAAATCGAACCACCTTAAGTGCTTGGTGGCAGATTTTCAATTTAACGATAGTATTAGAATGTATCCTACCACCATGCTATGGTTTCCTCGCGATGTTTTCCTTCACCGGCAGCTCAAGCTCATTTTTGGGGATCGAAACAGCGCCCTTCGGAGCTAACAACTCAGCTATCAACGTTATCTAGTTTTTTGATGTTAAACATCTATTGGCGTGATTTAGCATTAAAACTGACGCGTATGCCGTGACGGCAAACGGCGTGACGTCACTGCTCTATTTCTTCGTGTGCGCGCGTATACTATACATTTCGTTGCATCTCTGTGTGTACGCACTGTATTAATGTTTCGCAGCTCAAGCTCATTGTTGGGGTATGAACCCTTCGACATGCGAACCGACCGCGCCAATCATTGAGCTATCATCGGAAATTTGTTGGCGATATATATTTTTTTTATCCCACTAATATTATAAATGTAAAAGTTTAGATGGATATTTGTTACTCTTTCACGCAAAAACTAAATAAATAATAAATAAATAAATATCGTAGGGCATTACACACAGCGCCATCTGACCCCAAACTAAGCAGAGCTTGTACTATGGGAGTCAGATGACTGATATAATACTTAAATATTTTTTTTTTTTTTTTTTGTAAATACATACTTATAATACATACAGTACACCCAGACACAGAACAAACATTTGGTTTGGGTATAACTATACAACGGATTTGGGTGAAATTTGGTATGGAAGTAGCCGAGACCCTGGATTAACACAGACTACTTTTTATCCCAAAAACATGTAGCGGGTGCATTTAAATTTCTTTTTTTCGTACAATTTTTTTTTACAGATTTCTTTGATGTAACATCTGGTCGCTTTTTCTGTTATTTCAGACTAGCGGATACTAAAGAAGTGGTCCGCCATGCGGCGCGAGTCTGCCTCGCGGCACTGGGGGAGTCCCGCGCCGCGCCCCCGCGCGCCCTGCTCGCGCGCCTCACTCCGGCCCTGTCGCACAAGGCGCCCCACACCAGGGAAGAAGCTCTGCGATGTATACAGACGTTATTAGACACGTAAGTTTACATCTACACTATTATAAAGGGAAAAGATTTGATTGTTTGTTTGTATTGAATAGGCTCCGAAACTACTGGACCGATTTCAAAAATTCTTTCACCGTTGGGAAGCTACTTTATCCCCGGCTGACATATGCTACTTTTTATCGCTATATTCCCACGAGAACGGGAACTACGCGTGGCGTCCGCTAGTCAATAAATAAAGAGGAACTTTCTTTCTTCCTTTTTTTATGGTTGACAGGCCAGGTGTTTGACCACAGCTCACCTGATGTTAAGTGACGGTGTGGAAGAAGATGGTAAAGCACACCTAGCCTGGAATGGAACTGGCTCTCTAGTGAGGCTGCCGGAACACACCGTTAGATGCTTGACGGCAGATTTTCAACTCTCGTGTGATAGCTAGCCAGCCGAGTACTAGAAAGTAGCCTACCACCATGCTAAGGTTTCCTCACGATGTTTTCCTTCACCGGCAGCTCAAGCTCATTGTTGGGGTTTTAACCCACGCCCATCGGCATGCGAACCCACCGCACTTACCACCGAGCTATCAGCGCTACAATTACATATAGGTAGGCTTGCGTTTTAACTCTTACTTAACACACCTGATGTTAAGAGAGGACGCAGTCTACGGTGGAGAACGCTCGCCTGGAAGAAACCGATTCACTCGCGACTTGAAGGCACCCAGATTGTATCTATCAGGGAACACCCACTCGGGCAGCAAATTCCATCGTTTAGCGGTTCGCACAATGAAGGTAGGCGCGCTCACCAAACTGACAGACAGACTTTGCGATGATGTTGAAGGCTTTGGAGCCTTTTCCGAACAAGTAATGTACTATTTTTCTATTCTATTCTATTCTATTCTATTCTATTCTATTCTATTCTATTTGTGGTCGCAGACACGGGGCGCAAGAGTTGCAGCTCAGGGCTGCCGTGCCGAACCTCGCGGCGCTAGCTGGCGATCCTAGCAGCGCGGTGCGCGACGCGGCGATGCAATTGCTGGTCGACGTCTACAGACACGTCGGTGAGTCGAGTTTCCTTCACAGCACTTCCTTTTTATTAAGCCCCCGACAAAAAACGTGTGTGTGTGTGTGTGTGGATGTGTGGCATCGTAGCTCCCGAACGGATGAACCGATTTTGTTTTTTTTTGTTTGTTTGAAAGGTGAATTAGTCAGCAAAAACTCCTGGCATCAAATTCAAATAATTTTATTGCCATAAAAACGTTATAGTGACATAATTGCAAATGTACATTTGCAATTATGTCACAAAAAAAGCAAAAAATATACAAAAAATCACCTTAAAAGAAAAAAAATATATATTAGCAAAAAAACAATAACAATAATAATCATTCCATCAGTAAAAAACATCGTCAAGAGTAATAGAACTGTTACACTTATACCATTGATCCGTCAAATTTTCACAATAAGTTAAAAAATATGCAAAGATGCTTTTTCAGTTGTCAAATAAAATGTCAAAATCATTGTTAGAGACAAGGAGCATCAAGAGGAAGGAGCAAGGATCAAGTAGCGATGCCCTGGACTTTGTTTTTCTACTCAAAATTCTGGGCATCGCTGCAATTGTCATGGACAGACTTTTTACATAAAAAAAAGAAAAACAGTCAAATAAAAATCTTTTATTAATAACATCAAAGTTACAGGTAATTTTTCCATTCATATTTAAAAATGTAAAACCATAACATAATTATGTCAATACAATGAAAATGTCAATGAAATAATAAGTCACATAAAATAGTTATGGGGAGAGTGGGGAGGTCCGGAGTGTTCTTAGTTTGTCTCATTAGTAGTGTATATGCCTTAAGCTGTAGCTGTAGAGCGTGGGTTCGATTCCCACTCAGGGCAAACGTTTTGTGGTATAAACAATTGTTTGTTCTGTGTCTGGATGTATAAGTATGTATTTAGAAAAAAAGTCTGTTATCTGACTTCCATAGTACAAGCATTGCTTAGTTTGGGGTCAGATGGCGCTGTGTGTAATGCCCTACGATATTTATTATTATTATGATTTTACTATAGCTATGTTTGATGAAAATCTGTACAAGATGGCCGCCGCCACGAAATGGCGGATTACATATTTTTCTACAACTCCCTCAATATGGGTATCAAATCAAAGGGCTTGACTAGTAGAATACTATTATACACTATGATAAATTTCAAATCCAAAATGGCGAATTACATATTTTTTTATGTGACTTGATAGAAAGTGATCTTAACTATGATTTAAGAAAGTCTGTTCAGCTGTTTGAAGATAAACAGCTCTTATGTATGTGAGTATTTACCACTGATCGATTCGAAATTTAGTATTATGTATATTACTGATGTTGAGGGTTGTTTTAAATGTATAATTGTTATCTTTATTGTAGCGATGATAGCTCAGTGGTTAGCGCGGTAGGTTCGCATGCCGAAGGGTGTGGGTTCAAACCCCAACAATGAGCTTGAGCTGCCGGTGAAGGAAAATATCGTGAGGAAACCTTAGCATGGTGGTAGGGCACTTTCTAGTAGTCGGCTGGCTAGCTCAAGTTGAAAATCTGCCGCCAAGCATCTAACGGTGTGTTACGGCAGCCTCACTTGAGATTCCAGGCTAGGTGTGCTTTACCATCTTCGACACACACCTTCACTTAACATCAGGTGAGCTGTGGTCAAATATCTAGCATGTCAACCATAAAAAAAACTGTAATCTAATCTAAATATCTTATGTAACCATTCCTGATCTTCTTTGTATGCGTGTATTTCAGGCGAAAGACTAAGATCTGACTTAAAGAAGAAGGAGTTGTTACCAGCATCGAAGCTGGCTTTACTCGAGCAGAAGTTTGATGAGGCCAGGGAAGCTGGACTCTTGTTACCTACTGGTAAGTTTTTTTTTACTGTACTGGTAAGGAAACGAACGATACTCTCTTCTGATGGTGAGAGATAATGCATGACCATCGCAGCGATTAACAGAACTTTGAGTAGCGAAACAGTCCTTATGTATGTATTTACAGAAAAAAGGTATTTAAGTATTCTATCAGTTATCTGACTTCCATAACACAAGCTTTGCTTAGTTTGGGGTCAGATGGCGCTGTGTGTAATGCCCTACGATATTAATTTATTATTATTCTATTATATTTCGTTTTATTTAAATACATATTTTTTTTTTTTA
Source organism: Biston betularia (assembly GCA_905404145.2). Taxonomy (NCBI): domain Eukaryota; kingdom Metazoa; phylum Arthropoda; class Insecta; order Lepidoptera; family Geometridae; genus Biston; species Biston betularia. The sequence continues at coordinate 2,088,522 of FR989889.1, read as the reverse complement.
TACATTAATTTTTAACAGTTGTGTAGGTTATTTAATTAAGTTTGACATATTATTCGTAATTAATATTGTATGGATTGTAATTTGGTCGTAGTGAAAATATCGTGTTAAAATTAAATTAAGTTTTTTGACTAAATAAAACTAAATATATATTAGATTTTATCAAAGCCCCATAACATAATAAAAATAATCTCTTTAAATACATTGTTATGATTATTTTTATATACTTTTTTTTTTTAATACGGTTAAGTCCGCGTTTGACCACCAACTCGCCCGATGGTAAGCGACGATGTGGTCGAAGATGAAGCACGCAGACTTAGAAGATACCTACTTACAATGTTTTAATTTATTTATTTTTCTTATTAGTGTTACATCTCCCGTCAGTTTCTTATGTTATCTTTCGTGTTTTTCTTTTCTTGGTTGCCTGGAAGAGATCGCTGTTAGCGATAAGGCCGCCACTTGTGGCACTAGTTCATAAGGTTCTTTTGTTCTCTGTACTTTTTTCTGTTTATCGTGTGCACAATAAAGAGTTGTATCTATGTTTAATTAAATAAATAAATTAAAAAAATAATTAATTAATTTTATTTACTTGGTGGTAGATTTCCTTAGCAGGAGGTCGTCTAGGTACCACCGTAGTACCAGTTGTTCTGCCGCTAAGCAGTAGTGTGTAAACATTATTGTGTTCCGGTTTGAAGGGTACTGCAGCTAGCGAAATTACTGGGCTGTTGAGACTAACCATCGAAAGTCTCAAAGTAATGAGCGCCAAAGCAGTGATACCTTCAACTTTTGTTTTGTTACTCAGAGTTCTGTGTATCGCTGCAATGGTCATGGACAGGCGTTATCTCTTACCATCAGGAGAGCATCTCGTTCGTCTCATTACTTTTTGCGTAAAAAAAAAACTATTTTTTATTTTTTTTGTTAATATGTATCTTTTTTTGTGTGTTTTGTTTGTACTTATCTGTTGTTGTGTCTATTGTTAGGAAAAAAAGACGTGTAGCACTCGGGGACTGCCGCGGTAAAGCTATTGCATATCATTTTTACGCCGATACAACCAATGCCACCTAGAGGCGAGTTACTGAACTAAAGAGACAAGCGTGATATTTCAAAAAAGTCATTAAAAGTTCTGCTATGCATCGATAGATGGCAAAACTAAAAAATATCACCGCTGTGCCGGTGGGAGTGGGGGGGTGTTAGGTTATTTTCGTTACGGAATTTCTGGATTCTGTCTCCACGCTCAACGCCCGCGATAGAAGCTATGCAATAGCTTAAAAATAAATGTTTTTCTTTCTTTCTTTCTTTCTTTCTTTCTTTCCTTATATTTGACTAATTTTTTTCCAGCGATGCAAGCAGTTGACGAAACGGACTTTGTGTTCCGTACCGCCAAGCGGACAATGACGATACCCACTTCGGGGAAGACTCGTGACGGAGACAGCAGCGGTGCTTCCACGCCAGGTTAGCTCCTATCCATGTCCATTGATCAGCGCTTAAACATTTCATACTATTTACTTTTATGCACTTGTCTGAAGGTTTATTTTACATTGATAATGATTTAATACAATGGTGACATAGACTTTAATGTATTTGAATTTACGTTTATCTTACACCAGCGCACGCCTCGCGGTTTCAACCGCGTAGTTCCCGTTCCCGTGGGAATACAGGGATAAAAAGTAGCCTATGTCACCCGGGGATAGTGTAGCTTCCCAACGGTGTAAGAATTTTTGAAATCGGTCCAGTAGTTTCGGAGCCTATTCATTGCAAACAAATAATTTTATAATATTTTACATTGACAGTTGGTTATGATACATTGCATGAATTTCCAGGGGTCGTACCGCGAGCTTTTGTTGACTTTTAATGAGACAGCGTAATTAGTTTTGCCGCCGCGCAATCTTTTTGTGATCGCGTAACTTAAATGGCAATTAGAGCTCACAGTACCACCACCCTTGATTTTGTAATTTCTGTGTACATGATGCAAGCGATAATCTCTTACCATCAGGAATGCGTCTTGTACGTCTTATTACTTGTTAAGTTGTCACTATAAAACGTAGATTTAAAAAAAACGGGCTAAGTTGCGAGTCGGACTCGCGCACGAAGGGCCCCGTACCATTATCTATAAAAACGGCAAAAAAAACACGTTTGTTGTATGGGAGCCCCTTAAATATTTATTTTATTCTGTTTTTTAGTATTTGTTGTTATAGCGGCAACAGAAATACATCATCTGTGAAAATTTCAACTGTCTAACTATCACGGTTCATGAGATACAGCCTGGTGACAGACGGACAGACAGACAGATAGATCGACAGCAGAGTCTTAGTAATAAGGTCCCGTTTTATCCTTTGGGTACGGAACCCTAAAAAAAGTGAATATATTTACATTTTAGAACATAAAGAAGTCACATGAATAATGATCCATCTGAACGTAGGATACATATTTCCGTTTTCAATTTTCTTTTTACTATGTCAGACGTTTCTCTAGCAATCTTATAACATAACTAACAAAGTAATATTTTCTTCTTTCCACCATGTACCATCACCGGATCTGGATCATCGTAACCCATCACCAACTCTACACTTAACTGCGGTGACCACTTGCCTCTTACCACAAAACACTAAAATCTGGTGTTATCTGATCAAAACATCATAATAACTAAAACATAAATCATATTTCACCTGAAAACTTGATTTCACTCATTTTTATTAAAACCATTATAAAATTGGACCAAATTTCATATACATTCACCAACACTATATTTCCTCTCCTATCCTAATATCAATTCCATTAAATTTTCAATTTCATTGCCATGGACTATTCACTATAACTTATCAATCTAATCCAAACATAACTCACATTATACCAACTTCACTAAATCTCACCAAAATTATAAAATCTTTAAAACTTATTACATACCAATTCTAATATCTCTCATTTTATAAATTACCCAAAATAACTTGTATTACAATATCATATTTCCAATTTTCCCAATCCAATTAAAACTGAAATTATTCAAATCAACCCCATTTATTTTCCCAAAATGCTGACCCATTTCGTAATAAAAAAAAATTCTCCAACACAAAAATACATCTTTTGCCAATTACTAAAAATGCTTATTCAAAAAACACACCAACACTCACCATCCTTTCTCCAATCCTTCTCACCATAACTCACCATTGAAAATGGGTGCAATAGCATGTGAGGCTCCGAAGCGGCCTGTGGCGGGCTTATATGGGCTGCCGAAACCCAGTAGGGGCATGCCACCACCTTCTAAAATGAACAGCGCTACCAGTGGTAAGTTACGTCATATTTTAAATATCACTTCAAAGGTAATTTCTTGCAGCGGTATCTAATAAATAAATAAATATCGTAGGACGTTACACACAGCGCCATCTGACCCCAAACTAAGCAGAGCTTGTACTATGGGAGTCAGATAACTGTTAAAATACTTAAATACTTTTTTTTTTGTAAATACATACTTGTAATACATACAGTACACCCAGACACAGAACAAACATTTGTTTTTTATCACAAAATGCTTGTCCTGGGTGGGAATCGAACCCACGCCCCACAGCTCTTGAAGCAGACATGCTACCAATGAGCCAACAGGGCTGTCTAGACCTAAACTTAACAAAGCTAGTACCACCTTTTGGCAGAACCTCCTTAGCAGGAGGTCGTCTAGGTAGGTACCACCGCAGTACCAGATATTCTGCCGCCAAGCAGTAGCGTGTAAACATTACTGCAGCTAGCGAAATTACTGGGCTGTTGAGACTAACCATCGAAAGTCTCAAAGTAATGAGCGCCAAAGCAGCGATGCCCCGGACTTTGTTTTGTTTCTCAAAGTTCTGTGTATCGCTGCATTGGTCATGGACAGGCGTTATCTCTTACCATCAGGAGAGGGTCTCGTTCGTCTCATTATATTTTACATTAAAAAAAACCAGGTAATTTATACTTGATCGATTGCCCCTTGTTTTCATAATATCTCCCGCTGTTTGACGCTGGTCTTTTGTAAGAAAGGTAATGTGTTTTTGTAGCAATGATAGCTCAGTGGTTAGCGCGGTAGGTTCGCATGCCGAAGGGCGTGGGTTCAAACCCCAACAATGAGCTTGAGCTGCCGGTGAAGGAAAAACATCGTGAGGAAACCATAGCATGGTGGTAGGGTACTTTCTAGTACTCGGCTGGCTAGCTACCACCCTCAAGTTGAAAATCTGCCGCCAAGCATCTAACGGTGTGTTTCGGCAGCCTCACTTGAGAGCCAGTTCCATTCCAGGCTAGGTGTGCTTTACCATCTTCGACCACACCTTCACTTAACATCAGGTGAGCTGTGGTCAAACACCTGGCCTGTCAACGATTAAAAAAAAAATGTGTATTCCACCACACACCACACTGGCCTAGTGCGGGTTGACTGCAGAGAGAGGAGGATTTTAAGACTTGTGATTACTTTAATTAGATTTTTGTTAAATTATTATTAATAAAATTATTTTTAAAGTTTTTGTCAAATTAGTTAAATTTAAGTCCTCATAACTGTTGTAACTGGAAATGCTTTTTAAGCGGTTAAGCGGAAATAAACTAAATATATTTAGTTCATTTCTATTTTATTAAGGTATACCTTGAATAAAAGATAAAGATAAAGATAAAAGATATTTATTTGTCATAACATGAGATATCCACACTATTGTTATAAAATGCTAAAGTTTGTTGTATGTATGTTTGTTACTTCTGTACGGTTTAACGGGTCTCGGTGACATTTCTAATTTAAACAGCTTTATACTTAAAAAAAGTAGTATCCCTATTTTGTAACTGTTTGTCTCTATTTGTTGTTTTCTATGTTACAAAATAAAATTATTTTCTAATTTCTTTCTTTTACTTTTTTGTGGTGAAAAACGCGGGTATCTATATAATCTAATGGATGCTTGGTATCTTTTCCCTTCAGTGTCATCTGGCATGCTCTCTTTGGGAGGCGAAGCGGGCGCTGTTTCGTCCGAAGCGTTCGAAGCCGCGTTCGCCGCGACCGCACCAGCGGCGGTGTACGGTGCAAGGGGGCTCGACGACATGTGTCGCCACGCGGCCGCGTTACTAGGGGACAGAGCCGCCGATTGGGAGAAACGTGTCGACGCGGTGAGTACCCCAACAATAAGACATATATGACATATAACTTCATATATTGTATGTGTATATATCATTCTGTTTTATGTGTTTAAATTCACCCGAAAAATATTTTTACCGGTCGGCACATTCGTGCGTGACGTCGCCTGCCGGCTTCGACGGAAGACCAGCGCCGGCTGGCTTCAGTCGGCATTATGCTGAGTCGAGGCCGGTTTGTGACATAAAATATATTTCAAACTTTTTGTTTTTTTGTTTAATTTTTATTTATTGTATACCTACCTACTATATACCTTTAAGTTTTTTTCTATGTTTTATGTTTATTGTTTATTTTTATTTTTTGTATGTATGTATTGTAAATTATGTTGAAATGTGTTTTATGTCATAAATAAAGTGTTGTCTATTGTCTATTGTATATTGTCTATATATGACATATAACTTCATTGACATTTTCATTTTCATTATTTGACATGTTATGATTTTGATATTTTTAAATATGAATGGAAAAATGACTTGTAGCAGCTTTGGTGTTATTAATAAATGATTTGTAAGCTTGAGCTGCCGGTGAAGGAAAACATCGTGAGGAAACCATAGCATGGTGGTAGCGTACTCTAGTACTCGGCTGGCTAGCTACCACCCTCAAGTTAAAAATTTACCTATAAACACTTAACAGTGTGTTCCGGCAGCCTCACTTAAGAACCAGTTCCATTCCAGTGTTTATCATCTTTGACCACACCGTCACTTAACATGAAGTGAGCTGTGGCCAAACACCTAGCTTACCAACAATAAAAAAAAGAGTGACACGTTTTAAGTTGTTAACCACGTCTTGTGACACGTTCGTAGTTGTTCACTGCGCCATGTGACACGTTCGTAGTTGTTCACTATGCCATGTGACACGTCCGTAGTTGTTCACTGCGCCATGTGACACGTTCGTAGTTGACCACTACGCCACGTGACATAATATTTGTAAATACTTATGTGTTTTTGTTTAACAGCTAAAGAAGATCCGTTCTCTGCTGACTGCGAACGCTCACCAGAACTTCCCGGTGGAGTTCACGGCGCACATGAAGGAACTTTCCGTACCTTTCCTAGTCGTCATCAAGGATCTTAGGAGTCAGGTCAGATCCTCATGTTTTTTTTTATATTTTTGGCTTCGCACTTTGTGCATTTGCCATTATCATGTTTTGATATTTTTAAATATTATTTGTAAAATTGAGTTAAATAAGGTACACACAAAGTAAGTCAACATTAAATCACTTTCCCACACTTACGCGTGTAACTCGTCACTTTATGAATTATACACTACTATTTTCATACATAAAAAAGTCGAAAAAAACACAAGTCTTGGAATATAATACATATAATGTGACACGACTTCCGCATTCTTGCCAAAAGTCAAATCACTGAATACTACTCATTATTTTATGACCTAACAGTCACAGAAATCATACATAATTTGCTCGGTGGTAGAGTAGGTAATCGCTTAGGTAGGTACCACCGTAATACCAAATATTCTGCCGCCAAGCAGTAGTGTGTAAACATTACTGTGTTCCGGTTTGAAGGGTACTGCAGCTAGCGAAATTACTGGGCTGTTGAGACTTAAGGTAGTTTGATTTCCATACAAATAAGTTTTTGCCATTTATGGACAAATGGAGCATAATTTTACAGTGAAATCTAAGCTACTGGCATTTATTTTGCTCTTTATTTGCGGTAAATCTTGTGATTTAGCAATTATTTGCTTGAATAAAATAGTAAATTATTAGCATAGTCTACTGTTTTATTCAAAAATCATAAATTTGATTTTATGCTAATAATCTACTGTTTTATTCAAGCAATTGTAATGTACCGCAAAAGTCTCAAAAGAAATTAACGCCAAAGCAGCGATGCCCCGAACTTTGTTTTGCTACTCAAAGTTCTGTGTATCGCTGCAATGGTCATGGACATGAGTTATCATGCGTAGCGCCTCGTTCGTCTCATGACTGTGACTTTTTCTGTAATGCGACTCTTTTGTATAAGCCGCGCGAAACCGCGGGTGTGTAATTTTTTTTTGGTCTGTCGAGTCTTTGTTTTCTGTTATGGTCTGTTAAAATGTTGGTATTCGTTTTATAGGTGGTGCGCGAGGCGTGTATTACTATAGCACATATGTCGAAAGTACTCAAAAGCAAACTGGACCAGTTCAGTTTATATATACTACAGGAACTCATTAATCTCATACAGAACGCTGCCAAGGTAAATAATTTTTTTTTTCTGTCTATCTATCTATCCATCTATCTGCAATCAGCCTGGAAGCCATGATCAAATGTTTTGAGTTGAATCTTAATTGGTTTTGGGGTATGCACATCCTGTGATGTGTCATCTCATATTATGTTACTCAGCGACTAGATTGTGGCTAGTAGCGGTCTTTTTAGCCGGAAGAGGTGGTCACTGGTGTCCAGTAGTGATGCAGCTAAATGGTTTCTATGCACTCTAAGTCTTTGTTTATAGGCCTCAGAAGACCTTTCTATTTCCTCTCTGATTGTATGGATCTGCATGTATTTATGCACTTCCGTGTTTCGTATAAACCATGGGGCATTGCTCACAGTTTTTAGTGCTTTATTCTGGAAGCACTGGAGGATTTCTATGTTTGAGTGACTAGCTGATCCCCAGAGCTGTATGCCATACGTCCATACCGGTTTTATGATGCACTTGTAAATGAGGAGTTTGTTTTCTAAGCTTAGAGATGATTGTCTGCCCAAAAGCCAGTGCATGTCGATAAACTTTTTATTTGCTTGTTCTCTTTTCATCTTTATGTGATTTCTCTAGGTTAGTCGCCTGTCCAAGTGCATGCCCAGATATTTAACTGTCGTGTGTTGTGGCAAAAAAAATAAAAATACTACATTTTCGAAGTCAAATAAATAAGTAAACATAAATAAAGGTGAGAGAACATTTTTAACAGACGCTATAAAAGGGGAAGGTTCTCAATTCTACGATGAGATGTATGTTTTTATTTTTTGTGTATAATTATAATTATGTTACGCGATCATTTCGCCGATTGTGAATCGATTTTGATGTTTTTTTTTTTACTTGGTAAATCATACTTCAGTGACAGCTGTCAGTTCAGCCAGTTGTCAGTTGAGCCAACAGGGCTGTCAGTTCATGTCTGACCAAACCTAACCTAACCACCGGCAGCTTGAGCCCTGCCCCGCTGCCGGCGGCACCCTAGTTTTTAAGTTTTTAATATTCTATATGTTTTGTAAATTTTTAATGTAAAAAATTTAAAAAATAAGAGATAAAATAAATACCTGAAATAATAATAATATAAATTTATTTCAGAACAAGTCCATATCGATTAGTAATAATAATACATGAATTAAAAGTTTTGTCATAAAATTAATACAGGCATAGGCAATGTCAAAAAGTTACAATAAAAGTAAAATGAATTAAAAATATCAATAGAAATATGTCAATGTCAAATTACCTTAATCTAAACTGTGGGCTGCACAGCTCTGGAGTGGAGACCACGGACCGGCAAGCGCAGCGTAGCACGTCCACCCACAAGGTGGACAGACGACCCAGTAAAGACCGAACGCACTGGATGCGAGCCGCTTCCAACCGGTCTTTATGGAAGTCAATGGGGGAAGCCTATGTCCAGCAGTGGACGTCCTACGGCTGAAATGATGATGATGATGATGATGATGATGATGAAACTGTGGTCTTAAAACTGACTTTTCTGTATGGAGTTATGACCAGTGCTTCGCTATAGGACAGTCAAAGTCCATTCTTAAAATATATATTTTTCATTTGTAGGTGATATCAAGCGCGGGGACGGTGTGCGTTCGTTACATAGTATTGTACGTGCATTCTCCGCGTCTCATACCCGTCATTGTCACGAATCTCACCACCCACAAGTCGAAGGAAATACGATCTACCCTCAGGTACGTTGCTCTCCTCCGAAACTACGAAATTCGGTATGTAAAGTTTTTTTTTTTTTGTATTTATTTTATATTTTATTACTGATTGTAAACTTTATTTTATGAAACTTATTTGAATATTTTGGCCTTCTATGCGGTAGTTTAATTCTAATACGTTTTCAAACTTTTTATAGTTATGACGTCATGAGGTCGGCTGAATATGTAGAATATGCCTTTGCCATATAAAACAAAAAAGTGTACAAAACATTTGACACATTTCATGAACTTTGACAACAGAACTGACAAGTTTTTTTTTTAATTTGCCCCATCGGGCAGGCTAAAGCTGTAAAGCCATTCTGTCACGTCTTCGGTTTTTACAATTCGTGACATGAAGTAAACAAATCTTATGTCATAAAAGCGATATCAGAGTCCAAATAACGTTTAAAGTAAAATAATCCAGATATTTGTATCAATAAACCGAGAAACAACTCGATGTATGTGTATTGAAAATATTATTATGATCGCCGTTGACTTGACATTGACAAGTTTTGTTTTGGTTTGCCAGTCTATGAAAGTTGCCCGTCGAGATGACGTCATGAGACATCATTTGAAAGTCAAGTTTGATTTATGTATTTTATTAAAATAGTTTACCTACAGAGTTTTAAACGTAAAAATATTGTACAGAAATGTACTATTTCAAAGTGGTCTTGGAATCAGTAAAGTTTTTTTTTCTTTACATACCGAATTGATCGAGGCTTTTAAAAATTAACAAACATTCCAAAGTTCCATTCCAGACTAGGCGTGCTACCATCTTCGACCACACCTTCACTTAACATCAGGTGAGCTGTGGTCGAACGCCTAGCCTGTCAACCATAAAAAAAAACATCTAAAAATTTTATATTCATCGATGTATTACCTACTTGGTAGATCATACTTCGGACCACCCATATAAATTTTATCAAAATCGATTGAGCTGTTTAAAAAATATTTAATAATTGTATACATCGATGATATTTTCGTTTGCTCGGAAACCTCGCTGTATCATGGGAGCAGTGCGTCTAGTTGGCCTAAGGGTCATGGAGTCTGTTTTTTTAATTGTAATTTTATGTACTATTATAAAGAGAAAAGATTTGATTGTTTGTTTGTATTGAATGGGCTCCGAAACTACAGGACCGATTTCAAAAATTCTTTCACCGTTGGTTACACTATCCCCGGGTGACATAGGCTATATCTTATATCCACTTTGATGGTGGCTTATGACTTGGATATATACGTATATATTAGTAAACTATCGATTGATTGACTGCACTGTTGGTTCATTTGGTAAAATATCTGCTTTAAAAGCTGTAGGGTGAGTTCGATTCCCACCAGGACAAACATTTATCTACACTAATATTATAAAGAAGAATGATTTGTATTTTAGGATTTTTGTATGTTTGTAACGAATAAACTCAAAAACTACTGGACCGATTTCAAAAACTCTTTGTGACATAGGCTGCTTTTTATCCCTGTATTCCCGCGGGAACGGGAACTACGCGGGTGAAACCGCGAGGCGTCCGCTTGTACAAGATAATTTAATTTAATTATTTCTTGCAGTGAAATTCTAGTAGTGATATTAGAATGCTGGCCAACACACGTGGTGGAAAAACAACTGGCTGCTATAAAGGACGCCATTCGACGAGCTTGCGCTGACGCCGACTCTAACGCTCGCACTCACGGACGGAAGTAAGTAGTAGTGTGCAACTGTTGATTTAATAATTGTCGACATTTCTCATTGCGCTATCCGGCATTAAACTAAGCAAAAATAATAAAAGTCATAATTAGCAACTAACATAGCATAATGTGTAGATCAAAATATTATTGGTCAATAAAGATTTATTATTATTAAATAAGTTCGAGACGTCGGTGTCGCAATTATGAACCTCAAGTGGAGCTGGGCAGGACACGTTGCTAGGCGAAGTGATGACAGGTGGAGTAAGGTTGCAACAGAGTGGTGGCCTAGGCAAGGGAAGCGGAGCGTCGGTCGTCCAGCCGCAAGATGGGTCGACGATATCGTCACCGTCGCGGGTCGAACCTGGACCAGATTGGCACAGGACCGAGGCAAATGGCATGCAAAGAGAGAGGCCTATACCCAGCAGTGAGATAAAGAAGGCTGTGGATGATGATGATGATGATGATTATTAAAAAAAATATCATTATGAAAAAAAAACAATAGAAGAAGCCTGTGATATTTATTGGCCATAAGAAAAACAATAATTAATTAATAAATCCCTGTTATTATACATAATGTCATAAAAAATTAGAATGTAAAAATAAATCATAATAATAAATTTAATTCAAAATGTCAAAGGTTTAATTATATTATGGGGCCAGCGTTTTGGGAACCATTCCCATTGTTAGTGCCCTTTTCGATTAAGTAGTTTATTTTATATATTCATTAGTTCCTAAAAAGATTGTTAAATATGTATTATAATTATGTACTATACAAATCGAATAATCATATTATCAAATCAAATATTCTGTTTAAGGTGGTTCGATTGCCATACAAATGTTTTTTTCTATTTATGGACAAATGGAGCATATTATTATTATTTATTCGCATAATCTACTGTTTTATTCATCATTTTATTTAATCATAAATTTGATTTTATGCTAATAATAATCTACCGTTTTATTCAAGCAATTGTGATATGCCGCAAATGAATGCCAGTAGCTGGGCACTGTAAAATTATGCTCCATTTGTCCATAAATCGCAAAAAGTTATTTGCATGGAATTCGAACCACCTTAAGGTCAAACTTTTCATTTGTTTTTAGCGTTAAAAACAAAAGTGAAGAGATTCTAATTCAGCATGCAAAATGTGACATAAACAAACACCTTTTAACGCTAAAACTAAAAGAGAAGAAGGTTCTTATTCAAAATAAAAGCTTATAGAACTCCGTGTATGTTATTGCAGAGCATACAGCGCATTCAAACGCCAGTTCCCGTCGGAGGCGGAATCACTTTTCCAGAGACTCGACTCGGCGGCTCAAAAGCAGATCGAGAGGGAAAGAAACGTCGGCAGCGTTGACTCACTCCACCGCCTCGGCACAGGTAACTACCGATGATTGGTTTTGGTTACTACCGAAGACTAATTTTGGTAATTACCGAAGATTATTTTTGGTAATTACCGAAGATTATTTTTGGTAACTACCAAAGATTGATTTTGGTTACTACCGAAGATTAATTTTGGTAACTACCGAAGATTAATTTTGCTAATTACCGAAGATTAGTTTTGGTAACTATTGAAGATTAGTTTTGGTAACTACCGAAGATTAATTTTGGTAACTACCGAAGATTAATTTTGCTATTTTTCTCCAAAACTACTAGTCCGATTTTGATGCAGTTTTTAATTATATCTGTTTAGGCATTTAAGTTATAAATTAATTAAAAAAAAAACATTTATTGAGATAAAAATGACTATTTTTTTAATTTATCAATCATATTTGTAGAATTTATCTCCCGATTAAAAAAAAAAATTAACTATCTATGTTTGGTCTAGTATATCTACAGTGGACATTCACCATTGACTACTCATTATTTATTATGTCATTCGTTGCAGAAAGACGGTCCATCACCAGCCCTAGGAGTCCATCCTCCAGTGTTTCAGGTAAACACATTTTTCTTAATCATATTATATTTAATCTTTTTTTTTTTACTACAAAATGGTATTATGAGATCGACGACTTTCTGAAGGAAAGATTTAAATAATTTTATTTCACATTTATGATATTGACATCCATTCCAATTTGTTATTAATACTATTTGATTAAATTTGCTATTATTATTTTGACATTAAATTATAATAATTTGAATTATATTGCAAAATAAAGGTGTGACAACTTTTGTACGCCCGTTGAGGCAAAAACGTGATGAAACTATGCTACCGTTCATGTTTATGCAAATAAATATATCTTTGTCTTTATAGCTCTACGTTTTTAAATTAGAAAATGTTGTCACAAAACTTGTGATCGATTTTGGTTTCGAGTAAAATTTCTTCGAGTTGAGAGTATTTTAGTTCGTGTTTGTTGACTTATTTTCGTTGTATGCATATATTGCATATTTTATTAAGTTGTATATGTTATGGACCAAGTAATTAATAAGGGTGTTATTATAAGTATTTTATTACGAGTTTAGCTCGGTGCATTCAAAAGTTAAAACTTAAAAAACCACCTTTTCCCCGTGATGAGACCTAGTTGGATTGAAACCCCCCATACAGCAAATTTCAACTGTTTTTCAGATTTAAAAAATCGTTTAGACCCGGACAGTATGAATAATGGCAAATCAAATCAAATCAGACCATGTAATCAATAAATATTTAAACTTTATTATTTATTATAGTGTCTAGGGGGCTATCCATAAATTACGTAACAAATTAAGGGGGAAAGAGGGGGGTCGACGAAGTGTGACATTGTGTGACAAGGGGCGGGGAGGGGTTCCAAATTTTGTGAAATCACATTTTTTCAAAATACATATGATATTTTATATCTAGTTTCAGACATTTCTAAAAATTGCAAAATATGTGACATCTCACTAGGTGGGAGGGGAGGGGTTGTCTCACAAATGTAAGCAGCTGTGACAAAGACGGGGGAGGGGTAAAAAAATCTTGAAATTCGTGTGACGTAATTTATATTTTATTTTATTTTATTTATTGATACACAAAACAGAACATAGTCAGAACAGATACATAATTTGCTAGGTACAGTTTCGAGCCAGACTATATACCTAAACAAGTACAACATGACTATAAATTTAGAAGCATTTTACTAGCATTTAAAGTCTAAGATATTTACTTATAGAATATAAAGCTATACGTTGCAAAAGTGAAACTAACAAATAAATTTTACTTACAACTTAACTATCAACTATCAAGTAACATTATTTGTGTAGGTGACGTAGACAATCTTACTTATGTCAAATTTAAAGATGGTTCCTAGTCATTATAAATATTGTTACATGATTGTTGGGCATTTTGATAAATTAGGTACATTTGACAGGGTGCGGGGAGCGGGAACAAACTTGTGACACGTGCTGACCAATCAGAGCCCGCGGGAAGAAATCTTCCAAATGGGCTTCAAAAATACTTCATCATTCCATATTTTAATATCATACATTCTAAAACTGAGATCTTATATTTTTAATTTCATAGTGAAACTTATAACTGACATGACGTGTTTGAAACGTTAGTTTTTCACAATTAGCTGCCGTAGAAAAATTACATTTTAATAAAAAGAAATCAGTTATCCTACTAATATTATATTATAAGTGTCAATGTTTGGGTGTTTGGATGTTTGTTACTCAATCACGTTAAAACCGCTGATTTGGAAGAAATTTGGCACGTACGTTGTACATAGTTTATTATATGAATTAACATATAAAATACTTTTTACATCAGATTGTATTTATTTATTTTATTCATTGTCAGTTTGACATATTGACAGAGTGGTAGATTGAAAGGTTATCAGTTTGACAGATTGGCAAATTGACAGGTTGTCAATTTGACAGGTTGACAGTTTGACAGATGGACTGATGGGAGATTATCAGATTAATACAAAAAAAAATATTTAAAAAGCACGACACAATGATTCGCAAAGGAGAAGAATGAGGTTAAGGTTAGGTTAGCCATGGGTATTTGCGAGTAATGTAAAATTAACTGTGTGTGTACGTTTTTGCGTGATTGAATAACAAACATCTAAACATACAAACTTTCACATTTATAATATTAGTAGGATTAACTTTTCATAAACTTTGCCAACTAAATAAACTTTTTGTAAATATTAAAATAATACATGCGTACTACAGTAAAATTAACTACCTAATCTATGGAAATAACTCTTAAAACTTGGGCCCTATTCTCTGAATGTCAAATATTTCATAGTAAAAAAAAAAAATTGTTGTCTATTGTCTATTTTTACATTTTAATTTACAGTATCAAAAATGGCAAGCTTTATTATAGGTATAACAATACGTGGTGGTAGATATCCTTAGCAGGAGGTTATCTAGTTAGGTACACAGTAGTGTGTAAATATTACTGTGTTTTGGTTGGAAGGGTGCCACAGCTAACTAAATTACTGGGCTGTTGAGACTAACCATCGATTGTCTCAAAGTAATGAGCGCCAAAGCAGCGATGCCCTGGACTTTGTTTTACTACTCAAAGTTCTGTGTATCGCTGCAATGGTCACGGACATACGTTAACTGTCACCATCAGGAGAGCGTCTTGTCCTTCTCATTACTTTAACATAAAAAGACAAAAAAAAAAAAATTACTTAATGGGCTAGTTAACTAAATTTGAAAAATTAGTTAATGCTGTACGTTGTGTAGTTTACCTCGAAAATGAATACTTTTTTAAATTTAAAAAATTTACATTATGATATTTAGCCATTTTAAAAAACCAATTCAAATTTACCGCGAAAACAGCCAGGACCATCTTGACGTTGAAGTTGACGTCACACCGTATGAAACAATCATATTTATGTGACAGTTGCTTTACGAAAATGTCATCAGCGATGATGTTTCGCACGGCGTGACGTCACACTTAGTTTTTTGTTCACGTACACGCGAAAGCCTAATTATGCCGAATTTATTTTCTAAAAATATAATCTTTTCATAATAAACAATTTTGCCTTACAATAATAATCATTAGAAATTCTAATTCATCCGTTTTATTCTAAATGGAAACACGCCTGTTAATTTGTACAAATATATATATATATGGGGCGTTCTACTTTTCTACCGACAATCTGAGTGATAAATTTTTAGATTTCAAAAAAAAATAAAAGTGTAATTCTTTAAAAAAATGTATTTTTACATTATTGTCCAGTTATCGAAGATTTCAGATATGTATAGTGCATCGAAGTTTTGTTATTTACTTTTTATTTATTTTAAGTTTTATCGGAATAGTTAGAAAAAATAAACACCTCTGTCACAAACTAATATATTTATTAATTATTATGTCAAATCAAATTTACAGTTTTTTTTAACTTGGCATAACTAGAATACAAGCATTTATTATTATCGAACACGATTTATCCCAATTCTTGTTACAAATATAATATAAAAAATGACATTTAATACCACTCTGTCACATTTTTGCTCATTAAGACAACAAACTTTGAAATATTTTGCAAATAATTGAAATAAACATAGCTGAAATTCTGTTACTACCTTTTATGGTCAATATATAATAATATAATACGTTATTTTAGTGTATATGTTTTCAATAAACTGAACATATGCTGCTTTAATGCTTAATTACAAGGGGGACAAAATTGTGCTAGAGTATGACAGAATGGTAGATATTAATAGGCCAACATTTAAACTTAATCCTTTAAGGTTTTGAAAGTTTTTAAAAAGGATAACAAAACATAAGGCTTCTCTTACAATGCTACATAAGATATTATTTCTTGGTATAATCATTATTTGGTGCACGTAAAATCAGACTAATCTTTTCTTTTCTCTTATTCGACTTTTCAAATACTTCTATAACACGCCTTCCTCTTTTAACCGTAATCATTTTTATCAAGTTTTCAAACATCACATCTGATACATCTGATTTTACTAATTTAAATATTTTGTCAGTGTCAACAACAGTTTTATAAAATATCACCTGAACATTTCCATCTTCATCCACACAACTTTTTTCAACTCCTAAGTAGGTGCACACGACTTAGTTTCTACTGGGTACTTTTACTGACATAATACCATTTTTTATTAATAATGGGTCTCCAGACAGGTCACATGAAGCACCTGGTTTTATGTGCACAGGTTTTTTTCTGATTAACGAGAGGCTGAAGAGGCTGATCATCTTCTGAAGTAGTAATACTACTTCAGAAGATGAAGATGATACAATGTTATACAACAGTCTCATAAAATCTCTTTGTAGGAGCTCTAATTATTATGTTGTTTATTTATATCAGCCAATGGTTCTTTTTAATCTGAGGTTGGGCTTAACTACCTACCTAGCTTTACTTTTATAAAGAGCAACTTAATAAAAATAAAGCTAGCAAATAATATTTGTTGTGCAGCATTTTTTTATTACCAAAGTCTCTTGAAACAGTTGAAGTTTTAGTCCGGAACGGTTAATTGTTGTGTCTTGTAGGAAAGGATAGGATTGTTTTGGAGCAGTGTTTCATTTTGTTTTTGTTTTTAATGTTTTTGTAATGTTCCTTAATGGCACTTGTCAAAATACTATATGTATTTTCTTTTTTCTTCTTTATTCGGCGCTTTTAAATTTATCTTAATTTTTTGGTTTGGGTATATTATGTAATAAGCTGTCTTCTTTTATTTTTTTGGCGATGAAGTCTTTCCTTGTATTTTCGTATTTTTCTATAATTAATTTTACATGGCCTTGAAGTTTCATATTTTGCCTATAAATTTTCGATCTGTCTCGGCTAACTTTTTCTCTTCCCCTTGCTCTAGCAGCGGATGAGGTTGGAGTTAGTGAACGAGATCTAGGAATTAAAGGAGTAACCTGGGGTTTGAAGGAACAGGTGTGGAAGTCGAGTATTCATTAGAACGTTCTGCAAAGCTTTCTGTTGTTCTCTTTTTGTTTCTAACTTGCCATTTTATTTTCATTTGTCTGTGTACTCTTGGTGTCAGATCTTTGACTAGCTTTTTGCAAGCATGGTATCTTTCTAAGTCTTATCATTTCACTTCTACGACTTTTTCAGGGTCCTGTTTCCTTTTTTCACGACAACGTCACTGCTTTTCCGTCGCAAATAACGCTATTATTTAATTACCCTGATGATAATACCTTAAATGAATAAAATAATTGATAATGTAATATATAGAATACAAAAGATATCAATTAACTATTCTGAAAATCAATTACGGCAAAGTTTCTGACAAAAAATACCACTCCGTCACGAGCTATACTACTCCCGTCACAGCTATTTTGTGACAGAGGTGCCTCGTGACAGAGGTGTAAAATAACAGTGTTCGAGGATTTCAACGTTCATAAAATTACAAATTGTTCGTAAAAGTGAGTAAATATGACAGATATACTGGGAAATAATAATATTACGTAAATAAATGGGAATTACAATAATATTTTAAAGTAGTAACTTACGTGACAGAGCGGTCGCCGAATAAACACACGCACCTCTAGTTCACTACCAGCGGGCGCCTAACTCGGCTCGCTCCAGGGTGGGGTCTCAAGGCTTAAAGCCGAGAGGAGAAGGAAACCGTGCTGTTGTTTAGTGTTGAAGATCAAACAGCTAAGGCGTGTTTATTGTTTTGCGAAATGCGTGACGGAAGATAGTAAGAAAAAACATATGCAGCCGTACCCAAGGATAAAATATTTTTTTGCTTAATAGTATGAACCTTTACGTTTATTATATTTTTATTAATCTAAAGACAATATTTCAGCATTTCAATAAATAATTTTATATTATAGGGTCCTATATGATTTTTTTAAGCGACATCATTTTGTAACATTAGGCAGCGTAAAGGGACACGCTTTATTTGTATGTAAAACACCTCTGTCACACGTTTCGAATACTATGTCACAATAATTTTGTAAAAAGCAAAAACAATAAAAACGGGATTTTAGTATTATTATAATGACTATATGGTCCAAAAAATCTTGTGACAATAAAATTTGAGAAACTGCAATTTAGGACGGATACAGATTTTTTTTTCCTGAGGAGACACGTCATTGTCGGTAGAAAAGTAGAACGCCCCATATATGTGTAATATGTATATACAAATATTTAATATAAATATTGTTAAGTATTTTTCATGCCGTTCATTTTATAGTAATGTTGTTTGTTACAATAAAATGATTTAATTTGCTTTTTTTTTGCATTTTATGTAATAATAAGCTATTATCTTTAAAACTAAGAATTGTTTTATATTTTTTTTATTTTATATATGTACCTGCCATATTGGTTTTATAAACAATAAATTTTTTGTATTATAAAACATATATTTTATTATTCTGCCCAATAGGTAAAATACGTTATTGAGATCAATTTAATTATTTCAGTCGTTATTGTTATATTTCCCCTTATATTAGGCATTATTCAAACTGTCAGGACATTATAAATAATGTTAACTTATAAACACTTGGGTCCATGACATGATACAATCTGATATTTAGAGATAAAATTAGAACCGAAATTGAATTTCTTGTTTTTTAATTTTCACGCTGCTATGGATTTTCAAAATTTTAAAATACAAAGCGTCTACTGAGAATTTAGTATCTGGAATTAGTCGCACGAATTCTCTCCGACGAAGGCGGGCGAGTCAAGAGCGACCGCCTATATCACATATACCAGTCGCCATGAGAGGTAAGAACTGAGAGCGTTACTATACATTTACGAAAAGAACACCCCAAGCGGAACGTCAGTACACCCCAAACGGGACGTCAGTACAGTCCAAGCGGGAAGTCAGTATAGCCCAAACGGGGCGTCAGTACAGCCTGTACTGACGCCCCGTTTGGGCTGTACTGTACAGCCCAAGCCGGACGTCAGTACGCCCCTAGCGGGACGTCAGTACAGTCCAAGCGGGAAGTCAGTATAGCCCAAACGGGGCGTCAGTACATCCTGTACTGACGCCCCGTTTGGGCTGTACTGTACAGCCCAAGCCGGACGTCAGTACACCCCAAGCGGGACGTCAGTTGGTACACCCTAAGCGGGACGTCAGCATGCCCCAAGTGGGACGTCAGTACACTCCAAGCAGGAAGTTAATGCAGGACTTATCGCCGCCATTCTGAATAAGAATAATGGAATTCTGGAGTTAAAATTTAAAACTCTTTATTGTGCACACCATAAACAGAAAAAAAGTACAGAGAACAAAAGGATCTTATGTGCTGGTGCCACAAGTTGCTGCCTTTTCGCTGAGAGCGGTCTCTTCCAGGCAACCGAGAATAGACAAACACAATAGATTTCATAAGAAACAGGCGAGAGATGTTAATTATTTAGGATTTAGTTAAAAGCTGAAACTATAAAAAATATTATAATTAATAATTTAAAACTAAGTTTGTAAATAACTATAATTAATTGTCACGGGTCATAGTAATTAATTGTTTTAGGGTAAATTCCTCAAATTTGTGGCGATGATAGCCGAGTGGTTAGCGCGGTCGGTTCGCATGCCGAAGGGCGTGGGTTCAACCCCCAACAATGAGCTTGTTGAGCTGACGGTGAAGGAAAACATCGTGAGGAAACCATAGCACGTGGTAGGGTACTTTCTAGTACTCGGCTGGCTAGCTACCACCCTCAAGTTGTATATCTGATGTCTGTCTGATCTGATCTGACGAAGTTGTGAATCTGTACGGCATTTTGATGTAATCAAAATGCCGTATAAGAGGATATACACTAGAGATTCACACACAAAAATGAGCTAACTGGGCGGTATATGAGTATTTTATGAGCTATCTGTTTCCCATTATACAAGTGTTGTTCACGATATTTATTTGCTATATTTGTCGTTTTCCTCAGAGCGTTCACCAAGCGCCGCTCGGTCGGTGTCCGCTGTGGACGCGGCGGCTGCCCAGCGCGCCAAGGCTCGGGCTCTCTACTCACACATGAGCCGAGCCAAAATGGCCGCCGGCACTGCCAGCCTACGTAAGTACACACACGCACACACACACACTTACCCAGTGATGTATACGTTTATAACATTACTTTGTTATCTACACTAATAATGGGTGAAATATATTCTGTATTTATTATAAGTATGTATTTTAGCCGCTGGGGTAGACGTGTTCTAGAGTGGAGACCGTGTATTGGCAAACGTAGCGTAGGACGCCCTGAGACTCGATGGAGTGACGATATACGTAGGACAGCTGGCGGTGGATAGAAGCGAAAAGCCGAAGATCGGGCTGAGTGGCGTGTCTTGGGAGAGGCCTATGTCCAGCAGTGGACTAATATAGGCTGATGATGATGATGTATTTACAAAAAAAGTATTTAAGTATTCTATCAGTTATCTGACTGCCATAATACAAAGTTTGCTTAGTTTAGGGTCAAATAGCGCTGTGTGTAGAGTCCTACGATATTTATTTATTTATTAAATAAAGAGGAAAGATTTGATTTTTGGTTTGTTTGTATCAAATAGGCTCCGAAACTACTGAACCGATCTGAATAATTCTTTCATCATTAGAATGCTACGTTATCCGTGATGAACATTTTTTTTTTTTAAATTGAAAACCTATAAGGTACCTTTTGAAGACTTCAATGATTTACATTATTTCTGTGAAAAATTTTTACTACGCGTGCGTTGTGAAAACTATTGGCAATAGAACAAAGTGATGTTCTACAGTGTTATAGAACAAATTGATATCTACAAAAAAGACCGCGATATCATATGTTTAACTGTTACAGTTATGTCACACAATAATAAATTATTTATTAAATCTATATATATATATACGGGTCGCTAGTATATTATAATTATGTAAGAGCTTACTTGGTAGATCTCCTTACCACCACAGTTCATGACATTCTGCCGCCAATTAGTAAATAAATAAATAAATATCATAGGACATTACACACAGCGCCATCTGACACCAAACTAAGCAGAGCTTGTGCTATGGAAGACAGATAACTGATAGAATTCTTAAATACTTTTTTTTTGTAAATACATACTTATAATACATACAGTACACCCAGGCAACAGAACAAACATCGATGTTAGTCACATAAATGTTAGTCCTGATTGGGAATCGAACCCTTCAGCTCTCGAAGCAGACATACTACCAATGAACCAACAGGGCTGCCAACACAGTAGTGTGCAAACATTACTGTGTTCCGGTTTGAAGGCTGTTGAGACTAACCATCTAGTCTCACAGTAATGAGTGCCAAAGCAGCGATGCCCCGGACTTAGTTTTGACGCAAAAACGACGGAGTATTATAAGTTTGACGTGTCTGTGTATGTGTCTGTCTGTGGCATCGTAGCTCCTGAACGGATGAAGCGATTTTGATTTTGTTTTTTTTTTTTTTTGTTTCAAAGATGATTTAGTCGGGAGTGTTCTTAGCTATGTTTCATGAAAATCGGTCCAAGATGGCCGCCGCCACAAAATGGCGGATTACGTATTTTTTCACAACTCCCTTGATATGGGTATCAAATGAAAGGGCTTGACTAATAGAATACTATACACCTATCGGGAGTTTTTTAAATTTTAAATTTATACTTGTTTGCGGCTGTAAGGCGCCGCCGGTACCAACTAGTTTGTAATAAAAAATGACATTTCTCTTTGTGTCAATGTCACTTTTATAATCTTGTATGGTATACTGAGTAGGAAAGAAGTATTGAAATTCAAAAACCTTACGAGTTCTCACTTTTTTTTTTGCTTTCATTTAATCCCCTTTTTACCAGAATCAATTTACAAATTATATTTTAAATAATTATTATAAATAGACTGAGTAGAGTTTTTGAATTTCAGCTTCCACGTGCTTGAAGAAGTGTTAGAAACGAAATAAAATTTTGAAGTGTTTCTGTTTGTAATCAAGAAATGTATGTAAATATATTATGTACTATGTTTAACTTTTCCAATTCGTTTCTTTACGCAATACTGCAGAAGGGGAAATGGCTCAGCAAGGTACAACCGCATCAAAATGTGTTCGATCATTTTGTTTCTCACCGTACCCTCATTTTGCACTTTTTTTATTTTAGCAATCACTTATGCAAGTTTCCACCATTTTTTATCTTTTATCATTTTTAGCTTCGCCTTTCATTTATATAGATTTTTAGAGTTATGTCAAAATATCTATCGGTTTTTTTTTACAAATAGCATTTAAATATGACTGTTGACTGTTGATACAAATTTCACGCGCCCAACGATTTAATTTTTTTGTCTGATCAATGTACCAGATGAGAGGGGTTATGGAGAGTGGTAATTGGTACCTAAAAACTACCGAATTAATTTTTATTTTTAAGGTTTAGTACATTATCTACTTCATTATAATTTTTATTTTCAATAAAACCGTTTAAGGTAATTCGATTTCCATATAAATAATTTTTTGCCATTTATGGACAAATGGAGCATAATTTTACAGTGAAATCACAGCTACTGGCACTTTTACCGCAAATAAAGAAAAAATAAATCCCAGTGGCTGTGATTTCACTGTAAAATTATGCTCCATTTGTCCATAAATGGCAAAAATTATTTGTGTGGAAATCGAACCACCTTAACTTAATTTCCCCCCCCCCCTCCCCTTATTTTATTTTGGTTGTTTTTGTTAATTCTTTGAAATGGTTTATGTTGTAATTATGTGATGTGATGATATTACAGCGCGTGCCAAGCGTTCTCCGGCGGCGGGGGGCGGCGTGCCTCCAAGTCCGGAACGTGTCGTGGGCCGCTCGCGCGCCAGGCCTGGCGTGTCGCAGTCGCAGCGTGAGTCTTTATTTATTTCACTCGGTGATAGACCTCCTTAGCAGGAGGTCGTCTAGTCAGGTACCATCGCAGTACCAGACATTCTGCCACCAAATACAAATAATTTATTGATAACACTAATGTTACGAGTCAATCACACGTCATACATGCCTCACTCTCGCATACATACCACCACACACCCACACACACAAACACACACACACACACACACACACATCCCTACATGCTTATATAATTTATTAATATACATAGATATACTCCTTTTTTGAGTCGGTTAAAAAACAAATTCAGGTTTTTTTTAATGGTTGACCACAGTTCACCTGATGTTAAGTGACACCTAGCCTGGAATGGAACTAGCTCTCATGTGAGACTGCCGGAACACACCGTTAGATGCTTGGCGGCAGATTTCCAACTTGAGGGTGGTAGCTAGCCAGCCGAGTACTAGAAAGTACCCCATCACCATGCTATGGTTTCCTCACGTTTTCCTTCACTGGCAGCTCAAGCTCATTGTTGGGGTTTGAACCCACGCCCTTCCGCATGCTAACCACTGAGCTATCATCGCTACAAAGGTTTAACGTAACTTCGCCCTTACCGAACATTCTATAGATACCTACCCATGTCATTTTTTTTTTCTTTGGTTTTGGCGTCGCGTTTTAGCATTTGCCAGTGTCAAGTAATTATATATTTTCTAGTTTCAAAAGTTAAATAAGTGTCATCGTAGCTAGTTTTAGTCAAAGTCCAGTCTTAGTCAAGTCCAGTTCGTGTCAGTCAAGTACAGTCATACTAGTAAAGTAGTGGCGACTTTACTATAAAGCTTCGATGGAGTTTTGGAAGCAACACGAAAAGTCATGTTTCACCACATTATATCATTTTCCCACACTCGTGCTTGTAATTCGGCACTTTATGAATAAAACACCACCATTTTTATGCATAAACACTCGACAAAACACTAGTTTTGGAAAAAAATACAACGGAGCGACACGACTCTTCCCGCGGTCCCGCCAAAACTCACCCATGTCATTATTGCAGCCACGTCTCGTTCATCGTCGCCGTCATCTCGCAGCGGGCCGGTGTCCCTCTCCAGCGCTCGCCGTCGCCCCTCGGGCATCCCGCGCTCTCTCGCCGGCTCTCGCGAGACCAGCCCCACAAGGTGACATACCATACACCACATTTTTTTATTGATTATTTATTAATAAGATTTTTTTTATATTATTATTTTTTTTATGGTTGACAGGCTAGGTGTTTGACCACAGCTCACCTGATGTTAAGTGAAGGCGTGGTCGAAGATGGTAAAGCACACCTAGCCTGGAATGGAACTGGCTCTCAAGTGAGGCTGCCGGAACACACCGTTAGATGCTTGGCGGCAGATTTCCAACTTGAGGGTGGTAGCTAGCCAGCCGAGTACTAGAAAGTACCCTACCACCATGCCGTGGTTTCCTCATGATGTTTTCCTTCACCGGCAGCTCAAGCTCATTGTTGGGGTTTGAGCCCACGCCCTTCGGCATGCGAACCTACCGCGCTAACCACTGAGCTGTCATCGCTACAAAATATATACAAAGACATGCATTACAATAACAAAAACAAAAAGTTAACAATATGTAGAACGGCGTCAGAAGGGGTGATGGTGTAGGTGGTATTATCGTGGTAGTGGTATGGCCGATATTCGCATCATCCATGGGTACATGGGCGAGGAGACAAACCACACAATTCAGTTATCTTGTACAAAGTTTAATCAGCACTTCACAACGACTTTAGTTTAAGAACGATTAGAACATTATAGACACTATTACATAGCTTGGGGACAAAACGTTCCGCTTAGCTCGCACTCTGCAACCGACCAACTCAATCTACTCTCAAAGCAAGAATCAATGTTCATCTAACCTCAACCAAAGCAAGAATGATCTCCCCACCTCAACACTCAACGCACGGCCGGCTCGCTTCACACAGCGCCCCTACCGGCCAACATCCGCAACTTCACATTCTCTCATTGGTTGAAGTCAAAATACATCACACGAATAACGACAAGCAGTGCACGGAACCAGTGTTACGTCAGAGGTGTCGCCACTCCACCTCTAGTCCACCAAAATTACGCAAGATGGCGCTAAACTATTTATTTATTTATTTATTTATTTATTCCTTAATCTCACACCATCCTTACAGGGTTTCCCTAATGCGATGGTGCTAGTAAATATACAATTATAAAAATTAAAAATGTCAAAAAATTATAAAGAAAAATGTCAATATACAATTATAAAAATTAAAAATGTCAAAAAAATTAAATTAAAAAGTCAAACAATAAAAAATTAAAATCATAAAAATCATAAATTAAAATGTCAAACAAAAAATAAAAATCATAAATAAAAACCTTAAATTACTATGTCAAATTATAGCATGCGTCATAATTAACCGCCATTCTAAATTCTTGTACCGAACATACACAACTAAATCAACATTAAAGCTGAACGCCGACATGTGTATGCCTGGTTAAATGAGCTGTTTTGGTAACATAATAGCAATAGTACAAATTTGTCATTATTAAATAATTAATTCTATTTTCATCTAATTTGAAATTATTTAATAATTATTTATATTTCATCAATTTGACATTATTTAATAATGAATTATATTTTATCAAATTTGACATTATTTAATAATTAATCAAATTTGACATTATTTAATAACGAATAATATTTTATCAAATTTGACATTATTTAATAACGAATAATATTTTATCAAATTTGACATTATTTAATAACGAATAATATTTTATCAAATTTGACATTAATTAATCACTAATTCTATTTTATCAAATTTGACATTACTTCAAATTGTTTTAATTGATGTACCAACAATTTTACACATTTGCTTTTGAGCTGTGGTCAAACACCTAACCTGCAAAAAATGCGTCGTTTCAGAACTGGCAGGTCGAGCAGCGTTGTCGGCTCATCATTAAGAAGGCGAGAGAGCGTCGAACGGACCAGCTCATCTCGCGCTCCCTCCGCCACGCTGAGATTGCTACAGCAAAGTAGGGATGCTGAAGGGACGTTGCGAGTAAGTGCTTCAGATAAGGTGGAAAGTTGTTGAATTCAACGAGCGATTCGTACTTAACTGATTCCAAAACCATTTCGAAACATTTCTGTACAATATTTTTACGTTTAAAAAAACTCTGTAAGCTATGAGGTGGGGTTTATTTTAATAAAATACATAAATCAAACTTGACTTTCAAATTGATGTCTCACGACGTTACCTCATCGGGTAACTTTCATAGACTAAAAAAGCAATGGCAAACCAAAACTAAATTTGTCAATGTCAAGTCAACGGCGATCATAATAATCTCTTCAATACACGTACGTCGAGTTGTTTTTCGCTTTATTGATACAATTTTACTTTAAACGTTATTTGGACTCTGATATCGCTTTTATGACATAAAATTTGTTTACTTTATGTCATGAATTGTAAAAATCGAAGACGTGACAGAATGGCTTTACAGCTTTAGCCTGCCCGATGGGACAAATAAAAAAAACTTGTCAGTTGTGTCTGTCAGTTAATCAAATGTGTCAAATGTATGTGTTACTTTTTTTTTTATGGCAATGGCATATTCTACATATTCAGCCGACCTCATGATGTGTGATGAAAAAGTATGAAAACGCATTAAAATTAAACTACCGCATAGTAAGCCAAAATATTCAAATTAGTTTCATAAAATAAAGTTTACTATCAGTAAAAAATGTAAAATAAATACAAAAAAAAACTTTACATACTCAATTGTTATTTTTTTAAACTTTCGCGTATTGAAAACAATAGCAGTAGAACCAAACAAAAACTAATTAATGTATGCAAAAATGATCTTTATTCCAGAGTCCTGAAGACACATCCGCGTACGAGTCCGGCCGCCGAGATGATGACTCGGAAGCTTCTAGTGTTTGCTCCGAAAGGAGCTTGGACTCCTACAGGCGGCACGATGTGAGTATTCCATTCCAGGCTATGTTTACCATCTTCGACCACATCGTCACTTAACATCAGAGCCTGGATCACGAACGACTCTCTAGAAAGTATTCGTATCGACGTCGACAAAAATTTATATTACATTATAAATTTATTTATTTATTATTATTAAATTTATTTTATTTAGATTTGTACAGCTTTGTATCGAGCTATATATGTACCTTTACGATACGAATTGGATGAATTTTCGTGATTGTGGCTCAGGTCGAACCTCATCCAATCTCACGTGGGAGAGAGGGCACTCACTCTTAGTTTTTTTCCTCGAGAAACATTGTAAAATTGCAAGAAAACTAAGTTAAATTTAATAAGAAATAAATAAATATTGTAGGACTATACACACAGCGCCATCTGGCCCCAAACTAAGCAGAGCTTGTGCGATGGAAGTCAGATAACTGATAGAATACATAAATACTTTTTTTTTTGTTAATACATACAGAACACCCAGACACTGAACAAACATTTGTTTATTCAGAAAATGTTTGCCCTGTAGCGATGATAGCTCAGTGGTTAGCGCGGTGGGTTCGCATGCCGAAAGGCGTGGGTTCAAACCCCAACAATGAGCTTGAGCTGCCGGTGAAGGAAAACATCGTGAGGAAACCATAGCATGGTGGTAGGGTACTTTCTAGTACTCGGCTGGCTAGCTACCACCCTCAAGTTGAAAATCTGCCGCCAAGCATCTAACGGTGTGTTCCGGCAGTCTCACTTGAGAGCCAGTTCCATTCCGGGCTAGTTGTGCTTTATCATCTTCGACCACACCGTCACTTAACATCAGGTGAGCTGTGGTCAAACGCCTAGCCTGTCAACCATAAAAAAAAACCAATGAGCCAACAGGGCCGTCAAAATGTCAAATGTTTCTCCACATTTGAAAGAATCTTCCGTAAGATTAGGAGGGTGAGTGAGCCTAGCAAAAATATCACGACATATCCAGGGGGAGAAACATCGCTAAAATGGAAATTTGTTAGCGATATATATATATTTTTTTATCCCACTAATATTATAAATGTGAAAGTTTAAATGGATGTTTGTTACTCTTTCACTCAAAAACTATAATAATAATAAATATCGTAGGACATTACGCACAGCGCCATCTGACCCCAAACTAAGCAAAGCTTGTACTATGGGAGTCAGATAACTGATAGAATACTTAATTTTTTTTTTTTTGTAAATACATAATTATAATACATACAGTACACCCAGACACAGAACAAACATTTGGTTTTATATCACAAAATGCTTGTCCTGGATGGGAATCGAACCCACGCCCCACAGCTCTTGAAGCAGACATGCTACCAATGAGCTAACAGGGATGTCGAACGGATTTAGATGAAATTTGGTGTGGAGGTAGCTGAGATCCCGGATTAACACATAGGCTACACCGCGGGGCGCAGCTAGTATCGTAATGTTATCTGTGTGTAGAGTTTGTCGTGGTCGGGATGCGGGACGCGGCTGGGCTGGGAGTGCGGCTCCCCGCCGCCGCCGCCCCCCGCGGACGACATCATCGCGCTCTGCGCGTGCACCCACTGGACTGAACGCAAGGACGGCCTCACTCATTTGGTAACAACTATTTATTACTTACCTAGTATAACGAATCTCTGTTATAAGGCGAATAAGCAATCTGAATCAATTGAAAAAAAAAATTTTTTTTTGAAGATTCAATTGATATTTAGTTTATTTCCGCTTAATAGTCGTTCTATTTACAACAGTGATGAGGACTTTTAACTAATTTGACAACAACTTAAAAATAAATAAATATAAATAAAATAATAAATATCGCAGGACATTACACACAGCGCCATCTGACCCCAAACTAAGCAAAGCTTGTGCTATGCAAGTCAGATAACTGATAGCATACATATATACTTTTTTTTTGTAAATGCATACTTATAATACATACATAACACCCAGACACAGAACAAATATTTGTTGATAGATAAAATGTTTGTCCTGTTAAAAAATATAATTTAACAAAAAATAACGTAAAGTCTTAAATTCCTCCTCTCGCTGCAGTAACCACTTGCCGACACGTGTTTCGCCTCTACACGACGTCCTCAGGACGTGTCGACTCTTCGAGCGCTTGAGTCTCGACCAAGTACATACGACAAATATGTACCTTGAATATGTAGTACAACGACTCGTTCCGCCTCCCGCGGTGCTGCAGCGCTTCCACCATGTTTGCGGAGGCCCACGTGCCGGCTCTCGATGCACTGATAAGGCATCGCATTGCCAGATTTAGAAATTCACTCTTTAAGTCTGATAATGCGATCATAGCCACTTAAATGCGACACAGTTTTAGTATTATAAAACGCTGGTCAAACTTATTTTGATTTGTGAGGTTTTCCTCTACTCGGGCTCTAGGCCCGGTTTACTGAGCCCCCGCCCCGAGACCCTCAGGGAAAGGGTGGCTCAGTTCCCCCGCTGACAAAAACTGAATCTCCTAACACTTTGCTGATTATGGTGGTTGTGTGGATCGCGGCCTGTTTTCATGATGTGTGTCTGTATGTTTGCGTCTAGTTTTGTACAGTATTTGTATAATGATTTGGCTATTGTTTCCCCATTATTGTAATGGTTTTTATTTTGTATAGTATTATTATTATTTAATAGATTGTTAATGTGATTACTTATATGAATCTAGTTGTTCGAAATAAATTAATTATTAAAATGAACTTCGCAAAGTAACGCCTGAATCAATCGATTATCCAATTAATTTCCAGGCTAACTATTTGAACAGCGGGCGCTTACTATCAGAGCCTCAGCTCCGGCGGCTCACCGAGCTACTGAACAAGATGTTCGTGGATGCGCACACTAAAGTGTTTTCCCTCCTCCTCGATGCGGTGTGTGAACTGCTGCTCGTTCACTGGATGCAGCTCAAAGACTGGCTGTACCAACTTATGTATCGGTGAGTGTTTGCAGTGTCTAGAGTAGAGGTTTTTTTTTTTTATGTTTGACCACAGCTCACTTGATGTTAAGTGAAGGCGTGGTCGAAGATGGTAAAGCACACCTAGCCTGGAATGGAACTGGCTCTCAGGTGAGGCTGCCGGAACACACCGTCAGATGCTTGGCGGCAGATTCACCGGCAGCTCGAGGTCATTGTTGGGGATTGAACCCACGCCCTTCGGTATGCGAACCGCCCGCACTAACCACTGAGCTATCATCGCTACAATCGTGTCATATTAACATAATCTACTGTTTTATTCAAGTAATTGTTTTTTTGCTTCCTTAAGGGCCAAGTCCTCGACCGTGGGAACTTCTGCTTGAACACCTACATTGATATTTTCCACTCACACAGACGTATATACGTCTGACGTTAGATTTGAATACATTGACGTCACGCTAAAATAGATAAGGAGAGTTAAATTACTATAGCCACGAGCAAGAAGGAGACAGAATGTTTATTCCTATTGCCGGAAGCGGATTTTACATTGATTATATGTTACATTATGACAGTTTTTTTTTTGTTTTGGCATCGCGTTTTGAATATTTGCCAGTGTCAAGTGTCAAATACAAAACGGGCGGGAAGCATGCGCGCGGTGCTCGGTACCGCCGCCACCGCGCGCCCACCTCTTGCGGCCTCTCGTGACGTGCTATACACGACCACGAGACTCGTGACGTTAGATTGTCAGATTCAGAGATTCTCGATGGTTTGTAGCGCCTACCAAAATAAAACAGCAACAGACGTAACGCAGAAAAGAGATTTTCAGCAGGCACTATCAGAAATTTTCATCAAACTATCCGTACTTATCTGGTAATAGAATAAACAAAACGTACAATAAAAGGTCTAAGCCTTAAATGTATCTGCATCAAAGTTAGCATCTATAAAATTGCGCCTTTCCTATAATTATTTTGATGTCAAGATTACGGATTAAAAATAATTTGGCCATATTCTATTTCATAATTTCAAGAAACGAAAAGCGTTTGAAACTATTTTTTCTCCAAGCATAATAATTCAGGATATGTACTATAGTATTCATTAATTTCAAACTTCCACATGATGTATAACGGCACAAAAATGTTGACAAAAACACATCGATTGCCTTATTTCACAAGACTTGCCCGTTAACTACTTTATATGAATTTAGTTGTTGGAAATATATATATATATCTATATATGTCGGCGTGCAGTTTTAATGTTGATTTAGTTTAGCGCCATCTTGCGTAATTTTGGTGGACTAGAGGTGGAATGGCGGCACCTCTGACGTAACACTGGTTCCGTGCTCTGCTTGTTGTTATTCGTGTGATGTATTTTGACTTCAACCAATGAGAGAAGGTGAAGTTGCGGATGTTGGCCGGTAGGGGCGCTGTGTGAAGCGAGCCGGCCGTGCGTTGAATGTTGAGGTGGAGAGATCATTCTTGCTTTGGTTGAGGAGAGATGAACATTGATTCTTGCTTTGAGAGGAGATTGAGTTGGTCGGTTGCAGAGTGCGAGCTAAGCGGAACGTTTTGTCCCCAAGCTATGTAATAGTGTCTATAATGTTCTAATCGTTCTTAAACTAAAGTCGTTGTGAAGTGCTCATTAAACTTTGTACAAGATAACTGAATTGTGTGGTTTGTCTCCTCGCCCGCTACACCATCGCCCACCCGTTGTCGTTCCTTCTTCTTCCTTCTTTCTATATCTCTCCGACATATATATATATTTTTTTAATTTGTGTTTTATGTTTTCAGGTTACTAATGAAGTTAGGCACGGACATTCTTGGCTCAGTTCAGACGAAAATTATGAAAACATTGGACGTCGTACACGAATGCTTCCCAGCGGAGCTACAACTGCATAACATCTTCAGGTAAATTGTAGTGATATCTGAGTCACCCCTGTTTTTGTACTGCCCCACTGCTGGGCGTGGGCCTCTTCTCATTGCGAGGAGGGTAAGGCCGCTGTGGGTCAACAAAGACTTTTCTTTTTTTTTTATGGTTGACAGGCTAGTTGTTTGATCACAGCTCACCTGATGTTAAGTGAAGGTGTGGTCGAAGATGGTAAAGCACACCTAGTCTGGGATGGAACTGGCTCTCAAGTAAGGCTGCCGGAACACACCGTTAGATGCTTGGCGGCAGATTTTCAACTTGAGGGTGGTAGCTAGCCAGCCGAGTACTAGAGAGTACGCTACCACCATGCTATGGTTTCCTCACGATGTTTTCCTTCACCGGCAGCTCAAGCTCATTGTTAGGGTTTGAACCCACGCCCTTCGGCATGCGAACCTACCGCGCTAACCACTGAGCTATCATCGCTAAACTTACTAAAAATAAAATAAATATTTAAGGGGGCTCCCATACAACAAACATGATTTTCATAGATAATGGCAACCCTTTGTGCGCGAGTCCAAATCGCACTTGGTCGGTTTTTATAAAATATAGGCACAATAATGTACATTGAAATAAAAATAAAAATTAGTGAAATTACTGGGCTGTTGAGACTAACCATCGAAAGTCTCAAAGTAATGAGCACCAAAGCAGTGATGCCCTGGACTTTGTTTTGTTACTCAAAGTTGTTCTGTTCTGTGTATCGCTGCAATGGTCATGGACAGGCGTTATATCTTACCATCAGGCGAGCGTCACGTTCGTCTCATTACTTTTCATATAAAACGGTTACAGGATGTGTATATTGTGTTATTTTTATCAGGTTTCTAGCGGACAGCGCGACGGCACCCACGCCGAAGACTAAAGCGGCCGCACTCCGGTTCTTAGCAGACCTCGCGCACGACTACTGCCCGCCAGCCAGTCTGGCCGTCACTCTACACGGTAAACTACTTGTATTATTTTCTATGTTGTTGACAGCCCTGTTGGTTCATTGGTAGTATATCTGCCTTGAGAGCTGTAGGGCGTCGGTTCGATTCCCACTCAGGGCAAACAATTTGTGAATAAACAAATGTTTGTTCTGTGTCTGGGTGTTCTGTATGTATTATAAGTATGTATTTACAAAAAAAAAAAAAGTATTTATGTATTCTATCAGTTACCTGACTTCCATCACACAAGCTCTGCTTAGTTTGGGGCCAGATGGCGCTGTGTGTATAGTCCTACGATATTTATTTATGTTTTATGTTTATTGTTTAATTTTTTGTATGTATGTATTGTAAATTATGTTGAAATGTGTTTTATGTCGCAAATAAAGTGTTGTCTATTGTCTATTTAATTATTTTTTTTAAACTGTAAAAATATTGTTAAGTTTAAATTTTAATGGCAATATTAGTAAGTTGCGATATTGTTTTTTTTAATTTTTTACTTTCTCAATGGATTTGTTAAAAACTAGCGGACGCCTCGCGATTTCATCCGCGTAGTTTCCGTTCCCGTGAGAATATAGGAATCTCTGGTATCCAATAAGACTGTGATCCCTCGTTCTCGTAAAATCGGTTTACACTGAGGGTGACTTTGTATCTCGCGTGGTCTATATGAGACGATGTAGCGGGAATAACATAGGCCACCTTTTTAATTATAAGTAACTAGCGGACGCTTCGCAGTTTCACACGCATAGTTCCCGTTCCCGTGGGAATACAGGGATAAAAAGTAGCCTATGTCACCCGGGGATAGTGTAGCTTCCCAACGGTGAAATAATTTTTGAAATCGGTCCAGTAGTTTCGGAGCCTATTCAATACAAACAAACAATCAAATCTTTCCCCTTTATAATAGTGTAGATAGACTAGCTGCGCCCCGCGGTTTTACCCGCGTGGTGATGAATAATGATGATGACGGTGAAAGATCCGTTGAGTACGCGTGAAAGCGTAACAAACAAACAAACGTGTTGGTTTATTGGTAGTGTGTCTGCTCCAAGAGCTGAAGGGCGTGGGTTCGATTCCCACCCAAGACAAGCGTTTTGTGATATAAACAAATGTTTCTTCTGTGTCTGTCTGTCTGGGTGTATTGTATGTATTATAAGTATGTTTTTCCAAAAAAAAAGTATTTAAGGTGTGGTTCGATTTCCATACAAGTAATGTTTTGCCATTTATAGACATATGGAGCATAATTTTACAGTGAAATCACAGCTACCGGCATTTATTTTGGTCTTTATTTGCGGTAAATCACAATTGATTGTTGCTATGTTTAATTTTTATTTCTTATTAGTGTTACATCTCCCGTCTGTTTCTTATGTTTTCTATCGTATTTTTCTTTTCTTGGTTGCCTGGAAGAGATCGCTGTTAGCGATAAGGCCGCCACTTGTGGCACTAGTTAATAATGTTTTTTGGTCTCTGTACTCTTTACTATATATGATGTGCACAATAAAGAGTTATATCTATCTGCTTGAATAAAACAGTAGATTACTAGCACACTTTACTACAGTTTTATAAAAAAAAAATCATAAAAAATTATTCATAAATTTGATTTTATGCTATTAATCTTGTTTTGTTCAAGCAATTGTGATTTACCGCAAATAAAGACCAACATAAATGCCAGTAGCTGTGATTTCACTGTGAAATTATGCTCCATTTGTCCATAAATAGAAAAAATATATTTATATAGAAATCGAACCACCTTCACGCCTGAATCAATCTGTATCCAAACTTTCACATTTATAATTTTAGTTGGATTTAAATATTAATCCGAGTTCTACTAATTAATTTCTTGGTATTCCTTCAGGCGGCGCTAACGGCGTGGCCGGGCGTGCGTTCATCAAGATATCCGCGCTGGCGGCGGACACGCGCGCCGCTGACGTGCGCGTCTGCGCTAAACGGGCAATCGCTTGTTTATACGACTGCAACCCCGCCGCGGTGAGTACTGTGCCGTGAAGGTCTGTTTGTATTCCAGCGTATGCCGTGAACCTGTAGTCCCACGCCTGACGGGCATCTCTCAGTATGGATACGTTGATAAATTTTCATTTTGTTAAAGTTGTTAAAGAAAAGAAAATAATTCTATTTTGTAACAGAACAAAAAAAAACCACAAACAGTTACAAAACAAGGGCTCACCTCAGCATAACACTGGTCATACTAAGTATGACTAGCGCTGGTTTTCCGGTGAACCCCTGTACTTGAAAACTAAAGTGCGTGCGTGTGTGTGTGTGTGTGTGTGTGTGTGTGTGTTTGTGTGCGTGGGTGGTTTACGACGATTAAAATCATGGCACGCCATATCCAGCCTTTCGGCATGCAAACATTAGTCTCATTCTACATTTACACTGTACATTTATACACAAGAAACTACTATGCGATAATGCGACCAAGATTTACATTAAAACACCATGAAAATAGAACGAATAATCTTAATATAAAAGTCCGTCAGAGGAGGGATATGTGGCCGGAATGCTGGCAGCATTGCCACGCTGGATGGCAATGCTAAGCTTTTGACCAAAGTGGATGCCAGCATTCTGGTCACACGAAGCCTTCTACAAACGTTTAAACTTTTTTTTTTTAGATAATTGTTTGATTCAAGCGTTTTTTATGTGAAAACTAATGACACGAACGAGACGCTCTCCTGATGGTAAGAGATGTCTGTCCATGACTATTGCAGCGATACGCAGAACTTTGAGCAACGAAACAAAGTCCGGGGCATCGCTGCTTTGGCGCTCATTACTTTGAGACTTTCGATGGTTAGTCTCAACAGCCCAGTAATTTCGCTGCAATACCGTTCAAACCGGAACACAGTAATGTTTACACAGTACTTTTTAACGTCAGAATAACTGGTACTGCGGTGGTACCTACCTAGACGACCTCCTGCTAAGGAGATCTACCACCAAGTAAAAAACACATTTATTTTTGATTAAGTTTTTTTTTCACATTTTTTCTGTTTATGATGTGCAAAATAAAGAGTTGTATCTATCTTTTCCAGTTCACGGCGCTGATGAGCGACCTGCCCGGCGAGACCCAGACTCTAGTGAATGCCGTCGTACAGCAGCATGTCCGGAACACCACACAGTGTCAGTATTAACTAGCCACCGCACGCGGTTTTACACGCATTTACTGGGATACAAATACAATTTTGTTTTTTATGAATTTAAATTAAAAATAAAGATACAAAAGTTTGTTCTGTGTCTGGGGTGTACTGTATGTATTTACAAAAAACAAAGTATTTAAGTATTCTGTCAGCTATCAGGTTCCCATAGTACAAGCTTTGCTTAGTTTGGAGCTAGATGGCGTTAAATGTCCTCCAATATTTATTTTGTAACTATATCTTATTAGTCTGTTTGTTTGTTTTTTGTTAAAAATGATAAGAGATAACGCTTGTCCAAAACCATTTTTTATTTTTAATGATTTTGACGGATGACTCGTTTTTGTTGTAATGTTTTGTAAGACAGCCCTGTTGGCTCATTGGTAGCATATCTGCCTTGAGAGCTGAAGGGCGTGGGTTCGATTCCCACTCAGGACAAACATTTTATGTATCAACAAATGTTTGTTCTGTGTCTGGGTGTTCTGTATGTATTATAAGTATGCATTTACAAAAAAAAAAAAATATGTATTCTATCAGTTATCTGACTTCCATCGCACAAGCTCTGCTTAGTTTGGGGCCAGATGGCGCTGTGTGTATAGTCTTACGATATTTATTTATTATAATTATTTATATATTTTAAACAGGCAAAATGCACAAGGTGCGAAGCCATTTTTTATCGTTTTTTAATTTTATTACGGTTTCAATGACACAAGTAATTATAAAACAGAAAGTTTTTGAAAGAAATAGGTCGTCTAGGTAGGTAAAAAGTCCGAAAAAAATTCTGTGTGTCGCTAAGACGTTTTCTCTTACCATCAGGAGAGCGTGACATTCGTCTCATTACATATTATTTAATATTTTGAAATCATATTATTAATTTGACATTTTATATTAATCACTGGACATTTTTGTTAATATTAGGCAGTGACATTTTTTTTAATTCGGTATGTAAAGAAAAAAAAACTTTATTGATTCCAAAACCATTTCGAAATAGTACGACGTGACAGAATGGTTTTACAGCTTTAGCCTGCCCGATGGGGCAAATTAAAAAAAAACCTGTCAGTTCTGTTGTCAAATTTAATGAAATGTGTCAAATGTTTTGTATACTTTTTTGTTTTGTATGGCAAAGGCATATTCACATGTTTAGCCGTACTCATGACGTCATAACTATAAAAAGTTATTAGAATTAAACTACCGCATAGAAAGCCAAAATATTCAAATTAGTTTCATAAAATAAAGTTTACTATCAGTAAAAAATATAAAATATATACAAAACAAAAACTTTACATACATAATTGTTCTTTAATTTTATTTAATTTTGATATTAATAATTGTAATTTTGACGTGCCTAGTGTAACTTATGTAGTTATAAGGTCAACATAATATTCTATTTATTTGTATTTTGATATATCTTGTTGCATGAATTCTTTTTTTTTTAACTTTAAATTTAAATAAAGAGTAATCAGAGCTATGATTTGTTAATTTTTATTATTTGCGTGTTTACAGCCGGCAACGAAAGTCCTGTGCGTTCGACGGCCAATAACATCGCGAGCGCAGAAGATGTACACTCTCGCATCAGGCGGACTACTTCAGAAATACATTCGTACACGAAACAACATTCTAACGGTAACATCATTGTACATGCACTTTTTTTTTCTTTGGTTTTGGCGTCGCAATTTAGCATTTGCCAGTGTCAAGTATTTATATATTTTCAAGTTTCAAAAGTTAAATAAGTGTCCTCGTAGCTAAAGTTATAGTCAAAGTCCAGTCTTGGTCAAGTACAGTCCGTGTCAGTCAAGTCCAGTCATGCTTTAGTAAAGTAGTGGTGACTTTACTATAAAGCTTCGATGGAGTTTTGGAAGCAACACGGAAAGTCATGTTTCACCACATTATACTACTTTCCCACACTCGCGCTTGTGATTCGGCACTTTATGAATAAAACACCACCATTTTTATGCATAATGGAAAAAAATACAACAGAGCGACACGACTCTTCCCGCGTTCCCGCCAATACACCAATACCAATACATTACTAACGACTAGAGTTTTCGTGTTGCTTCCAAAACTCCATCGAAGCTTTATAGGAAAGTCGCCACTACTTTACTTAAAATGAAAAAAAGAGTATTGTCGTTAGTTTTTTTTTTTTGGTTTTGGCGTCGCATTTTGAGCATTTGCCAGTGTCAAGAGTTTTACATTTACAAGTTTCAAAAGCTTTCAAAAACTTTTTGACAGCTCATACAAAGTTGACAACATAACTTTGTACAGAGTCTAGCATAATAAAAAGCAAAATTAAAAATTTTGAAAAAACCCACAACGGTTAAAAAGTTATTGTCACCTATCTAAGGTAATGTACCAATCAATCCCGAGCCGAGCCTCACATGACAGCGAGTACCATTCTAGTGTGCTTACCATCATCGACCACACTGTTACTTAACATCATAATTATCGGCTGTGGTCAAACACCTAGCCTATAAATCAAACACCTATAAAAAAAGTACCGCTCGGTATCGGTTCGAAACAAACTACTAATACAATGTTTTGTAAATTTTTCAGCGGAATGCGGTAACCACATGTCGAGTAAAGATTCTGGTATCAGTCAAATGTCAGATGTTACCATTCGACCTAATGGAGTGCCTAATGGACACCACAATACGTGAGTTTATTTTTTTTAAGTTACCATATACCTGAAAGGGGGTTATTATAATAATAATAATAATAATCATTTATTTCAGACCATGTACGTCCATATTAAATATCTTATATCATAAACTTAAAATTAAAACACATCGCTTACATTCATTAAAATTGAAATTAAATTGTTACACTCAATAAAATAGAACAGATTTTAAGATGTCAAAACTTAAATTAAAAAATAAAAATACTAATAAAAATTAATTAAATACGTCTTAATTACTTTACTTATACCTGTAAATAGTATGTATTAAAGTTATTTTATTTTGTTTAATAAACACATTACCCAACAAAAAAATAAAAAAAAGAGTCAACCTATATTCATTGTTACCTACACAATTTGTATTGCACAAAAATAAAAATTCAGTTACTTTATTTGGTCCGAGGTTAATGAAATTTCTTCATAATTTCAAAGTAAAAGTTGTTTGTAATTATTTATAGAATAACCCCCTTTCGGCTTAATATACCCCATTTTTATAATCTTGAATATGGCTGTGAGTAGTAACTGAGAAAGAAACCCCGAAAATTGGGCTATGTTCCAGTTTTTAGGGAACTATGATAGGCTAACGATGATGATGTTAATTATTTATTTAAAAAAAAAAAGATTATTTATTATTTAAATTTGATTGTATGTGACATTTTATATATTACGTTAAATTATTATTTGTATAAAGTAAAATTTTTGAGGTAATCAATAACAAAATAAAATAACTTAAATAAAATCATAAAAATAATAAATAAATAAATTATATTTGACTTTAAATAAAAACAAACAATAGTATTATGCCAATTAAAAGTACTTTTATGATAACTAAAAAAATTGTATTAACTACATAAAATATGAAATATTTGCTTTTGGCGTCGCATTTTGTGCATTTGCCAGTGTCAAGTGTTTTGATATTAACAAGTTTCATAAGTTAAAAAGTAGTCAGAGTCCAGTCTTGGTCAAGTCCAGTCCGTGTCAGTCACGCTTTAATAAATTAGTGGCAACTTTACTATATAACTTTGATGAAGTTTTGGAGGCAACACGAAAACTCATTTTTCCCCACATTACATCACTTTCCCACACTCGCGCTTGTAATTCGGTAACTCTATGAATAAAACACCACAATTATACACATAAACACTCGATAAAAACACTATTTATGGAGAAAAATACGATTCTATTTAGTTTCAAGCAAAAAGTTATCAGTTGTGCCGAGCGTTCGCTAGATGGCGTTAAAGTCGAGATAGCCCGCGGTAGTGTTTCGTTCGCGATTTCACAAGAGTCCCGGTGACGAGTTTGTATGGTTAGGAAAACATCGTGAGATGAAACTAATATTGTTTTTGTAGTCCGTAGCAGATCATACTGCTATACGGATAATATAATACTGAAAAGTAGTATCTGTACTTGATACTATCTCTACCACTGGGTTGTATGGTACATCACTGAGAGAATACTATAAGTATTACAAGCTTATACCTGATTATTTTAGTATTTGCTGTACATAATAATAATTGATTGATTCAGGCGTTACTTTGCGGAAGTTCATTTTGAATGTTCAAGGTTTATTTCCGCTTAACAGTCGTCCCAGTTCCAACAGTGATGAGGATTTTAATTTTACACTGCTTATTAATTAAAAACTTAATGTTACTTAAAATCTAGAACTCATAAACTTAGAAATATACTTAATTTGACAAAAATTTAATTAAAACTACAAAAAATCTAATTAAAATAATCAAAAATCCTCCTCTCAGCAGTAACCACTTTGTCGACACGTGTTTCACCTCTACACGAGGCATCCTCAGGACGTGTTGACTCTTCGAGCGCTTGGTCGAGACTGAGTAAAAATAAAAATAAAATATTTTACATACCTAATAATCTTTTTGTCCTCATAGTAAAAGTTGTTCATACTCAGTTGTAGAATGGTTTGTATTTCGAGTCTACTAGATACACACCATTCATTTCCTGAATCCTTTGTAAACATTTATGCGGACGATAAATGTCTGTTATATAATTATGTAGAATAATTATATATTTCTCATGAATTATATTTAGAACAAACGCGTGAGTGTAAAATATAAATAAATATCGCAGGACATTACACACAGCGCCATCTGACCCCAAACTAAGCAAAGCTTGTACTATAGAAGTCAGATAACTGATAGAATACTTAAATATTTTTTTTTTTGTAATTTCATACTTATAATAAATAAAACACAACATGTATGTATACATGCTAAATTTGTATATTTTTAACTGTTAATATGTCGTACGATATTTACTTGTTAGTGTATTTGGTGTCATGTGGTACAGTTTTGAATAATTTCTTGTATAGAGACGCTCTGGGTCGCGCTGCGTCGGCAGACAGCTCGGAGGAAGCCCACAGCACAAAAGAGTCCTCCCCCATTCCGCATAATCGACTGGATTTCCCACACCCTGGGTAAGTACGCATTTACATAATGGTAGTTGCTTCTTCCTTCAAACAGCTGAACCAATTTGATGAAACTTAAAATGGAGGTAGAGATTTACTACGATAACATGACGCCCCTCCAAAATTCAAAACATTTGAAAGTATATGCGTGGGTTCAAACCACAACAATGAGCTCGAGCTGCCGGTGAAGGAAAACATCGTGAGGAAACCATAGCGTGGTGGTAGGGTACTTTCTAGTACTCGGCTGGCTAGCTACCACACGAGAGTTAAAAATCTGCCGCCAAGCATCTAACGGTGTGTTACAGCAGCCTCACATTAGAGCCAGTTCCATTCCAGGCTAGGTGTGCTTTACCATCTTCGACCACACCTTCACTTAACATCAGGTGAGCTGTGGTCAAAAACCTAGACTGTCAACCATAAAAAAAAAATCTGACAGAACTTTTTCTTTTTTTTTTTTTAATGTAAAAGTAATGAGACGATCGAGGCGCTCTCCTGATGTTAAGAGATAACGCCTGTCCACGACCATTGCAGCGATACACAGAACTTTGAGTAACAAAACAACCTCCAGGGCATCGCTGCTTTGGCACTCACTACTTTGAGACTAGATGGTTAGTCTCAACAGCCCAGTAATTTCGCTAGCTGCAGTACCCTTCAAACCGGAACACAGTAATGTTTTCACACTACTGCTTGGCGGTAGAATATCTGGTACTGCGGTGGTACCTACCTAGACGACCTCCTGCTAAGAAGATCTACCACCAAATAAAAAGTATGAATGAACATTATTCCACTCAACGATAAGCCAAACAATCAAAATCAGTGTTGATAGTAGGTATATGGTTTATTACTTGTCCAGGGATTACAATTCGAGTCCCCTGGGCCGCGACAGAATGAGGCCGTACGAAACTGACGAACAAGGATATATCATTACTAAATGTAAGTATTTACATAATTCGGTATGTAAAGAAAAAAAAAAACATTTTTACGTTTAAAACTCTGTAAACTATGAGGTGGGGTTCATTTTAACAAAAAATATAAATCAATCTTGACCTTCAATTGATGTCTCATGACGTCATCTCGACGGGCAACTTTCATAGACTGGCAAACCAAAACAAAACTTGTCAATGTCAAGTCAACGGCGATCATAATAATATTTTCAATACACATACATCGAGTTGTTTCTCGGTTTATTGATACAAATATCTGGATTATTTTACTCTGAACGTTATTTGGACTGTGATATCGCTTTTATGACATAAGATTTGTTTACTTTATGTCATGAATTGTAAAAACTGAAGACGTGACAGAATGGCTTTACAGCTTTAGCCTGCCCGATGGGGCAAATTAAAAAAAAACCTGTCAGTTCTGTTGTCAAATTTAATTAAATGTGTCAAATGTTTTGTATACTTTTTTGTTTCGTATGGCAAAGGCATATTCTACATATTTAGCCGTACTCATGACGTAATAACTATAAAAAGTTTGAAAACGTATTAGAATGAAACTACCGCATAGAAAGCCAAAATATTCAAATTAGTTTCTTAAAATAAAGTTTACTATCAGTAAAAAAATATAAAATAAATACAAAAAAAAAACTTTACATACCGAATTATACATTATAACAATAATTATATATTATGTTTTATATACAATCATTACTTAGATTAAATCTGTATTTAATTTTTATTTACGATAAGTAGGAACAACATTTTACTTATAAAAACATTATAACATATGACAGCCCTGTTGGCTCGTTGGTAGTATATCTGCAGTGAGAGCTTTTTTTTATTTAAAAAGTAATGAGACGAACGAGACGCTCGCCTGATGGTAAGAGATAACGCATGCCCATGACCATTGCAGCGATACACAGAACTTTGAGTAACAAAACAAAGTCCAGGGCATCGCTGCTTTGGCGCTCATTACTTTGAGACTTTTGATAGTTTTTTTTATTTAAAAAGTAATGAGACGAACGAGACGCTCTCCTGATGGTAAGAGATAACGCTTGTCCATGACCATCGCAGCGATACACAGAACTTTGAGTAACAAAACAAAGTCCAGGGCATCGCT
This sequence comes from Biston betularia, assembly GCA_905404145.2. NCBI lineage: Eukaryota > Metazoa > Arthropoda > Insecta > Lepidoptera > Geometridae > Biston > Biston betularia. Next base: position 2,045,167 of record FR989889.1, on the reverse strand, counting down.
GCTTTGGCGCTCATTACTTTGAGACTTGATAGTTTTTTTATTTTTTTTTATTTAAAAAGTAATGAGACGAACGAGACGCTCTCCTGATGGTAAGAGATAACGCCTGTCCATGACCATCGCAGCGATACACAGAACTTTAAGTAACAAAACAAAGTCCAGGACATCGCTGCTTTGGCGCGCATTACTTTGAGACTTTTGATAGAGTTAGTCTCAACAGCCCAGTAATTTCGCTAGCTGCAGTACCCTTCAAATCGGAACACAGTAATGCTTACACACTACTGCTTAGCGGCAGAATAACTGGTACTACTGGCTGTAGGGCGTGGGTTCGATTCCCACTCAGGACAAACTTTGTGTTATAAACAAATATTTGTTCTGTGTCTGGACGTTCTGTATGTATTTACAAAATAAAAGTATTCTATCAGTTATCTGAGTTCCATAGTACAAGCTTTGCGTAGTTTGGGCTCAGATGGTGATGTGTGTAATGTCTAAATTCGTTCTCCAGCGGGTCTCCGCGAGCAGGACGTGTTAGAAGCCCTATGCAAGCTGGACGTGTCGCAAGCGCCGCCGGAGCAATGGGAGCGACTGCTGCTCGCCACACACGAAATACTCAAGTACGGCGACTGCAGGAAACCTGTCGAGTGCTTCAAGTGAGTATAAAGAACATGACACGCGACGGACTTTTCATTTTGTCAAAAGATTGTGCCTTAAATACTTTCGGACTTACTATATTTTTTTTTTTTTTTAATACGGATAAGTCCGCGTTTGACCACCAACTCGCCTGATGGTAAGCGACGATGTGGTCGAAAATGAAGCACGCAGACCTAGAAGATACCTATTCACTCTGACCTTGAAAAGATCTAAATTATATCTATCAGGAAACAAGGAAGCCGGACATATTTACTGACAAGGATGTAGGTACATATTTATTTATATTGTATAGATGTTTGTTATGTATTAATATTAAGTAGTATATCATATTTATTTGTTTGCTGTATTTATTTATTTAGTTATATATTTTTACATGATTTGATATACATATATATATATACATATATATATACACAGCATGGTGGTAGGGTATTTTCTAGTACTCGGCTGGCTAGCTACCACCCTCAAGTCGAAAATCTCTGCCGCCATGCACCTAACGGTGTGTTCCGGCAGCCTCACTTGAGAGCCAGTTCCATTCCAGGCTAGGTGTGCTTTACCATCTCGACCACACCTTCACTTAACATCAGGTGAGCTGTGGTCAAACACAAGCCTGTCAACCATAAAAAAAATACAACCCCGTTGGCTCATTAGTAGTATATCTGCCTTGAGAGATGCAGGGCGTGGGTTCGATTCCCACTCAGGGCAAACATTTTGTGAATAAATAAATGTTTGTTCTGTGTCTGGGTGTTCTGTATGTATTTACAAAATAAAAGTATTTATGTATTCTATCAGTTATCTGACTTCCATCACACAAGCTCTGCTTAGTTTGGGGCCAGATGGCGCTGTGTGTATAGTCCTACGATATTTATTTATTAGCTACCACCCTCAAGTTGAAAATCTGCCGGCAAGCATCTAACAGTGTGTTCCGGCAGCCTCACTTGAGAGCCAGGTCCATTCCAGGCTAGGTGTGCTTTACCATCTTAGACCACACCGTCACTTAACATCAGGTGAGCTGTGTTCAAACACCTAGAGCTATGAATTACTTTTTTCTTCATTTTTGTACAGGAACATCGTGCGAGTGGCGCTCGCTGCGCTGTCGATGGACGAAAACTCTGGCGACAAGGAGAACTCGGAAAATGCGACCAACGCCCAACAGGCGGCGGGTAAGTTTTTTTTTTTTTTTTTTTTATGTAAAATGTAATGAAACGAACGAGATGCTCTCCTGATGGTAAGAGATAACGCCTGTCCACGACCATTGCAGCGATACACAGAACTTTGAGTAACAAAACAAAGTCCAGGGCATCGCTGCTTTGGCGCTCATTACTTTGATACTTTCGATGGTTAGTCTCAACAGCCCAGTAATTTCGCTGCAATACCCTTCAAACCGGAACACAGTAATGTTTACACACTACTGCTTTTCTATTGCTTTTCTATTTGTTCTTTTATTTATTTCTTTCTTTTGTACACCAACCTTATATTTATTTACTCTTCTTTCCATCCAAAGGTTGTCTGGAAGAAATCGCTCTAGGCGATGAGCCCGCCCTTATACATCATGTATCTATTCTATTGTTTTGTTATATATATATATCTTCTTTTTTTGTTTGTTTCCTGTTTGTATTAATTGTGATCTGTGTTTCATTTTTGGTGTATAATAAATTTATATTCTATTCTACTGCTAAAGAAATCTACCACCAAGTAAAATATCAATAAGTGTATAGCGATGATAGCTCAGTGGTTAGCGCGGTAGGTTCGCATGCCGAAGGGCGTGGGTTCAATCCCCAACAATGAGCTCGAGCTGCCGGTGAAGGAAAACATCGTGTGTAAACCATAGCATGGTGGTAGGGTACTTTCTGGTACTCGTCTGGCTAGCTACCACCCTCAAGTTGAAAATCTGCCGCCAAGCATCTAACGGTGTGTTCCGGCAGCCTCACTTGAGAGCCAGTTCCATTCCAGGCTAGGTGTGCTTTGCCATCTTCGACCACACCTTCATTTAACATCAGGTGAGCTGTGGTCAAACAACTAACCTGTCAACCATAAAAAAAAAAAAAAAAAAAGTGTTAAAATAATAATTAATAGGTGAGAATCAAATTTGAATTTTAAATGTATTTAATTTTACAGGCGGTTGGGGTTCAGCCAACGAGCGCGCGGCCGCTGAAGCCGTGAAGGTCCTCGTGTGGCTGTGTCGTAGAGAAGAAACCCGACCTCAGTGGCGAGACTACTTCGACCTCATACTGCTGAAACTTATAAACGCTTACGAAAGCCTCAACAAGGAGGTGATGCGAGCGGTCGAGGCCGGCATGCCTCACATTGCACAGGCGCTGCCTGCCGCACAGGTTAGTAAAACAAAAAAAAAAAGACGTGCGGCACTCGGGGACTTTTTTTTTTTTTTATGGTTGACAGGCCTCGTGTTTGACCACAGCTCACCTGATGTTAAGTGAAGGCGTGGTCGAAGATGGTAAAGCACACCTAGCCTGGAATGGAACTGGCTCTCAAGTGAGGCTGCCGGAATACACCGTTAGATGTTTTGGCGGCAGATTTTCAACTTGAAGGTGGTAGCTAGCCAGCCGAGTACTAGAGAGTACGCTACCACCATGCTATGGTTTCCTCACGATGTTTTCCTTCACCGGCAGCTCAGGCTCATTGTTGGGGTTTGAACCCACGCCCTTCGGCATGCGAACCTACCGCGCTAACCACTGAGCTGCCATCGGACTGCCGCGGTAAAGCTATTGCATTGCATTACAACCAATGCCACCTAGAGGCGAGTCGCTGAACTAAAGAGACAAGCGTGATATTTCAAAAAATCAATTAAAAGTTCTGCTATTCATCGATAGATGGCAAAACTAAAAAGTATCACCGCTGTGCCGGTGGGAGTGGGGGGTGTTAGGTTATTTTCGTTACGGAATTTCTAGATTCGGTCTCCACGCTCAAGGCCCGCGATAGAAGCTATGCAATAGCTTAAAAAACCGGCCAAGTGCGAGTCGGACTCACACACGTAGGGGTTCCGTACCATTATCTATAGTAAAACTAAACATTCTGTGAATAGTTAAAGCGTCTACCTGTCACCGTTATTAGTATCGAGCAAAAAACGGTAAAAAAAAAATCAAGTTTGTTGTATGGGAGCCCCCCTTAAATATTTATTTTATTTTTAGTATTTTATGTTATAGCGGCAATAGAAATACATCATCTGTGAAAATTTTAACTGTCTAGCTATCACCGTTCTTGAGATACGGCCTGGTGACAGACGGACGGACGGACGGACAGCTCTTACTGACAGGGTACTTTCTAGTACTCGGCTGGCTAGCTACCAGCCTCAAGTTGAAAATCTGCCGTCAAGCATCTAACGGTGTGTTTCGGCAGCCTCACTTGAGAGTCAGTTCCATTCCAGGCTAGGTGTGCTTTACCATCTCTGACCACACCGTCACTTAACATCAGGTGAGCTGTGGTCAAACACCTACACTGTCAACCATAAAAAAAAACACTCGACAAAACACTAGTTTTGGAAAAAATACCACGGGGCGACACGACTCTCCGGATAATCCCTGGGTTCCGGCCAATAGGCTTGGTCGGCCACATAACCTCTTCCACGTTAATCAAGTTCGTACTGTTGCGAGATCTATGTCTCCCTTGATTCGCGCCCGCCGCCACTTCAAAGCGCTCCTTGCTGTCAACACTGATTTTGATATTCTATCTGATACTTGGAAAACTGTTACTGGAATTTTTTTATTGTATTGTGAAAATCTGACTGATCAGTGGGACAGGTGCAAGAGGCACGACAACTCAGGTCTTGACGATGTTTTTTCTGACACTTAACTCATTAGAATATATTTGTATTTTGACATATTTTAATTGTATCCAGTTTTATTGACGACAGCCCTGTTGGTTCATTGGTAGTGTGTCTGCTTCGAGAGCTGAAGGGCGTGGGTTCGATTCCCACTCAGGACTAACATTTGTGTGACTAACATCGATGTTTGTTCTGTGTCTGGGTGTACTGTATGTATTATAAGTATGTATTTACAAAAAAAAAAAAGTATTTAAGTATTCTATCAGTTATCTGTCTTCCATAGCACAAGCTCTGCTTAGTTTGGGGTCAGATGGCGCTGTGTGTAATGTCCTATGATATTTAAAAAAAAAAAATTAAAAAAAATATTTTATTTATGAAAAAAAGTATAATGATTATCTTAAATATTTTGACATTTTATTTTTAATTTGACATTTTTATTTTGAATCTAGTTTGTTGTTTTATAATTTTGTGACATAAATGTAATTGTTTAATCGTTTTTGTGTCAATAATAAATAATTTGAATTTGACTCTTTCCGCGTTCCCGCCAGAAATCTACCTATGTTTTGTTAACAGGTGCTGGCTCTGTTAAGGCCGGTGATACGGACTCGCGGCTATCCGACCTCGCTGTGCGCCCTCAAACTGGCGGGGGAGGTCGCCAAGGCGCGCCCCAACGAACTAACTGATGACATCGTACCACAGCTAATGGAGGGCGTGGGACAGGTGACTTATTTCAAATCCCACAAATATTATAAACTAGCGACCCGCACCGGCTTCGCACGGGTGCAATGTTGATACTAATGTGGTGCATATGCAAGTATTATACATATAAACCTTCCTCTTGAAACACTCTGCACAAAACACAAGCACAAGTTCGGTCGTGCATGGAGTATTGTTCGCACCTTTGGGACGGATCAGCCAAATACCAGCTTGAGGCGTTGGAGTCCATTGAGAAACGTGCTAAGCGGCTCATAAGCGACGATTCGCTCGTTCAGAAAAGGCTCCAAAGCCTTGAACATCGACGGAAAGTTGCTTGTCTGTCGGTTTTCTACCAGATACATTTTGGAGAGTGCGCTTCAGATCTGCATGACCTAATTCCACCTTGCCCATTCTACTATCGGACAGCCAGGAGCTTTAAAAAGCGTCACCGCTTCATGGTTGATGTTCCAAAAGCTCGAACTAAGCGGTTTGATTCCACCTTTTTCTTGCGTACCGCTAGACATTGGATTCAGCTGCCCGAGTGGGTGTTCCCCAATGAATATAGTCTGGGTGCCTTCAAGTCGCGAGTGAATCGGTTTCTTCTAGGCGAGCGTGCTCCACCGTAGACCGCATCTTCGCTTAACATCAGGCGGGATGGCGATCAAACGCAAGCCTTTTTTTTTTTTTATGGTTGACAGGCCAGGTGTTTGACCACAGCTCACCTGATGTTAAGTGAAGGTGTGGTCGAAGATGGTAAAGCACACCTAGCCTGGAATGGAACTGGCTCTCAAGTGAGGCTGCCGAAACACACTGTTAGATGCTTGGCGGCAGATTTTCAACTTGAGGGTGGTTGCTAGCCAGCCGAGTACTAGAAAGTACCCTACCACCATGCTATGGTTTCCTCACGATGTTTTCCTTCACCGGCAGCTCAAGCTCATTGTTGGCGTTTGAACCCACGCCCTTCGGCATGCGAACCTACCGCGCTAACCACTGAGCTATCATCGCTACAAAATACTATATATACCTATCTACTATTAAAAAAAAAACTGTCTATTAAAAAAACCGCATCAAAATCCGTTGCGTAGTTTTAGATATCTAAGCATACATATGGACAGGGGGGAGCGACTTTGTTTTATACAAGTAGAGATGTCAAAGTTACGGATGGATGTTAGTTACTTTTTTTTCACGCAAAAACTAGTGAACGGATTTGGATGAAATTCGGTATAGAAGTGGCTGAGATCCTGGATTAACCTGGATTAGTTACTTACAATCTTTCAATTCTCAATTCTTGGTGGTAGATCTCCTTAGCAGGAGGTCGTCTAGGTAGGTACCACTGCAGTACCAGTTATTCTGCCGCTAAGCAGTAGTGTGTAAACATTACTGTGTTCCGGCTTGAAGGGTACTGCAGCTAGCGAAATTACTGGGCTGTTGAGACTAACCATCGAAAATCTCCAAAGTAATGAGCGCCAAAGCAGCGATGCCCTGGACTTTGTTTTGTTACTCAGAGTTCTGTGTATCGCTGCAATGGTCATGGACAGGCGTTATCTCTTACCATCAGGAGAGCGTCTCGTTCGTCTCATTATTTTTTACATAAAAAAAAATAAAAATAAAATCTGATTGTTTTATTTACAGCTGGCCGACCACCAGAACTCAGCAGTGCGGAAGGCGGCAGTCTTCTGCATGGTAGCTTTTACACTCGCGTTGGGAGAAGAACGCATGCAACCGCATCTGAAACACTTGTCTGTTAGCAAATTCAGACTGCTGCAGGTCGGTACTCGATTAGTCGTCGCCAATGGCGTTGCTTTTTTTTGTATGATTGATAGGCTAGGTGTTTGACCACAGCACACCTGATGTACGCAATTTTAAACTATTTAGCATCCCGCCTGCTTACAATAATGTATCACAAAACAACCCTCTTGCAAGGATGTGCCGCACATATGATGGTTTAAGGGATCCCAGAGACATATTCTCATGTAACTTCTTTTCCTTTAAGCTTAGTGTCTGTAAAGCTTTCCAATAAATTGTATTACTTATTTAAGTAGTAACACATAAGTCGGTTTATATTTACATATAAGTTGTGTATAGTTGTAATTGGGCCTTAGGCTCACTACGATATCTTAATTATATAATACATTACATATACTAAGTAGCCTAAGGTCTGTAACTGTACCTATATCAATAAAATAAAATAAAATGTTGAGTGATGGTGTGGTCGAAGGTGGTGACGCACACACTTGATAGCCCTCTTGGTTCAGTGGTAGAATGTCTGCTTCAAGAGCTGAAGGGCGTGCGTTCGATTCCCCATCCAGGACAAACTTTGTGGTGTAAACAGTAAGTGTTTGTTCTGTGTCTGGGTGTACTGTATGTATTTACAACAAAAAAAAGTATTTAAGTATTGTATCAGTTATCTGTCTTCCATAGTACAAGTTTTGCTTAGTTTGGGCTCAGATGGCGCTGTGTGTAATGTCCTACGATATTAATTAATTTATTACCTAGCCTGGAATGGAACTGGCTCGCAAGTGAGGCTGCCGGAACACACTGTTAGGTGCTTGGCGGCAGATTTTCAACTTGAGGGTGGTAGCTAGCCAGCCGAGTACTAGAAAGTACCCTACCACCATGCAAAAACGGTGTAAACGTTGTGTTCCGGCAGCCTCACTTGAGAGCCGGTTCCATTCCAGGCTAGATGTGCTTTACCATCTTTGACCACACCGTCACTTAACATGAGGTTTGCTGTGGTCAAACACCACAAAAAAGTATAAAAAAATTGTCGCTTTTGTTTCTTTTTCATGTATTATTTGTCTGATTATTTTTTTTATAGTCGACAGGCTAGGTCTTTGACCACAGCTCACCTGATGTTAAGTGACGATGTGGTCGAAGATGGTAAAGCACACCAAGCCTGGAATGGAACTGGCTCTCAAGTGAGGCTACCGGAACACACCGTTAGATGCTTGGCGGCAGATTTTCAACTTGAGGGTGGTAGCTAGCCAGCCGAGTACTAGAAAGTACCCTACCACCATGCTATGGTTTCCTCACGATGTTTTCCTTCACCGGCAGCTCAAGCTCATTGTTGAGGTTTGAACCCACGCCCTTCGGCATGCGAACCTACCGCGCTAACCACTGAGCTATCATCGCTACAAAATTATTTGGTAACCTAAGTATTTATGACCACAATCAACATCGACGTATTCTATCTGTTCGTCATTATTGAACTGGTTATTGTTATAACGGCAGGTGTATATCGACAAGCAGCGCGAGGAGTCCGCGCGGGCGGCGGGGGGCAGCTCGCCCGGCTCGGGCGGCACGTAGCGCCGTCGCCGCCGCGCGCGCACCACGACCCGGGCCACGCAGACCCCCGGCTAGCGGGGTCAGTATACTTAAACTACACCGACAATACACTGTCACCAGTATTATGCCGTCATAAGGAAAAAAATACGGATATCCGGCGACGAACGAAAGTTCACGACGTCGGTATGGAAAGAAAAAAAAGAACTTTACTGATTCCAAAACCATTTCGAAATAGTACATTTCTGTACAATATTTTTACGTTTAAAACTCTGTAAACTATGAGATGGGGTTTATTTTAATAAAAAACATAAATCAAACTTGACTTTCAATTCGGTATGTAAGGTTTTTTTTTGTAGTTATTTTATACATTTTTTACTGATAGTAAACCTTATTTTATGAAACTGTAATTTGAATATTTTGGCTTTCTATGCGGTAGTTTATTTTTAATAAGTTTTCAAATTTTTTGATAGTTATGACGTCATGAGATAGGCTGAATATGTAGAATATGCCTTTGCCATATAAAACAAAAAAGTATACAAATACATTTTTGACACATTTGATTAAGTTTGACAACAGAACTGACAAGTTTTTCATAATTTGCCCCATCGGGCAGACTAAAGCTGTAAAACCATTCTGTCACGTCGTCGGTTTTTACAATTCATGACACGAAGCAAACAAATCTTATGTCATAAAAGCGATATCAGAGTTCAAATAACGTTTAAAGTAAAATAATCCAGATATTTGTATCAATAAAGCGGAAAACAACGCAACGGACGTGTATGAAGAGATTATTATGACCATCGTTGACTTGACATTGAAAATTTTGTTTCGGTTTGCCATTGCTTTTTTAGTCTATGGAAGTTGCTCTACTAGGTGACGTCATTAGACATCAATTGAAAGTCAAGTTTATTTTTATGTATTTTATTAAAATAAACCCCATCTCATAGTTTACAGAATTTTAAACGTAAAAATATTGATTAGAAATGCACTATTTCGAAATGGTTTTGGAATCAGCAAAGTTTTTTTTTCTTTACATACCGAATTACGGAAAAAATGTCAGATATGAGCCCCTATTTCGTAACTGTCTGTCTCTTTTTGTTTTTGTGTTACAAAATCAAATTATTTTCTTTCTTTCATAGTCATAGTCATAGTGATTTATTGATAACATAAGTTACAAGTCAAATAATGCAAATAAATTAAATTAAAATAATTATTGAAAGAAAGAAAAAAAAAATATTCTGCAACAAAGACACAAAAACGAACAGAGACAAACAGTTACAAAATAAGGGCTCACCTCAGCATAATACTGCCGTCTAAAATAATTATGATTAATTGTCACAGGTGATTAGTAAATAATTATTTTAGGGGAATTTCTTCGTCGTTGATGTAATCAAAATTCCACTAATATTATAAATGTAAAAGTTTGAATAGATGGATGTTTGTTAGTCTTTAACGCAAAAACTACTGAACGGATTTGGATGAAATTTGGTATGGAGGTAGCTGAGACCCTGCATTAACACATAGGCTAGGTAGAGGGTAGTAATAAAAAATATATGTTTTTTTTTTGGTAGATTGATTCAGGCGTTACTTTGCGGAAGTTCATTTTGAATATTCAAGTTATATGTTTAGTTAATTTTCGCTTAACAGTCGTTCCAGTTACAACAGTGATGAGGACTTTGTTTTTTTGGTTTTCAGGTAAAATTGTGAAACATCCTGTACCCTAGCCATATCCACCCATAAAGGATTACTAACTTTTAATTTTAAACTAATTATACAAAAGTTATATAAAATGTTTGCTTCCACTGGATTCTCAGTTCGTTTGTATGTTTGTACGCCACGTATGTGTGAGAGTTGAATATTTTTGACAATTTTTTTTTTTATTACAAATAAAATCCTTAGCGTTTAACAATACATAAAGTATTTTTATGTTAACGAGTGTCACAGCAGCGATGTCATGGTTTTATGTAAATACTAATATTTTATTGGTAACACTAAATTTACTGAAAGAAAACATTAATTTTGACACAAACAACACTAAAACAACAAAAGCACTACAAGTTTTTTTTTTATGTAAAAATTAATGAGACGAACGAGACGCTCTCCTGATGGTAAGAGATAACGCCTGTCCATGACCATTGCAGCGATATACAGAACTTTGAGTGACAAAATAAAGTCCAGGGCATCGCTGCTTTGGCGCTCATTACTTTGAGACTTTCGATGGTTAGTCTCGACAGCCCAGTAATTTCGCTAGCTGCAGTACCCTCCAAACCGGTACACAGTAATGTTTACACACTACTGCTTAGCGGCAGAATAACTGGTACTGCGGTGGTACCTATCTAGACGACCTCCTGCTAAGGAGATCTACCACCAAAAGATTTAAAATAACAATAAGTAGAAAGTTGTCGCTGTAGTGTCCAGTGCGACAAAAAAAGGTTAGCTCAGCATCACTGCTGCCGATTTCCCAGCAGCGCTGGTTTTCTTGGTTGGCTTTTTTTGCTGGTAATTTTTCCAATCATACAAAAATTTAAAAAGTAGTGGACGCCTCGCGGTTTCACCCGCGTAGTTCACGATCCCGTGGGAATACATGGATAAAAAGTAGCCTATGTCACCCGGGGATAGTGTAGCTTCCCAACGACAGCCCTGTTGGTTCATTGGTAGTATGTCTGCTTCGAGAGCTGAAGGGCGTGGGTTCGATTCCCACTCAGGACTAATATTTGTGTGACTAACATCGATGTTTGTTCTGTGTCTGGGTGTACTGTATGTATTATAAGTATGTATTTACAAAAAAAAAAGTATTTAAGTATTCTATCAGTTATCTGTCTTCCATAGTACAAGCTCTGCTTAGTTTGGGGTCAGATGGCGCTGTGTGTAACGTCCTGTGATATTTATTATTTTATTTATTATTTATAACGGTGAAAGAATTTTTGAAATCGGTCCAGTAGTTTCGGAGCCTATTCAATACAAACAAACAATCAAATCTTTCCTCTTTTTAATAGTATGGATAGATAGATAAATCAACAAAACAAATGAAGATCGCATTGCCGCTTTCCTGCCTATTTTTTTCTGTGGCCGGCCAGCTAATTGCCCATTACTTTTTAAAATTAATTTGAAAAATGGTAAATATTTTGCCCAATTTCGTATGTTATTTTAAAGAAATAGTAAAAGTCAAATTATGGCAAAGTCGTTTAAAATAATGTATATTTTAATTAATACTTAACTTTTATGTTATTACAATTTTACATTGCGCTGTAATTGAGTGGCTGTATAGAAAATTGGAACATGGTTCAATAGAAATGTAACAACTACTACTTTGACAGCTGTCAGTTTAAAACAATTCTCCCTAGGGATGAAAAGTATTACTTGCAACCCGCTCCTCAGGCAAACTAAACCCCGTCTCGCGACTAAATAAGTTACTTTCACCCCTTGGGTAACTAATATTATTGTTTGTTTCGATATTTAGGCCGTGTTTAAATAACCTTGGTAACAAGCTGATTATTATTAAAACGGATGTCACATTTTTTTTAATGATTTGCCAGATTTGTAATCGTGTAAGGATTATAACGAGGTAGTTAAGCCTTTCGGGTTTGTACCCTAAGCTTAAAACCATGTATAGAACATTCTTGTCAAAATTTTAAAAAAAACTTGAGATAAACAGAAAGTCGATAGCTGGAAAATACCTAAAAACAGTTCCGTTTGTAGCGATGATAGCTCAGTGGTTAGCGCGGTCGGTTCGCATGCCGAAGGGCGTGGGTTCAAACCCCAACAATGAGCTTGAGCTGCCGGTGAAGGAAAACATCGTGAGGAAACCATAGCATGGTGGTAGGGTACTTTCTAGTACTCGGCTGGCTAGCTACCACCCTCAAGTTGAAAATCTGCCGCCAAGCATCTAACGGTGTGTTCCGGCAGCCTCACTTGAGAGTCAGTTCCATTCCAGACTAGGTGTGCTTTACCATCTTCGACCACACCTTCACTTAATATCAGGTGAGCTGTGGTCAAACACCTAGACTGTCAACCATTAAAAAAAAAAAAAAAGTTCCCCTATATCGTTTCAATAAAATATAATTTTACGAGAATTTGAACTAATGAACCCAAAAATATTCAACTCCGCAATCCATACTTGTAAACTTGAAATGTTTTGTAAATTTTATTTGTAAGCGAAACAATGAAAGCGATTGGCAAAGCGTGCGGCGGCTGAAGTAAGGATAAAGTGATAAGGAACTTAGACGGCGGGCGTAAGGTTGAAATTTGAATGAAACGGGATCGCTAAATTATTAAACAATTAAAAAAAAAAAAATTATCGAATTCATAAATGAATCTTAACAATCGGGAAATTTGAAAATAATTTTCTGGGTAATAGGAAATTATCATAATTATTAAAAATAATTTGCCAAAAATATTTTGCAAATATACAAATAAGATTTGATTTAAAATAAATAAATAGGATATAACCATCATTTAATAATAGTATGGCATTACTACATATAACTGAAAAGTAAAATGCTACATTGAAATGTAGCCATTTTTTTTTTGTTAAAAGTGTCAAGTTTTGTTCAAATTTCAATCTTACTTCTTTAAGTTAAGATCAAGACTCGTATGGCGTATAAATACGACTAGGTATGTACAGATTAGGAATTTTTGTATATGTATGGCTTTGTATGATGGATACAGTGTTATATTTGTATTCTTTGAAATGTTGCATATGACAACTATAATTAGCAAATGTATATTAAATATATAAATATGTTAAAAATAACTGTAATCAATCAATTTTGAAAGAAGAGTAAGCCGGGGTAAGTACGGGTAGTGTAGGGGCAAATCTATGTTTCGATGTTTCCAGTGTAGCCAACCCTATCGTTTTAGCTTTTTATCTGACTGCGGTGAAGTAAAAGTGAGGGTCACTACTTCATACTTTAAATAAAAAAACAATTAACCCGTTTTATTTGAATTTTTTTACATTAAAAACTTTAATGTGGTCCGATTTCCATACAAATAATTTTTTTTCCATTTATGGACAAATGGAGCAAAATTTTACAGTGAAATCACAGCTACTGGCATTTGTTTTGGTCTTTATTTGCGGTAAATCACAATTGCTCCAGTAAAACAGTAGAATCTTAGCATAAACTACTGTTTTATTCAAAAATCATTCATAAATTTGATTTTATGCTAATTTTATAATCTACTGTTTTACTCAAGCAATTGTGACTTACCGCAAATAAAGGCAATAAATGCCAGTAGCTGTGATTTCACTGTAAAATTATGCTCCATTTGTCCATAAATGGAAATGATTGTTTGTATGGAAATCGAACCACCTTAAGCCAAAATTTGTAAGTTTCAGTTATTTTAAAGCTAACCTCCAGTTTTTTTTCTATGGGTTGGCAACACTTGATGTAACAAAATGGTCTAACAAGTTTTCTTAGCGCTTTTCTTAGACTTGTCAGATCGTATAGGTGGATATCAGGTCTAAAAAGTACGCTAGTCATTGCCACGGTGATAATATACCCAGTGACATTTTATCAGGATAAAATAATAATTAGGAAGCTATCATATGTGACATTTTAATGAGTACAATCAAAATAAAACGCTATTTTTTTTTCAAAAAATAAAACAATTAGCTCTAATTCAGCTTAAAATTTTAACTTTTTTCAAACTGGATTATAGGGTAAGAAAGAGAGGAAAGATTCCTATTTAAGAATATAGAGCGAGTGCACGAGTTTTATTAAAATATATTATTAATAAAGCATTTACTAAAAACACGTTTTTTGAAGATATCTGAAGTTTTCCGTAACGATTGGGTTTTCTGACAGATCTATTTGTTTACACTTGAGAATATATTTTATGCTCTGCGATTTATCATGACTTTCAGAAACGTGATGTATTTGCTTATTGGAAAGCCATACTAATCATTCCTAATTGAAATCGGTATTATATTTTGGGATCATTTCTCTTCGAAAGATATATGAAAAGAGAAAAAAGTAATGTGATGTAAAAGACTTTTGTTTTTTTTTTTACTTGGACAAACAATTTTCGGGTGGAAAGTTTTGCGATTTATCAAATTACGATTTGACTAAAAACTTAGCAATTTTTTTTTTGTTAGTCGTAATCTAAAAATAGCCTGCATAGTATATGAACCCTGTTCCATCGCCAGAGAGAAAAATTAAATTATCGATTATTTTTTTGAACGTACATTTTTGCGTAGCGTATGTGTAGGTAATTCTCTAACATACCTACATGAGATACCTTGCCAAGAACGCTAGCGTTTAAAAGAACTCAATTTTTTTTTTTTTTTTTTTTTTTTATAGTTGACAGGCTAGGTGTTTGACCACAGCTCACCTGATGTTACGTGAAGGTGTGGTCGAAGATGGTAAAGCACACCTAGCCTGGAATGGAACTGGCTCTCAAGTGAGGCTGCCGAAACACACCGTTAGATGCTTGGCGGCAGATTTTCAACTTGAGGGGGTTTCCTCACGATGTTTTCCTTCACCGGCAGCTCAAGCTCATTGTTGGGGTTTGAACCCACGCCCTTCGGCATGCGAACCTACCGCGCTAACCACTGAGCTATCATCGCTAAAATTCACCGATTCACCTTAACAAACAGATAAGCTGTAGTCAAACACAAAGCCTGTCATACGTTAAAGACTAAAGTTATTGACGGAGTGAGGGGTCGCCAGATGGACTTACGAAGGTCCAGCCCATTATTTTGACTCAAAATGGACTCTTCAGGTTTTTAGAATTCGTCATTCTTTGGTGGGAATGGTAAACGCATGCTTTCCTGCTCGCACGCATGCTATAAGACATTTGGTGTGAACGGGATAGCGCGTGATGAGTTGGCTCTTTTGAAAACGTCATATATACAAACGTCGCAACACTTTTTGTCCCGGTGTGTTTGTTCTGTGTAAAACTATTCGTTTGAAGTCTCGTTGTTATGGCAATCTTGCAAGGCTTTGTAAAGCACCGCATTAGCGTGCTACGAGATAATAGATATTTCTCTATTTGTAAAAAAAAATGATGAATAGCAATTAATGTCAACGATTTGAACAGAAGTAAGTATATTATGTTTTTAGGATTTTAAAAAAAGCGTTCCTTATTCTTTTTTTTTTTTTGGACTTGCGAGTTTTTGACTCTACACGATCAACGTATTTTTCTGTTTTTATAAATACGTTTGTGTATATAGGGATGTAAGCTTAGGGTGTTATAAGCCGAAAAAAGGTCACTGTACTCATACAACGGGCACAATTCAATCGTTAAAAAAATTTGCTTTGCCTTGAAAAAAATGGTGATTTTTGAACTAAAATATTAAAGATTTCAGTGTTGTGTCGATAGTAAAATTTGTTCACAATAATGTGTACAATGAACCCCTTTCGGCTTAATACACCCCAAGCTTAGAAGCCTTTATCTACATATTTATATCAACTTACTATTTTCAATGTTCTTCCGTAAAATGTATGACTCAATCTCAATTATACTGAGGGGTCAAATTTTCGATATCAAAATGTATGTAAAATTTATTGGCGCCCCTGGCGGGCGTAATCAGCGGCTGGAATTAACGTATAATGCTAAATTTTTATCAGATATGTATTTTGGTATCGAAAACTCGACAAAAGATTTTTCGCTAAAAGTCATGCCCCTATGTAATTCACATGGAAACTGCAGATGAAATCTAGAAAACTTATATTTATTTCTGTTTGAAACATGCTATATGAACTACTACATTAACCGGAATAAATACAGATCTATCCTTTAACTAAGTAGGTACCTCTGGTATTAGTGAAAAGAAACAATTGACGTAATGGAAACATCTTAAGTGGCGGATTTCTATAGCAGGAGGTCGTCTAGGTACTGCAGTGTCAGATACCCTGCCTCCAAGCAGT
Source organism: Biston betularia (assembly GCA_905404145.2). NCBI lineage: Eukaryota > Metazoa > Arthropoda > Insecta > Lepidoptera > Geometridae > Biston > Biston betularia. Next base: position 2,028,889 of record FR989889.1, on the reverse strand, counting down.
AGTGTGACTGTTATGATAGCCTCATCACAAGGCTATGGAGACTAACCATTGAAGTATTGGGATGTAACGCAACGATCCCCTGGACTTTTGTCTTAATAACCGCTGCGTTGGTCATAAAAAACTATCAGGAGAGCGTTTCATTCGTCTCATTACTTTTACATTAAAAAAAATATCTTTTACTGCGCCAGGGGAACGTACTCAGTTAAACGTTAAACTCGCTGACTTTTACAGGGTTGTAAGTTTAGGGTGTTTTAACTGGGTTATTGTTCTAGTCATTATGACAAAACTTTTACTATGAACACAACACTAATCGCAGAAAAAAACATCAGCTACTTTTGGACGATTCGAATTTAAAATTAATTTATTTCGACCATAAGTCATATTGTCGTATAAACAATTAAAGAAAAAAAAACAATACAATTTTCAATGTAAATAATTTAAATTGTCTATAAATACGGTGAGTAAATAAATAGCGGGTGTTCCCTGATAGATACAATCTGGGTGGCTTCAAGTCGCGATTGAATCGATTTCTTCTAGGCGAGCGTGCTCCATCGTAGACCGCATCAGGCGAGTGGACGTTCAAACGCAAGCCTATTTGTAATTTAAAAAGGTACGTGATTATTTCTATGACTTTTGAGTTGTGCCTATAGTAAAACTGTGCATAATGATGAGGGTAATTAACCTATTTCGGTTCCATTCTTATAGCCCTGTATGGATCTTATATGCTGGATTGGCAATGGCATTCATTATGCCAATTTGAAGCCCCTCAAGTTGAAAATCTGCCGCCAAGCATCTAACGATGTGTTCCGGCAGCCTCACTTGAAAGTTAGATCCATTCCAGGTTAGGTGTGCTTTACCATCTTCGACCACACCGTCACTTAACATCAGGTGAGCTGTGGTGTGTGGTCAAACACCTAGCCAGTCAACAATTAAAAAAAAAAACACATGGACGGACAGGGACACTACTGCTGAGGGCAGGGGCGGATCCATAGAATGGTTTTTTTGGGCTGCAACCCAGGGCCCCGTGAATATTAAAAAAAAATTGATAATATTTGTGAATTAACAAATAATCTATGAAGGTAAACTTTTCAATGTTTTCTCAAATTGCTAAGAATTTAAAACATCGCTAATGAAAGTTCCATTCCAGGCCTGGTGTGCTTTACCATCTTCGACCACACCGTCACTTAACATCAGGTGAGCTGTGGTCAAACACCTAGCCTGTTAAAGATTAAAAAAAAATGAAATTAATGAATTTTGATTTTTTTTTAAACACCTATCTGAGAACACTTGAGTTATTGAGAGGAATCTAACGATACCTTAATTTTATTGTCGTAATACATTCGGCCGTTTGGAAGAAACGAGGTAATAATGAAAAAAATACATACATACATGCAAGGCGCGAACAATCCTTTGGCAGTCGGGTAACAACAGATTTTTGACAAAATAGCTTTTTTTTATTGATTAGGTAGGTCCTGAAGTAGTATTAGGCCCGGGGCCCACAAACATACGATCTGCCCCTGGCCGAGCACAATTCACAGCGCCAAAATGGCGATATCCAAAAGTCTTTATAACTTTATTTGACAATGACCAATCCAGCTTATATGATAGATAGTGAATCCTGAAACGGAATAATTGTAAAGTTAAAGCGACGACACTCAAGAAATCCGGACATTACTTCGTGCCTTCATGCCAAATATGTGGAATGTACGTGTGTAGGTTAAATACTCGAGCGGGACGTTGACAGGGCCAGACGAGCGGACGAAATATGACATAAAATATACTTTTGTAAGGGTTTTCCAAGGCTGTTGACACTTACCATCGAAAGTTTTAAAGTATTGTCACTCAAAGTTCTGTGTATCGCTGCCCTTTTGGGCAAGCTGCTAAGGTTTGAAGTTATCGTAGTCAAAATGAAGACGTTTTAAAAAAAGTGCCGTCACAAATACCCGCGACATGGTGGTAGGGTACTTTCTAGCACTCGGCTGGCTAGCTGCCACCCTCAAGTTGAAAATCTGCCGCCAAGCATCTGACGGTGTGTTCCGGCAGCCTCACTTGTGAGCCATTTCAGGCTAGGTCTGCTTTACGATCTTCGACCACACCGTCACTTAACATCAGGTCAGCTGTGGTCAAAGACCTAGCCAGACAAACCGGCGAGTTTTTTTTTATAGCTGACAGGCTGTGTTTGGCCACAGCTCACCTGATGTTAAGTGACGGTGTGGTCGATGATGGTAAAGCACACCTAGGCCATGCTATGGTTTCCTCACGATGGTTTCCTTCACCGGCAGCTCAAGCTCATTGTTGGGGTTTGAACCCACGCCCTTCGGCATGCGAACCGACCGCGCTAACACTGAGCTACAAAACGATACACTGATAATAAAAAATGATACACACATCAAAGTAGAGGTATCGGAAAACGTTTGCTAGTATTGTAGCATATGAAAACATGTATATGCCTGTCTCTACGATAACAAGGCGTGATTGTATGTATTTGTTAAACAAATAATTAATAACGTAGTATAATTATGTTCGTCCGCAACTCTGGCCCCGGATAAGTTGTGTTTGTGAATAAACTAAGGTTTACACTCTTGTGATGTTTTGTATATTAAATGATATTTGTTCGTTTTTTACGCTGTATGCTATGAGGCGAGTTCTACACACAGTTATTTGTAATATATCTATAAAGTTATCACAGTGACCGCCACAGTTGTCCATTTTTGACAAGCGATAGAAGGTCCTGTACGTCAATGACGTTAATTCTTGACAAGCGATGGCGTACTCGGTACGCCCACGACGTCAATACTTGACAAGCGACGGTAAACTTTGTACGCCAGCGACCTCAATACTTGACATGTGATAGTGGGCTCTGTGCGCCCACGACGTCAATATTTGACAAGTGACAGTTGGCCTTGTACGCCGACGTCAATACTTGACAACAAACGTATGGACGATGAAAACGAGAAAAAAATGATTAGTTATCGATATATGATATTGGAATCCTTGTTATTTTTGTATGTAGGTCAGTGTTTTGGCGTACATGACTAAACGATGCATTTATACTGTGCTGCCCAAAGGTTAGAAACTTTTTCTAAACCTTTAGAATGCACAAAAGATTGAGTTTTTTTTTAAATGTTAACAAGCTGTGTGTAGAATGAAAGAAATGTGTTGTTTGTATTGTTTTTTTTTCTATTGGTCGTCATTGAAACCAAAAGTTGGTTATAAACCTCCGATAATTCTTATCACTTTTTTTACAAGTACAAAGTCGCGTCGACTAAACGTTTGGTATCGCAATCTCAGCCCTATTTTGAGGCGGGTACAACTCAATTTCATATGATGATATAAATCCCATCAATAGCTTGATTCAACACTTTACGTCGACACGCTGAGAAAATTATCCTTTTTTCCGATGATAAATCATTTTGTTACTATAAAAATTGATAAGAATTATCGGTATCTAGTATAAATACTTTTGTTATAATATATTTTTTAAACAAATAATAGGTTCTTGAAATTGTAATGATACCTAATACTAAATTATGGATGTATATTCACAGATAGATGTATGATTGTAAAGAGATTTACTGCGTTAATAAAATTGACGGAATTAAAAGATTTCTAACTAGTTTTTGTGGCTAATTGTGATGAAAAGTTATCACAGTAACCCACAAAATAATATTAACTTTAGAGTACTTTTCGTATACGCTGTGGTTTGCGTACTATCAGGTGAACCAACTGCTTCTTTGCGGCTCTATCAAGATAAATAAAAATTAAAGTAATCAAAAATCTGCCTTACCAGTAATCTGACTTTAATGCCCTACTTCTATTGTTCAAAATAAAATGGATCTCAAGTAATATTATAAATCTTAAATTCGTCAATTCCATAAACGCTTCTCACTAACTTCCATCACTATATTGCATTAAATTATGTTTTTCCTTTTGTAACGTTTTTACATTTTATCATAGTCGATCCTTGAGATCATAGTTGACAAATTAAAAATTTACAATGTATCAGATGTGGAGAGCAATATTTTTAACCACTTTCTAGTTCAGTCAACTAAAATCTTTAGAATTGGCCGTATATAGTAACTAAATTTACAAATTTTCTTGTTTGGATACTATGTTGTTAGTGCAAATCGTGGGTTTTATATCAAAACTGTGTAAATGAGAAAATGAGAGAAACTTAAAGTATGAAATAAACATGTCGGGTCGGCTATCAGTTAATGCGTACCAGTAATAATATCGAATATATACAAGAATACAATGAAATTAGAATAAAAATATTTCCGGTGTCCTAACATTATGTTGCACGTCATGTAGAAGACAGGAACGCATATATCGCGTATCGTATCGCGTGGCGTTTTGTTGTATCGTCAGAATATATATTAGAATCTGCATAAAAACATATACTGTGATGTGAGAACTTGAAAATAAAGCCGATTTTATTCTTATTTTAATCGCATTGTACAATAAGCGAAAAGGTCAATATTCAAGCTGCCATAATAATCGAAAAGGCACACTTTATATGAGTATATTTACTGCGTACGTACATGAGAGTATTTGCGTGTAATTTCCATAACGTTTCCAAAAATGAACTAAACCGTTTGTTCTAAGTATAATTTCTACCATCTTGGAACTTATAATTTTTTTTTTTATTATTTTGTCTCTTATTTGGTTTTGATCGGATGCGCTCGATGTTTGTTCGTTTGTATGCTAGTTTCAATGTTTTAATGTTAAGAATCTCATCGGTGTTAATTTCATGAAATTTTATTATAAATTATGTTTACTTAAATACGTTTGACTCATTTAGCCAATGGCCGTGTATATTTGACAAGCGATAGCGGGCCCTGTACGTCAACGATGTCAATACTTGGCATGCGATAACGGGTCGTTTACGTCAACGATGTCAATACTTGACATGCGATAACGGGTCGTTTAAGTCAACGATGTCAATACTTGGCATGCGATAACGGGTCGTTTAAGTCAACGATGTCAATACTTGACATGCGATAACGGGTCGTTTACATCAACGACGTCAATACTTGACAAAAAAATATCTATCGATGTGATTTTGGAATCCCTATTATTCTTGTTGGTATTTATTTGCTTGGCATACAGTGCATCGCTATGGAATTAAAGCTTGCCGATTTAAAGGTTTTGTCTCTTATTACAAATTTACGAATGAATAACCCCTAAGTTTGTAACTAAGATATGGTATGTCGCGTTTTCGACCGTGTATTTTCTCGTCTGTGAAAAGTTGAAAAAGCATATATACATATATTAGCGTAATTTTTGCTGAATTATGTTTCTATTGTGTTTATTTATCACTCTTTTCTTGACTTCTCTGTAGTTCTGAAGTTTCTTTTCTCTTAAATTATGTAAAATTGTAATACAGAACACGTTTCATGTATTTTCTACCAAATTATGTTTTTGTATTTGTAGTTCCTTAACTTTATGTTTATCTATAGGTTAAGACTTGATTCATGATTGTTTATTATTAATTTTAATATTGAAACTGGTATATGTGATAGTTTTGTTTGTAGTTTCGTCAAAATAGATATATCACTATATTTACTTATTTGTTCATTTTTCGTCAAGTTCTTAGTTACAATAAACAAATGTATGATTTAAATAATATAATCAGTGTTATTAAGGTTTTCGTGATAAATTTATTTGAACATTTCTATATTGACGAAAAACCGCACAAAACTTTTTTCAAATTTAAAATTGCAATAGTGATTTTTTTACCCAGTCTGAAAAAAAAAGACATAATGCTCAGATTCTCCAAAACCGACTGAATTCGATTGGACGGAAATATTTTTATTGTGTTTTAATTTTGAACGTATGTATGTGTTAGAAAAGTGCATTTATATCAAAAGTAACGCTTGTGTGCGTGTGCTGCTGTGTCAAATACCCGTAATTCAACAATTGTATTTAAATTAATATTATTATTAATGTACGATAGTTATGAATAAAAATGATTTTTAAGCCTTATTATGGTCGTTTTTTTTATTTTTTGTCTAACCTTACCTGATATACATATCGCACCCTTAGAATGAAAGTGACCTAACTCTAAAATTCTTGTAATTTCTGATTTTGCTATAAACTGATGTAAGGTGGTTCGATTTCCATAGATTTTTTTTTTTGCCATTTATGGACAAATGGAGCATAATTTTACAGTTAAATCACAACTACTGGCATTTATTTTGGTCTTTATTTGCGGTAAAGCACAATCGCATGAATAAAACAGTAGAGTATTAGCATAAAATTAAATTTTATAAATAATTTATTAATTTATGATTTACCGCAAATAAAGAACTCTAAAAATAAACTCTACTTTTATATTTAAAAAAAATCTAATAATATTTCCACGCTTGGCCAATTAATAAGATAGTACATTTTTGAAATACAAATGATTCATTGATGATTTAATTGGTCCTAATTAACATACAAAACAAATGTTCGACACCAATTGGTATTTTAATTAATACGACATGCATCTGGCTTCTTTTCTTGGATCCGATAAAATTCTTTATTTCAGTCGATGAATCATTAGTTAAACAAGACTGCGTACCTACTACCTTGTATTTACTATCCATCTATAGCATATGAATATACGATACAATAATAAAAATCGTTGTAAATGAAATTCACACCAATTTAATAATTTTAGTGTTCCGTACCCAAAGGGTAAAACGGGACCCTATTACTAAGACTCCGCTGTCCGTCCGTCTGTCACCAGGCTGTATCTCATAAACCGTGATAGACAGTTTTCACAGTTGATGTATTTCTGTTGCCGCTATAGCAACAACTAGTAAAAAACAGAATAAAATAAATAAATATCGTAGGACATTACACACAGCGCCATCTGACCCCAAACTAAGCAAAGCTTGTACTATGGGAATCAGATAACTGATAAAATACTTAAATACTTTTTTTTTTGTAAATACATACTTATAATACATACAGTACACCCAGACACAGAACAAACATTTGTTTTATATCACAAAATGCTTGTCCTGGGTGGGAATCGAACCCACGCCCCACAGCTCTTGAAGCAGACATGCTACCAATGAGCCAACAGGGCTGTCAATGCCAATGTCAGGGCCAATGTTTTAAATGAACAGCGTGATTTTTTTTTTTGCCGTTTTTATAGATAATAGTACGGAACCCTTCGTGCGCGAGGCCGACTCGCACTTGACCGGTTTTTTTTCAGGAAATGGTCAAATTAAACCAGCAGTTCCAAAATCAAGTTTATTTCCATTTAAATTATTTTTAATAGATCAACGTGATTTTGTCTTTTAAAGATTAAAAAGTATGCTTTTGTTTGAAATGAGACTTCACAAAATTTAGAACCCGTCCTGCCTACTCCTTATAACATTTCGTTAAGCTATTAATCTGAATAAATGGCTATGACTTTTGGCGGGAACGCGGAAAGAATCGTGTCGCCCCATTGTATTTTTTTCCAAAACTAGTGTTTTTTCGAGTGTGTGTATTAAATGGTAGTGTTTTATTCATAAAGTACCGAATTACAAGCGCGAGCGTGGGAAAGTAATATAATGTGGTGAAACATGATTTTTCGTGTTGCTTCCAAAACTCCATCGAAGCTTCTAGTAAAGTCGCCACTACTTTACTAAAGCATGACTGGATTTGACTGGCACGGACTGGACTTTTTTTTTTATGTGAATAATGAGACGAACGAGACGCTCTCCTGATGGTAAAAGATAACGCCTGTCCATGACCATTGCAGCGATACACAGAACTTTGAGTAACAAAACAAAGTCCAGGGCATCACTGCTTTGGTGCTCATTACTTTGAGACTTTCGATGGTTAGTCTCAACAGCCCAGTAATTTCGCTAGCTGCAGTGCTGCTGCCCTTCAAACCGGAACACAGTAATGTTTACACACTACGGCTTGGCGGCAGAATATCTGGTACTGCGGTGGTACCTACCTAGATGACCTCTTGCTAAGGAGATCTACCACCAAGCAAAGAACTCGACCAAGACTGGACTTTGACTACTTATTTAACATGAACCATGAAAATATCAAAACACTTGACACTGGCAAACGCACAAAATGCGACACCAAAATCAAAGACGAAGAAGAATGGTTACTTTTTTTTTTTTTTTTTAATGGTTGACAGGCTAGTTGTTTGACCACAGCTCACCTGATGTTAAGTGAAGGTGTGGTCGAAGATGGTAAAGCACACCTAGCCTGGAATGGAACTTATTAAAACCGGGGTAACTCAAGGGTTCAAGCTCTCCCCGCAACTCTATACCTACTGCACATGTTACTCTATATTTTTATAAATATAGAGTAAAATGTGACTACCTGTGTGTACTATGTGTATGTGTGTGTGTGTGTGTGTACTGCCTGACTATAATTTCAAGTAAAGTAGTGTCAAGTAAGTGTATTTAGATAGATAGATAGATAGATATAACTCTTTATTGTGCACATCATTATACAGTAAATAGTACAGAGAACAAAAAACCTTATTATCTAGTGACACAAGTGGCGGCCTTATCGCTAACAGCGATCTCTTCCAGGCAACCAAGAAAAGAAAAATACGATAGAAAGCTTAAGAAACAGACGGGAGATGTAACACTAATAAGAAATAAAAATAAAATAAAAATTAAACATAATATAGTAAGTATATAAAAAATAATCATTTGATTAAAACGAAATATCTACATATATAAACATGTATGTATACATGTACATGTATTTATTTTTTAGAAATAAAATAAATTAATATAAATTGCTTAGTTTATCAAAGACAAGTCCGGTTCTTTATTGTAAGTAGGTACATCTACTGCTGCCATCCCTAACTACAATTAAAGTATAGACGAGTGGAAGCAGCGGCGGCCTTAGCTGTTGCGAGGCCCGGGGCGACAGATCATTGTGCGATCCTTTTTCTTTGAGTCCGTTTTACTAAAGTTTAGTTCGAGTGCTCGAGTGGCCGTAACATGCTTGCACTAATAATGAAACCGTGCGTTCAGGGAGGGTTTTGTTTAGTGCGAGGCGCGAGATACACGTTTAAAAAAAGACTTAGAAGATGTTAAAGACTTTTTTCTACGAGGGCGCGAGCCCCCTGCAAGAGCGAGGCCCCGGGCGGTTGCCCTGCTTGCCACCTCCTAAGGCCGCCACCGAGTGGAAGGGAGAATAAATCTGAGTAGGTTATAGCGTTATCTGAATAGGATATAGCGATTAAAGGTATTATAATAGGGAAGTTAAAATTACCACAACATGAATGTGTTTGTTATTATCTACAACGGTATATAATAGATGTAAGTATACCTACCTAAGTAGATAATTGATTATTAATTATTATTGTTTAAAATTGTTCATTGCTTACGGCGTGGTTGCCACATGTTGGTAAATATTGGTCGGACCAAGACGTGGGTATAAGACGGAAAACCAGGTTATTTTGCGTTTTTCTACTAAAGGCGTAAGATTAAACTTTAGTGACGTACCTTATATAATGACAACTACATGAGGCGAACATGATTTTACTACACTTGATTATAAGGCATTCTACCCTACTTCCTACTTATAAAAAGCTGAAAGTGTGTATGTTTTTTTTTCTTTGGTTTTGGCGTCGCATTTGCCAGTGTCAAGTGTTTTATCTTTTCAAGTTTCAAAGGTTAAACAAGTTGCCTCGTAGCTATAAATATAGTCAAAGTCCAGTCTTGGTCAAGTGTAGTCTGCGTCAGTCAAGTCCAGTCATGCTTTAGTAAAGTAGTGGCGGCTTTACTATAAAGCTTCGATAGAGTTTTGGAAGCAACACGAAAAGTCATGTTTCATCACATTATATCATTTTCCCACACTCGCGCTCGTAATTCGGCGCTTTATGAATAAAACAACACCATTTTTATGCATAAACACTCGACAAAATACTAGAAAAATACAACGGGGCGACACGACTCTTTCCGCGTTCCCGCCAAAACTCGTTTGGATGTTTGCCTATCCTACTTATAATATAAAGCTGAAAGTTTGTATGTTTGGATGTTTGTTACTCAATCACGCAAAAACGGCTGAACGAACTTGATTGAAATTTGGCACACACAGTTTATTACCTTGATTAACATATAGGATACTTTTTATATGATAAAGATGGTAGGTTCTCGTGGGATAAATAAAAATGTTAAAGGGCGCTACTGCTACTCACCACCAGATGTCGTCAAGTTTGACAATTCGTTGTACAATAATTATTTTGTAACTGTATCTTATTTGTCTCTGTTTGTTTTTGTGTGTTTGGTTTTGTTACAAAATAAAAATTAATTTCATTCTTTCTTTCATTGTGTATTGAATTTACTTGAATAATATAATTTATTCTACTAATGACTTGGTTTAGTTAAGAGCGACATCTGGTGTTGGGCTGTGGTTGTATTTTTTTTTTTTATACAAAATAGGTTCGCGTTTGACCACACTCTGCCTGATGTTAAACAGCAGTGTGGTCTAAGATGGAGCACGCTTACCTAGAAGAAACCTATTTACTCTAGATTTGAAGACGCCAATATTGTACCTAACAGGGAACACAGACTCCGGCAGAGAGTTCCACAACCTCGCTGTGCGAATGAAAAATGTGGAGTCAAAACGCTTTGTGCGTACATGGGGAACATCCACCATGTACGGATGTATTTATCTTAACTCGCTAACAGATGGAGTTTTTACGCCATTTTTCACGGTTAAAATGGCGTTAGTTCAAAAAAAATTGGTTATTGTATTCCAATCACTTCGAGACGGCAGTAGGTACCTAATTGGAGTTTAAAATCATGTATTGTCAAAATTATTTACTAAAAGTTTTTACGACAAGTTTTTACTAATGCATAAATTTTATGTAAGTATACATTGCCCATTGTCCGTCACTTAATATCAGGTGAGCTGTGGTCAAACACATAGCCTGTCAACCATACAAAAAATAAAAAAATATGTAGTAGGTACTCATATTACCTACTTTCATATAACTTAACTACGTTTAATTCCGGTAAATAAGTGATACCAATGTCCCCAACCGCAAATTAAAGTTTGCCGACTAACAATGTATTTTATAACACTTGTACAAACAATTAAATCAACTTAATATAATAAGTATTTCTTGATTCAAATACCGTCTGGGTTGAAAGTATACTTCAGACGTTATTGGAAATCATTAACCGGCGGACATAATGATACTGAAATCAGTTATTTTCGCGCTCTTTGCAACGCTTTGCAATGCTGGTAAGTATTTTCTTTTTAATTTTTTTTTAGTTTTATAGGTTTCGGTGGTATTTGAGAGCTTTAGGTACTTCTATACCTACTCTGATACCTTGCCATGCCAAGGGAAATCTCAAAAGGTTAAAGCAGAAAACAGAAAGGCTATTTGTACAGATTAGGGACGCGTTTGGCCTCGATCACACCTGATTGAAAACGATGTTGTTGTTTGTGGTAACCTTGATTTGCCTGTACCACCGTTAGATAGATATATTTCAACTAACCCACAGCTGGGACTTCTTATCGCGAGAAGAGTACGCGGCAAATTGTATGTTGACAGACTTAACATGGGTATTTTTATGTAAAAAGTAATGAGACGAACAATACACTCTCCTGATGGTAAGAGATAACGCATGTGCATGACCATTGCAGCGATACACAGAACTTTAAGTAGCAAAACAATGCACGCATCGCTGCTTTGGCACTTGTTAATTTGAGTTTTTCGATGGTTAGTCTCAACAGCCCAGTTACTTCGCTAGCTGCAAGTACCCTTCAAACCGGAACACAGTAGTTGTTATGTTGACACACTACTGCTTGGCGGCAGAATATCTAGTGGCGGAATAATATCTGCGGTGGTACCTACCTAGACGACTTCCTGCTGAGGAGATCTACCGCCAAGTCACAATTTGCTTTCTAATAGCATTCCAGTTAGCGCATTTTGGTTTCTGCTATCTTGCGTTTCTGCTCTACCATGGCTGTATCGTAGGTTCGATTTCTATCCACGGCACACACTTTTATGATGAATATAGATATTTTGTAGCAATGATCAGTAGTTAGCGTAGTCGGTTCAAACCCCAACAATGCGCTTGAGCTGCCGGTGAAGGAAAACATCGTGAGGAAAGCATAGCATGGTGGTAGCGTACTTTCTAGTACTCGGCTGGTTAGCTAGTGGGTTCAAACCCCAACAATGAGCTTGAGCTGCCGGTGAAGGAAAACATCGTGAGGAAACCACAGCATGGTGGTAGGGTACTACCACCGTATAGTACACCTAACAGTGTGCTCCGATAGCCTCACTTGAGAGCCAGTTGGATTCTAGACTAGGTGTGTCTAAAAATCGTTTTCTATTCTTTCTTTCACAACTATTACACACACACTACTGCTACTAACTACTAACACACTTTTCTTATAAATACGATTAGATACAAAAACACATTTATTTTTTTAGTTATAAACGACCCGAACGTCCAACGACCTTGCATCTTGGGTGATGTGGCATGTATCCGGAACAGTCTGCGCTCGCAGTCACGGTGCCAGCCCGCCTGGGGCTCCGCCCCCGCAGTGCTGATGGTGCCGCAGGCTCGTTTCGATACCCCTGCATTCAATGCCAGCTATACTGACAACAACATGCTGATAAGGGGCTTGGATAGATGCTTCGTCTCCGAATACTAGTACGTTTACTTTTTCAACTATACAAACAAGTAGGTATACAATACTAGCGGACGCCTCGCGGTTTCACCCGCGTAGTTCCCGTTCCCGTGGAAATACTGGAATAAAAAGCTTATATTACCCGGGGATAGCGTAGCTTCCCAACGGTGAAAGAATTTTTGAAATCGGTCCAGTAGTTTCAGAGCCTAACAAAAAATCAAATCTTTCCTCTTTATAATAGTATAGATAGATAAATGGGTGCAGGGCAGTCTTTAAAAAAACCGGCCAAGTGCGAGTCGGACTCGCGCATGAAGGGTTCCGTACCATTATCTGTTAAAAACGGCAAAGAAATCACGATTGTTGTATGGGAGCCGCCTTAAATTTTTATTTTATTCTGTTTTTTAGTATTTATTGTTATAGCTGCAACATGAATACATCGTCTGTGAAAATTTCAACTGTCTAGCTATCGCGGTCAATGAGATACAGCTTGGTGACAGACGGACAGTTAGATAAACAGTCGGACGGACGGACAGCAGAGTCTTAGTAATAGGGTTCCGTTTTACCCTTTGGGTACGGAACCCTAAAAATGACCACGCGCGGGAAGCCGCGAGTATATTGTCCGAGGGCCGTCTCTACTGTTTAATTCAAGCAATTGTGATTTACCGCAAATTAAGACCAAAATAAATGCCAGTAGCTGTGATTTCACTGTAAAATTATGCTCCGTTGGGCCATAAATGGCAAAAATTTATTTGTATAGAAATCGACCCACCTTAATACATCTCTCGTTACACCGTAGAGTGTATCATTTATATGCAAACCCTTTCTGCAGTATGAACCGGAGGACCAATGGCAAAGTCCTAGCGTTTGACTGTCCCTGGCTCACTTTCGAGTCAAACCGCATCATGTACCAGCACTACCCAAGACAAGAGGATATGATATATCGCTACTTCATCAACGGCACTTATCGTAAGTATTACAAACGGAACATTTATTAAACAAAATAAAAAAAAAACCTTAAATTAATTCTATTTACAAAATGTATACAAAAAACTTAGTCTAAAAATCCGTCAGAGGAGGGATATGTGGCCAGAATGTTGGCAGCATTGCCACGCTGGATGGCAATGCTAAGCTTTTGACCAAAGTAGATACCAGCATTCTAGTCACCTGAAGCCTCCTCTAAACGTTTGGCCAGGTCCCGATACAGTTCGAGAGCGGCCGGCCCCCACGGACCTAAAGTTTCAACCCCAAAATCCACAAAAAAAGGTGATACCTGGTTATTGTTGTACCCGTAGGCATTTACATAAACCTAGTCCGTCGCAAGTTCATTCTTAATCGCGTGGCAAGCTCGTGCGACTGGATCGGGAGGCCTCGGTCCTTCAGCACTTCGAGCAGACAACCAATGAACCAACAGGGCTGTCATAATAAAAATCTGGACAAGATTGTCACAGGACCGGGACGAGTGGCGTTCAAGAAGAGAGGCCAATTTTTTTATCAATAGTGGCCGATGATGACGGTGATTGTAGTAATTTATATCCTTGCAGCTCTGATCACTCTGACGGTGCAACTGACAAGGGCTGATTCAGATCTCTGCCAGGAGTATTCCGATGTCCATGTGCATGCTCTACCGATATTTAACATCTCGCCACTAGGTAAGCATTTATTTTCACGCATTTTCCTTGGTGATATTCCATGTCGACGTGGTTCGATTTCCATACAAAAATTCATTTGTAATGAAATCGAACCACCTTAAATAAAGAAAAATGTTAAATGTTTTTTTTTAATGGTTGACAGGCCAGGTGTTTGACCACAGCTCACCTGATGTTAAATGAAGCGTGGTCGAAGATGGTAAAGCACACCTAGCCTGGAATGGAACTGGCTCTCAAGTGAGGCTGCCGGAACACACCGTTAGGTGCTTGGCGACAGATTTTTAACTTGAGAGTGGTAGCTAGCCAGCAGAGTACTAGAAAGTACCCCACCACCATGCTATGGTTTCCTCACGATGTTTTCCTTCACCGGCTCAAGCTGATTGTTGGGGTTTGACCCCACGCCCTTCGCCATACGAATCGACCGCGCTAACCACTCAGCTATTATCGCTACAAAAAGTTTGAACAATAAATTTTTATGCAGGTCTCTCAAGAATAAATAAATAAATAAATAAATAATAAATATCATAGGACATTACACACAGCGCCATCTGACCCCAAACTAAGCAGAGCTTGTGCTATGGAAGACAGATAACTGATAGAATACTTAAATACTTTCTTTTTTTTTTTTTGTAAATACATACTTATAATACATACAGTACACCCAGTAAACAAAGATGCCGGCAGTTAGTTTTATTCCTTCCAGGATCAGAAACCTCTCTCATACTCATTTACCCTATTGTCTCTTCTTGTTTTCAGATCTTCCAACAAGGAATACGTTAACGCGGGATCTGTCGGCGCTCGCGGTCTTTGAACAAGAGACATTTGCCTGCCGTTCACAGTTCCTAGCGCGTACCATCATAAACAACAAGCTTTGCAACTTCGGCTGCAACTGAAGACGTAAAGAGGACTTACTATCATCATCATCATCATCATTTCAGCCGTAGGACATTCACTGCTGGACATAGGCCTCCCCCATTGACTTCCATAAAGACCGGTTGGAAGCGGCTCGCATCCAGCGCGTTCCTGCGGTCTTTACTAGGTCGTCTGTCCACCTTGTGGGCGGACGTCCTACGCTGCGCTTGCCGGTCCGTGGTCTCCACTCCAGAACTTTGCAGCCCCATCGGCCATCAGTTCTGCGTGCTATGTGCCCTGCCCACTGCCACTTCAACTTGCTAATCCGCAACTTACTTTAGTTTGCGCAAAATACGTGAAACGTATTACTTAAGTTATAAGTTAGAAAACGGCAACCCTATGCGGGTTTACCATTCGCCTCGCCATATTTTTAATTAAATTTACCACACTTCAGATGTACGCTTAACAAAATTATATTAATACTACACAACAAAATAAATAAAAAAAAACAGTATTTCACACAGACAAAATTTTAATTAGCATGTATTCATTTGTCAAAAATCCACAGAATAAAAATTATGTCTAACGATACTACCCGCAAGTGGCGGTATTCAACAAAAAACGAGCAACATCAGGTGAACTTTGGTCAAATGCCTAGCCCATCCACCATAAAAAAAAAGCGATCACAAGCTTTAGCGATTTATTACTGGTTTATTTTTTTAATGAGAATAACAATTACGTAGTTACCTATATAACTAACCTTTTCACAGTTATTTTTTACTAATTGTTTAAAGTTTTGTTTTTTTACTAATAAAGGTAAATTTTATGACTAGTTTTATTTTCGATACATTTTTTAAAGTATAAAAGTAATGAGACGAACGAGATATTCTCCTAATGGTAAGAGAAAACGTCTGTCCATAACTGATGATTACTTGGTAGTAGATTTCTTTAGCAGGAAGTCGTCTAGGTAGGTACCACCGCAGTACCAGATATTCTGCCACCAAGCAGCAGTATAAACATTACCTACTTATCTACCATAAAGATATATTTCGAAACGCAACCAAAACTCCTATTCAAATCTTTGGCGCATTGGCAAACGTTCAGGGTACGTCTTAAATCTTCATACAGGCTGCGATGCTGCGTTGTATTCACGCATCCAGTGAACTCGTCTAAACCGGTTGATATCGCTTTTATCTGTTGTTTGAAATCACCGCTAAACATTGCCGATTTGTATTTAATATACACGTCTTGCTGGCGATCTGTCACTGACGCTGGTTGCTGCGAGCGGCTGTGCCATTCGAGGAGGCAAACGCGGCAGTTGCATACGTATTGGATGTCGTTGAAGATTCTCTTTTGTCGGAGGCGAGTGTTTCTCGGACACGGAGGAGCGTTCATTTCGTAGAAATGTTCACTGAAACGAGAAATGTTATAATTATAGTTCACGATGTTCACTGCTTTGGGTCTAGGTAGGTACCACCGCAGTACCAGTTATTCTGCCACTATTAAGCAGTAGTATGCAAACATTACTGTGTTCCGGTTTGAAGGGTACTGCGGCTAGCGAAATTACTGGGCTGTTGAGACTTACCATCGAAAGTATCAAAGTAATGAGCGCCAAAGCAGGATGATGCCCTGGACTTTGTTTTGTTACTCAAAGTTCTGTGTATCGCTGGTCATGGACAGGCGTTATCTCTTACCATCAGGAGAGCGTCTCGTTCGTGTTTTTAGACGAACGAGACGCTTCCTTCGCCGCTTCGACGCTTTCGTTTATGTTACGTGTAGCAAATAATGAGTTTGTCATCCGTGTAGCAAATAGTGCGTTTATCGTACGTGTAGCAAATAGTGAGTTTATCTTACGTGTAGCAAATCGTGAGTTTATCTTACGTGTAGCAAATCGTGAGTTTATCTTACGTGTAGCAAATCGTGAGTTTATCTTACGTGTAGTAAATAGTGAGTTTATCGTACGTGTAGCAAATAGTGAGTTTATCTTACGTGTAGCAAATCGTGAGTTGATCTCCTTTTTGAATGCGCTGCAACGCGACTAGGGCGACATGATCGTTCAGGCCGAGCACCAGCAAGTTTGGCTCACAGGAATGCGGGAGCTTGCTCGTGAAAGAAAACCACCCGACATTGCGTTGGACGCCACAGCGGAACGACTCGTGCATGAAGTCGTAAGCTGAACATAATGATACGACACTTCGCAAAAACGTGGTATTCAAATGCAGCATGATGCGACTTAGAGCGTCGAACGCTTTCTCCTTTTTCTTTGCTGCTGTGGAAAAAACATTAAAAGTAAGGACTATACACACAGCGCCATCTGGCCCCAAACTAAGCAGGGCTTGTGTGATGGAAGTCAGATAACTGATAGAATACACAAATACTTTTTTTTTTGTAAATACATACAGTACACCCAGACACATAACAAACATTTGTTTATATCACAAAATGCTTGTCCTGGGTGGGAATCGAACCCACGCCCTTCATCTCTTAGGGCAGACATACTACCAATGAACCAACAGGGCCGTCGAATCTAGATTAGTAGCGATGATAGCTCAGTGGTTAGCGCGGTCGGTTCGCGTCCCGCAGGACAATGAGCTTGAGCTATCGGTGAAAGAAAACATCGTGAGGAAACCATAGCATGGTGGTAGGGTACTTTTTAGTACTCGGCTGGCTAGCTACCACCCTCAAGTTGAAAATCTGCCGCCAAGCATCTAACGGTGTGTTTCGGCAGTATCACTTGAGAGCCTTTTATATTCCAGGCTAGGTGTGCTTTATCATTTTCGACCACACCGTCGCGTAACCTCATCTGAACTGTGGTCAAACACCTCGCTTGTAAACCATTATTATTGAGGCGGCTCAGTGAGAAAGTGATCAGCCGAGTATTAGAAAGTACGCAACCACCATGCTATGGATTCCTCACAATTTTTTCCTTCTCCGGCAGCTTAAGCTCATAGTTGGGGTTTAAACCCACTAGCTAACCAGCCGAGTACCTACTAGAAAGTACCCCCATACTATGCTTTCCTCACGATGTTTTCCTTCACCGATAGCTCAAGCGCATTGTTGGGGTTTAAACCCACTAGCTAACCAGCCGAGTACTAGAAAGTACCCTACCACCATGCTATGCTTTCCTCACGATGTTTTCCTTCACCGGCAGCTCAAGCGCGCTACAAAATATCTATAAACATCACAAAAGTGTGTGTTATGGGTGGAAATCGAACCCACGATACATGATGACGATAGCGTGAACCGACCGCTATCACCGCTACATTTTGCGAAAGTGACGTTCTGCGTCAAAACCGACTTTTTTTTAAAACACAAAATACAAAATAATTTTATTGTCACAAAAATTATGCCTTATTAATATATAACCCTGTCTGCTACTTTAACGTATTAGCTGTAAACATTACTGTGTTCCGGTTTGAAGGGTACTGCAGCTAGCGAAATTACTGGGCTGTTGAGACTAACCATCGAAAGTCTCAAAGGAATGAGCGCCAAAGCAGCGATGCCCCGGACATTGTTTTGTTCCTCAGAGTTCTGTGCATCACTGCAATGGTCATGGACAAGCGTTATCTCTTACCATCAGGAGAGCGTCTCGTTCGTCTCATTATTTTTCACATAAAAAAAAAACATATTTACCTTCAGGCAAGTATCCCGGTACACGACCAAGACAGTACATGGCCGAGGCGCAAATTAAACTCGCATTGACCACGACATCGTCCGACACTTTTATTTGATCATTGTAACTCAGCAGAGACAACGGATTGTTACAATCAAAAACTTCGGCAACAGAACTCTTTTTCAGTCGCTTTTGACCTATTTCCCGAGAGGCCGTCCTGAAACAATAAAATTTGTAGCGATGATAGCTCAGTGATTAGCGCGGTAGGTTCGCATGCGCCGAATGCTTGAGCTGCCGGTGAAGGGAAACATCGTGAGGAAACCAAAGCATGGTGGTAGGGTGCTTTCTAGTACTCGGCTGGCTAGCTACCACCCTCAAGTTAAAAACTCCCGCCAAGCACCTAACGGTGTGTTCCAGCAGCCTCACTTGAGAGCCAGTTCCATTCCAGGCTAGGTGTGGTTTACCATCTTCGACTACACCTTCACTTAACATCAGGTGAGCTGTGGTCAAAACACATCGCCTGTCAACATTAAAAAAAACGGAGTTTTGGCGGGAACGCGGAAAGAGTCGTGTCGCCCAGTTGTATTTTTTTTTCAAACTTTAGTTACGAGGTCACTTATTTAACTTTTGAAACTTGATAATATATAAACATTTGACACTGGCAAATGCTCAAAACGCGACGCCAAACCCAAAGAAAAAAAAAACAATAAAAACAATTTTTGTTTAAAATTTCAGATTTAAATAATAGCAGACAGGCTGACGGAAGCTGTCATACGTACTCTAGTTTATCCCAGCCAAGTTGCAGCGACATTTTAATTGCAGCTCTGACCGCCATTTTGTTTACATCTCTTTTGTACATTGTACCCATGTAGGCTACGATATGGCACTCGACGCGATGGTATTCTTCCAAGCACTTCTCTTTACATTCCTCGCTACAGAATAACGCTTTGCAACAACCTGAAATGAGAATTCAACTAGTTATTTGTAGCTAGCGAAATTACTGGGATGTTGAGACTAACCATCGAAAGTCTCAAAGTAATGCGCGCCAAAGCAGTGATGCCCTGGACATTGTGACAAAGTTTTGTTTTTTTTAATAATAAAGGTAAATTATAGGACTCGTTTTATTTTCGATACATTTTTTTTAATGTAAAAGTAATGAGACGAACGAAACATTCTCCTGATGGTAAGAGAAAACGTCTGTCCATGACTGATGAATACTTGGTGGTAGATTTCTTTAGCAGGAAGTCGTCTAGGTAGGTACCACCGCAGTACCAGATATTCTGCCACCAAGCAGTAGTGTGTAAACATTACTGTGTTCTGGTTTGAAGGGTACTGCAGCTAGCGAAATTACTGGGCTGTAGAGACTAACCATCGAAAGTCTCAAAGTAATAAGTGCCAAAGCAGCGATGTCGCGGACTTTGTTTTGCTACTCAAAGTTCTGTGTATCGCTGTAATGGTCATGGACAGGCGTTATCTCTTACCATCAGGAGAGCATCTCGTTCGTCTCATTACTTTTTACATAAAATAAAAAAACGTTCATGTAGCTGTAGAAGCAATAATAGAAAAACAAAATAAAATATAATACATACCTTTGCATGGGATGAAGAAGAGACAAATCTTATGACAATAGTAGCAAGATGTATACTCATTGTATTCATCCTGAACGCTCACAAAAGCCCGTTCCAACGCTACCAACGTCCCCGATTTAATCTCCTTTGCGGCCACAACTGTTTTGTCATCATTGACATGAACATCCTTACTGGCACACGGTATATCAGTATTCTTTTTCACGTCAAACTTTAAATAATTCTGCATACCGTCTTCTGACACAATCATATCGCGTACCATTTCTGTCATCGACTTCTTATCGGCTTCAACCTTCCGCTTTTCAAGTTTGTCGCGCAAAAATGCTGGGCAATCTTTCTGAGCTGCTTTTATATTCAACAGGCAGTCACGGTACGCGTTTATCGCGAGCAGAACTGCAGATATGTTGCTGTACGCCAGTTTTAATTCGGAAGAATCGTTCGGAGCGTAAGCAAGAGCCACATAATAGCTTGCAAGTGCATCTGTATAGTTTTTATTCAAATAATGAAGGTTGCCTTCTTTGCGGAATCCGTTGGATAATTCCGCAGATTTCAGTTCAGCCAGCACCATGGGAATGGATAATGTCTTTCTTAAAGCTTCTGTAGCCGCTCTGACTATAGCGGCAGAGTCTTTTGCAGCTATAGCCCGTATAATAATTTGCAATCCCCCTGTCGATTCTAGTAATCTATTAAATATGCCTTCTACACCTCCTTCCATGGTTTCGAAGATTCTGAAATTTTAAGAAAAAATGTTGTATTAATTTATTGTAGTAAACATCCTCTCATCCCAAACGCATATAGCGTCTCCGTTCCGTCGTGGGTAAAAATAAAGATTTGACGATTTCAGAATATTTATTAATATCATCAATTTTTTTTTTTTAAATTATAAATAAATATCGTAGGACTATTACACACAGCGCCAGTGTGTAATAGTCGTACGATATTTATTTTTATTTATTTATCTGCAGGAGTGGAAATACGAGTCTGTGTCACGGCGTCAATGCGTAGCGATAAACAGATTACCATTACGTATGCAGCTAGCTGAGACCCTGGATTAGAACATAGGCTACTTTTTATCCCGTTTATAACTGCTGACAGCCCCGTTGGCTCATTGGTAGTATATCCTTGATAGCTGTAGGGCGTGGGTTCGATTCCCACTCAGGGCAAAATTTTTGTGAATAAACAAATGTTTGTTCTGTGTCTAGGTGTTCTGTATGTATTTACAAAAAAAAAAGTATTTATGTATTCTATCAGTTATCTGACTTCCATCACACAAGCTCTGCTTAGTTTGGGGCCAGATGGCGCTGTGTGTATACAAGTGTATAGTCCCACGATATTTATTATTTAATAAAAATGATAAAAATTAGGTTGTAGGTATTTTATATTCACTATCTTTTCAGCCGTATCTAAATGCACCACTGACAGCAACTGTTTGACTTTAGTGATCTAAAAGTATATATATAACTATAGGTAGTGGTTAGTTTATAGTAACTGGTGCGGGTATAAAGATCTTGGTTTGCAGATTTGGACGAGAATAAAGTGATGTGATATCTATTCAGTGGCCCTGTATCAAAATTAGTTGGGGGGCCCAAATGAAGGGTTTAGATTTCACACAAAAGAAACAAAAATATACCTAAAATAAATATTTATGGACAATTTGATCGTCTGACAGTTGAGAATGTCAAGAATAATAATAGTAAACAATGTCAACGTTACACACGTTAGGGGCCCCTTTAGCCAGGGGGCCCCGTATTATTGACACGGCTGATATGGCGGCATCTGTGTACTTATCTATTGCAAGTTGTATTAACGACTGACATGAGCGGAATTCATAAACAAAAGCCTACCTATTCTTAAATTACTCAGAATTGTTTTTTCTTTTATCATGCATGATAAAAAAGAATGCGTTGCGGATTAGCATTCACTTCTTTGTTTTAAAGTTATATGTAGTTACATAGATTTCGATGGTATTTGAGAGCTTGAGGTACTTCTATTACTTACTCTGTCACTTTGCCATGCCAAGGGAAACCTTAGGGGTCAAACTTTAAAGCAGAAAACGGAAAGACTTTTTGTACAACAGTTTAGGGGCCGTCCCATTAATCACGTGATGTTTTTTAGCAACAGCTGGCGATCCCCCTCGATCGCCAGAAGAGTTGGATTTCGTACTATAATTATAGTATTTGTACTACTATTTCATGCTCCGTACTAGATAATATCCATACCTAAGGATAGTACGGAAAAATACTACAATTTCGTTAACTCACTTAGAAAAGACCAAAATAGGTATATATGACACCAGTTTATAGCCAAATCATCTGTAAAAAAAAATTTCATTGAGTATTGTTTGACAGCTTACCACAGCACATTGTGGTAAGCTGTCAAACAATACTTCTTCTTCACCTTTTTTGATTTTGGCTTCGCATTTTATCTTAAAATTGTAACTTGCCACTGGCAAATGCTTGGGGTGCGACGCCAAAATTTAAGAAAAAAAAATGCAGGAAAAGTGGCAACTGTACCGATTTTATTCTTTCGTATCGCATTAGAAGAGATGTTTTTATGATTACATGAAAATAATAGTCAAGAACTTACATAATTTAGAACAGGAGTAAATTTTGTATAAACATGTTGATTTTAACTATCTATTTTATTGATTAATAGCTTTTTTTTAAACAATGTAAGATTTAAAATAAGTGTACTATCGGCGTACTACTATTTTGATGGTCTTGTACTATATTTTTCAACGTACCCGAATCCAACCCTGATCGCCAGTCAGTCAGTCTGCGGATTCTCAAATAAGCAACTGTTATTTATGATGTTTTTTTTTTTTTAATTGATACAATTTGTTTAGTACCGAAAAACTTACCATTTTGGTTTGTGTCGCTACGATAACACACTGCGCAAATAAAAGAAAAAAAAAATTGTAAATACCTACCTACATGCAATGTAGATTAAATTTTTAATCTTTTCCAAAGGGAAGTCACATAAAAGGGGTTTCACTTTGGATCCGTCTCGGGCATATTGCTACAACAGCTGTGGAACCAGTTCTAACACCGGGCGGATATAGTATCTAGTCTAAAATAGGAAAAAAGCTTCTTACTTTTCAGGCCGGAACTCACTATCACACCAAAACTCAGATTAAACAAACAGCGAACGTTTAACACACACGCAGAACGGCTTAAAATGAAATAAACGTTCAATTGATCCACAAATGCATTTATAGTATGCATCATTTTCCATTGTTGCCATATCACAATACCTACAAAGCGCTAACGGCGATGCAAGAAGAGCTAGATTTCTCAAAATCAGCGCTTTAAAAATGCATTAGGAGTGATTTGTGTTAGGAACTTTTGACTTATGACCATTTAAGCCATTTTATGATTAAAAATGAATAAACTAAAATAATTACTTATGTATGTACTACGATATACTTTCCTTTACACGCAATTTATACACTTTTTGTATATTTATTCTATTATATATTTGTGTATGTATTTAATGTACTTTTTATTCGGTCTCGTGCGTCCCATAAGGTTAATTCTGAAAACCAGCGCTGCTGGGAAATCGGCAGCACTAATGCTGAGAACTAACCTTTTTTGTCGCACTGGACAATGCGGCGACAAATTTCTATTCTATTATTATTGATATTTTTAAAGTCTCTTTTTAATCTTTTATTTGTCAAAGTCAAAGTCAAAGATCTTATGATTAAAGTAGAGCAACAACATATGTTCAGTACGAACGTGCAATATTAAAGGATTAACTTAAAATTATGGTATTTAATTATTATATTAACAAAATGGAATCCGGAAAATTAAATTGCATATAATTGTCAAAAAAAAATGTCACATTTTATCATTTAAATTTATCGTTAAGAAAATTATTTATTTTATAGTATCCCTTATCTATATGATAATTTAATAATTTGCGTTTAAAGAAACACTTCTTGAATCCAGTATTGATATCAGCAGATAATTGTATATCAAAGGGCCCATACCACATACACCCTTACCAAAACATGCCGTCCTATGCACAGTCATCTTTAGTTTGTGTATGTAGATGATTCCTAAAAAATAATGATATTGATGCACCAGCCACTGCAGCGATAACCCGCTTATTGTCTTGTGAAATTTGTTGTCTTTTTGTTAACATGTATCTTTTTATTTGTGTGTTTTGTTTGTACTTATCTGTTGTTGTGTCTGGTGTATTGTTGGGGAAAAAATAAATGTTTTTCTTTCTTCTTTCTCTCTTTCTATATTTCATAGATATATAGACAAGAAAAAGTAAGGATTTGTAGTTTAGAGAAATATGTTCATGAAAATATGGAACTTGGTGGTAGATCTCCTTAGCAGGAAGTCGTCTAGGTAGGTACCACCGCAGTACCAGATATTCTGCCGCCAAACAGTAATATTAACATTACTGTGTTCCGGTTTGAAGGGTACTGCAGCTAGCGAAATTACTGCGCTTTTGAGACTAACCATCGAATGTCTTAAAGTAATGAGCGCCAAAGCAGCGATGCCCTGGACTTTGTTTTGCTACTCAAAGTTCTCTGTATCGCTGCAATGGTCATGGACAGGTGTTATCTCTTACCATTAGGAGAGCGTCTTGCTCGGCTCATTACTATTACATTAAAAATATATAATTATGTATAATATGGAAATTTGTAGTGTTTTGTTGTTGTAGTATTGAGTGTGTCAAAATAAATGTTTTGTGTGTCTTGCTCACTTTTTTCTTTCTAATAATTCTCGCGTGTCAGTTTTGATACCGAATGGGCCACTACAGCCCCGTGTAGATATAGCCAGTGCGATATCAATTCAACATTGTAAGCTTACTAATTTTTTTAAATTGGGAACCAACTTCATTTAAAAAGTGCTAAATCTAGTGATATAAGCGCTAAAATAGCAGCAACATTATAGCCAATCATTACTTTTCGACCTTGAAATAAAACGGGGAATTACAGATATAGACTAACTATTCATTGCTGAGAAATCTCTATTTCGAAACCAATGTGTCTTGAGTTAAGTGGAGTCACTATCGGATTTTTTTAATAACACTATGAACTATAGAAGAAGGATTTTTAGTTTCAATGTTCGGCCACTTCAATCGCTAGCTGTTGGCTGATCTAAATTGGCATGCATTACTTTTTTTCTTCGTTTTGGCATAGCACAAAGATTGGACGAGTATTTAATTATGTTAAATATTTATTGAAAATTAAAATCTAAATAACAGTCAAAATTAATCAGAATGAAGTCCGGTCATATTCTAAAAAAGTAACGACTTTACTAAAAGGTTCGTAGGAATTTTGGCGGTCACGGTAAGTCGTATTTGCCATTTGAATTAGGAAAGTCTCGTTCCGTTGCCCGTAACGAGTGAGTAAAGAAATATTTCCCCGATTGTGAGTAATTCTTTTTAGGTATTTCCCTTTACTAAAAAGTAACATCGAAACCAGGTAAAACAAACGCAAACCAGTAGAATTAAAAATGTAAGGCGTACAATCTCTTTAGTGAAAAAATTGTGGACATCTAAAAATAAACGATGTTATATGTCCTGTGTCAATTGTATGTCCTGTGCCTATGTATTTACATAAAGAAAGTATTTAAGTATTATTTCAGTTATCTGACTTCCATAGTACACTTATTTCTTAGTTTCGGGTCAGATGGCGCTGTGTGGAATGTCCTACGATATTTATTTTGATTTATTGTGGAATACGCATAGTTCGACACCAACAAAAATAACGACCTTGAAACGGAATCTAAAGTACAGCGCCAGCGCCACCTATGAGCATCACTTCCAGACATTCATTCCACGCTAGATGGCGCTGTTTGCTAAAAGATTACGTAGAATAAAAACTACATTTATTTAGTCTTTGACGGTAAAGCGTGGAGGACGTATTGTGTTATTTACATAACTTGTGTTTTTTCGAGTGTTTATGTATTTGTCGACGTTTAGCTTTAATGTTGATTTAGTTTAGCGCCATTTTGCGTAATTTTGGTGGACTAGAGGTGGAATGGCGCCACCTCTGACGTAACTCTGGTTCCGTGCACTGCCTGTCGTTAGATGTCGGCCGGTAGTGGCGCTGCACGCTATTAGGGGAAGCGAGCCGGCCGCCGTGCGTTGAATGTTGAGGTGGAGAGATATTCACAGAGCACATTATATATAGGGTTGATATATTATTCTTTGGGAAGAGATTGAGTTGGACGGTTGCAGTTAGCCATGGGTAACTCAACAGATTTACTTGAGTCACGCCGCGGCTCGCAGCTCAACCCTTGAGCTGAAAACTTGAACCGGCTCAACAGGTCATTTCAGATCAGTTCACGTACTAACTCGAGGAAGTCTATGCAGCGATAGAATATGCAGCTCACATAGTTGGTTTATAGTTGCAGCTCAACAACGTTGGAAATGTTCTCAATTTATCGGGAAATCTACTGATATTATTATTTGTCTTTCGGATACTTACTTAGCAATCCTGTTTCCCGATTTTTTATCTTTTGAAGTACAGAATTCTATTAATATATTGTATGTATGTCCCATAAAATATTTTGTTAAAATTAAAACAATTTTTTTTGTTTTCCGATTAATATTATAATTGCCAAAGTTTGTATGTATGGATATTTGTTATACAATCATGTTAAAACAAATGAAAGGATTTGCAAAATAAATTGTCTCGTAGGTGACATTTGTTATTTTAAGGATCCAAAAATCTTCGATCTTGTTTATATGCTCTCCTTCCCTTTCTAAGTCATTCTGTTTCGTTCATACACACACTGCTTCAAAAAACAGATCGCGTCGCATCGGCTCCGTTCGGTTCACTTTTCAATTTCGGTTCGGTTCGCAATTCAGTTCAATTAGCTGCGGTCGGGTGCGCGACAACGATGACTCGATGAGCCGCAAGCCACGATTTGAGCTGCTTGATCTGCGGTTGAGCTGCAGCTCAACGGTTCAAACCTACGCGATCTGAATATTTGAACCGGTTCTGATCTGAGTTACACACGATTAGTTGCAGTGCTGATTAAACTTTGTACAAGCCTAACATCTTGTGATATAAAACATTTTTTTTTACTTGACACGTTCCGTTTGCAAATTAGTCGTAATTATACCCTGTCCTTGCGAAGTTATACGTAAATCAATGATCGATATTGATTGTACCTGTGTTCGGGTGTTCTGTATGTTTTAAAAAAAAAGTATGTATTCTATCAGTTATCTGACTTCCATCACACAAGCTCTGTTTAGCTTAGGGCCAGATGACGGCGAGTATAATATCCTAACATAATATCCTGGCAAACGTAGCGTAGGACGCCCTGAGACTCGATGGAGTGACGATATACGTAGGACAGCTGGCTGGGTGGATGGAAGCGAAAAGCCGAAGATCGGGCTGAGTGGCGTGTCTTGGGAGAGGCCTATGTCCAGCAGTGGACTAATATAGGCTGATGATGATGATGATATAAAAGAATATAAAAAAAAAAAAACATTGCAAGTAAAACATAAACTTTATTTAAATAAATTAGCTACCTAATAAATACTGGGAATGTATAAAAATAGTCACTCGCTGTTATATACACTAATTATTTATTTACATAATTAAAATGTAAAGCTCTATTCACACTATCTCTAACCTAAATGGTCATACGGCGTGTCAATGCAACAGTATTATACTCTGTCCATTATGTTAACCGCTTTTTGACAGCTCATAGAAAGTTGACGACATAACTTTGTACGGCGTCTAGCAAAATAAATCTCACACAAATAAATACGTTTAATATAACATTACCTCTTTACAAGGTTTAATAAAAATTGCTCTCAAGTTAACGCAGCCTTGTAAAGAGGTAATGCTAGATTAAACGTATTTATTTGTGGGAGATCTATTTTGCTAGACGCTGTCAAAAAGCAGTTAACATAATGGACAAAGTATAGTAAAAACTATTAATCATATAAAACAAAATCGATGACAACGTCTGTCTTTTTCTCCGCTTAATTCTTCTAAAACACGTAACGGATTTTGAGACGGTTTTCACTGTCATATTGACATTTTTTGTGGAAGGTTTGTATATATAAACACGGAAACAGAATTCATTGTTCGGAGTCCGACAGATTGCATGAATAATTTATATAATTTTATTGTTATTTTAACAAAAACAATGAAAAATTGTTAATAAAATATGCACACGCTAATAATTTATTTTGTAATCAGACAAATTCAATATATTGTGAACCGATCGCGTTAACCACTGAGCTTTAATCACAACAAAATTCAATTTTTATTTCTTTATGTTCTCCTTCCAGCATTTTACTATTTACTCTGGATATTTGTGAATAGAACGTAATTCTATAAATCATCGTTTACACTGTCACTATAATAAATATACTGGGTTCTGTTTTAAATACAATAATTAGTATTAACTGTAAGTAGAGAAATTCAATATATTGTGAACCGATCGCGTTAACCGCTGAGCTATAAATCACTACAAAATTTATTTTTTATTTCCTTATCTTCTCATTCCAATCTATAAAAAGCGTTCTACTATTTACTCTGGACATTTGTGAATAGAACCTAATTCTATAAGTCATCGTTTACACTGTCACGAATACATTTAAACTATAATAAATATACTGGCTGGTTTTAAATATAATTAGTATTAATTGTTTATCCAAAGGCACCATCTGGCATTAATAAACCTGAAAAGAGAAAGACAAAATAATTAAAATTATATCACTCTAATTCAAACAAGTATTTATGTATTCTATCAGTTATCTGACTTCCATCACACAAGCTCTGCTTAGTTTGGGGCCAGATGGCGCTGTGTGTATAGTCATACGATATTTATTTATTTATTCATTTCTTTACACTGGATGCACGATTACACGGACTTCAGTTAAATGGATTTACGATTATCCGGAATAGCGACCGCAAGAAAATGTATTTTAAATTACGTGCCTAGGAATGTAGTTTAAACACATGTTTTTTTTACTGATAGCTATTTAAAAATTGTCGTCAAGTTATAGAAATATTTAAATGAAATCCTCATCACTGTAGTAATTGTAACCGAAACGACTTTTAAGCGGAAATACACTAAATATATAACTCTTGAATACTCAACATGAACTTCCGCAAAATAATGCCGGTGAAGGGTATTTTCTAGTACTCGGCTGGCTAGCTACCACCCTCAAGTTGAAAATCTGCCGCCAAGCATCTAAAAGTGTGTTATGGCAGCCTCACTTGAGAGCCAGTTCCATTCCAGGCTAGGTGTGCTTTACCATCTTCGACCACACCTTCACTTAACATCAGGTGAGCTGTGGTCAAACACCTAGCTTGTCAATCATAAAAAAAAAACAATTATTTTTAAAAATGTAAATTAACTTTGGCCCAATTTTGAGGTAATTGCACCACTTTTAAAGTTTGATAATTATGTTTGTAGTAGTAGTTTGAAATTCTGAAATCAATGATTCTTGAGATGGTTTGCAAGAGAATATTACCTGCTATGCAAGCAGTCATGAAGCAAATACCGCATCCTGCGAAGAACGCTCGCACGGCTATCTGCAAATAGAAAATTAAAACTATAATCAGAGTATTAGATAATAATATATCTTTCATAAACTTGGAGGTAGATCTCCTTAGCAGGAGGTCGTCTAGGTAGGTGCCACCGCAGTAGGTACCAGATATTCTGCCACCAAGCAGCAGTTTGTAAACATTACTGTGTTCCGGTTTGAAAGGTACTGCAGCTAGAAAAAGAGTCCGCTGTCCGTCCGTCCGTCCGTCTTTTTTTTTAAGTGAAAAATAATGAGACGAACGAGACGCTCTCATGATGGTAAGAAATTGCTTGAGACTGCCCGATGGGGCAAATTAAAAATAAAACTTGTCAGTTCAAAGTTAATCAAATGTGTCAAATGTATTTGTATACTAACTTTTTTGTTTTATATGGCAAAGGCATATTCTACATATTCAGCCTACCTCATGACGTTATAACTATAAAAAGTTTGAAAACGTATTAAAATAAACTACCGCGTAGAAAGCCAAGATATTGAAATTAGTTTCATAAAATAAGGTTTACTATCAGTAAAAAATATAAAATAAATACAAAAAAAAACTTTACATACCGAATTATGTTTTGTAACACCGGTGTCAAGAATCAGTAAAATTTTAACGAGTTCAAGATGCTTTTTTTCAATTTGTTGGTGTTCTTTAAATTGGTGTGCTGGGTACGTGATCGCACCCTGTAAACTTACGCTGGAGAGAGTCTCGCGCTGGTTGGGCGCCATCGCGGCGATAGCACCTATCATGATGCCAGCAGACCCTGGGTTCGTGAACCCGCAGAGAGAATACGTCGCTATCAGTTCCGCGCGAGGCTGTGAACAAAATACATTTTTTTAAATTGATGACACCAAAGTCATTATTCCATTAATGTCAAAATCATAACACATGTCAATACAATGAAAATGTTAATATAAAATGTGACTTTTTGAATAGATTTTTTTTTTGTGTTACTTATTATTTAAATGTATTAATTATTGTTTTATAATGGACTTTTTTTAGTGAGAAAGTAATTACGATTAAGGTTCGATTTCCATACAAATGTTTTTTTTCCATTTATGGACAAACGGATCATAGTTAGTTATAGTGAAATCACAGCTACTGGCATTTATTTTGGTCTTTATTTGCGGTAAATCACAATTGCTAGAATAAAACAGTTGATTATTAGCATAAAAGCGGCGATGTGCCCCTGATCCATTCTAAATGGTTATGTAGCGAGGGGTAGTATAATTCTTTTTTTCAGTAGCAAAACATAAATTATTTATTGACGTATTGATAGATAGATAGATAGATATATAACTATTTATTGTATACACCATAAATAGAAAAAAGTACAGAGAACAAAATAACCTTATGAACTAGTGCCACAAGTGGCGGCCTTATCGCTAACAGCGATCTCTTCCAGGCAACCAAGAAAAGAAAAATACAACAGAAAACATAAGAAACAGACGGGAGATGTAACATTAATAAGAGAAATAAATAAAAATAAAACATTTAGTAAGTATTTAAAAATATATCATATAATAATGTGTTTTATGATTATTTATATTGAATTGAATGAAATAAAAAGCCGAAGTAAAGTTGCATAGAATTTGATGGCCCTTACCGATAGCAGGCCTTGTGCCTTCATCTCCCCCATTCGTTGGTAGGCCACAAACTCGTTAACGATGGTCTTCAGCCCAATCAGCGTGCCTACCAGCTCGCACTCCTCCCACGGCACGCCTGTGGAAATTATAGGAAACATTAAATTTATTATATAATATATATATGTAATGAATTTTGTCGCGATGATAGCTCAGTGGTTAGCGCGGTAGGTTCGCATACCGAAGGGCGTGGGTTCAAACCCCAACGATGAGCTTGAGCTGCCGGTGAAGGAAAAACATCGTGAGGAAACCATAGCATGGTGGTAGGGTACTTTCTAGTACTCGGCTGACTAGCTACCACCCTCAAGTTGACAATCTGCCGCCAAGCGTCTAACGGTGTGTTCCGGCAGCCTCACTTGAGAGCCAGTTCCATTCCAGGCTAGGTGTGCTTTACCATCTTCGACCACACCGTCACTTAACATCAGGTGAGCTGTGGTCAAACAACTAGCCTGTCAACAATTAAAAAAAAAAAACACTTAGAATCCAAAAGCTTTGCACATCAAAAAAATTTACATTTTTATCCTAGAATTTAGGAGCATTTGCTGTGCTTTACACCTAAAAACATGTTTAATTATGGCGACAGTGGCGGCTTTAGGGGGTGGCAAGCAGGGCAACCGCCCGGGGCCTCGCTCTTGCAAGGGCCTCGCCTCGTAGAATAAATTCTTTACCTTATATGTATGTGTATCTTGCGCCTCGCACTAAACAGAACCCCCACTGAACGCACGGTTTCATTATTAGTGCAAGCATGTTACGGACACTCGAGCACTCACAAATTTTTTAGTAAAACGGACTCAAAGAAAAAGGGCCTCGCAACAGCTAAGGCCGCCGCTGTCTAGAAACGTTTACTTTGAACCTTATTTTTTAATTATCTCCTAAATACATGACAGTTGCAACTATTCCCCAGAGACGGTGTCACTAGCTGCGCTAATAATAAAAGCGATAACGATAAAAGCGAGAGAGAGAGAGAAAGAGAGAGAGAGAGAGACAGAGCGAGCTGTTTTTTTAAATTTATATAATTCAATATTTGAGAGTAGTCATAGAATATCATCTCAGTAGTACACACCCATGACCCAACAAAGAGGTATGAATATCTTCCCCATGAGCCACTCGAGACTGAACCCTGGTTCGCCCAGCAGCCCCCCCATGTACCCCAGTACTCCGTTGACGAAGGCTATGAACGCCACGAAAGCCACAATATTGGCTATTATGTTCAAGATGAGAGCAATCCCATTGGTCGCTCCACGCGTCGCTGCAGACAGCGCTGATTGGTCCTGTCTGGAAAGAATAAAAAAATCATTATTAAAATTGTTCTTGAGAATTGGCACAATGCACAAATGTGCCATGGCCGAAGAAAAAAGAAAAAAAAATTAAATTGTTTTTTCTCTATTTTTATATTTGTTTTTGACTTTGTGTTGCATTTGCTAATGTCAAAGTATTTTCTTTGAGATATAATAAATCGAGCAAAATAAGTTTTAGTCACAGTCAAAGTTATTAACCAAGTCCAGTCTTATGTTGAAGTTAAATAGTGATTGTTTTAAATTAGGATATGACGAGTTTTGAAAATAATACGAAAATACATCTTCTGCCACTGGGCTTGACTTTGTCTTAGTTTATGACTTTGACTGTGGCTAAGGATTATTACATTTAACATAAAAAAATAAAAAATCAAATAACACAAACCAATTCAAAACAAAAAAAATAAAAATAAAATTGTTCAAATCAATGAACAATGTCAATGTTGTTCAATGTCATTGTTCAAATTGACACTGGCAGAACGCACAAATTGCGATGTGAAAAATTAAGTCGACAGCTATTTCTACTTGTTTTTTAACGTGTATAATGATCATGTCTCTACCTCTGTCCTTCACACTCTCTCTCTCTGTTATTGATTGATTGATTGATTACTGGGTTGTTGAGACTTACCATCGAAAGTCTCAAAGTAATGAGCGCCAAAGCAGCGACGCCCTGGACTTTGTTTTGTTACTCAAAGTTCTGTGTATTGCTGCAATGGTCATGGGCATCTCTTACCATTAGGAGAGCGTCTCGTTCGTCTCATTATTTTTGCAACATTAAAAAAAAGTAATTTTTCTTACTAAATCAAAAAGCATCACTTACAATGTACCGTGCGTGTACCTAATATTTTGTTTTTTTAATTTGTGTAATTTTTCTCGTCATTTTGACGAAAGTTATCCCTGCGAAAACGGCCAGTTATTTGGCAATTATTTGGCAATTCATAAAACGTGAATTACTAGTAAGTACATAAAAAGTTAATATCCTCTTTGATTTTAAGTGTGGTACGTACACGACGACGGGTTGAATGTTGTCGACGCTGTTGAGGGAGCGGCGAGTCTCTGGCAGAAGCAGTTTGGCGTAGCAAATGGCCGCAGGGGCAGACATTATTGAAGCTGTCACCAAATGAGCGGGCTCCGCGCCGAAACCGATATACGATGCTAAGATCGTGCCTGAGGGGGAAAACCAGAATATATAAAACTTTTTTTATAAAGCTAACCTTATTATAATAATTTTTAGATATCGCACACAAAACACAAAATAAATAGTGAGCACAGCTATTGCTACCATCATTTTTTTAATTGCAAAGTTCAGCAATTACCCCTGACAGACAATTCTTCTAGGTTCTAGAAGATTTAATTGATTTTTAAAGTGGTAAAGTTCAACAAATGCTCCTGAATTCTAATTACATGCACTTCCTTCAAAAAACGTTGGTAACCTATTAGATAACAACACTTTCCGGGCGGCCATGTCTTTAAGATTAGGAGCAGTATGCCAGGTCCCTCATCGCTGTTCGTGCAGGGAAATAGCGGATCGCCTCGGCCACCACGCGCTTTCATGCAGCAAGAGTGCTGGGCGTATATCGCGGCACGCCAGCTTAAACGACGTCATCCGTCGGGCTTTTGTCAGTGCCGGCGTCCCATCAGTTTAAGAACCAAACGGACTGATGCGTGACGACGGCAAGAGACCCGACGGGATGACCCTTATCCCTTGGAAGATGGGACGGCCTCTTGTGTGGGACGCCACTTGTGTCGACACCTTGGCGCCGTCTCATCTTCCTGTGACTTCGGGACAAGCTGGTACTGCCGCATCTAAAGCTGAAAACCTCAAACGGCACAAATATAGTTATTTGGATAGAATGTATCTTTTTGTGCCGTTTGGGGTTGAAACTTTAGGTCCGTGGGGGCCCGCCGCTCTCGAACTGTATCGGGACCTGGCCAAACGTCTAGAGGAGGCTTCAGGTGACCAGAATGCTGGTATCTACTTTGGTCAAAAGCTAAGCATTGCCATCCAGCGTGGCAATGCTGCCAGCATTCTGGCCACATATCCCTCCTCTGACGGTTTTTTAGACTAAGTTTTTTGTATACATTTTGTAAATAGTATAATATTTAAGGTATTTTTTATTTTGTTTAATAAATGTCCATTCTAATTTTTTTAAAGTGTATAGTACAGCAAAGGAAGGAACACAGGAATGAACTTTTTTAACGGTGTATATAATAATATATTTTTTGTATAAATTTTGTAAATAGTATTAATTCAAGATTTTTTATTTTGTTCAATATTAGAGCACGAAACTGCACGGACACGTAATACGTCAAGACATCGCCAAATAACGCGTCGCAACCGCGTGGACTAGGAGCTCTCATTGGACTCGTAGTTGCTTGGACGTCATTAACAGATCTTCGTGCAACATGTGTATATAGTGATGCATGGGCAGCTTATGTATTTAAATTAAAAAAAAAAAGAAACTTTTGTACGATCACGCCCTTCGGCATGTGAACCGAAGACGCTAACCACTGAGCTATTATCTCCTTCTTCGATCATATCATCATCATCATCATCATTTCAGTCCACTGCTGGACATAGGCCTCCCCCATTGACTTCCATAAAGACCGGTTGGAAGCGGCTCGCATCCAGCGCGTTCCTGCTGTCTTTCTTCGATCACATACAACAAAACAATAGCATCATAAAGCCTACAACATTATAGAATGAAATGTTTATTATCTATACAAAGTTATTTAATGCGACATTTTATAGCTCTTTTGCAATAAATCATGCGACGTGATAGCAATAAGTAATTGGGTTTCGCTTTGTCCAATGAACTAATATTTTTTTATCTGTTATCTTTATTATCGTGAAGTAGAGCAAAGAAAAATTTATTACAGCATTAATGCATTATTTATGGACGGAATGCCTTTCAGGTTCAAATACAAATTATACAAAATACAAATATTTATATTGATAACACCAAAGTTACAAGTCTATTCTGTAGTATCATTTGAAGAGTTTTAAAACACTGAAAAATACTGTCTGTACCACTAATATTATAAATGTGCCCAACAATGAGCTTGAGCTGCCGGTGAAGGAAAACATCGTGAGGAAACCATAGCATGGTGGTTGGGTACTTTCTAGTACTCGGCTGGGAAGCTACCACCCTCAAGTTGAAAATCTGCCGCCAAGCATCTAACGGTGTGTTCCGGCAGAGAGCCAGTTCCATTCCAGGCTAGGTGTACTTTACCATCTTCGACCACACCATCACTTAACATCAGTGAGCTGTGGTCAATGACCTAGCCTGTCAACCATAAAAAAAATGTGAAAGTTTGAATGGATGTTTGTTACTCTTTCACGCAAAAACTACTGAACGGATTTGGATGAAATTTTGTATGGAGGTAGCTGATACCCTGAATTAACACATAACAAAAAAAATACTCCAAAAAAAAAAATAAAAAAAAAAAAAATAAAAAAAAAAAAACAAAAAAAAAATAAAAAAATAAAAAATAAAAAAATAAAAAAAAAAAAAAAAATAATATAATAATAATATATATTATATATATATTTTATATTCCAAAATCATAAATTCGTAAATCATTCATAAATTTGATTTTATGCTACTAATCTGCAGTTTTATTCCAGCAATTTTGATTTACCGCAAATATAGACCAAAATAAATGCCAGTAGCTGTGATTTCACTGTAAAATTATGCTCCTTTTGTCCATAAATGGAAAAAAAATATTTGTATGGAAATCGAACCACCTTAACTAGCAAATTTCTTAAAGTAACTGGTTGTACATTAATGTAGGTATGTCATTCCCCTCTCCTCCTATGCTGTATCTTTTAACTTACCAGAGACAGTAGCGAATCCTGAGGACATAACGACATGTAGCTCCGAAGGCGTAAGTAAGTAGATATACGGTTTTATCAGGAGCACAGATTCCGTCTGAAAATAGAAATAAAATTAATGATTCTTGTAATACATACAGAACAGCACACAGACAAATGTTATGATTGCTCAGTGGTTAGCGCGATCGGTTCGCATGCCGAAGGTCATGGGTTCAAACGCAAACAATGAGCTTTTGTTGCCGGCGAAGGAAAACATCGCGAGGAAACCATAGCATAGTGGTAGCGTACTTTCAAGTTTTTTTTATTTGAAAAATAATGATACGAACGAGACGCTCTCCTGATGGTAGGAGATAACGTCTGTCCATGACTATTGCAGCGATACATAGAAATTTGACTAACAAGACAAAGTCCGGGGCATCGCTGCTTTGGCGCTCATTACTTTGAGACTTTCGATGGTTAGTCTCAACAACCCAGTAATTTCGCTAGCTGCAGTACCCTTTAATCCGGAACACAGTAATGCTAACACTACTGTTTGGCGGCATAATATCTGGTACTGCGGTGGTACCTACTTAGACGACCTCCTGCTATGGAGATCTACCACCAAGTAAAAACTTTCTAGTACTCGGCTGGCTAGCTACCACCCTCAAGTTGAAAATCTGACGCCAAGCATCTAAGGATGTGTTCTGGCAGCCTCACTTGAGAGCCAGTTCCATTCCAGGCCAGATGTTTACCATCTTCGGCCACACCGTCACTTGACATCAGATGTGCTGTGGTCAAAACACCTGCCATAAAAAAAACATTTGTTTATACCACAAAATATTTGTCCTGTATAGGAATTGAACCCACACTACAGTTCTTAAAGCAGATATATCTACTACCTATATTACTATGTATAATTTAGTAATGCCTTTTATGCCCCTTTTTTTAATATCATTTTTAAGACATACGATGGGTGTTTGTTACTCTTTCACGCAAAAACTACTGAACGATTTGGATGAAATTTGGTATGGAGGTAGCTGATACCCTGGATTAGCAGATAGGCTATTTTTTATTCCGAAAACATGTAGCGGGTAACACCGCGGGGCGTAGCTAGTTCAGAATAAACAGGTATTTTTCTAAGTAAGCGTGCTTCATCTTAGACTACATCCTGCTTAACATCAGGCAGGGTGTGGTCAAACGCAAACCTACTTAGAATAAAAAAATACTACCAATGAGGCAAAAGGGCTGCCGTACAAATATTTTTCGAATTACTCCAGTCAAGTTCTCACCATGCCCAGGAAGACGTTGCCGACAGCTATGACGCTCTCACAGACGGTGGTGTCTGTCGCCGTGCGCAGGAGTTGACCAAGCTTGAGGCAGAACCACTGCAGTGCTCCCCAGAAGAACAGAACTTCCACCAGCATGCTGAAGAAGAAGATTACTGGCAAGGTCTGAAAGAACAAACAATGGCGGCTATAACAGCTGTGTATCATCATCATCATCATCATCATTAGCCTATCGATACCCACTGCTGGGCATACTTAGCATAGTGTATAATTTTACGTATCACAGTGAACCTAAGGTCCAATACAACGATACACAAATTACTATCTTCAAGGATCTTAATTTAAAGATAATAATTGATTGATTCAGGTGTTACTTTGCGTAAGTTCATTTTGAGTATTTAAGGTATATATTTACTTTATTTCCGCTTTCAGTTACACAAGTGATGAGTATTTACATTTAACAAACTTGACAGTAATTTGAAAAAAACTTATTCCGAACTTTACTTAGTTAATATCTAGAACTAAAATTAATAAAAAACTAATTAAAATAAAATAACCCCAACTCTTTATACATATATTCTTATCCGTCTTTACATAAAATCTTTTTAGGATAATAGACAATAGACAACACTTTATTTGGGACATAAAACACATTTCAACATAATTAACAATACATACATACAAAAAAAACATAAAACAAAGAAAAGAACTTATAAGTATATAGTATAGTGTATATAAATAAAAATTAAACAAAAAAACAAAAAGTTTGAAACATATTTTATGTCACAAACCGGCCATAAAGTCACAAAAGTCGTAAAGTTTTATGTCATAAAGGACTTTTTGTTGAATTTGTTTTAGTTTTTAGGTTTATGTCAAATTTTAGGTGGTTCGATTTCCATACAAATACATTTTTTCCATTTATGGACAAATGGAGCATAATTTTACAGTGAAATCACAGCTACTGGCATAAATTTGATTTTATGCTAATAATCTACTGTTTCATTCAAGTAATTGTTATCAATCGAACCACCTTAGGTAAAGTTTCGGATAAGAATTTTTTTTAAGTTAGTTAAATTTAAATACTTAGGACATAAACTAAATGTGAACCTTGAATACTCTATTTTAAATTTGCTCATCCTATACTCTTTAGACAAAGTCTGCTGCACAAATATCGTAGAAATCTACGCTGAATAGAATCAATTCTATCCACATGTGAGCTACATTACATTGAAATTAACCGTAGCCTATTTCAACATAATAACGTATCAGTTGTGATTGTGACCCTGGGAGCTACATATTTGGACTATTATATTAGATTTATCGAATGTTACTTTGTCTACTTACACTAAACGCAAAAACACCTTCTTTCCTGACGAGCAACTCTCCAAAAGCGAATTCTGCCCCCTCCACGCCATATCCCAAGAATGTTGCCACCTGAAACAGTCCATCGATTTTAAATAAGCTAAAACTACA
The DNA here is from genome assembly GCA_905404145.2 of Biston betularia. Taxonomy (NCBI): domain Eukaryota; kingdom Metazoa; phylum Arthropoda; class Insecta; order Lepidoptera; family Geometridae; genus Biston; species Biston betularia. Next base: position 1,989,555 of record FR989889.1, on the reverse strand, counting down.
AAAATATACAGTAACGTTTGTACATTCTTTCTTTGTAAACTTGTCATCTCGTCAGCCACACGTGAACAAAACGCTGGCCTTTATTTTACCCAACGTTTGAGTATTGCCATACAACGCGGCAATTGGCGTTTTGGGAACTATTTTTTTTTTAATGGTTGACAGGCTAGGTGTTTGACCACAGTGCACCTAATGTTAAGTAACGGTGTGTTCGAAGATGGTAAAGCACACCTAGCCTGGAATGGAACTGGCTCTCAAGTGAGGCTGCCGGAACACACCGTTAGATGCTTGGCGGCAGATTTTCAACTTGAGTGTGGTAGCTAGCCAGCCGAGTACTAGAAAGTACCCTACCACCATGCTGTGGTTTCGTCACGATGTTTTCCTTCACCGGCAGCTCAAGCTCATTGTTGGGGTTTGAACCCTACTACGCCTTTCGACGTGTCAACCGACCGCGCTAACCACTGAGCTGTCTTCGCTACAAGAACTGGAGAGCTCAAAGAACTGCTACGAAATGACAAACTTCTTTTATTTTATTCGAAGACCTGGACGAAGGAAGAAGAACAGGATTACCATGTCAGAAAAGCACTGCAGCGCGTGGCGGCCAGCCGGCCACCGTATGAACATGAGACCGAAGATAAACTGCAGCAGGAGACCAGACAGCACGCTGCGCCAGTTCACTCGCCCTGGATGCTTCGAGAACACGAACCCTGGAACATGCAAATGAGCGATACAAAGCGCTTTTGATTTGTACAATAAGTAAAGTTTGCCTATGACCGTAGCAGCGTATACAATTTTTTGAGTGGTAAATGAAAATCGCTGCTTTTACAGGCTAGGTGTTTGACCATAGCATAAGTTTCAAAGCAGCGATGCTCTGGAGTTTGTTTTGTTAATTTGTTATTTTTGTTTATCGCTGCATACAAATTTGGATCATGATCATTGATATGCATTATCTCTTACCATCAGGGCAGCGTTTCGTGCGTTTCGTATTACTTTAACATAAATAAACAGATCCGAGTAACGTACTTTAAATCAAAGTTAATATTACAGACAGGTAACAAATTTATAATTTAAAAAAACCGACTCCATGAAACGCACTGCTTCAATGTAAAATATCATCGATGTATAATATACATATACGTAGGTATATATAACATTTAAAAAAACATACAGTCGAATTGAGACCTCCTCCTCCTCCTTTTTTGATTCGTTTAAAAAGAAATCTCACCAAGCCCCATAATGATGGTAAGTCCAAGCAACGAGATCAGCCTCTCGGATGCTCCCAGTGTGTCTACGACTAGAAGCACGATTATCGTGGCCAATATTACCGTTGATAGAAGCCATCTGAACCACCTGTTGATCAAAGTCAATTCATGTACGAAGTACCTACCATCTTTACCAACTAACTAACTTTGTTGAGACTAACCGTCGAAAGTCTCAAAGTAATGAGCGCCAAAGCAGCGATGCCCCGGACTTTGTTGTTTGTTATCTCAGAACTCTGTTATTTATAACTCGACTAGCTGCGCCCCACGGTGTTACCCACTACATTTTTTCGGGATAAAAAGTAGCCAATGTGTCTCAGCTACCTCCATACCAAATTTCATCCAAATCCGTTCTGTAATTTTTGCGTGAAAGAGTAACAAACATCTATCGACCCAAACTTTCACATTTGCATGTAATATTAGTGGGATTATTGCCTAATCTTGGATAAATAAAATTAAGCAATAATTAAGTTAATTTCATGTGTGGTTTCTTTGTAGCGAAGATAGCTCAGTGGTTAACGTGATCAGTTGACACGCCGAAAGGCGTAGCAGGGTCAAACCCTACCAATGGGCTTGAGCTGCCGGTGAAAGAAAACATCGTGAGGAAATCATAGCATGGTGATAGGGTACTTTCTAGTACTTGGCTGACTTGCTATCGAGTTCCATTCCAAGCTTGGTGCGTTTACCATTTTCGACCACACCGTCACTTAACATCAGCTGAGCTGTGGTCAAAAATCTAGCCTGTTGAAATATATACTCAAAAAACTGCGGCTACCTCATTACCAAATTTCATCAAAATTGGTCCAGCCGTTTGAGCGTGAAGAAGTGACAAACATACTAACACACTCACAAACTTTTGTCATTTTTAACAAAACGTTGTGAACGGATAAAATTAAGTCTTACTTACGCATACTGCCAAAACGTCTGCCAAGTTCTTTCAACTTTGTTCCACACGTGGGTTTCGAACCACTCCCCGAAAAACCTCTTCACCACATAGAAGTAGAACAGAAAGAAGTATATAATGGTGTACACTGCAGTGAGGCTACCGAACCCACTACAAAGCTCCAGCGGTTCATATACTGAAAAGAGGAAAACCTGTTATGACTGTCCATTAGAATACGCTAAAAGTATATACCAGACTAGCGACCCGCCCAGGCTTCGCACGAGTGCAACTTAATATACCTACCTACTACAAAATGTCCTTATAAACAACGTTTACAGCTTTTTTGTCATTAGACAATACAAACATGTTTTGTTTAGAGGTTACTCTTGAAAGAGCGACATATAATTGACCATGAGAAAAAAAAATTAAGGCTCAAATCTAATCCCGCAACGTTGAAAGTTTGACTAGTAGTTTAAGTATGTGTATGTTTAGTGATTCAGAAAGCTGTATACATTCGTTTGAGAGCTATGGGAAAGATTCAGAAAATGGGTAAATAGGTTTCGCATGAGCTGAATAAAAAGGAAAGCAAGAAAAAACTTCCGCTTTCATACTTCCACACACGTGTATATTAAAAAAAAACATTTATGGTTCTTATATTTATGGTCAATTTTTATTAATTTATCTAAGTAGGTAGGTATAATTTATCCTTTTTTATCTTTGTTCTGCAGTAAAAAAACATTTCAATCAAAGGTAATTAACGCAGGCTTCAAATGCAGGCTATTTGATCCGGTTGTTTTGAAAATAAAATGATAAAAAATTAAATATTTACAAGAAACCTGAATAAACAAGATTATGTCTAGACTGATTAAGATTGGTAATCAATTCATGTAATTGTTGCGCACTACTTTGAGAAAAAAGTACCGCAATGCATAATAGGACGTCACATAATTTTTTACAGTTTTTTTTGTACATATTTCAACAGGCTAGATTGTTGACCACAGCTCACCTGATGTTAAGTGACGGTGTGGTCGAAACTGGTAAACGCACCTAGCCTGGAATGGAACTGGCTCTCAAATGAGGCTGCCGGAACACACCGTTAGATGCTTGGCGGCAGATTTTCAACTTGAGGATGGTAGCTAGCCAGCCGAGTACTAGAGAGTACCCTACCACCATGCTATGGTTTCCTCACGATGTTTTCTTTCACCGGCAGCTCAAGCTTATTGTTAGGGTTTGACCCTACTACGCCTTTCGACGTGTCAACCGACCGCGCTAACCACTAAGCTATCATAAATAAACCACAAATGAAATTAGCTTAAGTATTGCCTAATTTTATTTTCCAAGATTAGGCAATAATTTCACTAATATTATAAATGTGAAAGTTTGGGTGGATAGAATCGGATGTTTGTCACTCTTTCACGCAAAAACTACTGAACGGATTTGGATGAAATTTGGTAAGGACGTAACTAAGACCCTGGATTAACACATAGGCTACTTTTTATCCTGAAAACGGGGTGCAGCTACTCTTAAATAAATAAAATTACGCTGGTAAATGTTATTTTTTTTAAAACCACAAACGTAGCCATTTGTGAAAAGCATGACTGTTCCTTAAATAAATACTATTCGGTATATAAAGAAATAAAAAACTTTACTGATTCCAAAACCATTTCGAAATAGTACATTTCTGTACAATATTTTTACATTTAAAAGTCTGTAAACTATGAGGTGGGTTTTATTTTAATAAAAACATAAATCAAACTTGACTTTCCAATGATGTCTCATGACGTCATCTCTTCGGGCAACTTTCATAGACTGGCAAACCAAAACAAAACTTGTCAATGTCAAGTCAACGGCGATCATAATAATATTTACATTACACATACGTCGAGTTGTTTTTCGGTTTATTGATACAAATATCTGGATTATTTTACTTGGCAAAAGCATATTCTACATATTTAGCCGTACTCATGACGTCATAACTATCAAAAGTTTGAAAACGTATAAGAATTAAACTACCGCATAGAAAGCCAAAATATTCAAATTAGTTTCTTAAAATAAAGTTTACTACCAGTAAAAAAATATAAAATAAATACAAAAACAAAACTTTACATACCTATTGTTTGTTTAAATTTTTTATTTTGTTTTGTTATATTTGTTGTTGGTGATTTGTTATGTTTGTTTTGTTTGACCGACAAGGGCTCACCGGAAGACCAGCGCTGGTCATACCAATTAGTATGACCAGTATTATACTGAGGTGAGCCCCTATTTTGTAACTGTTTGTCTCTATTTGCTGTTAGTATTGTTTTTTTTTGTTCTATGTTACAAAATAAAATTATTTTCTTTCTTTCGTTCAATTAAAAAAATACTCACTATAAGTAATATGATAATATAGGCATCCTAAAAAGTACCCAAACAGGACGCCGTGGAGGATAAAGTAGAAGACGACATGAATGCTTCTGTCGTTCTTCTTGAAGAAGGTATCCGTGGAGCTACCGACCCGACTGAGGGTAGTTTCGAACCAGCCACTCGGCTCGTACTCTAAATATTCGTGGGATATCTGCGAACAAAATAAAAATTAGTATTAGATAGATCAGTGTTTCCCAGAATTTGTTCTACCATGGCCTGATAATAAATAGTTCATACTGACTCACTCAACAGGTTGGTTTTAATAAAAAAATTATTAATGTGTAATAAAACAGACAGCCCTGTTGGCTCATTGGTAGCATATCTGCCTTAAGAGCTGAAGGGCGTGGGTTCGATTCCCGCTCAGGACAAACATTTTATGTATCAACAAATGTTTGTTCTGTGTCTGGGTGTTCTGTATGTATTAAAAGTATGCATTTACAAAAAAAAAGTATATGATATGTATTTTATCAGTTATACAGCCCTGTTGGCTCAATGGTAGTATGTCTGCCTTGAGAGCTGTAGGGCGTGGGTTCGATTCCCACCCAGGACAAACAGTGTGGTATAAACAAATGTTTGTTCTGTGTCTGGGTGTTCTGTATGTATTATAAGTATGTATTTACAAAAAAAAAAGTATTTATGTATTCTATCAGTTATCTGACTTCCATCACGCAAGCTCTGCTTAGTTTGGGGCCAGATGGCGCTGTGTGTATAGTCCTACGATATTTATTTATTTTTTATTTATTTATTTGACTTCCATCCCAGCCTGTAGATTTTCAAGTTGAAAATCTACCGGCAAGCGTTTAACGATGTGTTCCGGCAGCCAGTTCCATTCCGGGCTAGGTGTGCTTTACCATGTTTTATCAAACCTTCACTAAACATCAGGTGAGTTGTGGTCAAACTCCAACCATTTAAAAATTTTGTTTTTTTTTGTAAATACATACAGAACACCTAGACACAGAACAAACATTTGTTTTTACCACAAATGTTTGACCTGGGTGGGAATTGAACCAACGCCCTACAGCTTTTAAAGCCGATATAGATACTACCAATGAGCGAACAGAGCTGTGTGGTGAATATAAAAGTATACCTACGTTTCCATTTTTGTCTCCACTACTTTTTGTCGCGTCACCCATTTCCACAGTATTGCTATGACCCGATTGCTGCAAAGAAAGTTTTAGCAGTTTAAAAGGTTATTCAAAATCAGTTTTTGTAGCGATGCTCAGTGTTTAGCACGGTCGGTTTATACGCCGAAAGACGTGGGTTAGAACCTCCAACAATGAGCTTGAGCTGACGGTAAAGGAAAACATCGTGAGTAACCATAGCATGGTGGTAGGGTACTTTCTATTACTCGGCTGGCTAGCTACCACACGAGAGTTGGAAATCTGCCGCCATGCGTCTAACGGTGTGTTCCGGCAGCCTCACTTTTTACCTTATCCTACCCTCTCCGTTCCACCACAGGACAAACAGAAGAACGGCACACTACCATCCTTTCCTCGTGAACGTTTCCAGTATTCAACCTTTATTCAAGCAATTGTGATTTACCGCAAATAAAGACCAAAGTAAATGCCAGTAGCTGTGATTTCACTGTAAAATTATGCTCCATTTGTCCATAATTGGCAAAAATTGATTTGTATGGAAATCGTACCACCTTAAGTAGAGTTACGGATAGGTTTTTGATTGTTAAATTGTTGTCAAGTTAGTTAAATTTAAATCCTCATCGCTGTTGTAACTGAAACGACTGTAAGGCGGAAATAAATTAAATATATACCTTGAATATTCAGAATGTGAATTGCTTCTATGAACGTTATACCTTTGATTTTGTGCTTGTCATGGGCATTGTGAAGGTCGCGGTAAGTACTCATATTTCTTAGGGTTCTGTACCTAAAGTTGGTGATGGGACCCAAAAAGCCTACATTGGTACACGAGCATACATTATTTTTTTAGCTTGCGCCCGCGACTTCGTCCGATTTAGGTTCAGAGAGAAATAAAACATTTGTAAGTAACAAAAGAATAAGTTCAGTTCTTATTTGTAGCATGATATTTTGGAAGTTATTAACAGTTGTTTGATTGCGTTTACAAAATTTGTAAATTGTTTTTGTTGTTGGTAATTGGTTATGTTTATTTTATTTGATCGACAAGGACTCTCCTTGGGGAGGAAGGAGATGGAGGAAGGGAAGACCAGCGCTGGTCATACCACTTAGCACGACCAGTATTATGCAGAATTTGACACACATTTGCCAAATTTCACATTGATAATATTAATAGCTGCGCCCCGCGGCGTTACCCGCTACGTGTTTTCAGGATAAAAAGTAGCCTACGTGTTAATCCAGAGTCTCAACTACCTCCATACCAAATTTCATCTAAATCCATTCGGTAGTTTTTGCGCGAAAGAGTAACAAACATACATCCATACTCACAAACTTTCATAGAATTTCCCGAGGTAAAAAGGTATTCTATATGGTTAATACAGGTAATAAACTATATGTGGGCTAAATTTCATCCAAATCCGTTCAGCTGCTTTGGCCTGATTGCGTAACAAACATCCAAACATCTTAACTTCCAAATATTTTTAATTTTTGGATTTCTCTAATTAATTATTATATTATCGAAATATAGAATGTTATGTTATTTTGTCTAAACCCTGTGGTTGATTAACTCTTTATTGTACACACTAAAAATAATACAATACAAACTTAATTAACAGTCGTAACAACTGGCGAACTTATCGCTAAAAGCGATCTCTTCCAGCCAACCTTAGGACGGAAAGTAAAAATTAAATCAAATCACAATATCATCGCTACCAATTATGTTACTAATATTTTGTGCGAAGCAAAGTGTGTGATTAAAATATTTGTAAAATTGGCACGGGACCCTCGGCGCGCGATCCTGACTAGCAATGGGCTGGTTATTATATCATAGCTAGGCCATCAAAGCGTTAGGTTACTTTTACTCGGCCTCTAGTCATTGTATTGTCTTCAGCTAAGTTATTTTCAAAACAATCTTTGTTCTCGATAACAAATAAACAATGATATTAATACTTAGATGTTATGTTATGATAATTATTGCAATAATGTAGCTGTTATGAGCATGACTACTTCTAGATTGGTGGTGCAAGATTAACCAGCTACCCAAGAAGTAGGTAATGTTTTTGGGAGTAACAGAGTTACGCAAAGCGGTAGTCATTAAAAAAAAAAACACTAATCCCACTAATATTATAAATACTATACTGTACTGTATGTATTATAAGTATGTATTTACAAAAAAAAAACTATTTAAGGTGGTACGATTTCCATACAAATAAGTTTTTGCCATTTATGGACAAATAATTTTACAGTGAAATCACAGCTACTGGCATTTATTTTGGTCTTCATTTGCGGTAAATCACAATTGCTTGAATAAAGGTTGAATACTGGAAACGTTCACGAGGAAAGGATGGTAGTGTGCCGTTCTTCTGTTTGTCCTGTGGTGGAACGGAGAGGGTAGGATAAGGACTGTTTTATTCGAAAATCATATATTCATATATCATTCATAAATTTGATTTTATGCTAATAAATCTACTGTTTTTTTTCAAACAATTGTGATTTACCGCAAATAAATGCCAGTAGCTGTAATTTCACTGTAAAATTATGCTACATTTGTCCATAAATGGCAAAAAATGATTTGTATGGAAAACGTACCACCTTAAGTATTCTATCAGTTATCTGTCTTCCATAGTACAAGCTTTGCTTAGTTTGGGGTCAGATGGCGCTGTGTGTAATGTCTTATGATATTTATTTTATTTTTATTAAATGTGAAAGTTTGGATGGATGGATGTTTGTTACTCTTTCACGCAAAAACTAACAGAACGGATTTGGATGAAATTTGGTATAGGTAAACATAGCTAAACATTAATGAATACTTACTGATTTTCTTTCTTCAGACTGTGATAAGTCCGCCATATTGTTTTTTTTTATCTTTTTCTGACTAGATAAAGCACATGAACAAGATGTGATGGCATTTGTCGGTTACTGAACGTTGTCCTACGTGACCACGGGCAGCGTGTATTTAAATAAAAGCAAGCCAATGTTTATCCTCCACTCCATTGTATTCTGAAACAAGAAAATTGTTTATTTTATTTCATTTTAATTAACACAATGTGACATTACATAATATCATGGTCGTTTAGCACCACCATTGTATTATATTACTAGCTGCGCCCCGCGGTGTTACCCGCTACATGCTTTCGGGATGAAAACTAGCCTATGTCTTAATCCAGAGTCTCAGCTACCTCCATACCAAATTTCATACAAATCTGTTCAGTGGTTTTTGCGTGAAAGAGTAACAAACATCCATCCATCCATCCAAACTTTCACATCTACATTATTTATATTGGGCGAAATATAATATGTTTTTCAAACTAATAAGAGGTTTTAATTTAGATAACGTATGTCCATGACCATTGCAGCGATACACAGAAGTTTGAGTAGCAAAACAAAGTCCGGGGCATCGCTGCTTTGGCGCTCATTACTTTGAACCTTTCGATGGTTAGTCTCAACAGCCCAGTAATTCGGTATGTAAAGAAAAAAAATACTTTGCTGATTCCAAAACCATTTCGAAATATTACATTCCTGTACATGATTTTTCCGTTTAAAACTCTTTAAACTATGAGACGGGTTTATTTTAATAAAATAAATTTGACTTTCAATTAACCTCTAATGACGTCATGTCCTTGGCTGTATAAGGATTCTTTCAGTGCCTAAAAAAGTACATATTTTACATATTCAGCCAATGTTATGACGTCATAACTATAAAAAGTTTGAAAATGTATTAGAATTAAACTACCGCATAGAAAGCCAAAATATTCAAATTAGTTTCATAAAATAAAGTTTACTATCAGTAAAAAATATAAAATAAATACAAAAAAAAAACTTTAGGTACCTACACACCGAATTTCGCTAGCTGCTACCCTTCAAACCGGGACACAGTAATAGTATTCTCAAACGTGTAAAGTGATTAAGTATTTCAACATTTTACAATGGGTATGTTAACCCAGTAATTATATTATTAAATTAATCTCTAGGTACATGAAAAGTCGCTTATTCATATTTTTTGCGCAAAACGCCACTGTTGATAATGGAATTGTTATCTTATTTGAATAATTACATTATCTCTAAGGAATTTAAAAATTCACATATCTCAGTTTCGGTGAATATAGTTTCAACAATTGTTTAATCGCCTGATTAGTAGATTATTAATCGACTGATTGGCAGTAAAAACGCGTCAAGCGTGTGACTTGCGAATAGTCCGATGGTTCCGTAGGAATTAATGCATTTTTTTTATAGGCAAGTTGCCTACAGCTCAGCAACGTTAAGTGACGGTATGGTCAAAGATTGTGAACACCTAACTTGGAATGGAATTGGCTCTCAAGTGAGGCGGCTGAAACTATTCAAAAATACTTTTTTTTTTTTGTGTCGGACGACTACGGTCCAAGCGTTTTCACAGCCAGCCAATCAGACTCACAATATATACTAAGCATAGAAAACTTTCTTTGTTGGGCTGTTACGGTTCGTACACTGCGAGTGGAACCACATTTGACGGTGTCGGAGTATCCACGCCACGGAGTATCATTTTAGCAAGAAAGAAAGAAAAAAGTTTTATTTTGCAAACAAGCACAAAAACAAACAAACAGAGACAGACAGCTTTTTTTTTAATGTAAAAGTAATGAGACGATCGAGGCGCTCTCCTGATGTTAAGAGATAACGCCTGTCCATGACCATTGCAGCGATACACAGAACTTTGAGTAACAAAACAACGTCCAGGGCATCGCTGCTTTGGCACTCATTACTTTGAGACTAGATGGTTAGTCTCAACAGCCCAGTAATTTCGCTAGCTGCAGTACCCTTCAAACCGGAACACAGTAATGTTTGCACACTACTGCTTGGCGGCAGAATATCTGGTACTGCGGTGGTACCTACCTAGACGACCTCCTGCTAAGGAAATCTACCACCGAAAAAATTATGTTTAATAGGCTTACATTTGACCGCCATCTCACGTGATGTTAAGTGATGATGCGGTCTACGATGGAGCACGCTTGCCTAGAATATACCGATTTACTCTCGACTTGTAGACACCCAGATTGTATCCATCGCGCATTAATCAGGTAGTAACAGTAACTACTACTCACAGTAATCACAGCTACTGGCATTTATTTTGGTCTTTATTTGCAGTAAATCACAACTGCTTGAATAAAACTGTAGGTAGATTATTAGTATAATCTACTGTTTCGTTCAAAAATCATAAATTTATAAATCATTCATAAATTTGATTTTATGCTAATAATCTATTGTTTTATTCAAGCAATTGTGATTTACCGCAAATAAAGACCGAAATAAATGCCAGTAGCTGTGATTTCACTGTAAAATTATGCTCCATTTGTGCTCCAAATGGCAAAAACTTATTTGTATGGAAATCGAACCACCTTAACTAATTTATTCACAGATGTTCTGTGGAAAAGTTTTACGTTTATATTTTTTAAAACGGATAACAACACAATACATTGTTTGTTACCGAAACTAAAGAATTAGTCTCATTTAGACACAGAATGTTTACAGCGCATCTCCATTCTCCATACGCAAGTAAAAACTTAAATTGTTAGATTCAAGATATTTATCGCTTCCATACAGTACAAGATGTTATAAATACAAAGTAGATATATGGTAAACGTTTAGAGGAGGTTTCAGGTGACCAGAATGCTGGTATCTACTTTGGTCAAAAGCTAAGCATTGCCATCCAGCGTGGCAATGCTGCCAGCATTCCGGCCACATATCCCTCCTCTGACGGGTTTTTAGACTAAGTTTTTTGTATACATTTTGTAAATAGTATAATTTAAGGTCTTTTTTTTAATTTGATTAAACGTTATTTTGATATATGGTACACAGTCAAACAAGGACGCTGTCGGGCACGGCAGCGTTTAGATGAGAGGAGGGAGGATTCATTTAAAAGTCAAAATGTTTATTTTTAAAATGTCATTAAATTATGATGTTTATTATTATGTTGCAATAAATTATTGAGTACTCGCCCCGGCTTCGCACGGGAATACAAAACTCGATTACCAATATAAATTTATCGGTCCAGTAGTTTCGAAGACTATTCAATACAAACAAACAAAAACATCTTTCCTCTTTAGAAAGATGCAGATGACAACTGTAATAGTTACACATATGATATAGCGGACTTATTTGTAGCTGTCAAATTGCTCTATAAAACATCACTTTAATCTATTGTCAATAGTTTTCGCTGCTCATCAGTAACGATTTTTTCAAATTTTTCACAGCTTGGGTTACATTATTCAATTTTCCATACGGATCCTTGATTGTTTTTTAAATAAAATATAGCCTATGTTCATCACGGATAATGTAGCATTCTAATAATGAAAGAATTATTAAGATCGGTCTTGTAGTTTCGGAGCCTATTCAATACAAACAAACAATCAAATCTTTCCTCTTTATAATAGTATAGATAGATAGATTGAGTATCTTGAAAAAATATAGCGTGTAACATATCGGGACACAGCTAATCATACACACAAACCGCGACTTTCTAAACTTTAGTAGGTTCCATGTAGGTACTTGTTATTGTTACGTTGTAAACTATTCCAAAAGAAATAATTTTTAAACAAAAAAAAAATAGGTGAAACGTCACGACTGAATTTTGGCGGGAACGCAGAAAGAGTCGTGTCGCCTTGTAGTATTTTTTTCCAAAACTAGTATTTTGCCGAGTGTTTATGCTTAAAAATGGTGGTGTTTTATTCATAAAGTGCCGAATCAAAAGCGCGAGTGTGGGAAAATGATATAATGGTGAGAAACATGACTTTTCGTGTTGCTTCCAAAACTCCATGACTTAAGCATGACTGGACATATTTAACCTTTGAAACTTGAAAAGATAAAACACTTGACACTGGCAAATGCTCAAAACGCGGCACCAAAAACAAAGAAAAAAAAACGTCACGACTTTGACACTCGTCACTCGACAAAAATGACAGTCAAATAACAAGTAGTCAGTTTCATTTATCATGATTCGTGACATCATATTTTATCATCCCCGTTGCCAAATAATAATCAAGATATTTTAAAAGTGTATCAAAAGAGATTAAAAATTATCTTTATGATGTTTGAAGTATTTTCATTGTAAAATACTTTAAATATTATCTTTGGTCGAAAGGCTACGTATTTGAGCATAGCTCACTTGATGTTAAGTGACGGTGTTGTCGAAGATGGTAAACACACCTAGCTTGGAATGAAACTAGTTTTCAAGTGAGGCTGCCGGAACACACCGTTAGATGCTTGGCGGCAGCTTTTCAACTTGAGCGTGGTAGTTAGCCAGCCGAGTACTAGAAAGTACCCTACCACCATTCTATCCAACAATGTACTATATTCTGGGTATGTTGTCAAAAAAAATTTCACCTATTATAATTATAGTACAATAACGGACGCCTCGCGGTTTCACCCGCGTAGTTCCCGTTCCCGTGAGAATACGGGGATAAAAAGTAGCCTATGTCACCAGGGGATAGTGTAGCTTCCCAACGGTGAAAGAATTTTTGAAATCGGTCCTGTAGTTTCGGAGCCTATTCAATACAAAAAACAATCAAATCTTTCCTGTTTATTATAATAGTATAGTTAATATTTGTGAGTTTTTAAAACTATTTATCTCAAACCAGTGCCGGGTTAAAGGGGCTCCCATACCTACAACAAACGTGATTTTTTTGCCGTTTTTATAGATAATGGTACGGAACCCTTCGTGCGCGAGTCCGACTCGCACTTGGCCGGATTTTTTAAATTTATGTTTATAGGCTACCCCAGTATAAGTGTGTCTGATTTCTACGTATAACACGTCAAAGTTACGCAGGTATTATATTGATAATATTTAAGTATTTCCTCTGACCTTGTCGTTTTCCTGGTAGCCATAAAAACATCTTTACGGACGGTTTCCCACCATTAAATATTTATTTGTACTGTTCACCTTCCAAATAGGTAAGAATACATCGGCCGTAAATCAAAGAGGTCATCGTAGACGCAGTTGTTAAAGTGCAGATTTTTAATTTGAATTGTTTTTGTAGTGTAAACTTCTTTAGCCGCGTTCAGCGTTGCCAGGCGTCCGGATAAAGCCGGACATAGGGTTTTTTGACTGCGTGTCCGGCCACAGTAAACGGTGTCCGGCTTTTGTTAGTTAGACTTTCTACAATTCCCAAACGAGCGAGCGCGAGCGTTTTTAAAATCCTCAATGTTGCATGGTGGTAGGGGCTGGCTCTGACGCCAAACATCTAACGGTGTGTTCCGGCAGCCTCACTTGAAAGCCAGATCTATTCCAGGCTAGGTGTGTTTTACCATCTTCGACCACACCTTCACTTAACATCAGGTGAGCTGTGGTCAAACACCTAGTCAGTCAACCATAAAATTATTTATTTATTTATTTATTTATTTACTGTCCGGCTATTAGAGTTGGCAACCCTAGCCGCGTTGAACGATCTTTGGTTCGGGTTTTTACGTATTCACTTCTTTCGCGATCCCCATGACTACATATTTTTTTTTACATTTGGCAAGCCAGGTGGTTGAATATAGGCCATTTGAAGATATCATACGAATCGTCCGATTTTAGGCGACTTTTGAAAAATCGCGAAATGCGCGACATTTCCTACTCAGAACCACTTTTTGAAATAGAAATAAAAGAAGATAGTGCAAATTAGCTCGTAAAACATGTAGAGGAAAATTTTAGTTAGAGTTTTTATTAATTTCATTTTTTCCTTCATTTCATCAATTTCATACATATCGTCCATTTCATTCACTTCATTCGTATCATACACTTCATTCATTTCGATCATTTCGTTCATATCATTCACTCCATTATTTATGTTCACTGTGTTCATTTCGTTTTTTCGTTCATTCCATTCACTTCGGTGATTCCGTTCACTTCGTTCATTCCTTACACTTCATTCATTTCGATCTTTTCTTCATTCAATTCGTTCATTACATTAATTTCATTTTGTGTAATTTATTTATTTACAATATTTCACACCATCCTTACAGGGTTCATATTATTGATTGTACCTACATATCTGTGTCTTTAAATATGTAAATATCCTAAATAATTTACATAAAACTTTCGTTTCGCAAAATTTCTGCGTGCCTCGGTATATCGCGGAGCATGAACACAGAATACAACATAACGGCAGAGAGCCTTGTGCTAGTTCAAGTGTATGATTATTCACTATTGAAATTCTCACACGAAGTCGCGTATTTTCCACCTATTCATATATCTTTTGTACATATATTAATAAACTATATTGTGTGTCAAATTTCATCTAAATCCGTTCAGCTGTTTTTGCATATATAGAACATGTTGTTTTTTTTTTAATGTAAAAAGACACACTATAATAAAAAGACAGACGCTCTCCTGATGGTAAGAGATAACGCCTGTCCATGACCATAGCAGCGATACACAGAACTTTGAGTAACAAAACAAAGTCCAAGGCATCACTGCTTTGGCGCTCATTACTTTGAGACTTTTGATAGAGTTAGTCACGACAGCCCAGTAATTTCGCTAGCTGCAGTACCCTTCAAACCGGAACACAGTAATGCTTACACACTACTGCTTAGCGGCAGAATATCTGGTACTGCGGTGGTACCTACCTAGACGACCTCCTGCAAAGGAGATCTACCACCAAGTAATGTTATATAAAGATACATGTACTACAGTCATGTTATAGAACACATGAACAAAGTGTCTTCCTCTTAATAGAGACAGTAAGAAAAGTGTCGATGGACGCATTCATCGATTATACTCTACTTAGCAATTTAAGTTATATTAAAATTACTTATTAGTCTCAACTAGGCTAGATTGTAATAACAATGAGGTATCTAACAACAAACAGATACAACATTAGAAGGAAAAAAAAATAATCTACTGTTTTATTCAAGGAATTGTGATTTACCGCAAACAAAGACCAAAATAAATGCCAGTAGCTGTGATTTCACTGTAAAATTATGCTCTATTTGTCCATAAATGGAAAAAAATTGTTTGTATGGAAATCGAGACATCTTAACATCAGATGAGCTGTGGTCAAACACCAAGACTGTCAACCATAAAAAAACAGTTCCGCGGTTTTATTGCAAGTAAGGCCAAAATAACTGTGTGTGCTCAATAAGGCGAAACGGTACTTCAAGTTTTGTCAGAATTCTGTTGTACTGAGCGCAAGTCCGGCCTTACGTGGAATACTGTTCACGCCTTAATAACGGAGCACAACTATGTATCTATTTTTTTATATAAGAAACTAGCTGACGCCTGCGACTTCGTCCGCCTTAACTTTCTAATTAGGTTCAGAGACAAATGAAACATGTAAGAAACAAATTAGCAATAGTCTTGAATCTGACATCTGTTAATATTTTATGACATCTGTCAATTTGACATCTGACAATCTGTCAATTCATCAATACCACTATCCCGACGGAAAGTTGCTTGTCTGTCGGTTTTCTACCGGATACATTTTGGAGAGTGCGCTTCAGATCTGCATGACCTAATTCCACCCTGCCCATTCTACTATCGGACAGCCAGGAGCTTTAAAAAGCGTCACCGCTTCATGGTTGATGTTCCAAAAGCTCGAACTAAGCGGTTTGATTCCACCTTTTTCATGCGTACCGCTAGACATTGGAATCAGCTGCCCGAGTGGGTGTTCCCCAATGAATATAGTCTGGGTGCCTTCAAGTCGCGAGTGAATCGGTTTCTTCTAGGCGAGCGTGCTCCACCGTAGACCGCATCTTCGCTTAACATCAGGCGGGATGGCGGTCAAACGCAAGCCTATCTACTATAAAAAATAAATAAAAAAAAACCTACTTACCACTAGGTATATCCTACTAATATTATAAAGCTGAAAGTTTGGATGGATGAATGTTTGTTACTCTTTCACGCAAAAACAACTGAACGGATTTGGATGAAATTTGGCATGGGACTAGCGGAGTCCGTGGATAAACACATAGGCTACTTTTTATCCCGAAAACATGTAGCGGGTAAGACCGCCGGGCGCAGCTAGTAAACAAATAATTTTGCTCATCACCAGGCCACGCGCCAGCTTGTTTTCAAACTATGGTAGAAATAAATTCAAGCGATAAATGTAAATGCATTTATCGGTTTGTAGTGCAAACATTTATATACATGAAAGTAAACGTTTGAAAAAAACACAATTTAAAACCTGAATTTCGTCATTTTCTTGGCTGCAAAATAGCAGTCGTTTGAACAGTGAACAGGTTTGCTTTAATGGTTTGACGACCGCAATCCTTTTTCGCTACATCGAGTCGGGTTTATTGCACATACAAGGTTACGCGGATTGGCACTACTAATCGGTGTTTTTTTACACCCTAGTTTTTAAGTTAGTTTTATATTATTTATGTATTTTATATATATTTCTACACTAATATTATAAAGAGGAAGGATTATGTATTTTTGTATTTTTGTATGTTTGTATGTTTGTAACGGTAACACCGTGGGGCGCAGCTAGTAATACTTGTAAGTAACATTGATATTGTTATCAACAAAATGTTTCGCATAAACCTGAGAAATAATAAACCAAGCAGCAAAGTTTTACTAAATAAAACATTTTCATACCTCTTAAATAAATCACTAAGACACTTTTTAACTATTTTAATTTAAACAACACTTTAACTCTGTTTAGAATTATAATTTCCGAACGAAATAAAAAATTAATTTAAAAAGTATGTAGCGCGCGCGATCGCTTCTCCGATTCAAGGCGGACTAACCAGTCGGCGATTCTGATAAGGAAAAGCAATGTTTTCCTTGGCATGTCAACAAACGCACAGGTGAGCCAATTGTATATCTTTGAGATTGTGGCCTTAATTACTTCGTTAGTCATATTGTAACCTTTTTGTTACGAATTTCCTATTTAATGAGTATTTAATTGAATATTCACTTGTATTAGCGTGTGAATATCGGTCAGGGAAACTTTTATAATTCGGACCGAAGGACCATATATTTTTGCACTTGGTCCTTCGAGCCGAAATATACACGGTTACAAATTGGGAATATACTAAAGCTGAAAGGTTCACAACATTGTTCACAAATTTGGCTTGAAATCATGAAAGAGTCATGATGGGCCGGTTTGTGAAAATGTATTTCTTCCTTTTGTTTTTTATGGTTTAATTTATAGAATACAAGCGGACGCCTCGCGGTTTCACCCGCGTAGTTCCCGTTCCCGTGAGAATACAGGGATAAAAAGTAAAAACTCGTGTTTCGCCTCCACACGAGACATCCTCGGACGTGTTGACTCTTCGAGCGCTTGGCTTAGAAAAAAACTAAGAATATTTCCAATAGATATTTAATATAAAAAAGTATTTATGTATTCTATCAGTTGTCTGACTTCCATCACACAAGCTCTGCTTAGTTTGGGGCCAGATGGCGCTGTGTGTATAGTCCTACGATGTTTATTTATTTATTTATTAATATTGTCGTCAAGGTTAGATAAATATTTAAATTAAATCGTTGCTATTGCAATCCAAATGACTTATAGGCGAAAATACACTAAAAAATGTATATCTCTTGAATACTGAGACAGGTATAGCAAGGTCAAACACGAGTGCAATAAAACTTGAATAATTATTGAAAAAAAACATAGACTCATAAAATAGATGTATAATAAAAAATAATGAAATAAGTATAAAAGCATTAGCAGTGTAAAAAGTAGCGGAATGATTTTTTTTTTTTATTAATTTGCCCCATCGGGCAGGCGAAAGCTGTAAAGCCATACTGCCTTGTCTTAAGTGTTATTTCTGCTGTCTCTTAGCTATAGTTATGGTCAAAGTCCAGTCTTAGTCAAGTCCAGTCATGCTTTAGTAAAGTAGTGGCGACTTTACTATAAAGCTTCGATGGAGTTTTGGAAGCAACACAAAAAGTCATGTTTCACCACATTATATCATTTTCCTACACTCGCGCTTGTGATTCGACACTTTATGAATAAAACACCACAATTTTTATGCATAAACACTCGACAGAACACTAGTTTTGGAAAAAATACACAACTCACATAAGACACAACTTTTCCCGCGATCCCGCCAAAACTCGTAACGGTATGAATTAAGAAAATACAGATTTTTTTCATAGCCAGATAATAGTTTACTATTTTTGTAACATAAAACATATTTCAATACAATTACCAATACATATAGTAAGAAATAACAAACATAAAAAAACTTATATATACATATATACTATTATAAAGAGGAAAAACTTTGATTTGTTTCTTTGTATTAGGTAATGCTCCGAAACTAGGTACTGGACCGACTTCGAAAATTCTTTCACCGTTGGGAAGCTACACTATCCCCGGGCGACATAGGCTTTTATCCCTGTATTCCCACGGAAACGGGAGCTACACGGGTGAAACCACGAGGCGTCTCATCATCATCATCATCATTTGGTTGGACAGCCCTGTTGGTTCATTGGTAGTATGTCTGCTTCAAGAGCTGAAGGGCGTGGGTTCGATTCCCACTCAGGACTAACATTTGTGTGACTAACATCGATGTTTGTTCTGTGTCTGGGTGTACTGTATGTATTATAAGTATGTATTTACAAAAAAAAAAGTATTTAAGTATTCTATCCGTTATCTGTCTTCCATAGCACAAGCTCTGCTTAGTTTGGGGTCAGATGGCGCTGTGTGTAATGTCCTATGATATTTTTTATTTTATTTCAGCCGTAGGACGTTCACTACTGGACATAGGCCTCCCCCATTGAATTACACAAAGACCGGTTGGAAGCGGTTTGCATCCAGCGCGTTCTTGCGGTCCTTATCAGGTCGTCTGTATACCGTGTTCTCCACTCCTCAACTTTGCAGCCCCATCGGCCATCAGTTCAGCGTGCTATGTGCCCTGCTCACTGCCATTTCAACTTGCTAATCCGTTGGGCTATGTCGGTAACTTTGGTTCGTCTACGGATCTCCTCATTTCTGTTTTTTTTTTTTTTTTTTTATTGTTGACAGTCTAGGTGTTTGACCACAGCTCACCGGATGTTAAGTGAAGGCGTGGTCGAAGATGGTAAAGCACACCTAGCCTGGAATGGAACTGGCTCTCAAGTGAGGCTGCCGGAACACACCGTTAGATGCTTGGCGGCAGATTTTCAACTTGAGGGTGGTAGCTAGCCAGCCGAGTACTAGAAAGTACCCTACTACCATGCTATGGTTTCCTCACGATGTTTTCCTTCACCGGCAGCTCAAGCTCATTGTTGGGGTTTGAACCCACGCCCTTGGGCATGCGAACCTACCGCGCTAACCACTGAGCTATCATCGCTACAAAATGATGACGTTGATTTCTGATTTGCGAGGCGTCTGCTAGTCTTTAATATATATAAACAACTACCTATGTATCTCTATACAAAATGCAATTTACACGCGAGTACTGCTGGTGTATGACCACCGTTATTATGGAAATTAATGGGCGTATGTAGTTTAATAGTCGTTTTGCTTATCGTATCTGCATAGCAATAGCTCATCAGATGTCGAATCCTGCAACTTGATAGATTAGATATATCTAGTGGATTAGTAGGTAATCTAAATTATAATAGATACAGCCGATATTGACTCCAGTACCTAATTATTTTTAATACTTTTATATTGCTTTATAGGGGTATATTTATTTACAGTAGATGTTGCAATTTCTTTAATAATAAATAAATATCGTAGGACTATACACACAGCGCCATCTGGCCCCAAACTAAGCAGAGCTTGTGTAATGGAAGTCAGATAACTGATAGAATACATAAATACTTCTTTTTTTTCTTGTAAATACATACTTATAATACATACAGAACACCCAGACACAGAACAAACATTTGTTTATTCACAAAATGTTTTGTCGTGAGTGGGAAATCCACTAAAGGACTTTTTCCTGTTAAGAACACCTAGTG
Source organism: Biston betularia (assembly GCA_905404145.2). Taxonomy (NCBI): domain Eukaryota; kingdom Metazoa; phylum Arthropoda; class Insecta; order Lepidoptera; family Geometridae; genus Biston; species Biston betularia. Next base: position 1,969,077 of record FR989889.1, on the reverse strand, counting down.
ATCGCATCTTTGTAGCCATAATAGCTCAGTGGTTTCAGACGGCGAAGAGCGTGGGTTTAAACACAACAATGAGCTTGAGCTGCCGGTGAAGGAAAACATCGCAAAGAAACCATAGCATGGTGGTAGGGTACTTCCTAGTACTCGGCTGGCTAGCTACCACCTTCAAGTTGAAAATCTGTCGTTAAGCATCTAACGTTGTATTCCGGCAGCTTCACTTGCGAGCCAATTACATTCCAGGCTAGGTGTTTACCATCTTCGACCACACCGTCATTTAACATCGGGGGGGCTGTGGCCTGTCAAGAAAAAAGCTAGCGAAATTACAATGCTGGTCAGATTAGCCAACCATGCATAGTCTCAACGTAATGACCGCCAAAGCAGCGATGCCCTGGACTTTGTTTTGCTTCTGTGTATCGCTGCAATGGTCCTGGGCATGCGTTATCTTTCACCATCAGGAGAGCGTCTCGTTCGTCTCATTACTTTTATAGAAAAAAAAATTAATTTTCTTGAAGTCTCGGCTTCAAAGTCAGAGCATCGTCGTAGTGTTGCCAGCCTGTCAGTTTTCTACCGGATACATTTCGGAGTGTGCACATGAGCTGCACAATTTGGTTCCCCTGCACCTTTCTTCTACCGGGCGGCAGACAACCGCGACCAAAACGTCATCCGTACATGGTGGACGTTCCCCATGTACGCACAAAGCGTTCTGATTCCACGTTTTTCATTCGCACAGCGAGGTTGTGGAGCTCTCTGCCGGAGTCAGTGTTCCCTGTTAGGTATAATATTGGCGCCTACAAATCTAGAGTGAATAGGTTCCTTCTAGGTAAGCGTGCTCCATCTTAGACCACACTGCTGTTTAACATCAGGCAGAGTGTGGTCAAACGCGAATCTATTTTGAATAAATATATATATATATATATATATATAAAATTTCTTTGTGTGTACCATAAAATATAAAACAAACATGTACAACTGTATTTTGTGTGTTTGATCCTGGCAGTACAATATTATTATATTTTAAAAAGAAAAGGTAAAAAACATTAATTTTGTGTAAAAAAAAGCAACTAATGACGGTAGTAAGCAGACGGCGGGATCATTCGCCCGGCCAGCAGTCGCAGCTAGCAACAGGAATTTGCAAAGTTTTTATCGTAAATACTTGACACTGGCAAAATGCATAAAGGACGATGCCAAAAAAACAAAAGAAAAAAACACACATTCTAACATTAATATTTATTAATACATCTGCACTTTACAACGAAACAATTATTTTACACATTTCAACAGTATACAATAAATTAACATTTAACACACAAAATATATATATTTTTTGTCATGACGTGTTGAGTTCCGTACATTCAACATACCTACATTATATCATGAAATAAATGTGTGTTTGCTTGTCTTTCAGTTAGAAGCGAAGAAACAGATCGATTTCATTTTAGCCAAAGATACACAGGGTAATTTTCAATTATGGGGCTAGATGCCTGACTTTTTTAAGTTACGAAACTAAAATAAATATAACAAACTAGCTGCGCCCCGCGGTGTTACCCGCTACATGTTTTCGGGGGTAGCCTATGTTAATCCAGGGTCTTAGCTACCTCTATACCAAAATTTCATCTAAATCCGTTTAGTAGTTTTTGCGTGAAAGCGTAACAAACATCAATCTTCTAAATTTTAGTGAAAGCCGATTCAAAATTGGTTGTGTTTAGTTTTGAAAGAACACGCAAAATTGCCAATTTAAATTTACACGACTACCCAAGAATGGAGTGTAATAGTTTCAGGGTTCATTGATGTATGTGGATTTCTTTTTCCACCATACCTGTTACAAAACTTTTAAGCGCTAAACAGACATGGATGTATTTCTAAGCTATTGCATAGCTTCTATCGCGGGCCTTGAGCGTGGAGACCGAATCCAGAAATTCCGTAACGAAACTAACCTAACACCCCCCACTCCCACCGGCACAGCGGTGATACTTTTTAGTTTTGCCATCTATCGATGCATAGCAGAACTTTTAATGACTTTTTTGAAATATCACGCTTGTCTCTTTAGTTCAGCAACTCGCCTTTAGGTGGCATTTGTTGTATCGGCGTAAAAATGCTATGCAATAGCTTTACCGCGGCAGTCCCCGAGTGCCACACGTCTTTTTTGAAAATAAATCTTTTATTGGACATTCGTGTTTTTTAATTGAGAGCTGTTCAAGTTTTACGTAAGCACGAGGGGATAAGCATAAGCAAAGCAACCTAAGTGCTTTGCTTATGGAAATCTGAACAATCGATACCGGATAATCGGTTTTTTTTTATGATTGACAGGCTAGGTGTTTGACCACAGCTCACCTGATGTTAAGAGACGGTGTGGTCGAAGATGGTAAAGCACACCTAGCCTGGAATGGAACTGGCTCTTAAGTGAGGCTGCCGGAACACACCGTTAGATGCTTGGCGTGAGATTTTCAACTTGAGGTTAATAATACTAAAATTTTGCTTACGTAATACTTGAACGATGCCTTAGTAAATTATTATTGCAACACTGCAACTAATTTAATTACTTGTCCATTTTTTGATTTGATTGTTTGTATTCAATAGGCTCCGAAACTGCTGGACCGATTTCAAAAATTCTTTCACCGTTAGGAAGCTATACTATCCCCGGGTGACAAAGGTTACTTTTTATCCCTTTATTCCCACGGGAACGGGAACTACGCGGGTGAAACTGCGAGGCGTCAGTTAGTCTAGAATAAAATATAGAATTGATTTTGATTATTTTGTGTGCTAAATAAATTATCAACAGCTATTATGGATTTAATCTTATAAACAATTTAATTAATAGATATGTTATATATTGCTTTTATAATATAATATTTCATTTGGGATTATAATTGTATAACTTGAATTCTACGGCGAAAGGTAATACACTCATAAGTACGAAATCGAAAATTTCAAGTTTTATTTTTTATAAAACAAAACATCAAATTTTTAAGTACTTTTATTAATGTTCGACAGGCTAGGTGTTTCGGGTTAGTGTGGGCGAGGATGGTACACGCACCTAGCCTGGAATGGGATAGGTTCTCAAGTGAGCCAATTACACACCGATAGATGCTTGGCGGTAGGACCCTACCACCATGCTGTGGTTTCCTCTCGATGTTTCTTTTCACCGACAATTTGAGCTCATTGTTGAGATTTGAACCCACACTCTTCGGGGTGAGAACTGACCGCAGTAAACACTGAGCTTTCGCTAAAAATAGTAATTTACTTAAAAATTTGTTGTATGTTTTATCTCAATACCAATTACTAACGTATGTAGACAAAGCACGGGTATTTGATCATTTTATAACAAGCAATTTAGAATTAATACATTATTTTTATATTTTTTTCATTTCGTATTACAAAAATTCTGTGCAAAACTTTGTATAAAACTGAACAATGAATGCATTAAATTAAAGCCAATATATTCTTCAATTTATTTACTACAACTAACTTCACATCGGCAATATATTATTTTGTCTATACACGGTTATAAACTTTATAAGTTGAGTTGTTCCTAATTATGACTACAATTAGCCCCTTTCGGCTCAATGCACTCAAAGCTTATAACCCTGCATATAGTCCAGGAAGATGGCAAGGAAGATTTATATTTCGAACTGAGCAAAAACTCGTGTAAATACAATCAATTGACGAAATCATACAACTTTTAATTTATATATAACATTTATACATATTAATAAATATATAATTTTAGCTACAAACGTGTAGACATAGAATTTCTAATACATTGAAAACAATTTTAACCATGGAATGTTTACATTGAGCACCCTAATAAATCTATATATATAATTTCGAATAACATATTACGCAAGTATAGTGTAAACTCCATGTAACGTCACTCAAAACAAACTTCTTAAAACGTCGAAATTACTCGACTTTGGTTTTTTTGCCTTGTTGTCTATACAATGATACATTCTACGTAGCATCACACACACTCTACATAACGACTACAATATGTCGTTATAAAGCAAGTAATTTCGGCAACCAATAAAGCACCTACTGTTTGTAGGTTGGCGAAATAGATTTTTTGATTGATTGAGAACAGCAGTTGTGTAGGTACTTTTGTTTGTCATTTTGATGTTTTATTGTCTGGCCCGTATTCAACTCGAGAGTCGGCATCATATGGACCAAAGATTTTAAGAAATTCATTGTTTTGTTTGTTGTGATTACTATAGACTGTCATTAGGTTATTATAATGCATTTTCTACACGTTATCATATTCTTAGTAGCTCACAAACTTTAAACACAAACGCCAGAAAATACGCCGTCCCCCCCAGCGTCGCTATATGGAGTTTACACTGTATGTATTATATTACAAGTCTATCAATTTTATTATCACACAATACATTTATTACAAGCTTTGATAATTACTGGTTCTCAACGCAGCGCCGTTGGAGTACATTTTTCTGATTTTTTTAGACAGGCTAGGAGTTTCGCCACATCTTACCTTAAGTTAAGTGATAATGTGGTCGAATCACCACTGCCGGAACACATCATTAAATATTTTTTTATTAAAACTGGCAGATTTTTAACTTGAGTGGTAGCTAGCAAGCCGAGTACTAGAAAATACCATACCACCATGCTTTTATTTCGTGGTAGGTCTCCTTAGCAGGAGGTCCCAAAGTTATTAATAATCATAATCAAAATCCAGGTAGTCCCAAAGTTATTAATAATCAAAGTTTTCGGAAATCCTGCCTAAAATTATGGACATCAACTACAAAAGAATACTATTATCAGATCAGCTGGCAGTAACTAATGGCGGCTTTCATTGAAATATTGCAAAACCATTTTCTTTCTCTGTCGCACTCGCGACCGAGGACTCCCGCTCCAGGCGCGCGCGCTTGCCGCGTGATTTATGAATGAACTTGCGACGGACTAGGTTTATGTAAATGTCTACGGGTAGAATAACCAGGAATCACCTTTTTTGTGGACGATTTTTCTACATCGATTTTTCAAGTTTTTTTTACATTGATTCAGTTATAGCAGTAGATAACGCCATTTTTTCTAGTAATTAAAAAATTGTGGTTTATAAGAAGTACACGCATATCATTGTCTAGTCTAGTCAGGTAGCAATTTTAAAACTTTGCATTCATATGTAGAGTTTACGATAACATATAAAAAAATCTTTTTTACCTCTTTATTAACAAAAAAAATATCACAAACAAATACATATTTGAACTAAAAAAAAACAATTATCACACATTGAATTAAACCAAAAAAATTAAGTACGTTGACAAAAAAATCAACAGATAAAGTGTAATAAAATAAATAAGTACATTTCGCTAAGATTTGCTGTTGGGAAGCACCTATGTGGTAACGATTTTAATAATAAATATTATTAATAATATTTATCTATAATTATTGAGTCCTCGTTAATTTAACAACAATAATGAAACGTTACAAAAAGTTATATTATGACAAAACAATTATAACTTGGCTGAAGGTTGAATGTTCTTAATTTTAAACCTATGATTTTTCTTTTTACAATAATCTATAGGAAAAGAGATTGACAATGAAAGATGTAAATCAACTAAAAAAATCTGTCAAATTAAATTTTAGAGATAAGAAACGATGCTTCACTATCCACACAAAATACATTAACACTTTTACCTATAAAAATTAATCAACGCCTAAGGAAATTGTTTTTTATTTAACTCCGAGTGAGCGAGTCTGATAGATGATAAAACACTAGACAAGTAAAATTTATCAGTAACGTTTATATGTAAGGCGGTAACAAAACTTGTTTCTCCTTTATCACACTAATATTATAAAGGCGAAAGTTTGTGAGTGTGTTTATATGTTTGATACTAATTCACGCTCAAACGGATGGACCAATTTTGATGAAATTTGGCATAGAGGTAGCTGACACCTTGGATTAACATAGGCTACTTTTTATCCCGAAAAATGTAGCGGGTAACACCACAGGGCGCAGCTAGTAAATATATGTATTTCATTATATTTCTCCTAAGTCCGCAAAATATTTTTTTTTTTTAATAAACCAAATATTATCAGTAATTTACCTTTTAGTAACATTTCATTGCGTATATTAAATTCAATAACATCTTTTTACAAATAATACATTACAGTTTAATACATGACACGAATAATACCATATTTTAATTTAATACAAATCAATATAACAACAATTCTTTTGATATACATTAAAACTAAAATTAGAATATAAAAATGAACTCAGAAACATAATTTCGTTGATTAATTAATAACAGACAAAGTTATAAAGGTAACCGACTTGTTATCTCTTAAGGCGAAATTTTTATACAGGGTTAAAATCTAAGCCGAAAGGTGTTGAAAGTTACTACCAACCGTGAAATTGAAAAAAATCAACTGTTCCATAGCAAAATAACTTGTTGACACTTGAACAAATGTATGGAGCAGATGATATTGTTTCGTGACTTCAGAGTTGTGTCAAAATTGTTCGCAATTATGTCCTTTCGGCTCGTAGCCCAAGCTTGTAGCCTTGTATTAGGTACCGCTGTGCGGTGAACATTCACTGTTTTTTTGCTTGTACCTTTCTTCAATATAACGTCACTTTTGTAACTATTTGAAGGCTCAAAAGTTACATGAGCATTGCCAGCCCAACTTTTAGCTGTAAACCTACAGTTTTATTAAAAGTTTTCTGTTTTACCCTCAAAATAATTTGTTTTTTATATTTATGACAATCTATTTTTTTCTCCATGAACAAAGAATTCTATTATTTACTACGCCACATTCAAATTTACAACTTAATTCAATAGATATAGTTTTGACATACGACTTTTTAGCGCAGTGAAATTGCTCTTTGGTTAGGGGAAATCCTAACCAAAACTACGTAAAAAAAATCGAGTGTAATTATGTAATTCAAATATTCTAAAACTGAAGTATATTTAAATAATAAAAAGAAAAATGACGTATTATTAAATTGTTTTATATATGTATATAACTTTGCGTAAATTATTTTTTAAGCTTATTGGATAAACAAAAAACATTTAAGAAAAAACTGTAAATTTTTGCAAATTTATTTAGTGGTGTTGGCAACATTGCACCTTAGCCTTTGTAAGAGAATGTTTTGGCGTTTTTGCATTTGAACTAAATCTTTGAAAATTCTTGAGAAACTACGTTGTTATTTATTTAATATAATTCTTTCGCCTAATTCTAATGTATATATTTTGCTATATTATATACTCTGCTATATTTTATTTTGCTATATAAATCTATCTTTGTCAAGCTGTTTAGTAAAATTGGTCTATATTTCTATAAGTATACTATAAGATTTTAGATTTTTTCTTTAACATATTTTGTTAATATTTAATTTTAATGGAATATAACTTATATATTTATAAATAACATTACACACTTTTATCAAACTTAAATGATTCTGCTATTTGGGAGGTTTATTTAATTTATTTTAGTTAAAAAATTAAACATATGCAGGACTAACATATTAGATGTTTTTCGTTGAAAATTAATTTCGACCTTTTCGATTTATTTAAAAACAATTAAATAGAAAAAAAATCATTCATTTAAATAATACATAACTTCGTTTCACACAATGGCACCTGATTTTATAATTTCATTTTTATGGCAATATATTTTTTATAATAAATAAATATGATCATGGAATGTTGTAGGAACGTATGTTCAAAATTAAGTACATTTTTTTTAAATCTAATCTATCTAACATATCTGAGACTGCGGCAAAACAAAATCATAAAAAAAAAAATTGCAAAAGTATTTTAACTGATTTTCTACCAATTTTCAGTTACTTAGTTTTGCCTCGCAGTCGTCGATATATAATAACAAATGCATAAGGCAAGTTTTGATTAACATTAAGAAGTGATAACTATACATGGAAATTATCTTATTTTTTAACATAAAGCTATTTAAGCTTTATGCCAGTATTACATAGATTCATCCAAATTCTTCGCTATTTTGGTGTTTAAATATTATGCAATACATTTTATTATCCAACGATATTCTAACCAGTTGACACCTTAGTATACAACAACTTTCTGACAACACATCGGCGTAACAGCGCTCATATGATCACTAATGACAGTGACAATTAATAGTACAGTACTTAATCTCCCTCGCCTCTCACGTTAGGCTATTATTGTATTAGGCGAGTTGCACTATTTTTTCAACGATATTCTAACCAGGTGACACCTTAGTATACAACAACTTTCTGACAACACATCGGCGTAATAGCGCTCATATGATCACTAATGACAATGACAATTATTATTGGTACAGTACTTCGCGTCCTGCGCCTCGTTATCTTAGGCAATTAGCACTTGCAATATTCCGCCCTTAATTTAAATCAGGAAAATTGTCTAAACGACAATGTAGGTCTATACTATATACTGTATTACAGACGGGTGTAGTAATATTAAAAATCTATAAGTATATTATAAATAAAATCAGCAATCAAAATAACTGACAATGGTAACTCAAGCTATTGGTCTATTAAGCTTAGTCTGTGGCGTAAATGTTTTCATTTTTGATAGTACTTGCATGTACAGTTGCTCGTACTTGGATTTAACTAAGCTTATGCTTAGCGTATAGGGTGACATGTTTGTATATTGTCATACCTTATTTCGACATGTAATCAGTATTTTAAAACTTATGTTTAAAATTTTGAAGTGATTTGTAACATTGGTGTTATAAATAAAATATTTGTATTTGATATAAGTATCATCAGTCAATAAGTTATATGGTCATTGGAGACTACTGACCGTGAATGCAATGTCATTCCTGGGTTTTTGGCGGGAACGCGGGAAGAGTCGTGTCGCTCCGTTGTATTTTTTTCCAAAACTAGTGTTTTGTCGAGTGTTTATGCATAAAAATGGTGGTGTTTTATTCATAAAGTGCCGAATTACAAGCGTGAGTGTGGGAAAATGATATAATGTGGTGAAACATGACTTTTCGAGTTGCTTCCAAAACTCCATCGAGGCTTTATAGGAAAGTCGCCACTACTTTACTAAAGCATGACTGGACTCGACTGACACGAACTGGACTTGATTAAGACAGGACTTTGACTAAAACTAGCTACGATGACACTTATTTAACTTTTGAAACTTGAAAATATATAATTACTTGACACTGGCAAATGCTAAAACGCGACGCCAAAACCAAAGAAAAAAAAAATGTCATTCCTTTGTCATTTAACTTGAATAGATATTATATTTAAGTCTTAAAGTAATGAGCGCCAAAGCAGCGATGCCCCGGACTTTGTTTTGTTAATCAAAGTTACGTGTATCGCTGCAATGGTCATGGACATCAGTTATCTCTTACCATCAGGAAAGCGTATCGTTCGTCTCATTAGTTTTAAATGAAAAATTGTTTCTTTTAGTTTTTAGAAATTTTAGTTTTCATTTGTGTACCGCAGAAAGAGGTCGAATCCGGGAAACGGAATTCCATGTCCGGTCCGGATTGTACGTTATAAATGTTAAGGTTGTTCGATTTCCATACAATTTTTTTTTGCCATTTGTGGATAAATTTAAATACAAGATTAATAATAGCCACTTAAAGGAGCTTGAAAGTATTCGGGACCTTGGTGTAGAAATCGATAAAGAGTTAAGATTTCGCATTCATATTGATAATGTCTGCTCGAAGGCGTTTAAATCTCTTGGCTTCGTACTGCGTAACTGCAAAGATTTTAAAAATCCAAATACAAAAATATTACTGTATAATTCCTACGTCCGGAGTTCATTGGAGTACTGTAGCGTTACCTGGAACCCATTTTATGATGTCTACAAAAAGAAGCTTGAAAGCGTACATGTAAAGCGCTTCATGTGGCACCTTGCTTTTTCTTGCAATGTTGCTAATACCATCAAAAGTTATCCGGCGAGGCTTAAATACTTCCATATGAGCTCTCTTTCGGATCGAAGACGCACGTTCGATTTACTGTTCTTATACAAACTTGTAAACGGAGCACTCGATGTCCCTGAACTGTTATCTTGCTTAAATTTTCCTGTACCAACTACGCAAACCAGGGCTTCGAGGCTCAAAGTCTTAACGAATCCTGGATATTATACCAACCTCGGCAAAAATGCGCCTCTAAATAGACTTATAACGCTGCTGAATAGTCTACATAGCAAACATTCCTTGGACATTTTTACTAGCACTGTTAGCAGCTTCAAGCGGGCTATCCGCAATATTAACTTAGCTGATGACATTTAAATTATTGTATTGTTGACTTGTATAATTATCTATTTTATTTTTGACCACGTAATGATGAATTCGTATTTGTAGCTTTTGACTTAATTAGTATTGACAATTTTCTTTATGACTATTACTTAATTTTGACTGAATATTTAATTGTAACGCGCGCCGTCTTCGCCTGTAATTGCTGTGACACTCATCTTGACATTTGTAATTTAGTAATTTTATTTTTAATGTATTGGTGTACACTGTGTTGGCGAACTTTATAAATAAATAAATAAATAAATGGAGCATAATTTTACAGTGAAATCACAGTTACTGGTATTTATTTTGGCCCTTATTTGCGGTAAATCACAATTGCTTGAATAAAACAGTAGATTATAAGCAGAAAATCAAATTTATGAATTTATGATTTTTGAATAAAACAGTAAATTATGCTAATAATCTACTGTTATTTAATTTACTGCAAATAAAGACCAAAATAAATGCCAGTAGCTGTGATTTCACTGTAAAATTATGCTCCATTTGTCCATAAATGTAAAAAATTTCTTTGTATCGAAATCGAACCACCTTAATGTAAAATTTGCTATATCTCAAATAAATAAATTGAAATTGAATATTTTTACACCAATCTATAACACACTGCATTGCAATTACATTTTATGTCATGTCTATTAGATGAAAGTCGTTGCAAATAAACACAGGGTTAAACGGGAAACACTAACCTGAAAGGAGGTTATACTCTTAATTATCACCACAATACTATGAAACCAATCCTGAAATTGCGGAAAAATGTATGGAACAGAAGTTTTTTTTATCGTTTCAGGGTCAGTCTCAAAATTATGAGTATAATGAATTCTTTTTGACTCAGTGCTACTGAGTCGCGCAACCCTATGCCAGTTTTACAGAACACTTGTATAACTTATATTTTGGTAAGTAATCCGTCAAGTTCCAATACGGATGGCAGCTCGATGTCTTCGAGCCGGATTGCCGAAGGGTTGAACGGGAATTGGACAGAGAAAATCAATTTGGAGTCCATCAGGAGATTTTGCTGAAACATTTTAAAATTAAATAAAATAAACATTGGAGGACATTTCACACAGCGCCATCTAGCCCCAAACTAAGCAAAGCTTGTACTATGGGATCCAGACAGCTGACAGAATACTTAAATACTTTTTTTTTTGTAAATACATACAGTACACCCAGACACAGAACAAACATCGATGTTAGTCACACAAATGTTAGTCCCGAGTGGGAATCGAACCCACGCCCTTCAGCTCTCGAAGTAGACATACTACCACTGAACCAATAGGACTGTCAGAAGTAAATTAGATTAAATAAGCTTCAATTGAGAAAATTAAATTGAAGTCTCCGACCAGTGTGTGACTTATGGCGCTGAAACGTGGTCTCTGACTATGTGCCTTCTTGGTAAGCTCAAAGTAACACAACAAGCTATGGAAAGGGCTATGCTCGGAGTTTCCCTACGAGATCGAATCAGGAATGAGGAGATCCGTAGACGAACTAAAGTAGCCGACATAGCCCAGAGAATCAGCAAGTTGAAGTGGCAGCCCTGCCTACTGCCACTTCAACATAGCACGCAGAACTGATGGCCGATGCTTAAACAATGCAAGGGAAGGATAAAATGATGATGAAAATATAATATGCAAATTTACAATTTAAAAAACCGACTCTATGAGCCTCAGGCCAACTAAACGCACTGCTCCAATGAAACAGCGAGGTTTCCGAGCAAACGAAAATATCATCGATGTGTACATTATTTAGATTTTTGTCGATTAAAAACCGCTCGATCGATTTCGATAAAATTTATATGGGACCACCTCTGAAATATGATCTACCAAGCCATACAAAAAAAAAACTAGTCTAATTAAATAAATAAATATCGTAGGACATTACACACAGCGCCATCTGACCCCAAACTAAGCAAAGCTTGTACTATGGAAGTCAGATAACTGATAGAATACTTAATTTTTTTTTTTTTGTAAATACATACAGTACACCCAGACACAGAACACACATTTGGTTTTACAATTGAGAACTTCTTTCTTTTTTTGAGTCTGTTAAAAATAAGCTTGTATCGCTGTAGAGGCAGTAACTTACCGGTTCCTTGTCCGGGTTGTGTCCCGCCTTCTCTTGCATTTTCTTCTGTATTTCGTGTATAAACTCGCGGGTCACTTTCACTTCGTACTCCTCTGCCGGGGTATACATGTTCAGGATCTGCCAATTGAAATATGTAGCGATGATAGCTCAGTGGTTAGCGCGGTAGGTTCGCATGCCGAAGGGCGTGGGTTCAAACCCCAACAATGAGCTTGAGCTGCCGGTGAAGGAAAACATCGTGAGGAAACCATAACATGGTGGTAGGGTACTTTGTAATACTCGGCTGGCTAGCTACCACCCTCAAGTTGAAAATCTGCCGCCAAGCATCTAACGGTGTGTTCCGGCAGCCTCACTTGAGAGCCAGTTCCATTCCAGGCTAGGTGTGCTTTACCATCTTCGACCACACCTTCACTTAACATCAAGTGAGCTGAGGTCAAAACAACTAGCCTGTCAACCATAAAAAAAAAAAAAAAAAGCTCTGATGGAGTTTTCGAAGCAACACAAAAAATCATGTTTCACCACATTATATCATTTTCCCACACTTGCGCTTGTGATTCGACACTATGAATAAAACACCACTATTTTTATGCATAAACACGCGACAAAACACTAGTTTTGGAAAAAATACAACGAGGCGACACGACTCTTTCCGCGTTCCCGCCAAAACTCCAATAATCGTGTTCTTCGTTTTTTCGTTAATTGTGTGACGGAGTACGTTACCTTGCAGACTTGCATGGCGGTGAGGTTGGAGCACATTTCCACCGTGCTCTGAACGTCTTGCATGGACTTCCGCGCCTGCAATAGCTGCACGGCCTGCGTGATCGGACGCAGAACGCTCAGGATGTCTTCAACCTGGAAACAATAACATGTGACTAACTTAAAAGTAGGTACCAGATATATGTGTCCCATCATTATCATTTAAACCGTAGAGTGTCCACTGCTGGACATAGGCCTCCCCAATTGACTTCCACAAAGACCGGTTGGAGGCGACTCGCATCCAGCGCGTTCCTGAGGTCTTTATTAGGTCGTCTGTCCACCTTGTGGGAGGACGTCCTGCGCTGCGCTTGCCGGTCCGTGGTCTCCAGAACTTCACAGCCCCATCGGCCATCAGTTCTGCGTGCTATGTGCCCTGTCCATTGCCACTTCAACTTGCTGATTCTCTGGGCTATGTCGGTTACTTTAGTTTGTCTACAGATCCTTATTTCTGATTCGACCTCGTAGATAAACTCCGAGCATACCCCTCTACATAGCTCGTAGTGCTGCTTTGAGTACTTTACCCAAGTGAGGCTGCCGGAAAAGCTTAAGTAAGAAAAGTTTAAGCTTTGTTAGAGTATCATACGCTCCAGGTTTATGTTTTGTTAGTGTAACTTATGCTCGATGTTTAATCTTTGTTAGTGTATCTTACGCTCCGGGTTTATGTTTTGTTAGCGTAACTTACGCTTTGTTAGTGTGACTTATACTCCAGGTTTAGGGTGTGTTAGTGTAACATATATGTTCGATATTTAATCTTTGTTAGTGAACCTTACACTCCAGGTTTATGTTTTGTTAGCGTAACTTACGCTCTGTTAGTGTAACTTATACTCCAGGTTTAGGTTTTGTTAGTGTAACTTACGCTTTTCTGTCCGTACTCGGCGAGGTGCTCCTTGATCCAGGTCTCAAGGTGTGAGATATTGTACCGTATCTGCAGACCCTTGGCCCAGCAGCACAAGTCCTTGCGCAACAGCAGCTGGTTCAAGCTGTACGCACATATGTAATAGAAGAGCTGGAAAATAAATAGATAGATAGATAACTCTTTATTATTCAAGGTTACATGAAAGAAATAATAAAACATTTAACATTCAAATGAAGTGCAACAATCGGTGGCCTTGTCGCTCAGAGCGATCTCTTTCAGACAACCTTGGTATCACTAAAGATTTATCATTGTCAGATGATAGTACATCGAAAACTTGGAATGGAAATATTTTGTCTCTGTGCCTAGCACTATATTTTCCCGATACCATATTTTGTAATCTGCACTATATTTTATTATACTATAACTGACACTAGGATTTTTCATGGTTAGATGATAGCACACCTAACATGGAATGGAAACCTTTTTTATTTTGTAATGGCTACTATATTTTGTTTTACTATGAACTCTTATTTGTTTTACTATGAAATTGAGTTTTATGGTTAGATAATAGCACATCTAACTTGAAATGGCAACCTTCCTTAACTTACGATTGCCACTATATTTTGTAATCTGCACTATATTTCGAATTCATTATACACCGACCTGTTTGAATATAGTAACTCGTAGCGGCTCGTCCACGTGGTAAGTGTGCAGATGTTCGTGCATCGCTGTGAGCTCGAGCTTGAGTCGCGAGGGGCCCGGCGTGGAGCCCGCGGCCGGGGCCCGCACGGGGCCCGACAGCCCGCTGATCTCCTCATGCTCTAAGATCGCGGGGACTATGAGTCGTTCTAATTGACGCTCTAGGAGTGTGATTAGGCCTGGAAACAAACATAAATAATAATAAATCTTTATTGACTAATAATATTTTGATCTACACAATTTATTATGCTAAGTTAGAATATACGTAGTTGTCTATGGAAGAAAATAATTGTCTCGTACGTCGCTCATCTCGACTCTGGACAATATTATCGCAGGAAGAATAATTTATGATGGATTAGAAGCATTTGCCTGTACCTTGGTATATCCAGACGGCAATGTCGCTTAGCACCTGTCTGTACTCGGAGAGGTCGAATATCCGCAGACACTGTTGGTTCTGCCGCGGTGTGTTACTCGATTGATACACTGCGTCTCCGCTGTATTGCCGCAGGTTGTTCAGGAGTCTGAAATGAGAAACCCATGATTTTTTAGTATATAAGTCCTTTTTAGGGTTCCGTCCCCAAAGGGTAAAAACGGGGCCCTATTACTGAAACTTCGCTGTCCGTCCGTCTGTCACCAGACTGTATCTCAAGAACGGTGATAGTTAGACAGTTGAAATTTTCACAGATGATGTATTTCTATTGCCGCTATAACAACAAATACTAAAAATAAAATAAACATTTAAGGGGGGCTCCCATACAACAAGCTTGATTTTTTTACCGTTTCTTGCTCGATACTAATAACGGTGACAGGTAGACGCTTTAACTATTCACAGAATAGTTCGTTTTATGTTCTCTTTAAATATAATTAATTAAAAAAATAATTAAGGTAAGCTCCTATACAATAAAAAGAGGTTTTCGCCGTTTATTATATAGATTGACACTCTTATCTTATTCGGAATGGGGGCGATGAGTCCTGCACTGACGTCCCGCTTGGGGTGTATTGTGCATTTCCCCCTACCAGCGTCTACCCGAGCCAACCCAGCTCCTTGATTTCTCCAGATTGACACTCTTGTTATGTTAGTCTTCTCTCTCTCCCTTATCTTTCTTCTTAATCTCTCTTTTAAAGGTTAACAGGCTAGGTGTTTGACTACAGCTCACCTAATCAGTAGTATATAAACATTAATGTGTTCCGGGTTGGAGGGTACTGCAGGGAGGGACTAACCATCGAAAGTCTCAAAGTAATGAGCGCCAAAGCAGTGATGCCCTGAACTTTGTTTTGTTACTCAAAGTTCTGTGTATCGCTGCAATGTTCATGGACAGGCGTTATCTCTTACCATCAGGAGAACGTCTCATTAGTCTCATAGTGTTTACATAAAAAAAACCTAATTTTAAGTGACGGTGTGGTCGAAGGTGATACATACTCCGTGGAACGGAATAAGTTGAAAATCTGTCAGCTAGCATCTAACAGTGTTCCGACAGCCTCACTTAAGAGCCAGTTTAGTCCAGGCTAGGTTCATTGACCATCTTCGACCACAGAGTTGTGGTTAAGATGGCACCTAAAAAACTTACCTCAGCATGTTAGCCAGCCATAAGGCGTTATACTCCACACTGTCCTGGCGTTTCTTCAAGGTCTTCTTGACTCCGGTGCGGACTGCTTTCATCAGCTGGTGCATCTTAGGTTCATCATCTACATGGTCCATGTGACGCAGCATCATGAATAGGATGTAGGCTGGCAGCCCAGGGAGCATGCCTACCGCTAATTTGGGCTTAAGATCTGAAATCCAATAAAACGAGACGAGAATATAAACAACTCTTAGTCCTTTATTGATAACTAGCTAACTAGCTGCGCCCCTCGGTGTTACGCGCTTCATGTTTTCGGGATAAAAAGTAGCCTATGTGTTAAGCCAGGGTTTCAGCTGCCTTCATACCAAATTTCATTCAAATCTGGTTAGTGGTTTTTGCGTGAAATAGTAACAAACATCCAAAATTACACATTCATAATATCAGTGGGATAGTATGATATCAGTTACAAGTCAATTAAATAACAACATAAAAAGATAAAATATGTGGTAGATTCCTTTACCAGGAAGTCGTCTAGGTAGGTACCACCGCAGTACCAAAACATTCTGCCGCCAAGCAGTGGTGTGTAAACATTACTGTGTTCCGGTTTGAGTGCTGCAGCTAGTGAAAATACTGGGCTGTTGAGACTATCCATCGAAAGTCTCAAATTAAATAATAAATATAATAAATATCGTTGGACTATACACACAGCGCCATCTGGCCCCAAACTAAGCAGAGCTTGTGTGATGGAAGACAGATAACTGATAGAATTAGAGATAGATAGATAGATTTTTGCAAATACATACTTATAATATATACAGAACACCCAGACACAGAACAAACATTTTGATGAAAATTAATGAAAGAAAGAAAGCAAATTTTTATTTTTTGACACAAAACACTAAAATTAAACAAATAGAGACGAATAAGAGACAGTTACAAAATGGGGTATAACCTCAGCAAAACGAGCGCCAAAGCAGCGATGATCTAAACATTGTTTTGCTACTCAAAGTTCTGTGTTTCGCTGCAATAGTCATGGACATACGTTATACTAGTTAGTAATTATGATTTTTTTGTCATGTCATTTTATTACATTGGCAATATTTTTTTGTATTGACATATTTTATACTAATTGATTGATTCAGGCGTTACTTTGCGGAAGTTCATTTTGAATGTTCAATGTTTATATTTAGTTTATTTCCGCTTAACATATTTATTACGATATTTATTGTTAAGCGGAAATAAACTAAATATAAACATTGAACATATTTTATACTGACAGTATTTTTATCTTAACATTATATTGACATGTTTGTAAATTGGCATACATAAATTTGACATATTTTTTTTTATTCATTGACGTCTAATCAGTGTTTTAAATATAGTCACTATCTCTTTCATTATGTTGTCGTTTTGTTTTGGTGTATAATAAAGTTATATAGTTATATTATATTTTATAGTGACATACATGACAGCCCCGTTGGCTCATTGGTAGTATATCTGCCTTGAGAGATGCAGGGCGTGGGTTCGATTCGCACTCAGGGCAAACATTTTGTGAATAAACAAATGTTTGTTCTGTGTCTGGGTGTTCTGTATGTATTATAAGTATGTATTTACGAAAAAAAAAAAGTATTTATGTATTCTATCAGTTATCTGACTTCCATCATACAAGCTCTGCTTAGTTTGGGGCCAGATGGCGCTGTGTGTATAGTCCTACGGTATTTATTATTATTTATTGTTTATACATGTTTTGAAATTTTGAATTGACTTGTAACATTGGTGTTATCAATAAAACATTTGTATTTGTACCACTTACCATCAGGGGAGCGTCTCGAAAATATCACTACTTTTACATAAAACAACACTGTTTTATAACATACGAATACAAATACAAATCATTCATTAATAACATCAAAGTTACAGGTCATTTCTCCATTCATATTTAAAAATATCAAAATCATTACATATGTAATGCTTTTGATACATAAATAAATACATAAATCATTACATATTTTGTAGCGATGATAGCTCAGTGGTTAGCGCGGTAGGTTCGCATGCCGAAGGGCGTGGGTTCAAACCCCAACAATGAGCTCGAGCTGCCGGTGAAGGAAAAACATCGTGAGGAAACCATGGCATGGTGGTAGGGTACTTTCTAGTACTCGGCTGGCTAGCTCAAGTTGAAAATCTGCCACCAAGCATCTAACGGTGTGTTCCGGCAGCCTCACTTGAGAGCCAGTTCCATTCCAGGCTAGGTGTGCTTTACCATCTTCGACCACGCCTTCACTTAACATCAGGTGAGCTGTGGTCAAACACCTAGCCTGTCAACCATAAAAAAAAAACATATGTCAAAACAATGAAAATGTCAATGAAGTAATATGTCACATAGGATTCTATGCTTTACCGACCTGTAATAAGTTTTTTAATGATGATCCCTTCGTCTTGCACTTTGTACTCGAACATGCCGAGGTATTCTCTCTCCTTCTTGCGTGTCACAGGCGCCATTTCTAGTGTCATGTTTGCGTTTTGAGGTACAATTGAGTCTGTAAAAAAAAAGTGTATTTTTAATTTAAGTTGCGACACCGCTTCATGTTCTTTATTCCAAAAACTCTGAACTAAACGGTTCGAATCTACCTACATTATACGAAACGCTAAACAATGGAACTTGCTTTTAAACTAGCATTTTAAACTGCTCAAGTACTCTTTCCTTCGTTTCTTCCGTTTAAATATAGTATACTACCATATTTTTTTTCATTGGATTTGGCGTCGCATTTTGAGCATTTGCCAGTGTTAAGTGTCTTATATTTTCAAGTTTCAAGAAGCTATATTTATAGTGGAATTTCAGTCTTAGTCAAGTACAGTCCGTGTCAGTCAAGTCTAGTCATGCTTTAGTAAAGTAGTGGTGACTTTACTATAAAGCTGCGATGGAATTTTGGAAGCAACACGAAAGCTCATGTTTCGCTACATTATATCATTTTCCCACACTCGCGCTTGTGATCCGGCACTTTATGTAGCGATGATAGCTCAGTGGTTAGCGCGGTAGGTTCGCATGCCGAAGGGCGTGGGTTCAAACCCCAACAATGAGCTTCAGCTGCCGGTGAATGAAAACATCGCGAGGAAACCATAGCATGGTGGGTACTTTCTAGTACTCGGCTGGCTAGCTACCACCCTCAAGTTGAAAATCTGCCGCCAAGCATCTAACGGTGTGTTCCGGCAGCCTCACTTGAGAGCCAGTTCCATTCCAGGCTAGGTGTGCTTTACCATCTTCGACCACACCTTCACTTAACATCAGGTGAGCTGTGGTCAAACAAATAGCCTGTCAACCATTAAAAAAAAAAAAAAAAACTTTATGAATAAAACACCACCATTTTTATGTATACACTCGACAAATCACTAGTTTTGGAAAAAATACAACGAGCGATACGACTCGTTCCGCGTTCCCGCCAAAACTCATACCATGCTTAGCCTCTCTGATCATTGTTTCCTAAGCAAATCACTAACCATTGCTTTCGAGTATATCGTTGACATCCTCGATGCCGACCTCCTTCAACTTGGTGACCAGCAATCGAATCTGATTCTTGTAACGACGACAACTTTCAGACAATTTGTCCACGCGTTCCTGGAAGCATTAAACAATTTATTTAATTGTTAACATTAAAGCTTGGGACATTTTTGGGTAGACGGGTAAAAACTAGAAAGCCCAGTTAATTTTTTTTTATGGTTGACAAGGCTATGTGTTCGACCACAGCTCACCTGATGTTAAGTGACGGTGTGGGTGAAGGTGGTAAGGCACATTTAGCCTCGAATGGAACTGGCTCTCAAGTGAGGCTTCCGGAACACACCGTTAGATGCTTGGCGGCAGATTTTCAACTTGAGGGTGGTTGGTGGCTAGCCAGCCGAGTACTAGAAAGTACCCTACCACCGTGCTATGGTTTTCTCATGATGTTTTCCTTCACCGGCAGCTCAAGTTCATGCAGTGAAAAGCTTAGGATCTTTTTGCGTAGACGGGTAAAAACTAGAAAGCAAAGTTACCTGTAAGGACAAGCTTGGGATCCTCTTGCGTAGACGGGTAAAAAGAATGCCACATTACAGGCAATGACAAGCTTGTTACCTTATTGGATAGGCAGGTAAAAATTAGAAAGCAGAATTACCGGCAATGACTGACTTGAGACTGTATTGGGTAGACGGGTAAAAACTAGAAAGCAAAGTTACCTGTAAGGACAAGCTCTCGGCTGCCAATCGAATGATTTCATTTTGAGCAAACTCTTGCCCTTTGTTCTTTGGCTCCGCACTCAATTCAGCGCTAAGTAATCTGAAACAGATGTTTTAGATCAAACAACTTTTTAGATTCGTTTTTCTATATTTCTTTTATTCATAGTGTCATTTCTAGTTCAAAAACAAAAACGGAAATAAATCAAGGAGTCTATGATTGTTCGTTGCTCAAAAAAACCGTTAATTCACTAGACAAAGACGTGTTTTGACGCGAAAAAAAGACGCGAGCTAGTCGTATACGTAAAATGCATTGGCGAGAACGAGACAGGGTGATTTTCGCATTTTGAGTTTGAGTATTACCGACTAAAGATCTTAAAACTATTATCGAAGATCGAGTCATTATCGTAAATGGTAAATGTATTTTTCTTTTTGTCAGGTTGTAACTAAGGTCATTGTAGAGAGTTTTGGCGGGAAAGCGGAAAGAGTCGTGTCACCCCGTTGTATTTTTTTTCCAAAACTAGTGTTTTGTCGATTGTTTATGCATAAAAATGGTAGCGTTTTATTCATAAAGTGACGAATTACAAGCGCGAGTGTGGGAAAATGTTGTAATGTGAAACATAACTTTTCGTGTTGCTTCCAAAACTCCATCGACGCTTCATAGTAAAGTCGCCACTACTTTACTAAAGCCCGACTGGACTTGACTGACACGTACTGTACTTGACCAAGACTGGACTTTGACTGGATCTATAGCTACGAGGCAACTTATGTATCTTTGGAAACTTGAAAATATAAAACACTTGACACTGGCAAATGCACAAAATGCGACGCCAAAACCAAAGAAAAAAAAGGTAATTTATAACATGACCAGAAATATGTGGTAATTAAACGAACTAACTATTTCGCGATTAGTCTAACATAATGACATCCTTGAAAATGAGACATGCTACATTAAGCGTATACTAACTTTATGCAACATTTTTAACAAAACATTTAGGGTTTTTTTAAAAAATGTCGCATTTAGATTTGATGTGACATTTTTAATTTTTTGTTTCTTTCTTTCTCCGCTCACGTACACTTTTATACATAAATTAACTTTAAGCGCTAATACGACCTTTATGAAACTTCTCTTCAGAATTTAACAGCATAGGAGATGCATTGATGAAAGTTGATGATGATGAAATTATGATGAAGCGTAGTGTTGTTGTATCAGTGTCCCAAAAAAGAGTCATTAATGATTACAGTGGCCCTGAAAAGAGCCTTTAATGATTACAGGGCAATGGCCCTGAAAAGGGCCTTTAGTGATTACAGAGCTATTACCCTGAAAATGCCTTTGATGATCACAGGGCAATGACCTTGAATAGGGCCTTTAGTGATTACAGCGCAGGGGCCCTGAAAAGGGCATTTAGTGATTACAGTGCAATGGCCCTGAAAAGGGCCTTTAGTGATTACAGCGGAATGACCCTGAAAAGGGTCTTTAGTGATTACAGAGTAGTAGCCCTCCAAAGGGCCTTCAATGATTACAGCGCAATGACCTTGAAAATGCCTATTGGTGATTACATGGCAACAGCCCTGAAAAGGGCCTTTAATAACAGCACAATGGCCCTGAAAAGGGCCTTTGGTGATTACATGGCGACAGCCCTGAAAAGGGCCTTTAATGATTACAGCACAATGGCCCTGAAAAGGGCCTTTGGTGATTACATGGCAACAGCCCTGAAAAGGGCCTTTAATGATTACAGCGCAATGACCCTGAAAATGCCTTTGGTGATTACATGGCAACAGCTCTGAAAAGGGCCTTTAATGATTACAGCGCAATGGCCCTGAAAAGGGCCTTTGATGATTACAGTGCATTGGCTCTGAAAAGGGCTTTTGGTGATTACATGGCAACAGCCCTGAAAAGGGCCTTTAATGATTACAGCGCAATGACCCTGAAAATGCCTTTGGTGATTACATGGCAACAGCCCTGAAAAGGACCTTAATGATTACAGCGCAATGACCCTGAAAAGGGCTTTTAATGATTACAGCGCAATGGCCCTGAAAAGGGTCTTTGGTGATTACATGGCAATAGCCCTGAAAAGGGCCTTTCATGATTACAGCGCAATGACCCTGAAAATGCCTTTGGTGATTACATGGCAATAGCCCTGAAAAGGACCTTTAATGATTACAGCGCAATGGCCCTAAAGAGGCCTTTGGTGATTATAGTGCATTGGCTCTGAAAAGGGATTTTGGTGATTACAGTGCATTGGCTCTGAAAAGGGCCTTTGTTGATTACAGTGGCTATAAATAAACCCTTTAGAGATAAAGAGAGCCCTGAAAAGGACCCTTTGGGAAGTATCGTGGTTTGTAATGATTACAATGCAGCGGTCTTGATATAAGCCTCCTGTGATTACAGTGGTCTTAAACATTCTGATTACAGTAGTAGTTCTTATATGAAACTTCTTATAGGATATTGTGGCATAAGTGGCAATGAGAATTACCGTTTCTGATTACAATATTACGGAAAATATCCTTTTGTAATTACAATTACCCTAAAAAGAGCGAGTATTTATTTTATTGATTAATTATTATTATTTAGGAAAAAGCATTTTAATGAATTTAATTATAATATAATTGACATGCAATAAATTCAATAACATGTTTTGAAGTAAATCAATCACACTTCATAATTACCAAAAAAATAAAATATGAAAAAAAAAACAATTAAAAAAAGTTCAAAATTGTAAATGTTACGTGCAATAATATATTATTTGATAAAAATAGCATTTTCATATAATGATTGGTACAAAAATGCTTTTTCCAATATCTTCTTAGTGCTTCTTTGAATATTTCCATTTTTACTTGTTGATACGTTCTGGAAGAGATGAAATGCAATAATATGCTCTATGACAGTCGTGGTAGATCTCCGTCTAAGTAGGTATCACAACAGTACCAGACATTTTGCCACCAAGCAGTGTGTGTAAACATTACTGTGTTTGAAAGGCAGCTAGCGAAATTACTGTGCAGTTAAGACTAACCATCGAAAGTTTCAAAGTAATGAGCGCCAAAGTAGCGATGCCCCAGACTTTGTTTTGCTACTCAAAGTTCTGTGTATCGCAATGGTCATGGACAGGCGTTTTCTCCTACCATCAGGAGAGCGTCTCGTTCGTCTTATTACTTTAACATAAAAAAAGTTAGAATGCAGAAATTAAATTAGCGTCTAGCTTCAAAGATTTCATTTACTTGAGGAGAAACCTATTTCTATAAAAAATTATGAATTAAAAAATACTGATCAGTTAAGAGATAAACGTATGCACCAGGGGGGGTTCTTTGCTTTGCTTATTTTTAATCAACTTGGGGTTAGGGTCGCGATGGAGACAGTAATATTTCTTAACTAGCTGCGCCCCGCGGTGTTACCCGCTACATGTTTTCGGGATAGCCTATGTGTTAATCCAGCTACCTCCATGACAAATTTCATCACAGTAGTTTTTGCGTGAAAGAGTAACAAACATCCATCCGTACTCACAAACAATCGCATTTATAATTCCTACTTTCCTTTGAAAAAAATCCTTAAAATTGTACTAACGCTTTCGTAAACATAGGAAGTTAGGAGGGTGAAACTTTTAACAAAACGTGACCGGGGAGGGGACGTTAAAATTCTACTTAAGTAATACTTAAAACGTCTCCTGAACAAGGCGTTCAAAATAAAAAATACCTACTTCTGATACTTTTCATTGTCTTCGCGTAGTCGGTCGATTTCGGTCTTCGATTTCGATATGTGTTCCGAGTAGAATTTCTTCTCAGCCAATAGCTCTTCCTGCAGTTGTCTGAAACACAAACAAACGAAATAATAAATATAAGCTAACGCAGGCAACGACTGGACTTTTTTCGTTTAAGTGTTTGACCACGATTTGTTTGTAGTGATGATGACTCAGTGGTTAGCGCGGTAGGTTCACATGCCGAAGGGCGTGGGTTCAACCCCCAACATTGAGCTTGAGCTGAAGGAAAACATCGTGAGGAACCCATAGCATGGTGGTAGGGTACTTTCTAGTACTCGGCTGGCTACCATCATGTTGAAAATCTGCCGCCAAGCATCTAACGGTGTGTTTCGGCAGTCTCACTTGCGAGCCAGTTCCATTCCAGGCTAGGTGTGCTTTAACACCTTCGACCACACCGTCACTTAACATCAGGTGAGCTGTGGTCAAACACTCAGACTGTCAATCATAAAAACAAAAACCACAGCTCACGTGACAGTGTGGTCGAAGATGGTTAACACACTTAGCCTGAACTGGCTTTGAAGTGAGACTGCCGGAACACTGTTACGTGCTCGGCGGCAGATTTCAACTTGAGAGTGGTAGCTAGCTAGCCGAGTACTAGAAAGTACCCTACCACCATGCTATTCCTCACGATGCTTTTTAATGGCGACAGGCTAGGCGTTGCGCCACGATGCTTTCCTTCACCGGCAGCTCAAGCTCATTGCTGGTGTTTGAACCCACGCCCTTCGGCATGTAAACCGACAGTACTAAACACATTTCAACTATCATCCGCATTCTTAGTTTTTCATTCTAACATCCCGTTTATATTTGTGTTAGAAAGCAGTCAAATCTCTTCTAAATACATATAAACGAAAAGCAAATAACATTACAAACTTATTCCTTTTAATCTTTTATTTCGTTCAAAAGCCTATAATAACCCATGCGCACGGTTATAATGTAAATATTCAAGCTAGTTTCACTTTTTAAATACGCTATAAATGGTTATCACTTTCGATTGTATTGTTATTTTTTATAAGTGTCAAATAAATATGTAAATCTGAAGTTATTGATGTTTTAAGAGTAGAATACGTAAAAAATGTAGAGTTGTCTTCTTATGATACAAGCTTTAAATACGAAAGTATATTTGGTTTACTATCGATAACATGGCAGAAAGTTAGCTTCATTTTTCCTGAGAGATTTAATCTAGATCTTTTCAAGGTCATAGTATATCTATAGGTATCTTTTAAGTATGCGTGCTTCATCCTCGACCACATTATTGCTTACCATCAGGCGAATTGGTGGTTTTAGCGGAGACTAAACCGTATTAAAAATAAAATGTGTACCCTAATTCTTCTTCTTTTTAGTTTTTGGGGTCCACTTTGTACATTTGGCAATATCAAGAGTTTCGATGAATTCAAGTATTTTGTAAAAAACAAGTCTCAAGTCACAGTCAAAGTCCCACAAAGTAAATCTTGGTCGAGTCATGACCTACTAAAGTAGTGGTAACTTTACTACAAGCTTCGATGGAGTTTTGGAAACGCCATGTGCCATGGACCAACTAAGGCATACGGGAATTAACTTACCCGTTTCAATTTTAAAACCTACAAATATATTACAACCCCACACAAGTCAGGAAAAAATGCAGATATACTTATTACATCAAACACAGTGAAATTACTCGGCTGTACTATGTGTGCATCTGTGAGAGTTATGACGCCGGCTGTTGTTTAGGTTTTGTGTTCCAAGTTGTGAATAGAAAATTAAATTATCGATTTTTATCAAAATAATTAAACTTATCAGTGAAAGGATATTCCATCGTGGCTTTATTATTTTTGTGTACTGTTTTTTGCTGTCCTTGAACACACGCCACTGTATAAATCTCCAGTTGACTAAATTATAAGTTATTACACGGGCGACGTGTGACCGACGAGTCGCCAAGCTACATACTGAGCGCGAAAACGTATTACTCACGTGTTTAGTCTAGTCTATTTGTCTGGTCGTTAGTCTGTTTACCTGTTAATTCCTTTCTGTGCTTCATAAGCTGTAGCCAGCTCTCCATCTTCGTTGATGATATCCACATCGGAACCGTAGTTGGAAGACGCCAGCGACTTTAGGTTCACAGTCTGTAAGTATAAAGGTCAAAATTGAATGACAAAATAGCATTCAAAACATTGACAACAGTGAATCTAGCCCAGCCCCCGTATACTGAGCTGCTTATACTGTATGTGCAATAAGGTTCACAATAGCATAGCTTTTTTGGGACCGCCTAATAGACATTGAAATAGGAGTAGGTACAAGGGTAATAAATATTGGTAGCAAAAAAAAATTGTTTCGCAAGCAATTCTCGAAGTTATAATTCGATTACAAATTCGTTTGGTCGATTGTCAATTTGCGGGTAGTTTTTTTGAATAGAATTAGGAGCACCTATTTATCTATTATTTGTTGTTTATGTTGAATAAAGATTATGAATTATGACTTATTTTGTATTTGAATAATTTTGACGTATTAAAAAATATAAATAAAAAATTGATTTTTTTTTCAAATTCTTTCATTTTTTCACAGTTTTTATGGCAATTTTTAAGATATTTTCGAAAAAACTTGTTACCGCCATGTTGGCGCTGATAGATGCGCTCAGCAGCGGTGTGCGTCTATGGAACTTTGTCATATTGCTATGTATATAATTTTTTTTTACTAGCGAGCCAATTCGGAAAATTCATTTAAAAAAAGTCGCTTTAATATATTTTTATCTCGTTCGGTAACCATAATAATATTAATTTTTTATGTTTGACTACAGCTCACTTGATGTTAAGTGACGGTGCGATCGAAGATGATATGATAAAGCACACTGTTAGTAGTTACTACTACTACTGGAATTTACGAATCTTGCTATCGAATATCATTTGCGCTTGTAAATTTGAAATTGGGTAAGTCATAACACAACACTGACAGCCCAAACTCGATTCACAAAACTGCACGAGAAACAAAACAACAAAGGTTGTCTGGAAGAAATCGCTCTAGGCGATAAGGCCGTCGTTGTACTGCCGATGTCGTTTTAGTTCTGTTATCTTTTTTATGTTATAATGCTAAATGTTTGGTATACAATAAAGTTGTATTGTATTCTATTCTAATAACTAAACACAGGGTTTATTTTTACAAACGTTAGTTAAAGTTAGTAATGCTTAAAATTCTGCTAAATTCTCGCTTAAGTGAAATGTCTCAAGTGGCATTATTTTAAGCATAGATTAACTTTAAACAATGTTCATAAGTAAAGGCAAGCGGGAAAGCTTAAACTTAATTCTTTAATCGTTTAATAACGTACTTATTGAAAATTATTGTTTTAAAATGTGCAACGCAGTATGTGTGCAAAAACATTTAAAGAAAACTGATTGGTAAAAATATATATACCGTTCATGAATATCAGCAAATTGGTGCATGAAAATAAAACCACAATAATACTGTAACTCAAAATAACCAATAAAAATACTGAAATTGCTTTTGCGGTTTTTTGTCGAATAAGTCTAAGTCACACAAAGTAATTCTTAATCGAGTCCAATCATGCCCCAGTAAAGTAGTGGTAACTTTTTTGGAAGCAACACGAGAAGACACTTTCCCACACTCACGTACATAATTCGGCACTTTGTGTATAAAACACCACTATTACAAAAATGCACAAGTTTGGGAAAATGATACAATGCAGTGATATTTTTTTTCGCGTTCGCATCCTGTGATTTTATTTTTGTACCAATAAAAATACTATTAAGCATTCATAACAATTATAAATAATTATGTCAGCACTTGACGTTATGTTTCTTTTTTGTTTTTGGCGTCGCATTTTATGCATTTAATCATCTTACAAATGTTTTATGAAAAATCTAGTTAAACAAGTTTAAATCACAGTCAAAGTCACACAATGTAAGCCTTAGTTGAGTCCGGTCGTGCCATAACAAATATTATATGTTTGCCTATAAACAGATAAATTCGTTTAAAAATCAGCCGCTAAGAACTTTTTACGTAATATCTTCTATACTATAAATATTTTATATTGAAATTAATTTCTGCGTCACTAGTCAAAACTAAAAAAAAAAAGTTAAACGCGTAAACTACAAAATTGACATAAATAATAACTAGTTTTTTTATACTAAAGCAAGAGAACATCGAAAGCCATGGTTTTTTTTTACTCACAACGTCCTTCAGAGCTTGGAACCAAGGTTTCTGTGTCAAATAAAAACATTTATTTTTAAAAGGAAAATTTTTGAATTTTTTATAAGAAATCTACGGCGAGACATTCTAGCTTTCAAACTGAAATTCTTAGGTTCAAGTCGCACGGCACGCACGTCTTTTTAGGGTTCCGTACCCAAAGGGTAAAACGGGTTTGTGAATTCAAAACACCATTAAACCTATTTACTGTTTTCGGTGCCGAATTTATCATACAACTTTTTTTAATTTGTTAAAAACTCAGACTCGAAACCTTCTCGGTGTAGGTACGTTTTTTTTAATTTGCATTACGCGCGCAATTTTCTTTTCACGTCATATTGTTAATGTAGTAAATCATACCTAAACTGAAATAAAAGTATCTTGTGATTGTAAAAGTTTTTTTTGCATTTAGTCAGTTCCTCGCTGAGATGGGATGAAAGTTACGTGTTGCACTCGAGTGCAAAGATTTTGCACCTCGCGCTCTTTTGATTCCCTCGCTAACGCTCAGGATTCTTATTTTGGAATCCTTCGCATGCTCGGTCATCAAAATTGAGCACGCGGTTAAAAAGCAACTTAGCACTCTTGTATGTCAAATAACTATTAAAAACCCCTGACTTAAAACTACTTAATAAACTTAATAAAAAATTAAAGAATATAGCAACGTGGATTTGCACAAACAAACATCCTCTCACCCGAAACGCATATACCGTCTCCGTTCCGTCGCGGGTAAAAAAGTAATCGTCATATTCAAATTAAAAAACTGCACCAAAATGACATACTATTATAAAGAGGAAAGATTTGATTGTTTGTTTGTATTGAATAGGCTCCGAAACTACTGGACCGATTTCAAAAATTCTTTCACCGTTGGGAAGCTACACTATCCCCGGGTGGCATAGGCTACTTTTTATTTTTATATGTAAATTTATATAACTGACATATAAATAAATAATTATACGAAATAATACGATTTTAAACATTGACCTTTAATAACTGGTCTTCAAATGAATACAAAATAATAAGAAATTTATTTAAACATTTAGTGCAATTTAATTACCAGGGTTTGGGACAATTTTTTTTTTAATTATGTACCATGTTTGTTTGTTTGTTTTTTTTTTACACACAGCGCCATCTGGCCCCATACTAAGCAAAGCTTGTGTGATGGAAGTCAGATAACTGATAGAATACATACATACTTTTTTTTTTGTAAATACATACTTATAATACATACAGTACACCCAGACACAGAACAAACATTTGTTTTGTATCACAAAATGCTTGTCCTGGGTGGGAATCGAACCCACGTTCCACAGCTCTTGAAGCAGACATGCTACCAATGAGCCAACAGGGCTGTCAATATATTGTAATTATAATTTATTTTTTTAAGACCGCTTATTTTGACTCATAAATACGAAATGTTATTAATCACAACCTTGTAATATTAATATTACGTACCTTATAATAAAATGAGCTTCTATGCGTTGGTGAATCCAGAAAGTACGTTTTTGATACTTTCACACCGGACAATGGTAGAGCCATTTTGGATTTCATTAGTTTGAGACTATATTTTTCGTTTCGCGCACTTCGGTTAACACAATCGATAATAATGATTCCAACGCTATATATTTCACTTAGCAGAATAAGAGTACAGATATGGCGGATTTGCAAATTCGTGCGTCAATCGAAATTTTACCAACATTAAATCTATTTCTGTTTTTCTTTCCATCTAAAGGTTGTCTGGAAGAAATCGCTCTAGGCGATAATACCGCCGTTATACATCATTTATGTATTATATTGTTTTGGTGTATAATAAAGTTATATTCTATTCTATTCTAATCGGACAGTAAGTAACAATATTGTTTTCGGCAGTTCTTAAAAATAAAAAGGTTTTTTTTACTATGGTTGACAAGCTTGATGTTTGACCACAGCTCACTTGATGTTAAGTGACGGTGTGGTTGATGATAGTATAGCACACCTAGCCTGGAATGCAACTGGCTCTCAAGTGAGGCTGCCGGAACAAACCGTTAGATGCTTGGCGGTTTTTCAACTTGAGGGTGGTAGCTAGCCAGCCGAGTACTAGAAAGTACCTATCCTACCACCATGCTATGGTTTCCTCACGATGTTTTCCTTCACCGGCAGCTCAAGCTCATGTAAACCGACCGCGCTAATCACTGAGCTATCATCGCTACAAAGTTTTCATTTACTGATTGCTTTAAAACTACGTTTTTACTTGGACGAAAATTTTGACTACAATAATTGATAAGAATGTTTTTATTAGAAGTATCATGACTATTTACGAAAACAATTTCTGATTAAAAAAAAATTTGTAAAATACCGACTCCATGACCAACTAAACGCACTGCTCCCATGAAACAGCGAGGTTTCCGAGTAAACGAAAATATCATCGATGTAAACAATTTTTTCAAAAACGCTCAATCGATTTCTATAAAGTTTAAATGGGACCATCTATCTGAAAATTACAGGGAAATTAGAGAAATTACAGGGCTGTTGAGACACACCATGGAAAGTCTAAAGTAATGAGTTAACTTCTCTAAAGGTCTGTGGATCGATGCAATGATCATGGCGTTATCTCTTACCATCAGGAGAAAGTCTTGTTCAACTCATTAATTTTCCATTAAAAAGAACTTAGAAACACAGTATAAAATAAACTGTACAATTGTACATGTACATATTCACAAAATATAAAAAGAGTAAAAAAGTATCTCGGCACTATCATGATAATTCTGTTATCATTTTGCTTTCTCTCTGTACTAACAAATGACAAGTCTTTCTCTTCGTGATAACTCAAAATCTTGTTAAGGTGGTACGATTTCCATACAAACAATTTTTTTCCATTTATAGACAAATGGAGCATAATTTTACAGTGAAATCACAGCTACTGACATTTATTTGCGGTAAATCACAATTGCTCGAATAAAACAATAGACTTTTAGCATAATCTACTGTTTTATTCAAAAATAATAAATTCATAAATCATTGATAAAGTTGATTTTATGCCAATAATCTATTGTTTTATTTAGCAATTGTGATTTACCGCAAATAAAGACTAAAATAAATGACAGTAGCTGTGATTTCACTGTAAATTATGCTCCATTTGTCCATAAATGGCAAAAAAATATTTGTATGGAAATCGAACCTCCTTAATATACGTATCTAATCACAAAACTCTGTCCACAATGCATAAGAAATGTTTTATTGCCTATGTTTTTACGCAATGATAGAAGAACCGAGACATATAAAAACTACTTTTTATCCGGAAATACAAGAACAAATCTATCATCATCGTCAGCCAGTCAACAATTAAACGTAAGCTAGCCAATAAAAATAGTTTTAAAACAATACAATGGTCACCATCTATGACTATATTAATATCAAATGAGTTTTGGTCAAACACTACGCTAGTCAACCATAAAAACGGATATAGTACAATAGTATAGGTTATTGGTTTAAAAATAGGTTTGAGTTTGACCGCTATTTTGTCTGATGTTAAGCGAAGATTAAATCTACGATTGAGCACGATTGCTTAAAAAACTGATTCACTAACATACTCGTATTGGATTTATTTTCTACATTCAACAATTTCAATATTGTTTTTCACAATGAAACTTTCACCATGGAAAAATAAATTAAAATCAACATTGTGTTTGTTCTCATCTGATGTTAAGGGAAGGTGAAATCTACGATTGAACACGATTGCTTAAAAAACCTATTCACTAACATACTCTTATTGTATCTATCTTCTACATTCAACAATTCCAATATTGTTTTTCACAATGAAACTTTTACCATGGAAAAATAAATTAAAATCAACATTGTGTTTGTTCTCATCTGATGTTAAGGGAAGGTGAAATCTACGATTGAGCACGCTTGCTTAAAAACCCGATTCACTATCACACTCTTATTGTATCTATTTTTTACATTTAACAATTCCAATATTGTTTTTCACAATGAAACTTTCACCACGGAAAAATAAATTCAAATCAACATTGCATTTTATCCCATCGAATGTTAAGGGCCGATGAAATAATGCTCTGATTGTATCTAACTGAAAACACATTCAATATTGAATTTCACAATGAATCTTTCACCACGGAAAAACAAATTAAAATGAACATGTGAAACCAGAGAACACATCAAGCGAAAAACACACCACAAGAATGTCGACCGGAAATGTCTACGAAAACTAAACAAACAATTTAATATGTCTCAAACACGACCGACTCGCGCTGTGTTTGTTTTGATACTAAAAGAACAAACAACTTTTTTTTTTGACCTAACGCTGTCATTCCGGAATGCTTGACGCAAAAAATACTAGCGTATATAAAGTTACAGTACAGTTAATTTTTTAGTATACCTAAAGTAATTTAGTATGTTGTTTATGGTAACAATATGGGTATCTTCAAATCTAGTGTAAATAGATAATGAATATCGTAGGACCATACACACAGCGCCATCTGACACCAAACTAAGCAGAGCTTGTGTGATGGAAGTCAGATAACTGATAGAATACATAAATACTTTTTATATATAGATAGATAGATAGTAGATCTGAAGGATCAACACTCAGGACAAGCTTTGTGGTATAAACGAATGTCTGTTCTGTGTTTGGGTGTTCTGTATATATTATAAGTACATATGTATTTACAAAACAAAGTACTTAAGTATTCTATCAGTTATCTGACTTCCATAGTACAAGCTTTGCTTAGTTTGGGGTCAGATGGCGCTGTGTGCAATGTCCTGCGATATTGATTATTTATTTATTTATTCTTCTACGTAAGCGTGCTCCATCCTAGACCACACTGCTTAACACTAGGCAGGGTGTGGTCAAATGCGAACCTATTTTTAATTTAAAAAAAAAGTGGGTGCAAAATGCTCTCGAATTTGTAAGAAATAACGCATGTCCATGACCATTGCAGCAATACACAGAACTTTGAGAACAAAACAAAGTCCAGGGCATCGCTGCTTTGGCGCTCATTGCTTTTATTAGCTCAGTGGTTACCGCGGTCGGTTCACACGCCAAAGAGCGTGGGTTCAAATCTCAAGAGCTTTGCCCGTGAAGAGTTTTGATTCCACATTTTTCATTCGCACAGAGAGGTTGTGGAACTCTTTGCCGGAGTCTGTGTTCCCTGTTAGATACCATATGAGTCTTCAAATCTAGAGTAAATAGGTTTCTTCAAGGTAAGCGTGCTCCATCTTAGACCACACTTCTGCTTAACATTAGGCAGTGTGGTCAAACGCGAACCCATTTTTAATAAAAAAAAACATCGTGACGTTATTTCTACAAACAAACATTTTTATCTATATTTATCTATGATACGAGTTTTGATTGAGATAAACGATGTCAGAGGGATCATTGAATAAATATGTGGACCCAATTACGCCTCTGTTGCCTGATTTTACGCAATTTACAAGTAACACATCAACCTTTAGTGACGGTGTGGTCGAAGATGGTTAACACACTTAACCTCGAATGGAAATGCCTCTCAATTGAGGTTGCCGGAACATACTGTTTGATTCTTGGCGGTTTGTCCTATAATACTTGGTGGTAGATTTCCTTAGCAGGAAGTCGTCTAGGTAGGTACCACCGCAGTACCAGATATTCTGCCGCCAAGCAGTAGTGTGTAAACATTACTGTGTTCCGGTTTTTGTTGCAGCTAGCGAAATTACTGGGCTGTTGAGACTGACCATCGAAAGTCTCAAAGCAGCGATGCCCCAGACTTTGTTTTGTTACTCAAAGTTCTGTGTATCGCTGCAATGGTCATGGGCATGCGTTATTTCTTACCATCAGGAGAGCGTAATTCGTCTATTTACTTTTACATACCAAAAAACGAGAATGGCAGCTAGCCAGCCGAGTACTAGAAAGTACGCTACCACCATGCTATGGGTGCCTCACGGTGTTTTCCTTCACCGGCAGCTCAAGCTCATTGTTGAGGTTAGAAACCACCACCGGCGAATGAACTGACCGTGCTAACCCCTGAGTTATCATTGCTTCCAAATTTATTATCCTCTTTTCAAAAGAACAAGTATAAATTTACAATTTAATGAAAACCCGAATCCATGCCCCTAAGCCCAAACACGGCTTTAAAAAGTATTTTGATTTAAAAATCAAACTACTGAATCCGATTTTCATGGAATTTCTAGTGGACAGCTTGGGCACCACGCTTCTAAACAAAAGAAAAGAATTTCTAGAATCGGTCCAGGCGTCTACATAAAAAAAGGTTCCTAGGAATTGCGAACTTCCTTCTTTTTTGAAGACGGTTATACAGTAAAAAGTATCCCACTTTTGGACGTCGATCTACACGCCAAAGGTGAATAAAAAATTACTTTAAGTTTTTTTTTGTAAATTTTGATTTTTTGTATTTCTCGTATCACGTTCGCGTTTGTAAAATACTTATTCTAACCAGGCGTGTACGTAAATAATAGCTACGCTGCTGGTTACACTCAATTTATGTATTTGTATGTATTTACAAAAAAAAAAGTATTTATGTATTCTATCAGTTATCTGACTTCCATCACACAAGCTCTGCTTAGTTTGGGGCCAGATGGCGCTGTGTGTATAGTCCTACGATATTTAATTTACACTAATATTAATAAAGAGGAAAGATTTGTATTTTTGGATTTTTGTATGTTTGTAACTCAAAAACTACTGGACCGATTTCAAAAATTCTTTCACCATTACAATTCTACATTTCCCCTCAGTAACATAGGCTACTTATTACAAGAAATTAATTTAAAAATAAAGTAGTAAGTACATACTATGTAAGTAAGTTAGTATCTTTATTGCACCCGTGCGAAGCCGGGGCGGGTCGCTAGTCTCTACATAGTATAAAACAAAGTCGCTTCCCGCCGTCTGTACGCTTAGATCTTTTAAACTACGCAACGGATTTTAATGCGGTTTCCATCAATAGACAGAGTGATTCAAGAGGAAGGTTTATATGTATAATACATGCATATGCACCGCATTAGTATCTACATTGCACACGTGCGAAGCCTGGGCGTGATGCTAGTTAAACATTAATAACAAGACAGCGTTGAGGATTGGTCGAAAAGTAGCGTAGGAGGCCCTGACACTCGGTAGATTGACTATATACGTAAAACAGGTTACAGTAGCTGGAATCCTAAAAATGATTTCGCTTAACATAAACAACCGTGAACTATAAAAAATTGATTATGTTAATGATAGAAGTTATTTTTATCTAATAATTCTACGGTATTAAATACATCATTTATAAAAAAAAAACTTGTCCCAAACCCTGGTAATTAAATTGCACTAAATGTTTAAATAAATTTCTTATTATTTTGTATTTATTTGAAGACCAGTTATTAAAGGTCAATGTTTAAAATCGTATATAAAATGTGTATAGTGTTCAATTCATAAACATCTGTTTTTGTCAAAGATATGTGGATATTATTCTTTTAATTTTATAAGAAAACTAGCGGCTTGTCCCGGCTGCGCACGGAAGCATTGTAGATACTAATGTGGTGCATATGCATGTATTATACATATAAACCTTCCTCTTGAATCAATCTGTCTATTGATGGAAACCGTATTAATATCCGTTGCGTAGTTTAAAAGATCTAAGCGTACAGACGGCGGGAAGCGACTTCGTTTTATACTATGTAGAGACTAGCGACCCGCCCCGGCTTCGCACGGGTACAATGTAGATACTAATGTGGTGCATATGCATGTATTATACATATAAACCTTCCTCTTGAATCGCTCTGTCTATTGATGGAAACCGCATTAAAATCCGTTGCGTAGTTGAAAAGATCTAAGCGTACAGACGGCGGGAAGCGACTTCGTTTTATACTATGTAGAGACTAGCGACCCGCCCCGGCTTCGCACGGGTACAATGTAGATACTAATGTGGTGCATATGCATGTATTATACATATAAACCTTCCTCTTGAATCACTCTGTCTATTAATGTAAACCGCATTAAAATCCGTTGCGTAGTTGAAAAGATCTAAGCGTACAGACGGCGGGAAGCGACTTTGTTGTTGTTTTTGACTGAGAGCCGAGATCACACCCTACACACCCCATGGAGGCAGTCCGGCCTCGGCCAAGAAGGGTACCTGGAGTCAGATTCCCTACCTCACCGAAAAGAGCAAAGCGATTCATTTGTAACAAACAAAATCGATAGCTCAGTGGTTAGCGCGATAGGTTCGCATGCAGAAGGATGTGCATTCAAACCCCAACAATGACCTTGAGCTTTCGATGAAGGAAACCATAGCATGGTGGTAGGATACTTTCTAGTACTCGGCTGGCTAGCTACCACCCTCAAGTTGAAAATCTGCCGCCAAGCATCTAACGGTGTGTTCCGGCAGCTTCACTTGAGAGCCAGTTCCATTCCAGGCTAGGTGTGCTTACCATCATCGACCACACCGTCACTTAACATCAGGTGAGCTGTAGTCAAACACCAGTCAATTATAAAAAGAAAAAAACAATGGAATTTTCTACACGGGTGTTCCCTGATAGATACAATCTGGGTGTCTTCAAGCCGCGAGTGAATCGGTTTCTTCTAGGCGAGCGTGCTCCGCCGTAGACCGCATCTCCGCTTAACATCAGGCGAGATGGCGGTCAAACGCAAGCCTAAATAAAATTTTAAAAAAACTACCTATAAAAAAATTCTTGTCGTGTCTATTTTCGTGCATAGGCCAAACCACTTTTTAGATTAGCGATGCTAATATGTCCTGTTGTGTTTAGGTTTTTTTCTTAACATAATTATGCTATACATACTAATAAAATTATTTACATATGAATATTAATTGTTTATATTGGTATTACTTGGTGGTAGATTTCCTTTGCAGGAGGTCGTCTAGCCACCACTGCAGTACCAGATATTCTACCGTCAAGCAAAAGTGTGTCAACATTACTGTGTTCCAGTTCAACGGGTACTGCAGCTAGCGAAATTACTGGGCTGTTGAGACTAACCATCGAAAGTCTCAAAGTAATGAGCGCCAAAGCAGCGATGCCCTGGACTTTGTTTTGTTACTCAAAGTTCTGTGTATCGCTGCAATGGTCATGGATACGCGTTATCTCTTACCATCTGGAGAGCGTTTGGTTCGTTTCATTACAAAAACATTTAAAATATATGTATATATTATATACTAGATGACCCGGTGAACTTAGTATCATTTGACAGCCCCGTTGGCTCATTGGTAGCATATCTGCCTTGAGAGCTGCAGGGCGTGGGTTCGATTTCCACTCAGGGCAAACATTTTGTGAATAAACAAATGTTTGTTCTGTGTCTGGGTGTACTGTATGTATTATAAGTATGTATTTACAAAAAAAAAAGTATTTATGTATTCTATCAGTTATCTGACTTCCATCACACAAGCTCTGCTTAGTTTGCGACCAGATGGCGCTGTGTGTATAGTCCTACGATATTTATTATTATTTGAAATTGATTGGAACGGAATAAAATAAATATTTAAGGGTGCTTCCATGTGATTATTTTACCGTTTTTATAAATAATGGTACGGAACCCTTCGTGCGCGAGTCCTACTCGTACTTGGCCGGTTTTTTAACATTATACTGTCCTAGTGTTCGCAATAAAGAGTTCTTGTCTATCTACCTATAAACAGTCTCTATTTAGTTTTGAGTTACTGGTAAGTTCCAATTTGTTTCAATGATACAAGTCCCGGTGAAAAATATAATTATTATGTTCAAATCGCGAAAGTTTTCATATTGAACGTGACTTACCTGATTACTGAGTACGCTTCGGAGTTGAACGCATTCTTCTCTTCTCCTGTCTAACTCCTTCTGCATCACTGCCAATTGTTCTAGAATGAAAAGATTATTTCATTATTGATTTTTTTTTTATACATGACAGGCTTTATTATTTGCCGCCGTTGTCGCCACCACAAGCCGCAGCTACGTAAGCTGCGGCCGTAGCCCGTGCTTATACATAACAAGCTTTACTATTTGCCGCCAGCAAAAGCCGCGGCTTTTTATGTTGCGGCCGTAGCCCGTTGTTATGCATGGTAGGCTTCACTACTTGCCGCTACTTTGCTTTAGTACTAAACTAGCTCTTGAATATCAATTATATAGTATTATAATAATATATATTGACATGTACATGGGGCCTACTTATTTTTATTATTTTAAAATTATTAGGTAGACAATTAATTTATCATCATCATCAGCCTATACCAGTCCACTGCTGGACATAGGCCTCTCCCAAGACACGCCACTCAGCCCGATCTTCGGCTTTTCGCTTCCATCCACCGCCAGCTGACACACCCCGTATTTTTCTTCGTCTGATCCTGTCCGTCCTGCGGTTGCCTGGAAGAGATCGCTTTTTGCGATAAGGTCGCCAGTTGTTACACAAATTAATTAATTTTATTTCTTCTGTATTGTTTTTTTAGTGTGTGCAATAAAGAGTTAATCAATCAATCAGCTGTCCTACGTATATCGTCACTCCATCGAGTCTCAGGGCGTCCTACGCTACGCTTGCCAATACGCGGTCTCCACTCTAGAACACGTCTACCCCAGCGGTTATCGGTGCTGCGACAGATATGTCCAGCCCATTGCCACTTCAGCTTGCTAATACGCTGAGCTATGTCAATGACTTTAGTTCTCTGGCGAATTACTTCGTTTCGGATCCGATCCCTCAGAGAAATGCCAAGCATAGCTCAAACGCTTAATTTATATCAAACTTAAAATATTCTTTAAATAAATTTAATTTCATAGCTGTTACCGCCACCAAAATCCGGCCGCAGCCCGTGCTTATGTATGGTAGGCTTTTATATTTGTCGCCATTGCCGCCACCGTATAAAAAGACGGTACAAAAGGTCTCATCTATCTAGGGCAAGTATCGTTCTTTATTGAAAGCATAAGTGATGCGTTTGTAACTGTTGTAAAGTTGTCGGCATGGGAAATGTAAAACGGAAATGGATTCTAAAAAATTAGTTTACACTTTTTTTTATAAACTAAAGGCAGTGTCATCGTAGCATGAATTAGAATAAATGATTAATATTTTATTTCACTAAAAAGCAGGCGTAAAAAATTTCATTAAATTTTTTATCGGCCACAAAAACAATGTATGAAGTTAATCTTTACTTAAAGCGGCCTGCCTGATTTTTACATGTGTGTTTTACATTGTGCAAACAGCAATGAGTTAATAAAGCATTTTAAGTATTGATTAGATGTTACAGAAAAAATACATCAGCAGTTAATGTGTTAAAGTTCTATTACAAGTAAGGTTAGGTTTTGTATAAATAATTTTAAACGACTTGTAAAGTTTTAAGGTTTTTTGTGACGATTGCGGGAGCAGGCCACGTCTTTTTTCTGATTCTTGTCTTTTTAACCGACTCAAAAAAAGAGGAGGTTCGCAATATCGACTATATGTTTTTTTGTATGTATGTTACGCGATCATTATGCCAATTATGAATCGATTTTAATGATTCTTTTTTTCCTTGAAGTGTGACCTACACTTCAGAGATGGTCCTATATAAATTTTACCGAAATAAATAGCGCGGTTTTTAAAAAATCAACAAAAATCTAAAAATTGTATCCAATGATGATATTATAGTTTTCCCTGGAGTAGTGCGTTAAGTTGACCTAAGGGTCATAGAGTCGGTTTTTTTAATTGTAAATTTATATATAAAAGTTCTATATATATGTATGTATATAAGCAAAGCTTTGGTTTATGATTCTGCTTGGTGAACAGTAAAGCATCTCTGTCCTACTGAATATTAAGGAAATATTGAAATTTACCCCACGCTTCGTAGGCTGCTTTGGAAATGTTAAAAAAATTTACTACAAGAAAGTTTTAAAATTTTTCACCAGCTTTTTCAACATTTTTTTTCAAAATTCAAAATTCAAAAAACCCCGAGTACAATAAAATAAATCAATTGACACCTCGATCAGGATAATCCAATGAGTACCTAGTTTAGTTTATGAGTACGTAGTTCCCGTTCCCGTGGGAATACAGGAATAAAAAGTAGCCTATGTCACCCGGGGATAGTGTAGCTTCCCAACGGTGAAAGAATTTTTGAAATCGGTCCAGTAGTTTCGGAGCCTATTCGATACAAACAAACAATCAAACCTTTCCTCTCGATAATAGTGTAGATATTTCCGGCCATATTCAAAACATAGTCCAGGGCATCGCTGCTTTGGCGCTCATTACTTTGACACTTTCGATGGTTAGTCTCAAAAGCCCAGTAATTTCGCTAGCTGCAGTACCCTTCAAACCGGAACACAGTAATATTTACACACTACTACGAGTCTATGAAAGTCGAAGTAAATCATAATCACAATCAAGTAACATAAAATAAGTAACAGTCAAGTCCAGTCATATTCTAGTCTAAATCCCACTAATATTATAAATGTGAAAGTTTGGATAGATGGATGGATGTTTGTTACTCTTTCACGCAAAAACTACTGAACGGATTTAGATGAAATTTGGTATGAAGGTAGCTGTGACACTGAATTAACACATAGGCTACTTATAATCTCGAAAATATGAAGCATCGCGGAGCGCAGCTATTAAGTAATAATGCAGTCCAGTCATGTCCTTCAACAGAGTTTTCGAAGACTTACCCATGACTTCATTCGATAGCTTGGTGGCATCTCCCGCCGCCCGCAGACGGTCGAGATGTTCTCGAAGTTTCTTGTTCTCTATCTCCAGTTCTTCCACTTTGAATCGATCTACGTTCGGGTTGGTGGCCGGTGATGCTAGGCGCGCTGTGGACAATGTAGTTATACCTTAGCACTTTGTCAGTTTAAAATATACAATACAATATAATATTGGTATTAATAGTAAGTAATTATGTTTTTTTTTAATATTCAAGGTTATTTAGTTTATTTCCGCTTAACAGTCGTTCCAGTTACAACAGTGATGAGGACTTAAATTCAACTAATTTGCCAACAACTTGTTAATTAAAAACCTAAGCTTACTTAATATCAAGAACTAATTTGACATAAACTTAAAAATATAATTTGACAAAAATCTAATTCAAATAACCACAAGTCTTAATTTCCTCTTGTCTCTGCAGTAACCACTTGCTGACACGTGTGTCGCCTCTACACGAGGCGTCCTCAGGACGCCTCGTGTAGAGGAAAGTTACGTTAGTGATCTTAATCTAAGGTTACAAAAAGAGGAAAGTTACGTTAGTGATCTTAATCTAAGGTTAGGGTAGGTACTAGATTGTGTGTATACCGCGAGCAGACTAGCGATATATATACCTTGAATATTTTATGTTACGGTTTAAGAATCATTTAATCTCATAAAAATTACAAGTAATTTACTTACTGAGATTACATATTTAAGTAAGTTTATTATGCCACTAAGCATAGTGTGCAGGCGTAATGACAAGTACACAAAAACATTACAAATTAAAGAGAAAACAGAAAACAAAAACAAAATACCAACAATCAGTTTTTTTTTTTTTATGTTATCTTTCCCATCCCATTATTCATAAGTTTTAATTGACTTACTCATAAGTCGCTCTTCAAGATCGTACGAACGTTTCGAGGTCCGCGACAATTCACTTTGCAACGCTGATAGTCTGTTCTGCATGCGGAGAACCAAGCCGGCGTCCGCGATCTGCCACAGAAAAAAAATTGGTAGAAATAGAAAAGGTAGTCGTAGAAATAGTTTTTGGTTTTAATTTGTTGACTAGGTGTTTGATCACAGCTCATCTGATGTTGAGTGACGCTGTGGTCGAAGATGGTAAATCACACC
Source organism: Biston betularia (assembly GCA_905404145.2). Taxonomy (NCBI): domain Eukaryota; kingdom Metazoa; phylum Arthropoda; class Insecta; order Lepidoptera; family Geometridae; genus Biston; species Biston betularia. Next base: position 1,927,062 of record FR989889.1, on the reverse strand, counting down.
TAGCCTGGAATGGAACTGGCTTACAATTGAAGCTGCCGGAACACACCGTTAAATGGTTGGCGGCAAATTTTCAACTCTCGTGTGGTAGCTAGCCAGCCGAGTACTAGAGAGTACGCTACCACCATGCTATGGTTTCCTCACGATGTTTTCTTTCACCGGCAGCTCAAGCTCATTGTTGGGGTTTAATCCCCCTCATGTTTATTATGCTATCGGAAGCTAGGAGCTCGAAAAGGCGACATCGTATCATGGTTGATTTTTCTAAAACTCCAATAAAACGTTTTGATTCTACTTTCATTGTACGAAGAGCCGGTTACTTTCCAGGCTAGGTGTGTATCTTCGACCACACCGTCACTTAACATCAGGTGGTATAAAAAAAAGAGACGATATGGTAGAAACAACCAACGTGTAGTAAATACAATTAAAAAAAAAAGCTAAATCTTAATTTTGCACATAAAATAAAATACACAAAACATATAAAGACTACTCAGACTACATAGCAAAAGTAATCATACAAGGTTATACGTGCAGAAATGATTTATGGTAGAAATAACATGAAAATGGTAGAAATACACACCGGCGCGGGTCCATTTTGTCCGGGGTGTGACCCAGCCGCCCAGTTGACAGCCTCCAGGGCTGGCCGGTTGCTCTCGACTGAACGAACTGAGCCATAACCATAATCCTGTGAAATCATAACTTCAATTATATTATTATGTCAACCTTAAAAGCTGTGCCATTATTTATTTATTTATTTATTGTACAACAGATACTCCCTGTGCTTACAGATTACTCCAAAGCGCACAGAGAGTCAACATTACATAAAAATACAGTTCAAAATAACTTATTTACACTAATGATTCTTATTTATTTACTATTGTTGCTATCACCAATGAAGGCGATAGCACAGCACATGAATAGGTCCATTTTGTCGGCAAATATATCTAATTGTGGTTGGTGAGCAAGCAGGTCGTTGAGCAGATGAATGGCCTGGGTAGTAGGGGCATACCGAGCAGTATCGGTTCGCACGAGTGGCGCCTGGAAGGATTATAACTTTCCATCCAACGGTTGTCTAGAAGAAATCGCTCTAGGTGATAAGGCCGCCGTTGTACGCCATATACTATACGTATGTATTAGTCTTGGCTTCAAGGGGCCTTGTTTTATGACTTGGACGATTATTTAAAAATAAGAGATTATTGAATTACTGGTAACTAATTATATATATATTTTTTTTTAATGGCTGACAGGCTAGGTGTTTGACCACAGCTCACCTCATGTTAAGTGAAGGTGTGGTCGAAGATGGTAAAGCACACCTAGCCTGAAATGGAACTGGCTCGCAAGTGATTTTTAGTGGTTTTTATTGACATTTAATCATATATTGACATAATTATTTTATATGTGACATATTTTTTCATTTATAATTGTTATACAAGAGTGCAAAGTTGCTTTTTAACCGCGAGCTCAATTTTGATGACCGAGCAAGCAAAGGATACTAAAAATTAGAATCCAGAACGTTAGCGACGGAATCAAAAGAACATGAGGTGAAAAATCTTTGCACTCGAGTGCAACACGTAACTTTTCATCCCACCTCAGCGACGAAATTACTAAATGCAAAAAAATCTTTCACAATCACAAGATACTTTTAAAATTTTATTAAATTAAAATTGCGCGCGCAATGCAAATTAAAAAAAAACGTATACCAAGGAGGTTCCGAGTCTGAGTTTTTAACAAATTAAAAAAAAGTTGTATTATAAATTCGGCACCATGGAGGTAGAAGTAAATAGGTTTAATGATGTTTTGAATTCACAAACTTAGTGCACACGATGTTCTAAATTCAAATTTACTTTATCCTCTAGCGGATAAAAACGACTTTTGCACTCAGATATCGAAAGCAAAAATACTCTTTCCGAGATCGGGGGATGAAAAGAGTTTTTATCTATCTATACTCACATCCTCGACAGTGGTTTCTTGCTGCGAGTTATTGCTGGCGTCAGATAAAGACCTCCTGTGTTCTTTCTTTACAGCAGGGGGCGCTCTGGAACAAATAAATAAAGAAGTTTAAGACATTTCACACAGCGCCATCTAGCCCCGAACGAAGTAAATCTTGTACTATGGGAACCAGATAACTGGCAGCTTACAGAAAATAGTTTTTTTTTTTTATTGTTGAGCGGTGGTCATACTCGCCTGTTTGACCACAGCTCACCTGATGTTAAGTGAAGGTGTGGTCGAAGATGATAAAGCACACCTAGCCTGGAATGGAACTGACTCTTAAGTGAGGCTGCCGGAACACACCGTTAGGTGCTTGGCGGCAGATTTTCAACTTGAGGGTGGTAGCTAGCCAGCCGAGTACAAGAGAGTACGCTACCACGATGCTATGGTTTCCTCACGATGTTTTCCTTCAGCAGCAGCTCAAGCTCATTTTTGGGGTTTGAACCCACGCCCTTCGGCATGCGAACCTTCCGCGCTAACTGAGCTATCATCGCTACGAATATGTGAATGTAATTAGGCGAACGAAACGCTCCCCTGAATGTAAAAGATAACGTCTGTCCATGACCATTGCAGCGATATACAGAACTCTGAATAACAAAACAAAGTGTTTTAATATAGTCGCCAAATTAAATTTTAATTTAAATCCTCATCACTGTTGTAACCGAAACGACTGTTAATCGAAAATACACTAAATACATATAATTATGTATAGAGAATAATAAAAGATAGCTATCTTTTAGTTTTAGATATTAAGTGATGTTTCGGATAAGTTTTTCAAAATTGTCGTCATCTCAAATGAATTTCAATTTAAATCCTCATCACTGTTGTAACCGAAACAACTGTTAAGCGGAAATAAACTAAATATATACCTTGAACAGTGAACACACAATATGATGATTAGTTTAAATGAAATTAAGCTGTACAGACCTCTGCAAAGAGTCCAATCTCTCTTGTAGTTCGTACTGTGAGGACAGTAGCTTTTGTCGACTTTGCCTCTCGGCCTCTAACTCGTCGCTTAAGGCTTTCTTCTCTCTTTCTATCTGCTTGTCTCGCTCTACGGGAAAAAAAGACATCGTTAGTTACGTTTTTTTGTTTATATGTAAAAGTAATGAGACGAACGAGGCGCTCTCCTGATAGTAAGAGATAACGCCTGCCTATGACCATTACTGCGATACACAGAACTTTATGTAACATATAAGGTCTAGGGCATCGCTGCTTTGGCGCTAATTACTTTGAGACTTTCGATGGTTAGTCTCAATTGCCATGTAATTTCGCTAGTTGTAGTCTGCAGACCGGAACACAGTAATCTTTACCCACTACAACTTGGCGGCAGAATATCTGGTATCACCAAGTAAAATTAAGACGAACGAGATGCTGTCCTGATGGTAAGTGATAACGCATGTTCATTTCAACGGTACCTATAACTTTGAGTAGTATAACAAAAATCAGAGCAACGTTGCTTTGGCACTCATTACTTTGAGACTTTCGATGGTAAGTCTCAATTGCCTTATAATTACGCTAGCTGCAGTACCCTTCATACCGGGACAGTAATATTTACACACTACTGCTTGGCGGCAGAATATCTGGTATCTACCACCAAGTAAAATTATTAATTCGCGCCATACTTAAAGCTTGCGTATGTTGCAGCTGTGCGCCCCTCAGGGCCGCCATCTTGCTACTTCGTAACGACTAGTTGGTATTTACGCTTGCGTTTGACCGCCTAACGTTAAGCGTAGATACGGTACAAGGAAGCACGCTAGAAGAAACCGATTCACTCTCGCAAAACAGTGCTAATCCGAACAAAATTTATATTTTACGCAAAATAGAGGTTTTTTTATCTACAGAATCATTAATAAGTTATATCCGTTAGTCCTTTTCACGCTACAATGTACCTTTCCAAAAATTTGCTCTTGTTTCAAATTCTTTAGTCCAAGCATATATTTTTGCTTCCATCTTAGCTTTGTCTATTTCAATATCGTCATTCGTTTCTTTAAAATATTCCTCAATTGTAACATATTTGGCTTCATTTTCAGTGAGTATGTTTTTTGTTTCAGTGTTGATTATTTTACTTTTGCGTGAAATAGAAACTTTAGTCTCGTCTTTGTGATCTTCTTTTTCTTGAATATCTATTTGGTCATCTGTTTTATCTTTGTTAATTAGTTCATCTTTTGCGTTATTTACAATATTAGCCAGTTTAGTGTCCGGTTTTAATTTAGCTTCAATAGTAGCATCTATTGTAGCGATTTGTTTTTCTTTTGTGTCTTTATCGACATGTACAATTTTAGTCTCATTTTCAGATTTGATTGTGTTTACTGAACTTTGCATTGGAGCAGTTTTCGACTCAAATTTTATACGACCAAACTTGACCTTATTTTCAAAAATGATTTCTTCAGAATCACTGTTATCTTTCGTATCGGAAACAATATTTTTATTTTGATCAATAGTACCTTTTTCATCATTTTGAAAATGAACAGACTTGGCTTTATTGTCAATTTTCAAGCTTTTGGTTGTCATTTCTGTCCCAACATCTTTATTATCTTTGTCAATTAGGTTGTTTTTGTTGTTATTTGCAATATCAACTGCGACATTCTTTTCAGCAGGTTTTTCAATCTTATTTTCTAATTGCTCATCTTTTTTCTTATTCACGATCTCGTCATATTTTGCAACACTTTCAATCTTAGTATAATTTACTATATTCGGAATTTCATTAATTTTGGGTTTAATTACAGTTTCTGAATTTTTGGTTTCAATCTTGGCCTGATTTATGGTTTCGTTAACAATATCAGTATGTTTACTCACATATTCGCTTTGAGAGCTGTTGGTTGGTTGGGTAAGAACACTCTTTGGTAGCACTCTAAAACGAGCAGATTTTACTTCAACTTTCACTTCTCTGTTTTCAATTTTAACATCTTTATTCTCTAATTGACTATTTTCTTTTTCAACTTTTATTTGCGAAATATTTTCATTTGCTGTTTCCTTAGTCTTATTCATAATAAAAGCGTGGTTAGCAACTCGTCCGATTTCAGGAGTTTTAACTACATTGCCAATAAGCGGAAGATTTACTATTTGCGCGCTTTTAGTGTCCTTCATAATTGGTGTATCTTGAATCATAATGTCAGTTTCTTTAGACACGATATCAATATTTTTAGCTAGGGTCTTAACTGAATTAGCATCGTTGACTTTTTTAGCTACGATCTCGGATGGTATTACCATTTTAATAGAATCATTATAGTTTTCAGGTACATTTCTAAAACTTAGTAGGAGAGATACATTATATGTTTGTATCTATGTTTGAAATTAATTATTTTATACATTTTACACTTTCAACGTTAGTTTCAAGGCAATAAATTTAAAACTTTTGCCTGGCACTGCACACTCACAAACACAACACAAACAAATCTTTTTTAATCTACCACAAAACTATTACTTCTTTTTACCACTAAACTGTTGCTTTTTCCACTGACTTTTACAAATGTGTGATACCAATCACATATTTTTATTCCTATTAGAACTTTTTAATGTATTTTCACGTTGTTTTTTCCGAAGTGTATATAATATAGGTCATGTTGACGTGGACCGGTACAAAACTGTAATATTGTGATTTAGATTCAATACGATCGATAAAGTTTAGTAATTAGCTCCTATCATATCTGCTATTTATCTTATCGTAGTTATCAAAGATATTAAAATCAATGGATGTCATGTTTAGAATGAAATTGGCGAGTGACTCAAATTGTAGTTTAAGTTCCAAGTTGTATCTAGAATTTTTAAAAACAAAAGATTTCTTTCTTTATTTAAGTTTAAAAATGTTCACCATACACAATATTAATAACAATATTACTATTCCCATTGATAGCGGCCTTTTAGATTAGTTATTATTTTAAATGTTACATTTGTCTTAGCTACTTATTTATAGCTTGAAATTTAATCTATATTAATAACCCTAAAATGTTCGTTGTATTTATGTTTCACGACTAATACGGATCAACTTTGAAACGACTTCATGAAAATCATTCATTTTTCAGACTGATTCCACAGACTTTTCTTTAAAATCGGTTCAAAATATGTCAACGAAATTGCGTATTTTTCTTTCCTGTGACTTTTCAGTGGTGTTTACAGTCACTAGAATAGTCCCAATGAACTACTACCGACCTACCGGTTTCATCATCAGGACTCCATAATGAGACGATGTAATGCCGTGTTTGGGCTAAGTGGAACGAAGTCCGTTTTAGTTTTTGTAAAAATTGTGACTTGTCAATGTCGTTGAGGTGACGAAACAAAAACTAGTTTATAGAATTTTGTTCGCATTGAAGTCCCGGTGATGAACGTAATTATGATGTCTACAAAATCTTTACTTGGTGGTAGATTTCCTTAGCAGGAGGTCGTCTAGGTAGGTACCACCGCAGTACCAATTATTCTACCGCCAAGCAGTAATGTGTAAAAATTACTGTGTTCAGGTTTGCAGGGTACTGCAGTTAGCGAAATTACTGGGCTGTTGAGACTAACCATCGAAAGTATCAAAGTAATGAGCATCAAAGCAGCGATGCCCTAGACTTTGTTTTGTTACTCAATATTCTGTGTATCGCTGCAATGGTCATGGACAGGCGTTATCTCTTACCATCAGAAGAGCGTCTAGTTCGTTTCATTACTTTTTTACATTAAAAAAAACTATCCCATCATGTACATAAAAAAAAACAATCTCAATCATCATCATCATCATCATCCACAGCCTTCTTATTCCACTGCTAGGAATAGTTCTATTTTACAACAATTTGAGCGCTGTTACGAAATCTATATTTTTAAATATCTTTGATATTTGTATTAAAATAATGTTTTATCATGCGTGTTATTTTATTAAGTACTGCCTGCGGTATTCATTAAACTGATTTTAGGTTTTAACACAGTTTGAAGTCGTGGTACATCTGTGGTTATGGGTTCCATCCCCGGCGAATATCTATTGGCTATTTTCTTACGAATGTTACAAATTATACCAACTGTCTGTGTTAATTAGAACATTAACACAGTCCTCTTGAATTAAAAACAATTCTATTGAAAGTCCAGAAGGTCGACCAATGCGACCACGACTTTTAAATTTAACTTATTTATTTACAAAATTATATTTACCTTCAATCAACAATTCGTAATGTTCCTTCGTACTGTTAAGCTCTTTGGCAAGCTTTTCGCTCTCTCCCTCCCACACAATTCTGTCCTTTTCATATTTATCTTGTATCTCTTTCTTATCTTCGATTAATCGCCTGTTGCTATCCCGCTCGCTCGCCAATTGCACTTGCAACGCTATTATCAGGCTATCTTTCTCTGTGTTGTCCGATTTCAATGACTTTGCTTCGATTTCTACCAGTTTTAAAATTTCATGTTTGGCCCTGGAAAGAAATAATGGTATTAGGATTGACGTCCCGTGCTATTTTAGTAGGATTAATTTAGATGTTTTATTTTTATAGGTGATTAGGCTAGGTGTTTGACCACATCTCATCTGCTATTTAGTGACGATACAGTCGAAAATGGTGAACACGTCTAGACTAGAATGCGCTGCCCAAGTAAAAGAAAAAAAAAAAATATTTTCGAACACAAAAACAAACAAACAGAGACAAATAAGACACAGTTACAAAATAAATATATGGGGGTTATAGTAAGTGTTCTTCGATTCAATCGGCATCTTTTAGGCAAACTTGCTCCATCGGTTACCGCATCATCACTTAACATCAGTTGGGATGGCGGTCAAACGCCTATTTATTAATCAAAAATATTTACGTACTCTCAAGTGTGTCTGCCAAAACACACAGTTAGGTGCTAGGCGGCAGATTTTTAACTTAACTTGGTAGCAAGCCAGTTTCCAAAACTAGTGATTTGTCGAGTGTTTATGCATAAAAATGGTGGTGTTTTATTCATAAAGTGCCGAATCACAAGCGCGGGTGTGGGAAAATGATACAATGTGGTGAAACATGACTTTTTGTGTTGTTTCCAAAACTCCATCGAAGCTTTATAGTAAAGTCACCACTGCTTTACTAAATCATGACTGGACTTGACCAAGACTGGACTTTGACTATAACTATGTCTTCGAGGCAACTTGTTTAACTTTTCGAGACTCGAAAATACAAAACACTTGACACTGGCAAATGCTCAAAATGCGACGCCAAAACCAAAGTAAAAAAAACCAATTGACATAACATAATGAGAGTTTTGGCGGGAACGCGGGAAGAGTCGTGTCGCTCCGTTGTATTTTTTTCCAAAACTAGTGTTTTGTCGAGTGTTTATGCATAAAAATGGTGGTGTTTTATTCATAAAGTGCCGAATTACAAGCGCGAGTGTGGGAAAATGATATAATGTGGTGAAACATGAGTTTTCGTGTTGCTTCCAAAACTCCATCGAAGCTTTATAGTAAAGTCACCACTACTTTACTATAGCATGACTGGCACGAACTGACACGAACTGGACTTGACTAAGACGACTTTGACGATCACCATAGCTAAGATACAGCAGAAATAACACTTAAGACAAGGCAGTATGGCTTTATAGCTTTAGCCTGCCCGAAGGGGCAATTAAAAAAAAAAAAAAAAAACGTAATGAACAAATGAACATATATGTAGTGAACGAACGAAGCTTACTTGAGGTCCAATATCTGAGCGTGCAACGGTTCTATTTTCTTGTTTTGCGCCTGCGCCGCTTCCAGCCGCTGTTGTAGACTGATGATCTTGTTTTCTAGCCCCTTGTTGAGGGTCTTCACGTGGTCAAGCGAACGAGCTTCAATACGCAAGCGCTTGTACATGCGACGAGCGAGGAAACGACGGATCTGGTGGAAAAAAAAATCAGGAAAAATAACTTTGGGGTTATCGATAACCCGCTTATTGTCTTGTGAAATTTGTTGTCTTTTTGTTATTATGTATCTTTTTATTTGTGTGTTTTGTTTGTACTTATCTGTTGTTGTGTCTGGTGTATTGTTGGGGAAAAAATAAATGTTTTTCTTTTCTTTTTTCTTTTCAATAAAAGATTTGTATTTGATACTAGCGGAAGCCTCGCGGTTTCACCCGCGTAGTTCCCGTTCCCGTGGGAATACATGGATAAAAAGTAGCATATGTCACCCGGGGATAGTGTAGCTTCGCAGCGGTGAAAGAATTATTGAAATCGGTCCAGTAGTTTTTCCATCATACAAGCTCTGCTTAGTTTGGGGTCAGATGGCGCAGTGTGTAATGTCCTACGATATTTATTTATTTATTTAATACAGAGATAAAAAGTAGCATACGTCACCCGGGGATAATGTAGCTCCGCAGCGGTGAAAGAATTATTGAAATCGGTCCAGTAGGTTTTAAGTTTATTCGTTACTAGCGGACACCTCGCGGTTTCACACGCGTAGTTTCCGTTCCCGTAGAAATACAGGGATAAAAAGTAGACTATGTCACCCAGGGATAATGTAGCTTCCCAACGGTGAATTTTTAAAATCGGTTCAGTAGTTTTTAAGTTTATTAGTCACGTACAAAAAATACAAATCTTTCTTCTTTATAATTCCATTAATATTATAAATGTGAAAGTTTGTATGGATGGATTTTTGTTACACTTTTACGCAAAAACTACAGAACGGATTTGGATGAAATTTGGTATGGAGGTAGCTGAGAGCCTTGATTAACACATAAGCTAATTTTTATCCCGAAAATATGTAGCGGGTAACACACGGGGCATCTAGCATTAGTATAGATACAAAGTTAGACTCACAGCGGATTGGGCCACAATGATGTGTGTTTTGATCTTCCTAGCTTTTAGCCTTGCAAGATAACCCCGACAATACCGTTGCACTGTTATAACCTGAAACAAAACATACACGTTATACATTTATTTATAAACCTAACCATGACATAACCCTTGCAGCGACAACCATGATTTTGGGTAACAAAACAAAGTTCATGGCATCGCTGCTTTGACGCTCATTACTTTGATACTTTGGACGGTTAGCCTCAACAGCCCTGTAATTTAGTAGCGATGTTAGCTCAGTGGTTGGCACGGTCGGTTCACACCGAAGGGCGTGGGTTCAAACCCTAACATTGAGCTTGAGCTGCCGGCGAAGGAAACCATAGCATGGTGGTAGGGTACTTTCTAGTACTCGGCTGGCTAGCTACCACCATGTAGAAAAACTGTTGCCAAGCACCTAGCAGTTTATTTCCAAGAGCCAGTTCTATTCTAGGCTAGTGCTTTACCATCTTCGACCACACCGTCACTTAACATCAGATGAGCTGCTAGTCTGTCGACCAAAAAAAAATCGGGCATCCCTACTTTAGTGCTCATTACTTTGAGACATTCGATATAATTAATCCCAATTTCTTTTGTAAAGCCTTTGAGTCAAATGAGACGCTCTTCTGATGGTAAGAGACAACGCATGTCCGTGACAATTGCAGCGATAAACAGAACTTTGAGTAGCAAAACGAAGTCCAGGGCATCGCTGTTTTAGCGCTCATTACTTTGAGACATTTGATGGTTAGTCTCAACAACCCTGTAATATCGTTGCAGTACCCTTCAAACTGGAATACAGTAATGTTTACACACTACTGCTTGGCGGCAGAATATATGGTACTGCTGTAGTACCTATCTAGACGACCTCCTAAGGTAAGTTAAAGAGATCTTCCATGTAATGAAACTTATAGCTTGTTTCAACTAAGTATTTTGACTCACCGCTAACACCTTCTTCCTGTCCTTGTAAAGCCTTCTAGCAAGATACCCTCTCGCGTGCGCTTGGAGACCGATGGCCAGCTTCCTCAGCCGCTGGTACTTGACCCTGGCCAGCCATCCGCGGATATTGCGCTGCAGTTTTATAGCAGCTCGGTTGCGACGAATCTCTTGCGCTTTGCTGGAGATGTTTTTTTTTTTAATTTACTTCAATTGCTAACTAAAACCAATGGCACAGAATAGATAATATAATACAACGTATAGAACAGACACCCTGCAGTCTTTTGCCTTCAATCTTTTCCACTACAACCAGTTTGTCTATACTATCCGATTGTCTAGGCAATATGACCAAAGTAACCCAGAACTCTCTGGTAGCAGATCGCAGATAACCTCGCCAAAAGATTGCGGGATCGATCACCTACTCATTGGTCTGGTCAGGTAAAGGTTATTACGGGACTCTCCGTCATTACTGCCCTGAGAAGCCGAAGACAGGGTCGCGTGGAAGCAGCTTGTGGATGCCTCAGTGAAGGCATTTCAAGACGGGCACAACCTTCAGTAATGAAGAGCACGAAGAAGAACGGACACTGTTTCCTCCTACCCAATCGGGGCTTCCTCTCCGCATGCAATACCGAGCTGTCGAGGAGCCGAGCGTGGGACCCACCACGACCACGATTTTTTTTTTAATAAGCCGAAAGAGACGCTCTCCTGATGGTAAGAGATAACGCCTGTTCATGACCATTGCAGCGATACACGGAACTTTGCGTAGTAAAACAAAGTTCAAGGCAGCACTGCTTTGGCGCTCATTATTTTGAGACTTTCGATGGTTAGTCAGACAGCCCAGTAATTTCGCTGCAGTACCCTTCAAACCGAAACACGGTAACGTTTACACACTACTGCTTGGCGGCAGAATATCTGGTACCGCGATGGTACCAACGACGACTTCCTGCTAAGGAAGTCTACCACCAAGTAGGATTTAGACAACAAGTTGAAAGAAAAACAAAGTAATAAAGATTTAGAGAGAGATAGAGATCCGATTTTTTTTTTTAGATTTTTGGCACAAATTTTTGCCAGAAAAGAAGAGAAAGAAGTAAGGCAGTAGGTACCGTCTTGCCAGGTATCCTCTGGCGCGAGCTTGCAGTCCTCTGATGGCGGCGGCTAGTCGCAGGTACTTGCGTCGCGCGACAAAACGTCGCACGCAACTCTGCACCATGACGCAGTACTTGCGTTGGATGTCAGCGCGTATCTTTTCTAAATACGCCACCTGTAACGAAAATTTTAAATATAATGGAACGGAACAGAATTTAATGAAATGATACTTTTTCACTAAAAATAGGGTTTCATCATCATCATCATAATTTCAGCCGTAGGACGCCCACTGCTGGGCATAGGCCTCCCCCCATTGACTTCCATAAAGACCGGTTGGAAGCGGCTCGCATCCAGCGCGTTCCTGCTGTGTTTTGCAGGTCGTCTATCCACCTTGTGGGTGGACGTCCTACGCTGCGCTTGCCGGTCCGTGGTCTCCACTCCAGAACTTTGCAGCCCCATCGGCCATCAGTTCTGCGTGCTATGTGCCCTGCCCACTGCCACTTCAACTTGCTAATTCGTTGGGCTATAGCGGTAACTTTAGTTCGTCTACGGATCTCCTCATTTCTGATTCGATCTCGCAGGGAAACTCCGAGCATAGCCCTCTCCATAGCTCGTTGTGCTACTTTGAGCTTACCAAGAAGGCACATAGTCAGAGACCACGTTTAATAGGGTTTTACAGAAATATTATAAATTATAAAAAAAAACAATGGAAAAGATTGTGATGCCCTGGACTTTATTTTGTTACCCAAAATTCTGTGTATCGCTGCAGTGGTCATGGACAGTCGTTATATTTTACCATCAGGAGAGCGTCTCATCAGTTTCATTGCTTTCACAAAAGACAATTTTTCAAATATTTTTTTTTTATGTAAAAATTAATGATACGAACGAGACGCTCTCCTGATGGTAAGAGATAACGCCTGTCCATGACCATTACAGCGATACACAGAACTTTGAGTAACAAAACAAAGTCCAGGGCATCAGTCTGCTTTGGCGCTCATTACTTTGTGACTTTCGATGGTTAGTCTTAACAGCCCAGTAATTTCGCTAGCTGCAGTACCCTTCGAACTGGAACACAGTAATGTTTACACACTACTGCTTAGCGGCAGAATAACTGGTACTGCGGTGGTACCTACCTAGACGACCACCTGCTAAGGAGATCTACCACCAAATAAAGTAGTCTGTCTTTGTTTGTTGTTTTGGTGTGTTCTGTGGTGTTACAAAATAAAAAAACCATTTTATAATAAAAATAAAACGTTTGCCCATGCCGATTATGGGCATAACTCAATCGACAACGAAAGGCTGACGATGATGATGGGTCAAGATTAATTAGAACCAAAATGTCTGTGTATTTCTCACCTGTCCCGCTCTGAAAAATATCTTGGTCGCTCCGAACTGGTATTTGTCGGGGTCCTTGAGATTTCTGGCCAGTATTTTCTGGCATGTCGCTTTGATGTTAGCGCGGTTAATCTCTTTTTGTAAGCACAGGAGCCGATACCTAAAAAAAGTAAATAAAATAAATCAATAAAAAAGCCGTTTTATTCCATATTTCTGAGTTACATTTCAATTATAATTATAATTCTACTTTATTCGTTGAAATATGGACCACACGATGGTAAATAAATAAAATAAAATAAATAAATAAATATCTTAGGACATTACACACAGCGCCATCTGACCCCAAACTAAGCAAAGCTTGTACTATGGGAGTCAGATAACTGATAAAATACTTAAATACTTTTTTTTTGTAAATACATACTTATAATACATACAGTACACCCAGACACAGAACAAACATTTGTTTTATATCACAAAATGCTTGTCCTGGGTGGGAATCGAACCCACGCCCCACAGCTCTTGAAGCAGACATGCTACCAATGAGCCAACAGGGCTGTCACAGGGATGGTAAGGTCCACAGGGAAAGAGGAATGTTGGTTGACCTGTAAGACGATGGGCTGATGATATTATCCAGGTGTCAGGAAACGACTGGACAAATACAGGCAAGGACACAGCTGCAGGGAGGGGTAAAAAAATCATGAAATTGGTGTGACGTAATATATGGATGGCCCCTTCCATTCGCTTGTTCGGAAAAGGCTTCAAAGCCTTGAACATCGACGAAAAGTTGCTTGTCTGTCGGTTTTCTACCGGATACATTTTGGGGAGTGCGCTTCAGATCTGCATGACCTAATTCCACCCTGCCCATTCTACTATCGGACAGCCAGGAGCTTTAAACAGCGACACCGCTTTATGGTTGATGTTCCAAAAGCTCGAACTAAGCGGTTTGAGTCCACCTTCTTCATACGTACCGCTAGACATTGGAATCTGCTGCCCGAGTGGGTGTTCCCCAATGAATATAATAATAATTTGTAGCGATGATAGCTCAGTGGTTAGCGCGGTAGATTCGCATGCCGAAGGGCGTGGGTTCAAACCCCAACAATGAGCTTGAGCTGCCGGTGAAGGAAAAACATCGTGAGGAAACCATAGCATGGTGGTAGGGTACTTTCTAGTACTCGGCTGGCTAGCTACCACCCTCAAGTTGAAAATCTGCCGCCAAGCACCTAACGGTGTGTTCCGGCAGCCTCACTTGAGAGCCAGTTCCATTCCAGGCTAGGTGTGCTTTACCATCTTCGACCACACCTTCACTTAACATCAGGTGAGCTGTGGTCAAACACCTAGCCTGTCAACACAAAAAAAAAAAAAAGGATATAGTCTGGGTACCTGCAAGTCGCGAGTAAATCGGTTTCTGCTAGGCGAGCGTGCTCCACCGTAGACCGCATCTTCGCTTAACATCAGGCGGGATGGCGGTCAAACGCAAGCCTATCTATTATTAAAAAAAACTCGCATCTAGGCATCTCTTTATTGACGTTGCGTTCCAATCATAGCTTCATATCCTTTCGCTCTTTCAAACATGTTAATTTGTCAATCATTCTGTCTCATTCTCGCTACCTTATGTTACACTTCACGTAATGCCAGGTGAGTCAAAGGTTATGAACAAACCTGAGGAAGAAGTCTTGGTATGGCCACCGGGAAGGAAACCCAGCCGCTGATATCCTGATAGTCTCTAGAACCCCGCACGCTCTGTAACAGAAGAAAAAAAATCGTAGAAGTTTCGGCAGTCTAGTTGGGTGACCGTTGGCTTCCAATCTGGATTCCTGGGTATATAAAGTTTATATTTTTTACTGATAGTAAATTTTATTTTATGATACTAATTTTGAATATTTTGGCTTTCTATGCCGTAGTTGATTTTTGATACGTTTTCAAACTTTTTATAGCGATGACGTTATAAAGTAGGCTGAATATTGTATATAGGTATCTATATGCCCTTGCCATGTAAAACAAAAAAGTACACATTGACTTTGACAATTGACATGAAGTTAACAAATATTATAAAAAGCCTTCGAAGCTTACAGCACGACTGGACTTGGCTGACACGGACTATTCTTGACCAAAACTGGACTTTGACTATAACTATAGTTACGAAGAAACTCATTTAACTTTTGAAACTTGAAAATATAGAACACTTGACACTAGCAAATGCTCAAAATGCTACACCAAAATCAAATTAAAAAAAAGATCTTAGAAGATTTAGTTTCTAGGTAAAAAGCGATTTCTTCTTTGATTTCGGCGTCTCATTTAGTATATTTGCCAGTGTCAAGTGTTTTGATATTTTTTTAAAATCACAATAAATCACGCGGCAAGCTCGTGCGACTGGATCGGGAGGCCTCGGTCGCGAGTGCGAGAGAGGCAGAAAATGTTTTTACAATATTTCAATGAAAGCCGCCAGCTGGTCCGGTGATAGTATTCTTTTGTAGTAAATGAGTACTATGTCCATAATTTAAGGCAGGGTTTCGGAAAATGTTGCCTAGTAATAACTTTGTCATTATGAAGTAAACAAAAATTCTGATTGCACATTTACGATGTCTTACTCGATCTGTATTACGCATTATTTTTTTTCTAGTAATTAAAAAATTGTGGTGTACGTATACATTTTTTTTTTGTAAACTTAAGAGCGCTCTCGGGCTGCAACAAATTTGAAAATTAGGTATTTCAAAATTCTATTGCTGTCTCCGAGCTCCCCGTAGAGAGCGATAGGGACAACTGCAGCTCCGGCGGAATATACCTACAAAAATTAGACCAAATCGCCATCTAGTAATCCCCAGTTTTCTCCACCTAATCAAGACAGATTACAAAAAAAAAACACGGAAATACTTTTTTGAATAGTTTGGCTATGTCCCTCTTTATTTTTTTATAACCTTTAAGTTAAAGTTTTTTTATATGGTTATTTGAATTTCATGCTTAAAAAGTTGTAAATTTTGGACTTTTGACAGCTTATATCTACAGTCAGTTTCTCATTCTCGACCAAACGCTCGAAGAGTCAACACGTCCTGAGGATGTCTCGTGTAGAGGTGAAACACGTGTCGACAAAGTGGTTACTGCAGAGAGGAGGATTTTTGATTATTTTAATTAGATTTTTTGTAGTTTTAATTTAATTTTTGTCAAATTAAGTATTTTTCTAAGTTTATGAGTTCTAGATTTTAAGTAAGATTAGGTTTTTAATTAATAAGCAGTGTAAAATTAGTTTAATTTAAGTCCTCATCACTGTTGGAACTGGAACGACTGTTAAGCGGAAATAAACTAGATATATACCTTGAACATTCAAAATGAACTTCCGCAAAGTAACGCCTGAATCAATCAATTATCAGCTTATATCTTCTGAAATAATACCTTTAAGCAAAATATCAAGAGCGAGGGGCATTGTTCTAGGAGATATAGGTTTCATGTATAAAAATCATTGCATTATTTTCATTTTCCAGAGAGGAAACAGGGGATTACGTTTGTATGGAAAAAACTCACGCGAGTTCCCTCTTAAGGTTGAGTTTCCTGCACATCTTACCTTAATTGGTTTACAGCTCTCGCGTGGTCGAACTTGAAGGGGCATTTCTCATCGTTGGGCTTGATACAGCGCACGTAATGGGGGGTGGTAGCTGACAGCGTGGCCATCAGAGCCGAAAGACTCGCTCGGAACTGCGCCCCTACTGTCTGCTTCTGGCCTGAAGCGCGGCGAGCTGGTTGCTACAGAAATAGTAAAAGCTTTTTAAGAGGATCTCTTTTCACAAAAGTATTTTTTTAACTAGAGGACGCCTCGCAGTTGCACCCGCGTAATTCTCGTTCCCGTGGAAATACAGGAATACAGTAGCCTATGTCACCCGGGGATAGTGTAGCTTGTCACCGGTGAAAGATTTTTTGAAATCGGTCCAGTAGTTTCGGAGACTATTCAATACAAACAAACAATCAAATCTTTCCTCTTTATAATAGTATAGATTATTCAAGGTTCTAACGGTGTGTTCCGGCAGCCTCACTTGAGAGCCAGTTACATTCCAGGCTTGGTGTGCTTTACCATTTTTGAGCACACCGTCACTTAACATCAGGTGAGCTGTGGTCAAACACCTGTCAATCATTAAAAAAAAAAATATATATTTAGTTTATTTCCGCTTAACAGTCATTTTAGTTACAACAGTGATGAGGATGAGAAGATCAGAAGAAGGATCCTTCAGTGATCTGAAAGGCGTGGGTTCGATTCCCACTCAGGATAAACATTTTGTGGTATAAACAAATGTTTGTTCAGTGTCTGGGTGTTCTGTATTTAGTATAAGTATGTATTTACAACAAAAAAACTATTAAAGTATTCTATCAGTTATCTGTCTGTTTGGTTTGGTATCAGATGGTTTGGTCTACAATATTTATTTATATTTTTTTTTTCGCCTATTTCATAATTAGTATGAAACATTAATTAAACAAAAAGAAACCTTAAATTAATACTATTTCCAAAATTTATACAAAAAACTTACGTCTAAAAAGTCCGTCAGAGGAAGGATATGTGGCCGGAATGCTGGCAGCATTGCCACGCTGGATGGCAATGCTGCCATGCTTTATTTATTTAAGAATACATATTATTATTCATTTGAATTGTTTCATAATCCATTTATTTGCGTTACCCATAAATGTTTAAAACAAATAATGAGTCAAGAAACACCACAGACTACCTTTTAGTATGCAAATTAATTTAAATTAGACATTTAACACATTAAAATTAAATGTCAGAATGTACAAGACTAAAAACTAATGACATAGTCACATAAGTTTGTCCTAGTGGAAATCGAACCCACGACCTACAGCTCTCGAAGCAGAATAAGAAAGAATCATACTTACAGTGAGACTACCAATGGGCATGGACGGTGTGGTCCGCCTTTTGGGGTGTGGTAGCGTGCTCGTCTGGCCGACCAACCTATCCGTAGCGAAGATCTCACGTATAAGCGTACAGCAAGTGGATGACTTGATGCATTCAACTTGCTCCTCGGACACAGTGTCGCGATTTTTCTCGAGAAATCCCCCGGCTTGATATTCCACGTCGTCCGCGAAATGTTTTATTATGAACGCTGTGGAAAAATACATTATAATATTTAAAAACAAAAAACAAGACAAACAGTTCAATTCCAAGCTAGATGTGCTTTACCATCTTCGATCACACCGTCACTTAACATCAGATTATTGTTTTATTCAAATAAATTCGTAAATTTCATTTTGTAGCGATGATAGCTCAGTGGTTAGCGCGGTAGGTTCGCATGCCGAAGGGCGTGGGTTCAAACCCCAATAATGAGCTTGAGCTGCCGGTGAAGGAAAACATCGTGAGGAAACCATAGCATGGTGGTAGGGTACTTTCTGGTACTCGGCTGGCTAGCTACCACCTCAAGTTGAAAATCTGCCGCCAAGCATCTAGCGGTGTGATCTTCCGGCAGCATCACTTGAGAGCCAGTTCCATTCCAGGCTAGGTGTGCTTTACCATCTTCGACCACACCTTCACTTAACATCAGGTGAGTTGTGGCCAAACATCTAGCCTGTCAACCATATAAAAAAAAATAAAAAAAAATGGTAAATATTTTTCAACACCAGCAATGTTGCTACAACACATAGCGCAAATCATTTTGAAGGCGAACAATATACCTAGGTATATGTACAATTTAAATTTTATTCGATACTGTATATATATATGTCGGCGTGCAGTTTTAATGTTGATTTAGTTTAGCGCCATCTTGCGTAATTTTGGTGGACTAGAGGTGGAATGGCGTCTCCTCTGACGTCACACTGGTTCCGTGCACTGCTTGTCGTTATTCGTGTAAAGTATTTTGACTTCAACCAATGAGAGAAGGCGAAGTTGCGGATGTCGGCCGGTAGGGGCGCTGTGTGAAGCGAGCCGGCCGTGCGTTGAATGTTGAGGTGGAGAGATCATTCTTGCTTTGGTTGAGGAGAGATTAACATTGATTCTTGCTTTGAGAGGAGATTGAGTTAGTCGGTTGCAGAGTGCGAAGCTAAGCGGAACGTTTTGCCCCCAAGCTATGTAATAGTGTCTATAATGTTCTAATCGTTCTTAAACTAAAGTCGTTGTGAAGTGCTGATTAAACTTTGTACAAGATAACTGAATTCTATGGTTTGTCTCCTCGCCCGCTACACCATCGCCCAACCGTTGTCGTTCCTTCTTCTTCTTCTGATATCTCCGACATATATTTTTAAGTATATTGTATATTAAAAAAATTGTAACAAATTACCTGAATTGCCAAACCGTGGCTTCATATAATGTTGATATTTCGCACAGCTCTTGTGCAGTTTGTTCACGAAGCCGTTGTCGGAGCCCTGGGGCACGCGACATTCCTCGTCTAGGAGCGCCAGCACTCCGAGCCTGTCTTCTATCAGCTCTATGCAAGGTTGGTTGTCGTAGAAATCTATCATTTCCCAAGAGATTTCTTCCTGTAAGTTAAAACACACACTTTTTTTTTTTAAATGTTATATGGTTGATTGATTGATTAACTCTTTATTGCACACACTAAAAAAACAATACAGAAGAAATAAAATTAATTAATTGGTGTACAACTGGCGACCTTATCGCTAAAAGCGATCTCTTCCAGGCAACCGTAGGACGGACAGGATCAGAGGAAGAAAAATAGGGGGTGTATCAATAACGAGGATATGCACAAAGGACATAACTATAACATAAATACTTATATCTACATTCTAATAATATATGACAGTTGTGAGAAAAGATTATTTGTTGGTTTCACTTTTGCTTAGTATAGCTTTATATGCAACTTAGCTGCGCCCCGCGGCGTTACCCGCTACATGTTTTCGGGATAAAAAGTAGCCTACGTGTTAATCCAGGGTCTCAGTTACCTCCATACTAATATTCATTCAAATCCGTTCAGTAGTGTTTGCATGAAAGAGTAACAAACATTCATCCAAACTTTCACATCCTTATTATAAATGTGAAAGTTTGGATGGATGTTTGTTAGTTTCACGCAAAAACTACTGAACGGGTTTGGATGAAATTTGGTATGGAGGTAGCTGATACCCTGGATTAGCGCATAGACAACTTTTTATCCCGAAAATATGTAGCGTGGCGCATATTCAATAGTCAAAGTCAAAGTCAGTTTTCTTGGTGGTAGATCTCCTTAGCAGGAGGTCGTCTAGATAGGTACCACCGCAGTACCCGTTATTCTGCAGTAGTGTGTAAGCATTACTAAGCAGTGCCGCTAAGCAGTAGTGTGTAAGCATTACTGTGTTCCGGTTTGAAGGGTACTGCAGCTAGCGAAATTACTGGGCTGTTGAGACTAACTCTATCAAAAGTCTCAAAGTAATGAGCGCCAAAGCAGTGATACCCTGGACTTTGTTTTGTTACTCAAAGTTCTGTGTATCGCTGCGATGGTCATGGGCAGGCGTTATCTCTTACCATCAGGAGAGCGTCTCGTTCGTCTCATTACTTATTTCATTAAAAAAAAAAAGTCAAAAGTTATATTTAAATGACAACAGTTTAAAAAGGTCTTAAATGTAAAAGTTAGCGTTTATTGTCAACCATTACAGTGTGTAAATACATTAAATGAATTAAATAAAATTAAACAATTCTACACTTAAAATAAAATAAAATATACAATATAACAATTACATTATTTTTTTTTATTAATTATTACATTTAATAGATGTCATTTTAGTAATTACAATTGTTACTACAATAAATAAATATATAATACAATTACAATAAACAATGTGAAACATGAAAAAGAGACAACGCCATACCTTGATGTACTCATCCTGCTCTAACTTAAACACGTGACAGTTGAACTGTTGCTGTAACTTTTCATTCGCGTAGTTTATACAGAACTGCTCGAACGAATTGATCTCAAACGTCTCAAAACCGTAGATATCGAGAACACCTGGAAATTAGAATAAAATCATTACATCTCCCCTTTTTAAGCTATTGCATAGCTTCTATCGCGGGCCTTGAGCGTGGAGACCGAATCCAGAAATTCCGTAACGAAAATAACCTAACACCCCCCACTCCCACCGGCACAGCGGTGATACTTTTTCGTTTTGCCATCTATCGATGAATAGCAGAACTTTTAATGACTTTTTTGAAATATCACGCTTGTCTCTTTAGTTCAGCAACTCGCCTCTAGGTGGCATTGGTTGTAATGCTATGCAATAGCTTTACCGCGGCAGTCCCCGAGTGCCACACGTCTTTTTTATTTTTATTAAAAGTAGTAGTCGATGTTAAGGAAAGACGCGTTCTACTAGACTTGCCTAAAAACCCGATTCACTCAGGACTTGAATGTACCCAAATTGTGACTATCGGGGAAACCCCACTCGGACCGCAAATTCCGTAACAATTCGATCTTACAAATTGACTTTCTACATTCGCGCTTTAAACATTGGGCTTACTTTGAACGCGCTTACTAACTGGCTTTCTAACATGTCCGCTTACAAATGAGCTTCTACATTCGCGCTTACAAATTGGCTTTCTAACATGTCCGCTTACAAATTGGCTTTTTTGATCGCGTTTACAAATTGTCTTTCTAACATGTCCGCTTACAATAGGGCTTTCTACATTCGCGTTTACAAATTGGCTTTCTAACATGTCCGCTTACAAATTGGCTTTTTTGATCGCGTTTACAAATTGGCTTTCTAACATGTCCGCTTACAAATTGGCTTTTTTGATCGCGTTTACAAATTGACTTTCTAACATGTCCGCTTACAAATAAGCTTTCTACATTCGCGCTTACAAATTGGCTTTTTTAATCGCGCTTACTAATTGACTTTCAACGTTTGCGCTCACAAATTATTCATGCTTACCTATAAAATGTTTTCTTAGTTGACTGGTATCCAATGCTCTATTCACAGCTTGCACGAGCCAAGCGAAAAGCTCGCCATAAATTCGCTTCGCTAACGCGTCGCGAGCGAAATTCGCGCGCACAGTGTCCATTCGTGACACGATGACTTCGTGAGCAGATTGTATTCGCCGGTGAGTGAGCCAGAGAGACAATTCAGTCTTTGATATCCCGAGTAGAGAGCACACGATTTCAAGGTGCTTATCGTTTGCCTAAAAATAAAAAATACTTTGTAAAAAACTAAGAACTAGAACATGTACAACATTGTGGTTGACGGGCTTAGAGAGTTGCATGGGGCTAAGTTAACCCTTAAAAGTCACTTATTGTTACGAATATTTAAAAAAACCCCCTGAAAACGAGCATTCTGAAAGTAAGTACTTGCACGACGCGAGATTTTCCAATGAGATTTTTGTTTTCCCCTATAAGGTGGTTCGATTTCCATACAAATATTTTTTGCCATTTATGGACAAATGGAAATCACAGCTACTGGCATTTATTTTTGTATTTATTTGCGGTAAATCACAATTGCTTAAATAAAACAGTAGATTATTAGCATAAAAATGGAAATGGAAATCGAACCACCTTTATCTCAAAAACTAATCCAGGTCGTTAAACTGAGAGGGAGAAAGAGTGATGTTAGACGGAGAAAGTATCAAAACTGCATGTGTGCCTGCGCTTTTGTGACTTTGAATCGATTTACCAATGAGAACGCAGCTACCAGCTGATATTTCCAGTGTAATTTTTTTTTAATGGTTGACTAGGTGTTTAACCAGAGCTAACCTGATGTTAAGTGAAGGTGTAGTCGAAGACGGTAAACACACCTAGCCTGGAATGGAACAATGGAACCGACTCTCAAGCTAAGCTGAAACACTTGCTTGAACCGGGCGGAAATTGGACGCTCGCTGCTTTCGCGTCAGCTGAATTTGCATAGAAATCTAAATTTTGGACGACTTTTGAGCTTAAGACTCTACTCACATTGACGTAAACTCCTTCATCATCACCTTCTTCTGGGTTATGATGCGTCAGGTCTATGTTCCCGAGATGTAATATAGCTGCCAGTATCACGAACATGTTCTGCTGTTCAGAATCCGTTACGCCTAGAAATAGAAAATGGTAAGACCGCCTTTTCAATTCTTAACATGAAGATCACTAACACTCTATTGAAGCTGTAACGACAGGACCTTCAACTCTTAGTAGACCTCGTAACCGGTCATTGCAACTTGAATAGTCACCTCTTTAAACTAGGAGCCACGGATAGTCCGCTATGCCGTGGCTGCTTGCAAGAGAATGATACTGTAGAGCATGTGCTTTTGCATTGCAAAGCCACAGAAGGTACTGGAACTGCACCTGATGTTAAGTGAGTGTGGTCAATGCTTAACATACCTAGCCTGGAATTGAACTAGCTCTCATGTAAGGCTGCCGTTACACGCCTTTAGATGCTAGGTGGCAGATGTTCAATAAGGTGGTATGATTTCCATACAAATCGCGAGCGATGATAGCTCAGTGGTTAGCGCGGTAGGTTCGCATGCCGAAGGGCGTGGGTTCAAACCCCAACAATGAGCTTGAGCTGCCGGTGAAGGAAAACATCGTGAGGAAACCATAGCATGGTGGTAGGGTACTTTCTAGTACTCGGCTGGCTAGCTACCTCAAGTTGAAAATCTGCCGCCAAGCATCTAACGGTGTGTTCCGGCAGCCTCACTTGAGAGCCAGTTCCATTCCAGGCTAGGTGTGCTTTACCATCTTCAACCACACCTTCACTTAACATCAGGTGAGCTGTGGTCAAACAACTAGCCTGTCAACAATAAAAAAAAAAAAACAATTTTTGCCATTTATGGACAAATAGAGCATAATTTTACAGTGAAATCACAGCTACTGGCATTTACTTTGGTCTTTATTTGCGGTAAATCACAATTGCTTGTATAAAACAGTAGATTATTAGCATAAAATCAAATTTATGAATTTATGATTTTTGAATAAAACAGTAGATTATGCTTATCCACCGTTTATCCGTTATCTACCGTTTCATTCAATCAATTGTGATTTACCGCAAATAAAGACCAAAATAAAAGTCAGTAGCTGTGATTTCACTGTAAAATTATGCTCCATTTGTCCTTATATGGCAAAAACTTATTTGTATGGAAATCGTACCACCTTAAGGGTTAACTACAAGAAAGTCCCAACCCTGCATCCCAAGACGACATCCTGCTAAGATCTGCCACCAAGTAAAAAGTTATTTCCATAAACGTAAATTACTTTGATTAAGCATTTAGAAAGTCGCAATAATAATTACTCTACATAGTATAAAACAAAGTCGCTTCCCGCCGTCTGTACGCTCAGATCTTTTAAACTACGCAACGGATTTTAATGCGGTTTCCATCAATAGATAGAGTGATTCAAGAGGAAGGTTTATATGTATAACTAGCGACCCGCCCCGGCTTCGCACGGGTGCAAAATTCGAAAAAAAGTAGTCGCGTTTTCAAGGTGTACAATACTTAGTACATTATTTTTATAAATCCTGTAAGGTTAAGCCTGCGTACGCAATGTAAGCGGCAAGAAATGTAAGAATTTACGACACCACATTAGAAACCCTGAAAATAACAGTATTTCTCCATTATTTAATAGATGTTATTATACATAAAAACCTTCCTCTTGAATCACTCTACCTATTACAAAAAACCGCATCAAAATCCGTTGCGTAATTTTAAAGATTTAAGCATACAGACAAACAAACAGACAAAAATAGCGACTTTGTTTTATACTATGTAGTGATTTAGCTTTATATTATAGTAATACATGCATATGCACCACATTACTGTCTACATTGCACCCGTGCGAAGCTGGGGCGGATCGCTAGTTTATACATATGTATATAAACTATGGTTAAGAGGTTTTGAATGTTTTTTTTTTATGTTTCACAGGCTATGTGTTTGACCACAGCTCATTTGATGTTAAATGACAGTATGATCGAAGATGGTCTAACATCGTGGTCGCGTTTTTTAGTAGGACTGTTACCATACAAACACATCTTATCTCACTCCTGAGCATATATAAAAATATTTTAAGTAAAAAACAGCAAAATATATATATAATACTCTATCTGAGTGATTCAAGAGGAAGGTTTATATGTATCACACATGTAAATGCACCATATTAGTATCTACGTTACACCTGTGTAAAGCTATAATAGATCCAACCGTTTATTTTCTTTTTGACAGCACCAATAGAACGTAACTGCGTCATGTTACGCAAAACTTCACTTTTAAATGCGAGGTTTTAAAAATATGACAACTGCCTAAGTTTGCTCCTTGATCCCGTATAATAGTCATCTTTGACAAATTGAGTCCATAAGTGCAGTAGTTTTTTTGTAAATTACATAAAATAATAAACGTTTTTAAAAATTTACGTTCTATGGCTATCAACATAGTGATGTTACGATTGAGATATCGATATTGTTTATTAACTATTTTTGCACGGGTGTAATGTAGCATTCTAATCTAATGTAGTAGGTATAAATATAGATTGGTATGAAATGATATGAAACAATTATTGTGACTTTTATTTTTATTTATTTATTAATCAAAATCAGATTCATCGTCGCTGTCACTCGAGCTATCGCCGACATTTATAATTAATTGTTGATTCATATTATCTATCGCCACGTGTTTATCCCAATCTGTCATTATAGTTTCTTGAGACATTTCACAGACTTTCACAGACTCGATAGAAAAATGAATCGATATCGTGCCCACTATAATCACTTGGTCACAACACTATAACTGTCAAATTAGATCTGTCAAATAGAAAATAAACGGTTGGATATATTATAGTGACTAATTAAAACATACCCAATGTAGACAGCGCATTTCTGGTTTCATTGAATGCTTTGAGATCGTCGACACCGTCGATGTTGGGACTTCCGCCCTGATTCAGGTAGTGAAAGGAGTCTTGATGATCTGTGATAGAAAAAGTACAATAGAATATAATTTTGTATAATCTATTTTTGTTTATTAGCTATACCATTGTTTGGTGTAATCAATAAATAAATTATAAACATTTTTCGGTTAGCAGTAAATAAATTTCCAACCAAAAATCTACCATTTAGTAGTTTGTATAACCACTTAGAATACTAACCCAGTTTAAGCTCTGGCATGTAGTTTGTATACTCACTTAGGATACTAACCCGGTTTAAACACTGGCATGTAGATTGTATACTCACTTAGGATACTAACCCAGTTTAAGTTCTGGCATGTAGTTTGTATAACCACTTAGGATACTAACCCAGTTTAAGTTCTGGCATGTAGTTTGTATAATCACTTAGGATACTAACCCAGTTTAAGTTCTGGCATGTAGTTTGTATACTCACTTAGGATACTAACCCAGTTTAAGTTCTGGCATGTAGTTTGTATACTCACTTAGGATACTAACCCGGTTTAAACACTGGCATGTAGTTTGTATACTCACTTAGGATACTAACCCAGTTTAAGTTCTGGCATGTAGTTTGTATAACCAACTAGGATACTAACCCAGTAGCTCTGTCATGTAGCTTGTATAACCAACTAGGATACTAATCCAGTAGCTCTGTCATGTAGCTTGTATAAGCACTTAGGATACTAACCCAGTTTAAATTCTGGCATGTAGTTTGTATAATCACTTAGGATACTAACCTAGTTTAAATTCTGGCATGTAGTTTGTATAATCACTTAGGATACTAACCTAGTTTAAGTTCTGGCATGTGTGGCGCAGCAGCACATAGCTGGTAGAACATGTGGTAGTTTCTCTCGCCCCCACTCTGGTACACCACCCGTGACTTTTCTAGAAGGTATGTCCTCATGCTGGCCCCACATATCCTGTATTGGTCGTCGAAATGGATCTCGATGAACTTTCCGAATCGGGACGAATTGTCGTTACGAGTTGTTTTTGCGTTGCCTATCGCCTGAAAACGATGTTAAAAATTTAGGAACTGCTTTTTACGACAAGTAATGACTACGTACATTATCCCACTAATATTATAAATGTGAAAGTTTGAATGGATGTTTGTTAGTTTGTTACTCTGTCACGCAAAAACTACAAACGGATTTGGATGAAATTTGGTATGGAGATAGCTGAAACCCCGGATTAACATAGGCTACTTTTTATCCTGAAAACATGTAGGGGGTAACATCGCGGTGCGCAGCTAGTAGTTACAATATAGTACAGATTCTTGTTGGTAAAAGATAACGCATGTCCATTTTTAGGTTCCGTATCTCAAAAGGAAAAACATGGAACCCTTATAGGGTCACTTTGTTGTCCATCTGTCAAACCTTTTATCTCGGGATCGCGTGGAAGTATCGAGTTGAAATTAAAACCATATACGCAGATCTGTAGCCCCATGCAGCTGTCAAACAATGAAACTTCTCAATTTTTTTTAATGGTTGACAGGCTGTTTGTCAGCTCAACCGATATTAAGTAACAGTGTGGTCGCAGAAGGTAAGCACACCTAGCCTGGAATGGAACTGGTTCTCAAGTGAGGCAGCCGGAAGACACCGTTAGATGCTTGGTGACAGATTTTCAGCTTGTGAGTGATAGCTAGCTAGCCGAGTGCCAGAAACTACTCAAGCTGTGGTATCCTCACGATGTTTTCCTCACCGGTAGCTCAAGCTCATTGTTGGGGTTTGAACCCACGCCCTTTGGTATGCGAACCTACCGCGCTAACCACTGAGCTGTCATCACTACAAAATCTCATGAACCGTGATAGTTAGACAGTAGAAATTTTCACAGATGATGTATATCTGTTGTACTGTTAATTATGATTTTTTTGTATTTTGACATATTTTTTTTACATTGACATACCTTATTTTGACATTTATTCATTGACATATATAATAAGTGTTTTAAAACTCATATATCTAATGACATACATGTTTTGAAATTTTGAATTGACTTGTAATATTGGTGTTATCAATAAAATATTTGTATTTGTTGGATTTTGTATATACGAGATAACTATTGAATGACTCAAAGTAATGAGCGTCAAAGCAGCGATACCCTAGACCTTGATTTGTCACACAAAGTTCTGTGTATCGCTGCAATGGTCATGGACAGGCGTAATCCAAACACACACATATACACGCGAAAAACATAACCTTTTCTTGGCAGTCAGGTAAAAAATATAGAAAACAGACAGATTTCTTACTTCCATGATTGGACTCGAAGCGAGGACTTTCTTCTCAATCTGAGTTTCGGTGGCGTTCCCTCCAACAGCAGCAAAGTAACGCATCGCGTATTTAGCAGACACTGTCTTACCGGCACCTGACTCGCCGCTCACTGAAAGAAAAAGAAAAAAGTCATATATATTTTTTTTATTATTCTTTTTTTTTATGTCAAAAGTAATGAGACGTCCGAGACGCTCTCCTGATGGTAAGAGATAACGCCTGTCCATGACCATCGCAGCGATGCACAGAACTTTAAGTAACAAAACAAAGTCCAGGGCATCGCTGCTTCGGCGCTCATTACTTTGAGACTTTTGATAGAGTTAGTCTCAACAGCCCAGTAATTTCGCTAGCTGCAGTACCCTTCAAACCGGAATACATTAATGCTTATAATATATTTATATCGCAGTACATTACACACAGCGCCACCTGACCCCAAACTAAGCAAAACAAATACAACATCTTATTGTTTTATGTGATACCAATGAAACGAACGAAACGCTCTACTGATGGTAAGAGTAACAAACGTATTAGAGAACTTTTTTTTTTTTTACGTCGGGCTTGGCATGCGTTCGGCCACGATCTCACCTAGTGGAAAGCGACGATGTGGCCGAAGATGGAGCACGCTTGCCTAGAAAATACCTATTCACCTTCTTCTTGAACAACCCCGGATTGTATTTTGTTGGAAACATAGACGCTGGCAACGAGTTCCACACATCAGCAGTTCTTACAAGGAACGTGTTTTGGAAACGCTTTGTGCGTTTCCAAAACACGTATTACGTTTTTGTACGTATTATAAGTATGTATTTACAAAAGAAAAATTCTTATCAGTTATCTGAGCTTTGCTTAGTTTGGGGTCAGATGGCGCTGTGTGTAATGTAGGTACTACGATTTTTATTTGTTTTATTCTCATATTTAGATATTATACGAGCAATATTTTTAAATAATATTCGTGATCTCAAAGTATATTATACTTTGAGATCACACGACAGCCCCGTTGGCTCATTGGTAGTATATCTGTAGATAGATATGTTTGTAAATGAATAGACATACGCATACAGCTAGAAGTAAATCAAATCTAGAGTAAATAGGTTTGTTCTAGGTAAGCGTGCTCCATCTTAGACCACACTTCTGCTTTACATCAGGTAGTGTGATCAAACACGAACCTATTTTCAATTTTAAAATAAATAAATAAATATCATAGGACATTACACACAGCGCCATCTGGCCCCAAACTAAGCAGAGCTTGTGTGATGGAAGTCAGATAACTGATAAGATACATAAATACTTTTTTTTTTGTAAATACATACTTATAATACATACAGAACACCCAGACACAGAACACACATTTTGTTTATTTTTGTTTAATCTAAACATCCAAACATACAAATTTATAATATTTGTAGCATATGTTTTTACGTTATATAATCATGAACGGATTGTAAAAGACAGTCGTCTTACCTATAATACTTTGGTCGCGTCTCTCTCTCTCCAGTTTGGTGTAGGCCTCCTCTGACACGGCAAATATGTGCGGGTCGAGGTCTCCCATCGCCTGCCCTCGGTACGCCATGATGGTCTCATCACCTGGAAAAAGCCAGCATCAAAATTATCATAACGTAACATTATAATAATAAATAAATATCGTAGGACTATACACACAGCGCCATCTGACCCCAAACTAAGCAGAGCTTGTGTGATGGAAGTCAGATAACTGATAGAATACATAAATACTATTTTTTGTAAATACATACTTATAATACATACAGAACACCCAGACACAGAACACACATTTGTTGATACATAAAATGTTTGTCCTGAGCGGGAATCGAACCCACGCCCTTCAGCTCTTAAGGCAGATATGCTACCAACGAGCCAACCGTGCTGTCAAAACATTACAAGGTTGTTGAGAATAACCATGGGCGATTCTCTGTAAACTCGTAATCGGCTGTCCCTAACGATTATTTCAAAAAGTAATTTAATTATTTAAAAAAAAATCACTCCTAATGTAACTTTAACCCCGAAACTTTACGGGCACATTGTTTTTAGAACCGTAACTATTTTCAGTTTTTTTCTAGAAATGATAGAAGCTCTAAAAACACAGTCCCCTAGCTGTCCCCATCACTGTATTCCCACCTTGAAATGAGATTTACGAAAAAGTTATTGAAACTACATACATTTGGCATTTAATATCATAAAGAAAAATAATTAAATTATATTATTTTCGTAAAACAAGATCTCATTACGTATTTTATTTATTGAGTAAAGTCCTGTAAACTTTGTCCCCAGAATTTTTATACAGTCCCCTGCTAAAAAGTTAAAGCCATAATTTAAAAAAACTGTAATGTTTACAAACGTTTTTTTGGGTGAAACAAAACGCAATTGTTGTGAAGTTGGCAACCTTGCCGAATGCGGCGGCGAGACACAATTGTGTTTAGTGTCAGAGCGTCATAAGTGAGGTAAAAACGCGTTTGGACCGCTACCACACACAGTCCTCTGGCAAGTTATATAATTTATGTTAATTACTTTAATTGTCTCTATATATAATTTATTGTTTTATTATTTATGCCTAAATTGATCAGTAGGGGTTTAAAAAACTATTTTACATTAGTTTTGTAAACATTGTGAAATTTAACCAAAATACACAGTCCCCTGGTCACAGTCCTCTGCCAAAAAATACAACAGGGGGCTGTTCTACACAACAGGGGACTGTGTAATTTACAATCCGGTTTCCGAAAAGGTTACAATACCATAGTCCACATCCACACGCTAAGGCAAATTATAAAGTAACCCGAAGAGTATAATTTGCCTTTATGTTTGGCGTTTGTGGACTATGAAAAAGCCTTAGATTCGATCGAGACATGGGCGGTAGTTGAGTCTCTCCAGCGATGCCATATTAACTATCGGTGTATCGAAGTTTTGAAGACTACTTTACATAGAACTAGGTACAACGAAAGTAGCCATGGCAAAAGTGGACCAGATAGTATCGAAGCAACGTGCAAAAGAACAGCTGACTTTGTTGTTAATTCTGGAGGCAACATCAACAACATTGATCAGTTTGTTAAAGTAATCCAAGAGCGATGCCTTGGCCGGCTCACTCACATTCGGTTTGCCGACGATATAGTCGTCATGGCAAATCGTTGGAAAATCTCAGCACAATGCACAAAGACCTCAATCGAGTTTACCAACGTGTGGGTCTTAGAATGAACATGGATAAGACAAAGGTCATGTTGAATGCCCATGTTGTGCCCACCCTAGTATCAGTTGGGAATTCGGATCTTGAAGTTGTTGACACGTACCTTGGACAATTCGAACTCCCTCGAGTGCCTTAAGCCGCAAGTCTTCGGCCAGTGTGTATTACCAGTGATGACTTACGGCGCTGAAAAGTGGTCTCTAACTATGTGCGCCTTCTTGATAAGCTCAAAGTAGCACAACGAGCCATGGAGAGGGCTATGCTCGGGGTTTCCTTACGAGATCGAATCAGAAATGAGGAGATCCTTATACGAACTAAAGTAACCGACATATCTCAGATAATCAGCAAGTTAAAGTGGCAGTGGGCAGGGCACATAGCACGCAGAACTGATGGCCGATAGGGCTGCAAAGTTCTGGAGTGAAGACCATAGACTGGCAAGCGCAGCGTAGACACCTACAAGACGGACAGACGACTTAATAAAGACCACAGGAACGCGCTGGATGCGAGCCGCTTCCAATCGGTCTTTGTGGAAGTGAATGGTGGAGGCCTATGTTCAGCAGTAGACGTCCTACGGCTGAAATGATGAATAGTGAGGTTTTGGCATCACATGTATCGTAATCGACGGCATAGACAATGGTCGATAAAATTGAAGAGGAAGCGTCCAAAATGGAATGTGCACCAGGTTGCAGATGTTTATTCCAGCTCCATCCTCGGCCGTCCGACTAAATGTAAAACAATTACAATGAACAGTCTCAGCTGTTTTTGCAACAGTGGATCTTGTGAGCATTATAAGTTTAACAGTATCAACTTAGCTCTAAAACCTAGATGAACAGTACAAGAAGTGTTTACAGAGTCCGAACTGGAAGATCTTGAATCTGCTGAACCTGAATTGACACCTACACCAAATAAGTACCCTCAAAGATCAGAGATGATATAGCATGAACGAGTAGCATTCAGAATTCATGTTACAATACTGGATATTATCTACGTTCTTGTGAAAAATGTTCAATATCGTTATACTGCCGTAATTAATGAGATTAATGACGATGAAAACAACTTACATGTTACTTTCCTCAAGATTTACTTCAATAAATACTACATAAAGCATTTACTGATTAATATTATAATAAATAATAAGACTATGTTGATGTCAGTAAATAGGAAATGTTAATTTTTGATATGAATGTTTAAAGAAAGTTTTGTTTTCTGTTGATTTTTCTAAAGAAACTTTGTTGATTAATTGATGCGCAAATATGCCATAAAAATAATAAATGATTGATTTAAGTGAAATGACTTTTCTAAGTACAACACAGTCCTCTGATGCCTCCAACAGTCCCCTGTCATGATTTTTTGAAAAATCGCTAATAACTCGAAAAATACGTATAAATTCAGTGGGCCTCCTTATCTAACTAAAATAATAGTTGATTTTCTTCAAAATAGAATATGGTTTTTTGGCAAATATTAAAAAAAATTGCCAGGACAGCATTTGTATGGGACCTGTACGAGCTTACAGAGAAATGCCCCCATACAACTTTTTTTTAAATTGAAAATAGGTTCGTGTTTGATCACACTCTGCCTGATGTAAAGCTGTAGTGTGGTCTAAGATGGAGCACGCTTACCTAGAACAAACCTATTTACTATAGATTTGATTTACTTCTAGCTTTATGCGTATGTCTATTAATTTACAAACATATGTATCTACAGCTCAATACATTAAAAAATGTGTAAAGACAGGTATAAATGAACATCTAACTCATGATACGATTTTCAAAAAACGTCTATGAGATTAATCAGAATTTCTGATTAATCTCATAGACGTTTTTTAAAAATGCTTTCTGATTCAGAAAGCATTTTTAATGATTGATAGGCTAGGTGTTTGACCACAGCTCACCTGACGTTATGTGAAGGTGTGGTCGAAGATGGTAAAGCACACCTAGCCTGGAATGGAACTGGCTCTCAAATGAGGCTGCCGGAACACACCGTTAGATGATTGGCGGCAGATTTTCAACTTGAGGGTGGTAGCTAGCCAGCTGAGTACTAGAAAGTACCTTACCACCATGCTATGGTTTCCTCACGATGTTTTCCTTCACCGGCAGCTCAAGCTCATTGTTGGGGTTTGAACCCACGCCCTTTGGTATGCGAACCTATCGCGCTAACCACTGAGCTGTTATCGCTACAAAATCTCATCAACCGTGATAGACAGTAGAAATTTTCACAGATGATGTATTTCTGTTGACGTTTGTTAACAACAAAATAAATATTTTAGGGAGCTCCCATACAACAAGCGTGATTTTTTGCCATTTTTTATAGATAAATAGATGGTACGGAACTCTTCGTGCGCGAGTCCGACTCGCACTTGGCCGTTTTTTTATTATAGAAAAAGTTGTGAGATTATGAGTGCTATCGCCTCCTTTCGACTAAGTACAGCTTTTAACCATGCTACAGGAGAAAATAATTACCGTATATGGGCAAATCATAGTAAGGGTTGATAGCGACAAGTACGATCCCGCAGTACGTGTAGATGGCATTGCGATCGCAGAATCTGAAAAAAAAAACAAGTAGATATAAACACATACTCGTATATTGAAGGTAGATGCTAAATATTTTTTAACTATTACATTCCCGCAAAACGGATAGTCCGCTATGCCGTGGCTGCTTGCAAGAGAAACTGTAGAGCATGTGCTTTTGCATTGCAAAGCCACAGAAGGTACTGGAACTGCTTCTAGGCTGCATGAAGCTGCTTCGCCATCATTCTTGTCATCGTCATTGAACATTCCACCCAACTCACTGGAGCTACTATGCCAGCGGCCCAGAGCCTCGCTCCGGTACTTCAAGGAGCTGGGCTGGCTCGGGTAGACGCTGGTAGGGGGAAATGCACAATACACCCCAAGCGGGACGACAGTGCAGTCGACTTTGAATAAAAATAAGGGTTTTTTTTATTATTATTATTATACGCTCCACAGACGCTGGGGTCCGTGACCTTTGTCAACTTTAGTTACAAAATTTTTTTTTTTTTTTTTTTACAATTTTACATTACAAAAAGAGGAGAGGTTAGTAGGATCTTAATCTAAGGTTAAAGTAGGTACTAGATTGTGTGTATACCGCGAGCAGACCAGCGACCCGCAAGCAGCACCCGATCACGAGTATGACGCATGTGCCAGCCATCGCCCTCCTCAACCATATCTGAGGGAAGAGAGCGACCCGACACACGACGCCGCCGCAAGAAGGAGCCTTCGATGGTGAGCATGAATGCTCGAGGCATACACACAATCCTTATTTCTATTTACATGAGTTTTCGTTTGAAATCGCCTCCTCCCGACTCAAGGCCTCCATCACCGCCGTGTTCCGATCTTTGATGGCCATCTGCAAATTATATTCTTTGATGGTCTTCGGTGACGCAGCCGACGCACGACGCACGAACCGACAGATAGCATCGTCTTCAGTATTGTCGGCGTAGTAGACGAAGGTCCCGGTGTGCCGTGATACTGCGACGACCGCATGCGACACGCTCTCGTGCAGCTTCATTTTTGGCTTGGTCTTTATGGCGATTACCGACTCGTACGTTAACCCCTGAGCTTCATGGATGGTAAGAGTGCGCGACCCCGTGCCTCCCCCATACCCTAGGCTGATGAGGGTTTCCTTTTCTTCTTGAGTGTGCACTAAGAAAAGTGTGTTGGGAAGGGTGATGGGTATTTGCGCTCCCTTGTACCGTCTGTGCTCAAGGGATTTAATACGGGGAGCTGAGGAATATATACCGGAGTATATTTCCCTCAGCGCGTACGCGACGTCCATTGGGTTTCTATGTGTGCAAAGCAACTCCTGACTGATGTTTGTGACCAGGTTTGGGCGATGGTACCTCATTTCGAAGATATTTTCTCTGTCGATATAAGGTAATTGATTGACGTCTCCGACAAGGACAAGTTCGCTAGCACCAGACAGCCGTGCAGCCATTACTATGGCTCCAAAATGGTTCATAAGGGCTTCATCCACCAAAAGGCGGCTGAAGCTATTTCTACCAAAACCATTTACGAGGGAGGAAGCCATGGTTCGCACCCTGGTTTTTACCAGGTCACCTATTCTGTGCGATAGTTTCTCCCTCAGATCTTTTGCTGCTTCTGTTGTTGTGGTGATGATAGCGTCCCTGTCGACATCGAAATGTCTGATCACCCATGTTGTCTTTCCACACCCTGGAACTCCGTTGACCCATTGCATCTTTGGCACCACCCAGTTGTCCCAATTTGCCTCGACATCTGAGTTCCCTTCGATAGTCTTAGCCATCTCGAGGATCCTGTCATCCAGCATTATCTTGGTGCACTTGGCGGTGACTACGATTGGGTCATTCGATGGTATCGCGTATTTTGGTCTTCCTGTTCGCTCCGTCTCGGCTTCATCTAGTGCCACAAAACCACTTTCTGCACTGTAAGCTGCCATATATTGTCCTTTCATGGTTCCCCTGATAACCTGGGAAGTGGCGTTGTCGTATATGGCAGCTTCCGCCTCCTCAAGTCCCTGTTTTAGTAGACTTTCACTTCCTAGTCTGAAGGACTGCAGGATGTTATCGCAGTTCCTGAGATTGACTTTTCTTATCGCTCTCAATGTGGCTAGGAATTCGAGGAAAGCATTTTTCGCGTGGCCCTGTGACCCCGAAGCCAGGATGTATTGGGGCGAATCGACCTGCCCCATGTCGGCTCTCGTCCGTGCTGCCTGAGTTTGTGAAGCTGCTCTCGGGGCCACTAATGTTGGGAGGGGTGGTGATTTGGGTTTGATTCGGAACAAGCTCTGTGCTGCTGCGCTAAAAGCTGTTGCGAAAGCCGCTACATGGTCTACTCTTTCGTTTCGGCTACCACCCGAAAGAGCTGCGGCCCTCTCGGCTGCTGCTTTTTGTTGTACCCTTTCCGAGCCGGATTGAGTGGTCGAACTTGGAACCAAGTTCCAAGTTCCAAAATAAGGGTTCCATTGTTTTTCTTTTGAGGTAAGGAACTTTAAATACGTATTTATAAACAGAACTAATTACTTGATTATCGATTAAGGTGGTTCGATTTCCATACAAATATTTTTTTGCCATTTATTTTATTTTATTTTTATTTTACATGGAAAACAAACAGCTGCTAACTTAATAAATAAATAGAAGATAAATTAACATACAAAAGCCTTAAAAGTTTTCACTTATGTTAAATAAGTAATCTAAGTTAAAGTGCCCCGAGCCCACACCGGCCGGGGACTGATGCAACAATTATAATATATACAATAAATACAATTTCAAAATTTAGACAAAATAATAATAAACTAAAAACAAATAAATAAATAAATAGATTGACACTAGGTACGTGCGCGCCTCATACAAGTTTTACAGTTTTCTTACACAACTATTTCTTCTTTGATTTTTTTGCGATCAAATTTTTAGTATTGTCGTATTTAACTTTAGTGTGTTCAAAAAATTGCCTTGAAATAACGTTCTTAAAAGTGTTAGAAAAATATGTGTGTGTTGTTATAAAGAAAGAAAGAAAATTATTTTATTTTGTAACATAGAACACAACAAAAATAACAACAAATAGAGACAAACAGTTACAAAATAGGGGTTCACCTCAGCATCATACAGCAACACAATAGAATACAATTGCTTGAATAAAATACGGTTTTATTCAAAAATCATATAAATTCATAAATTTGATATTTTGCCAATAATCTACTGTTTTATTCAAGCAATTGTGATTTACCGCAAATAAAGACCAAAATAAATACCAGTACTTAGCTGTGATTTCATTTGTCCATATATGGAAAAAAACTGTTTGTATTTTTTTTTTTTTTTTTACTTTTAATAGATCTACGTTTGGCCACCAACTCGCCTAATGCAAAGCAACGGCGTGGCCGAAGATGGAGCACGCTGATCCAGAAGAAATTGAACCACCTTAAACGTTGAAAGACCGCGGGAACGCGCTGGATGCGGGCCGCTTTCAACCGGTCTTTATGGAAGTCACCATTTCTCCCCCGATCAGAAACCAGAATTACGTTAAGGGTTTCCGTAATAACCTTAAAAAATTCCTGATTGCTCATCAGAAGTCCCAGGAAGCCCTGATACATGAAACTAGTGCTATATAATGTTATCGCTAGTTTCATGAATCGGTTTCCCCTAGACAAGCGTGTTACATCCTAGATCGTATCTTCTCTTTTGGTAACAGGCGTGATGGTGGTCAAACGTGAGCCTGTCATTTTTGTTTTGTTATTTGTATGTTGATATTTTGAGAAGAGTTATTTGCAGAGTAGTTTGTTGTTTGATTTTTTATTTCGTTTTGTTTATTTGTTGTTGGTAATTTGTTATGTTTGTTTTGTTGTTTTGTTTCACCGACGAGGGCTCACCGGAAGACCAGCGCTGGTCATACTAATTAGTGTGACCAGTATTATGCTGAGGTGAGCCCCTATTTTGTAACTGTTTGTCTCTATTTGTTGTTGTTTTTGTTTTGTTTTTTTTTGTATTGTTGCAAAATAAAATTATTTTCTTTCTTTCTTTCTTTCTTTCAATGGGGGAAGCCTATGTCCAGCAGTGGACGTCCTACGGCTGAAATGATGATGATGATGATGAAACGTTGAAATCTTAAATTAATTTATGCAGCGGTTACGGAAGCGTAGCTACAGTGTAAACATAAAACAGTTTATACAGCATTATAAATTATAATAAATATCTGATTAATTAATCTAACCGTTTAACAAACGCTTCGCGCTTTACGGAGCGCAACATTGTTATATGTACCCACCTATTATGAGCAACGTCATTACACCTCTGGGCCTCAGAAAGGTACGTAGCTAGCCATATCAGCCGTATCAATGACACGGGCCCCCGGGCTACAGGGGCCCCTAACGTGGGTAAGCCAAAAATTAGTAAAAAATTTAACGATGACAATATTAGTGACTAATTATGGCCAATTAATATCCTGATTTTATTTTTTATTTTTTTTATTTTTTACACTTTTGACGATTTTTTTTAATGATGATAATAATATGTATGACTAAGTATGACTAATTATTATTCTAATTTTATTTTGTTATTATTAATTGTATATTTAATCTGTATTTTTTTTTTAATTTAAACCGCATTTCAAAAATATTTTGACCAAAATTGTTTGCCATACCCTAATGGGGTCATATGTACTAGGGACAACATTGTTAAATTGATAAGCATAAGAACCTGTACATATGTTGCAATAAAGTATTGAGTATTGAGTAAAATGTTATCCGCAATGTCACTTAAGTTGGTTCGATTTCCATACAAATATTTTTTTGCCATTTATGGACAAATGGAGCATAATTTTACAGTGAAATCACAGCTACTGGCATTTATTTTGATCTTTATTTGCGGTAAATCACAATTCAAGTAGTTAATTAGTTATTTAGTGTTTAAGTTAGTTATTTAGTAGTAGTAAGCTTGTTTCTTTTGTGAGAAATCTTTACTCTTCATTTGGGCCCCCCAATTAATTTTGAAACAGCCCCTCCCCCCATAAAAAGTTGCCTGTGTTAATTCAGGGTCTCAGCTACCTCCATACCAAACTTCATCCAAACCCGTTTAGCAGTTTTGCGTGAAAAAGTAACAAACATCCATCCATACTTTCACACTTATAATACTAGCTGCGCCCCGCGGTGTTACCCGCTACATATTTACAGAATAAAAAGTAGCTTATGTGTTAATCCAGGGTTTCAGCTGCCTTCATACCAAATTTCATCCAAATCCATTCAGTAGTGTTTGCGTGAAAGAATAACAAACATCCACCCATCTATCCAAACTTTCACACTTATAATACTAGCTGCGCCCCGCGGTGTTACCCGCTACATATTTTCGGGATAAAAAGCCCATGTGTTAATAATCCAGGGTCTCAGCTTAGTTCAGTTCGTTCAGTAGTTTTTGCGTGAAAGAGTAACAAACATCCATCCATCCACATTTATAATATAAGTGGGATGACATATTAAAAATTCGTCAAAATAATTCAAAGTTGATTTAGACAAAGCGACATGACTTTATCATTCGACACCCACGTTCGACCGACACTAATTGAAACATTTGTGCAAACAAACAGAAATTCCGGTTCTCCATATCAATGCAAAGTAATAATCAAATATGAGTCAGAGTAAACCAAACAATGATGCGCACTACTGCTAGACGTAAAAGTCACTACAAACAACAGCGGAAATTTGTTTATTTAATAAGTATAAACCGATAACCGCTGGAGACGTAGCGAAGGACACCGAGACTCGACGGAGTGACTATATAGTAGATCAGCAAAACGGAAAACCGAAGATCTGACTGAGTAGCATGTCTTTGGAGAGGCATATCGTAGGACATTACACACAGCGCCATCTGACCCCAAACTAAGCAAAGCTTGTACTATGGGAGACAGATAACTGATAGAATACTTCAATATATTTATTTTTTTGTAAATACATACTTATAATACATACAGTACACCCAGACACAGAACAAACATTTGGTTTTATATCACAAAATGCTTGTCCAACAAATTTCCATATGAAGTGGAATCCGAAAGGCTGATGATAATGATTATTATTATTTTTTTATTTTTTTTTTTAATACGTATAAGTCTGCGTTTAACCACCAACTCGCCTGATGGTAAGCGATGATGTGGTCGAGTGTGTGTCCCACAGAGGATTTTTTACGAGAATAACAAACTAAGACATAAACCGCGAAGCAGTAGTGTGTAAACATTACTGTGTTCCGGTTTGAAGGGTACTGCAGCTAGCGAAATTACTGGGCTGTTGAGACTAACCGTCAAATGTTTTAAAGTAATGAGCGCCAAAGCAGCGATGCCCTGGACTTTGTTCTACTAGTCAAAGTTCGCAGTATCGCTGCAATGAACATTTTTTTTATGGTTGACAGGCAAGGCGTTTTACCACCGCCCATCTGATGTAAGTCAGTTCATTCCAGGCTGTGGTTTACCACCTTCGACCACACTGTCGCTTAACATCAGATCAGCTGTGGTCAAACACCTTGCTTGTCAGCCATTAAAAAAAAACATGCGTCGTATCTTACCATCAGGAGAGCGGAACATTTTTTTTCACATTCGAATCATTATGTTAAAAAACACTGAAAGTAGTATGTGTT
This sequence comes from Biston betularia, assembly GCA_905404145.2. NCBI lineage: Eukaryota > Metazoa > Arthropoda > Insecta > Lepidoptera > Geometridae > Biston > Biston betularia. The sequence goes on along the minus strand of FR989889.1, from coordinate 1,886,628 downwards.
CGGATTACATTATGTAGTTAGTATACGTTATTTTCTTACCTGACTTTCAAGTTATAAAGTACAGCGGGTTCGTGGAGGTAGGAAAGAGATGTCAGGTCATTCTGTCCAATGAGAAGAGAGGGATTGCGCAGCGGTGGCATATGGTTCTCATCTTTTATCTGGAAAGAATGGTGTTGAAGGTGTGTTAAAAATGTTACTTCAAGATATCTGTCTGAAATAGTCGCAATTATTGTATGTTTTACCTTTGCTAAAACGCGAAAATTTGCGTGTCACGTACGTCGCGAAAACTCGGGAGCGCGTAAATCGTGAAAACTCCCGAAACACGTATGTCGTGAAAACTCGCGAGTCGCGTAAATCGTGAAAACTATGTAATCTATGTATTGCTGCAATGGTCATGGACATGCGTTATTTATCTTTTACATATATAGAGGAGAGCGCAAAATTTGTCGCATTAAATTGACAAAAAAATTACACAACTGCCCAAAAAAAGAGTGCCAGTGATTATGTTAATAATTAATTAGTAGCCGAGAGTACTTACCTGATAATGTTTCAGTCTAAATATTGTAATATTGTGAATATGGTTAATTTTGTAAATTAATATTTATTTTACAATATCCCGTCTGACGTGCTAATATAATTATGTCATTTGAACGACCTTGATTGACATTTGTATTTTTTTTTTTTAATAATTTGCCCCTTCGGGCAGGCTAAAGCTATAAAGCCATACTGCCTTGTCTTAAGTGTTATTTCTGTTGTATCTTTGTATTATATAATGACATCATATGACAATAATGACAAAACTTCAAAATATATATTGTAGTGATTAGCGCGGTCAGTACACACGCTAAAGGGTTAGAACCCAACAATGAGCTTTAGCTGCCGGTGAAGGAAAACATCGTGAGGAAACCATGGCATGGTTGTAGGATGCTTTCTAGTACTCGGCTGCCAAGCCAAGCACCTAACGGTGTGTTCCGGCAGCCTCATTCGAAGTTCCATTCCAGGCTAGGTGTGTTTACCATCTTTAATCACACCATCACTAAACATCAGGTGAGCTGTGGTCAAATACCTAGCTTGTCAAAAAAAACAGGGATCAGTTTAAGGTGTGTTATACACACACTAGACTAGACGCTGCAGCGATAATCCTCTTATCTAGATAATACGTAATTTTATTAAAAATTGTAGTTTTAATAAATAATGTAATTCCAGGCTAGGTGTGCTTTACCATCTTCGACCACACCTTCACTTAACATCAGGTGAGCTGTGGTCAAACACCTGGCCTGTCAACCATTAAAAAAAAAATGTACGTATTTTTTAATGTAAAAGTCTTGAGACGTATAGCTGTATACTAATTTTAAAAGACAACGCATGTCCATGACCATTGCAGCGATACACAGAACTTTGAATAGCAAAACAAAGTCCGGGGCATCGCTGCTTTGGCGCTCATTACTTTGAGACTTTCGATGGTTAGTATTTACAGCTCTGTAACTTCGCTGGCTGCAGAACCCTTCAAACCGGAACACTTACATTGCCGTGTTAGCTCATTTGGTAGAATATCTGCTTCAAGAGCTGTAGGGCTTGAATTCCCATATGTAGTGGAATTTCCTTGGGTACGTACTAAACGTTTTGACTCTACGTTTGTCATCCGCATGTACAAGGAATGGAAGAAGCTGCCGACTTCCTAGTTTCCTGAGAAATATAATCTAGATCTTTTCTAGGTCAAAGTGAATAGGTATCTTCTAAATTTGCGTGGTACATCTTCGACCACATCATCGTTTGCCATCAAGCGAGTTGGTAGCCATACGCGGATTTATCCGTTTTAAATAATGTACAATACAATTTACAATTTTATAAAACCGAGTCCATGACCAACTAAACGCACTGCTCCAATGAAACGGCGAGCTTTCCGAGTAAACGAAAATATCATCGATGTGTACAATTTTTAGATTTTTGTTGATTTTTTTTTTAAAACCGTTCGATCGATTTCTATAAAACTTATATGGGACCACCTCTGAAGTATGATCTACCGAGCAAGAAAAGATTCATAATTGACGGAATTATAGCGTAACAAAATTTTTTTTAAAATACAATCGAATTGAGAACCTCCTCCTTTTTTGAGACGGTTAAAAAGTGTGAAGTAGGATTATCATTTATCATAATGCTTACCTTTATCTGCCGTATCTCTCCGCTCTGGTCCAACTTGACAATAAGGACCCCGGAACGATAGTCCGACGTCACGGTAGCGCTCTCCCACACTTTCTCCGGATGCTCCACCCATATTCGGGCATCCTGTAACAAAAAAATAACTTTTTAAACATTTTTTTTTAATTTATTGTGGCTTCGCAATAGCAGCTACAATGATAAGTAACGCCATATGACTAAAGCTTTTTTTTATTTTTTTTATCGTTTTTAGGCTGGGTGTTTGACCACAGCTCACCTGATGTTAAGTGAAGGTGTGGTCGAAGATAGTAAAGCACACCTATCCTGGAATGTAACTAGCTCTCAAGTGAGGCTGCCGGAACACACCGTTAGATGCTTGGCGGCAGATTTTCAACTTGATGGTTGTAGCTAGTTAACCGAGTACTAGAAAGTACCCTACCACCATGCTACGATTGGCTCACGATGTATTTCCTTCACCGGCAGCTCGAGCTCATTGTTGGGGTTTGAATCCACGCCCTTCAGTATGCGAACTGACCGCGCTAACCACTGAGCTATCATCGCTACAAAAACGCTAATTGCGTTATTTTTAATAAGCAATTTTGAAATGTAATGTACGTCTAAGTAGTATACCAGAATATTTGTATTTATATATTTACATTTGCATATTTTATAAAGTATATAATAAATGTTATTTACCTACATTAACCAGTTTTAGTGGCTATATGGAAATAGCAGTATTTTAATGTTTCTGGTATAAACCTGATTGTTGATAGGGTTTCTATTGAATTAAATAACAATAAATTATATTTTATTTGAATTAGATTTAATGAATAAGAGACCGTAAAAGCGTGTCGTGTCAAAAAAAAATTAAAAACTATAACGTGATTTCGGAAAAAATATACATTTTGGCGCCAAAAATCCGCCATTTTGATTTTATTGTTTTAATAGTTTGATAGATATAAAAACCTAACGTGTAATTCGTAATCTATCTATCTATAGATACTATTATAAAGAGAAAACATTTGATTGTTTGTTTGTATTGAATAGGCTCCGAAACTACTGGACCGATTTCAAAAATTCTTTCACCGTTGGGAGACTACACTATCTTCAGGTAACAGGCTACTTTTTATCCCTGTATTCCCATGGGAACGGGAACTACGCGGGTGAAACCGCGAGGCGTCCGCTAGTTATTAATAATAATGAAAATTTTGTAATTGTGTAGTTGAAAATAATTTGAAATTGTAATGTTATTATTTCACCTATATCGACCATAATTGTATTTTTCTTGTACAAATGACTATCAATTTAATCTTTCCAGCGATAAACAGAACGTTGAGTATCAAAACAAAGTCCAGGGCATCGCTGCTTTGGCGCTCATTACTTTGAGACTTTCGATGGTTAGTCTCAACAGCCCAGTAATTTCGCTGCAGTACCCTGCAAGCCGGAACACAGTAATGTGTACACACTACCTCAATGTCTTTTTTTTAATGGTTGACTACAGTTCACGTGATGTTAAGTGACACCTAGCCTGGAATGAAACTGGCTCCCAAATGAGGCTGCCGGAACACACCGTTAGATGCTTGGCGGCAGATTTTCAACTTGAGGGTGGTAGCCAGCCGAATACTAGAGAGTACGCTACCACCATGCTATGGTTTCCTCACGATGTTTTCCTTCACCGTCAGCTCAAGCTCATTGTTAGGGTTTGAACCCACACCCTTCGGCATGCGAACCTACCGCGCTCACCTACTATCAGGCGAGTTGGTGGTCAAATGCGGACTTAAAAAAGAACTAGTTTATGTCTAGGCAAAACTAGTTAATACCAAAATCAAGTATGGTCAGTAACATATACAAATGCATACATTGTATAATAATTTGAAATACTAACATATTTAAATATATAAAAAATGTTTACCACTTCCTTGAGTATTCGGGAAAACGCATTAGCAAAATTAGTTTTTGCACCGCACCTTGCATACCGATTGGCGGATCTTGTCTATAGGTACTAGCTGAAGGCCTGGTACGTCGTACTCGGTGCGGTAACGCTAGGCCTTTGCCCTTGTGTGGAGCAAAAGCGAGAAAGCATATCAAAATCAAAACTGCATGCCGTGCATGCAGTTTTGATACTTTCACAGCCAGTGGCAGATTTACAATTTTTCAAGGCATAGGCTACAGAGTTTTTGCCGCCCTTATAATATAATATAATGTTAATATAATTAATGTAGTGATTGTATAAATACAATCCAAAAATTTTTCTTCTCTCGGAGTGTGCAATGACAAATGAGAGAGGAAAGTCATTAGCAAAATTTGTTGCAGACTTCTATCTGAGAGACATCAGAAAACCGTCATGCAAAAATCTTCTTGATTTCTATGAGGTAGCAAAAAAAATTCGGTCCCCAAATTTGCCGCCCTAGGCTCAAGCCTACTCAGCCTGCTGGTAAATCCGCCACTGTTCACAGCTCAGTGGTTAGCACCGGCCGTGCTACCTGTGCCACTGAGCTGTCATCGCGACAATATGATATCATATCACGTTAGCACCAATACTACGACATATTTGGAATAACTGGGCTACTATTTAAGCTCGGAGCACGTGTTTGCCCACGCTTAAAGCCGCGCTTCGCTGATGGGCAGTTTATTACGGCTACATACATTTACATAAATTAATTCGTGATGAACCAAAACCGCTGGGGTTCTGTACAATAATCCCACTAATATTATAAATGTGAAAGTTTGGATGCGTGTTTGTGACTTTTTCACGTAAAAACTACTGAACGGATTTGGATGAAATTTGGTATGGTGGTAGCTGACACCCTGGATTAACACATAGGCTACATGTTATCCCGCCACCGTAAAGGATGAACCTTCCACCGCGTGCTTTAGAATCAAGTTAAGATCTTGGCTGCTAGAGACATTGTTTTATGACATTGACGAGTATTTCAAACTTAAAGATTATTGAATTGTAAGTAATTATGATTTTTTTTGACATGTCATTTTATTCTATTGACATGTTTGTTTATTGACATACCTTATTTTGGCATGTAATCAATGTTTTAAAACTCATTTAATGAAATGTTTCAAACTTTGAAGTGACTTGTAACGTTGGTGTTATCAAACAAATATTTGTATTATTTGTAGATATTTGTATTTGTATTATCCCGAAAACATGTAGCGGGTAACACCGCTAGGCGCAGCTAGTGTCGTATAAATTATGCTGATTGTTTATTTTCCTTGGTCGCTCAGCGACAAAGCCAAAATTAAATTTAAAAAAAAAACTTGTTTTCTATTAAGTAATCGATTGATTCAGGCGTTACTTTGCGGATATTAATTTCGAGTGTTCAAGGTATATAATAATATATATATTTAGTTTATTTCCGCTTAAAAGTTGTTTCGGTTACAACAGTGATGAGGATTTAAATTTATATAACTTTACGACAAGTTTCGGAGCCTATTCAATACAAACAAACAATCAAATCTTTCCTCTTTATAATAGTACTAGCGACCCGCCCCGGCTTCGCACGGGTGCAATGTTGATACTAAATATACCTACGTACTACAGAATGTCCTTATAAACAACGTTTACAGCTTTTTTGTCATTAGACAATACAAACATGTTTTGTTTAGAGGATTAATGGTCATTGCAAAAGATGTATTTACCGGAAATTGTAGGCGTTTAAATTGGAAGGTACCGCCGCACCGATATGTCCCTGCATTTTAAATCTGTAATATCTTCGGAAATATTCATTTATATTACATGCTGTAAAGGGCCATATTGATCTATATTAAATGGGCAATGTACTTAATTGGATAAAAATTAATGCTGTATTGCTTAAAACCACTTCGTAAATAAGCCATTTTCTGTATTTTCCTTACATTTCCCGTACAACGTAATGGATAAAAAATGGTTATTGTTAAGGTGGTTCAATTTCGATACAAATAATTTTTTGCCATTTATGGACAAATGGAGAATAATTTTACAGTGAAATCACAGCTACTGGCATTTATTTTGGTCTTTATTTGCGGTAAATCACAATTGCTTGAATGAAACAGTAGATTATAATAAATAAATAAATATCGTAGGACACACAGCGCCATCTGACCAAACCAAGCAAAGCTTGTGTGATGGAAGTCAGATAACTGATAGAATACATAAATAGGTACTTTCTTTTTGTATAGATACATACTATTTACCTACATCAAAATTCTTTTCTTTTCCTACCACTGAACCCTGATATAGCTTACGTAACAAAACGACCGATTTCTATTGAACTAGGGTAAGTCTACGAGAATGGAAAAATTACATACGACTGGATATGTTCCGAATCAAAAAGATGTCGTCTCAAATTCAAAGCTATTAAGTATACTAAACAGTACCTACTACTGTGTTTTAAGGATTGAGAAAAAGATAATTATGTATATTTTATTTCCTTTATGAGTTTAGAAGAATGCTGTATCACTTGACTGACGTAATATTGTATTAACATAATGTTATTGAATGTTATTTTTTAATGTATATATATATTTTTTTTTTTTTACATTGAATAGGTTCGCGCTTGACCACATCCTGCCTGATGTGAAGCATCGATGCGGTCTAAGATGGAACACGCTTACCTAGAAGGAACCTGTTTACTCTTGATTTGAAGTATATGACTGATGTTGAAATAAGGCCATTATTTTAGCTACAACTTTTAAATCTACTTCCTTGCTCTGTTGCCGTTATAACAACAAATACCAAAAGAACAGAATAAAATAAATATTGAAGGGGGCTCCCATACAACAAACGTGATTTTTTTGCCGTTTTTATACATAATTAGCTGGGCATGTTTTCGGGATAAAAAGTAGCCTACGTGTTAATCCAGGGTCTCAGCTACCTCCATACCAAACTTCACCTAAATCCATTGTGTAGTTTTTGCGTGAAAGAGTAACAAACATACACCCATACTCACAAACTTTCGCAATTACAAATAAATATCGTAGGGCATTACACACAGCGCCATCTGACCCCAAACTAAGCAAAGCTTGTACTATGGAAGTCAGATAACATTTATAATAATTATAATATAAAATGAGCGCCAAAGCAGTGATGCCCCGGACTTTGTTTTGCTACTCAAAGTTCTGTGTATCGCTGCAATGGTTATGGATATGCGTTATCTCTTACCATCAGGAGAGCGTATCGTTCGTCTCATTACATTTACATTAAAAAAAATTAGTAGGATAGAATGGTACGGAACCCTTCGCGCGCGAGTCCGACTCGAACTTGGCCGGTTTTATTAGCTTCGCCGCAGTCAGGTGATGATGTATGTCAGATACATAGATGTGAAATATAATTCTAGAAAGCAATTTAAACCCCAGTCAAGTACATAACTCTGTGGGTATCACATTGAAATGATGAAATTATTCTAATTGATTCTCTATTTAGCTAACAACCTTGAATTATTAAAACTATATTAGTTGACTCTGTTAAGGGCATGTTAATAATACCATTTTATGCATATATTAATAACAAGCTGCGCCCCGCGGTGTTACATGTATCCTACATGTTTTTGGGATAAAAAAGTAGCCTATATGTTAATCCTGAGTCTCAGCTACCTGCATACCAAATTTCAACCAAATCCGTTCTGTAGTGTTTGCGTGAAAGAGTAACAAACATCCGTCCATTCAAACTTTTACATTTATAATATTAGTGAGACTAACTGCGCCCATGTTTTCGGGATAAAAAAACTGATAAAATGTGGTGAAAAATGACATATTGTGTTGCTTCCAAAACTCCATCGAAGCTTATAGTAAAGTCACCACTACTTTACTAAAGCATGACTGGATTCACCTGACACAGACTGGACTTTGACTACTTTTTAACTTATGTAACATGAAAATATTAAAACACTGGAAAATGCGACACCAAAATCATAGAATGGAAAAACTTTTAATAATTTTTTTTATACAAAATATGCCTACCTACTAAAAAAAAGTATTCATTAGGTTCTAGGCGCACGTTTTACAAAGCAACAAATCTATTTAACATCTTACCTAGTTTCACTGGTTTATTTTTAGAATGGTATTTAAAAATTATTATCATAGATTAACAGTAAATATACAAAAATGTAGGTATTCTATTTTTAGCTGATGCAATACAAAAATATTGCTATTCAGGAAATACAACCAGCAAAGCAAGTTTGAGCATAATGGATTATCTAGACTAGCTGTTCTTAAACTTTTTTGGCGATGAAGCCCTTTCTGAAAACAAAATATTGGACGGAGCCCTAAAGTAATTAAAAACTGATGACTATGCTATGCTGATGACTATTATGATGATAAGGTTGCCAGTTGTTACACCTACATTTAATACTGGGCTGTTGAGACAAACCATTGGAAGTCTCAAAGTAATGAGCACCAAAGCAGTGATGCTCTGGACTTTGTTTTGTTACTCCAAGTTCTGTGGATCTCTGCAATGGTCATGGACAGGCGTTATCTCTTACCATCAGGAGAGTGTCTCGTTTTGTCTCATGATTTTTCACATAAAAAAAAAAAATAGTTTATTTCTTCTGTTTTCTGTATTTTAGTGTGTAAAATTCGAGCTGTAGACTCTTTTACACTTCAAATGTGGGTTCAATCCTCAACAATGAGCTTGAGCTGTCGGTGAAGGAAAAAATTGTGAGGAAACCGTAGCATGGTGGTATGGTACTTTCTAATACTCGGCTGGCTAGCTATCTGCCACCAAGAAGCCTCACTTGAGAATCAGTTCCATTCCAAACTAGGTGTGCTTTACCATCTTCAAGCACACCGTCATTTACAATCATGTAGGTGTGGTCAAACACCTGGCCTATTTATTTTTATTTATTTGCACACTTACACATTAACATGTACAAAAGGAGGACTTTCTGCCTAAAGCATTTTCTGCCAGCCATAAATAAAAAATTATGTAGCCTATAACAATTCTGTATTATCCATGCTGTTTCAAGAGGCTTTTTTTTTAAATTACCACTTGGCTTGCATTTGACCGAAGATGCGGTCTGTGGAAAGTGTGTGGATGCGGATATTTTGGTCTTTATTTGCGCTAAATTACAAATGCTTGAATAAAACAGTATATTATTAGCATAATCTACTGTTTTATTCAAAAATCATACATTCATAAATCATTTATAAATTTGATTTTTTGCTAATAATCTACTGCTTTATTCAAGCAATTGTGATTTACCGCAAATAAAGACCAAAATAAATGCCAGTAGCTGTGATTTCACTAGAAAATTATGCTCCATTTGTCCATAAATGGAAAAAAATATTTGTATGGAAATTTAACCACCTTAAAGTATTGTATATCTGGTTCCCAATTATTCCCAGTATTGTATTTGGATCTGATATTACAAGCTTTTAGAGTTTGGCTAGATGGCGCTACGTGAAAAATAAGAAACAACATTTGAACTGCACAGTTACATCTAGCATATTAAATCAAGAATGCAACTTTTAATTTACATATTCAATTTATAAATGAATATAAATGTTTGTTTTGCAATGTTTTACAACATAACCAGTGATGAGGTCATTGAAATAAGTCTTTAATAAGAATATTAATTTGGCAGTGTTCGAAGGTAGGTAATTTTATTACCAAAAAAACTGACCACAAAAATCAAGATAGCATAAAAGTTAATCTGATAAAGTACTGATAAGTAATTAAATTTGTATATGAAGCCATTGTAGCACGTAGAAGAATATAAATACGTAATAAATGTTGTAAATAATTCATGAGCTATTAAATAAATTAGGTACTGTTATGCCCTTTGACACAGTAATATTTTTTATTTCAATATTTGTAGGTAGGTGTAGTTTTTTTTTTAATTTTCTATACGCTTAACGATCTCTAGATAAAACAATTGCTAGCGATGTTTTAAATATCTTTTTTAATTTTTATTCCAATTTCAAAATATGAGAAAATTTAAAAAAACATGAATTCGTCAGTGTTTTCTTACCTTTGTATAGAGTTCCTTTGTAGTCATTTTAATATACTTTTTATATCTAGTTTCGCAACACTTTATTAATCAATTCACCACAAGTTCATCACAACTTTGAAAACACATTTTATTTTGTAAGGTAGAACTCCAAAATTGCATATTTTTCTTCTGATTCTGAATACGAAACGTCACTGATTAATAATGACATTTTACTCAGTGTTATCAGTATTTTATCAATAAACACAACAAGACAATCATGTCGAACCAGCACTTCCTGCATGAGCTAATTTCTAAGACAGTATCACTAGGAAAAGTAAATTCATAAGAGTCTCATGACAATGATTAGAAAAACTAGTTAACGGTGCCACAATGGAAATTGAAAGTTAGTCTTATCGTAAAAATTCCCACGGTGTCCAATGCTGAATGCTGCCATATAAAAAATACACTGAAAAGTAGACCACAATAACGTTCCGTTTCACGCTACAAGCCTCAGTGGCCTCTATTTAAAAAAACATTGAAATATAATTTTTTTTTAATGTTAAAGTAATGAAACGAACGATACGCTGGTAAGCGATAATGCAGCAATACACAGAACTTTAAGTAGCAAAATAAAGTCCGGGCATCGCTGCTTTTGCGCTAGACTTTTGATAGTTAGTCTCAACAGCCCAATAATTTCGCTAGCTGCAGCACCCTTCAAACCGGAACACAGAATTTTAAGTAGCAAAATAAAGTCCAGGCATCGCTGCTTTTGCGCTGCTTTGTAGCGATGATAGCTCAGTGGTTAGCGCGGTAGGTTCGCATGCCGAAGGGCGTGGGTTCAAACCCCAACAATGAGCTTGAGCTGCCGGTGAAGGAAAACATCGTGAGGAAACCATAGCATGGTGGTAGGGTACTTTCTAGTACTCGGCTGGCTAGCTACCACCCTCAAGTTGAAAATCTGCCGCCAAGCATCTAACGGTGTGTTTTTGATAGTTAGTCTCAACAGCCCAATAATTTCGCTAGCTGCAGCACCCTTCAAACCGGAACACAGTAATGTTTACACACTACTGCTTGGCGGCAAAATATCTGGTAGAATACTGCGGTGGTGCCTTCCACGACTTCCCGCTAAGGAAATTTGCCACCATGTAATATTATCTTTCATTTCTTATGTAATACATATTATACTTACTGAATATGATTATAACATGAAAAATAAATGCCAAAAATCTCCCATCATTAAAAAAATCGCTGACAGTATGGTACAATGACTTTTAGTGTTTCTTGTTTTAAATAACATAAAGGTACTTAAAGCTAAACAATAACAACACTAACTGTTCAGTTTATTTTTATTTATCTCTTCCAGCCTTTAAACACTAAGTACATAATAAAGCTTTTGATTACTTGTCTAAATAATCAATGCTGAAAGAATATTTTACGCCAAGATCCGTTTTTTATCAATAATTTATCAGTCAAATTAGTTGCCAATATCGTTAACCATCGCCCATGTCATTTGCCTTTACCTATTCTGCGTGAATTCTGTGGAGAAATAATAAAAACACATGAATCTTCCAAAGAGATTCGTACATAATTAAATCTTTCACATGTGGTATTAAAAGTACACTAATTAACTATACAGGGATTAAGTTTATTTCTTTCTGTCTAAATATTGTCCCAGGCCGGAAAATGGTACAAAAATATACCCCACCAAATAGTTGTAAAGCATATTAAATTGAGTACCCATAGAATGAGCACGATTATAAAAATTGTCGTCTAGAGTAAAGGCTACATCTTGCTGTCGTCTGTCGTATCGTTTATTTGTTTTCTTGGGATGGGAACCACGCTTGGCAGGCTTCTGTGGCAATCTCGCAGAATGCTGTAAACGTCTTGCTCCGTGAATCGTAGTCTGGAAAACATACGTATAGTTCTGTTATAGTAAATTAGTGCAGCGGCCAGCAAAAGAGGCATTTTTTTTATTTTTTTTTCGTAGGACTATACACACAGCGCCATCTGGCCCCAAACTAAGCAGAGCTTGTGTGATGGAAGTCAGATAACTGATAGAATACATAAATACGTTTTTTTTGTAAATACATACTTATAATACATACAGAACAAACATTTTTTATTCACAAAATGTTTGCCCTGAGTGGGAATCGAACCCACGCCCTACAGCTCTCAAGGCAGATATACTACCAATGAGCCAACGGGGCTGTCGTCTGTTGTTTAGAAATCGTTCCATTATACGCAGCCAGGGACAAATCATACAAACGTTTTCTCGTTATACTTTCAACTAAATTGAACGAAGTCAGCGATCATGTTATGTTACTAGTACATTTATATCTTTAAAAACTTACCAGTAGGTCCTCTCTTTCCAAACATGATGCCGTTCATTGGCGCGTTCTTGTAATTTGCTTCGGAGACATCAACCATAGAGAGCAGCAGTATGACAGCGCATGCAATGGCGAATGTAAGCCGCAACATATCACAAGACATCTGAAAGTAACAATGATATTTTTTTTTTTTTTATGGTTGACAGGCTAGTTGTTTGACCACAGCTCACCTGATGTTAAGTGAAGGTGTGGTCGAAGATGGTAAAGCACACCTAGCCTGGAATGGAACTGGCTCTCAAGTGAGGCTGCCGAAACACACCGTTAGATGCTTGGCGGCAGATTTTCAACTTGAGGGTGGTGGCTAGCCAGCCGAGTACTAGAAAGTACGCTACCACCATGCTATGGTTTCCTCACTATGTTTTCCTTCACCGGCAGCTCAAGCAAGTGAGAGTCGGACTCGCGCACGAAGGGTTCCGTACCATTATTTATGAAAACGGCAAAAAAATCACGTTTATCGTATGGGAGCCCCTTAAATGTTTATTTTATTCTGTTTTTAGTATTTGTTGTTATAGCGGCATTAGCGGCAACAGAAATGCATCTATGAAAATATCAACTGTCTAACTATAACGGTTCATGAGATACAGCTTGACATACAGACAGACGGACAGCGGAGTCTTGGTAATAGAGTCCGGTTTTACCCTTTGGGTACGGAACCCTAAAAAACTTTTCATAATTCATAATTCATTTATTTCTTGCAAAATAGGTAAACAAAAATTTGTGGTCTTAAGTCTAGTTCGTTAGTACTCTATTTTTGCTTGAAAAGCATGCAAGTATTTTTTAAAATCTAAAAAGAACAAAGGAGAACAATAATTAAAAATCTACTTTTGTCAGGGCATATAAAAAAATAACAATAAACCAATCAAAATAATAATATTATCATTTTTGTTTTTCATTTAGAAAATCGTCAATGCTATAATATACTTTTTCAATTAATAATTTGGTGAGAGCCGATTTGAATACGTTGATATCATCCTCAACCCTTATAACAGTAGGTAAGTGGTTAAATATGATTGGTAGCATACAGAAAACACTCGTCCGTAATAAATGGGTTCTGCAGTTGTGGAGCCATATTTTTTTTTCCTTATTATATATTATATAACTAAAAAGTACTTTGGGATTCTACGTTTCAAGTCTTAACTCAACGTAATGAATTCATTGATCCTTCAACCGTCGAATCAGCCACAAAGGCGGTGAATTTGGAACATTATTAATGGTATCAATATCTTGTTACGTTAAATGTATGCATTGACCTTTTTGAAATAAGTGCAAATGTAGACTACATCATTTATTATAAAGACCAGCAACATAATTTGCGAAAAAAATTGGCAAGTTTTTTTTCTGTTAAAATAATGAGACGAACGATGCGCTCTCCTGATGGTAAGATAACGAATGTCCATGACCATTGCAGAACTTTGGGAAGCGAAACAAAACATCGCAGCTTTGGCGCTCATTAGGTACTTATAGTTAGTCTCAACAGCCCAGTAATTTCTCTAGCTGCAGTACCCTTCAAACCGGAATACAGTAATGTTTACAGATTGCTTGGCGGTAGAATATCTGGTACAGCGGTGGTACCTACCTAGACGACTTCCTGAGGAAATCTACCACCAAGTAAGTTTTTGATACCAACATATTTTCACAAAATTGTTTAGCACCCCCTAGCAGTCGTACCTATATAGAAGGAATATTTTATGCACTTTGATATTATACTTTACGAATATATTCTAATAGTAGTGTATTTAAATTTATTGAAGAAAATAAAAAATCTTAAATTAATACTATACTTATGCAAAATTTATACAAAAAACTAAAGTCGAAAATTCCGTCAGAGGAGGGTTTATGTGGCCAGAGTGCTGGCAGCATTGCCTTGCTGGATGGCAATGCTAAGCTTTTGACCAAAGTAGATACCAGCATTCTGGTCACCTGAAGCCACCTCTAAACGTTTGAAAGTCATTTTGCAATTTTATTTATGCTAAAATTTTAAAACAATTTTTTATCGTATCCTACAGCTTTTGATTCCCGGTTTTTGCGACATAAATGGCTGTAACATTTTTTACGTGGGAAGTTAGATTTTTTCACAGCTGTACGGGACTACAGATCTGCATATATATGGTTTTATATAGTTTTAATTTTAACACGATACGTTCACACATTCCAGAGATAGGAGAGCTTGAAAGAGATTTAGTGGGAACGCGGAAAGAGTCGTGTCGCCCCATTGTGTTTTTTTTCGAAACTTGGGTGTTTTTAGTATTCATGTATAGAAATAGTACCGAATTACAACCGCCAGTGTGAGAATGTTATACATATAGAATAGAATATAACTTTATTATACACCAAAAATGAAACATAGATCACAATTAATACAAATAGGTAACAAACAAAAAAGAAGATATATAACAAAACAATAGAATATATGATGTATAAGGGCGGTCTTATCACCTAGAGCGATTTCTTCCAGACAACCTATTGAAACAATAATGTAGTATAATGTATATGTATAATGTAGTGAAACATGACATTTCGTGTTGTTTCCAAAATTCCACCGACGCTTATAGTAAAATAACCACCACTACTATACAAAAGCATGACTAGATTGGACTCACATGGGCTGGACTTGACCAAGACCTTATGAAACGTGAAATAATCAAAACACTTGACACTGGCAAATGCACAAAATGCGACGCCAAAATCAAAGAAGTTCTTGATAGACGGACAACTGAGTGATCTTATAGAGGTTCTGTTTTTCCCCTTTTGAGGTACGGAAGCCTAAAAACACAATAAAGATTTTTGAAAACAAACATAGTAAAAATTGATGTCACTTGCCTTTGATCTATGATGTTTCTTACTAGAAGAAGCTGGGTCTGTTGGTTATGAACGACTGATGCTGCTAGAGCATTTCCACGCCATTTTATACCAAGAAATAAGGGCACTGTCCAATTCAAATCCTTAATCCATAGCTAAACTCAATTATCGGATGATTGGATAGCGACCGCATGGAGTCCTTTGAGATTATAACTTTGTTAGTGCATGTCTTCACATACGTTCCAGGAGTTTAACAGCTATCTCGGACCAATGTGGCGGTCATGTTGGATTTGTGTTTGTCTTTGAAATTTATAATCCTTGTAAAGTGTTTACATGATGGTAAATATTCTTAGCAGGGGTCGTCTAGGTACCACCGCAGTGCCAGATATTCTGCCGCCAAGCAGTAGTGTGTACTTACATACTTATAATACAAACAGTACACCCAGACACAGAACAAACATTTGTTTATACAACAGAATGTTTACCTTAGGTAAGAATCGAACCCTCGCCCTACAGCTTTTGAAATAGACATACCTTCAATGAACCAACTGCTGTCTATTTTAGGTTTTTTAAATATTTGATTGACTTTGTGTTTGACCCCAGCTCACCTGTTGTTAAGTGACGGTGTGGTCGAAGATGGTAAAGCACACCTAGCCTGGAATGGAACTGGCTCTCTAGTGAGGCTGCCGGGACTCACCGTTAGATGCTCGGCGGTAGATTTTCAACTTGAGTGTGGTAGCTAGCCAGCCGAGTACTAGAAAGTACCCTACCACCATGCTATGGGTTCCTCACGATGTTTTCCTTGTCCGGCAGATCAAGCTCACTGTTGGGGTTTGAACCCATGCCCTTCGGCACGCGAACCGACCACGGTAACCACTGAGCCATCATCGCTACAAATTTGACATCCAACAAATCACGTTAATTCTCAATCTTTACTTATTAACTCGAATTCTCTTAGGGGACTATTGCAATACCCTGTGTTACATTTACTTAGCGTTATACAGGATGCGCCAATTTAATAAATAAATAAATATCGTAGGACTATACACACAGCGCCATCTGGCCCCAAACTAAGCAGAGCTTGTGTGATGGAATCAGATAATTGAAAGAATACATAAATCCTTTTTTTTTTTTTGTAAATACATACTTATAATACATACAGAACACCCAGACACAGAACAAACATTTGTTTATTCACAAAATGTTTTGCCCTGAGTGGGAATCGAACTCACGCCCTACAGCTCTAAATGCAGATTCACTACCAATGAGCTATCAGGGCTGTCGTTTTATTATATTTATTATACTTGTAATACTTGAATGTGGGAGAGCGATATTTGATATTAATAAATAGGTACCAGTATTATGAATTTGGTGTCCTTTGAAACTGCCACCTGGGGCAGGTCCCGGGGAGAATCCATCCAATCTTCAGAGGGATCTGGGAAGGTATCTCCGCCAGCGGAAAAGCACCTTGAAATCACGGATAGTTTTAATATACTACGAAAGCAAAACATTTATTTTGACACACACAACAAATAAAGGATTGAAAAAAAGACTGTAAAAATAACAATAATAATCTGGTCAAACTTATAGATGTCGATTTGTGAGGTTTTCCTCTGCTCGGGCTCTAGGCCCGGTTTACTGAGCCCCCGCCTCGAGACCCTCAGGGAAAGGGTGGCTCAGTTCCCCCGCTGACAAAAACTGAATCTCCTAACACTTTGCTGATTATGATCGCGGCCTGTTTATGGATGATGTGTGTCTGTATGTTTGCGTCTAGTTTTGTACAGTATTTGTGTAATGCTTTGGCTATTGTTTCAGTTGATCCTACTACTATGGGTATAACTTCGGTTGCTGTTTTCCATAGTCTGGCTATTTCCCTCTTCAATGGATGGTATTTGCTTAGCTTTTCTATTTTCTAATGAATTTTATTTTGTATAATAATATTTTTTTTTCTTTATTTTTTTTTATAGTAGATAGGCTTGCGTTTGACCGCCATCCCGCCTGATGTTAAGCGAAGATGCGGTCTACGGTGGAGCACGCTCGCCTAGAAGAAACCGATTCACTCGCGACTTGAAGGTACCCAGACTATATTCAATATATTTATTTAATATATTGTTAATGTGATAACCTTACCTTATATGAATCTCTAGTTGTTCGAAATAAATGAATTATATTATATATTAATAAGTAGAAAGTTGACGCTGTAGTGTCCAGTGCGACCAAAAACTAGGCTCTATGAACAGTTACTACAAAACATCCTGTATAACTTGGCTATACTTATAAACCTATTTTATGTTTTATCTAAGTAGAGGATAGATGGAGGCGATATTCCATATAAATAAGAGTTGACCAAGAATACTGCATCAGTTCATCTTTGGTTTCTGCTGAAGTACTAGCGGATTCGTCAAATCGTCAGCAGTCTTCTTGTAAGTTAAAAACAAAAATATAACTGAGAGTTACATTTTTAATAATTTGTTGTGAAATTTACGTATTGTGTTTTTTTCACAGTTATTTTATTTTATTTTTATGTTTGACAAGCTAGGTGTTTGACCACAGCTCACCTGTTAAGTGACGGTGGCGTCGAAGATGGTAAACACACCACACCAAGCACCAAGCCTGAAATGAAACTGGCAGAACACACTGTTTGATGCATGGTGGCAGATTTTCAACTTGACTTCAACTTGGTAGCCAGCCAGCCGAGTACCTACTAGAAAGTGCGCTACCACCATGTCATGGTTTCCTCACGATGTTTTCCTTCACCGGCAGCTCAAGCTCATTGACGGGGTATTTTTTTTTTAATGGTTGACAGGCTAGGTGTTTGACCACAGCTCACCTGATGTCAAGTGAAGGTGTGGCCGAAGATGGTAAAGCACACCTAGCCTGGAATGCAACTGGCTCTCAAGTGAGGCTGCCGGAACACACCGTTAGATGTTTGGCGGCAGATTTTCAACTTGAGGGTGGTAGCTAGCCAGCCGAGTACTAAAGTACCCTACCACCACGCTATGGTTTCCTCACGATGTTTTCTTTCACCGGCAGCTCAAGCTCATTGTCGGGGTATGAACCCACGCCCTTCGGCATGCGAACCGACTGCACTAACTACATCATCGCTACGCATATTAGTGGGCCGTTTTTTAATTTTATTTCTGTAATGCAAAATAAAATTTTGAGCCAAATTTGTCGTCTTTGGCTCCAGCCTACTCAGCCTGCTGGTGTAGCCGCCACAGACGCGGTCTTCACTCTCTCTTCGGTCTCTTATCGGAAGGTATTACCAGTGGCGGCCTTAGGGGGTGGCAACGGGGCCTCGCTCTGGCAGGGGCCTCGCGTCCTCGTAGAAAAAAGTCTTTACCATATATATATGTATGTGTATCTTGCGCCTCGCACTAAACAGAACCCCCCCTGAACGCACGGTTTCATTATAAGTGCAAGCATGTTACGGCCACTCGAGCACTCGAACTAATTTTTTAGTAAAACGGGCTCAAAGAAAACGGGCCTCACAACAGCTTTTTTTTCTTATTTTTTTTTATTTAAAAAATAATGAGACGAACGAGACGCTCACCTGATGGTAAGAGATAACGCCTGTCCATGACCATTGCAGCGATACACAGAACTCTGAGTAACAAAACAAAGTCCAGGCATCGCTGCTTTGGCACTCATTACTTTGGAGACTTTCGATGGTTAGTCTCAACAGCCCAGTAATTTCGCTAGCTGTAGTACCCTTCAAACCGGAACACAGTAATGTTTACTTACTACTACTTAGCGGCAGAATAACTGGTACTGCGGTGGTACCTACCTCGTCTTGGTAGGTACCTTCTGCTAAGGAGATCTACCACCAAGTAATAAGCTAAGGCCGCCGCTGGGTATTACCATAACGTATTTTGTTTACAGATTCAAAACATGCACATCCTGTTGCCATTTTGTTTTATCGTGATGGTTCTTTGCTACACAGAGGTGGTTGGAGCCACTTACAGAAAACCACCATTCAATGGATCTATTTTTGGAAAAAGAGGCAATATTGGTGAGTTTAGGAATAGAGTTTTTGTAGCGGTTAGCGCGGTCGGTTCGCACGCCGAAGGGCGTGGGTTCAAACCCCAACAATGAGCTTGAGCTGCCGGTGAAGGAAAAACATCGTGAGGAAACCATAGCATGGTGGTAGGGTACTTTCTAGTACCTACACGGCTGGGCTAGCTATCACCCTCAAGTTGAAAATCTGCCGCCAATCATCTAACAGTGTGTTCCGGCAGCCTCACTTGAGAGCCAGTTTAATTCCAGGCTAAGTGTGTTTACCGTCACTTAACATCCGGTGAGCTGTGGTTAAACATCCAGGCTGTCAACAGTAAATTAAAAAAAGATCATATGAATTATTAAATAAAAAAAGATCAATCAATAATGTAAGTGTTCACATGGTAACAGGGAGTAACACCGCGGGGCACAGCCTGTACCTAATAGTAGGAATCAATACAATCAGTTGTTCTTTGTTTCAGAATACGACTCTACAGGCAGAGCGCTATCAGCACTTTGCGAGATTGCCGCAGAAACTTGCCAGGCATGGTATCAAGCTATAGAAAGCAAATAAAAATGTCTACATTTATTATGTTAACGAATATTTAAGCCATGTATATTTTTAATCACGTTAATCAATATCTTTTCGGTTAACCAGTTGTAATCATAGTATTTTTATCATGTGCATTTAATACGAGCAGAATAAATGATGATACATACCTAAAATTTGTTATTAAATATGTTTAAAACCCTGAAAAAGTAAGTATGCAAATGTTATTGCCAAATTTCTACTTCGTCTTCTGCAGAAAAAAAAAATCTACACCATTTTGTGATTACTTTCCTATGCTTTTATTCATTTATGGCGTCGCACTTTGTGCATTTGTCAGTATCAAGTTGCTAACAACGTAGCTCACAACGTAAGTTATGGACTTTACTATAAGACAGGCTTCAATGGAGTTTTAGAAGTGGCACAAACAGTAATGTTATAAAACATTATGTTACACAAACGTAATTCGCCTCTTTCTGGATAAAATGCCACTATTGTGCATGAACACTCATAAAAATACATGTTTAGGAAATTATTACCCATAATGTTTTTTACGTGTTCCCTACAAAACTTTTCCATTGTAATCATGGATGAATGATTCACAAAAATTAAGTGCAATGGAACGTAATTTCGCAGTGTGATCTCGGTTACGAATTTACTTAAAATTATGTCACAATATTTTACTGTCAACGTCAATTCAAACAATGTTGATTCAATCAAAGAAATAGGTTAACAATAGAGGTGCAAATATCGCTCCTTCTTTGTAACTTCTCTATGCGATATTTGACTTCGCTAAAAGAAAGAGACAATCATAAGAGTTTATTGTCTTTTTAAAAATGTAAAATTTCATAAAATATTGAGCTGCCTTAGACAGCTTATCACATTTATTTTTCGACAAAGTAGTACTTATCCCTGACAGCATCATTCACATTTTACTATCAACAACCTAGTGAAGCGTTATTAGTGGAAACGCGTCAAAATTATATCGCTCCATTATGTTACACAAAATAGTGGCACTTTATTTAAGTGCCGAATCACCTGTATCAATGTAGGAAACTGATAAAATTCAGTTTAACACGACTTCTCGGGTTGTTTCCTAATTCGAAGCTTGTAGTAAAGTAATTACAGCTTTACTTGATCGTTACTTACTACCTATATATGATTTCCATTTTAAATTAAACTTACTTGAATTATCATAAAAAATACTTGAAAATAAAAAAAAAATAACAAAATACTTGACACGGGTAAATATACAATGTGCTATACCAGTAATTAAAAACAACCTAGTAACAAAATCGTAAGTTTTCGCTCACTCTTATAATACAAACTCATTGGTTGGTATTGACATGTTTTGTATAGTAAGATAGATCAACCAATCACAATAATGGATTTTATTATTTTTTATGTAAACGTAAACATACTTATTTGTCTAATGATGGCTGCTTTGAATAGTATTTTACGCGTGTAAAATTATTCTTTTTTATTGATGAACTAGTGATATCATTCTAAGATCGTGATTTAAGTTTATTTACTAGTGAACTGCGTCATATTACGCCTCTACTACGAAGAATAGATAGCAGTAAATTAAGAAGAAAACGCAGGTGAAATTGAGGTAAAAATTACATGATTTCAGTTATTTCAGCGCATTATTTATCAACGAAACGAATTATGTATGCAAACTCAAGCAATTCATGCCGATTTTATCCAGCACTCACGGATTTTATATATGGTAATAACGTTTCAATACAAACCTAAGTGAGCCTGCGGAGCGTCGTGTTTTAAGTTAAATTACTTTTAAATTTATTTCCAAAACAGTTTCACTCCTTCAATTTATCATTCAGATGTCTAAAGTAAGTTAAAAACCAATTAGAATCTTGTACGAACATAGTTGGAAGTTTCAGTTAACCTTGATTGTTACTGTCATGTTTACTTTTAATGCCTGTAGGCACATAACATAATAATTGTTTCTTCCAATGCCATGTGAAAACAAGAAGGAATTAAAATGGCAAATAAACTCTGTGTTGCTGGGGCATAACATAATTTTACCTGTAAATGTTTAACTTAACAAATAGAAACTGGTGGCTAGTTTAAAGCTGCTGATTTTACATCATAATAACCAAAATAACTACATGCACTTTTGCAGAGAATTACTTATGGAAATCAAACTTAGGGCTGTGATTATTATATATATAAAGTTAGCTTTTGTATTGTATAACAATGATTTGATTATTTACAATGATTAAAGTTTTAAAAGTGAGGCAGTGTGTGTTGTGAAAAAGCAGTGTCATTTCTCTTTTTCAGCAATTTATCAACTTCAAAGGAAATGGCAGAAATAGAACCGCCCATCAAAAAAGCTAAGATGCCACAAGATATGGACAATTTTATACAAAAAGTCATGAATTCGAAAACCAACTTGACAGCTGTAATGGATGATATATACACCAAGTCTTTGCCGCTAACTAAATGCTATGTCGGAAACGTAATAGACATGAAACAGTTATCTAGGATTATCCTCTTACTTAATGAAAGATTACCTTTGACAATGTTACAGCATTTGAAGAGAGTCTACAAACGATCTGTTTTAATATGTACAGTAAGTCATTTCAATGACACAACCCATGACAGTATTCAAGAATACTTGGACAGCAACATACCGGAATTGAAAAATGTATTTGATTATATCAAAGAAGTCGATTTACCGGCCTCAGCACCATTGACAAAGAAACAGAGCTTAGAATGTCGTTTTAGATGGTCGTGTAACTTTCATCCTATTCAACGTATTGAAACATTGATGAGCGATTCTTGCTTTAATAAAAATGATCTACGTCTTCACAGAGTGTACATGGGTATGGCTTTGGAAATTGTAAAAATAAAGAATGACTTTGATACGTTACAAGATCTAAGGACCCTTAACGTGAATGCTGCCGTTGTGGTAGATCCGACAACAAGATCTGTAGTTACTATATCACTAGATAATAGGATAGAACATCCTACGCAGCATGCGACTATGGTCGCTATAGACAACGTAGCTAAGACACAAAATGGAGGAGCCTGGCATGATAATGAATTGGAAAAGGATACAATTTTAAAGATACGTCAGAAATTTTTGAACATACCATTCGGGTCAAGGAAATTTGTGAGCAAAAAAGATGAAACTGATGATGATAAAGTTGATAATTCTCCGTACTTGTGTACAGGTTATGATATTTATCTTGTTCGTGAACCATGTGTGATGTGTGCAATGGGTTTAGTACATGCAAGGATCAAGAGAGTGTTTTACGCTTTTGAAAATACTACCTTAGGTGCGTTGCAGTCAAGGACTAAATTACATTGTGTGCCATATTTGAACCATCGGTTTGAGGTGTTTACGGGATTTGACAAATGAATTAAGTTAAACTTGCATAAAGTCTAATTTAAAAAGAACCTTACTGTTGAGAATTTAAGTATCCATTTTATATTTGTATGGAAATAATCATGATTTTGTTTTGTTGACAATTAATTAGATAAGCTGTCAAATTGTGTATCTGTCTAACCTAGATTTTAACAACCTAATTGTGTTGCATTGTAAGCATTAAATAGTGGAATGATGTTTATGCTACTTAAATGTAGATTTGTTCAAATAAATAGAAATATAAAAACTTTTGCTTAGAAATTACAATTGTGGTGCTCACATTAATCGTATTAAATAATTAATGAACATAATAATAATGTTGAATATAATGTACATGCGTGATATTTTAAATTATTGAATTGAGAAACTTTTTCTATAGATCAGCAAATGTTATTTCCGTTGTTTAATGTGATGTGATGGAGAACTAAAGTCATTGACATAGCTCAGCGTATTAGCAAGCTGAAGTGGCAATGGGCTGGACATATCTGTCGCAGAACCGATAACCGCTGGGGTAGACGTGTTCTAGAGTGGAGACCGCGTATTGGCAAGCGTTTTGTAGCGATGATAGCTCAGTGGTTAGCGCGGTAGGTTCGCATGCCGAAGGGCGTGGGTTCAAACCCCAACAATGAGCTTGAGCTGCCGGTGAAGGAAGAACATCGTGAGGAAACCATAGCATGGTGGTAGGGTACTTTCTAGTACTCGGCTGGCTAGCTACCACCCTCAAGTTGAAAATCTGCCGCCAAGCATCTAACGCTGTGTTACGGCAGCCTCACTTGAGAGCCAGTTCCATTCCAGGCTAGGTGTGCTTTACCATCTTCGACCACACCTTCACTTAACATCAGGTGAGCTGTGGTCAAACAACTAGGCTGTCAACCATAAAAAAAAAAAAAATTATTGTGCTCCATTTGTTCATAAATGGCAAAAATTTATTTGTATGGAATTCGAACCACCTTAACGTTAGGTGATGGAGCCTGGTATAGAACTGGCTTTCAATTGAGGCTGCCAGAACACACCGTTGGATGCTTTTTTTATGTGACAGGCTAGATGTTTGACTACAGCTCACCTGATGTTAAGTGATGGCGTGGTCGAAGATGGTGAAGCACACTTAGCCTGGCCTGGAACTGGCTCTCAATTGAGGCTGCTCTTACTATTACTCTATTAACACTAATTTCATTGATATGTAAATCATTTTGAGCTGATTTTTTTTTACAATTTATTCATTTTTGTTCTACTTACGCGGAATTACTTATTCTACTGCCAAGCAGTAGTGTGTATACCACGCACGGTAATAGCCTCGCATTAATCAAAGTGTACTGTTATTTTATAAGAAATTAAATATTAATTAGTGAAAATGTAATAATGTTCATAGTTTAAAATTATCATCTTAAAGTTAACCTATGCTTAAAATGCAAGTCACGCGTAAAATATTGAGACACGCTGCTTTAACCATAGATTACTTTTAACAGTGTTTATAAGTAAAACCTATAAGGTTTAATCATGTAATGTAACGTGCGTTTAGTCCAATTTTTTTTACATTGTGTATGTTTAAGAT
This sequence comes from Biston betularia, assembly GCA_905404145.2. Taxonomy (NCBI): domain Eukaryota; kingdom Metazoa; phylum Arthropoda; class Insecta; order Lepidoptera; family Geometridae; genus Biston; species Biston betularia. The sequence continues at coordinate 1,861,880 of FR989889.1, read as the reverse complement.
ACTTTAAGTAATAAAGTATTTTTGATAGTTTTTAATACTAGTTTTAGTCATCCTACTAATATTATAAACGAGCGGACGCCTCGCGGTTTTACCCGCGTAGTTCCCGTTCCCGTGGGAATACAGGGATAAAAAGTAGCCTATGTCACCCGGGGATAGTGTAGCTTCCCAACGATGAAAGAATTTTTGAAATCGATCCAGTAGTTTCGGAGCCTATTCAATACAAACAAACAATCAAATCTTTCCTGTGTAAAATTTTATAAATGAGAAAGTTTGGATGGATGTTTGTTACTCTTTCACGCAAACACTACTGAACGAATTTGGATGAAATTTGGTATGGAGGTAGCTGAGACTAGATTAACACATAGGCTACTTTTTATCCCGAAAACATGTAGCAGGTAACGCCGCGGGGATCAGCTTGGTTTGTATAATTTTGTTACCGACTCAAAGAACTGTTTTAATTTTGTTTTGAAATGTTACCGATGTTTTAAGATTTAGTTAACAAGTTTTTTTTTTCTTTAATTTTGGCGTCGCATTTGAGAATTTGCCAGTGTCAAGTGTTTTATATTTTCAAGTTTCATAAGTTGCCTCGTAGCTATATTATTTATAGTCAAAGTCTTGGTCAAGTCCAGTCCGTGTCAGTCAAGCCCAGTCATATTTTAGTAGAGTAGTGGCGACTTTACTATAAAGCTTCGATAGTGTTTCGGAAGCAACACGTAAACTCATGTTTCACCACATTATATCATTTTCCCGCACTCGCGCTTGTGATTCGGCAATTTATGAATAAAACACCGCCATTTTTATGCATAAACACTCGACAAAACAATAAATTTTGGTAATAAATACAACGGAGCGACACGACACTTTCCGTGTTCCCGCCAAAACTCAAACATTCAGGTTTAACAGCGACATGATTTTCCCATTTTCCCGCCTAAACTCCCCAAACGTTTCTTTTTTTTTATTTGTTCAAGCTATTGTCACCAAAAAGACTGATGTAAAAAGTTTTCTACTTTTATTTTCGACCAATCAGGGGCCTTAGCTTGGCCCCAGTAGGAAATTGGTCTCCACTCGGTATCTCGCGATGGTTTTATCTGGCCTTAACTGGTTTACATTCCAGGCGATTGAGGAATACGTGTAAAGTATCGTACACACGAGACATAGTATAGAAAGTCAGTATAGATATTATAGTATATCTTTGTATAGTATGTATATTTGTATATAAGGCATTTGGAGTAAGTTTGGAGTTGGGAGTGTAGCGATGATAGCTCAGTGTTTAGCGCGGTAGGTTCGCATGCCGAAGGCCGTGGGTTCAAACCCCAACAATGAGCTTGAGCTGCCGGTGAAGAAAAACATAGTTTACCGAGTTCAAAGGTACCAACTTTTTTTTTATTTTTATGATTGACAGGCTAGGCGTTTGACCACAGTTCACCTGATGTTAAATGACGGTGTGGTCGAAGGTGGTAAAGTACACCTAGCCTGGAATGGAACTGGCTCTCAAGTGAGGCTGCCGGAATACACCGTACCTGTATTATTTTTTTAGTGTGTGCAATAAAGAGTGAATCAATCAATCACCGTTAGATGCTTGGCGGCAGTTTTTCAACTCTCGTGTGGTAGCTAACCAGCCGAGTACTAGAAAATACCCTACCACCATGCTATGGTTTCCTTCACCGGCAGCTCAAGCTCATTGCTGGGGTTTGAACCCACGCCCTTCGGCATATAAACCTACCGCGCTAATTCAACTTGGGTGGTAACTAGCTATCCGAGTACTAAATAGTACCATACCACCATGCTATGGTGTCCAAACGATGTTTTTTTTTATAATACAGATAATGCGTTTGACTGCCAACTCGCTTGAAGGTAAGCGATGATGTGGTCGAAGATAAAGCACGCAGACTTAGGAGATACCTAGTCACTCTGACCTTGAAAAGATCTAGATTATTTCTATAAGGAAACAAGGAAGCCGGGAGCTTGTTCCATTCCTATGTATGAGTAGTAGTGGGCCGTCGCACTACTTGTCTTGTAGTAAAAAGATAATGTTTTCCTTCACCGGCAGCTCAAGTCAATTGTTGGGATTTGTATCTACTTATTTTTTTTTGAATAAGTAATGAGACGAACGAGACGCTCTCCTGATGGTAAGAGACAACGCCTATCCACGACCATTGCAGCGATACACAGAACTTTGAGTAACAAAACAAAGACCAGGGCATCACTGCTTTGGCGCTCATTACTTTGAGACTTTCGATGGTTAGTCTCAACAGCCCAGTAATTTCGCTAGCTGCAGTACCCTTCGTACCGGAACATAGTAATGTTTACACAGTACTGCTTGGCGGCAGAATAACTGGTACTGCGGTGGTACCTACCTAGACGACCTCCTGCTAAGATGATCTACCACCAAGTAAACGGTGGTAACTTCATCTCATGTTTTTTTTTGAAGTCTTTATTTTAAGTTAGCTAAGTTCGCCATTCTTTTTATTTTAATAATAACTAGGCTTGCGCATGATTTTCTTTTATAGTTAACAGGCTAGTTGTTTTTACTACAGCTCATGTGATGTTAAGTGACGGTGTGGTCGGAGATGGTAAACACACCTAGCTTGGAATGGAACTGGCTCTGAAGTGAGGCAACCGGAACACACCGTTAAATGCTTGGCGGTAGATTTTCAACTTGAGGGTGATAGCTAGCCAGCCGAGTACTAGAAAGTGCCCTACCACCATGCTGTGGTTTCCTCACGATGTTTTCCTTCACCGGCAGCTCTAGCTCATTGTTAGGGTTTGAACCAACGACCTTGCGAACAGACTACGCTAACCACTGAGTTATCATCGCTACAAATATATGTAGCTGCAACATCAAATTGTCCAGAGATTTTCCAAATATGCCAAAAATGAAGATTGTTTACATTGTTAAATTAAGCCTGGTTTTTAGGGTTTCCTTACTCAAAGGGTACAACGGGACCCTTATTACTAAGACTCCGCTGTCTGTCCGTTTATCTGTCTGTCCGTCTGCCACCAGGCTGTATCTCATGAACCGTGACAGTTAGACAGTTGAAATTTTCACAGATAATGTATTTCTGTTGCCGCTATAACAACAAATACTAAAAAACAGAATAAAATAAATATTTATTTTTAATACTCCCATACCAGAAACGTGTTTTTTTTTGCCGTTTTTATAGATAGTGGTACGGAACCCTTCGTACACGAGTCCGACACGCACTTGGCCGGTTATTTTTAAATTTGTGTTTTCCGTTTTATGTATAACCAGCTTTCGTCCAATGATCGATTCGGCCAATCGAATCGAAATCTTTACAATAACGTTCCAAATACGAAATACGCTACTTAACTGTCACACTACACCCATAACCAATTGTGTACTCCCCCTCATTGTACAATCTGTACGCAGCATTGCAATCTGGGCAGTTGTCGGATTTGGCCGTTGCACTCTTACCGATTCGAAAAGAGAGATTGAAAAGTTATTTCGCGGGAGTTTTTTTTGTTTTGAAAACAGAACAATGAAAATCGTTAGCCATGGAATTCGTTTTTCGAATGATGACGCGCGCGTTTGACGCTTTCTGGTGAGTCGGGACCGCTTTGCGCTTTTTTTTTTAAATATAATTTTTTAATTGAGGTTGTATAACATAAATTAAAATTCACTCGTGAATTTTTTAAGTATTAATGGCAATTCGCATAAGTTTTTGGTAATGACTTTAATTTTTATTTGTGAATGTTGCTTAAAGTTAATCATTATTTAAAATTGCGTTAACGTGACGTGTGAAAACTATGCAAGAACTTTAAACACAGTATATTAGTAAGGTTCTAAGTTCTTATTTATTAAAGAAAGAAAACATTTATTTTGATATACACAACACTACAAATAAATGATTTAAAAAAAAATAACAATGATAATAGAAAATTTTCGTTGTAGTGTCCAGTGCGACAAAAAAGGTTTGTTCTCTGCATTAGTGGCGCCGATTTCTTTATTTCTTACAAAAATACAAATCTTTCCTCTATATAAACATTAGTATTAGTTTAGATATAAATAGATAATCATAAGGTATCTAGATTCTAGACCATAGTTCTAGGTATAGAAAATCGGTAAAACGTAAAAAAAATAACTGTCATAAAAATGTAACTGTCAAATTTTGTTTATTAACAAACTACTAGCGCCATCTATCTCAAGATCTGTCCGCGCGTCATATATTATTCAGTTTATCAAAACCGGATTGAACCCACAAAAAAATTCAAATACCGGTTACTTAACCATCGCCGATTATTTCTATTGCAATTCAGTCTCTCGTTAGTTTTCGAGGTTGCATCTTCTGAATTTAAAAGTTGTAACGAAATTTAGTTTCGCGGTAATTTTTGAAATGTTACCATGGAGTTTTTCTTTTTAAGTAGGAAGGTTTTCTTTCTGTAGGTGAGTTTTTTTTTTCAATTTTGTCACAGATAAATAAGTTTCTCAATCGTGTAGATATAGCCTAATGACCTTGTCTGCTATTTTGTCGATTTGCTTCTGTAGTTTCAACGAAATATAAGCTTATATTAAAATTAACTTTGAAGACAGTAGCATGAATTAAATTTATTAAAAAATGTTACCATCCTTGTCTATATGGACCGCAATCCCGCTAATATTTTATAAATGTCAAAGTATGGATGGATGTTTGTTACACTTTCACGCAAAAACTGCTCAACGGATTTAATAATAAAAATAATATAAATTTATTTATTAATATAAATTTTTTTTTTTTATTTGGTATGAATTTTTTTTTTTCCGTAAACATGTAGCGGGGACATTGAATCGACATTGTAAATCTTTACCCACCTAAACATATTTGTCAAATCTCACTTCATTCCCAAACACATATACATTCACATACATCCCACATACATTCACTCATTCAAAACACACACACTTATACACACTCACTTACAAACTCTCTATCGCACACACGCACTGGCACACACACAAACTTGTTTTCATTTTTAATATTTTGTATAAATTTATGTTAAAATTATTATGTACCTATATACGAGCATGGAACGAGAGACACTAGACTTGGCGACACAGGTTTTCCTAGTGTGAAGTCTAGGGTACTGTACTGTAGCGATGATAGCTTTATGTAGCGATGATAGCTCAGTGGTTAGCGCGGAAGGTTCGCATGCCGAAGGGCGTGGGTTCAAACCCCAACAATGAGCTTGAGCTGCCGGTGAAGGAAAACATCGTGAGGAAACCAAAGCATGGTGGTAGGGTACTCTAGTACTCGGCTGGCTAGCTACCACCCTCAAGTTGAAAATCTGCCGCCAAGCATCTAACGGTGTGTTCCGGCAGCCTCACTTGAGAGCCAGTTGCATTCCAGGCTAGGTGTGCTTTACCATCTTCGACCACACCTTCACTTGACATCAGGTGAGCTGTGGTCAAACACCTAGTCTGTCAACCATTAAAAAAAAAAAAAACTTACTCAATTACCTAATTGTTATACTTTATATACCAAGATACGTTTTTTAATGTACCTACTATAGGTATTAAGGATAAATAAAATAAACACCGCGGGGCGCAGCTAGTAAATAATATAGGTACGTTTTCGAACATTATTCGATAGTTTTTCAAAATCAGTCATCACGCCTATTGCTGGTTTCATGAATCGGCTTCCTCTAGACAAGCGTGCTACATCCAAGATCGTATCTTCTCTTCATCTGTTGAGATGGTGGTCAAACGTGTGCCTGTTCTTATTGAATTGTTCTTAATGAAAAAGTAAATCCGTAAACGTCAAAAACCAATTTGTTTTTTTGTTCTGTGTCTGGGTGTCCTGTATGTATTTACAAAAAAAAAGTATTTAAGTATTCTATCAGTTATCTGACTTCCATAGTAGGTACAAGCTTTGCTTAGTTTGGGGTCAGATGGCGCTGTGTGTATAAGGTCTTACGATATTTATTTATTTTGTACTCCATAACTCAAGTTTCATTAAATAAATACACAATTTTAGTGAATTTTAATTACTGTCATAGCACTAGTTTCATGGACCAGTATAAGCTGTCAATATGTCACGTGGGCGGCTTATTTTTATTTTATTTTATTTTTATTTTTATAATCAAAGGAAAACTTACAGCTAGGTACATAGACAATTACAATGAATAAGAAAAGAAGGCCAATTAAAAGTTTCCACAAGAATAGAATAGAATAGAATATAACTTTATTATACACCAGAAACACAGATCACAATTAATACAAATAGGAAACAAACAACAAACAAAAAAAAGAAGATAAAATAATATAACAAAACAATAGAATAGATGATGTATAAGGGCGGTCTTATCGCCTAGAGCGATTTCTTCCAGACAACCTTTGGATATATGAATATAAGGTTGGTGTACAAAATAAATAAATAAATAAAATAACAATACAATAAACGTATATACATAATTATGAGATACAAAATAAACTAAATATATAGATTAGCAGGCTGATAAATAATGTTTATATACTAAATTATTAAAAATATAAATTGACTTAGCCTGTCTAATAATGGTAGGAAGGGCATTCCAAAGTAAGACAGCTTCCACAGTAAAAGAAGTGCTGTTGGAAAGGTTGGAACGAGCAAAACGAGGAATTTGAATGTTATGTTGTCACAAGTAGAATGTTATGTCAATTCCGCACGTTTTTTTAAGTTTCTACTAGCGTTATCGCTAGTCGAATGTTAGTTTTGTCTGGGCCTTCGGAACGGTACTTCGAATTTCCTTCCCAAAGAAGCTGTACTCTGTCTTTATCATTCAATTTTCCATCCCATCCTTTTCAAAATCCGCTAAGAACTAGTCACCGCTAACATATACTACTTTCAATGATACCCACTTAAAAACATCGACGTCTCAATCATCCTGTCCGCTCCAATTTAAACCTTATCACTGAGGCTTTGTGGACTATAAAAGAACGCACCATATAATTTGCGTATCAACGCCATACTTTGCCATTGTAGACCTTAACGTTGAGAGATAAGGATGTTTTTTTTTAATAAGTTGATAATAGTAAAGAGCGTAATTTGCTCAAGTCCCCGATGATGTATGGTCATGCGATTTGGGCATGTAACATGTATTGTTAGGGTCTGATTTTGAATGGTTGGGAGCAATTGGCTTGATTATGAAACAACTTCTTCCTTTCACGTGGTGGGAGATGTTAGAACGATTTCTCACATGTAGGTATTTTGTTTAATACACGAAGATAGGGTCTGCTAAAGATTTTTACTAGCCATTGCAACGATACAGAGAGCTTTGAGTAGCAAATCAAAGTCCAGGGCGTCGCTGCTTTGGCGCTCATTACGTTGGAAACTTTCGATGGTTAGTCTCAACAGCCCTGTAATTTCGCTAGCTGCAGTAGAGATTTACTACGTTAACGTTAATAAATATCGTAGGACTATACACAGCGCCATCTGGCCCCAAACTAAGCAGAGCTTGTGTTATGAAAGTCAGATAACTGATAGAATACATAAATACTTTTTTTTTGTAAATACATACAGGTCACCCAGACACAGAACAAACATTTGTTTATTCACAAAATGTTTGCCCTGAGTGGGAATCGAACCCACGCCCTACAGCTCTCAAGGCAGATATACTGCCAATGAGCCAACGGGGCTGTCAACATGACCCGCCCCTCCAAAATTCAAAACATTTTAAAGTATTTACAATGCACCAACACGCATGTGTGCTTACTGGTGCTGCCGTCAAACACCTAGTCGACACACAAATCCACGGATTTGTAAGCGGGCCAGCGGGGCGGGCCATGTAATTGTAGTAAATCTCTACCCTTCAAACCAGAACACAGAATAGTAGAGCCGCGTTTGTCTAAGTTTATCTGTTTTTTTTTCATGTAAAAAGTAATGAAACGAACGAGACGTTCTCCTGATGGTAAGAAATAACGGCTGTCCATGACCATCGCAGCGATACACAGAACTTTAAGTAACAAAACATAGTCCAGGGCTTCACTGCTTTGGCGCTCATTACTTTGAGACTTTTGATAGAGTTAGTCTCAACAGCCCAGTAATTTCGCTAGCTGCAGTACCCTTCGAACCGGAACACAGTAATGCTTACATATTACTCATCACATTAAAAAAAACACTAAAGTTACAGGTCATTTTTTTATTTTCTTTTATTAAAAATAACAAAATCATAACTGTTTCATTTTATTTGTATAGTAGTATCTACTTGAACTATGACATCCCTGTTGGTTCATTGGTAGTTGTCTGCTCCAAGAGCTGAAGGGCGTGGATTCGATTCCCACCCAGGACAAGCATTTTGTGATACATTGCTTAGTTTGGTGTCAGATGGCGCTGTGTGTAATATCCTGCGATATTTATTTATTTATGTTATAAGCTCTGTAGACGTCCCTAAAGCGAATGGATTAAGATTTAAATTCACTCGATTATTTTCTTCTTTCAGATCAAAATCGCACTGATCATCGCTTCAGCAGCCGTGTAAGACAGAGATAGCTGTGCCAGAGCGAGAGAGCTACCTTTCATCAGTGCCGCCGTGAAGTACATGAAACTTCCTGATTGTGTTGGAATGAATTTATCGTTCATTGCGAAGCTGATTTGATATAGAAGAATTTTTTTGGCTGCTCACGGCTTGTGAATGGTAGGTGGTAGTGATTTTGTGTCTTTTTTAAGGGTTCCGTACTTCAAAATGAAAAAACACGGAGCGATTATATAGGATCACTTCATTGTCCGTCTATCAAGACCAATCCCGGGAGCGCGTGGAGATTTCGAGTTGAATTAAAACCATATTCGCAGATCTGTAGTCCCTTGCAGCTGTGAAAAAAAACAAATTTCTCAGTTATAGTAAATATGTTTAAGTAGGTATTCTATCAGTTATCTGACTTCTATAGTACAAGGTTTGCTTAGTTTGGGGCCAGATGGCGCTGTGTGTAATCCTACGATATTTATTTATTTTTATTTTTTAGTAAAAAAATATATGTAGTTTATGTCGCAAAAACCGCATATTTCGTTACTGACAAAGGAATCAAAATCTATAGGGTACTTCCCGTTGACCTAGAACTATGAAATTTGGCAAGGCGCGTTGTCTTATAGTACACATAAAGGAAAAAATCCGGAAACTGTACATTTTTTACTTAAACTCAAAAAAAATTGTTCTTGGTCAAGCAATGAGGATCTAAATAATTATTTTTACTATACTTAATTTTCGGTTTATGACGAAACATGTAAAAAAATCCCCCTTTTATTAATGACAAGCTTCGTTCTAAGGTTTTTACACCAACTTAATTTCCGATTGTCTAGTTATTTGACTGTAGATTAAGTTGTTTGATTGTTGAGTTATTTGACTTGTAACTTATGTTATCAATAAAACACTATGACTATCACTATGATTTCGCGGGAATCCTCGATTCCCGAACTATTTATCATACCTTTTAATTGTACGGAACCCTTAGTGGGCGAATCTAACGCGCATTTGTCCGTGTTTTATTGACCCGCTGAAAAATACTATAGAAACACAGAAATTTACGTTAGGGGGATGGGAATCCCGGGGGGGATATTAGTGGTTGTAGGGTACTATCTAGTACTCGACTGGCTAGCTACCACCGCCAAGTAGGAATTCGGCCGACAAGCACTTAACCGTGTGTTCCAGCAACGTCACTTAACATGATAAGAGCTGTGGTCAAACACCCAGCCTGTCAACCATAAAAATAGTCAACAGTCCTATAATATCACTTTAGTTTCTATGGAGTAATTCTCATTATTCGTTCCAGGATTCAAACCGAATAACACCCTCAACTTTACTCATCCACTATGCCACGGTAGCTGTTTTCGTCCAAATATCGTTTTACAAAACACAACTCCTTATTAGTTTGACCTACTTCCAAGTAACTCGGACAATTAGTATAAAAAAACAAGTTCACCGTACGTTATTGTACGATAAGTTACTACTTTCGTAGAAGTTCTATGAAATATATATATATAACACTAGCAGCTCGCCCTGGGTTCGCACGGGAAAACAAAACTTGATTAACAATATAAATGTATTGATCCAGTAGTTTCGGAGCCTATTCAATACAAACAAACAAACAAAAAATTTAATCTTTCCTCTTTATAATTAGTGTAAATGTACATGACAATTGTAATAGTTAGACATAATATGATATTGCGGACTTATTTGTAGCTGTCAACTTGCTTTATAAAACGTCACTTTCTTTTCATTCTATTGTCAATAGTTTTCGCTGCGTATGCAGCTTGGGTTACATTATTGAATTTTCCATACGGATCCCTAATTGTTTTTTAAATAAAATATAGCCTATGTCCATCACAGATAATGTAGCATGCTAATAATGAAAGAATTATTAAGATCGGTCCAGTAGTTTCGGAGCCTATTCAATACAAACCAACAAACAATCAAATCTTTCCTGTTTTTATTAGTATACTCGTAGATATATCTATCAGTTATCTGACTTCCATAGTACAAGCTTTGCTTAGTTTGGGGTCAGATGGCGCTGTGTGTAATGTCCTGTGATATTTTTTTTATTGTATTATTCTGGTAGAAAAATCTAAAAAATTGTATACATCGATGATATTTTCGTTTACTCTGGAACCTCAAAGTAATGAGCGCCAGAGCAGCGATGCCCCGGACTTTGTTTTGTTACTTAAAGTTCTGTGTATCGCCGCAATAGTCATGAACAGGCGTTATCTCTTACCATCAGGAGAGAGTCTCGTTCGTCACATTACTTTTTACATTAAAAAAAAACCTCGCTGTTTCATTGGAGCAGTGCGTTTAGTTGGCCTAAGTAAAGGTCATGGAGTCGGTTTTTTTAGTTGTAAATTTTGTTTTCTCGAGGTTGGTATAGCTAGCCGAGTCCTAGAAATTACCCTACCATGCTATGGTCTCCTCACCAGTTTCCCTCAACGCTAGCTCAAGCTCATTGCTAAGATTTGAATCCACACTCTCCAGTTTGTGAGCCGCGCTAAAAGCTACGCAACCGCTAATCTTATTGCACGGGCATACGATATGACGTCGCTTAGCTTTTCCGTGGTCGTCAAACAAGAGACAAACAAGATCAGAGTTTGTGTCCGGTCATCATCATCATTATCGTCATTTCAGCTGTAGGACGTCCACTGCTAGACATAGGCCTCCCCCATTGACTTCCATAAAGACCGGTTGGAAGCGGCTCGCATCCAGCGCGTTCCTGCGGTCTTTACTAGGTCGTCTGTCCACCTTGTGGGTGGACGTCCTACGCTGCGCTTGCCGCTCCATTTTGCAGCCCCATCGGCCATCAGTTCTGCGTGTTATGTGCCCTGCCCACTGGGCCCGTTGGGCTATGTCGGTAACTTTGGATCGTCTACGGATCTCCTCATTTCTGATTCGATTTCGTAGGGAAACTCGGAGCATAGCCCTCTCCATAGCGCGTTGTGCTACTTTGAGATTACTAAGAAGGCACATAGAGACCACGTCCACGTCACGTTTTGTGTCCGGTCACTTGGTAACAACTTCGAAGGGACTTCATTGACCAGCACCAAGCCCTGATCGTCACGTGACTGCAAATTGAATGAGCGTAATCTGAAATTCATGGCGCTCGGTGGAGCCAAGGTTGTTTTACATGACCACTCCTTATATCACAATAGACCGCCACAAAAGCCTTGACATCCGCGCTAGATTGTTGTATTAACATTGCTTTAGGATTTTTCCATCACGAATAATTCATACGATATGCGTAATATGACCATACGTCCAACACTGAGAGGCAGTTCCATTCCAGGCTAGGTGTGTTTACTGTCCTCGACCATGACGTCAATCAACAACCACAACAGCATCAACCATAGCCTGCAAAGTATAAAATAAATTGCAGGATATTTTTACAATTGTCGTATATTGTTTTTTTAGGGTTCCGTAACCAAAGGTTAAAATGGGACCCTATTACTAAGACTCTGCTGTCCGTCTGTCACCAGGCTGTATCTCATGAACCGTGATAGTTAGACATTTGAAATTTTCACAGATGATGTATTTCTGTTGCCGCTATTAAAAATCAGAATAAATTAAATTTAAGAGGACTTTTTTGTCGTTTTTATAGATAATGGTACGGAACCCTTCGTGCGCGAGACCTAGTCGCTCTTAGCCGTGTTTTTTTTTAAAATTGCAGATTTAATCAGAACGTTTTGTGCGTACATGGGGAACATCCACCATGTACGGATGACGTTTTGGTCGCGTTTGTCTGGCCGGCCGGTAGTAGAAAGGTGCAGGGGAACTAAATTGTGCAGCTCAAGTGAACACTCTTCAAATTTTTTAATACTTAATGTCAGGCAGAGTATGGTCAAACACGACCCTATTCTGAATAAAATAATGATCAAACTGTATCGTATTTTCAAAGACCCAAATCTCACAGTAATTTAAATTCGCATCATCAGATAGTCATCTCGGAGTCCTCTAATCGTTACTAATATATTTCAATTGTGCGACCACGCCGGTTCATTACAAATAATTACTTTTAATTGTCCAGAAGAATCCAGCAAAAAAACGACTTTGAACTTTATACAGAGTACGTCAAGGTACAAAACTCCACAGATTTCCCTTTGAAGAGTCGTTGTGTAGCCCTTTGAATAAAATTGAGTCTTATTTTCATTGTAATACAGTTTAACGCAACTCATACTAAATAGTGTTACAGATTAAATAATAGTTTTTAAATGTTTCCCGTAAAAGGGAGTTCGTAAACATACCTTAGTTCTGAGGAATAAGATCGATATTGTAGTAATTGTACAGTTCTGGAAAGTTCTAGAAGGTTAAAACCGTTAAAGATTGATTTGGGAAATTTAACGATGGAAATACATATAAGTTATTGATATATAAATAAATAAATGTCGTAGGACTATACACACAGCGCCATCTGGCCCCAAACTAAGCAGAGCTTGTATGATGGAAGTACATAAATACTTTTTTTTTTGTAAATACATACAGAACACCCGGGCACAGAACAAACATTTGTTTATTCACAAAATGTTTACCCTGAGTGGGAATCGAACCCACGCCCTACAGCTCTCAAGGCAGATATACTACCAATTAGCCAACGGGCTGTGTTTTTTCTTTTCAATTTACAAGACATATATATAATGAATGAGACGCCTCTCCTGATGGTAAGAGATAACGCCTGTCCACGACCATTGCAGCGATACACAGAACTTTGAGTAACAAAACAAAGTCCAGGGCATCACTGCTTTGGCGCTCATTACTTTGAAACTTTCGATGGTTAGTCTCAACAGCCCAGTAATTTCGCTAGCTGCAGTACCCTTCAAACCGGAACACAGTAATGTTATAAACACTACTGCTTGGCTGCAGAATATCTGGTACTGCGGTGGTACCTACCTAGACGACTTCCTGCTAAGGAAATCTACCACCAAGGTCTACCTACTACTGGTATGATCAATCTACTGGTTAGCTACCACCCTCAAATTAAAATCTGCCACCACGCCCCAAACGCTATGTGTCCCCATTGCCTATTCCACCCCATTACCATCTCAGACTAGCCGTGTTCACCATTTTCAAGCACACCGTTATTAAACACCAGGTAAACTGTGTTAAACACCAAGCTAACTCATGGAAAAAAACTTGACCAAGGTATTTCGGCCTACCAGCAGCTCCAGCACTTGGATGCATGCCCAAACGGTCAATGCCTTCAATCTATCGAGCAGTCCCCAAAACGGTCACCGACCAACATCCCATTTGCACCGATGCAGAACCTTTAGCTCAACAAGACAGTACCCCGTCTTACTTGCCACCGCCTGACCCTGTAAAGTGGTCCAATTTAGGGCCCACACATGGCCACCTCGCTCACCATTGGCTGGCGAATTAACTACCACACCGTGTACTTATTCATTTGACCGTCTCAACGCAACCAATTTACCAATAGCTCTCAGGAGAGCTGTCGACTCGCAAATTTTTCGCGACTATACCAATTTCGTAACTGGAACTTGGGGATTGAACCAGATTTTCGTTTGTTTCGTTGGCCTTGACCCGTCGACACGTCAGTATTTTGCAGTAAAGCCTTAATTAGAGCAAAAGTAGTTTCGTGGATTGTGGTAGCCAGCCTTGGTGAACCAGAAGTGTCCAGAATGGTGGGTTAAGGATGTATTTTGTAAAAGACGGTGACGGCAGAATGGGTTAGCACTCATTCGCCAATACGGCCGAGTTTTGGATGCCTGTTGGTTATCTGGACTTCGATTCAAGTAATACTTTGGTGCTGAGGACTTTGGAAGGTGAGGGTTTTCTGTGTGCGATTTTGGATCTTAAAGTTTTGCTATAGTTATATTTTATGTGAAAACGGTAATTTCTAGTTCTGGTGATGCGATTTGCTATCTTGGATCTTTTTTTAAAATTAGTTTTTGTTGCTGAAATTTTAGTTTTGTGCTGTATAGTATTTACAACTAATTTATTGAATCTAATTTATTTTTTAACTAAGTTCATTTAAAAACGATGAAGAAATGTATGAATCTGGTTTTTTTTTATATGTCTTCTATGTCACTTGGCAATATTTTTTTCGTATTTAATTTAATAGAATTCTGACATGATTTTAATTTTAAACCCTCCCAATAAATTAGTCTACATATATTACTAAAGTTAAATAAAAATATGATAAGATTAAGGGGGTTTCCTCGCTGTAAAAGATGAACCATAGATCTCGGAGCCAGTAATTTTTCTGCTGACCTCTTCGACTAGCTTCAGTCTTCCCAACAATTAAGTGACACACTCATCTGTTCGATGTGCTATTTCCCTGAATCAGTAAAAAACATGGGTCATATAATAAGTCACCAATTAAACTATGTCAACAGATTCATTCGACCGTACAAAGATTAAAATACATATGAGTCTTACTGTATGTAGAACAGAAATTAAATTCATTATATTATTTTTTTATTTTCGCCTATTTCTCGTTTCTTCCTAGAAGCTCAACTTACTTTTGATATAAGTGGTTTTTTTTTAATTCAAAAATATGATGCAGGAAATAATTCAATTTAATCGGGTTTCGTTACGTTTGTCTTTGAAACAGAAAAACGGGCCAAGTGCGAGTCGGACTCGCGCACGAAAGGTTCTGGACTATTATCAATAGAAACGGCAACAAAATCACGTTTGTCATATGGGAGTTCCCTTAAATATTTATTTTATTCTGTTTTTTAGTATTTGTTGTTATAGTGGCAACAGAAATACATCATCTGTGAAAATTTCAACTGTCTAACTATCACGGTTCATGAGATACAGCCTGGTGACAGACGCACAGATAGACAGACAGATGGACGGACAGCAGAGTCTTAGGAATAGGGCCCCGTTTTACCCTTTGGGTACGAAATCCTAAAAACCAGGGAGTGTTAGTGTCGTGGATAATCCCGTGGCTACGTGAATACGTGATCATGTTTGAACACTAAGAAGTCCTTCGGATTCATATGTTCTTTGATCATCATCAAGTGGTGTACTTAACTTTTAGATGTGGTTGCAGCTTCAAACTGTACCCTACGATTTTGTCATCATAAAATGAAGTTTTCTGAATAGTCTCACCAAAGCCAATTTAAAAACATATCCACGTCAAAATCCTAAGTTAGAAACGCCTACTACTTTACGTGACGTCATATTTTCGATTGTAACTTTGATTAACGCGCCAGGTTTCTTCTACAAATTAGACATATTGAAAATGTGCTCATATTTATTTCTTTTGATGGCAACATGCCATGTTTATCTAAAAAGTAAACCATTATTTTTAGGGATGTGATTTTGGTTATAAAATTCTCCATATTCGATTTACTGCGACCTCATTCAGGTATGACATGCGTATTACGTTTAAAATACGGAGACTGATCCGTAGGTAACTTTTAATACGCTTTGTGTCCAGACTGTATACCGTACAATCATGCCTGAGTACATTCCTGTCATGAAGCAATTCAATACAATTGTGACGGTAGTTTACAATTGTCGGATTTATTAATGGCCAAGGACTTCCATTCTGTTCGTCGTTTGCATGCGGTTTGCACGCGTTTAAGTGATCAGTGTTGTGTGAATGATGGTAGGTTAACTTAGGCTGTAGTAAGGAAATATACAGGGTAATTTTCAATTAAACGATATCAAACAAATAAATATCGTAGGACATTACACACGGCGCCATCTGACCCCAAACTAAGCAAAGCTTGTACTATGGAAGTCAGATAACTGATAGAATACTAAAATTTTTTTTTGTAAATCATACAGAACAAACATTCGTTTATACCACAAACTATTTGTCCTGGGTGGGAATCGTACCCACGCCCTTTAGCTCTTGGAGCAGACATCAACCATCATGGCTGTCTATATAACAACTTGTGTCTTATGACTTTTACTCTTGCCTTACATAAAAAAAATGTAATAATATAACGTTGCCAGTGTAAGCCGGTTCGTTAAAAAAATATCAGTCTGAATTTAAAATATTCTTTTCAATTTGTGTACTATGCTTGCAGATTATTAAAAAAAACAACACACCGTTAGATGCTTTATAATGTGAAATCAGTATTTTTCTCGTTTTTCTCAATATTTCATTTCATATCTGTCTGAAAATTACTTCGGCCGTGCTGTGTTAGTCCAGTTTAAAAATATTTGATAAAAAGTCATCTCGCAACCGGTTGTCTACGACGATGTGTTTGACCCTTCTTTCAATACTGGTTGCCAAATGAAAAAATATTTAATATGACGTTGCCTCGAGCATTTTTCCCCCTTGCTATATTATCTGTAATCAAAGATAAACATCAAATATAGTTATAAAAAATCGCTCAACACCCTATAATTTATGATTTTACATATTTATAATACACTTTTGATGTTAATTTTTAAAACTAATATTGAGTTTTAAATAAAATTGAATAAATTGAGATACCTAATAATATGTCATACATATATATTATATTGTAAATCAACAAGAATAATAATTGTAATCTTAATAAATTAACGACTTAGAATTATGACAAAATATTGTATTTTTACAAGTGGGCGGAGCTCGTCGATACTTATTTTATTAATGATAGCTGAGATCCTATACTACACAGGTTGATAATAAAACATTCTAAATTTTAATACTTTCTTGAAAAATACAGTTACTCAACAGTCGTAGGCAACTATTCATATTGCAACTAGACGTAGTAAAGTCTCTTCTACACTGTAATCTGTCATATTCTATGACCGGATCGTATATCATGCTCAATTGGTCGCTGGCACGTAGTACAGTACAACCGACGTAGATTGGTGTCTGGTTTAGATTGAAATTATGAACGTGCTTTTACAATTATTCTGATTTTTCATTAGTTTTAAAAAGATTTTTTTACGAGCGTTGCGTTGTCTAATTTAGCCACAAGGCACCTTACTTATAAACGATTCTTAAAGTTAATCTAAGGCGCTACGCTTTTCAGAGCAAAAACAAAGGAAAGAAGGAAACTGATGTGTCCGTTCCTTTGATATAGGATTGGAAACGTAGAGTCGAAGCTTTTGACTGTGTTACTTTATAGTATTTTTTTTATGGTTAACAGGCTAGGTGATTGACCACAGCTCACCTGATGTTAAGTGATGATGTGGCCGAAGATGGTAAAGCACACCTAGCCTGGAATGGAACTGGCTCTCAAGTGAGGCAGCCGGAACACACCGTTAGATGATTGGCGGCAGATTTTCAACTAGAGTGAACTGATGTGAAGCAACGTTGCGGTCTAAGATGGAACACGTTTACCTAGAAGGAACCTATTTACTCTTGATTTGAAGACACTCACATTGTACTTTTCTTTGCTATTACAGGAGCCGTAGCCCCACCAGAGAATCGAGATCACCGGTTCCAAAACCCACGCGTGGACTAATGGAGGCCCACACTTACTTCAAAAACATCGCTTTTCCCCAACTACCCTCAAAGCGCTCCAAAACTCCAAAGATCACATCCAACCTCCGTTCAAACAAAATGCTCTTAAAAATAGAGAACGAATTACTACAAAGCCATCGTCAGAGAGAGACAACAGGAATCAAGAAGTTGTACAACTCGTTCTTTGTCCTTTTCTAAGTTCGCCGTCTCTTTCGCTCTCATCATTTCATTGGACTTTTAGTTTAGTGTTACCTTTCACGTTTTGACTATGCATGAGTGTTATAAAGAGGATATTGGTTGGGAATCTAGTGTGAGACTTGCTCTGCTGAGGGAAGAAGACGTTGGGATGTATTTGGAGGAAAGAGAGGGTAGGAAGAGGAAGTGGGACGGCAAGATGATGAGGCGGGACGAGAGTGAGGAGAGGGAGCAGAGGAAAATGCCGCCGAAAAAGGTTTTGGGTGAGTTATTTTTTAATCACAATTTACAGGGCTGTGTCCTTGAGGTGTTAATCCGAAAGGTCATTACTATAAATGAATTTTGATATGGCTGTAACTCTAAATTGCGAAAAGGAGTACACGTAAAGAGTCGTGTCGCGCCATTGTATTTTTTTTCCAAAACTAGTGTTTTTTCGAATGTTTATATATAAAAATAGTGGTGTTTTATTCATAAAGTGCCGAATTACAAGCGCGAGTGTGGTAAAGTGATATAATGAAACATGACTTTTCGTGTTGCTTCCAAAACTCCATCGACACTTATAGTAAAGTCGTACTAAGGCATGACCTGACTAGACCAAGACTGGACTTTGTTACTAAAGATATTACACATGAATCGCAAAAACCAAAGACGAAGCAATATACAGAAACATTGAAACTGGCAGAGTGCGATGCCAAGAAAAAAGAGAAAAAAAATATACGAAAAAATATTTTTTTTTTTAATGTAAAAGTAATGAGACGAACAAGACGCTCTCCTGACGATAAGAGATCATAACCATGACCATTGCAGCGATACCCAGAACTTTGAGTAGCAAAACAAAGTCCAGGGCATCGCTGCTTTGGTGCTCATTACTTTGAGACTTTCGATGGTTAGTCTCAACAGCGCTACATTTCGTTAGGTACTGTTAGCCACTACTGCTTGGCGGCAGAATATCGGGCTCTGCGGTGGTACATACCTAGACAACCTCCTGCTAAGGAAATCGACCACCAAATAAAATAGAACAGGAGCCAAAAACATTAAAAATTATATGTTTTTTCCCGCCTTCTCGCCAAAACACAAATCGGTTGGCGCTAAAACACCATTCCATAGATAAATGTCACACGTTTGGAGATTGACGTACGACGAACCTTCAAAATGTTTACACGATGACAAGTTGAAAATTTATTAAATCATTGTTGCTTTCGTCAAAGATCATGTAGGTATCATTAACAGAAGCGACAAGATGGATGTAGTAAGGATGTTGATCATTCTGATGACGGTTATTGTAATTTATATAATGAAAAGTGTAAGATTAATTAGTCATATTAATTTTATAAAAGGCGAACTGTTGTCTGTATCTTAATTCACGCTATAGCGACTGAACGGACTTTGATGTAATTTTGAATGTACATGTATGTTTCTTTTTTTATGTTAAATGTAATGAGACGAACGAGACGCTCTCCTAATGGTAAGAGATAATACCTGTCCATGACCATTGCAGCGATACACAGAACTTTGAGTAACAAAACATAGTCCAGGGCATCGCTGCTTTGGCGCTCATTACTTTGAGACTTTCGATGGTTAGTCTCAACAGCCCAGTAATTTCACTAGCTGCAGTACCCTTGAAACCGTAACACAGTAATGTTTACACACTACTGCTTGGTGGCAGAATAACTGGTGCTGCGGTGTACCTACCTAGACGACCTCCTGCTAAGGAGATCTACCACCAAGTTTTCCTTCACCAACAAATCGAGCCTGTAATTGGTATTTGAACCCACGCATTCCGGCGTATGAACCAACCGCACTAAGTACTGAGCTACCATCACAACAAATATAATTGAAAAAACACGATGTGTGGAATTGAAAAAACATGTCAACAAATGATTTTTATATTTAAATTTCAAAATGGAGCCATATTGCCGCCGAAAAAAATATAGCCAGTGTCTCTCGGATAATGTAAGGATTCTAACGATACGTTTACATCCGAATCTGTTCATCATCATCATCATCATCATCCACAGCCTTCTTTATCCCACTGCTGGGTATAGGCCTCTCTCTTTACATGCCATCTGCCTCGGTCCTGTGCCAATCTGGTCCAGGTTCGACCCGCGACGGCGAGTAGCTGTGATTTCACTGTAAAATTATGCTCCATTTGTCCATAAATGGCAAAAAAATATTTGTATGGAAATCGAAACACTTTAAAAAAATTTAAGATAATTTTGCCTGCATTTCGTATATCAAACAATAGCTAGTAACAGACCGTATCAAAATATTCATTTCAGAATTTCCGTTTTTTAAGTACTTTAATCGTGTAAAATCGATCTATCAATAAAAAAAAACAGATAATAATTAACCGTCTAGACCTGATTTGTTATCGACGTTGTTTATATTCGAAATAAGCTGAAACATCCAAATGTTAATCCATGAAAATTGTATTTATCTGCAAAAAGCTGGTCAAAACATTGACAGTATCAGAGATGAGATATGGGTTGGTGTGAGTGATTCATTTTGATTTCGCAAATTTCCACTCTTCACTTCGAGAAACGGTCGCCACAGTGGTTGTTAATATAATTGTGCTTTTCATTAGCTTTTATTTTTAATATCCTCTTCCGTAAAGTTTACGTTATTGGTGAATTTAATTTGGGTCCCAAAATAGTTTAAGTACATTTTTCAAGTAACTTAATTGAGGTCCCATATATATTAATTGTTATGTGGCTTTCTTCCATTAAGGAATTAGTTTCCCAAATATATTTTTTATTATTTCGGGACCCAAAAATATTTTGCTGATTTTGTGACCCATACAGGGTGTGGCGTAATGAGTGGATAATCCTTTACCGACGGTTGGGGGGCATCGCGGCTGTTCGGAAAATGACATTTTGTATTCAGCAAAAGTGTCACGGTTTTCGAGTTATTGGGCATTTTTGAAAATTTGAAAAAAGTTCGTCCTTTACTCACTCTTTTTAGTGCCAAATTTACAATACAAAGAATTTTCTCAGTCTGTTTTCTGAATAGCATTCCTAGATAGTGGTGCTATCAAACGTAGACTACAAATTTTGTACGATAGCCGTAGTTTTTTTTTTTTATTTTTGAACGCAAAATTTGTGCTTAGTTATTTTATTTTCTCTAACTTTGGTATCTCGTGGTGTAAAAAAAATGTACGGTGACATGAGTGCTTAATTTATTAATTTATAGCCCATTTCATTAAGATTCCAAAACGGTATAACTTACGATATTTCTAGCTCTGAATTTAAAAAATATTGCTTTTAAGATGAGTCAGAAGCATTTTTTGAATTTACAATTTAATTTAAAATGACTTCAATTTTAACAATTACTACCAATGTTACAACTAGGAACTGTATTAGAGCGTGTAACTGAAACAAAATAGTCATCAAATTAATATTCTTTTAAATACGAGCGTGTTCTGTCAATGCATTGTAGTATTGTGTTTTTTAGTGATTCATTGTTTTGAACTAGTGTTTTTACTGCTTTAGTTATCACGAAGTGAACAGTGTAAATTAATGAGTGATTTCCGAAAAATTTACTTTTATATTTGTTATAATAATTTTTGCCCACTACCTGACTGACACGAAATGGGTCCCAGAATCGGAAAACAGCGTTGTCGACTTCTAGCTATTGGTGGGTAAATATATCAGTATATTACTATAACAGCTTTTAACATCCCACTGCTGAACCTACGCCTACCCTCAGAAGGTAGTTGTTTTTTATTGTAAACAAGCTAGGTTTTTGACCTCACCACACTTACTGTTAAGTGATGGAGCCTGGAATGGAACTGGCTTTCAATTGAGGCTGGCAGAACACACCGTTGGATGCTTTTTCTTTATGGGACAGGCTAGATGTTTGACCACAGCTCATCTGATGTTAAGTGACGGTGTGGTCGAAGATATTAAAGCACACCAAGCCTGGAATGGAACCGGTTCTCAAGTGAGGCTGCCGGAACACACCGTTAGATGCTTCGCGGCAGATTTTCCAACTATTGTGTGGTATCTAGACAGCCGAGTACCAGAAAGCACCCTACCACCATGCTATGGTTTTACTCACTCTCACGATTATTCTATCACCGGCAGCTCAAGGTCATTGTTGGGGTTACAACCCACTCCCTTCGCTGTGTGAACCAACCGCGCTAACCACTGAGCTATCATCGCTCCAAATTTAGGCTTCAATTCGTAACAATTTTATCTCTGTACTCCTTACATACTCTATACTCGATATATTACCGATTATGACGTCACATTATCGTAATTTATCTCGTGTAACAGTCGATATTAGCACTTCGATGCTACGCGACGTAACGCGGGTTTTTGAACGAGAAAAGTGTAAATTCACTCGAATACAAACTCTATTGCACAGACTTTAAGGTTTCATGGTTTGAGCTATTTTGTGCTGCTAATTTGAATGTAAATACGGGTTCAAATGGACTACAACGTTATTTTTATAGAAACAATTGAAATGCAATAAAAAATAACAATTTATAATAAAATTATAGAGTAATCTCAGCGTAATATAGACTTTATTTGTAGTGTTGCAAGGTTGAAAAACGTTTAAAGGCACACGAGTTAAATAGACTACTGTCAGAATACGCGTGTGGTGTAAAAGATTTTAAAAACATTGGCGATAGAGTCGATATTCCTATCAAAGTTTTTTTTTTTATTAAAGTGATTGAATTGCGCTTTGAAGTGAAATTTTGATTGTAAAAGTGTTAATTTCGTGTGCTATGCTAAGTGAAAAAAAACTTTACTGGAAATGTGTTGTTATAATTTGAATTTGAAAAGTATTCTTCTTATACTAAATGAAGTAAAAATAAAACCGGCCAAGTGCGAGTCGGACTCGCGCACGAAGGGTTCCGTACCGTTACCTATAAAAACGGCAAAAAATCATGTCTGTTGTATGGGAGCCCCCCTTAAAAATTAATTTTATTTTAATTATTTATTTTTAAAGTGAATATTTAACTAAATATTCTGTGAATAGTTAAACCGTCTACCTGTCACCGTTATTAGTATCGAGCAAGAAACGGTAAAAAAATCTAGTTTGTTGTATGGCAGCCCCCCTTAAATATTAATTTTATTTTATTTTTAGTATTTGTTGTTATAGCGGCAATAGAAATACACCATCTGTGAATATTTCAACTGTCTAGCTATCACCGTTCTTGAGATACAGCCTGGTGACAGACGGACGGACGGACAGCGAAGTCTCAGTAATAGGGTCCCGGTTTTACCTTTTTAGGTACGGAACCCTAAAAAATAACCTAAACATAACATATCTATTTACGATTATAACTATTGAGATTTGGTTCTAGTGTGTTAGGATAACTTAGTGCAATAACATAACCAACAATTATGTGTGTCGGGTAAAATATCGATTATTTTTCAACAGTCAAAAAAACATGAAATTTGGGATCGTTAGTACTGAGTAATTATAATTGTCGGTAAATTTTTGGCGGGATTATAAAGGAATCTTAACCCACAAATTTTTAACTCTTAAACGCAAAAACTACGGAGCACATTTGAAAGAAAGAAGAAAGAAAGAAAATAATTTTATTTTGCAACAATACAAAAATAAACAAAAATAACAACAAATAGAGACAAACAGTTACAAAATAGGGGCTCACCTCAGCATAATACTGGATGGATAATATTTGGATGAAATCTGGTATGGAGGTAGCTGAGACCCTGGATTAACACATAGGCTTTTTATCCCGAAAACATGTAGCGGGTAACACCGCGGGGCGCAGCTAGTATAGTATAAAACAAAGTCGCTTCCCGCCGTCTGTACGCTTAGATTTTTTAAACAACGCAACGGATTTTAATGCGGTTTCCATCAATAGACAGAGCGATTCAAGAGGAAGGTTTATATTTATAGTACTTGCATATGCACCACATTAGTATCTACATTGCGCCCGTGCGAAGCCGGGGCGGGTCGCCAGTAAATAATAAATAAATATCATAGGACATTACACACAGCGCCATCTGACCCCAACTAAGCAAAGCTTGTACTATGGAAGTCAGATAACTGATAGAATACTTAAATACTTTTTTTTTGTAAATACATACTTATAATAAATACAGAACACCTAGACATTTGTTAATACCACAAAATGTTTATCCTGGGTGTGAATCGAACCCACGCCCCTCAGCTCTTGAAGCAGACATACTACCAATGAACCAACAGGGCTGTCAGGTGTCATTAGGCGTAGTTACGTAGAAATATGTTGTTTTGTTGAATATGCCATTGCTATCGCAAACCTTGGCTGGCTTTGCAAATTTTATCAATTTTTATCAATTATCATCTACCGTTTATGATCCGGTTATTACCAATATTTTAATCATAATCATAATCATTTATTTGTTTGCGTATATGGGTAGAATGGTGGAAATTAAAAACATAGCACGCCATATGCCGCCTTTCGGCATGCAAAAAATAATTTCCTTAGCAGGAGGTCGTCTAGGTAGGTACCACCGCAGTACCAGTTATTCTGCCGCTAAGCAGTAGTGTGTAAACATTACTGTGTTCCGATTCGAAGGGTACTGCAGCTAGCGAAATTACCGGGCTGTTAAGACTAACCATCGAAAGTCTCAAAGTAATGAGCGCCAAAGCAGTGATGCCCTGGACTTTGTTTTGTTACTCAAAGTTCTGTGTATCGCTGCAATGGTCATGGATAGGCGTTATCTCTTACCATCAGGAGAGCGTCTCGTTCGTCTCATTACCTCTTACATAAAAAAAAAAAAAAAAAAAAAAAAAAAAAATATAAATATATATACAATCAATAACAAAATACAAGGTCAAAAAAATTGTGTTAATCGAGTTATGTTTTCCCGTGCGAAGCCGCGGCGAGCTGCTAGCTTAGAAATATTCGTAAATCGATTTTGCGTTTAACGGCCAATTGGCAGTGAGCATGTACAGTAAAATGGAGCAACTATTTGAATACAACAAGAAAATGACGAGACAGGCGAGGTCGCGCGCGGGTCAGTACATATCTGCAACGTACTGGTAAATATGTCAGATACCACTAGTTTGCCACGTAACAGGGTTATGTATAGGTCGTTGGAATGTAAACTAACAACATATCTTCGAATATTTATTTGTATATTGTTTCTAACGCACCAATCTTTACTAGAAAGAAAGAAAAAATATTTTTTTTTTTAATCTGTAACACCACAGAACATACAAACAGAGACAAACGATGTATGTATTTGTAGCGATGACAGCTCAGTGGTTAGCGCGGTAGGTTCGCATGCCGAAGGGCGTGGGTTCAAACCCCAACAATGAGCTTGAGCTGCCGGTGAAGGAAAATCATCGTGAGGAAACCATAGCATGGTGGTAGGGTACTTTCTAGTACTCGGCTGGCTAGCTACCACCCTCAAGTTGAAAATCTGCCGCCAAGCATCTAACAGTGTATTCCGGTAGCCTCACTTGAGAGCCAGTTCCATTCCAGGCTAGGTGTGCTTTACCATCTTCGACCACGCTTTCACTTAACATCAGGTGAGCTGTGGTCAAACACCTGGCCTGTCAACCATAAAAAAAAGAAAAAAGTTTCTGTTTTTATATTCGAATGAATTTCCCAACTCGATTGCTACCATCTTATTTATACACACATATTTAGTTTTCACACATACGTCTGTATTTCTCAAGCCTATGCTAAATGACAATTTGATCCCAATTAGGCTAAGAAGGTGTGTCGACGACGGCTGAATTTATCTTGTTATCATTATAACTATATTTAGTTGTAGATCTTAGCAGGAGGTCGTCTAGGTGGGTATCACCGCAGTTTCAGATACTCTGCCGCCAAGCGGTAGTGTGTAAACATTACCGTGTTTCGGTTTGAAGGGTACTGCAGCTAGCTTGGTGGTAGATCTCCTTAGTATGCGGTTGTCTAGGTAGTTGCCACTGTAGTACCAGTTATTATACCGCTAAGCAGTAGTGTGTAAACATTACTGTGTTCCGGTTTGAAGGGTACTGCAGCTAGCGAAATTACTGGGCTGTTGAGACTAACCATCGAAAGTCTTAAAGTAATGAGCCCCAAAGCAGTGATGCCCTGGACTTTGTTTTGTTACTCAAAGTTCTGTGTATCGCTGCAATGTTCATGGGCAAGCGTTATCTCTTACCATCAGGAGAGCGTCGCGTTCATCTCATTACTTTATACATTAAAAAAAAATAGCATACATTTGAAGCGGTTATAGCTCATTGGTTAGCGCGGTCATTTCGCACGCCGGAGGGCGTGTGTTCAAACCCCAATAATGAGCTTGAAAAAAGGCTCATAAAGGAAAACATCGTGAGGAAACCATAGCATGGTGGTAGGGTGCTGTATAGTACTCAGCTGGCTAGCTACCACCCTCAAGTTGAAAATCTACCGCCAAGCACCTAGGGAGTTTTAAATGTTTCATACAGCGAGCAAATCTCGATCGCCCAGTTACTAGAGATTAACAAATAAATGATGCGTAACATTTTCAATAATTATTACGCAATATTTAGTTCCGTTATCAAGTCTGTTACTAGCCGAGCGAGATAACAAATTAAACATAAGTGTTGTGATTTTTATCGCGGACTGATAGGAATACCTAAAGAATGTTTTTATAAATTCTCAATCCGTGCCCTATATAAGTCGTGGGCAAGAGTTGCCCTCTGATGGTAGATCTCCTTAGCAGGAGGTCGTCTAGGTAGGTTACCACCGCAGTACCAGATAGTACTAGAAAATACTCTACCACCTTGCTATGGTTTCCTCACGATGTTTTTTTTTTTTTTTTACATTACACACAGCGCCATCTGACCCTAAGCAGAGCTTGTGCTATGGAAGACAGATAACTGATAGAATACTTAAATACTTTTTTTTTTTTGTAAATACATACTTATAATACATACAGTACACCCAGACACAGAACAAACATCGATGTTAGTCACACAAATGTTAGTCCTGAGTGGGAATCGAACCCACGCCCTTCAGCTCTCGAAGCAGACACACTACCAATGAACCAACAGGGCTGTCATAGTCATGTCATCGTAACAGGGCTGTCATTTATTGTCAAAGGGACAAAATCAGCTTTATGTTGTATGAATTTAGTTATTACCGATTTCAAAAATTATTTCACCGTTGGGAAGCTACTCTATCCGCAGGTAGTGTAGGCTACTTTTTATCCCTGTATTCCCACGGAAACGGGAACTACGCGGGTGAAACCGCGTGGCGCCCGCTAGTACTTTTATAAAGAGGAAAGATTTGATTGTTTGTTTGTTTGTATTGGATAGACTCGGAAACTACTGGACCGATTTCAAATATTCTTTCACAGTTGGCAAGCTACTCTATCCCCGGGTGACATAGGCTACTTTTTATCCTTGTACTCCCACGGGAACGGGAACTACGCGGGTGAATCGAAGCGTCCGCTAGTCGCAAATATAACTACAGTTGTCAAAAAAATAAAAGGCCCGTTTTGACATAATAGAAAGACCCTAGAATGTAACTTGGAACGAAACTGAAAGAAACAATAAAATAATAATTAACTACATATAGTGTTTTTATACTTTACTTTAATCCAATGCACTTTACAATACACAATCAAATCGATCAAATACTCATACAAACTTGAATCGATTTATCGTGAGTACCGAGTCGTATGGTCTCATCACTAGTTACGTCGCGATGACAAATGTCATCGGGTCTCTTATATTTTTACTTTTTTTTTGTCGTTGATTTTGGCGTCGCATTTTTAGCATTTGCCAGTGTCAAGTGATTTATATTTTCAAATTTCATAAGTTAAATAAGTTGCTTCGTAGCTTCGTGTCAGTTAAGTCCAGTCATGCTTTAGTAAAGTAGTGGCGCCTTTACTATAAAGCTTCGATGGAGTTTTGGAAGCAACACGAAAAGTCATGTTTCACCACATTATATCATTTTTTCACAATCGCGCTTGTGATTCGGCACTTTATGAATAAAACTCCACCATTTTTATGCATAAACACTCGAAAACACACTAGTTTTAGAAAAAAAACTAGTCTAAAAGTAACCAAGGTTTTGAGTATATTTAGTTAAAGGGCAATAGTAAAAATGTCTCTAGTTTCCGAGATCCGATGGGGTACCACGTCGAGGAGTCGACTTCCGGAAGGTCTAACATTTTATTCGGGCCCTCTGAATGATTCTCTATACGGCTATATATTTAGTTTTTTTCCTATGACTTCTCCTTATATGAGTTCTATTTCTCTAAGTCAGTCAGTGGTTATTTAGCTTTATATTATAGTGAAAGTGAAAGTGATACAACGGTGTGACACCGACTCTTTCCGCGTTTCCGCCAAAACTCCTTTTAACGACTTTATGTATGTACACTAAAAAAAAATATCACAAAAAATAACAGATGGCACTAGCACACGCACAAAGTGTGACGTCAAGAAAAAAAGAATAATCGACTTGGAATTCGTTTAATTAATATAATTGTAGTCTTATCTTAATATATGTACAGTGTACACACATATGTATAAAGTGTCTCTTATAGCTTTTATAGTTGTTTACGACCAATGAATATTACAGTATACTGACAAAAATAGTAGTTTAAATATTCTTGATGAATCATCAAATTTCAAACTGCTTTTTAGGGTTCCGTACCTCATAAATACGAAAAGAACCCGTGTAAATAATAATAAATATCGTAAGGCATTTCAAACAGCGCCATCTAGTACCAAATTTAGCTAAGCTTGTACTGGGAACCAGATAATTGATAGAATTACACTTCATACTACTCTACTTGGTGGTAGATCTCCTTAGCAGGAGGTCGTCTAGGTAGGTACCACCGCAGTACCAGTTATTCTGCCGCCAAGCAGTAGTGTGTAAACATTACTGTGCTCCGGTTTGAAGGGTATTGCAGCAAGCGAAATTACTGGGCTGTTGAGACTAACCATCGAAAGTCTCAAAGGTCACAAAGTTCTGTGTATCGATGCAATGGCCATGTACAGGCGTTATCTCTTACCATCAGGAGAGCGTCTCGTTCGTCTCATTACTTATAACATTAAAAAAACTTATTTGTGGTATGAGCAAAGTTTGATCGGTGTCTAGGTGTTCTGTATTTATTATAAGTATGTATTTACAACAACAAAAAAAGTATTTAAGTGTTCTATCAGTTATCTGACTTCTATAGTACAAGCTTTGCTTAGTTTGGGGTCAGATGGCGCTGTGTGTAATGTCCTATGATATTTATTTATTTATATGATAGAGGCGAAAGTTTGTGTATGTTTGTTAAATCTTCTCTTTCAAACGGTTGGACCAATTTTCATTAAATTTGGTAGCTGACACCCTGGATTAACACGTATGCTACTTTTTATCCCGACTTTTCTTCAGCGGGTAACACCGCGGAGCGCAGCGATTATGTACTTTTTTTGGTAATACATACTTATAATATATTAGTTATATATTTATACATGATTTGATATATTATATATATATATATAAATATATATATATATATATATATATATTATGTTTGTTTTGATGCGCCTACAACCATATGTTATTTACTGAGGTGATGGCTGGCAGAAAATGCTTTAGCATTAAGTCGTCCCTTTGTACATGTTTTTCTTTAAAGTGTGCAATAAAGAATTAAATAAATAAATAATGTGTGAAATGTCCTACGATATTTATTATTATTTATGTACAAGTGCATACCGGGAACCCTGCGTGCGCTAATCCGTTTCGCAAATGGTCGATTTTTTTTGAACATCTCTTATCTTTAAAATGTATCAGTTGCCATTTCAGAAAAGCAATATATACACAATTAACAAAGCTAATATTAAATAAATATGCAGTTAACTTGAAGGTTGGATGATTGAATGATAAATAGAAAGAGATGTAATGTGCAAACTGATCCGTCTCGACCTGCGTGATGTAGGATCTTTTTTTTTTGTCATGTCATTTTAATATATTGATTGTTTTGGTATTGACATATTTTTATATTGACATATTTTATATTGACAGTATATTTATATTGACAATATTTTTTTATACTGACATGTTTGGATATTGACATACCTTATTTTGACATGTAAAACCCATTTAATGACATCTTTAAAATTTTGAAGTGACTTGTAAATCAATAAAGTATTTGTATTTGGATCGGATTATATTAAATTCAGAAAGTGAAACATTTCATTATCGCGGAGACCGGTCGGCAGAATTAAATAAAGTAATTTTTTTATGGTTGACAGGCTAGGTGTTTGACCACAGCTCACCTGATGTTAAGTGAAAGTGTGGTCGAAGATGGTAAAGCACACCTAGCCTGGAATGGAACTCGCTCTCAAGTGAGGCTGCCGGAACACACCGTTAGATGATTGGTGACAGATTTTTAACTTGAGAGTTGTAGCTAGCCAGCCGAGTACTAGAAAGTACTCTACCACCATGCTATGGTTTTCTCACGTTGATTTCCTTCACCGGCAGCTCAAGCTCATTGTTGGGGTTTGAACCCACGATCACTGAGCTATTATCGCTACAAAAAAAGTATAATTAAAAATTTATATACTTGAAATACTAAATATATTAAATATATATTTAGTAATCATCCACTTTGTACCTACAATCTAATTAAGAATTTATACAGTTAACACTCGTGCAAAATGAAAATGAAATGAGTACAATTTTTAGTACTTAAAGAATCGTACCAATTTTTATTTAAAAAAACAGATAATTGGCAACTAACATCTTTCTTACAAATCACATCTACACTAGGACCACACTAGCCTGTCAACCATAAATATATATATATATATATATATATATATATATATATATATATACATACACCAGGTTATCACTTAAAACATCAGGTAAGCTGTGGTCAAACACCTAGCCTGTCAACTATAAAAAAAAAAAAAAAAAAAATGAGGATATAAACACTTGTAGAAGTCCTCATCGTGTCGTGACTGAAACGACTGTTATAATATATTATACTATATACTACTGTATTATATATATTATATATATATATATATATAATATATTATACCTTGGATAATCAAGGTGTAATATATTTAGTTTATTTCCGCTTAACAGTCGTTTCAGTCACGACACGATGAGGACTTCTACAAGTGTTTATATCCTCATTTTTTTTTTTTTTTTTATAGTTGACAGGCTAGGTGTTTGACCACAGCTTACCTGATGTTTTAAGTGAAAGTGTGGTCGAAGATG
Organism: Biston betularia; assembly: GCA_905404145.2. Classification (NCBI taxonomy): domain Eukaryota; kingdom Metazoa; phylum Arthropoda; class Insecta; order Lepidoptera; family Geometridae; genus Biston; species Biston betularia. Next base: position 1,830,696 of record FR989889.1, on the reverse strand, counting down.
GTAAAGCACACCAAGCCTGGAATGCAACTGGTTCTCAAGTGAGGCTGCCGGAACACACCGTTAGATGCTTGGCGGCAGATTTTCAACTTGAGGGTGGTAGCTAGCCAGCCGAGTACTAGAAAGTACCCTACCACCATGCTATGGTTTCCTTACGATGTTTTCCTTCACCGGTAGCTCAAGCGCATTGTTAGGGTTTGAACCCACGTGTAATATATTTAGTTTATTTCCGCTTAACAGTAGTTTCAGTCACGACAGGGATGTGGACTTCTACAAGTGTTTATATCCTCCTCTCGCTGCAGTGAGCACTTGCCGTCACGTGTTTCGCCTCTACACGAGGCGTCCTCAGGTTGCGTTGACACTTCGAGCGCTTGGTCGAGACATCCTGTTTATGAAAATGAAACAGATGTTCAAAATACAATTAGCATTTGAATATTGACCAAACTGTTAATATTTATGATCTTTTTATCACAAACATAGCTTAGATGTGTTATCTCTATAAGTTGAACAAAAATAAAATTAGTTTTCATACGACATTTTCGATAATAATTAAGTAATTTGATGATAGCGAAGACTTTTGAAATAATTTTTTAATATATTTTGAATATATATATATGTATCTTGATTAGATTACGGTTATAGATAAAATTGATATGCATCTCATGTCTGTGAGTAGTAGAGATTCACCGGTTCTGCCTCACGGCAAAATCCGTTCTGCCTCACCCCTAAAATCAAGACCCGGCAAACTTCGCCGCCAAAAAAAAAAAAAAAAAAAAAAAAAAAAAGTTTGGTGTCTTTTTAGGGGTTTTCGGGGATGCCCGATCGTTTGCCGCCATCAGTTTTCTTATATCTCTTCAGGATCGCGAGATAGGTTTCAGGATCTAGGACCTCATTATCGCACGCTTCCTTATCTACTCGTATTGTTACGTTCGTCTATTGTTATTAATCACCTGCTACGAATGAGGGGGGTATTGTTCTTGACGTTCATGTTATCGGGGTCAATAACAATAACAACACGATCTTTATTCTGTATACAGCTTTATTTAAAATTGTATTGGAACATTGCGTTAACCATTACATCATTCAAGATACTACTACTACTCTCCAATGCATCCGTGAAATCTTGCATACTCTTCCCATGATATTTGTACCATAAATACAACACACAGTACTCGCCACATACTGAAGTCCACTCGTTTTGTAGTCTCTTACTATTGAAGCTCCATTGCCTACTATTCCTGTTCAGAAAACTCTTGTGAAACCCCGTCGGTGCTCGACCGAACGAATCAAAATACTGTCCCATGCCGCCTTTCTCTATGTGTATGGCTACCCAATGAGAACCTGGCCGTGTATCTGGATCCAGATTGCTAACTAAAAACGTGGGTGCTTCAACACGCACTGGTAATCTGTTAGCTGCATACACGTTATTGTATAAGGATGGGTGAATTTTTTTTAAACATTCCTGGATCTTGATCGTGTTCATATTCTATGTAAGGTATACCTACTCGTGCAAATCACTATTGTGAATGTGCCACTTGGCAGCATGAGCTAGCTATTTAAAGGTGGTACATAAAAAAATCAAAAAAATGTTTCATGTTATGTTTAAACTTTTATTGATCACAAATTCTTAAAAATAAACGTTATTATAATATACATACAATCATTTTGTCTTAGCTACTATAGTCTACGATAACATTGCGATTCTTGTCTATTTCGATTACATTATCAAACTCAGCATAAACAATACAATTTATAGTTTGGGAAAGAGAAGATTCAAAACGAACTTCTAATCTTACGCTACCATTCCTTATCAAATTCCAATGGCTCGATGAGTTGGCTGATAAGTCGGGGGTTAAATCAAAAGCTAATAAACAATATCCATTAGAATACTGATCCCTAGATATTCCATTGCCTTCGTTAAGAAAATGTATGCCTGTTCCAGAAAATAAGGTGTGATAGGCTGCTGTGAAAATATTACTCTTAAATGATGGTTGTAACGCTTTAGAAGGTATTTGCTGACCATCGATATATAAGCAAAATGAACTCATATCGTAGTTCTCAAAGTTGAACGGATTTTTAGTGAGACTACCGTTAAACGCCATGTTATTAACAAACCCGACTATGCATCTTTTAGGTATTTGCCCAAGGAAAATGTTATCAAGAGTTTTTCCTTGAATCCCTGCTGGTATTGTTAAAACTTTAACTTCAGCTCTAGTAATAGGATACTTTGCCGTAGTAGTGGCTAACACTTTTTGATGTGCAAGTAAAACTGTTGGGTTTATTCGTATACACGATGTGCGTATGTATTATGGAATGTATACGATATGGAATGACTCGTTGCAAAACACCATTAGTAAAAATATTTTAATGATAATTACATCCTTAGTTTCTAGTTATTTGTCAATCTTATCAATGTTTTGGAATGTGTCCTTTCTTCTTTTCATATCCTAATGTATGTGATTACGTTAATGGTGATGGTTTGTTTAATTGTTCTCAGTAAGTATTTAAGCTTGAAATTCTGCTGAGTATGGTTAGAGTTAAGTGAGCAGTGAGGCCCTTGTTAGTGTTACTACTTTTAGTGACGTGCTATTAAAATATTATTGTGCTCTATTCACGATTCTGCAATGGAGGTAAGTAAGTTTATTACATTTGAAAATAAAATCAATTTAATTTTTTTTTCTTACGATTTTAAAATACTGTTACAGAACGCTTTCAATAATGAAGAAAATACATACAAACAGTATTATTATGCTCTATCAGATGATGGAAGTGACGACCTAAACAATAAAAATTCAAATAAACAAACCAAAAGAAAGCAAAACCAAACATCACTTGAGAGTTTGGATGAGTTGTTTGAGGTGCCTCAAATTAAGAAGAAAAAACTTTCTTCTTCAGTTTCAAGGGCTCGTGGAGAAGGTGTTGCTTATATGACAACAAACGCTGACGATAGTACGAATGCAACTCATCTAATAAAAATAGAAATCTATGACATGAAGAAGCTATCGACATTACCGCCAACACAACATTGGAAGAATGCTGATATTCGAATGAAATACTATACAGACTCTAAAAATAACAAATTTGTTGACAGTAAAAATCTAATTTATCAAATAACCAAAGAAATATCAAAGAAAGACAGTTGTAAACAATATTTTTTTAATAATGCCTAACCAAGTTGATTAGTTGCATCCTTTGTATGTTATGACTTACCTATTGTTAAATACCTCTTATCGCAATTTTATGAGTAATAGTATTTAGTTAATTAGTGTTCCTTAGTTCAATACTAGTATTATGTTTACTGGTACAATTGAAAACAATTAGATAGCACCTAGATAATAGTTGTATAAATAGTAATCGCAAACCCTTAAGAAGCATCATTTTGCAACGTTGAGTCTGCCTGTTACAATAATTTTAAAATATTTAACAACGCAAATGGAAGAAAGTAATGAAATTTGTTGTGAAATCAGTGGAAATGTGGATTTACATGACTCGGAACTCGATGAAATATTTCAAGATGTGGATTTATATGAACTCTGTGAAGAGATGGAAAAATCTGAACTGAATGATTCATTTTACGATAACGAGTTAAACAACATCTGCTGTACGATTGAGAAAACCTTAAAGTAAGTTATTATCTACATTAAAGCTTTGATTGAAAATATTCAACTCTATGAAATTTATTTTTAAAAACAATGTATTTTTCTATTTGCAGTAATCAACAAATTGGGGGAGGTGTCAAAAGAACTCTGAGTACTCAAGAAGCACCACAAATAATGACTTCGAAAAGGCGGAGAATAGAACAATATGATATAGAAGTAAAGAGGCCAATAATTACGGTAGAAGAAGCTTCAACATCCAGACCACAAGTTGACTACGTTGATAAAGTAACTTGCAGTACTTGTCAAGTTTTAGTTAGCAGAAGGTATTTAACGAATCATTTAAATAGTAATTTACATAAAGGTAATCTATTTAAATCACATAACACTTTACCAAATGTTTCTGTGGTTGAATCTGCTTTTGGACAAAGACTTATAACGTATAAAATTAAAAGTAAAAGAAATCTTTCATCCGACACGGAATTCGAAACTCCAGAGTTGTTTTTGAATTCAATAAAAGATGACATTTTATTTTTGATTGAAGATTCTATTCAAAAACAAACAATTTTCAAAGTTAATTTTGTTTTGCATGCTGATTTTGTACAACAAAGCAAAAATATTTCAAATTCATTTGATTTCCAAACCTGTAACTACATTGTTTTTCAAGGAGATGACTTTAATTTATTCTATTCATCTTTGTTGGACACTATTACAAATAAAATAAGCGCTTTTGAGAAAAAAGATAGTGGATGGAGTCTCAAACAAGTTAAATGTCTTGATGTGAATATAAACAAATTCAATCCTCTTCGGGGAACTTCTTATATTGACTTACCTCATGATGTTAAAACTAAAAAAGCTGTAATTAATGTGAAAAACGCTGATAATTTATGTTTTAAATGGGCATTACTCTCGGCGTTGTATCCCATAGCTAAAAACTCAGATCGCGTAACATCTTACAGCATGCACTCCAATAAACTTAAATTTGATGGTGTATCTTTCCCAGTTAAATTGACTGACATACCTAAAGTTGAAAAATTGAACGACATTAGTATAAATGTTTTTGGTTTGGAATATAATAAAGAAACAAAAAAACATAGTGTAGTAGGTCCACTGTTCTTTACAAAATCTCATAAAAATCGTCATGTTAATTTATTGTACATAAGTAACGGATCAAAAAATCACTATTGTTATATAAAAAACTTGTCACGGTTAGTCAGCAAACAGATTTCAAATCAAGAGCATGCAGTTTATATCTGTAATGGATGTTTACTTCAATTTCCCACAGAAGAGAGATTAACTAACCATCAGCAACATGACTGTTCTCATATTTGCATACATCTACCAAGTAATGAAAAAACATCAAAAAATTGGTTCGGACAGCCTGTTTCTAACGACAAATTAAAGTTTGACAAATTTCATAAAAAAATAAAAATTCCATTTGTAGTGTACGCTGATTTTGAAGCATTTTTGAACCCGATAAAATCATGTTCCAATGATCCGTCTAAGTCGTATACTAACAACGTTCATAAACATGAAGTTTATAGTTTCGGGTATTATATAAAATGTTCCTACGATCAAAACTTGTCAAAGTATGAAACATACAGTGGACCCAACTGTGCACAAGAATTCATGAAACGTTTGTACGATGACTTAAAAACGATTTGTAGAATAAATAGTTTTCAGAAATGTCCTAAAAAACTATCAACCGAAGATGAAAATAAAATTGCCGGTTCGGATAAATGTTACATTTGTGACATCAATTTAAACGGAGAAAAGATTTTGGATTATGATTGGCACACGGGAATGTTTAGAGGTGTTGCACATGAAGTATGTGTAGCAAAGTATCGAACTCCCCGTCACATCCCGGTTTTCTTTCATAACCTCAGTCACTATGATGCACATTTTATTGTGCATGCATTAAACTTCGTTGAAGGGGGAGTTGAAGTCATTCCTCAAAACAAAGAGAAATATATATCTTTTTCAAAGATACTTACTATAAACAACCAAAAAATCAGTCTAAGATTCGTAGACTCCTTTAAATTTTTATCATGCAGCCTTGATCAGTTAGCTAAAAATCTTAAAGATGGACAATTCCACACGCTTAAAAGACATTACCCAAATAATGAAGACGTTAGCCTTCTTAGGAAAAAAGGTATATACCCTTACGAATTTATGACATCATATGAAAAATTAAAATTAACAACTCTCCCCAGCCAGGATCAGTTTTACAACTCACTTTCGGATTCTAATATATCTGATGACGATTATAATCGTGCTCAAGACGTGTGGCACCATTTTAACTGTCAAAATATGTTGGATTACTCCAACTTATACCTAAAAACAGACGTTTTGTTGTTGACTGATGTGTTTGAGAATTTTAGAAATCTTTGCATTTCAACGTACGATTTAGATCCGGCTCACTATTACACAGCACCAGGACTGAGTTGGGACGCTATGTTAAAATATACAAAAATTGAATTAGAGTTATTAACGGACTATGATAAAGTCGCTTTCATCAAGGCAGGAATACGAGGAGGCGTATCACAATGTAGCAATCGGTACGCAAAAGCAAATAATGAGTTTTTAGAAGATTTTGATAGGGATAAACCTAAATCATATTTAGCGTATTTTGATGCTAACAATCTTTACGGTTGGGCTATGTCTCAATATCTTCCAGAAGGAAGTTTTGAATGGGTGAGTCCGGATACAAATTTCAATGTATCTGATACATCTGAATATGGCTTTATTTTAGAAGTTGATTTAGAGTATCCCGATGAACTCCACGATTTACATTCAGATTTACCACTATGTCCAGAAAATATATGTATAGGTGTTTCCAAAGAAACAAAACTAATCCCAAATCTTAACAATAAAATCAAATACAAAATTCACTACAGAAATCTCAAACAGTGTCTTAAAATGGGTCTCAAAATTACAAAAATTCATAGGATTTTAAAGTTTCGTCAAAGTCCTTGGTTAGAAAGATACATAGACCTAAATACCAAATTAAGAACGCAAGCCACATCAGATTTTGATAAAGATTTTTTTAAACTAATGAACAACTCAGTATTCGGAAAAACAATGGAAAACATCGAAAAACGAGTTAATGTAAAATTACTAACACACTGGGAAAATCGGGGTAAGACTTTAGGTGCTCAAGATTTAATTGCTAGACCCGAATTTCATAGTTTATCAATTTTTGCTGAGAACTTAGTAGCGATACAGTTACGAAAAACGAAATTGATTTATGACAAACCTATTTATTTAGGATTTTGTATATTAGACATATCAAAGACTCTTATGTATGATTTTCATTACAACTACATGTTAAACAAATTCGATAGTAAAGTAAAATTATTATACACTGATACTGATAGTTTAATCTATCAAATTTTCACCAACAATTTTTATGAAGACATTAAACCTGATCTTGCTACTCGATTCGATACATCTGATTACCCTTCTGATAACTTATTTGGCTATCCGAAAATAAACAAAAAGAAAATAGGTTTCTTTAAAGATGAAAATAATGGCAAAATTTTAAAAGAATTCGTAGGTCTTCGTTCCAAAATGTATGCATTTAAAATTGAAGATAAATTTATCGCAAAGGCAAAAGGTGTAAACAAAAGTGTAACAAAAAAAATGAATATGGAAAATTACAAGTCATGTCTCTTCAATAAAAACATACTATTTAGTAGTATGTACAGATTTAAATCGATTAAACATACAATATTTACACAGAAAATTAATAAAACCTGCTTGTCATATAACGACACAAAACGATTTATCCTATCAAATCAAATTGATACATTAGCGTGGGGACATTATAAATTAAGATAATAAATACTTTTAAGTTGTAAAGTAGGTATAGAATTAAATTTAGTTACTCTTAATTATCGTTTACCATGTTTAAAATCTATGAATATTATAATAATGTTTAAAAGTTGTGTTTGTGCTTATTAAATTAAGAACTGATGTATTTTTGTTTAGGAACTTATTGATGTATGTAAGATTTATTGTAAATGATTTCATTTCTGTGCAATGTTTTACTTAGTGTGTACCAAATAAAAACGTATTTTGCCAACTACATGTTTTATTCCTTTCTAAACCTTTCAAGCATCTACACGTAAATAAAAATGTTTCAATTTATTCATCCTTTCACCGCTATAGTTGCGGGACCAAGTGGTTGTGGAAAATCCATATTCGTTACAAACTTTATTAAATACATAAAAGAGGTATGCTCTAAAAATATTAGTCAAATTATTTGGTGCTTTGATGAAATGCAACCCTTATACAACTTAGCAAATGTAAACTACTATCAAGGTTTACCAGATGTTAACATGTTTGATGGAAAGGATGCAAACCTTATAATTATTGATGATCTTATGAGAGAATCTGATGGTCGAATCGTTGATATTTTTACAAAAGGTAGTCATCATCGAAATTTAAGTGTATTCTATATTACACAAAATTTATTCCATCAGGGTAAAGGACAAAGAGATATTTCCTTAAATACAAGCTATATTGTATATTTCAAAAACCCTCGAGATAAAACACAAATTAGATACTTGGCACGTCAAGTATCACCAGAAAATCCAAAATTTATTGAAGATGCTTACCGAGATGCGACTAAGGATGCACATGGGTACTTAATGATCGATCTAAAACAAAATACCGATGACATGTGTCGCATTAAAACAAATGTTTTTCCTTCAAATGGATATTGCACTGTGTATGTACCAACAAAGGGGTTTAAATATGGCAAGAACCAGCAAATTTCCATCATTTATAAATAATGTCGCGAAGTCTTAGCACGCATATAGACTTACTGTCAGCGCTTCACAAACTTAAACCAAAATATAGAAAAGCCCTATTAAAATCTTGTGATAAGGAAGAAATTGATTGTATTTGTGAATGCATTCACAACGTTCTGCAAGGTAAAATTCCAATTGAAGAGAATAATAAGAAAAAATTGAAGAAATATAAATCAGTTCTTCGTAAGTTAGTACGAAAAGGGAGTGATAAAGTGAGAAAAAATATTATCATACAAACTGGCGGTGCATTTTTACCTTTAATATTAGGTTCATTATTGAGTACATTACTTGGATCTCTAACATAATAATTAATCACAATGGAACATGCTAAAAAGATGTTACTCATTGAACCTAGTCTGATAGAAAAAATAAATCAACACAACAATTCTGATAATCCAACATCTAGATTAGACAATGAAATGAAAAATATCTTAAACAGCAAAATGGATGACAGAAAAAAAAGTATTTTATATTTACAAGTTTTACAACGATATTTACATTTCAATGAAGAAAATCGACGCCCTATTGAACTACCCATTATATCGCAACAGACTGATTCCATTGAAACAAATATAAAAAATGAATCTCAAGCTTCAGATTCAGTCTCAACTCAGAAATTGACTGGAGAAGAAAGGCAAGTCACCGCCGCTAGTGATAGTAATACTCTATACACAACGAGTCACATACTAAGTTTGATACCTAAAACATACGTTAAGAAAGGTGAATCATTATTAAACTCGATTTCTTTAAGTAAAAACAAAATTTCATGGAGCGATGACGGCACAGTACTCATAGACAATGACAAAGTGCCAGGAAGCAACATAGTGGATTTGATTAATGATTTACTTAGACCTCTAAAAAGAGATGACCCCATTGGTTGGGAGAGTTTTGCTAAGGCATTAAAAGATATTAAAATACCACTCACTTACCTAGGCAATCCAAAACGAGTCAAGTATATACAAAAATTAACACGGCAAAACCTTGGTGATACTACATCAGATGAAGAATTTTCTACTCCTTCCATCATAATACACAAAAATAAGATTCGTAAGAAGCTGGATTGGGAGAAATGGACTCCTTACTAAATACTGATAATGTTATGAATCCATTAGAACGAATTAATGAAATATATTATGATGTTTCTAATCCTGCTGGTTACAGTAGCATAGACAAATTAACTAAAGCAATGAAAGGCGAAATGAACAAAGATGATGTTAAAAAATGGTTACAGTTGCAAGAAACTTACACACTTCATAAACCTGTGCGTAAGAGATTCCCTAGAAATAAATATATTTTATCTAATTTTAACGAACTTTGGCAAGCTGATTTAAGCGACATGAGGACTTATTCCAAATTTAATGATGGTTATAACTATATACTTTGCGTAATTGATGTGTTTTCTAAGTATGCATATGCTAGACCAATGAAACATAAAAATTCGGAAACAATCAAACAATGTTTTGAAAGTATATTTAGTGAAGCTAATGCAACCCCTACTCACATACAATCTGATAAAGGCACAGAGTTTGTTTCAAAAGATGTACAAAAATATTTTAAAGGTAAAGGTATCAATTACTATACGACAAATAATCCGGATATTAAAGCAAGTATTGTGGAAAGATTTCAAAGAACATTAAAAATGAAAATGTGGCGATACTTTACCCACAGAAACACTTATAAATACATAGATATTCTTCAAGATTTGATGTATGCGTATAACCATGGCTATCACTCTAGTATAAAAATGTGTCCAAGTGATGTCAAATCTAGTAATATAATGACTGTATGGGAAAATTTATATGATAAAAAGACTACCAAAAAAGGTTCAGAAACTTTATTACCAAAATTTAATGTAGGGGATCATGTAAGAATAACGAAATTCAAGCATATATTTCAAAAAGGATATGAATCTAACTGGAGTGATGAGATATTCATTGTATCATCAGTAATAGACAGATCTCCATGGGTAGTTTATACATTAGTAGATCTAAAAAATGAACCAATCATAGGAACATTTTATGAAAGAGAACTACAGAAAGTAACTTACGACCCCACTTCTAGTTATAAAATAGATAAAATCATTCGCTCTCGCGGGAAAGGTGACAGAAAAGAAGTATTAGTCAAGTGGAAAGGTTACCCAAATAAGTTTAACAGTTGGGTGTTAGCGTCTAATTTAAATCAAATATGATAAAAGAAAGTTTTTATTTAACATTGCTCAGCAATAGTTCAATGGAATATTTTCCTGACAATAAAACAACCCGATTTTCAACTAAACTTCCAAAGCCTATAATACTTGAAGGAACATGGCACGTCGGTGTAGTAGAGTTTCAGTATCCATGTACAATGTTTACTGTTCAAGAACACGAAAACATTGTTTATGTAACTAAAATAATGAAAATGCCTCATGAAGATAAACATTCTACAGTTTACTACAAGACTCATATTCCAGCGACAAATTATGATAATATTAATCATATATTAACTGCACTAAATAATATAAGAGAAAAAGTGAGATTTCGCTATGATGAACTATCGAAATTTGTTAATGTGACTGTAATGGATGAAAATATAAAGTCAATTTCGTTATCGCCTCAATTATCACTACAACTTGGTTTCGAACCAAATAGAAATCTAATTGAAAAAGGATTTGGAAAATGTCCGGCTAATTTACATTTAGGATTGCCACCGCAATTATTTGTATACTGTGATATAATTGAACCACAAATTGTCGGAGATGTTATGACTCCGTTACTGAGAATAATACCATTAGATCCGTCCAAGTACATTTATGGAGCTAATAAAATGCATGTATTTTCACCACCTCACTACTTGCCAGTAATGCGGAGGGAATTCGATACTATTGAAATAGATATAAGAACAAGCACTGGACAAAAAATACCATTCCAGTTTGGAACGGTGTGTATTAAACTTCATTTTAGAAAATTACAATAATGTATTCTCAAACTGATAAAATAAGTTGTCCCTATGAACATTACTATTCACATCAAGCTGGATCCGGCATTGGAGTAATTTACAAAGGAGTCCCATATCAGCGTGGGCATGGAATTGGTAGCTTTTTGGGAGGATTGTTTAGATCAGTTTTACCGTTACTTTCTAGTGGAGCTCGAGTAATTGGTAAAGAGGCTTTAAATGCTGGTGTGGGTCTCTTATCTGATATGGTTAGTTCACGTCCTATGGAAGAGTCAGTTAAATCCCGGCTTAAAGAGGCAAGCTCAAACTTGAAAAGAAAAGCAGATGCCAAAATTGATCGAATTAACATGTTCGGTTCAGGATATATAACAAAGAGAAAACGTCAGTCTTCATTCATTTTACCATCAACTGCGAAGGTGAAAGCAACAAAAAAAAAAAAACTTGACAAGAAAAAAATTAAGGACATATTTTCTTAAAATATTTTTTAAAAATGTCTTTTTTACATAGTCATTCATGTGAGTGCATCAAGTCCGAATTAGATTTATTTGCTTTACCTTCTACACAAACTAGTATAGAAAACGGAACGTGGATACATTACAAGCCAATTTCATCTCTCGCTGATGATGGACCTATAGAATTCCAAGTGCCAGGAGCAGGCGATGACTACGTTGATTTATCTAATACGTTGCTACATATAAAAGCGAAAGTACTGAATCAAGACTCAACAAAACTAGCTACATCGGCAGTAGTTGCCCCTGTTAATAACTGGCTACATTCCCTTTTCAACCAACTTGATGTTTATTTGAATCAAAAACTTATTTCACCACCAAACAATACATACGCTTATCGTGCATACATTGAAACTCTGTTGAATTATGCACCAGCAGCTAAAGACTCTCACCTAACATGTGGACTTTGGTATGAAGACACCCATGGAAAGATGGATTCAGTTGATGAGAGTAATAAAGGGTTCACAAAGCGACAAGAATTTGCAGGTGAAAGTAAGGAAATAGAAATGATTGGACACTTGCATGGTGATCTTTTCAATCAAGAAAAATTTTTAATCAATGGTGTTGATATGTCTGTAAAATTAGTACGATCTAGAGAAACGTTTAACTTGATGGCTTCTTCTAATGATTTAAAGATAAAAGCATGCATTGTAGACGCAACTCTCATTGTGCGTAGAGCTCGAATAAACCCAACAGTTTTACTTGCACATCAAAAAGTGTTAGCCACTACTACGGCAAAGTATCCTATTACTAGAGCTGAAGTTAAAGTTTTAACAATACCAGCAGGGATTCAAGGAAAAACTCTTGATAACATTTTCCTTGGGCAAATACCTAAAAGATGCATAGTCGGGTTTGTTAATAACATGGCGTTTAACGGTAGTCTCACTAAAAATCCGTTCAACTTTGAGAACTACGATATGAGTTCATTTTGCTTATATATCGATGGTCAGCAAATACCTTCTAAAGCGTTACAACCATCATTTAAGAGTAATATTTTCACAGCAGCCTATCACACCTTATTTTCTGGAACAGGCATACATTTTCTTAACGAAGGCAATGGAATATCTAGGGATCAGTATTCTAATGGATATTGTTTATTAGCTTTTGATTTAACCCCCGACTTATCAGCCAACTCATCGAGCCATTGGAATTTGATAAGGAATGGTAGCGTAAGATTAGAAGTTCGTTTTGAATCTTCTCTTTCCCAAACTATAAATTGTATTGTTTATGCTGAGTTTGATAATGTAATCGAAATAGACAAGAATCGCAATGTTATCGTAGACTATAGTAGCTAAGACAAAATGATTGTATGTATATTATAATAACGTTTATTTTTAAGAATTTGTGATCAATAAAAGTTTAAACATAACATGAAACATTTTTTTGATTTTTTTATGTACCACCTTTAAATAGCTAGCTCATGCTGCCAAGTGGCACATTCACAATAGTGATTTGCACGAGTAGGTATACCTTACATAGAATATGAACACGATCAAGATCCAGGAATGTTTAAAAAAAATTCACCCATCCTTATACAATAACGTGTATGCAGCTAACAGATTACCAGTGCGTGTTGAAGCACCCACGTTTTTAGTTAGCAATCTGGATCCAGATACACGGCCAGGTTCTCATTGGGTAGCCATACACATAGAGAAAGGCGGCATGGGACAGTATTTTGATTCGTTCGGTCGAGCACCGACGGGGTTTCACAAGAGTTTTCTGAACAGGAATAGTAGGCAATGGAGCTTCAATAGTAAGAGACTACAAAACGAGTGGACTTCAGTATGTGTCGAGTACTGTGTGTTGTATTTATGGTACAAATATCATGGGAAGAGTATGCAAGATTTCACGGATGCATTGGAGAGTAGTAGTAGTATCTTGAATGATGTAATGGTTAACGCAATGTTCCAATACAATTTTAAATAAAGCTGTATACAGAATAAAGATCGTGTTGTTATTGTTATTGACCCCGATAACATGAACGTCAAGAACAATACCCCCCTCATTCGTAGCAGGTGATTAATAACAATAGACGAACGTAACAATACGAGTAGATAAGGAAGCGTGCGATAATGAGGTCCTAGATCCTGAAACCTATCTCGCGATCCTGAAGAGATATAAGAAAACTGATGGCGGCAAACGATCGGGCATCCCCGAAAACCCCTAAAAAGACACCAAACTTTTTTTTTTTTTTTTTTTTTTTTTTTTTTAGGCGGCGAAGTTTGCCGGGTCTTGATTTTAGGGGTGAGGCAGAACGGATTTTGCCGTGAGGCAGAACCGGTGAATCTCTACTACTTCTGTGACAAGTGACATTTTAAATAAATTTAACATTTTTTTTTTGAATATAATCTTTACCTACTAATAAATTCTGATAATAAAATCTTGGCAGTTGATTTTCAACTAAATTAAAAAAAAAGATGAAGATTATTCGATTTGTATTCTTTTTGTGTTTTTTTTTGATTTACGGATTACTCTGTCATTTACGAGTCAGTTTCCGTACTCGCCATTTTCCAAAATTCATGTAGGTCTGTACAGTTTTGACGTGATGACATTTTGGTCTCATTTTTTTTCTTAGAGACAACTTATAAGTAGGTACATTGTACGAGTATTTATTTATATTACACAAAACAGGATACAACTTAACCTAACTTGGTGGTAGATCTCCTTAGCAGGGGGTCGTCTAGGTAGGTACCACCGCAGTATCAGATATTCTGCCGCCAAGCAGTAGTGTGTATACATTACTGTGTTCCGGTTTGAAGGGTACTGCAGCTAGCGAAATTACTGGGCCATGAGACTAACCATTGAAAGTCTCAAAGTAATGAGCACCAAAGCAGTGATGCCCTGGACTTTGTTTCGTCACTCAAAGTTCTGTGTATCGCTGCAATGGTCATGGACAGGCGTTGCCTCTTACCATCAGGAGAGCGTCTTGTTCGTCTCATTATTTTTCACATAAAAAAAAACTATTTTTTTTTTACAGTTAAACAATTAAAACAATTAAATTTAATTAGATTGCACAATACACCCCAAGCGGGACGTCAGTGCAGGTCTCATACCCCCATTCCGTATAAGAATAAGAAATTAAATTAGATTGTATATTTTAAATTGTAAAAGAAATACATAGTAAGTTTCGTTCTGAACTACACGTAAAAAGCTGGTCAAGTGCGAGTCGGACTCGCGCACGAAGGGTCCCGTACCATTATCTATAGAAACGGCAAAAAAATCACGTTTGTTGTATGGAAGCCCCCTTAAACATTTATTGTCAGATGAGGAATATGTGGCCAGAATGCTAAGTGCTAAGCTTTTGTCTAAAGTAGATGCTAGCATTCTGGTCACCTGAAGCCTCCTCTAAACGTTTAATAGTTATAGATTTAGTGTATTTCTGTTTAAAAATCTTTTTGGTTAACAGTGGATTTACTTTAAAATATTATCTAACTTGACAATTTTTATGAATTTATCCGAGATATCACTTGATATCAAATGTTTAGAGGAAGCTTCAGGCGACAAGAATGCTGGCATCTTCTTTGGTCAAAAGCTTAGCCGTCTTTGAGACTTTCGATGGTTAGTCTCAACAGCCCAGTAATTTCGCTAGCTGCAGTACACTTCAAACCGGAACACAGTAATGTTTACACAGTACTGCTTGTCAGTAGAATATCTGGTATTGAGTGGTTTGGTATTAAAAGGCAATGAGTAGTCAAGTACTTATCGTTTCACCTGTTCAATTGTTCAATCCATTCCAGGCTAGGTGTGCTTTACCATCTTCGACCACACCGTCACTGGACATCAGATGCGCTGTTGTCAAACACATAGCCTGTGAATAAAAAAAAATGTATACCTTCTTTATAAAAAGGTATACATTTTGCTTAAAAAAAGGCTCTTGAAATACTACCTACTTACTGTTTACATATAAATCTTTCCGTCAACTTGTGTTAATATGCTAAAAACATTGCGAAATACTTTGTACAACAGATGACAAAGGTGACAAATTCACATTGGTCTGTGTTAAAATATTGAAACCATGCTTCTCCTATTTATTTCCCTTAAGATGTCATTTGCGACGTTGACAGTGGCGCCGCCAGTATGCGCGAGCGCTGTTGGCCGCGTTTTAATTGACAAAATGATAAGATGATAAACGAGTTTATATCTTTGCTTCTATTAAGATTTTATTACCACTCTGTCGATCCCGGGGGCAAGATTTTACGTTCTTAATATTTCACGCACAATTTATTTAATTATTATATTTTTTTTTTTAAATTTGTGTTGCCAACCGAGTGTCCGTCCGTGTGTTATCAGTCCATCAAATTCTGGAACTGTCTGGTATTTTCAACATCTCTCCGTGTAATATTTTGCGCAGTTGTTCAATTTTTAAAAGGCCACGCTAGAACCATTTTAAACTCTTAAATCTTTTAGAAAACTTTTTTTTTTTAATCTAAACACTGAACTATTTTAAAGTGACGGAAGTGAATTAAAAAAACAATCAGTAATACAATGAAGACACTAATACACGATCAAAAAACGAGGAAACTTGTCGAATGTGTGTGTAAGCAGTCGCATGTGTGGACGTTTAAGTGTTGGTATTTTTGACGAACAATTTTTATCAAGGCTGTAGTGATCTAAAAAGATATTACGCCTTATTGTTAAGAATACGTAAATTTGGATAAGCTCCATCTGTTGGTCAGTTTGGCGAACTAATGATTATTATGTAAGAGATTTCAAAGAAAGAGATAGACGTCTCTATGAATATTTGCGTTGAAATCTGATATCTTGGCTGAACTGTCAAATTTCGTCGAGTTTAAGGAATCAAAAGAAGTGACAATTTTGATTCAGAATAATATCAAATTTGTCATCTTTCTGCAAGGTTGGTTTAGAGTAAGATATCTCTATGAATAATTAAATACAAAAATTGTTAAAAATAATAAATTAAATGTACTAAAAGAATCTTAAAGAAAGAGTGCATATGAAGAAAGAAATGTCGGAACAGTTGTTTTTGATGAAATTGGAAATGAGCATTTGATAAAATTCTAAAGAAGAAGCTGCGTAAAAGCAAAAAAAGAGAAAGCAATAAAGATTAGTATTCAAGAACATCAATTCGCTGGAGCAATTTTCATTGCTAAAACATTTCCAGGCGACAAAGATTAAAGAAGTAACCAGAAAACTTGGACAATTTAAATAAACGCCATCTCGTAGCCTTTTCCGGCAACCTTCATCCAACACGCTGGCGCCATCTGTCGCCGTGGAGGGTGACTGCATGATGGTGGAAGACGGTGGAGACACGCAGGAGCGGATGTCAGCCGCTGCCGTACTTCAGTTCGCAGCCAGGGAAGCACGCGAGGGGAGGCGGCTTGCAGAATTTGGTGCTCACGCTTTTGCCACCATCACTTACAATGCTTACGGTACTTCTATTATTTATCTACAAATTGTAACGTAACGATTACTGTACAATGAAAATATTTTTTTGAGAATATTTCTTTAGGTTAGAATAAATAACTAAATATCGTATAGGACTATACACACAGCGCCATCTGGCCCCAAACTAAGCAGAGCTGGTGTGATGGAAGTCAGATAACTGATAGAATACATAAATACTTTTTTTTGTAAATACATACTTATAATACATACAGAACACCCAGACACAGAACAAACATTTGTTTATTCACAAAATGTTTGCCCTGAGTGGGAATCGAACCCACGCCCTGCAGCTCACAAGGCAGATATATTACCAATGAGCCAACGGGGCTGTCCAATAGTAACCAAAAATAGGGGTTTGAATTTTTTTGTCTTCATATTTCTGTTTGTTCTCTGTAATCCTTTTGTACATTAGCTCAGCGTATTAGTAAGCTGAAGTGGCAATGGGCTGGCCAATGGCCATATCTGTCGCGGAACCGATGACCGCTGGGATAGACGTGTTCTAGAGTGGAGACCGCGTATTGGCTAACGTAGCGTAGAACGCCCTGAGACTCGATGGAGTGACGATTTACGTAGGACAGCGAAATGAATGGAAGCGAAAAGCCGAAGATCGGGCTCAATGGCGTGTCAGTGGGAGAGGCCTATGTCCAGCAGTGGACTTCGATAGGCGAATTATGAATCCTTTTGTAGCGATGATAGTTCAGTGGTCAGCGTGGTCGATTCGCATGCTGAAGGGCGTGGGCTCAAACCCCAATGAGCTTGAGCTGCCGGTGAAGGAAAACATCGTGAGGGTATAGGACATTACACACAGCGCCGTCTGACCCCAAACTAAAGAAAGCATGTACTATGGAAGACTATGGAAGATAACTGATAGAATAGACCACCATAGAAATCTACCACCAAGTGGTAGATTTCTATGGTGGTCATCTAGGTAGGTACCACCGCAGTACCAGATATTCTGCCGCCAAACAGTAATGTGCAAACATTACTGTGTTCCGGTTTGAAGGGTACTGCAGCTAGCGAAATTACTGGGCTGTTGAGACTAACCTTCTAGTCTCAAAGTAATGAGTGCCAAAGCAGCGATGCCCTGGACGTTGTTTTGTTGCTCAAAGTTCTGTGTATCGCTGCAATGGTAATAGACAGGCGTTATCTTTTAACATCAGGAGAGCGCCTCGATCGTCTCATTACTTTTACATTTAAAAAAAAAACTGATAGACACTTAAATACTTTTTAAAGTCTAAAAGAGAACACTACCGCACCAGATACGATATACCGGCCAGTTTTTATTATGATACATTTCATAAAAACATTGAATGACTCATTAACTAGTAAGGTCACCGAATTTAACCATTACACACAATTTTTTTTATGTAAACATATAAATATTATGGTCATTATGGTGTTATATGAAATTTATGTTTTTGCTAATCAATTGAAATATCAAAATATTTGGTCCATATTTTGTAGTTGGCCATACGGAGTTATCAGTACAGTTATCTGTTTTATACTTTGACCTGAGGCCAAGTTGGGAGCAGCTCGCAGCTAGATCTAACTGCTTATGTCGCTTTCTTATTCAATCAAAACAAATATCTCAATGCCACATTCTTTTCAATTGGTACATTTCTTTTTTTTTAACCCCTCCGACACTGAAAGAGGTGTTAGTAATTTAACGTGTGAACTCTGTTTTTAGTGGCATTGTAGCTGCCAAACGAACCGATTTTGATTTAGTTTTGGAAGAAAATCTGTTTTTTTTTTTATATGAGCTCTTTTCTAGTTACGTTTTTGTTTTTTATTTTTAATACGTATAAGTCCGGGTTTGACCACCGACTCGTCTGATGGTTAGTGACGATGTGGTCGAAGATGAAGCACGCATACCTAGATGATGTATATATTCTCTTTTCTAGTTCGTTTTTGATGAATATATTTAGGTCTGATCGAACGAAGATGGAGAACGATCGATCGAGATCGATGTTGAGTTTATTTTTAAATTGTAAATTCGTTTATGTTAAAGTATTGTTAGTTGCTTGGCGGCAGATTTATTGCAAGAAAATACCTTATGGTATGGTGTCATGGCGATGTTTTCGACCTTCACCGGCAGCTAAAGCCCATTACTAGGGTTTGAACCCACGCCCTTCGGCGTGTAAACCGACTGTGCTTACCGGAATGCTGCTCACATTCCAGAACGTTCATTTCAACATGGGATCGATTAAACTCACAAGTACAGTCTTACGCAGAAGTATGCACTCAATTCTCTCACAGAAGTTATTATACGCTATCTTATACCTAGAGTATCAGGACTGTACCGAACGTCACGCTTAAAGAAATCAACAAAACAAAAACATTAAAGTCAACCCTCAAACTGTAGATAATATTATCCAGAACGGTTAAGTTAACCGACCAATTACACTAACGACACTCGATAAACGCTTGTTTACTGCCCGTCGTGCACCCGAGTCAATTTATTGTTCAATTAAACGTAGACATTTTAAGGAACTTTTCATTTTTAGACAATAGACAACACTTTATTTGGGACATAAAACATATTTCCTCAAAATTAACAATACATACATACAAAAAATAAACATAAAACAAAGAAAAAAACTTATAGGTATATATAGTATAAATAGTATTATATATATAAATAAAAATTAAACAAACAATGAATCAATGAAATATATTTTGTTATATTTTTACTTTTAGAATTTCTTTTTTTGATGTAGTTAACTCCCCCCACTAAATGTGCTTCGCGGAACCTTAGAGGTCCGTAAAGCCCCTGTGAGGGCGCATCAAAAATGCCTTGTTTTTTTGCTAATGAAAAAAAAAGAGTTTAAAAGTGTAAAGCCGTGTCGGTCATGCAGCATGACATCATGCCGCATAACCGTCTAGGGACGGCGGGTCACGTGCTGTCATGCACGCATGACCGTTTAATTGCATTGATTGATGTGAATGACATGCGAACTACGTGCTGGTAGCTAATTGATATTCCTTTTTATTTTCTATTCTGCAAGTTATGACAGACGCTATTTACTGAACACTGCACTATACTCAGGATGAACTGGAAGTACGATAAAAATGGATGATTAGATTTTTTGGTCGATCATGCGGCATGATAATTCTCGTAAACGCATGTCATGCCGCATGACCGTCTAGGGACGGCTTAAGAGTTTCAGCCAGGAGCCTGGTCATCAGTTCAACACTGACTCAACTGACAATAAAAAATACACATAAAACATTGTTCAGTGTTCAGTTTTTTATTTGGTTTCCATCACAAATACTACAGATAAAATCCAACCATACAACCATGTTAACTTCATTTCAACCGTCATAGACACAAAACTTAATTCTAAAACAACAACAACAGAAACAACAGTAACAGTTTAACAGTTTAACAGTTTTAGATTATTTTAGGGTTCAGTC
This sequence comes from Biston betularia, assembly GCA_905404145.2. Lineage (NCBI taxonomy): Eukaryota > Metazoa > Arthropoda > Insecta > Lepidoptera > Geometridae > Biston > Biston betularia. The sequence goes on along the minus strand of FR989889.1, from coordinate 1,810,029 downwards.
AAATATTTCTCTTTCAGAAATTGCTCAGTCACCATAAAGTATGAGAACCGCTGCACTAGACTGCAGCGATATGCCTTTTAATGTTATTTAAAATATTTATTGTTGTATCTATAAGTATGTAATTGAAATCTTTCACTTGTGTGTGTTGTTTGTAGTTTAATCCCTAGTGTTTAAAAAATAAATATTTTCTATTTTTTTAAGTGATTTCTATACGGTAATTTATTAATTTCCAAAGATTCACTTTAACGGAACAGCTGTGCAACCTATAGGGCCTGGACAAAGTGACATGACGGCAATAGAAAAATTTAAAAAATTACGGGTTTGACATAAGCTGTGACGTGACATATTGTCAATCCTGTACATTTTTGGCTTATCGCTAATCGAATGTTACTTTGCCTGGACCGTCTGTGTCGCAAGTCTTTCTATTAGCGTTATCGCTAGTCGAAAGAATAAAACACCACTATTTTTATACATAAACACTGGAAAAAATGAAAAGTTTTGGAGAAAAATACAATTGAGCGACACGACTTTTTTTACGCGTTCCCGCCAAAAGTCATAGTAAGTGTTACGGGGTGTACCTAAGGTTGTATTTAATTAGTTTTTTTTACTTACAGCGGCGCTTGGAGATATGGGCGGCAGCGGTACCAGCTCGTCATCATCCCACATGTCGCCTGGATGGCAGGTCAACGACCTTGACCTTGACCTACCCGGGGAATTGTCCATGAAGTGAGTGTCGAAGTACAAAATATTTTTTAATTTAGAGGAGCTTGCTCATATTGATTTCACGTGACGTTTCTAGTTTTTTTTTATGCTTGACATGCTAGGTGTTTGATCACAGCTCACCTGATGTTGTTGTGTGGTGGAAGATTGTAAACACCTAGTCTGGAATGGTCCTGGCTCTCAAGTGAGGCTGTCGGAACACATCGTTAGATGCTTGGCGACAGATTTTTCAACTTGAGGGTGGTAGCTAGCCAGCCGAGTATTAGAGAGTACTATACCACCACTCTATGGTTTTCCTGTGATGTTTTCCTTCACCGGCTTAAGCTCAAGCTCATTGTTGGGGTTTGAACCCACGCCTTTCGGCGTGAGAATCGACCGCGCTACCCACTGATCAAAGCAATCTATCCGAAATATTCCTTCGTTAAATAGGTATTTAAAAACTGTCGTCAAGTTAGATAATTTTTAAATTAAATCCTCATCACTGTTGGAAACAAAACGACTTTTAAGCGGAAATACACTAATCACTAAATATATACCTTGAACACTCAGTATACATTTTGATTACCTTTTCCCCCCACTGTTTAAAATCCTTTTATTATGGTCGGGTAATAGGAAGTGGTCATGTTTTTCGCGCGTATCTTGTATGTATGTACATTTCTTTATTACCTCGTATCTTCCAAACGGCTGGATGGATTTTGAAAGTTAAGGTATTGTTATATTATTCTTAAAACGTTAACACATTCAGTACCGCCGGCTCGTCTCCTCACGAATCCCTATCGCGATGCCGCCAGGCGTGCTCTCTTTTCTTCATGCATTTGGGTGTATTTTATATCTGAAGCCGAAATACGGCTTTTTATGATTTCACCTTTATACAATGCCAGTATAGGACGGCATCGCTGGGAACTACTTGAAAATAGTGGTGGCAATGAAAGTGTTGAGTGTCCCCCAAGTCTCAGCCCTTTTATATTAATACTCTAAGAATATGCCTCAATCAAACCCAAACCCATAACTGAAAACTGCATTAAAATAGGACTAGTAGTTTTGGAGAAAAATGTTAACATGGACACAAACAAACATCCTCTGACCCCAAACGCATATGCCGTCTCCGTTCCTTAGCGGTTTAAAATGGCGGATTTTTGTTTGCAGTCTGGGTATAGGTTTTTTTACTTTTGATCTTTTTTTAACGATTTCGTGTGTTTGCAGTGAAGCGCTGTTGTCGCTCCCTTCGCTGGCGGTATTCAAACAAGAGGCGCCATCTCCCACGGGCAACGTGGTGTCGCCGCCGCGCCGCGCGTGGCCACACCGACGCAACGACGACCGACAGGTAAGACCGAGACCTCCCTCCTTGGGGGGCGTAGGGAGATGTTGATTGATTAGGTTAACTCTTTATTGTACACACCAAAAATTATACAATACTAGCAGCTTGCCCCGGCTTCGCTCGACTCGATTCGTAAACTCGATTAACAATATAAATATAGCCTCTGTCACTCTGTGATCATGTAGCATTCTAATGATGAAAGAATCATTCAGATCGGTCCAGTAGTTTCGGAGCCTATTCAATACAAACAAAAAATAAATAATTATTGGGATGCCTTTATATTTTATTTTCGACCTGACTGTACCTATTTATGCAAATAAAACATTTGAATTTGAATTTGAATAAAATCTTTCCTCTTTATAATTAGTGTAGATGATAATTGTAATAGTTAGATGTTTGTTTCTCTTTCACGCAAAAACTACTGAACGGATTTGGATTAAATCTGGTACGGAGGTAGCTGACACCCTGGATTAACACATTATCTACTTTTTATCCCGAAAACATGTAGCGGGTAACACCGCAGGGCGCAGCTAGTTTAATTATATTAACTTGTAATTTTGTTTTTAAATTCCCACTGCTGAACGTGGGTCTCTGATGAGAGGGGGGGAGACTGGGGGTTCATACATATAACGTTAGCAAAAAAAATTGGGGAAGAAGGATCTAGTACAATTTAATTTAACTGAAGGCGAGTAATTACCTAGCATGTCAACCATAAAAAAAAATTGAATATAACACAAAAAAAAACTGATCTATACATAAGTTTTACTTTGAAAAATGAAATAGTTTCAAGTGGGTCATACAATGAAAGAATCCTGCTTCTCCTTCCTCAGATTACCAGCATGGTGGTGGACGGAAACCGGGACTCCATGGACGAGAACGGCTGCCAGCAGTCACCGACACATAACGGGCTGATGATGCAGCAGCACGGTGAGTGGAAATAAACAAAGTAGTGGAGCACCTTTTTTTCACACAGCGCCATCTAGGCACAAAAATAATAAGCATTGCATTTTAAAGAGCAACGAACAGGGTTATACTTTTTAGGTTCACTAAGACGACAGGTGGTCATTGTATTTATCATTATAAAAAAACTTTTGCTATGGGAATTCGGAAATCGTTAAAAATGTGCATCATAGAGAAAGATCATTGTCCCTTGACTAAATGTATTAAAAAGTTGATATTTTTTCAGTAGTTTCTAGACCAATCTAGAAATAAATTAAATTTTGAAAACTAAGAAATTTTTGTGATTTACCACCAAATGTCTCAAAGTAAAGTAATAGATTCCTTCTAGGCAAGCGTGCTTCATCTTAGACCGCTTTACTGCTGAAGTAAGGGTTCAGGACGACGTCTTATGTGTGGAGCTGTGGCAGCCGAAAGCAGATGCTTTGCTCTTCACATAGTGGACTCCCATTTTTAACCTTATCTTCTACTGCTAAGATAGCTAGAGAATCACATCAGAGAATTTCCTCGGATACCAAGACATTATAGTTTCCTTAGTAGCATGGGGGTTGAAATAGTGTCACACGCCTTGGCAAGGTCGCGGAATACTGATTTTTTTAAATGAAAAAAATTATTTACATTCTTAAATTTATCGTAAAAACTAGCCTTTTAGTTTATATTGTTTAAGCACTAAAAGTAACCAGGAGAATGAAATCTAAATTATTATACATACGTATAATAGAATAAAGAGGATTAATTTGTTGAACACGCTAATCTCTGGCACTACCAGTTTGATTTGAAACAAATGTGTTTGCATTTGGTAGATTATTTCTCAAGGAAGGTTATCAAGAAAGAAAGCTTTTTAACATCAATGTTGTACAAAACATTTTTTTTTTTTTTTTTATACTTGACAGGCCAGGTGTTTGACCACAGCTCACCTGATGTTAAGTGAAGGCGTGGTCGAAGATGGTAAAGCACACCTAGCCTGGAATGAAACTGGCTCTCAAGTGAGGCTGCCGGAACACACCGTTAGATGTTTGGCGGCAGATTTTCAACTTGAGGCTGGTAGCTAGCCAGCCGAGTACTAGAAAGTACCCTACCACCATGCTATGGTTTCCTCACGATGTTTTCCTTCACCGGCAGCTCAAGCTCATTGTTGGGGTTTGAACCCACGCCCTTCGGCATGCCAACCTACCGCGCTAACCACTGAGCTGTCATCGCTACAAACATTATACTGCAGCAACGTAGAATACTCGGGCTTAGAGCATCAGACGACGCGGCACATAGCGGTTCAACGGAAGTCTATATTTGTAGTTATATTAATATTAAATCATTGATCTTATCGACACAATTTATGTATATACTAGCATGATATTAATTTTTAATGTATTTTAATATGCCTACTAAAAGCTCCAAAAATAGATCTAAAAAATGTGACAAAAAATTAATTCATCTAAATAAGTTGCAATAAAAATACATTAAATGCCATTTTAAAAACAGAACAAAATTTCCGTGTAGAAGTTAAAAATCGCCCTTGACCGATTGCATAGCCAGGAAAAAATTGTTTCAGTTTATTTATAGAATGACGTAAATGAATTGTTAACTGCGTGTTATGTAACGGAAACGGCGGGGTTCCGGACATGTATGTTAGAAATAAATTGCTATCGTCATAGGCTAGTTCTAATCGTGCAAACTTGTTTATGCTGTGTTGTATTTGTTTTTATGCCATGGCAAAACACATTTTTCTTTTTTTTTTTTTTTTTTTTTATAGCTGACAGGCTAGGTGTTTGACCACAGCTCACCTGATGTTAAGTGACGGTGTGGTCGAAGATGGTAAAGCACACCTAGCCTGGAATGGAACTGGCTCTCAAGTGAGGCTGCCGGAACACACCGTTAGATGCTTGGCGACAGATTTTCAACTTGAGGGTGGTAGCTAGCCAGCCGAGTACTAGAAAGTCCCCTACCACCATGCTATGATTTCCTCACGATGTTTTCCTTCACTGGCAGCTCAAGCTCATTGATGGGGTTTGAACCCACGCCCTTCGGCATGCGAATCTACCGCGCTAACCACTAAGCTATCATCGCTACAAAAATAAAGTTATCATAAAGTTATCTTTTGTTGTCTGAAATAAATGGTTTAAATTTTGAACTGTCACTGAATATTTTTGATAAGTGTACCATAACGTATGAACATTCTGTGTTCACTTCAAAAACGTCTTGGATAACTATGTACTTATGTTTGTTTTACATTATTATTTATCTATATTTCCTTATTGTAAGGGCCAGATTAGAGTCATCAAAAATGTTTTTTAGTACTTATAAAATAGATGTAATATTTTTATTCATCTAAGTTAAATTTGCTAAAATTGTTAAGTGTAACTTTTTCATACGATTTATATCTGTTTGTAATCCTTAAACAGAGTTAAACTGCGGAACTGATTTTTTTTTTTTCACGAATGTTCTTAAAAATACTTCTAAATGATTGTTTTCTTTCATAACATTAAAATTATTAAACATTCAAAAAGCGCTATCTAAAGTTTTTTTATACAAATTATATTTTGATAATAAGTCTCCGAAGTCTGCGTGCTCCATCGTCGACGACAGCATCGCTTACCATCAGGCGAGTGTATGGACAAACGCAGACTTATGCAAAAATAAAACGCAGTCACATTTAAGTGATGTATTTCTTATTCTATTCAGTTCTATCAGTTACCTGACTTCCATAGTACAAGCTTTGCTTAGTTTGGAATCAGATGGCGCTGTGTGCAATGTCCTACGATATTTATTTATTTATTCAAATACTACTAGAGTTCAGAGTTAGAGTTCAGTATGCGTATAGAATACTTATTTGCGCGAGCGAAACTGCAAGTAGAAACCAGTTAAATAAATAAATAAATAATAAATATCGTAGGACATTACACACAGCGCCATCTGACCCCAAACTAAGCAGAGCTTGTACTATAGAAGTCAGATAACTGATAGAATACTTAAATACTTTTTTTTTGTAAATACATACAGTACACCCAGACACAGAACAAACATTTGGTTTTATATCACAAAATGCTTGTCCTGGGTGGGAATCGAACCCACGCCCCACAGCTCTTGAAGCAGACATGCTACCAATGAGCTAACAGGGCTGTCAATTAATCGTAGAAGGGGATCAATTTTTGTACGAACCCCTAAAAACCGGTCATCCCGTCCCAGACTTAAAACCAGACATAAATAGATATAATAACTAACCTGTGCGTTTTATTTATATACCGGCTATTTTTATACATCCTCGACAAATAATAGTATGAATACAAGATATTAATAAATTATTTAGACTATTTTGGTCGTTGCCGCACCTAAAGATTTATCTATTTAAACACGTGTAAATGTGATTCAATTGTTATTGTAATAGGCTTGTGCCTACTAGGAAAACAACGTATGAATTTCTAATGAATTCATGGTAATGTAGTTAACAAAAAACGGCATTAGCTATACTAATATTATAAAGAGGAAAGATTTGCTTAAAAACTACTGGATCGATTTCAAAAATTCCTTCAAGCTACTATCCCCGGGTGACATAGGCTACTTTTTAATTGACAGTAGACAATAGACAATACTTTATTTATGACATAAAACACATTTCAACATAATTTACAATACATACATACAAAAAAATAAATAAAAAATAAACATAAAACATAGAAAAAAACTTAAAGGTATATAGTAGGTAGGTATACAATAAATAAAAATTAAACAAAAAAACAAAAAACAAAAAGTTTGAAATATATTTTATGTCACAAACCGGGCTCGACTTAGCATAATGCCGACTATATCTATATATTTTTATCCCTGTATTCCCACGGTAACGGGAACTACGCGGGTGATAACGCGTTGTTTTTTTTAAGTGATGGTTTCATGCGGCGTGACGTCATTCATACACCATGACAGCCCGTTTTCGCGGTAAATTTTATCTGGTTTTTTTTAAATCGCAAATTACATGATGTAAATTTGCGATTTTTTTAAATAGTGACCATAACATATGGTGCCGAGACGTGGACGCTCACACATGAGGCTGTGCACAAAATTAGAGTCGCACAGAGAGCCATGGAGAGGTCCATGCTCGGCATTAAACTCCAAGACCGAGTTCGTAATACCGATATCCGGCGACGAACGAAAGTTCGAGACGTCGGTATCGCAATTATGAACCTCAAGTGGAGCTGGGCAGGACACGTTGCTAGGCGAAGTGATGACAGGTGGAGTAAGGTTGCAACAGAGTGGTGGCCTAGGCAAGGGAAGCGGAGCGTCGGTCGTCCAGCCGCAAGATGGGTCGACGATATCGTCACCGTCGCGGGTCGAACCTGGACCAGATTGGCACAGGACCGAGGCAGATGGCATGTAAAGAGAGAGGCCTATACCCAGCAGTGGGATAAAGAAGGCTGTGGATGATGATGATGATGATGATGAGTGACCATAACATATTTTTGAAGGATACTAATTTATTATCTAGCGACTTTAAAAAAATGTAATTGTAATACACCTAGACATGCATAGTTTTGGAATGCGATACAGATAAAAAAAAATGTGTATTTGTATTTATTGTTATGAATATTATTGCATTCTGTTTTAGCGGATCTTAGGAGCCACAAGTGGCAGTCTTATCGCTGAAAGCGATCTCTTCCAGGCAACCAGAATGATAAATACCTTGCAGATTAAGAACGAAATAATACATATTTTGACAGCCCCGTTGGCTCATTGGCTCAGTATATCTGCCTTAAGAGTTGTAGGGCGTGGGTTCGATTCCCACTCAGGGCAAACATTTTGTGAATAAACAAATGTCTGTTCTGTGTCTGGGTGTTCTGTATGTATTATATTATAAGTAGGTATGTATTTACAAAAAAAAAGTATTTATGTATTCTATCAGTTATCTGACTTCTATCACACAAGCTCTGCTTAGTTTGGGGTCAGATGGCGCTGTGTGTATAGTCCTACGATATTTATTATTATTATTTATTTAATATAGTATGTGTATGAAATAATTATGTATTATAATAAGCATGTGCTTACAAAAAGTATTATATCAGTCATCTGGATCTCACAGTACAAGTTTCGTTTACCTTAGGCTAGATGACGCTGTTCAAATATTTATTTAAAAAAAATTGAGTACAATGACCTCCTGCCGGCTCGTTACACGCGAAGCTTATAATCCTGTACAAAAATAAAATATTACAACTATAATTGTTCCACAGTAGAAATGACGTACCTACTAATAAAAAACTAGTTTTAAAACTGGTGACCTTATAAAATTGAAAAATCTAAAAATTGTATAAAGGCCAAAACGTGCCGATGCGCTCGTGACTCTGAGCTAAAGGTAATTTCTTCTTATCTGATATTTACCTCATGGTTTTCAGTACTTCCCGTGTTTCTTTTCACTACTTCCCGTGTTTCTTTTCACTATTTCCCGTGTTTCTTTTAACTACTTCCCGTGTTTCTTTTTTATGGTTAATAAGCTATTTAACTTCATGGTTTTACTACTTCCCGTGTTTCTTTTCACTATATCCTGTGTTTCTTTTTTATGGTTAATAGGCTGTTTTACTTCATGGTTTTCACTACTTCCCGTGTTTCTTTTCACTATATCTATTAAATACGTACCGATTCCCGTAATTGATAGGAGTATGATCTCACTGGCTAGATTCACAGCCCAGACTGTTGACTGACAGTCTTTTTCTGCCTACCCTCATTTCAGGACATAACATGCCTTTCCCTCGGGATAGCTGCACAACACTTAGTTTTTGTAAAAGTCTCATCACTAATTGTTCCCGTATAAAGTCTATTTATTTTAATTCTTTCATTCACTATATTAACTATTACTATCTTAACTATTACTATGGGTATATTATATGTTGCTGATTTTTATTCCTCATCTGTTTCAGACACTAGGTCATCTGCAGATTCACTAGATTCACTATCATCCTGTCTTACTTTTTTGTTTGTGGATGTAGGTGGTGAAGTTGACATTGCCCGCTTCTTACTGGACATTTCTGCCACTCTGTTTGGCAAAACGATGTCTCGAGGACCCGTTACCCCAATGATCTCAGCCCATTTTTGAGGTGAAGGCACTGTAATTTCCTCATCCTCATCACTTCCGCTTCCTGCGTCCTGAGGTGCAATTTGTGTCTTGATTATGGACCCACTGCTGTACATCTGATTAATGTGTCTTGTTAGTATCCTTCCATTCCACCGCACCAAGTATCTGCACACCCCGACGCGTTTCTCTACAACCCCTTGCAACCAACGAGGTCCTCTACCATAGTTCCTAAAGTACACAGCCTGACCAATGTTAAAAGCGCGTACTTTTACATCTTCGTTACTCCTTCCTTTTTTGTTATTATACGACAAAGGATTTAGATTGTCGAACTTGGTTCTGAAACGCCTGTTATTCAAAATCTCTGCCGGTGTCTTTTCGTTTACCGTATTTGGCGTAGAACGCAGTCCATACAGTATGTTAGGTAGTCGTATGTGCCAAGGTTCTTCAGTTCTCTTTTTCAGCTTGTTTTTTACCGTCTGCACTGTACGTTCGGCTTGGCCATTTGAAGCCGGATGGTATGGAGCCACTAATATCTGTTTGATATCATTTTCAAGTAGATAATTTTTAAATTCTTCTGCTGTAAAACTTCTCCCATTGTCACTTACAATTGAATCTGGCAAGCCTTGCTCAGCAAATATTTCTCGCAGAGTTCTAATTAATGAGGCACTACTCATGTCCTTAACAATTTTAACCTCTGGCCATTTGGAATAGGAGTCTATGAGGATCAAAAAAGTTTTCCCTTGAAATGGCCCCGCATAGTCTATATGTAGTCTAGACCAAGGTTTATCAGTTTTCAACCAATGATGGGTGACTTGTGCTGGCATATTCCTATTTTCAGCACAAATATTGCAATTATTGACCATTGTTTCTATCATCTTGTCTATCCCTTGCCACCAAAAATAGCTCCTGGCCATAGCTTTGGTGATAACTATTCCATCATGATTTTTGTGCAATTCTTTTAACACATGAGATTGCATCTTTTCTGGCAACACTACTCTACTACCCCATAAAATGCAATTGTTGTGTATTGACAGTTCACTCCTTTTTTGCCAGAATACTTGGTATTTTTTCTCTACTTTAGATGGCCATCCATTCCTTATCCAATACTCAATTTTGCATAGAATTGGGTCTTTTTTAGTCAGTTGAGCTACTTCAACCGCTGTAAAACCTAATTCCACAGGAGTTTCTTCTATTAGAAGAACTCCCGAATATTCTTCTTCCACTTCAGGTTTCTCTGTTGATGGCCAGCGACTTAATGCATCAGCATTTCCTAACTTCTTGCCTTCAACATAATGAATCTCATAATCATAAGAATTTAATAGTAGTGCCCATCGTAACATTCTAGGCGATATAATGTTTGGAATGGGCTTCCCTGGTCCAAAGATTCCCAACAATGGTCTGTGGTCTGTTTTAATAACTACTTTCCTTCCACTAATATACTGGTGGAACTTTTTTAAGCCAAAAATGATTGCAGCTGCTTCCTTGTCTATCTGTGCATAGTTTCTTTCATGTGTATTCATAGTCCTTGATGCAAACATAATTGGTCTTACCGTTCCATCATCCATTTCATGTTCTAATATTGCCCCAAGCCCGTATTCAGAGGCATCACAAGACATTATTAATTTCCTCTTACTATCATAGTGTACCAATGTATCTTCGCTAGACAACATTGCCTTTAATTTCCGATAAGCTTCTTGACATTTCTCTTTCCAGGTCCATTTAGAACCCTTTTCCAGTAACCTGTATAATGGTTCAGCGATGGTAGCTTTATGAGGTAGAAATCGGTCATAAAAATTTAAGAGACCTAAAAATGCTTGAAGCTCTTTTACATTCTTAGGCGCAGGTGTTTTTGCAATAGCTTCAATCTTCTCTTTGGTTGGATGTATTCCAGATTCATCGATCACAAAACCTAAGAATGTTACTTTTGATACTGCAAATGCACATTTCCCTTTATTTACTCTTAAACCAGCTTCCTGCAATCTCTGTAACACCATTTCTAGTCTTGCATTATGTGTTCCAATGTCATTTCCAGATATGACTATATCGTCTAACAGTACAGCTATACCTTGGATTCCTGCAAGCAGGGAAGACATTAACCTCTGGAAAATACCAGGACAAGCTTTAACTCCAAAAGCCAAACGTTTTACTTTATATAACCCTTTTGGAGTATTCAGTGTCAACAAATTTGCTGTCTTGTCACTGACACGCACTTGAGTATACGCTTGCTCTAAATCAATTTTAGAGAATACTAGTCCTCCTTGCAGTTCCACAAAAGCTTCATTAAGTGTAGGTAGTGGATAAGTATCAGTGTTTGTTACTTCATTAACAGTAGAACGATAATCACCACATAGCCGTACTTTCCCATTGGGCTTTGGAACAACTACTATAGGAGTAGCCCATTCAGAGTGAGCAGTTGGTTCGAGAACATCTTCAGCGACCAATCTATCAATCTCTTTAAAAACTTCTTGCCTCTGAGCAAACGCAACAGGTCTACTCCTCAGAAATTTTGGAACTGAGCCCTCTTTCGGTGTAATATTTACTACAGGGCCTGTATATGTCCCGAGCCCTGTTTCAAACACCTTTTTGTATTTGTTTACTAATTGCTTAATTTGTTCCTTCTCATTTGGAGTTATTTGAACATTGTTAATGCCTTGTATCACTATCCCCATATCGGGGAACCAGTTCTGACCGACCAAACTCGTACCGCTACCTTTTGTTATTAATACTTCCATAATCTTAGTAATGTTTTTATATTTTACCTCTACTGAAGCCTGTCCACGTAATGATAATCTACCATCAGTATATGACTTCAGCCCAATATCTGTAGTTTGTAACTGCGGTAGTTTCCCTTTCCATATGAGTCTGGCTGTGTTTTCATTAATTATTGTGTATGGGCAGCCTGAATCGACCTCCATCAGTAGTTCTGTACCGTTTAGAAACACTTTAATCTGGAAAGGCCTCACTTTATCATGTCTAATACTATTAAGACCCACCTCATACAATCCATTACAGTCAGAATTGTGCTTGATTTGTTTTGCTTTCAACAAACATGCTGCCTCTATGTGTCCTGTCTTCTCACAGTGCCTGCATTTGCTCCACCGAAACCTGCATTCACCTTTATGATGTCTACCACAACGGAAGCAATTTAGATTACTAATTTCTTTCATACCTTTATTAGCAGTAACCTTGTTAATATCCATAGGCACCTCTGTTTCCATCATGGTGCTGCTTGTTCTAGACCCGGACTGTACAATGACCCCGGCATCAATGTTAGCCGTCTCATAAGACAGTGCAATCTCACAAGCTTGTTGAAATATTAATGTGCTCTGCTGTAAAAGTTTTTTCTGGATTTCCTTATCCATTATACCACACACTAGTCTGTCCCTTAATGTTCGATCTAAATCAGAGAAATTACACTGTATACTTAATTTCCTTAATTTTGCAATGTAGTCTCTGATTTTTTCACCTTCTTCTTGATTTCTAGTGTGAAATTTATAAGATTCTACAATTTCATTTGGTTTTGGATGGAAATGACTGTTCAAAATGGCTACCACGTGCGAAAAAGTAACCTCATTTATACTTTTTGGTGATAACAAAGATATGATTAAATCATACAGATCAGGCCCACATACCGCAAGAATATTCGCCTTTTTCTTTGCGTCTTCCACTATTTCACTTGCTTCTAAGCAATAGCAAAATCTTTGTATGTAGTTTTTCCAACATCCATGTGTCACATCAAATTCGTTAAATTTGATACCCATAGTAATGTTTTATTGTTTTTATGTTTATAACACTATAATTCCGCACTTTCCACTGTTTTTCCTCGTCGCCACTATTAAATACGCACCGATTCCCGTAATTGATAGGAGTATGATCTCACTGGCTAGATTCACAGCCCAGACTGTTGACTGACAGTCTTTTTCTGCCTACCCTCATTTCAGGACATAACAATATCCTATGTTTCTTTTTTATGGTTAATGGGCTGTTTTACTTCATGATTTTCACTACTTCCCGTGTTTCTTTTCACTGCTATCCGTGTTTCTTTTTTTTGGTTAATATGCCATTTAACTTCATAGTTTTCACTACTTCCCGTGTTTCTTTTTTATGGTTAATAGGCTATATTCAACTTCATGGTTTTCACTACTTCCCGTGTTTCTTTTCACTATATCCTGTGTTTCTTTTTATGGTTAATGGGCTGTTTTACTTCATGATTTTCACTACTTCCCGTGTTTCTTTTCACTGCTATCCGTGTTATTAATTATAAATAAACTTTACTGTAGCACTCGAGTAAGGGTCAACGAACATTCTATAGAACAGCTGACGTTTTTCGCAAATTTTGAATTATTGCTCCCTTTCGGCCCTGTATACCCCAAGCTGTATACCCTTGTATAAACTTAAAAATTAACACCCAGACAGACGCTTCTATAGACTGATTATTTTCTCATTTATAGTAACTCATTTATTAGTTTAATAGTATGACTTTTATGATCATAATCTTTTTAATCTATCTATATCTATATATACTATTATAAAGAGGAAAGATTTGATTGTTTATTTGTTTGTTTGTTTGTATTGAATAGGCTCCGAAACTACTGGACCGAATTCAAAAATTCTTTCACCGTTGGGAAGCTACTCTATCCCCGGGTGACATGGGCTACTTTTTATCCCTGTATTCCCACGGGAACGGGAGCTACGCGGTTGAAAAAGCGATGCGACCCTATTTTTAATCCTAAATTAAATTTTATAGAAATCAACAATAATCTAAAAATTGTAAACATCGATGATATTTTCGTTTAGTTTCCTGTTTTTTTTTAAATGGTAAATTTGTATATTATGTTATTAATAATGAGCACAATACCCTCCTTTAGGCTCCGTGCACCCCAAGCTGGATAACCCTGCATTTTGTGTGGTCGCACGGAACCCTAGATAAGCGAGCCAAGCTGGCACTTAATCATTTTTATTAATTATTATTATCAAACATGTTCTAAAATAAAATCTACAACGTCTATTATTATTTATTTTATAGTATAAATATAATTTATAAATAATTTGACTAATTGCACTGTCATGTTCTATATTTCTTGTCGTTACAACTTGACATGTTTTTTTATTTTTTATACTAATTGAAAAAAAACGTGTTGAAATGTGTTTTATTTAAATCGACACTGAGAATGTACAAGTCAAGGTTATATTTTTTTGAGACGTATCTAAGGATCAATTTAGATTGTGATTTTTCAAATGCATTTTGAACGTTACTGCGTTCGTTTAAATTCCATTTTGTAATGGTTTTTTTTTATTTCTCGATCGTTGACCCGTTGGATTTGAAGTTGAAGGTCTGGTTTATTTACTTACTAGTTGAAGCCCGCGACTTGGCGTTAACTTTAGAATTAGGTTCAGAGAGAAATGAAACAAATAAGCTACTGTACTAAAGCATCACTAGACTTGACCAAGACTGGACTTTTACTATAACCATTGCTACGAGGCAACTTATTTAACTTTTGAAACATGAAACTGGCAAATGCTCAAATGCGACGTCAAAACAAAAAAAAAAGAACTAAAGGTGCTTTGAGTACCATAAAAACAGTCCAGGGCATCGCTGCTTTGGCGCTCATTACTTTGAGACTTTCGATGGTCAGTCTCAACAGCCCTGTAGTACTAGGACACGTGGTAGGTGTCCTAGTACTACAGGGCTGTAGACAATTAAGTAAACAAGTAAACAATTGCAAGTAAACAATTAAATAATAATAAATAAATATCGCAGGACATTACACACAGCGCCATCTGACCCGAAACTAAGCAAATAACTGATAGAATACTTAGTTTTTTTTTGTAATACATACTTATAATTATAACAACATAAACTACTATTATTATCTCCCTGTTTATAAGTGTGTCATATTTTTTGGTTCGCTCTGAGCAGTCAATTTAAATATTGACTATTCCCCGAATTGATTAATTGCAGATCGTTTCAGTACATCTCTAAAATTTTATGTTCAGGAAAGGAATCAATCTGGATTAAAAAAACATACTAATTATATTTAATACAGTTTGAAAAAACGGACAGGTGCTATACGAACACGCGCACCGTGGGTTCCGTATACGAACTTACTGCCTGCAGTTCTGAAGTTATTAGTTGCCCGACGAGGTGACGTCATGAGACATCGATTGAAAGTCAAGTTTGATTTATGTATTTTATTAAAATAAACCCCACCTCATAGTTTACAGAGTTTTAAACGTAAAAATATTGCACAGAAATGTGCTATTTCGAAATGGTTTTGGAATCAGTAGTTTTTTTTTTTTACATACCGAATTATTTTTTTACGGAATTATAGGCTTGCGTTTGATCGCCATCTTGCCTGATGCTAAGTGAAGATGCGATCTACGATGGAGCACGCTCGACTAAAAGATACCGATTCCCTCTCGACTTGCAGACACCCAGATAGTGTCTATCAAGAAACACGTAGCGATTTTGTAGCGTTTTGTAGCGATGATAGCTCAGTGGTTAGCGCGGTAGGTTCGCATGCCGAAGGGCGTGGGTTCAAACCCCAACAATGAGCTTGAGCTGCCGGTGAAGGAAAACATCGTGAGGAAACCATAGCATGGTGGTAGGGTACTTTCTAGTACTCGGCTGGCTAGCTACCACCCTCAAGTTGAAAATCTGCCGCCAAGCATCTAACGGTGTGTTCCAGCAGCCTCACTTGAGAGCCAGTTCCATTCCAGGCTAGGTGTGCTTTACGATCTTCGACCACACCTTCACTTGACATCAGGTGAGCTGTGGTCAAACACCTAGCCTGTCAACAAAAAAAAAAAAAGACACCCACTAATTTAATAAACGGGTTCGTTTCGTACGTTCGTTCCGACACGGAACTCTATAAAATCCGATCACTACATAGGAGAATATGATTGGTCGATCGCAAACTTGAAAGTAGCATTCATTATTGAAAATTAGCAAACTGTAATGCCTTGAATTTTAGTTGTAGTATAATAATAATAATAATAATATAAATTTATTTCAGAACAAGTCCATATCAATTAGTAATAATAATACATGAATACAATGTCAAAAAATTACAATAAAATTCTAAATAAAAGTAAAAAGAAATAAAAATGTCAATAGAAATATGTCAATGTCAAAAAATTACCTTAATCTAAATTGTGGTCTAAAAACTGCCTTTTCAGTATGGAGTTTTGACCAATGCTTCGCTATAGGACAGTCAAAGTCCATTCTTGAAGCAAACAGTTGCAGGTAACTGTTGGAACTGCCCCGGACACGGCGCATAAGAGACGCAACTCGCTTGCGCATGATCGCTGCAAAGCCGTCTATATGCGCGTCCGCAAACATCCCCGAAGCACTACAGTACGAGGGCAGCCCCATCAGCGCCCTGAACGCATTATTGTATTGGGTTCGCAGGGCGGTGTACGATTTTTTTGTATATTTGACCCATAGGCTGCACGTGTAGAAAGACTGGCAATAAGCTCTGAAAAGCGTCGCCTTTACTTGTACAGTACAGCGTGCAAATCTACGGGCCAGCATATTAGCTCTAACTGACAGCGCCCTGCGCTCCCTTTCCATGTCAACATCATCTGCGAGAGTCTCGGTGACCCAATGACCCAGATACTTGAACTTTGATACTCTTTTGAAGGTACTGCCATTTATTCCGACTGGTGGGACAGTGTCATAACTTTTAGAGCCCGCTTTAAACACCATTAGTTCGCTTTTGGAAGCGTTATATCTGAGCCCGTGTGCCTCCGCGTACCGCTCGCAGATAACAATAAGTTTTCTAAGGGCACTGATCGATGGGCACAGCAACACCATGTCATCCGCGTAACTGATGTTGTTAACAAAAACACCATCAATCGAGCAGCCGACACGGGCATTGCTGAGCTCACGGATCAGACAGTCAGTGTAAAGGCTGAAAAGGCTCGGCGATGTAAGCCCCCCTTGCCTCACACCACACTCCAACATGTACACATCTGATAGTGATCCCGACCATCTCACAAAATTGCTCTGATTGCCGTACCAAAATTTAAGCAAGAAAACAAGTTCTACAGGAAGATCAGTATCACCCGACAACTTCCGCCACAGCTTGTCGTACGCTACCAGATCAAACGCCTTTGACAGGTCTAGAAAGCAGGCGTAGACCGGCGTGCTTCTATCAGTGTAGTACCGAACGGTATGCTTGAGATTCAGTATAGCCGTTTCAGTCGACAATCCAGCCCGAAAACCGAATTGAGCATCGTGCAATTTTATATGTTTTCGCAATTGAATCTCAATTATACCGTCCAGTACCTTGGCAATAACAGTTGCGAGTGATATAGGTCTATAGTTATTAAGGCTAGATGAATCTCCTGTTTTATTTTTAACTATTGGAACAACTATAGTTTTCATCAATGCTTCCGGTAGATATGAGTGGCCCATGCAAAACGTGAAGAGCATGGCGAGCACCCGCGGTAGGTGAACGCCCGCATATTGAAGATGTTCAATACTCAAAGCGTCGTGGCCGGGAGATTTTCCCCGTTTCATGTCTCTCACGACCTGTGCAACCTCCTTCGGAGTTATACGTCTGATAGGTTTCCCCGCACGTGAACCTTCTGTCTCCATCTTACCAGGACCCAGGTGAGAGCTTACTTTAAAATGTTCCCTAAACCGGTTGGCGATTTGGACGGGATCACTAATGCCCTCTACACTCACAGGAACACTCGGCTTCGGAGTCAGTTTGTTAGTTTCTTTCCAGAACTTACTAAAGTCTTTAGCCATATGTTGAGTTGCTAATAAATCCATTTTAATCTGGATTTGACTATTTTTACACCATTTGAGTTTGGATTTAAACGTTTTACGCGAATCGCGCATTCTCTCATATATAGAACCAGACGAAGGCCTGCCATGAGAGATCCAATCTTGAAACCGAAGCCGAGCCTCCTCATGAACTGTTTTAATGTGCTTGTTCCATCCTATAAGATGTTTTTTTTTCTTTAGTATAACCTCTTCCGTATTAACGTACAAACATGAATATATTATTGTATTAACATTACATGCATAATCTTGAGACAGGTCAGGGTTTGTCTACAGAACCATCGTTTGTATATTGATAGTTATAAACTTGCTGGTCGGTATTTTTGTTCGGTATTTTGTCGGTAAAAATTGTTTTTTTTTTTATGTAAAAGTAATGAAACGAACGAGACGCTCTCCTGATGGTAAGAGATAACGCCTGCCCATGACCATTGCAGCGATACAGTGAAATTTGAGTAACAAAACAAAGTCCAGGGCATCACTGCTTTGGCGCTCATTACTTTGAGACTTTCGATGGTTAGTCTCAACAGCCCAGTAATTTCGCTAGCTGAAAACCCTGTGTACCCTTTAAACCGGAACACAGTAATGTTTACACACTACTGCTTGGCGGCAGAATAGCTGGTACTGCAGTGGTACCTATTAAGACGACTTCCTGCTAAGGAGATCTACCACCAAGTGAGTGTGTGTGAGAACCACCATGTGTTCCGGTAGCCTCACTTGAGAGCGAGTTCTATTCCAGGCTAGGTATGCTAAGATTGAAGAACGTCATCAATTTTTTTTTTGGTTCGTGTCAAAGTCATCCTGCCCGTCTATAATATTTTGCCGTACCTTCGTGAATAATGCAAACCTTAAAATGATTTTCGATGTTCGTTACTTAAACTAGAATATTTCGTTGATTTTTTAAATTAATCATGATCCTTATAAAACTGTTTAGTAGTACAAAGTAGAAAAAACCCGTAAAAGGTATGCCAAGATTTTTAAGAACGTCATAAATTTTTTTATTGGTTCGTGTCTAAGTCATCTTGCCTGTCTATAATATTTTCTATTATTCTTTGATTTTGGCGTCGTATTATATGCATTTGCTAGTGTCAAGTGTTTTGATATTTTAATATGGTAAGTAAGTAGTCAAATTCCAGTCCATGCCAGTCATGCTTTAGTAAAGTAGTGGCGACTTTGCTATAAGCTTCGATGGAGTTTTGGAAGCAACACGAAAAATCATGTTTTACCACATTATATGTCATTCCCACGCTCGTGCTTGTAATTCGATACTTTATGAATAAAATGCCACTATTTTTATACATAAACATTCGAAAAAACATTAAAAAACAATGCGCGGGAAATGCACAATACACCCCAAGCGGGACGTCAGTGCAGGACTTATCGCCCCCATTCTTAATAAGAATAAAACCTTTAAATAAAATTTTTCACTAAACCTAGAATATTTCGTTGGTTATGAACGCGATCCTTATCAAAGCAAAACCGATTAATCTAATATGTATTACCGCTATGTTACGGTGAAACTATGAAAATCGGCATTACACAATATTGTGAGTTAATAAACTGACTTTGTTCCGCTAAGCTCCAAACACGGCTAGACAACATTGTTTTATTACGGAATTCCAGTGCCCACCTTCCGGTTTTATCTTTAGGCGATGATGAAACCGGAAGGTATGCAGTTCATTGGGACTATTCTAGTGACCGTAAACACTACTGAAAAGTTACAAGAGAACAAAATACGCAACTTCGTTTTTTGTATTAATGATAGCTCAGTGGTTGGCGTGGGTTCAAGCCCCAACAGTGCGCTTGAGCTGCCGGTGAAGGAAACTATAGCATGGTGGTAGGATACTCCGTTGTATTTTTTTCCAAAACTAGTGTTTTGTCGAGTGTTTATGCATAAAAATGGTGGTGTTTTATTCATAAAGTGCCGAATCACAAGCGCGAGTGTGGGAAAATGATATAATGTGGTGTGGTGTGGTGTGATGTGGTGTGTGGAAACATAAGTTTTCGTGTTGCTTCCAAAACTCCATCGAAGCTTTGTAGTAAAGTTGCCACTACTTTACTAAAGCATGACTGGAATTGACTGACACGAACTGGACTTGACAAAGACGACTTTGACTAAAACTAGCTACGATGGCACTTTAACTTTTGAAACTTGAAAATATATAATTACTTGACACTGGCAAATGCTAAAACGCGACGCCAAAACCAAAGAAAAAAAAAAGAACGATCGTCATTTTTGCATTTTATAAAACACAATTCGATTCCAATAAAAAAGTTTGTTTTATTAAAATCAACTGCTATCAAAGTTGAATATTAGCAATTCCCATTGATAGTGTATTTCCAATTAGTTTATTTTATTTCAATTTATTAGTGTCTCAATTAGAATCTGTCTTTGATAGATAGTTATCTTTATTGTTAATTAGAATCTGACGCTGTTGATTGGTGGCCGACTGGGTATTCCCCGTACAATCTGGGTGCCTTTGAGACACGAGCGGTTCGGTTTTATCTTGAAGGTCATCCATAAGTTATGTCACATGTTAAAGGGGGGACGGAGGGGCCGAAATGTGGCATTGTGTGACAAGGGTTGGGACGCGTTCTAAATTTCATGACGTCACTTTTCATGTTGTCACTAATATAGTCAAGTTTTAGATATTTATAAAACGAAATTTGAAGTATTAACGAAAAACATCAAAATATTTTGAACTCTATCTGTGCGAGTATAATGTTTAAACTGTTTATTGGCTAGCCATGGACTTAAGATGATTAAGTTTGTATGTTTTATTAATTAGTTTTTTGTTTTGTGAATTTTTTGCAATGTTGATGATGACGATTTGATGTTGATTTATTTAAAAAATATATCAATGATAGTAAATCTGATTTCGAAACTGCTGTTCCGATTCAATAAGTTCCTTACGTAAAATTGCAAAATTTTAATTTTGGCTTCGCATTTTGTGCATTTGCCCAGTGTCAAGTGTTTTGATATTTTCAAGTTTCAAATATTAAAAAGTTGTCATAGTCCAGCCTAGGTCAAGTCCAGTACGTGGCAGTCAAATTCAGTCATGCTATAGTAAAGTTCCCAGGATAACTTGTTCGTTCTTTTTTTTTTCAAGACTGTATCTATCACTTGGATCAAAAGAGCGGTTTTGACAGGTGACAGGTGTAATTGATGTCCAGCTGACAGGTGCATTGTTGTTGTTAAAATAAATATCGTAGGACATTACATACAGTTCCATCTGAGCATAGCTTGTACTACGAAAGTCAGATAAGTGATAGAATACTTAAATACTCTTTTTTGTAATTACATACTTATAATGCATAGCCCAACGGATTAGCAAGTTGAAGTGGCAGTGGGCAGGGCACATAGCACGCAGAACTGATGGCCGATGGGGCTGCAAAGTTCTGGAGTGGAGACCACGGACCGGCAAGCGCAGCGTAGGACGTCCACCCACAAGGTGGACAGACGACCTAGTAAAGACCGCAGGAACGCGCTGGATGCGAGCCGCTTCCAACCGGTCTTTATGGAAGTCAATGGGGGAGGCCTATGTCCAGCAGTGGACGTCCTACGGCTGAAATGATGATGATGATGATGAATGCATACAGTACACCCAGACACAGAACAATCATTTGTAAATACAATACAATGTTTGTCCTGTGTGAGAATCGAACCCACGTCCTACAGCTCTTGAAGCAGACATTCTACCAATGAACCAACAGGGCTGTCGAATCGGAATGTGTTTTTTCAATTCTGCAAGAAATTATACATTATATTGTTTTTCTGGGCGATAAGTTATGTAGGCACAATCTAGATATTGCCTCATTTCGAAGTTTCGCCGCAACATAGGAGCTTAAATTAAACAAATGTTATATTTAGTCAACATAAACATAGTAAACATGAATTTTAGTAACGTTTATCAACTAGCTGTGTCACTCGGTTTGGTTTCTCCAGGTAAATAAATAAATCACACTAATATCATAAAGGCAAAAGCTTTTTTTCCCACGGTTGGCAGGCTAGGTGTTTGACCACAGCTCACCTGATGTTAAGTGATGGTGTGGTGTTATCCTAATATACACTCCACAGACACCGGGGTCCGTGACCCTTGTCAACTTTTTTTTTCAAAGTTAATAATAATAATAATTAATTACTAGCTGCGCCCCGCGGTGTTACTCGCTATATGTTTTCGGGATAAAAGTAACCTATGTTGTAATCTAGGGTCTCAGCTACCTCCATACCAAATTTCATCCAAATCCGTTCTGTAGTTTTTGCGTGAAAGAGTAACAAACATACATCCATAAATTCTTACAAACTTTCGCGTTTATTTTTCGCTGATTTGGCTACTTTTTATCCCGAAAACATGTAGCGGGTAACACCGCGGGGCGCGGCTAGTTTAAGAATATAGGTAAGTACCTACACGCCAAATAAATACAAAAATTTATTTTAAATTTGTCGATCATTGTCCCAGATAAAAGCTTGTATTCAAAAATATTTTTTTACTTTTAATTTATTGTTAATAACTTTTTGGTAGACAAGAATTTTGGAGATGACCTCAAGACGAATCAATCTAGCCCAAATTCGGTGTGGTTATGTTATTCTATCACAGAGATTACCAGATGGCGACATTCTAGCTTCATCATCAGACCCTGGATATCGTCTAGGCATAAAGTGCTCATCAAGACAGCTCTGTTGGTTCATTGGTAGTATGTCTGCTCCAAGAACTGAAAGGTGTGGGTTCGATTCCCACCCAGAATGAACAAGTAGTATAAACAAAAATGTTTGTTCTGTTTCTGGGTGTTCTATATTTATTATAAGTATGTATGTACAAAAAATATATTTGAGTATTTTATCAGTTATCTGACTTCCATGGTACTAGCTTTGCTTAGTTTGGGGTCAGATGGCGCTGTGTGTAATGTCCTGCGATATTTATTTATTTAAGACGAATCAATCGAGCCTAAACTTTATGGGTTTATCTTGTTTAGTTTAATAGTCCCACATCTTCCGTGTCCATCATCAGATCATATCCGTGGTACCATATCATTGTATCATCACCGAAGATACATAAGTACCCAAAATTTGAGTCCAATCGGACATCGGGAAGTGGGTCAAATTTTACTCGCAAGAGTCCACCCGAACATAGCCGATTACTAGAAAATACACAAACTAGACTATGGTTTCTTCAAGATGTTTTCTTTCACCGACAGCTAAAGATCATTGTGGAGATTTGAACCCATGCCTATCGGCGTGCGGTCCGAACGCGCTAACCAATGAGCTATCATCGCTACGATTAAACTAACAGGCCGAGCTAGAAAAAAAGTTCAATGCCCATGATAAGGGTTGGCCAGTAGCAATCAACAGAGAGGCATAAAGAAGACAAATACAAATATTTTGCTGTTTTTTACTTAAAATATTTTTATATATGCTCAGCAGTGAGATAAGATATGTTTGTATGATAACAGTCCTACTAAAGCTTCCCGTTGAATCACTCTGTCTATTGATGGAAACCGCATTAAAATCCGTTGCGTAGCTTAAAAGATCTAAGCGTACAGACGACGGGAAGCGACTACGTTTTATGCTATGTAGAGACTAGCGACCCGTCCCGGCTTCGCACGGTCGCAATGTAGATACTAATGTGGTGCATATGCATGTATTATACATAAAAACCTTCCTCTTGAATCACTCTGTCTATTGATGGAAACCGCATTAAAATCCGTTGCGTAGCTTAAAAGATCAAAGTGTACGAACGTCGGGAAGCGACTTCGTTTTATACTATGTAGAGACTAGCGACCCGTCCCGGCTTCGCACGGTCGCAATGTAGATACTAATGTGGTGCATATGCATGTATTATACATAAAAGCCTTCCTCTTGAATCTCTCTGTCTATTGATGGAAATCGCATTAAAATCCGTTGCGTAGCTTAAAAGATCTTAAGTGTACGAACGGCGGAAAGCGACTTTGTTTTTACTAAGTACAAACAGACGAATTTCCACAGTTGCATTATGATAGTTTTTATTACCATGATATAATCTTAAAGCTTAAATAAGTTTTACGGGTCAGCCAAGCACGCGTGATTTTTAGGGTTCCGTACCCAAAGGGTAAAAACGAGACCCTATTACTGAGACTTCGCTGTCCGTCTGTCACCAGGCTGTATCTCAAGAACGGTGATAGCTAGACAGTTGAAATTTTCACAGATGATGTATTTCTATTGCCGCTATAACAACAAATACTGTAAATAAATATTTAAGGGGCGGCTCCCGTACAACAAACTTGATTTTTTTTATAGATAATGGTACGGAACCATTCGCGCGCGAGTCCGACTCGCACTTGGCCGGTTATTTTATACATACATAAATTATATACATATATTTAATAATATGCGATGCATATAATTAATTCTATTTCAAGCCACGCTGGATCCCAGACCAGTCTGATAGATTATTTAGACTCTAATTTCAGTTGCTTGTAGACGTTTTTTTTGTATATAGTTTTTTTTTCAATTCTCTGTGCTATTTTTTTTTAAATCAAATTTTGTGTTGTGCGTGGTAATATGTATAACAGTTTGGAGATGTTCCGAAAAGTTACTTTAGGTGTGTATTGTATAATAGAGATGTAATCCCAAGGACTGTGATTTATTTTTAATTCGTAATCTGTTTTGTTTACATTTCGCGTTGCGAATCGAATTTTATTATTCGAGATCATGTGTATTGCAAATAAGTGAGAGATTGGTGTGTTTTTGTTGCTTTTTGCACGTTGTTAACGGCTTTGAACAAAATTACAACTTATTCCAGTGTACCAAATTTACCTTCAAGTCGCGAGTGAATCGGTTTCTTCTAGGCGAGCGTGCTCCACCGTAGACCGCATCTTCGCTTAACATCAGGCGGGATGGCGGTCAAACGCAAGCCTATCTACAGAAAAATAAAAAAATGGAATATTCTATTCTAGTATCTATTCCAGTCTATGTGTTTAACATCTTCGATCACAACGTCACTTAACATCAGAGCCTCGATCACGAAAATTTATCGCATTCGTGTCGTAAAGGTATCGAGTCCTCGATAGCATGCAAAGCTGTACAAATCTCATACAATTTTTTGTCGATGTCGATACAAATACTTTTACGCAAGTCGTTCGTGATCGAGGCTCAGGTGAGCTGTGGTCAAAAACCTAGCCTGTCAACAGGAAATATATCTCTACATATTATAAAACAAAGTCGCTTCCCGCCGTATGTGCGCTTAGATCTTTTGAGCAGCTAATTTTAAATATTCCATCAATAGACAGAGTGATTCAAGTGGAAGGTTTATATGCGTATTACAGCAGAGAACATCCGAGAATTACAAACATTTGTAAAGTGATGTCGTAAAAAAAAAACATGTTTTTTGTGCGCTTACATTGCAAACGCTGGCTAAATCTTACGAGATAGATCAAAATAATGTACTACGTTAGTGTCTGTATTGCGCCCTTGCGAAGCAGGGGCGGGTCGCTAGCGTGTTCAAATAACTTTATTATACACCGTAAAACAAACACCCACCCTCAAAAACACCCACTCTCAAGTGAGTCTATAAAAATAAGCAATACAAAAAGTATCCTAGCCTAGATGATTTTCTGGGATCGTGTGACATAGGCTACTTTTTATCCCTGTATTCCAACGGGAACGGGAACTAGGCGGGTGAAACCGCGAGGCGTCCGCTAGTTAATAAATAAAATAAATAAACAAATAAATAAATATCGTAGGACTATACACACAGCGCCATCTGGCCCCAAACTAAGCAGAGCTTGTGTGATGGAAGTCAGGTAACTGATAGAATACATAAATACTTTTTTTTTTAATCCTAAGAATAGAATAGAATTAGTTACCAAAGGAAACAAGGTATGGAACAAGCTACCGGCTTCCTTGTTTCCTGAGAGATATAATCTAGATCTTTTCAAGGTCAGAGTGAATAGGTATCTTCTAGGTCTCGTGCTTCATCTTCGACCACATCGTCGCTTACCATCAGGCGAGTGGGTGGTCAAACGCGGACTTATCCGTATTAAAAAAAAAGTTAGAATCCTTACATCGTTCCGAGTAAAAATGGTAATTCTTTTTGGAAAGAAATCATTTGATTATTTTTTGAACTACTAGTCCGTAAAGGCTGAGTACCATGCGACGGTGTATAGAAAATGCCGGTACCAAGTTATCAACTTGAACTTTGTGGTTAGAACTCCCAACTCTGCAAAAAAAAGTTTCCTTCCGAAATGCGTAAACAGTGCTTTCGCCAAAGTTACATACTGAGTGGCGTTAGGTTAGAAAGAAACAAAGTTTTTATTCTGTAACACACAAAATAAAAACAGATTAAATTCCAGGTACCTACATAAGTAATTATGTTTTTACATTTTGACATTTTGCTTTTTATTAATTGACACAGAGATATTCAGATATTCTGCCGGTAAACAGTAGTTAGTGTGTAAACATTACTGTGTTCCGCTTTAAAGGGTGCAGCTAGCGAAATTTCTGGGCTGTTGAGACATCGAAAGTCTCAAAGCAATGAGCGCCAAAGCAGCGACGCCCCGGACTTTGTTTTGCTACTCAAAGTTCTGTTTATTGGGGCAATGGTTATGGATATGCATTTTCTCTTACCATCATGAGAGCGTCTCATTCGTCTCATCACTTTTTAAATTAAAAAAAAAGCTATTAATATAAATAAATATCGTAGGACATTACACACAGCGCCATCTGACCCCAAACTAAGCAAAGCTTGTACTATGGGAGTCAGATAACTGATAAAATACTTTTTTTTTTGTAAATACATACTTATAATACATATATAATAATCATTTGTATCTTTACTTTCTTTTGAATTAATCTATACCTACTTAAATAGCTTTTTACGTCGGCGAGAAATTAACACCATTTTAAACTTTGATCAACTTTAAGTAATATTTACGAGTAAGGCCAAAAGAAACTAACAAAATTATTAAAAAACAGTTGTTCAATGGAAAAGTTCCATTCCAGGCTATATGCGTTTACCATCTTCGATCACACAGTCACTTAAAAACAGGTGAGCTGTGGTCAAACATGAAAAAAGTTCGTTGATCTCGGACCAAATGGAGTAATTTCTTTTTTGTAAAGTGTGTGTGTACCCTTAGTAAAAGCTGTCGTCCCCCTTTCGGATTAATACACCCCATGCTTATAGCCCGGTGTAATGTAAATTATGTACATAAAATATTTAATTTTGTGTTTTATTACGCCATAAATCTGTAACAACCTACAGCAAATTGTTATTTAAGAAAATTAAAATGATAACCTATCACAACACCCATGTAGCCGAGAATCCTTTTATTTAATAACTCGTAACTAATGTTTTTTATTCGCCTACAAACTTGATTTAATAATTTTTTTGTGGATCGACTCTCGACCCGCCTAAAAAATGTTAAAATATGTTCTCTAAAATATGAGGAAGCTGAACATTTTAATAGTATACTAGATAAGGTATTTAGTTAATAAATAATGTGATGACATTTATAAATTGTTGTCATACAAATAAGCTAGGTTAACTAGATTTGAAAAATTGGTCCATACTATTGATATGTATCTTGATAAATTGAAAAATATGTTTTATTTTTTTAAATTCGCAAATTTACATTTTATTTTTTAACCGACGATAATGTTTTTTTTATGTAAGGTCACTGTAACGAACAAACAGTTTTTCTTAATTCATTTACTGGATAAATGACAGAAACAATCTATTGATTATATCAGTTTGTTTTATTGTGTAATATTTAAATTACTTTTTTTATTTCTAGATATAATAACTATTTATTAAGCTCTTCCAAACGGCCTTGAAAGGAACAGGGCTCCAAACAAGGCCAATTGTAGAAATCAGTCAGTTAAAGTTGTAATAATCAAAATATCCGCTTTTACTAAAATTACATGAAAAGCTCTTTCATTTAAGCGAAACATTAAATGTTTCATCTATACTATTATAACGAAGAAAGATTTGAATGTTTGTTTGTATTGAATTGGCTCCGAAACTACTGGACCGATTTCAAAAATTCTTTCACCGTTAGGAAGCTACACTATCCCCGGGTATGACATAGGCTACTTTTTCCCCTGTATTCCCATGGGAACGGGAACTACGCGGGTGAAACCGCGAGGCGTCCGCTAGTATATTATAATCTTCTTTAAAAAACTCAAAGAATTCCTTGAACACCATCATATAACTAAAAAGCGTATAATGCTTTTTAAAAAAACCCACTAGGGGGACCGTGTCATGGTACCTACATACTCTGACTCATTACAACTGAACTGTTTTTGATGGTGTTGTTCCAGGAAGTCCAGATGCAATGCAATGCCAGCAGGCGATGCAGGGCGGGATGATGCAGATGAGCGGTTACCATTCCCCCACCGACCAGGAGAACAAAAGTACGTATTAAGAAACAACTATTTCACTTATAAATGGTATAGCCCCTAAAAGTGTTCTAAGACTGCCTGGAAGAGATCGCTTTTAACGATATAGCATCCACTTGTTACATAAGCTTTTATATTAACTTGTCTACTGTAGGAATCAGGGGCGTAGCAACCGCCATGTTAGCCGTATCAATAATACGGGACCCCCGTGCTACAAGGGCCTTAATATGCGTAAGCAAAAACTCGTAAGCCTCTTAAGAGGGAACGCGGGTCCAGCGGAATTTGAACAAGTTTAAATTTCAAGTTTAATACATCCCTAGACACCAGTAATACACATAAAACCAAATTTTAAATCGATCAGTGGTAAATAGTCACATACATAAGAGCTGTTTATCTTCAAACAGCTGAAAAGACTTTCTTGAATCATAGTTAAGATCACTTTCGATCAACATAAAAAAAAATATTATTCGACTTTTTGTGGTGGCGGCCATCTTGGATTTGAAATTTATCGCAGTGTATAGTATTCTACTAGTCAAGCCCTTTCATTTGATACCGATATTGAGGGAGTTGTGAAAAAATATGTAATCCGCCATTTTGTGACGGCGGCCATCTTGGACCGATTTGCATCAAACGTAGCTAAAACACTCCCGATTAATTCACCTTTCAAACAAAAAAAAACAGAATCACAATCGGTTCATTCGTTTGCGAGTTCGCGGTTAATTTTTTTTTATTTTTTTTAAATCTTTCAACTTTCATTAGTCGTCTGATTATATTGGTATAAAAGGGCCATTGGCATTGGCAAAAGGGCATTTTTTTTTTTTTTAATCGTTGACAGGCTAGGTGTTTGACCACAGCTCACCTGATGTCAAGTGAAAGTGTGGCCGAAGATGGTAAAGCACACCTAGCCTGCAATGCAACTGGCTCTCAAGTGAGGCTGCCGGAACACACCGTTAGATGCTTGGCGGCAGATTTTCAACTTGAGGGTGGTAGCTAGCCAGCCGAGTACTAGAAAGTACCCTACCACCATGCTTTTGGTTTCCTCACGATGTTTTCCTTCACCGGCAGCTTAAGCTCATTGTTGGGGTTTGAACCCACGCCCTTCGGCATGCGAACCTACCGCGCTAACCACTGAGCTATCATCGCTACAATGACGAATATTACGGCATATGACGAATTCATTATTTTATCGCCAAGCAGTAGTGTGTAAGCACTACTGTGTTTCGATTTTAAGGATATTGCAGCTAGCGAAATAACGAGGTTGTTGAGACTAACCATTGAAAGCCTCGAAAGTATTGAGCGCCATAACAGCGACGCCCCTGGACTTTCTTTTGATACTCAAAGTTCTGTGTATCGCTTGATAGGCGTTATTTCTTATCATCAAGAGAGCGTCTCATTCGTCTCATTACTTTTAGGCTATGATAGCTCGGTGGTTAGCGCGGTCGGTTCGCATGTCGAAGGGCGTCGGTTCAAACAAACATTGAGCTTGAGCTGCCGGTGAAGGAAAACATTAGCATGGTGGTAGGGTACTTTCTAGTACTCGGCTGGCTACCCCCCTCAAGTTGAAAATCGGCCGCCAACCATCTAAAAGTGTGTTCCAGCAGCCTCACTTGTGAGCCAGTTCCATTCCAGGCTTAAGTGTGCTTCACCATCTTCGATCACACCGTCACCTAACATCAGGTGAGGTGTGGTCAAACAACTAGCCTTCCACCATAAAAATAAGCTATGCCAGAACCACACATAAGCTTCAATCAAATACGCAGCTTGTTAACCATACAAACCCTTGTTTTTTTCAGACGCTGGTCTATTGATGTGCTCTCCAGTGAGTTCTCTGGACGGCTTCCTCCACTCGCCCATGCAGCAGAGATCCGAGTCCAGCTTCAAGGATGACACCAGGTGTGTGTGAAACCCGAAAGATGGTGTTGAAGACTTATATTCTTGCGCCCCGCGGTGTTACCCGCTACATGTTTTCGGGATAAAAAGTAGCCTATGTGTTAATCCAGGGTCTCGGCTATCTCCATACCAAATTTCGTCTAAATCCGTTCAGTAGTATTTGCGTTATAGATTTTTTTTTTTAATGGAGATGCTCTCCCGATTTTAAGAGATAACGCCTGTCCATGAACATTGCAGCGATACACAGAACTTTCGAGTAACAAAACAAAAGTCCAGGGCATCACAGCTTTGGCGCTTCGATGGTTAGTCTCAACAGCCCTGTAATTTCGCTAGCTGCAGTACCCTTGGAACCGGAACACAGTAATGTTTACACACTACCGCTTGGTGGCAAAATAACTGGTACTGCGGTGGTACCAACCTTGACGACCTCCTGCTAAGGAGATCTACCACCAAGTAAATATAGTTCCTATAGTACCTACAAGCCTTCTTCAGGGCCGTGTGAAATTTCCTACGATATTTATGTATTTATTATTATATATTTTAGATTCCAGTACGTATTAGCAGCGGCGACATCTATCGCGACCAAACAGAACGAGGAGACCCTGACCTACCTCAACCAAGGTCAGCCTTATGAGATCAAACTCAAGAAACTCGGTGACCTCAGCCACTACAAGGGAAAGATGTTGAAGGTGAGTCGCTCGTTATACGCTACGGTACCCTTAGGGGGCCTGTCGTGACCTTTGTAAATATATAATATCAATATCAATAGAATATTTGCACAGCCCTGTTGGTTCATTGGTAGTATGTCTGCTCCAAGAGCCGAAGGGCGTGGGTTCAATCACAAAATGCTTGTTCTGGATTACCACTCGGCATTTTGTGATATAAACGAATGTTTGTTCTGTGTTTGGGTGTACCGTGTATTTTTTTTTCATGGAAAATCTGCCGCCAATCATCTAACGGTGTGTTCCGGCAGCCTCCATTCCAGACTAGGTGTGCTTTACCATCTACGACCACACCTTCACTTAACATCAGGTGAGCTGTGGTCAAACACCTAGCCTGTCAACACAAAAAAAAAAAACTACGCGGGTGAAACCGCGAGCGCGTCCGCTAGTTCATGCTACGCCGACTGGGGAAAACTTTGCCAGCCAACGAGCTGTGGGCGACTAGAGATTGCAATAAATAATTTAATGGAATTTTTGTTGTCCTCAGAGCGTGATAAAAATATGTTTCCACGAGCGTCGTCTGCAGTATATGGAACGAGAACAGATCTCTCAATGGCACGCCGAGCGCCCTGGAGAGAGGATACTTGAGGTAACCACGGCAGTGCTTGTTAAGGTTACGTACCCAAAGGGTAAAACGGGACCCTGTTACTAAGACTCCGCTGTCCGCCCGTCTGTCTTTTTTTTATGTGAAAAATAAAGAAACGAACGATTCGCTCCCCTGATGGTGAGAGATAACGCCTGTCCATGGCCATTGCAGCGATACACAGAACTTTGCGTAACAAAACAAAGTCCAGGGCATCGCTGCTTTGGCGCTCATTGCTTTCAGACTTTCGATGGTTAGTCTCAACAGCCCTGTAATTTAGTTAGCTGCAGTACTCTTTAAACCGGAACACAGTCATGTTTACACACTACTGCTTGGCGGCAGAATATCTGGTACCGCGGTGGTACCTACCCAAAATTCCTCCTGCTAAGGAGATCTACCACCAAGTAAAACCTGTCTGTCTGTTCGTCTGTCACCAGGCTGTATCTCATGAACCGTGATAGCTAGACATTTAAAATTTTCACAGATGATGTATTTCTATTGCCGCTATAACAACACATACTAAAAAATAAAATAAAATAAATATTTAAGGGGGCTCCCATACAACAAACGTGATTTTTTTGCCGTTTTTATGGATAATGTTACGGAACCGGCGTACAGGCGTGGCCGTGGGTTCAATCCCTAAACTTTTTTTGTTTTATGTTGACAAGTTAGGTGTTTGACCACAGCTCACCTGATGTATATTGTCTATAGGTGGACGTGCCGCTCTCCTACGGCGTCATCAGAGTGGAACAGCCGGCGTGTCTCAACGCGTTGCACGTATTCTGGGACCCAACCAAGGATGTCGGCGTTTACATCAAGGTGAAGATAAAGAATGATATACAGTGAAACTTGGTTAATTATTGGTGAAACTTGATTGGTTATTATTAGCAGGAGGTCGTCTAGGTAGGTACCACCGCAGTACCAGTTATTCTGCCGCTAAGCAGTAGTGTGTAAACATTACTGTGTTCCAGTTTGAAGGGTACTGCAGCTAGCGAAATTACTGGGCTGTTGAGACTAACTCAACTAAAAGTCTCAAAGTAACGAGCGCCAAAGCAGCGATGCCCTGGACTTTGTTTTGCTACTTAAAGTTCTGTTTATCGCTGCGATGGTCATGGACAGGCGTTATCTATTACCATCAGGAGAGCGTCTCGAAAAAAAAAATTTGGGACCTGGGTAACTGAGAAACCTCCATAACTGGAACTGATGCTGGGGTCCCACCACATTGGCACTAAATTACCTCTGTTAGTGGGACGAAGCCAACCTCTATATCTGGGATTCGTTCTTTCGATTTCATCGCCATAGTTACCTCTATAACGTTTTGTACTACGCACATATTTATCAAAAAAACGTGCTTTTTTTTGATTTATTACCTTACATAATACGTTATTTTATTTAATAATAGCACCTCTATAACTGAAATTACCTGTATTCTGACCTCTATTAATGGAACCCTCTGTGAATATGGGACAGATATTTATTTATACCTGGATATCTGAGACACTGGGTAAGTGGAATACCTCTATAAGTGAGACCAATTTGCAGGTCCCTTGAGGTCTCACTTAAGGTGGTTCGATTTCCATACAAATCGTTTTTTGCCATTTATGGACAAATGGAGCAAAATTTTACAGTGAAATCACAGCTACTGGCATTTATTTTGGCTCTTTCACGCAAAAACTATTGAACGGATTTGGATGAAATTTGGTATGGAGGTAGCTGTCACTCTGGGTTAACACATAGGCTACTTTTTATCCCGAAAACGAGTAGCGAGGTAACACCGCAGGGCACAACTAGTACTTGTACTATATCAGTCTATATTATACAAGTTTTAACATTATTTTTTTTGTTTTTTTTATTAGTATATAATAGGTATAACGATGTACTATTTTTTTATTGTAAAAAGTAATGAGACAAACGTGACGCTCTCCTGATGGTAAGAGATAACGCCTGTCCATGACCATCGCAGCGATACACAGAACTTTAAGTAACAAGCTGGAACCAGCTGGAAGCTTTGGAAGCGGTGGATCGCTGCGATGGTCATGGACAGGCGTTATCTCTTACCATCAGGAGAGCGTCTAATTCGTCTCATTACTTTTTACATAAAAAAAAAGTACATGTGTGTGCTATGATATTTTTTTTTTTTTTTTATAATTTGCCCCTTCGGGCAAGCTAAAGCTATAAAGCCATACTGCCTTGTCTTCAGTGTTATTTCTGCTGTATCTTAGCTATAGCTATCGTCAAAGTCGTCTTAGTCAAGTCCAGTTCGTGTCAGTTAAGTTCAGTCATGCTTTAGTAAAGTAGTGGCGACTTTACTATAAAGCTTCGATGGAGTTTTGGAAGCAACACGAAAACTCATGTTTCACCACATTATATCATTTTCCCATACTCGCGCTTGTAATTCGGCACTTTATGAATAAAACACCACCATTTTTATGCATAAACACTCGACAAAACACTAGTTTTGGAAAAAAATACAACGGAGCGACACGACTCTTCTCGCGTTCCCGCCAAAACTCTCGTGTGTGCTATGAGGCTTATTGGTGATAGCGATCTAGTAACCAAAAAATTGCTAAGTCTTGATCACCGTCGCAGAGTAGCATGTCTATCTATTTTTTACCGGATACATTTCGGGGAGTGTTCGCAGGAGCTCCATGACCTCATCCCACCGTCTCCGTTCCACCACAGGGCGAGCAGAAAAACGGCACATTACCAACCGTTCCTCGTGGGCGTTCCCAGTATTCGTACGCAGCGATTCCGCTCTACTTTTCTGATGCGCACGGCCCACGAATGGAACTCATTGCCGGCTTCCCTGTTTCCCATAAATTACGATTTGGACGTTTTTAAGGCTAGAGTGAATAGATTTCTTCTGGATCAGCGTGCTTCATCTTCGGCCACGCCGTTGCTTTGCATTAGGCGAGTTGGTGGCCAAACGTAGATATATTAAAAGTAACAAAAAAAAGAAAAAAAAGTAACAAAACAAAGTTCAGGGCGTCACTGCTTTGGCGCTCATTACTTTGAGACTTTGTGACTTACGCATATTATTTTCGTAGGTGAACTGTATTTCAACCGAGTTTACGGCGAAGAAGCACGGCGGCGAGAAGGGTGTCCCTTTTCGGATACAAGTGGAGACATGCCTTGCCAGCGACGAGACGAGGTTGCACGCCGCTGCTTGCCAGATCAAGGTAAAAAACATGGAAGGAAACAATTCAATACAGATCAGACAATTATCAATAAATATCGCAGGACATTACACACAGCGCCATCTGACCACAAACTAAGTAAAGCTTGTAAGTAAGTAGTCATGTCATTTTAATATATTGACAATATTGTTTTGGTATTGATATATTTTTTACATTGACATATTTCATGTTGACAATTTTTTTTTTATATTGACATATTTGGATATTGACATATGACCTTTAAAATTTTGAAGTGACTTGTAACATGAGAACATTTATTGAGGTAAAAACTATTATTGCAAAAATTTTACTATTTACAAAATGTATACAAAAAACTTAGTCTAAAAATTCGTCAGAGGAGGGATATGTGGCCGGAATGCTGGCAGCATTGCCACGCTGGATGGCAATGCTTAGCTTTTGACCAAAGCAGATACCAGCATTCTGGTCACCTGAAGCCTCCTCTAAACGTTTGGTAACTTGTAACATTGGTGTTATCAATAAAGTATTTGTATTTGTATTTGCTTGTAGTATGGAAGACTGATAGAATACTTAAATCGCTGTAGGGCGTGGGTTCGATTCCCACTCAGGGCAAACATTTTGTGAATAAACAAATGTTCGTTCTGTGTCTGGGTGTTCTGTATGTATTTACAAAAAAAAAGTATTTATGTATTCTATCAGTTATCTGACTTCCATCACACAAGCTTTGCTTAGTTTGGGGCCAGATGGCGCTGTGTGTATAGAACTACGATATTTATTTATTTTATTTAAATACTTTTTTTTGTAAATGCATATTTATAATACATACAGAACACCCAGACACAGAACAAACATTTGTTTATGCCACAAAATGCTTGTCCTGGGTGGGAATCCAACCCACGCCGTTCAGATCTTGGAGCAGACATACTACCAATAAACCAACAGGGCTGCCGATGTTGTCAGCTGTCAATGATCAATGATCATACAATTCAGACAGCCCTGTTGGTTCATTGGTAAAATGTATACAAAACACCCAGAACACCCAGACACAGAACAAACATTTGTTGATACATAAAATGTTTGTCCTGAGCGGGAATCGAACCCAGGCCCTTCGGCACCTAAGGCAGATATACTACCAATGAGCCAACAGGGATGTCAAATTATTTATGAATCGATTTTGATGATTCTTTTTTTGCTTGGTAGATCATACCCCAGAGGTCGCTCCCATATTTCGATTGAGCGGGTTTTAAAAAATCAACAAAAATCTAAAAACTGTATACATCGATGATATTTTCGTTTGCTCGGAAACCTCGCTGTTTCATTGGAGCAGTGCGTTTAGTTGGCCTAAGGGTCATGGAGTCGGTTTTTTTTTTAATTGTAACTAAAGTGTTTTTTTCGGCAGGTGTTCAAGCTGAAGGGTGCAGACAGGAAACACAAGCAGGACCGCGAGAAAGTGATGCGGAGGCCGCGTCAAGACCTGGAGAAGTACCAACCTGGCTGCGAGGCTACCGTTCTTACCACGGTTAGTACTAAATAAATAAATAAATAAATATCACAGGACGTTACACACAGCGCCATCTGACCCCAAACTAAGCAGAGCTTGTGCTATGGAAGACAGATAACTGAGAGAATACTTAAATACTTCTTTTTTTTTTTGTAAATACATACTTATAATACATACAGTACACCGAGACACAGAACAAACATCGATGTTAGTCCTGAGTGGGAATCGAACCCACGCCCTTCAGCTCATTACATGCTACATTACATGGTACCCGTGGCGGATACATATGGTACCTACGGTCGTTGGTTCAAACCTCCAACAATGAGCTTCAGCTGCCGGTTAAGGAAAACATCGTGAGGAAAGCATAGCACGGTGGTACGGTACTTTCTAGTACTCGGCTGGCTAGCTACCACCCTCATGTTGAAAATCAGTCGCCAAGTATCTAACGGTGTGTTCCGGTTGCCTCACTTCAGAGCCAGTTCCATTCCAAGCTAGGTGTGTTTACCATCTCCGACCACACCGTCACTTAACATCACATGAGCTGTAGTAAAAACAACTAGCCTGTTAACTATAAAAGAAAATCATGCGCAAGCCTAGTTATTATTAAAATAAAAAGAATGGCGAACTTAGCTAACTTAAAATAAAGACTTCAAAAAAAAACATGAGATAAAGTTTACTTGGTGGTAGATCTCCTTAGCAGAAGGTCGTCTAGGTAGGTACCACCGCAGTACCAGTTATTCTG
This sequence comes from Biston betularia, assembly GCA_905404145.2. NCBI lineage: Eukaryota > Metazoa > Arthropoda > Insecta > Lepidoptera > Geometridae > Biston > Biston betularia. The sequence goes on along the minus strand of FR989889.1, from coordinate 1,773,223 downwards.
CCGCTAAGCAGTATACATTAAGGGCACAGCTAGCGAAATTACTGTGCTGTTGAGACTAACCATCGAAAGTCTCAAAGTAATGAGCGCCAAAGCAGCGATGCCCCGGACTTTGTTTTGTTACTCAAAGTTCTGTGTATCGCTGCAATGGTCATGGATAGGCGTCGTTGTCTCATACCATCAGGAGAGCGTCTCGTTCGTCTCGTTTTACGTTTTAAATATAAAAAAACGCCCCTTTCTTAAAACTGCGCCCCCGCGCTCTCTCCCTCCCCCCTTCCCCCTCCCAGCACGCTATTCGTTTGTTTTTTTAGTCAGTCGACTCTAGAATCGAGTTAAACTTTTGGTGGGAACGCGGAAAGAGTCGTGTCGTCGCCCCGTTGTATTTTTTCCAAAACTAGTGTTTCTTCAAATGTTCATGTATTAAAACAGTGGTGTTTTATTTACTAGTATAACAAAAAATATTTAAAAAGTATGTATTAACATTTAAATCATTTATATTGTGCCGATTGTCATGTTTAATTATTTTAAATTTGATATTATTTAAATTTGATATTATTTAATGAGTAATTGAGCTTTCTATCGTATTTTTCTTTTCTTGGTTGCCTGGAAGAGATCGCTGTTAGCGATAAGGCCGCCACTTGTGGCACTAGTTAATAAGGTTTTTTGTTCTCTGTACTCTTTACTATATATGATGTGCACAATAAAGAGTTATATCTATCTATCTATGTTATCAAATGTTTACACACCCAATTCGGTATGTAAAGTTTTTTTTTTTTTATTTTATATTTTTTACTGATAGTCAACTTTATTTTAAGAAACTAATTTGAATATTTTGGCTTTCTATGCGGTAGTTTAATTCTAATACGTTTTCATACTTCTTATAGTTATGACGTAATGAGTACGGCTAAATATGTAGAATATGCCTTTGCTATACGAAACAAAAAAGTATACAAAACATTTGACACATCTCATTAAATTTGACAACAGAACTGACAAGTTTTTTTTTTAATTTGCCCCATCGGACAGGCTAAAGCTGTAAAGCCTTAAGCCATTCTGTCACGTCTTCGGTTTTTACAATTCATGACATAAAGTAAACAAATCTTATGTCATAAAAGCGATATCAGAGTCCAAATAACGTTTCAAGTAAAATAATCCAGATATTTGTATCAATAAATCGAAAAACATCTCGACGTATGTGTATTAAAAATATTATTATGATCGCCGTTGACTTGACATTGACAAGTTTTGTTTTGGTTTGCCAGTCCATGAAAGTTGCCCGTCGAGATGACGTCATGAGACATCAATTGAAAGTCAAGTTTGATTTATGTATTTTATTAAAATAAACCCCACCTCATAGTTTACAGAGTTTTCAACGTAAAAATATTGTACAGAAATGTACTATTTCGAAATGGTTTTGGTATCAGTAAAGTTTTTTTTTTCTTTACATACCGAATTCTGGGGTTAAGTACGTTTTAATTTATGTACCAACATGTCCAACATGTTGACACCTGTACTTGGCAAATAAATACATTTTGATTTTTGTTCATTTTGTTGACAGTTGTCCAACGATGCCCTGATGCCGCCACCATCTTTGGTCACCACGTCACCGCCGTATTCACCTGAATTGTGGTAAGTCATACTCACTGGCCGCTTGCTCGTATCTTTTTACTTGGTGACCTCCTCAGACCTCATACCTCCTTAGCTAGAAGTCGTCTAGGTACCACCGCAGTACCAGATATTCTGCCGCCAAGCAGTTGTGTGTAAACATTACAATGTTCCAGTTTTAAAGGTAATTCAAATGATATATTTATCATGACAATTACAACATTACAGATAATTATATACCTATCTACATATTTATTTACAAAACAACATTAAACAGAACAAAGACAATATTCAATAGAATAGAATACAACTTTATTACACGCCAAACATCTCACCATCATCACAAAGTTCTGTGTATCGCTGCAATGGTCATGGACAGGCGTTACCTCTTACCACCAGGAGAGCGTCTCGTTCGGCTCATTAATGTTCACATAAAAAAAAATCATAACATACAAATATGATACATAAGAAAGAGATAAATAATGTAACATAACAATAAAGATATGGCGTATAACGGCGGTCTTATCGCCTAGATCGATTTCTTCCAGACAAACTTTGGATGGAAATAAACTTTTTTTTTATGTGAAAAATAATGAGACGAACGAGACTCTCTCCTGATGGTAAGAGATAACGCCTGTACTCAATACTCAATACTTTATTGCAACATATGTACAGGTTCTTATGCTTATAAATTTAACAATGTTGTCCCTAGTACGTGTATATGAATGACCCCATTAGGGTATGGCAAACAATTTTGGTCAAAATATTTAAATATTATTAATTACATAATTTGAGATGCGGTTTAAATTAAAAAAATACAGATTATGTCCATAACCATTGCAGCGATACACAGAACTTTGAGTAACAAAACAAAGTCCGGGGCATCACTGCTTTGGCGCTCATTACTTTGAGACTTTCGATGGTTAGTCTCAACAGCCCAGTAATTTCGCTAGCTGCAGTACCATTCAAACCGGAACACAGTAATGCTTACACGCTGCTGCTTAGCGGCAGAATAACTGGTGCTGCGGTGGTACCTACCTAGACGACCTCCTGCTAGGTAGATCTACCACCAAGTAAAGGTTAACAACTATAAGAATTCTTAGCTAGAAAATACTAAAAACTATCTACCGAGTTCATAGTACTGTAGGGTATTCCTCAGGGTTAATTCCCATCCAGCCGCGAAAATGACAGTGTTTTTTTTTTATGTGAAAAGTAATGAGACGATCGAGACACTCTCCTGATGGTAAGAGATAACGCCTGTCCATGACCATTGCAGCGATGCACAGAACTTTGAGTAGCAAACGAAGTCCAGGGCATCACTGCTTTGGCGCTCATTACTTTGAGACTTTATTTTTGTTTGTTTGTTTGTTGTATGGGATCCCCTTAAATACTTATTTTATTCTGTTTTTTAGTATTCGTTGTTATAGCGGCAACATACATCATCTGTGAAAATTTCAACTGTCTAACTATCACGGTTCATGAGATACAGCCTGGTGACAGCCGGACAGACAGACAGACGGACAGCGGAGTCTTAGTAATAGGGTCCCGTTTTACCCTTTGGGTACCGAACTCTAAAAACAGCCGCCAAGACACTAACGGTGTGTTCCGGCAACCACACTAGAGAGCCATTTCCATTCAAGCTAGATGTGCTTTACCATCATTTAACATCAGGTGAGCTGTGGTCAAACATCTAGCTTGTCAACCATTAAAAAAAATACACAGACGAATAAATAACAGCGATATTTTAAAACCTGTATCTAGTAACTCGTGTAACCTTTGGCTAAAGGACGAGTGTCCATGGCCAAGAATAAATTTAAAAAAAAAACTAATTATTAATTCTAAAGACAGTTACAATAGATAAACTTTACGTACATTCAAATGTTACAAAAGTATTTGGGACACATTGTCTCGCTTTCCGAAACTTGTGTTTTGTCGAGTACTAGCTGCGCCCCGCGGTGTTGCCCGCTACATGTTTTCGGGATAAAAAGTAGCATATTTATTACTCCAGGATTTCAGCTACCTCCATATAAAATTTCACCTTAATCCGTTCAGTAGTTTTTGCGTGAAAGAGTAACAAACATCCATCCATCCAAACTTTCACATTTATAATATTGGTGGGACTAGCGGACGCCTCGCGGTTTCACGCGCGTAGTTCCTGTTCCAGTAGGAATACAGGGATAAAAAGTAGCCTATGTCACCCGGGGATAGTGTAGCTTCCCAACGGTGAAAGAATTTTTGAAATCGGTCCTGTAGTGTTTGAGTTTATTCGTTACATACAAAAATGCTTGGAAGCAGAACTGCACTAAACTCTAGGTGGAAAGTCGTCTAGTTAAATACTATCGCAGTACCAGATTTTCTGCCGCCAAGCAGTAGTGTGTAAACATTACTGTGTTTCGGTTTGAAGGGTACTGCAGCTAGAGAAATTACTGGGCTGTCGAGACTAACCATCGAAAGTCTCAAAGTAATGAGCGCCAAAGCAGCGATGCCCTGGGCTTTGTTTTATTACTCAAAGTTCTGTGTATCGCTGCAATGGTCATGGACAGGCGTTATCTCTTGCCATCAGGAGAGCGTCTCGTTATTTTTTACATTACAAAAAAATAATTCACTCTCGACTTGAAGACACCCAGATTATATTCAACGGGGAACACCCACTCAGGTAGCGCATTCCGCTGTCTAGCAATCCGCACAATGAACGTGGAATCAAATTGTTATGATTTCATAGCACAGCTGCTGAGTATCTATTAGGTAAAAAATCCAAGCAGTCGCGTGACCTCTTACGACTCAACTGACACGTCCAATCAGACACGAATGTCTCACATGACATCAATTGCTACAATTCATCGGTCTAATTTTAAGAAGGTTGTGTACGTATTATATGTAACAATATAGCCATGACAGCCCTATTGGCTCATTGGTAGCATGTCTGCTTCAAGAGCTGTGGGGCGTGGGTTCGATTCCCACCCAGGACAAGCATTTTGTGATATAAAACCAAATGTTTGTTCTGTGTCTGGGTGTACTGTATGTATTATAAGTATGTATTTACAAAAAAAAAAGTATTTAAGTATTCTTTCAGTTATCTGACTCCCATAGTAGTAGTAGTAGTAGTAGTAGTAGTAGTAGCTCTGCTTAGTTTGGGGTCAGATGGCGCTGTGTGTAATGTCCTACAATTATTTTTTTTTTTTTTTATTGTAAAAGTAATGAGACGATCGAGGCGCTCTCCTGATGTTAAGAGATTACGCCTGTCCATGACCATTGCAGCGATACACAGAACTTTGAGTAACAAAACAACGTCCAGGGCATCGCTGCTTTGGCACTCACTACTTTGAGACTAGATGGTTAGTCTAGTCAGCCCAGTAATTTTGCTAGCTGCAGTACCCTTCAAACCGGAACACAGTAATGTTTGCACACTACTGCTTGGCGGCAGAATATCTGGTACTGCGGTGGTACCTACCTAGACGACCTCCTGCTAAGGAAATCTACCATATTTATTTATTATATCCCACTAATATTGTAAATGTGAAAATTTGGATGTTTGTTACTCTTTCACGCAAAAACTACTGAAGGGATTTGGATGAAATTGGGTATGGAGGTAGCTTCAGCTCTGCTCTAAGAGCTGAATGGCGTGGGTTCGATTCCCACCCAGGACAAGCATTTTGCGATACAAAAACAAATGTCAGTTCTTCTCCTTTTTTGAGTAGGTTAATACAAGATTATATATATCACAACTAGGAACTAAAACAGCAGCATCTAGTTATATAAGGTCGTAAACTTGTTTTATTTCCTGTTGACCATTCCACATCTTTTTTGTGCACTAAATTCATTTTACTTCCACATCAATATATTTAGAGAAATATTTACATATTTTATCCGTAAAACTATTCAGTATTACATAAAGCCTTTAAATTTTAGAATAATTAAACTTCCAGTTATCGAAACCAGATTTTAATTTGACACCTTAAGTAGGTGATGACGTCATGGAATCGGTGTTATAAGGTAAAACGGGACCCTACTAAGACACCGCTGTCCGTCTGTCACCAGGCTGTATCTCATGAACCGTGATAGTTAGACGGTTGTAATTTTCACAGATGATGTATTTCTGTTGCCGCTATAACAACAAAATAAAATAAATATTTAAGGGGGCTCCCATACAGCACACGTAATTTTTTTGCCGTTTTTATTGATAATGGGTACGGGACCCTCCGTTCACGAGTCCGACTCGCACTTGGCCAGTTTTTTTTAATAATTTATTAATTATTTAAAGTTGTTGAAGAAAAAAATTCACGAGATAATCGTAGCATAGTGTTATTATGTTATTTACCTTAATATAATTTTTTTTTAATACACCAACCTAATGTCTTTTTCTGTGTGATTTTTCCAATCCAAAGGTTGTCTGGAAGAAATCGCTCTAAGCGATAAGACCGTCGTTATACACCGTACACTTATTGTTTTGTTTTGTTATATTCTTTATCTTTTTTTTATGTTTCATATTTGTATGTTGTTGTGTTTTGTTTTGGTGTGTAATAAAATTGTAATCTATTCTATTCTATCCACACACCCATGCCACCAATCAAACCGTCTCGAAATTTACTAGTCGACCACTTTTTTTTTTTATGTAAAAAGTAATGAGATGAACGAGACGCTCTCCTGATGGTAAGAGATAACGCCTGTCCATGACCTTTTGCAGCGATACACAGAACTTTGAGCAGCAAAACAAAGTCCAGGGCATCACTGCTTTGGCGCGCATTACGTTAGAGACTTTCGATGGTTAGACTCAACAGCCCAATAATTTCGCTAACTACAGTACCCTTCAAACCGGAACACAGTAATGTTTACACACTACTGCTTAGCGGCAGAATAACTACTTGCATTCAAATACAAAAATAGAACACAAATACTTCATACGCCCGCACAATAGCTGCTCGTAGTACCCGCATCCGTAACTATATGAACTCCGGAATTGAATAGGCGATGTCCTTAATCGTCCTATTCACCATGTAGATTGCTCAATGAGGGCCAATTGTGGCCCTTTAACCATCAGGGCTATTTATAGAACACATCAGATGTAACAGATATAGTCTCGAAGTAATGAGCGCCAAAGCAGCGATGCCTGGACTTTGTTTTGTTACTCAAAGTTTTATTTATGTATTTATTTATTCCTTAATTTCACACCATCCTTACAGGGTTTCCCTAATGCGATGGTGCTAGTCAATATACAATTATAAAAGTTCAAAATGTCAAAAAATTATAAAGAAAAATGTCAATATACAATTATAAAAATTAAAAATGTCAAAATATTAAATTACTATGTCAAATTATAGCATGCGTCATAATTAACCGCCATTCTAAATTCTTGTACCGAACATACACAAACATCAATTTTCTGGGCAACCCGATTCAGTGCATGCAACGTCCGAACCAACGGCGTCTTAGCCAATAAGTTGAAGTAAGTATAATAATAAGTTCTGTGTATTGATGCAATGGTCATGGGCAGGCGTTGTCTCTTACCATCAGGAGAGCGTATGTTCGTCTCATTACTTTTACATAACAAAATAATCATTATAATCATAATCTTTTATTTGCGTATATGGGTAAAATACAGTTGGTAGAAATTAAAAACATAGCACGCCATATCCCGCCTTTCGGCATGCAAAAATTAATATCATAAAATCAATAAAAAAATAATTACAAAATACAATGTCAAAAATATTCAATGTCAAAAGCAAAATTATTACAATGTATTATGAAGTCACCTTATGTCAAATTATCATTTTCATCAAAATAAATCATGCATAATAATTTTTTCTTTGGTTTTGGCGTCGCGTTTTAGCACTTGCCAGTGTCAAGTAATTATATATTTTCAAGTTTCAAAAGTTAAATAAGTGTCATCGTAGCTAGTTTTAGTCAAAGTCTAGTCTTAGACAAGTCTAGTTCGTGTCAGTCAAGTCCAGTCATGCTTTAGTAAAGTAGTGGTGACTTTACTATAAAGCTTCGATGGAGTTTTGGAAGCAACACGAAAAGTCATGTTTCACCACATTATATCATTTTCCCACACTCGTGCTTGTGATTCGGCACTTTATAAATAAAACACTACCATTTTTATGCATAAACACTCGACAAAACACTAGTTTTGGAAAAAAATACAATGGGGCGACACGTCTCTTTCCGCGTTCCCGCCAAAACTCTACTTAGCCTTTGTACATTACGTTATGTATATGTTATGCAATCTATCATTCTAGTCTTGTAAAACAGGATGCCAATATCACTGAAAGCTACATCCCAAAAAACGAGCATAGCGTTGATTTAGAGGCAATTTTCTCATAACGCTAATCCTAGGATCAATTCATGAGGATATTTTGTCGTCATTGCGTCAGCTGTCCGTAGTTACAGATTAAAAAATATAATCTATCTATACTTTTTTAAAGAGGAAAGATTTGATTATTTGTTTTTTTTAATAGGATCCGAAACTACAGGACCGATTTCAAAAATTCTTTCAGCGTTGGGAAGCTACACTATCGCCGGGTGACTATAAGAATAGGCAACTTTTTATCCCTGTTAGTCAAAAATCATAAATTCTTAAATTTGATATTATGCTAATTATAATCTACATTCTACTGTTATATTCAAGCAATTGTGATTTACCGCAAATAAAGACCAAAATAAATGCCAGTAGCTGTGATTTCACTGTAAAATTATGCTCCATTTGTCCATAAATGGCAAAAATTTATTTGTATGGAAATCGAACCACTGACTTAGTTTAAAACATGATTTTGGCCTCTCCTGTTAAGTTTGCACAAACCTGTGTTAGGAGAGACCGCTTCTTCACTACTAAATAGGCAGTGGCGGTCTTAGGGGGTGGCAAGCAGGGCAACCGCCCGGAGCCTCGCTCTGGCAGGGGCCTCGCGTCCTCGTAGAAAAAAGTCTTTACCAACCAACCATACCAACCATATATTTTATTTTATTTTTATTTTTTATTTATATGTATGTGTATCTCGCGCCTCGCACTTAACAAACCCCCCCTGAACGCACGGTCATTAGTGCAAGCATGTTACGGCCACTCGAGCACTTGGGAACTAATTTTTTAGTAAAACGGACACAAAGAAAACCGGCCAAGTGCGAGTCGGACTCGCACTTGGCCGGCCGGACGAAGGGTTTCGTACCATTATCTATAACAAGCAAAAAACGGTAAAAAATCAAGTTTGTTGTATGGGAGCCTCCCTTAAATAATTATTTTATTCTGTTTTTAGTATTTGTTGTTATAGCGGCAATAGACATACATCATCTGTGAAGATTTCAACTGTCTAGCTATCACCGTTCTTGAGATACAGCCTGGTGACATACGGACGGACGGACAGCGAAGTCTCAGTAATAGGGTCCCGTTTTTACCCTTTGGGTACGGAACCCTAAAAAAAGGGCCTCACAATGATCTGTCGCCCCGGCCTCGCAACAGCTAAGGCCGCCGTTGTAAATAGGCAATAACATTTTCCTACACTAGCGTCTCCCACTACATACTTGGTGGTAGATTTCCTTAGCAGGAGATCGTCTAGGTAGGTACCACCGCAGTACCAGATATTCTGCCGCCAACAGTAGTGTGCAAACATTACTGTATTCCGGTTTGAAGGGTACTGCAGCTAGCGAAATTACTGGGCTGTTGAGACTAACCATCTAGTCTCAAAGTAGTGACCGCCAAAGCAGCGATGCCCTGGCCGTTGTTTTGTTACTCGAAGTTCTGTGTATCGCTGCAATGGTCATGGACAGGCGTTATCTCTTAACATCAGGAGCGCCTCGATCGTCTCATTACTTTTACATTCAAAAAAACATAATTCTCGCTCCTAAAACGAATTCGACCCTATGACCTCTGCCAAACATGCTGCTCCCACACTTTCATATTGCATGCGGCTATATTTAGACACAGTGCGAGGCTAGGAATAACTCGTTCGCACTAGATCTCGTTGAGGATATGCCGGTACTGGTGCCGCCGGTGCAGTTGATCTCATGACTAAGGGTGATGAACTCACCGTCAATATTGTTACTGTCGGTTACATTATTGTCTGGCTATATCAATAAATAAATAAATATCGTAGGACTATACACACAGCGCCATCTGGCCCCAAACTAAGCAGAGCTTGTGTGATGGAAGTCAGTCTGATAGAATACATAAATACTTTTTGTTTTTGTAAATACATACTTATAATATTTGGGTACGGAACCCTAGAAAACAATTCTTTCACACATCAGTGTATGAGTGACAAACAGCAATACAAAAATGAAACAATCATAATTATAATTAAAGAGGCGCTAATTACGAGTGACCTTACTAATCTATACAGGCGTTTTCCGCGACAAACGGGAGCGAACCGGTTTACATCAATTTTACCTGTTGTCCTGATAACGAATGTTAATAGATACGTAGTGACAACGTTCCATGACATGCCAATACGTTCTTTCTATTACATGTTCCAAATAGGAGAAAATACAGAAGCTAATCTCTGTATAGTTATTTTTTTAACAAGCTAGGTGTTGACCACAGCTCACCTGATTTTTTTTTGTATGTAAACGTAATGAGACGAACAAGACGCTCTGCTGATGGTAAGAGATAACGCCTGTACATGACCATTGCAGCGATACACAGAACTTTGAGTAACAAAACAAAGTCCAGGGCATCACTGCTTTGACGTTCATTACGTTGAGACTTTCGATGGTTAGTCTCAACAGCCCAGTTATATCGCCAGCTGCAGTACCCTTCACACCGGAACAGTAATGTTTACACACTACTGCTTAGCAGCAGAATAACTGGTACTGCAGTGGTAGCTAGACGACCTCCTGCTAAGGAGATCTACCACCAAGTAAAATCAAGCATCAAGTTGTCTCTAGTCATCCCATATCTGTGATAAATGTTTTTACCAAGTCACTGTTATTGCGCTGCGTACTTACTTTTGTTATCAATATTTTCTGCCCTCATTGTTTCGTACAGATACCCTCTCCTTGTTATTACTATGTCTACTATACTTTAATTTCTTAATCAAAATTACCATCTATTTTGTTATTAAAGCTGTAAAAATTGTCTTCTAGTGTATCTATCTATAATTCTATACTATCAAAAGCTAAATTAAAAATTTTGAAAAACCCACGATGGTCTAAGATAATACACCAATAAAACCGGAACCCATAACGGAAAACTTCATCAAAATCGGGCTAGTAGTTTTGGAGAAAAACGGCAACATGTATTTGCACAAATAAACGTCCTCTCACCCCAAACGCATATACCGTCTCTGTTCCGTCGTGCGTGGGTAATAAAGCGAAAAGATTTTTTTGTTTGTATTGAATTGGACCGATCTTAATAATTCTTTCGTTATTAGAATGCTACATTATCCGTGATGGACATAGGCTATATTTTATTTAAAAAAACAATTAGGGATCCGTATGAAACATTCAATAATGTAACCCAAGCCTTGAAAAATTTGAAATAGAATAAAGTGACGTTTTATAGAGCAAATTGACAGCTACAAATAAGTCCGTAATATCATATGTCTAACTATTACAATTGTCATCTGCATCTTAAAGAGGAAAAATTTAATTGTTTGTTTGTATTGAATAGGCTCCAAAACTACTGGATCGATACATTTATATTGTTAATCGAGTTTTGTTATCCCGTGCGAAGTCGGGACGAGCTGTTAGTTGTTCGATATGTTTTGGACAGGTTGCTATGTATGTGATTAAAAACCAGCTTTCAATAAGTGGTTGTGACAACTGGATTCATATTTCCAGTGTAACACGTCAATAGTGGAACTACTATGACGAAACTAATGTCCAGATGCTATGTTGTGTAAGGTCTGGAGAGATACGTAGGTTGTTTTGCTGTTGTTTTTATAGGTATTTACCGAAAGTGTAGAGCTGTTCTTTTTCTTGTCGTTACGTGGAATTTATGTGATGTTTCCTGCAGAAGAAAACTACACAATGAATACAATACTTTATACATGAATTGTTATTATAGTGTACTAAGTCAAGTTTCAATAAAAAAAATTATATTGCTTGTTTTTCAATCCAGTAGAAATCTGCTTTTGTCCTCTTCCGACTAATATTAATGCTGTTGATTGGATAACAATCTCGCTTAGCTTAGTTTACTCCTGTAGACTCATGTGATGTGCGAATGGTTGTGTCGGGATATCAGTAAAAAAAAATCACATTTAAACCGTAACATGAATGTTATACTATCCGGTTTTCAATTGGAAACCGGACTAAATTCATTGCTGTGAACTATTGTGTAATACATTACGTCTGTTATGTACGTTGAATAAGTAATTATACGATTACAGTTATTTATGTTGAACAAAGTAATGAAAACCGGATTGTCGAGCTGGAAATAGAAGCGTGTCACATCACTACAATGACGCGGCATGGCCGCTCGATGCACCGACCACAGCCGGCCGCGGCCTCCGCGAACCGACTCGAACCGGATTCAGGCCAATCGCGGTGCCCGCTCTACTAACGTCAATCTAGCGACCAATCAGCGCTCAGTCGATCGCGCTCCGTCGCTCGCCGCGTACTAATTTCAGCTCGCTGTTTGTTTTCCACTGATAAAATCTTCGATTTCGCCCTCGCGAACCGGTATAATCCCAATTTTGTGACTTTGTGCAATCGTGACTGCATCCGCGCCATTCGCCGATCGCTATTCCTGTGCCGTGGCCGTCGAAAATAATGTTGGACAAGTGACTGTTCGATACAGTTTCTAGTTTCGTGTCGTGTAAAGTTATCACAAATGGTTGTTGTGGCGGATCGTGGTGAAGCTATGGTGGTATCGTGCGGGCGTTCCTACCGCCTCGGGTCCGGTGCTTTCATCTTCTTCAACCTGACACGCCAGGATTATAGCTGACCAGAAGACAACGATGCTCGTATTCGAGCAGAGACTTAGTGCTCGCCACACCGGTCGCGGAATATACCTCCAGGCTCGATTAGTTCATGGGTTGGAAGCCCGTGGTTGGCGTATGAAGTTTTCGCTTCTCAAAGCTGAGGTGGAAATAGACGCTGACCAAGAGACATACATCGAGTTGGCGCGGAGATTCAAAGCTGCGAACGTGCAAGTTCGTCGTCGGAGATTAGCGTAAATATCCAGATTTTTCTGCTTAAATCTCGAATTAGGTGTCGATTTAATTCTTCGGTTGCGTATTTGGGTGATGTCCTCTCTTTTAATGGACTATAATAAACATGTTTACTTAAAAACTATCATAGTATTAGTTATATATTAATGGTTTTTTCGTAATGCATGGTGTAAAGCCAATAAAGTTTTATCAGTAAATAGGTACCTTGAAAGATTTCAAATTTGCAGATATGGCTTTAATAAAGTATCTCATAGATAAACAAACTGGCTTTGTGGGTAGCCTTGGAATGAGTAATAATACCTATTTATATCAAACAAAACAGCTGATTTGATATAAGGTCATGTTGGCTTTGTTTGTATGTATAAGCTTTTAAATAAAAAACTAATGCTTTCTGATAGTTGTTATGTGGAAACATAACAACTACTTGGCATTTTTAATGTGTCAAGTTACGTGTTTGTCTACGTATCACCTGGTGTTATAAATTTGATCAGATCTACCTAGCCTGGAATGAAATCGGCTCAACTTAAAAGTAGTGTCTAGAAAGAGGACTAGAATGTATCCTACCTATTTATGTATGGTTACCTCACAATGTTTTCTTTTACCAACAGCTCAAGTTCATTATTTGGATTTGAATCCACATCCTTCGGTATGCTATCTGACCATGCTGACCACTAAGCAATCATTTGTACAAGAACAAAAAACTGAAATCCTTCTTTTTCATACATTATTTTTGCCAAGCATAGTATTGGCTTTATTTACAGCCCTGTTGGCTCATTGGTAGTATTGCTTTAAGAGCTGTAGGGTGTGAGTACAATTTCCCAGGGCAAGTTGAAATTAAAAATCTGCCACCGAGCATTTGACAATGTGTTTGGGCAGCCTCACTTGAGAGTCAGTTCCATTCTAGGCTAGTTGTGCTTTACCATCTTTGACCACACTGTCACTTCAGGTAAGCTGTGGTCAAATAGCCTATCAACCGTAAAAAAATATAAAAGCTTTTTAAATTCTTAATTTTTAACATGATTTTAAAATGACCAGATATTCTACTTCCGCTAAACAAATAGATTCAGTTTATATAAATTTACAAGAAAATAAAATAATATACCTGATTTGATAATACTTAATTTATCTGTCTTTTTATCACTTGATTTGCTTCCTGCTAGTTATTTAATAACATTAACTTTGAATAAATATTAAATTAAAACTGTTATTTATGTATATATATATTAGGGTGTCCCTTATATGGGCAAAAATTTTTTTTTTTCGAATTTCGAAATGCATACCCTCTACATTTTTTATAAATGCTATAACATGCCTAAATATAAAATTTTATCTTCCTAGCTTGATTGTAACCCGTGCCGACCGAGCCATCAAGTTTATCAAAAATCGTGTTTTGTCCTGATATTTCGCTCTGCTATAAAATTATTATAAATGCAATGCAGGCATAGAATAAGAGTTCAAATAAACTAAGATAAACATAAATCTTTATTTAAACGCATAAAATAATATCAATCAATAATATAAATCAGCCAGGGTAACCTTTTTCATCGTAGTTTTTTTACAGTCGAAATACAATTTTTCATGTTCTTGGATGCAGCGCAGCAAGAACGGTTTTTGCTCGTCTTCAACCGTGATAAGTCCTTTAAAATCTTGCATTAATCTGACAGCTCTTTCAGCAGCGTCATGTACAACCTTCAAATGACTTATTCTTCTTTTAGCTTCCAGAAAAGCTGCATTATCACGCCTAAAAAATACATCTTCCTGATGTAAACTGTCGTCAATCTGAAGACAACCTAGAAATTGTTTGCTCTTTTCTGGTACAAAACCACCCAACGTTTTATCTGGGTTAAGAAGCAGGTTAAATAACAAAATAAATAACAACAAGAACTGTAAAAAAAATCTAGCTTTCGTCATCCATCGTGCCTGATGCATAGCTCCGGGGGCCTGAGTTTTAATTTCTTCTGTGTATCTCCTCCACCACACTACACATTGTTAAACTAATTCGCGGTAATCGTCTCTTATAAAGCCAGAGAAGATATTTGTCTCAGCAATATGCTATGCTCTTTTATGAAATGAAAAGATAGTTCGATTTTACTGACAGCGATGTTTTTCCAATGGAATGTGTAAGGTATAAGTGTAGTAGTCGCTTTAGTCACATCAGTGATGAGGACTTCTATAAGTCTTTATATCCTCTTCTCGCTGCAGTAACCAGTTGCCGACACGTGTTTCGCCTCTACACGAGGCATCCTCAGGACGTGTTGACTCTTCGAGCGTTTGGTCTAGACTGTATTTTCAATTCACGCTGAGCTTTTGGAAAATCTAAATCTAAATCTAAAATCTAAGCCTTGTTCATATCATGTTTATAACTAGTGGTTATGAACATGATACGGACAAGCAAAAGACAACAATTTTCTTTCTAAAGTCTGCTCCAATAAGTATTTTTCTTACATTCCTTGCTTTTTCTTCTTCCAATCGTCTTTGCCTCGCTCTTTCTTCATTTTACGCCAATTTTTTGACTACACCATTCCGATCTACGCTTTCTGTTTCTTTAAAAATGCTTTTTGTTCCTCTATTTTAATTCTATCAAAGGCATCAGCATGTGCGATATCAAAGAAGTTATAAAGGTCTATTTTATTAAAATTATTTTCACGGTTTTGAATATGACCTGAGTTTTCTTAAAAAAGTTTCTTCACACAGTTAGCCTTTATACCTTTTTTATGTAGTTTAATGCCTTTGTGGGAATTCTGGCTTTTTCTGAAATGTAATGCACTCCCTAATAACAAGATTTGCACTTTCATTATCAGTTAGTTTAACTTCGCAAATATTGTAAAGTAAGACAGCGAGAACTTGTCGATTGTGTGGTCATTTTTCATCATTTTATTCGATGGCTCATAGTGCAAGTAGGAAAATATTTTGTTTATCACTCCGTAATTCCATCTGCATAGTTATTTATACAGTAAACAATAATAATAATCTTAAAAATCACGTATAAAATGACAAATGGAACGCGTAGTTACAGGTCGCTGCGCCAGTACCCGCGTACTTTGTATGGGGAAGTTTAAATCGCAAGTCGGCACGGGTTATCGTTTATAAAATGGGCTCATATTTTTTTCTATGCTATACTGGGTTATTACGAAACTTTTAAGAAGGTATGCGTAAAAAAATATTGAACTTGAAATTTAAGGGACACCCTAATATATATATATATATATATATATATATATATATATATATATATATATATATATTGTCAGTAAATATATTGTTATTAATTTGTGAGATGTAAATTAAGAAACACAAATATCTTTTTCTACATATAATAAATAAAAATAAAATAAATAAATAAATTTGTTTATTACCATAACTCGAGTTACATTAGCATAAATTAATTAAACCTTATAATTAACAAACTAGATTTTGTAGCATTACTTGTGGACCCTGCACTAAGTAAGAGCTTGTGTCGCAGGGGCCACCAGAAAGGCAAAATATAACCTAATATTTCTAACAACAAGTTAGTGGAATCTAAGGTGTAGAGTACAGAATTTATAAACAAATAAGTTTATTTACTTAATAATAAAACATTATTAGCATAATTTACTGTTTCATTCAAAAATCATAAATAAAAATGAAATAAATATCGTAGGACACACACAGCGCCATCTGACCCAAAACTAAGCAAAGCTTGTACTATGGAAGACAGATAACTGATAGAATACTTAAATACTTTTTTTTTCGTAAATACATACAGTACACCCAGACACAGAACAAACATCAATATTAGTCACACAAATGTTAGTCCTGAGTGGGAATCGAACCCACTCCGTTCAGCTCTCGAAGCACCAATGCTACCAATGAACCAACAGGGCTGTCATTCATAAATTTGATTTTCTGCTAATAATCTACTGTTTTATTCAAGCAATTGTGATTTACCGCAAATAAAGACCAAAATAAATGCTGGTAGCTGTGATTTCACTGTAAAATTATGCTCTATTAATCCATAAATGGCAAAAATTTCCGTATGGAAATCGAACCACCTTAACATCTTACCTACAGCATGAAGGAGTAACAAACAGACATAATCTTCCACTTTTATAGTTAGTGTGAATATTTATTTATTTTTAATCTAATGCATTAAGAACAAAGAGACTTTCTCTTGATGGTAAGAGATAACATACACGACCATTACAGTGATACTCAGAATTTTGGGTAGCAAAAGAAAGTTCAGGGTATCACTGTTTTCATTACTTTGATTCTTTTGAAGCTTATGTCTCAAAAGCCGTATAATTTATTTACAGTTTTGTTTACATAGCTTAGAGACAGAATATCTGGTACTGAGGTGGTAACTAAAATAATATAAATATAACTGTACAGTACCCCAGACCTTATTGAAATAGAGTGAAACGTCCTGCTGTTATAAAATTGGCCGTATCTTATTTTATTATTACATCCGGTACATATTTTGGTACAATTGCAGTTGATATGTACTGGAGAAGTACTAGGAATAGTCGCTAACAGATAGATTGCAATATCCGGTACGTTTTTATATGTATGTATTATATTACAATGTCTACTGGAATGTTACTATGTACTGAAAATGCACTTACAATGTTGTGTGAACTGTAATTACTGGTACCATGACTTACAATTACTAACATATTGTATTTGTATTTGCATACAAGATACTGCCTACAGTTTTGTTTACACAGTCAAGACGATGAACTCCTCAAAATTCTTTCTTATCTGACACCATCTCCAATCTACATATATATTCTGTCTACTTGCCAAATTACAGCTTTATGACTAGTAGGTACAATTGTTTTTCAGATTTCATTAGTAATCAGCATAGGTTTCTCTAACATTTCTTTATAAACTAGCGACCCTCTCCGGCTTCGCACAGGTGAAATGTAGATACTAATGTGGTGCAATACAAAACTTACTCTTGAATCACTCTGTCTCTTGATGAAAACTGCATTAAAATCTGTTGCATAGTTCAAAAGATCTATGCATGCAGACGGTGGGAAGCGACTTTGTTTTATGTTATGAAGAGATTATAATTTTTATAAGTTTTTGTTATGTACAAGAAACAGAGATTGTTTGTCTGTTTCTTTACATGCTTACCATATGAAAATTGTAACTATGTTATTTTTTGTATAGCTACTAAAATGTACATATTATATAAGCATACATATATTTATTTATTTACTTACTTAATTTCACACCACCCATACAGGGTATATGTATGTACATTTGACTAAGTGCTAAGTCTTTGTCCCATCTATACCTATAATATACCTAAGTAAATTATACTTAGTTCAAAGCTGTTATTAAATCTCTAAGTATAAATGTCTTGTTTGTTACAGTGTGACTCCGAAAGCTGCAACCAGCCCAATGTTAGTCGCCAAGCCACAGCCTGGTGAGTAGATTTTAGGCTAGTCCTAGTCTCAGATATATTTTGCTTCAGCAAAACATTATGAACGTATTTTCTTTCTATGTAACAGATTAGTTTTACCTTTTTTTTTTTACTGGTGATAGGCTAGATGTTTTATATCTGCCTGGAGCTACCTATACCAGTGGCCCGGAGCCTCACTCCCATATTTCAAGGAGGCGACACCCGTACATGGTGGATGTTCCCCATGTGCGCACTAAGCGCTTTCGAATCCACATTCTTTATTCGCACAGCGAGGATGTGGAACTCTTTGCCGTAGTCTGTGTTTCCCGAAAAGTACAATATGAGTGTCTTCAAATCAAGAGGAAACAGGTTCCTTCTAGGTAAGTGTGCTCCATCATAGACAGCATTGTTGCTTCACATCAGGCAGGATGTGGTCAAACGCCAAACTATTCAATTTAAAAAAAAAGTAGCTGGGTTAGCTCCGGTAGATGCTGCTGGTAGGGGGAAATGCACAAAACACCCCAGGTACGTCAGTGCAGGCCTTATAGCCTCCACTTTTAATAAGAATAAGAAGGATAGGTGTATGACCACTGCACGCCTGCTGTACAGTGATTGTGGGGTTTTATATATAAAAACACACTTCCTTATATGTTTGGATGGATCGGCTACGTACCAGCTAAAGACGTTGGAGTCTATTGAGAAATGTGCTAGGAATGAAGCCTGGAACATCGTCACAAAGTAGCTTGTCTGTCAGTGTCAGTTTTCTACCAGATACACTTTGGGGAGTGCGCTTCAGATATGCATGACCTAATTCCCCCCTGCCTGCTGCTTCTATCTATCTGACAGCCAGGAGCTCAAAGAAGCGACTAGGCTTCATGGTAGTATGTTCCTAAAACTCAAACAAAACGCTTCGAACCCACCTTCGCTCCATCATAGACCGCATCTTTGCTTGACATCAGGCAAGATGGCGATTTGACCGCCATCTTGCCTGATGTCAAGCCTATTTATGATTAAAAAAAATTTTTTTGTCCCTTTTACATTAGAAAATATCGCTGACGTTTGTCACTATTTCTAATTTCATTTAATTTTTACAGCTATTCTGGCGTCATCAAATCAAATGAAGCCCCTCTACTGCCAAGAGTAAGTTTTTAAATACACATCTGTCCTCACGCATCCACAAGTTGTGTGCTAACAATAACCATGTAATTTCTGTAACGAGAAATCATCTGAGAAAAGACTATCCGTACCAATGATTTGGTACTGTTTGTAGGACTAATGAGATTTGACATATTTGAAATACGCACATCAGGTTGGATGGCGGACAAACGTAAGCCTATTCAAAAAAAAAAATCTGGAATGGTCCATTAAAAATACCTCATTTTTTTTAGTTTTAGCGTCGCATGTTGAGCATTTGCCAGTGTCAAGTGTTTCATATTTTCAAGTTTCAAAAGTTGAATAAGGTGCCTCGTACCTATAGTTATTACTAGGTACTTATTTGTAATTATTTTGGCTATACATATAATAAAAAAAAAACTATAGTTATAGTCAAAGTCCAGTCTTGGTCAAGTCAAGTCTAGGTCATGCTTTAGTAAAGTAGTGGCGACTTTACTATAAAGTTTCGATGGAGTTTTAGAAGCAACACGACGGCGCTTTATGAATAAAACACCACCATTTTTATGCATAAACACTCGACAATACACAAGTTTTGGAAAAAAATACAACGTGGCGACACGACTCTTTCTGCGTTCCCGCCCAACTCCTTGAATACCTACTTGAATGGTTTGATATAGTGACCTATATCAAACCTATATAACCTTAAGATTTTTATGTATCCTTGCAGCAGTGAGATGAAAGTGAGTTCTCCGCCGTGCCACTCCCCCGGAGCCATCTTGCCTGATCTACCTCAATCTGCTGACGACACAGACAAGGTAACACCAAAGATTACAGTACCGTTTGCAATGCAAGCAATTTCTTACAGACAACCTTTAGATCGGGGATTCCCCAAGGGGCCGATATCGACCCCTATTAAATAATACAAGTTCTTATTTGAAACTTTAGCTAGATGGGAAAGTCACCCATCACACATGTTTTTTTTTTGCGTTGCGTTTATTTAAAATATTATTTATTTTACTTTGCGATTTTAATGTTATTGTAAAAAAAAAATTACCTACTTTCTATACCACCATGGAGGTAGAAGTAAATAGGTTTAATGATGTTTTGAATTCATAAACTTAGTGCACACGATGTTCTAAATTCAAATTTACTTTATCTTCTAGCGGATAAAAACGACTTTTGCACTCGGATATCGAAGAGCAAAAATACTCTTTCCGAGATGGGGGGATGAAAAGAGTTTTTATCTATCTAATCGTTGCAACCTTACTCCACCTGCCATCACTTCGCCTAGCAAAGTGTCCTGCCCAGCTCCGCTCGAGTTTCATACACGTTACTTTACATTGTTGTTCAATTCCCCGCAGAACTACGGGCTATCCAAGGAGGCGACTGCGAACGAGACCCAAGCTTGGCTGACCTTGCATCGGTTCGCGCAACACGCCAACACCTTCGGAAACTTCTCCGGCGCCGATCTGCTCAGGTTATTTGACTTTTTGTTACAAGCTTTTATTTAACTTGCAATCATCATTTCAGCCGTAGGACGTCCACTGCTGGACATAGGCCTCCCCCATTGACTTCCACAAAGACCGGTTGGAAGCGGCTCGCGTCCAGCGCGTTCCTGCGGTCTTTACTAGGTCGTCTACCAACCTTGTGGGTGGACGTCCTACGCTGCGCTTGCCGGTCCGTGGGCTCCACTCCAGAACTTTGCAGACCCATCGGCCATCAGTTCTGTTTGCTAATTCTCTCGGGTCTACGTCGGTTACTTAAGTTCACAAACAAATGTTTTTTTTTTTTTTAATAGTTGGCAGGCTAGGTGTTTGACCACAGCTCACCTGATGTTAAGTGAAGGTGTGGTCGAAGATGGTAAAGCACATCTAGCCTGGAATGGAACTGACTCTCAAGTGAGGCTGCCGGAACACACGGTTAGGTGCTTGGCGGCAGATTTTCAACTTGAGGGTGGTAGCTAGCCAGCCGAGTACTAAAGTGCCCTACCACCATGCTATGGTTTCCTCACGATGTTTTCCTTCACCGGCAGCTCAAGCTCATTGTTGGGGTTTGAACCCACTGCGCTAACCACTGAGCTATCATCGCTACATGTTTGTTCTGTGTCTGGATGTTCTGTATTTATTATAAAGTATGTATTTACAAAAAAAGTATTCTATCAGTTATCTGTCTTCCATAGTGTAAGCTTTGCTTAGTTTGGCGTCAAATGGCGCTGTGTGTAATGTCCTGCGATATTTATTATTTGTGTTATCACGTAGGTATGTATAGATACCATGAGTGTGATAATGTGTTTGTAAGTGTGTCTTTTGTTATCAGGTTGTCGCGCGACGATATCATCCAGATATGCGGGCTGGCAGACGGCATCCGCCTCTACAACGCGCTTCATGCCAAGTGAGTCACACTGTTTGTAAACAAACATAAATATAACGCATGCATTATAATAGTACTTTTTTTTTTGCAAAATAACACCCTGACACTCTATAGATCGATGTTTGTTCTGTGTCTGGGTGTACTGTATGTATTATAAGTATGTATTTACAAAAAAAAAAGTATTTATGTATTCTATCAGTTATCTGACTTCCATCACACAAGCTCTGCTTAGTTTGGTGTCAGACGGCGCTGTGTGTAATGTCCTATGATATTTATTTATTTATTTATTTATATTTATTATAGAGTGACGATATACGTAGGTCAGCTGGCAGCGGATGGAAGCGACAAGCCAATGATCGAACTGAGTGGAGTGTCTTTGGAGAGGCCAATGTCCAGCAGTGGACTTCGATAAGCTGATGATGATGATGACGATGAGATAGTAGGACGTAGGACGTCCACTGCTGGACATAGGCCTCCCCCATTGACTTCCACAAAGATCTGTCGGAAGCGGCTCGCATCCAGCGCGTTCCTGCGGTCTTTATTAGGTCGTCTGTCCACTTTGTGGGTGGACGTCCTAAGCTGCGCTCCCATGCAGCCCCATCGGCCATCAGTTCTGCGTGCTATGTGCCCATGGCACTTCAACTTCTGAGTCTTCTGAGCGATGATAGCTCAGTGGTTAGCGCGGTAGGTTCGCATGCCGAAGGGCGTGGGTTCAAACCCCAACAATGAGCTTGAGCTGCCGGTGAAGGAAAAACATCGTGAGGAAACCATAGCATGGTGGCAGCGTACTCTCTAGTACTCGGCTGGCTAGCTACCACCCTCAAGTTGAAAATCTGCCGCCAAGCATCTAACGGTGTGTTCCGGCAGCCTCACTTGAGAGCCAGTTCCATTCCAGGCTAGGTGTGCTTTACCATCTTCGACCACACCTTCACTTAACATCAGGTGAGCTGTGGTCAAACAACTAGCCTGTCAACAATAAAAAAAAAAAAAAAAAAAAAAACTTTCTCTGGGCTATGTCGGTTACTTTAACTTGTAAATGCCTGAACACAATTGGGTGTAAATCATAACGGTTGTAACAGACGCATCGAGCCCCGCCTGACGGTGTACGTGTGCCCGGTTGGCAGTAACATCTACAGCGTCCTTTATCTGCACTCGTGTCGCGCGCACGAACTTCTGCATAAACTCAAGGGAATGCTGCACGACCAGGCCAAGGTACTGTACTCGTTCACATCACACACTTATTTAACCACTTTTTTTTTATAGCTGACAGGCTAGGTGTTTGACCACAGCTCACCTGATGATAACGGTGTGGTCGATGATGGTAAAGCACACCTAACCTGGTATGGAACTGGCTCTCAATTGAGGCTGCCGGAACACACCGTTAGATGCTTGGCGGCAGATTTTCAACTTGAGGGTGGTAGCTAGTACTAGAAAGTGCCCTACCACCATGCTATGATTTCCTCACGATGTTTTCCTTCACCGGCAGCTCAAGCTCATTGTTGGGGTTTGAACCCACGCCCTTCGGCATGCGAACCGACCGCGCTAACCATACTTTATCATTTTTTTATTTTTTTCTTTGGTTTTGGCGTCGCATTTTGAACATTTGCCAGTGTTTTACATTTTCAAGTTTCATAAGTTAAATAGGTTGCCTCATAGCTTTAGTTATAGTCAAAGTCCAGTCTCGGTCAAGTATAGTCCTTGTTGCCATTTAATCATATTGACGTAGGTGTGTTTCACATATTTATTATATTGACGTAAATGTTATGATTGTGATATTTTTAAATATGAATGGAAAAACCAGCCAAGTGCGAGTCGCACCCGTACACGAGCACGTACCATTATCATATAAAAACGGCAAAAAAAAAATCACTTTGTATGGGAGCCTCTTTAAATATTTATTTTATTCTGCTTTTTTAGTATTTGTTGTTATAGCAGCAACAGAAATACATTATCTGTGAAAATTTCAACTGTCCAACTATCACGGTGCACGCGCGCTTTTTGCATAAAGCTAATTTTGTTTAGACCGGACAAATGGCATTTTTTAATAACAAAAAAAAAAGTATCATCAACAGGAGAACTAAAGTTGTTGCATTGAATGTACTGAACATGTCATAAAAAGGATGCTGACTGATTATAATTGTCATCAGTCAGAGCAACACCTGGCCTGTCGACGATAAAAAAAAAAAAATTACCCTGTATATCTATAAGTAGTATAGTATAAAAAATTTATTACAGTAATAATTTCTTTATTTTTATAGGACTGTGAGACGATCCTGGTATCGGGACCGAACGGTGCCCGAGTGCGTCTTACCGACGAGCTAGTGCGGCATCTTCCAGACAACTCCACCTACCGTCTTGAGCGCCTAGAGGACGCTAGCAGCTTACTGCTTTCACCAACGTCCGCCAACTGACCGGAAATGCGAACGGCAACAGAAGCTCAATATAAATGTCAGCAACAGCGACTTACTGTCGGCAACAGTGTTTGATCAACGACTTGCCGTCAGCAAAGATGACTTATCGGCAACTTAGCGACAACAAATGAACAGAAACGATTTATCAGTTTGCTTGGGACTGCTGGGACTGAGATCTGCTGATTTACAATCTGTTAACAATAGCAACTAGCTTCAATTTGCCACCAGCAACAGCAATCTGCGGCTAGCAACAGATACTTATTAGCAACCCGACTAGCAACAGCAACCACGTGCCATCAGCAATAAGCGTTCTTTGAATAGCACGCAAAATCTGACATTAGGGCTAGCTTCTTCCTGTACGACTTCGCTTTTCATAAAACAGGATATTTTGAATATAATTATTCAATTTTAAATGGAAATCCTATGATGACTAATATAGTTTAAGATTTATTGAGCTTATGTTGCCATATTTAATAAATACATGTTTAAGACCAAAAATAACTATTTTTGACTATTAGGTTAATATTCTAGTCGCTAATGCTTAATAAAATGGCATTAGCGTTAAAGTATATGTGAATTTTATATCACTGTCAAGTTAAATTGTGAATATTCGATAATTCGATTCGATTTTTAGGTGCAATTTTACTATTGCATCACCGGATAGGACTGCTAGTTAGCAATATTTAGCTAACTAGGATAGTAAACGCTATTTAGCACTATGCTAAAATAGCAGAATTCAGTGCTATTTGTTATTTATAACACACTGTTAATTATACGGGTAGGATACTGCTATTTTGGTAACGCATTTGCTAAATAGCAGGTTTTTTTACGCTTTATTAAGCGTATTATGTGCCTTATTGGAATAAAATTAAGACCAACTTTGCTTGGCATTTACTTGAGGCTATTTTTTTAAAAATAAATTGATTAAAAGTTGCTGAAATGCACTTATATAAAATGGAATTGATCTAGTTTATAGTGGAATGATAGAAAAGGACTTTCGAGTCAAAATTGTTGGAAATTTCATACTAACTCTCATTTCATTTGTCATCAACTAACACAACCTGTTTCTAATGAAGATTGTTAAGGGCCAAGTCCTCGACCGTGGGAACTTCTGCTTGAACACCTACATTGATATTTTCCACTCACACAGACGTATATACGTCTGACGTTAGATTTGAATACATTGACGTCACGCTAAAATAGATAAGGAGAGTTAAATTACTATAGCCACGAGCAAGAAGGAGACAGAATGTTTATTCCTATTGCCGGAAGCGGATTTTACATTGATTATCTGTTACATTATGACAGAAGTTTTTTTTTTTGTTTTGGCATCGCGTTTTGAATATTTGCCAGTGTCAAGTGTCAAATACAAAACGGGCGGGAAGCATGCGCGCGGTGCTCGGTACCGCCGCCACCGCGCGCCCTCTCGTGACGTGCTATACACGACCACGAGACTCGTGACGTTAGATTGTCAGATTCAGAGATTCTCGATGGTTTGTAGCGCCTACCAAAATAAAACAGCAACAGACGTAACGCAGAAAAGAGATTTTCAGCAGGCACTATCAGAAATTTTCATCAAACTATCCGTACTTATCTGCTAATAGAATAAACAAAACGTACAATAAAAGGTCTAAGCCTTAAATGTATCTGCATCAAAGTTAGCATCTATAAAATTGCGCCTTTCCTATAATTATTTTGATGTCAAGATTACGGATTAAAAATAATTTGGCCATATTCTATTTCATAATTTCAAGAAACGAAAAGCGTTTGAAACTATTTTTTCTCCAAGCATAATAATTCAGGATATGTACTATAGTATTCATTAATTTCAAACTTCCACATGATGTATAACGGCACAAAAATGTTGACAAAAACACATCGATTGCCTTATTTCACAAGACTTGCCCGTTAACAGAATTGGTTAATATTTTCTAGATTTTTTGATTTAACAATAAAATAAGTTTTTGTTTGTAACAAAGTCGAAAGTTTATAAAACGAATGACTTAAATAGTTTTAGTTGAAATATAAATCTACGGCTAATGATTAAGTTTATTACTTTTATTAATTTTTATTAAAGTAAGTTTTCATATTGGAAAGAAATGTACCAAAAATTTATAGATATTGTAATCGATAGAAATTAATGTCACTAATAAAATTATTGTAAATATAATAAATAATATAAATAGTTTGTACGCTCGTTAATGTTTTTATGTTTGTGGGATTATTATTAAATATATGCTTTTTTTTTCAATATTATCATTCCAAAGGTGTTATTATGAAATTAATTATTACGCCTGGGTGTTGATTTTGTTGTAAATCTAAATTATAACAGTTCAATAGAATTGTGTTTGACAACTGTATTTAAAAAAACGGAATAGCATAAAACGAAGCCACATTTAGCATATAGCTGTTCTCCAAATTTTCCTTAACTATGTAACGGATTTCGATACAGTTTACATAATTTGGGAAATTTCTTCCTGATAGTTAATATATCCGTAAAATTAATTAATTATTATTCAGGTTGCTAGTAAATGTATAAAAACAAAAAAAAAGTCTTATTTTTACGGCATCCATTGAAACAATTGAAATTTGCCTTACTATAATACATTGTAATAAATTATATTACTATAATATGTATGTAGTTTTATAGTAATATCACTATAACATAATGATTTCAAAATCATTTAATTTTTCAATGTCCAAAATACTATCAAAAATGTTAAAATATTAAATATTATTACTATAATGTATAATTACAGTATTATAATGTCTAATTATAGTACTATAATGTATAGTTATGGTACTATAATGTATAATTATATTACTATAATATATAATTATATTACTATATTATAGTAGTAATTGAAGAATTAGAGTAAACTCTTGATTTGTTTCAACTTTGTTGGTTTCCAGTTTATCATGTTGTTACAGATGTTAGATAAAAGTCAGCTACTATAAATTGAACGAGCTAAATAAGATAAATTAAGATAGTTTTAATATTTGTTACCTATCTACATAGTTTACGCCTAAAGGCGATCCAATTGTTTGACGTATTCAAATTTTTATATTGTGGTAATAAAATAGGATAAAAAAGAAATATTACTATGTAAACAACAACTATTTTTTATTATTACTTTAATACAATTTAATACTTTATCTAATGAGAGAGGGAAAAAATAAAAAGGGTAGTAGATAAATATTTATTGTACTCGTCAGTTTTGTTTACTTTTTGTTTCTTTATTTTGTCTTTTTCCTTTATCATATTATATGTTTCTACCCTTGTAAATGTTTGTTAAAAGGAAGAGCCTGGATCCCACGACACAGGTCACCCTAGTGTGGGATCCATGGAGTACCGTTATATCATATTATATGTATCTATAGTATTTCATTTTGTGTTCCTTCGTACTTTTGTTTGTTGTTTGTTGTTAAATTTCAAATATGTGTATGGGTATTATTAATGGTCATGAATAAATTATCTTAAATTTTAAAGAATACATTAAATAAACAAAGTTCAATATAGTATAGTATGCGCCCGTAATCATTACTGTGAAGTTTCGATACGAGCTTCCTTTACGAAAAAAGGATTTAAATTGGGCCATACAATTCTAAGTAATTATAAAAAAAAATGAGAATATGTTATGATAAGTCTATTCAAAATATTTTTATTTCCATCGCTCGGTACCAATCATGGATTTTAAATTGTATGTACTAAAGTCATAATTATACTATATAAAGCATCTGTTTACATACATAAATAAAATAATTAGGTTTTAAAATATTATATATAATTTATACGAGTCAACTCAATTGATTTTAAAAATTTACTACATAATTTCGAGTGAAACTAACAAAATCTATATAATATATCTGTATGTACGTGTTTATGTCATCGAACTCTTAAACGGCTGAACCGATTTTGATGATTTTTTTTAATGTTTGTTTGGATCTCTGGATCGTTCATGTTTACAATTGGACTCGATAGGTAGCGCTGCAAGCGTATACCGGGTATTCCGCTAAGGCAAATTTTCACATTTATAATATTAGTAGTAGGTTTTATTCTGTTATAAAAAAATGTCGCTAAGGAACAGTCCTCAGAACAACCATGCAGATTGTTTGGCTGTTTTCTTCTAGATTTCTTATCGTGTACATAGAATTTGATGTTAAAATCAGTTTGAAATCTTGATCGGTACCAAAGTAGAGTAAATGATAAAATAATTTCAGATTGGTTTTGTTAACCAAGGTGCCTTGCAGTGCCTACGAGACCTGTGGGGGTCAAGCGCTAGTTGCGAAGGAGTATTTACCATAGTGAATATACTTTTAAGAGATTAACTAAATTAAGGTATTGCATATATTAAATGTTTAGCGTAGGAAGTAGTCAATAAATGTGTATAAAGCAGTTTTATGTTTTATTTCAAAACCTTTTTAGCTATATGTGTACATTATCAGTATGTATTTACAACAAAAAAAACAATATATTATGTATTCTATCAGTTATCTGATTTCCATAGCACAAGCTTTGTTTAGTTTGGGGTCAGCGCTGTGTGTAAATGTCCCACGATATTTATTTAGTTATACTATTTTGTAGAAATCATAGCTCATTGGTTAGCGTGGTCGGTTCACACGTCGAAGGGCGTAGGTTCAAACCCCAACAATGAGCTTGAGCTGCCGGTGAAGGAAACCATAGCATGGTGGTAGCGTACTCTCTAGTACTCGGCTGGCTAGCTACCACCCTCAAGTTGAAAATCTGCCGTCAAGCATCTAACGGTGTGTTCCGGCAGCCTCACTTAAGAGCCAGTTCCAATCCAGGCTTGGTGTGCTTTACCATCTTTGACTACACCGTCACTTAACATCAGGTGAGCTATGGTCAAACAACTAGCTTCTATAACATTAAAAAAAATGGATACCAAAACACGACTTGGTTCACTACAATTTACAATATTAATATTATATAAAATAACAACGCCGATTTTCGGATAAAATTAATAATTTAGTACAAAGTTTTATAATAGAGCAACACTGAGTTCGCTAAGTGGGGATTCCTAGTAAATAGAGTTGACGCGGCAAATGATTAAAGTGTTGCCATGATCATCCATTCTCCCCATAATGCCGTTAATTTTACTAGACATATAATAAATAATGGATGAAATTTCACACGCGCTGTATGAAATTTCCTCCATTATTTATCATGAAAGTTTGTACTAAGAAAACCAGGTACTTCTATACTTTTTCTGTGGCTCTGCGCTTTGTCTAGTCTGGTTCGGCTGTACCTCAGACGTAAGTGCAGTGACGTTGAGTGAGGAGTTAAAACATGTAAATCCGAAGGACTTCTTAGTGTTTAAAAATGTACACGTGTTTATATACACACAGCCGTGTTCTAGACACAACCATACCTTGATTTTGTTTCCTATTTTTGTGTAAATATTACTTTGCAGCCGTACATTCAATGGTTTGAAAGTCTATCTGGTAAAAATGTGGACCCTAGAGCTTTTGCTAAGAAATCTGAACAACTTTATTTACCTAACCTAATTTAAGGTTTACTTATTTACTATGTTTATAGCAAGGGTGGATCCAGGGGGGAGGTCATGACCCCTCCCTGAGCTGGGTTCAGGGCCTAGGTGGACAATAAAGTTTTTTTGTTATTTAAATATAGGTATTTCTAAGTACAGTAAGTACTTACATTAATAAAATACCTACTTTTTACTTGTATCTATGATTATAAAAATTAAATTATAACTTCTTGTGACTTGACCACGACGACTATGTGACGATTTTACCGGGCTGTTAAGACTAGCCATCGAAAGTCTCAAAGTAATGAACGCCAAAACAGCAATGCCTTTTGTTTTGTTTCTGATAGTTCAATGTATCGCTGCCATGCTTTTGGGTATGCGTTATCTCTTACCATCAAGAAATCGTCTCATCCGTGTCATTACTATTACATAATAAAAAGGAGTCTGCCAACCCTCACTTAGCTTGTAATTTTCTTTTTCAACAGAATAAATTCTGTCATACCTTCTGCAACTTCCCATCACTTTTCTTTGGGAAGAATTGAATTTAGGACTGGCAACATTGTAACCACTTATCGTTACTCGGTTATTAAGAATAGCGCGATAGTGTGTTATCTAGCTAAATAAATACCCGATAGCACTTGATACTTGATAGCAGGACATCCGATAAAGGACACGCCAACCATAATTATCTTCAATAAGTTTTAATTATACATTTTGAACGCATTTTCGTGTTTTATAACAAAGAATATTGGTAAGTAGTAGCTACATATTTGTTTATTTAACTACCATAATGATTAATACTTGCCTACTTGCTTGAGTCCAATCTAATATATTCGATCAATGAATTTATCAATCATGAAAGTGAAACTGACTGAATAAAATAAATTATTAGGTATATTGACCATTTCGCTGCATTCGCATGGGCTGGGCATAATTATGGTGAAAAATGTATTTACTTAATTTTCTGTTGTACATAGGGATATGACTTAGAGGGGAAAAATCGATTTTTCTCTCTGTAAAATAAATCGTTTTGTAAAAAATCGATTAACTAAAAAATAATCGATTTTCTTATATGTGAAAAGTTGCATTTTTTGTACATAATAATACAATTACCAAGTTGATAATAACTAAAACAACAATCTGTTGGTTTTAAAACTGTAAAACAAACCATTTTTTTTTTCAACTTAAATAATGAAGAAATTGAATATAATTAGCGATTTTTAATATTTATTATTTTTATCGCCATTTTTCGATTAACAAGTGACATTCCTTTTTACGTTTAGTGACCAAACGTTTTCATTTATCGCACTGATGGCGCTGTTTGCAAAATTCGATTAAAATGTGAAGTTTGACTACATTGGTTTATTCCAACAAAGCATATCTTTTTTTTTACTTAAAAAAAAAGAGAGTAATAATATAATCGATTTATTAAAAATTGATTTTTAATATTTAGAGAATCGATTATAACAAAAATTAATATAAAAATCGATTAAATTTTTCGCATTTCGTACAATAATTCTTCTTCTAAACTTAGAGACTTTGCTCTGCATGATAGGTACCTGATAACTTTTTGACAGCGCGAGCCATAATATGGTCTCGTCTTAGCAATATTTTACATGAAATTTATTTGGTAGAAATCCAATATACATGTGCCAATATAATTATGATATCCCACCATGGGATATTATAGAAAGAAAGAAAGAAATATTATAATTCTAATTATGTTCAGATAGAGCGCGCAGTTCCATAATCACAGGAAGTTTGATATAAGGGGAATCCCCTAAGTAGACGCAAATCCCCTAAGTGAGTGAAAGATTATTTTGGTGTGACATGTTGTGTATTACTTGTTGCGTTTTAAACTTAAATTCGGATACGTACAAAATTTGGATACCTTTGTATTAATAATTCTTATCCAAATATTTTTTTTATTCAAGTCTGTTTTAATACAATTGATCTTACATAAAGGATATATTCTATTTATTATACACTCAAACATTTTAATTAGCAGCAATCTCCGAAATGGAAAGTCTGATGATGCAATTTCAAAACATGAATATAAACATGATGTTGGACACATTAGAATTTTATCTCAAAATGACCGGCGGGATGCATGAAATAAATAGAGCAATCGATACTAACGACTTGGCAACGATTGTCAGAGCATCCACAAAGGCACTTAAAAAGATCGGCATACCAGATCGTTTCCCAGGACATGCATATCTAAAGTCAGCTGAAGAATCCAACAAATTCCGTAGAGAAGGAAATCTACATTACATAAACAGAGACTTTAGATCAGCCATTATTTTATTGAACAAAGCTCTTGCGTACGCTCCGAATGACTCTTTGGAATTAAAGTTGGCTTACAGCAACATTTCCGCTGTTATGCTCACCATAAAGGCTTACCAAGCTTGTAAATCGAATATAATAGCTGCTCAGGAATCTGACTGCCCAGAGTTTTTGCGTGTTAAACTAGAACAAAGAATGATTGAAGTCAATAAATATATCGATCAGGAAATAGCACGTGATGCGATCATATGTTCAGATGAAGATACAGTGAATTATGCAGAGTTGGACGTGCCTAGAAATGCTGACATACCATGCGCGAGCGTCGTCGTTTCTGTTGATAATGACAAAGATGTGGTGGCTGCAGAGGATATCCAGTCTGGGACAGTGGTCGCGTTAGAGCGAGCCTTTGTTAGTTTCCAGGATGAAATCAATGAGTACGTTGCGTGCTTCTATTGCCATAAGATGTGTTTCTTCTTCATCCCATGTGAAGGTGTTTATATTTTTTATATTTAATAGTTGTAAGATGTAAGTAAGATCACTTTTTTAAAGGTTTGGGGTGAACAGGTATTTCTTGAACTTGGAAACTGTTATTGCTCTCTACGAAATGTGTGCGATGAGCTCAGGAAAGTGTACAATTTTGTTGTTGTTGTTGGTCAGGGGTCGGCAACCTGCAACCTGCGGCTCTTTAGTTCCATAAGCAAATATTATTTATTTTATTGAAAAAAACATTTAAAATCTCTCTGAATCGATTAACGAGGATTAGGCATCATTTTCATCTCACCCCTCCCCCGTGACACGCATCGTCACTGTAGTCGGTCCGTCAGAAAAAACACTACTTGTTAGATAATAAAGAGATATTTAAAAGAAATTGTGGCTCTTTAAAAACTTGGATTTTTTGCAAATTGTAATTTTTTACTCTTCCGACTTAAAAGGTTGCCGGACCCTTGGTCTAGGTGCATCGAAAATTTACTTTTTTTCTTTTCAGGTTGCTGTAAAGCACTTTTTTGTAGCAAGGAATGCAGAGAGAAATGCTTGGACGATTACCATCGCATCGAGTGCCATATCGTGGCCCGCATGTACGTGGAATCCCAGGATATCAACCAACACCTCAACAAGTTGGCCGCTAGAGTCGCAATCAAGTTGTCGCTTAAACTTGGCTGGCAAGAGCTGACGTGAGTTATTTTATAACGAATAAAATTAGTCAAACAAAACACTATTAGAGGCAGAAAATTAAAAGTACTCTATTGCAGTCCCCAATAAAAAAAAAATGGAAATTGTGATGCGCCGAACAAGACGCTCTCCTGATGGTAAGAGGTAACGCCTGTCCATGACCATTGCAGCGATACACAGAACTTTGAGTAGCAAAACAAAGTCCAGGGCATCACTGCTTTAGCGCTCATTACTTTGAGACTTTCGATGGTTAGTCTCAACAGCTCAATCATTTCACTAGCTGCAGTACCTACCTACCCTTCAAACTAGAACACAGCAATGTTTACACACTACTGCTTGGCAGTAGAATATCTGGTACTGCGATGGTACCTACCTAGTCGACCTCCTGCTAAGGAGATCTACCACCAAATCACACTGGATGATAAGTCTTTGGCAAGTCCCTATCAATTCGGTTACTTGTCCCTTTAAGCCAAGACTACACTGATGTGATGCACTCGGTTTACACAGGGTTGCCTCTCTAGAAATGGGCAAGAACTTACTGCAGCAGAGTTCTGTCGCGACAGCCTTCGACTCCAACAACCCTGTGTCTATCCTGTGCTATGACGACCAGACACCCGTTCCTGGTGACGTGATGATGAACAGGAGCTTGGTCACCGCCATGACGGTGCATTGGCTGAGTAGAGCACCAGGCTATTTACCTCAAGGTAAACTAGCACTTATTGTACAAAATAAAAAATCTTAAATAAATACTATTTACAAAATTTATACAAAAACATAATCTAAAAGTCCGTCATAGGAGGGATATGTGGCCAGAATGCTGGCAGCATTGCCACGCTGGATGGCAATGCTAAGCTTTTGACCAAAGTACATGCCAGCATTCTGGACACCTGAAGCCTCCGCTAAACGTTTACTAGCACTTTATGTCTAGATCAAAAATATTGTCGTCCAACAATTTATTTCGGCTGTAATGGGGAAAGTTTGCCTTCCAATCTCGAAATCCTGAAATCAATAAAAAAATCACCATAAATACTGCAGCAACAGCCCGGGCGTTCATCTTTGTTTATCTATTCAGTTCAGGCATTATATAGACTGTTGCGATGATAGCTTAGTGGTTAGCGCGGTCGGTTCGCATGCCGAAGGGCGTGGGTTCAAAACCCAACAATGAGCTTGAGCTGCCGGTGAAGGAAAACATCGTGAGGAAACCATGGTGGTAGGGTAATTTCTAGTACTCGGCTGGCTAGCTACCACCCTCAAGTTGAAAATCTGCCGCCAAGCATATTGTGTTAACAGTGTGTTATAGCAGCCTCACTTAAGAGCCATTCCAGGCTAGGTGTGCTTTATCATCTTCGACCACACCGTCACCTTATCATCAGGTGAGCTGTGGTTAATCACCTAGCCTGTCAACCATAAAAAAAAATGTTATCATTTGTACCTATTCCATTTTGACCGCGCGCTTACTAGAGGGCGCTAGGGTAATGACCCGGGCGGTACATGGGCTGGAGACACTTCTGTGCCGGAACACACCGTTAGGTGCTTGGCGACAGATTTTCAACTAGTTTTTAGTTTTTATTGTAGAAGTTCATAATAATCCCTCGTTTCGCTTCGGATAACTCATACATTAGCCCTTATCTTTCTCTCGTAGATGATGAAGAAAGGGAGGAAGCGATTGATGCACTCAGCCGCATCATTCTACACCTGAACACCACGTTTATGCGTCAAGTAGCGATAGTCAATTCTGCCATCGATTACGAGAAACCTGAAGAGAGCCGTATCACTGACGAGGTCCTACGCAACGTTGGATGGTTTTCTTTCGCAAGCAAGATCGCACACTCGTGCGAACCCAACTTACTTGCGCTCGGATTGAACGACCATGTCGCTTTGATCGCGATGAAGCCCATCAAAAAAGGAGACCAACTCACTATTTGTTACACGTAAGATTTTTTTTACACGTAGCAGCGTAAAGCGTAGTTTGAAGCTTGTACTATGGAAGTCAGATAACTGATAGAATACTTCAATAGTTTTTTTTTTGTAAATACTTACATAACAAATACATAACACCCAGACACAGAACAAACATTTGTTTGTGAACTAAAGTAACCAACATAGTCCAGAGAATCAGCAAGCAGAACTGATGGCCGATGGGGCTGCAAAGTTCTGGAGAGGAGACCACGGACCATGCGCAACGTAGGACGTCCACCCACAAGATGGACAGATGACCTTATAAAGACCGCAGGAACGCGCTGGATGCGAGCCGCTTCCAACCGGTCTTTGTAAAAGAAAGAAAAAGATTTTATTTTGCAACTTAAAAACACCAAAACAAAAGCGAACAAAGAGTTACAAAATAAGGGCTCACATCAGCATAAAACTGGTCATACTACGAGTATGTATGACTAGCGCTGGAAGTCAATGGAGGAGGCATATGTCCAGCAGATATGATGATGAAGCTTTGTTAAAAAATCTTAAATGAATACAAAACTACATCTTACTATTTACAAAATTCATACTAAAAACTTAATCTAAAAGTCCGTCAGAGGAGGGATATGTGGCCAGAATGCTGGCAACATTGCCGCGCTGGATGGCAATACTAATCTTTGTTTATGTTTGACAAGCTATGTGTTTGACCACAGCTCATCTGATGTGTGAGTAGTTGAAGATGCCAAAGCACACCCAGCCTAGAATTGAACTGGGTTGCAGGTGAGGCTGCCGGAACACACCGTTAGGTACTTGGCGGAAGATTTTCAAGTTTAGGGGAGCACTATTTATCCCTGTATTCCCACGGGAACGGGAACTGCGCGGGTAGAACCGCGAGGCGCCCGCTAGTACAGAAAAAGTAGCCTATGTCACCCAGGGATAGTGTAGCTTCCCAACAGTGAAAGAATATTTGAAATCGGTCCAGTAGTTTCGGAGCCTATTCAATACAAACAATCAAATCTTTCCTCTTTATAACAGTATAGATTGAGATAAAACATTATACTATAAGCGAAAGTTTGTAAGTGTTTGTATGTTCGTTACTTCTTCACGCTCAAACGGCTGGAGAAACTTTGATGAAATTTGGTTTATCGTAATTTTTTTACCGTTTTTCTGTTACAGAGAACACTATTACGACATGAACATGATGCCTTGCCCCAGAAACTCCCGAGTCCGGCAGAAGCTGATCTTCAAACTCATGGAGTACACATGCAAATGCCGTGTATGCCTTCAAGAATGGCACAACGGCAGCCAAGTAGAAGCCAATTTGAACAGCCGTCAAATAGCTGCGTACAATCAATACAGGACTGCTATGGAGAACGACAGCTTCAAAAATAAAATAGAAGCGATAAGCGCTGCTTTAGACGAGCTGAGTGATTGCGCCAACACAAAACAACAACGTAGCATCTACAAAGATTTCAGAAAGACGCTAGTCATGAGCCAGTGTGCAAGAAATTTGAACAAAAGTTATGGATGCGTTCAAACTTTGCATCCTTTCCACAACTATGTTAATTATTTAAATTGATTTTGTAGCTGTAACAGTACTGCGTAGTGTACAAACATTACTGTGTTCCGGTTTGAAGGGTACTGCAGCTAGTGAAATTACTGGGCTGTTGAGACTATCTTATGTCTCAAAGTAATGAGCGCCAAATCAGCGATGCCCTATACTTTGTTTTATTCAAGTGTAATATGATATTTGACTTATATTATAAATAAATGCAATAATAATAATATACAGTAGGAATTATCTTAATTAACGTTAAATACGGATATGTAGAAAGCAACTCTTTAAAGTTCTGTCTATTGCTGCAATGGTCATGGACAGGCGTTATCTCTTACCATCAGAAGAGCGTCTCGTTCGTCTCATTACATTTACGTAAATAAAAAAAGCCTAAACAGTCGATCAAGTAAGATCACCAGTGTCCTTCGTGCTTTCTGTCCAGTAAAATTTCCAATCATAAGGTAAGGATAGCAATTTCACAATCAAGCTCATGTATTTGCTTGAGCTAAATAGACTTTATAATTAATTTTCTTACTGTGGCTATATTTACTATATATAAGTTATAATTATGTTTACATCCAGTTCCATTCAAGGCTAGGTGTGTTTTACCATCTTTGACCACACCGTCACTTAACATCAGGTAAGCTGTGGTCAAACATCTAGCCTGTTAACCATAAAAAAAAACCGAGTTGACCGTGACCACCGCTATTACAAAAGGCCGAAACGTTCAGGCAAATAAACAAAACTAATTTCATAAATTATTTGTATTTGTATTAATTAGTGTCAAAGTCGTGAAAGTTTAAACATAACGATTTCCAAGGTCACCTTAGTAAGGACGCTAGTAACTTTGTCGTGTAGCATAAGCTTTAGTAATAAGTGAGCATAATACAATAATAATAATTATGCATATTAATAATTGCATTGTATTCTCTTTTCTATAATAAATAAAATCAGTCAAAACATATATTTTGCATTATTTCATGTATTTTTAATGATTTATTTAAATAAACGTATTACATCGAATACTCTGTTTAGTTTTTTTTTACTGTTAACAAGTTAGGTTACCCTACGACCATACTATGGTGTTTTCACGGTGTTTTAATTCACCAACCTCATTGTTGTGCTTTGAACCCACACCCTTCGGAGTTAGAACCGACCGCACTAACCACAGCTATCGTCGCCGACTTCCTAACTATAGTACGCATAGTACCTACCTACAAGGTTACATTCTTGCCTCTGTATTATACAGGGTATGACTTATTTTGGCCAACAATATTTTGCGCTTGCCGCGTGATTTATGAATGAAATTGCGACGGACTAGGTTTAGGTAAATGCCTACGGGTAGAATCACCTTTTTGTCTATAATTGTTCGACATCGATTTTTAAAGTTTTTTTTTTCGTAGATGGTTTCAATTATACTTGCGCCATTACTTTTTTCTAGCAATTAAAAAATTGTGGTATTCATTACAAAACGTATACATAAAATTGATGTATTCCATCAGTTATCTGGTTCCCATAGCTATGCTTAGTTTGGGGCGAGATGACGCTGTTTGAAATGACCCAAAAAAAATTGTTCACAAATATTATATACCTACAATGTACCGGCGTAGTCCACCCCAAATAACACATACGACGATACCGTTTCTAAAAATTGGACTGAATAAAAAACATAAATATTGCTTATAAAATTTATTAAACAGTAAAAAGGCACAGTAACATGGACTTGATAATACTGTCACCATGCGACGTACCCTTGTGATGAATAAAAACAATTTAATAAATAAAGTTATGTACTAACTTAGCGCTACTGATAACCGCATGGTAAACT
Organism: Biston betularia; assembly: GCA_905404145.2. Lineage (NCBI taxonomy): Eukaryota > Metazoa > Arthropoda > Insecta > Lepidoptera > Geometridae > Biston > Biston betularia. The sequence goes on along the minus strand of FR989889.1, from coordinate 1,734,985 downwards.
AATCGGCAATGCAAGGAAAGAAAACGGAATGTAAGCAGTCAACGTCTACAGAATGTTGCCATATCTAACTGATCACGATAGCATGGCGAAAAGCTTGACAAGTTGTTTTTTTTTAACTTTTGTTTTATACCGAAATTTAATTTTTAGCCTGTGTCAAAAAAAGATAGCATGGCGAAAAGCTTGACAAGTTGTTTTTTTTTAACTTTTGTTTTATACCGAAATTTAATTTTTAGCCTGTGTCAAAAATAAAATAGCATGGCGAAAAGCTTGACAAGTTGTTTTTTTTTAACTTTTGTTTTATACCGAAATTTAATTTTTAGCCTGTGTCAAAAAAACGCACTTTTGTTCAGTGATTGATACCAAAATTAAAAAACACGAATACCAAAAACAAGCCTTTTTTCAAAAATGTGTATATAGTTTGTGTCCAAAAAATTTACTTTTGTTCAGCTTTTGATATTGCGAATACCAAAAACAAGACTTTTTTTAAAAAAAAAACTTACTTTTGTTCAGTGGTTGAAACCAAAATTAAAAAACACGAATACCAAAAACAAGCCTTTTTTTCAAAAATGTATATAGTTTGTGTCCAAAAAATTACTTTTGTTTAGCTTTTGACATCACGAATACCAAAAAAAATACTTATTTTTCAATAAAACTTACTTTTGTTTACTTTTTGACACCAAAATAAAAAAATACTAATGCCCAAAAATAAACGATTAGATTGTGTCACTCGGAATTATGTAAGGATTCTAACGCACATCCAAATCTGTTGAGGCGTTTAAAAGTTATGGTGGAATAAAGAAACTTGCATACATAAACCGTCGCATGACTCCTAGAAAACATCCGAGTCGAAGAAAAAAGTTGAAGTTACGATGTGTGCCTACCAATTTTCACACTTTAAGGTCTTCAGAAAAATCTGATTCCAGCTTGTGTAGAAAAGAGTAGCCTTCATGGTTCTACAATTTCGCTTCATAATCCACAGGCTAGCCTAACGATAGCTTCAAAGAAATGAAAAAAGATTACTACTTTGTTGGCAATGTTGCAAATGTCCAACATTTATTTGAAAGTAATTATATTTATTGGGAGTTTTGGCGGAAACGTGGAAAGAGTCGTGTCGCCCCATTTCCAAAAACTAGTGTTTTTTCATGTGTTTATGTTTAGAAATAGAGGTGAAAGAACCGAATTACAAGCGCGAGTGTGGGAAAGTGATATGATGAAACATGACTTTTCGTGTTGCTTCCAAAATTCATTCGCAGCTTACAAAAGTCGCCTTATGTAACAACACATACAAGTACGTCAGGCCAGTAAGCTTTGATATATTTGTGTGTAGTATGCGTGTGACAAATGAAATTGTATGACCAATGAGGCTGCTCTTTATTTTAACAAACAGACATCTGAACATTATCAAATCTGTGATTTTTACAAACAAGTAAAAAATATAATTAAAATATAGAAACATCAAGTCGTCGAATTGTAAAACATTTAGAATACTAAAGAAAAAAAAATCATGTATCGAGTGATGAGACAAGCATGTCGATTGCCTGATAGTAAACGCCAGACTTGCCCATAACCATGCCACCCGGTATTAAGGTACATCAGCGTGTTTAAAATACTTAAATAATTATTATGTAAGTTATAAAACTTATTTTCACTTAATATCTAAAAGCGAAACAAGTGTTCAAAAAAATGCTCTATGGGTGATGATAAAATACTACTCTAGCGGTAGTTTCAAAACCAAAGTGGTATCTATGTAATTACTTTGTCGTAATCTTAGTGAAATAATAATAAAAAAAAAATATTTACAAATTACAACGCCCCACGATTTTACCCGCCATCTTATAAGAACAGTAGATTATTCTGAAACAAAACACAAAGTCACGAGAGACACTTTCGCTTTTATTTCTAAGAAGATACGCAGATAGAAAAAAAAACTCATTAGAAATTAGTTGGTTTATAGTACTCTACTATTTTTTCTTGTGAGAATTTTTTTCGAAAATCGAGTTGTAATTTATTTATTTATTTATCGCGACACTTTTTCGAATATAACGATTCCCGGGAAAAATATGACTTTAATGAACGTAAGATCAACTAAGATTGAGAAAGCAATATTTTTAACAACGATCATAAGAAATGCATAAGATTATAGATTTGCGAAATGTATTATTTTTTTGTCTAAAATACTAAACACCACTAAATGGCAAGGATTACGTGAACGTATATTTAATTTGGACGTTGGCACTGATCATGCGTTGATATTTGAGATACAGGTGTCTCAGAATCTTGTTATTATATTGAAATGTTTGTGTCCAAATTTTTTTTTTTTTTTTTTTTAATGTAAAAGTAATGAGACGGTCGAGTCGCTCTCCTGATGTTAAGAGATAACGCCTGTCCATGACCATTGCAGCGATGCACAGAACTTTGAGTAACAAAACAACGTCCAGGGCATCGCTGCTTTGGCACTCATTACTTTGAGACTAGATGGTTAGTCTCAACAGCCCAGTAATTTCGCTAGCTGCAGTACCCTTCAAACCGGAACACAGTAATGTAAATGGACACAGATTTAGAAATATAAAACTTAGTATAAAAAACCGGCCATGTGCGAGTCGGATTCGCGTACGAAGGGTTCCGTACCATTATCTATAAAAACGGCAAAATAATCACGTTTGTTGTACGGGAGTACGGGGTTTGTTGTACCCTTAAATATTTATTTTAATGTTTTTTAGTATTTGTTGTTATAGCGGCAACAGAAATACATCATCTGTGAAAATTTCAACTGTCTAACTATCACGGTTCAAGAGAAGACAGTCTGGTGACAGACGGACGGACAGCAGAGTCTTAGTAATAGGGTTTGGGTACGGAACCCTAAAAACCCTTAAATTATGGGCTGAAAATGATGATGATGTTTTTAGTAAAGCATATTGATATTTCAATATCACACACCTGTTTTGAAACACGCTGTACAATAAGTTTTCTATTTAAACTATAACCATTTTATATTATGGCAAAAACTATAAATAAGTAAAGTTGTAAAATGGAATTACTAGAAATGCAAAATTTATTGGTCCACTAAACATTTGAAAAAATGTACACTTTTAAAATTTTTGTGACCTATCCTTAGTATGTATAAAATCTATGCAACAAAATATTAAGTTAAGAAAATACTTATAAATTAACAGACCATATAATTATACGAAAATATATACTTTTATATTTTGTTTATAAGTAGACTTCAATAATTTTTATTTCAAACTAGTTTTGTGAAATCTTAATCTATATTATTGTTAATATAATTATAGTTAGTATATAAATGTTTATATATGTGTACCTAATAATTACATATTCTTACGGTACAATACATATTAAAAATACATAAAATGTGTATTTATAGAACTAGTGGCAATGTATACAAGTAGTTATCATAAATAACATGAGACATGCAATTTATTTTTAGGTTAAAAGTCGTCAGCCATTCGATAATCCAGTTAATAAACTGACGACGCTAGTTTCTAGTACAGTTTATCAAGTTATTTATAAAAGGCGCTAGTTGGAATATAACAACACAACCTACAAAACTAGACGCTAATTGCAAGTTTGTTACAGGTAAATTGACGCTAGTTTATAACAAAAGACGCTAATTGGAAAATTCTTACACAACCCACACATGGTGTGTAAGACTGCCTCAAAATTTTTCATAACATACAAAACTGTAGTACATAACAATGTAAATTGTAAATGATACTCAAATATAGACGCTAGTTGCAAGTTTGTTACAGGTAAATTGACGCTAGTTTGTAACAAAAGACGCTAATTGGAAGATTCTTACACAACCCACACATGATATGTAAAACTGCCTAACAGTTTTTCATAACGTATTCGACAGAATACAATGACAGTAACATTAGTTACGAGTCTGTTGTACAGATATTGACGCTAGTCGGAAAATATTCTCACGACCTGCGCCAGCGTCTTACATTAACTGACAAACATCTAGCTAGTTTGTAAAAAAGATTAATTCTTCCATTTACTGTCTAACAATTCAATCAATGTCAACATCAATTTGTTAAAAAGAAATAAAGGTTAGTTCAAGTATAAGTTTCTTTACGCAGATATTGACGCTAGTTAAGTTTGTTACAAAGTTATTGACGCTAGTTGCAAGGATTACATAACCTGCGTCAATTTCTTCCAGTTACTATCCTACTCGAACTTCAAACCGGTTTGTTTAACAGACATTGACGGTAGCTATAAGTTTCTTACCAGTCCTAGTTGAAAATTTGACATTGAGATACAGTTGCTAGTTATTTTTCTACAGATGCTGACGCTTGTTGTAAGTTTGTTACAGGGATAGAGTTGCTAGAATAACTAGCAACTCAAGAGAAATAACTCTACAGATGATGACGCTAATTGTAAGTTTGTTACAGGTATAGAGTTGCTAGTTAATTTTCTACAGATGCTGACGCTAGTTGTAAGTTTGTTACAGGGATAGAGTTGCTAGTTGTAAGTTTGTCAGGTAGTAGCTAGTACTGCTGGTGTTGGTCGTAATGCGCGACGTAGTTGGCTGGTAGCATCCCGGCGCGCCCGGTGCGGACTACCTGACCCGTCATCCAGCCAGAGTCGATCGATGACACGTTCGAAATGAGGTCGCCTTCGCGGAATGACACCTGAAATTTACATAATACAAATACGATTTTAATGAGTCTATTGTTTATGATATTTAACTAGCTGCGCCCCGCAGTGTTGCCCGCTACATGTTTTCGGGATAAAAAGTAGCCTATGTGTTAATCCAGGACCTCAGGTACCTCCGCACCAAATTTCATCCAAATCCGTTCAGTAGTTTTTGCGTGAAAAGTAACATCCATCTATTTGAGCGAATGAAATTTTTAACAATTTTTTTTTCTTTTAACATTTTGCTTAAAAAAAACTATTTAAAATGTTTAGTCAACAACTTCAGGCTACTTCCGTTTTTTAATAATATGTAAAAGTAATGGGACGAAAGAGATGCTCTCCTGATTGTAAAATATTGCCTGTCCATGACCATTGCAGCGATATACAGAACTTTGAGTAGCAAAACAAAAACCACAGTAATGTTTACACAGTTCTGCTTGACGGCAGAATATCTAGTACTGCGGTGGTACCTACCTAGACGACCTCCTACTTAGGAATGTAAAAAAACCAAGTAAAAAAAAGCAATTTACAAAAATAAAAGTTTTTAAATACCTCGTCGCTATCGTTTGCTTCGTAGTCGTACATCGCGATATATAGATTCTGTGGACAATAAACTCATTGTAAATAAATAGTTAATATATACAGAGATACTATTTTTTTATGTTTAAAAGGCTATAATTATAATTTTTTTTGTGTAAAAGTAATGAGACGAATTATACGGTCTCCTGATGATAAAAGTTAACGCCTGTCTATGACCATTGCATCAATACACAGAACTTTCGAGTTGCAAAATAAAGTCCAGAGCATCGCTGCTTTGGCGCTCATTACTTTGCGACTTTCGATGGTTAGTCTCAACAACCCTGTAATTTCGGTAGCTGCAGTAGTAGTACAGTCACCGAACAAAAGTAGAAAATTTGTACCTATAGGTACAGGTATTTGTCAAAGACATATAAAAATTAAAAATAAGTTTTTGATTTTAATTTTTTTTCGAACTTTTTAAAAAATCAAAATTCAACACATTAAACCAATTTAATGAGGTTAGTAGCGTGTTTTGATTACAATGATAAGATTAATTATTATTTATTGAAGGATACCTGAATAATGTATTTCTGTTTTTGGCAGCACCGTAGGGGGAGCACGGATTTCAGAAAAACACAAGCTACTCTTGGCTTCGTTCGAAAATCCGAAGCTCAATCGATTATATTAAAAACACTGTGTAGCAAAGAATTGTAGTACAATTATTAATTAATAAAAATACTTGGTAATGATTTGAGGTGCGATGTGGTCAAACATTTAGCTTGTCAAAAATAATAAAAACCCATATGGAATAGTTACCTGGTTAGTTTGACTCTGGTGACTCTGTCTTGGTGACTGTGGGACTTCGTTAGCCAACGGATCCAACTCCGTGACGCGACCGATTTGACGCGTCTGTTGGGATTGGCTGGCTTGGTGTGCACCTATAAATTTAAATTTTTTTTTTTTTACTTTTTTCGTTAATCTGTTTCTAACAGACTCAAAAAAGGAGGCGGTTCTCAATTCGACTGGTTTTTTTAAGGTTACGCGATCATTCTGCTAATTATGAGGGTTACCAAGGTCATTTATATATATATTAAAAATACTACGGGCTCCACTATAGATCCTTGTGGTACTCCTATATTTACAGATTCCAATGATGAATTAGCTTTATTTACTGATACCATTTGACGTCGATTCTGAAGATCAGTTTAGTTTTACAGCTACATATCTATCATCTACAATTCTACATCCAAAATGTAATTACACAACTCGATAGCTAAAGGATCACAGAAATCGTTACTTGAAATATGGAAATCAGGTCGCTTTTCTGTAGATTTAGTAAGTATTTGTGTTAATAACAAGAGACAGCACAACACAAAAAAAAACAACAAAATGAACATTAACGAGATGACATATGATGATAAGTGCAATCACAATATTGCTGTAAGTATAACCCAAAACCTTAAATGTTACAACATTAGTACCTATGCCAGATACAAAGAAAAATCTTAAGACATCCCTTCTGTAACTTCATCTCGCTCTCCTGTTAGTAGAGTAAACGAGACTAAGCCACGAATAGACAGACATAAAATACACTAAGAACATATTGTAGGATATCATTGTACGCATGATCAAATGTTATTATGGTATCAACTTTAAAAATGCAAAAATCAGCTATAAAAAAATGTTACCGACTCTCAACGAAATGTGCGAAATAAGACTGGTCGATTTCAGGGTTGAAATTTAAAAAAGTTTAGAAAAATTGTTGTCATAAATATGAATTCAATTAATGTTGACGTGACGATCATTGGCCTGATTCGTCACGGTGTACGGCTTTTTAAAGGAGAGGCTCGACAAACATCTTAAGAGGCTCGGTAGGCGGTAGTGTCAATGATCAGATCTAAAAGGCAGTCCTTAACATGGCATTATTGTTTTTTTTTATACAATATAATCACTAATTTTTGTGTTATAAAAAACAATGATATCCCAGAACATTTCCGTCATTTAATCGCAGACCAAAAATATTATTTTCCGTGTGGAAGTCGATAGAAAAGCTCTTTAGTTTTTTTTTTGTTTAGTACACGATGGCACGAACCTCTTTTATCGCTGGTGCTGTTGTAAATAAGTGTGGCGGACGCTCGTTGCGTGTTAGGCGCGGCCCTAGGTCCGTCGCTTAGGGGGTCGTAGTCCTGAATCCTACCTATCTTCTGCTGCTGACCGTAGTTGTAATCTTGGTACTGATATTGGAAATCATCCCGCGTCTGAGTCTGATTCTGCTGATAGTACTCCTGATATTGACGGTTCTGATTCTGATGCGCCGGAACATTCTGATGCGAACTCTGGTTTTGGTGCATGTTTGAATTCTGGGCCACGTTCTGGTTGGAGTAGCTTTGCGGTGGCGGGATCAGGTTCTGATGATTTGACACGCTCTGATGCATGTGAACATTCTGTTGCGGAACGTTCTGATGTGATGTGTTCTGATGTGTTGGAACATTCTGATGTACCGGAGTTTGGTGATTGTAGTTCTGGGTATTAGAGCTTGTGTATGACGTGGGCTGGTAGCTCGCCGGTTGGTGAGGTACGGGTGTCTGGTAGTGACTTTTGGGGGGGAGGTGGGGTGGGGGAAGCATTTCCGTCGCGTAGCTGTCGATCTGCTGATGATAGTCGGTCGGGACGTCTACGGATGACGATGACTGATTAGAACACAAATGGTGATGAATGTATTTGATCAGAAAAAAAATGAGAAAGTTTTTATGGATGTATGTCTGTTACTCTTTCACGAAAAACTACAGAACGGTTTTGGATGAAATTTGGTATGGAGGTAGCAGATACCCTGAATTAACATATAGGCTACTTTTTATCCCGAAAACATGTAGCTGGTATGTAATAAAATTTACGCTAAACTGAAATATCATGTGTCACGTTTTATGTATAGTATTGATCAACAATAACTTTTTTTATACGAAATAGGTTTGCGTTTGACCACGCCTGATATTAAGCAGGATGCAGTCTAAGATGCAGCACGCATACCTTGAAAAAACCTGTTCACTCTGGATTTCAAACAACCAAATAAAAAAAGTCTAGAAAAGCATAAATCCATTTTTTTGTATTTATATATATTTTAACATATCTGCATTATCTGTATCGCGTGCATTTATATGTATTACCGCTTTATGTCTGCAACCAGAGTCCTCATTATATTAAAACTGTGCTGATAACGAGGTAATTTCAAAATAACAAAGATTACAATTGTTATGTGCTTGAAATTTTCCTCTGAATTAAGGATAAATATAACCAGAGTTCTTGGCAGTTATTTCCATAAATAATTATGCTCTATTATGGCAGTTTGATGAATTCTTTACTATGATGTCATTTATATATTTGCTATTGACCTCTATTTCTTGATTCTAAACGGAAACGGTCTGCGATGCGCGCATGCCTAGTATCTAAATATTATACTCAGATAATATTTATAGCAAAGCATCCATTCGGGTAGCGAATTCCACTGTGTGATTGTTCGCACAATTAATATGAACAGAACTACTTCAATACACTCAGATAATGTTTAAAGCGAATTTCACTATTTGACGGTTTACACAATAAAAATAACGACTTCAAGACACTGATAATATTTATAGTAAATCATACATTCGGGTAGCGAATTTCTCTGTTTGACGGTTCGCACAATGAAAATTGTTCTTTTTACGTGAAAAATAATGAGGCCAACGAGACGATCTCCTTATAGTAAGAGATAACGCCTGTCCATGACCTTTGCAGCGATACACAGAATTTTGAGTAACAAAAAAAAGTCCAGGGTATCACTGCTTTGGCGCTCATTACTTTGAAACTTTCGATGGTTAGTCTCAACAGCCCAGTAATTTCGCTAGCTGCAGTACCCTTCAAACCGGAACACAGTAATATTTACACACTACTGCTTAGCGGCAGAATATCTGGTACTGCGGTGGTACCTACCTAGACGACCTTGCTAAGGCGATGTAACGACTTCAAGGTACTTAGAAACTATTTCATCGCAGAGCATCCATTCGGGTAGAAAATTCCATTATATGACGGTTCACACAATGCAAATTGAAATAGACAACTAGTTTTGATTTTTGTAATATCAACTATTTAACAGTAACGTTTTTCGACAATATTAACACGTTCTTTACTAATTGTAAGTTTTTTTTCTGATCAAACACAAGTAATACACACATAGTTAGCGTAATGGCCTCAACGCGTGAACACATTCGCGGCGATTGCACCACTTTCCCACGGCAATACAATAAACATTATGTGCACATAACGTATGCAAGATGTGATGGGAACGATGCTCTTGCAAATTGTTACAATTCGGGTCAGTATTGTATTTCTACATCTCACTTACAGTCTAGACAATAAGCTAATACAAGTAAATATGAGCGGCGAATTCTCGCAAGACTGTTATAAGGCAAATTTAAATTTTAAAAAAATGTCACAAGGAAACAATCTGCAGGGAGACAAAGTAAAAAAAAAAACATTAAAACTTGAGAATTGGCACGAATGTGCCATGCCCGAAGGCAAAAGAAAAAAAAAGTAAAAATGCAATGTTTTTTTTAATGTGAAAAATAATGAGACGAACTAGACGCTCTCCTGATGGTAAGAGATAACGCATGCCCATGACCATTGCAGCGATACACAGAATTTTGAGTAGTAAAACAAAGTCCAGGGCGTCGCTGCTTTGGTGCTCATTACTTTGAGACTTTCGATGGTTAGTCTCAACAGCCCAGTAATTTCGCTAGCTACCCTTCAAACTGGAACACAGTAATGTTTACACACTACTGCAGAATATCTAATATATACGGCAGAATATCTATCTGGTACTGGTACCTGGTAATAAAACCTATTGAGTGACAGCAATTCTTTTTTTTTCTTTGGTTTTGGCGTCGCGCAACTCCCAAGCAATTCTTAGTCTTTGTTTTTGGAATGAAATGATATTTTGCGCAACAATCACAGACTTCAAAGCTAAAAAGATTGGCAGTCCCGCGCGGGAAATTTAATTTTGATTTAAAAATTGAGACGTCTGGCAACGCTGAGCTCGATGCTCATAAATAAGATCAACAGCAGCAAACAGAGGCATGGAGAGTTTTGGCGGGAACGCGGGAAGAGTCGTATCGCTCCGTTGTATTTTTTTCCAAAACTAGTGTTTTGTCGAGTGTATATGCATAAAAATGATGGTGTTTTAATCATAAAGTGCCGAATCACAAGCGCGAGTGCGGCAAAATTATATAATGTGGTGAAACATGACTTTTCGTGTTGTTTCCAAAACTCCGTCGAAGCTTTATAGTAAAGTCACCACTACTTTACTTAAGCATGACTGGACTTGACTGACACGGACTGTACTTGACCTAGATAACTTTAGCTACGAGGACACATATTTAACTTTTGAAACTTGAAAATATATGAATACTTGACACTGGCAAATGCTAAAACGCGACGCCAAAACCAAAGAAAAAAAAAGCAGAGGCATGGAAAGAGGCCTTTGCCCAACAGCGGGACAAGATAGGCTAAAATAATAAACATATCAATGGGGTATTAAACATTTTGCAAGAGCATCTTTGAAATGACAGCGTCTGGTGAAAACAAAGTGAGGTTATCCCCGTGAATGCCTCACCCACTAATTCACCGTTTTCGTTTATCTGTCGCTGCTTTTCCATTTGAGCCTTTTTCTCGAGCTCCCCGTGGTACGCCACGTTGGATATGATGCGGGTGTTGGCCTTGATGCGAAGGGTTTCTGGGTCGTCTGCCACCTGAAAAGAAGATAACGTTGCAAATTTTTAAACAAATATTACATTACTAGCTGCGCCCCGCGGTGTTACACGCTACATGTTTCCGGAGTAAAAAGTAGCCTATGTGTTAATCCAGGGTCTCGGCTATCTCCATACCAAATTTCATTCAAATCCGTTCAGTAGTTTTTGCGTGAAATAGTAAGTAACATCCATCCATCCATCCAAACTTTCACATTTATAATATTAGTGAGATTAGAAAAACTAAAGCCCGACCATTTCCTTACGCCACATTTTAATTTCAATTCATACATGTTTGATATTTCAAAAACTTAAACGGAGTTAAGTTTGGAATAAATTTGTCTCTTCTCAAAATCTTTTATAGAATGTTCTTAGCGCTGTCGGTTCACATGCCGAAGGGCGTGGGTTTTGTACCCTAACAATGAGCGTGAGCTGCCGATGAAGGACAACATCGTGAGGAAACCATAGCGTAGTGATAGGGTACTTTCTAGTAGTCGTCTGGCTAGCTACCACCCTCAAATTAAAAATCAGCCGCCAAGCACCTTACGGTGTGTTCCGACAGCATCCCTTTTAAGCCAGTTCCATCCCAGGCCAGGTGTGTTTATCATCTTCGACCACACCTTCACTTAAGATCAGGTGTCAATATTTATGGCGTGTATATCAATCCCACTAATATTATAAATGTAAAATTTGATATGGAGGTAGCTGAGACCCTAGATTAACAAATAGGCTACCTTTTATCCCAAAAAAATTTGTTTTTATAGTTGACAGGCTAGATGTTTGACCACTGCTCACCTGTTGAGCCAGTTCCATCCCAGGCCAGGTGTGTTTATAATCTTCGACCACACCTTCACTTAAGATCAGGTGAGCTTTGGTCAAACACCTGACATGTCAACCATAAAAAAATGTAGGTGCCTCCTACTTTTCTTTTCAATGCCATGATGAGACTTAAAGATATAGAATATTAAAAAAAAACAAACGTACCTGTGTGAACTTCCCCTTGCTTTTCTCGAAGTCGGCGTGGTACTTGACGTTGCTCTGTATTTTAGTGTTTTCCGCTATCCGCTTCAGTTCTGGCGTCTCAGCCATTGTCGTGTGTTTCGCTTTTGGCACATGTCTGCAATTGACCAAATTAATAATAATAAATCCCCGGTGCAGTAACATTTGCCCTAATAATTAAAAAGTTGTCGTGTATAAGTGTACACAACAACTTTTTAATTACTAGAAAAAATTTAATGGGTAATACAGACTTTTTTGTTTACTTCATAATGACAAAGTTATTACTAGTCAACAATAACCTGCCTAAAATTATGAGCATACTACAAAATAACACTATCACGCGACCAGCTGGCGGTAACCAATGGCGGCTTTCATTGTAATATTGCAAAAACAGATTGACAGCCCTGTTGGTTCATTGGTAGTGTGTCTGCTTCGAGAGCTGAAGGGCGTGGGTTCGATTCCCACTCAGGACTAACATTTGTGTGACTAACATCGATGTTTGTTCTGTGTCTGGGTGTACTGGTATGTATTATAAGTATGTATTTACAAAAAAAAAAAGTATTTAAGTATTCTATCTGTTATCTGTCTTCCATAGCACAAGCTCTGCTTAGTTTGGGGTCAGATGGCGCTGTGTGTAATGTCCTATGATATTTATTTATTTAAAACATTTTCTTTCTCTGTCGCACTCGCGGCCGAGGCCTCCCGCTGCAGTCGCGCGAGCTTGCCGCGTGATTTATGAATGAACTTGCGACGGACTAGGTTTATGTAAATGCCTACGGGCAGAGTAATAACCAGGAATCCCCTTTTTTGTGGATAATTTTTCGACATCGACTTTTTCAAGTAACTTCAGCAGGGATGTTGAGACAAATCAGTGATCTTCTGGACTTAGTTTTTGCTAAAGTCCAGTGTTTTAAAAAAAAAATCAACAAAAATGTAAAAATTGATGATGATATTTTCGTTTACTCGGAAACCTCGCTGTTTCATTGGAGCAGTGCGTTTAGTTGGCCTGAGGGTCATGAAGTCGGTTTTTTTTAATTGTAAGTACATATTTATATTTTTTTTAACTTATGATATTTGAAAATATGCTAAAAGAACACGCGATAATTAACATTTATGGCGTGTATATCAATCCCACTAATATTATAAATCTAAAAGTTTGATTGGATGGATAGTTTGTTACTCTTTCACGCAAAAACTACAGAACGGATTTGAATGAAATTTGATACGGAGGTAGCTGAGACCCTAGATTAACAAATAGGCTACTTTTTAACCCAAAACATTTTTTTTTATAGTTGACAAGCTATATGTTTGACCACAGCTCACCTGATGTTAAGTGACGGCGTGGTCGAAGTTGGTAAAGCACACCTAGCCTGGATTGGAACTGACTCTTAAGTTAGGCTGCCGGAACACTGTTAGATGCTTGGCGGCAGATTTTCAACTTGAGGGTGGTAGCTAGCCAGATGTTTTCCTTCACCGGCAGCTCAAGCTCATTGTTGGGGTTTGAACCCACGCCCTTCGACATGCGAACCTACCGCGCTAACCACTGAGCTATCATCGTTACAAACATGTAGTAGGTAACACCGCGGGGCGCAGCTAGTTAATGAATAAATTAGTATAACATATGATTTCAAAGAGATTAGCGGGCAATGCGGTGTTAAACAGTCGTTCGCATGATACTAGAAGCGGAACAGCCAACAGTCGATCACGTGTTAATATGTCACGCTGACTGACTATAGAGAGCTAGCGAGCAGTTTTAGTGATCTTTTTACAATTAAGCGCGTGTCAGAGATTAAATTGTCCTTCCCCACTTCGAACACTGATAAAATAATTTAAAACTTATTTATTTAAAACTAAGAGATTATTGAATTACTAAGTAAGTAATTATAGTATTTTTGTTTTTATTGATATTTAATTATATTGACATAATTATTTTACATGTGACATATTACTCCATTGACATTTTCATTGTTTTGACATATGTTATGATTTTGATATTTTTAAATATGAACGGAAAAATGACCTGTAACCTTGGTGTTATTAATAAATTATTTGTATTTGTATTTGTAAAGACATATTGTGGAAACCATACAAATACAAATATGTATGCCAATAATAAAATGAATAAATAAAAATAAAAAAGCCTTTTATTTTCTATTAACAAACTAATATGACAACGTTATTGAGTGATATCTAATTTAATTTTTAATTATGATGTATGTCAATATGAGTTTCAAAACACTGATTTGTATATTAACATACTACCTTATTTCGACATTTTTGTTTTTTTGTTCATTGACATGGTAATAAGTGTTTTATAAATGACTCTTTTAATGATACACCTATTTGAAATGTTTTTACGAAATTTGACTTGTAACATTGGTGGTATAAATAAAATATTTGTATTTGATCTTTTTCAATGTAACTTGGATCAGTCATACAAAGAGGTATTTTGCGGTTTTATTAAAATCGTGATGCAGAACAAATCTTAGATCATACCTAGATCAGAATGAACGAAAGCTCCCACACTATAACGTGTAAAGTAATGCGTTTTAATTTTCAATGTTCTGAAACGTTACGGTAGATTGGAGTTTATTTTAGAGGAAATAAAGATGTGATTGCGGTGTCAAGTTTAGTTATAATGTGAGTTAGTATTCTTGTGGTGTTTTTAAATGTACTGTTATGAAGAAAAGTGTTAAAAAACTTGATGAAAATTGCTGTCACAGTGACAGCCTCAGGCATAGTTACAACTAGCGTTGCCAGGCGTCCGGATAAAGTCGGGCATAGTTAGGCTTTTTGATTGCGTGTCCGGCCAAAATAAACGGTGTCCGGCTTTTGTAAGTTAGTATTTATAGCGATGATAGCCGAGTGGTTAGCGCGGTTGATTCGCATGCCGAAGGGCGTGGGTTCAAACCCCAACAATCAGCTTGAGCTACCGGTGAAAGAAAACATCGTGAGGAAACCATAGCATGGTGGTAGGGTACTTTCTAGTACTCGCCTGGGTAGCTACCACCCTCAAGTTGGAAATCTGTCGCCAAGCACCTAACGGTGTGTTCCGGCAGCCTCACTTGAGAGCCAGTTCCATTCCAGGCTAGGTGTGCTTTACCATCTTCGACCACACCGTCACTTAACATCAGGTGAGCTGTGGTCAAACATCTAGCCTGTCAACTATTGTTTAGGTACCTATATCACAAAATTCTTATCAGCTCTTGGAGCAGACATACTACCAATGAACCAACAGGGCTGTCAGAAGAGAAGAGTACATAAACAAGATTATTTTACTACCTGGATTTTTTATATTTAAAAAAATATTAGTAGAGAGGAAGCAGGTTTAGCACGCGTCTGTACAAGACAATGAAAAGTGTGAGTCAACGCGGACGAACGCTCATTTAATTTCACTTTCATTTAGCATGCGGCACACTGCTTCTACCGGCCACTTTGTTTCATGTCATGTTGACATATTGTATAATGTAATAGGTATTGAATAGTGTTGATGTTATGTTACGCAATTCCAGCATTGTGCTCGGAGCTTTTGGTGTGATAACGGTCAGAAATTTTTACTTAACTGCATTTTTATTTTTAACTTAGCTGATCTGAGTCACAAGCTTTTGCGATTAGACTAATACAAATTAAATTGTGCTACAGGCGCCAGTGAATAAATATCTCCACAAAGTCGCTTCCCGTCGTCTGTACGCTTAGATCTTTTAAACTACGCAACGGCTTTTAATGCGGTTTCTATCAATAGACAGTGATTCAACGAGAAGGTTTACCCATACGTACATGCATAGTGCACACGATATTCTAAATTCAAATTTACTTTATCCTCTAACGGATAAAAACGACTTTTGCACTCAAATAACGAACAGCAAAAATACTCTTTCCGAGACGGCGGGATGGAAAACAAATTATGACCCAATTGAGAACCTTCTCCTTTTTTTAAAAATCGTTTAAAAAATGTACTTACGATTCACAGTAGGGCAGTTTTCCGTAACCTTTGTAAGTCCTCATGTTGAGCGTCATTCCACACTCCTGGCATTTGAAACACCCTTTGTGCCACACCTGGAAAGTAAAGAAAAACAAAATCAAATTACTGAAAAGCAAACCTCGATATTTTTGCAGTTTTTCTACTCTGTTTCAATCCCACACACGTACACACAAATACATAACTTACACTCACATACAACTCACACATACACACACACAAACACGTCAAACTTATTACACACCGTCGTTTTTGCATTGGGGGTTAAAAACAGTTCTCGAAGATGTGTGTAGTCTGCCAACCCGCACTTGGCCAGCGTGGTGGATGGCCTTACCTCACAATGAGAAGAGGCCCGCGCCCAGCGGTGGGATAGTTTACAAAAACAGTGCTGGTTCAGTGTACGTAGTATTACGGAAAAAACCGGCCAAGTGCGAGTCGGACTCGCGCACGTAGGGTTCCTTACCATTATATATAAAAACTATTATTTTATTTTGTTTTTTAGTATTCGTTGTTATAGCGGCAACAGAAATACATCATCTGTGAAAATTTCAACTTTCTAACTATCACGGTTCATAATATACAGACGGACAGCGGAGTCTTAGTAATAGGGTCCCGGGTACAATGCTAGCGGCCCAGACCCTCGCTCCGATATTTGGGATATACAAGGAGCTGGGTTGGCTTGAGTAGATGCTGGTAGGGGGAAATGCACAAACGGGACGTCAGTGCAGGACTTATCACCCCGACTTTGAATAAGAATAGTGTCCCGTTTTACCCTTTGGGTACGGAACCCTAAAATTCAGCGAATCGTTCGACCAAAACATCCACGGACGAGAGACGACGACTCGACGAGTAATTTCATTCTATAACAGAACCATAATTACTAGAAGCAGCACACAGCTGGCCAAAGTTTAGTCATTGTATACAATGATACCAGCAATGGTACCTTACTAAACCGTTAATTAAATTATGACGTTGCCAATAATGGAATGTCCATTGTTGGCCGCTTCACCTTCCATTGTCCACGTGGAAATCAGGTCAGATGCTGACGGTCGCGGAGAAAGGGGGCTAGGGCCAAAGATAATCCAACAAAAAATGTTTGTTTAAACTTTATTGTATTCCGGTTAGAAGGGTAGCAGCTAGCGAAATTACAGGGCTTTTGAGACTAACCATCGAAAGTCTCAAAGTCAAGGCGCCAAATCAGCGATGCCTAAGACCTTGTTTTGTCAGTCAAAGTTTTGTGTATCGCTGCAATGGTCATGGTCAGGCGTTATCTCTTACCATTTTTTGACAGCTCTGTTGGTTCATTGGTAGTATGTCTGCTACAAGAGCTAAAGGGCGTGGGTTCGATTCTCACCCAGGAAAAACATTTTGTGGTATAAACAAAATGTTTGTTCTATGTCTAGTGTTCTGTATTTGTATTTATATAAGTATGTATTTACAAAAAAAAGTATTTAATTTTATTAATATTATTATTTATTTATTTATTAGGAGAGCGTCTCGTTCACCTCATTATCTACATTCTACACTAATATTATAAACATGTTATGATTTTGATATTTTTAATTATGAATGGAAAATGACCTGTAACTTTGGTGTTATTAATAAATTATTTGTATTTGTATTTGTAAAGAGGAAAGATTTGTATTTTTGTTTGTTTGTAACGAATAAACACAACAACTACTGGACCGATTTCAAAAACTCTTTCACCGTTGGGAAGCCACACTATCCCCGGGCGTCATAGGTTTGTTATACCTGTATTCCCACGGGAACGGAAATTACGCGAGTGAAACCGCGAGACGTTTGCTTGTTTTTAGATAAAAACAATTTTTTTAAGTAGCCCTTACGGTCAACTAGCGTATACGTAGAGTATAAGGTTTGAAAAACCATCATCATCAGCCTATATTAGTCCACTGCTGGACATAGGCCTCTCCCAAGACACGCCACTCAGCCCGATCTTCGGCTTTTCGCTTCCATCCACCGCCAGCTGTCCCACGTATATCGTCACTCCATCGAGTCTCAGGGCGTCCTACGCTACGTTTGCCAATACGCGGTCTCCACTCTAGAACATGTCTACCCCAGCGGTTATCGGTTCTGCGACAGATATGTCCAGCCCATTGCCTCTTCAGCTTGCTAATACGCTGAGCTATGTCAATGAGTTTAGTTCTCTGGCAAATTACTTCGTTTCGGATACGATCCCTCAGAGAAATGCCAAGCATAGCTCTTTCCATAGCTCGCTGAGCGACCAGAGAAACCATACTCTATAGATATTGGTATAGCATTCAGGACAATGTAACTGAACTGTGATGCCAGCAATTTGGCTAAACATTGGCTGTAATTTCACGGCTGCATCTGCGCAGCCACGCGGCACGAGTCAATGTGCTTCGATAGGAACCCAGCGTGACGGTCTTGTCACCATCCGTTTCGTTTCTTTTGGACTTTTACATTCGCACAAAACCAAACTGACGGATTGCACAAACTAAAGAAAGCGGCAAGTTTGACAACTCACAAGAGAATGGAATAGTTGGTTAGTTACTTGGTGGTAGATTTCCTTTGCAAGAGGTCGTCTAGCTAGATTTTTTTTTAAATTACTTATAGGCGTTTGGCCGCCAACTCTCCTGATGTTGATCGAAGATGCGGCCTACGGTGGAGCACGCTCGCCTAGAAGACACCCAGATTGTATCTATCAGGGAACACCCACTCGGGCAGCTAATTCCATTGTTTAGCGGTTCGTACAATGAAGGTAGACTGGAACCGTTTAGTTCGCGTCTTTGGAATATCGACCATGAAGCGGTGTCGCTTCTTGGAGCTCGTGGCTGTCTGATAGTAGAATGGGCAGGGTGGAATTAGGCCATGTAATCTGAAACGCACTCACCAAAGGTACCACCACAGTACCAGATATTCTGCCGCCAAGCTGTAGGGTACTGAAATTACTGGGCTGTTGAGACTAACCATCGAAAGTCTCAAAGTAATGAGCGACTTTGCTTTGTTACTTAACACCTTCATTGCCAGCACTATTTTCGAGTAGTTCCCAGCGATGCCGCTTTATATAAAACGCGAGCACGGCAGGCGTGCTCTCGGCACTGCGAGATGACTACATGAACACGCTAGGCGTGTTCACAGGCACTGTATAAAGGTGAAATCATAAATAGCCGCATTTCGGCTTCAGATAGAAAATATGCCCAAATCCATAAAAAATGTGTGTCGGCGTCACTGAATGTGTTCTGTCTATTGCTGCAATGGTCATGGGCATGCGTTATCACTTGCCATCTAGAGCGTTTTTTTTTTTTTGTAAAATGTAATGAAACGAACGAGACGCTCTCCTAATGGTAAGAGATAACGCCTGTCCATGACCATTGCAGTAATACACAGAACTTTGAGTAACATAACAAAGTCCAGGGCATCGCTGCTTTGGCGCTCATTACTTTGAGACTTGCGATGGTTAGTCTCAACAGCCCAGTAATTTCGCTAGCTGCAAGTACCCTTCAAACCGGAACACAGTTGGAAACACATTTTACACACTACTGCTCCTTCGTTCGTTTCATTACTTCAACATAAAAAAAAAGAATAGCAGTCTTTATTATTATAAAATTACATTCAGTGCGCATATATGACTCTTCAATACCAAATCGTGATCGTGGTGAAGGGCGAACGAGATGCATTATATTGCTGACCCACTTCACTCGTAATACCGTACTTAGGTCACCTTTGAATTGCCGCATGACTTAAGTATTACTACAATCACAATGGATACTTTCTGTTAAGTTTCATTTAGTCTGTTATTATGTATCTACCAGTGTTGCCAGATATTTTTTTGCCAAGTCGGGATTTTGGAACTTTTTGAGTGAAAAAAAAGCGGGATTCTTTCGTCGAAAGCGGGACATAGTAAAAAATCGTTTATAATAAAAAGTTTTTAAATATTTATCTTTTTATTTGAGTTCAAATTACGTTTACGTAACAATAGATAGCAAAAATAGCCATAGAAAATGTATTTTACTAAAAACTAGCGGACGCCTCGCGGTTTCCCCGCGTAGTTTTCGTTCCCGTGGGAATACAGGGATAAAACCCTATGCCACCCGGGGACAGTGTAGCTTCCCAACGGTGAAAGAATTTTTGAAATCGGCCCAGTAGTTTCGGAGCCTACAATTAAAAAAAAACACTAACGACTTACGACTTGTTAATATTTCTAAAAACTTCTCGACACAGTCAGAAAATCGAATATACCCAATTAAGAACTGTACTAAAATTCGTACAATAATATTCATTCTAAATTTAGTGAAGAAACATTTCTTATTTCATTTCTTGCAATTTTACACTGTTTCTTACGGAAAAAATAATTATGTGACACATCAGGCAGGATATGGTAAAACGCGAATCTATTCCATATTAAAAAAAAATAAACAGGTAAACATGTTGTACGTAGAAAAGAAAGAAAACATTTATTTTGACACACACAACACTACAACAAGAGATCGCAGATCGACGACAGACGAGATCGAATCAGGAATGAGGAGATCCGAAGACGAACCAAAGTTACCGACATAGCCCAACGGATTAGCAAGTTGAAGTGGCAGTGGGCAGGGCACATAGCACGCAGAACTGATGGCCGATGGGGCTGCAAAGTTCTGGAGTGGAGACCACGGACCGGCAAGCGCAGCGTAGGACGTCCACCCACAAGGTGGACAGACGACCTAGTAAGGACCGCAGGAACGCGCTGGATGCGGGCCGCTTCCAACCGGTCTTTATGGAAGTCAATGGGGGAGGCCTATGTCCAGCAGTGGACGTCCTACGGCTGAAATGATGATGATGATGAACACTACAACAACAAAAAAACACAACAATACAAAACAAAACGTAGAACAAAAGGCTCCTAAGCTTTTATGAATATACGTCCATATACCACACTATATGGTTACCCTATCATTGGCCCACTCCCAGCTTATTGATTGATTTAATAATTCAATTGTCCATCATTCAACTAAATGATGACTACCGTAAGTCATTTGATTTTGAATAACTGATTTAATTTATTTTTGTTGTTGTCTTGTTTGTCTAAATGACGTGCGGAGAAATGGGCATTTGGACTTAAAAAGTCAGCCCAGTGCGAGTCGGACTCGCGCACGAAGGGTTCCGTACCATTATCTATAAAAACGATAAAAAAACCACGTCTGTTGTATGGGAGTCCCCTTAAATTATTATTTTATTCTGTTACGAAAACAGAATTACATGATTTGTGAAAATTGTCTTACTATCACGGTTCAAGCCGTTACACGGTTACAGCCTAGTGACAGACGGACGGACAGCGGCGTCTTAGTAATAGTCCCAGACTTTATTCTGCCAGGCCGGGTAATTTTTCATACGGCCCACTCAACAATTTTAATAAGGCGGGTATGTTGCGACCCGGTATTTTATTTTGATGGCCCGGTACCGGTCGCAAGTCGCGACCCACCAAATGGGGCACACTGATCTAGGATATTAAAAGAAATGTGTAGTTAGGTAGTATAGTATACCGTAGATAGGCAAGCAATATTTACAGTGCGATAATAATTCACGTATGACTCACAACGCAGCCGCGACCCCGATCGCATTTTGCTCTTGTTTGCGCGTGCCAGAATTTTATGTTTACAAACGAAACTTGCTACTTTGTACAACCGTAATGTTGTGGTATTTCTCTTCTCCACATGTAATGGATTTCCAGTTTTTTTCCTAACCTATGTACCGACGTATTTAAGCAGCGGCGGCCTTAGCTGTCGCGAGGCCCGGGGCGACAGATCTTTATGAGGCCCTTTTTTTTTTGACAGCCCCGTTGGCTCATTGCTTGTATGTCTGCCTTGAGAGCTGTTGGGCGTGGGTTCGATTCCCACTCAGGGCAAACATTTTGTGAATAAACAAAATGTTTGTTCTGTGTCTGGGTGTTCTGTATGTATTATAAAGTATTTATTGACAAAAAAGAAGTATTTATGTATTCTATGAGTTATCTGACTTCCACAAGCTCTGCTTAGTTTGGGACCAGATGGCGCTGTGTGTATAGTCCTACGATATTTATTTATTTTTTCTGTGTTCGTTTTACTAAAAATTAGTTCAGAGTGCTCGAGTGGCCGTAACATGCTAGCACTAATAATTATTTATTTATATCTGGTAAAGACTTTTTTCTACGAGGACGCGAGGCCCCTGCAAGAGCGAGGCCCCGGGCGATTGCCCTGCTTGCTACCCCCTAAGACCGCCACTGTATTTAAGTATTCTCTCAGTTATCTGACTTCCATCACACAAGCTCTGCTTAGTTTGGGGTCAGATGGCGCTGTGTGTAATCTCCTACGATATTTATTTATTTATATGATAGGTCAAGATCTCCCCAACCTTGGAGCATGGGTTTTAGAATACGGCGTCTGTATACCCGTCTCTCAAGACAATAAAATAAATAAATGGGGGGAAAAGGAATGGGGCGCAGCAATTTTCCCCATATGACACTGGCAAAATGCACTAAATGCGAATCCAAAAATTAAGAAAAAACATGTTGACCAATATTACGTCAAACGGCAATCAGGCGAGCCATCTGGACCGACCGGTACCATGTATGGGCATCTGTTATGTGGTCTCTACTTGACACAGCTTGCCACCTGAGAATTTTGCTCAACCATAACACAGGTTGTTTTGAGACTTTTATATCCGAAGAGAGACAACAGGACTACATCTGAAATACAGAACCTATTCTGTCTTTTTAACAGACTCGCAAAAAGGAGGAGGTTCTCAATTCGACTGTATGTTTTTTTTTTGCTTGAAAGAAAGAAAGAAAATGATTTTTGTGTGTTATGTGGTGTTACATTACACACAAAAACAACAAACAGTTACAAAATAGGGGCTTAACTCAGCATACATACAAAGTATGACCAGAATGGTCATACTTTGTATGTATGTATGTTACAGCGGAAATGAATCGATTTTAATGATTCTTTTTGGCTAGGTAGATCATACTTCGGACGTGGTCCCATATAGGTAAATTTTATCGAAATCGATAAAATGGTTTTCAAAAAATCAACAAAAATCAAAAAATTCATTCGTCGATGATATTTTTGTTTACTCCGAAACCTCGCTGTCTGTCTGTCCCTATGTATGCTTAGATCTTTAAAACTACGCAACGGATTTTGATGCGGTTAAATAGACAGAGTGATTCAAGAGGAAGGTTTATATGTATAATACATGCTTAACATAGTAGAGAAACACTGATAATTTTAAAGGTTTCTAATGTGATGTCGTAAATAAACACATTTTTTTTGCGTTTACATTGCAAACACTTGCCGAACCCTACGAAGTAGATCAACCACAAATCAAAGATACAATGACCACGCAGAGTCAAACTTTCAACGTTGCAGTCTTAGATTTGAGGGTTGAGTGTTTTTCACATGGCCAATTATATGTCGCTCTTTCAAGAGGAACCTCTAAAGAAAACATGTTAGTATTGTCTAATGACAAAAAGCTGTGAACGTTGTATATAAAGACATTCTGTTGTACATGTAGTATAATCACCATTGCTCCCGTGCGAAGCCGGGGCGGGTCGCTAGTCCCGTAAAAGTAAAACAAGATTTTTTTATTTATTTATTTTATATCTAGGTATTTACTTAAGTGTATTTTAACTTGTTTTTACCATTAAATTATAAATAAACACACAATATAGTTTAATTAATTAAAGGTTTGTAAATTAGTGACAAGTTTTTTAATTACTGTCATAGTACATATATACATTACATATACATGTACATATATAATAATGTGCATGTATAAACATTTATATATATTTTATTTATAGTTTTAAATGAAGCAATTATGGGGAGGGCACTGAAATACAGGTGTAGTATACCTAGTTCAGCGGAAGAAACTGAATCTATTTTTGTAAACAAAAAGTTAATAGTTGAGTAATATGTATAATACATATATTTTTTTATGCAATATATTATTATTATTATTATAGAATATTATGTCAAACCCAGTATACTTAACATCATTCCATTTGTGTCGGACGACTAAAAAAATACTACACGCCAATAACGCTAACAATAGATACCCTATCTATATTGTTTTAGTAGGTAACAGATAAGATTGTACATAACCGTTGCACTTTCACACCTAACGCAACATAATTGTGATAACTATTGGTTTGGCAACCGCTTACATAACGCCAATGGCAATAGACATCAGAGTTACTTTATTTCGGTCCATTTGGCGCGATAAAATGCAAAAACGCAGTCTTTAGGTATCAGGTAACTGATAGAATCCAAAAAAAAAGTAACAAATTATTTCAATTGTGTATTATAGACATTTTTTTTAAGGTCGACAGGCTAGATTTTGACCACAGCTCACCTGATGAGTGACGGTGTGGTCGAATACGGTAAAACACACCTTGGGATGGAACTGGCTCTCATGTGAGGCTGCCGGAACACACTTGAACGTGGTAGCTAGCAAGCCGACTACTAGAATACTTTCGCCCTACCACCATGCTATGGTTTCCTTCACCGGCAGGTCAAGCTCATTGTTGGGGTTTGAACCCACTAGCTACCCAGGCGAGTACTACAAAGTACCCTACCACCATGCTATGGTTTCCTCACGATGTTTTCCTTCACCGGCAGCTCAAGCTCATTGTTGGGGTTTGAACCCACTAGCTACCCAGGCGAGTACTACAAAGTACCCTATCACCATGCTATGGTTTCCTCACGTTGTTTTCCTTCACCGGCAACTCATTGGGGTTTAAAGAAAAAAGAAAATTAAGTATGTTCCCACTATTTTTAATAAACACCTTTATTTATCACGTTTCATCTTTATCAGTAAACCTTAACTAAACTATTAAAAATTAATCGATGGAAGTAAAAAATCGACGTAATACCGAATTCAACGAAACAAAACGCAAAGTGAATGTAAAACGAGTCTAAAAACAACGCAAAAAGATATGATTCCGGCCAGGATCGAACTGGCGGCCTTCTGCGTGTAAAGCAGATGTGATAACCACTACACCACGGAACCAGTTATCAAACGCGCCGTAATTTGTATTCGTATACTAGAATGTTAACGAATGCGATGACGTCATTGGTCTGTAAAGAGATTTATAGTAGGTACGTTTTAAGAATTTAGACTGCTTATTCGATAAATAAATAATAGCTACTGCCGTTACATTTAATAATACTTTTTTAAAATCTGCTGCAAAGCACCTAACGGCGCGTTTCGGCAGCCTCACTTGAAAGCCAGTTAAATTCCAAACTAGGTGTGTTTACCATCTTCGACCACGCCGTCACTTAACATCAGGTGAGCTGTGGTCAAAATCTAGCCTGTCAACCTTAAAAAAATACACAAAAATGTCTACAATACACGATTAAGATAATTTATTACTTTTTTTTGGATTCTATCAGTTATCCGAGATTCAATTATTCTGAGGTTTTAATTATTTGGCTTAAGTCTCAAAAGTGTTGTTAGTACCGAGACTTGAGTCCTGAATCTCGAAAATACGAAAATATTGTTGTCTCTATGTTTTCAAGACAGTCTCTCAGGATGAAAGCTCAAATGGGAACGAAATAATTCAATACACACGACAAACATTAAAAACACTAGCGGACGCCTCGCGGTTTCACCCGCGTCGTTCCCGTTCCCGTGGGAATACAGGAATAAAAAGTAGCCTATGTCACCCGGGGATAGTGCAGCTTTACAACGGTGAAAGAATTTTTAAAATCGGTTTAGTAGTTTCGGAGCCTATTCAATACAAATCAATGGATGACCAGCGCTGGTCATACCACTTAGTATGACCAGCATTATGCTGAAGTGAGCCCTTATTTTGTAACTTTTGTCTGTCTCTGTTTGTTTGTTTCTGTGCTTGTTACAGAATTAAACGTTGTTCTTTTTTTCAATCAAAACTTTCCTCTTTATATTATAAAATACCTAGTATAGATATATAGATAGATAAATAATATATGTTCACCACATAATAATTATGCACATTTACTTTGATAAAAAAAGAAAAACAAAACGCAAATTTACATACCTAACACAGCACTAGCTAATTTCTAATTCTCGTAAATGCTCTAATCTCATTTCCTGCCCTGTTCACAGAATATGTAACAGTTCTTAGCCCAAATCCAAAAATAAACCCATGACATCATCACTTAAAACTGCCGAGTGAATTGTAGAAGCACTACACTATTGTATAGTTTAACATCCCATGGCTGGGCATAGGTTTCCCCTCGATTAGTGATGGGCAATTCAAATTTCATTCGTAACATCTTGCACAGATTTCAGCTCCTACCATGTTCATGTTCCTCCTCTAACCATGCTTTGTGCAATTAGCGTAGTGTACTTTTTAGGCGACGGAGCCTTTCGTGAAAGCGAAATATTTGACGGAGCCCTAAAGTAATAAAAAAATTAAAATTCGAGGACATTTTAACACAGCGCCACCTAGCCCCAAACTAAGCAAAGCTTGTACTATGGGAACCAGACAGCTGACAGAATAATTAAATACTTTCTTTTTTGTAAACACATACTTATAAGACATACAGAACACCCAGACACAGAACAAACACTTGTTTATTCATAAAATGTTCGCCCTGAGTGGGAATCGAACCCACGCCCTACAGCTATCAAGGCAGATATACTACCAATGAGCCAACGGGGCTGTCGTAGTAGATCATACTTCAGAGGGTGTCCTATATGAATTTTATCGAAATTGATAGCGGTTTAAAAAAAATCAACAAACGTCTAAAAATTGTACACGTCGATATTTTCGTTTGCTCCGAAACCTCGCTGTTTCATTGGAGCAGTGCGTTTAGTTGGCCTGAGGGTGATGGAGTCGGTTTTTTTAAATTGTATATTTATATATATTATTATTACCTAGATTACAAATCTTTCAGGGGGATTGTGAATCAAGGATACTGAAAGTAGTACTAGATATTTATTCTACTACAGGTAAAACCAAGTGTTGATGAGGGAAATACCACATGCTGAACTTCCTTAATGACAACCTGTGACTCAACAACAATTGAATAAAATGATGTCATGTACCAAACTGCTTATCCCACACACTCACTCTCTCTCACACTTCAAGCTATCTGACCGAAACATAGTATATATACATACATTATATGTATACTGTAAATATGCCAACAGTATCTGCTGAATTAAATCAGATGCCGTGTGAAAAACAAACAAATGTTACAGCAATTATAATATTAGCAACAGTGGCAGCCTTAGGGGGTGGCAAGCAGGGCAACCGCCCGGGGTCTCGCGTCTTCGTAGAAAAAAGTCTTTACCATACATGTATGTGTATCTCGCGCCTCACACTTAACAAAACCTCCCCCTGAACGCACGGTTTCATTATTAGTGCAAGCATGTTACGGACACTCAAGCACTCGAACAAATTTTTTAGTAAAACGGACTCAAAGAAATGGCAAGGCAAAGGAAGGCCTCACAATGATCTGTCGCCCCGGGCCTCGCAACAGCTAAGGCCGCCACTGATTAGCAACACAATGCAACTTTTCCAACTGTAATTTCTAAATTAAAAAAATTGCCATGTGTCAATCAATAAAATAGCAGTAATGTTTTATTCTACTTAATGAATAACTGTCCTTTAAAAAAACATCTTAAACAAAATTATTTAATACCTAACAAAGGTCCCTGATAATGTCAGGGGTAATAGCGGAGGATGGTTAAAAAAAAAAACTGTCCTTTAACTTTATCAATATTGGTCACATAATAAAATATTAATGTACATGTATGTAATTTACATTTATTGATGTCACTCTATAGTAAAGACCGCAGGAACGCGCTGGATGCGAGCCGCTTCCAACCGGTCTTTATGGAAGTCAATGGGGGAGGCCTATGTCCAGCAGTGGACGTCCTACGGCTGAAATGATGATGATGATGATGATGTCACTCTTGCCAGTATATAGATAAGATGAAATGCAGCTCAAAAACAAAGAAAAATTAAACCAATGATTATTCATCACACCGTTCACCGAGCTGTTACTGAATCGGCTCTTTAAACCTTTGAAAGCAAACATATCAAGTACGACCCCATGTGGTTTGATCATTTACCCCTCATAATCAAACGTAAATGTAATTAAGTAATAAAACAATTTGGGTCCTCTCATTGTATGAACTATGAAATTAATCTCACTAATATTAAATGTGAAAGTTTGGATGGATGTTTGTTACTCTATCATGCAAAAACTACTGAACGGATTTGGATGAAATTTGGTATGGTGGTAGTTAACACCCTGGATTAACACATAGGCTACTTTTTATCCCGAAAACATGTAGCGTGTAACACCACAGGGAGCAGCTAGTCCATTATAAATGTTTTGCCTGAATGTGCGTTTCCTGAGAGATACAATGGATATCTTTAAGCTTATCAGCACTTCCATCTCACCCACTGGAGCTATCATACCAGCAGCCCAGAGCCTCGCTTTGGTACCTCAAGGAGCTGGGTTGGCTCGGCTAGATGCTGGCAAGGGGAAATGCACAATAGACCCCAAGCAGGATGTCAGTGCAGGACTCATCACCCCCACTTTGAATAAGAATCCAAAATTTAATTACACCATTCGAAAGCTCAAGAATACAAAAATTTATTACATTGAGCGAGTACCAATACACATAAAAATATATAAAAGAATTGTTCATTAACATTAGTTCAAGATAATAAGTGAATTTAGGTTCAAATAGGAATTATTACATTATCTAGGACATGCTTATAGGCTACTCTTTATCTAGTAGTAATAGGTTTTCAAAGGCTATTTATCATGAATAGGTAATAAGATGATTTGATATTAAAAACTTCTTTACTGATGTAAATAAATAGGTGTCTGTAAAACTCAGCTAGTTATTAAAAAATATCCTAGTTAAAAAAAGTTGTTTTGTAGGTTAGGAGCACTTTTAATCTTAGAATTTAACTAGGTAATAAAACTGAAGGGTGCATTTACTAACATTAACAAGAATACTTTATAGAGGCAAGTGCTTAAATATCTTTGATAAGACATTATCAGGTTAGCACTTTATAATGAGAATTTTATCTACCAAATAACTTTATCTTATCTATATACTGGCAAGAGTGACACCAATAAATGTAAACACATTACACTTTATTATGTGAACAATATTGCAAAAGTTAAAGGGCAGATATTCACCAAGTAGAAAACGCAAACTATGCTGTCATTTTACTGATAAAAACTTAACATTGTAATTTTAGAAATTATAGTTGAATAAGTTTCAGATTTTTTTTGCTATAATTACGTATTTCAGTGCATGTGTTTTAATTTGACAGTAATTATGTATTTCTTTTTGAAATTGGCATGTTTTATCATAGACAAATATCCATGACAATATAATAATATATCAATCAATGTATAGGAATAAATAAATCTATAACTAGTATTGTTATTGGTGTAATGTTTTTTTTTTTTTCACAAAGCAACACATTTAAGTCAGCAGATTTTTTCCATATTTACGGTATACTTATATATGTATACATAATATATTTACTTACATATACAAATATATATTATGTGTGGGTTGTATATCCTGGATAAATTCATGGGTTCCGTTGAGAAGTTCATAGTAGATGAAAGAAAAAAAGAAAGAAGTAAGAATTTCATACAATCGATATCTAGAAGCGAGACAAGGTCGAGTTATTACCCTAGTGCTCTAATTAGGTAAAAGGTTAGCTATAGTACAGATATGGCTTTATACAGACCATCACAATGATATCAGACTCAATTTATTTTATAAAATGAGTCACTCGTCCGGGAGATTGAATTGGATGTACGTATTGTACCGGCCACATGAGAATTGTTCCAAAAAGTTATATGAATTGAACTTAAGCGAGAAGTTCAATCGAACTACTTATCTTATTATAAGCCAATCAGAGAAATGGAATGTTTCTGCGCCTGAGATGGAAAGCGAGTTTTCTACGGAATGCAAGTGAAAATTACCTTGTCCAAACATTTTAATTCTTCCGTTGGATACACTGTTTTCTCACACCTTGCGCAAGTTTTATTCATTTTGAATGTTTGTCGCACGATAACACTTATAACAAATGAAGGCACTGATATTTCACAGAGCAACACAAGTTTCCACGATTCACAAACAAAGTTTCGGAATCACTTTTGTCAAACACTCAGGAGCACAATTTTCGTAGCATCCCCGAACGCGCATGCCAAAAAATGACAAATGGCGGCCGTTAGGGATGCCATCAAAAACTTTAAATTTCTACCAAAATATATTTAACTCCCTAATACTGGGCTTTTTTCCTTTGTTTCTCGTATCTCACTTTAGATATTCAGCCAGCGTAAATTAGTTCATATTTTCAAAGTAGCCCTGGTTCATTAGTAGCATATCTGCTTCAGGAACTGTAGGGTGTGGGTTCGATTTCCACCCAGGACAAACATTGTGTGGTATATAAACAAATGTTTGTTCATTGTCTGGGTATAATGTCTGAATCATATTATGCGTACGTATTTTTTTAATTTAAATATACCGACAAATTTAATACCATAATATTGCAGAAAATATGCATTTCTAAAATTACTCCAGTATCCCATATGAAGTACGCCATTATCGAAAATATCTAGCTTAATATAAACTGGCTTAATTAAAGCGATATTAGTAATCAAAGTTAGAAAACATAAATATGTCTATACCTAAATAGTTATCTTGGCAACGCAGCTTATCGTAGGTATGTTTTGGACAAAACTGTGGTATCGGTTTCAAGTCGCAGCAATGCGTATTAGGTACGATTACTGAGCCATAACTTTCAGTTTTTGTCGTCAAATTACGTATGTGTATGTCATTAAGACATTATCAGAATCCTTGGGATTAGCTATTTTTTACCCATGATGGAATGGCGTGTGAGATTGTTTAATATTGTCTGTGAAAGATTTGTGAATTGCGATGGTTTTAAAAAAATGCTAGAGGGCGCTATAATGAAAATCTATTCACACGTTTGAAGATTTTTAGAACGGATGTTAGCATCTTCCACAGGTCTTCTGATAAGAGTTGAAAATTTAGAATTCTGTTAATAGAGTTGAGGGTTTTGAAATTGCCTCCTCTGTGACACCAAATCACAAGAACGTTTTTGGGAATTAAGAAATTAGGAATCGTTAGAAAGTCAGTATTCATAATAAATAAGAAAAAACTAAACAAATTTAATGACTCAGTAAGCTATGTAAAAATAAATTAAAATCTACAAACACAGACATTTTTCTCTCTGGAGTACAGACAGTGCCTCATTGAATAATTGCTTCGAGTTTTGAATCATTTCTGTCAAATTATTGTAATCATCCTGTTTTTCCTCTTCAATCATCTTCAGTTTATCTTCCATGATCTTGAGTTTTTCATCCGTTAATTCCAACTTGTAACGCAAATCTTCTTTATCTAAACTGTCATAACCTTCAGGCTGTGACTCTGAGGACGTGCTATCACCTGGTCTTTCAACAACAGCAGTAACTGAAGACTGTTTTTTCATAACAGACATGGTTCCAAACGTCTCCAATTCTTTAAAGCCCAAAGATGTCTTAGAAACCTTCGAACCTCTTTTTGAGGCTTCTTTGAATGCCTTGATTTCATTTTCAAGTGTTCGCACTTTACGTTCGAGTCGTCGTTTTTTATCTTTAACTTTTCTATGACTAAGTTCTAATTCTTCCCATTTATGTCTTTCCGTAGTTAGGCGTTCATTCAAAGTGGTGACTAGTTCAGACAGTTTTTTTATTTCATTGTCAGTGGCCGTTTTCATGGGAGTAAAGAAAACGCTTTGCAAAGAACACTCTTCGTATCTCAGAAGCTGTGCTCGTAGTTCATCAATTTTAGAAGCTTTTTCATTTGATTGTTTTCGTAAAGCGTCTATTTTATCATCAGTATTGCTCATAAGCTTCTGATACTCAGCTATCTCGCTGTTCATTTTATTCATCTTCGTGGTATTCTCTTTGAGAATTTCTTGATAGTATAATTCAGAACTTTTAATTTGGTTCTATAAAGAAAATATGACGTTAGGAAGGTCAATTTTAGTAATTAAAAAAATGGTATATCTTACAACTGCTAATAATCCCATGAACAAGAGTATAAAAGACAAATAAATGATTTAAATTTTAAAATACCAAATAAACTTTGATACATCAACACGATTAAAAAAAACATCGTATCACAAATTTCACAAATGATAGTACAGACGTACGCGGGTCAAATCCGCTTACAGACATCCGGGCCATTATGAAAACTTCGTTGCCTATATTTGATGCTAAATGACAGTTCAACTACAATAGTTTTCTATTAACTATAAATCTATATGTACACTTACTCGTTGTTCATTGATCAACATGTCATCGTGGTTACTTTTTTCTACAAAAGTCTGCATCTTCATCCTAATGGTTGTCGCATCACATTCCAAATTTCTGATCCTGCATTTTGCTCCATCCAATTTTTTCTTTAGCTCTTGGTTCTCATCTCGGAGGAATTCGAGCTCTTTCATGGCTTGATCTATTTCTTTCTTTCTCTTTAATTCTAGTTCACGGATAACCTGCGTTTGCAAAATTTCTTTTTTTTACTTTAATATTATCGAGTGTAAAGTATTTTTATAGCTAGACTTCAAAATTTTTAATCTCTAATTATTTTTCAATTCTAATGCTCATCAGGCAAAAATTCAAATTCATCCATCTTCTTTCATTCGCCATTTAATCTCATTTTACTTTACCATGATTTTAGGTTCAGTGTTATTGTAAGTAGCAACGACGACTTGCAAATATAAATATATATTATTTAATTATGTTACGATTATCTACAATCTTACAATACCAGAGTTGAAAAGCAGACCCAAACAAATATATAGCACAAATTGATAGTTACGTGGTTTTGATCACTTTTTTTGGGATCTTTCTCAATCACTTTTGGTTTGCCACTCAATTTGTCTTCTAGCTCAACAATCTTTGCTTGCAAGCAGAATATCTGCTGAGCTCTCCCTTTCCAGCCAGCTACATCATTCTGTAGTTCTTTGATACTCGTAAATTTATCTCCCAATTCTTGCTGCAGAATCTTTGTAGCTATCAAGATTTCATTTTTCAGCTCTAGATTCCTATTTTTACTGTCGTATAATTTTTTGTTGACCGCAGTCAATTTGTTGTTTAATTCTTTTAATTCATCCGGGCTGGCGTCTATTGGTTCATCTTTGCAGACGCAAACGTCTAGTTTTTCCTGTTCTTTATTAAGAAGGTCTAATTGAACGATTTTTCGTTCTAAGGCTGAGTTTTTGGTTTTATAGCTTTCTAATTCAGCAACCAAATGGCGGTTCTGCTTGCAGAGGTCTGTGATTTTTGCACTGATGATGCCTGCAGACTTTGAAGATATTGCTGGGCCGGTACCGGAGATAATGTCACGAATACGTTGGTTCAGATCAGCTATGATTTTGTTCAGCTCTTTTATGTTGGTATCCTTTGTAAAAACGCATTTGCGCAGTTCATTGTTTTCACATGTCATTACCTGTAGAAGATAATAGCAATATAATTATACTATTAGACTGGGAAATCACCGCTCACCTGGATCATAGTATCATAACTCAGGTTTGTAGTTCAAAATGTTAAATAGGTACACCTGCCTGGAATGAACTGGCGGTCTGCTTAAGCATAATATGTACTAACTAACTAACGGTAGTTTAAAGATTTTCCACTTTAATGAGGGCGAGTAAATGCAACGAGTATGATAGAGTCAAGCAGTACTATTACCTTCAGTTGTTCAATAAGGTGTGCGTTAAGTTCTGCAGGATACAAAAGATCCTCAGGTTCAGGCTTTTCTGCAGCAGACAGCATTTTGAGTTTCATTTCATCCGTTTCGTCTATTTTGTTGGCGAGCTCGGCCAACTTTTCTTCCTTATTTTTCTGGTTGGTATTCTTCATCTTCGTAGCGCTGGCCATTTGTTTTGTTGTATAAAAATATCAGTGAAACGTTACTCCAATAAACTGTTATTTCTGAAACGACAATAAACATGACATGACATGTTTAATTCTATTTTCAACTTTTAAATCAAACTTCTTTGACGATTTCCTATAATTTTTACACATTTATTTTTCTGAATGCATCTCCAACGATCATAGTCACCCTAGATAGTCACCGATTTGAATTTAAAAGTTTTAGTGTGATCGCGGAAATATCATGTTGCTATATTTTTTTTTTAAACTTTTAACCTTTTTTTGTAGTAGTAATTGGATTATAAATTGCCAAATTATACCAAACATGAGTGTGGGTATAAAATTATAAAGTGTTGTAAGTGGTCTTTTTTTGTTGTTTTTAGAAAAAAAACTCTGCACGTGCTTCTATTGAAGTCACCACTACTTTACTTAATTTTTATGGACTAAGTTTGACTACAATATACTTTTGTAACTTTGACTGTGGCTAAAGTTTGTTACAGGTACTTGATGTAATTATAGGTCATAATTATGGAAACATATTAAACAACTTGTCACTGGCAGAATACACAAATTGCCACGCCAAAACAAATTAAAGAAAAAACAGGCTGTGTGTCATTCATTAATGACATTTCTGTTATTTGACCTCCAGGGCTGGATCTTGTGAGATTACTGTAGTTACACTAATCAGATCGTATAGGAAAATACAATAATAGCACGACTTCTTCTAGTAATATTAAACTAGCAAATTTTAAATACATGATATACATTTTTAAATGTGCATGTAAACATATTTTTTAGATCTTCAAAATTGCTCTGATTATTTTTATAAAATTTCTAAATAAGGTGGGGTGAAAAATCCATCAAGCTAAGTCTCATCTCTTGAGAAATGTGATTTTCCGAGTTTTTACTCACATCGTTCATTGAGCAAAGCTTGATTGCCGAAGTACCTACTATAAATTAGGTAAGCTATAGTACCTATGGCACTTTTTGGGAAACTGTGAGAGAATATTCAGTAACCTAACTAAACCTTTAGCTGTCGTGGGACGCCTAAAAAAAAGCATAAAGATGTATGATATTGTTTTATACGGTACAATCCTTAAATTTTTTCCGCAATCCCTTTTGCTGTACTTACCTAAATTCAGCCCTGTTTATCACTGTCAACTGTCAATCAGCTGTCTGTGCCTGTCACCGACTGATGATTTTGTTTCCCTGTTTTTAGTTAATTACTAAATTGATTGTTATAATTACTTTGTAGGCATATAACTGTTTTACGTTGATGGTTGTGAAATATAGTGCTAGACGTCTTGTAATAATTATCAGTTCCTTGGAGCTCCAGGAAGGTAATAAATTGATATGTCCTTGTACCTTTTTCAATACATAAAACCATGTCTTATCAGGAAATTAAACAAACAAAACATCTTCAAGGCACGGTCAATTATTATTTAAGCGTAATAGTTAACAGTTGTAATAGTTAAAATGTAGTTGTGTTCCTCGAGAGTGACTTTAGTGTTCTTTATAAGTAGGTGTGTCGTTTTTTCTGCCGTCGCAACTGATAGCTATCACATCGGAGTCGCGTATTTTCGGAAATAAATATTGAAAAAGTGCCTTTTATCCCACTATATGTGCGAAATATAATACAGAAGTGTTTCTCCTAGGTGGTGGTATAATTTAATACGGTGAGTGGATAGTAGTTTTAACATAGTTCTGTAGACAACACTAACCGAAAGCATCCATCATGGATGTTGAAGAACCCGATCCGCCGGATCCCCCAGATATTCCGATTCCCTCCTCCGCAGGTTCTAAACGGCGTGCGGAATTCAATGATGATTCTTCCTCTAATTCAAAGAAAACAATTATTACTCAGGAGTTGGCTTCTGCCTCCATCCAAAATGTGTATCTACACCCATCCCTAGTAGTAGGCGTAAAACAATATTCTCCAATGGATAAGGGCCCTTTTATAATCCACATTTCCCGCATCGAACCAGACCCTGCAGCAGGGCTTGCTATTAGGCCGATTAAGTTTGGCCAATTCTTATATAACAATAAAATAAAGAATATCTGCTCTGATGGAGTTAAAAAAGTGGGCAGGAACAAGATTTCTGTAGAGTTCACATCTGGGGAGGAAGCTAACAAATTCTTGGACAATCCTCTCTTGGAAATAAATAAATATCAAGCACAGATCCCAAGCTACAACATTACTAAGATGGGTATAGTTCGTCAAGTTCCTGTGGACCTCTCAATGGACGAGTTTGCGGCTTCTCTAAAAATTCCGAGTGGATGTAATACTATACTTAAAGCCCGTAGATTAAATAGAAAAGTAGTGGTCGATGGTAAACCCTCTTGGGTGCCAACCCAAACAATAGTGATAACGTTCCAAGGTCAAATTCTTCCTCAAAGAATATTCCTATTTCATACTTCCCTACCAGTAGAGGCATACCAATTCCCCACCATTTTGTGTCTGAGTTGTTGCCGATTTGGTCACATTGCAGCTCAGTGCCGTTCAAAACCAAGATGCTATAGATGCGGACAACCTCATACAGGTGATGCTTGTGTTGTACAGGAGAGTGAGGCTTCTTGCCTTCACTGTTCTGGACATCACTTTGCCAACAACAAGGATTGCCCGGAGCAGGGCAGGCAAAAGTCGATTAAGATCTTAATGTCACAGGAGAATATGTCTTATGAAGACGCTTCATTCAGATTCCCAAGGGTCAACAGACCTTACGCTGAAGTGGTACAAACATCCCAAGTCTCTCAATCTCAAACCCCTTATCCATCTCAAAGGAGCCAAGTCCCTTCCACATTCCCCAATCCCTCATACAGAAAAACTGTATTATCTTCTCCTAGTCCAAGAATCACACCAGGAAAATCATATGATAGGGCTTCTCATCAGGCAATCATAGCTGATGAGCCATCGGTCTTGTCTAATGGTTTTGCTCTGTCCCAGATGACCAACTCTCCACCACCCCACCAGGAGGATAATCTCCTGGAAATACTCCTATCCATGATCATTACTATCATATCCAAAAACAACACTACCCTACCATCCCACGTTGCCCAAAAACTTGCCCAAATTTCTACCCTCTCCAACTATGGCCCAAACTGTTCTACAGTGGAACACCAGAAGTATCCGCCCCAAGAAACCTAGTCTTCTTCATTTAATTAATAAATTCCACCCTTCAGTTATTGCTGTCGCGGAGACATGGTTGGTGCCAGGTTCCTCGTTCAGGGTGCCTGGCTATGCTTGTCTTCGGGATGATAGAGCTGATGGGTGCGCCGGATGCGCCTTATTCATAAGACGTACCCTTCCTTTTTCCCAAATCCCTTTACCCACCTCCCTTCCAGGAATTAATATTGTAGCCGTAAAAGTTTTAGACACTTCATATGTTTCTGTTTACATTCCCCATCCTAATTCTACAATGATTGCAGACATCCTTTTCTTAATCTCCGCAATCCCACCTCCCATGATTTTGATGGGAGATTTCAATGCTCATCATTCTTCGTGGGGCTGTAGTGCAGACGATGAGTTTGCTTGCTCCCTTTTAGAGATTTTTGATGATATCAACCTCTGTGTCATCAATAATGGTTCACCTACCCGCAGAGTAACTCCATTCCAAAACCCTTTCAGTGCTGTTGATCTTTCCGTTTGCTCTCCATCCTTAGCTTCTCTCATTTCCTGGCGAGTTTTGCCCCATTCCTATGGCAGTGACCATTTCCCTATCATCATCTCTATTCCTAACAGAGCTCTTCCTTCCCGTAACTTTAACCCATTGCTTAAACATAGATTATCCAACCCCAACTGGTCTTCCTATTCCATCTCCCTTGACAACAGGATAGACTCTTTGCCCTCTTCTGACAACACTAACGCCACACAAATTTATGACAAGTTAGTAGAGTCTATAATAGCTAGTGCAGACGAGAACTTCCCTGTGAAAAAACCCTATAAATTTAGAGTTTCGACCCCATGGTGGGATGCTGAATGTACAACTGCTGCTAAGAAAAGAAAAGAGTCCGAAGCTGCCTACAACATATGTATGTCATTAGCATCATTCCTTGAATATAAAAAAAATGCAGCTATAGCCACAAGACTGTTCCAAAAAAAGAAGAGACAGGGATGGATTAATTTCTGTGAAAACCTGTCTCCCAGAACACCCTCTTCTTTAGTTTGGAAGCAAATAAAACGATTTCGAGGATCATTGCGCAATGATTGTAGTTTAAATGTGGACCCTTTGTCTTGGATTGAATCTTTTGCTGATAAATTGGCCCCCCCTTCAGTTCCAAATTCAGATTGCCTCCCTTCCTCTCCGAGAGCGCTTCCAGCCGCCCACAACCTTGAATCCCCGTTCTCGTTTATCGAACTCCAATTAGCTTTGAATGGTCTGGTAGATTCCTCTCCGGGAGCAGATGGTATCCCATATTCATTTTTAAAGAATGCATCAGATAAGAGCAAAAACATTCTCCTAGACATAATTAACTCCTTTTTTGAATATGGAATAATTCCTCCACAGTGGAAATCCCAAGTTGTAATCCCCATCCTGAAACATGGGAAAAACCCAGCTGATTCCAATAGTTATAGGCCAATTGCTCTATCTTCAGCCTTAGCAAAAACCACTGAACATATGGTTAAACACCGACTCGAATGGTTTGTAGAAAATAACGACTTGCTGGCAAAAACTCAGTATGGATTTAGGAAGGGTATGAGTACAATGGATAGTCTGAGTATACTAACGACCGACATACGGACAGCGATTATTAAAAAAGAATTTCTGGTAGGAGTATTTCTAGACATTGAGGCAGCATATGATAGTGTTCTTCTTCCGGT
Organism: Biston betularia; assembly: GCA_905404145.2. Taxonomy (NCBI): domain Eukaryota; kingdom Metazoa; phylum Arthropoda; class Insecta; order Lepidoptera; family Geometridae; genus Biston; species Biston betularia. The sequence continues at coordinate 1,696,315 of FR989889.1, read as the reverse complement.
GCTCAGGAGAAAACTCACACAGCTGAGCATTCCAGAGAAGTTGGTACGTTTCATTAATAACATGCTTCTAGAAAGATCCATATCCATTAAAGATCCAAATTCTGTAATGCCCCCTAGATATGTCTGGAAAGGATTGGCACAAGGATCAGTTATCAGCCCAATATTGTACAGCTTGTATACGTACGACTTAGAGCAGACAGTACTATCCTTCTGTCAAATATTGCAATACGCCGATGACATAGTACTGTATGCTTCTGGGAAAATATTAGATAATGCTGTGGATACACTGAACGTCGCTCTTGAATATCTTTCAGAATGGCTCTCTCAGCATGGGCTTTCCTTGTCGGCTTCTAAAAGTAACGTAGTAGTGTTTACAAATAAAAGAGTATTTCCCCCTGTTTCTGTTATGATTAACAACGAAGTTGTCCCTGAGGACCTCAAAGTGAAGTTTCTTGGTATTTGGCTTGATCGTAAATTAACGGGCTCCCCTCATTTTGACTATGTGGTTCAGAAATGCGAAAGGAACGTAAATATCCTCCGATCCCTATCGGGAGTGTGGTGGGGTGCTCACCCTTTTACCCAAAAACTGATGTACAATGCCATAGTTCGCAGCCACATGGATTATGGTTTGTTCCTTCTGGACCCTGGCAAAAAGTCTGGCTTAGAGAAACTAAATAAAATCCAAGCAAAGTCACTAAGAATAATTCTGGGTGCGATGAAGTCTTCTCCTATTAATGCAATGCAGGTAGAATGTAGTGATCCCCCTCCAGCACTTAGGCGACAGTTTCTCTCAGACCGGTTTTTCTGTAAGTTAGCCCAACAGGTTAATCATCCTCTCATGTTAAAGTTAGAGTATCTATCTTCATTATACCATCCCCAGCGGTTGTCAGACAATGATATCCCATGTCTTCTTCGTAGCTTCCTACTTCTATCTCAGTTTCCTAACCCACTTTTTCAATCTTCCAGATTTCCCCTCTACTCTACGCCATATGAGGCGTTAACTTTCCAACCCAACATCATACTGGACTTTGGGGTGGACAAGAATTCCCCAGAGGCTAATAACATTTTTTGTCAGAAAATTCACACAGAATACCAAAACTGGATGAAAATTTTTACTGATGCTTCTAAATCCCCCTCGAGTCCCGTTGGTGCTGCTGTTTGGATCCCCAGCACAAGAATAATTTTAAGTTATAAATGCCCTTCAGTAACTTCAGTCTTCACAGGCGAGTCAATAGCTATTCTAGAAGCCATCTTATTCATCAAATCTCATAACATCAATAATTCCATAATTCTATCAGACTCCAAGAGCTGCCTCCAAACTATTCTCTCCAACCCATTTCGATTAAAAACCAGGTTCCCTATAATTTTAAAAATTAGAGAAGCTTTATTAGAATGCCACAATCGCGACATCAGCATAGTTCTGGCCTGGATACCTGGACACTCAGGGATCCTTGGTAACGAGCATGCTGATTCATGCGCCAAGGCTGCTTCTCAAACTGGCTCTCCTGTATACTCCAACATATATTCCCATGATTTGTGCACTATTTTAAAGCCATTACTGTATAAATGTTGGTCCCAAAAATGGCAAGTTTCCAAAACCAAAAAAGGTAAATTCTATGGTGACCTCCAACCAGAAATCCCTCAAAAACCCTGGTTTTTTAAATTTCGAAGTGCAGATAAGGTAACAACTTCTACGATTTGTCGTTTACGCCTTAACCATGTATGCTCCCCAGTGTTTCTGGCCAAACTAAGGATTAGGAATAATTCCATTTGTGAATGTGGTTTAGATGAGGGAAATGTGGATCATATTTTTTTCAATTGTCCTCTTCAACTGTTTTCTTTATACAATATTATCCCTCCTGAAATTCCCCGTCCTACTTCCCTTAAATGTCTCCTTTCCCTTGCATTCACCCCATTTGTACATATTTTATGTAAATATATTAAAAAAAATAAAATAAAACTGTAAATATGTGATATTTATAATGAATGTTTGTTTGTATACATATATACATATATGTTTGTTTATATTTGTGTTCGTCCTGTGTTTGTCTATAGTTAGATCTTAATACTTTGTTTCAGAAAAGGAAAAACACAAAACTCTGTAAACTGTACCATATACAAAAATAATAGTCGATTCATAGTCCAATCTCTTTGTGTGGCAGTCTATCATTCTACGTGACATTGGCGGAATTGTGGAGAGCCTCCGCAAAGGCCATTCATCAAGAATTGAATTGAATTGAAGTAGGTGTGTCAATACTAAAACCAAATTTTAAAAAGTTTGAGCCTGTTAAAATAGTGAAGTCAGACCCCTGCTGATATTTCTGTAGATGAAAAAAAGTATGTAAGTGGGCTGGAATAATTTCTAATACCTGTCCATTCATTTAATAATAAATAGATATTAAAGTACATATCGCATAGTGCTGTCTAGCCTTAAACTAAGCAAAACTGGTAACACGGAACCACATACCTAACTCATAGAATACTTATGTAATATTTTTGTTTATAAAGGCAAAAGTATCTGAGTGCACTTGATCTGACTTCTTCATGCTTAAACGGCTGGACCAATTTTCATGCAATTTGGTATGGAGGTAGCTGACATCCTGGATTAAAAAATAGGCTACTTTTTATACACAAAAAATGTGTTCACATGGGAATAGCGGGTAGTACCGCAGGGCGCACCTTGTATTTATTATACATAAGAAACACTCAATCAGAACAAGCATCTATGTTTATAGGTATTTGTCTTAGAGATAATATAATGGAAAGGTAATCAAACCCACACCGTACAGCTCCCTAAGCAAAGTAGTCACAAATTATGTTACAATTGTTAATTGCTATGTACATAGGTTAGGATTGTCAAGTTATTCATAAAATCAAGTTACAGTAGTTATGATTAGTACAATTACCCTTTTTTGGCTTAATACACACCATGCTTATAATGTATATACAAACATATAATTTAGTATTTAATGTAATTATTAACCAATAATTTGACAGTCGCCATCACAGTCTGAATATGGACTAGATTAGCTCAGGACCGAGAAAGGTGTCACAATAAGTGAAGCGCCTAAAGCCTACGGATATAAGGAAGGCTGTGGATGATGATGATAATGAATTAGACATATTTGTGTATAATGTTTAATAGCTTGTAAAGGATTGTAAATGTTATTACTTCTAAATTTCTACACATGTTATCATGGAAATAAAGCTTTTGACTTTGGAGCTACTATGCCAGCGGCCCAGAGCCTCTCTCCGATACTTCAATTAGCTAGGTTGGCTCTGATAGATGCTGGTAGGGCGAAATGCACAAAACACTCAAACAGCGCAGGAATGATCACCCCCACTTTGAATAAGATTGTTTTTTTTTTTTGTTATTTATAATTTGCAATCAGTCTTTTAGACTATAAGCAGATGAGGTGAAGTTTTGCTTAGTCGTTTAGGACGCTGCCCCCACCGGAGCCAGCCCTTTCTTCATCACTAGCTGGATTTTAGACCACCTAGTTGTCGAATATGTCTCGCCGCTTTTTAAGTCGACGTATGGTTTCGGGAATAGTGAGCTGGCCCGCTAGCTGATTTGGGTGTTTTAACAGGCTCAACTTATAGTTGACTCCATGAGCTTCTACTTGTTCCTTAATCGTGGGGATATTCAAGTTTTCATGGACCTCTGTTGTTTTTATGAACCAGGGTGCATTAGATATTTGTTTTAGGATGTAGTTTTGTACTCTCTGTATGATCATCACGTTAGAGGCACTGGAAGAGCCCCACAACTGTATCCCATAAGTCCAAATGGGTGAATTGAATAAGAATAAAGCTTGTAACTTTAACAATTTCCAGCTCATAATGCCTGGGACAAACCTCATTGTACCGGTGGTGTTATGGGGAAAACATGCCCCAACACATTGTATCTCCTCGGTCTACCTCTCTCGGGACCAGAAGACCCTTGTGACAGGATGCTATGATGGCCAGATATGTATCTGGCAAGTGGAGCCAGAAACATTGAAGATGACACCGAGATGTCTGCTTGTTGGGCACACTGCCCCAGTCACATGCTTGTCCAGGGCTTCTATTATACAGGTATGACTATTATAATAAAAAATAAAAACACACAAATTAAAAAAATTATAATATACATATATATATATATTTTTAATGGTTGACAGGCTAGGTGTTTGACCACAGCTCACCTGATGTTAAGTGAAGGTGTGGTCGAAGATGGTAAAGCACACCTAGTTTGGAATGGAACTGGCTCTCAAGTGAGGCTGCCGAAACACACCGTTAGATGCTTGGCAGCAGATTTTCAACTCTCGTGTGATAGCTAGCCAGCCGAGTACTAGAAAGTACCCTACCATCATGCTATGGTTTCCTCACGATGTTTTCCTTCACCGGCAGCTCAAGCTCATTGTTGGGGTTTGAACCCACGCCCTTCGGCATGCGAACCGACCGCGCTAACCACTGGGCTATCATCGCTTAATATGATTTGTGACAACCAACTAGTAATTATTTATTGACAATAATTATTATATCTCTGAGGAATTGTATCCGAAACAAAGTAATTCACCAGAGAACTAAAGTCACAGAGCATCAACTTATGAGCTATTCATTTTATAATCATTGTTTATTATTTTTATACTTGACAACCATTATTATTTATTGACAAAAAAATTTTTAATACTATTTTAATTCGTGTTTGACCACACTCTGCCTGATGTTAAGCAGTAGTGTGGTCTAAGATGGAGCACGCTTACCTAGAAGAAACCTATTTACTCTAGATTTGAAGACGCCAATATTGTACCTAACAGGGAACACAGACTCCGGCAGAGAGTTCCACAACCTCGCTGTGCGAATGAAAAACGTGGAATCAAAACGCTTTGTGCGTACATGGGGAACGTCCACCATGTGTGACGTTTTGGTCGCGGTTGTCTGGCCGGCCGGTAGAAAGGTGTAGGGGAACCAAATTGTGCAGTTCAAGTGCACACTCTCCGAAATATATCCGGTAGAAAACTGACAAGCTGGCAACACTACGACGATGAATTTAAATTTATTATCATCATTTCATGTGCATTTTAGTTTCATTTTTTTTAATTGTTTTATTGGTGTGTAATCACTCTTATTTGTACGTATGATCACAGGACATGATTGTAATTTGTCCATGTATTTTGTACCAATATAAACAAATCAATTATCTTTATTTTTATCTTTGTCTCTTTCAGGATAACAACTATATAGTGAGCTCATCGGAAGCTGGCGAGATGTGTACATGGGATCTGGTGGATGGAAAATGTAGGGAGAGTATCAAGTTGACACAAATACATACAAACATTCAGGTAAAAACATTTTACTGTGTTAAATGAATTAAAAATCTAATAACAATAGTATGTAATATCAAATTTCCCAGGTGGTCCCATATAAATTTGAAAGAAATCGATCGAGTGGTTTTAGCAAAAATCCAAAAATTGTATACATCGATGACATCGTTTACTCCGAGACCTCGTTGATTCATTGGAGTAGTGTGTTAAGTTGACCTAAGGGTCATGGAGTCAGTTTTTTAAATTGCACATTTTGTATTATACAGCATGACTGGCGAGACACCTACGATACTCGAGGACGTGATATTTGGCGATCATAAAAAAAAGGAAAAAAATAACATTTAAAATAAATATTAAATGACTTCTAGGTAAACTTAATCGAAAGTTATGTAATTAATTACGCAACGCGTGGACACCGCGCGGACGCACGAACTGGACGTTGTGAGGACGCTCGCACTGACGACGGGTGGGCGGGACAAGCACGTACTTGTCACGTGATTGAAACATCGTTATCACCGTCGGGAGTGTATTCATGCTTCATTTATTTATAGAGAAATTTGGGCAAAAATTAAGTACCTAATTTTATTACATGATTATAACGAGAATCAAGTATCAAGTACTCTCCATCAGTATCGTAGGTGTCTCACCAGTCATGCTGTATAATATGTAGTGATGAGCTTTATTATTTTCCTTCCAGGCCTATCACATGTGTAACAGCGAAGACCTGCGCTTGTTCTGTAACGGATACTATGCTGAGATAATTATCATGGATCCATTCTCCTTGGAGATTCTCTTCAGTCTTAGCTCGAAAGTTAACCCAGATTGGATCAGCGCTTTGCATGTGAGTATTGAGATTCCAGAATGGTAAACTTGGCAGATTTTTTTTTTATGTAAGAAGTAATGAGACGAACGAGTCGCTCTCCTGATGGTAAGAGATAACGCCTATCCATGACCATTGCAGCGATACACAGAACTTTGAGTAACAAAACAAAGTCCAGGGCATCACTGCTTTGGCGCTCATTACTTTGAGACTTTCGATGGTTAGTCTTAACAGCCCAGTAATTTCGCTAGCTGCAGTACCCTTCAAACTGGAACACAGTAATGCTTACACACTACTGCTTAGCGGCAGAATAACTGGTACTGCGGTGGTACCTACCTAGACGACCTCCTGCTAAGGAGTTCTACCACCAAGTAAAACGTGCGTCCACCAAGTTTTCTCAAATCGACTGTATGTTACGCGATCATTCCGCCGATTATGAATCGATTTTGATGATTCGTTTTTTGTTTGGTAGACCATACTTCAGAGGTGGTCCCATATAAATTTTATCGAAATCGATTGAGCGGTTTTTAAAAAATCAACAAAAGTCTACAAATTATATACATAGATGATATTTTCGTTTATTCGGAAACCTCGCTGTTTCATTGGAGCAGTGCGTTTAGTTGGCCTAAGTGTCATGGAGCCGGTTATTTTAATTTATATTGTTGGTCCAATACAGGACAGTAGTTCGTACCAATGATAGCGTGGTCGGTTCATACGCTGAAGGGCGTCGGTTAAAGCCCCAACAATGAACTTGAGCTGCCGGTGAAGGAAAACATCGTGAGGAAACCATAGTATGGTGGTAGGGTACTTTCTAGTACTCGCCTGGGTAGCTACCACATTCAAGTTAAAAATGCAAACGCCAAGCATCTAACGGTGTGTTCCGGCAGCGTCACAGTTCCATTCCATGCTAAGTGTGTTCACCATCTTTGACCACATCGCAACTTAACATTACATGAGCCGTGGACAAACACCCAGTTTGTCAAAAAAAAAAAAAACAGTTTGTAGCGATAATAGTTCAGTGCTTAATGTCGTTGGTTCATACATCGAAAGGCGTCGGTTCAAACCCTAACAATAAGCTTGAGCTGCTGGTGAAAGAAAACACCGTGAGGAAGAAACACCACCAGTTTCATTCCGTTGTGTTCTCCATCGTCGACCGTTTATTAACATCTAGGTGGTAGTCGAACAATTAGCCTTTCAAAATAAAAAAAAAATGCACTCGATTTTTTTAAATAAATAATAGTTTTAATAAACAAAACTAGATGGCGATATGAAATCCTACAATGTTTATGGTTGTTATTTATTTATTTATTTTCGCAGGTACTTCGTCCATCTTCAAGGAAGGACGACGTTGTTTTGGCCATTTCCATAACTGGTACTGTTAAAGTGAGAATTTTTTTTTTCTTTTTTTATATATAAATGTGTTCAGTTATTTATTGAGATAGAAAACGGTCAAGTCAATAACATCACAATCTCACAAATTTTTACTACATAAATTCAATAAAATCAAACTAAATTCAATTTAATTTTTTACCACTGCTGTATGCTATTTTTCTTTGTTATTTTTTTTTAGTTTTTATGATCATAAAAAATTAAAACAAAAATGCATTTTTTTTTCTTTCTGTATTTTCGTTTTAATGTTTTATCATTACAAAAATTTAAAAAAATATAACAAAGAAAATTAGCATATATCAGTGTATAACGCCAATTTATCTTTCTAGTAATTTACAAAATAGTGGTGTTTTTAATTTTTTTTTAATGTTTTTATTTTTTTCTTTTAGGTATGGTCTCTCCTGGGTCATGAAAATAAACAATCTGAACCGATATATGAAAACGAATCCAAACAGATACGCTGCCTCAACGCGCTCTCGCTTAACTGTTGCTCTTACAATCAGAGGACTGTCCTGATCGTGTGCGCGAAGTACTGCCAGATATACGATGCAGGTAAAATTTACTATAAATAAATATCGTGGGACATTACACACAGCGCCATCTGACCCCAAACTAAACAAAGCTTGTACAAAGCTTTTTTTTAATGTAAAAGTAATGAGACGAACGATACCCTCTCCTGATGGTAAGAGATAACGCATGTCCATGACCACTGCAGCGATACACAGAACTTTGAGTTGCAAAACAAAGTCCAGGGCATCGCTGCTTTGGCGCTCATTACTTTGAGACTTTCGATGGTTAGTCTCAACAGCCCAGTAACTCCGCTAGCTGCAGTACCTTTCAAACCGGAACACAGATAAATAAATAAATATCGTGAACTTTGTTTTGTTACTCAAAGTTCTGTGTATCGCTGCAATGGTCACGGACAGGCGTTATCTCTTACCATCAGGAGAGCGTCTCGTTCGTCTCATTACTTTTTACATTAAAAAAAAATACAACACTGAAAAAAAACATTTTAAATCTATATCTAATTAACTTACAAATAAAAATATGTTGTACCAATAGTTATTTTTGGTCTTAAACATGTTTTTAATTATGGCAACATAAGCTCAATTAAACCCATTAAATGTACATACTATATTAGTCATCATTAGATATCCATTTAAAATTAAATAATTATATTAGAAGTATCTTGTTTAATGAAAAGCGAAGTCGTACAGGAAGTAGCTAGCCCTAATGTCAGAGTTTGCGTGCTATTTAAAGAAGCTTATCTATTGATGGTCGCACGTGGTTGCTGTTGCTAGTCGGGTTGCTATTAAGTATATGTTGCTAGCCGCAGATTGCTGTTGCTGGTGGCAAATTGAAACTAGTTGCTATTGTTAACAGTTTGTAGATAAAGAATCTTACACACAATATTACTTTTCAGGTGATTTCTCTGTGTTGTGTTCAATCCAAGCGCCATCTGGCGAAAGATGGATGTCGGGAGACTTCCTGGCTCCAGATAGAGTGCTCGTCTGGTCCACTGAAGGCAAGGGATGTCTTTACAAACTACCCGCTAAGTAAGTACATTGAAAAGTTTGTGTGAAGCGAGAATATTTAATACGGTTTACGAGTTGTCGCAAAAGTTATAGCTGTTTAGTTATATTGTGGCAGCTGTAACAGGATTACCTAGTACGGCTGCCAACCAAAATCCAAATTGATAAAATTATATTTATATAATTAATATAGAGATATAATATCAAAACAATCCCCACGATCCTAAAGTTTCAACCCCAAAAGGCCAAATTGATACTTTTTTAAATTATGTACGCTTACTACTTTGTTCTGTTACTTAAAATGAATTGGGAAATATAATTAATAATTGATAATTTATTGATTAAGTTTTCTTAAATTAATTATTGTTAATCATAATTGATTGATTAATTCTTAATTAATATTAATAATTGGTTATTGTTTATTATAAAAAAATATATATATATACATGGTGGTAGATTTCCTTAGCATGATATCGTCTAGGTAGATACCGACGCAGTAACAGATATTCTGCCGCCAAACAGTAGTGTGTAAACGTTACAGTGTTCAAACGGTGAAGGAAAACATCGTGAGTAAACATACATGCCTGAGAGTTCTTTAAAAACGAGGTTCTCGGAAGATATGTCAAGTAGATAGATCTCCTTAGCAGAAGGTCGTCGAGGTAGGCACCACCGCAGTACCAGATATACCGCCAAGCAGTAGTGTGTAAACATTACTGTGTTCCGGTTTGAAGGGTATTGCAGCTAGCGAAATTACAGAGCTGTTGAGACTAACCATCAAAAGTCTCGAAGTAATGAGCGCCAAAGCAGCGATGCCCCGGTCTTTGTTTTGCTACTCAAAGTTTTGAGTATCGCTGCAATGGTCATGCGTTATCTCTTATCATCAGGGGAGTGTTTCGTTTGTCTCAATACTTTTCTAATTATAGACATAAATAATAGTCTGGAAAATTATAGGGTAAGCATTAAGCAAGAATACTTGGGGTAAATACGAATAGTGGAATCAGCAAGAATATTTTCAGTTGGTATAGAACGAACAAGAATACTAACACTATCTATACTAATAAACTATAACAAAATCACTCTTGTTAGTTAATGTTTGTATAGACTGACAGTCTTGCCCTAATGTCAGAATTTAAACCTACAACTTGATATGGTTTGTGGATTTTATTGAGACAATTTAATATATCATACCATCCACTGCAGCACTCAATTGTAAATGATACGCACTGTTATTCCTTTGAGAATTAAACAAATGTTTAAAAAGTAACATTGTTAAAATCCGTAACAAATAAGAATAACCAAACAAGGGAAAATTAATTGACTAAAAACTAGAATACGCAAGAATAATTATTATACAACATACTTTTCTCATGTCTATTAGCAAACAAGCATAAATGGTGTATTGATTAGTAATTATGATATATTATGTCACTGTAAGTTTTCCAAATAAAATAATTGGACTAGTCAAGAATAATGGAACAAGCAATAATAATGAGACAAGCAAGAATACTGGGGTATATCAGAACCGATTGTGTAAACTAAGGGCAGGTTTTCTGCCATACTTGTAAACACTGTCAGTCTTTAATTATATTATAAAAAATGAACATGAAATAAACAAACTACATTTTTGCAAGAATTTAAATAAATTAATGTAAGCGATATATGTATATTGTTATTGTTGTCTCTCTTAAACGCACGGCCTGACCATAAACGGCTTAATTCATTTTCTAACTAGCTAATAGAATAAAGTTGATGAAAAATACCTTAAATTATACTATTTACAAAATGTATACAAAAAACTTAGTCTAAAAAACCGTCAGAGGAGGGATATGTGGCCAGAATGCTGGCAGCATTGCCACGCTGGATGGCAATGCTTAGCTTTTGACCAAAGTTGATGTGATTATAATAGATTTGTTTAGATTTTGTTAGAAAATAAATTGAAATAATTAAATTGAATTAATTGAAATTAATTGATTATTGTTTTATGTAATAAAGATTTTTTAAAACCACATCTAGAGCTAATAAATTATTTAAACTAGCCTTATCTAAGTAGTTATTTTTTTTTTTTAATTAAAAGAAATTGTTTTTCCAAAGAAACTAGGACAGTTTCAAAATACTATTTTACTAGCTGCTTTCCAGAGTTTTATCCGCGTTTTTCTCAGAAAAGTAGCCAATGTTTTTATCTATGTGTAAGCTATTTGCAATTCAAATTTCATCTAAATCTGTGAAACCGTTACAGCGTGAAAAAGTAACTAACATACAAAGATGGTTACAAACAAACATACAAACTTACCGTTTTATATTTTTGTTTCTTACCGTCAGGAGAGCGATTCGTTCTGCTCTTCACGTTTACATAAAAAAAAATCTTTAGTGTCAAACTGTGCGTATACTTTTTTATTTAAATTCTTGTTGAACTGTATTATTAATTGGCATGAAATTATTACCAAAATTCGTTCATTAGACGTTCACCTGAGCACTATATGCCTATGTGTTTTATTATTTGTAAATCTGTGGACTATGTGGGTAGATTAAAAATATATTTTTTATTTGTAGCTAAATTCTTGAGGAAATTATAGCATGGTGGTACTTTCTAGTACTTGGCTGGCTAGCTGCCACTTTCGTGTTGAGAATTTGCCGCCGAGCACTTAACAGTGTGTTCCGACAGCCTCACTTGCGAGCCAGTTCCATTCCAGGCCAGGCGTACTTACCATATTTAAGACCACATCTTCGCTTAACGCTGTTAAACTGGCTGGCTGACTGACTGGCTCTGTGGATGGCGCCCCTATCCACAGAGGTTGAAGGTCAAACGGATTTTTGTTGCAAACAAGTGTTTACACTGTTTACAACATTTAACATTTAGCTGCGCCCGGCGGTGTTAACTGCTACATTTTTTCGGGATAAATAGTAGCCTATGTGTTAATCTAACTACCATCGTACCAAATTTCATTAAAATTGGTCCAGCCGTTTTAGCGTGAAGAAGTGACAAACTTTCGCCTTTATAATATCAGTGTCATGTCAAATTGTCCATGGTACAAAAGTATTATATTTTTAATTTTCGAGTACATAGTTCGCAGTTTCCACATAGTCCACAGATGTTATAAAGCTAACCCATAACATAATAACATGAAATATTTCCTTTATAGCAAACTGCGCGGACGGGCTATCAGTAGGTTAGCATTATATGTTTATATTTGTAGCTTGAAATGTTATTTTAGTTTGCTTGCACTTTATTTAGTCCAATAACTGGCTCGGTTGTCAATACATGACGAAAGATAGCAAGCCCTGTACGCCAACTACATCAATATTTGACATACGATAGCGAGTCATGTATGCCATCTATGTTAATATTTGACAAGGATACCAGGCCGATAAGTCAATATTTAATTAAAAATAGCAGTAAAAATAACGTCAATATTTGACAAACAATAGTGGACGATGACCGCCAACTATGTCAATATTTGACAAACAATAATGGGTCGTGTACAGAAACTACGTTAATAATTGACAAACAATAGTGGACAATGAACGCCAACTATGTCAGTATTTGACAAATAATAGCGGCTCATGTACGCCAACTGTCTCGGTACTTAACAAACAATAGCGGCTTATGTACATTAATAATGTCATTATCTGACATACGATAGTGGGCCATGTACACTAACTATAATACTTGAAATTTGATAGGCGATAGCGAGTCATGTATATAGACGCTGTTATACTAGACTAGCGATTACAGAACCTCCCAAGCTATTTTATGTCCATACTTGACAAACCATATTGGGCACTCTACGTGTGTCAAAGACGTCAATAGTAAAATTGACAAAAAATAGCTCTACAAAAACAAAAAATGAAACATGATTGCCTTCATATGCACCTACAGGGGTTTAAGCTTAGGGTGTACTAAGCCGAAGTTGAGCACTTTTAGTACTTATAATTTTAATATGGGGAATATCTGATTGTTTAAATTTTTTCCATACCCAAAAAAAATGTTATTGTTAATTATTTTTTAACGGTTTGGCGTACAGGGCACATGGATTTGTTTATGCCTTGTCGATCAAATGAGTAATCCCTTTACATGTAGCATGATTTCGTACTCGATTAGTTATGTGGTCGTTCAAGGATCACGTAAGCACTAAAATGAATTACGGTGGAATGTCATCAAAAATAAGAAAAGCAAAGCTGGGACTTTGGCTTCGGAGTTTTGGAATTCGGGGTCTGTATAGTGATAACGTTATTTTATATAGAAAAGTTTATGTGAACGCAGCAGGGGAAGCATAAAGGGATTATACTTTGATATTATTATTAAGGGATTATTATTATACAAGTTCGGTCGTGCATGGAGTATTGTTCGCACCTTTGGGACGGATCAGCCAAATACCAGCTTGAGGCGTTGGAGTCCATTGAGAAACGTGCTAAGAGGCTCATAAGCAACGATTCGCTCGTTCAGAAAAGGCTCCAAAGCCTTGAACATCGACGGAAAGTTGCATGTCTGTCGGTGTTCTACCGGATACATTTTGGAGAGTGCGCTTCAGATCTGCATGACCTAATTCCACCTTGCCCATTCTACTATCGGACAGCCAGGAGCTTTAAAAAGCGTCACCGCTTCATGGTTGATGTTCCAAAAGCTCGAACTAAGCGGTTTGATTCCACTTTTTTCATGCGTACCGCTAGACATTGGAATCAGCTGCCCGAGTGGGTGTTCCCCAATGAATATAGTCTGGGTACCTTCAAGTCGCGAGTGAATCGGTTTCTTCTAGGCAAGCGTGCTCTACCGTAGACCGCATCTTCGCTTAACATCAGGCGGGATGGCGGTCAAACGCAAGCCTATCTACTATAAAAAAAAAAAAAAATGATAAGTTGGGGATGTGAAGGAGGGCAAAATTACTAAAATTTAGCTTATGCAATACTTGAACTGCCCAGAACAGCTATTTGATAAAATTACTAGATAACGGAAATGTGTCACTCGCTTTCTCGCGTTATTTTCTCGTAGCTTAGTAATTTAAAAACATTTTTCAGTTTAAATATATTTACTAGAATTAGCATAAACTAGCTTATGCAGTAGTAACTATGAAGTAGCATATCCATAAAGAACACAAGAGATGTTTTGGCGGTAACGTGGAAGAATGACGTCAATATTTGACAAGCGTTGGCAACGATGTCAATACTTGACAAACGACCGCAGACTGTACGTCAATGATGTCAACAGTTGACAAATATGCGTTGAAGTACCAAAAGAAGCAACATGGCTATTTACAAATATAAGTATGATTTTAGAATTAATGTTCTTTTTGACCGACTCAAAAAGAAGAAGGTTCTCAGTTCGGTTGTATTTTTTTTAAGGTGGTACGATTTCCATACAAATCAATTTTTGCCATTTATGGATAAATGGAGCATAATTTTACAGTGAAATCACAGCTACTGGCATTTATTAGGTCTTTACTTGCGGAAAATCACAATTGCTTGGATAAAACAGTAGATTATTAGCATAAAATCAAATTTATGAATGATTTATGAATTTATGATTTTTTAATAAAACAGTAGATTAAGCTAATATATACTGTTTTAATAATAAATAAATAAATATCGTAGGACTATACACACAGCGCCATCTGACCCCAAACTAAGCAGAGCTTGTGCTATGGAAGTCAGATAACTGATAGAATACTTAAATACTTTTTTTTTGTAAATACATACAGTACACCCAGACACAGAACAAACAATTATAGTTTTATCCAAGCAATTGGAATTTACCGCAAATGAAGACCAAAATAAACGCCAGTAGTTTTGATTTCACTGTAAAATTTTGCTCCATTTGTCCATAAATGGCAAAAATTCTTTGTGTACAAATCGAACCACCTTATTGTTTGTTAACTCTATTTTATAAACCGATAAAAAATAAATTTTTATTTGAAATTTTACTACATATATATTCAGCTTATTATCAAAATCTGTGCAGAAGTTTGATTTTTAAAAGCAAAATAACTATAAAATTTGTCAGATATGTTATCGAAATTGCATCTTTTGGTTTCTGTGGCTTTTTAGTTTAGTGTTTACGAACTAGAACAGCCCCAATGTACTGCCGACCTTCCTTCATCATCAGGTGATGATGAAACCGGAAGGTAGACACCAGAACTCTGTAATAAAACAACATAACCTAGCCGTGTGGGCTTAGTGGAATGGAGCCGGTTTTTTGTGTATTTATAAATATTTAGTTTAGATGAGTCAGTGTAGCTTAGGTTAATGTAGCTTTACATAATAATTTCTAAATGTATTTAATACTGTTTTTATTTGCTTGAGCACTCCCATTCTATCCATCTCTTATTGTTTTTAAATTGTTTTTCTATAAAATACTGTAAATAATTATACATAATAAGAACGTGTTTATTGTTGTGTTTTTAAGTAATGAGCGCCAAAGCAGCGATGCCTGGACTATGTTTTGTTGCTCAAAGTTCTGTGCATCGCTGCAATGGTCATGGACAGGCGTTATCTCTTACCATCAGGAGAGCGTCTCGTTCGTATCATTACTTTTTACATTAAAAAAAAAATTACTTTTGTCTTCAAATCGATATTCAACAGGTACTTTTCCTAGGTAAGCGTGTCTCGTCCTAGACCACTTAGCTTAACATCAGGTTAAACGAGTTTTATGTGACATAAAACAAAGTCTCATGTATGTATGTATGACAAAAGTAATGAGCGCCAAAGCAGCGATGCCCCGGACTTTGTTTTGCTACTCAAAGTTCTGTGTATCGCTGCAATGGTCATGGACAGGCGTTGTCTCTTTATTTACTTTATGTAGTATGTCAAAAATAAATATCATAGGACATTAGACACAGCGCCATCTGACCCCAAACTAAGCAGAGCTTGTGCTATGTGATCCAGTTCCATTCCAGGCTTGGTGTGCTTTACCATCTGACAGCCCCGTTAGCGCATTGTATATCTGCCCCCGTTAGTATATCCGCCTTGAGTGCGGTAGGGCGTGGGTACGATTCCCGTACAGGGCAAACGTTTTGCGAATAAACAAATGTTGTATGTATTTACAAAAAAAAGAAATATTTATGTATTCTATCAGTTATCTGACTTCCATCACACAAGCTCTGCTTAGTTTGGGGACAGATGGCGCTGTGTGTATAGTCCTACGATATTTATTTTATTTATCTTCGACCACACCGTTACTTAACATCAGGTTGACAGCCCTGTTGGTTCATTGGTAGTGTGTCTGCTTCGAGAGCTGAAGGACGTGGGTTCGATTCCCACTCAGGACTAACATTTGTGTGACTAACATCGATGTTTGTTCTGTGTCTGGGTGTACTGTATGTATTATAAGTATGTATTTACAACAAAAAAAAAAGTATTTAAGTATTCTATCAGTTATCTGTCTTCCATAGCACAAGCTCTGCTTAGTTTGGGGTCAGATGGCGCTGTGTCTAATGTCCTATGATATTTATTTAATTTAATTTATTTAACATCAGGTGAGCTGTGGTCAAACACCTAGCAATAAAAAAAACTATGGGAACCAGATAACCGATGCAATACTTATTTACTTCTTTTATTTGTAAATACATACGTACAGAACAAACGTTTATCGTCACATAAATGTTTGTCCCGGTGGGAATCGAACCCACGCCTTACAGCTATTGAAGCACAGGGTAGTAATCATCGCATATGATAAGCAACCCTCAAATCACCAGTAAAATCCCATGAAAGACTTTAGTATGAATATCATCAATAAATTAGACTACGATTTTAAGCCAGCTGTAAAAAAAAAAGGAAGATTTTATTTGTTGTTCTCTTTCATTGTAAAGTTCAAGGCTAATGAAGAAATACCGCGTATTACAGCTCGGTACCCGATCACAAGGGATTCCATGGCCCAACGGTGGAACACGATAGCCCAGTGCTGTTTGGTATCCTGGCACACCCTGACAATAAGGTACGAGTCCCACTTAAACTTGCTAATTCCGTAACTTAAGTACAAACATAGTACAAACGAAAGACGCTTTCTGCCGTCTGTACGCTTAGATCTTTTAAACTCCTCCTCCTAGTGACGTGTTCCTCATGTCTGAGGGTCGTGACCTCCACCTCCCAGGAGCCGTTCATGCACGATGTTGCGCCATCTTCGTCTATCACTGGCGACATGCAGCGCGTCATACACCGATGTGTCGAGTGCGGTGCGAATCTGGTCGGACCAACACATCTTTTAAACTACGCAACGGATTTTAATGCGGTTTCCATCAATAGATAGAGCGATTCAAGAGGAAGGTTTGTATGTATAATACTTGCATATGCACCACACTGCACCCGTGCGAAGCCGGGACGGGTCGCTAGTTATATACGTAATACGTATATTATGTAGTTTGTACATAATTATTCAATCATTTAAGCTATATCAATAGAGAATATTCAAAAATTATTTTGTTAGTATTTTAAAATGTTATTTTGTTATAAAATTGTCAAATTTTTAAACAAATATATAAATTAACAAATATCATAGGACATTACACACAGCGCCATCTGACCCCAAACTAAGCAAAGCTCGTACTATGGAAGTCAGATAACTGATAAAAAACTGAAATACTTTTTTTTCTTGTAAATACATACTTATAAAAAATATAACACACAGTTCGAGTGCTCGAGTGGCCGTAACATGCTTGCACTAATGATGAAACCGTGCGTTCAGGGGGAGTTTTGTTAAGTGCGAGGCGCGAGATACACATACATGTATGGTAAAAACTTTTTTCTACGAGGACGCGAGGCCCCCCTGCATGAGCGAGGTCCCGGGCGGTTGCCCTGCTTGCCATCCCCTAAAGCCGCCACTGTCTTCAACTAAACCGTCACTTAAAGAAAGGCGTTTATCGCTATGAGCGATCTCTTTTCTCGTTGCAGCTGCTTTCGTGTCCGCCGTCGATGCGTTTCGTGGTGACCTCGTGGTGCAGCAAGCAGCGCCGCTTGCTGCTCCGCGGTGACTCCGCGGGCGTGGTCTCTCTCTGGAACGTGGATGACGCCTCTGTACCGCCGCAGAACTTGAGAACAGTGCCTTGTGAGTACTATAACTGTGTTTATTTAATGGTTCACCGTTCTTCTCATTTTCATTCTTATTCAAAGTGGAGGCGATAGGTCCTGCACTGACGTCCCGCTTGGGGTGTATTGTGCATTTCCCCCTGCCAGCGTCTACCCGAGCCAACCCAGCTCCTTGAAATATCGGAGCGAGGCTCTGGGCCGCTGGCATAGTAGCTCCAGTGAGTTGGGTGGAATGTTCAATGACGATGACATGAATGATGGCGAAGCAGCTTCATGCAGCCTAGTAGCAGTTCCAGTACCTTCTGTGGCTTTGCAATGCAAAAGCACATGCTCTACAGTATCATTCTCTTGCAAGCAGCCACGGCATAGCGGACTATCCGTGGCTCCTAGTTTAAAGAGGCGGAGAGAGGATGGTTCACCGATAACAGGCTAAGTTTTTTGACCCCAGCTCGCTTGATATTTTTATATGTCATGGTTATAGTACTTTATATTAAATTTATTGATATAACATCGGTTACAAGTCAATTGAATAAAAATAAAATAAATTAAAATATAAATAGTATTACAAATGTCAATTCGATGTTAAAAATGAAATTAAATTGAATTACAATTTAAAAAAAATAAGAGAAATTATATAAAATAATAATAATAAATTATTTTCACATTGTGGTTAGGTTTCCTTTGCAGCAGGTCGTCTAGGTAGGTACCGTCGCAGTACTAGATATGATGCCGCCAAACAGTAGTATGCAAACATTACTGTGTTCCGGTTTGAAGGGCACTGCAGCTAGCGGAATTACTGGGCTGTTGAGACTAACCATCGAAAGTCTCAAAGTAATGAGCGCCAAAGCACTGATGCCTTGGACTTTGTTTTGCAACTCAAAGTGTATTGTGCAATGGTCATGGACGGACGTTATTTCTTACCTTCAGGAGAGCGCAACGTTCGTCTCACTAAAAAAAATGTATTACTATTTCTTTTTTTTTTATGTGAAAAATAATGAGTCGAACGAGACGCTCTCCTGATGGTAAGAGATAACGCCTGTCCATGACCATTGCAGCGATACACAGAACATTGAGACTTTCGATGGTTAGTCTCAACAGCCCAGTAATTTCGCTAGCTGCAGTACCCTTCAAACCGGAACACAGTAATGTTTACACACTACTGCTTGGCGACAGAATATCTGGTACTGCGGTGGTACCTACCTAGATGACCTCCTGCTAAGGAGATCTACCACCAAGTGAAGTTCTTTCTTTCTTTCAGCGCACGCGCCCATAGTGATGACAAGTTTAGACATGGCTTGGGCGGAAATGAATCCCAGTCCCGTTGGAATACTGGACCAGCTCAGCCACCCAGAGGAACCTGGTAAGATATTTACTTGTTGCTGGATCTCCTTAGCAGGAGGTCGTGGAAGTGGGTACCAGCGCAGTACCTACGAGATATTTTGCCATCAAGCGTTGAATCATCGCAGCAATAAAAAGAAAGAGCAACTAGTAACACCGTCGCATCGGCTCGCCAAGTCGGAGCGGTCGGTATACATTCTGGGGCCCGCGGTCTGCAACCGCGTACCCGCTTCCACTCGGGATGCACCTTCCATCGCGTGCGCGCAGAACCAAGTTAAGATCTCAGCTGCTAGAGACCTTGTTTTATGACTTATTATTTAAATTTTATCACATATTATTGATTTAAAGAGTATTTCGATGCGCTTTTTTAAACGCTCTATTTTTCACTTTTGACATTAAGAGGTTTGACATAAGTCATATATTCTGTAGCAATGAGCAGACGTTGAGCACGTCAATAAAATTTTGTTGATTTTTTAAAAACCGCTCGATCAATTTCGATAAAATTTATATGGGACCTCTGAAGTATGATCTACAGAGCAAAAAAAGAATCGTCAAAATCGATTCATAATTCTGAATTTAAATGATCACGTAACATACATACATACAAAAAAACATACCTACAGTCGAATTGAGAAGTTCTTTTTTGTGTCGGTTAAAAATGACTTGTAAGTTTTTTTTTTATAGGCTAGGTTTTTGACCACAGCTCACCTGATGTTAAGTGAAGGTGTGGTCGAAGATGGTAAAGCACACCTAGCCTGGAATGGAACTGGCTCTAAAGTGAGACTGCCGGAACACACCGTTAGATGCTTGGCGGCAGATTTTCAACTTGAGGGTGGTAGCTAGCCAGCCGAGTACTAGAAAGTACCCTAACACCATGCTATGGTTTCCTCACGATGTTTTCCTTCACCGGCTGCTCAAGCTCATTGTTGGGGTTTGAACCCACGCCCTTCGGCATGCGAACCTACCGCGCTAACCACTGAGCTATCATCGCTACAAAAAAGTTTGCTTTTGCCAATAAAATATTTGTAGTGTGTAAACAGTACTGTGTTCCGGTTTGAAGGGTATTGCAGCGAAATAACTGGGCTATTGAGACTAACCATCGAAAGTCTCAAAGTAATGAGCGCCAAAGCAGCGATGCCCTGGACTTTGTTTTGTTGCGTGCCGTAAGATTCCCAACAAGGCTGCTGAAACTCCTGAAATGTAGTACCTACTTACAGCAATATTTTGACAACTTGTTTTTTTTCCATAGAAACGAAGTTAACAGCGTCTATGTACCTGCTGGTTGCTAATCGTCTGGTCGTGGGGCGCGAGGATGGCTCCATAGTGATAGTAAACGCCACTCACACTGTGCAGCTGCAACTGCTCCATGGAACGCACCAGCAACTAGACGGTAAGGAGGTCATCTACGTTGGTACCAGGCACCAGCCAGGCGCAGTGGAAGCGTGCTGGGCCCATAACCTATTCAAACACGTTATGCTCATTATGTTAACCGCTTTTTGACAGCTCATACAAAGGTGATGACATAACCTTGTACAGCGTCTAGCAAAATAAATCTAACAGAAATAAATACGTTTAATCTAGCATTACCTCTTTACAAAGCTGCGTTGACATGAGAGCAATTTTTATTACACGCAGCGCCATCCGCCCCTAAACCAAGCAAAGCTTGTACTATGGAAGTGAGATAATTAATAGGGCCGCCTTACACGTTCAATCATGATCACGATCCGCGATCCGCGATCATGATTTCAAAATTTCTAGATATTATGCGATCCGGAGCATCAGTCCGTCAATCCGCTTCGTACACGATCAGTCTGGATCGCGATCATTGATCGCGGATCGCGGATCGCGCGCTACGTGTACGGGCTGCCATAGAATACTTAAATACTTCTCTTTAGTAAATACATACTTATAATAAATGCAGAACACCCAGACACAGAACAAACATTTTTTTATACCACAATGTTTGTCCTGGGTGGGAATCGAGCCGACGCCCTTCAGCTCTTGAAGCAGACACATTACCAATGAACCAACAGGGCTGTCGTACAATGACCCCTTTCAATTTACAACTAAAGCTTATAGATAAATATAGCAAAATACTACTTAATATAAATCCCATTAACGTTATAAATGTGAAAGTTAGGATGGATGTTTGTTACCCTTTCACGCAAAAACTACTGAACGGATTT
This sequence comes from Biston betularia, assembly GCA_905404145.2. NCBI lineage: Eukaryota > Metazoa > Arthropoda > Insecta > Lepidoptera > Geometridae > Biston > Biston betularia. The sequence continues at coordinate 1,674,732 of FR989889.1, read as the reverse complement.
GGATGAAATTTGGTATGGAGGTAGCCGAGACCCTGGATTAACACGTAGGCTACTTTTTATCCCGAAAACATGTAGAGGAAAGTAACCAAATATGGAACAGTATCCCTAAAATGGAATACCGCCATTTCTCCCAATAATAGTACCATTGGTTCAGATCATGAAGAAGACATTGACATTGAAAATTGACATATTTATCCATTGACTATCTATTTAGCTGACATTTCTTAATTTTGTAAATAATTGTTAACTTATTGCATGTTGTCGTCACCTGTAACTGCTATCACATCTAGTTTTGTTTTTTTTTTGTGTTAATGACCGCCATTACTGTTGTGATGTGTATAGTGTTGGTGATCTAATAAATAAATAAATAAATAAGAAATACAGTTTGACACAGGCAGTGAGCCTGAAGCCGTCATAGGACAGGGAGCTCCTGACTCAGGAGATACGGAGTGTATGTTCTGTAACAGCTTGTTTTCTCAGGATATTCGAGGAGAGACATGGATTAAATGTTTCATGTGCGGGCTCTGGGCCTATATGGTGATTGCGCAGGTTCAGAGTTCGATACCTGGATATGTGATTTCTGCAAGTAACTTAAGTAACTTTTTAAAATTGACCAAGTCACTGGGAGTAAAAAAAGAAAAAAAGTTTAAAAAAAAAAAAAGTAAAAGTTAAGTTTTATTATGTATAGTTTTATAGTATTCCATATTTGGGGTAACTATACCATAATTGGGTACCTTTATGTTGATTTTGTTTTTTGTGAAAGTTTTATATTTTAAATGAATATATGCAAAGACTGTCAATAATTTAAGTGCAACTGTATGACGTCTTCTTTTATAAGTATAAAAAAAAATTGATTTACAATATCTTTTGTTCTATAACACAAAAACAAAATGGTATTCCATATTTGGTAACTTTCCTCTAGCGGGTAACACCGCGGGGTGCAGCTAGTAAATAATAAACTTTGTGCATTTTTTTTCAGACTGGCCACCACATCAATTGCTTCTTGGTCACAATGGGCGCGTTAACTGTCTTCTATACCCTCATCATGTGCATCCAAGGTATTCACATATATACTGTAGGTATTCCGTTACTAGTTCAGAGACAGTTTGGCTTCCAATTTGTAGGTCCTGGGGTCGAATCCCGCGGCACGCAACTCTATGTTTTCCATTTGCCGCTGAATTTAAATGGTGAAGGAAAACATCGTGAGGAAATCTACATGTCTGAAGTTCTTAATTCTGTTATGGTATACTAGTGGACACTCACAGCGGGAATAGTCCGTAAGTTCAAAGTCGCTCAGCGAGCTATGGAAAGAGCTATGCTCGGCATTTCTCTGAGGGATCGTATCCGAAACGAAGTAATTCGCCAGAGAACTAAAGTCATTGACATAGCTCAGCGTATTAGCAAGCTGAAGTGGCAATGGGCTGGACATATCTGTCGCAGAACCGATAACCGCTGCGGTAGACGTGTTCTAGAGTGGAGACCGCGTATTGGCAAACGTAGCGTAGGACGCCCTGAGACTCGATGGAGTGACGATATACGTAGGACAGCTGGCGGTGGATGGAACCGAAAAGCCGAAGATCGGGCTGAGTGGCGTGTCTTGGGAGAGGCCTATGTCCAGCAGTGGACGAATATAGGCTGATGATGACGATGATGATGATACTAGCGGACAGGGGTAAAAGGTAGCCTATGTCACCCGGGGATGTAAAGAAAATTAAACCAAAAAAAAATCTCGTTTCTCGCACAGATATGACAAGTCTCATCTGGTCTCTGGGGGTATAGATTTCGCCGTGTGCTTGTGGGATCTGTTCAGTGGTGCACTTTTACACCGTTTCTGCGTGCACGCCGGTGAAATCACTCAGCTCATCGTGCCTCCTCACAATACCAGTGTAAGTTAAAATTATAAACTACTAGCTGACGTCAGTGATAGAATTTGTTTTATTAGTGGCACTGTGGGGGGTCGTATCTAGGGTTGCCACCCGTACTTTATTATAAAGTATTTTTACGTTATTTCAGATAATTGTAATTTAGCGATGATAGCTCAGTGGTTAGCGCGGTAGGTTCGCATGCCGAAGGGCGTGGGTTCAAACCCGAACAATGAGCTTGAGCTGCCAGTGAAGGAATACATCGTGAGGAAACCATAGCATGGTGGTAGGGTACTTTCTAGTACTCGGCTGGCTAGCTACCACCCTCAAGTTGAAAATCTGCCGCCAAGCATCTAACGGTGTGTTCCGGCAGCCTCACTTGAGAGCCAGTTCCATTCCAAGCTAGGTGTGCTTTACCATCTTCGACCACACCTTCACTTAACATCAGGTGAGCTGTGGTCAAACAACTAGCCTGTCAACCATTAAAAAAAAAATTATACTCTATATCACAAAAATACTTTTATTTCACATGATTTGATTTTAGAACTATCAACTGCACAAAAATGGCAGCAGGTTTTTAATAAGAGTAATGATCATTTTTTAAACTTTTAGAAAGTAATTTCATTTTTATTGTCTATTCCCGCCACGTCAGCATTCACAGAAAAGAGTTTTTCTGTCGAGACGAAAGAAACAAAGCGTCTCTGAATTTGATAAAAAAATGAATTACTTATTTATTTTAATTTAAATATAGAATGTAAATGTTTGTTCTGTGTCTGGGTGTACTGTATTCATTATAAGTATGTATTTACCAAAAAAAAAATGGAAATATTCTATCAGTCATCTGACTTCCATAGTACAAGCTTTGCTTAGTTTGGGGTCAGATGGCGCTGTGTGTAATGTCCTACGATATTTATTTTATTTTACAGTATTATTATAATAAATAAATATTTTAGGACATTTAACACAGCGCCATCTGACCCCAAACTAAGCAAAGCTTGTACCATGGAAGTCAGATAACTGATAGAATACTTAAACACTTTTTTTTTGTAAATACATACAGTACACCCACAGAACAAACATCGATCTTAGTCACACAAATGTTAATCCTGGGTGGGAATCGAACCCACGCCCTTCAGCTCTCGAAGCAGAAATACGACCAATACACCACAACAGGGCTGTTCAACGTACATGTACAATTTCTTTACAGCCACGTATCCAGAAGTGCATCTGTTCCGTCGCATCTGACCACAGCGTTACTTTACTGAGTAAGTTATTAGAGAAACAACACTTTCCATATAAAATATACTTTGTTTAATTATTTCCCAAGTAAAACATAAAAATTACTTAATGTTCAGAATATGCATTCCTTTACATGCATTGTATCCTTCTTTCTGGATTTTTTATTTAAGGTAGTACGATTTCCGTACAAATCAATTTTTGCCATTTATGGACAAGTGGAGCACAATTTTACAGTGAAATCACAGCTACTGGCATTTCCTTTGGTCTTTATTTGCGGTAAATCACAATTGCTTGAATAAATCAATAGATTGTGAAAATTGTCAATGTATAGAAAAATATTGTCAATACAAAATATGTCCATGTAAAAAATATCGAATAAGGGTCGAACCTGGACCAGATAGGCACTGGACCGAGTTGGCAGATGGCAATTAAATTTTGACAGCCCCGTTGGCTCATTGGTAGTATATCTGCCTTGAGAGCTGTAGGGATTATTAGCAATATATTAACAATAGATTATTAGCATAAAATCAAATTTTTGAATGATTTATGAATTTGTGATTTTTGAATAAAATTGTAGATTATGCTTATAATCTACGGTTTCATTCAAGCAATTGTGATTTCCCGCAAATAAAGACCAAAATAAATGCCAGTAGCTGAGATTTCACCGTAAAATTATGCTCCATTTGTCCTTATATGGCAAAACATTATTTGTATGGAAATCGGGGCCAAGTCCTCGACCGTGGGAACTTCTGCTTGAACACCTACATTGATATTTTCCACTCACACAGACGTACATACGTCTGACGTTAGATTTGAATACATTGACGTCACGCTAAAATAGATAAGGAGAGTTAAATTACTATAGCCACGAGCAAGAAGGAGACAGAATGTTTATTCCTATTGCCGGAAGCGGATTTTACATTGATTATCTGTTACATTATGACAGAAGTTTTTTTTTTGTTTTGGCATCGCGTTTTGAATATTTGCCAGTGTCAAGTGTCAAATACAAAACGGGCGGGAAGCATGCGCGCGGTGCTCGGTACCGCCGCCACCGCGCGCCCTCTCGTGACGTGTTATACACGACCACGAGACTCGTGACGTTAGATTGTCAGATTCAGAGATTCTCGATGGTTTGTAGCGCCTACCAAAATAAAACAGCAACAGACGTAACGCAGAAAAGAGATTTTCAGCAGGCACTATCAGAAATTTTCATCAAACTATCCGTACTTATCTGCTAATAGAATAAACAAAACGTACAATAAAAGGTCTAAGCCTTAAATGTATCTGCATCAAAGTTAGCATCTATAAAATTGCGCCTTTCCTATAATTATTTTGATGTCAAGATTACGGATTAAAAATAATTTGGCCATATTCTATTTCATAATTTCAAGAAACGAAAAGCGTTTGAAACTATTTTTTCTCCAAGCATAATAATTCAGGATATGTACTATAGTATTCATTAATTTCAAACTTCCACATGATGTATAACGGCACAAAAATGTTGACAAAAACACATCGATTGCCTTATTTCACAAGACTTGCCCGTTAAACTGCTTTTATTTTGCAATATGTACTGATACAATTTGAGTACATTTTGAAACACACCTATTTATATCAATTCAATTTAGTTTATTTCCGCTTAACAGTCGTTCCAGTTACAACAGTGATGAGGACTTAAATTTAACTAATCTGACAACTTATTGATTAAAAACCTAATCTTACTTGATATCTAGAACTAATTTGATATAAGCTTTAAAAATATAATTTAACAAAAATCTAATTAAAATAACCGCAGCAAAGCGCAGCACAGTACAGCACAGCGAAGCACAGCACAGCAGAGCACAACACAGCAAAGTAAAGAAACTTAATCTTTGGCCTTTTTACCAGGTTTAACGGAACGCAAATGCGTGTGCCTTGCGTCTCGCCACCTGTTCCCGGTGGTGAGCATCAAATGGAGACCAGCTGACGACTTCATGGCGGTGGGCTGCAGCGACGGCACCGTCTACGTCTGGCAGATGGAGACGGCTCACCTCGACAGAGTTTTACATGGTGAGTGCCGAATTCAGCGCGCGCTTACAAACGGTGTTTTTTTTTTTGAAATCTCAGAACGCTGTCTTTTTACATTCTTTCTTTATTTGAATTTTGAAAAAATTAACAAGTACAAGTAAAACGACAAATACAAATATTTTATCGATTACACAAGTCAATTCTAAATTTCGCATGCCGAAGGTCGTGGGTTCAAACCCCAACAATGAGCTTGAGCTGCCGGTGAAGGAAAACATTGTGAGGAAACCATAGCGTGGTGGTAGGGTACTCTCTAGTACTCGGCTAGCTAGCTACCACCCTCAAGTTGAAATTCTGCCGCCAAGCATCTAACGGTGTGTTCCGGCAGCCTCACTTGAGAGCCAGTTCCATTCCAGGCTAGGTGTGCTTTACCATCTTCGACCACACCTTCACTTAACATCAGGTGAGCTGTGGTCAAACACCTAGCCTGTCAACCATAAAAAAAAATGACAATATATGGAAAAATATTGTCAATATAAAATACCTCCATATATATAAAAATATCGAATAGGGGTCGAACCTGGACCAGATTGGCACAGGACCGAGGCAGATGGCATGTAAAGAGAGAGGCCTATACCCAGCAGTGGGATAAAGAAGGCTGTGGATGATGATGATGATGATGATGATATGTCAATACAAATAAATATGTTACGGCTGGGTGTTATAAGTTTGACGTGTCTGTGTGTGTCTGTGGCACGGGTATATGTTTCTCAGTTGCCTGGAAAAGATCGCTCTCAGCGATAAGGCCGTCACTTGTGGCACAAGCTCATAAGATTATTTTGTTCTCTGTTATTTTTTTTTCTGTTTTTGATGTGCACTATAAAGAGTTTATATCTATTTAGTATAGCAAAAAGGGTTTGACAATAGGTATGATCGCGGAAGAAGTGCTTGCGGCTTGCGACGAAACCGTGGCGGACGACCTGGGGGGCTCCGTGTCTAGTGATTCCCAAGGACTCGCTAACCCAGCCGTGCACTTCTTTAGGTGAGAAATGCAAATACAAATATTACTATACTTGTTGCGCTCCGCGGTGTTTCGCGCTGTTCCCACGTGAACACTACATTTTTTTCAACACTAATATTATGAAGAGGAAAGATTTGTATTTTTGGATTTTTGTATGTTTGTAACTAATAAACTCAAAAACTACTGGACCGATTTCAAAAATTCTTTCACCGTTGGGAAGGTACACTATCCCCTTGTGAAATAGGCTACTTATCCCTGTATTCCCACGCGAACGGGAACTACGCGGCTCAAACCGCAAAGCGTCCGCTAGTTATAAATAAAACACTACCATTTTTATACATAAACACTCGAAAAAACACTAGTTTTGGAAAAAATACAACGAGGTGCCACGACTCTTTCCATTTTCCCGTCAAAACTCAACCGTAAGCCTATTTATTATATACTAGCGTCCCATCCCAGCTTCGCACGGGTGGGCATTTATTTTTCAATTAAACTTGTAATTAATTAATTTTGTAGCGATGATAGCTCAGTGGTTAGCGCGGTAGGTACGCATGCCGAAGGGCGTGGGTTCAAACCCCAACAATGAGCTTGAGCTGCCCGTGAAGGAAAACATCGTGAGGAAACCATAGCATGGTGGTAGAGTACTTTCTAGTACTCGGCTGGCTAGCTACCACCCTCAAGTTGAAAATCTGCCGCCAAGCATCTAACGGTGTGTTCCGGCAGCCTCACTTGAGAGCCAGTTCCATTCCAGGCTAGGTGTGCTTTACCATCTTCGACCACACCTTCACTTAACATCAGGTGAGCTGTGGTCAAACAACTAGCCTGTCAACCATTAAAAAAAAAAAAAAAACTCTTGTAGTAAATATAGGTTACTCAGGGAGAATGGAAATGGTCTCATTCTATTGGTGAAAGAATTTTTAAAATCGGCTCAGTAGTTTTTGGGTTTATTCGTTGCAAACATACAAAAATACAAATCTTTCTGCTTTTTAATATTATTGTATGTAGATAAAAAAGAAACAATTTCCAATGTACTGCAGAGGGTTAAGGCACCGTAACGTGGCCGCGATGCGAGCAGCCACTCAGCGAGGGCTAGCCGCCTTGCAGCACCAAGGGGGAGGAGGATCTCTCGGGCCGCTGGCGGAGCCCTCGCGCGCCAGGCGGGCGCCGCTCACCGTGCAGGGCTTCCGTTCTAACCCGGCTGGTAAGGAAATCCTACAAGTTCTTTTGTATTTTTAGCCCCTAACGGAAACTTATAACGTGTTATAAGTTTGACGTGTCTGTGTGTGTGTCTGTCTGTGGCATCGTAGCTCCCGAACGGATGAACCGATTTTCATTTTGTTTTTTTTTGTTAGTCGGGAGTGTTCTTAGCTATGTTTGATGAAAATCGGTCCAAGATTACGATAAGATCACTTTCGATCAAGTCACATAAAAAAATATGTAATTCGTCATTTTGTGGTGGCGGCCATCTTGGATTTGATATTTATCATAATGTATAGCATTTTACTAGTCGAGCCCTTTGATTTGATACCCATATCGAGGGAGTTGTGAAAAAATATGTAATCGGTCATTTTGTGGCGGCGGCCATCTTGGATTTTAAAATGTATCATAGTGTATGGTATTCTACTAGAAAAGCCCTTTCATTTGATACCCATATCGATGGAGTTGTGAAAAAAATGTAATCCGCCATTTTGTGGCGGCGGCCATCTTGGACCGATTTTCATCAAACATAGCCAAGAACACTCCCGACTAATTCATCTTTCAAACAAAAAAAAACCAAAATCAAAATCGGTTCATCCATTCCGGGAGCTACGATGCCACAGACAGACACACACGCAGACACGTCTAACTTATTACACCCCGTCGTTTTTGCGTCAGAAGTTAAAATCAAGGTTAATTCCGTTCCGGAAAGCCTTTTTTTTATGTGTGTGTATTCTCAATTTAATCCTCAGACCCGGAGAGTCATATCCTGTTCTTCGACATCGAGGGTCTGATCGTGGAGTTACTCAGCGAGGAGTACTCCTGCATGAGTCCAGCCAGCTTAGAGGTAAATAGAATGTACTTCGGAATTTTATGCACATCACTTTATTTATGACATAACACTACTTTTCAGCATCATCATCATCATCCACAGCCCTCTTTATCCCACTGCTGGGTATAGGCCTCTCTCTTGTCATGCCATCTGCCTCGGTCCTGTGCCAATCTGGTTCAGGTTCGACGACGATATCGACGATATACTTTTCTTATTAACATTAACAGCGCTCTCGGGCTGCAACAAATTTGAAAATTAGGTATTTGAAAACTCTATTGCTGTCTCCGAGCTCCCCGTAGAGAGCGATAGGGACAACTGCAGCTCCGGCGGAATATACCTACAAAAATTAGACCACATCGCCATCTAGTAATCCTCAGTTTTCTCCACCTAATCAAGACAGATTACAAAAAAAAACACGGAAATACTTTTTTGAATAGTTTGGCTATGGCCCTCTTTATTTTTTTATAACCTTTAATTTCAAGTTTTTTTTATATGATTTTTTGAATATCATGCTTAAAACGTTGTAAATTTTAGACTTTTGACAGCTTATATCTACTGATTTTATGCAAAATATCAAGAGCGAGGGACATTGTTCTAGGTGATATAGGTTTAATGTATAAAAATCATTGCAATATTTTCATTTTCCAGAGAGGAAACAGGGGATTACGTTTGTATGGAAAAAACTCACGCGAGTTCCCTCTTAAATTACAATTATAGAAATAACAAACATAACTAAAAATATTCAAGGAAAAGAAAGTGACAGCCACGACACGAAGAGATACAAAACTGGAAGTGAAGTTTAAACGTGAAACTTTCAGATTTATAATATTAGTGGGATTTACGTTTTGTTGTGCAATAATAGTCTTTATTTTCAGGCAGCAGGGTTGATAACAAGTGAATACATGAAGGTGGCAGCACTAACGCAATCTGCCAGCCCCGATGCAACCAAACGTATTTCAGGTAATCTATACTATATTTTGTTGTTCATAGACCGATTACCATAAATGTTTCCACTCTAGATATTGTATAAAATTTTGTCTGCCAAGCAAACGCTCGAACCAAAATAAACTAGGGTCTCAATTAAACCATTAAAAATCAGTCAATCTCGACCAAGCGCTCGAAGAGTCAACACGTCCTAAGGATGCCTCGTGTAGAGGCGACACATAAGTCGGCAAGTGGTTACTGTAGCGAGAAGAGGATATTAAGATTTGTGGTTATTTTAATTAGATTTTTGTTAAATTATATTTTTAAAGTTTATGTCAAATTAGTTTAAGATATTAAGTAAGATTAAGGTTAATTTATACATTATTGTCAAATCAGTTAAATTTAAGTCCTCATTACTGTTGTAACTGAAACGACTGTTAAGCGGAAATAAACTAAATATATACCTTGATTATTCAAAATTGTGTTGTATTGTATTGTATCAGTGTCTCGTTCGTTTTATTACTTGACGTCATTAAAAATCGTAATATTTCGTTTTCCACGCTTACAAACGGATAGATTTCTTTGGACGAGTAAAAGATAAGGCCAGCGATATGGAGCGTGTCTTGAAAGAAAAAGACAAACATGGTAGGTATTCCATATAATGTTCGTAAAAAATAAAATAAATATCGTAGGACATTACACACAGCGCCATCTGACCCCAAACTAAGCAAAGCTTGTAACTATGGGAGTCGGATAACTGATAGAATACTTAAATTTTTTTTTTGTAAATACATACTTATAATACATACAGTACACCCAGACACAGAACAAACATTTGGTTTTATATCACAAAATGCTTGTCCTGGGTGGGAATCGAACCTACGCCCCACAGCTCTTGAAGCAGACATGCTACCAATACTACTGGCGCGCGAGAGGTCCGTCCCGCTCGTATATTTATAGTGGTGCGAGCGAGAGGAAACGACAAGCCGTTTCACTCGCACCATCATCATCATTCGTCGTAACTTTGCGAACTGTGTAAATTGACAGCTAAGAGTTAGAGTCAAAATTATTTATAAGAAATCAGAAATTAAGAGTACAACGACGATTTGAGCTTCACTCACCTTCTGATACGAGCCCCTACAAACTGTACCTTGATGTTTGTTCTGTATGTATTTACAATAAAAAAATGTATTTAAGTGTTGACGACAGCCCTGTTGGCTCATTGGTAGCATGTCTGCTTCAAGAGCTGTGGGGCGTGGGTTCGATTCCCACCCAGGACAAGCATTTTGTGATATAAAACAAATGTTTGTTCTGTGTCTGGGTGTACTGTATGTATTATATATAAGTATGTATTTACGAAAAAAAAAAAGTATTTAAGTATTTTATCAGTTATCTGACTCCCATAGTATAAGCTTTGCTTAGTTTGGGGTCAGATGGCGCTGTGTGTAATGTCCTACGATATTTATTTATTATTTTATTATTTATTTATTGTTCTATCAGTTATCTGAATTCCATCATACAAGCTTTGTTTAGTTTGGGGCTACATGGCGCTGTGTGGAATGTCCTACGATATTTATTTTCTACAAGTCATCCCAACAGTAAATCGGATGAGGATGTTGGCGCGCATCCTACTTTCTTCCTATTGATATTATAAATGCGAAAGTTTTATGAATATAATATATTTGTTACTCTTTCACTCAAGAACTGCATTGAACGGATTTGGATGAAATTTGGTATGGAGTTGAGACCCTGGATTAACACATACGCTACTTTTTATCCCGAAAACATGTAGCGTGTAACACCGCGGGGTGCAGCAAGTGTACATAGAAATTTAAAAAAAAAGTACTGTTCTTGCACCCTACTTTACGCCACCATAAAGAGACGCTCGCTCATTTTGAAAATCAATGCAATAGACAATATTATATCTGTGTTTTGTAGGAATCCTGGCGAAAATGAAGGAAGGTGCAGAAACTATGCAGACCAAACTACAGGCGAAGGCGGATCAGCTGAAGGGGCATTTAGAGCCAAAAGGTAAGTGCTAGATGTTAGTTTACCTGATGTACTTGGTGGTAGATCTCCTTAGCAAGATGTCTTCTAGGTAGGTACCACCACAGTACCAGATATTCTGTCCCCAAACAGTAGTGTGTTATTACTGTGTTCCAGTTTGAAGGGCACTGCAGCGAAATTACAGGGCTGTTGAGACTAACCATAGAAAGTCTCAAAGTAATAAAGGGCAAAACAGCGATGCCCCGGGCTTAATGTTTAAAGAAAAACAATTATTTTTCCCAACAAAACACTAGACACAACAACCTATAAGTACAAACAAAACAAACAAATAAAAAGATGCATATTAACAAAAAGACAACAAATTTGAAAAGACAGTGAGCGGGTTATCGCTGCATTAACAAGGAAAATAAAGGGATTACTCCACAGCGCTGATTTTCAGCACTGACCAATTAATAAAAACGAAATAAATATATAATATTACAATTGATATGATTGATTCAGGCGTTACTTTGCGGAAGTTCATTTTTGTATCATTTTGCATGGTGGTAAAGTACTTTCTAGTACTCGGCTGGCTAGCTACCACCCTCAAGTTGAAAATCTAACGGTGTGTTCCGGCAGCATCACTGGAGAGCCAGTTCCCTTAACTAGCCTAAATAAATATCGTAGGACTATACACACAGCGCCATCTGGCCCCAAACTAAGCAGAGCTTGTGTGATGGAAGTCAGATAACTGATAGAATACATAAATACTTTTTTTTTTGTGAATACATACTTATAATACATACAGAACACGCAGACACAGAACAAACATTTGTTTATTTACAAATGTTTGCCCTGAGTGGGAATCGAACCCACGCCCTACAGCTCATGTAGCAATGATAGCTCAGTGGTTAGCGCGGTAGGTTCCCATGCCGAAGGGCGTGGGTTCAAACCCCAACAATGAGCTTGAGCTGCCGGTGAAGGAAAACATCGTGAGGAAACCATAGCATGGTGGTAGGGTACTTTCTAGTACTCGGCTGGCTAGCTACCACCCTCAAGTTGAAAATCTGCCGCCAAGCATCTAACGGTGTGTTCCGGCAGCCTCACTTGAGAGCCAGTTCCATTCCAGGTTAGGTGTGCTTTACAATCTTCGACCACACCTTTACTTAACATTAGGTTAGCTGTGGTCAAACACCTGGCCTGTCAACCATTAAAAAAAAAAAGCTCTCAAAGCAGATATACTACCAATGCGCCAATGGGGCTGTCAATCATAAATAAATTAAAAAAAAAAAACTACTGCTAGACGGCAGAATAACTAATACTGCGGTGGTACCTAGATGGTACCAAGCTCTGCTTAGTTTGGGGTCAGATGGCGCTGTGTGTAATGTCCTACGATATTTATTTATTTATATATACCTCAATCGTATTTTGGTAATCGAAAACAAAAAAATACGAAAAAAAATGTCCTACGATATTTAATCGAGTGTTTTTAGAATGTCACATCAGTCGAAATGTTTTGTAATGATAAAATAACTAGAACGTGTTCGATACTTGCACCGCATTGACATTTAATAATCTGGAACCAACCTACGCATTATTGTCTTACCCGTTTCCTACGTTATACGGAGTCAAGCTAGGAAACCTTACCGAGCGTATTGAATTACTTGTAATACCATATGACAAAATCATAATAACATTGTTATAAATATGAAAGTATGATTGTTTGTTGCGTTTTCGTAATAGACGATAAATCACGAAATCCATTTCCTGCGTAATCATTTTTTTTTTTGGGTTTTATGGTTTGTCTACAAAAGATTTTGAACCATGTCATTATTTGCGAAGAACGAATTCATGTCTTACATCTATAGTTACAGTCTAGTATTGGTCAAGTCCAGTCCAGTCATGCTTTAGTAAAGTAGTGGCGACTTTACTTTATGCTTCGATGGAGTTTTGGAAGCAACACGAAAAGTCATGTTTCACCAGATTATGTCATTTTCCCACACACGTGCTTGTAATTGGGCACTTTATGAATAAAACACCACCATTTTTATGCATAGACACTCGACAAAACACTAGTTTTGGAAAAAAATACAACAGAGCGACACGACTCTTCCCGCGTTCCCGCCAAAAACTCTCCCGCGTAATCATGACCATGGGTAGCGTTGCCAGGCGTCCGGATAAAGCCGGAAATAGTTAGGCTTTTGAAAGAAAGACACACACACACACACACATTTTGATTTTCAACTACAGGGGCTCACCGGAAGACCAGCGCTGGTCATACTTAGTATGACCAGTATTATGCTGAGGTCAGCCCCTATTTTGTAACTGTTTGTCTCTGTTTGTTCGTTTTTGTTTTTTGTGTTTTTAAGTTACAAAATATTTTTTTTTCTTTACCATCTTCGACCACACCGCCACTTCACATCATGTGAGCTGTGGTCAAACAACTAGCCCGTCAACCATAAAAAAGTGTGAATTTAAAAAGAAATGTACAGATTAAATTAGTTATCTGGTTCCCATAGTGCAAGCTTTGCAAAAAAAAAAATATAAATACAAAAAATACATAACAAAAAAATACATAAAATACATTATTACTACGACATTTATTTATGCAGGCATAACCGCGTGGGGTAACTAGTGCGCCGCTCATACTTAATTGTAATTAGTTATTTACCCAGGCGTGGCCAAGGTGGTCTACATTCATAAATTATTTTCGTATGTTTTCGCGACACACTGCTGCTCAGGTTGGCGAACAAGTGCAACGAATTTTTAATCAATGCTGCTATGTGAGTCATACTTTAAAGTCCTTTTCTCTTCTCTTCTCTTATTAGGCAGCCTCGTAAAGTCCAGTAAAAATAAAAGTTTGATTCCACCTTCTTCATACGTACCGCTAGACATTGGAGTCTGCTGCCCGAGTGGGTGTTCCCCGATGAATATAGTGTACACCTTCAAGTCGCGAGTGAAGCGGTTTCTTCTAGGCAAGCGTGCTCCATCGTAGACCGCATCTTCGGTTAACATCAGGCGGGATGGCGGCTAAACGCAAGCCTATCTATTATATATAAAAAAATTGCCGTTTTTTTAATCAACCTCGCACTAAATTTCCTATCCAATTTTTTTTTGATAACGTTTAAAGATGTTCATTTGGTACATTTTCTTTCAAAAATGTCAATTTATAGTCGTTATATCTTAAAACGATGACTCTTAGGGTAAAAAGTATTTAGACTTTTTTGATATATACGATAGATCGGATCTACGCTTTTTGTCAGGGCTAATTTTATGATTAAAAACTTAACATTTTGCTGAAAATCGCGAAACACCCAATTTTTGTGACCTTTTGTGACCTCAAGTAAATTTTTTGCTAGTGGTTAATGCAGCGAGAAGAGGATATTAAGACTTGTGGTTATTTTAATTCATTTTTTTTAAGTTTATGTCAAATTAGTTCTAGATATTAAGTAAAATTACGATTAAGTTTTTAACTAATAAATTAGTTAAATTTAAGTCCTCATCACTGTTGTAACTGAAACTACTGTTAAGCGGTAATAAACTAAATATATTATCACTAAATTATACTGGAATATAAAATTGTCATTAACAATAATTGACTTTAACATGTACATAACGAAAATATAATTTACTCTATACTTACAATATTGCATTAGGATAAAAACCTGTAATGATAATTGTAGTTTTTTGAAATAAATGAAATTAAATATACCTTGAATAGTTCAACTCCTGTTGTGTATTTAACAATGAGGTCACTTAAAACAGTTAAAATGTACAACAATAAAGTATCTATAACGCACAATTCTGCCGACATGTTCGCCAATATATCTTATCGTATCTCACTAAAGCCTACGCCCTCCTCAAGGTAGACTAGCCTAGTAAACAAGATCTTTAAAATATATCAAGTGACAAGTACAGTAATTGCACCGTATTACAATTGCATAAAGGTCGTATTTCCTTAATGATAAATTAAAGGTTGAATATCTGAAATATCAACAGGTTCTTTGTTTAAAAAAAAAAATCCTGATTTGTCTGAGCGATATTCCTAGTTATGGTCATCCGATATAATTTATTACTGTAATAATAATTGTTTTATGGTAACAAGTTATTAAACGTACAAGTATTTCTTTGTAATATTTTCCGCTCATGATCATGTCCAAAACAAAGCCTATGAACAAGTACTACTAGCTAGCTAGCTTGTACTAGCTGCGCCCCGCGGTGTTACCCGCTACATGTTTTCGGGATAAAAAGTAGCCTATGTGTTAATCCAGGGTCTCGGCTATCTCCATACAAAATTTCATTAAAATCCGTTTAGTAGTTTTTGCGTGAAAGAGTAACAAACACACATCCATATGTTCTTACAAACTTTCACGTTTATAATATTAGTAGGATATTTTTTAACAGCTCTGTTGGCTAATTGAAAGTATGTTTGTGTCAAGAGCTGGAGGGCGTGGGTTCCATTCCCACTTAGGACAAACATTTTGTGGTATAAACGAATGTTTGTTTCGTATTTATTATAACTATATATTTACAAAAAAAACTATTTAAGTATTCTATCAGTTATCTGATTTCCATAGTACAAGCTTTGCTTTTTTTTTTAATGTACCTATGTTACTTGACCATACCACCAATTATGAATCTATTTTGATGATTGACAATTTTTGCTTGGTAAATCATACTTCGGAGGTGGTCCCATACAAATTTTATCGAAATCGATCGGTTTTTAAGAAATTTAAAAATTGTATACAGCGATGATATTTTCGTTTCTTCCGAAACCTCACTGTTTTATTAAAGCAGTGCGTTTAGTTGGCCTAAGGGTCATGGAGTCTGTTTTTTTAATTGTAAATTTATTTATAATTTTTCTTATAAAGGCTGAATCGAGAAACCGATAGACTAACGTTTGAATGTAACTTGAAAATAACTCTGTTACTCTATTTATTTGTCAATTTTCAAGACTAAGCGGCTCGAATGAAATTGATGAAATTCAGTAAAGAAAAGAACTTTATTTACAAACAAGACAAATTAAACAAAAATCTTATGAATATAAATGAAATACAAATATTTTACAAAAAATACAAATACAAAATAATTTGTTTCATAAAATGAGTTATTTATAGATGCCATCGTTGCTTGTAGTCCCTGCACTAGGCGAGGACCTGTTTCGCAGGGACTACCTATTATATATTTTATTAATAACGTCTATTTTACATGTAAAATTCTGTAATATACCTAATTTTAAATATGTTAAAAACACTGGTTACATGTCAATGAATAAAAAACATTGTTTAAAATATTTTATGTAATTTTTTATTAAAAAGGTTAGCGTATCTATTTTTAATAATTCGTAGTAATTTTCGCCAGCAAGTCAGCCAGAATGCCAGTCAAACTGGTTTTCCGTGTGTCCCGAAAGCCTACGCCCTATCCAAGGTAATCCAGTTTCTGCTGCCATCCGTAATTGCAACTTATTCTAATTTATCAAGGATCATGTTCCTTTGTAATCCAAGTTGGGGCATTTGCTATCACCATTTTGACTTTATGGACATCGTGTTAAAGATGATTGTTCTGTAACATTTCCAAAGGGCTAGGCTAGTGCATTTTCAAACCTAGATTGCAGCAACTTCTTTGTCTGTGTCAAAAAGGATACAATTGATGATGGTTAAGGTGAACGCACACTTGTTTGCACCATACGCGCCGCATTACGCTCTGCGCTCACTGGAATTTGTAGCGATGATAGCTCAGTGGTTAGCGCAGTCGGTTCGCATGCAGAAGGTCGTGGGTTCAAACCCCAACAATGAGCTTGAGCTGCCGGTGAAGGGAAACATCGTGAGGATACCATAGCATGGTGGTAGGGTACTTTCTAGTACTCGGCTGGCTAGCTACCACCCTCAAGTAGAAAATCTGTCGCCAAGCATCTAACGGTGTGTTCCGGCAGCCTCGCTTGAGAGCCAGTTCCATTCCAGGCTAGGTGTGCTTTACCATCATCGACCATACCGTCACTTAACATCAGGTGAGCTGTGGTCAAACAGTGTGGTCAGCTATAAAAAAAATAATTAATACTTTCTGCTGAATATCAACTACTGGTGTTAGAATAGATTAAATAGCGCGACAAGAAAAGCGATTCCCCGATAGATATAATCTGGGTGTCTTCAAGTCGAGAGTGAATCGGATGTTACAAGTAAATTCAAAATTTCAAATATGAGTTTTAAAACTGATTACCATGTCAATGAATAAAAAAACAACAAAAATGTCAAAATAAGGTGTGTTAAAAAAATTACAATATTATTAAATGACATGACAAAAAAATCATAATGACTTACTAGTAATGAAATACTCGACAATGACATAAAACGAGGTCTAGATGTTGACTTGGTTCTGAAGCGCGCGGTGGCGCGGTGAATCCCGGTCGGAGGCGTGTACGCACGCGGTTGTAGACCGCGCGCCCAGCATGTTGTATTGATTTCACTTGGACTTGACTTCACTTTTTTCAGCCTTTCGCTCGCGGCTTCGTATATTGGTTATTGGTAGTTACATTGAAAAATATGTGTATTGGATAGATATCATTAAATAGAATTAAAATCCTCTTTTATCGCCAGCGTTCTTTTTACATGACTCGACCTGTAAATACCACCGTGTATCAGTTATTCTGCCGTCAAACACTATTTTTTTAATACATATTGATAAGTCCACGTTTGATCACTAACTCGTCTGATGGTAAGCGATGATGTTGTCGAAGATGAGGCACGCAGACTTAGAAGATACTTATTCACTTTGACCTTGAAAATCTAGATTATATCTGTCAGTGTGCTACTGCTAGCTAATTGCAGAATTGTTAATACTAACCATCGAAGTAATGAGCAGCCAAAGCAGCGACGCTATGGACTTTGCTACTCAAAGTTCTGTGTATCGCTGCAATAACCAGTGATGTGAAACACAAAGAGGCAGACACAATAATATATAAATTTATAAATTAAAAAAACCGGCTCCATGACCCTTAGGCCAACTAAACGCACTGCTCCCATGAAACAGCGAGGTTTCGGGGCAAACGAAAATATCATCAATGTATACAATTTTGTTGATTTTTTAAAAACAGCTCGATCGATTTCGATAAAATGTATATGGGGCCACCTCTGAAGTATGATCTACCAAACAAAAAAAGAATCATCAAAATCGATTCATAATAATTAGCGAAATGATTGCGTAACATACATGCAAAAAAAAAAACATACCTACAGCCGAATTAATTTATTTCCTCATCCTTTTTTGAGTCTGTTAAAAGTAACCCGAAATAAGTACATCAAAAAAAGAAAACTTAAAACTAAAGGGGTTTTGAAAAAAACAGTCGACTTAAGTTTGTAAAAACGTGTTTTATTTACACTTTGGCAGTGATGGCGTTTATATTTACAAAGAGAGTTACAACATTGAGACCTTTTTTTTAAATCGTCGAGCATCACGTTCCTTTTTACTATGCTTTAGGTATTTATATTATTATTTTGAGCAAATCGCCGAACATAATCTGGCGACAAAAAGTTGCCAGACAATACCGACCCGATAACGTTAATGCATAACGACATATCAGACCTATTATTCAATAACGTTTTCGTTTAAAAACTGCTAATTTATTAATGCTATTTCGCAACGTACAATTTGTAACTGACAAGTCGTTTGTCCACAGACCTGTCAATTGATAGTATACTCTATGGTAACCACGACTAGCTTGGAATCGGACCTGATTCTCAGACAAATCTGCCGCAAAACTCTATTGGGAGCCAACAGAATTCGCGATATACTTTGAAATGAGAATGACAGGTCTCAGTTGTGAAATAGCGTTAGCATATTAGCAGTTATTTAGCAGTAGTCGGTTTACCAAGCGCGGAGACCAAGGCCGTGAACTCCGAGTCCGAGACCGTAGGGGGAGACTCCGTAGGGGGAGACTCCGTAAGGGGCAGCACCGTAAGTGGCGGCATAGGCAAGAGGGGCAGCTCCCACATGGGCAGCACGGACGGCAGCGGCAGCACCTATAAAAATAACACATTAAATAACAGCACAAATTCTTAGCAGGAATGGGGAAATAAGAAAAGTTGTACATACTTTAATCGTAGTGCAAATTATAAGCACAGATGAAAAGTGGTTTTTATAAATAAATAAATAAATAATAAATATCGTTGGACATTACACACAGTGCCATCTGACCCCTAACTAAGCAGAGCTTGTGTGATGGAAGTCAGATAACTGATAGAATACATATAAACTTTTTTTTTTGTAAATACATACTTATAATACATACAGTACACCCAGACACAGAACAAACATTTGTTGATACATAAAATGGTTGGCCTGAGCGGGAATCGAACCCACACCCTTCAGCTCTTAAGGCAGATATGCTACCAATGAGCCAACAGGGCTGTCAATGACTCTGTCATAGCTTTTAGAAAGGTCCGCACTACTTTACTAAAGCATAACACTGGACTAGACGGTGATTTCGTTTGTGATAGGCTTATTTGACTTGATTTCATTATACTAGCGGACGTCTCGCGGTTTCACCCGCGTAGATTCAGTTTCCGTGAGAATACAGGGTTGAAAAGTATCCTATGTCACCCAGGGATAGTGTTGCTTCCCAACGGTGAAAGAATTTTTATAATCGGTCTAGTAGTTTCGGAGCCTATTCAATACAAACAAACAATCAAAATATATAGATGAGAATCTTTAAAATTTGTAATATACATTAGCAAAATGCACATAGTTCGATGCAAAAAGTGAAGATAAAACATGCTTAAAACACGCTTAGCAGGCGTGATCTCTTACCATCACGAACGTCGATTGTCTCATTACTTGACACCACAAATCAGATGCTACAGGAAGACCTTATTTCATCTATTGATGTTTTTAGCAAGTTATCCCTGTGTTAAAATGCTCTTCTTTGCTACTCAAAATTCTGGCTACCATTGCAATAGTCGCGAATAGGGTTTATATCTTTCCATATCTCTCCATCGTTTCATTACTTGTTACCTTAATAACTTTTAATTCGATGGTAGATCTTATAGATTAGCAGGTGGTAGGATATTTACCGTTGATGGCAGCAGCCTGGGATTGAGCAGCGGCGACGTAGTTCTGGCTAGCGGCAAGACCGTTCCAGTAGGCGTTCTCGTGCACGTCACGGTTAGCTTCGGCGACTTGTCTGGTGGCTTCAATGTTGTATTGGGCGACGGCTTCGGCGGCTCTCGCTTGACCTGTTATCAATTTTGACTTAAAATCATGATAGCAAGATTATAGATAGCGGATGGTTCATTGTTGATTATAAATGGGTTCAAACCCCAACAACAAACGAAAACATCGTGAGGAAACCATAGCATGGTGGTAGAGTACTTTCTAGTACTCGGCTGGCTAGCTACCACCCTCAAGTTGAAAATCTGCCGCCAAGCACCTAACGGTGTGTTCCGACAGCGTCACTTGAGAGCCAGTTCCATTCCAGGCTAGGTGTGCTTTATCATCTTCGACCACACCGTCACTTAACATCAAGCGAGCTGTAGTCAAAACACCTAGACTGATAACATAAAAAAAGGGCAGGTGTCTTTTGTAAGTAAGTTTCTCTGATACTATTTTTATTTAAAATTTAATTTTGGCTTTGTCGCTGAGCGACTATATCGCCTTCCGAGCTAATTATTCATGTGCAACTTCCTTGATAATAGAACAACTCTTTGACTATCAAAAATTACTTGGACATAAGCTTGCATAAGCCAAGCAGAGCAATTGTCAATCTTACGTTGGTCCAATTTTGTTGACGCATTGACCCAATACGTGTCTTGGCTTCGAAGCCAGATTGCAGAATCCTTTACATGTTTGCTCAACTTCAAAATAAAATTGAGTTTTGTGGCGTCATTTTCTCATCTGTCGTCCCTTGATCTGATGGTATACACTACCAGCCAATGTTAAAATGATATGTGTGGTAGCCCATCCTAAAACGCGCCTTGGCCTGCTGAACTGGTTTGGTCAATGACTCTACCCTGAAGAAGTTTAATCTTAGTTCTTGGAGTTTTCAGCTTTCCAACTGCCGTCTTTTAAATCTATCGTTTATTACAAAACAAGAAGCTCTTCTATTTGATGCTGACCTTCGCCGAAGGCGCGGGCGTGGTCTTGGACGGCCACGGTGGCGTCAATGGCGGCGGCCTGAGCGTCGCCGGCGTTGATGCCGTAGGCAACGGGGGCCAGCACGCTGGCGGAGGCGTAGCCGAGAACGGCGGCGATAGTGATCTGGGGAAGAAAAACAACATTATAATAATGATCTTAAGATGGTTGTAGTTTCCATGAAGACATCGTTCTTATCGTTACGTCTCACAATTTTTTTTTTCTGTAAAATGTAATGAGACGAACGAGACGCTAGCACCAAATCATAGCACCGAAGCAGCGACGCCCTGGACTTTCTTTATGTTACTCAAAGTTCTGTGTATCGCAGCAATGGTCATGGACAGGCGTTATCTTATACCATCAGGTTGCTGCCGATCGGATTATCATCTGATCAAGAAGCGGGAAAGAAAAAAAATCTAAAATAATGAGATATCAGAAACATTTATTGTAAACCGCATAGTAGTACGATGCAATAAAAAAACGGGCCAAGTGCGCGTCGGACTCGCACACGAAGGGTTTCCGTACCATTAACTATAAAAACGGCAAAAAAATCACGTTCTTTTTTTTAGAATTACATCATCTGTGAAAATTTCAACTCTATCACGGTTCATGAGACACAGCCTGGTGACAGACGGGCAGCGGAGTCTTAGTAATAGGGTCCCGCTTTACCATTTGGGTACGGAACCCTAAAAACAAATGTAAAGTACATAATGGTCTGGCCTTTTACAGTATACAATGTTTAATAGAACAATAGATCAGTTTACCGTGATCATCGACCGTCCTTCACGTTGGTTAATTGTATTCTAGTCGGAATATTTGTTTACTTATTTCGTTTGTAAGTAACGCAAGACATATAAATTGTAATTGACTAGAGAAGCTAATTCTTCTGTATCTTTATACCATTGTAATCATAATCTATTTCGTTGCAATTTAAACAATAAAGATTCGCAATACTGATAGAAAATTATAATTAACTCATGGTTATTAAGTGTACTACTAGATTAATTAAACAATCGTAAACAATTACTTGTTAAAAAAAATTGTAGTGATAATAGCTCACTGGTTAGCGCGGTCGGTTCGCACCCTAACAATGAGCTTGAGCTGCCGGTGAAGGAAAAACATCGTGAGGAAACCATAGCATGGTGGTAGGGTACTTTCTAGTACTCGGCTGGCTAGCTACCACCCTCAAGTTGAAAATCTGCCGCCAAGCACCCAACGGTGTGTTCCGGCAGCCTCACTTAAAAGTTAGTTCCATTCCAGGCTAGGTGTGCTTTACCATCTTCGACCACACCGTCACTTAACATCAGCTGAGCTGTGGTCAAACACCTAACTCGTAAGCCATAAAAAAGTTAAAGTGATAGATGAAAATTATATATAACTTGCGGACGCCTCGCGGTTTCACCCGCGTAGTTCCCGTTCCCGTGGTAATACAGGGATATAAAGTAGCCTATTTCACCCGGGGAGTGTAGCTTCACAACGGTGAAAGAATTTTTGAAATCGGTCCAGTGGTTTCGGAGCCTATTCAATACAAACAAATCTTTCCTCTTTCGTATTAGCATAACATTTACATATCCTTGACTAGACAATTGCGTAGGTATTTCAATTTGCAATTGCAGTGGGATTGAAGGAATTTGGGGTGAATTAATTGAACGATCATAAAGATATGATAAGCTTAGTAAGTAATAGTTAAGTATTACTTATTGAAACTGACGTAGTTTGACACATTTTTGTTTCAATTATGCCAGATCTCTGTGGTTGGCGCGGTCGGTTCAGATTTTGAACTTGACGATGGTAGCTAACCAGTAAATACCCAATCCTGGTCGTCTGGAAGAGATCGCTGCAAGCGCCAATTGTTTCACAATACGTATTTGAAATGTTGTTTTAAACATGCACCTAAACAAAACGTGAGAAAACTCGCTACAAAAATTATCACGCGTAAAATTTCATTAATGAACTGTTAAATGCCACAGACAACGAATCGTTAAATGTAAATCGATTGTTTTCATCGCGAACAATCGTTGCGAAAAATAATTGCTACAACTATTGTTTTTTTTTTTCATAAAAAATTTGGTAAATCGTGTATTGACCAGTTCCATTAAACGCTCTGATGAGCCTGTGTTTGGGAAGTTGCAATTGGAATTGTTGGTATATCAAAAAGTTTTTTTTTTTTAGTCTATGTGTCGCACTGACAAATGCCAACAATGAGCTTGAGCTGCCGGTGAAGGAAAACATCGTGAGGAAACCATAGCATGTTGGTAGGGTACTTTCTAGTACTCGGCTGGCTAGCTACCACCCTCAAGTTGTAAATCTGCCGCCAAGCATCTAACGGTGTGTTTCGGCAGCTTCACTTGAGAGCCAGGCTTGGTGTGCTTTACGATATTCGACCACACCGTCACTTAAAATCAGGTGAGCTGTGGTCAAAAACCTAGCCAAGCAACCAAAAAAATAAATTTTGACCGATCATTCATCGAACTGCTTTTTTCTGTCTAAGAATTTACACATGATTTTTTTTTGTTGGAATCCACGCCTGTCAACGTGCGAACTGACCGCTCTAACCACTGAGCTAGCATCGCTAAAATATAAAAAAGAAGAAACAAGATACCCAGGCCACCCGGGGATAGTGCAGCTTCCCAACGGTGAAAGAATTTTTGAAATCGGTCCAGTAGTTTCGGAGCCTATTCAATACAAACAACCAAATCTTTCCTCTTTATAATAGTAAACATATAGATAGATAGTTACTATAGTAATGATAGATAGAGGTTGTAATATGCCATTTTTACAAAAAAGACAATGTGGCGAATTAAAAAAAAAAACTACTATTTAATACACAAATTGATAGTAAGTTTTTGTCATAGAATTAGCTATTAACGTTCATGACATGCCGTATATTTTTTGTCACTCGATTAAATAGAGAAAAAAATCTATATTGGTTCCGTGACACTGCCCCTATATAAACGGCCTTGAAGTGTCACAGATTACTACCAATAATAATCGATTAGATGTCATGCAGGTTATGTTACCTACGCGTTAATTGATAATCGAATTTCGAACGTGTCTGTAATCTAATAATCGATTCTTTTTTGCTAGTTTTCGTAATGATATTTTTTTTATTGAAGTTGTTTGTAATTAGTAAGATGTCCGTGAAAAATTGAGATGTAATTAATGCGAAAGTTTGTATGTTTTGTTTGGTTCCCATAGTACGAGCTTTGCTTAGTTTAGGGCTAGATGGCACTGTGTAAAATATCCTCCGACATTTATTTATTTATATATTACGTTTAAAACTTCACAAAACTCACTTTATGTAAGTTTATTTTTACTGATATTTCTTGTGACAGACTAAAAGCAACATTTGTCAAAAATTGCATTTTACCCTTCAACTACATAACTGTCTCACGCGTGATGCATATTTCATTAGATCTATATGCAATGCGACATGATCTTGACCGTAACTGGCTGAATGCGTATCACGTGCATGGCCTAAAAATACATAACCATATTCGTGGTGAGTCTGTGGCCTTCATTACATAACATTGCCCAATTACCCTTCTGTATTGTCTACTCTGTGGCCATTGAGATTGACGTGTAGTGCGACTATTTTTTTAAATATGTGCGTTCTTTTTTTTTTTTTTGGCGTAGCGACTATGGAATATATATATTTGTTTATTTATTTTTACCAATATATTATTTCTGGTGATTTAATTTTGTTAATTTTCACACACATAACTCTGAATATTTTTTTGCAGGACTAGTACAAGTTGCATGTTAAAAATGTTTTTACATTTTCTTCAACGTGCTTTTCTTAGCAATTTTATACAAGAAACATGATACACATAATATATAACATTAAAAAAAATACAATAGTAACTAATTAGATAAAAAATAGAGCGATTGCGATCCTTGAAGACAAGTATTACATAAATATTTTCTTATATTACTTTTAAGACAAATAGAGCGCGAAAAATTGACATACCCGTAACATGGCATGATTTAATGACAAATATATTGTTGCAGTTGAACTTATCTTTATCCCGTTAGCATAAAGTATAATATAAACTGGACATTGTCAATGACATGGTTGGTAAAATGCTAAACACATTAGCAGATTTACAATGCGTTCACAACCTTGTCATATACAATTACATATTGACTTGTACGTGTTTGAAATTGCTTTGTTTTTTAGCAATGGCTGGATGTATTCAAATTATACGGGTTTTAGTACAGAATTCATTAAAAAAAATTATAATAATAATTTTTGGTATTTAGTTTGGTCAAGAGAGTAAAATAGGTGATGTTTTTGACTTTCCAGTTGTAGATTTTATTTGTTATAATTATTTCTAGTGAAAAAACATCCTATGCCAAAAATGTATGTCCATCACTACCCATGACAAAAAAAAATTGGGACACAGGAAATTTCAAATTTGGAAAACCTTTTACATTTTGAACTGATATCACTGTTTCTATTTTAGTACAATTTTCACGGGCAACCTTTTTGGCGGGAATTTCAAATTAAGAAAGTATTCTATTTCGATTGCTGTCAGTTCTTTTAAAATGTTGGCTTAAGACTTTTTTATATTTTTCTAATTGTTTTTTAAAATAATAAAATAGGTAAATTCGTACCAGGAATCTCATCGTGCACTTCGTAGTAGACTGCGCGAAAGCTACTGAATGCTGTTACGTCCAACGCCAGGTCTTTTATACTCAACCCCTTAGCAAGCAAATGTATATATTATCGAAAGTGTATGTTATCCTTGCTACCATTTAAGCCTTATTGTTAAGGCAATAGGGGTCACATTTTATAAGGATTTCATGTTCAGTTGATGTCTGTTGAAGAATTCCTTGTTAAATATTTGTGCTCTATATGCTTCTTAATAAGAGTTAAGTTTTGGGGGTTTTTTTTTAACTCGCGATCCTGTTTTGACCAATCTTCGTGGGTATTTGATCAATAGTGTAACGTCCTTAGAAGCAATTTAAAATTTTGGACAAAAAGGATTTTTGTTTTTTAATTATTTTTTTTTGTAGTTGGAACGTTTTTGTACCTATTTTGAATAAAATAACTAATTTTGTTACGATAAAAAAAAAATAGCATTTGTTTTTAATAGGCTTGCGATTGATCGCTATTACGCCAGATGCAATCTAAGATGTAGCATGTTTACCTAAAAGAAATTGATTAATATGAGATTTAACGCGATTAACAGTCTTACCACAAAAAAGTTAAGCATCTGTTGAACAAGTGTTCAAAAAAAGTGTTACCACAAAACTTCGTTTTACGATTGTCTAGAGTTAGATACGACTTAAAACACTGTTTAAATTTAAACAACGGGCATAGCTAGCTAGTTTAACCTATGTCTAAGTTCTTCTGTCAACCAAATAACTGTCAACAGACAATTAGTCTTTACAACTTTTTTGCTGTAAACACATGTCAAGTGATGTCAAGTGACGGTGTTGTCTACAATGACTTTTTACAATGTTTACTTGGTGGTAGATTTCCTTAGCAGGAGGTCGTCTAGGTAAGCACCACCGCAGTACCAGATATTCTGCCGCCAAGCAGTAGTGTGCAAACATACCACTATATACTGCAGCTAGCGAAATTACAGGGCTGTTGAGACTAAACATCTAGTCTCAAAGTGGTGAGTGCCAAAGCAGCGATGCCCTGGACTTTGTTTTGTTACTTAAAATTCTGTGTATCGCTGCAATGGTCATGGCGTTATCTCATCAAGAGAGATCGCTCGTCTTATTACCTTTACATTAAAAAAAATGAGAATAATACCCTGAGATTGGAGCTGGCTCTCAAATGTGGCTGCCGGATCTCAACGTGTGGAACGTCGAACTGAAGAAGAATCTTAGCATATTCCTTGACATATTGTAAGAACTTGACCCATCAATGGGATTTATATGCAAAAATGTGTTATGTGTATGTGTTATGTGTTAAAAGCGGAACAAGTCAAAATTAGTCTTGACGATGTATTTTACTGATCTGTGACATTAATCATCATTATTGACATGACATAAAAATATTTGATATTGTATTCTGTATGTTGTATGATTTTGTACATAATTGTCAAAGTGTACCGTTTCAATGTCATTAAAATAATTTGACTCGGAACGTCGGTTGCTTGAACATTAATGGTGGCAATTATATTATTGTTTTTTAAATATTTATTTTTTTGTTTTTTTAGTATTTGTAGTTATACAGCAACAGAAATCCATCATCTGTGAAAATTTCAACTGTCTAACTATCACGGTTCATGAGATACAGCCTGGCGACAGACGGACAGCGGAGTCTTAGTAACAGGGTCCCGTTTTACCCTTTGGGTACGGAACCCTAAAACGAGTTCTTTTTGTCGTGCTGTGTATTTTTGGATAGCTAAAATCAAAGTAATGTTTGCGAGCGCAATTGGTTCATAGACAAGGATATTTTGGCGCGTAATTGAATTTCACATAACCTCGTTTTTTAATTAAGTTAATAATTTAAATATGCAAGGAAATACCTAGTCAGGTTTAGAATATTGTAATTGTTGAATTCAATTAGCTGTCATTGAAATAACTAGTGTTTGAATAAATTGGTTCTTTTTTTGGACAATTGGGCTAATTTGAAATGTGATACATAACTTTGTAACCGACTTCAAAAATAACAAGGATGTTATCTCATAACTTATTCAGATTTTTTTTTTAAACGTATATCTACCTACTTCTGTAACAAGCACAAAAACAAACAAACAGAGACAGACAAAAGTTACAAAATAGGGGCTCACCTCAGCATAATGCTGGTCACACTAAGTGGTATGACCAGCGCTGGTCTTCCGGTGAGCTCTTGTAGTTTATACAAAAAAAAATCGGCATAATTGGTCCAGTAGTTTAATTTTTAAACCAAAATATCTGGAAAAAATATGTCTTATACCTAAACAAAATTGCGTATTTTGCTTTCATGTGACTGTTTTTTTTTTAATATGTAAAAGTAATCTGTACGTGTTACATCCCAGATCGTATCTTCTCTCTTGGTAACAGGCGTGATGGTGGTCAAACGTGAGCCTGTCATTTTTGTTTTGTTATTTGTATGTTGATATTTTGAGAAGAGTTATTTGCATAGTAGTTTGTTGTTTGATTTTTTTATTTCGTTTTGTTTATTTGTTGTTGGTAATTTGTTATGTTTGTTTTGTTGTTTTGTTTCACCGACGAGGGCTCACCGGAAGACCAGCGCTGGTCATACTAATTAGTATGACCAGTATTATGCTGAGGTGAGCCCCTATTTTGTAACTGTTTGTCTCTATTTGTTGTTATTTTTTGTTCTGTTACAAAATAAAATTATTTTCTTTCTTTCTTTAATGAGACGTAAAATACGCTCTCCTAATGGTATGAGATAACGCCTGTCCATGACCATTGCAGCGATACACAGAACTTTGAGTAGCAAAACAAAGTCCGGGGCATCGCTGCTTTGGCGCTCATTGCTTTGAGACTTGCCATGGTTAGTCTCAACAGCCCTGTCATTTCGCTAGTTGCAGTACACACAGTACAGGCAGCGATCGATTCGTCTTGACAACAGCTTAACTAATGGTAGGAGACGGTGCGGTCGAAGATGTTAAAAACAGCTAGTCTGGAATGGA
Organism: Biston betularia; assembly: GCA_905404145.2. NCBI lineage: Eukaryota > Metazoa > Arthropoda > Insecta > Lepidoptera > Geometridae > Biston > Biston betularia. Next base: position 1,645,944 of record FR989889.1, on the reverse strand, counting down.
GGCTGCCAGAACACACTGTTCGGTGAGTGGTGGTAAATTTGAGTACTAGAAAGTACCTTACCACTATGCTATAGTTTTCCTTAGACAGCTCAAACTTATTGCTGGGATTTGAAACCACCCTATTCGGTGTATGATCCGACCGTGCTAACCACTGAGCTATCATCGTTACGAAGTTTCTATGTATGTATATTACAATTGATCTCGTAAAATAAGCCCTTACATCTGTTATGTATAAACGATTTTTTTAATGGTTGACAGGCTTGGTGTTTGACCACAGCTCACCTGATGTTTAGTGAAGGCGTGGTCGAAGATGATAAAGCACACCTAGCCTGGAATGGAACTGGCTCTTAAGTGAGGCTGCCGGAACACGTACCTTACCACCATGCTAAGGTTTTCACGATGTTTTCCTTCACCGGCAGCTCAGGTTCATTGTCGGGGTTTGTACCCACGTCCTTCGGCATGCGAACCTACCGCGCTAACCACTGACCTATCATCGCTACAAACATACAGTTAACATCAGATCAGCTGTGGTCGAAAATCTAGGCGTTATAAAAATCCAGCAGCAGACATCTATCCCTAAACACGTGTGCAACAGCCGCCAAACGACATTCCACGACATTGTCGCCGCTTTAAATGTCAGCTCGTTACAGACAAACACATTTTTTTGTAGAGAACTCTTCCTGATCCGCCCTAGATATCGATAATGTTGTAAACATTGCTTGTGTCTTATTGATAACTGGCGACCCGCCCCGGCTGCGCACGGATGCAATGTAGATACTAAAATGGTGCATATGCATGTATTATACATATAAACCTTCCTCTTGAATCACTCTGTCTATTGATGGAAACCGCTTTAAAATCCGTTGCGTAGTCGTGTGGTAGCTAGCCAGCCGAGTACTAAAGTACCCTACCACCATGCTTTGGTTTCCTCACGATGTATTCCTTCACCGGCAGCTCAAGCTCATTGTTGGGGTTTGAATCGACCGCACTATCCACTGAGCTATGCTACAAATGCATCGCGGTGTATAGACTGAATAGCTGCGCCCCGCGGTGTTACCCGCCACATGTTTTCGAGATAAAAAGTAGCCTATGTGTTAGTCCAGGGTCTCAGCTACCTCCATACCAAATTTCATCCAAATCAGTTCTGTAGTTTTTGCGTGGAAGAGTAACAAACATCCATCCATCCATTCAAACTTTCACATTTGTAATATTACTTGCTGCGTCCTGTGGTGTTACCCGCTACATGTTTTCGGGATAAAAAGTACAAACATTTATAATACTAGTGTGAAGTGGGATTATGGAACAGAGTACCGGATTGACCGCCCCGTTGGCTCATTAGTAGTATATCTGCCTTGGGAGCTGTAGGGCGTTGGTTCGATTCCCACTCAGGGCAAACATTTTGTGAATAAACAAATTTTGTTCTGTGTCTGGATGGTCTCTATGTATTATAAGTATTACAAAAAAAAAGTATTTATGTATTCTATCAGTTATCTGACTTCCATCACACAAGCTTTGCTTAGTTTGGGGCGAGATGGCGCTGTGTGTATAGTCCTACGAAATTTATTTATTTATTTAAATCAAGATCCCTAAGGGTGGTGGGTCTGCTGGGATTAAGTAAAACAATTTTTCTCGCTTCGCAGCTGATATTGGCTGGTTTATTGAAAATGCAAAACAAGACGTACATATGAGAAGTAGGATAATGTGGTCACCGCGATTCAGGATTACCGATAATGTGACGCTAGTCCATCCAGCGTGCACTAGACGAATTAAAATTACTTCAGTGACGAATCCTTACAATTTTATACAGTAAAATTCCTATGACACCTCCTTATATGAGTTCTATTTCTCTAAGTGAGTCAGTCAGTGGTTATTTAGCTTTATATTATAGTAATAAATAAATATCGTAGGAATATACACACAGCGCCATCTGGCCCCAAACTAAGCAGAGCTTGTGTGATGGAAGTCAGATAACTGATAGGATACATAAATACTACAGTAACTATAGATCAAAAGTTTATGGATCGACCTTGTATCGAAAAGGAAAATACAGTTGTCCATATTGCATAAAGCGCTATTCCATGGACGGCGACAAACTCGTGACCGGCATGTATGAACGTAATAAACCAATAATTGCTAAATGTATTGCAACTCTTTGACTGATGGGTACTTTCTAGTACTCGGCTGGCTACTACACTCAAGTTAAAAATCTGCCATCTACCATCTAACTATTCCGGCAACATCACTCTTACTCTCTTATTTATTTTACAAGCTTTTTTTTTTTTTTTTTTTATAGTAGATAGGCTTGCGTTTGACCGCCATCCCGCCTGATGTTAAGCGAAGATGCGGTCTACGGTGGCGCTCGCCTAGAAGAAACCGATTCACTCGCGACTTGAAGGTACCCAGACTATATTCATTGGGGAACACCCACTCGGGCAGCTGATTCCAATGTCTAGCGGTACGCATGAAAACGGTGGAATCAAACCGCTTAGTTCGAGCTTTTGGAACATCAATCATGAAGCGGTGACGCTTTTTAAAGCTCCTGGCTGTCCGATAGTAGAATGGGCAGGGTGGAATTAGCTGCGCCCCGCGGTGTTACACGCTACATGTTTTCGGGATAAAAAGTAGCATATGTGTTAATCCAGGGTCTTAGCTACCTCCATGCTAAATTTCATCCAAAGGCGTTTACTAGTTTTTGCGTGAAAGAGTAACAAACATACATCCATCGATCTATCTAAACTTTCACATTTATAATACTAGCTGCGCCCCGCGGTGTTACCCGCTACATGTTTTCGGGATAAAAAGTAGCCTACGTGTTAATCCAAAGTCTTAGCTACCTCCATACCAAATTTCATCCAAATCCGTTCATGAAAGAGTAACAAACATCTATCCAAACTTTCGCATTTAATATGTTTCTCATGCAAGACATAGACTATAGACTTCCAGATCAACCCTGTTTTATTAAAAAGAAAAAAATAAAAAGAAAGATAATAATTTTATTTTGTAACACCACTGAACACGCAAAACCAACAAACAGTTACAAATAATATAGAAATTTACAATTAAAAAAAACTGTCTTCATGACCCTTAGGCCAACTAAACGCACCGCTCCAATAAAACAGCGAGGTTTCGGAGCAAACGAAAATATCATCGATGTACACAATTTTTAGATTTCTGTTGATTTTTTTAAAACCGTTCGATCGCTTTCGATAAAATTTGTATGGGACTGCCTCTGAAGTATGATCTACCGAGCAAAAAAATAATCATCAAAATCGATTCATAATTGGCGGAATGAGACATATATTGTTATACTTACATATATTTACTTAATGGTAGATTTCCATAGCAGGAAGTCGTCTAGGTAGGTACCACCGCAGTACTAGATGTTATGCCGTATTCAAGCAATAGTGTGTAAACATTACTGTGTTCCGGTTCTGCAGCTAGCGAAATTACTGGGCCGTTGAGACTAACCATCGAAAGTTTCAAAGTAATGAGCGCCTAAGCAGTGATGCCCTGGACTATGTTTTGCTACTCAAAGTTCTGTGTATCGCTGCCATGATCATGGACAGGCGTTATCTCTTACCATCAGGAGAGCGCCTCGATCACCTCATTACTTTTACATAAAAAAAAAAGGTGGGTACCACCGCAGTACCAGATGTTATGCCGTATTCTAGCAGTAGTGTGTAAACTTTACTGTGTTCCGGTTTGAAGGGTACTGCAGCTAACGAAATTACTGGGCTTTTGAGACGAACCATCTAGTCTCAAAGTAATGAGCGCCAAAGCAGCGATGCCCCGAAATTTGTTTTGTTACTCAAAGTTCTGTGTATTGCTGCAATAATCATGGACGTACTATATAGACTCTTATGATTAGGAGAGCGCATCGTTCGTCTCATTACTTTTATATAAAAAAACATACAGTGGAATTGAGAACATCCTCCTTTTTTGAGTCTGTTAAAAACTAATGGCTATTGTTTATGTGGTAGGTGAATGCGCTACAATGCTTAGTTCCAGCAATCTGAGGCATTATTTCGTCAGATTTCTCTAAGTGACCTTAGCGGACCCACCCTGCTGGTTTCGACAATATCACCCATTCCAATACCTTATTATATACTTGTTATTTACACATTGGGTCTTACTTGTAAACTTGCTCAATGTTTTTTTTTCTTTGGTTTTGGCGTCGCGTTTTGAGCATTTGCCAGTGTCAAGTATTTATATATTTTAAAAGTTATAAGTGTTCTCGTAGCTAAAGTTAAAGTCCAGTCTTTGTCAAGAACAGTTCGTGTCAGTCAAGTCCAGTCATGCTTTAGTAAAGTAGTGGCGACTTTACTATAAAGCTCCGATGGACTTTTGGAAGCAACACAAAAAATCATGTTTCACCACATTATATCATTTTCCCACACTCGCGCTTATGATTCGGCACTTTATGAATAAAACATCACCATTTTAATGCATAAACACTCGGCAAAACACAAGTTTTGGGAAAAAAATACAACGCAACGGGGCGTCACGACTCTTTCCGCGTTCCCGCGAAAACCCGACTTACAACTTGATGTGTAATGAAACGAATTTCCTGGAAACTAAATCAGTTGTATAGATGTAAACTAGATGGCGCTGCCGTCGATATAGCTCGCGATGGTATTTCGCTCCCGTGATGTGTTAGCCTCAACTCCGTTCTGAAATATTAAGACAGCAGATCTTAGATAGCATAAAATTTATTAATGTACAATATGCAATCTGTAGTATTGAGGTGTTGCTACTGTATTTTTAGAATGGCTATGTTTCTGCATCCAGAGGCAGCCATAAAGACGCGCCCACCTGCACTGCAGAGTACAATATCTGCAGTGTAATTTTACTTTTAAGATCTGAAACTTTCAGTCCCGCGGTGTTACCCGCTACATGTTTTCGGGATTAAAAAGCCTATGTGTTAATCTAAGGTCTCAGCTACCTCCATACTGACTTTCATCCAAATCCGTTCAGTAGTTTTCAGGGTTCCGTACCCAAAGGGTAAAACCGGAGCAACCCTATTACCGAGACTTCGCTCTCCGTCCGTCCGTCTGTCACCAGGCTGTATCCCAAGAACGGTGATAGCTAGACAGTTGAAAAAAATGTTAAAGCAAATCAAGCCGACTTTTTTTTTAAATGATTTTTTTCCGAATTGCCCACGCGATGCCTTGTGTAATAAAAAAAATAATACATTTGCCGATTCGTCCAATTAGACTCGGAGACCTTCGTTACGCACGGCCAACGAGATGTATTCACGAGAAAGTCTTTATTATACACACTACTACAGAACTACGCGTTGGTACCCTGTTCATTCGCATAATGTTACTTGGCATAAAGTTATTGGTATAATTGTTAAATAATGTAGTTGATGTTATTTCGACAGCCCTGTTTGCTCATTGGTAGTATGGTACTTCAAGAGCTGTCGGGCGAGAGTTCGATTCCCATCCAGGACAAACGTTTTTTATCGGACATAAAAGAAAAAAAAATAATGTATGTTTGTATCACAAGCACAAAAACAAACAGTTACAAAATAGGGGCTCACCTCAGCATAGCTGACTGACTAGCTTCAGTTACCTGACTTCTAAATAAAATTAAAATTTGTGCTATCAATATACATACGAGTATATTGCGTTGTAGTGCTATTTATAAAATTGAATCATTTATTTATTTTATTTATTTATTTATTGAGATAAAAACGACAATAGTTCAGTTACATCTATCTCACAAGCCAAAATCAAAAATAAAAAATTATACAAATGTCAATATAAGGTAAAATAATAAATGTCAATGAAATAAAATTATACAAATATCAAATAAAATAATAATAAAAATAAGAATTACATAAGTGTCATGAAAATCTAAATGTCAAGGAATTACAAAAATGTCAAAACAAATAATACAAGTCAATATCAGTAAAATAAAAAAATGTCAAAGTAATAAAATTATACAAATGTCAAGAGCAAATTATCAAATACATAAAAATATTTTAATGTCACGGTCAGTTATCTAAAATTTAAATGTCAGAATCGTAATCGACTTTTTTGCCCCTGTCCCATTGGTCAATTAATTTCTCAGAATATGTCAAAAAAGTTGTCCTGGCTATTTGCCAGTTGTCACAAAATATGTCAAATTCAGGGTTGGCGGCAAGGAGTGCATTAAAGTGGCGGCGGGCGCGAATCAGTGGAGACATAGAGCGAACCATGGTATATATCCACGTGAAATAGGTTGTGCCGTTGACCACGCCTACTAGTCGGAGCCCCGGCGCCGACTGGAACGTAAAATGTGCAGAGCAAGTCGTGCAAATGTATTGAGTCGGCTGTTCCTCTAATCACTTTCCAGCAAACCGTAAGCTGATCTATCATTCTTCTAACTTCTAACGAATTGTAACCGAGCTGACCGAGCAGAAATTTTGTCGGGTACAGGAACGGGTAGTAGCCATAAAGATTCTTATAGAGGGCCCTCAGAAAAGCCTTTTGAACTTTTTCCAGCATACGCGTATAGGTTACGTGATGCGGATTCCATATACAAGCACTCGTTTCCATTTTACTTCTCACTAAGGAGTTATATAATCTAGGAGTTAAATATCATTTCCAGGCTAGGTGTGCTTTGCCATCTTCGACCACACCTTCACTTAACATCAGGTGAGCTGTGGTCAAACGCCTAGCCTGTCAACAATAAAAAAAAAAAAAGATATTATTATCTGACTTACAGACAACACGGATATAGTAAGAAGACTAAAAAGGATAAAACCTTTTGAGTTAGTGTATTAAGTTAGTAATGTCAGTGCAGTGAGTACTACATATTATAGTACACATGAACAAAGTGCCTTCCCCTTAATAGAGACAGTAAGAAAAATCGATGGACGCATTCTTCGTTTATACTCTACTTACAGCCGAACTCAGAGACGTTAATTAAATAAGTCCTAATTGGCACTTAACTAATTAACATTAAATAAGTTAAATATCTTTACATCACAGAGACATAATTTAAGGGTTCATTAGTTAAAGTCAGATTTAAAAATCCGTAGGGAAGGCGACGTCCTAAATTTCTATCGATAATTTGTCGGCAAAGTGTCTGTGTTGCCGTAAATAAAAAAAGCTTGTAACAATCGCATAAGAAAATTAGATAAAGACATAAAAATAGATATTTAAGCGTTAATTAATAGTTGTTTCTTTAGTTTGTCGTAATTTCCACTAAAAAGAAGTCATTAAAAGACTTTTTTACGTTAGTAAAATACAATGTTTTTTCTTTTTTCCACTGTGGCATCATTTATTTTTGAGTGTATAAAAAAAATAATTTCAATGTCAAAATTGTCAAACGTCATTCATTACTGTGTTGTGTGTTCGGTTCAAATCAAGTTCGTTTCATGCTCTTTAGGAGTATTATTATTTTATCAAAAATTTAAAAATACATTGAAATTGGCAATATTACATTTCTTACTGTTTCAGGTAAAAACCTGTATCGCGCAAAAAATTCTTGACCTGAGTATTTTGTAAAAGGATCGGAATAATCTCGTAAATACCGCCTCGGTCCTACTTCTCTATATCTTCTTACATAGTCCACAAACTCAATAAACTCCACAAAATCCATTATTCTTTAAATTAAAAATAATGCAATCCAAACCCCAATGTCAATTGTCAAATCACTCATTAAGAACTTAAGGGAGGATCTAGCGTCCTTTAAAGTTAAGGGCTCATTAAGCTTACTAACGGACGATTAACTGACTCTGAGATGTAATTTTTTTAAATCTTTACTTAGTAATGACTTAAAGTTGCATTAAACGTTTCTGAGTGCGGCTGTTAGCAATTTAAGTTACATTAAAATTACTTATTAGTCTCAACTAAGCTAGATTGTAATAACAATGGGGTATCTAACAACAAACAGATACATCATTAGAAGGAAAAATAATGTACGGTATTTAATTTTAATTATGGTTTTTATTTTGATTTTAATTTTATTGATTTTGTTTTTGATTTTAATTTAATTAATTGTATTGATACATTTAAATGCATGTTGTGCTTCTTTAAATAAGCAACGCAATTAGCTAGACAATTACTTGAGTTGTGTAAAATTATAATAATAATCATTGTAGTTGCTAATATGAAGCCTCAATAAATATATAAATATAAGATGTATACTGAACCATTATGCTACAAATAAATGAATCTTGAATCAATATTATGCGAATATACAGGAGACCCAATGTATGTGTTACGTAGGAAGTATTTTTGTATAGGTACCACCTGTACCAACTATCAATACATTGGTATTTGCAGCGCATTGCAGTGAAGGTCGACTTCGGCAAATAATAAACTAGACTAGGTGTATTACTAACTTGTTGCATCATTAAATTTTGTGTCCAAGGAGTTGACTTTTTTATGGTTGATTGTCTAGGTGTTTGACCACAGCTCAACTGATGTTAAGTTACTGTGTGGTCAAAGATGGCAAACCACTCCTAGCCTGGAATGGAATTCTCAAGTGATGCTGCCAGAACACACAGTTAGGTGGGTGTTCCCCAATGAATAGTCTGGGTACCTTCAAGTCGCGAGTGAATCGGTTTGTTCTAGGCGAGTGTGCTCCACTGTAGACCGCATCTTCGCTTTACATCAGGCTGGATGGCGGTCAAACGCAAGCCTATCTATTATTTATAAAAAAAAAGGTGCTTGGCGGCAGATTTTCGACTTGAGGGTGATAGCTAGCCAACCGAGTACTAGAAAGTACCCTACCATCATGCACATACCTTCGCGAGCTAACAAAATTTATTAAACAACCTGGAGGGCCACAGCCAAAGTAGCCTATGTGTTAATCCAGGGTCTCAGCTACCTCCATACCAAATTTCATCCAAATCCATTCAGTAGTTTTTGCGTGAAAGAGTAACAAACATCCATCCATCCAAACTTTCACATTTATTATATAAGTGGGATTAAAACATGCGTCGCGGGCCGTTGTCTGGACAGCCCTGGTCTAAGTGTTCGACTACAGCTCAATTGATGTTTAGTGAAGGTGTGGTCGAAGATGGTAAAGCACACATAGCCTGTAATTGAAAACTGGCTCTCGAGTGAGGCTGCCGGAACACACCGTTAGATGCTTGGCGGCAGATTTTCAACTTGAGGGTGGTAGCTAGCCAGTCGAGTACTAGTAAGTACCCTACCACCATGCTATGGTTTCCTCACGATGTTTTCCTTCACCGCTAGTTCATGCTCATTGTTGGGGTTTGAACCCACGCCATTCGGCATGCGAATCGACCTCGCTAACCACTGAGCTATTATTGCTACAACACTTTACTGTTTTGTACACGCTACGGAGTAAGGTTAATTCATTTTTATGGTTACCCGACGAAAAATAAAACATCTCCCTTGCACTTATCGTTCAATTGCTCTTATCTTAAAGAAAACTAGTTTATTTGCCCTTTAGTGTTTATGTCGCAAACATTTATCGATTCATTCTCTACCTGTTCAATTACCGTCTAGGGCCAGTTTCACTTACTCTAGTTACAATTTTACAGTGTAGACGTAACAAGGGTCCAATTATATACAAATTTACAATTAAAAACTGACTCCATGACCCTTAGGCCAACTAAACGCACTGCTCCAATGAAACAGCGAGGTTTCCGAGTAAACGAAAATATCATCGATGTATGAAACTTTCTAGATTTTTGTTGATTTTTTTAAAAACCGCTCGATCGATTTCGATATTATTTATATGGGACCACCTCTAAAGTATGATCTACCGAGCGAAAAAAAATCATCACAATCGATTCATAATTGGCGGAATTATCGCGTAACAAACATAAAAAAAACATTACGAATTGAGAACCTCCTCCTTTTTTGAATCGGTTATAAATTGTTTAGGATTTATGACAGTGTTCAAGTTATATATTTAGTGTATTTCCGCTTAAAAGTCGTTTTGGTTACGACAGTGATGGGGATTTAATTAAAAAAATTATGTAACTTGACGACAATTTTTAGGGTTTAGTACCCAAAGGGTAAAACGGGACCCTATTGCTTTGGTATTGGTATTTGACAGCCCTGTTGGTTCATTGGTAGTATGTCTGCCTCAAGAGCTGAAGGGTGTGTTCGATTCCCACGCAGGATAAACATTTTGTGGTATAAACAAAATGTTTGTTCTGTGTCTGGGTGTTCTATATTTATTACAAGTATGTATTAACAAAAATAAAGTATTTAAGTATTCTATTTAACTAGAAAAAACAATAAAAATGTCACGTTTGATATATGGGATCCCTCTTTAACATTTATTTTATTCTGTTTTTTTAGTATTTGTTGTTATAGCGGCAACGGAAATACATAATCTGTGAACATTTTAACTGTCTAACTATCACGGTTCATGAGATACAGTCTGATGACAGACGGGCAGCGGAGTCTTAGTAATAGGGTCCCGTTTTACCATTTGGGTTTGAAACCCTAAAAATATTCCGACTAATAATTAATACTTAAATATTAACTGGCGATGGTGAAACCCACTCTTTGTTACTTAGTTTGACGTGTATAACTCAAACGTCTGTATATGTAATTAGAGTTGTCCAAGAATCGAATTAGACCGTGATTTTGTCATGTTCTCAAATGAAACGCGTGGTTTTGCTCGCATTTAGATAGTAGCATAATAATACTATTCCGTAATTGACTTTATTTTTAAAGTTCCTTTATGAAAGATTTAATACAGACAAAGGAAGCCCTTTTTTATAATAAACTTGCGGACGCCTCGCGGTTTCCCCCGTGTAATTACCGTTTCCGTGGGAGTATATGGATAAAAAGTAGCCTATGTCACCCGGGGATAGTGTAGCTTCCCGACGGTGAAAGAATGTTTGAAATCGGTCCAGTAGTTTCGGAGCCTATTCAATACAAACAAACAATCAAATCTTTCGTCTTTATTATAGTACAAGCGGACGCCTCGCGGTTTCCCCCGCGTAGTTCCCGTTTCCGTGTGAATACAGAGATAAAAAATAGCCTATATATGCCACCCGGGGATAGCGTAGCTTCCCGACGGTGAAAGAATTCTTGAAATCGGTCCAATAGTTTCGGAACCTACTAAATGCAAACAAACAAACAATCAAATATTTCCACTTTATTATAGTACTAGCGAACGCCGCGTGGTTTCACCCGCGTAGTTCCCGTTCCCGTGAGAATACGGGGATAAAAAGTAGCCTATGTCGCCCGGGGATAGTGTAACTTCCCAACGGTGAAAGAGTTTTTGAAATCGGTCCTGTAGTTTCGGAGCCTATTCAATACAAACAAACAAATCTTTCGTCTTTATAATGATAGATAGGCTTACGTTTAACCGCCATCTCACTTGATGTTAAGTGATGGTGCGGTCTAAGATGGAGTACGTTTGCCCAGAAGATATCGGATTCACTCTCGACTTGAAGACACCCAGATTACATCCATCGGGGAACACCCACTCAAGTAGCGCATTCCACTGTCTAGCAGTCCGCACAATGAATGTGGAATCAAGTCGTTTCGTTCGAGTCTACTAACCTTACACTTACTGTATTCTGGTTTGAAGGGTACTGCAGCAAAATTACAGAACTGTAGAGACTAACCATCGAAAGTCTCATTACTTTGAAACTTTCGACGGTTAGTCTCAACAGCCCTGTAATTTCGCTAGCTGCAGTACCCTTCAATCTGGCTGACTCATTTGGGAGCCAATTTCATTCCAGGCTATGTGTACTTTATCCTACTGTCTCTTAACATCATGTGAGCTGTGGTCAAACAGCTAGCTTGTCAACCATTTAAAAAAAGCGGCTATTTCACAGTGTAGTACATTTCTATTTTTAACCGACTCAAAAAAGTAAGAGGCTGTCAAACGATTTTGATGATTTCTTTTTTGTTTGGTAGATCATACTTCAGAGGTAGTCTCATATAAATTTTATCGAAATCGATCGAGCGGTTTTTAAAAAATCAACAAAAAACTAAAAAATTGTATACATCGATGATATTTTCGTTTGCTCGGAAACCTCGCCGTTTCATTGGAGCAGTGCGTTTAGTTGGCCTAAGGGTCATGGAGTCGGTGTTTTTTAATTGTAAATTTTGTATTCATCATCATCATCATCATCATCAGCCTTTTGTAGTCCACTGCTGAACATAAGCCTCTCCCAAGACACGCCACTCAGCTCGATCCTCGGCTTTTCGCTTCCATCCACCGCCAGCTGTCCCACGTATATCGTCACTCCATCGAGTCTCGGGGCGTCCTACGCTACGTTTGCCAATTCGCGGTCTCCACTCTAGAACACGTCTACCCCAGCGGAAATTTTGTAAATAAATAATAATAATAATTGTAATTTTGTATTACTCGTTGTTTATTCTCAAAGAACGAAATAACAAACACTTAAGTTTTCTTGTCGGGACCACTTTTTGCGCGTCTATTATGTTAGTAAAGAATTCAGAATGATGTTGGCGCCTAAGTTTTTTTCGCTGGGCGTGACTTCGTCGTACCTCATGACAGCAATAATAGTGACTCTTGAATTTTTCATATTAAATCGATTTACAAATTAAATTTCTTAAAAGCAATTAGTGTCAAAAGAAAAAATGTCTTTGTGATGTTTCGGAACTTAATGTTGTTGCTTGGCGACAGATTTTCAAGTCGAGCGTGGTAGCTAGCCATGGCACGTTTTCCTTCCGGTGAGCTGCCGGTGCAGCTCAAGCTTATTGTTGGGGTTTGAACCCACGCTAATCACTGAGCTATCATCGCCACAAATATCTAAGTATATATTTTTTATTATAAATAGGTTTGCGTTTGACCGTCAACCTCAAAAACTACTGAACCGATTTGAAAAATCCTTTCACCGTTGGGAAGGTACGCTACTACGCGGGTGAAACCACGAGACGTCTACTAGTTCTCTATAAACCCATGGAAGTAACAAAAACAACGGAAATGGTATTCCAAAACTTATTTTATTCAAGCATCAAATTACCAAACAGTCTTAACAATTGTGGGCGTCAAACCAAGCTGAGGATAGGCACCATAACTCAATACAGATGGCGCCAATCCAACAGGGGCAACGAAAGGATACCCTTGGTTGTAATAAGGCTGGATAGCCAGAGGACTAATCACGGGTAGTTGAGGCTTAGCCTCTAGATTCTTAGTTGACGCTTCAACCGCTACAGACTCTTTGTCATCTTTCTTGTCCTCAACAGATTTGACCAAGGCCTCGTTTTTCTCTTCTGCTTTGACTTCAACTGGCTTAATCTCTTCAACCTTGGCACTCTCTACAGATTTGATTACAGGAGAAATAAAGCCAGAGGTGTAGACGACAGGAGATACAGGGGAAAGGCCAGCGATGTATGGATTTAGAGGGGCAATGCCAGCAACTACGTTCTTAGCTAGGATAGAGGAGTCTCTAGCAAGAGCCCCGTCTAACTGTGCTTCGGCGGTTTTGAGGGCATCCAGGGCTTGCCATTGTTTGTCTTGAACGGCCCAGAAAATATCTTCGTTGTTCTCTTTGATTGCATCTGATCCGACTACGACCTGATCTTTTACGTCTTCGGTTGATTGCTTCAGGTTTTCAACGGCCTGCTCGTTGAGTTCTCGGGCTTTGTCGATTGCTGCGATAGCTAGGTCCTGGGCTTTCACTTGAGCGTCTATGGCAGCTGCTTGGACATCCCCTGATGGCAAAGAGTAAAGATAAATATTTAGAAAATGACTTAACATTCGTCTATTAATGGCAGGCTTATAGATGTGCCTGCTGCATAACAGGTAAAATCCGAGTTGTCGCAGTTTTAAATTGAACACTTTAATTCTTAATGTCGTTAGAATAGATTCGTCTTCTAAACCTGAATTAAATGTCATGAATTGACATAATGTATATTTTATTTTTATGTGTACAATTGTTTATGTTTGTTCAATATTTGTAGATCAATTAATGTATTTGCACACCGTAATGGTTGACAATAGACGCAAACAATTATAATATATTTAAGACCTCTTTACACTGTTGTCATGCAAATAAAACCTTTTACTTTGACTTTGAAACCTGCATGCTTCGTGTAAGACCATATTGTTGCTTACTAAGAGCTGCTTGCTTACTGCCCGAGTTTGTGGTCAAGCAAGAAGTAATATTTATAGTCTATCTTGTTTCACTGCTTGGCTCTCAAGTTCTTCTTATCTCAATACAGGACCAGTATCTTAATATCTTTTAATTCTTTCTAAGTTTAATTCACGTCTTAAAAAAGCGGTGTGGCAGGCTACAGTGTAACTTTTTGTTCTTCGTATTTTCTGGAAATCTTTCGCTATTTACCTGGTGAAATCGTAGGAATGGCGGAAGAGTAAGCAACTGGAATGCCGGCCACTCCAGTTACTGGAAGGATTGGCGCTGGAACGGCCAATGGCGCTAGTAGGTGGGAGGGGGCGGCCGCCGCGCACGCCAGGAAAGCTGAAACGACCTGATGAGGGAAAGAAATAGTTTATTGGAACAGTAAATTATTGAGGCTTATCGCATTATTAAAAAAGTTAAATGGCAATTTAACGCCAAAATGTATGTTTCCAAAAAAATTTTTCCCCATGTCTGGTTATCGTTTTTTATAGCGCGAATGCGGAAAATTCGAGTCGTACCGTTGTATTTTTTTCCAAAATTAGTGTTTTTCGAGTGTTTATGTATAAAAATAGTGGTGTTTTATTCACAAGCGCGAGTGTGGGAAAATGATCTAATGTGGTGAAACATGACTTTTCGTGTTGCTTTCAAAACTCCATCGAAGCTTTATAGTGAAGTCGTCACTACTTTACTAAAGCATGACTGGACTTGACTAGACTTGACCAAGACTGCACTTTGACTGTAACTATAGATGTAAGACATGAATCGCAAAAACCGAAGACAAGGCAGTATGGCTTTATAGCTTTAGCCAGCCCGATAAGGCAAATTAAATTTAAAAAAACAATGGAATTAGTAAAATTATGAAAAATATGCCAAAGTTTTGGCGCCAAAATGTATGTTTTCAAAATGTCAAATAAATAAATATCGCAGGACATTACACACATCGCCACCTGACCCCAAACTAAGCAAAGCTTCTACTATGGATTTTTTTTTTGTAAATACATACTTATAATACATACAATACACCCAGACACAGAACAAACATTTTTAGTTAATTTAGAACGATATTGTAAATCTGGAAAAGAGATTTGTTACACATATCTGTCCTTTGCATTAAATGTTTCATTAAGTTTATTTCTCGAGTTTCCTTTTATTTTTAAGTTTGTTTATTTATACACAATATCTGTTTCCACAACAAAATTTCGCATTTTTTTTTCGTCAAGATGTTTTGCAGATTAAGTATCAAATTTGACATTTATGGTGTACAAAAGAATTGGTATTTGTCGTTGGAAATATCAAATATGTCTTTTTAAAACTGACAAAACGGATTTTGTACAACACATGTTATATTTGTCGTTTGTTCGAAAACAATAATAAAGAATTAAAAAAAAATGGTATCATGTTCATGTTCTGTGTCTGGGCACAGAACAAACATTTTTATACCACAAAATGTTTGACCTGGGTGGGATTCGAACCCACACCCTTGGGCTCTTGGAGCAGACATACTACCAATGACCCAACAGCGCTGTCAAATGTCTGTTATGTTTCCTTTGTGGAGTTAGTTTTTTAAACTTTTTATATGTTGTTTATTGTAATTATTATTTTTAAACAATTTAATAATTTCAAAACGGCGTATATCTCACAGAATTTATACAATAACTTAAGATGAATAATTGTAAGCAAGTCCTAAAGGTAAACAACATTTTAATTGCATATTTATTAGATGCACGAGACTTTATAATATATTGATTGGCCCTCGTTCGTTCTCTGTGCCAGGTCTAACGTTATAGAAGGTGGTTGTTTTTGAATGTCTTTTTTTTTGCAGACTTTGTCAAAAAAAACTAATTTTTGTCAGATGCATTCTTGGTAGCTAGGTGCGATTGCCATTTTGGATCACGTCGCCATGAGGCGAGCTGTGGTCAAACACCTAGCTCAACAACAATGACAAAGTTCATATTAAAAAAAAAATTAAGTAAAGTAAGTTTTTTATTAAAGTTCACATGCCACAAAGTTAATGTAGCCTTAAGAATAATCCTTTTCATAATTAAAAAAAAAAAATGTTTTTCGACATTTTTAACCGACTTCATAAAAGGAGGAGGACTTCAAACAGTTAAAGATTTTCGTTTATTAAAATTTTGTAATAATTTAGTATTTACGTAGGTAAGTTAATTTAAACGATATTGTAAATCTGTAAAAGAGATTTGTTACACATATCTGTCCTTTGCATTAAATGTTTCATTAAGTTTATTTCTCGGGTTTCCTTTTATTTTTAAGTTTGTTTATTTATATACAATATCTGTTTCCACAACAAAATTTCTCACTTTTTTTTTCGTCAAGATGTTTTGCAGATTAAGTATCAAATTTGACATTTATGGCGACAAAAGAATTGGTATTTGTCGTTGAAAATATCAAATATGTCTTTTTAAAACTGACAAAACGAATTTTGTATAACACATGTTATACTTGTCGTTCGTTCGAAAACAATAACACAACAATAATAAAGAATTTAAAAAAAAATGTTATCATCATCATTTCAGCCGTAGGACGTCCAAAGCTGGACATAGGCCTCCCCCATTGACTTCCATACTATGCTACTACCATATTTATGGATGTGTAATTCGTTAAAGAAATTTCAAAAATACAATTTGTTGATAAATCAGCGTCGTATTGGCCTTTGTCTCTAACTAGATAAAAAGAAAAATGTCTGTTTCAATTCAGACAATGATCAGAGAAATAATCGAGTTAAATCAATTCTTCTATAAAAAAAAAATAGTTTTTATTTACTTGTATGTCTTATGTTTAAATTTAATATGCATTAATAAAAGTAAATAAATAATTAAATAAATCCTGTTGTAAATTTTTCCAATCAATCAATCGCTTTTTACACAAAATCACTGTTTACAAATTCCTCATAAAAAACACTCGCAAATCAGTAAAAACATTTGCTATTAACTAAAAACAACAGAGTATCAACACAAAACTAAACTGGCAACACATATTAATTTAAAAATCGAACTTCGAGAACTAACCAGAAATCTCATCTTGCTACTTCGATGGTCCCGATGGCTACTGATAGCTATCATCATCTTACTATCTGTATTTATACCTTGAATCCTCATCTACAATGTATGTATGTAGAGCAAACTGGCTGGAAACACGAGATCAAAAAAAAAAAAAAGCTGATCTCGAACGCGGGAAGAATGCAGGAAGCGCGCGCTTTTTGACGTATTGTCGTTATGGCGCCATATTTGATGCTTTCTGTTATTTTAATGTGTAAGTATTCTCTTGCATTGCATCATGTTTAATTGAATATACTAGTTTTTTTTTTTGGCTATGGCACGTTCGTTTATTGTGATAATTCTCTTGTTTTCTTTTTACGTGGACTAATGCTATGTAACATGCTCTTTGGATTGTTCTTTTTTTTTTTCATGTTTAAAAATTAGTTCTAAACGGCTCTATTGCTTTTTTTAACAGCCAATATGTCCCCGTCACTCTTATGTTAATCTTATATTCTAAAGGAGAGGGACAGATGATAGCAATAGTAAATAAAGCCCATAGAGAGTTTTGGCGGGAACGCAGAAAGAATCGCATTTTTTCGTGTGTTTTTTTTAATGTAAAGATAAAGTGGTGTTTTATTCATAAAGTGCCGAGCAGCGCGAGTGTGGGAAAGTGATACAATGTTGTGAAACATGACTTTTCGTGTTGCTAAAACTCCATCGCAGCTTATAGTAAAGTCGCCACTACTTTACTAAAGCATGACTGGACTTGGCCACTTTTTAATTTGCGAAACTTAAAAATATCAAAACACTTGACACTGGCAAATGCACAAAGTGCGACGCCAAAAACAAAGAAAAATAAATATTTTTTTTTAGGTAAAAGTACTAATGCTGTCACAACCACTACTGAAGAACTACTTTAGAAGTTAGAAAATTTTAATTAAAAATAGAAAATAAATATAAACAGTTCCATTCCAGGCTAAGTAGGTGTGTTTATCATCTTCGACCAATCCGTCACATCAGGTGAGCTGTGGTCAAACACGTAGCCTGTCAGCCATAAAGAAAACCGTCTTCAAATATCGCATAAAAACAACTATCTAGATCACGTCGCGTAGTTTCACCGTGTTTTTCGATTTTCAGTTACCTTTTAATGTAAATGCTACTCGCGGTTACCCAATATCGGAATACATTGCATGTTTCTAAAATATTGTAAGCTAAAACGACAGACACACCTATTTTAATGTACGTTTAAAATACTTTGTGAATTTTATGTAAATTTCAAGTACAGCGCATGAATACTCTCTTTATCGAGGCTCATAAATCGGTAAATGTCAAATGAGCAGGTTGATTTTTTTTAGGGTTCCTTACCCAAAAGTATTTACGAGACTCTATTGATAAGCGCCAGCCATCTATCTGCTTTTGGAGACCTGTTTATAAATAACTAGCTGAGCCCGGCGGTGTTACCCGCTACATGTTTACATACAACTACGCATACAGAATTGGTATTATTGGTATTGGTAGTATACCTGCCTTGAGAGCTGTAGGGCGTGGGTTCGATTTGTTCGAACATTTTGTGAATAAACAAATGTTTGTTCTGTGTCTGGGTGTTCTGTATGTATTTACAAAAAAAAAGTACAATTATGTATTCAATCAGTTATCTGACTTCCATCACACAAGCTCTGCTTAGATTTATTTAGAATTATATTTTGATTTATAACGCGTTTGACAACTGTATATGTTGCTGTCAATGTAATTTCCTTTTGTTTTTGTTTTGGTCTCCTTTTTGTGAATTTTTTTAATAATTGTTTATGTTTCTATTTTCCCAGCGAAATGAAATTAAAATGAAATTTATATTTGTTCAAAAACATAAAACAATTAGGGTAAGTACACCAAAATACGGAGATACACAACATGAAGTACTATACAGTATACATTTTTTTTTTTTTATAGCTGACAGGCTAGGTGTTCGATCATAGCTCACCTGATGTTAAGTGACGGTGTAGTCACTAAACATGATGGTAAAGCACACCTAGCCTGAAATGAAACTGGCTCTCAAGTGAGGCTGCCGGAACACACCGTTAGATGCTTGGCGGCAGATTTTACAACTTGAGGGTGGTGGCTAGCCAGCCGAGTACTATGGTTTCCTCACGATGTTTTCCTTCACCGGCGCCTCAAGCTCATCGTTGGAGTTTGAACCTACGCCCTTCGGCATGCGAACCTACCGCGCTAACCACTGAGCTATCATCGCTACAAAATTCGGATCGGATTAACACATAAGCTACTTTTTATCCCGAAAACATGTAGCGGGTAACACCGCGAGCGCAGCTAGTACTAAATACGTTAACAGACACGGAACTCTGGACGCACAAATCCGAGTCACGCTTGACTTGAATTTTTGATATGATTGTAATAGTTTTGCTAAATGTCATTACGGATAGTCTTGTATGTAAGTATTCACATTAAATTCCTATTAAGTACATACAGGCGAATACTGGTTCACCTACGTTCTGGAAACGTGAAATACAAAAAGTTCTGCTGGCATTGTAAACGTCTCGCTACATGTCTAAACATATCGACTTGGTGGTAGATTTCCTTAGCAGGAGGTCGTCTAGGTAGGTACCACCGCAGTGCCAGTTATTCTGCCGCTAAGCAGTAGTGTGTAAACATTACTGTGTTCCGGTTTGAAGGGTACTGCAGCTAGCGAAATTACAGGGCTGTTGAGACTAACCATCTAGTCTCAAAATAATGAGTGCCAAAGCAGCGATGCCCTGGACGTTGTTTTGTTGCTTAAAGTTCTGTGTATCGCTGCAATGGTCATGGCCAGGTGTTATCTCTTATCAGGAGAGCGTCACGATCGTCTCATAACTTTTACATTAAAAAAAATAAAATACCTGTATTAATTTGCAATGTACTTAAAGTTATAATTTTATTTTTAAATTATATAAAATATAGTAAAATTAAAAGTTTTGAAAAAAAAACCACAACGGTTAAAAGTTATTGCCACCTATCTAAGATAACGTACCAAACAACCCCCAACCCACTAGGTGGTAGATCTCCTTAGCAGGAGGTCGTCTAGGTAAGTTTTGTAGCGATGATAGCTCAGTGGTTAGCGCGGTGGGCTTGCATGCCGAAGGGCGTAGGTTCAATCCCCGACAATGAGCTTGAGCTGCCGGTGAAGGAAACCATAGCATGTTGGTAGAATACCTACTTTCTAATACTCGGCTGGCTAGCTACCACCCTCAAGTTGAAAATCTGCCGCCAAGCATCTAACGGTGTGATCCGGCAGCCTCACTTGAAAGCCAGTTCCATTCCAGACTAGGTGTGCTTTAAAAATCTTCGTCGACACCGTCACTTAACACAGGTGAGCTGTGGTTAAACACCTAGCCTGTCAACCATAATCATAAAAAATAAATGAGTGATATAGTGGTATTCATTGTTATTCTTTAAAGGGTTTTAAACGACTTAAACACTAGCATTAAAGGCTTTGTACTTTTGTTTTTAATGGTCGAGTCTTAACGATCGCTTTAATATTTTTAATTGCCAGACGTCTACACTGTAGGGCTACTTTTTAGACATTTTATTATATTGATAATATTTATGATGACATATTTTGTTATGACTTTTTTTAAGTTGTCATTATTTTTTTGCTTATGACATGTTTAATGATATATTCCACGGGCTTTGACTTGTACCTAGTAAGCGATAATAGCCGAGTGGTTGGCGTGGTCGGTTCGTACGCCGACAATGAGCTTGAGCTGCCGGTGAAGGAAAACATCGTGAGGAGTCCATAGCATGGTGGTAGGGTAATTTCTAGTACTCGGCTAGCTAGCTACCATGGAGGGTAAAATGGGACCCTATTACTAAGACTTCGCTGTCCGTCCGTCTGTCTGTCCGTCTATCACCTGTATCTCATGAACCGTGATAGTTACCCGTTTTTGTTTTTGTTTTACCGTTAATAAAACATTACTTTGTTCCGGTTTGAAGGTTGCAGCTAGCGAAATTACTGGGCTGTTGAGACTAACCATCGACAGTCTCAAAGTAATGAGCGCCAAAGCAGCGATGCCCTGAACTTTGTTTTGTTACTTAAAGTTCTGTGTATCGCTGCAATGGTCATGGTCAGGCGTTATCTCTTACCATCAGGAGAGCGTCTCGTTCGTCTCATTACTTTTTACATTAAAAAAAAAATTACAGATGAAAATTTGTTGATTTTTTTTTATTTTTGTTGCCGCTATAACTGATGCTAAAAAACAGAATAAAATATATATTTCCGGGGGCTCCCATACAAAAAATGTGATTTTTTTGCCGTTTTTATAGATACGGAAACCTTCGAGCGCGAGTCCCGACTTTTAAAAAAAAAAAATTTTCACGCAATTTTTTTGTAAAATGTCATAACTTGATTACGTGTTCATAATCCTGTGTAAATCCCTTATGTTAATTTTATCGCCAATCGCGATCGCTACAGCAAACAGTAGCGAGTGTGCTACGGGCGGTAATAAAAATTAACTCTTACTTTTTAAGTGAACTTGAACTTACGGATGCTAAGTCATCGACCTTTCCGTTGAATCGCTTTATGGCTTAGTGGTTACATTGCTCAACGGAGTGCGGATACTTATTTACATTTCTCAATCTGTAGAACATAAATGTAGACTGATTTTTTTCGGTCGCCTATTTTTGAAGCCGGTTTCGACACAGCCGTTTTAATAAGATGTCCCACTGTTGGGCGTGGGCATCTCTTAATCGTTACAAGGGTATGACTAGAATCCACCACGCTGACCAAGTGCGGGTTGGTAGACTTCACACTTTTTTAAGAATAAATAACGTATGATATTACACACAGCGCCATCTGCCCCCAAACTAAGCAAAGCTTGTACTATGGAAGTCAGATAACTGATAGAATACATAAATATTTTTTTTTTCTAAATACATACATCATCATCATCATCCTATATTAGTCCACTGCTGGACATAGGCCTCTCCCAAGACACGCCACTCAGCCTGATTTTCGGCTTTTCGCTTCCATCCACCGCCAGCTGTCCTACGTATATCGTCACTCCATCGAGTCTCAGGGCGTCCTACGCTACGCTACGGTTGCCAATACGCGGTCTCCACTCTAGAACACGTCTACACCAGCGGTTATCGGTTCTGCGACAGATATGTCCAGCCCATTGCCACTTCAGCTTGCTAATACGCTGAGCTATGTCAATGACATTAGTTCTCTGGCGAATTACTTCGTTTCGGATCCGATCCCTCAGAGAAATAGCTCTTTCCATAGCTCGCTGAGCTATGGAAATACATACATACTTATAATAAATACAGAACACCCAGAGCAAACATAAGAACTCTTCCGTTACAAGTAATCGGCAATACGCACGTAACTTAGAAAAGACAGAGGTACGTGCCGTGGGATTTGAACCCAAAACTTCCAGGTTGGAAGCATAACGGTCTCTCAACACGTCTGCCGAAACTTCGAAGCTTTTAATACTTTATTTGAAACACAGAAATATATATCTGAATCTCGGGCACAAACTGCTTACTGCGGTTGATATTTTATACAGATAAAAACAGTGAAAAAAGAATTTAAAAAAATGTTGTTTTTTATATTATTTATTAGTTATAAAAAGCTGGTTAATAAATAGTATTTATTTTTTACTTTTCACGAATTATTTTCCACTTTTACATTGTTTACAAAATCATCTAACTGCCTGGTTGAATAAAAAAGGATTGTAAAGCGCATGCGCCTGAAGAAATTGTTATAGCATAAATCAGTTATACCATTGCTATGTGCTTACTGAAGGCGTAAGGTTTTAATGTTAGTCGTTTGTGATAATTTTGTTCAGGGTCTTAAACCAGCAGAGTACCTACTAGAAAGTACCCTACTGCCATGGTTTACACGCTGAAAAGCGTGGGTTCAAACACCAACAATGAGGTTGACCTGCCGTTGAAGGAAAACATACCTATGGTAGGTATGTTTTCCTCAAGTTAAAAATCTGCCGCCATGCATTTAACAGTGTGTTCCGACAGCCTCACGCAAGAGCCAGTACGATTCTTTTTAATGTTCAAGTAATGAGACGAGCGATACGCTCTCTTGATGGTAAGAGATCACGGATGTCCATGATCATTAAAGAAAGAAGATATGAAAGCATTTTTGTTTCTTTTGTGAGAAATCTTTACCCTTCATTTGGGCCTCCCAACTAATTTTGATCCAAGGCACGCTACGCGACTGGTAAGTAAGTAATATTAAATTTAAGTAAATAAATTATATGTAACATAATGAACATTTTGTGAATAAACAAATGTTTGTTCTGTGTCTGTGTGTTCTGTATGTATTTACAAAAAAAAAAGTATTTATGTATTCTATCAGTTATCTGACTGCCATCACACAAGCTCTGCTTAGTTTGGGGTCAGATGGCGCTGTGTTTTTTTTTTAATGTAAAAGTAATGAGACGAACGGTGCGGTCTCCTGATAGTAAGAGAAAACGCATGTCCATGACCATTGCAGCGATACACAGAACTTTGAGTAGCAAACAAAGTCTGGGGCATCGCTACTTTGGCACTCACTACTTTGAGACTTTCGATGGTTAGTCTCAACAGCCCAGTAATTTCGCTAGCTGCAGTACCCTTCAAACCGGAACACAGTAATGTTTACACACTACTGCTTGGCGGTAGAGTATCTGGTACTGCGGTGGTACCTAGACGACTTCCAGCTAAGGAAATCTACCACCAAGTAAAGTGTGTATTGTCCTACGATATTTATGTTATTTATTTATTTTAATTATATAAATTAATATACAAACCAATACTTTCTTGTTCTCTTTATTATTTACTTTGTATCTTGATAAGTAACATCCATTCAGACGTAACTTAAAAACAAACAAACAGACTTGCCATATCATTTTCGTTATTGTGATATTGAGGCAGTAAGGAAGTGGGTTGATATTTAGTTTTTTGTACGTGGATACAAGTAGGTACCTACTTACTACGCATTTCAATAAAATTTGGTATGTGTTTATAAAATTTTACTTCCGGAACGTGTTCAAAACTGGACGAGTAGAACTTACAAATTGCCAGACGTATGACGTTTCAATATGTGTGTTTTTTTTTTGGCTTACGTCATATATCTCCTTTGATAAAGAATGGAAAACACGATACATTAATTGAAAATACGATTTTCAGGAGGTCGCCTAGGTAGGTACCACGTCAGTACCAGATATTCTGCCGCTAAGCAGTAGTGTGTAAGCATTACTGTGTTCCGGTTTGAAGGGTAGGTACTGCAGCTAGCGAAATTACTGGGCTGTTGAGTCTAACTCAACTAAAAGTCTCAAAGTAATGAGCGCCAAAGCAGTGATGCCCTGGACTTTGTTTTGTTACTCAAAGTTCTGTGTATCGCTGCAATGGTCGTGGACAGGCGCTATCTCTTACCATCAGGAGAGCGTTTCGTTCGTCTCATTACTTTTTACATTAAAAAAAAAAAGTTTGGGGTCAGATGGCGCTGTGTGTAATGTCCTACGATATAATTTATTTATTTATCTAATTATAATAAAATAATTATTAATATAATTTATTGTTTTAAGTAAACTGCTGGGTATAGGCCTCACTCTTGTTATGCCATCTACCTCGGTCCTCTGTTAATCTGGTGCAGGTTCGACCCGCGACGGTGACAATGTCGTCGACCCATCATGCAGCTGAGTATTTTTATCTCTACCACCGATTAAAATGAAACTGTAAATGTAAATGTAACTTTTGTAGCGATGATAGCTCAGTGGTTAGCGCGGTAGGTTCGCATGCCGAAGGGCGTGGGTTCAAACCCCAACAATGAGCTTGAGCTGCCGGTGAAGGAAAAACATCGTGAGGAAACCATAGCATGGTGGTAGGGTACTTTAGTACTCGGCTGGCTAGCTACCACCCTCAAGTTGAAAATCTGCCGCCAAGCATCTAACGGTGTGTTCCGGCAGCCTCACTTGTGAGCCAGTTCCATTCCAGGCTAGATGTGCTTTACCATCTTCGACCACACCTTCACTTAACATCAGGTGAGCTGTGGTCAAACAACGAGCCTGTCAACACTAAAAGAAAAAAAACTGTCGGACTATACTTTTGGAATTTAAACCATTTTTTTGCCGCCGTATCCCAGCCACGCCTCCGAATTTCGTGATCGATGTTTTTCATTGAGTTATATTTTATTCGCGTCCAAGGTCGAGATATCGATTCTACTTCCGCTTGTCACAGGCGTGAGTAATCGAGTTTTTCATGCGTGTCAATGTATGTTGGAACTTGTCCCTACATTAATTATTATTTCATTATTCTAAATATCCATTTTATTCAAAGCTCGAAATAAACGGTTTGATTCCACCTTCTTTCGAACCTAGACATTGGAATCTGCTGCCCGAGTGGGAGTTCCCCGATGAATATAATCTTCTAGGCCAGGACCGCCAACTCGCCTGATGTAAAGCGAAGATGCGGCCTACGATGGAGCACGCTCGCCTAGAAGAAACCGATTCACTCGCGACTTGAAGGCACCCAATTGTATCTATCAGGGAACACCCACTCGGGCAGCAAATTCCATTGTTTAGGGGTTCGTACAATGAAGGGAGACTCGAACCGTTTAGTTCGCGTCTTTGTAATTTCGAACATGAAGCGGTGTCGCTTCTTGGAGCTCCTGGCTGTCCGATAGTAGAATGGGTAGGGGGGAATCAGGTCATGTAGATCTGAAGCGCACTCCCCAAAGTGTATCCGGTACAAAACTGACAGACAAGCCACTTTGCGACGATGTTCAATGCTTTGGAGCCTTTCAACTCGTAATCAGGGGTGCAATATCTTTCAAGACAATGCGATAAGCGAAGTTAAGTTCGTGGCTGGTGACGATCGACAGCGTCACCAGTGCGAGAAGTGATACGCCCTTGCGGTCACCAACCCGCGTGCCCGGCGTAGCGTAACAACGGGGTGGCAGAACGGATTTTGAATTTTGAACGAACGAATTTGTTGTCTGTGTTTCTGTATGTATTATAAGTATGTATTTACAAAAAAAAAAAACTATTTAAGTATTCTATCAGTTATCTGACTTCCATAGTACAAGCTTTGCTCAGATGGCGCTGCGTGTAATGTCCTACGATATTTATTTCCATCATTACTTATTTTTAAATTTTTTTACATTAAATATGTACAAAACATATATGATATAAAAAACTTAAAAACTAGAATGCCGCCGGCAGCGGGGCAGGGCTCAAGCTGCCGGTGGTTAGGGCTGCATAGTGCACAACCTCCACACAATGCGCGCCGTGTCAAGGATCACTGCCTTTTGAAGCTGACTCTTGACCCAACCGCCTAGCGAGAGTCTTTTAAGATGTTGGTCGAGACTCTTCGCTATAACACCGTTTACCGTGACAACTATCGGGACATTGATCGTCGAATCAACGATATTTATTATTATTAAACACGATAAATCAATATCCTCTTTTAACTTTACCGATGTCGGGTAATAAATGACATAACATACCTACCGAACGAAAAACATATTATAATTACATAAATGTAATTAAGATAACCGGAATCCGGATTCTTGTACTTACCTACGTAAAAGCGGCAGTCAATAAAAGGCGCAAGGTTACACTCGACTAAAATACTTGAAACAAAGTCGACGGCTCAATTTAGCAATGATTTTATTCAAGTCGTACATAATTATAAGTATGTATTTACAAAAAAAAAAAAGTATTTATGTATTCTATCAGTTACCTGACTTCCATCACACAAGCTCTGCTTAGTTTGGGGCCAGATGGCGCTGTGTGTATAGTCCTACGATATTTTTTTTTATTATTTTTTTTATTTTACCGTGTCAGTAGTTCACCCCGAACCAACGATGTACTGTTTAATATGTAGAACATAATTGCCCTGAACGTTTAAAATTCAAATATTAAATGTAAGCTTCCAACAGAAATCCAAAGCGCACCGCCGCAAGACATTTTCAAGTCAGGCATTCTAGCTTAAGGTGGTACGATTTTCATACAAACATTTTTTTCCCATTTACGGACAAATGGAGCATAATTTTACAGTGAAATCACAGCTACCGGCAGTTATTTTGATCTTTATTTGCGGTAAACCACAATTGCTTGAATGAAAGTAGTAGTAGTAGATTTTTTTTTTATGGATGACACGCTAGATGTTTGACCACAGCTCATCTGATGTTAAGTGAAGGTGTGGTCGAAGATGGTAAAGCACACCTAGCCTGGAATGGAACTGGCTCTCAAGTGAGGCAGCCGGAACACACCGTTAGATGCTTGGCGACAGATTTTCAACTTGAGGGTGGTAGCTAGCCAGCCGAGTACTAGATAGTACCCTACCACCGTGCAAAATTTATTAGCATAAAATCAAATTAAATCCCATATAAATTTTAAAGAAATCGTTCTTTAAAATTTAAATGGGATCACTAAAGTATGATCTACCAAGCAAAAAGAATCATCAATCAGTCGCGTAACAAACATACAATCGAATTGAGAACCGTCTCTTTTTTTGAGTCGATTAAAAAGGTAAATTAATGAAAATGTGTTTTTCTATTTACTTTGAAAATTAATGACAAACTTGGAGAATGAAACACAAATTTCAGTAAAAAGTAATGCGACGAACGATACACTCTCCTGGTGGTAAGAAATAACGCCTGTCCATGACCTTTGCAGCGATACACAGAACTTTGAGTAACAAAACAAAGTCCAGGGCGTCGCTGCTTTGGTGCTCATTACTTTGAGACTTTGATGGTCAGTCTCAACAGCACAGTAATTTCGCTAGCTGCAAAACCCTTCAAACCGGAACACAGTCTACACACTACTGCTTAGCGGCAGAACAACTGGTACTGCGGTGGTACCTACCTAGACGACCTCCTGCTAAGGAGATCTACCACCAAGTAAATAGCTGTAATGGTAATATGAAAAGCTTTTGTTTAATTTTATCGTCAGTTTTAAAACATAAACAATTGAGAGCTGACCGCAGATTTTCCAAAACGACTTCTTGTTACATCGCACGTAAGGTTGAAAATGGGACGTCACGTTTAATGGGGTCGAATTCACGGCAACGAAATGATATTATTAAAGTGAACTATGTGAATTTGCGCTCGCGCAAGACTATTTCGAAAGGTTGCTAGTTATGCAGGATGCTGTTGCGACATAGATCATCAAAATTACCTATTTGAGACAAAAAAAATAATGCTTGAAAAATAAATCATCAATTTACAAGTTAGAGACTAAAGTGACAAATGACGCTCTAATTAGT
This sequence comes from Biston betularia, assembly GCA_905404145.2. NCBI lineage: Eukaryota > Metazoa > Arthropoda > Insecta > Lepidoptera > Geometridae > Biston > Biston betularia. The sequence goes on along the minus strand of FR989889.1, from coordinate 1,617,651 downwards.
TTTGTTGTTAAATGATGAATCAAAAAGATTGCTTATATATGGAATCACTACATAGTATAAAACAAAGACGCTTCCCTCTGTCTATATGTATATTAAAAACTACGCAACGGATTTTGATGCGTGTTTTTTTAATAAATAGAGTGATTCAAGAGGAAGGTTTATATGTATAATACATGCATTGCATATGCACCATATTAGTATGTACATTGCACCCGTGCGAAGCCGGGGCGGATCGCAAGATATAGTAAAAAACAAAGTCGCTTCCAGCCATATGTACGCTTAGATCTTTTTAACTACGCAACGGATTTTAATGCGGTTTCCATCAATAGACAGAGTGATTCAAGACGGACGTTTACATGTATAATACGTGCATATTACAGCAGAGAAAATCTGAGAATTTCAAAGATTTGTAATGTGATTTCGTAAAAAAATATTTATTTATGCGCTTACGTTGGAAATGCTGGCTAAACCTTACGAGATAGATCAAAATAATGTACCCGGCGGGTCGCTAGTGTACCAATAGATATTGAAGGAAATCTCTTGTTAAATCGTCATTTACATATTTTTAATGATATGTACAAGGAGAGGATAAAAGAAAGGACATCCATAAATTACTATTTTCATTTATTCACACACATCCTCGCCACTGTTTTCTGTATACATTTTTTTTTTATATAATTTATTTATTTACAATTCCAAACATGAGTATTGACTTTTTTGGTTCTAAGTTACTATCACAGCTTACCATGCGTGAGCGAGACCGTGGCCGGCATAACCGTGCGCGGCGAGACCGTGGGCGGCATAACCGTGCGCGGCGAGACCGTGCGCGGCGAGACCGTTCGCGGCGTAACCGTGGGCAACGACGGGAGCGGCGTATGCGGCGTGGGCGATCACGCCGGGGTGGGTCTGGGACAGAGATTGGGACACGACGGTCTTGCTAGCGGCTAGAGCGGGGGCTGCGTAGCCGACAGACGCGCCGTAAGCCAGAGGTGCGGTGTGGGCAAGGGGCGCGGCGTAAGCAGCGTGGGCAAGGGGCGCGGCGTATCCGGCGTGGGCAACGGGAGCTACGTGACCGACCAGCTGCTTAGCCAACACGGGGGCGACACCGGCGGCGGCGCCATCGAGCTGAGCTTCAACGGTCTTGACGGCGTCAACCGCTTGCCAGGAGTGGTCTTCGGCGGCGTTGATGGCCTGTCCCTGGAGTTCGGAAGCCTGGTCGTGGTATTCGCGGGCGGCGTCGACAGAGGCGCGGGCGTGGTCAACTGCGTCAACGTGGGCTTCGATGGCGGCGCCCTGGATGTCGCCGGGGGAGATGGTGGGGAGAGCGGGCGCGGCGTGGGCAACCACGGGACCGTGGGCGTATGCCACGGGTCCGGCGTGGGCTAAAGCCAGGCCGTGGCCATGGCCGAGACCGAGGCCATGGGCGTAGGGGCCAGCCAGCAGCGCTCCGGAGGGAGCGGCGGCGGCGCAGGCGAGGACGGCGGCGGCTACAATCTGTGGGAATAACATCTCTATTACTTATCTGATAAATCTTAAATTTGATTGTATCTAGCCAGTTTTATTCCTATCTCGGAGAATTAATGTTTTTTTCTTTAATATGTTATAATTTGCGAAAATTTTGAACTCAATTTCTTTTTAAAGGAATTTTAGAATTGTCGAACAAAATTAATATTCATGGGCATTAAGAAAAGATCTTATTAATTTCCGCTGTAGACGAAAAAATCGCTTCATGTTAATTTTAGTAAAAAAAACTATAAATTCCAAAATAAATATTTGATATGTGATCCATTTTTGACTGGGAAATATGTTGAAACACAAAATCACTTCTATCACTTTTTCTGGCTTTTCACGTCTCACGCATTGCGCCAAACAAAATTATTCAAAAGCGAACACTATTTTTTTTAAATTGGCTATTCACGGCACCCGCATTGTGTCATGAATAATCACACAAATTAAACTATTCATTGTTAGTTCAACTAACCAGAACTCTCATCGTGCAATTCAGTTAGACTGCTCGAAGGCTACTGATTGCTCTCATTTTGCCGCGTGCCGTTTTTATACTATTCGCGCTGCGAGAAACGGAACGTAAGAAAAAAGTAAGCGGTCGCGCTCAAGGGCGGGAAGGGTGGCAGGAAGCCCGCCAATTTTGACGTGTTCCAAATTCGAATTTCGACGCGGGGTCGCGGACTGGGCTGACCATGGGCGAAGGCGGCATTCTTCCTCGTTGCTTACGCCCAGTTGGTTGGCTCAACTATATTTTTTAATGACAAGTAATGATACGTAAAACATTTCCTAACGTTGTTAATATATAACATGTTATGTCGATACATGGTGCCTTCAAGTCGCGAGTGAATCGGTTTCTTCTAGGCGAGCGTGCTCCATCGTAGACCGCATCTTCGCTTAACATCAGGCGAGTTAACGCAAGCCTATCTACAGAAAAAAATAATTTTGGAACCGAGTTTAGGGACCGCATATGAGAAAAAAATGGGTTATTTTTGTTTGAAGTTATACCAAACACCATTTGCGAATGCACTCAAGGGAGCTAAGTTGAAACGCCTAGAGATACAATAAGTAAAATGGGTTATTACGTAACTTAATCTATTCTCGGAAATCTTACAGCACATTGCTAAAACCAGCTATAATTTATTACCGACTAGCTGCGTCCCGCGGTGTTACACGCTACATGTTTTCGGGATAAAAAGTAGCCTATGTGTTAATCCAGGGTCTCAGCTACCTCCATACCAAATTTCATCCAAATCCGTTCAGTAGTTTTTGCGTGAAAGAGCAACAAACATCCATCCATCCAAACTTTCGCATTTATAATATTAGTGGGACTATTTAGACAAAACATCAAATGAATAGCCTTTTATCGTCTATGTATACTTTTATGAAGAGGAAAGCTTTGATTGTTTGTTTGTATTGAATAGGCTCCGGAACTACTGGACCGATTTCAAAAATTCTTTCATTTGTTGGGTAGCTACACTATCCCCGGGTGACATAGGCTACTTTTTATCCCTGTATTGCCACGGGAACGGAAACTACGCGGGTAAAAGCGCGAGGCGTCCCCTAGTTTAGAATAATTTGATACAATTGTTTGGCTTTTGGAAGTTTTTGTGTGTATTGTATATGACAAACGAAGCAATTTTCTGATGGTAAGAGATAATGCTTGGTCATGGCCATTGCAGCGCTACACAGAACTTTGAGTAACAAAATAAAGTTCAGAGTATCCGCTGCTTTGGCGCTCATTACATTGAGACTTTCGATGGTTAGTTTCGACAGCCCTGTTATTTCTTTAGCTGCAGTACCCTTCATACCTGAACATGCTAGGTGTTTGACAACAGCATACTTGATGTAGAGTGACGGTGTGGACGAATATGGTAAACAGAGGTTAGTGCGGTCGGTCGCGTGTTCATATCCCAGCAATGAGCTTGAGCTGCCGGTGAAGGAAAACATCGTGAGGAAACCATAGCATGGTGATAGGGTACTGTCTAGTATTCGGCTGGCTAGCTACCACCCTCAAGTTGAAAATCTGCTGCAAAACGTGTGTTCCGGCAGCTTCACTTGAGAGCCAGTTCCATTCCAAGCTAGGTATGTTTACTATATTCAACCGTATTTAACATCAGGTTAACTGTGGTCACACACCTAGCTTGTCAACCATAAAAATAGTAGAAACCAAGGTTGTCACGAGGTTGCATGAGCAGCCTCACTTGAGTGCCAGTTCCAGACTAGGTATGCTTTACCATCTTCGACCACACCATAACTTAACATCAGCTGAGCTGTGGTGAAACACCTAGCTCGTAATCCTTTATAAAAGAAAGAATAAGATCGTAAAATAACTCTATTCCCCACTAATAAATAAAAACATCGAATAGATACTATTACTGCAGAAATTAAACAAAATATATACATTTACAAGTTAAACAAGTTGACAGCCCTGTTGGCTCATTGGTGGCATGTCTGCTTCAAGAGCTGTGGGGCGTGGGTTCGATTCCCACCCAGGACAAGCATTTTGTGACATAAAACCAAATGTTTGATCTGTGTCTGGGTGTACTGTATGTATTATAAGTATGTATTTACAAAAAAAAAATATTTAAGTATTCTATCAGTTATCTGACTTCCATAGTACAAGCTTTGCTTAGTTTGGGGTCAGATGGCGCTGTGTGTAATGTCCTACGATATTTATTTATTTATTTATTTATTTATTATTTATTTAAAAACACCGACTCCATGACCCTTAGGCCAACTATACGCACTGCTCCAATGAAACGGCGAGGTTTCCGAGCAAACGAAAATACCATCGATGTATACAATTTTTACATTTTAGATGATTTTTTAAAAACCATTCGATCGATTTGATTAAAATTTATATGGGACCACCTTTGAAATATGATCTACCAAGCAAAAATAGAATCACCAAAATCGATTCATAATCGGCGAAATTCTCGCGTAACATAGGTACCTACATACAAAAAAAAACATACGTCGAAATGAGAATCCTCCTTTTTGAGTCGGTTAAAAAAGAAATGCGTTTTCTATTAATATAATTATGATCATGATTGATAGAGATTGCACAGATATAAAATCAATTGAGATTGACAAGGTTGTCGATCGGAGAGTATTTTAAATGATCAACGTTTATATATCGGGTTGCACGCTTTGGCTTAAAGGATACTAAGGGTAATTACAAAAAATACAAATATTTTATTGGAAACACCAATGTGTCAAAGTCAAATTTCGTAAAATCATTTCAAATATGTTTATAATTTAAAAAAAGTTATAAAACACTGATTACATGTCAATGAATGAAAACAAACTCCCACTAATATTTTAAATGTGAAATTTTGGATGGATGGATGGATGGATGTTTGTTACTCTTTCACGCAAAAACTACTGAACGGATTTAGATGAAATTTGGTATGGAGGTAGCTGACACCCTGGATTAGCACATCTACTGTTTTATTCAAAAATGATTAATTCATATATCTTTCATAAATTTAATTTTATGCTAATATTCTACTACTTCATTCAAGCAATTGTGATTTACCGCAAATAAAGACCAAAATAAATGCTAGTAGCTGTGATTTCACTGTAAAATTATTCTCCATTTATCCATAAATGGCAAAAAAATATTTGTATGGAAATCAAACCACCTTAAGGCAGATATACTACCAATGAGCCAACGGGGCTGTCAAAATGAAAATGCTATGACCTTCTTTCGGCTCAGTACACACAAAGCGTATATCCCCAGTAGAGTTGAATGAAGCCGCAAATTAAAATCGAAAGTAAAATAGAACAATGTAACTTCCGAGCAATGTAACTTTTTAAACTAGTTTAAAAGAATTAGACGAATTTGCGAATAAGTAGACACACTTCAAATGCGACTGATATTATATTTAGTGATGATATTATATTTAGTGATGAAATTGCTGCTTACAATATTTTTGCAGAATTTTCCTCGATATTGAAAAGCGTACATTGAAAGAAATTCTGGTATTATTTTTTAAACAAATTAATCGTTAATTTTACACAGCGCCATCTGACACCAAATGAAGTTAAATTATTAAGTCGTGTATCGCTGCAATGGTCATGGACGGGCGTTATCTCCTACCATCTGGCGAGCGACTCTCATTATTTTTCACATTAAAAAAAAAAAAATTAAGCAAAGCTTGTACTATGGGAACCAAATAACTGATAGAATACATATATTACTTTTTTTTGTACATTTAAACATTGAAAACGCCTAGACACAGAGCAAAAGAAAACAATATCGAATGAATTTTTGTATGCCTGGTTCTCTAAATATAAATTAATTAGTGGTAGATCTTTGCAGGACGTAGTCTAGGTAGGTATCACCGCAGTACCAGATATTCTGCCCCCAAGCAGTAGTGTGTAAACATTACTGTGTTCCAGTATGAAGGGTACTGCAGCTAGCGAAATTACTGGGTTGTTGAGACTAACCATCGAAAGTCACAAAGTAATGAGCGCCAAAGCAGCGATTGGACTTTGTTCTGCTATTCAAAGTTCTGTGTATCGCTGCAATGGTCATGAACATGCGTTATCTCTTACCATCAGGAGAGCGTAGAGTTTGTCTCACTACTTTTACATTAAAAAAAAAAGTTGTGGTGACTTTACTATAAAGTTTCAATGGAGTTTTGGAAGCAACACGAAAAGTCATGTTTCACCACATTATATCATTTTCCCACATTCGCGCTTGTGATTCGGCACTTTATGAATAAAACACCACCATTTTTATGCATAAACACTAGACAGAACTCTATAATTTTGGAAAAAAATACAACGGAGCGACACGACTCTTTCCTGCGTTCCCGCCAAAACCCAAGCCCCGTGTTTACAGTCAAGCATCTTGTAGTGGTCGTTGAAAAGGAAGGTCATGTAAACGATTATTTACATTGTCTATGGAATTTCTCAGGAGTCGTGACGGATTCCCACGAAAGAGCACAGAGATTCAAATGATAGCTTATGATGACCTAAGTTTACCCCAGACAGACTTGACTTGTGTTTTTTTGTGGTTAGGTATTTGACTACAGCGCACATGTTGTCAAATCACGTCGATAGATACCGGTGGTTCGATTTCCATACAAATATTTTTTTGCCATTTATAGACAAATGGAGCATAATTTTACAGTGAAATCACAGCTACTGGCATTTATTTTGGTGTTTATTTGCGGTAAATCACAATTGCTTGAATAAAACAGTAGGCTATTACGATTACCGCTCCACCGCAGTACCAGATATTCTGCCGCCAAGCGGTAGTGTGGGTGTGCCCGCCGTGGTGGTGCCGGCGCGGCGTAAGAATTGTACCCCACCCTCTCTACCCGTGGTTGCCGTAAGAGGCGGCTAAGGGATGGAATCTGGAAGATGGGCAGCAGCGTCTTCCTTGAACAATCACACTCAACTGCGCTCGCCAACCCGCCTACCAAGCGTGGCGAGTATTGCCAAAACTCCTCCAAATGATCAGTGAAGTCCATGGGGGAGGATTATGCCCAGCAGTGGACGTCCTGCGGCTGAAATGATGATGATGATGAAGCGGTAGTGTGTAAACATTACTGTGTTCCGGTTTGAAGGGTACCTACTACAGCTATTTATATACTTACTTTGGACTACCTTAGCAGGAAGTCGTCTAGGTAGGTACCACCGCAGCACCAGATATTCTTTAATTTTCGATCGTGGACAAGCTAGGTGTTTGACCACAGCTCACTTGATGTTAAGTGACGGTGTGGTCGAAGATGGTAAAGCACACCTAGCCTGGAATGGAACTGGCTCTCAAGTGAGGCTGCCGGAACACACCGTTAGGTGCTTGGCGGCAGATTTTCAGCTTGAGGGTGGGTGGTACTGCTCCACTGCGCACTGCTCTACTGCGCACTGCTCCAATGAAACAGCGAGGTTTCCGAGCAAACGAAAATATTATCAATGTATACAATTTTTGTTTATTTTTTTAAAACTGCTCAAACGATTTCAATAAAATGTATATGGGTCTACCTTAGAAGTATGATCTACCAAGCAAAAAAAGAATCATCAAAATAATTGGTGGAATTATCGCGTAACAAAAATTTAAAAAAAATCATACAGTCGAATTGAGAAGTTTTAAGTATTAAAAAGATTTTTTTTTAATGTAAAAAAGTAATGAGACGAACGAGACGCTCTCATGATAGTAAGAGATAACGCCTGTCCATGACCATTGCAGCGATGCACAGAACTTTGAGTAACAAAACAAAGTCCAGGGCATCGCTGTTTTGACCCTCATTACTTTGAGACTTTCGATGGTTAGTCTCAACAGCCCAGTAATTTCGCTAGCTGCAGTACCCTTCAAATCGGAACACAGTAATGTTTGCACACTACTGCTTAGCGGCAGAATAACTGGTACTGCGGTGGTAACTACCTAGACGACCTCCTGCTAAGGAGATCTACCACCAAGTAAGTACATAAATTTTGAAGTGTCAAATAAAGTATTATTATTAATGAAAAAAAAAGTATTATTGCAAATCTACTTACTAAAGAGTTTAAAATGTAAATGTTTATATGTTCAGCAATACAGTAAGCAGTTAATTATATATCAGTCTTGCAAAACGTAATTTTTTTAGATTATGCGTTTATTTGCTCTAGTTGCGATGAAAACAGGCTTCAAGTGTTAAATTATCTAGTTTGCCTATGCCGAAAGTATTGCTGGTTATATAAAATATAATTGTTGTGTTCTTTAAGTACCTATTAATTTGGCCAAAACAAGGTCCAGGGCATCGCTGCTTTGGCGCTGATTACTTTGAGACTTTCGATGGTTAGTCTCAACAGCCCAGTAATTTCGCTAGCTGCAGTACCCTTCAAACCGGAACACTGTAATATTTACGTAGCGATGATAGCCGAGTGGTTAGCGCGGTCAGTTCAAACTCCAACAATGAGCTTGAGCTGCCGGTGAAGGAAAACATCGTGAGGAAACCATAGCATGGTGGTAGCGTACTCTCTAGTACTCGGCTGGCTAGGTACCACCCTCAAGTTGAACATCTGCCGTCAAGCACCTAACGGTGTGTTCCGGCAGCCTTACTTAAAAGCCAGTTCCATTCCAGGCTTGGTGTGCTTTACCATCTTCGACCACACCTTCACTTAACATCAGGTGAGCTGAGGTCAAACACCTAGCCTGTCATCAATAAAAAATAAAATTAAAAAATAGGCAGAAATGCGTGCCGTAAGATTCGAATCCAGGATTTTAGTTTTTTTTTAAGTTCTTTACTTTTAAGCTAATTAGAAAAAAATTGGTAAAATCATGATTTTAAGATTGCAAGTGCACGATAAATGTCATACATCGCCAGACTCGAGCAAATATCACTTTAAAGGTCAAATTAAAGTGATCGTTAGATTTCAGTGTACCGTTATTAAAACTGCTCTAACCTTTATTTGAACTATAGCTGCTGCTTGTTTGAGCTGCCTCTTACAGTCGATTGATTGATTAACTCTTTATTATCCATAAACAAAAATTATACACTCCAGAAAAAAAAGAAAAATTTTATTTTGGGTCGCTTTCCTCTTTTAGTCTGAAAGTTGCCTTACGAGATGACATCATCAGACATCAATTAAAAGTCAAGTTTATTTTATGTATTTTATTAAAATAACCCCCGTCTCAAAGTTTACGGAGTTTTGTAGCGATGATAGCTCGGTGGTTAGCGCGGTAGGTTCGCATGCCGAAAGGCGTGTGTTCTAACCCCAACAATGAGCTTGAGCTGCTGGTGAAGGAAAACATCGTGAGGAAACCGTAGCATGGTGGTAGGGTACTTTAGTACTGGGCTGGCTAGCCAAGTTAAAAATCTGCCGCCAAGCACCTAACGGTGTGTTCCGGCAGCCTCACTTGAGGGCTAGTTCCATTCCAGGCTAGGTGTGCTTTACCATCTTTGACCACACCTTCACCTAATATCAGGTGAGCTATGGTCAAACACCTAGCCTGTCAACCGTAAAAAAAAGTTTTAAACGTAAAAATATTGTACAAAAATGTACTGTTTCGAAATGGTTTTGGAATCAGTAAAGTTTTTTTTTCTTTACATACCGAATTACTTAAACGCGAACCCTTTGTCGCGGAACAAAAAACCGACCGATCGGGGAACAGCGCGAAGCGCGAACGCGAAGACGTGAGACCATCTACACTCTCCTTTCACGGCATTCGCGGGCGTTCGCGCCGCGAGTGTAGAGCGCTCTTTTGAAGGAATGTTTACGACAATGCTAGTTCTTGAAACTTGCCCACAAAACGCGCACCAAGTCCGCATTCCAAGCAAGTGTTCCACTTCTGCGTTCTGACGTTTGCTTTAGAGAATAATTATTATACTTAACTAGCTGACTCAATATTGCAAAAGAATAAAATAAAAATTTATTGTAAACCACGAATCGAAACAAAAAACTTATAATAACCGGCCAAGTGCGAGTCGGACTCGTTCGTTCTTAGCTATGTTTGATGAAAATCGGTCCAAGATGGCCGCCGCCACAAAATAGTGGAATACATATTTTCTTATGTGACTTGATCGAAAGTGATTTTAACTGTGATTCAAGAAAGTCTGTTCAGCTGTTTTTTATATAATTATTTTTTTAATTTAATAAAAAACAGCTGAATTATTTTTTTGTAATTAAAAAAATTATAATCATAGGACATTACACATAGCGGCATCTGACCCCAAACTAAGCAAATCTTGTGCTATGGAGGATAAACAACTGATAGAATGCTTAAATAGTTTTTATTTGTAAATACATACTTATAACACATACACGATAGCGTAGTTACACTAGTGTAGCGATGATAGCTCAGTGGTTAGCGCGGTAGGTTCGCATGCCGAAGGGCGTGGGTTCAAACCCCAACAATGAGCTTGAGCTGCCGTTGAAGGAAAACATCGTGAGGAAACCATAGCATGGTGGTAGGGTATTTTCTAGTACTCGGCTGGCTAGCTACCACCTTCAAGTTGAAAATCTGCCGCCAAGCATCTAACGGTGTGTTCCGGCAGCCTCACTTGAGAGCCAGTTCCATTCCAGGCTAGGTGTGCTTTACCATCTTCGACCACACCTTCACTTAACATCAGGTGAGCTGTGGTCAAAACAACTAGCCTGTCAAACATAAAAAAAAAAAAAAAAAAAAGCACCCAGACACAGAACAAACATTTGACAGGCTAGGCTTTGGCCACAGCCTTCCTGATATAACCGACTCAAAATAGGAGGAGGTTATCAATTCGGTTGTATCTTTTTTTACGTCTCTTACCTCAGAGAATCAGAGATAATTATGATAAAAGTAATAATATCCGAAAGTACATAATTATATGATTTTCGAAGTAGCGATTTGGAGCGACGATAGCTCAGTGGTTAGCGCTGATATTAAATGTGGTCGAAGATGGTGAACACACCAAGCCTGGGCTAGAACTAGGCAGCGCTGTTGGTTCATTGGTAGTGTGTCTGCTTCGAGAGCTGAAGGGCGTGGGTTCGATTCCCACTCAGGACTAACATTTGTGTGACTAACATCGATGTTTGTTCTGTGTCTGGGTGTGCTGTATGTATTATAAGTATGTAACTGGCTTTCAAGTTAAGCTGTCGGAACACACCGTTAGATGCTTGGCGACAGATTTTCAACTTGAAGCTAGCTAGCCAGCCGAGTACTAGAAAGAATCATATGCTATGGCTTATGGTTTTGACAGTTCAAACTCATTGTCGGGCTTCGAACCCGCGCCCTTCGGCGTGTGAACCGACCGCGCTTACCACCGAGTTATCATCGCTACACGATCTAGTTCGCTTGCTAAGTTGCTGGTTCGTAACTTACCAGCGAAAGATTATGCAAGTAAACAAATACCGATCTAAGTAGGCTGGAAGACCTTCGCTACGCTCGGTGAAAATCTGTAGAAAGGTACCAAGCAAAGTCTGTAGACACTTCCTGCACTCCCAAGGGTCAACTGGTCAGCCGATCACCCCTCCAGCGGCGATCGGTTGCCCAACTGGTCTACAAACCGCTGTGCTATTAATAATATCATTTGGCGTATTTAGAACTACGAATGTTGACTAAGAATTTTAAGTACCCAGTGAGTCTTTAAGCTCTGTTGACTCATTGGGGCGTGGGGTGTGGGTTCGTTTCCCGCCCAGGACAAACATTTTACTGTAAGAGAAATGTTTGTTCTGTGACTGGGTGTTTTGTATGTATGTATTTACAACAAAAAAACAGTTATCTGACTTCCGTCACACAGGCTTTGCTTAGTTTGGGGTCAAATGGCGCTGTGTGTAATGTCCTGCGATATTTATTGGGGCGTGGGGTGTGGGTTCGATTCTCGCCCAGGGACCTCTCCTTGTTTGTTCTGAGTCTGGGTGTTTTGTATGTATTCTAAGTATGTATTTACAAAAAAAAAGTATTCAAGTATTCAGATATCTGACCAAGCTTTGCTTAGTTTGGGGTCAGATGGCGCTGTGTGTTACGTCCTACGATATTTATTTATTTTATAAAAAAAAAGCAAAAAAAGCTTATTAAAATGTAACGCAGTAAATGGTTTAGCAATTAAATCTTTTAGCAACATTTTTACATGTAAAAAAAAATATGTATTTATCTTGATGATATTTTCTGAGGAAACCGTTGTTTCTGAAACAAGATTGCGATAAAATAGCTAATGTGTGTATGCTTTAGTAGCTTCGTTGATTATCAAACTTATGTGGGTGTACATAGGGTCGCTTTTAGCGGAACAACAATATAGCATTTACACGTCGATGTTGAGATTCGAGCGATTCGTTAATTGGAATATAATTAATTGCATTAAAACAGTGCCGTTATTTAAGAAAAAAAAGGGCTATAGTACCTTTTAACAAAATATTGTGCTTAACCTTTAAATGTAAATAAGTTTTGATATTAAATTAACATAGAAAACGTGCTTTAGTATTCTTTTAACATTTACAACCGACTCAAAATAGGAGGAGGTTATGAATTCGGTTGTATTTTTTTTTTATGTTTCTTACCTCAGAACTCTGAGATCAGAGAATCACAGCTTTGATAAAAAAATATATCCGTACCTACATAATTATTTATGCTTTTCGAAGTAGCGATGATAGCTCAGTGGTTAGCGCGGTCGGTTCGCACGCTACAGCGAGAAGACGAAAAACAAAGACTTGTAGAAGTCCTCATCACTGTTGTAACTGAAACGACTGTTAAGCGGAAATAAACTAAATATATTCAAGGATATTTAAAATGAACTTCCGCAAACTAACGCCTGAATCAATTAATTTATCTAGTCAACAGTTAATTTAGTCATAAAACACAAAAGTCATTTAGTCCTAATTGTAGGGCTGTTGAGACTAACCATCAAAAGTCTCAAAGTAATGAGCGCCAAAGCAGCGATGCCCTGGACTTAGTTTCGTTATTCAAAGTTCTGTGTATCGCTGCAATGGTCATGGACAGGCGTTATCTCTTACCATCAGGAGAGCGTCTCGTTCGTGTCATTACTTTTTACATTAAAAAAAACCAATTACTGTTTAAGTATATACAACATTCTTATATGCGGTTCTAGGTTCGAAACCGCGCGCATCTGTCTTTTCTTAGTTATGTAGGTATTGCCTACTTGGAAGAATTGACTTCAAATGGTGGAGGAAAACATCGTGAGGAAACTACTACTACTTTTTTGTATTAAAAAAAATGGTTTAGAGGATAAACATAAAAAAGTAAAAAGCTTTTTTGAATTTTAATACTTGAAATATACAGATTAATATAGCGTTAAATTTGACTTTCGCGACCTTTCCTCCCCGAAATCCCACAAGTATTATAAATGTGACATTTTGATGGATGGATGTTTGTTACTCTTTCACGCAAAAACTACTGAACGGATTTAGATGAAATTTGGTATGGAGGTAGCCGAGACCATGGATTAACACATAGGGTACTTTTCATCCCGGAAACATGTAGCGGGTAACACCGTGGGGCGCGGCTAGTATCGGAATAAATATGAACTTACCTACTTTTAAATCTATAGATAATGTATGATTAACTCTGTTAAAAATTACCCGTCACGTTGAACAATAAGTAACGTGGCGACAAAGCTGGCTTAACTTGTAAACATGGTGTGTTGTGAAAGTGCCCTTGACACAGAGATCAGGGTTACGCGGAAAGGTTGCACTGAGACCAAAGGATGTATTTGTGTTCATCACAATTAATTACTTTTATTATATCCTGCTAAATGTAACACGATCAATGTAGAGATATTATTTGTTATGATGGTAGCTCAGTGGTTAGCGCGATCGCTGAAAGGCGTAGGTTCAAACCACGACAATGAGCTTAAGCTGCCGAAGAAGGAAAACATTGTGAGGAAACCATAGCATGGTGGTAGGATACTTTCTAGTACTCGGCTGGCTAGCTACCACACTCAAGTTGAAAATCTGCCGCCAAACATCTAACGGTGTGTTCCGGCAGCCTCACTTGAGAGCCAATTTCATTCCAAAAAGATATACTTTTTCATCTTCGACCACATTTTCACTTAATATTAGGTGAGCTGTGCTCAAACACCTAGCCTATCAACCATGGTTATATCATGTTATGTTTTTCCTTCACCGGCACCTCAAGCTCATTGTTGGGGTTTGAACCCACGCCCTTCATGTAGCGTATGAACCAACCGCGCTAACTTTCTTTTACTTGGTGGTAGATCTCCTTAGCAGGAGGTCGTCTAGGTAGGTACCATACCAGTTATTCTGCCGCCAAGCAGTAGTATGTAAACATTACTGTGTTCCGGTTTGAAGGGTACTGCAGCTAGCGAAATTACTGGGCTGTTGAGACTAACCATCGAAAGTCTCAAAGTAATGAACGTCAAAGCAGTGATGCCCTGGACTTTGTTTTGTTACTCAAAGTTCTGCGTATCGCTGCAATGGTCGTGGACAGGCGTTATCTCTTACCATCAGGAGAGCGTCTCGTTCGTCTCATTACTTTTCAAATAAAAAAATATCTACTGAGCTATTATCACAACAAAATATAATTGAAAGAAAGAAAATGTTTTTTTTTTATTTTGTAACATAGAACACACAAAAATAAGAACAAACATTTACAAAATAGGGGCAAATTGAAATAAATATGTAGATTGTAGGTATATAGACGCCCTTTTTAAAACATTCCATGATAAGGCATGATAATGATAAGTACGCTATAAGACACGGTGAGTGGGCTAAGTATAGGTAGTGGGCAAAAAGTCGGTGTCCCCCACGAGGTCGCGGAATTATATCATTGTCCGGCACGGACCGGAATGCAGGGGAAAGGGAACGGAGTGCGTGATAGGCGGCAGCGAGAGCGGATTTAATAATCATACGATTGATTGATTCAGGCGTTACTTTGCGGAAGTTCATTTTGAATATTCAAGGTATACCTATACTTAATTTATTGCCGCTTAACAGTCGTTACAGTTACAACAGTGATGAGATAAATTGTTGTCAAATTTAACTAATTTGACAACAATTTATTTATTAAAAACTTAATTTTATTTAATATCTAGTCAATTATAAAAATACTTGTCGCCCAGGCTTTGCACGTGTGCAGTGTACATACTGGTGTGGTGCATATGCATGTATTATACATATAAACTTTCCTCTTGAATCACTCTGTCTATTGATGGAAACCGCATTAAAATCGGTTGCGTAGTTTAAAAGATCTAAGCGTTCAGACGGCGGGAAGTGACTTTGGTTTATACTATGTAGAGACTAGCGACCCGCCCCGGCTTCGCACGGGTGAAATGTAGATACCAATGTGTTGCATATGCATGTATGTATTATACATATAAACTTTCCTCTTGAATCACTCGGTCTATTGATGGAAACCGCATTGAAATCCGTTGCGTAGTTTTAAGAGATTAAGCGTTAACCTTTTTCTTAGTAAATACGTACTTTAAATTCTTACCTGTATATATTTTAAGTACGTATTTACAAAAAAAAACAAAGGATAAAATAAATAAATAACATAGGACATTACACACAGCGCCATCTGACCCCAAACTAAGCAAAGCTTGTGCTATGGAAGACAGATAACTGATAGAATAGGTTAAATAGTTTTTGTTGTAAATTTTAACAAACATTTGTTTATATCACAAAATGCTAGTCCTGGGTGGAAATCGAACCCACGCAATGTCGAATTATATCAGTTATTCAATTTCAAATTCAAATGTTTTATTTGCATAAATAGGTACAGTCTGGTCGAAAATAAAATAAATAGGCGTCCATATATTCAGCCTTCACAAGGCGTGCAAAAATAAAAATTAAGTTTACAGATAATAAAAAAATAAAATAAATGTCAAAAAGAAATTCACTATGTCAAATTTTAGAAAAATATAAAACTGTCATAAATTATTACAAATTATAATTATTTATTTTTTGTCTTATTTTTTATTTTTGTTTACATTACATATATATATAAAACATAAATAATAAAAAAAAACTTAAAAACTAGGGTGCCGCCGGCAGCGGGGCAGGGCTCAAGCTGCCGGTGGTTAGGGCTGCAGAGTGAGGAACCTCCTCACAATGCGCGCCGTGTCAAGGATCACTGCCTTTTCAAGCTGACCAGAATCAGAATCAGAATATGACTAATTATTTATAATCTAATATTGTTACACAGTTTTAAACAATAAACATTTCTGATTCTGATTCTGACCCTTGTCCCGTCTAGCGAGAGTCTCTTAAGATGTCGTCTCTTATTATTATCATTTAAACAACAATCTTGTCAATTGAAAAATAACGTATTGAGTAGTTATCTGGTTCCTATACGCTTTGCTTAGTTTGCGCTGTGTGAAATGTCCTACAATATGTGTTTATTTAACGCTCCCGCTACCGCTAGTCCACTACGCCCGCAGCCCCAAGTGAACGGCTAGAGGCGTGACGAAGCCTTCCATACATCTACAGATGGCTATATCGCTAGATCTAGCCGATAGCCAGACAATGCGTTGCAATTCTGTACCTGGGCTAATGCTTTAATAATGTTTCACAATGTATTCGTCGGAGCTTTTAAGGTAGCCAAAGCGAAAGGAGTTGAATTGTTGTAAAGTAACGCCTCTTGGTACATTTTGATGTGATTATTTATCATGGCGATACGTTGACTCGTTCAGGGTCATTAGTAAACTATTCCATAGACTGTTTACTTTGGAAACTATTTGGGTGACAGGCTAGGTGTTTGACCACAGCTCACCTGTTGTTAAGTGAAGGTGTGGTCGAAGATGGTAAAGCACCCCTAGCCTGGGATGGAACTGGCTGCCGGAACACACCGTTGGATGCTTGGCGGCAGATTTTCAACTTGAGGGTGGTAGCTACCCAGCCGAGTACTAGAATGTACCCTACCAGCATGCTATGGTTTCCTCACGATGTTTTTCCTTCACCGTCAGCTCAAGCTCATTGTTGGGGTTTGAACTCACGCCCTTCGGCATGCGAACCTACCGCGCTAACCACTGAGCATCAAAACATCGCTACAAAACTGCCATGTGATCACAAAAATCGCTTAGTTAACCCATGGACTCGGACAGGCGTTTTCTATTACCATAAGAAAAGAGTTCATTAAATACAAATGAAAAAAAAAACTTATGATAATAAGTTATGGTAGACAGTAACGCAATACAAACACGCAAGCACGCAATACGACGATAACCGTAAAAAGAGATCGAGCAGCTTAACGTAGATTGCATCACGAACTCAAGTGCAAGTTCGGATTGTGAAATGTATACTTAAAACAATATTATCTGTAACTTACTTGGTAGTACTTACTTATGTAAGATATTCAACCAATGCTATGTATATTTATTATTATTTTTTTTTTATGTAAGAAGTAATGAGACGAACGAGACGCTCTCCTGATGGTAAGAGATAACGCCTATCCATGACATTACAGCGATACACAGAACTTTGAGTAACAAAACAAAGTCCAGGGCATCACTGCTTTGGCTTTTTTATATATAAGTATAATTGTCTATTTCTGTACATTATATCGGATATAAATTATACTCTGTGGTGACGAGCATCTGTTGACATTGACAGTAGTATCGCGAGTGACACTGACGTTTAAATATGAGACATGGATTATTGACACGGGAGCGGTTTTTGGCGGGAACGCGGGAAGAGTCGTGTCGCTCCGTTGTATATTTTTCCAAAACTAGTGTTTTGTCGAGTGTTTATGCATAAAAATGGTGGTGTTTTATTCATAAAGTGCCGAATCACAAGCGTGAGTGTGGGAAAATGATATAATGTGGTGAAACATGACTTTTTGTGTTGCTTCCAAAACTCCATCGAAGCTTTATAGTAAAGTCGCCACTACTTTACTAAAGCATGACTGGACTTGACTGACACGGACTGGACTTGACTAAGACTGGACTTTAACCATAACTATAGCTAAGAGACAGCAGAAATAACATTTAAGACAAGGCACTATGGCTTTACAGCTTTAGCCTGCCCGATGGGGCAAATTAATTTAAAAAAAATTAACACCGGAACGATACGGGGGGAGACACATTTTTGTACTCGTCACCGCAGCCGTCTCGATTTGGTGTGGGTGGTGGGAATAACGAAAAAGTAAAGCAAACCAAGTGATAATAAGCTTATCATTGTTTTAGTTCTGAGGTAGAAGGCTAGGCTTTGTATTTGTATATGTATAGGTCTTTACACTTACTTATCAGGGCCTTAGCTGCCGCCATATCAGCCGTATCAATGATACGGGGCCCCCGGGCTACAGGGGCCCCTAACGTGTATAAGCAAAAATTAGTAAAATGTTATCCACAATGTCACTTAATCTCGTGCTTCCCGGGAAAAAAACTGTCATACAATCAACCGTCCATATAATCAATAATTATTTATTTCAATTTAATGAAAGCGTGCATTAAATTCAATTATATCTTTGTTCCTTTGGTGTGAAATGTTTACCCTTCATTTGCTCAAGTAATTTTTGATACAGGGCCCATAGGGCAATATAATACAATTGCGTCCGAGCATGAAAATATGAATTAAATTATGTCAAATTGGATTTATAATAATGTTAGTATAATAAATGTTAACGTACAATGTCAGAGAAGAGTTTTTATTACATATAGGCCTGCGTTTGACTGCCATCCCGCCTGATGCGGTCTACGGTGGAGCACGCTTGCCTAGAAGAAACGGATTCACTCGCGACTTGAGTAATTTTATGACACCTATTTATACTCGTAATGTAGTGGCAGAGTTACAACCGTTTAAACACATAAATATCTTCAACTTTATGTGCATTTGTTATCTAGAATAAAGCTGCGTGCATACATTTAGCAATTCGTCATGCAATGCAATACGTACCTCAATGTACGCTTTGTCTAAGATCAGTGTCAGATTTTCTACCGCCAAGCAGTAGTGTGTAAATTTATAAACACACACACACACGCGCGCTTTGGTTTTCAACTACATGGGCTCATCGGAAGACCGGCGATGGTCATACTTAGTATGACCAGTATTATGCTGAGGTGAGCCCTTGTTTTGTAACTGTTTGTCTCAGTTTGTTCGGTTTTGTTTTTGTGTTTTTATGTTGCAAAATAAAATATTTTTCTTTCTTTCTGTGTTCCTATTCGAAGGGTACTGCAGGGACATTACAGGGCTGTTGAGACAAGTGCGCAGAAACAGTGATGCCCTGTACTTTGTTATTCAAACTTTTGGGTACCACTGCAAAATGCGATTTTGTTTTTTTTTTGTTTGAAAGGTAAATAAATAAATATCATAGGACATTACACACAGCATCATTTGACCCCAAACTAAGTAAAGCTTGTGCTATGGAAGACAGATAACTGATAGAATATTTAAAGAGTTTTTTTGTAAATACATACAGTACACCCAGACACAGAACAAACATTTGTTTAGATCACAAAATGCTTGTCCTGGGTGGAAATCGAACCCACGCCAATGAACCAACAGGGCCGTTAGGGTGAATTAGTCGGGAGTGATCTTAGCTATGTTTGTTGAAAATCGGTCCGAGATGGCCAAATTGAATTACATATTTTTTTTACATTAGTACAATGTAGGAAGAGGAAATTTTGACAAATTAATTTAATCAAAACTAAAGTTTAGGTTTTTTTTTGTTTGTTGTTTATTTTTGTATGTATTGGTAATTATGTTGAAATATGTTTTATGTTACAAATAAACTATTGTCTTGGTGGTAGATGTTCTTAGCAGGAGGTCGTCTAGGTAGGTAACACCGCAGTACCAATTATTCTGCCTAAGCAGTAGTGTGTAAACATTACTGTGTTCAGGTTTGCAGGGTACTGCAGCTAGCGAAATTACTGGGCTGTTGAGACTAACCATCTAAAGTCTCAAAGTAATGAGCAGGTTTTTTGGCGGGAACGCGGGAAGAGTCGTGTCGCTTCGTTGTATTTTTTTCCAAAACTAGTGTTTTGTCGAGTGTTTATGCATAAAAATGGTGGTGTTTTATTCATAAAGTACCGAATTACAAGCGCGAGTGTGGGAAAATGATATAATGTGGTGAAACATGAGTTTTCGTCGTGCTTCCAAAACTCCATCGAAGCTTTGTAGTAAAGTTGCCACTACATTACTAAAGCATGACTGGAATTAACTGACACGAACTGGACTTGACAAAGACGACTTTGACTAAAACTAGCTACGATGGCACTTATTTAACTTTTGAAACTTGAAAATATATAATTACTTGACACTGGCAAATGCTAAAACGCGACGCCAAAACCAAAGAAAGAAAAAAAAAGTAATGAGCACCAGAACAGCGATACCCCGGACTTTGCTTTGTTAATCAAAGTTCTGTGTATCGCTGCAATGGGCATGGACAGGCGTTATCTCTTTCCATCAGGAGAGCGTCTCGTTCGTCTCATTACTTTTTATGTATAAAATAAAATCGTCCAATGTCTATTTAAAGAAGAAAACGCTTAGTTTTAACTAAAGAAATCTTAAATAATGTTGCGTTGCAAGGAATTGCGTGCGAAGTTGCAGCGAGTGTGTACACCGCCTAAAGTCACGCGAAGTTCAAGCTAGGGTCGTGTGAGTATTATTTACTCTAATTCACACAGTCGCGACTAGTTTTGAAACTATTGTTGTCAAACACGTGTTTGTACAGAGAATCCTAATTACGAAGATTCATATAACAAAAAATGTTGTGTAGGTAAAACTTGTTTTTTTTTAAATAGATGAATGGCTGCTTTTTATTGTAATGAGTTGGGTACCCGCGGGTACCGCGTACCCGCCTCCGCACGGGATGCAGCTTCCACCGCGTGTTTCGGAACCAAGTTAAGATCTTGGCTGCTAGAGACCTTGTTTTATGACATTGACGAGTATTTCAAACTCAAAGATTATTGATTTACTAGTAAGTAATTATGATTTTTTTGTCATGCCATTTTAATATATTGACAATATTGTTTTGGTATTGACATATTTTTATATTGACATATTTTATATTGACAGTATTTTTATATTGACAATATTTTTTTTTTAATTCAAAATAGGTTCGCGTTTGACCACACTCTGCCTGATGTTAAACAGTAGTGAACATGTCAGTATCCAAATATTGACATGTTTGGATACTGACATACCTTATTTAGACATGTAATCAGTGTTTTAAGACCCATTTTATGGCATCTTTAAAATTTTGAAGCGACTTGTAACATAGGTGTTATCAATAAAGTATTTGTATTTGTACGTCCAATTTACCTGGCCAGTCTTTATTTTTCAAGGCCAACTAATATTTTTTTTATTTAAAAAGTATTGTGACGAAAGATGTATGTACTCTCCTCATAGTAAGAGATAACGCATGTCCATTGCAGCAATATACAGAACTTTGAGTAGCAAAACAAAGTCCATGGCATCGCTGCTTTGGCACTTATTACTTTGAGACTTACGATGGTTAGTCTCAACAGCCCTGTAATTTCGCTAGCTGCAGTTCGAACCGGAACACAGTAATGTTTACATACTAGTGCTTGGCGGCAGAATATCTGGTACTGCGGTGGTGCCTACCTAGACAACTTCCTGCTAAAGAAATCTACCACCAAGTTTTACCATTCAACATTCATTCGCGACCCATGCTTTGGAAATTGCTGATATAGAAGCTAGCCATAATATTGATTATTTAGTTTATAAGCAATTTGATGTATATACCTTTTTTTTTTTTTTCAATGCCACAGGTGGCAATCAAGCTGACGCGTTGCCTGATGTTAAGCAATCACCGTCACCTATAGATATCTGCAATACCAGGGGTACCACAAATACGTTGCCGACCTTTTAAGATTCTATTAACATGCCTTTTGAAGAACCCAATGTTGTAACTCCGCGGGAATACGGAAGAAGGAAGATCATACCACAATTTGCAAGTGTTTGGCAAAAAAGATCGCGTGAATCGCACAGTGTGCGATTTCCATGAATCAATAACATGTGGATGAAGCCAGCTGCGCCTCGTAGTGTTACCCGCTACATACATGTTTTCAGGATAAAAAGTAGCCTATGTGTTATTCCAGGGTCTCGGCTACCTCAATTTCATCCGAATCCGTTTAGTAGTTTTTGCGTGAAAGAGTAACAAACATACATCCATTCTTACAAACTTTCGCGTTTATTATATGAGTTTATTAGTAATTTTTTTGTACATGTATTTACAAAAAAAAATACTTATAATAAACTAGCGGACGCCTCGCGGTTTCACCCGCGTAGTTCCCGTTCCCGTAGGAATACAGGGATAGAAAGTTGTGGAATTGGTGACGAGAACAAGTTATCTCGGCGAGGTTTAATGATGTTTGTTATATCTATTTTATTAAAAAAGATTAAAAAAGAAACAGCCGAATGTATTATTCTCTTGGCCTCACTTCACAAAATGGTTAATTGTTCTATGCGCTGATTGCTATCTTCAATAAATTCTAGATTAAGGTAATATATTCTACAATTTCGAAATCCAAAAGCAAGCATGCGTATCGTGCAATGTTGAGCGCTTGCAACTAATTAAAAACGTTCAAGACTGCCACGCCCCTAAAATTAAGAAAGGTTGTTGCTGCACACTCCAAACTTTCTAATATTCACTCTGATAAATTATAAACACATAATAGTATGGAAGTTGGTAAATATAAACGTATTAAAAAAACATTTAAAAGAAAAAAAAAGAAAAACATTATGTTGTATAAACAATATAACATTATGTCTGTTCTGTGTCTGGTTGTTCTGTATGTCTATACTATTATAAAGAGGAAAGATTTGATTGTTTGTTTGTATTGAATAGGCTCCGAAACTACTGGACCAATTTCGAAAATTCTTTCGCCTTTGAAAAACTACACAATCCCCGGGTGACATAGGCTAATTTTTATCCCTGTATTCCTACGGGACGGGAACTACGCGGGTGAATCCGCGAGGCCTCCGCTAGTCAATAATATCATTTTAAAATTAAATAATTTTTTTTAATATCGTTGGACATTACACACAGCGCCATCTGGCCCCAAACTAAGCAGAGCTTGTGTAATGGAAGTCAGATAACTGATAGAATACATATATACTTTTTTTTTTGTAAATGCATACCTACTTATAATACATACAGAACACCCGGACACAGAACAAACATTTGTTGATAGGTGCACATTGATAGAACAGGGCTGTCGATAATGCTTTGTGACCTCTATTAATTTTCATATGAATCTTTTCTAATGATACAATCTCCTTTGTTTTACTGTGATATGGGTTATATCTTACTATCGTAAGAGGCCATATCACAGATCATATCGTTCACCTGATTACTGTTACATTAAAAAAAAAAGACGTGTGGCACTCGGGGCCTGCCGCGGTAAAGCTATTGCATAGCATTTTTACGCCGATACAACCAATGCCACCTAGAGGCGAGTTGCTGAACTAAAGAGACAAGCGTGATATTTCAAAAAAGTCATTAAAAGTTCTGCTATCATCGATAGATGGCAAAACTAAAAAGTATCACCGCTGTGCCGGTGGGAGTGGGGGGTGTTAGGTTATTTTCGTTACGGAATTTCTGGATTCGGTCTCCACACTCAAGGCCCGCGATAGAAGCTATGCAATAGCTTAAAAGTTAATTGCGAAATCAATTCTTAAGTCTTAAGATCTCTAACATAATATATTCGTGTCTACTCTAAAAGATTATAATCTGTGACCGTATTAGCACACGGCGCCATTAAATCTTTATTTGGTAGCTTTAAGCAGTCACAGTGTGAGAATAATAACCATGTATAAGTACTGAGCATGTCGCAAATGAGAACAAGCGTTGGAATTAAAGGCACAAGAGGTTACGCGTAATGCTGTGAAGTGCTTAAAGGGGCCAGTGATGTTAGACGTACCAACTTCTTGGTATTCATACTAGGTTTTAGTATCATGTACCATGTACCAACCGGTACCGGTCTCCAACTCATTGGATTGACCTTGTCAAGACGATTACTACGTACACTGCAGTACAGTGTGCTCGCTATGCGGAGGATCGCCACAACTGGAGAGACATCGCGCGACGTGCAGCAGCCCTAGGAACCAGCGGGTACGACGGGGTGCAACCCTGTCCATCTGCAGCCGCGACCACTCTGCCAAGATTGTCCGATTGAGAAGAAGACCATGTACCAAGGTTACTCGGTCCTGGTACGTAAAAGTACCAAGATTTCCGAACCTTGGACCGAAAAATGTCAAGATTAGCCGTTGGCCGTCAAAAATACACTGAAAATACGTATAATATAACCGAAAAATTTTTGAGATGCATATAAAAAACATTCCAATCCAGAGTTCCTTTAAAAAACTAGCTCCAACCTCAAGGAATGAAAATACAAATCTATACTTATTTTAATGTGTGTGTGAAACACAATTTTTAAGCGATATTTAACCTTTTTTTTTTATTTCGACATCTGGCAACCCTGGTACCAGTTATCCGTTTTTAATACCTGGTTTTTTAGCCAGCTGGTACAAGGATTTCAGAGTGATCATCTATCATCCCTGGCTGTGGCTGCTGTAAAGGGGTTTTTTTACTCCAATTTAAATAACGTACTTTGTGGTATGAGTGGCAGTCCCATCGTATTTTCTATAATGTTTTTTTTTTAATAAAATAATTCTTGCCTACGCACAACACATGTTTTTTTTTAAATGTAGTTATATATAAATATACAATTAAAAGAACTGACTCCATGACCCTCAGTCCAACTAAACGCACTGCTCCAATGAAACACCGAGGTTTCGGAGCAAACGAAAATATCATTGATATATACAATTTTTAGATTTTTGTTGATTTTTAAAAACCGCTCGATCAATTTTGGTAAAATTTATAAGGGACCACTATGTGCTAATCCAGGGTCTCAGCTACCTCCATACCAAATTTCATCCCATTACGTTCTGTAGTTTTTGCGTGAAAGAGTAACAAACATCCATCCATCCATCCAAACTTTCACATTCGCCGCCAACGTGTGGACACTGGACAGATCGCGAGCATTGACGCAGATTCCTTTGATGAAATCGACACAAGCCGGCCAACTGCCAACGCTCTCGCCAACGTTGGGGCCAATGCCATACCCACACGTTGAACGAGTGGCGTTGGGGCCTATGTTGGGACCAACGTGTGGAGCCGGCATAAGGACTGTGTTTAATTTATTTAAGTAATTAAAAACGGCTAAAAGCCAGTTACATTAAATTAATAGTCAAATTCATTTACATTAAATTAATAGACAATTGTCAAATTAAAAAAAAAAACAAATTCCTTCTCTGTCTTGGCTTGTCATCAAAAGCTTTTAGCAAGAAATGACGTCACAAAAATGTGATACATTTTCTCGGCTCCAACTGCTAACCTTGATAAAATTCCAGTAATATAATTAAAGGTAAACTGACAATTTCATCGTGTAGACTGTACGGTCAAGTTACATTTAATTAAAAACGTGAATAAGAATTTGTAGCTTTAAGGTGGATCGATTTCCATACAAAAAAAAAATTGCCATTTATGGACAAATGGAGCATAATTTTACAGTGAAATCACAGCTACTGGGCACAGCGCATGCCGGCGATCACTGCGCGAATGCCGGAGCAGGCGGGGCTAGCACGTCAATGTCATTGTTTTCTGTGTTAGTCTTCGTGTTAAAATTTAAGAGCTTAGTGCCATTTAAAAAAAAGGTATTACAAAGTCACAGAAAGGAGAATGCCTTCTTTGTTCCTGTCACATTAATTTTATTTTTGGTAATGAATAAATTAAGCATATAGCTTATAAAAAAGAACTATTTTTTTAATAACGTAATTACCAATTTTAATTAATTTCTATTGTGTAGTTACTGTGATATAAATTACGTCTTTTATGTGTTTTTTTTTTAATTCAAAATAGGTTCGCGTCTGAACACACTACAACATAATATGGGTGTCTTCAAATCTAGAGTAAATAGGTAAGCGTGCTTCATCTTAGACCACACTACTACTTAACATCAGGTGAGCTGTGTCATACACCACGCTTCCACATTGGGAGACAATTCAGATAACTGATGGTAACAAAATCGGGATATATCGGTCCATGACCGTTGCAGCGATACACACTTGGCGCTCATTACTTTGAGACTTTCGATGGTTAGTTTCAATAGCCCAGTGATTTCGCTAGCTGCAGTAAAGCCCTTCAAACCGGAACACAGTAATGTTTAGACACTAATGCTTGGCGGCAGGACATCTGGTACTGCGGTGGTAGCTACCTAGACGACCTCCTGCTAACGATATCTACCACCAAGTAAAAAGTATACCTACATATATCTTGTGAGAGCACACGTCATATCATTGACCAGTACTTGTGTATGGCAGCCCGTACACGTAGCGCGCGATCCGCGATCCGCGATCCGCGATCAATGATCGCGATCCAGACTGATCGTGTACGAAGCGGATTGACGGACTGATGCTCCGGATCGCATAATATCTAGACATTTTGAAATCATGATCGCGGATCGCGGATCGCGGATCGTGATCATGATTGAACGTGTAAGGCGGCCCTATGGTTTGCGGTCTCGCATCGTGGAAGCTAGATGTGGACAACTTTCTTAAAGAGCAAGGTCTATGCACTGGTTTCTAGTGATGGGACAGAGTTGGTTTTAAAGTTTATCGCTAACTAGCGAGCCGCTCTGGCTTCGCACGGGTGCAATGTAGATACTAATGTGGTGCATATGCATGTATTATACATATAAATCTTCCTCTTTAATCACTCTATTTATTGATGGAAACCGCATTGAAATCCATTGTGTAGTTTAAAAGATCTAAGCGTAGAGACGGCGAGAAGCGACTTTGTTTTATACTATTTAGATACTAGCGACACCGCCCCGGCTTCACACGGGTGCAATGTAGATACTAATGTGGTACATATGCCTATATTATACACATAAACCTTCCTCTTAAATCACTCTGTCTATTGATAGAAACCGCGTAAAAATCCGTAGCGTAGTTTAAAAGATCTAAGCGTACAGACCCGGGAAGCGATTTTGTTTTGTACTATGTAGATTGTAGGCACTAGCGACAAGCCCCAATTTCGCACGGGTGATATGTAGATGCTAATGTGGTGCATATGCCTGTATTATAAATATAAATCTTCCTCTTGAATCGCTCTGTCTATTATTATCAATCATCAACAAATTAAACTTATCGATAATTGCCGCGTCGTCTATCGACTATTTCCCTCCCTAGCCGGTTGCATATCCGGTGACAACCTGTCATTTCGCTTGTCACGGCAAATGGCATGCCGTCGCCTTGCCCCAGTCCGGCTCCGGGTGTAATTATATGTATTCACTAACTGGAACCCACGGTTTTACCCGACCTTACCCGATTTTTTCACCAAAAAAACCAAGTTACCACCTTAGATTTACGTAACTGTAGCTGCGACCTTTTTTAAAACATATCGTTAATTATTTAGCATCATAAATTTTAAGATTTGAAAATTTTAAACATGAAATGAAAAAAGATAGATAAATAGATAAAACTTTTTATTGTGCACACCATAAACAGAAAAAAATATAGAGAACGAAATTACCTTATGTACTAGTGCCACAAGTGGCGGCCTTATCGCTAACAGCGATCCCTTCCAGGCAACCATCGTGCCTGGAAGATCGTAGTCACTTTTTTAATGTTGTAAATTTATATATTTAAATTTGAATTTGAACATTTTGTATTTAACAAAAAAGATACTGTCAAAATTCAAATTTTATTAAAGAAATAAATACGGTTTTATTATTATTAGCTGTGACATTACAAAAGAGTGCCGTGCCATGGCGTAGCTTTAAAGTAGTAGTAAAATTTTGACAGCCCCGTTGGTTCATTGGTAGTATGTCTGCTTCAAGAGCTGAAGGGCGTGCGTTCGATTCCCACCCAGGACAAACAGTTTGTAGTATAAACAAATGTTTATTCTTTGTCTGGGTGTTCTGTATTTATTACAAAATGTACAAATGTATGTATTTACAAAAAAACAAAGAGCTCGTTTTGTCTGCTGGGAGCTCCCATTTTCGCCGAAGGTGTACCCGGGTGTTTGTTTTCAAAGACAGAGGTTCTATATTCACTGGGCAACCATTTTGAACACTTGCCAGCACATGTTTCGTTAACACTTCTCAGGAGCTGTTTCGCGTTGCCAAAAATAACCTATGTTGTTAGGACGGCTCCGACTTGGAAATACCCTGACGAGGTGCTTCGTTTTGACAAAACTTTAAAAATTTTAATGGAGAAGACTCTTAATGTCTCCTTTAATGAATCCCAATGGTGTCAGGCGAGCCTTCCGGTGCGCCATGGCGGTCTGGGTGTGCGTCGGTTGCGGGAGATCGGCCCAGCCGCTTTTTTGTCCTCTTCGTCTGGAGTTGCGGACCTTGTCGCTCATATTATGCCAAACTACGGTGACTCAGTCTGCATTCCTTTCGCAGCAGATGCTCATAGTGTGTGGTCTTCTCTCAGCTCGGGCGCTGACTCTCCCGAAAAGCCAGCATCGCAAAGAGGTTGGGACGACATCACCTCAAAAAACATTTTGGCACAATTACGGAGCGAGATTTTTGGGGTACATTTGGCCCGCCTGAACGCAGCCGGTAGGCCAGAGTCCGGAGCTTGGTTGCGTGCCTTGCCGTCTCCTCATATGGGCACGCTCCTCGACGACGACTCTCTCCGAGTGGCTGTAGGTCTTCGACTCGGATGTGCTTTGTGTGAACCCCATAAGTGCGTGTGTGGTGCATGGGTCGACGCGTACGGCCACCATGGGCTGAGCTGCATCAAGTGCGCAGGACGGAGACCTCGCCATCATGCGCTTAATGATGTCCTTCGGCGAGCCTTAGCAGAAGCGGAGGTGCCTTGCACGTTGGAGCCCCCGGGCCTGTCTCGTTCCGACGGCAAGCGTCCGGACGGTCTTACGCTGATTCCCTGGCAGAGAGGCCGTTGCATGGTTTGGGACGCCACATGCGTGAGTACCTTCGCCACCTGCCACCTTACCGCAACCCAGCAAGTGGCCGGGGCGGGAGCGGAGGCGGCTGCGAAGGCTAAGCGTCTCAAATACGCATGTTTGGAGTCAGCGTATGAGTTCGTTCCGTTTGCCGTCGAGACGGCGGGCCCGTGGGGGTCCGACGCTGCAAGGTTGGTGGCAGAGTTAGGGCGTCGCCTTAGGGAGAGGGGTCGGGATCCGAGGTCGGGTGACTACATAGTCCAGCGCATTTCCCTAGCTATCCAGCGAGGAAATGCCGCCAGTTTCATGGGTACGTTTGCGGCGGGCTCGACCGGTGGACCGAGTTTTTAATTCATAAAATTTGTTTTTAATTTGTTTTTGTCTTTGACTTGTATTATAAATTAGTTGGTATATTATTAAGTGACACTGTACAATTTATTTGTTATAGAATGTTTAGCTTATCTTTATTTTAAATGAAATAAAAAGTTAAAAGTTGCACAATTAAAAAAAAAAAAAAAAATGTATTCAAGTATTCTATCAGTCACCTGACTTCCATAGCACAAGTTTTGCTTAGTTTGGGGCCAGATGGCGCTGCGTTCGCTAAACCAGAGGTCTACAAACTTTTGGGTAGTCCACGCTTAGCTAATATTGCATTTTTACAAATAACTTTAACATCAATCGTTATTATCGTTGAAATAAAAAAACCGGCCAAGTGCAAGCCGGACTCGCGCACGAAGGGTTCCGTACCATTTTCTATAAAAAATCAAGTATGTTGAATGGGAGCCCCCCCCTTAAATATTTATTTTATTTTATTTTTAGTATTTGTTGTTATAGCGGCAATAGAAATACATCATCTGTGAAAATTTCAACTGTCTAGCTATCACCGTTCTTGAGATACAGACGGACGGGCGGACGGACAGCGAAGTCTCAGTAATAGGGTCCCGTTTTTACCCTTTGGGTACGGAACCCTAAAAACTGTACAAATATACACACATACATACACACGCCGTGTTATTATAGACTATGGCCCTCGCTTTCCTCGTTTAATAAATAAAATTAGTGTAATCATAAGTTGTCTAGATTTACATTACGATAGAATACGTAAGTAATCTAGGCTTAGAATGTGAGTGAGATAGTATTTCATCAATTAACAAATCTCGTTCAGTTTCCGGATGGGTGGCCACGAGTGTCATTTACAATCGAGAGTTATGCTGGATCGGATGTCACGGAATATTATGTCGGACCGTTTCGTTTGTCTTATAAATATAACTTTCTAGCTGCGCCCCTCATTGTTACCCGCTACATGTTTTCGGGATAAAAAGTACCCTATGTGTTAATCCAGGGTCTCAGCTACCTCCATATCAAATTTCATCTAAATACGTTCAGTTATTTTTGCGTGAAAGAGTAACAAACATCCATCCATCCAAACTTTCACATTTATAATATTAGTAGGACTAGCGACCCGTCCCGGCTTCGTACGGGTGGTTATACTAATGTGGTGCATATGCATGTATTATACATATAAACCTTTCTCTTGAATCACTCTGTCTGGTGATGGAAACCGCATTAATATCCGTTGCGTAGTTGAAAAGATCTAATCGTACAGACGGCGGGAAGCAATGTTTTATACTATGTAGAGATTGCAAGAAGAGAATTAAACTGAAGAGCAAAATGCAAGACCTTTTTTTTATATTGAATAGGTTTGCGGTTGACCACATCCTGCCCGATGTTAATGCAACGCGTAGTAAGAAAGAAAAGCCATGGTCAAAAATAAATTTTATAAATTTTTTAGAAGAGAAATTGTAAAGTGAAGCCGGTTGTTACTCTAGTTAAAGATAAACTTGCTCATTAAATTAATCCTTTTAACAAAGGGCACTAACTACCTTCTTACCTTGACATTCACTGCAAGTCACTTGATATGACGTTGAAAGTGGTTCGTGTATGAATCATGGGTTTTAGTGGTCACGTAAAATTGTCGACGTCGACGTGGCGGTGATGCAACTTATCATCATCAACCTGTCATACTCCACTGCTGTGGTCTCTCCCGATACACGCCACGCACGATCAACAGTGTTTCGCTTTCAATCAACACTGCCACGTATATCATCACTCCAGGACTCCTGGAAGATTAGCTTTGCTATTTCCATGGTGGTTATTTTGTGTAATAAATAAATCATGAAGTAATGAATGATGTATAATGAAAACAATAAGAGTTTCGTAACATTACACAATAGATAGATAGAATCATTATTATCTATCTATCCAGCGGCGGCCTTAGCTGTTGTGAGGCCCTTTTTCTTTGAGTCCGTTTTACTAAAAAAATTTGTGCGTGAGTGGCCGTAACACGCTTGCACTAATAATGAAACCGTGCGTTCAGGGGGAGTTTTGTTAAGGCGCGAGATACACATACATATATGGTAAAGACTTTTTTCTACGAGAACGCGAGACCCCGGGCGGTTGCCCTGCTTGCCACCCCCAAAGGCCGCCACTGTATCTATCTATCAATATCAATACTATTATAAAGAGGAAAGATTTGTTTGTTTGTATTGAATAGGCTCCGAAACTACTGGACAGATTTCAAAAATTCTTTCACCGTTGGGAACCTACACTCTCCCCGGGTGACATAGGCTACTTTTTATCCCTGTATTCCCACGGGAACGGGAACTACGAGGCGTCCACTAGTAATATATATTTTGAAACTATTGTAATTGGCGATTGCCGTATTAGTACTTGCTTGGTGGTAGATCTTCTTAGCAGGAGGTCGTCTAGGTAGGTACCACCGCAGTACCAGTTATTCTGCCGCTAAGCAGTAGTGTGTAAACATTACTGTGTTCCGGTTTGAAGGGTACTGTAGCTAGCGAAATTACTGGGCTGTTGAGACTAGCCATCGAAAGTCTCTAACGTAATGAGCGCCAAAGCAGCGATGCCCTGGACTTTGTTTTGTTACTTAAAGTTCTGTGTATCGCTGCGATGGTCATGTACAGGCTTTATCGCTTACCATCAGGAGAGCGTCTCATTCATCTCATTACTTTTTACATTTAAAAAAAACGTATAATAAATTTTCGTTTACTACGAAACCTTGCTGTTTCATTGGAGCAGTGCGTTTAGTTGGCCTTAGGGTCATGGAGTCGATTTTTCAAAATTGTAAACTTATTACGTACTAGCGGGCCGGCCCGGCTTCGCACGGTAAATAAAACTCGATTAACAATATAGCACATGTTACTCAGTGATCATGTAGCATTCTAATGATGAAAGAATCATTCAGATCGGTCCAGTAGTTTCAGAGACAATTATGACAACTGTAATAGTTAGAGAAATGATATTGCGGACTTTTTTGTAGCTGTCAATTTGCTTTATAAAACATCACTTTATTCTATTGTCAAAAGTTTTCGCTGCGCATGCTAAGTAAGGGGTTTTCCGGTAAATTTTTCACAGCTTGGGTTACTTTATTGAAGTTGTCATACTGATCCCTAACTGTTTTTTTAAATAAAATATAGCCGATGTCCATCACGGATAATGTAGTATTCTAATAATGAAAGAATTATTATGATCGTTCTAGTAGTTTCGGAGCCTATTCTATACAAACAAACAATCAATTTTTTCTTCTTTATCATAGTGTAGATAGATAGATGGATGAAATCGGCTGCAATATTTGTATCTTAGATCAAATTATATTTATTAGTCAATAAATAAATCGCTGCACTTCACTCCGACCTTATAAACGGCGGGTACCGTTCTAGATCCAACTTAGGACCAAGGCTAGCCCCGCCCACGTCATTAGCAATAACCAAGAGACCGACCAATTTATCTGTTCAGTTTTTTTTTTTTAATGGTTGACAGGCTAGGTATTTGACCACAGCTCACCTGATGTTAAGTGACGGTGTTGTCTAAGATGTTAAAGCACATCTAACCTGGAATGGAACTGGCTCTCATGCGAGGCTGCTGGAACACATCGTTAGATGCCTGGCGGCAGATTTTCAACTTGAGGGTGGTAGCTAGCCAGCCGAGTTATAAAGTACCCTACCACCATGCTATGGTTTCCTCACGATGTTTTCCTTCACCGGCAGCTCAAGACAGAAAATAATTTTGCCTAAATCAATTTTTAATCGTATCGTTTTTCGTAGTACATTTATAGCAGTAGTTTCAATTCGTAATCTACTCGCGATGTCCGTAAGACATAAAACAAACAAAAGTACTCGCAATACGGGCAATCCATAAGCATTTTCAATTAAACATAAACCCACATAAATCAAATTGCATAAAAACGTTCAAATTACTGGTCAAGTACGAATCGAGCGCTCATGTAGAGTTCTGTACAAGAATATTTATAGACGAGAAACCATAGTTTGAGCTTATTTTGGTTTATAAAAGCTCACCTTTATGTGTATACAGGCTATACTATATACCATCATCATTATAACAATATTTGTTTTAAATACCGTTTTGAAATTTCGTAAAAATCACAGTTCAAAGTGCGTCAAAATATTTAATCGATTTCTGCCATACAAATACAAATCAAAAACACCACAAACGCCAAAACAACACCAAACAACACAACAAACACAAAATACAATAGCGATTTTTTTAGCGATGATAGCTCAGTGGTTAGCGCGGTAGGTTCGCATGCCGAAGGGCCTGGGTTCAAACCCCAACAATGAGCTTGAGCTGCCGGTGAAGGAAAACATCGTGAGGAAACCATAGCATGGTGGTAGGGTACTTTCTAGTACTCGGCTGGCTAGCTACCACCCTCAAGTTGAAAATCTGCCGCCAAGCATCTAACGGTGTGTTCCGGCAGCCTCACTTAAGAGCCAGTTCCATTCCAGGCTAAGTGTGCTTCACCATCTTCGACCACACCTTCACTTAACATCAGGTGAGCTGTGGTCAAACAACTAGCCTGTCAACCATAAAAAAAAAAAAAAAAAAACACCAAAGTTACAGGTCATGTTTCCATTTGTATTTAAAAAATATCAAAATCAACAAAATATGTTATTAGGTCAACACAATGAAAATGTCAATGAAATAATGTGTCACGTATAAAAGTCAAATACAAATTGTAAAATGTCACATACTTTTAATATCACCTAATTCATTTAATGTTAGGTATTTATACGTACGAGGGTTATTTGAAAGAAAACGCGCTTAGCGCGAAAAACAAAAAACAATAATATACATAATTATAATTCTAATAATATACCTACACTATATGTATAAAAATATACGTTAATAGATAACGTATTGTGTTGTATGACGTAGACTTAGCAAAAGGGTTCGATCGGAAACTATTCGGGCATGGAACCTTAAAACAACGAAACATTAGGAAAGCAACGCGTTACTTGTTAGGAAGTGTTAAACACAAGTTTAGCTGAACAATCGCACGGCCTACGCATTCCACGTTAGGTCAAGGTGTGGCTTAATTGCTTTTGATAAGGTTGTAACTCAAGGCGTAAGCGAGCGATTGTGAGAGAACAAAGGGATATGTTAGCTATCATATAGACAATTACACGTTTACATAAAGGCTTTATATTTTAACGTTTCAAGCAAGTATGTTATTGCAGTCAATCATCAATCTAACGCGATGTTAAATAAGGTCTCATTTAGAGGAAGATAAATACTATAGAAACAAAGAAAGAAAGGAAAACATTTTTTTTAAATCTATCTATAAATTAGGTCACACGCTAAGGTCTGTAGTCCACTACGGTGTCAACAAAGAAATGTTCCGCCTACCTACCAATGTTTGTCTCGTCTCGCTCGTATGTTTCCAATTTGGAAGTGCCTACCCTAATTAAGAAAAAAATATGTATTTTTTTTTATGTAAAAAGTAATGAGACGAACGAGACGCTCTCCTTCGTCTCATTGCAGCGAACACAGAACACAGAAGTTGCACAGAACTAGCAAAACCAAGTCCAGGGCATCGCTGTTTTGGCGCTCATCACTTTGAGACTTTCGACGGTTAGTCTCAACAGCCCTGTAATTTCGCTAGCTGCAGTACCCTTCAAACCTAAACACAGTAATGTTTGAATCACTACTGCTTGGCGGCAGAATAGCTGGTACTGCGGTGGTACCTACATAGGGCCGCCTTACACGTTCAATCATGATCACGATCCGCGATCCGCGATCCGCGATCATGATTTCAAAATTTCTAGATATTATGCGATCCGGAGCATCAGTCCGTCAATCCGCTTCGTACACGATCAGTCTGGATCGCGATCATTGATCGCGGATCGCGGATCGCGCGCTACGTGTACGGGCTGCCATAGACGACCTCCTGCTAAGGAGATCTACCACCAAGTAAAATTTTTCTCATCTGTACACGGCATCTTGAGAAGTACAGCTGTGTTAGAATTTTTCGGCGAGAGAACAAATCATTACATGTTTCTTAATATAAACTACATACCTACTGAATACTGACATAAGCGCATATTATATCATTTACTGCCTTTTAGGTAATGTGTTTTAATCATATTAAATTGTTTCCGCATTGTTGCCTAAACGTTGTTTTAAGTTATTAAGTAAAAAACTTGTCCTTCCATAAAATGAACAACAAAAAAAGGTTTGTGTGTTTGTTCATATCTTGAAGAGAATGCTGTTAATTTTGATATAAATTTTATAGGTTTACGTGGTGTGGTGTTTTTTTTTTTGCTTTAATTTTGGCGTCGCATTTTGAGCATTTGCCAGTGTCAAGTATTTTATGTTTATAAGTTTATGTTAAATAAGTTGCCTCGTAGCAATCCAGTCTTGGTCAAGTCCAGTCCGTATCAGTCAAGTCTAGTCATGCTTTAGTAAAGTATGGCAACTTTACTATAAAGCTTCGATGGAGTTTTGGAAGCAACACGAAAAGTCATGTTTCACCACATTATATTATCATTTTCCCACACTCGCGCTTGTGATTCGGCACTTTATGAATAAAACACTACTATTTTTATACATAAACACTCGAAATAACAGGCAAGTTTTGGAAAAAAATGCAACGTGGCGACACGACTCTTTCCGCGTTCCCGCCAAAACTCTTGGTATGGTTTAGGTCGTTTAAACTTTACGAATTATGCCATTGGTTTTTAAGGGGTTTTGTGGAACGATAAGCATAACCGAAAGGAGTTTATTGTACTCTTTTGTAGCGATGATAGCTCAGTGGTTAGCGCGGTCGGTTCGCGGGCCAAAGGGCATGGGTCGGTTAAAAATATACACTTACACACGACCACATACAGCCACACCGTGTTTCTTTTATTTTTTTGTGTTTTTGGCATGACACTTTGCTCACGTTCAGTCAGGCTTATCCTTACATGTCAATGGTAAAAACAATATAAACTTAAACAAGTGTAAACATTTTGTTGGAACTACAATTTATTTTTACAATCAAAATAGTATAACATTCAAATAAAAATCACTAAATCTCCCCATAACAATTAAAACGCATTTAGCTATGCATATAAAGACTATGTACAATTAATTCTAACTGCTATCGTCAGTTTCATTGTTATTTGCTAAAT
This sequence comes from Biston betularia, assembly GCA_905404145.2. Classification (NCBI taxonomy): domain Eukaryota; kingdom Metazoa; phylum Arthropoda; class Insecta; order Lepidoptera; family Geometridae; genus Biston; species Biston betularia. The sequence goes on along the minus strand of FR989889.1, from coordinate 1,581,333 downwards.
TAAACAACCGCTCGACTCGCTATTTGCTAATCCGTTTTTTTTTGTAAGCGTACGATAACGTAGTGAAATCGAGGACGTGTTAAAGCTTTCTTATAAGAAAATTTGTGGCAAACAAGCGGGGGACCAGCTGATGGTTAGTAGATGGATGGCGCTATGGGAAATATTCTACGATATATATTTATTATTGTGTTTCTTGTTCCAGATGAATCAAACCAGTCGAAGCGCAGCCGCCCTCGCGATATGTCTCTCGCGGAACCCCCCCACACTATGGAGATAGCGCAGATTCTGATCTCGCTGCTGCACGCTTGGGGGCTGGATCCGGACCTGGACCGCGTCTGCGAGTCCAAACTCGGCCTACTAAGGCCCATGGTATGTCAAATTAAAAACAAAATCGACAGTCTTGGATCTGACCACAGCTCCCCTGATGTTAAGGGACGTGGTCGAAGATAGTAAATACACGAAGTCGAAGCTCGTAGTAGCCTGAAATGGAACTGGCTCTCAGGTGAGGCTGTCGGAACACACTGTTAGGTGATTGGCGGCAGATTTTTAACTTGAGGGTGGTAACTTGCCAGCCGAGTACTAGAAAGTATCCTACCACCATGCTATGGTTTCCTCACGATGCTTTCCTTAAACAGCGAAAAATAAAACTGTTTTTTTTAATGTAAAAGTTATGAGACGAACGATACGCTCTCCTGATTGTAAGAGATAACGCCTGTCCAGTGTCCATGACCATTGTAGCGATACACAGAACTTTGAGAAGCAAAACAAAGTCCAGAACATCGCTGCTTTGGTGCTCATAACTTTTGCGACTTTCGATGGTTAGTCTCAACAGCCCAGTAATGTCCCTTTAAACTGGAACACGGTTATGTTTACACACTACTGCTTAACGGCAGAATATCTGGTACTGCGGGGTACTTACCTAGACAACCTCCTGCTAAGGAGACCTACGACTACCTTGGCGAACCTTCGACGAAGAGGAACAAATAAATAGAGAAAGTTCGTGCTTCCAGGTGCCGATCTGCTTCGGGGCGGTGTCCCGTCACGGGCACATGTCGGTGCAGCTGCCCACGTGGCTGGGCGGCTGGGCCGAGGCCTGCGCCGCGGCGCCTGACGACCCGGTCCTCCGCACCTCAGGCCTGCCGCTCGAACTGCTGCACCAGGAAAAACTCACCAGGTCTGTTCATTGTTCATGTTATTTTTTTTTGTTAAATAGGTTTGACCACATCCTGCCTGATGTTCAGCAACGATGCGGTTTAGGATGGAACACGCTTACTCTACTTAGGCTTTTTTTATGGAAATAGTAATGAGATGAACGAAACGCTCTTCTGATAAGAGATAACGCCTGCCCATGACCATTGCAGCGATACACAGAACTTTGAGTAACAAAACAAAGTCCGGGGCATCACTGTTTTGGCGCTCATTACTTTGAGACTTTCGAAGGCTAGTCTCAACAGCCCAGTAATTTCGCTAGCTGCAGTACCCTTCAAACCGGAACACAGTAATGTTTACGCACTACTGCTTTGCGGCAGAATAACTGGTACTGCGGTGGTACCTACCTAGACAATCTCCTGCTAAGGAGGTCTACCACCTAGTGAACCACCAAGTGGCTGGGCTCTGGGGGTTTACTGTCCTCCAGGGGGGTGGTGTAGGGTGCGATCTCGATGGCCGTATCGTTGGGCGCCGTCGTGGTCTCGGTGGCCGCTTCATGGCTTGGTGGTACTGTTGAAGGGCCTCATGCCTCTCGCCGCCTCTTCCCCTTCGTCTTCCAGGCCAGCCAGGAAGAGTTCTCGAGGGAGGGCACGCCAGGTACGTACGTTAGGGGGGCGTGAGTGTTGCGGCGCAATGTTGTTTAGGTGGGGATGTGGCGAGTTGTCTGCGCGGTCGAAAATGGCGCGCGACAAACGCACCACAAACTCCACCACCGTCTCGATTCAACTACTGTAGAATCCCATTGAATGCTTGTTGAAGCTTACGGTGAACATGTTCTTGGTAAAACACAGTGTTTTGATTGGTTTCAAAAAAATTTAAAAGTGTTGATTTTGATGTGTGAAATGAAGAACGTAGGAAACCACCGAAAAAGTTCGCAAAGATGATACTCAAACTCAACAAGAACTTGCGACTTGTATTCGTTTGAGTGCTATGGGAAAGATTTTGAAAGTGGGGAAAATGGGATCCGCATGAACAAACTGACTGAAAGGCAGCAAGAACAAACTTCCGGTTTCATACTTCTACACTTGTTTAAACTGTTTACTTTATTTTATCTATTCTATACTATTATAAAGAGGAAAGGCTTGATTGTTTGTTTGTAATGAATCGGCTCCGACTACTGGACCGATTTCAAAAATGTATTAATATTAATACAGCTTTCGTTAAAAAAATACAGCTTTTGTAAAAAAAAATACAGCTTTATTTTAAAGAATATAGCTTTATTTTAAAGAATACAACTTTAGTTAAAATAATACAGCTTAAGTTTAAAGAATACAGCTTTAGTTTTAAAAAAAATACAACTTTAGTTAAAAGAATACAGCTTTAGTTAAAAGTATACAGCTTTAGTTAAAAGAATACAGCTTTAGTTTAAAAAAATACAGCTTTAGTTAAAAGAATACAGCTTTAGTTAAAAGAATACAGCTTTAGTTAAAAGAATACAGCTTTAGTTTAAAAAAAATACAACTTTAGTTAAAAGAATACAGTTCTAGTTAAAAGAATACAACTTTAGTTAAAAGAATACAGTTCTAGTTAAAAGAATACAGCTTTAGTTAAAAGAATACAGCTTTAGTTAAAAGAATACAGCTTTAGTTTAAAAAAAATACAACTTTAGTTAAAAGAATACAGTTCTAGTTAAAAGAATACAGCTTTAGTTATAAGAATACAGCTTTAGTTAAAAGAATACAGCTTTAGTTAAAAGAATACAGCTTTAGTTAAAAGAATACAGCTTTAGTTAAAAGAATACAGCTTTAGTTTAAAAAAAAATACAGTTTTAGTTAAAAGAATACAGCTTTAGTTAAAAGAATACAGTTTTAGTTAAAAGAATACAGCTTTAGTTAAAAGAATACAGCTTTAGTTAAAAGTATACAGCTTTAGTTAAAAGAATACAGCTTTAGTTTAAAAAAATACAGCTTTAGTTGAAAACTTACACATTTTCAGTTCTGTTACAAAAAAACTGAGACCACATTATATGGTTTGTCTTTAGCAACAAAAAGCAAACATCTATAAATATAGTTTGTAGAATTATCAATAACAAAGTTATAAACAAAAAATCGTATAATAATACATGGCTGTAATGATTGAATAATGATATAAACATTGGTGGTAACATCATAATTCCACTCATGAAAAAAATCAATGTTGCCACTTTGGTTTTTTGTTTATACCTCATCTTATTAACAAATCTCACCTGAAAAAGACTAAACAAAACTTTTATATAAATCAATAAGTTACAAAAAAGTAAAATTATTTTTATGTATAGACGTATAATTGCAATGTTATTTGAAATACTTAAACCTGCTACGTTAATTAAGGAAGATGTTCCCCAGGCGAATGAAAAACTTTTTAACTTTTTTCGTGTGATGTTCGATGGAAAAATCGTTACTATATCCATATAAGACGTCACTGATGCTACGAGAAGCCAACACATAAAGGAATCTATAAAAATGACAATAATACAATCTAAATAATCGGTAAAACAATCACCTAATAATAAAAAGTACAAACATGTAAAACATACTATAAGATTGAGATAAATAAAGTTTTTAAATGTACGCCATTTTGCTATCATTATCCAGGAAAGCGATGCTATGACACACGTCAACAGTGATAATATTGCACCGAAACATGCTAGAGTGATTAATGTTAGAAGCATCCAGATAAATTTGGTTTCATCATCATCATCATCATCATAATATAGTTCTTCCGAATCTTGTGTTGAATCGTTTTGACCGACTGAATAATTTCCATTGTACAAAAATGTTGAAGTCTCTCCATCAGTCGTATACGACTCGATATACATATTTGTCTTTTTATAGATTGACGTCTGTTTGTCAGATTTCTTAATATTTTAATATCCTTTTTGAATTTATTACTTGAGTATGTATTTGATTTCGGAGTAAAACTCTGGAACCGTGACGACTGGATGCTAAAACAAAATTAAGATTTGTCTACATCTATCGTACTAATATCATCATCATCTTCATCATCTTAATATAAATAAATAACGTAGGACACATTACACACAGCGCCATCTGACCTCAAACTAAGCAGAGCTTGTGTGATGGAAGTCAGATAACTGGTAGAATACATAAATACTTTTTTTTTGTTGTAAATACATACTTATAATGCATACAGAACAGCCAGACACAGAACAAACATTAAATTTGTTTATTCACAAAATGTTTGCCCTGAGTGGGAATCGAACCCACGCCCTACAGCTCTCAAGGCAGTTATACTACCAATGAGCCAACGGGGCTGTCAAAGCATCAATCATCAGCCTATATTAGTCCACTGCTGGACATGGCCCCTCCCAAGACACGCCACTCAGCCCGATCTTCTGCTTTTCGCTTCCATTTGGGGACTTTTTTTTTATGTAAAAAGTAATGAGACGAACGAGACGCTCTCCTGATGGTAAGAGATAACGCCTGTCCATGACCATCGCAGCGATACACAGAACTTTGAGTATCAAAACAAAGTCCAGGCTATCACTGCTTTGGCGCTCATTACTTTGAGACTTTTGATAGAGTTAGTCTCAACAGCCCAGTAATTTCATTTTTCATGGAAGGTTTGTGTTCATATTCACCACTCGGGTTGGTAACCGCAGGAACGTAGCTTTTCGTACTGGTAACACTGCTGCCTGTTACCAGTCTGAAATTTAGCTACGCCGTAAATTGTGATGGTTATCCCGCTATCAATCGGTCGTACTACTATAGTAAATGTGAAAGTTTGGATGGATGTTTCTTACTCTTTCATGCTTTCAAAACTATTGAACGAATTTGGATGTAATTTGGTATGGAGGTAGCTGAGACACTGGATTAAGACAGGCTATTTTTTATCTCGAAAACATGTAGCGGGTAACACTGCGGGGCGCAGCTAGTTTTCTTATATGTTATTGATAACTCATTTAGTAGAATATTTGCTCTAAGAGTTGGGTTCGATTCCCACCAGGACAAACGTTTATGTGACGATAAATATTTGTTCTATGTATGAGTGTTCTACGTATATGTATACAAAAATATACACGTATTCTATCAGTTATCTGGTTCCCAAAGACCAAAAATTTTTTAAATTTTCTGCTGATCGACGTTCCTGAAATTTACAATTTATATATACAAGGGTAAAGGGAATATTACTCCTCGCATGAATATATTTTTTAGTAAATGTTTTATGGCAAAAACAAGAAAGGCATACTGAAAGTTTCTGGAACATAGAAAAGAATACTTTTTTTAGGAAAATTAAAAAAAAAATACAATTTCGATAATACAACTTTTACGGATGGATGATCATTTTTATATTATAGTTGACAAGCTATGTGTCTTGACCAAAGCTACTGTGGAAAGTACTCTACCAACATGCTATAGTTTCCTCACGATGTTTTTCTTCACCGGCAGATCAAGCTTATTGTTGGGGTTTGAACCTACATCCTTCGGCGTGCGAATTGACCGCACCAACCACTGAGTTATCATCGCTGATTTGAGAAATAATTATTTTAATCATTTGTCTTCTTTTTGACACTTACATCTTTGCACAATACAAGGTTATCGAAAAGAATGTCACTGAATAAAATCCAAAACTCTTGGGCTTTTAATTTAACTTGTCTAAAATTTATTATTTAGTAAATCAACATTATTCGTATGTTAGCTAATTATAAATGAATACAGAACACAAAATATGTTTTACATATCAGTAGTACAAACAATTACTGATTAGTAGATAACAAATAAAGTTAAAGGATTTTAGGGTCCATTGACAAATACAATAGAAATATTTGTTCTGTGTCTGGGTGTACTGTATGTATTATAAGTATGTATTTACAAAAAAAAAAAGAAAATATTTAAGTATTCTATCAGTTATCTGTCTTCCATAGTACAAGCTCTGCTTAGTTTGGGGTCAGATGGCGCTGTGTGTAATGTCCTATGATATTTATTTATTATTATATTTAATTACAAACAAGAAAGTTACAGGTATTTTTTCCGTTCATCGTTCATATTAAAAAATAGCATTAAATATGTCAAAATCATAACACGTTGTAGTGGTTAAAGCTTTATTGAGATGATTTATAGAATCTCATTTACGAAGTAATGCGGAACTTTGGTACAAATTGAAGGATTTTCTTGCAACTTCAAAATTGGATCCATAGTAAATGCAGTTTATATCTCATTACGGATTAATACTACCATTCCATATGAAGCTACGGCAACCCAATGTGAAGCTACGGCAGCCCAATGTGAAGCTACGGCAGCCCAGTGGAAAGCTACGGCAGTCTAGTAGGAAGCTACGACAGCCTAGTGTAAAGCTACGACAGCCTAGTGTAAAGCTACAGCAGCCTAGTGGAAAGCTACGGCAGCCTTGTGGGTAGCAACAGCAGCCCAGTGGGAAGCTACGACAGCCTAATGTAAAGCTACGGCAGCCTATTGGAAAGCTACGGCAGTCTAGTAGGAAGCTACGGCAATCTTGTGGAAGGCTACGGCAGTCCATTGGGAAGCTACGACTGCCTATTGGAAAGCTACGGCATCCTAGTGGAAAGCTGCTAATTTAAAAGACTTTGTTTCAAATCCCATGGCACGCACCTCTTTTTCACTTACTTACTTCACTTCAGTTTTTAAAATAAAACTATAAAATATTTGTTTTTGTTAAAATACGGAACATTGCGTTTGGGTTATGTTTAATCAGCTTATCTAACTTCTAATTAAACTAGTGGCTAACGATATAATTAAAATATGCTATTTTCAACCTAATTTTGTTAACGACCCCTTATTTATTATGTTTGACAGTTCATGGATGTTTGTTACTTTTTCACGCAAAAACTACTGAACGGATTTGGTATGAACGTAGCTGAGACCTTGAATTAACATAGGCTACTATTTATCCCGAAAACATGTAGCGGGTAACACCGCGGGGCGCAGCTAGTATATACTTTTTTTTTAGTTAAAAATTATTTTAATGTATGAATTTCGTTTCAGATTGTTCTCTTCTAAGCTTCACTGGGAGCTCAGCACAACGCTGACCACAAACCACCTGCTGTCCATCGTGGCGCTGGCGAACACGCTCATGTCCATGAGCAACGCCAGCTTCGTGCCCGAGCAAGAGCAAGCGAGGAGACTACACAGGTGACACCTTCTTCTACAAATTACTCACCAGACTATACTTGCACCCAACGACGTAAAAAGTTTAAAATTTTAACAGTTTATGTGTAAAATTTAACAGTTAATGGGGGACCATTGACTTTCATAAAGACCAGTTGGAAGCGGCTCGCATCCAGCGCGTTCCTGCAGTCTTTACTAGGTCGTCTGTCCACCTTGTGGGTGGACATCCTACGCTGCGCTTGCCGGTCCGTGGTCTCCACTCCAGAACTTTGCAGCCCCATCGGCCATCAGTTCTGCGTGCTATATGCCCACTGTGAAGTGAAAATGCGCCTTCCTTATTTTCGCAAATGGAATGACTTATCATAGTTCGCGTACTATGGCGTCTATCATAAGAAAAAACGAAATTATGTTGTTAGACCATCGACTCGGAGCTCGTCTTCCTGGGCTGGTGATGAGGAGCGGGAGGAGCAGCTGGCTGCCCAGCAGGCGCACATCAAGCAGGGCTGGTCCCTCCTCGCCACACTCCACTGCGTACTGCTGCCAGACAAGGTCGTAGCGTGCGGTAAGTACAACATCACTTGGTGGCAGATCTCCTTAGCAGGAGGTCGTCTAGGTAGGTCAGTAGTTACCACCGCAGTACCAGATATTCTGCCGCCAAGCAGTAGTGTGTAAACATTACTGTGTTCCGGTTTGAAGGGTACTGCTGCTAGCGAAATTACTGGGCTGTTGAGACTAACCATAGAGTCTAGAGCGCCAAAGCAGCGATGCCCCGGACTTTTGCTAATCCAGGTCGATGCAATGGTCATGGTCATGCGTTATCTCTTACCATCAGGAGAGCGTATCTTTTACAGGTCTCACACAAAATGGGGCATGTGATTCATCATTTATTAGACGAAATACGAATATCAAACTGATACTGTACGATTTAAACTATATTTTCTCATTTCAGGCGCAAAAAGCTTCAAGCGTCCCCAAGTGGAGATGCTCGCGCGCAGATGGCAGCACCACTGTCTGGAGGTGCGCGACGCTGCACAAGCGCTTCTGCTCGCCGAGCTTGGCAGGTAACTTACTTAGATGGCGCTAGTATCGCTGAAGTTCCATGTGTTGTTAACTAGATGGTGCTAGTATCGCTGACGTTCCATGTGTAGATAACTAGATGGCGCTAGTATCGCTGGCGTTCCATGTGTAGATAACTAGATGGAGCTAGTATCGCTGATGTTTCAAGGGTGATGGCAGCACCACGGCATGGAAATGTGCTGACTCGACTGATAAGATACTGAGAGTTTAGATAGAATTCACATCTTCGCTTAACACCAGGTGTTGGCGGCGAACGCAAGCCGAATTGTTAGCAAAAATCTAATTTTATCAATCTGCTTTTTACCATTATTTAAAAATTTTTACTGTTCCAACTGGATTCTCTGATCCCCAGACTGGGCCCGAAAGGACGCAAGACGCTGGTAGATAACTGGGCCCAATTCTTGCCTCTCTACACTCACACAGAGAGCATCAACCCTCACGCCACGCCCAAAGAACCTGTTGAGAAGGTAACTGGAAATTTACAGAAGTAACAAGCACATTCACCAGATTGCATGAAGCAGCCTTTTCATTATCTACATCCAAATCACCGCAACAGACTGACTGCTTTCCACCATCAAGTATAACTTCATCTGAACCACTGGAGCTACAATGCTAGCGACCCAAAAACTCACTCCGGTTCTTCAAGGAGCTGGATTAGCGTGATTTTTTGTGTAAAATGTGATGCGACGAACGAGACGCTCTCCTGATGATAAGAGATAACGCCTGTCCATTCCATTTCAGCGATACGCAGAACTTTTAGTAGTCCAAGGCATCGCTGCTTTGGTACTCATCACTTTGAGATTTTCGATGGTAGTCTCAACAGCCCTGTAATTTCAGTTCAGTTTTGTGTTGATTTAGTTTCGATGACAGTGTGTTTTATGACCTAAATCCATGTCCAGGATTGGCTCCAGATGAGGGAACTCCTAAACGGTCAACAGTATAGATCCAAACATCTTGCATGCACAACATTTTGATTGCCTATTTTAAATTGCACCATTGCCTGGCTGCTGCACATGCAAAAGCTTGTTCTTAAAAATGTTTTGTAATAACAACTTATTTAATATTCACATCATGAGCTCTGACAACAAATAGTCTAAACCATACGAATACAAATTTAACATTCGAAAGTTTGCATGATCAAATACACAGGCTTTTTTCGTCATTAGAGAGTGGATTATGCCATAACATTTTAGATATTATAAAAATTACTACACACGCTATAGATTAAAATCCTTACATGGAGTAAACTAAATAGTCCAGTCGGGTTAGTCAGAACCTGGACCTGAAAGGGTCAAACGCGAGCCCATTCGAAATAAATAAGGTCAGCGTGCTTCATCTTCGATCTCATTGTCGTATTCCAACAGGCTAGTAGCTTGTCTTAAATTATGTAACAGGTGTTGTACCATAAAAAGCAATAATAAATAATGGAATAACTCTAACAATAAGATTAGCCACTCAGTATAACTTGCAGTTCTTATGTTATAACGTTTTGGCGCTAAGTCATTTCGCATTATATTTCCTCAGCAAGAAGAGGAGTTTGAGGAGGAAGAAGAAGAGATAATCCGCAAGCCTTCTTCCATGGCAGAGTTGAAACGAAAACAAACCACCGCGGTCGTGCTTCTCGGTGTTATTGGAGCCGAGTTTGGACAGGACATCACTAGCGAGAGTAAGCATTATACAAGAAATCCCTAGCAAAACTCAATGCTTAAATCGTCTGTATGTATGTATCTGCCAAGCTTCTAATAACCGAATTTCAACAAGTATCAGATGATTAAAATTGTACTGGCTGTATTTTTTTCACAGCTGCTGGCAACAAGCGTCGTAAAGATGGCGACAGCAGGAAGAGTTCTGTCGTCGAAGGTACTTAAATCTCTCTTAAAAACTACATCCCGAGACTGATCTCGGGATATCTATTTGGAGGTTGCGTGAGCAACCTCAGGATGGAGAAGATACAAATGGTGATGGGGTGCCTTCAAGTCACGAGTGAATCGGTGTCATCTCCAAGATATCTCGATTAAATTTTATGAGATAAAAATTATACTTAAAAACGTCTTTTTTTTCTTGCTTAAATTGTATATGTTTCATTGTCGTTGTCTGTCCAGGGTTCACACTAAGCTCGTCTAACAACCTTGCCCGGTTGACGGCGTTGGCGTTGACACATCTACTGCTGTCGCCGGGATGCGCTCGGCTACCGGCTCACACGCCCCTGCGTCGCGCCGCCGTCGACCTGTTAGGACGCGGTTTCACTGTCTGGGAACCTTACTTGGACGTCAGTCACGTCTTACTTGGTAAGTTAAATAGTTACTAGTTACTTTTTGCCATGACGAATTTTTAAATACGGGCACTTACATCTACCGTGACATCCGCTTAACATGATAATGTTTTCCCCTGGGATTTTAGTGTCTTGATTCTGAGATATATTCTAAAACGTCATTCATGAGTAGACGGTGAAGAGTATCGGACCAAGTATACTACCTTGGGAGACCCCAAAACCTCAAAAGGTCATGGCTAACGCTAGATCCAATTCTAACGCGATGCCCGTGTTTATTTAGGTAATTCGAGCTTTACGGCTACATCTTTCTAGGTGCTGCTAGCTTTCTTGTTAAAATCGAAAGCGAAACTGTATCAAAGGCTTTTGCAAGATCGAGGATATATCCCCGCAGCACATTTTTCATCAAACATAAGTACAGTGCTATCTGGTGTTAAGGTTGTATTATATTCTTCCAGGCTTACTAGAGATGTGCTCGGACGCTGACAAATTGGTGCCATCTATGAGCTACGGGTTGCCGCTCACGCCTCAAGCGGACTCTTGTCGCACCGCGCGTCACGCCCTCACGCTTATCGCCACCGCCAGGTAACATTTTGTTGCTTTTTTCTGTTTCTTTATTGATACAGTTATCTAAATTTAATCGGCTAACTAATCCTTTTATTGAGTACAATCAACACTTAACTTAAAATTAATTAACAGTTAAATTACTAACCTAATCTTATTAAATTCCGTATCATTAATAATCAACATATTGTAACCTCTGCTGGACATAGGTCACTCCCAAGACACAGACACAAAGTCTTGGGTGTCTGTGTTTGAGTCTTGAGTAATAACGCATATATTTGCGTGCTGCAGTTTCTAAATTTGGTTCAATAAAATGAACTAATGATACTGAATCTGGTAGGACCGTTGCGTTGTTAAAGTTTTTTTCTGTGTTATTTACTGATGTTTTTAAAATCTTGGAAGTTATATATGTTCCCGTTTTATAATACAGACCGGCTGCATTCATAACGACGATGGCGCGCGAAGTGGCGCGCTGCGCGGCCGCGGCGCAAAGTGGGCAGCCCTCGCCCGCGTACCACGCCCTGCAGCGCGGCCGCGCGGAGGTGCTGCGCGGGATAGAGCTGCTCATAGACCGCATGCACAGCGAACTGCACGAGCTGCTTGTCGAGGTGAGTTTTTTGTACCACTAGCGACATCTAGTTACCGAGTCGCACGCGAATTACTCTTGCTGCGGTTGATGTGTTAAACCGCTGCCACTACACCGGACTTTAGCGCGCGAACTATACCAACTGCGTTCTCTGCTCTGGATCGTTGAAAAAGGTCATCCGGTGGTCTTAACTAAATAAATATCGTATGACATTAGGATTAGGACACACAGCGCCATCTGACCCCAAACTAAGCAAAGCTTGTACTATGGAAGTCAGATAACTGATAGATTACATACTTAAATATTTTTTTTTGTAAATACATACTTATAATAAATATAGACCACACAGACACAGAACAAACATTTGTTTATACCACAAAATGTTTATCCTGGGTGGGAATCGAACCCACGCCCTTCGGATCTTGGAGCAGACAAACCACCAATGAACCAACAGTGCTGATAACTCATGTCCATGGCAGAGATGCACAGAACTTTGAGATCAAGTAATTGTAAGTGAATTAGTTAACCTTAACGCTAAATCCATCATTCGATTGATAAACATAGAATTCATTTTGTCCGCAGGTGATGGATATAATACTGCACTGCGTGGACCAGTCCCACTTGAAGAGTAAGGGACTAAACGAGGTATTCCCAGCTATCTGCCGCTACAACCAGGTCTCGCATTGTCCCGCGACTAGAAGAATCGCCGGTATGTATTCCCTTCTATCTTATTTGGAAAGGGGGCAATAAGTCCTGCACTAACGTCCCGCTTGGGGTATATCGTGCATTTCCCCCTACCAGCGTCTACCCGGCTCCTTGAAGTACCGGAGCGAGGCTCTGGGCCGCTGGCATAGTAGCTCCAGTGGAAATGAGTGGAGTGGTGGCTCCCTTTTATCTTTATTAATTGATTCATCCAAGCGTTACTTTGCGGAAGTTCATTTTGAGTTATTGACAGCCCTGTTGGTTCATTGGTAGAATGTCTGCTTCAAGAGCTGTAGGGCGTGGCTTCGATTCCCACACGGCAAACATTGTGTTGTATAAACAAATGTTTGTTCTGTGTCTGGCTGTTCTGTATGTATTATAAGTATGTATTTACATAAAAAAGTATTTATGTATTCTATCAGTTGTCTGACTTCCATGGTACAAGCTTTGCTTAGTTTGGGGTCAGATGGCGCTGTGTGTATAATGTCCCACGATATTTATTTATTCAATGTATATATTTTGTTCAATCGTTTCAGTTACAACAGTGATGAGGATTTAAATTTAACTAACTCGACAACAATTTAAAAAATCTTATCCGTAACTTTACTTAAAGGTTAAAACAAATTGAACAAAAAAAGTGGAAGTGGCAATGGGTAGGGCACATAGCACGCAGAACTGATGGCCGATGGGCCTGCAAAGTTCTGGAGTGGAGACCGCGGACCGGCAAGCGCAGCGTAGGACGTCCACCCACAAGGTGGACAGACGACCTAGTAAAGAGCGCAGGAACGCGCTGGATGCGAGCCGCTTCCAACCGGTCTTTGTGGAAGTCAATGGGGGAGGCCTATGTCCAGCAGTGGACGTCCTACGGCTGTAATGATGATGATGATGATGAAACAAAAAAACTAATTTAAAATAAAATTACCACAAGTCTTTATATCCTCTTCTCACTGCTATAAGTTTGCTTTGCTCAGTTTGTGGTCGGATAGCTCTGTGTGTAATGTCCTGCGATATTTGCTATTTATTTTATGTGTACAGTTGGCAGCCACACTGGGCAGCTGGCCATGTACGAGCTCCGTGCGGGCCGCTGCCAGTCGCTGGCGGCGCACAACGGGCCCGTGACGGCGTGCGCCTTCAGCCCTGACGGACGCTACCTCGTGTCCTACGCCACCGCCGACAACAGGCTCTCTTTCTGGCAGAGCACCGCCGGTGAGTGACGTTCACTGTCGGCCACCGTCGGTCCCAATGTACGGAACGACGTGATCACCAGGGACCTACAAATCGAATCGGTGGGGGAGTTCGTGTCGTTCGACAACTCGCCACACCCCACCTGAACAATGTCGCACCCCACCACACACGCCCTCCTGACGTACATACCTGGCGAGACCTCCCTCGAGAGCTCCTCCTGGCTGAGCCGGAAGAGTCCGTAGAGGAAGAAGATGGCGTAGAGAGCTGAGACCCTCCAAACGAGGCCATGACGCCAGTAACGGACACAGAACCTGAGGGTGCTCGAGCACCGCCCGTTTATAACGGGCGTTGAAGCGCACCCTCCACACACCCCCGTGGTCAGAGTACCGTGGAGCCCAACCTCGGTAATGAGGCCTGACCTCGAGACCGATCCCTTACCTCCCCAACAGCGGAGGAGGAAGAGCACAGAACTGAACCGTCGGTCCCCTCCAGCGCCCAGCCTCGACAAAGAGATCCTACCTCGAGGTCCATTCCCGACCTCCCCAATAAAGGAGGAGGAAGAACCCGAATAGATAGATAGACACCATCGGTCATCGTTCCTCGCACCATTTGTGATGGAATAAAAATATATTTATTTGCAATAACATGAGTATGAATATGTATGATGTCTGTAACTTAATTCAATGAGTTTCATGCTATACCTGAAAAAGTGTACAAATATTTGATAATAGTTAATATCTAACATAAGATTTTTCTTAAGTCATAAAATTTTAATTTATACAATGTCACATAGGAAAATTAATAGTATACAAACTTACAATTTAAAAAGACTGACTCCATGACCCTTAGGCCAACTAAACGCACTGCTCCTATGAAACAGCGACGTTTCCGAGTAAACGAAAATATCATCGATGTATACAGTTTTTAGATTTTTGTTGATTTTTTAAAAGTCGGTCGATCGATTTCGAAAAAAATGTTGACCGCCAGCGTTCTTTTTACATGACTAAGCCCTCGTAATGGATGTCATTTCTCGAGTACATTTTTTTTTTATTCGTACAGGTATGTTCGGCCTGGGCGCGGCGCAGACGCGGTGTGTGAAGTGCTACAGCACGGCGCCGATGGCGGACGTGTCGCGACTCAACCCCGCGCGGCTCGCGCGCCTCGTGTGGACCAACTCGCGCTCCGTCACGCTGATGCTGGCCGACGGCTCCGAGACGCGGTTCAACGTCTAAACGGACGACAGACGACGAAAATTCCGTGCTTTAAGTACATAAATAGCTAAACTTGGCGTTGAAAATACATTAATAGATAAAATCAGCGTTGGAAATACATAAATAAATAGCTAAAATCAGCGTTGAAAATATATACATAGCTAAATTTGGCGCTAAAAATACATTAATAGTAAAAAATGCGCTGAAATTACTTAAATAGTGAAAATAATGCTTACAATCAGTAATATAATTATATTGTTGTTAAATATGTACTAAAAGCTTGCAATCTACTTAAAATATATTTACCTATAAGTATTTAACTGCACATTCTTGTTATTATACGTAGTGTTGTTTAGCAAATTGTATATAAATATTAATTCCATGTTAATCAGTATGATTTTTTAGTATTTCTTGACGGTGATCGGCCATCCCATGTTTACACGGCCCCATTGCACACTACTGGCATGACGCTGGGGCTCTATTTAGATGTAAATACATCTTTAAATGTGCTTCTATTATGACAGGCAATTCAGAAAACTGATCATAACAAAATGGGGGATACAGTTTGGTGTTACAGCTCTATATCATTTACATCCGAAATGTAATTACACCACTCGATAGTAAAGGATTTTGTAGCGATTATAGCTCAGTGATTAGCGCGGTCGGTTCGCGTGCCGAAAGGCGTGGGTCAAACCCCGACAATGAGCTTGAGCTGCCGGTGAAGGAAAACATCGTGAGGAAACCATAGCATGGTGGTAGGGTACTTTAGTACTCGGCTGGCTAGCTACCACCCTCAAGTTGAAAATCTGCCGCCAAGCATCTGACGGTGTGTTCCGGCAGCCTCACTTGAGAGCCAGTTCCATTCCAGGCTAGGTGTGCTTTACCATCTTCAACCACACCGTCACTTAACATCATGTGAGCTGTGGTCAAGCACCTAGCCCGTCAACCATAAAAAACCATTAAAAAAAAGGATCAAAGAATTTGATACGTCGAGTGAAGAGCTGAAACATGGAAATCCGAAGAACTTCTTCGTGTCTGTGACACAAACACGCTGTTTGTTTTTTTTATGATTTTTATTGTCGAAAACGGCAACTTTTGAAAAATATTGCGTTAAATTAAACTACACGCTGATAAAATTATGATTCTTTAAGTGTGAAGAACAAACAATTTTTAAAAGTAAAAACACGTACCTATAAGTACTAGCTTATGAACCCATCGCAGTACCAGTTATCCTGCCACCAAGCAGTAGTATGTAAACATTACTGTACTCAAAGTTCTGTGTATCGCTGCAATGGTCATGGACAGGCGTTATCTCCTACCATCAGGAGAGCGTCTCGTTCGTCTCATTACTTTTTTACATTAAAAAAATTTTTTTTTTTTAATTGCTTCTGGCACTGGGAATGACGTAAAGATAATCTAACGATACGTCACATAGAAATCTGTTTAGGCGTTTAGAAGTTATGATGGAATAAAGAAACTCAGATACACACATACATGAACCCTGATAATATACACACATTTTTTTTAAGCAGTCGTGTAACAACTGTTCCTTTCACTCTTATTCAGTTCGCGTGTATCCATCCCTTTCACGCACGTCATAAAGCGTCAGATTATTTTTAAGAAGGGCTTGGATGGCGGATCAGTTATTTTTATGTTATTTGTTGTGATGTATTTGAAATTGTTTAATATTATTGTTATTTATTTGTTTTTGTTATTATCGATGTATATTGTAATCAATGAATAAATCAATGTAAACTTTATTTCTGTTTTATTTTATCTACCATGTGATACACACTGGGGCTGGGGCAGTCTGAAAAGTACATGAATCTAAAATGTGTACTGTGTATTTGTTGTGTTTACGAGTACCTAAGTTACGCTTTTAGGTAGCAACACAAAACAAAACGTAAACACTTAGAAGTTTTTTTTTTTTTTATGTTTGACAAGCTAGGTGTTTGACCACAGCTTACCTGATGTTAAGTGAAGGTGTGGTCGAAGATGGTAAATCACACCTAGCCTCGAATGGAACTGGCTCTCAAGTGAGGCTGCCGGAACACACCGTTAGATGCTTGGCGGCAGATTTTCAACTCGAGGGTGGTAGCTAGCCAGCCGAGTACCTACTAAAGTACTCTACCACCATGCTATGGTTTCCTCACGATGTTTTCCTTCACCGGCAGCTCAAGCTCATTGTTGGTGTTTGAACCCACGCCCTTCGGCATGCGAACCTACCGCGCTAACCACTGAGCTATCATCGCTAAACAATTTCTTAGACGCTTATTGAATACTTTAGTTGTTATTAAATACTAGCGGACGCCTCGCGGTTTCATCCGCGTAGTTCCCGTTCCCGTGGGAATACAGGGATAAAAAGTAGCCTATGACACCCGGGGATAGAGTAGCTTCCCAACGGTGAAAGAATTTTTGAAATCGGTCCAGTAGTTTCGGAGCCTATTCATTACAAACAATCAAATCTTTCCTCTTTAAAATTGTATAGATAGATGATTTCTAAAGTGTATAAGGTGTTGTGCGGTCCCTCAGTGTAGTAAACATAATTGAAACTGATAAGTTATTTGTTTACGCAAAACATCGAAACTTCATAGTCGAGGATGGTTTTTTTAAGGTAGTTGAACGAGACGCTCTCCCGATGGTATGACATAATGCCTGTCCATGACTATTGCAGTGATACACAGAACTTTGAGTAGCAAAACCAGTCATCGCTGCTTTGACGCTCATTACTTTGAGACTTTGATGGTTAGTCTCAACAGCCCAGGAATTTCGCTAGCTGCAGTACCCTTCACACCGGAACACAGTAATGTTTACACTACTGCTTATACTTGTATTAGGGACATACCTACACAGAGAAACTTTTCAGGTTTTATAAAATAACGAGTCTGATCATCGCGGGCTCTTGCTCTATATGGAATGTGTACAACCGCTACTGGTTCAAAAGAAAATGTAATTACGAGAGAATAAAAAAACACGTTAATTTTGTTTTTTTTTAATATAACGAATAGGCTTACGTTTGTCCTCCATCTCACTTGACGTTAAGTGATGATGCGGTCTAAGATAGAGCACGCTTGCCCCGAAGATACTGCTCAAATAAGCTTCCGCTTTGCGTAGTCGGGTAAAAATAAAACTTCAAATGTGATCTCATTTATTTATTGATCGTTAAGAATTAACTTCGATTTCCTGGCAGATGTTTCCACTCGCCCTATCAATAAGTAAAGATGGGATAAAGTACGACCACTCGAGATAGAAACAAATTTACACTAAGTACGTATTAATCAGCGTTGCAAGACGTCCCGCTTTTTGGGGATAACTCGACCGTGCGTAGAACGTGTTGAGGAAGCGCGGGTGGCACAGACAAGTGTGGACTGGCCGCCCGCCCGGCGCGTAATGAATGAAGAATTGAAGATAAGCTCGCGGGGGAGAGAGGGGTGCATCACGCAATCGGTGCATGCTAAACACTTCTAATTATATAGGTTTTTACTATGTGAAATGACGAAAGGATTTTCACTAAAAACGTTTCAAAATCCCTAAAAAAAATCTGGCAACGCTACTATTAATATACATTTATGTTTCAGTATAAATCTAGATTACGAAAGCTAAAATAAAAACAAAAAAAAAATGATATTAACAGTCTTTCGCGTAAACTTAAACAAAACAATAATTTTAAAATATCTTAGGCCATTTCACACAGCCCCATCTAGCCCCAAATTAAACAAAGCTTGTGCTATGGTAACCAGATAACTGTTAGAATATTAATAGAATACTTTTTTTTTTATTCACACAAATGTTTGTCCCGAGTGTGAATTGAAACCACACCCTACAGTTATTTATTGTTTGTAGTTGCAAAGATGTACAAAGCGAGGAAAATTAAAAAAATGTACAAAAAAATTTGCGAACACAACTTTTCGCTTATCGAGAAAAAATATTTGCAAGAAACACAAATAAAAAAAAATCAAGGTTTTTAAGTAAGTAATTAAAACAAATAGTAGTACATTGTTACCCAAGGGATGAAAGTAACTTATTTAGTACCGAGACGGGGTTTGGCAATAGTTCGAGGGACTAAATTTAACCCGAAGTAAATACTATGCTTTTAATTACGAATACAGGGAAAGTAAATATAAAAACATTTAAAAAAAATAGTGAATTTTATTTTACATAAATCAACAAAGAGAAATGAAGATCGGATCCGCTTTACTGCCAATTATTTTCTCTGGCCGGGTATAAAACGGGGCGAAACGACTCTATCCGCGTTCCCGCCAAAAAAACAAGTCTCAGGGAATTACCCTAGATTTCGCACTAGAAAAACCTGTGACGCAAAGTCGTTCATTCCATAATTATAAAAAAAATATACACATTTTCATATATTTTTTTGTACTTAGGTTATAAGATATTCATGCAATGATAAATTTAGATTTTACATGTAGCGATATCACGAGGCAAGCATCAGTCCCTAGTTTGGGCATCTCTACATACTAGCATCTCTTTGCAACGTGACACTTAAAAAACTTACCAAAACAAGATTTATCTAGAACGCATTCCAAAATTAAACTTAATAGAGATTAAATCTTCTAATTATGGCAATATAAAATTACTATGGAAACTGACGTGGTTTTGACAGATTTTTGTTTTACTTATGTGGAATTCTTCACGTTTAATTAAAACTTATATTTATTTAACTTATTGAAACTCAGGCTATAGTTTCGGTACTGTATTATAATTTTTAGTTATTCGATTTATTACAAATCGATTTATTTTTAAAGAGAGAAAAATCAATTTTTAGTAATCGATTTTTCCCCCCTCTAAGTAACCCTTCTTCACAGGTCTCCTCTATGGTGACAGGACTATTCCAACACACAGTGCGAGAGTTGAACTCTGCTTTGAACTCCTTAAAGAAGGCCACTGGCTGCCTGCGGTGGCCAGATAAGTCATAAATCCAAAAATGTGTCGAAACCACGTCAGTAAAACCTTAATCGTAGAAATACTAATGTACACAAGATATTTTCTTAACAAACCTAATCTATCTAACAATAGTGACATGATGAATACAATTTTTTTAAATTTCGTCAAGATCGGCTTAGCCGATCAATCACAACAGCCAGAGATTCACATTTTTTTATATATATAAATATAACAGCTCTTAGCCTCATCCAAATGACACCTAATTTTTAATAACTTTATCTATAGAGCAAAAAAAAAGAATGAAATCAAATTTAGGTAGGTACATATAAAATTTGCACACCTTTGTTGGTTCTGCTGAAAATAATAAGACTCTTCTTATAACTGTACACCTGTTATTAAACAAATGGATCTATTGACTTAACGTCAAAAAAACAAAACAACGAAAAAATTAAACTTCAATATATTTATACGTACACAAATTCGCACAGTAAAAGCAATACTACAAGTTTTATAGCTAACACGTTGAAAAACTGGACAAGAGCGAGTCTAAATAGCGCGCCTCGTTTTCCATACAAAATTGAAAGTAGATATGACGAGTATCAAGCAGTAGTGTGTAAGCACTGCAGTTTCAGTCTGAAGGGCACTGTAGCTAAATTACAGGACTTTTGTGGCTAACCAACAAATGTCTCAAAAAAGCAGTGATGGCCTGGACTTTGTTTTGCTACTCGAAAGTTCTGTGTATCGCTGCAATGGTCATGGACAGACGTTACGTCTTACCATTACGTGAATGTTTTGTTCGTCTCAACTTTTTTGCTTGATACTCGTCATATCTACTTTAATAGAATGGGCAGAGGGGAATTAGGTCATGAAGATCTGAAGGACATTCCTCAGTGTATCTGGTAGAAAACCAACAGACAAGCAGCTATGTGACCCTATTCTGAGCAAGGGAGTCATTGCTGATGAATGTTATTTTTTTTTTCATAATTTTCCTCTGTACTTTTTTCTGTTTAAGGTGTGCACAATAAAGAGTTCTATCTATCTATTTATTTTGCACAAGTTGTATTTTTAAAAGCATTAATAACACAATTAGTGGTGAAACATGTCTTTTTGTGTTGTTCACTATTCTATTAAAAGCTCAAGTCTTCACTTAAAAAAAAATGCATTTACTTAAACTATTTAACATCAGGTGAGTTGGTGATCAAACATCTAACTGTCAATGTCTTTTATACTTAAAATCCATATCATCAGCAAAATCATCTTCACTCGACGATTCAACTTTCTCATGATTATGCTTTATAACCTTTCTAGCTTCTTCATCATTATCATCCTCTTTGTCAGAAGCTAGTTCTAAAGCATCCACGTCATAAACAATCCACTTTTTAGACGAGAAATCTTTTGTTAAGCTCAACCAGTTGCGGGGCAGCATTTTGGCAAGTGTTACTTGAATGTATTGTCCTTTATTCGAGTGCACGCATTTCTCTGGGACGGTCACACCGTAAAGTTCAAATTCGAATTCATATCGAATATCATTATGCCACGTTTGGAATTTAACATATCTTTCTCTCATTTCGATGACGTACTCTTCCACGCCAATCAAATTGATTTTCATGACTACGGTGCTTTTGTTCTGGCGCCAGACTATCTTTGGTTTTCTTGGCGGTTCGATTGCTTCTATTAACTTGGCTGATGTCTCAGTCGTCACAGATGATAGATCGTCTGAATCCAAGGTACTGTTTTTATTGATATCTTTTTCGGTATTTGTATTATTTACAAAATGTTCTGTAACGTCTCCTTTAGATATTTTACGTCTGAAAATGTCTAACGCCTTAACCCTTTCATCACTTACGTCGATGTCATCCGAGTCTAATGATGTTGACAAGGGTTGCCCTTTTTGTTCATTATCTCTTTTTAATAAACAGCTGTTGGTAGCGTTACTATTGACACAAAGTTCTGTGTTATTTGGGGTGTCAAGTTCAGAGTTTTCTTTTCTGGTTTTGAATACATCATCCCCTTTCGTTTTTTCTGCCAGTATATTTTGAATTTTAAGATCTTTTTGTTCAGTTACATTAACTTTATTTTCTAACAGTATATCTTTTTCTTCAACTATATTAGCCTTAGAAGGTTGACCGAACATTCCCAGCAAGTTTTTATCGACGTTAACGTCCCACTTGTCTGAAATGTCAGATTCATTATCACTATCGACTAGTGGCACTGATCTTATGGGTTTTCCGAGCAAACTATGTAAAGGTATACCATTGCTTTCAATATTCTCGCTTTCTTTAGGTTGGAGAGGTACCAGATCTTTTATAACTGGTGCTCTTTGGTCTGTTTCAGAATTATCCTTTTCTGTCACATCTTCGTCACTTACGTTTGATGAACTATCGCTAACTTTCACACGCTTTATATCGAGCGGCTCATCGATATACTTTTGCTCTTCTTCGATTACTTTAGCCAAATTCAATTCGATCATCATTTTGTTGATAACCAAATCATCTTCTGTATACGTATCGAATAGCACCACGCCGTACTTGTGCCCTCCGGTTAAGGTTGCTTTTTCTTTCGTGAAGTATTTCGCATATAGCTGTTTTTGACTACCGTCTTTGTCTTCGAAGCAATTGTCGTCAAGCCAACATGTGCTGAATTCAGGCCATGCATCCGCATCTCCCGGAGGCCTGACACCAACTAACCGACATTCGATAGCTTGGAAAGGTATTCGATTCATTATATTGTCTGTGATCGGTTTTAATTTGTCAACAGATACTTGTCTCCAATCACCATTATCTACGAAGAAGCATTTCACCATCTTATCATTGACAATTTCGTCAATTCTTGCTCGTTCATACGTCCCGTCATCAGGAAACTCTGCTAAGATAATGTTCCCGACGAACTTCTCTTCTTGATCTATTTCTGGAGCCTTTTCTATATATTCCTTTATATCTTTCAGCAGTGAATCTACTACTTTTTGGAATTTTGCATGACGCAAAAATACTGTTCCGGCATCGACGACCGCCGCGAAAATCACACTCGAGAAGTCATCTTTATCAAGGTGCGCCCATTTCGGACACTTTTGTTCTTTTGATGTGACTTTTGGTTCGTTTATATCAATATTATTGACCACACTACTGATTTTTTTCAGTTTTTCAATATGTTGAGGATTCGGCTCAGCGTGTCGATCTAGTAGCTCTTTTTTGAAATCTCGTTTCACTACCGTTTCTCCTAGTGACGAAAGATCAACACAGGCTTCTGCTGTGTCAACAAAAATCGTATTCCCCAATGCCATGACCACTTGACCTCTCATATAAAGACCGTGTTCACGTTCACGATCCGTTATTTTCTGCAGATGATCTTTCGCAGCGAGAGAAAATGTGACATCTCTATCTTTCGGCTGGATGTTCGCCAATCTGACTTTGACTACGTGTGTTTCAATCGCTTTTAGGTTATCGGGTAAATAGTACAAAAGGACGTCAGAAACAACTGTCATCTGTTCCTCATCTATTAGATTTATTAAGACGTGATTAATGTTTTTAGTATCACTAGAAAACACTTTCAACACTCGACATCTTTCAAAGAAGTTTTGTTTGAGAGCAACAGCGCAAACGTCTCCTAATTTCGGTACACCGTGTAGCCTCCTATTTATCTCTTTGCTGTAATGCATGCCCATTTTTAATGACAGCGTGTTGTAGTTATTAGGATATTTCACGGGTCCAGTTTTGGTAATATTTGATAGTACTCTAGCTGAATATGTAACAGCAGAATCGTAGTGAGTGATCTTGAATGTAATGAGCCCATGTCTCGGTATCCACTCTTTAGGTTCGTCGTATTCTTTGAACATCGTGTGACGGTCTGAACAGTTCCATGTATCAGCGCACTTGCCAAGCATCAGCAAATTATTGCAAACTGGATTTAAGTTCACAGCTTTTTTTAAATCTTTAGCCTCCAAGACTTCTTGAAGAACATTGTTCAAATTCGGGAACGCTTCTTTCGTACAGCGCTTAACGAAGTGAAGTATTTTAGACAGTTGCTCCACATTCGTTTCATCCAGTAATATCTTTATTTTAACGTCGTCTTTTTCAGGCCCAAATATCGACGCGTAATTTTCATTCAGGACTGAAAATCGTTTGCAGAACATCGAGAATAGTGGCGGCATCGAGAAATGGACCAGATAATTTGCGTTCGTGATATTCAGATGTATGAGATTTCCGTCACAGCAGACCAAAATCGGACCCAAAACTGGTTCTTCGTAGTTAGCCCAAGCTTCGTTGAGTCTGCACAAGTCGTGTAAATCCATTGTGCTATTACACGCAAAAACTACATGTTTCTGTGACGTCAGTGTATTCTCCAAAAAGATAACTTCTTCATCGTCTCTGCAAACTATGACTGTTCGTTTGGTGCGATCAATTTCTTCAAGAAACTCGATGACTCTATTCACTTTTTTGGCTTGATCTTTGACATAAGTGACTGACGTTTTTGTTTTGGAATACAAGACGCATTCTTGAGAAGCTCCAATAGTTATGACAGTGTCTGTTGCTTTTTGAGCGAGGGGAGTCATGAAATCGCACCACTGTCTCGACACAACTATGTATTGGACTTTTAATGCTTTATCAACCCTATTTTTGAGCATGACCTTCACATTATTGATAATTTTAGCAAGTTCTGTCGCATAGACCTGAGAAAGACGTTCGCAATCATCAAGGACTAAAGTGGCTAAGCGTCGCAAGTCCACCCCAAAATCGGTTTCTAACAAGTTCACTAACGCGGGAGCAGTGCAAATCAACACATGGCATCCATTCAGCAAAGCAGTAATAGTTTCTGTTGGTTCAATTCCAGGAAAACAGGACACAACACGCTCTTCAACGCCTAAAAATCTTTTACAGTGGCTTTCTATTTCAGATACAGACAACGCTGTGGCACTTACAATGATGCATATGGGACCAACGCCCTCGGATTTTTTCGGAGAATCCACAACGAGATTACAAACTGCCGGAACGTAGCCTATAGTTTTACCATTCCCAGCTGGACCTATGATAAACAAACTGTGCCCTCGCAAAATGTAAGACCAAGAGACAGTCTGCAGTCGCTTTGGTTTCTGAATTCGCATGCTTTTTAGCATCATACGAATGTCAGGCTTAAAAGGAATATCGCGTAGTTCACATTGGGGTAAAATCAAATTGTTATTTTTCGTGTGCACCATCAGAATTGGAGTAACCAGTTTTTCGACAAAAACTGACTTGCTGCTATCTAAGTTTTTGAAGGGATTTACATTTCTTACAACTTTGGATATGTTTTCAGCTAGCTTAGGCTGCAGTTCTAATTTTATAGGTTCTGGGTGGATAATCGCTTGATCTAGTTCATCTGTATCAATTTTTGATTGTTCCGTAGATGAATTCGTGTCTTTAACACTTGTGTCGGAAGTGGAACTGGAATGAACGTTTCTTTCTTTTCTTTTTTTAAGATCTTTAAGTGTTTGTAGTTTTTTATGTAGAACTGAACTCGACAGTGTTTGATTTACTTTTGATAAGTCACTCTTCGAGTTTTTATTTTCATTATAAGACACTGTACTGTGGGTATCAGTTTCAAGCGCGTTAATTTTAATACTTTTCAATTTTTTTTCTAAACAAGCTTTTTCATTACAGCTCACATCAGAATTTGATGAAATTACATTATCGTTATTTTCTTTGAAATTTTTTAATACTCGAAGTTTTCTTTCAAGTACTGAAATATTTAACCTACCCTTGACTGTGTTGACTTTACAAGTTGATTTTATATTGGAATTAGACTGGTAATCAGTTTCGTTACCAAAAGTATCTTTAGCCGTTTTGTTACATATATTAGAGTCGACATTATCATAAATAGTGCCATTATTAGTATTTTCTTTACATATATCATAGTCAGCATCATCAACAAAATTATCAATGTCTGTAGCAATTTTTTTGTAAGCATCAAATCTGACATTATCATGAGAAGACTTAACATGTTTGACTGTTTTCTCACATAGTACTGTGTGAACGTTATGAAAACCATCTACTTCATTAGCTACATTTTTATCTACAATAGAATCTTTATCATCAAATATGGTTTCACTTTTGATACCTGGTACCACTTCAACAGTGTTTGCATAGTTGGCAGCACTGTTTTCATTGATTGTTATAGTGACAAGGTTTTTCAGGTTGGTACTATTCAGTTCCATATCAGGACAGTAGACCAGCCGACGTTCCTTAAGCTTAGAATGTCTCATAACTTTATTGCTTGTGACATGCATCCCTGAAAATTTGTGAATATATTATTACTGGAAAATTTCATATTAATACTATTAGAAGTAAGTTAAAATCGATTTCATGATTTTATTATATAGATAGTTATTTAGTTACTAACATATAAAAGAACTAAAGGATGTTAAAAAATAAATATTAGATATATTATGTTCGAAAACTTATTTAGGCTAAAAGTTAATTTTTGCTACACTTTTGAAAACATTAAACTTTGTCTAAAAATGTTAAAATGAGCGTACAAATAGCTTGTACGTCATTTAGAACGACATTTTCTGTCCCTTTAGTATCAAATCAATCTTTTACGTTCGTCTACAATCGGCAATTTTTACAGCCCAAATGAAATTGCAAGGATTTTTTTTGCTAATAATATTTGTTTACCTTTAACATCATCATACTTTGATAAGTTCATCCTTTGTTTAGGACCCTTTTCAATCGAGTAATTCCTTTGTTTGGACTCACATTGGTGAGTTGATGGTGCATTTTGATCTGTATTCCTGCTCTTATTAGAGATCACTTTCTTTTGAGACATCTCTTGTTTTTCATTGTTACATTGAGTAGCATAATTTTGTTCATCTTCACTGGATTTTTTAAATTTATGATTTTTGTCTTGTTGATCTTCACTGTAGTATTTCTGATGAAATTGGTCACTCTTATCAAGTTCCCCAGAATTATTTGGATTTGAGAAATCGTCTACATAATCCCATTCACTATCACTGTCCAAGGAATCATTCCTTTTGGTATTTGTATGTTTTCTATGTCTTTCAGATACGGCATCCTTTTTTTCTCCATGTGTTACTAAATATTGTTTCAAACTAGTAAACATCTCATGAGGTTTATAATCGTCGTCTTCACCTAGTTTTGGAGTTGCTGAGGTTGGTCGACTTCTGTTACGTCGTGACCCACAACCAACAGATATCAAATCTGCATCTTTGCAGAGATTAAGGTCTTTTTCCTTTTGTTCAAAGGTTCTAATAACATCTTTTGCTAAAAAAAAGCAACATAACTTTCAATTACTATACTAATTTAACTAATCTAATAAACTAAATTCCTTTATTTTCCAAATAATGAAATATCATAGGACATTACACACAGCACTATCTGACCCCAAACTAAGCAAAGCTTGTAATCGTTGGAAAGAGTCCCCAAAGCAGCATTAGTAAAATATTAAATTTGATTAGCAGCAGTTGTTCAAATATTTGTTCTGTATGTATTATAAGTAAGTATTTAAAAAAAAGTATTCATATATTATAGCAGTTATCTTTTTTTTTTATATTGAATAGGTTCGCGCTTGACCACATCCTGCCTGATGTGATGTGCCTGATATCTGATTTCCATCTGGTTATCTGATT
This sequence comes from Biston betularia, assembly GCA_905404145.2. Taxonomy (NCBI): domain Eukaryota; kingdom Metazoa; phylum Arthropoda; class Insecta; order Lepidoptera; family Geometridae; genus Biston; species Biston betularia. The sequence continues at coordinate 1,553,927 of FR989889.1, read as the reverse complement.
TCTGGTTTCTTTGCTTAGTTTAGGGTCAGATGGCACTGTGTGTAATGTCCTATATTTATTTATTTTATCAGGTATGGCAACATGGACATTCATAGAGAAAGTGAGTGTGTATACATATTGAAAGGACTCCTTTAAATATATACCTGTGCAAGTCCTACACACTGTATTTTTGTTTTTATTGACATTCAATCATATTGACATAATTATTTTATATGTGACATATTATTTCATTGACATATGTTATGATTTTGATATTTTTAAATATGAATAGAAGAATGTCCTGTAACTGTGGTGTTATTAATACAAGATTTGTATTGGTATAGATCCATTGCCAGAATAAATAGCATGCATGAGGAGCCAGTGTGTCACTAGCGTAAGAATATATCTCAATTTGCTGTGACATGACATAGCAAAAACTTCTTGACATTCAACGGTATCACCATGAGAGTGCCAAGTCTATTGTGTTGTATGGACAAAGACCTGTACAGCACCTAGGACTTGCAACATGGGTGTAGGTTTAAGGAGCCCCTTTAAATATGTTCAAAAGGTAATACCAACCATCCTCTGCTAGTGAACTTTTCTCAAGCAGTTTGAGGTTTTCCTCAGTCAATGCTGTAATTTTCTTCGTCTCTTGGTGTAAAGATGTTTGTTTCTTTATTGTCTTCTGCCAGTCGTGGTCAACCTTCCTCTGTTTCTTATAATACTTTTCTATAGCTTTTAAGACCTCTTCAGTGCGTGTTGTGTTTAGTTTTAGCTTCAAGTTACCTGAAGCGAGCTTTTGATGGAATGTTGGTTCATCTTTCAGGGCTACAACTAGTTCTATAAGATGATCAGTGATGGACTTTGTTGTTCTATGCTGTATGATGATATCTCCGAATTGGTGGATGTTTTCATCGAATATAGTGCTTCTGCAATTGTAAGGTTATTGATGATGAACACAAATTGATCATAATAAGTTAATTTTTATTCAAATTTCAAAGGTGTTTTGCAGTGATATGCTACTTGCAGTGTTTTGTGCATTTCCTACTGTCAATATTTTATTTAAATGGATTTAATGGAATTTAAATTACAATCTCTCATGTATGTTGATGTTTGTGTATACTTATTTACGTCAATAAATTGCTCGTTTTGTATAAAATATCACCTTAAGATATAATCTATATACATAGGTAAAGACATTTTGTATGGAGAGGTGGGCATAGTGGTTACTAGCCTTCTATTTCAGGTTTTTAGTCCGTTGGCTCCCCAAACTAGACGTGCCCAGTCGCACTGCTGAGTCAAGAACATCAAGCCGCTCCGAAGAGTCAGTAACAGAAGGAATAAAAGAGGTAATTGAAAAAACATGGTTTACTTACCTGTCATCAACATGAATAGGAACGAAATAAACATGATTCCTGTGTTCCGCCAGAAATTCTCTTAGTATAGTATTGGCAGCAATTGGCCAGTTTTCACACCTTTCCGCTATGATTTCTCCATCTATATCGATAGTTTTGTAAACGGGTAATACGCCGTAGATGCCGACTTGTTGAATTACCGGCTCCCCTTGTATCTGTGATTCTACGAAAATCAAATGAGGATTGACAATGTGTAGCACCTCCACGCGGTACGGCTCGTCCATATTGAGGTTTATTTCGGCAAAATCACATTTGTAAAAAGCTGAAAGTGCAATAAAAATAAAGCATGCTTTCAAAAACACTGGCTGCAACGAAAAACCAAAAGCTAAAAGTTTTGAACTTGGAATTGGAAGAAAGAAAAAAACTACTGTTTTTTTTTATTTCTGGCATCGCACTTTGTCAATTTTGTCAAGCCATGTAATTTGTTGAATGAAATTTTAGTTAATTTGATATTGATCGTCAAAGTCAAATAAAAAAAGTTAGGGTCAAATCCAGTAATGCGCTAATAAAAAAGTGGCACCTGTACTAAAAGCTTTGATGGAGTTTTGGAAACAACACCGGAAGACGTCATGTTTTATCACTTTATGTGTCTTTCACGCACATATGCGCAGTTAAGCACATTAATATGAATTTGAAATTTAATTTGAATAAATTACTATAATTTTTATGCAAAATATACTGACTTAATTAAACACAAATTTTGGAAAATAACATTATACGGCAATCGGGAAAACCACCTGTTTGTTCGGAACGTTCCCATCGTGTGTTCTTGCCCAAAGCAAACTGCGGTATCCTGCAGCAGCAAACATGTAGCCTATTCTTGAAAAAATGCTCCAATGACCTATTAAGTACTTTCTGGTAGTCGGCTGGTTAGCTACCACCCTCAAGTTGATAACCTGCCGCCAAATACCAAGCGGTGTGTTCTAGCAACCTCACTTGAGAGCCAGTTCAATTCTACGCTAGGTGTGTTAACCATCTTCAACCACACCATCATTTAACATCAAGCGGGCTATATATATTTATTTAAGCTCATCGTAGAGGGTTTGAACGCACGCCCTTCGGCATGTGAAATTGTGAACCGAACGCACTATCCACTAAGCCATCATCGCTACGAAAACTGTTGCTTCTTAAATGGTAGGAAAATGTTATTAAGGCGCCCCTGGCGGTAGTAAATTGAAACTAGTATATTTTTTTCATACATTCTGGCACCAGCTAATAAGGCAAGATCGAGACAAATAATACAAACAAAATATTATACATACTTTTGTATTTATTATATTTTACTAAAACATACTAGCCTTTGCTATATAAAACCAAGAAATAAATTATAAATCATATAAATAATAATTATGGGTTCAGAATCACAAAACTCATGAATACTTCAAATATTTTTATCTTTAAAATTAAATACAATTGTCAATGTAACATTATCTATAACTATAATTATTTTCCTGTATGCATTTTAATGTAGTCTCAGATACTTAGAAACAAATTTGTTTTTGGTGATGATAATTTCTATTTTAACAGGCCATATAGTCCGGTCAATATAGCCTGAAAAAAAAAACACATAAATTATTCTAAAGAAGCTAAGAAATTTTCATGTATAGTAACCATAGTATTTGATGGCTATACTGATTCTACAAAACATCGTAAATTCTACATTTTAGAATCGTTTTTTCTCAGACATGGTGAATCTTAGGGGAAAAAGTTTCAGAGCAACTTTTGTAGATAATTGTGTGATCTACAATTTTTGTCTACACTATTTTTATCATAAGCTTCCTTTTCTTTACAAGCGCCTCACGAAGTTCTGCAATCTCAGCGACAGCTCTAATCATGGTGCTAAAGAAAAAGTAAAGAAATGGCTTCTCTCACTCGACTACGATGCTACTGAGTCTCTGTTTATCGTCCAATCATGAAGTAATTTACGTTATAAATTACGTTATAAATTACTACAAGTTATGAACTAAAATTTAAGGCCAATACTCAAATCAAACCCATTCGTACACTTGCTGTCAAATATAAAATCTCTTACACATTCTCTCACAACACATACACACGCACTCTCTCACACACACCCACACACACACTCTCTCTCTCTCTCTCTCACACACACACACACACACACCTCATGCACATATATACTTTTCTGCACTCCTTGCTTATTAATTTATTAGTGTCAAATTATATAGTTAAAAAATTGTACAAGTTCTCCATTAAATTTAATATATTTAATCGGTTCCAGCCTCCCGCGATACAGGCTAGCCCTAGTGCGGGGACTATTGCAAGATATTACGATCTTTGTACACATATTTTCTGTTAAATAAATATTTTTGTATTTGTTTTGTATAACTAACCGTTTCATTATGAAACCCACTTTTGCAAACGTTAACCCTGCATAACATGGGATCGATGGGGACTTTTCATAATTCCATTACAATTGTATCCTTAACATTCATATAAATTTTCAGTTTCATTTATTTTACTTTGTTAGTTGTCAATTTAACTGTATTTGTATTTTTATATGGGCCTTGTTGCCTGAAATGAATTTATTTTATTAAGCTATTGCATAGCTTCTATCGCGGGTCTTGAGCGTGGAGACCGAATCCAGAAATTCCGTAACGAAACTAACCTAACACCCCACACTCCCACCGGCACAGCGGTGATACTTTTTAGTTTTGCCATCTATCGATGAATAGCAGAACTTTTAATGACTGCCGCCAAGCATCTAACAGTGCGTTCCGGCAGCCTCACTTGAGAGCCAGTTCCATTCCAGGCTAGGTGTGCTTTACCATCTTCGACCACACCTTCACTTAACATCAGGTGAGCTGTGGTCAAAACACCGAGCCTGTCAACAATAAAAAAAAAAAATGACTTTTTTGAAATATCACGCTTGTCTCTTTAGTTCAGCAACTCGCCTCTAGGTGGCATTGGTTGTATCGGCGTAAAAATGCTATGCAATAGCTTTACCGTGGCAGTCCCCGAGTGCCACAAGTCTTTTATTTATTTATTAGAATTTATGGACGGGCAAATGACTATTTTGACCGGACTATAATACATTTTACCTAGGGACTGTGACTGGGACTACTTATTTTGGTAAATTTACTTATATAACGTTAATGCGCTGATATTATACAATTTTGATAGAAATGCTTTAGACTCGTACGGTACTGAAAATGTAGGTAAAAATATTAGTGCAGCAAAACTATGGTAGTGTCCTTTGACTTGTGACTTTGGTGTTATCAATAAAACATTTGTATTTGTTGTGTTTTTTGTTTGTTTTTGTTTTTTTTTACTTGGTGGTAGATTTCCTTAGCAGGAAGTCGTCTAGGTAGGTACCACTGCAGTACCAGATATTCTGCCGCCAAGCAGTAGTGTGCAAACATTACTGTGTTCCGGTTTGAAGGGTACTGCAGCTAGCGAAATTACTGGGCTGTTGGGACTAACCATCTAGTCTCAAAGTAATGAGTGCCAAAGCAGCGATGCCCTGGACGTTGTTTTGTCACTCAAAGTTCTGGGTATCGCTGCAATGGTCGTGGACAGGCGTTATTTCTTAACATCAGGAGAGCGCCTCGATCGTCTCATTACTTTTATATTAAAAAAAAAAAAAATTAGCGGTTTGTATCGTTCAAATATTATGTCAGCATAAGTTAGTAAATAGACTGATGTTATTTTAATGACATAGATAATTAACTAGTTTGATAGTTGACTCGCGTATTATTATTTTTTTTCATATTAACATATTGTAACAATTTTTTTTTCTTAGCATGTTTATATGCCAAGCAACGGTGAAAAAGTCCCAATTACTATACATCCTATTATGAAATAACTGTACATTACTCTATTATTGTAAATAAATGATGATTGAATTGAAAAAAAAAAACAATCTGCTAATATAATACTTGAACGGATTCAATACAATATTCACGAAAAATGTGTTTTAAATGTGTTTGCATGTGTTTTGTGTGTGTTTTAAATGTGTTTTTGGATACATTACAGAAATATCAACAAAATATTATAAACAATATCCAAATTAGTTTCAAAACACTTATCTGAATACACAAATTCCTATAATAGTTCATATTATTTTAATTTACCTTTGGTATTGGACACTTCATAACTTGTCTCGAAATCCATAGTTTCACATATCTTGACATTTACCTACATCTCTACATAGTATAAAACATAGTCGCTTCCCGCCGTCAGTACGCTTAAATCTTTTAAACTACGCAACGGAGTTTAATGCGGTTTCCTTCATAAGACAGTGTGATTCAAGAGGAAGGTTTATATGTATAATACAGGCATATGCACCACATTAGTATCTATATTGCACCCGTGCGAAGCCGGGGCGGGTCGCTAGTATAGTATAATTTAACTATTAATCGAACAATAATATAATCATTAACACTAACTGTACAATTTCCCTTGAAACCGTACCATTCCATGAAACATTACACATTTTGATATAATATCTCTGAAAATTGTTATATTACATTTTAAAACTGCAACAATTTATTTCAAACTGCACAGTTTAATTTGGATTCTGTGCGATTTAAACCGAGAACGGCATTATATTATATCACTAGAAACGACAACACAAAACATAAGACAGCACATGATTCCATCGAACACTGGGCACTATTTCACTGAAATGCACAATTTTACTTACAAACCGCACAATTTTTATCATAACTGCACAGTTCTATCGATGACCGCAATTGACAGTTTTTAAACTTGGGTGCTAAGCCCCACGCAGAGGCTTAGGGCTCCATATTGTCCTATATCGAGGTGGTCTTCGTATCATACGGCCAGTAAGTGATGTAGGGCTCTCGCGCCGCCCTCACTCGCCCAGTGTACGCCTCCGCAGCTGTTACTGAGCGCCCAAACGTAGGGCGTAAAGAACTCTTCCGGTCGCTCTTCTTCTACGTACTTGAATTTTAAATCGGGGAATTTCTGCAAGAGAGATATATCTACTTTTTAATGGATGTTGATTTTGGTAGTTTTTTTTATGGTTAACGGGCTAGGTGTTTCACCAAAGCTCACCTCATGGAAAATGGTAAAGAAACTGGCTTTCAAGTGAGGCTGCCGGAACACACCGTTAGATGCTTGGCGGCAGATTTTCAACTTGAGTGTTAGCCAGCCGAGTACTAGAGAGTACGCTGCCACCATGCTATGGTTTCCTCACGATGTTTTCCTTCACTGGCATCTTAAGCTCATTGTTGGGGTTTGAACCCACGCCCTTCGGCATGCGAACCTACCGCGCTTACCAGTATCATCGCTACAAAAGAAGAACAACGCCATCATACTGGAAAGGGATAATTCGACAGCCCTGTTGGCTCATTGGTAGCATGTCTGCTTCAAGAGCTGTGGGGCGTGGGTTCGATTCCCACCTAGGACAAGCATTTTGTGATATAAAACCAAATGTTTGTTCTGTGTCTGGGTGTACTGTATGAATTATAAGTATGTATTTACAAAAAAAAAAAATTTAAGTATTCTATCAGTTATCTGACTCCCATAGTACAAGCTTTGCTTAGTTTGGGGTCAGATAGCGCTGTGTGTAATGTCCTGCGATATTTATTTATTATTTATTTAATTCTAGAGATGGTAATTTCTTATTTCGTGGACATATTGTGTCCATGTCATGTCATTTTTCGCTTTTCAATTAGCGTTATCGCTATTATGTTACTTGGCTAAGCCCGTTTTTCTCTAAAATATAGTCACACGTGATTTCCAATAAATTCGTATTTCATAGGAACCATAATAAAACATAAAATAAATAAATATCATAAATTTGACAGCCCTGTTGGTTCATAGGTAGTATGTCTGCTCCAAGAGCTGAAGGACGTGGCTTCGATTCCCACTCAAGACAAGCATTTTGTGATATAAACAGATATTTGTTCTGTGTCTGGGTGTACTGTATGTATTTACAAAAAAAAAAAGTAAGTATTCTATCAGTTATCTGACTTCCATAGCACAAGCTTTGCTTAGTTTGGGGTCTGATGGCGCTGTGTGTAATGTCCTTTGATATTTATTTATTTATAGTACGTACCAAACGTTTTGACTCTACTTTTCTCATCCGTACGGCCAAGGAATGGAACAAGCTGCCGGCTTCCTTGTTTCCTGAGAGATATAATCTAGATCTTTTCAAGGTCAGAGTGAATAAGTATGTGTGCTTCATCTTCGGCCACATCATCGCTGACGGCGAATCGATCAGGCGAATTGGTAGTCAAGTGTTAAAAAAACTGTAGTTATAGCGCAGTCACTAGTCAGGTCACTAGTCTAGAAAGGCTTTACCTTGAGACGGTCGCTGGACCACTGTTCGGCACCCTTCTTAATGCAGGCTAGCACTTCGGAGACGCCAAGCTCCCCTCCTGCGCCCTCCTGCACGCGTTGCAGCCGGCTCGAGAAGTACCCTATCACCTGGAAAGTAACATACATAGCATAAATATATACCCTTTCACCTGGAAAGTTACATACATAGCATAAATAAATACCCTTTCACCTGAAAAGTTACATACATAACATAAATAAATACCCTTTCACCTGGAAAGTTACATACATAACATAAATAAATACCCTTTCACCTGGAAAGTTACATACATAACATAAATAAATACCTTTTCCCCTGGAAAGTTACATACATTACATAAATAAATACCCTTTCACCTGGAAAGTTACATACATAACATAAATAAATACCTTTTCCCTGGAAAGTTACATACGTTACATAAATAAATACCTTTTCCCCTGGAAAGTTACATACATTACATAAATAAATACCCTTTCACCTGGAAAGTTACATACATAACATAAATAAATACCTTTTCCCCTGGAAAGTTACATACATTACATAAATAAATACCCTTTCACCTGGAAAGTTACATACATAACATAAATAAATACCTTTTCCCCTGGAAAGTTACATACGTTACATAAATAAATACCCTTTCATCTGGAAAGTTATATACATAACTTTCAAAAGAACATTAAAATTCAAAAGAACATTATAAGTTGTTTGATATTGTTGATAAAAATTTACCTAAATTTAAATTTGACATAAGTAAGATTGTCTACATCACCTACACAAATAATGTTACTTGATAGTTGATAGTTAAGTTGTAAGTAAAATTTATTTGTTAGTTTCACTTTTACATCGTATAGCTTTATATTCAATAAGTAAATATCTTTGATTTTAAATGTTAGTAAAATGCTTCTTAATTTATAGTCATGTTGTATACACTTGTTTAGGTATATAGTCTGGCTCGAAACTGTACCTAGCAAATGATGTATCTGTTCTGACTATGTTCTGTTTTGTGTATCAATAAATAAAATAAAATACATAACATAAATAAATACCCTTTCACCTGGAAAGTTACATACATAACATAAATGAATACCTTTTCATACAAAATTGCATAAGATAGATAAATACTGAGTTAAAACTATTTCATAAAGTCACTGCGAATCATGTTTCAAGTATTTTATATGGGCACAGAAACATTTTTTATCAATGTTTCTGTTTAACACATTTAGTGTCTGTATGTATTTACAAAAAAAATGGATTTAAGTATTCTATCAGTTATCTAACTTCCATAGTACACGCTTTGCTTAGTTTGAGGTCAGATGGCGCTGTGTGTAATGTCCTACGATATTTATTTATTTGTGTTTTTTGTGCTATTGGTGACCAGCGCATACCATTTCAATGTTCTGCGCCTGCGGTTGGTGCCGTGGGTCGGAGAACAGCTTCCGTTTGTGCAGCAGTGCGTACACGACGTTGAGGTTACTCGGTAGCTGGTGCGTCAGACAAGAGTTGATGATCTCCAGCAGCATCCTGATTACTTCGTCCAGCACTGCTATGTGGTCCATCTAGTAACAAAACATAATTTATAATAGACCTCATGACATATTTAATTAATATAAACTTGACATTGTTTAGTAAGTAAATAAATAAATATCGTATGACCCCAAACTAAGCAAAGCTTGCACTATGGAAGTCAGATAACTGATAGAATACTTAAATACTTTTTTTTTGTAAATACATACTTATAATAAATACTGTACACCCAGACACAGAACAAACAATTTTTATACCACAAAATGTTTATCCTGGATGGGAATCGAAACCATGCCCTTCGGGCTCTTGGAGCAGACATACTACCAATGAACCAACAGGGCTGTGCATAATAATCTGTAATACTATTTTATCCAATTTGTCATTATTAAAAAAATGTAATGTTTTCTTTCCTTCTTTCTTTAACGGGCAAGTCTTGTGAAATAAGGCAATCGATGTGTTTTTGTCAACATTTTTGTGCCGTTATACATCATGTGGAAGTTTGAAATTAATGAATACTATAGTACATATCCTGAATTATTATGCTTGGAGAAAAAATAGTTTCAAACGCTTTTCGTTTCTTGAAATTATGAAATAGAATATGGCCAAATTATTTTTAATCCGTAATCTTGACATCAAAATAATTATAGGAAAGGCGCAATTTTATAGATGCTAACTTTGATGCAGATACATTTAAGGCTTAGACCTTTTATTGTACGTTTTGTTTATTCTATTAGCAGATAAGTACGGATAGTTTGATGAAAATTTCTGATAGTGCCTGCTGAAAATCTCTTTTCTGCGTTACGTCTGTTGCTGTTTTATTTTGGTAGGCGCTACAAACCATCGAGAACATCGAGATATGACAAGTATGGAGGTCTCGTATTCAATTTGAAACAAACAACATATAGTTGTTACTGCTTTATCTTACACAAGTTTGACGTCTGATAGAAAGAGACGCAATCATACAGAAACTATCGTCTTGAACGACGTGAAGCCACGTTTAACTTGTAAAAGTGACCAGCTGGTGACTTGCTGTGTTTTCGAAAATTGTGATTTATTTTTGTTTAGAAAGTGATTAGGTGTGAAATAATTTATTGTATGAACACTTAAAACCATTTTGTTGTGATGGCTTGTGTAGCTTATGGTTGTCACAGCCACAGTTCAAAGAAAACTGAAGAAAATCGAAGCATATCATTTCACCGGTAAGAGTTTTTTGGAATTTTCTGTGGAACCACTTAAAATTTCCATGAAATATTTGAATATGTTTAAATTCATTGTTTTGAGCCTGATATAAAAACATAATAATGTCTATCCGACCTCAAAATTCTTGTCAATTCCAGAAAGTAATTTCGTTGTTGGATTATAGTGATGTTCCTTGACGTAGGTACCTACATTGTTACCGATTCGTTTTTGTAAAACTTGCGGTAGTAGTTTCTTGAAATATACCTACCTTATACAGCACCACTGTTTTTAAGAGATTGTTTTATATGATAAATAGGTATTATAAAAATAACTAAAGATTGTTGTGCCTGTTTCACACAAAATATTATTTTTTTCAGAATACTATATGAATCTATTTAACTATTAAAGTTCTTATATTTTCCTAGTAACTATTTAAAAATATTTTACAGGTTTCCTTTAGATGATAATTTAAGGAAGATTTGGATTAAAGCTTTGAGGCGCGACAATTGGGAACCCACTAAGTATTCCCGTCTCTGCTCGAATCACTTTACAGCTGAATGTTATATTCAAGGGTCGATAATCAATCAATCAATGGAGTCAATGGAGAGTCGATAAACACCGAAATTTAATTATTAAATCTATCGCTGAAACATACTTTATCACGAGAATCCATTATATAACAAAACTTCTAGTTCAACCCGAAGAGCGTGTACGTAATTATTTGAACAAAACAGTATTGTTTAAAGGACAATAAATAAACATAAATATTTTGTACTTATTATTTTATTTAATGTACTTTTTATTTGAATGTCCTGCTCAACTTTATTTTTGTACCTTGAAGGGCGTCCCACAACAGCCATAACCAGGGACCGCAAAAAGTAGCTTGATTAGCACATCATTTTGAATATATTATGGGAATTTGCCGAGCTCTCAAAGCAATAGCCAGTATGCATGTATTTTGCGTGTTCCCAAGATTAGTGCGACCAACGGGAATTTCTGTTCCCAGTGGTGGTCACTGTCAACTTACCGAACTTGCGTTGCCTCGGAGGGGGATTACAGACTGTTTTATCCCAGATTTATCACTGGGAACAACAAGTTCTGTTGGTCTGACTAACATAAGAACCAATCTGAAACTGGGAAACAAATTTTGACCACCAGGTAAAGTATTGCCTGGTCCACGAGTTTATCTATCGTTAGGTACTATTATTTTGAAAAAATATTACTGTAACGAATTCTTAAAAAGTATTAAGTGATTTTTCTAAGGTAGGTTTAATTAAAATTCATTTATTTCAGGTACCAATAGTACCCATGTGCATATAAATTTTACTGAATTTGACATGCATTTATATTGAAATAATACTAAACATATCCGAATAAAAATTATTTAAATTTAATTGAAATAATATAATTTAGATAAATAATGTTAATAAAATGAAGGTACGACAGTAAATTGACCAAGCTACATTGATTGACCTTAAAAAAAGAACGATATTTCCGATTCATAAACCGATAAATTTTGTCACATCACTATAATACTCAATACATAACAATAGTGATTCTATAGCAAACTCGGCTTCATAGGCATTTCAAGAAAGGGCAGATTGTGTATTTCTTTCTCCTTCTCCCTTGTTGCGTGGTAAATAAGAAAAACACGATCGGATATATTGTAAGTGTTCAATTCAACACGATTCCTCCATGCTTGTGATTCCTCGAAGGTCATAATGTAACAGATAATCAATGTAAAATCCGCTTCCGGCAATAGGAATAAACATTCTGTCTCCTTCTTGCTCGTGGCTATAGTAATTTAACTCTCCTTATCTATTTTAGCGTGACGTCAATGTATTCAAATCTAACGTCAGACGTATGTACGTCTGTGTGAGTGGAAAATATCAATGTAGGTGTTCAAGCAGAAGTTCCCACGGTCGAGGACTTGGCCCTTAATAAGTAATTCTACTTTATCTAATTTTTTCACACCCAATACTGGGTTAAGTATGGTCTAAGCGAAAAACAAAAATACATTGAAATTTTTATTTTGATAATTATAACAATCAACTTTTGGTCGATGCCCTATGCGAAGGTATTTTATTTTATATATAAAACAAAAAAATCAAGTTGAACATCGTTTGATAGACATCATATGATGGCAGTAATTATAAATCACTAAAATTATAGACAGACTGGCGGACGCCTCGCGGTTTCACCCGCGTAGTTTCCGTTCCTGTGGGAATGCAGGGATAAAAAGTAGCCTATGTCACCCGGGGATAGTGTAGCTTCCCAACGGTGAAAGAATTTTTGGTTTTTTTTATGGATGGACATGTCAGATATGAACAGCTTATATTGCTGTATGGTATGTGATTAAGATTGGTACTCACAACTTCTTCAGTTTTCTCCTCTTGTTGATGTGGTAGCTCTACTTGACTTATATCCCCGCCTAAAACAAAAAAAATAAATATCCTAAGACATTTTCATAAAGCGCCATCTAGCCCCAAACTAAGCAAAGCTTGTATTGTGGGAACCAGATAACTGATAGAATGGAGTTTTAGGAACGGGAACGCGGAAAGAGTCGTGTCGCCCCAATGTATTATTTTATTAAACTTGTGTTTTTTCCAGTTTTTCTATGTATAGAAATAGTGGTGTTTTATTCATAAAGTACCGAATTCCAAGCGCCAGTGTGGGAAAGTGATATAATGTGGTAAAACATGACTTTTCGTTTACTGAACTAAAGTATTACTGGATTTGACTGACAGACTGGACTTGAGCAATTTGAGCCGGACTTATTTATTTTATTTATTAATTCAAGCTCGTCTCGATTTATTTTTAACCGACTCAAAAAAGGAGGAGGTTCTCAATTCGACTGCACGTTTTTTTTGTTACGCGATCATTCCGCCAATTATGTTATGTATCGATTTTGATGATATTTTTTTGCTTGTAAATATTTTTGATAAATATTTTATGCGACCACCTCTAAAGCTCATTATCTTACATAAGTACTTCAGATGTGGTCCCATAAAATATTTATCGAAATCGATCGAGCGGTTTCTAAAAAACCGGCCAAGTGCGAGTCGGACTCGCGCACGAAGGGTTCCGTACCATTATCTATAAAAAATCAAGTTTGTTGTATGGGAGCCCCCCTTAAATATTTATTTTATTTTTAGTATTTGTTGTTATAGCGGCAATAGAAATACATCATCTGTGAAAATTTCAACTGTCTAGCTATCACCGTTCTTGAGATACAGCCTGGTGACGAACGGACGGAGAGCGAAGTCTCAGTAATAGGGTCCCGTTTTTACCCTTTGGGTACGGAACCCTAAAAATCGACAAAAATCTAAAAATTATACGCATCGATGATATTTTCGTTTACACCAAAACTCGCGGAGTCGGCTCTTTTTTATTTTTAATTTTAAATTTATATAATTATTATGTGCTCAGAGCGTCAACGCGTGCGCCCGCCCTCGCCGCTGCAGCGTGACTGTCGTTGGCGTGGTTTTAAACCAACGCTTCTGCCAGTGGTTTGAAACGCCAGCCTCGCTGCCAAGGGCGTTTATAGGTCAATCGAAATTTGTTTCGTTTCAAACCGTGTAGCACAATGCTTTATAATACGGTGTAGCGTACAGTAGGATAGCGTGAAAATATGGCAGATCTCTTGTAATTACAGTATATCTGGGGTGGAAGAGACCGCTTTAAGCGATAAGCAGGGGCGTAGCTACCGCCATATAAGCCGTATCAATGATACGGGCCCCCGGGTTACAGGGCCCCCTAACGTGTGCATTAGTAAAACGTTATCCACAATGGCAATTAATCTCGTGCTTGTCCAGGCTAAACGCGTTCCTAAATAGGCTGGCAAGGTGCTGCGATGTAATTTTAACGCAACGTCTTGTCAGGCGGACCAACGCCTGACCGGGAACAAAACTAACAATTGACCATTCACGAACCGACCTTCATAGTGAAAACATTTATATATCTACTATTTTGAAATATACACATGTACCTAAATTAGAAACTGTAGTTTCTATCAAAGTTCGCCTCCATCATCACGAACTCCAAAGACGTGACAGTGCTTCCCGGACAAAAAACTGTCATACGATCAACTGTCCATAATAATCAATAAATATTTATTTTAATTTAATGCGAGCATTTTTGTTTCTTTCGTGAGAAATCTTTACCCTTCATTTTTTTTCTTTGGTTTTGGCGTCGCGTTTTTGCATTTGCCAGTGTCAAGTATTTCATATTTTCAAGTTTCAAAAGTTTAATAAATGTCCTCGTAGCTAAAGTAATAGTCAAAGACCAGTCTTGTTCAAGTACAATCCGTGTCAGTCAAGTCCAGTCGTGCTTTAGTAAAGTAGTGGTGACTTTACTATAAAGCTTCGATGGAGTTTTGGAAGCAACACGAAAAGTCATGTTTCACCACATTATATCATTTTCCCACACTCGCGCTTGTGACTCGGCATTACGAATAAAACACCACCATTTTTATGCATAATCACGCGATAAAACACTAGTTTTGGAAAAAAATACAACGGAGCGACACGCCTCTTACCGCGTTCCCGCCAAAAAAACTTTTTACCCTTCATTTGGGCCCTCAACATATTTTTATACAGGGCCCCTCCAAGACACGTTACGCCATTGGCGATAAGTATTACATAATCGTCGAGTTGAGACTCCCATTGGTGTATCTGCATGGAGAAATGCAGACAACCATCATAAAAATATCAATATATGTGAGATATTCTACACGTGAAATTTTCGTAAACATTATCAAGTAAAAAAGGGCGTCGAGGCTAACACACCCCGCGAGCGAAACACCATCGCGAGCTAAATCGACGCTAGCGCCATCTAGTTTATTATTGTAAGATTTTTTATTTCTTATAAGAATATAGGATCAAGAGTTTTGGCGGGAACG
The DNA here is from genome assembly GCA_905404145.2 of Biston betularia. NCBI lineage: Eukaryota > Metazoa > Arthropoda > Insecta > Lepidoptera > Geometridae > Biston > Biston betularia. Next base: position 1,538,623 of record FR989889.1, on the reverse strand, counting down.
CGGAAAGAGTCGTGTCGCCCCGTTGTATTTTTTCCCAAAACTAGTGTTTTATCGAGTGTTTATGCATAAAAATGGTGCTGTTTTATTCATAAAGTGCCAAATCACAAGCGCGAGTGTGGGAAAATGACATAATGCGGTGAAACATGACTTTTCGTGTTGCTTTCAAAACTCCATTGAAGCCTTATAGTAAAGTCGCCACTACTTTACTAAAGCATGACTGGACTTGACTGACACGGACTAGACTTGACCAAGACTGGACTTTGACTAGAACTATAGCTACGAGAGCAACTTATTTAACTTTTAAAACTTGACCATATAAAACACTTGACACTGGCAAATGCTCAAGATGCGACGCCAAAACTAAAGAAAAAAAAAAATAGGATCAATTTCACTTTTTTTTAAATTATGGTTGACAGGCTAGTTGTTTGGCCACCAGCTTACCCGGTTTGGTCTAAGATGGTAAAGCACACCTCGCCTGGAATGGAACTGGAGTAAACTTGACGTGGTTTGTCATCAAAAATTAACAAAAAAAAACAGTAAATATCATGTGATAATTATATTAAGGTGGTTCGATTTCCATACAAATATTTTTATTTATGGACAAATGGAGCATAATTTTACAGTGAAATCACATCTATTGGCATTTATTTTAATTAAAATCAAATTTTTTAATGATTTATAATTCATTTATTAGCATAATCTACTGTTTTATTCAAGCAGTTCGTTACGTAAAGTTTTTTTTTTGTATTTATTTTATATTTTTTACTGATAGTAAATTTTATTTTATGAAACTAATTTGAATATTTCAGCTTTATATGCGGTAGTTTAATTTTAATACGTTTTCACACTTTTTATAGTTATGACGTCATGACGTAGGCTGAATATGTATAATATGCCTATGCCATATAAAACAAAAAAGTATACAAATACATTTGATTAACTTTGACAATTGACATTTTTTTAATTTGCCCAATCGGGCAGACTAAAGCTGTAATGTAAAGCCATTCTGCCACGTCTTCGGTTCTAACAGTTCATGACATGAACAAATCTGAAACAAATCTTATGTCATAAAAGCGATATCAGAGTCCAAATAACGTTTAAAATAATCCAGATAATTGTATCAATAAAGCGAAAAACATCTCGACGTAGGCTATTATGGCTACCGTTAATTTGACATTGACAAATTTTGTTTTGGTTTGCCATTGCTTTTTTAGTCTATGAAAGTAGCCCTACTAGGCGACATCATTAGACATCAATTGAAAGTCAAGTTTATTTTATTAAAATAAACCCCATCTCAGATTTTACAGAATTTTAAACTTAAAAATATTAAATAGAAATATATTATTTCGAAATGGTTTTGGAATCGGGAAAGTTTTATTTTTCTTTACATACCGAATTGTGATTTTACGTAAATAATTGCCAGTAGCTGTGATTTCACTGTAAAATTATGCTCCAGTTGTCCATAAATGGCAAAAAATAGCACCTTATAAGAGCACTAATAAAATATTTGTTTCCTTTTTTTTAATGTAACTTATTTGACAATAAAGATTATTCTATTTTTTTTTTTTTTAAATTATTGACAGGCTACGTGTTTGACCACAGCTCACCTGATGTCAAGTGAAGGTGTGGCCGAAGATGGTAAAGCACACCTAGCCTGGAATGCAACTGGCTCTCAAGTGAGGCTGCCGGAACACACCGTTAGATGCTTGGCGGCAGATTTTCAACTTGAGGGTGGTAGCTAGCCAGCCGAGTACTAAAGTACCCTACCACCATGCTTTGGTTTCCTCACGATGTTTTCCTTCACCGGCAGCTCAAGCTCATTGTTGGGGTTTGAACCCACGCCCTTCGGCATGCGAACCTACCGCGCTAACCACTGAGCTATCATCGCTACTTTTTTAATTATTTTTTTTTACATCTGACTAGGCATGCGTTTGGCCACGATCTCACCTTGTGGAAAGCGACGATGTGGCCGAAGATGGAGCACGCTTGCCTAGAAAATACCTATTCACCTTCTATTCTTAATATAGGAGCTAAAGAGAGTCTGGGAGTCTTCTTGCTGCAGTAACAAGTTGAAAAGACATACCTTCTATCTGTGCGCACAGTCTATTTCTTCTCTTAGTCAAAGTTTCAAACAGCGATATCAGTCTTTGGGCCACGTACGGATGTAGATTCCGGAATTCACCTGAAAACGTAACCAATAAAATAAATATCGTAGGACTATACACACAGCGCCATCTGGCCCCAAACTAAGCATCAATGATTAGTAATTTCGGTGTTATACGAAAACCCTACCTGGGTTGCTGGGCGACCGAGGCGAAAAATTTTATAAGTGAAATAGGTCACAGGCTTAGGGATAGGACAGGCGACTCCCGCTCCGGTTCGTTCCCGGTGCAGAGGTTGGCCATTGCCATTCAGCGCGGGAATGCGGCGAGTGTGATGGGCACCTTTGCGCCGGGAGCGGTCGGGGCCGGGTTGTTTTAGTTTGATAAGATATTTATTTTATTTTTAACATTTTAATATGTCTGACTTGTAAAATATGTATTTCGAATAGGAAAACAAAAAATATTATACATGGTGTTCATGCTGAACTACTTCAATAGAATGTTTACGTATAACAGGTGAAATGGCGACAGTTACCTACATCTATCTATCTATACTATTATAAAGAGACAAGATTTGATTGTTTGTTTGTTTATATTGAATAGGCCCCGAAACTACTGGACTGATTTGAAGAATTCTTTCACCGTTGGGAAGCTACACTATCCCCGGGTGACATAGGGTACTTTTTATCTCTGTATTCCCACGGGAACGGGAACTATGCGGGTGAAACCGCGAAGCGTCCGCTAGTACCTATGTACCTATATATTTTGTAAGTGGCAAGTGATATTTTCGACCAAACAAAGTACGTGCAGGACAATCAGGTATGAAAAACAGATTATTGACTAGAGACGGGGGATGTAGAGACTGGGTTTAGGTTATCGACTCACAGCTCATGTTGGCGATGGCGGCTGCGCAGTTAGTGTGCAGGTACTTGTCGCGGCCGCGCGCCATGTTGTACTGCAGCGCTCTGATGATGACCAGCACCATCAACCCCCCGAGCGATATCTCCGATATCGCGCGCTCCGTATACCATGTTAAATTTTTCAACATCTGCAGCAAATTACACAAGTGTGAGGGTACCTACGCACTATGCGGCTAGCCGTGCGGCTGACCGCAATCAAAAATTTGTACGAGAAAGTAATTTTTATTCGCACCGCGATGCGGCTGCCGGCCGACCGCTCCGGTCGTTCTGAGCGATGCGGCCTGACTGCAGGCCAGCCGGACGGTTGCCATGCACACTACGCGGGTAATGCTAGTTTGCGGTTGCCCACCATCGACGGTGAACGTGTTCACCGACGCTAGCGCATTTTACTGATATAATTAACTATGGATTTCGATACAGAAAAATTTATAATTGAGATACACAATAGGCCAGCAATCTATCCAAAATACTTGTCCCCATACTTTGCCGCACCGCACCGCACCCTACGGCCAGGTGGTGTAACGACCTACGTAAAGCGGCGGGAAAGCAATGGACGCAAAAAGCTGTCGACCGAGCTCAGTGCCGTGCATTGGGAGAAGCCCACGTCGAGCAGTGGACAGCGAACGGCTGATGATGATGATACTTTTTGAGCTCTTTGAAAAACAATTCAAAATGCTTGCTCTCATCTCGAGTTTGCAAATAAGGATGCACCCAAGGATGCTTTTTTTCTGTTTATTTTTATTTATACAACGCGAGTAAATTTAATAAATAGCTGCAACTTCTTCGACGTCCATCTTGGAAATGAGACGATTCAACTGCAAACCACGACGGTATCTAACCGCACATTCCGGTTGGGCTTGAAGCTATCCACCACCCGGCTAACCGCAAGCGCAACCGCGTCCCTAACCGCATAGAGCATAGGTGCCCTAAGAAGATAACCTTTAAAAAACAAATATCGTAGGACAGCGTTTCCCATTTGGTGGGTCGCGAAACCGGGCCATCAAAATAAAACACCGGGTCGCAGCATACCCACCTTGTTTTAAAATAATACCTTTTTTTTTTAAATGGTGTACAGGCTAGGTGTTTGTGAAGTATACTCACGATTGTGTGAACGCTCTTGATCAGCGAGTCGTCCTCCGTGAGGATGAGTATGACGATGAGCGACATGTAGATGTGGTGAGAGCTGCTGTCAGGAGCGTTGTACAGAACTTGCAAGATCGGAACTATCTGCAACAACACGCCTTTTGAATTCTCTAAGACTTCACTTGGTGGTAGATCACCTTGGCAGGAAGTCGTCTAGGTACCACCGCAGTACCAGATATTCTGCCAAGCAGTAGTGTGTAAACATTACTGTGTTCCGGTTTGAAGGGTACTGCAGCTAATGAAATTACCGGGCTGTTGAGACTAACTATCAAATAACTAAAAGCGTTGAGTGCCAAAGCAACAATGTCCTGGACTTTGTTTTTTTTTTTTTATGTAAAGGTAATGAGACGATCGAGTGCGCTCTCCTGATCTTAAGAGATATCGCCTGCCCATGACCATTGCAGCGATACACAGAACTTTGAGTAACAAAACAACGTCCAGGGCATCGCTGCTTTGGCACTCATTACTTTGAGACTAGAAGGTTAGTCTCAACAGCCCAGTAATTTCGCTAGCTTTGTTCTAACCATCAGGAAAGCGTCTCATTCGTCTCATTAAAATTACATTTTGAAAAAATATCTACGCATTTTATTCACTAGACAGATCGTGAAACATGTTTAACAGTGATTGACCAGTTGCATGCTATGATATTTCAAACAATTAATCAAGTAGTGATGCATTAAATTAATACTTTAGTTGACTAACCATCGAAAGTCTCAAAGTAATGAGCACCAAAGCAGCGATGCCCTGGACTTTGTTTTGCTGCTAAAGTTCTGTGTATCGCTGCAATGGTCATGGACAGGCGTTACCTCTTACCATCAGGAGAGTGTCTCGTTTGTCTCACCCTATTTTACATAACAACTTTTAAACTAATATCATATCTATGTACACATGTATCTCTTCTCTCACAAATACTACAAGTGCATTCTTTGCCTAACAGCGTATATTCGCAAGTTCACTAGTTTTTGCGTGAAAGAGTAACAAACATCCATCCATCCATCCAAACTTTCACATTTATGATATTAGCGGGATTTCCTTAGTACATAAATCTTATTCCACGACAATACATGTAGATGCGCGAAACCAATGCTGGCAAATTCGTTAACTTGGGTCACCAAAACACATAGTATAGATATATATAGATAGATTTTTTTTATGGTTGACAGGCTAGATATTTGACCACAGCTCACCTGATGTTAAGTGAAGGTGTGGTCGAAGATGGTAAAGCACACCTAGCCTGGAATGGAACTGGCTCTCAAGTGAGGCTGCCGGAACACACCGTTAGATGCTTGGCGGCGGCTTTCCAACTTGAGGGTGGTAGCTAGCCAGCCGAGTACTAGAGAGTACGCTACCACCATGCTATGGTTTCCTTCACCGGCAGCTCAAGCTCATTGTTGGGGTTTGAACCCACACCCTTCGGTATGCGAACGAACCGCGCTAACCACTGAGCTATCAACGCTACAAAATTTAGATAGATAGATATAGATAGATAGATAAAAAATCAAGAATTGATGTTAACTGACCAGATCTTCTATGTGCGTCACGTTGGCGACATGTCTCTTGTATGCGCGACAAGAGTGCAGCGTCAGATAAAGCAGCAGCGTCGAGTGCTCGCAACCCGCCGTCGCGCACAATGCCGCATGCAACTGCCATCAAACAATAATAAACTACATTGTTTGAGATTTACTACGATAACATGGCCCGCCCCTTCGAATTACTGTTTTAATGTGTGTGTGTGTGTGTAATCTTTCTTTATGGATGTGAATCCATAAAGAAAGAGTTTGTATGTAGTTGTAATTATTTATTCGTCTTCAGTAGCACCAGATTTGTTTGTCTACTTACCATAACTAGTTGACCGCGGAAGACATTGCACGTGTCATGTTCATAGAGTACGTCAGTGCAGCGCCATACCAATAATAAAGAGCGATTAATGAACGCCACTAGTCGACACACAAATCCATGGATTTGTGTGTCGACTAGGTGTTTCACGGCAGCACCAGTAAGCGCACATGCTAGCTGGTGCGTTGTAAATACTTTCAAATGTTTAGAATTTTGGAGGAGCGGGTCATGTTATCGAAGTAAATTTCTACACGTATAGAGAAAAATTCACAAAAAAAGGTACAGAGAACAAAAGAACTTTATCAACACAAGTGGCGGCCTTATCGCTAAGAGCGATCTCTTCCAGGCAACCAAGAATAGGAAAATCACAATAGACGCAGACATAACAAACAGACGGGAGAAGTAACACTTATAAGATATATTTAGATATTTTTTTAAATATTTAGTTTGATGAATATTAGTATATCCTACCGTTGACTGCCCTGTTGGTTCATTGGTAGAATGTCTGCTTCAAGAGCTAAAGGGCGTGGGTTCGATTCCCACCCAGGACAAACTTTGTGGTATAAACAAATGTTTGTTCTGTGTCTGGGTGTACAAGAAAAAAAAAGTATTTAAGTATTCTATCAGTTATCTGACTTCCATAGCACAAGCTTTGCTTAGTTTGAGGTCAGATGGCGCTGTGTGTAATGTCCTACGATGATTAATTACATATTTATTTGAAATGAAAAATTTTGATTTTGTTTTTTTTTTTATTTAAATATTTAGGTTGTTAAAAGACTTCTTAGCTATTTTCTAGTTTTTTTTTTATGGTTGACAGGCCAGTTGTTTGACCACAGCTCACCTGATGTTAAGTGAAGGCGTGGTCGAAGATGGTAAAGCACACCTAGCCTGGAATGGAACTGGCTCTCAAGTGAGACTGCCCGAACACACAGTTAGATGCTTGGCGACAGATTTTCAACTTGAGGGTGATAGCTAGCCAGCCGAGTACTAGAGAGTACGCTACCACCATGCTATGGTTTCCTCACGATGTTTTCCTTCACCGGCAGCTCAAGCTCATTGTTGGGGTTTGAACCCACGCTCTTAGCCACGCGAACCGACCGCACTAACCACTGAGCTATCATCGCTACAAAATGAGACAGAAAGTTGTTAGATGTCAGCATATTCTACAGTTCTTATCGAGTCGTTTGGGTTTCTGCTACTCATCATCATCATCATCATCATTTCAGCGGTAGGACGTCCACTGCTGGACATAGGCCTCCCCCATTGACTTCCATAAAGACCGGTTGGAAGCGGCTCGCATCCAGCGCTGCTGTCGATATTTTAATATAAATTTTCGATTTTTATTTTGCCACTCACCGCACCCATGTCAATCCTAGGCGGCGTGATTTGTAATGAACCTGACGCGCTCGAATCCCGAGAAGGAGTCGTGGCGGTTGTTTCTGTAAAAAAAAAAAGTTAAATTCTCCAACAAAAATTATTTCAGAATAGAATACAACTATATTATACACCAAACATACATACATTATAACATACAAACTTGGTGGTAGATCTCCTTAGCAGGAGGTCGTCTAGATTTTGTAGCGATGATAGCTCAGTGGTTAGCGCGGTAGGTTCGCATGCCGAAGGGCGTGGGTTCAAACCCCAACAATGAGCTTGAGCTGCCGGTGAAGGAAAACATCGTGAGGAAACCATAGCATGGGGGTAGGGTACTTTCTAGTACTCGGCTGGCTAGCTACCACCCTCAAGTTGAAAATCTGCCGCCAAGCATCTAACAGTGTGTTCCGGCAGCCTCACTTGAGAGCCAGTTCCATTCCAGGCTAGGTGTGCTTTACCATCTTCGACCACACCTTCACTTAACATCAGGTGAGCTGTGGTCAAACAACTAGCCTGTCAACCATAAAAAAAAAATTAAAAAAAAAGATAGGTACCACCGCAGTACCAGATATTCTGCCGCCAAGCAGTAGTGTGTAGACATTACTGTGTTCCGGTTTGAAGGGTACTGCAGCGAAATTACTGGGCTGTTGAGACTAACCATCTAAAGTCTCAAAGTAATGAGCGTCAAAGCAGTAATGCCCTGGACTTTGTTTTGTTACTCAAAGTTCCGTGTATCGCTGCAATGGTCATGGACAGGCGTTATCTCTTACCATCAGGAGAGCATCTCGTTCGTCTCATTACTTTTTTACATAAAAAAAAAACAAATATTAATCATCAATTAATGTTCATCAGAGATGAGGAGATCCGTAGAACTAAAGTAACCGATATAGTCCAGAGAATCAGCAAGTTGAAGTGGCAATAGAACTGACGCAGAACTGATGGCCGATGGGGCTGCAAAGTTCTGGAGTGGAGACCACGGACCGGCAAGCGCAGCGTAGGACGTCCACCCACAAGGTGGACAGACGACCTAGTAAAGACCGCAGGAACGCGCTGGATGCGAGCCACTTCCAACCGGTCTTTATGGAAGTCAATGGGGGAGGCCTATGTCCAGCAGTGGACGTCCTACGGCTGAAATTGTTGTTTGTTTCCAGTTTGTTCTGTGTCTGGGTGTACTGTATGTATTATAAGTATGTATTTACAAAAAAAAAAGTATTTAAGTATTCTATCAGTTATCTGTCTTCCATAGCACAAGCTCTGCTTAGTTTCGGGTCAGATGGCGCTGTGTGTAATGTCCTACGATATTTATTTATTTATTTAAATGATGATGACGATGATGATGAGAAGCCACTGAGCCAGTTTTTATTTTCAATCTTCCTGCCCGTATACTAACCTGCGTTATCCTCACACGAGAGAAGCGCTTTCCTATACAAGTTGTCGTCGTTTATGCAGTGGTTAGCCAACGTGAGGAGTAGTAGACATGACTGGTTGGCTACAGGGTGCTCCGTCTTCAGTCGTTCTAGTAATTCGTGCCTGTCTTCCGGGGGCTGCGAGTATATGGTGCGTCGAGACGGGGTCGCGAATGATATCATGCTCCATACGCTTGCTGAAAGTGAGGGGTTTTTTTTTTTTATGTAAAAAGTAATGAGATGAACGAGACGCTCTCCTGATGGTAAGAGATAATGCCTGTCCATGACCATTGCAGCGATACACAGAACTTTGAGTAACAAAACAAAGTCCAGGGCATCACTGCTTTGACGCTCATTACTTTGAGACTTTAGATGGTTAGTCTCAACAGCACAATAATATACAGTGAAATCCGTTTATAATGACATCGAAGGGAAATGATGAACACGTCATACTAAGCGGACGTCATACAAAGCATTTTGTAGAAAATAAACAACCCCCTGTTTTTGCTAAGTATAATATGTATGTTTTTTTTTTTTTAATACAGAAAAATAGCATTTTGAATCAAAATATGTAAAAATTGTATGTAATAAGTACAATAAGGCACATGCCGAACGTCGTCGGGTTCATGTGACCCTATCAAACACTGCCGAAGGTGTTAGGTTTCATGTGGGTTACTATAACCGGACATAATTTATTAAAAATGGGTCATAATATGCGACATGTCATTATATCCGACTTTGTTATAAAGGATTTTATATGAAAACCAAACTTCGCTGTGTAATTACATCATATTAAGCGGTTGGTCAATATAGACGAAGTCATAATAAGCGGATTTTACTGTAAATTAAAAGGCATAAAATATTTTAAAAAAATATATATATATTAAAAGGCATTTATTTCGTTTTGAATATTCAAGGTATATTTAGTTTATTTCCGCTTAAAAGTCGTTCCTGTTACAACAGTGTTGAGGACTTACATTTAGCTAATTTGACAACAACTTATTAATTAAAAACCTAATTATACTTAATGTCTAGAACTAATTTGTCATAAACTTTAAGTGGTTACTGCAGAGAGAGGAGGATTTTAAGACTCGTGGTTATTTTAATTGGATTTTTGCTAAATTATATATATATTTTTTTTAATACAGAATAGGTTTGCGTTTGACCACACCCTGCCTGATGTTAAGCAGGATGCAGTCCTAGAAAAAAACCTGTTTACTCTAGATTTGAAGACACCCAAATTGTACTTCGTATATATCTTTAAAGTTTATATCAAATTCATGGTATATATTTAGTTTATTTCCACTTAACAGTCGTCTCGGTTACAACAGTGAAGAGGATTTAAATTTAACTAATTTTACAATTATTTTTTTGTAACTAAAATTAAATTTGCCATAAACTTAAAACTAAAAACTACAAGTCTTAATATTCTCTTGTCTCTACGGTAACCAGTCGCCGACACGTGTGTCGCCTCTACACGAGGCATCCTCAGGACGTGTTGACTCTTCGAACGCTTGGTCGAGACTGAGTACAATCGTATTTTTTCACAACTCCCTCAATATGGGTATCAAATGAAAGGGCTTGACTAGAAGAATACTATACACCGGTCGGGATTTTTTTTAAATTTTTAATTTAATGTTATTGTTATTACGAACCGATTATTCGATCCGATTACCGATTGTTTATTGTATCGATTTTATTTAAACCTCATATTTTCGGTTTTATAAATTAGAAAGAAAACATTTATTTCGACACACACAACACTACAACAACAAAAACACTACAAATAAAAGATTAAAAAATAAAAAGACGTGTGACACTCGGCGACTGCCGCGGTTAAGCTATTGCATAGCATTTTTACGCCGATACAACCAATGCCACCTAGAGGCGAGTTGCTGAACTAAAGAGACAAGCGTGATCTTTCAAAAAAGTCATTAAAAGTTCTGCTATTCATCGATAGATGGCAAAACTAAAAAGTATCACCGCTGTGCCGGTGGGAGTGGGGGGTGTTAGGTTATTTTCGTTACGGAATTTCTGGATTCGGTCTCCACGCTCAAAGCCCGCGATAGAAGCTAAGCAATAGCTTAAAATAACGAAAGTTGTCCAGTGCGATAAAAAAGGTTAGTTCTCAGCATCCGTGCTGCCGAATTCTCAGCAGCGCTGGTTTTCCGAACTGACCTTTTATAAAAAAGTGTAGAAATTAGAAGACAGGATATTTTAGTACATACATAAGTAATAATTGCAGTTCAGAAATAGTTATAAGAAGATAAAATGGAAGAGGCTGGCGTTATATTTAATTAGCGATGATACTCACAGGCTAGGCCTATTAGAAGACTTCCTCCAGCCGGCCGCGCTCCGAACATGTTCGCGGGCGCGGCGAGCATGCTCGCGAGATTGTTCAGCAAAGTCTTTACTAACAAAGGCGCGTGCATGCCGTATCTACCTTGAAATAGTGTCCTGTAATTAATAACATTTAATAAAAAAAATGAGATGTACAAAAAATAAAGCTACACATTTTATAAAAAAAAGCTGTCAAATGCGAGTTGGGCTCGCGCACGTAGGGTTCCGTACCATTATCTATAAAAACGGCAAAAAAAAAAATCACGTTTGTTGTATGGGAGCCACATTAAATATTTATTTAATTCTGTTTTTTAGTATTTGTTGTTATAGCGGCAACAGAAATACATCATCTGTGAAAATTTCAACTGTCTAACTATCACGGTTCATGAGATACAGCCTGGTGACAGACGGACAGCGGAGTCTTAGTAATAGAGTCCCGTTTTACCCTTTGTGTACGGAACCCTAAAAAAACAACCTATATATTTATCTACTTGAAAATATGTACAAATAAATAAATATCATAGGACATTACACACAGCGCCATCTGACCTTAAGCAAAGCGTGTGTTATGTAAATCATATAACTGATAGAATACTTGAATACTTTTTTTTTGTAAATACATACAGTACACCCAGACACAGAACAAACATCGATGGGGATAGTCCTGGGTGGGAATCGAACCCACGCCCTTCAGCTCTCGAAGCAGACATACTACCAATGAACCAACAGGACTGTCTAAATATATTAGATTTTTGTCAATTTTTTAAAACCGCTAGATCAATTTCTATTAAATTTATATAGGACCACCTCCGAAGTATGATCTACTACCAAGCAAAAAAAAAATCATCAAAATCGATTTATATTAAAGACAATAGACAATAGACAACACTTTATTTGCGACATAAAACACATTTCAACATAATTTACAATACATACATACAAAAAAAATAAACATAAAACATAGAAAAAACTTAAAGGTATATAGTATAGTATATATAAATAAAAATTAAACAAAAAAACAAAAGGTATGAGTAGCAAAACAAAGTCCGGGGCAAAGTCCGGGGCTTTGGCACACATTAATTTGGTTATTTTTGTTTTGTTATGTTGATATTTTGAGAAGAGTTATTTACATAATAGTTTGTATGTTTGAATTTTTTATTTCGTTTTGTTATATTTGTTGTTGGTAATTTTGTAGCGATGACAGCTCAGTGGTTAGCGCGGTAGGTTCGCATGTCGAAGGGCGTGGATTCAAACCCCAACAATGAGCTTGAGCTGCCGGTGAAGGAAAACATCGTGAGGAAACCATAGCATGGTGGTAGCGTACTCTCTAGTACTCGGCTGGCTAGCTACCACCCTCAAGTTGAAAAATCTGCCGCCAAGCATCTAACGGTGTGTTCCGGCAGCCTCACTTGAGAGCCAGTTCCATTCCAGGCTAGGTGTGCTTTACCATCTTCGACCACACCTTTACTTAACATCAGGTGAGCTGTGGTTAAACAACTAGCCTGTCAACCATAAAAAAAAAAATTGTTTTGTTTGTTTTGTTGGACCGACGAGGGCTCACCGGAAGACCAGCGCTGGTCATACTAATTAGTATGACCAGTATTATGCTGAGGTGAGCCCCTATTTTGTAACTGTTTGTATCTATTTGTTGTGTTATTTTTGTTGTATAATAGTTTAGTTTTGTTAGCAATGATAGCTCAGTGGTTAGCGCGGTAGGTTCGCATGCCGAAGGGCGTGGGTTCAAACCACAACAATGAGCTTGAGCTGCCGGTGAAGGAAAACATCCTGAGGAAACCATAGCATGGTGGTAGGGTATTTTCTAGTACTCGGCTGGCTAGCTACCACCCTCAAGTTGAAAAATCTGCCGCCAAGCATCTAACGGTGTGTTCCGGCAGCCTCACTTGAGAGCCAGTTCCATTCCAGGCTAGGTGTGCTTTACCATCTTCGACCACACCTTCACTTAACATCAGGTGACCTGTGGTCAAACACCTGGCCTGTCAACCATTAAAAAAAAAAACAAAAAAAAAAATATATTTTCTTTCTTTCTTTCTTTTAATTTGAGACTTTCGATGGTTAGTCTCTACAGCTCTGTAATTTCGCTAGCTGCAGTACCCTTCAAACCGGGACACAGTATTTGTATTTCGATAAATATTATTCTTACCTATATATAAGCGAGCTTTCAATAAGTCTTATTTGTCCATGGACACCAGCAAACATATAAACGGACATCAAAACCAATATTGTGTTGATGCATTCCAAATGAAGATAGTAAGTGTTGTCACTGTAAAAAAAAAAAAAACTCCTTCATAATGATGTTTGACAAGCTAGGACGCGGACGCCTCGCGGTTTCACCCGCGTAGTTCCCGTTCGCGTGGGAATACAGGGATAAAAAGTAGCCTATGTCACCCGGGAATAATGTAGCTTCCCAACGGTGAAAGAATTTTTGACATCGGTTCAGTAGTTTCGAAGCCTATTCAATACAAACAAACAGTCAAATATTTCCTCTTTATAATAGTACGAGCGGACGCCTCGCGGTTTCAACCGCGTAGTTCCTGGTCCCATGGGAATACAGGGATAAAAGTAGCCTATGTCACCCGGAGATAGTGTAGCTTCCCAACGGTGAAAGAATTTTTGAAATCAGTCCTGTAGTTTTTAAGTCTATTCGTTACAAGCGGACGCCTCGCAGTTTCACCCACATAGTTCACGTTCCCGTGGGAATACAGGGATAAAAAGTAGCCTATGTCACCCGGAGATAGTGTAGCTTCCCAACGGTGAAAGAATTTTTGAAATCAGTCCTGTAGTTTTTAAGTCTATTCGTTACTAGCGGACGCCTCGCAGTTTCACCCACATAGTTCACGTTCCCGTGGGAATACAGGGATAAAAAGTACCCTATGTCACCCGGGGATAGCGAAGCGTACTAACGGTGAAAGAATTTTTGAAATCGGTTCTGTAGTTTTTGCGTTTATTCGTTACAAACATACAAAAATACAAATCTTTATAACATTAGTGTAGATGTCACAGGCTTTAAATTGAGTGTGACACTAGGGCTGCCCATTCAGCCTATACGAATCAACTTATATCCCTAAACAAGTACTTACGTGACGGGTACATCAATGATGAGACTTATTAGGGCATCTGTAAGCATTTCTACGCGACTTTCTGCACCCAGTATCTTTTGAACTGTGCCGCTGCATAACGCTTCATGCGCTGATGAACAAGGCGAGGGGTCTTGAGACACTGGTGCTGATTCTTGGGTTTGTGATGCATCCTAGAACAGTTGATATCTTCAGATCAACACAAGATGGAAATACTATCTATGATGTTAAGGGTTCTTAGTTTATGTAAAACGTAATGAGAACAACGAGCTCTCCTGATGGTATGATATAACGCCTGTCCATGATCATTGCAGCGATACACAGAACTTTGAGTAACAAAAGAAAGTCCGTGGCATCACTGCTTTAGCGCTCATCACTTTGTGACTTTCGATGGTTAGTCTCAACAGCCCAGTAATTTCGCTAGCTGCTACCCTTCAAACCGGAACACAGTAATGTTTACACACTACTGCTAATCGGCAGAACAAGACCTGCTGCTACGGAGATCTACCACCAAGTAAACCATTTAAAATGTTCACCCACATGGACATTGATTAATTTTAAAATCTTCAGGGGGTGTCCATAATATGTTAAGATCTTTGCAGCAGTAAAAAGAAAGCCCAACTTGTAGGAGGGGACGTTATACATTCTGGGGCCTGCGTTCTACAACCCCGCACCCGGTTCCGTCCGGGATGCAATAAGTAATTATGTTTTTTTTTACATTTTATTATATTGACAATATTATTACATTGACAGGCTAGGCGTGCTTTACCATCTTCGACCACACCTTCACTTAACATCAGGTGAGCTGTGGTCAAACACCAAGCCTGTCAACCATTAAAAAAAAAAAACTTACAATAAGTTCTATGGACTCCTCGCTGGCGTGCGGCTGCCTCCGGTCGGGCTGCGCGTCCAGGTGGCGACAGAGTTCGTGCTCCGGTACCATCTCAACGAGATACTTTGTTACACATCGGATCACGTGCAGAGCATTGTAAGTTTGCCACGCCAGCATTACACTAGAAAAATACATACAAAATAGCAACATCTCTAATCCATATTAATATGTTTGTGACTTTTTTTTTTTATGAAAAAAGTAATGAGACGAACGAGACGTTCTCCTGATGGTAAGAGATAACGCTTGTCCATGACCATCGCAGCGATACACAGAACTTTAAGTAACAAAACAAAGTCCAGGGCACCGCTGCTTTGGCGCTCATTACTTTGAGACTTTTGATACGAGTTAGTCTCAACAGCCCAGTAATTTCGCTAGCTGCAGTACCCTTCAAACCGGAACACAGTAATAATAAATAATAATAATAAATAATAAATAAATATCGCAGGACATTACACACAGCGCCATCTGACCCCAAACTAAGCAGAGCTTGTGCTATGGAAGACAGATAACTGATAGAATACTTAAATACTTTTTTTTTGTAAATACATACTTATAATACATACAGTACACCCAGACACAGAACAAACATCGATGTTAGTCACACAAATGTTAGTCCTGAGTGGGAATCGAACCCACGCCCTTCAGCTCTCGAAGCAGACACACTACCAATGAACCAACAGGGCTGTCAAAGTAATGCTTACACACTACTGCTTAGCGGCAGAATAACTGGCACTGCAGTGGTACCTACCTAGACGACCTCCTGCTAAGGAGATCTACCACCAAGTAAACTACACTACTAAGACTATAGATAGAATACAAACTTATCGCTGTTAGGTGTGGTTAGAAGTATAGAAGCCCTCGTGATGAACACTTGCAGCAGTGAACCCAGGTTGCCCGTCTGCAAATTGTTCTGCAGAAATGTCTGCAGTAGCATCTCAGTTGATGAGTCGAAGATAAGCTGCTCTTGTCTGAAAGAAACAAATTTTAAATACGTGTAAACTCTTTATAACATTATTCTTTATAACGATAAACTCTCTATAACATAGAAAAGATCACAATTCGGTATGTAAAGTTTTTTTTTTGTATTTATTTTATATTTTTTACTGATAGTAAACTTTATTTTATGAAACTAATTTGAATATTTTGGCTTTCTATGCGGTAGTTTAATTCTAATACATTTTCAAACTTTTTATAGTTATGACGTCATAACATTGGCTGAATATGTAAAATATGTACCTTTTTTAGGCACTGAAAGAATCCTTATACAGCCAAGGACATGACGTCATTAGAAGTTAATTGAAAGTCAAATTTATTTTATGTATTTTATTAAAATAAACCCCGTCTCATAGTTTAAAGAGTTTTAAACTGAAAAATCATGTACAGGAATGTAATATTTCGAAATGGTTTTGGAATCAGCAAAGTATTTTTTTTCTTTACATACCGAATTTGGTTGGTTTACCTTAAAACCCACACATTGATACACTCTTTATAACGCAGCAGCCATTCTCTATTACGAAGAAATTTATTCACATTTAGACACAGAAAATCGTCACGGTGTTATTGTTTATGTTATCTTATCAGGTTACAAAAGATGCCGACTAAACCTTTGAGGCCCCGAAACTTCTGAGGTCGTAAACAGCCGTCTTGCTTTTGTTATTGTTAATTGCCTTGAACACGTGCTTGGTTTGCTTGAAAGGATGATCTCGAACTAAACACCTACCTATCGTATTATCAGTCGTGAACCAACTTTGAAACTGTTAACATGGCCAGTAAAAGAAAAGCGTTATGTGTTGACGAAAAAGTTTGTGTGATACGTACGTGCGTTAATTTTATCAAAAACATACATTAAACATACATTGAAGATTATTGTTTATTTGGTTGTTTTTCTTTCTTCACTCCATATAACGGTAACTCTCTATAACGATAAAAATGCTCAGTCCCTTGAGTTTCGTTATAAAGAGTTTACACTAATACATTTCTATATGTTTTGCATGAAAGTAAAATGAAAACTGCATCAAAATCGGACTAGTAGTTTTGGCTAAAAATGACACCATGGATTTGAACAAACAATGTTTGCTGCAGCGCCCCCTGGTGAGTTGCTACCATAACACCTATCTATGAACATGCACCAATCAAACTCGAACCCATAACTGAAAACTGCTTCAAAATCGGACTAGTAGTTTTGGAAAAAAATGGCAACATGTATTTGCAATAACAAATATCCTCTTACCCCAAACCCATATACCTTCTCTGTTCCGTTGTGGGTAAAAATTGTAGTAGTAATAGTATTAAATGTGAAAGTTTATGTTTGGATATTTACAAATGAATCACACAAAAACGGCTGAACGGAATTGAATGAAATTTGGCACACACAGTTTATTACCTTGCCATATATGACACTTTTTATCTCAGAAAAATGTTAAGTTTCTGCAGGTTTATAAATTATCAAACTACAAGACGCATCCATCCATCCATCCATCGCATTAAATTTAGTTTCAAGACTAATTACAGAAAGCACTTGCTAGAGTTGCAGAAACACACTGTCACCTGACAGTCTAGTGTCTCAATACTGCTTTACTAAATAGTGCCTAACCTTGAAACCTTATGTTGTTATTATCTATTTTTTACCAGTAAATATATATGTATATTATAAATATATATTATTATTTAATTAAAATTTTTTGGCAATTTCATTATAATATGTTTATATTTCCTATGTTCCAACATAGTGGTGGTTTGTACAAGCACGGTAACATTTCTCTTATTTTATCTTCTTATCTTCCTTACCTGCATTGCTAAATTATCTGCACTCCAAATTTATATACAATTATTATACATATTTATTTCATATGATTATATATATATTTATTTATTTTGTTTTATTTTATGAATTGGTCAGTGCTGAAAATCAGCGCTGTGGAGCAATCCCCAGCACAATTGCTGAGCACTGACCTTTTTTTCTCCTAGTTGATGCACCAGCCACTGCAGCGATAACCCACTTATTGTCTTGTGAAATTTGTTGTCTTTTTGTTAACATGTATCTTTTTATTTGTGTGTTTTGTTTGTACTTATCTGTTGTTGTGTCTGGTGTATTGTTGGGGAAAAAATAAATGTTTTTCTTTCTTTTCTTTCTTTCTTTCCAATTGAAATTTGGTACAGATGTGTCTAGAACATTATTCCTAGATAAAAGGTATTCTTTATCTTAAAATATTCAAGGTATATATTCATAATGAACTTCCGCAAAGTAACACCTGAATCAATAAATTATCTTTTATCTAAATCTATTAAAATGTAAGTTTCAGGATGGCTTAATTGCTTTTTTATTATTTACCATGGTTTTATTTCTACCTGAACCCAATTCTACAACCATCAAAGATGAAGTCGTGGGCATAAGCTATTTTCTACACTAATATTATAGGAAAGGTCTTTATTTTGGATTTTTGTAATGAATAAACTCAAAAAACTACTGGACTAATTTCAAAAATTCTTTTACCATTAGAATGCTACATTATCCCTGTGTAACATAAATAAAATAATAAATAAATATCGCAGGACATTACACACAGCGCCATCTGACCCCAAACTAAGCAAAGCTTGTACTATGGGAGTCAGATACCTGATAGAATACTTAAATACATAGGCTATATTGAGTACTAGAATTAAATAAAAAATAAATGTCCACCCATGCGAAGCCGGGACGGATCACTAGTATACATAATTATGTAATATTTTAAATAGGTATATATAGGTCTCTTCACAATTTTCCTTCACCAAAAAGACAGTGGTATGATAAATTTACATGATTAGAAATAATTATGGACTGAGAAACACACCACTTATCATAAGTGCAGAGCATTTTCTACCAATGGGCAAACAATATTTGTTGACATCTCAAAAATATCCCAATTGAGTTCAAACTACAGTTCATTAGAAAATAAATCTACTTACGAAGTGGCAGGTGGTGTGATGTTATATGCCAACATTTGATTCCAGAATGGGTCATTAGGAGATATCGCCTCAGTGGAACAGAATCTTGCCAGGAGCTCATTGGAGCCTAATTCCGAGTACCGGCTTATTGCCACACCCATGGTTTCAGCTGAGAAAAGAATATGACAGCTACATTATTCATGCATAAATATGTTTGTGAGAATATGTGTGTATGTTCGTTTTTCATACAGTAACAATTCCTCAGATATTGTTTATTTAGGTAGATGGATCAGAGTTGATTAAGTTTTTCGTATTTAAAATATGGCTGCACAATTAAATCTGCAATAAGTGTATTTTTCCTTGTGATATCATGAATGTCATGAAAAGTGCACTTCAAAAATCAACAATTTTCCTATGATTTCCTATAAAGCTTTCTACATCTACATAAATGTTTGTTGGTAACAATATATCATTCTGGTAGTTTTTAGTATAAATGATGTTCATCATCATCATCATCATCCACAGCCTTCTTTATCCCACTGCTGGGTATAGGCCTCTCTCTTTGCATGCCATCTGCCTCGGTCCTGTGCCAATCTGGTCCAGGTTCGACCCGCGACGGTGACGATATCGTCGACCCATCTTGCGGCTGGACGACCGACGCTCCGCTTCCCTTGCCTAGGCCACCACTCTGTTGCAACCTTACTCCACCTGTCATCACTTCGCCTAGCAACGTGTCCTGCCCAGCTCCACTTGAGGTTCATAATTGCGATACCGACGTCTCGAACTTTCGTTCGTCGCCGGATATCGGTATTACGAACTCGGTCTTGGAGTTTAATGCCGAGCATGGACCTCTCCATGGCTCTCTGTGCGACTCTAATTTTGTGCACAGCCTCATGTGTGAGCGTCCACGTCTCGGCACCATATGTCATGGTGGGCAGGACGCACTGATTAAAGAGGCGAGTCTTCAGACACTGCGGAATATGGCGTGGCTTGAGGATTGAGGCTTGAGGCTAAATGATGTTATGTTATCTTTATGCTGTACTTTACTACCATGGTAGAATCGGTATTTTAGTAAAGAAGTAACATCACAATTAGTTACTTTAGAATTTAATAACAGCATGATAATACGAAATATTAAAGTGGTTGTTCCTTAAACTACCTCATATCAAGCTGATCCGATATTAATGGTGAATTTAATGCTGTGCTTACCTAGTTAGCTGCTAGAGTATTATTTGCAAATCAAAAACCGTAACCCACAAAAATGAGTCAATAGAGCTCCGCACCGCCCGCTCCAGGGTCAAATCAATAATTAACAGCCACTTCTGAACGCTTAGTATTTAAATTAACAGTACACTGAAAGAAATACTTACCAAATATCGTCAATTTACCAGAGTAAATTATGACAACCAAAAACAAAAGTTGTCGATTGAATATTAGTCGGGAGATAAAGGTAATTAGCTTTGTTGTAGATACTTACTTTATAAATATAGACGAAGTTTTATTTTTCTTAATATTTATCCAAAAAATAACGTTTTAGAGGCGATAATGTAGTATTAAAGCCGATAAATACAACGCATTTGGCCACGAAATCATTGCCGACATGTCACCCACTTTTATTTGACAGATAAATGAATGTGTTTTTTTTTTTTATTAAAGTGCCCCATCGGGCAGGCTAAAGCTCTAAAGCCATACTGCCTTGTCTTAAGTGTTATTAACATTCATGAATGGAAATTTCTAAACAATGTCATACGTTATTTATGTTAGGTACATTACACACATGCTATACTACACACATTATTACACTATATTTCACCAACAGTATTAATTATATAAGTATATAAATGTTTATACGTTGAGGTATTCATAAGCAACTCCTTGATGCAATGCGGGACCGATTCAGAATTTTTAAATAGTTCAAAGATAAATGAATGAAGTTTTTTTTTTTAATTTATTTGCCCCATCGGGCAGGCTAAAGCTGTAAAGCCATACTGCCTTGAATGTTTTTTTTTTTTATAATTTGCCCCTTCGGGCAGGCTAAAGCTATAAAGCCATACTGCCTTGTCTTAAGTGTTACTTCTGCTGTATCTTTGCTATAGCTATCGTCATAGTCGTCTTAGTCAAGTCCAGTTCGTGTCAGTTAAGTTCAGTCATGCTTTAGTAAAGTAGTGGCGACTTCACTATAAAGCTTCGATGGAGTTTTGGAAGCAACACAAAAACTCATGTTTCACCACATTATATCATTTTCCCACACTCGCGCTTGTAATTCGGCACTTTATGAATAAAACACCACCATTTTTATGCATAAACACTCGACAAAACACTAGTTTTGGAAAAAAATACAACGGAGCGACACGACTCTTCCCGCGTTCCCGCCAAAACTCGTCTGCCTTGAATGAAGAAAATGCAGAGAACGAAAGAGATGAGGAAACAAATTTCCAGTCGCGTTCAAAATTTTATAGCAATTCGTTACCGGTTTTTGGAGTGGAAGTAAAAATGTTGTGAGATTGGCAAATGACATTTCTTGTCTTTTATTCCGCTGTCAACGTCAAATATATATCAAATCAATGGAAATCGAAATAGTCGGAACGAAAATCAAAAATCTTATACGATATTCGTGCGCTCGGTTAGTGTTGTGGATGTGAAGTGCACAAAAATATTTAATTTTTCTAAATTACTTGTAAAGTTTCTGATATTTTCTTAAAAGGTGTTATAACTCCAAAGACTTTTATTTTCTGTGATAAAATGCCCGGGCTAAGACATTTTCTGCGCAAAAAAATGAATTCACCGCACGCGTAAGGTAAGTAAATTACGAATTTTCCTTAATTAAAACAGCTATTGTATTTGTCAAATATTATGCCGTTTTCGATAGTAGCTGTAAAATATTTCTGGTCCTTTGTTCATTCGGTTACCAAGGTCCTGTTATGTTTATTATTTTTCTGTATCTTTATCCTGAATAGTCAGGGTCCTAGTAAAGTTTTTACATCATAAACTGTGAACAGTAACGCATCGGACGAATTTATATGCCTTCCTACATATTTCTAAAACATTGTTATGGGTATTTAATCAATATTGTGATAAATATTAACTATTATTAAAGTATTTTGTATAATTTACATGTTTTCATAAAAATGGTAGGATACACCAAATTTAATTCATAATTACTTGGCAAGTTTTTTAAAGAAAATGTTGCAAATAAAGATTCCCATTTAATAAAATAATTTATGACCTTATTATATACATAGTATAATACATAGCCTAGTTTGGCAAATCCATAACATGACGTCAAAATACATATTTATAAGTATTGTTATACAAGGAAACAGACACCTACGCTGTGTTTATTTATGGGCACAATACTTTAAAACTGGTTTTGTGAAAGCAAGTCATAATGTATGTACAAGATATGTAAGTTTTAAGTACTAGCTCATTTTTATTATGTTGCATCATTCTGTATGCTGGTACAGAGTTTTTTAGTATGTTTAAGTTTCATTATATTTATGGTTAATAACAAAGCAGAATACATATCGCACCCCTAGATCTAAACAGCGATTAACTCAAAAAAAACACTTTTTTGGCAAAAGGTTAAAAACTGATACTGGTTCCCTGTGCCCTGCAAGACTTTTTTGTGTAGATTTATACATTTTATATGCAGGTAGAACAAAGGTAGTAGGTACTGAAATCAATCAATCAATCTGGCGTCATCACGCGTCGAGTAATGAAGATATTCTTAAATCTGTTTTACTGGTCAGTAGATATTGACATAGGAAATTCGATGGTGTGCATAACTAAAAAAACTTTCGACTTAGCTCCCTTTAGATCTAGGTGTGCGATATAATATGCAGACTTGCCTAATTATAATAATATGATTCTTTAAAAAGAATTCCAACACAACAATAACAACACTTGTTTCACAACACAACAATTTTCAATTGAGTAGTACTATATGGGATTATAAATTATGTATAAGCCAAAAAAGCCTTTTTTTTGTACAATTGTTTTTTTTTTCAAAAAATTTTGACAGTAGATATTTTTTGCGTTTAGTAAGTCTCATACATCTTGTCAGTGACAGTTTGTTGTTTTTTTGGATTTTCGAACTTGAAGCTGCAAAAATCAGCTCAAATAAAAATAATCTACTGTTTTATTCAACCAATTGTGATTTACCGCAAATAAATGCCAGTAGCTGTGATTTCACTAAAATTATGCTCTATTTGTCCATAAATGGCAAAAATTTATTTGAATGTAAATCGAACCACCTTAATGAGAAGTACTTTTATTGTCATTTAAAGCATAAATATAATACAATATTCAGGTGTACTACAGCAAATTTATTAAAATTTTTACTAAAAGCAAAAATAGGGAACAGCACTACCTTCCTCGATTTTTCACTCGCTCCATGGCTGAAACTCTAAATGGTTATTTTTTACTTTATTTCTTACTCTTAAAATAAATGTTTTTTAAATTATACCCAATGGTGAAACTTTTTTAGAGGGCAAAAATAGGATACTTGAAAAGAAAAGAAAGAAAATTTAATGTTCTTCCATAATTTGTATGATAATGTACATTATATTATGTAAACTGAAGTGGTTCACACATTTTTGTATCACTTATGTGGGATTCGTGAGAGTGGTCTTGGATCTAAAGATGTTACAGTGAGCTCTGTGTGCTGGATATTCCTGACACCTGCACCACCCCCGCGCCTGCGCTCCGCTGTCTTTACGCGCGAGGCGCGCAGCGGCCCGGCGTAGCAAGACGAAGCCGCGTGCGCGTTGTGCTCGGCTTGATCTCCGTGAAAAAGGCCACCGGAATAGTAAAATAATATAAAATAAAATAATTCCGCATAAGTAAAACAAAAATAATGTATATATTCTTTAAAAGATGTTGTGAGACTTTTACGCCCCTTCAGTTTAAATGAGATTTACTGGATACTGGACCTCCCATTGGCCCCCTATAATTAATTAATGCCCCCTTATACACTACTGCACCTGTCAGAATGACGAAACAAGCAAATTAAGGCAAACAGTACAGTGCAAATCAGAATTTCGAACTTTATAGTTAATGAACTTAGATATCAAAATCTAAGGCAACAACTGAAGTTTGTTATTGCTTTAAAATCGTCACGTTCAATCATCAGAGCTCTGATGCAACCGATAATTCAATTAATTATCCATTGACCCTTTTCCAAAGTCAACTGATGTTTCACATTCTGTTTAGTAGTCGATTTGAAGAAGTTATGCTATGGAACTTTCTCACAATGAAATGATTACATGTTCACTTTTAAAGATAAAGGGTTTGTACTAAAGTTATTGTGAGACAGTTCTCGAGTAATATATTCGTTGAATGCATTAAGAACCTGCTCACAACTAAGTGTCAGAATTATGTATCCGTCCATGTACTTTGTCGCAATATATCCAGCTAGCGGCCCGCCCCGGCTTTGCACGGATTCTGTTTTTTTTTTAATGTAAAAAGTAATGAGACTAACGAGACGCTCTCCTGATGGTAAGAGATAACGCCTGTCCATGACCATTGCAGCGATACACAAAACTTTGAGTAACAAAACAAAGTCCAGGGAATCACTGCTTTGGCGCTCATTACTTTGAGACTTTCGATGGTTAGTCTCAACAGCCCAGTAATTTCGCTAGCTGCTACCCTTCGAACCGGAACACAGTAATGTTTACACAGTACTGCTTAGCGGCAGAATGACTTGTACTGCGGTGGTACCTACCTAGACGACTTCCTGCTGAGGAGATCTACCAGCAAGTGGCACCATATTTGTATATATTGGTATGCACCATATTAGTGTAAACTAATATGGTGCATTTGCATGTATTATACATATAAACCTTCCTCTTGAATCACTCTGTATATTGATGGAAACCGCATTGAAATCTGTTGCGTAGTTTAAATGATCTAAGCGTACAGACAGCGGGAAGCGACTTTGTTTTATACTATGTAGAGATTAACTTATTTGAAAGATGAGTTGTTATCTGATTTTAATTACGATCTGAATATTG
The DNA here is from genome assembly GCA_905404145.2 of Biston betularia. Classification (NCBI taxonomy): domain Eukaryota; kingdom Metazoa; phylum Arthropoda; class Insecta; order Lepidoptera; family Geometridae; genus Biston; species Biston betularia. The sequence continues at coordinate 1,513,577 of FR989889.1, read as the reverse complement.
GCCTAAGCTTTTACTCGATTATAAAATAATAAATATACTATTGTGAAAAGTTTTCGCTGAGCATGCTAAGTAAGGGTTTTTCGGTATTTTTTTACGGCTTGGTTTACTTTATTGATGTTTCCATACGGATCCCTAACTGTTTTTTAAAAGAAATATAGTCTATTTCCATCACGGATAATGTAGCATTCTAATAAAATGAAAGAATTATTAAAGTCGGTCTAGTAGTTTCGGAGCCTGTTCATTACAAATCATTCCTCTCTAAAATAGTATAGATTAGATAGATATAATTTCTTACCATGACAAAGACGCTTACTATCATTTATGAAGGAGTATTTATTTGGAAGTATAACACACCATGAATGCTAATTGAATCTAGGTATATTTATTGCGTTACCATTTACAATATTGTATTTGGACGCCATAGTTTCCAGCGACGACTTTTGCCAGTGGCCGATGTAAAATGGAACGCGCGAATCGCATTTGAAAATCGTTCGTTTGTTTTTTTTTAAAGTGTTCGTGTTTTATTTGAATTGTTTCTGGCTAGTGTGAGTGCTGTTTATGGTTAGATTTATTTTTTAATTATGTAAAATTGTGGTTGCGAACAAAGTTGTCAGATTTTGATGTGATTTATTAATGCAATGCGGTTTTGTGGTATCGATGTTAAGTTTCCTGCGGTATTTTGAATATGGTATCGCATTTCTTTATGTGACAATCTGAGTTACAATGTATAGTGGTTAAATAAACTTCGTTTTTTAACACTACAGTGAACGAAAACTTTGATAACTCGATCAGTTTATCTTCTTTTTAGCTTTCCGTACCCATAGTAAAAGTTTTTCATAATAGTAAGTTTAGGCTTAGTAGGTACCTACATCTAAAAAATACGGGTTGAATTTTTTTCCAGGGGCGAAAATTTATATCGCGCAATAAGAATCGTTAATAAAGCATATTTTATTAATAAAAAAATACATGTTTTTTTTTGCATATTGACCACAGAATTTAGAAAAGTATTGCCACTTTACTTACGTAGTAACTATTTGGTAACTAAGTAGGCACAGATTACTAAATAGTAGGCGCGGGTCTGTGATACTCGCATTGTGACTATGATTTTTGCGTGTGTGGTAGATATATTCAGGTCAAGTTTTTGCGAGATTTTTGTACTAACGTGGATAAAAATTAAAAATACGTGTCTATTTATTTGTTATAGTTATAGGTTTACGTGTACGAAATATGCGCACTCAATAAAATCTCTGTACAAGGTATTATGAAACACTTTAATTTTTAACCTGCATTTTGAAAGATTAGGTCGGAGTAACAATTTTGTTCTGGAGTTGTGACCACGGATAGGCAAGTGCAGCGTAGGACGTCCCACAAGGTGGACAGACGACCTAGTGAAGACCGCAGGAACGCGCTGGATGCGAGCTGCTTCTAACCGGTCTTCATGGCAGTCAAGGCCTATGTCCTTCAGTGGACGCCTACGGCTGAGATGATGGCGAAGAATACATACAGGACACCGAACACTGAACAAACATTTATCGTCATACAAATGTATGTTCTGGTGGGAATTGAAATTTGAATCCACGCCCTACAGCTCTCGAAGCAGATATTTTCGCTACCCACGAAATAGTCCTCGTTCTTAGAGAATACATTGAGTTTCTTATAACCTGTTAATGGAACTGTTTCTGTTGCCTAGATTTGTTTGTCAGACCAATGCAAGACTTTTTTTTTATGGTTGACAGGCTAGGTTTTTGACCACAGCTCACCTGATGTTAAGTGAAGGCGTGGTCGAAGATGGTAAAGCACACCTAGCCTGGAATGGAACTGATCTATAGACTATATCTAAGACTTCATAACGCGCAGCCCTAGGTTAGGTTTGTTTGTGCTATAATTAAATTGAATATATGTACTTATTAGTTTCTTAACCTGCCGTCTATTCCTAGCAGTCCCGTAGATGTAGTCCCGTGACGGGACTGCTGGAATTTTTGTTCCCAGAGGTTCAGGAACAACTATTGTTTCAACTACACAAGAATCTTTTTTTTTTCTAATTTACATGTTGAATACGAAATGCAACACCTATAGTGATAATGCAGGTTTTAAAATAATCAATATATATATAAATGATATCATAATAAACTTATAGTGGGCAATTGTGAATTTTGTATCATATTTTGATGTACCTACATAATTATGTACATATAAGTTGTTATAGTATTCTTTGCTTCCGTTTTGACACTTTCGTTAAAAAAAGTTACTTAATTTGATTTGTTTTATCTTTCGCTCGAAATATAATAATTATTGTATTTTTGGCAGAAAGTAATGCGTTCTTTTGGCTCATTGAGTTTGCTCTACTTCTTGAACTACGTAGGACCGAGGGTTCAATTCTCATTCAGGACAAATATGTATGTAAGAATCATAGATTTTTGTTGTGTCTGGATGTTTATACGTATCTTCTTTAAGTATACATACGTATATGTAAAAAAAGTTTTCCCACGAAATAAAACATCCAGTTCTATTCCAGGCTAGAGCATCTTTAACCACACAGTCGCTTAATATCAAGTGAGCTGTTGTCACACACCTAGTCTGTCAATCATAGATAAAAAATCCCAATAGTCCAGTTAATGGAACTTTGGGAAGAAAATTGCCAATAGTCCCGTTTTAGGACTTATAGGAATAGCGGGACTACTGGAAATATACGCAAACCCGCAACCAAAGTAACCTCAATATACGTAAGAGAGTTACGATCTTAGACGCATAGTAAAAAAAGAAATATCATAGGTCGACGATCTCTTTGCTGTTTGGCCACTTGGCAAGAGTCCAGGCTGCATGCGATGCGAGCGCGCGAAATGCAGTTCGTCTAGCCATAGACAATGTTTTGTTTTTCTTGTGCCCGTTTCAAAGGAGGTTTAAGTAATAAAGGTTCTAAAACTGCCAAAGCCATTAGTGTTGGGATACAATACATGTTGGAATGTATTTTTTAGTGTTTCACTTATATAAATTTTAGTTAACTAAAAATTGTTAGCTGTTTTTCGTCTTAGTTTACAAATGCAAATATTTTATTGATAACACCAATGTTATAAGTCAAATTTAAACAAAATGTTAAATAAAAAGAAAATTTCATAGAAAGTAAATAATATGTAGATATAAAAACATGTCAATATGAAAAATATAAAATATTTCAATATAATAAAAGACTTTAAAAAGATCGTAATTAGGTACTTACTAGTAATTTAATAATCTTTTAGTTTGAAATACTCGTCAGTGTCATAAAATGTTTATCAATGCAATAGCTAAATCGGCTAGTTTATCAATGTCATTTTAATGTTATTTTATCTTTTATGGACTACATTTAATATTTATTAATACTGTCACATGTCACAAAATAAACGGTTGTTATGGTATAATTAATATTAATACATAATGTGACACGTTTGGACAGTATTTTATTGCCGCTATTTGTAATGGGCTTAGTTCGAAGTGTCAGAACTTCGCAGATATTCAACACAATAATGTGCTCTAAAATTCTGTGTTGAAATACTAATGGCATCCGAATTAGCCCTATTTTTATAAGCTGTCCCATTTCTGGGCGCGGGCCATAGTCCACCACGCTGACCAAGTGCGGGTTGGCAGAGTTAACGCATCTTCGAGAACTTTTTTAGTGTGCAAACATTACTGTGTACCTACAGCTTTTGAGACTAAACTTCGAAAGTCTGAAAGCAGTGGCGGCCTTATGGGGTGCCAAGCAAGGCAACCGCCCGGGGCCTCGAGTCAAAAATCAAGTTTGTTGTATGGGAGCCCCCCTTAAATATTTATTTTATTTTAGTTTTAGTATTTGTTGTTATAGCGACAATAGAAATACATCATCTGTGAAAATTTCAACTGTCTCGCTATCACCGTTCTTGAGATACAGCCTGGTGACAGACGGGCGGACGGACAGACTGACAGCGAAGTCTCAGTAATAGGGTCCCTTTTTTACCCTTTGGGTACAGAACCCTAAAAAAGGACCTCACAATGATCTGTCGCCCCGGGCCTCGCAACAGCTAAGGCCACCGCTATCTCAAAGTAATGAGCGCCAAAGCAGCGATGCCCTACAACCAGTTTCCCAGACTTTATTCTGCCATGGCCCGGTAATTTTTTATACGGCTCCTTCGTGACCCACTCAATAATTTTAATTATTTTTATTTAATTTCTTTTTAATTTATTTTTTAATGTTTTGATAACAGCCCGCGTGTTATTATGTGACGGTGTGTTCCGACGATGGTGAACACACTTGAAAAACAATTAGCTCTCAAATAAGACTGCTAGAACACACCGTTAGATGCTTGGCGGCAGATTTTCAACTTGAGGGTGGTAGCTAGCCAGCCGAGCACTAGAAAGTACCCTACCACCATGCTATGGTTTCCCCACGATGTTTTCATTCACCGGCAGCTCAAGCTCATTATTGAAAAAATAAGCGATAATTAACTTACTAGTAAGTGTTTTTTTGACATTTAATTGTATTTTTTTACATTACATGTGTTGAGTCCACATTCTTTATTCGCACAGCGAGGATGTGGAACTCTTTGCCGGAGTCTGTGTTTCCCGAAAAGTACAATATGAGTGTCTTCAGATCAAGAGTAAACAGGTTCCTTCTAGGTAAGCGTGTTCCATCTTAGACCGCATCGATGCTTCACATCAGGCAGGATGTGGTCAAGCGCGAACCTATTCAAAATAAAAAAAAAATTAAAAAAAGAAAGTTATTTTTTATTTGACTTGTAACTTCGTTTAGTTTGTTTATTTTATGAGAGAAAAGTAAACCGAACGTAGACATCTGTGGCTTTGTCTCTGTTTTCAGTTAGTACGGTATCTGTGCATCAAGCGTATACTATATCAGCGCTTCATCTCCGAACTATAATTAAACCACTGCGACTTCCCGAAACGATCTTATTTTCGTGTGAATACATATTATTTTTGGCCAGTAGCCGCGTTATACTTGCCTTCGCCTGACGTTACGGGACTCATCGCCCGCGCTCGTCTATATTCACGGTGAAAAATAGAAAAAAAGAGGCACATTGTCTATGCCTGTGTGGTGTTCCCATTTTAAAACTGACGGCTGTCCTTCAAAATAGAATTAGCAGCCAGTGTTTCAAAATTTCATAAACGGAACAGGAAGTGTTGTAAACGTGTCATTTCGCTTTCGTCAGCCCGCGAAACGAAAGTGTCCCCGACCAGTCTATTATGATCTCTTCATTATCATTAATGTGTTCCTCTTTGTTCGTTGACTCTTTGGACCTGAGGAGGAGTGGGAGGTCTTCCTTGGCTAGTGATCACTCTTGCAAGGGATTTGTATGCATTCCAGGGAGTTAGTTGCGCTTGCGGACAATTTTAGAAACTTTATGTTTACTAATCTTGTCTCTCGTTGTTGGAGGTTATTGCTGAGGAGAGATTAGGATGTTTTGTCTTCCTTTTGAGGATATAGTTGATCTGTGTTTAGAAAGATAAACGAAGTTATCAATATGAGGGTAGACATCGAATGTCGTGTTCTATTGCATTATTTTATTTATTACTAGCGGATGCCTCGCGGTTTCACCCGCGTAGTTCCCGTTCCCGCGGGAATATAGGGATAAAAAGTAGCCTTTGTCACCCGGGGATAGCGTATCTTCCCAACGGTGAAAGAATTTTTGAAATCGGTCCAGTAGTTTCGGAGCCTATTCAATACAAACAAACAATCAAATCTTTCCTCTTTATAATATTTAGACTTATATAATATAGTTATAGTGTAGGATTATCTAAAATCCCGGATATTTTTCATCGCACAATTTTCTGTTATTTTGTTTAGGTTTCCCCTTTTTTTTTATTAAGCAAACTATACTTAGTCGACAATTATGATGTAATTTTATTATCAAATTCTGTGTCCACCCAAAAATTGCTCCGATTTCAAAAGCTAATAGACAAACGGAGGTTTGGAATCTAAAATTAAACTGTTATATTCACGATTCGAATCCCCTCAGATGTTAATCAAAAGATTTCATCGCGAATGCCGCTTATTTCGCTTTCATTCCCTTGTTCTTTTTATATCCCGATCTCCATATTCTCGTATTCTAGTGTTGCTAGATTCGTGAAATGATCATCATTTTAATATTTGTTTTTAGTTTTTTTTTTATTGTCGACAGGCTAGGTGTTTGATCACAGCTCACTTTATTTATTTATTTAAAACAGTAGATTATTAGCAGAAAATCAAATTTCTGAATTATTTATGAATTTATGATTTTTAAATGAAACAGTAAAATATGCTAATAGTCTACTGTTTTAATCAAGCAATTGTGATTTACCGCAAATAAGGGCCTAAATAAATGCCAGTAGCTGTGATTTCACTGTAAAATTATGCTCCATTTGTCCATAAATGGCAAAAATTTATTTGTATGGAAATCGAACCACCTTAAAAAACGTACTTAATTAAAAACACTCAATCTTTGGTAACACAGTGTTAAGGTGACTTGGGTAGCAGCCAAAACGATCGGTTACATCACGAGTTTGAGGCGCGCGATGCAGTTTACTGTTTGTTTTTATTTATCTTTTGATTATTTGCTAAGTGCTCTCGACTCGCCGCAGATTCTTTTAATTATTCGCGATTACTCACATTTAATTGTATCGGATACTCCTGCTTTAGTTTCGGTCGCATCCGGTGGCCTTCCTCAAGGAGATAAAGCTGAGTGCAACGCGCGCGCGGCCTCGTCTTACTTCGCACTGCGGGCCGTTGCACGCTTCACGCGTAGAGAGGCGCCGGCGATGATAAGATGCCACCATGCATTGTTTTGTTATATCTCAAAGGGAAATGAAAGCTCCCTTGACAAATTATATACCTTAACCTTCCTCATGAATCACTCTATCTATTGGTGAAACTCGCATTATAATCCGTTCAGTAGTTTTTAAGTTTATCGCGAACACAGACAGACGCGGCGGACGACGAGCGCCTAAGAAACAAAGTTGATTCAACTTGAGATATTTAATGTTCAGCTCTCTCTCATCCAGATTTAACTTGTGAGTCAGATAGTTAATTTCATTTGCTGTGTCTGCGAGGTCTTTTTTCTTTTTCGTTGGAATTCTAAGCTAGTGTTGGTTATCAAATTGTGTTCTTTTTTTCTTTACACCCGTGAACTCGTGTGAAACCGGGGCGGGTAGGTAAAATGTCAAAATGATAACATTTTTTTTTCTTTAGTTTTGGCGTCGCTTTTTGCCAGTGTCAAGTGTTTCATATTTTCAAGTTTAATAAGTTAAATAAGTTGCCTCGTACGTATAATTATAGTCAAAGTCCAGTCATGCTTTAGTAAAGTAGTGGCGACTTACTATAAAGCTTCGATGGAGTTTTGGAAGCAACACGAAAAGTCATGTCTCACCACATTATATCATTTTCCCACACTCGCGCTTGTGATTCGGCACTTTATGAATAAAACACCACCATTTTTATGCATAAACACTCGACAAAACACTAGTTTTGGAAAAAAATACAACGGGGCGACACGACTCTTTCCGCGTTCCCGCCAAAACATGACATTATGACTTATTATTTTCTTTTGATTTATAACTATCTACTCGCTCTGGCTTCACACGTGTATTATACATATAAACCTTCCTCTTGAATCACTCTGTCTATTGATGGAAACCGCATTGAAATCCGTTGCGTAGTTTAAAAGATCTAAGCGTACATATGCATTTCTTGCAATGTGCACCCAATCCGCGTGTTTACTTTTTTTTTAAGCTTCTAAATTTGAACGTGGCCACGCGCCAGTCTCCGCGCGCGCGCCCATCGTGCACCTCATTCGGAATTCAATTTCGAATTCTTATTTCAAACCGTTTGATTTTCTTATTTTCTTCGTTGCTCACGAAATTTTTGGTAAATATTATTAGAGTTTTTTTTGGGTGTCACTGTAATTAATATTTTGTCATTGTTTACTTTCTTGCCTCTTACATTTCGTCTCGTTCATAAACAAACAAACGACTTTTTTATCCAAAATCTCGTCATAGACTGAAACGTAGATCCCTTATTCGAAATTTAAATCGACATTCTTGTTCTAGAGCCCATTAGAGTCCTGTACTGGCCAGTGACAGTTTGAATAATTCAAAATTCAATTAAAGAATCCATTCCACTGATAAATCAGCCAGTGTTGAGTGCGCCATCGAACGCGTTCTATAATTAAAAGTTTATTTGTGACCGTTGACAGTGATTGTATTTTTTAAGACTGACGTGCAAGTGTTTTATGACTGTTATAAAATCAAAAGAAAATGGGAAAGAAGAAAAATAACGGGAAGAAAGGAGGCAACCGATTCTTCCGCTGGATTCGGAGGTAAATAAAAATTCTTGAATGGATATGGTGTTTGGAGTTTATTAACAAAACGTTAACACGATGTTTTGTGTGTTATTTTTTTTTACTAATAAACATTGGCATGTTTTCAATAATTGTTGGAAATAAATATATAGAACGTTATTATCATTACTGGGAATTGGCAAAAATAATTTTGACCGCTGTACATTGGAAATTGCTGCCCGAGTGGGTGTTCCCCGATAGTTTTTTTTTATTATGACTAGTTTGACTGCAGCTCACCTGATGTTAAGTGACTAAGATGGTAAAGCACACCTAGCCTGGAATGGAACTGGCTCTCAAGTGTGGCTGCCGGAACACACCGTTAGGTTAGGCGGCAGATTTTCAAATTGAGGGTTATAGTTAGCCAGCCGAGTACTAGAAAGTACCACTATGGTTTCCTCACGATGTTTTCCTTCACCGGCAGCTCAAGCTCATTGTTGGGGTTTGAACCCACGACCTTCGGCATGTGAACCGACCGCGTTAACCACTGAGCTATCACAAGTAGCGAGTGAATGGGTTCCTTCTAAGCAAGCGGGCTCCATTGTAGACCGCATCTTCGCTTATGTTAAGCGATGGTGGTCAAATGCAAGTAAAAAAAAAAGAAAAAAGTAAATTCCAGATGAAAGATATAAGAATATCTAATTCATAGTTATGTGGATTTGGTTCATACACTTAGATCACGGTGGACTGTCTAATCTGATAAACGGAAGAGAGAGAAAAATATTTATCTCTCTTTTGCTCTTGTTGGTGTGTTATGGTGGAGAACGCACTACGTTGTCTACCTTTTGAAGCGCATTGTTTTAAATAGTTCAAATACCAAAACAATGTAGTTCAGGCAAGTCCTAATGTAACCATGTAATTTTTGTTAAAAACAGGACATTTTCAAACCTAGGGCTATAGTCACAATTGGGTACCTACTCCTTCGTTGTCAACATGACTTTGTAGTCTAGTTACATTTGGTGATTCACCTCAGCATGAAATATAATACGCTGGAAAATTGTTAACATCTATTTTGACATTCTAAAAGTCAAAAGTTTTTTTAACGGTTGACAAGCTAAGTGTTTGACGACAGCTTACCTGTTGTTGAAGATGGTGAACACATGTAACCTGTGATGCGACTGGCTCTCAAGTGAGTCTATCGGAATACGCAGTTAGGTGCTTAGCGGCAGATTTTCAACTTGAGGTTGGTAGCTAGCAGAGTATTATAAAGTACCATACCACCATGCTATGGTTTCCTCACAATGTTTTCCTTCACCGGCAGCTCAAGCTCATTGTTGGGGTTTGAATCCACGCCCTTCGGCGTGTGAACTGCACGCGCTAACCACTGAGCTATCATTGCTACAGCTACAGTCGATATCGTAAGGGGATGTAAAGAAAAGAAATTATTCTCTACTTAAAATCTACTTTAAATATATTCATGAAACATTAAGATACAATAAGTATGTCGCTTGATGCGGTTTTTAATTACACAAAGTAGTTGCATATTATTAAATGAGTTATAACGACGTTAAGTATGTATTAAGTATTCTATCAGTTATCTGTCTTCCATAGTACAAGCTTTGCTTATTTTGGGGTCTGATGGCGCTGTGTGTAATGTCAGACGATATTTATTTATTTAATCCAGGACTGCCCAGAACACTACAAAAACTAGGACGTGTCCTGGGAAAACGTGACGGTTGGCAACTCTAAGTTAGGGCAGTTTTGGTCAAGTGAGATGTTGATCACATATATGAGATCACCGTCACGCGGTTGAGCTTTTGAAACTTATTGTATCGAACAGACAGACCGAATCCAAGGACGCGTCGTATATTTTGCATACAATGTTTTTATTAAAATCGCAAGTGATTCGTGACTAACAACTGTTGCAAAACGTCTAGCCGCGGTTTCGCTTGATAACATAATAAACAATGGGCAAACTAGTTTTGAAATAAATAGCTGTAAAGATGTTTTTATTGCATGATTGCCCAAAAAAAGGAGTGTTATGTTTTCAGTGTTCATGTATATCAGATTTTTGTAGCGATGATAGCTCAGTGGTTAGCGCGGTAGGTTCGCATGCCGAAGGCCGTGGGTTCAAACCCCAACAATGAGCTTGAGCTGCCGGTGAAGGAAAACATCGTGAGGAAACCATAACATGGTGGTAGGGTACTCTCTAGTACTCGGCTGGCTAGCTACCACCCTCAAGTTGAAAATCTGCCGACAGCAGTCAGCGGTGTGTTCCGGCAGCCTCACTTGAGAGCCAGTTCCATTCCAGGCTAGGTGTGCTTTACCATCTTCGACCACACCTTCACTTAACATCCGGTGAGCTGTGGTCAAACAACTAGCTTGTCAACATAAAAAAAAAAAAAAAACTACCAATCTTGTTGAAAATGACTCTTTGTGATATAAATCCGCCAGTAATAGAAACCTTAACTTTAAATAGTTGGTTTGGATTTTTTTTATCTTAAAAACGATTTTCATGGAACCTAAGATAGGCGTTTGACTACAACTGCAGTTTGTTCCAGCAGCCTCACTTAAGAGCCTGTTTCATTCTAGGCTAGGTATGCTTACCATCTTCAACCACACATCCGGTGAGCTGTGGACAAACAACTAGCTTGTTGTTGTTGTTGTAGCCTTGAGAGCTGTAGGGCGTGGGTTCGATTCCCACTCAGGGCAAACATTTTGTGGATAAACAAATATTTGTTCTGTGCCTGGGTGTTCTGTTTGTATTGTAAGTATGTATTTACAAAAAAAAAGTATTTATGTATTCTATCAGTTATCTTAGCATGCGCAGCGAAAACTATTGACAATAGAATAAAGTGACGTTTTATAGAGCAAATTGCAAGCTACAAATAAGTCCGCAATATCATATGTCTAACTATTACAGTTGTCATCTACATCTACACTAATTATTTATTATATAAAAAGGATTGATTTGATTTTTTGTTTGTTTGTATTGAATAGGCTCCGAAACTCCTGGACCGATCTGAATAATTGTTTCATCATTAGAATGCTACATTATCACTGAGTGATATAGGCTATATCTATATTGTTAATCGAGTTTTGTTTTCCCGTGCGAAGCCGGGGCGAGCTGCTAGTATTTAGTAAAGAGACTAACGTCCTCCCGTGCCCGTCTCTGGTTGATTATTGAGGTTGATCTTCGGCGTTAATCGACGGAACTGTCATGGCCTCCGAGATAATGAGGATGTGTTGGGGCCCTATTCATTACATCATTATATCATGTACCTTGAAGGCAACATCAAAATAAAGAAGTATGCATGCTGCATTGCAGTAGGTAGAGTATTTACTAGTAAATAAATAAATAAATATCGCAGGACATTACACACAGCGCCATCTGGCCCCAAACTAAGCAGAGCTTGTGCTATGGAAGTCCAGATAACTGATAGATTACATAAATACTTTTTTTTGTAAATACATACAGTACACCCAGACACAGAACAAACATGTGTTTATTCACAAAATGTTTGCCCTGAGTGGGAATCGAACCCACGCCCTACAGCTCTCAAGGCAGATATACTACCAATGAGCCAACGGGGCTGTCAGCCTAGTAGCCTATGTGTGTAATCGGCTGGCTTGCTAGTTTCTGGCTAGTTCAAGTGGAAAATCTGCCGCCAAGCATCTATTTAGATCTATTGAGAGCCAGTTCCATTCCAGGCTAAGTTAACATCAGCAGGCGTACCATGAGGTGTTAGAGCAGTTCAGTATAGGACCTAAATGAAACCGTTTGGCAAATTCGTACCATGAGGTAATTATAGCAGGACAGTTCAGGTCGCCGCTATCTTTTTTTTTTATGGATGACAGGCTAGGTGTTTGACCTCAGCTCACCTGATGTTAAGTGAAGGTGTGGTCGAAGATGGTAAAGCACACCTAGCCTGGAATGGAACTGGAATGGATCTTTGTCCGCCGCAACCAAAATATCATCGCAAACTTGTTAGAAAACGGCATTTCGTTCATTCAATTCGTACCATGTGTTATTTGACGTCAAAGTTTGTCAACCATAAAAAAAAGTTAATTTGTCACTGGCACTGCAAGTCTTTTGTGATCGAAAAAATTTAATGACCTTTAATACAGACTTCTCCAGTTTGGGTACCTTCAAGTCGCGAGTGAATCGCTTTTTTTTGGCAAGCATGCTTTTTTTTATTCAGAATAGGTTTGCGTTTGTCCATACTCTGCCTGATGTTAAGCAGTAGTGTGGTCTAAGATGAAGCAAGCATGCTCCATCGTAGACCGCACCTTCGCTTAACATTAGGCGAGATGTCGGTGAAACGTAAGATGAAACATCTAGTTCTAGATGTTAAAAAAAAAATGCCTAAATCAATTAACATGTTATGAAATTTTTATTCACTAAACAAATTGTAGTTTTATTATGAATACACTGCCCTCAGTTGAGCTAAACGAAGTAGGTTTGAAGTATAGATTTTAATTTTTAGGTGTCGCTAAATCGTTCTGTAAATATATTCTAATAGCTGCGCCCCGCGGTGTTACCAGCTACATGTTTTCGGGATAAAAAGTAGCCTATGTATTAATCCAGGGTCTCAGCTACCTGACTGGCCTAGGGGCTATAGTATTGGTCGACTGGCCTAGGGGCTATAGTGACTGCGTTATAAGCCGAAGGAACCGAGTTCGATCCTCAGTTTATTACAAAATTGTGTGATTAACAATTTTTCGGGGGAACCTGTCGCCCATGAATGAGCTTCCCGAGGATGAACGACGTATGTGGTGTTCCCATACATCGTCATCAGGCCGGGTTCGCCGAGAAGGAGTCCAGTTGGAGACTAGCGCTGTCGAGCGTGCGCGAAACCTCGACTAAAAGTGTTGAGATGGAACACCCCAGGGTTTTTAGTGGGTAGGCCGTCATATTGACGGAGAGTACCACATAACCACCCTGCCACCCCCGTGGCGGGTGGTATCCATTAAGGATTTCCCTGGGTAAAAAAAAAAATAGGGTCTCGGCTACCTGCACACCGAATTTAATCCAAATCCGTTCAGTAGTTTTTGTGTGAAAGAGTAACAAACATCCATCAATCCATCCAAATTTTCACATATAATATTAGTGAGATGACCGATTTGTATAGGCTTGTACGATGGAATGTCTGCTCTTAAACGGGCCCGTTTTTTTATTTACGATACTAAAATTCAAAAAGTTAACTGATGATAAGAGATGACAACTGTCCATGACCATTGCAGCGATACACAGAACTTAACAAAACAAAGTCCGGTGCATCACTGCTTTGGCGCTCGTTACTTTGAGACTTTCGATGGTTTGTCTCAACAGTTTAGTAATTTCGCTGGAGTCAAAAGAAAGGTAAATATTTAAAATACTGCCAATATCCTATATGGCAAGTCAAATAAGTGCAAGTAGGCAATTGACCATGTATTGTATAAGTAAAGTAACCGCTTTAACAAAACGTGGGCTGAAAAAGATCGATTTCGCAACATGACCTACTACTGCAAGCCTGTCGCCTACGCATGGCTATTTTTGATTGTGCATAAACGGTTTAATTTTTTTGTTTTTTTTTTAATTTGACATGGCACTTAGTTCATTTTGCCAGTGTTCTTTATTATTTATTATTCTTATTTGGTTTGCGTTTTGTCAAATTTCATCATATTCTGCGTACTGTTAACCACTACTAGTATTGATGATGATATGACTAAGCTGTTACAATTTATTGGCGGCAATATTTAAATATCTATTCGAAATGTTCTTCAATATCTAGTAACTAAAATCCGACCAAGCATATATCTAAACTAGCGGACGCCTCGCGTTTTCACCCGCGTAGTTCCCGTTCCCGTGGGAATACAGGGATAAAAAGTAGCCTATGTCACCCGGGGATAGCGTAGCTTCCCAACGGTGAAAGAATTTTTGAAATCGGTCCAGTAGTTTCGGAACATATTCATTACAAACAAACAATCAAATCTTTCCTCTTTATAATATTAGTGTAGATAAATTAAAAATAACCGCAAGTCTTTGTATCCTCTTCTCGCTGCTGTTTTTTTTGTAATTTGTTATTTTTAGTAGGTATTTGTACTTTCTCACTGCTCGCATTGTCTACTGGGAGCGCCTTAAAACATTTTTTTTTGTTATCAGCGGCCCCATGTAATTGATAGGTGAAAACATTGACAAGAAACACTTATGTGGAGCATACCAACATTTTCCATTTGAAAACTAAAGTATTAATTTAATGCATCACTACTTGATTAATTGTTTGGAAAATTATAGCATGCAACAAGCCGATCATTGTTAAACATGTTTCACGATCTATTGTTAGATTTTAACTGGTGAATAAAATGCGAAGATATTTTTTCAAAATGTAAATTTAATGTGACGAACGAGACGCTTTTCTGATGGTTAGAAATAACGCATGCCCATGACCTTTTCAGCAACGGTAGGCATTCAGAATTTTGTGTGGCTTAACAAAGTTCAGGCCATCGTTGCTTTGGCATTCAATACTTTGAGATATTCGATAGTTAGTCTCAACAGTCCAGTCATTTCACTAGCTGCAGTACCCTTCAAATCGGAACACAATAATGTTTACACACTACTGCTTGGCGGCAGTATATATTTGATTTTGGCGCACAAAAGTAAAGTGTTGATTTAGTTAAAGTTATTGTACTGATATATGAAGCAGCACTCCAATTGTGGCATATTAATAATCAAAAAAGACATTTGACCACAAAAATATTTGACAATTACAAAAACGATAATAATAGGAATCGATAACTGATTTATTCGGCACATTATATTTCGTCGATTAGTTAAAATACATACTTGCTGTGTTAAATAGAATTGTGCATATACCTATACTAGCTGATACCCGCGACTTCGTCCGCGTGAAATTTAACAAAAAGTTTGTTCAGTTTGCAGTATAACAAGTATCCTAAATATTAATCCAGGCTGTAAACTATATTTGTGTCAAATTTCATCCAAATTCGTTAGTTTTTGCTTAAAAAAGTAACGAACGTTCATCCATCCTCACAAACTTTCACATTTATAATATTACCAAGATAAGATAGGATACCTATCTATATGTATATATCTTCTCGGAAGTTTCGGTAGCCTTGTTGGGAAACCGTATGGCTTCCAATCTGGAGGTTCTGTGTTCCAATCCCACGGCGCATACCTCTGACTTTAAACGGTGAAGGAAAACATATATCCGAGAGTGCATAAAAGGGTCTCGAAGGTATGTGAACTCTGCCAACCCAGCCCTTGGCCAGCGTGGTACAATTCTCATAATAAGACGAGTGGGACTTTTTATGAAAAAAAACAGTGCTAAAATCTTCCCGACAATATTTATCAAGAGGTTGTGAAACAGTACAGTGGCCGCGCTAGTTCGTATTTGCATGTACGCCTCATGTCGAGCGGAAAGTGCCAGTTAGATACGTATCTAAAATTAATGTGCTACATTTGTGCTAAGGGCCAGCATTACGTACAGTAATTGCGGTATTTATAAACCGGTACTCTTAAGGAGCTGAGTGGTTAGCACAGAAATTTGACCATAGATAAGAGACAACACTTTATTGTGACATAAAATAAACACATTTTATTTATTTATTTATTTCATATTACATGACCCTTAATGCCTATGGTACATTAAAAAAACTTATCTTGGTATATAAAGTATAACAATAAGGTAATTGAGTAAGTACCCTAGACTTCACACTAGGAAAACTTGTGTCGCGAAGTCTAGTGTCTCTCGTTCCATGCTCGTATATACATAACAATTTTAACATAAATTTATATAAAATATAAAAAATGAAAACAAGTGTGTGTGTGTGTGTGAATGTGAGTGTGTGTGTGTGTGTGCGTGTGCGTGAGTCTGATAGAGAGTTTGTAAGTGCGTGTATATAAGTGCGTATGTTTGTATGAGTGAAAGTATGTGGGTTTTTTTTTTAATGGTTGACAGGCTAGGTGTTTGACCACAGCTCACCTGATGTTAAGTGAAGGCGTGGTCGAAGAAGGTAAAGCACACCTAGCCTGGAATGGAGCTGGCTCTCAAGTGAGGCTGCCGGAACACACCGTTAGATGCTTGGCGGCAGATTTTCAACTTGAGGGTGGTAGCTAGCCAGCCGAGTACTAGAAAGTACCCTACCACCATGCTATGGTTTCCTCACGAGGTTTTCCTTCACCGGCAGCTCAAGCTCATTGTTGGGGTTTGAACCCACGCCCTTCGGCATGCGAACCTACCGCGCTAACCACTGAGCTGTCATCGCTACATCATTCATTCAATTCATTATTCGCGGATGCAATCGGTAAACAGAAAAGAATTGGGTGTCATTTATTAACGTATCGGCATCTTTTGAGTATGTATTTACTGTTGGTACGTACCGAGGCGGCTTTTATGAAAGATGTAACCGAGTGGACTAATTTCAAACTAAAACAAACCTTACCGTCACTGTATAAAGACCATTTTCGAATGCCTTATTTTGAAACGGCAAATTATTTATTAATGCTACAGCCCAATATCAATCTGAATTTAAAGACTTTTCAAAAACGACAAGACAAAAAAAACAATAATTTTTAAAGCTGGTTTTATTTAAAGCAGGACAAACTTTATGGTATAAACAAATGTTTGTTCTGTGTCTGGGTGTTCTGTATTTATTATAAGTATGTATTTACAAAAAAAAAAAAGTATTTAAGTATTCTATCAGTTATCTGAGTTCCATAGGACCAGCTTTGCTTAGTTTGGGCTCAGATGGCGCCGTGTGTAATGTCCTACGATATTTATTTATTTGTTTTATTTTTGATACATATTGGTTCTATTTTGGAACGTTAGAACGTATCCTCTATGATTCCATACTAGTTACCATTCCATATTCGCGGCATATTTATGGAACGTACATGCCCCGCGAATAAAGAGCTTTTACTGTATTGTCTGTTCCGTATCAGCCCTGTTTTCATAAACAGTCCCAGTGCTGGGCGCGGGCTTCTTATGTATATCTACGTACACATGTAAGTGACACAATCGACTATTGTCTGAAGATCAATTAGATATTAATAATAATAATAATAATAATTTATTTCAGGTTACTTTTCAGGACCCATAATTATTTAACTAAATACAAAAATACAAAAAAATAAATAAATAATTCAATCAGTAAAAAGTACATTAATTTAAAAATAATAATAGTTAATAAATACAATTCAAAATTAAAATACAAAATCAAACTTAAAATGTAGTATTCGTCCGTCAATTATCATAATAAATCAAGTGTCATAGCACATGTGCAGTTGAGCGGCATGCGTGATTATGGGGCAGTCGAGTCGGGCGGCCACTGCACACAGGATGCTGTTAGTGCTGCCGCGGACGCGGGAGAGCATCGAGGCGGCCCGTTTGCGGAGTATAGCACGAAAGCCATCCACCCGGTTGTCCGCAAACATCCCCGACGCACTGCAGCGCCAAGGCAGCCCCAACAGCACCCTGAGCGCATTGTTGTACTGCACTCGCAGGGCATTAATTGTTTTCAGCGTATAGTTGGCCCACAGACTGCAGGTATAAAAAGACTGGCAGAATGCTTTAAATAGAGTTATTTTAACTGGAGTAGTGCAGCGAGCAAATCTGCGAACCAACATTGCTTCTGACAGCCAACGCCCTACGCTCCCTCTCTATATCATCATTATCCGTGAGGCCCTCCGTGACCCAGTGACCCAGGTACTTAAAACGTGAAACTCGGTCTAATGGAACTCCGTTTAGTACCAATTGCGGTACCTCAGTTATTTTAAAACCACGCGATTGGAAAACGAGAAGTTCGCTCTTCTTTCCATTATACCTGAGGCCGTAAGTCCCAGCATAAGCCTCACAAACACTGAGGAGCTTCCCGAGTGCGCTCATCGAGGGGCCGAGCAGCACCATATCATCAGCGTAGCTGATATTGTTAACGAACGTGCCGTCAATAGAACACCCGACTCCAGCGCTGCTCAACTCCTCGATAAGCCCATTAACATACAAGTTAAAAAGGCGCGGAGATGACAATCCCCCCTGCCTTACCCCGCACCTCAACCCGTACGCTTCAGAAAACTCGCCCGCCCATCTTACAACGTTAGTTTGGTTGTTGTACCAATAATCAAAAACCCGAATTACCTCATCCGGAAGACTAGTTTGCGTTCTCATCTTGCCCCACAGCACATCGTAGGACACCAGATCGAAAGCCTTCGAAAGATCGAGAAAACAGGCATAGACTGGCGTTTTCCGATCGGTGTAGTAACGGACAGTATGCTTGAGGCACAAGATCGCAGACTCTGTCGATAACCCAGGTCTGAAACCGAACTGGGCATCGTGTAATTTCAGGTGTCTGCTCAGTATGCGATCAAGCAGACTGTCCAGTACCTTGGCCACGGTGGCAGCTAACGAGATGGGTCTATAATTATTTTTATCAGATGGGTCTCCCGTCTTATTCTTGACTATGGGTACAACCACCGTTTTTAAACAATCTTGTGGCAAATACGAGTGTCGGATACAAAAAGTGAAAAAACTTAATAAATATTGCCACGCTACTGCGCAAATGGGCTTGGTTTGCCATATAAATGAGATCTAGATGTTTCTTGTATAAATAAGTAATTATAACCGCGCTTGAATTGGCTCATATAAGTAAATAAATACCTACACTCGCTTTAGTGTAGTGATTCTTGAATTGAAACGGTAATGTTTTGTGTAGTAATGATAGCTCAGTGGTTGGCGCGCTCGGATGACACGTCGAAGGGCGTGGAATCAAACCCAAACAGAGCTTGAGCTGCCGGTGAAGGAAAACGTTGTGTGGAAATCGTAGCATGTAGGTCAAAGTTCAAGTCGCGATTGAATTGATTTCTTCAAGGCAAGCATGCTTCATCGTAGACCAAATCTTCGCTTAACATTACGTGAGGTAACTGTCAATCGCAAAACTATTTGTAATAAAAAAGGAATCAGCATAATTTCTATGACATTGCTGACGTCATCACAATTCAAATCATTCCCCCCTCCCATGTCATCAAATATAAGCAAAGACCCCCCTTTTCACAACCCCCCTTCCCTCCCCTTTGGTGCTTACATATTACTTGGACTTGATAGTGAAAATTGTTCATAATGTAGAGTACAATTACCCTTGCGGCTTTGTAGATATAAAACTTGTTAAACACCAAGTTACTATAACCCTAGTACCTATACCTTCGTAATTAAATACAAATAACCTTGATCAACATTTCAAACTTGACATCTTTATTATTCTAGTTCCTACAAACATGAATTGAAATCCTTAAGAGTAAAATTTATTACGTTATCTCGAGTGTAATTCCATAAAGATTTTTATTGCAATGGCGTCTTATAAAGCGCGGCTCTGTTCCTATTTCTAGCTAATGCGGAACTAAATTGAAAGGATTGAAGTAACTATTAAAGTTAATTGCATCTTTCTAGCTTCACCTTCCAAGTAACAGTCGTGGTCGTCATTATATGTTCTCAAATAATTACTTAACAACGGATGATCTAGCCAGCCTTTAGATGGGTGATCTTAAGTGGCATTTACAACTGATCGGTAACTTATACTTTAAATTAAAACATTACAGACTAAAAAACGCGGTGGAAATCTTGAGGCGTAGCTGGTTCTACCATAATTATCAGGTTTAACAATTTTTCTTTTTCACCGCCATTATTCCTCCCACGGTTAACCATAAATTTTGTAAAAGTAATATTTTCTCATCGTCTGCCAATGGCCATGGCATTGGGTATCTAAATTAATTGATTGCCTTCAATTCTTAGAATCAATTTAAACCATAAATGGTTGCCTTGATCGATGATACTGATATACGAATTTAGATAGGTGGCCAAACGGATGAATCTTTAATAAAACCTAAGAGCTTTGCTCAATAAAAGTTTGTAAAGATTAAGTAAGATACGAATAAGTTTACCGTAAAAACTTTCCAAAGTACAAAAACTAGAAATCCGTGGGAATTGAATGCCATGTTCATATTTGTTCATTAATTTCAAAGAGATTGAATTAAAAAGAACAATCATTCTTTCGATGCTACAGACAAGTCGATTAAAAAAGGTCTTTGACTCAACATCCAATATAAAAACCTAATTAAAACTTTACTACTGAATAAAAAGAGCTGACTAAAAAGATGCTAACAAAAACACAGTACGAGACATCTGTTTAGGTGTAATCATCACATGCTGCTGTCTATAGCACGTGCCGTGAAGTACACCATGGAATTTAAAAAAAAAGCACGGGTAAAAGTCACTGCCTGCTATCCATTCCCCCTCTTAGAACCACATACCATTTAGATTCCCATTAAACATGGACGTGACCACGTTTGTATACGCAATAACCATTGCTCGTTTAATGCCTAAACCGATACAGGATTGGACTTCGAAGATGCGTTGGATTGCGTCGATGACTACATGAACAGTAGTTTTAAGTGAGTAAAGTGTACTGTTACTCGATTTCAAGTCCACGTCATACAGTCAGACCGCCCACGAAAAGGTGGACGTGCGTTTGCGTTTATTTGAAGGAGAAATTACTGGGGTGTCTCGTAGGGTACCATTTTGGGGTCATACTATTCCTCATATTTATCATTGGAAGTGATCGTGTTAACGTGATATCAAGTCGTATAATAGTGAAACTATATTAATTAATGCACTTTCTTTAGTGAAATCAAAAAGTTCCGATGATTCTATTCTTAATTAGTGATTAGATACATCGATGGGATTTTTTTTAATGCAATGATTCAATGATCGAGATCGAAACAACGTGCGAGATGTGTGAGTATTCTTTTTTGTTTATAGAACATTGATCGTAGCATAAACATTTTTTGTTTGTAGTCGGAAACCTCGTCAGAATGACTAAGTCAAAGAATATCCTTGGGTTTATGTAAAACAGCTTCTATTGTGTTGACTTGTAAGTCGTTTTTTGCGCACGAGTCGTCCAATAATGAATCACTTTTCATTGGTTCATTGATGGCGAATGTCTGCATAAGTGAAATTACGTTTTCTACAACATCCAAGATCGTGTTTGTTTCACAAATGACACCTTTAGATCTGTTTATTTTATTATCCAGGAATCCTTGTTTAAATTTGTCTCATATTTATGAGTAGAATGTTAAAATTTATGTTTTGTAATTAGCCTAGTCTCTATAATGTCGGCGGTGCCCTGATCCGTTATTCTTTAGTAACATATGAATAACTATCAGTAATAAGTACCCAATATGTTCTGCGAGGACATAATAACTTCGTACAATAACAAAATCCATCTATTTATTAAGTCAAAATAAACATTCGTACACATTTGACTAACTCTCCGTATATTAGGCTGTTGTAATCAATAATAATAAGTATAAAACGTTTATATTAGCAACTACTTTACAACATCTTCTATTCTTACATGTCGTTTGTCGGTCGGTAGCCTAGAGGTAGTAAGGCAAGTGACCTTTTATACCTACCTACGTATATTATATCTATATCTAAATGTAGAGACTTATGTAGATTTCGCAATAGATTATTTATCAATGCCTTCATCTCATTCTTAACATAAAATAGTCAACCCTTCATCATAAATCAAATGGTTAACCCTACTGTCATAGCTTTTTACCCGTCTATATATTTTTAAAGAATCATTAACTGTAGGAAGTACTAAAAATTATATGTTTAATCTTGATGCTCTCAAATATATGATCAGATTGGCTTCAGTGGTAATTAAGTTATCTATCGTAGTTCAAAGAATCGGTTTCGTTCAAGTTTAAGCAAGTGTTGTAAATCCAAACCCAATGCAAGCTTAAAACAATATTTTATTCAAAAACAAACTGTCGAATAATTTTCGAATCATCTTGCGTTCATAATAATGTAACATTAACAGCATCTTCGGCATCAGCGTTATTGATTTTGTTTTTTGCATCATCAACTCGTTTCTATAAAACATATTTTTGTTACCTGAAATTTTTAGCCTTACGTTTTTCTTATTCTTATTCAAAGTGGGGGCGATGAGTCCTGCACTGACGTCCCGCTTGGGGTTTATTGTGCATTTCCCCCTGCCAGCATCTACCCGAGCCAACTCAGCTCCTTGAAGTACCGGAGCGAGGCTCTGGGCCGCTGGCATAGTAGCTCCAGTGAGATGGGTGGAATATCAATAATAAGCCATATACGTAAAAATGTTCTCTCTTAATATATTATGTAGATTGAAATGTGATGGAAAGGTTTCTGTGTAATTTTTTACCAGTAGCAATTCTTATTTGTAACTAGCAATTATATCTAAATTGCCGTTGCCAAACAGTGCGTTTTGTCACGTAACTTTTCTCACAATTATTTTTATTCGAAATCATAGACTGTGTGAAACCAAATTCTTTTGTTCACCATTTTCTGTACTTATCAGATCTTCGTTTTCAACAACTTAGTACAATTTACTCTTTATTACTCAAAACTCTGTCTGAAATAGTGTGTTTTTCGATTGTCTAGATTTTTATGCGAGACGTTGTTATGTTTTATAATTTACATCATGATGTTGATTTTATAGCATTTTGACCCACATATGAATTGCATTTCAATGCAGAAATTCACAAGTTCGTGTGTGAGGGGCTTTTTTAAGTGGGGCTGCGTGGTTTTCGGCGTTGTTTGTACTTACAAGTAGGGCAATAAAGTTAATATAACATAATATTTTGTCTATGGATAATACAGAGTGCAAGCTGATTGATTGTTTAATTCTTAGATAACTTCATCATCTACTCTTTCTTTTGCAATATTTTATCGGTAACGTTACTCGAGATTTTTAAGCGTAGGTTCAGGTATCACTATTTTAGGTAGCTATTTTTATTTTTCGTCTATTAGTTTTGTTTAATATTTAGGATGATATATTTATCTATCCAACACCAAAATTACATGTCATGTCATTGAATCATCATCATCATCATTTCAGCCGTAGGAGGTGCAATGCTAGTCATAGGCCTTCCTCATTGACTTCCATAAAGACCGGTTGAAAGCGGCTCGCATCCAGCGCGTTGTTGCGGTCCTTATTGTCCATATCATTGAATACGTGACAAAAATAGCATTGAAAATGTCAATAGAAACACAACATTGATTTGTTCATGATAAAATTTGTTTAGACGTATTTATTATCTGAACCTTTAGAAGCCAAGTTACTCTCGAAACAGAAAGCTAAAGTAAATAGAGAGGGTGCAACAAAGTAACTGGGAAACATATATGTTCAAGAGAGCTGTTAAGTTTTCTCTTGAATAAAAAAGTCATAGACTGAAGAAAGTTGCACCAATAATCCAGTATAACACTGGTTTACTGCTATTTCTGAAGAGCAAGTTGGAAAGTGCACTACTCTGTGGCTTTTGAAAACCGTTACAAGAGATTATGGCATTATTTTGTTTAAAAACGTATTAGAGGAAAGCTGTACGCTTTGTACCGTTTTGGGTCACAGAATAAGCGAATACGAACATAAGTATGTTTTGTTGAAACAACAGTTTTTAATTTTTCTCTTGTTTTATTTCGTTTGTAAATGGCGAAATGAGAGAAGCGGTTACTAGTACCGGTTTAAAATTATAATAAAACCGGTAGTATAATACCGTTCCTACCGTAATATACTTTTTTTTTTAGTTTAAGGGCGAGCTCTGGTTGCTGTATTACAGCTATACGCTAAAGCAACAGACGTCGTTATACATTTATATGGACATAATTTTTGTAACAATAAAATAAATAATTTGTATATGTATTGTTTTTCTGACAGCCCTGTTGGCTCATTGCTAGCATATCTGCCTTAAGAGCTGAAGGGCGTGGGTTCGATTCCCGCTCAGGACAAACATTTTATGTATCAACAAAAATGTTTGTTCTGTGTCTGGGTGTTCTGTATGTATTATAAGTAAGCATTTACAAAAAAAATGTATTTATGTATTCTATCAGTTATCTGACTTCCATCACACAAGCTCTGCTTGGTTTGGGGTCAGATGGCGCTGTGTGTAATGTCCTACGATATTTATTTTATTTTTCTCATCGTATGTGATAACTAGATACACTGTTTACACACTACTGCTTGGCGGCAGAATATCTGGTACTGCGGTGGTGCCTACCTCGTGCTTAAATCTACCACCAAGTTATATCTTATACAATTATACATCCATCTTTAAAAACCGTATCTTCCGCATCCTGTTAATGAAAGAGTACAATTGTAATGTGTAAGACCGATAATAACCAGCAAATGGAGTGTAGTAGAAAAATATCGAATATACAAGCGATAGAGGGTGAAAAGCGATTAGCTCCTCTTAATATATTTTCGTTACCTTGTAAGTGTAATAATAATTGTAAAAGAACATAAAGTTTTGTTTTGCCTTAATTTGCTTAAATCACGGCATACGGGCTTGCGCAATCGATTCGGAAGTATCGAGAGATTTGCGCAATCGATAAAAGAATCGATTCCTCATTGTATTCGATTTTATTATAGATTGTGATTTAACTGACCGTTAAATTGTTGCTTTCTATTCGTTTGTAGGTGAAATATTTAACATGCTATCATTTAAAATTCCATGTTTGATTCGGTTGTTAAAGAATAGAGCTTGCTGCAAACGGACGCTGCTTGCGGTAGCGGATTAAAATATGGCCGACAAAGACCGCGGTAAACTTGCATACTGCCGATTCCAAGAGCATACTGAGAAAGTTTATAAGATACTAGCAGCTCGCCCCGGCTTCGCGCGGGAAAACAAAACTCGATTAACAATATACATTTATTGATCCAGTAGTTTCGGAGCCTATTATATATACAAACAAACAAAAAATTAAATCTTTCCTCTTTATAAGATGTAGATGACAACTGTAATAGTTAGACATATGATATTGCGGACTTATTTGTAGCTGTCAATTTGCTCTATAAAACGTCACTTTATTCTATTGTCAATAGTTTTCGCTGCGCATGCTAAGATAACTGATAGAATACATAAATACTTTTTTTTTTAAGTACTACATTTTTTCTAAGTAAGGATTTTTTCAATATTTTCCATACGGATCCCTAATTGTTTTTTTAAATAAAATATAGCCTATGTCCATCACGGATAATGTAGCATTCTAATAATGAATTAATTATTTAGATCGGTACCTACAGTAGTTTCGGAGTCTATTCAATACAAACAAACAAATCTTTCCTCTTTATAATGGTATAGATAGATAGATAACCAGGAAGCCTAAGTGATAGGGACACATGATTCAAGTCTATTTATATGTACCGAACGCATGTCGCCGTCGGTTCGTGTGTCCGTAGAACAATCTGCTTTGCGTGTAATAGAGCAATTGGCGGTGTCTGGCGAACGGGACGTTTAGTGAAGCCTAACTTATGGCTTGAAACATCGATAGTAATCAATTAATTCAAGTTATCGATGTGACCCCAAAATTGATACGAACTCAGGGTCAGGTCAGACGAAGGTAAAATAAAATAAATAAATATCGTAGGACATTACACACAGCGCCATCTGGCCCCAAACTAAGCAAAGCTTGTGTGATGGAAGTCAGATAACTGATAGAATACATAAGTACTTTTTTTTGTAAATACATGCTTATAATACATACAGAACACCCAGACACAGAACAAACATTTGTTTATTCACAAAATGTTTGCCCTGAGTGGGAATCGGTCCCACGCCCTACAGCTCTTAAGGCAGATATACTACCAATGAGCCAACGGGGCTGTCAGGTGATGTGGCGAACCAAGTTGTCACGAGAGTCACTGGACCACCAAAGTTGAAGATCGGACAGTTTGAAAGAAGGAAAGGGAGGCCTTTGCCCAGCAGTGAGACACAAGAGGCTGAAAATAAAATTGATATAAAGATATCATTAATCATGGGTCGACGATATTGTCACCGTCGCGGGTCGAACCTGGACCAGATTGGCACAGGACCGAGGCAAATGGCATGAAAAGAGAGAGGCCTATACCCAGCAGTGGGATAAAGAAGGCTGTGGATGATGATGATGATAATAATGAATTTTATCGGAAACTGACTATAGTTTCGGCTATATCCGGTGGCCTCCGGTGTCATCATGGAGACAAAGCTGAGCACAAATTCAAGTTCAATTATTCAATTACAAAAGGAAAAATGAAAATCTGCTCCTATGTATGTATTGACAGCCCTGTTGGTTCATTGGTAGTATGTCTGCTTCGAGAGCTGAAGGGCGTGGGTTCGATTCCCACTCAGGACTAACATTTTGTGTGACTAAGATTGATGTTTGTTCTTAGTTTGGGTGTACTGTATGTATTATAAGTATGTATTTACAACAAAAAAAAAAAGTATTCAAGTATTCTGTCAGCTGTCTGGTTCCAATAGTACAAGCTTTGCTTAGTTTGGGGCTAGATGGCGCTGTGTTGAATGTCCTCCAATATTTATTTATTTTATTTTATTGCACCACCTCACCCAAAAAACATTGCTCTCCTTCTTGGCAGTCGGGTGAAAATTATTTTTTTATGTAACATTGCTTTTACACAGGTGAACGAAACGCTTTCCTCATAGTAAAAATGACATAATGCCTGTCTTTGAACATCGCAGCAGTACACAAAGCTTAGAATAAAAAATAAGTCCAGTGCATCGCTGTTTTGGCTCTCATTACTAAGAGACCTATGTATTTAAATCTCAATAGCCCTGTAGTTTTGCTATCTTCAGCTACATGTTTTCACGTTTGACCTAAACCAAATTAAGGATTGTGAATAGGTGGGATCACAAGATAAAATTTGGCGATATCGATAGTTTTTTTTTCCTTTGGTTTTGGCGTCGTATTTTGAGCATTTGCCAGTGTCAAGTGTTTCATATTTTCAAGTTTCATAAGTTAAATAAGTTGCCTCGCAGCGATAGTTATAGTCAAAGTCCGTGTCAGTCAAGTCCAGTCATGCTTTAATAAAATAGCGGTGAGTGTACTATAAAGTTTCGATGGAGTTTTGGAAGCAACACATAACATGTTGCACCACATTATATCATTTTCGCACACTCGCACTTTATGAATAAAACACCATCATTTTTATGCATTGTTTATGCAACAAAATACTAGTTTTGGAAAAAAATACAACTTTCCACGTTCCCGCCAAAACCATATCGATAGTTTGCATCACTGGCTAAGCTGTCATCGCTCGAACATTATAGCACGCTCGATCGAGTTTACAGCTATTCGTGCCAGTGTGTTAACTCGCATACCGTGGCTTATTGCTGTGGAGTTTTACATTTATAATATAACGGCATTCTGATGTGTCTATTGGTCGTTATAATTGATACATCGATGTATGAATATTTTTGTGTACTATCAACTTAAAACGTATTTTTATTTGCCTTATTTAATCTGACAGATATTCAATGATTTACTTTATTTTACTCCATCTCTCTAGTTCTAATTAATTTAAGTTGTCATTAATAAATAATAATTGATAGATTCAGGCGTTACTTTGCGGAAGTTCATTTTGAATGTTTAAGGTATATAATCTATTTATTTATTTAAAAGTTCGCCAACACAGTGTACACCAATACATTAAAAATTAAATTACTAAATTACAAATGTCAAGATAAGTTTCACAGCAATTATAGGCGAAGACGGCGCGCGTTACAATTAAATATTCAGTCAAAATTAAATAATAGTCAATAAAATTGTCAATACTAATTAAGTCAAAAGCTACAAATACGAATTCATCATAACATGGTCAAAAACAGAAAAACAGTGTATTATATATTTTTCGGTGTATGTCAAATTAGTCCTAGATTTTAAGTAAGATCAGGTTTTTAATTAATAAGCTGTATCAAATTAGTTTAATTTAAGTCCTCATCACTGTTGAAACTGGAACGACTGTTAAGCGGAAATAAACTAGATATATACCTTAAATATTTATCATTAATATTTAGCAAATCAAAATATTTAGCATTGTAATTTAATTCGATTCGTCAGTTATTCTCAATACATACGAGAAAGTACATTTGCCTAATCTTTATAGAATTTTAAAGTTATATTTTGAAAGTAAAAAAAAAAATGTACATAAACTGTAAAATAGAAAGCTAATCTAAATCTATCTATACTATTATAAAGAGGAAAGATTTGATTGTTTGTTTGTATTGAATAGGCTCCGAAACTACTGGACCGATTTCAAAAACTCTTTCACCGTTGGGAAGCTACACTATCCCCGGGTGACATAGGCTACTTTTTATCCCTGTATTCACACGGGAACTACGCGGGTAAAACCGCGAGGTGTCCGCCAGTGCTCAATAAATGCGAAAAAGTACATTTGCCTAATCTTTTTCTAATGTTAAGGTTGTATTCTGAAAGTAAAAAAAATAAATACAAAACTGCAAAATAGAAAACTAATTAGATGATAAAATCATCGATATTGCTTCTGTAACGTTATCGAGTGTTATCAAAAATCGATATTCGATATCCAATTTTGTTCACCACTAGTGGTATTACGTTCCGTTTTAGTTACAGCTAGCTTAAGTGCTATCTATTTCACGTTTTATCTTTTTTCTTGTTCCTGGCAATGAATTTATCTCGTTCCTGGTGCAATCGCTATCCAGCGTAGGAATATATTTTTCTATGAAAAGTTTTTTTATTTTTATTTTATGGTTATTTATTTATTTATTTATTTATTCAGTCAATTAGCACCGCACATTTTACGAATTACACTAATGACAACATTAAAAAGAACTTATTTAAGCTATGAACAAAATAGAAATCAAAATATCAAAACAGAGAAAAATTAAATAACTAGGAAAAATAATAATAATTAAAAATAAAGAAGAAAATCATTTAAAAAATATATATAAATATTAAGTATATTAATGTAATTATTGATGGTTGATAGTTGTCAGGCTAGTTGTTTGACGACAGCTCACCTGATGTTAAGTGAAGGTATGGTCGAAAATGGTAAAGCACATCTAGCCTGTAATGGAACTGGCTCTCAAGTGAGGCTGCCGGAACACACCGTTAGATGTTTGGCGGCAGATTTTCAACTTGAGGGTGGTAGCTAGCCTGCCAAGTACTAGAAAGTACCCTACCACCATGCTATGGTTTCCTCACAATGTTTTCGTTCACCGGCAGCTCAAGCTCATTTTTGGGGTTTGAACTCACGCCCTTCGGCATGGGAAGCGACCGCGCTAACCACTGAGCTATCATCGCTACAAAAGTAAACTTTCTCAAAATGAAATGATTACATGTTCACTTTTAAAGATAAAGGGTTTGTACTAAAGTTATTGTGAGACAGTTCTCAAGTAATATACTCTTTGAATGCATTAATATCCTGCTCACAACTAAGTGTCAGAATTATGTATCTATCCGTCCATGTACTTTGTCGCAATATATTTAACTAGCGACACGCCGCGGCTTCGCACGGGTGTTGTTGTTTTTTATGTAAAAAGTAATGAGACGAACGAGACGCTCTTCTGATGGTAAGAGATGTTCATTGTTTATGCATGTTCACGACCATTGCAGCGATACACAGAACTTTGAGTAGCAAAACAAAGCCCAGAGCATCGCTGCTTTGGCGCTTTGAGACTTTCGATGATTAGTCTCGACTGCTCTTAATTTCGCTAGCTGCACCCTTCACACTTCATCTACCCTTCGAACTGGAACACAGTAATGTTTACACACTACTGCTCGGCAACCGAATCTCTGGTACCACGGTTCTTCTTAGCCGGAGCTAAGCAGATCTAAAACCATCTAAAATCCAAGTAAAACCGTATTAACGTGTGACTTTTTTTTGCCTAAATAAGTCAAGAGTAAAACTTAGCAACCATGTTAAATCGATACGTGTCATGCATAATCTATAAAATTCGCGTGCAGCTTTCAAATAAAAACAGCTCTATATTTAGTGAAAGGGTGTACCAGGTAATACTGAGGTACGGCCGTATTTTGTCATTACTAGGGTTTTTCTTAATACGTTTATTGACATAGTTATGTATTTTAAATAATTATAATTAACTAGTTGCGCCCCGCGGTGTTACTCGCTACATGTTTTCGGGATAAAAAGTGGGTGTTAATCCAAGGTGTCAACAATCTTTTTTTCTATCAAAAGTCTCAAAGTAATGAGCGCCAAAGCAGTGATGCCCTGGACTTTGTTTTGTTACTTAAAGTTCTATGTATCGCTGCGATGGTCAAGGACATGCATTATCTCTTACCACCAGGAGAGCGTCTCGTTCGTCTCATTACTTTTTACATTAAAAAAAAACTTTCTTTTTTTTGTATTAAATAGGTTCGCGCTTGACCACATCCTGCCTGATGTGAAGCAACGATGCGGTCTAAGATGGAACACGCTTACCTAGAAGGAGCATGTTTACTCTTGATTTGAAGACACTCATAATGTACTTTTCGGGAAACAGAGACTCCGGCAAAGAGTTCCACATCCTCGCTGTGCGAATAAAGAATGTGGACTCAAAGTGCTTAGTGCGCACATGGGGAACATCCACCATGTACGGGTGTCGCCTCGGTCGCGTTTGTCTGGCCGTCCGGTAGTAAAAAGGTGTAGGGTGAACCAAGTCATCGTACCAAATTTCATCAAAATCCATCTAACATGCACTAGTCACTAACTATCGCATTTATAATATTATTGGGATTAACATAACAGAAGGTTAAAAATGTTACGGTGTCAAAATATTTTTAAAATAACTAATATAATTATAACAGTTGGCTCGATGGAGTGACGATATACGTAGGACAGCTGGCGGTGGATGGAAGCGAAAAGCCGAAGATCGGGCTGAGTGGGGAGTGCTTGGGAGAGGCCTATGTCCAGCAGTGGACTACAAAAGGCTGATGATGATGAATTATAACAGTTATTTTAAATAACAAAAACATGTTTTGAATTTTACGATGGAAACTGGCACATGTTTGTTTTACTTATGCGTGAGTAACGTTCAATTATATCGGATAATCCGATTAAAGTTGCGGCCACATTTGGTGGCCTTCATCATGGAGACGAAGCTGAGTGCGCTGACTGACTTCGTGTTTCGAAGCAGAGGCCGCGCGCGCGCGTTGTACTCAGCTTCATCGCCATGAAGAAGGCCATCGTATGTGGCTGAAACAAGTTGGAGTACCCATATAATTAAACGTGAGTTATCTACATAAGTAAAACAAAAATAGGTTTTGAATCTTACTTTTTTTTTATGTAAAAAGTATTGAGACGAACGAGACGCTCTCCTGATGGTAAGAGATAACGCCTGTCAATGACCATTGCAGCGATACACAGAACTTTGAGTAACAAAACAAAGTCCAGGGCATCGCTGTTTTGGCGCTCATTACTTTGAGACTTTCGATGGTTAGTCTCAACAGCCCAGCCACTTACTTCTCTTACTTTTTATTACCGATGAAGTGTATGTATTTTAGTAATATTATAAAATGTATAACATTTATTTAAGTTTTCAATCATTCTAGGTCTGATCACGCACGTGTGTTTGTTTTGTCCTAATTAGTTTTCATTAATAGATTAGTGTAATAACTCAAAGTGACTAACTTTTCATTTTGTTGCTCTTGTGTTTTATGTGAGTATATGTTAACGCTATCACTTTTGTTTTTGTGTGTTTTCTGCTATTTCCCTTTTTAATTATGGCTTATTTTATTATTTAACAGAGCCTTTTTGTTGCTTATAAATGTAGCTTAATAATTCTTATGTATGAATTCTGAGCAGTCGTGTTTAATTTTGCATTTTCGTCTTTCCAGTGATCTACCAGATGAAGAGGATAAAAAATCTCCTGTCCTACTCTTAGGGGTTAGCAAGATCTCTGACTCTCCGTATGTCAGAAGGAGATCTATAGAACCTAATACTTCTGGATCCATCCGATTCTTTCGTCCTCCGAAATCTAAATACACTAGAGGGCACTACGGAGATGAAAGGTTGGAAAAGATCAGGAAAGATCTCCTCGTCCATAAGAGCAAACCTGACAGGTACTATTCTAACGACCATGAGCTATCAGTAGAACCTGATGAAAAACGATGTCTCAAACTCAATTGTGTCGGAAATTGCATCTGCGATAGGAAGAAAAACTCAAATCGAGGGTCTTTTTCATTCCACAGGCCTGATAATCAATCATACAGTTCGGAATCATATAAACCAGAGCCTAAAGATTATTCAGAAAATGAAATAGAATTTAAATATACGGAACACATTCCAGAATCACAACCCTCTAGTAGCAAACAAAGCTACAACATCACTCCAAAATCAACAGAGAGACGACATTTTTTGCTTTCCAACTTGAATGAACGCTTCCGAAAAACCCTAAGCTTAGATTCTAGGAAAGTCGAAACAAATCGTGTTTTAAGCGTGCCACAAGATAAACGCCCCAAATCGCTGGTCGGCACGAGTAATTTTTGCGTGCAGCAAGCAAAGGCCGATCCGTTCATTCAGCCAAATTTTAGCAAAGCTACTCAGCCTAAGAAGAAACGTAAATCTTTCTTCTCGCTGGACACATTTTTCGACAAGAAGTCTGACACATCTTCCATTGATGACTATTGCTCATCGAAGTACAAGCGCTTTGAACTCGAAAGTGATGATTCGCCTTTATTCCGACGCGATAATCAAAGAGAAAAGACTCCAGATCTATTAAATCTACCCGTCATAATCGATTCAGTGCGCAAGAAGCACTCCGAGACCCGTAGACAATTGGAAAAGCTAGAAAGTCATTACTACAAAAGTATAGCTAAAACACAAACGGTAGTTGACGCAGTCCCTAAAGATGCAACCGACGTACAAGGCACAAGCGGACATACCAATCACATATTCATTGACGATGACGACGTAGAATACATTGAGCCTATAAGGAGTAACTTTACAAGTCAGAGTACTTTAATACTCGACAAGAACAAACAATCAATACTAACTATTAACACTGAAGAGACTGATATTAAACTACCAAGTTCAACTGTATCGCCTAAATCTAACGAAGACTTAGATAGTATAGGAGCATATGAAATTGAAGTGAAAGAGTCGGATTTGTTGAAAGTGCGTGCTAAGGAGTTAACGGTGAAAGTAATGGATAAGTCGGTAGATTCAATAGGGAGTTGTTCCTTAGACGTGGACGCGAGCACAGATTTTTCAGGTAAATACGTATACGTTTGAGCTTCTAAGTTTTGAGCATGTATTAAGTATATTTATTAGTTCTGTTGTTGTTTCGTGTGACTGTAATTGTTTATTATACGAAATAGATGATAGGGTCCGAGAAGACGCGCACATACGAAGAATTCAAAATTCTGTACTTTGACTGTTGCCATAATTTGACAATTTACTTTGTACGCGTGTAACTTTTAATAAAGTTTAAATTGCAGTGTCAAGCTTTGAATAGATGACAGTGCGTGCCTTCTTAGATTCAACTATCGAAATATCTTTTATGCGAGTCATTTTTGAGATAGCTTACCAAAGTAATATACTTATGTGATTATGGGCATTACTCATGATTATATTTAGCTGGATATTGCTACAATAATAAAATATTTGAGATCATACCCGGTGATGTTTTTTCGCAGTGTTTTCACTTATATTTTTGTTTGCATTGGTTATGATCGATCTTGTATCTGCAAAATTTTGAAAGAATCCATTCAATTTAAATATCGTTTTTAAATTATACCTCAAATTATTATGAACACGCCATTTCAAAAGTAACTCGATACTCGCACTTATGTCTACCATATTTAATTACATTTATTTCAATAAAATATTTTCATTTATTTCATTATCTGTGTTTTCTTTCACATCCTTACATTAGTGTTTGCTTGTGTGTTAGTTTTTGTTCAGTTTATCTTGATGTGATGTTTATCTTCTATACTTTAAGGTTAACTTTTCTTTACCTTGTTACATGTCTATTATTATGTAGTGTATATTTATTGTTTATTCTCTTTTACTAAAATAAATAGCTATCGATTTCAAAACGGCGACAAAATCTTATCTAATGTTTATTTATTATGATAAATAATCTCAAAGGCTACTACTTTTTATAGTGAATTGCAACCAAAATTTTATAAACTGTCCCATTGCTGAGCGCTCTTCTCATTATGAGTAGGATAGAGTCCACCATGCTGGCCAAGTGCGGGGTGGCAGACTTCACACATCCTCGAGAACTTTTTTTATAAACTCTCGAACATGTATGCTTCCTTACGCTGTTACCCTTCACCGTTAATAAATTCATTACGATCACAAAATTTTAATATTTATTTATTTTGATAAACAATCTCTTTAGCCACCAATTCACTTCAATTGCATACGTAAATATAAATTACTAGCGACCCGCCCCGGCTTCGCACGGGTGCAAAATTAACCACAAAAACAAAATAAAAGGTTTAATAAATACAAAAAAACAAAAGATACCTTTTCAATTCAGTTTTTTTTAACAGAAATACCTCAACTAAAACTATGATTTTCGGCTGACTATAAACAAAAATTATCTTATTATTAAAACTATTAAAAAAATTATCAACTTATAACTTATAAGTAATTTTTTGTACTTAGGTACATTTCTCACCTTAAACTACGATGGATTAAAAATATTTAAAAACAGTTTCTTAATACCTACTAAATTGACAAAAAAAGTTATGGTTGTATTTAACCTATCTAAAATTAACCTTAAAACTACGAACAGAAAGATGTCGCACTAAAAATCACGTTTTTATGTTATAAAATAATTCACTACTCCGCTCCGAAAACCACGTCCAATCGCTTCCAAATTCAAATTGTTATAGCGAGAAGTGCGGCCTCCGACGCGCTATTTACAGGAACGCGTCGCGTCGCGCTACGGTCGGCGGCTGCCGGCCGATAGGTACCGCCGCAAACGCTACGCAATGTATTTTTAAATCTGTAATATCTTCGAAAATATTCAAAGAAATTATGTGCTGTAAAAGGCCATATAAATCTATGTTAAATCAACAATCTATTTATGGTATTTAATTAAATAAGGAATAATGCTGTAGTGCTTAAAATCGCTTCGAAAATTAGCTATTATTTGCCGTAAAAAGTAAATGACAAAAAATGGTTTTGTGGGATATCGATAAGAGATAGACATATACCATCGCGGACTTTTCTGTAGACCTTTTCAAGGTGTACAATACTTAGTACATTATTTTTATAAATCCTGTAAGGTTAAGCCTGCGTACGCAATGTAAGCGGCAAGAAATGTTAGAATTTACGACACCACATTAGAAACCTTGAAAATAACAGTATTTCTCCATTATTTAATAGATGTTATTATACATAAAAACCTTCCTCTTGAATCACTCTACCTATTACAAAAAACCGCATCAAAATCCGTTGCGTAATTTTAAAGATTTAAGCATACAGACAAACAGACGGACAAAAATAGCGACTTTGTTTTATACTATGTAGTGATAACCGGCCAAGTGCGAGTCGGACTACACACGTAGGGCTCCGTACCATTATCTATAATAAAACTAAATATTCTGTGAATAGTTAAAGCGTCTACCTGTCACCGTTATTAGTATCGAGCATGAAACGGTAAAAAAATCAAGTTTGTTGTATGGGAGCCCCCCTTAAATATATATATTTTATTTTATTTTTAGTATTTGTTGTTATAGCGGCAATAGAAATACAACATCTGTGAAAATTTCAACTGTCTAGCTATCACCGTTCTTGAGATACAGCCTGGTGACAGAGGGACGGACAGCGAAGTCTCAGTAATAGGGTCCCGTTTTTACCCTTTGGGTACGGAACCCTAAAAAACTAAAATACATGTGAAAGTCTGCTTTTATCTCAGCTTTTACGTTCTCTTACTACCGGGGCAATAAACCGTTACAATGGCCATGATTTGTTTTACGTAAGAAAGTAAATTGTTTATGGTCCACGCAAAGAATTAAATAGTTAAACAATCACTTTAACAAAGGGCAGCACCATTGTCAAAGCAATCCCTTTTAAGTCCTATCATTCGGCCTGTTAGAATGAGAAATAATGTTCATATTCTAATTATACAATATCAGTAATCATTAGCGACAGCCTGTTGGCTCATTGGTAGTACAAGTAAATCTGCTGTAAGAGCTGTAGGTCGTGGGTTCCCAGTTCCCACCCAGGACAAATATTGTGTGGTCTGTGGACAAATGTTAACTGGCGCTGTGTCTAATGTCCTACGATATTATTTTTATTTAATTACATGTCTATGTCAATGGTACCTTTAAAGTAAAGTACTAATTTGCGGTCAATAGCCTGCCACAATATTTTTATGTAACGAATCTTGCGTTTTCTTATACCATAACCCAGGCCCAGATTCAACACTTCACTAAAACTCTAGAAAAGAGAGATTATAGGGGGTCGAAAATGGCCTGAAATGCTTCGAGACTTTTCTTGATCAGCACGGTACGGCCGTGCCGATTAATTGCTCGACTTACCGGGGAACTGCCGTGCCCCCAGATAGAAATGCGTAATTATGTGCATAAATTGTAAAAAAAATATAGACAAACAAATCTATCAGTCATTAATGAAGGTGTTGAAATTAGTCAGCGATGATTCGCTTGAAAATCTACGGTGTGTTACGGGACCTTTACTTGAGACCGAGACTGGTCACACACCTAGCTTGTCAACCATAAAAAAAGGAAAATAATGGTTATAATTTCATATCTCATTCTCACAGCATCGCTATGTACCTACATATATTAGATTATGTCTAATTGAATTCTCATCGAAACGTACAAACTATTCCCGAAAAAAAAAGTTACATTTGTTTAGCTACACTGTAAACATGTTATAGCTAGGTACGTAAATTAATGTCGAATGGGTCTCGCCTTCGCATCTGTTTGCTCTCACTCGGTTTGGACAGACTTGATTGCTTTCCGTATATCACCAGGCATGACCAGTCTTGTCCACGCCTTTTCGTCGTAAATCTAAACGAAATGGAGCGTTAAGTATTTTTAGAGTGACTTCAAGCGTTCGAGAAAGAACAATGAAGATTCTTGGATGTATCGATTAGCTATTTATCCAGACAGCCAGTTCATATAAATTTAATAATATATTAGGACTTTCATCGTTCATTTGAGTAGCTATGCCTAATCAGCTACAAAATTCGTTTAAAATCCTAAATTGAAATATTTTTTGTATTCGCGCGGTAAACAAATTTACTACACCAATACACTGATAATTTTGCGGAATAACTTAAACTAAACAACCCATCAATCTAGGTCGTGCCAACTGCAAACAATGCATGTTGCAAAATGCATGTCATGCCGCGTATTAAATGATAAATAGCATGCATAGATGGACAATCTAAGTGTCGACCTCGTTTCGACCCACGCTTGTCTCTTAACACGGTCGTCAAACCTCTCTTAAACAAGCACAGTCACAAGCATACGACGTATTTTTTTAAGATATAAAATTAATTATCCCGTAAACAGCTTTGTCTGAATTAATTTACAATAATAAGCAGCGCGTAGACCGTGAAACGGAACGTAGCGGGCAACGCGACTGGCAACGCGTTTGCTCCGCGGAAAAAAAGTAAAAAAAGTTTGACGTTTCTTTGTGGAGTGATGTCATGTCATTTTATTTTTTCGTAAAATTATTTGAAATGCTTGAAATTTAATAAATAAATAGTGCAATTTATACTTTAAGTTCAGTGTATATTATCTTTTGTATAAGTAAGTTATTATATTTGCGTTTTGCGTTTGTAGTTATATCCGTATAAAATATCTTTGAAAGTTTTCCTTACTATGTAGCAATATATTATGCATACCTTCCGTTTTTTTTACTAAAATAATTAACTTTCCACCAATAAAATAACGTAAATAACTCAAATTAATCTAGATGAAAGTTTCAAATTCGGTTCTTGATGATTTAATTCAACTAACTGATGAGTAATCAATTTATTTTGGTAAACTAAGTTCACTTGATTAGTTTTCTCAGAATTTCTATTTGAACTACCTTCTCGTCGTGACTGTGTTTTATTTTTGTTACCTAATCTAGTAATTCCTATTAGATAGGATTTGGGGTAATTTAATCACCCTAAACATTTCTTTGAGTAGAAAGTAGTGTCTTATTAGTTAATTTTATAGCAAGCTTACATTTTTGTATGCTGGTTTGTTAGTAGCTTACATGATTTTAAATACTTAATTAGTTCTTGCAAAATGCTCAATAAGGAAAATTAGGATTTTTTGTGTGGTTAGATGTTTGACCATAGCACACCTGATGTTAAGTGACAGTGTGGTTGTAGATACTAAACATGCCTAGCCTGGCATAGGTACTTTAAATATAAAATTTTCTGTATAGGTGTCTTAGACGATTGTGTAAAATTAGGTAAAAAAAACAGTGATACAACACCTACTGCTACTGGTCCCAGTGTACAAAGGTTAAAGTTACTTTTATGGTTGACGGAATAGGTGTGTATATTTTTTTTATTTTCAACACCCTAGCCTTGGCCATTGCATAATTTACCAAGATGACAGTTAGTGGTCAAATGTAGATATCTAGTTCTAAAGTGTGCTATAGAAGTTCATGGTCAGATTAAATTATTTTTCTAAGACTGAGTGAAAATCGGTTTCGTTTGCATTATTAGTGTTCATAATTAAAAGTTATAGCCAGTGCACTGAAAATAATACAAGATTTTTCATTCAGATAAAATATGTATGTATGTTTACTGCAACTACCAATTTATTTCTAGTAAAGAATATATGTATTACTTATGTGAGTTTACAGTGTATCTGTTACATACACTTTACTATACTTGCACAAAAATACACTTTTAGAACTTATTCTAAGATAATATAATTCTGCCCTTCCTACATAAGTCGCCGATATCTGTCATGTTTGTTTTGTTAAGTTATCACTAACAACTAGATCAAAGGTGTGTTGTAACACTTTCATAATCTTCTAAACACAACATTCATAAATACTAGCTAAACAGATACTAATCATTATCTAGTATTGCTATGGTTTCAAATGTCATATAGCAATGGCCTTTCTGATATCATTTTTATCTACAACAATATCTGTAATTTTATAGATAACTACTGTTCTAGTGATGGGCTGTAAAAATATAAAGCAATTAATTTTAGGAAATAATTTAGTGCACGATACATACTTTTTCTTTAAAATTGAATAGAAGTAAAAGCAATTTTACCTAACTACGTCAATAGCAGCATTGTTATTTTAGCTGCTTTTTTTAATGTAGCATGTATGACTATATTCATTAATTCTGTCATATTTCCTACATTATTAATGTTATTTTGATGAATGATATTTCTATTGATGTGTGTATGTTTTAGCAACTTGTATGTACATCATAAGGTACTTGACATCAATTTAAATAACTCAATCGGCACATTTCAAGTTATGTATAAAACGTAGGCATAAAAATATGTGATACTGTATGAGAAATTGAGCCGGTTTTAGTTCTCCAATCTTAAACTGGTTAATTACAAAATATATATTGAGGTTTCTTTTTAAAATGAAAATATTTAAGGTATCTTTGTATGTAATCTCATTGTTGTCCTCAAATGAGGGTAAGATAGTTCTGGAAAAACCAGTCTAGTGCTGTTAACCTTGGGTAGGTTAACGGTACATAATGCTCTGCTATTTTAATGAAATCAGTATGTATTTAATGCATAAAAAACCCATTTGTTGGTGGTGCTGTGGGTAAACATTAATATTGCTAGTGCAGCTACCCAAAATGTGTCCAAACTTCAAACATGCATGTATGACTTCCAAATTTCCTAGTATTCCCATCTTTCCATCTAGTATACAACAAATATTTCTAAGTCCCATCACTAGTCGGCCAACTAATCAATCCTGATCTTGTGCCAGCGTTACTTCATCATGGCTCTTGGTAAAGAAACCATGTTTTCTAATCACCTGTCTCAGTGCATGCTTGCATAATGTGTGATTACTTTCTTATCTTTGGGTGTTGTGAGTACTCTTGTTTATTGGAAGTAATAGTGTGTTATCAATGGCCTTAAAGTGTTAGCATTCTTCATTTTTAGTGTATTATGATCATAATCAGTGTGTTTCTCTATTTTTTTATGTTCTTGATGCTAAAAATCTGGTGCTATAAGTGGTAATAATAGTTCAGAAGTTGTACTTTTGTAATATAGTTTGATTGGATCAGTGTGCTGTTAATCAGTGAAGTAGCTTGCCCTAGACGGGCCCCGTATCAAAATTTGTTGGAGGGCCTGTCTACCCGACTTTTATTTCATAGCTCCATGGGGTTCATGTCTGTTATTCTTCCACAAAAAACTTGTTAACGAACATTTAATCATACAAAGTCTAACCCTGGACGTCCATAGTTGTCGGCCTAAAAGGCTTATGATTTTTTGCTTACACATATTGGGGGGCTAACCCCTATAGTGCGGGCCCCCCCCCGTGCTATAGGGGTTAGCATTTTTGAGACCGTGGTTTATTGATACCGTGGTTGGTAATAATACTTTCCTAATACGTTCCTGCTGATAATATTACTGTGATGGTATATTGATTTAAAATAAAACATGACGAGCCTACAACATACAACAATTAATGTTGGGCCGATGGTGTGGTCTGGTAGCCTTTTTTAAAGTTTTTTTTTATAATGTTGGATAAATTTGGTTACCAACTTCATTTCGTTTTCCATTCAAAACTGGTAGTGAATAATTTCGTTGTGGAGAACACTCTGCTACTTAACATTAAGCAAGATGTGGTCAAATACCCAGTCTGTCACCCATAAACATACACTAGGTAATGTCCGGAATATGAGCTTGCACATGTATGTATTTGTTTTTTCTTTTTTGTTAAATAAAATCATAATATTCTATTCTAATGTAAAGAGTAGATCAGATCTAATTTGAGAACCTTAAAAGTTTTTGGCAATAGCATCTGATCCTATACAACGAATTTTTCTTGTCTATCTTTTGACACGCTTTGTTTTAATTGTCATCTTTTCTCCATTTCAGATACCACATCCGGAAGCTTGAATCTCTTGACTCCATCATCGACCGGCAGCCGCATTCGGGAGTTCACGTCACGGATCCAAGAGAGAGCTGGGTCTACTCTTCAGCCTAACTACCTAAACCACCCAACTCCTATCGCATCCCCTGTGAGAACACCCGAAGACGCCACCCCAACGCCAAGAAAGTCTGAGAATCTCCTCAAACCCCCTATAAAGATACATGTAGACTCGAGCAGTCATAGATCTCGAGGTCATCACAAAAAGCGCGACGATCAACCTCAAAAGAAGCCGTCGTATCTCAACCTAGCTTGTTCAGTCAACGGTTACACAAATCTAACTACCTACGACTCGAAACTCCGCCAAGACATAAACAAGAGTCGTGAAGCGTCACCCATAAGACCAATAACTCATACATACCAATATAAAAGCGAAAGTAATTCCCTATTGGTGCCTGTTCCAGTCAGTGCCAACAAACTGCTGGTACCGACGTTCGGTCCCCATGATACGAGAGTTGATTTGACACCAAAAGCGCCTTCCAAGGCGCATACAGATCCTTATTTGGCGACATCACCTTTACATGTATATATGGCGGCAGAAAACAAGCAACTAAAAAACGACTTTTTGGGTCCCAGCATGACGACCACCAGGCCCTACATGTCAAGCGAGAGCAAAAACTTTGCCGCTTCCATGCTGCACAAAGATGAAGTCGACAACGTAAAAGATATGACTTTCAAGTCCAGCTATTCAGAAACTAACTTTAGAAAGTCTGTCAGCAGTAATGGTAAAGAGACGCGCGAATCTCGCTTCAGTTCGGAATCTTACACGATATCTTCGAATGGCGTGTCAAAACGTGTTGAAATAACTAAGGAGAACGGAGAGAAACTGACCAGTCCTATGAAGAGCTTCATTCAACAACGGGTTGAGAGACTTTACGGGCCTGGAGCGCTAGCACAGGGCTTCTTCAACCAGAAAAGGCATAAAGTAAAGAGCACCAGCGAAGATGACCCAAAAGTCTTGCAAGAGAAATCCGTAAACAATTCAGAGATATTCCTTACTCCGAGAAATTCGGACGAAAGCATAGAAGAGTGTACTAGTCCCAATGGAGAAGCGGACGTCTCCTTACCTGTTTTAAGACATCTGAGACCAGAGTTCAGGGCACAACTCCCTATCCATTCACCAAAGAAGGCGATAAAAAGTGAACTTTCGCCGCAAAAGCAAGACATTCCAAGCCCTAAGACTGAGGACATAAAGTCGGTATCAAACGGTGTATCTGTGATAAAGCTAGATGATGTCGAGGAGATAAGTGTTGTGAATGGTGAGAACAGTGGTGAGGTGGTGAAGGATGGACACTACTTCTTGGAGTTGGAGAAGAAAGAGACCGAACGGCTTTTAGCGTTATCGGCCACTGCTGAGAAGGAGTTGGAAAGTTTACAGGTGAGGTATTCTATCTTCTTTGTAATATAATATTGAAGAAAATAAAAGATTTGAATTCTTGAATATTTAAAAACGAAAGAGAAGTGAGGGTCATACAGATGTAGACCAGGAGTAGCAGTTTTTAATTAATGTCGTTTTTTTTTAAACTAGTATTTTCGGTACTGACCTCGGATAAATTCGGATTTTTTTAAATATTTACGTAATTTGAAAAAAATTGTTGTGGCACATTTCAAGTTAATCAATCAATCAAGTTAGTATTAAATATAAACTTTTTGTGACACCAGAAATAGAAAACAAAATAATATTATGGGCCACAAGTGGCGGCCTTATCGCTAAAAGCGTTCTCTTCTACGCAACCAAGAATGGTAAACACATTGCTGATTAGGAAATCACGAGAAATATTGTTACAGTATTAAGTTCTAAAAATTTTAACTAATTAAAACAATACATGGAAATAATTTTGTATTTAAAAAAATATGTATGTATTATATGTACATATATTTGTGTATGTATATTATGTATATAAAAATAAATAAATAATTCAAAATCATCATCAGCAGCGAAGTGTAAAACATGTAAAATCCAACTAACAGCAATTCTAAATCAGCATTGTAACAAACAACGCAATTTCACTTTTTAATCTCTTGTCTTTATTTTTTCTTTTCTCTATTCATTTTAATTTTTTTGCATGTTTATTTATTTTATTATTAAAAGACTAAAGTTGTTTATGACGTCATAAAGTTGCCAGCTAGTCGTGGCTAGTTTATTTAAAAAAAGACTATCACAGAATGAAAATGCAATTAAGAAAAACTCCTTTACTTCATAAGTCAGATGAGCTTTACCACCTACTCATGTACATTTTAGATAAAACTCAGGGTTATAAGTATTTGAATTCTCATGGTCGTCACCTTGAATGGCACAGCATCCTTTTCGCGAATCTCTGATGGCAACAAATCCTTGAATGTTACTTGAATAGTGGAACTAAATGTTTCGGTAGTCTATTGTTTCTATTTGCATTGTTTCGTACCGAATTCTTTATAATTAGTTTAAATTTAATTACGCTACCCATTAAAGCAATTAGAAGCTGTCTTGTAATAGTATATATGAGGCCATGGCTTAATATAGACATAGGAGTATGTACATATGTACATCGAATCGCACACAATCCTATCCTACTATAGTACAGAGTAAGTCTCAAAGTAATGCGCGCCAAAGCAGTGATGCCCTGGACTTTGTTTTGTTACTCAAAGTTCTGTGTATTGCTGCCATGGTCATGGGCAGGCGTTATCTCTTACCATCAGGAGAGCGTCTCGTTCTTCTCATTACTTTTAACATTTAAAAAAAATATAAATGCGAAAGTTTGTATTCATGGATGTATGTTTGTTACACTTTCACGCAAAAACTACTGAACGGATTTGGATGAAATTTGGTATGGAGGTAGCTGAGACCCTGGATTAACATATAGGCTACTTTTTATCTCGAAAACATGTAGCGGGTAACACTGCGGGGCGCAGCTAGTA
Source organism: Biston betularia (assembly GCA_905404145.2). NCBI lineage: Eukaryota > Metazoa > Arthropoda > Insecta > Lepidoptera > Geometridae > Biston > Biston betularia. Next base: position 1,469,499 of record FR989889.1, on the reverse strand, counting down.
AAAATGTTCAATACAATTCTGCATTGAAAATGAAAAATGAAAAAATGCCTTATTTTTTGACCAGATTTCTTTAAAAGTAGTTATTTTGGGACTTTCTGGTAAGTATAAAAAAAATACTTGTGTCAGAAGATCCCGATCTCGCATTGAAAAAATAACTTATTAATATGCCAAGTAAATATTATTATGACATTTATACAACCTTCACGAATTGTTTGTACAAGTGAGACCTCACCAAATTAGCATTTAAAAACTTAAACATAAATAGTGGAATAGAAATGGCGGCATCTGTTTTTATACCCTTGACCTGAAAAGTTGTGCGTTGCTCAACTGTTTTCTTTAATGAGTAAAGTCAACTCAATTGAAAATTAAGCAATTGGGGATGTATATAATATATTTTTGTTTATATAACTGACAGACTTGACAGTGTTTGTCGTGTCATTTACATGTTTACGAATGGCCTAAATAAATAGTAAATTTAATCATTTTGGCTTATATACATAAATAAATAATGTTTAATTATTAAATTTGTAATTGTAAAAAATTAGCATAATTATGTATGTTTATTTTTTTTTGTTTGGGATTTTATAGTCCAGCTTATTTCACTGGAGATCCAGCGAGGAAATGCCGCCAGTTTGATGGGTACTTTTGGCGGCGGGCTCGACTGCAGGAACTAGTTTTAATTAGGTTTATTGACATGTATATGTTATATACATACATACATAATTATATGTATTATAATATGACTTGTGTGGCTTACACTTGTGTATTTAACTTAATTTATTTAAAACTTCGATTTATAATATATAAAATGAAATGGTTCAATTTTTTTTTGTAGAATAATTATACTATAACCAATTTGATATTTTTGAATCCTTAAATAATTTTGCACACCTTGGAGTTGACAATGGACGCAAATAATTCTAACATTCAAGATCTTATACAACTGTTGTCATGCAAATGAGGCTTTTGAATACAAAACGAAATTCGATTGGCGATAACGCTAATAGAAAAGTCTAAAAATCACGTCGATATATCACGTGGACAGCATATGTCAATCCCGTCCTTTTTTTGACTTTACACCAGGTACAGTCAAAATAGATTTATTAGTTTTTGGACAGTTGTGGGTGCAGAATCTTTTTTGAAGTCTGTTAAAATTAATGTTCCCGTGTTGAATTCCAGGATGATAACGAGGTGAGCGAAGAGATTCTTGGATTTCTGCGGGCTGCGTCAGGCAAAGCGAGGCTTTTGGCTACGCAGAAAATGCAACAATTTCAGGGTAAGAAGTCATAACATGCTAACTATATTATTATGTATAGGTATACAATACAATCTTGTATTGATAGCACCTAAGATACAAGTCATAATTCTATTCATGTCATTATCATTATAAATGTCAAAATAATAAATAATGTCATTATAATTGAATGTGAATAATTTTTTTATAATCTTTTAATTTTAAATAAGAGCCAAGATCTCAACTTGGTTCTGAAGCACGCGGTGGAAGAGGCATCCCGAACGGAAGCGGGTACTTGGTTATAGAACGTGGGCCCCAGCATAATTATATGGTCCTTCGAGCCGAATCTTTGTGATCGCAACAGCTGGGTATACTGACCTCACCGACTTGACTGACTTTCATAGTACAAGCTTTGTTTAGTCTGGGGTCATATGGCGCTGTGTGTGCGATATGTCCTACGATATTTATTTGATAGGTAATCTGAAATTATCTTTTATTGTTTTTGAAATGGGTATAGATTGAATTGAAAGGAATCTGTTAGAGACAATGATTGCATTGTAGATTTCTGATATATTTTTCTGACAATTTATTTCAGGTTTATGCTACAACAACATAAACGAGGGCGATGAGGTTCAGTTCCCGACGACGGTGGAAGATTTACAAGGTTTCTGGGATATGGTGTGCCTTCAATGTCGAAATGTAGACGCTCTGTATGAACAAATCGCGACGCTTAAGGCCAATGGATGGAAAGAGGTAATTTTTTTTTTATGGTGGACAGGCTAGTTGTTTGACCACAGTTCACCTGATCTTAAGTTAAGGTGTGGTCGAAGATGGTAAAGCACACCTAGCCTGGAATAGAACTGGCTCTCAAGTGAGGCTAAACCGGCCGGAACACACTGTTAGATGCTTGGCGGCAGATTTTCAATTTGAGGGTGGTAGCTAGCCAGCCGAGTACTAGAAAATTCCCTACTACCTACCACATGCTATGGTATCCTCACGATGTTTTTTCCTTCACCGGCAGCTCAAGCTCGTTGTTGGGGTTTGAACCCACGCCCTTCGGAATGCGAACCGACCGCGCTAACCACTAAGCTATCATCGCTACAAGTTCATCTGATCTTTAGTGAAGGTGGGAATTTGGTAATGAAATTTATATGGGGCCACCTTTTTTTTAATATGTAAAAGTAATGAGACGAACAATGCGCTCTCCTGATGGTAAGAGATAACACATGTCCATGACCATTGCAGCAATGCACAGAACGTTGAGTACCAAAACAAAGTCCGGGGCATCGCTGCTTTGGCGCTCATTACTTTGAGACTTTCGATGGTTAGTCTCAACAGCCCAGTAATTTCGCTGCAGTACCCTTCAAACCGGAACACAGTACATGTTTACACACTACTGCTTGGCGGCAGAATATCTGGTACTGCGGTTATACCTACCTAGACGACTTCCTGCTGAGGAAATCTTCAAATTCAAATTGAAATTCTTTATTTTGCAGAGACATAGGTTACAGAGATAAAAGTCACAGGTTTTATAGAATCACCATGCTCTAGCACCATGGCATGCAAATATTTATGAAAACTTAGGTCTAATTAATTAATTATGTCAATATCATTATAAAAAAAAATTGTAATTAATTGTATTTAATTTTGTCATTTAAAAACTCACTTATAGAATAATATACTTTATCGATTAAGAGCTTCTTTAGTCTAAATTTAAAAATGACAATATTTTCTACATCTTTTAGAGCTTGTGGTAACTTATTATAAATAGTGCGTCTCATCGCTCACGCAGTCTGCCGTCATGTCGCTTACTGTGTACAGTTTCATACATGCCTAAGTTTGTCTTTACAAGTAAGGCCACCACCAAGTAAACCTTTAAAGTAAATAATTGACGGGATGATCGCGTAACATGAATTACAAAAAAAAAACATACAGTCGAATTGAGAACCTCATCCTTTTTTGAGTCGGTTAAAAACGAAAGTATTAAATCTGTTACATCTTTAGCAGACGTACTGGTGTAAATAAAGGTATTTCCTTCGTGGAATTGATTGTATTGAATAATGGTTTAACAATAGATGTTGTCAATGGCGGTTCCTTTAAAGAAGTAAAGTTGATATATTTAAAACTGACATTTGGCGCGCGCCTAGCTTGATAGTTGTAGGCATAGCACGACGTGCATTACTTCTCGCCGTTTTTTTATTCTTTAATTTTGGCGTCGCATGTTGAACATTAAAAATAAATAAATAAATATCGTGAGACTATACACACTGCGCCATCTGACCCCAAACTAAGCAAAGCTTGTGTGATGGAAGTCAGATAACTGATAGAATACATAAATACTTTTTTTTTTTAAATACATACTTAGAATACATACAGAACAAACATGATTGTGTTTATTCACAAAATGTTTGCCCTAAGTGGGAATCGAACCCACGCCCTACAGCTCTCAAGGCAGATATACTACCAATGAGCCAACGGGGCTGTCAGACCATTTGACCAGTGTCAAGTATTTCGTGTTTACAAGTTTCTTAAGTTAAATAAGTTGCCTCGTACCAGTCCGTGTCAGTCAAGTCTAGTCATGCTTTAGTAAAGTAGTTGCCACTTTACTATAAAGCTTCGATGGAGTTTTGGAAGCAACACAAAAAGTCATGTTTCACCACATTATATCATTTTTCCCCACTCGCGCTTGTGATTCGGCACTTTATGAATAAAACACCACCATTTTTATACATAAACACTCGAAAAAACACTAGTTTTGGAAAAAAATACAACGGGGCGACACGACTCTTTCCGCGTTCCCGCCAAAACTCCCCTTCTCGCCTTTCGTTGGCTCCTGAGACAATATCAGTTATCTGACTTCCATAGTACACGCTTTGATTAGTTTGGGGTCAGATGGCGCTGTGTGAAATGTCCTGCGATATTTATTTATTTGAAAAGAAAGAAAGAAAATATTTTTTTATTTTGTAGCAGACCAAAAAAATGTATCGTTCCAGGTGGCGCCTCCCGTGCCGCTGCCGGCGCCCCCCGCGGTGGCTGCGCCGCGGGGCCGCGCGCGCGCCGCACCCGTGGTGAAGAACGAAAAGGCACGACTTGCCGCCGAGAAACGGGAGGCCGACCGGAAAGCCATGCTCGATCATAGGAGGTAGACACATCACACTAGTTTTATTTTATTTGGAAAACATACAGTGATAAATATCTTAGGTTACTAAACTATAATTCTATGTTAACACCATTTAACAGTTTTCGCATATTGAAGCTAAGCTTGTTTGCTAACAAAGAGAAAAGTACCTCTGTACATAGTACAGGTTATATTTGAAATAAAAGTCTAGACAGGGGACTATCCTACTATTATTATTTAGCCCATTTTGTCCCACTGCTGGGCAAGGGCCTCTCTCCCCCCCTTCCACGCCTCTCTGTTGTGTGCTGTTGTGGTCCACTCTTTATTGTGGGCATCGAGCTCATCTTTCCACCGCCTTTTAGGCCGGCCTGGTGGCCGTTTAACCTCCGGGACCCAGTCGGTGGTGGTTTTCGCCCATAGCTCCGCTGGCATTCGCCAGACGTGTCCTACTAATACTACTAATATTATTAATATTAAAGTTCGTTTATTTAAAGAAAGAAAATAATTTTATTTTGTAACAGAACAAAAATCACAACAAATAGAGACAAACATGCGGCGTGCTATTTGCACGCCACCTCTGCAAAACCAAGAAACTTAAATTTCACAAATATTTTATTGTGAACATAATGTCATCACTTGGGCCGCGCCCAACGACGATTTGGTACGACTTTCATTAAACGTGATACGAATACGAAGTCGTGATGAACATTTAATTTGTACGAAACACCGAAGGTAGATTTATTCGTTTCCAGAGCGAAAATATCAATGTAATCATAAGTTCCCACGGTTGCTTTATGAAACTTGAAAATATAAAACACTTGACACTGTCAAATATTCAAAACGCGATGCCAAAACAAAAAAAAAACTTCTGTCATAATGTAACAGATAATCAATGTAAAATCCGCTTCCGGCAATAGGAATAAACATTCTGTCTCCTTCTTGCTCGTGGCTATAGTAATTTAACTCTCCTTATCTATTTTAGCGTGACGTCAATGTATTCAAATCTAACGTCAGACGTATGTACGTCTGTGTGAGTGGAAAATATCAATGTAGATGTTCAAGCAGAAGTTCCCACGGTCGAGGACTTGGCCCTTAAATATTGGTTTTGTATAGGTGCGCGTGCAAACTATGTTAGCGCAACGACGGCTCAGCTGATGCGACCGGCGCGGGCGGTATGCGTCGAGAGGTCTCACGGTTAACTCGCCGCCGCTTCATGTGGTTTTTTTTTTTTTTTCTTTCTTCTTGGCATCGCACTCTGTGCATTCTGCCAGTTTCAATGTTTCTTAATGTTGTGTACAATCTTCAGCCTTCAACCTTCATGTGGTTAACGCGCTAAGCTACCTGGTTTACCGAATTAATTGTTGTATTTTGTTTTGTTAATTTTTTTAATATAATTTTGTTCCTCCGACCACTGTTAAAATTCCAAAATTATAATCAATTGCTATCTAAACGTCTTAGTAATTTATTTTATCGTGCGAGTATTAACAAGTACCCACAAACAGTTATTTAGATGTTTGTTGTTCAATCATGCAAAAACTGCTGAACGGATTTGGATGATAATTGATTGATTCAGGCGTTACTTTGCGGAAGTTCATTTTGAACATTCAAGGTATATATTTAGTTTATTTCCGCTTAACAGTCGTTCCAGTTACAACAGTGTTGAGGACTTAAATTTACCTAATTTGACAACAACTTATTAATTAAAAACCCAATCTTACTTAATATCTAGAACTAATTTGACATAAACTTAAAAATGTAATTTGACAAAAATCTAATTAAAATAACCACAAGTCTTAGGGCCGCCTTACACGTTCAATCATGATCACGATCCGCGATCCGCGATCATGATTTCAAAATTTCTAGATATTATGCGATTCGGAGCATCAGTCCGTCAATCCGCTTCGTACACGATCAGTCTGGATCGCGATCATTGATCGCGGATCGCGCGCTACGTGTACGGGCTGCCTTAAAATTGGTGGATTTGGATGAAATTTAGCACACACATAGTTTATTATTATTTTTAATGTAAAAGTAATGAGACGAACGAGACGCTCTCCTGATGTTAAGAGACAACGCCTGTCCACGACCATTGCAGCGATACACAGAACTTTGAGTAACAAAACAACGTCCAGGGCATCACTGCTTTGGCACTCATTACTTTGAGACTTTCGATGGTTAGTCTCAACAGCCCAGTAATTTCGCTAGCTGCAGTACCCTTCAAACCGGAACACGGTAATGTTTGCACACTACTGCTTGGCGGCAGAATATCTGGTACTGCGGTGGTACCTACCTAGACGACCTCCTGCTAAGGAGATTCTACCACCAAGTAAGATTATTACCTGGATTAACATAATTATAATAATAGTATTATAATTATATTATAATACTTTTTACAACATATTTATTTCATTTGAAAGCTTGTTTATTCATTGACGGGTTGTCAGATTGACAGATGTCAGATTCATGCCTTTTGCTTATTTATTCAGTACTTTTGTTATTCTATATTATATCAGTAGTTTAGCGCTTGGTCGAGACTGAGTGGCTCGAAGAGTCAACACGTCCTGAGGATGCCTCGTGTAGAGGTGAGACACGTGTCGACAAAGTGGTTACTGCAGAGAGGAGGATTTTTGATTATTTTAATTAGATTTTTTGTAGTTTTAATTTAATATTTGTCAAATTAAGAATATTTCTAAGTTTATGAGTTCTAGATTTTAAGTAAGATTAGGGTTTTTAATAAATAAGCAGTGTAAAATTAGTTAAATTTAAGTCTCCTCGTCACTGTTGGAACTGGAACGACTGTTAAGCGGAAATAAACTAAATATAAACATTGAACATTTAGATAAGATAGCTTTATTTTCACACAAAAAATATTACAAAAATTTCGCAAAGAAGAAATTGACCTAACCCAGCGATGCCCTGGACCTTGTTTTGCTACTCGAAGTTCTGTGTATCGCTGCAATGGTCATGGGCAGGCGTTATCTCTTACCATCAGGAGAGCGTCTTGTTCGCATTATTACTTTTACATTAAAAAAAGCGTGTAGCGTAACTGTTAAGAGTTTATTTCATGTGAAATATCTTCTATGTACGTATAGATAGATAGAAACTATTTATTGTGCACACGAAAAGCCGAAAAAAGTTATCTTGTGAGCTAGTGCCACAAATAGCGGCCATATCGCTAAGAGCGATCTCTTCCAGGCAACCATGTATGAAAAACACTATACATATTAAGAACAGAAAATACATATTAATATAATAATTATAATATCTAATCAGACTTTTATTAATCACTAGCGGACTCCTCGCGGTTTCGCCCGCGTAGTTTCCGTTCCTGTGGGAATGCAGGGATAAAAAGTAGCCCATGTCACCCACCCGGGGATAGTGTAGCTTCCCAACGGTGAAAGAATTTTCGAAATCGGTCCAGTTATTTTTTAGTTTATTCGTGACAAAAAATACAAATCTTTCCTCTTTATAATACATATTTTGTATAAAGATTATTTATTTGATATATTTTATTACATAGTTTAAAGTAATTTTAATTCTCCAAACAAACTGCACAGATAAAATTAGGTCATGGATTTTCAACACATTATTATTCCAGTTATTTATTTCTTTTCTTAATTTTTATTTTTTTTTACATTACATATATATAAAAACATAAATAATATAAAAAAAACTTAAAAACTAGGGTGCCGCCGGCAGCGGGGCAGGGCTCAAGCTGCCGATGGTTAGGGCTGCAGAGTGAGGAACCTCCTCACAATGCGCGCCGTGTCAAGGATCACTACCTTTTGAAGCTGACCCTTGACCCAACCGTCTAGCGAGAGTCTCTTAAGATGTTGGTCGAGACTCTTCGCTATAAGACCGTTTACCGTGACAACTATCGGGACAATGATCGTCGAATCAACATCCCACATGGCGGTTATCTCGTGAGCCAAGTCAAGGTACTTGCTGAGCTTGTCCTTCTCGGCCTTCACGAGATTCTCGTCATGCAACAACACATTATTATTATTATTTTTTAATGGTTGACAGGCTAGATGTTTGACCACAACTGACCTGATGTTAAGTGAAGGTGTGATCGAAGATGGTAAAGCACCAGAGGCGTCTTTACCTATGGTGCAGGGTGTGCGGCGCACACGGGCGCCGGGTCTAAGGGGGCGCCGAGCGCCCTCTAATGCGACACCTCCAAATATGCGTCGATGCCGGCGCTCTCAAAGACCCTGCGCTCGTGTTATGGCCGACGCCGGGCGCGCGGTAGCAATGCAAGGCTACTCCTTTTCCTACTCTATTTAAATTTACACAATAACTTTTGTTTCAACGTAAAATCAGCCTTAAAACAGATAATTAAAGATTAAATTGGCGTAATGTCGCATCGCTACCATAGGCGCGTGACGGCATCGGCACCTGTTTGTTTTGATTCGTTTGACAACACGCCGACAATCATTGCTAACTCGGCTGTACTAGAATGCTATAAAGTTCAAATTGAAATTCCCAGGGACGTGCGGCAGTCATTTTCAAAGGCTTGTGTATGCATAACGCAATTTTTGTTTTACCGCTACACCGTAGTTTTGAGAAATAAGCCTTGATGCAATTTGCTTAAGTATCATCTTTGAATAAACATGTAAATATGAAGTAAATCGGCTTTTCTTTTGATAAAAAATATGTAAAAGGTAAGATTTGGTTATTTGCTTGCACAATTATTGCGACATGGCTCGAGGTCGGAGGTCATCAAAAATAGCTAGCGAAATTTATGAAAAAAAAAAAACACATCGAGTGATAGATAGTGATATCGAAGTTAAATACTCGTACCTATAGGACCTAGGATTTTTTTGAATTACAACTTTTACTTTTACCTTCCTTCCTAAAAAACTTTTTGCTTTCCGACATCATTTAAAATTGCACCATTTGCATCCGAATTTCCGTTTGAAAATATAACTGTTAGTATTCCATTTGGACCCCGCTCCTACTAGACTAGAGGGCGCCAGGGTACTGGTTGCACACGGGCGCCACAAGGGCTAGAGACGCCTCTGTAAAGCACACCTAGTCTGGAATGGAACTGGCTCTCAAGTGAGGCTGCCGGAACACACCGTTAGATGCTTGGCGGCAGATTTTCAACTTGAGGGTGGTAGCTAGCCAGCTGAGTACTAGAGAGGACCCTACCACCATGCTATGGTTTCCTCACGATGTTTTCCTTCACCGGCAGCTCAAGCTCATTGTTGGGGTTTGAACCCACGCCCTTCGGCATGCGAACCTATCGCGTTAACCACTGAGCTATCATCGCTACGAATTCATGCAGCTTTATTTAAAGTTATTTTCAATGGATAATGTGTCGTTACAGGCGAGTGGCGCGCGAGCGCGCTATGGCGGCGCGTGCCTCACTGCCAGGGCCGTCGCACGAGCTCGGCCTCGACATGGGCATAGAGGGTAGTCAGGTAACTATACTACATCACTATTTACACTCTGATGTTCTTGCTTGAATAACAACTTTCTTTTTTTTTATATACTTTTGGTAATTCACACTTATACCTATATATATAATTATTTTTAATGTGTGAAAACAGCTGACCTGATGTTAAGTGACGAAAATGGTAAAGCACACCGAGCCTGGAATGGAACTAGCTCTCAAATGAGGCTGCCGGAACACATTGTTAGGTGCTTGGCGGTAGATTTTCAACTTGGGTGTGTTAGCTAGCCAGTCGAGTGTTACAAAGTACCCTACCACCATGGTATGGTTTTCTCACGATGTTTTCCTTCACCGACGAAAAATCTAGCTCAAGTTGTGGGGGTTTGAACCCACCCCCTTCGGCGTGCGAACCGACCGCGCTAACCACTGAGCTATCATCGCTACGAAACGCTTCCCCTAAAACAATATTAAAATTTATTTATTTCTCCCGTAGGAGGTAGAAATATTCGTGGGTAAGACTGCGAAACCGTCTAAAATAGCGCCGAAAGGGGATTGCGACAGCGCGCGCCGATCCGACGATTCCATCGACCAGAGCTGATGATAAGGCGGAACGAACTCAACGGCGGCCTGATTAAGTTTGCTGTCAATAACAATCGCAGTCGCGTTTAATAAAATCGCGCTTGACGATTAGATATATTTCGAACTACAAACATATGAAGGTTGGGTCTAATACGTAATTATAGAAATATATTATTTATATATATATTTAACTTGTTTAAGCGCAGGATGTCGAATTCGCAAAATGTCTGTTTTCTCGAAAAGTGAAATATTCGTGAAATGAAAAATGTAGTCAAAATTTGTTTTATTTATTTTATACTGTCAAACTTCTTGGCGCATTGGTAGTATAACTGCTTTAAGGACTGTGGGGAGTGGTTTCGATTCCCACCCAGAGTAAATATTCTGTGGTAAAAACAAATGTTTGTTCTGTGTCTGGGTGTTTGTATGTATTTACAAAAAAAAAGAAATGTATTTTATCAGTTATTTGATTTCCATTGCTTAGTATGGAGCCAAATGGCGCTGTGTGTAATGTCCTACGATATTTATCTATTTATATCTAGAAAAATTGCTTTAAATACAACATCACATCAATCACATTTGTTGTGCTGACCCGATATCCATCAGTTTCTAGATCGAACTAGATCACGCTACCAAGATTGTGCGATTGCAATTGACAGCTAACGTTATCGTGCTGCCGACTATGCACTTTGCTATAACGTATATCATATTCTATAAATCGCAAGTACATGACAAACGTAGGTAAGTGATGGTCGATTTCTGTTTTTTTTTTTTCATTTAATTCTTATATATCACATAATTTTAATACTTGATTCACATTTTTTTCTGGACCCGATCTTGGTATTACAGTTTAAACCTCTCTAGCACATAAACTTTCGAAAAAAATTATGTTAGTAATTAGTAACCCTTCCCTCTTGTCAGCAAACGGAATCAATACTCTCCCCCTACTTATGATTACGTTAATTAGCGGCCTTATTGCTAAAAGCGATCACTTCGAGGCGACCTTAGTATCAAGATTATTCAAGAACATGTAGAATCTAGTAGAAAGTAATTGATCGCCAGTTAGATCCCCCCTTCATCTCCCATGTAAGCAAAGCGAAGACCACAACTCCCCCCCCCCACTCTTCCCTTTTGGTGCTGGTGTATTACTTGAACGGTTCCCAAATGAATTTTTTGTGAAACATCTATACTAAGTATTTTTTGATAAGTGTCCGTGCTTGGGGTGAATAATTTCTAACAACAAACTAATTTTCGTGCGGGTAGTTTGGAAAAACTAACGCAGTGCGCACTATTCTTTTGATTCCGGTCATATTCAATGGCATGGTTTCGGCGCCGGTAAAATGTGAATCGAGCTTTAAATACTTTGTAATTATTTTTTTTTTTGATAAATGAATTTTTCGCAGAAATAAAATGATATGTGTAGCAAAGTGTATAACTATGGCCCATCTCCTAAAAGAAAATATGAAAAAAAAAGTTTCAGATATAAATCACAAATGAGGAATTAGAGAGCCACACTGTCTCGATGGCTGTTCGCACACAACGCGACATATCGAAGCGTAATTTTTTTTCTGTTATTTTTTTTTTTTAATTTTTATGTCACATCCGAAATATCTGTCAAATATGAACATACAGTTACTAGTGCATATTTTATTCAAGTTACTTTTATATAAACAATGAATGCTTAATTAAAAACCCAACCAAGTAACATGAAGTTGTAGAAAATTCTATTCCAGTCTAAGTGTAACAGCTTCGTCACTTACCGCTGTGGTTAAACACCTAGTCATAAAAAAAAGATTCTCTAATATGCGACATGCCCATAATGCGTTGCGTCGCTTCGTAGTTTTCTGCGTGAAATATAAATTTTTTTCTTGTATAGTTTTTATTTTTTATTGTATTTTTATTTTTTTATTAGTAATTTTAATTTATTCATTTATATGTAGTTATTAATGAAAAATATCTTGGCTAGATTGTGGATGGTTGAGTCTGAGCGAAAATCAAAAACTAATTGGTATTCTTTATTTGTGTAATTATATTTAAGAGTTTTTTTTTTTTTTAGTTTCTTTGTGTGAGATGGGCTCAAAAAAATCCAGTGATATTTCTTTAATGAATTAAAATGTATGTATGTAGTGAATAATTGAAAAAAAAATATGTTTAAAATAATGATACTCAACATTATTATTGGGAACATAAAAATCGTATTTTTAAAACGTCCTTTTGAATTAATAAATTATGGTTACAGTTTATTATATTTCTTTTTATTGAGTTTTTTTTTGTACAAAAAGTGAAAAAATGATTTGTTCAGATATGATACGGTTGTATGAAGCCGAAAGGAGGTCGTTGTATTCACCATTTTGAACATGTTTCACTGAAAATTGCGATAAAAATTTGCTGTTTTTCATATTATTATTACCTTACATATATGACAGCAGCTGACAGCTCATTGGTAGAACTGTAGGGCATGGGTTCGATTCCCACCCAGGACCAGTATTTTTTGTCATAAGTATGTATTTACAAAAGAAATTAAGTATTTTATCAGTTATCTGACTTCTATAGTGCAAGCTTTGCTTAGTTTGGGGTCAGATGGCGCTGTGTGTAATGTTCTACTATATTGATGTATGTAGGATTAGTCTGAAAGTAAAATTTGTTCATAATGGTGAGTATTGTGATGGTAAGTGATAACGCCTGGTCATGGTCACGTGGTATTCAAAACTTAAAGGCGAAAAAAAATAAAAGTTTTTCGTTTAGGAGTAAAATACGTTACAATATTTAAATTGTGAACACATATCTATACTATACCTTTGAGAAAATATAACAAGAATAGATTTCAAAAAAAATGTAACTAAACTTGACAAAGGTCACGGACCCCAGTGTCTGTGGAGCGTATAATTATAAATATATAAAAAAAAAGTTTAAAATAACGGTTAACGGCCGATAGATGGCGCCACAAGTAAACTACATCTGTACAGGGTTGTAAGCTTAGAGTTTACTAGGCTGAAAGGGGTTATGACACTTCGTTTTTGGATAGCAGATAAATAGCGGAGTACATTTCACACAGCGCCATCTAGTCCCAAACTAAGCAAAACTTGTACTATGGGAACCAATACAATATTTACATCGTGAATAAATTGAAAATGAAGTTTATTATGAGACGAACGAATTACTCTCCTAATGGTAAGAGATAACGCATGTCCATGACCATGGCAGCGATACACAAAACATTGACAAAGTTAAGGACATTGTTTTGAAACTTTCGATGATCAACACAGCCTTGTGATTTCGCTAGCTACAGTATCCTTTAAACCGGAACACAGTAATGTTTCCACACTACTGCTTGACAGCGATTAACATACCTAGACGACCTCCTGCTAAGAAAATTTACCTTGTTGACAGATGGCTCTATATCGGACGTGTCTGAACCAATTTTGATGATTTTATTGATCGGAAGTTATTTTCTCGATCAAAGTATGCATTTTGATTTGTAAATATTAATTTTAATTTTGTTTAATACACGCTCATAATAGGAATGACATTAGTTTAAAAATCATTAAAAAAAATCAGTTTTATTTATTTTACAAGGAGTTTAAATTTTTTTTTTTTTTAATATAATATCACCCAAATGTATTGTTAAATTTGATAACGTACATATTATCGTAGAAACGAATTAACATAAGAGCTTTGCCTATGAAATTGAAATATTTACTTATACAAATATTATATAGAAAAATATTTCGAGTGTAATTTGAATTTTTCGTTTATTATTATATTTTTCACACAAATTTAGTCTTTGGAGCTTAGAGCTTGGAACGTGTTCCAATATACATGTGAATTGATAGAAAATCCTACTATTTGACAACTGGTTGTGTAATTCTTTTTCTTTGCTTTTGGCAACGCATTTTGTGCATTTGCCAGTGTCAAGTGTTTTGATTATTTTAAATTTCATAAGTTGAATAAGTAGGCAAAGTCCAGTCATGCTTTAGTAAAGTAGTGGCGACTTTGCAATAAGCTTCGATGGAGTTTTGGAAGCAACGCAAAAAATCATGTTTCGTCACATTATATCACTTTCCCACACACATGCTTGTAATTCGGTACTTTATGAATAAAACACCACTATTTTTTATACATAAACTTTGGAAAAAAATACAATGGGGCGACACGACTCTTTCGAAAATGCAACATCTATCAAAGAAATAGCTAATCATATCGTACAGTGCTATAACTTTTCTAATGCACAGTAGAAATAGGTTGCGCGATGCAGGTTCTCGCCGCTGATTGGCTAGCGTGGCGTCGGCTGAAGTTGACATCGTTGTTGGATAGATGGCGCTATACGTTGCCAGATCGTTACAATACTATCACTGACTTTTATAATCGCTAATAACTTCTATGTAAGTTATACGTGCCTACGAATTTGCATTTCATTAATATATCAATTTGAGAGACTGTATTTCCTTTGTTTTTTTACTAAATATTTTCCTTGTTATTGGTAAAAAAAATTACACTTGAACTATTAATTCTAAATTATTTATTACACTCTTATACATAAACGTTGGATAAGCTCTTATTTAGAAAAAAAGTTTAGCTTGTATGCACGCGTGACATTTTTCAAGATTTTGATAGCCTCGCATAGGTAGTTGCGACTTATGAATTTGAAAGTTAAATATCATAATGTTCATTAAGTTACAAATTCTATAATAAAGACTAAATATAGCTTGGACACCATGAGATTAGAATATAGTTTTAGTAATGTTATGTATGATCGTTATGTTTGTATGTGTTGATTAAATTGTGTATGTTTAAGAGTCAATTTACTTCACTTAATAAATAAACATTATAAATTAGCACTGCCCTTAAAGAAAAAAATTGAACTCGGAGAATTTGTATAAAAGTTTAATGTATTTAACATTATGTTATTAATTCTCAGTTTGTGACATAGATGGCGTTATAACCAATTGCATTATATTCCATTGTTAATGAATTTTTATTTGTACAAAATTCCGTTTAGTGTTAAACAATATGGGTTTAATTTATAAACGCTGCTTAAAGTTAACTAGTAATTGACAGGTATTTTTTAGCAGCGGGCTAAAAATACCTGTCAATTTCTAGTCGTCTTTTTTTAAGGATCGATTAACTAAAAGCAATTTTTGTAAGTAAAGCCCTAGTACAAGTTATATGTACATTGTACGTACATACCTATTGTATTCAATTGAAATTGTGTTTATTTTCTAATCAATAAATAATTATGAAATCTTTTTTACCTACTGTTAAGCGAATTTACTAAATTTAAGTCTGTATTTATTATTTTAATTATACTCTAGAATCTAAAAACCTTTTCCCAGTTTTCAAGCATGAAATAATAGATATCAAATAAACCGAAAAACTGTATTTCTATATGTATATGCAAATTCAAATAAACTTAGTAAATTATTAGAAAGAAGTTTTATTTATAGTTGCGCTCGGAGAGACTGAAATCAACTTTAATAACCCGTTTCTCAGGGTTATTAGCTTTGGGTGTACTACACTGAAAGGGGATCATTGTACGCACCTTTACGAACAACTTTTACTATTGAATCAATTCTGAAATCCTACTTCCTACTAATATTATAAACGCGAAAGTTTGTATGTATATTTGTTACTCTTTCATACAAAAACTATTGAATGGATTTGGATGAAATTTGGTATGTGTGACAAACCAAGTTCTAAGGCATCGCTGCTTTGACGCTCATTGCTTTGAGACATTAGATGGTTAGTCTCAACAGCCCTGTAATTTCGCTAGCTGCAGTACCCTTCAAACCTGAACACAGCAATGTTTACACACTACTGCTTAGCGGCAGAATATCTGGTACTGCGGTGATACCTTTTTTTATTTTTATTGAATAGGTTCGCGCTTGACCACATCCTGCCTGATGTGAAGCATTGATGCGGTCTAAGATGGAACACGCTTACCTAGAAGGAGCCTGTTTACTCTTGATTTGAAGACCCTCATATTGTACTTTTCGGGAAACAGACTCCGGCAAAGAGTTCCACATCCTCGCTGTGCGAATAAAGAATGTGGACCTACCTAGAAGACCTGCTAAGGAGATCTACAACCAAGTAAAATATCACAATCCATATAGGTATATTCGTTTTTATGCGCGCCTATAACTACATCTGTACTACACACACACACTACCAATATTCTGTGGGGGTGGCTGGCAGAAAGTGCTTTAGCATTAAGTCCTCCTTTTGTACATATTATTTTATAAGTGTACAATAAAGTCAAATAAAAATGAAGAACGTCTGAATGCTTTATTTCTAAAACTTTCGATAAGAATATGGTTGGGTACACATTGTCGATACAATGCTCTATATCTCAGATTTAATCTGAGCTCTATATACATTTACAAAGTAATGTACATATGTCAATGAAATCGTCAAGTAATCTTAACGTTTCCATGCTTACCTTGCGCAATACAACCGTACCGATAAGGTTTTATTTCTTTTCCACATCAAGTGGCTTGCTCTCTGAACAATGAGACAGATACACTCTATAGTTCTGTGCGCTTTTCTTTTCATCCCGAAATCGGAACCTGCTCTAAGGATAATTGACAGTCAAGACGTAACACCTGGCCAGTATCCGTATGCCGTTCGTATAGAAATTCACAGTAAATTAATATTTACGAACAAAACGACCATAACGTCGACACATGGTCTTTGTACAGGATCTGCGTTGTCACCAATTTGGACGCTGACTGCCGGCCACTGTCTCCGAAAACGTCGCAACTTTACAAGTATAAACAGGACAAATTACGTAGAAGAAATCACAACAATGATTAGATACGGCATTCCTCACGTGAAGCCAAATGAAAACAACAATCTAAGAGGAATTTTAAAAGTTACATTCTTTGAAAAATCTTCATATGTATGGAATCATGATATGGCACTCGTTTATACGGAGGCTATACAACTAGACATGTACCTACGCTAAAGTTAGTGCTATCAACTATCCATCTTTGTATGGATTAGAAGTTACTATGGTGGGGTTTGGATTAACGAGAGCAGAATCTACAACATTGGATGACACATTTAATCTGGATAAACCTTTGCAAGTTATGGATGCTATGTTGAAAAGCTGTGATAAGGATTCTAAACCAAGAGCTGTAGAAATTTGTGCAGTACCTAGGTGCGGGAAGAAGCAATCTATGTATCTTGGGGATTCAGGAGGGCCTGTCGGTCATGTGTCTGAGGTCGTGGGAATCGTTACTGGTGGGAAAAGGATCATTGAAGACAGAAAAGATAGACAACGCAATATGAGAAACGCTGTTATCTACATACAACCGGTGGGGCCAGTTTTGGACTGGATCTCTTCCACTATTGATTTCGAAACAATAGTAGATGAGACACATGCTTTTTCAGATACTAAAAATAAAATGGGATATAAATAAATTTCGTAGGATATTTCAATCAGTATTTTTTTTTTTTTTGGTTGACAAGTTTGGTGTTTGATCACAGCTCACACGATGTTAAATGACGGTATCATCGAAGATGGCAAAGAACCTGGCCTGGAATAGAACTGGCTCTCAAGAGAGGCAGCCGGAACACACCGTTAGGTACTTGGCGTCAGATTTGTAACTTGAGTAGCTTGGGCCTTGCTAACAGCTAAATTAACTAGATTTGCTAAATTTTATACGGAGCTGAAAAAAGGCTAATGAGCAAAAGTTTTCATGCCAAAACCGATTTTATTTTCTATAAATCATCGGCTTTATTTTATTTACCTAACTTACCCTTTCCCTGTACCTATTGTAATTACAAATATTTAATTCACATACATAATCAAAGTAAATAACAAGCAATATTTAAAATAATAACAATTAGTAAAACTACTTAATCTAAAAGGCCGCTATCATTGGGAACAGTTACCAAAACGCTAGCCCTATTGCCGCGTTGTATGGCAATACTTAAACGTTGGGCAAAATAAAGACCAGCGTTTTGTTCACGTGTGGCGTCTACTAGACAAGATAATATTTTTTTTGCTCCGGGTCCCAAAGTTTTAACCCCAAAACGCCACTCGTGTCTTTTGAGGTTTTTTGCAAATTCCGCAGCTGCGCCAGCCTTAATCTGAGTTTAAAAAAATTATTTATATTGTTATTCAAAGTTGAGAAAGGTCACGGATCTCGTGTTGTGTCTGTGGAGCGTATATTTGAAATGAAAAAAAAATATTTAAAAAATAAATACATTGTATAAATTATGATATATTATTTATCAGCTACCTAATATAAGAATCGCATCAATAGGAATAGTTCGTAAGCATAAGAAGTTATTTTTTTGATAATATTTTTTTAAATAAACACATAAAAACGTATCTTCACAGCATAAATATTTTTTTGTAAAATTCCAAATATAACTATCGTTATGTTTCATAGACAAAACCACGCTTTTATTTCTGCGTTTAGCGGAACGTTCATACTCTTGTTTATGGTACAATGTGTAATGGCGGACGTCAATTAAGAATTTTTAAAATCGTATTTATATAGTGTGGCTTTTTAAACAAATATTTTAATATAAATATTCATTAAATTATTAATTATTACCTAATATATTCTACTAATCTAACATTTTTGCACTAAAAGTTAAAGTGTACTAAATCAACTAAAATCATTCCCGCGTGTTTCCTTCCCGCGCACGTCGAACAAGGTGGAAGTTGGTCATGGTCGTCCGACAAACGGAAAGCCGCCATGATGGCTTTCTGTAAAGTACGCCCAATATGTAAAGTTTCGTTAATGTTTTTCATTAATTGTGACTGAGTGCGTGCAAAAATTAATCATGGGAACGAACTAGAGTGTGCAAAGTGTAGTTCAAGGTCCTTTGGGACCTCCTGGAGGAGCTATAAAGTGTTTTATTAGTGCATTTTTGTGTCGACGCTAGCGTGTTTTGTTCTGTCAACAAAATGTCGAAGCTCTCGTTTAGGGCGAGGGCCCTGGATGCGTCGAAACCAATGCCTATATATCTCGCCGAGGAGCTCCCAGATCTTCCGGACTACTCGGCGATTAACCGTGCAGTACCTCAAATGCCCTCTGGAATGGAAAAAGAGGAGGAAAGTGTAAGTATTTTGCGCATTTAGGTGTTAAGTCATCGAGTCTAGAATGGCGGCCATTACGTTTTTGTTTCTTATTTCCACCGCCAGAGGCGTAATTATTTTCTGATTTATTATTGCATTGGAATACAAACTAAGATTTTTCTCCATTTAGAACTAGTAAACTAATTACATCTACTGACAAGAAATGCTCTATTTTCGTTACCAATACGTCTAAAATGCTCATGCGAATTTCACAAAGTTTGTCAGTTTTGGCGCGTGAACGCACATGGTGTTTTTACAGTGAGCCGGTGAATCGTAGTATTTCTTGTACAATTTATTTCCCCAGTACTATACGACGAAAAATGCTGATCTTTATATATATCAAAGGTGAATATGTGTCCGAAATGTGGTACAAATATCAGAGTTTGCCGGTTGATAGAACATCTGTTATTTGTTTACAAACAATAGTCGCCGGTACAACGTCTCGGAATGTGATTGCAACTTTATTAATTAATTATAAAGCTTATAAACGAATACGTATGGAGTATGTATTATAGCCAAAATTAGACTACATTTAAGATTAATGTATTTAACAAAAAATACGAAGCGTGGTTATCGAAGTTTTTATGCAATTTTTACCTTTAGTCAAGCATTTCAGCCCAAACAATACATAATGTGATTTAATAAGTAGGGTATAAGTTTAATTTATTTTTATTTAACATATATTTAAACAAAATCAATTATAATGCGAAATGTTTTTGCTCTATACTCAGGTTGGTTCAAAAAGAACTACGGTTTATCTCGCTATAACATATAATTAATATAATTTTGATAATTATCCTATAGGTTGTTTATTTCATTTACCTAATTAAATTTAATCATTGTTGTTTACGAAAGTATATTTTTCCATTTTTGAAATCATAATAAAATATGTAATTCTGGAACAAGACTCTACGACCAATAAATGATTGATTTAGTCAGGCAATTTTCCTCGTACATTGCTAATTTAATTTTATTGTTTATAATTTACATTAGTGACATCTGTTCAGTGTTTTAGTCATGTTGCAAGAGTTAAAAGTTAAAAGAATTGACACTAACATTCCAGGACAATTTATTATCAACGGCAGCTCAATAGTCTGCCTCTGTTTGCTTGCCCTCTTATGAAGACATTCCCCATTGAGCCCTAAACTTATTCAGGTGCTACACCAGAATTTCCAGTTGTCCATCTGTCACTGTTGCATTGTTCTTTCAGGACAGGAACAATTACAAACCAATAATTATCATATTACACGGTCCATGATGTAGCTAAATATTGTTTCTAATTTAAATTCTATTTAGCCTTCGTAATATAAAATCATGAAATACAATGAGAATGCCAATTAACTAACATTATCTAAACAATTACTTCAGTCATAAATATACCTACCATATATACCAATACACCCAACTCACTGGAGCTACTATGCCAGCAGCCCAGAGCCTCACTCCTATACTTCAAGGAGCTGGGTAAACGCTGTAAGCGGCACCCCAAGCGGGATGTCAGTGCAGGACCTCTCACCCTCACTTTGAATAAGAATACCTGCCATACTCAGAATTGTTACCTTTTTAATTTTATTACCATTTACCAGAACCTTTTGTGCAAGTACTTACTCCATATTATTATTGACTAGCCTAATTTGAATGTCAAATCATGTGTTAATGTGTTTTCCAGCTATGACCAAGTCGCCTTTTAACTTCAAAATAAAAAAAAATACCTAACTTGTACCTAATTATAAAAACAATCATGCATTTTGTTGTTTTTCAACCTTTGTGCCCCATCCTATAGTTATAGGAAAAATGCTCATGACTTATACTTCTTTTATGATAGTGGACAGTGAGCAGTAAATATGTACAAAGCAATTTATTCTTAGATCATAGGTATAATTGACTTTCGGATAGATTACTGTAGTTGTCAGAGATCATTGATAGTGATTGGCTAACAGATGCTGTATGTGCCACATGCCCCCGACTTTGTTTTGCTACTTAAAGTTCAGTTTATTGCTGCAATAGTCATGGTCATGTGTTATCTTACCATCACGATAGCGTATCGTTCGTCACATTACACATTTATATAAAAAAACCGTAACGTACCTTACAAGGTAATCATGGCAAGTATTGTTTTGTTTGGATTTTTTTAAGGGTATTTGTCTAGCATAATGGTCTAAGTCATTAACGCGAGCGGTATCTTGATAGCATGCGATTATTATAATCAGTGTCCAACGCGGTAAATTTCTTATTAGTTATAATTTTCGGATTCATGTTAACGATTTTGCAATTATTGTAATAGATACTTATAACATAATTTCCTAATTAGGTTCGTAGTCCACTCGCGATAATTTATCGCATGAAATGATTCCAATTACCACTGATCCCTGAATAATCATGATTTATTACGTCATTAGCGACGTTACAAAGCGTAACAGAAGAGCATTGCGATAAATGGTCAACTTTTAGAAATCACAGCTTATTCTTTTCGCTTTTCTGCATGGCAAAATGGCGAAAGATTGTGAGTGTGTTAGTATGTTTGTTACTTCTTCACGCTCAAACGGCTGGACTGATTTTGATGAAATTTGGTATGGTGGTAACTGATGCTGTGGATTAACACCTAGGATCCTTTTTATCCCGAAAAAATGTAGCGTAAATGTACCACAGGGTCCAGCTAATAATAATTATTAATGTGAAAGTTGAAATGTTTGTTACTCAATCGTGCAAAAACGGCTGAACTTATTTGAATGAAATTTGGCACACATATAGTTTATTACTTGGATTAACAATAGTTTTTATAATACGTCATTAGTAACTCTCGTAAATTCTGCAAACTGCACAAACTATGACCCATTCCATCTTGACCAATCTATATAATTTTTTATTTTTTAAATCCGCAAATAAAACTTTTGCTTTTAGACAAGCGTGCGCGATCGTAGACCGTTTCGCTTAATATCGGGCGAGACGGCAGTAAATCACAGTTACAGAAAAGTTGTCCATTTGTCCCCTTTCCTAATCCGCTGTATTTGAGTGAATTGATGTTTCACGCTGACACTGCAGAATCTCGAGGAAAAATCGAAGCGTTACGGGCTATATTCTGTTATAGCAATTCTACTCTCAAGATGAAAAACATTTACTTAATCCAATATAGTAATTATTTATTTTTATGTAGATAGACATTGTTTTAATGATGATAATATTTATAATGACTAGGTATCTTAACTAATTTTTATTTGTAATTTAATTTAATGAGTAAAACGTTCTTTAGTTCTAATTTTTTTTGTCATACCCTAATCGGGTTGTATGTGCTAGGTATTGCAATGTTATATATTCATAAGTCCTGCACCTGTACAGTGTACATATACTGCAATAAATGATTGAGTATTGAAAACCGTACAAAATCCATTCTCTGGCTTAGAAGGTGTAAGACAAACGCGGATAGCGACTTTTCTTTTATACCATTAGAGATCCTGTGACATTAGACGGTCACTAAGAAAAACATAAATATATCTAATCTAATGCGATGCAATTCTGAGTTGTAATGGCCATATAGAAATGTGTCCATTAGGCAAATAATCTTTCTAGCGGGCATCAAAAACAGCCATTTCAGACTATGCTACATCGCGTCATAGATGTTCGTGTGTCGTGACCAAACCAACCGATATAATTTTTTTTTAAATTTTAAATAGGTTCTCTTGGACCACACCTTGCCTGATGACGCTTACCTAATTACGAAAAAATCTATTTACTCTAGATTTGAAGACACCCATATTGTACCTAACAAGGAACGCAGACTCCGGGAGAGTTTCAAAACCTCGCTGTGCAAATGAAAAAATGTAGAATCAAAACGCTGTGCGTAGATATAGGGAATATCCACCATGTACGGTTAATGTTTTGGTCGCGTTTGTCTGGCTTTAGAAGTAAGGTGCAGGGGAACTAAATTGTGCAGTTCTCTCTCCGTAATATATCCGGTAGAAAACTGACAAGCTAGCAACTCTCCGATGCTCAATGCTTTCAAGCCGAGACTCCAGTAAAGTGTCGTTCCCAATAAGTATTCTGACGCGCCTCTCGATCGACTCCAATTCCACAACTTCTGTATGGCTTAGTGTGAAAGGCCGAGATTCAAAATTTGGCATTTGTCGCGCCAAATCAAGTTTAGCGGATCTCTGAGGTCAACGCACGTATGCTCGTTTATTATCATGGCAGTCTATGAAATTTTATTTACCAGTTTATATTACATACCACCTACGTTGAGTACCAATATAAAAACTAGTTACTTTGTCGCAATAAATATTGAAACATAGATTGCGAAAAGCTTTTCGGTATGTACTTACTTTTAGGTAATTTCTTAGTTACTAAGCATAATATGGAAACGAATTCCAAAATTTTGCAAGTTGAAATAGGAATAAATTACTTTTTAGTTGTCAGTGCTAAAATTCGAGTTGAGATCAAATGTACAGTTGATTCAAAATCGTTACCGTAATTTGTGAATATGATCGATTTGAGTCTAGCTATTGAAAGTTGAGACTAACCATCGAAAGTCTCAAAGTAATGAGCGCTAAAGCAGTGATGCCCTGAACTTTGTTTTACTACACAAAGTTCTGCGTATCGCTGCAATAGCCATGGACAGGCGTTATCTCTTACCATCAGGAGAGCGTCTCGTTCGTCTCATTACTTTTACATTAAAAAAAGTCAAGACAAAATATATTCCAGTCTTTTTCATTGTACTTTATTAGACAAGAACTGCAATAATTTTTACTAAGCTTAACCTTCAAAATGGGTCTCATTATTAATATATTTTTTTTTTTTGAATTCTTTTTTATTTCGCTTTGTAGCTACGAAACCGTCAAGGCAATAGATTATGTTTGTATTCTGGGAGGAGCTATGCCTCCGCCAAGGTCTTCGCGTGGGCCTGCTCTTTCGTTGTCTATTTTAACGACTTATTTTTGCTAAACTTTCCGAAGAAATCAGCCCTTGCCATTCACGCGAGCTTTATCGGGCTTATACTCGTTGTATTGATTGATTTCCTAACTATGACATAGTTGTTTGTAGTGACTCTTCTAGTCTGGGCATGGTGTGTTTTTGCGGTGATAAATCTTACGTCAATGTACAAAGTACTCGTATTGTGGAACGATGACCTTTGTCGTGAATTCTTGATGGTAGGTGAGAGCTGGACTGTGGTCCAGCTGTTGTACCACAGAATTTCATTTCTCGACTCCTTAATATTATAAGTGTGAATGTTTGTTACTTCTTTACGCTGGCTTAAAAGATTCGAGAGTTTCGAGTATAGATCAAAATAAATTTAATTACTTTTACATAAAAAAAAAAAGGTCAAGCGATGCAAACAGAGTGGCGAGTGTATATGGTATTCGTTTCGCTCAACGAGCTACGGCCAACTTTACTTTACAATCTATACTATTATAAAGAGGAAAGATTGGATTTTTTGTTTGTTTGTTTGTATTGAATAGGCTCCGAAACTACTGGACCGATTTCAAAAATTCATTCCCGTTGGAAAGCTCCGCTATCTCCGGGTGACATAGGCTACTTTTTATCCCTGCATTCCCACGGGAACGGGAACTAAGCGGGTGAAACCGCGAGGCGTCCGCTAGTTATTAAATAAAGTGTTAGATAGGTTTGCCCTGACATACAATCCATTGATTAGTCGTTGTATAACAGAGTTTAAGAGAGAATTATGTACCTACCTATAGCGTCATGTATTCTTTGTGCCCCGTTTGACGAGCAAGACAGAAAGAGACAAAGTGTGTAACTCCCTCTCTTTTGCACTCGCACGAGGTGGTGCAGACGTACCCCACGGCTGAAATGTCAATACTATGAATATAAGCTTCCAATGAGTGCTTCCAATAAGTATTGGCTAATTGGAAGCACTCATCCCAGTTGGTATCTGGCAGAACAAGTTGTTTCGATTCCACGCGCCATCTGCCCCAGATTAAACCTTTTAAGCTCCAGGAAATTAGTCTTGGAGCGGTATCGGCTTTTAGATTGGGAAAAACATTTGTGTTATTTTTTTTTAAATCAAAATGGAAGGTTTTTTATATTTTAATCAATAACAACTGTTTTCTGTGTAGTTCTGTTCGTCTCAGTAAAGCGTCGCTATATTTTTTTTATTTTTTTTTATGTAAAAGTAATGAGACGAACGATGCGTTTTCCTGATGGTAAGAGATAACGCATGTCCATGACCATTGCAGCAATGCACAGAATTATGAGTACCAAAACAGAGTCCGGGGCATCGCTGCTTTGGCGCTCATTACTTTGAGACTTTGGATGGTTAGTCTCAACAGCCCAGTAATTTCGCTAGCTGCAGTACCCTTCAAACCGGAACACAGTAATGTTTACACACTACTGCTTGGCGGCAGAATATCTGGTACTGCGGTGGTACCTACCTAGACGACTTCCTGCTAAGGAAATCTACCACCAAGTATGTAGTACTATAGATACGTAAGATTCGTTGTCTAGATAAAAGTGTTATTTGTAAACATGTTTTTTTCCATGGTGGTAGGGTACTGTAGGGTACAGCTGACTACTAGGTTCTAGTAGGTAAGCGGCTGGTTAGATACCATGTTTAAATTAAAAATCTGTCGCCAAGCACTTAATAGTGTGTTCATACAGCCTCACTTGAGACAGTTCCATTTCAGGCTAGATGTGTTTACCATATTCGACTACACTGTCACTAACATCAGGTGAGCTGTGGTCAAACAAATAACATCGTGAGGAAACCATAGCATGGTGGTAGGGTACCTACCTACTTTCTAGTACTCGGGTGGCTAGCTACCACCCTCAAGTTGAAAATCTGCCGCCAAGCATCTAACGGTGTGTTCCGGCAGCCTCACTTGAGAGCCAGTTCCATTCCAGGCTAGGTGTGCTTTACCATCTTCGACCACGACTTCACTTAACATCTGGTGAGCTGTGGTCAAAAACATGGCCTGTCAACCATAAAAAAAAAGACTTTCAACTGTTAAAAAAAGCTGTCCTGATTTTCCCACTTCGGTACATTTTAAACGGAAAATATCTTAAAATTTCTATCTGAAAACCTGGCCAAGCTTTAGACCCGAACAAAATGCTAATTTTGAGCATAAACCTAAAACATCCCATTTCTATTCTAAACCAGACAGTCCACAAATTTTCTAGGAACAGTCTTAAATTTTAGAACTTATCGCCGATTACTGAACTGTTGCATACAATGCGACCAAATTATTTTTTTATATCAGTGGGGGAGCCACTGTCCGTATTCCGAAGCAAAACTGGCAATCATCTATTTAAAAAGGTTGAGTTCCCTCGTTTGTTCACGTCTACAGATAACTTACATTGTACAATGCTTAAATCCAAATGTTTTCATTAGTATTCCGTTCGTCTGCCGTCTATTTGACTGCCCGGATAGAAATGCCATAGATATACGTTAAGGCCTCTTCATACTACGTTATTAGCTTAAAAGCACGTTTTACAGGAAAGGACATTTCACGGTGGATGTATGTTTGTTACTCTTTCACGCAAAAACTACTGAACGGATTTGGATGAAATTTGCTATGGAGGTAGCTGACACCCTGGATTAACACATAGGCTACCTTTTTATCCCGAAAATATGTAGCGTGTCACACCGCGGGACGCAGCTAGTATTAAAATAACTCACTGAAGATATAGTGTGTATTTAATAAGCTTGATGGTAGATCACCCTACCACCATTCTGTGGTTTCGTCACGATGTTTTCCTTCACCGGTAGCTCGAGCAAATTGTTGGGATATGAATCCACGCTCTTTGGCTTGCGAACCGGCCGCGCTAACCACTAACCTATCAATGTTACTTTGGAAATAAGAACATTCCACCCACGCCGTTTAATAACTTTGATAGCTTACTCTGAAAACAACTTAATACAAACAAGATATAATTCAGTAGGTACCTACGTATCCGGGCTCAGATTCTCTACCTATATATTGGTTCGTTGGCTCTATGACATTAACATTATCCTGTAACAATATACTTAAGAATTCTTGGATTTAGTCGTACAGTCATATATATATATTTTATTTTTTATTCATTAGATGGTGAACGTTTCACTTAAAATTACTTAATTTGAGTCCAAAAAACTAATTTGTAAATGTAATAGATTTCGCACGACCGCACGGAATGAATCTATGTAGTTCCATTCCAGGCTTGGTGTGCTTCCACCACCTTCGACCACACCGTCACTTAACATCAGGTGAGCTGTGGTCAAAGACATAGACAATCGACCATTAAAAAAAAACAAATACTAGAAAACAGAATAAAATAAATATTTAAGGGAGCTTCCGTCCCTTACAACAGTTCTATCAAAAAATTATTTTGAATATGAGTATGCGACCTAATCTAACATAAGTACCTAATCCCATATAATTAAAAACAATAGTATATCTACACATTTATTGTTGTGAACTTATAAATAATATCAAGTAGGTATGTGGGGGTATTGAAATGATAACAAAGTCACAGTGAAGGGCAGCAATCGGTAGAGGTCGCCAAAGGTAGCTGAAACTAACTTGATAAACGCCATGATTGCGAAAGGTACACGACGTTAATTAAACATTATTTGACAAGGGTCGCTGGACCACCCCTTACCGGACTTACCACAGACTTGTGAAAATAGACTATGATCCAGTGCGGAATTGTCGCTTTTGATTTAGTGTCGTAAATCTATCTATCTATACTATTATACGAGTAAAGAGGAAAGATTTAATTGTTTGTTTGTAATGAATAGGCTCCGAAACTACTGGACCGATTTCAAAAATTCTTTCACCGTTGGAAAGCTACATTATCCCCGGGTGACATAGGCTACTTTTTATCCCTGTATTCCCACGGGAACGGGAACTACGCGGGTGAAACCGCGAGGCGTCTGCAAGTCTTAAAATAAACATACTATTAGGTATTAGCATTTAACTTAATCGCGAAGATATTTGGTTCACTGACACTTTTTAATCTTAAGGTTGGATGCTTTTGTTTCTCAGCTCGGCGATTAAATAAAAGGTTAAAGTATTTAAGGTGTAATAAACACACCCAATGAATTTACTTAAAAACGCTGACAAAGGTCGTTTAAATTCTGCCCAATGTAAAAATTAGCGAAATGTGCATTACTAATTAACGTCTAATTTAGCTGTTGTTTCAAAGTGGAGGTCTATGTAAAATGCCTCAAAAAATTACCCAATTGGGTATTAGTATTTTGTATTGCCTTCTCGCCTGATGTTAAACGAAAATGCGGTCTACGATGGAGCATGCTTGCTTAGAAGATTCACTCACGACTTGAAGGCACCCCTATTGTATCTATCGGCGAACACCCACTCGGGCGGCAAATTCCACTGTTTAGCTGTTCATATGATGAAAGTGGAAATAAATCGTCTAGTTCAAGTTTTTAGACGATTGAAATTAATTAATGAAACGGCGACACTTAAGTTTTTTGCGACCTTATAGCGTAGAACAATCTGGCACATATAAAATAATTTAACTTATTTTTTAGTTATAAAAAAATGTTCCCTTCTGTTGTGAAGCATTGTTTTCCATTATTGGTTGCCAGGATGAGGTCGCTCTTAGCGATAAGGCTGCCACTTGTGGCACTAGCTCATAAGATTCTTTTGTTTTCTGTACTTTTTTTCTGTTTTTGGTGTGCACAATAAGGAGTTTGTCTATCGATCATTAATTTAAATTAATTTCCGAAAATAAAACCATTCTTGTTTACCTGGCGTTCTTAAAATAAGAGATGTGATTTTGTTTTATTGATCATTTCAAAGTTTCAAGATACGAGTATAAGGAAAATTAATAGCGACACGTTTGCGCTCATAAATATGTGAACTTGCAGTATCGATTTTATGTCTGTGAAATTTTACCCTATGGGAATGTGTGGGTGTAACCCCTATTTAAATGAGGCATGACATCTCTTGCATTGGGTACTTTACACCCTGTTGTATGATATCTTATTGGCTAGTTTTGGGGCTTTGTTGTTGTTAAAGTTTTTGTAATAGGTACACCAACTTTCTAACTCCGAAATTCATCTCAGAGGAGAACTCCATAATCCATTTATTTGCGCTATGGATAAGTACAGATGTAAACAAATAATAATTAGTCGAGAAACACCACAGATTACCTTTCGGCATGCAAATTAATTTAAATTAAACATTAATTCAGTAAATAAAATGTCAGGAAGTACAAGTAATAAAAACTAATGTCAAGCAAAAAATAAAAAATAATGTCAAAAAGTAAAAAAATTAAAACAATGTTAAATTCAAAAATAATAATTATAATACCTAGTTATAATAAATAATGTCAAAACTAAAAATTTTCAGTCAGATACTCCTTAATTGTATAGTATGCTTCATCATCATCATCAGCCTATATTAGTCCACTGCTGGACATAGGCCTCTCCCAAGACACGCCACTCAGCCCGATCTTCGGCTTTTCGCTTTCATCCACCGCCATCTGTCCTACGTATATCGTCACTCCGGCTAGCTATCGTCTCAGGGCGTCCTACGCTACGCTTGCCAATACGCGGTCTCCACTCTAGAACACGTCTACCCCAGCGGTTATCGGTTCTGCGACAGATATGTCCAGCCCATTGCCACTTCAGCTTGCTAATACGCTGAGCTATGTCAATGACTTTAGTTCTCTGGCGAATTACTTCGTTTCGGATCCGATCCCTCAGAGAAATGCCAAGCATAGCTCTTTCCATAGCTCGCTGAACGACTTTGAACTTGCGGACCATTCCCGCTGTGAGTGTCCACGTTTCGGCTCCGTAGGTCATGATAGGTAGGTATAGTATAGTATGCTTAATTTTCAGAAACTTCCTCGATATATTTTGTATACATATATTGTAACATAAGTATGTACTTTTCTCCTTAATAAAACAAAGTACGATCACCGTGTCACATCAAACATTTTCTCCATAAAAAACGTTAAGGGCCTATCGAGTGCATTTCTCTAGTCGATTTTAGGTATTCTGTGCGCTCCGTGTGTGAGTGCGCAAGGCACACGAGCGAACAGCTAGTACCGCGCGCCGCCGTCGGCGCCACGCGCTACAGGCATTGTCGATACACATACGGCGGCGAAATGAAAATCGGTTTGAGCTAAATACTTAAACTGCTAAGTAGACGAACTGGATCAACTATTTTGCCGCTTACATTAGTAGACTGGTGGCCGAGTGGTAACAAGCTGTATGAGTACGGCCACATAGTCACGGGATCGAAATCAACACCATATTAATACGGAATATTATTTTTGCACACAAATTTTGTTGATAGGTATTTTAAATAAATATAATACATAAATATTTCGTTTTTTTTTAAATACATTATAATACGATTATTTTTGTATACTTATTATTTTTATAATACGTTTTATTTTTATTTTATTTTTTTCTTATTAGTGTTACATCTCCCGTCTGTTTTTTATGTTCTCTATTGTATTTTTTCTTTTCTTGGTTGCTTGGAAGAGATCGCTGTTAGCGATAAGGCCGCCACTTGTGGCACTAGTTCATAAGGTTCTTTATTCTCTGTACTCTTTTCTATTTATGATGTCCACAATAAAGAGTTATATCTATCTATCTTATTTTTTTTAACCGACTCGATTTTAAATGGAGGAGGTTCTCAATTCGACAATTTTTTTTTATGTAAAAGTAATAAATCGATCGAGTCACTCTCCTGATGATAAGAGATAACGCTTGTCCATGACCATTGTAGCGATACCCAGAACATTGAGTAACAAAACAAAGTCCAGGGCATCGCTGCTCTGGCACTCATTACTTTGAGACTAGATGGTTAGTCTCAACAGCCCAGTAATTGCGCTAGCTGCAATACCCTTCAAACCGGAACACAGTAATGTTTACACACTACTGCTTGGCGGCAGAATATCTAGTACTGCGGTGGTCTGTACCTACCTAGACGACCTCCTGCTAATTCCGCCAATTATGAATCGATTTTGATGATTCTTTTTTTTGCTTGGTTGATCCATACTTCAGAGATGGTCCCATATATTTTTTATCGAAATCGGTCGAGCAAGTAAAAAAAAATCAACACAAGTATTAAAAAACCTCGCTGTTTCATTGAAGCAGTGCGTTTAGTTGGCCTAAGGGTCATGGAGTAGGTTTTTTGTTTGTAAATTTGTGTATTTCTTTTTATGTAACTGAACATTTTTAATTCCCTATTTTATCTATTGAAAATAATTAATTTATTATAACACTATGGAACCTAAGAATATGACATACCGTAAGCAACTCCTACGATACACCTCACTTTTTTCCTTTCCACTGACGAATAATAAACGACGAAAAAGTATTATTATTTTGACTACCCAGTCAGCACGTTTGCGTCATGAGTTGTATGGCATGGGTTCGATTCCCACCGAGGGCAAATTTTGATGAGAAGAACATAGATGTTTGTTTTGTTTGGGTGTTTATGTATACTTTAGTATGTTCATAATTGATTGATTCAAAATAATGACGTGCATAATTATTAAAAAAAAATAGTTTATTACTTTACCCATGGCTTTACTCGCATATCCATTTTGGAGAAGTCATTTAAAAAATACTAAATTAAAATAAAATAATAATAAATATTTCTTTTTTAGTAGAATATAGCTTTATGGCATGGGTTCAATTCCCGATTTTTTTTGTGAAAAACATAGATGTGTGTTTTAATTTTTGTTGGCGGCCATATTGGATCAACTTTAAAGTATTCTCCATTCTACTAGTCAATCCCATTCATTTCATTTTGATACCTATATTGAGGTTGTAGTGAAAAAATATGTAATCTGCCATTTTGTTGGCGGCCATATTGGATTTGCTTTTTTTTATTATAATCTATTCTACTAATCAAGCCCTTTCATTTGATACCCATATTGATGGCATTGTGAAAAAATATGCAATCCGCCATTTTGTTAGCGGCCATATTGGATTTGCTTTTTTTAAAGTTTACTCTATTCTACTAGTCAAGCCCTTTTATTTGATACCCATATTATAGGAGTGGTGGAAAAATATGTAATCCTCTAGTTTGATGGCGGCCATATTGGATTTGCTTTTTTTATTATAATGTATTCTACTAGTCAAGCTCTTCCATTTGATACCCATATTGATGGTATTGTGAAAAAATATGTAATCCGCCATTTTGTTAGCGGCCATATTGGATTTGCTTTTTTTAAAGTTTACTCTATTCTACTAGTCAAGCCCTTTTATTTGATACCCATATTATAGGAGTGGTGGAAAAATATGTAATCCTCTAGTTTGATGGCGGCCATATTGGATTTGCTTTTTTTATTATAATGTATTCTACTAGTCAAGCTCTTCCATTTGATACCCATATTGATGGTATTGTGAAAAAATATGTAATCCGCCATTTTGTTAGCGGCCATATTGGATTTGCTTTTTTTAAAGTTTACTCTATTCTACTAGTCAAGCCCTTTTATTTGATACCCATATTATAGGAGTGGTGGAAAAATATGTAATCCTCTAGTTTGATGGCGGCCATATTGGATTTGCTTTTTTTATTATAATGTATTCTACTAGTCAAGCTCTTCCATTTGATACCCTTATTGATGGTATTGTGAAAAAATATGTAATCCGCCATTTTGTTAGCGGCCATATTGGATTTGCTTTTTTTAAAGTTTACTCTATTCTACTAGTCAAGCCCTTTTATTTGATACCCATATTATAGGAGTGGTGGAAAAATATGTAATCCTCTAGTTTGATGGCGGCCATATTGGATTTGCTTTTTTTATTATAATGTATTCTACTAGTCAAGCTCTTCCATTTGATACCCATATTGATGGTATTGTGAAAAAATATGTAATCCGCCATTTTGTTAGCGGCCATATTGGATTTGCTTTTTTTAAAGTTTACTCTATTCTACTTGTCAAGCCCTTTTATTTGATACCCATATTATAGGAGTTGTGAAAAAATATGTAAGCATCTATTTTGATGGCGGCCATATTGGATTTGCTTTTTCATTTATTTTATTTATTTATGCTCTAATGAAACAGCGAGGTTTCGGAGTAAACGAAAATGTCATCGACGTATACAATTTTTATATTTATGTTGATTTTTAAAAATTGCTCGACCGATTTCGATAAAGTTTATATGAGACCACCTCAGAAGTATGGATCTATCAAGCAAAAAAAAAATTATCAAAATCGATTCATAATTAGCGGAATTATCGCGTAACAGACAGCCCCGTTGGCTCATTGGTAGTATATCTGCCTTGAGAGCTGTAAGGCGTGGGTTCGATTTCCATTCAGGGCAAACATTTTGTGAATAAACAAATGTTTGTTCTGTGTCTAGCTGTTCTGTATGTATTATAAGTATGTATTTACAAAAAAAAGTATTTATGTATTCTATCAGTAATCTGACTTCCATCACACAAGCTCTGCTTAGTTTGGGGCCAGATGGCGCTGTGTGTAATGTCCTACGATATTTATTTATTTATATTTATTTAACATACATATACATTTTTGTAGCGATGATAGCTCAGTGGTTGACGCGGTCGGTTCGCATGCCGAAGGGCGTGGGTTCAAACCTAACAATGAGCTCGAGCTGCCGGTGAAGGAAAACATCGTGAGGAAACCATAGCGTGGTGGTAGCGTACTCTCTAGTACTCGGCTGGCTAGCTACCACACGAGAGTTGAAAATATTATGTCCCCAAGCATCTAACCATGAGTTCTGGCAGCCTCACTTGAGAGCCAGTTCCATTCCAGGCTAGGTGTGCTTTACCATCTTCGACCACGCCTTCTCTTAACATCAGGTGAGCTGTGGTCAAACATAGCCTAGCACAGTGGTTCTCAAACTTTTTTGGTGTCGGAACCCTTTTGGGAAGCAAAATACTTGATGGAACCCTATAATAAAACAATACTTTTTAAAAGTGTGTTCTTTAATAAAGAATCTTTATTAATAAGCATAATAAAAGTACAATGTAACAGTTACTAATTATTACTTACTTTACCATATGGCAAGTACAATAATAGAAGATATTAAAAAAAAGTAACTAATGGGATTTGATAAACAAAAAGCAAAAATAAAATGAGAAATTTAAAAATTGCGTTGTAAACAATCTCGACTTTATTTTTTAAAGTTAGAGTCGAAAGTCGCTTGTTGACAACTATAGCGTCTAATTCAGAGGCGGCTTTTATCAAAGGGACAGCGCGCTCACAAGTATACAAGTATACATGTTGATTTGTAGCGATGATAGCTCAGTGGTTAGCACGGTAGGTTCGCATGACGAAGGGCGTGGGTTCAAACCCCAACAATGAGCTTGAGCTGCCGGTGAAGGAAAAACATCGTGAGGAAACCATAGCATGGTGGTAGGGTACTTTAGTACTCGGCTGGCTAGCTACCACCCTCAAGTTGAAAATCTGCCGCCAAGCATCTAACGGTGTGTTCCGGCAGCCTCACTTGAGAGCCAGTTCCATTCCAGGCTAGGTGTGATTTACCATCTTTGGCCACACCTTCACTTGACATCAGGTGAGCTGTGGTCAAACAACTAGCCTGTCAACCATTAAAAAAAAAAAAAATACCAAACTTATGAGATATTGTACCAGCTATTGTAACACATGTTTATACAAATAAATAAATAAATAAACCTATGCGCGGCCGCGGAGTCAAAACGTTCGACCAGAGACAGGTGTTTTGATTTTTTTTTCTAAATTCTTGCGGAACCCCTACAGAGGTATCGCGGAACCCTAGGGTTCCGCGGAACACACTTACAGTATAGCAGACCTAGCATAACAAACCATTACAAAAAAAAATTGTCGAATTGAAAACCTCCTCCTTTTAAAATTGACAGCCCTGTATGTCTGCTCCAAGGCGTGGGTTCGATTCCCACCCAGGACAAGCATAAACAAATGTTTGTTCTGTATCTGGATGTACTGTATGTATTTACAAAAAAAGTATTGAAGTATTACCTATCAGTTATCTGACTTCCATAGTACAAGCTTTGCTTAGTTAGGGGTCAGATGGCGCTGTGTGTAATGTCCTATGATAATTATATATTATTTAATTTTATTATAATTTATAAAATCGAGTCTGTTAAAAAAACAAAATAAAATACAACAAAATTTGTGTGCAAAAATAATCTTCGAGTGTTGGTTGGTTTCGATCCCGTGACTGCGGATTAGAATCGGGTACCGATACCACTCGGCCACCTGTCTATGTCTACAAGTGGCAAATTTGTTGATCCGGTTCGTTTACTTTGTGATCGTACGTAAAAGCAACCTCAACAGCGACACAACCTCCCCGTCCGACAGTCGAAGCGGTACTAAAGCGGATAGGGGAACAGCGTGGTAGCTCTGCTTAGAATGGACGAAACGCGCAAAAATTTAGGTATTTCCTTCGTTTGTTCAAGCAAAATCATATTTTGGTAATTTTTATGTAATAACTATTTAGAGAAAATGTAATTTTATTGTTATACAAAGCCTGATGACTTTCCGTGCAGTATTTACGCCGTATCGAGGTTTTCTATAGATTGTTTGGGGTTACTTTGGATTTTTTTTCTATCGAGGAAACTAAAAGTAATCGTGTTTCTAAATTAGATCACATATAGATTGGATCCTTAAATATCTTAAACATTAACCTCATAAATGATGTTTTAGTAATAACGAAAATACAACGAAACAAACAGTTCCAAATCCACTCGATACCGGCTTAACGCTCCATTCCATCCCTTATGGTATTGAATAACTCAAATTCCTTTTTTAGTAGGTAATTTCAACAAAATAAACAGAAACACTTGTTTAAATTGGTTATTGGTAGTATGTCTGCTTCGAGAGCCTAAGGGTGTGGGTTCGATTCCCACTCAGAACTAACATTTGTGTGACTAACATCAATGTTTGTTCTGTGTCTGGGTGTACTGTATGTAGGTATTATAAGTATGTATTTACAAAAAAAAGTATTTAAATATTCTATCAGTTATCTGACTTCCATATCACAAGCTCTGCTTAGTTTGGGGTCAGATGGCGCTGTGTGTAATGTCCTATGATATTTATTTATTATTTATTTATTTAAATTTCATGTCGCTGACTTATAGGACATTTGGCCCTAAACTAAGATAGATAAGAGAACTAAGATTAATACTTACAACCTTTTTCTAAAAACATATAATAAATACAGAACACCCAGAGACAGAACAAACATTTATCGTCACATAAATGTTTGTCCTTGTGGGAATCGAATCCACGCTCTACAGCTCTTAAAGTAGATATTCTACCTAATGAGCTAACAGGGCAGTTATTTAGTCAGCTGCGTTACGTGGTTTTACTCGTTTGGAAAGTGTATTTATTTTATTAGGTAGGTACTTACCTTTAATTAGGTCTCTTGGTGGTAGATCTCCTTAGCAGGAGGTCGTCTAGGTAGGCACCACCGCAGTACCAGTTATTCTGCCTCTAAGCAGTAGTGTGTAAGCATTATTGTGTTCCGGTTTGAAAGGTACTGCAGCTAGCGAAATTACTGGGCTGTTGAGACTAACTCTAATCAAAAGTAATGAGCGCCAAAGCAGTGATGCCCTGGACTTTGTTTTGTTACTCAAAGTCCTGTGTATCGCTGCGATGGTCATGGACAGGCGTTATCTCTTACCATCAGGAGAGCGTCTCGTTCGCCTCATTATTTTTCACATATATAAAAAAAAAAAAAGGTCATAGTGGATGTTTCCCATGTACGTACAAAGCATTTTTGTTCGCACAGCGAGGTTATGGAACTCTGCCGGAGTCTGTGTTCCCTGTTAGGTACAATATGCATGGGTGTATTCAAATCTAGATTAAATAGGTTTCTTCTAGGTAAGCGTGCTCCATCTTAGACCGCAGTACTGCTTAACATCGGGCAGGGTGTGGTCAAACGTGAATCGAAATTTAAAAAAACCGTTTAAGTGAAACAACAACATTTTTAGGCAGTAGGGTAAATAAAACCGAAACGACATACTCCCAGACAGAGACACTCAGTCTCTACATAAATCTGTATTATAATTCTTGTTCACGTAGCTGTAATCAAATTGGCTTGCTCATGGCTGTTTATCCTGTTTTCGTTTTCCCAAAGGAGCTGATTGCAAACATATCATGTAGATTGTAGAATACCCTCTGGGACTTCATAATAAAGCTTCAATATAAAGTCCCAGGGATTTTCCCCAGATACCCAAGCGATATGATTAATAGCTTCTAATCCGCACAGCCAGAGAATGGTACAAGCTACCGTCTTCCTCACGTCCTGTGAGATATATTTACGACTTTTTAACGTTAGAGAGAGTAGGTAACTCCTAAGTCTGTGTGCAGCCTAAGTACCAAAATGCAAAAGTGTAGGTAATTTTTATTTTCACTGAACAATAAAAGAGTGAATCTATTCGGTCGGTTGATTCATTAGTCGATGTTGTTGGAAGGTGACATTTGTAGGCTATGTACTAATATCCCATTATGATTCCTGTTAACGGCTTCGTCGCAGAATGTCACTTTCGCAAAACGTCCCCTAGTAGTAATACGTCAGTTTGTCAAAATGCTCCTGTCGCTAAAAGTCACCTTCGTAAAACGGTCTATTTGATTTACATTAATTTATTTTCCTAATTTATTTTATCTCATTATAACTTATTGCTAGATAGAATAGAATGGAATACAACTTTATTACACACCAAAACAAAGCAACAACATACAAATATGAAACATAAAAAAAGATTTATAGTATATAGTTTGTGAAAGAGACGTTTTACTACTAGAGGACATTTTGCGAAAGCGACATTCTGCGACGAAGCTCTGCGGATGAAATCGCGAAGCGCTGCTGTTATTTTTTACCAACTCAAACATCGGAGTCATCTCTCGTTTTTCAACGTCAAATATATCGCGGCCTATAGAAACATTGTAAAATGTAACAGATACTCTGTGCCCATAATAGCTTCCCAGCAATTTTTTATCGCTTACGTTACGTACCTTCCATAAAAGAACCTTTATTTACAACGGGGGCTCCGGGGGTCCAACTTGCGATGGTCCCACATAAACAGCGGCGACGTAACCAATCAAACTTGGGCCTTCCCAAACAGAGTCTGATATAAATTCGATCAATGTTATTGTTTCATTAACGTTGTTTTTTAGATGTCGAAACGGAAATTTCGAAGTCTCTTTGTCTTCTTAAGTGTTAAAGCATACAACATGCTTTTAGCATCGGCTATTGGCGATATATATGTTTTTTAAATAATTGACTGGCTAGGTGTTTGACCGCAACTCAACCTGATTTTGACGGTGTGGTCGAAGATGGTAAACTCACCTAGCCTAGGATGGAACTGGCTTTCAAGTAAGTCTCCAACTTGAGGGTGGCGGCTAACCAGCCGAGTACCAGAAATCACCCTACCATCTTGCCATAGTTTCCTCACGTTTCTTTCAAAGCAGTTTAAGTTCATTGTTCGTGTTTGAACCCACCGCGTTAACCACTGAGCTATCATAATTACATTCGCTATTTCGATACTGTATGGCGTTAGTTGTAATCTAGATATTAAAATTCGCGTTTCAGCTATTCTATTGGTTGTAGCGCCGTCCGCAGAGATGAAGCGAAACAGAAGGAACACAAAGCAAGTTTCTATGACTGGTACTGATGTGTTTAGTCGCTGCATCAAGCGTATAAAAGCGGCTGGAGTTTGTCCTAGGTAAAATTTAATGCATTGTACCAGCACCTACAGAGCCGAAACGTGGACACTCACACCGGGAATGGTCCACAAGTTTAAAGTCGCTCAGCGAGCCATGGAATAAATTATGCTTGTCATTTCTCTAAGGAATCTTATCCGGAACGAAGTAATTCGCTAGAGAACTTAAGTTACAGATATAGCTCAGCGTATTAGAAAGCTGGAAGTGTGGAATGGAAATATCTGTCTCGGAACCGATAACCGCTACTGTAGACGTGTTCTAGAGTAAAAACCGTGAATTAGCAAACGTAGCGTGGGACGCTCTGAGACTCTATGGAGTGACGATATATCTGGCGATGCGCCACGCGCACACAAGACAACTAAATTAGTGCACGTTGACCGCGATAGAAGTATTTAATCGGCTGTCGTTAGAAATCGGAGACTCGTATTCTAGGGAAACCAATAAACAAAAATAAAAAAAATATTTACTTGACTAAGCGCTTCGATTCCACATTCCTCATACGCACAGCGAGGATGTGGAACTCTGCCGGCGTCTGTTTTTCCCGCGAAGTACAATTTGTGTGTCTTCAAATCTAGAGTAAACAGGTTTTTTTCTAGGTAAGCGTGCTTCATCTTGGACTGCATCCTGCTTAACGTCAGGCAGGCCGTGGTCAAACGCGAACCTATTTTGTATACAAAAAAAAACTTAAAGCTGAAGTGGCCGAAGGCTGTAGCGTGTCTTGGAAAAGCGACTGTATCGCCGATGCTTAAAGTTGCTAGTGTACTTAGGCCCTTAGTGCTATTACTCGGTATAAACCACGAAATACTTCGACAAAATACAAATTACGAATTCTTTAGTATGGATTTAAAATTCTGCGCATATCGTACGTACGTCGTACATGACGAATTCGCGGGCCAAAGTCCGAGAGAAGATCGATTTCAGAATAACTATAGCTCATGTTTGAATATTTTGCATGGGTTTTCCTTACTAAATTCGGCTAAGAATTTGCAGAATAGTATGTAAACTTACAATATAACTCTAGATAGAAGGGATAGCAAGAGAAGGAATGATTTTATGAGAAAGAACGATTTATACATATAATATAATCTCTACATAGTACAAAACCAAGTCGCTTCCTGCCGCGCCGTCTTTTAAACTATGCTTGCTTTTAATGCGCTCTCCATCAATAGACAGAGTGATTGAAAACAAAGGTTTATATGTAAAATACATGCATATGCACCACATTAGTATCTACATAGCACTCGTGCGAAGCCGGGGCGGGTCGCTAGTATTGAAACAGATGATAAAAATAAAACATGTTTACCTTCGCCTGTATGTAATTAAGTGCAATTGTTTCAAAATTCCTTTATGAAAATTTAAAGTAGGTTATAATCATAATTAAACGAAATCGACAAATTGAATTTGAAAGTAAAGACTCGGATTTTAGATTCAGTGTCGTCCATCAATGTTTGATACAAAGGGTGACGTCTGTCTGCCTTAAATATTAATCCGCTTCTATTCAGTTGATATTAATATTGATGAAGACATTCTATTTCGAGAAATTAGGAAACCCAACTCGTAATTCCAAAAACAAAATCCAGTTTCGGCAAAATACTATATAAATGACAGTCCCATTGGCTCATTGGTAGTATATCTGCCTTGAGAGCTGTAGGGCGTGGGTTCGATTCCCACTCAGGGCAAAACATTTTGTGAATAAACAAATGTTTGTTCTGTGTCTGGGTGTTCTGTATGTATATTATAAGTATGTATTTACAAAAAAAAAAGTATTTATGTATT
Organism: Biston betularia; assembly: GCA_905404145.2. NCBI lineage: Eukaryota > Metazoa > Arthropoda > Insecta > Lepidoptera > Geometridae > Biston > Biston betularia. Next base: position 1,428,698 of record FR989889.1, on the reverse strand, counting down.
CTATCAATTATTTATCTGACTTCCATCACACAAGCTCTGCTTAGTTTGGGTGGGGCCAGATGGCGCTGTGTGTGTATATAATATAGTCCTACGATATTAAAAAAAAATACATAATACGTATAGAACGACTTTCGCGATTACAGGGTCAGATCTATTGTAATATCAGTTTTTCTCAATGATGAGTACGGTGACCTCTCGAAACTCTCTCTCTAATAACGTTCCGTGTAACCTCGAAAAGGGAAAGAATAACTTTAGATTGTTTTGGTTTTATGTCCTAGTACTCAACGGTATCTTATCAGTCACTGGACCACGAAAGTCGAAGGCCGGGCAGTCTGGAAGGAGAAAAGGGAGGCCTTTGGGACACTAGAGGTTGAAAATAAAACATCGTTCGGTAATCGGCCAAGTTTTTGTGCAGAAACTGTTGCGTGTGATTAAAAAATCGACGCTTTAGGCATTTAAAACATTCTACCTTCGATCATAATCGATTTGTAATGTACCAGCGGTCTTCGAGTAAACACAATAGTTATATTTATTTTAAGACTGAGGTGAAACGCCCTAACGTAACAGTCTAGCCACTGATAAAATAAATTATATGAAAAGTAAACTTTTCCTTTATTCTAGAATAAAATTGTATGGCCGTTATTTTTAAACTACTTAAATACATTTTCTACTTGGTTTTTTTATGACTTTTATCTGTGATGTGATTTAGGTATTTTAGATAAAGCTGCAAACTTGTTTTACTTATAAAATAACTTGTTTTATGTATAATTATGTTTATCACCGGGACTTAATCTGGCACAAAATACTAATGTGTATATAAATAACATCTAGTTGATTCTAATATACTATTACTGAAGTATAAAATTATTAGGTAAATTCTATGACTATCAAAGTATTGAACATCGCTAGGTGAGCAGTTTTGGTCCCCCTTATTTACCTACCCTCGAAACGTATTTATTTACATGTTTATTTGGGTCAAAAACGTCTGAAATTAAACCAAATTAAAAAATGCCAAAATCCCGCTTACCTACTCCAACTCTACACTGGTGCAGCTTGCGGCAGCGGTCGTCAATTTAAAAGTCTTGTGTGCGGGCAGGCTATGTTTCCGAATCTGTGGTCTCAAATCTACCGAGCCTAGTTTCTATTCACCCTAGCGGCATTTCACCGCAATATGCGTCTGTATTAATTCGAAAATGATGCTTTTAATCCCTTTAAATATCTCAACCTAGCACTAGAGACCTAATCAAATAGGCGCTTTCATTCCCGTAGCGACATTCATAAGCTTCCTGTTAAGGGCGTCAAATCGGCTTTTCTCTCCGCATTTCCAAAATGGCCTCCTCAACGTAATAATATATATAATACTTACTGCTATGTAGGCAGTAGTTATGTTTTATCATATCACAATGCGGAACTTTCCGTGTAAGTGGATAAGTTTTTACCTATACAGTTCTGAAACGACTAAACTATATTCAGAAAGATAGATTGGTTGCTCCAAGAAATAGAATCATTCACCTCAATAACTCTATGTATAGCCTTCTGGTATTTGGTATTACAGTAGTCCATAGGCGTGACGGCGGTCTAATGCAAGTTTAGTTTTTTTTTTATGGTTGACAGGCTAGGTGTTTGACCACAGCTCACCTGATGTTAAGTGAAGGTGTGATCGTAGATGGTAAAACACACCTAGCCTGGAATGACACTGGCTCTCAAGTGAGGCTGCCCGAACACACCGTTAGATGTTTGGCGGTAGATATTCAACTTGAGGGTGGTAGCTAGCCAGCCGAGTACTAGTGAGTACCCTACCACCATGCTATGATTTCCTCACGATGTTTTCCTTCACCGGCAGCTCAAGCTCATTGTTTTTTTGTTTGAACCCACGCCCTTCAGCATGCGAACCTACCGCGCTAACCACTGAGCTATCATCGCTAGAATTGCCATTTCTTGGCCATATAACTATCTCTATCTAACTCATCATCAGCACTGCATCGGCCACTGCTGAGCATATGCCTCCAGATTCTTATTATGTCGTCTACCCGACGAGCTGGTGGTGTATCTCTATTAGTGTTGAAAAAGACGAGTCTTTTAATTCTTACTTGCGAAACTAATCTTTTCGCAAGATTCGAGAATAATTAGTCTCGCAAGTTAAGTCTTTTGAAGCCGTTCGAGTTTACATCGTTATTAATTCATGGTCACTATAACATGTTAAATAAGTAATATTTTTTTTTAATGTAAAAAGTAATGATACGAACGAGACGCTGTCCTGATTGTAAGAGATAACGCCTGTCCATGACCATTGCAGCGATACACAGAACTTTGAGTAACAAAACAAAGTCCAAGGCATCGCTGCTTTGGCGAATGATTACATGCATTACTTGATCTTCAGTTTTGCCTTCATTTACTTTTAACTCTATTTTATCTCTTTTGAAAATACTGGTTTCGATTTCTTTTCGACAAGACTTAACATTCAAAATGGCTAACCCAACCCGAACTAGAGTCTTTAAAAAGAAGTATTTTTATTGTAAGTCTTAGGAGTCCAGTTTCTTAAAACACTGTAATATCTAACCTCTAACGATTATTTATTTTTACGTATCGGATAAGTAACACCGTAGATGTCTTATCGGTCATCTTTTAACAAACTTTCGTCTTTGAAATTCGCTGATAGCTCGATTGTGTCAACAAACCTTGGCTAACTTTGCGATAACACCGAGGAGTATAATTATTATAAAATATATTTCAGTAGGTATAATGCGATTAGTTAGATTCCGTATAATTGCTGGAATAAAACGTTTTTATTGTGAAATATAATATACTAGCGGACGCCTCGCTGTTTCACCCGCGTAGTTCCCGTTCCCGTGGGAATACAGGGATAAAAAGTATGTCACCCGGGGATAGTGTAGCTTCCCAACGGTGAAAGAATTTTTGAAATCAGTCCAATAGTTTCGGAGCCTATTCAATACAAACAAACAATCAAATCTTTCCTCTTTATAATAGTATAGATCCATCGTTATAGGTTTGTTAAACTGACTATGTGTCGCATTCATAACCGGTAGCTACTTATTGATACAAAACTACCCCGTAAAGTAATATTAATTACAAGTATATTCTTCGACTTTTCTCGATTACAACAATACAGATAAGAAACTACCGAACGAATACTCCTAGCCGTCTTTCGCCTAGCTCCCATCCCTTCCCAGCCCTCCGAGGGGTGGCGGCGCTTTTAGGAACATCCGGTGAACGCTCACCGAGGTAGTTATACCAATCAACTGACGAATTACTAACTAATGATACATACGGACGCGAATCACAACACTATACTCGTATATAGCTACTTTGAGTCAGAAGAACCTTAAAATTATCCGAAACAACAATCTTTAAGCTAGATAAGAAGCCGATAGATGGTATATGAACTCCCCCTGGCCTACAATGTGCTATTGTATAAAAATAGATAGAATTATGTGTTCAAATCAAAGTTTAAAAGTTACAAACGCAATTTTTTGAGATTAAGATGAAATGAGGTGAACTGAACGTTGCTTGTCCTGATGGTAAGAGAACTTAAGAAAACATAGTTTAGAGCCTCGCTGCTTAAGTTCTCATTATTTCAAGGTTTAATTTATGTATATAAGTTCCAAGGAGAAACGATATTTTTATGGTTGTACCAAAACTTCAATAGATGCCCAAGTGTGATCAGTTATTCAGTTATAAGGTTTCTAAGGCATATGAAGCCACCAATATCGTTTCAGGATAAATAAACCGTGACATCATTCTCTGCTCTGAGCATTAATGGATGCCAGTTCGAAGATGACTTTCGTAAACTATTAGCTATAGACAGGCAATGACGTTGATGTTTTGCAAAGGTCGTCTGCGATGGGTCTCAGCTGAGTTATAAAGCTATTAAGTTACCTGGTAGTTACTAATAGTAAAGTCGTTAGTAACCTCTGACAGCTTTATCGCTAAACGCAATGTCTTCCAAAGATTACTTCAACAATTATAATACAAATGTGCTTGAATCTTTATTATTGACAGCCCTGTTGGCTCATTGGTAGTAGGTATATCTGCTTTAAAAGGTCGTTTCGATTCCCACCAGGAGAAACATTTATGTGACGATATATGTTTGTGTTTTGTATGTATTATGAATATATATTTACAAAAAAATATATTTCAGAATGCTATCAGTTATATTAATATCATCTATCGATTTGTGAGGTTTCCCTCTACTCGGGCTCTAGGCCCGGTTTACTGAGCTCCCGCCCCGAGACCCTCAGGGAAAGGGTGGCTCAGTGCCCCCGCTGACAAAAACTGAATCTCCTAACACTTTGCTGATTATGGTGGTTATGTGGATCGCGGCCTGTTTTTGGATGATGTGTGTCTGTATGTTTGCGTCTAGTTTTGTACAGTATTTGTGTAATGCTTTGGCTATTGTTCCAGTTGATCCTACTACTATGGGTATAACTTCGGTTGCTGTTTTCCATAATCTGGCTATTTCCCTCTTTAATGGATGGTATTTGCTTAGCTTTTCTATTTACTTTGCTCCAATATTGTAATCAGATGGTACTGTGCTATCTATTAGGTATGTTTTGTTTTGTGTTTTGTCTGTGTAAATAATGTCTGGTCTATTGTGAACTATTGTAACGTCTGTTTGCACCGGTATCTCCCACATTTGTTTCGCACTTTCATTCTCCTTGACCTGCGGTTGGGTTAGATGTTCTTGCCACCACAAGTTGGAGACTGGGAATTTGGGAATTTTTGCTAGTGTCCAGAAAATGTACTGTACTATGTTGTTGTGTCTTTTTGTGTAGTAAGTGCCTGCTAGTTTTTCGCAACCTGAGAATATCATATAATAATTACATAATATATTATATTAACTCCCATAGTACAAGCTTTGCTTAGTTTGGGGTCAGATGGCGTTGTGTCTTCCGATATGTATTATTTATTCGTGGACGTAGAGATGCTCATTCGAAATAAAAATAACATTTTTGTGTCAAATAACAAACATACAGTTTTCTACAGCAAGCGTCCGCATTATCATTTAACTATAATTTCGTTTCAAATTTAACGTAGTGAAAGGGAAACGTCCTTACAATGCGATGGTGAGGATATTAAATTCCTCGTTTTGCGTCGGCACGCCCGTTCGAACGGAATGTTTTTGCACTGGACACAGGTAAAGCCTTAATTAAAGCAGGGATTGGATAGGGCACAGAGTAAAAAAATGTTGAATGTTATTAGAACTTTTTGTGTTTGAGGATTTTACCTGGTACGCTATGTGCAACGCAAAAACACGTTTTGATTTCAGATAGGTAGGTACGTTTTCAGTGAAATTCGCTCCCCGCGTGATTAAAATCTTGGGTGCTGACGAGTCGCGATTGAATCTGGGTTTTCCAGGTATGCATGCTTCATCTTAGACCGCATTTTCGCTTAACATCATTCGAGTGGCTGTCAAACGGAAACCTATCGAGTAATAAAAAAAGGACACTAATAACATGACTTTGCAGGAGGTTATAAGTAGGTACCACTGTTGTACCAGATGTTCTGTTGCCATGCAGTAGTGTGTAAACATTACTGTGTTCAAGGTTTTAAGTTTTACCCACCACTAGCGTAATAACAGTCCAAGTGACGAGCGTGATGCCCTGGACTTTGTTTTGTTACTCAAAAGGCCTGGGTACCGCTGCAATGGTCATGCATAATTGCAAAAGGCACCCGTGGCCATGGTTAGCCAACAACCTAACTAAAGAATGCCATTGAAACCTACCTTGAACTTCTATATATAACGAAAACAAAGGAGCACGCAAACATCTGTTCTCAAAATGTCGGAGTGATCGGTCCACTTTTACTAAGGTTGAAAAGATAAATAAAAATAGGCTGGTCATCGAGTGAAACTTTTCGATCTGTCCGTTCTTCCCTGCGAGCTATTAGCCTAAAGCCAGTGAATGTACGAAGCAACAGACCGTAACACGGTCGCTGCTAGGAGGGATTCAAAATACGTTTAATTATTGAAGTATGTTGTTTCTTTTCCTCGCAGGGATGCCAGTGGGTGTTTTTTTTCCGGAAACTGTTTAAATTAGAAAAAAAGAAAACATTTATTTCGACACACACAAACACTACAAATAAATTAAAAAAAAAGATGACAAAAATAATAACAATCCCACTAATATTATAAATGTGAAAGTTTGGATGGATGGATGTTTGTTACTCTTTCACGCAAAAACTACTGAATGGATTTGGATGTAATTTGGAATGGAAGTAGCCGAGACCTTGGATTAACACATAACACTTCGACCACACCGTCACGTCCTAGTCTTTAATTATGGTAGTTATAAAACGTTAAGAAGAAGGGATGAGTCGTTCTTTTAGAAATCGGTAACGGGTAAGGGAATTTTTGATGTAAATATTTTTCAAATGATATAATTTCCCCTAAGAACCAGGGTTTTTCCCTAAAATAGTAAGCCCCCAATCTAGCAACCCCGCCCTCTCGAGTCTGAGCCCAGCTTTGCAGTTCAAATAGGAGAATTAACATGCAAAATGGGACATTTACGAATGAATTTTAGCTCTAGATAGTTTCTAATTCGCTTTTACGAGTGCTACGTGTGGAGGTTGACTGTTGAAATTGGCTGCTTTTCTATTTTTTTATAGGGTAGGTAAGTAATTAGGTATGTGTGTACCTACTTATGAGCTGATTTACGTGTTTTTTTTATAACGTTCGAAAATAAGCTATAGTTATATAAACCTGAAGGAAAATATATTGTAAAGATTAGCTGCGCCCTGCGGTGTTACCCGCTGTACTCACGTGAACACAACATTTTTTTCGGGATAAAAAGTAGCCTATGTCTGAATCTAATGTGTTGGCTACATCCATACCAAATTTCATCAAATTTTGTCCATTGAGCGTTGAAAAGTAACACACTTACACACACAAACTTTCGCCTTTATAATATCAATTCGGGGCGAACTAATAACTAGGAATTTCTGTGTACTTAATACACGGACGTCTATGTTGTTTATCGTGTTGTGATGTAAAAATAGCTTTTCCTGCTTGATTAAAGTTTTTCCTCTTCCCTCTCAGTAAGTTATGTTAGTAACTTATTTATTTTTTCGGTATACATAAGTTTCTGATTGCATTTTATGCCTGTGATTGCGTTTTTATAAGTAACTAGCGGACGCCTCGCGGTTTCACCCGCGTAGTTCCCATTCCCGTGGGAATACAGATATAAAAAGTAGCCTATGTCACCCGGGGATAGTGTAGCTTTCCAACGTTGAAAGAATTTTTGAAATCGGTCCTGTAGTTTCGGAGCCTATTCAATACAAACAAACAATTAAATCTTTTCTCTTATAATATTATAGACAAAGTACATTGATAAGTCTTTATTATTGTATAAATTAGAATAATTATGATCATATTCACAAAAACATTGTTAAAGCGTTAATTTGTTGGTTATATCTGTGTCGTCGGCTACTGATACAATTTCATGTATTGCCAAACTATCGATAGTCATTTTGTAGCGAGTGGTTAGCGCGGTTGGGTCACATGCCGAAGGGCGTGGGCTCAAACCCCAATAATGAGCTTGAGCTGCCAGCAAAGGAAAACATCGTGAGGAAAGCATAGCATGGTGGTAGGGTACTTTCTAGTACTCGGCTGGCTAGCTACCACCCTCTAGTTGAAAATCTGCTGCCACGCATCTAACGGTCTGTTCCGGTAGCCTCACTTGAGAGCCAGTTCCATTCCAAGCTATGTATGCTTTACCATCTTCGACCACATCGTCAATTAACATCAGGTGAGCTGTGATCAAAACACCTAGGTAGCTTGTCAAGAACAAAAAATCGTCAATCGTTTAAAATATCGATGGTATCATTCTGATTCGATACTCAATTTTATCGGTACTATTGCTAGTCATCAACAATACTAACGATACAATTTTTTTTGTGTGACAAACTTGACTACAGCTCATCTGATGTTAAATGACGGTGTGGTCAAAAATGGTAACGTACAGCCACCACCATGTTATGGTTACCTCACGATGAAAACTCATTTTATTATTACCTAGCTATCGATAAAACAATCGCCCACATAAGGTTTTCTGCTTTTTTTTTTAATGTTACGTCTGTCTAATTTGTTTCATGTGTCGTTCGAATCACCTTCATGGATATGAAATGTCATAAAGCTACCTTTTCCGGTCGGACTTTATCTTTTTATAATGTACATAGGTACTTGTACATCGTCAAACAAAAAACACCTAATTAACACAAAAACTTACCTACATAGACAATGAATAGTAAACTTGAGGCATGATGTTAACAAAATTGTTATCAAAGTCAATGAGGACAATCTGTTTATCTACGTCAAATATTTCTTGAGCGAAACAGTGTTTCTCTTTTCGTATTGCTTGTAAAATACGTAACTAAAAATATTTTGTTGTATGTTCAGCTTCTATATATTATACAGTGAACACTGTACAGTGTAATTATAGTATACGCCCCGCGGTGTTACCCGCTACATTTTTTCTGGATAAAAAGTAGCCTAAGTGTTAATCCAGGGTGTCGGCTACCTCCATACCAGATTCATCAAAAGTAGTCCAGCCGTTTGTGCGTGAACAAGTAACAAACATACACACTTACACTTGGTGGTAGATTTCCTTAGCAGGAAGTCGTCTAGGTAGATACCACCGCAGTACCAGATATTCTCCAACCCGTCCATCCATCAAACTTTCACGTTTATAATAATAGTAGGATTAAATTCTAGTAATAAATATATAACATTCTAATGATGAAAGAATTCTTGAAATCGTTCCAGTACTCTTTGAGTTTATTCGTTACAAACATACAAAAATACAAATTTTTCCTGTTTATTATATTTGTGTAGGAAATAGATTAACAAAAGTAGAGCTTTAGCTATACAATATCACGAAGTTGACTTCGTCATATTCTGCCTGCCTTTCTACTGAGCTCGGCTCTGGTGCATTCCGGGATCGCGAGCGGGCGCCGCCTACACGCGCAATAGCGAGTCAGTCGCACGATCGAATACCCAGCCTCGTATAAGACAGCTGACAGTGGCGGTCTGGTGGTTATCGCTGAATGAATGCCGGCGGTGAGTCAGCCGGTCACGTGGCGGGTGGCGTGTTAGGGCGCCGTGCAAAGACTAGTATGCAGATACGACACGTAGTAGAAGCTAAACAATCTGTAGGCTTTATATTTTGCTTCTTTTTTTAAAGTAAAAAGGTTTACTGTTACATAGATCGCAAAAGTACTTTATTTACTTTTTCTTTCTTTTCGTTTTTAAAGATGTTTTTTGTGTAGAAATATATATATATATGTAATACATACTTACTACAAGGGCTCACCGGAAGACTAGCACTGGTCATACCGCTTAGTATGACCAGTATTATACTGAGGTGAGACCCTATTTTGTAACGGTTTGTCTCTGTTTGTTTTTGTGTTTGTATTTTTTACAAAATAAAATCATGTTCTTTCTTTCTTTCTTTTAATTGTTTATTGTATAAATGACGTCATTTGTAATTCTTACGTTCTACTATCAGGTGGCCCGTTGCTTGTTTGCCACTTTTTTCACATAAAAAAAAATTATTAATCTTTTTTTACGACGATTCCTCAAATCTCAAAAACCTATTCATCACGATAAATATTTTTTTCGTACGTATATTTCAGCGTAGTTTTAATTTCTAGTGTACACATTAAAGAATTGTTATCTATACCTATACACGTTTATTAAATTAAAAAACGAGCGATCCGAACAAATTTTCCAAATGATAGTGATAAACGTAGTCACAAACAGACACACGAGAAATGTAGTGTGTCTGCTTGATTACTATTTATTGATTAGTGATAAATCAAAAGTTGTTTATTTTATTACAAATAAGCTTGCGTTTGACCGCCATCTCGCCTGATGTTAAGCGAAGATGCGGTCTACGATGTAGCACGCTTACTTAGAAGAAACCGCGATTTGAAGGCACTAATATTGTTACTATAATAAGAAGCACACGCTTTCTTACGCCTCTGTTAATAATATAATCTTTGACAAAGGCCGTCGCAGCGAGTTCGCCACATACAATACACAACTTGAGTGTGTGTATATATAGACATGGAGAGTAAATGCGTACGTCTCGTACCAGCTGAGGCAAACCAGATGATATGTTGTGAAATTACCGGCGCGGACTTTGTACTCGTCTACGGGAACATAACGTCCAATAGCGAGCGATTGTTGTATTCTGGCATGTTCGGAATTTACATATATTAAAGAAAAACATTATTCAACTTGGATGTATATTGTGGAGATACGTAGATAAATTTATTTATTGGTGACTCCAAACATTGTATATACAATAGGTGAAAAAAAAAAATATTTTGTGTAATAATTGGCAGCCTTATCGTTAAAAGCGATCTCTTCTAGGCAACCTAAGGATTTTTTTTATAAAGAGTTATTACAGTTAGTATATAATACGTTACGATATTTATTAATAACTCCGTAGTTACATGTGTTACATCAACAATAAAATGTTTATTCTTGGCACAGACGTGATGTAAATTTATATGTGTATCATTGTCATAAAACAGCTGCTCTAAGAGCTAAGCCTTCAGCCTGATCTGGAACAAAAACTTACTGTAAAGAATACTTTTTATTTAATGTTTATGTATAGTAACGTAAGTAAATGTATAGGTATAGATAAAAGATAAATTTATTTAACAGAAAGTGTTAGGCACATACACAAAGAAAATAAAACAGTGAAATTAATACAAACATAATATTATGGACAATTAATGTTAATGATAGAGAAGTGTTGGACGTTACAATTTGTAATTCGGTGTATACACTGGTTATCGTTGGACACCAAACTAAGCACAAGGCACAAGCGTGTCAAGCGTATGTATAAAAGTACCTATATATTCTATTAGGTACACATAAGTATTGCCATTTTATAATATCTATAGATAGGTATATAGGTCTGTCTTACATATTTTGTTAAAATTTGTTTTTTTTTCTTCCTCTCGTCTGCATTCCGTGTCCTTAACTTATTATAATCCTCGCCAAACTAATGTTGCCTGGAACAGATCGCTTTTAGCGATAAGATCGCCAATAGTTCTACAAGTGCTAAATTTCCTATTAATAATAAATATCCGTATAAGAAATAAATATCGTTGCACATTTCACACAGCGCCATCTAGCCCCAAGTTAAACAAAGCTTCTGCTATTGGCACCAGATCACTGTTATAATTATGATATACTTTTTTTTGCAAATACATACTTGTAATACATACAGAACAATATAGTCATATACATTTTTGTTGTGGTGGGAATCGAACCCACGCCCTACAGTTCTTGAAGCAGATATTTTACCAAAAGAGCTATCAAAGGGCAGTCAAAATTTATTATCGTTTGTAATTTGTGTGAACAAGAAAGAGTTAAATATTATTTTAATATAAAAAATGCAATTATATAGAAAGTTGTTGGTGAAACCACGACACTTGCCTAGTGGTTATATGTATGTGTCTTTACCCCAGAGCCAGACTGGCTGCCGGCCAGCAACTCTCGCTCGCTTTTGTAACTTCCCTCTAAAAATTATATTCGTCTTTTTTATTAATTTAACAAAATGTGAGTTTGATTAAGTGTGGTTATGCAATTTATTTTGTAAAAAGATTTTAATGTACATACCTGTAACTGTTAATTAATTCTCACTTCAGTTTGTTTGTAAAAGTAATGAGACGCTCTCCTGATGGTAAGAGATGACACCTGCAGCGTTACACAGAACTTTGAGTGACAAAACATAGTTCAGGGCATCGTTGCTTTGGCGTTGTCTTCAATGATTAGTCTCAACATCCCTACAATTTCGCTAGCTGCAGACCCCTTAAACATTACTTTAAAACAAAATAACTATACATGCGTGAGGTTTTACTGCATTTTCTTGAGATAAAAGCCTCATTATTTCTCCCATATTGAGTATGTCCATTACTTGCTTAAGGTCAGACGTGAACAAACTTTGAGATACAAGTTTACATTCACAATTAAAAAAACCGACTCCACACCCATAATAAGCTCGAGCACGGCTCTAGCTTTTAGTTATTATGGTTTGAGAATATTGTGGGTAGGCCAACTAAACGCACTACTCCAATGAGACAGCGAGGTTTCGGAGTAAACGAAAATATAAATTTTTAGATTTTTGTTAAATCGCTCGACCAATTTCTGTAAAATCTAAATATAACCACTTAGGAAGTATACCCACTGAAACAAAAAAAAAAGGAGTAAACGGAAATATAAATTTTTAGATTTTTGTTAAATCGCTCGACCAATTTCTGTAAAATCTAAATGTAACCACTTAGGAAGTATACCCACTGAAACAAAAAAAAAGGAAAAAATCAAATCAGTCCAGGCGTCTTCGAATAACCGGTACCTCCACAGTCAATTCTCAATTCATTTATTCAAATAGAGGTACCTACCTAACTACAATAATTAAATATTTTAAATTGAAAATGTCACGTAATATAATGTCAAATCATAATAATAACAATTTTTTGTAAGTCTGTTTAAAAGAGAATTTTGGCGGTACACACACACACAAACACAGCTCACCTTTATGTAGCGATGGTAGCTCAGTGGTCAAACGCCGAAGGGATTCAGAACCCAATAATAAGCTTGAGCTGCCGGTGAAGGAAATCATAGCATGGTGGTAGAGTATTTTCTAGTACTCTGCTGGCTAGCTTCCACCCGACCACACCGTCGCTCAACATCAGATGAGCTGGTGAAACAGCTAGGCTGTCAACAATTTAAAAAAAAACAAGTAACATCCCCCCAAAGTTCAAGTAGCCTTCACAATTGAAACAGTCAACACGATAAAGCCATTAAGCATTAGTCACGCAAGATGTAAGTCATTTTGCGAACTCGTTAAATTTGCTGCAGTTCCACAGGGTTACACGAAACGGTGATACTAAACCGTATATATACTCATATACTCGCTCATTGTACACATTATTTAGAACAACATTATGCGACCTTTAAATTGCAAAAAAAAAATAAACTGTTCCATCCATTTCGTTAAAGATGCTGATTTTCTTTTTGTGTTTTCTGAGTTTTGTACTATAGTAAAAGTTGGACTACCTATATGTTATTTTGGTTTTGTTATAGTCTTATTTCTTGAACTCTTTTTTTTTTTTATATTTGACAGGCTAGGTGTTTGACCACAGCTCACCTGATGTTAAGTGAAGGTGTGGTCGAAGATAGTAAAGCACACCTAGCCTGGACTGAGGCTGCCGAAACACACCGTTAGATGTTTGGCGGCAGATTTTCAACTTGAGAGTGGGTTGAGGGTCTTTTTTTAAGTTTTGTATGTTTAAATGTATGTACTTATGTTTGGTGTACAATAAAGTTTATATTCTATTCTAACAAAAAGCAAGGATCCCGAAGACGGAGTTTCAATAAAAAAACGCAGTTCAATCAAGCTATTCAAGTATTCAAAATCAATACTGAAACGCGACTATGTCTTGTTAGCGGTTATAGACGTTCTTTAATACACCTTCGCAACTCATAACTGTGAATGATTGAAAAATCTTTACCTCGTCTCTTACTTCTTTAAAAGATTTGATTGATTGTTTGTTTGTATTGAATAGGCTCCGAAACTGCTGGACCGATTTCAAAAATTCTTTTACCGTTGCTAAGCTACACTATCCCCGGTCGACATAGGCTACTTTTTATTCCTGTATTCCCACGGGAACGGGAACTACGCGAGTGAAACCGCGAGGTGTCCGCTAGTACTATTATAAAGAGGAATGATTCGATTGTTTGTTTGTATTGAATAGGCTCCGAAACTGCTGGACCGATTTCAAAAATTCTTTCACCGTTGGAAAGCTTCACTATCCCCGGGTGACATAGGCTACTTTTTATCCCTGTATTCTTATGGGAACGGAAACTACGCAGGTGAAAGTCCAGTGGTGGAGTCCAGTTACAGCGTCGTTACGTATACACGCGACCTCCTGTTAAGGAAAACCACCAAGAAAAGCCAGCGTAACCTTTAAGCCAATGGCGGAGTAACAGAAATCTGGATTCGATCCAATAGCTTTGAACAGTTGCCCGTTATAGAGCCCTCGATGGCTGCCCGTTTTATAGTTTTAATGCCCGACAGCGTTAGGAATAATGCGGTATTTCTCCAGAACAGACGCTGAATGCTGATATTCTTTTTTGTCGATCGCGTTGCCTGTTCTACGTAAATTTGTACTTACAATCGGTATTACACGTGATAGAAGTCACAATATACCTACGCTTTTTAGAATTAAATGTTTTTATGATTTGTTTCTATCGTACATATAATTTGCGTAATCGTGCAGCGGATCGCCGAAAATATTAGTAGTTTTAAATAGTTTATATGTATTCACATTTTCTTTTGTTATTTTGTAATGCTTTCCTGAAAACGTTCGTGTTAGCGAACCTATGAATTCGGTTAGAGCACACCACCGCCAACTAAATGTAAAAGAGATAAAATATGTTTCATTTGCTCTCGCCGTTCGGTTCGAATCGGTTCTATACTACTGTTCAGTAGTGTTCACGAAAAATGCCGTAGAGTTGTTCTGTAGTAAAAACACTTTCCGAGTGGAATACAAAATTACAAATCCGGTTGCATGAGTTCATGAATCTGAGGTCCAGTAACATCTATTCAACATTGCTGTGTAATTCGCCGTGGGTCATTGCAAACAATCGCTATTATAGTATACAGAGTAAATTAACAATTGTTTGTTCTGCACCATCCAGTGTACCTACTTACCTACTGCAGTTGGTAAATTTGCTACATCACTGTACTTTTGTAGCATTGTCAATAGACAAAGGGCATGAATTTGTAAAATAGTCATTTGTATCTGGGTAAGCATGCTCATAAGCTATAAAACTGCTTTGCGCTGTAGCTCACTTGGTATAGTTCGCGACATGTAAAAAGAAAGCTGGAGAAAAATGTTTGCGCGTTGGTACACTCGCGCACCAAAGCCTATTGTATTATTTTTGAACCAACCTTTCGTTCGCGGCTTTGTATACTGGTTATTGGTACATTGAAAAATATATTAAAGATAGATTTTCTTTCTTCTTCTTCTTATTCGTATCACTCTTGGCGGAGTGATCAATATATTGTTTGGTTCCACGCGACCTGTAGTAGTTCTGCTTCGTAAATAAGTAAAAAGTCGAAAGTTTCAAAGTAATGAGCGCCAAATCAGCGAAGCCCTGGACTTTGTTTTGCAACTCAAAAGTTCTGTGTATCGCTGCAATGTTCACGGACAGGCGTTATCGCGTTATATCGTACCATCAGGAGAGCGTTTCGTTCTTCTCATTACTTTTACGTGAAAAAGCAGAATCCAGATACTTTATAAAATTATTTCAGTCAGTTGTAGATTCTTTTTTACATACCTAGTTTCTAAAATTGTAACAGTTAAAATGCATACCCGCAGTTAATAACTAAAAGGTATTTCAAATTGTTATTGTGACACCATATGACGCAACATAACAAAAATGCTAGAATATACTGGTCAGTGTGATAGAAAAAGTGCTGCAACAATGACTTATCAGCACGATCAAATTACTGTACATTAGCATTTTCGCTAGAGTAGTTTGGATATCGATCGTAAGATTCCTATCTTTCTAGAACTTTATGTAACAAAGTGACGATGTGCTGATTATTATATATATATATGCGCTTACCGAACATCAACAAAATTAACGATTATAGTGAAAATTAAAAAAAACAAACATGAGAAATCAATGCACGAAATACATTTCAGTTTGAAATATTAAATTAATTTTAAAAAAATAATTAAAATTAATTAAGTAGTTGGTTTTTAAATCTCATCTATTTATCAGATCACTGTATCATCTTTGTGTGGCATAGTGAATGTGGACGGTTGCTCTATAGTTGCAGTGGAAGTCGAAGCTTGTTGTTGTGTTAAAGAAGTTTCTTTAAATATGTTTTTTTTTTTTTTTTTTAATGTGAAATATAGTGAGACGGACGAGACGCGAGACTTTCGACAGTTGGTCTCACAACAGCCCAGTAATTTCACTAGCTGCAGTACCCTTCAAACCGGAACACAGTAATGTTTGCACACTACTGCTTAGCGGCAGAATAACTGGTACTGCGGTGGTACCTACCTAGACGACCTCCTGCTAAGGAGATCTACCACCAAGTGGATGTTGTTTTATCGTTATTTGAAACAAGACTTCACAAGGTCAAACATAATATTAAAGCATAGTGATGTAGGTATTTTAAGATAAGATAACAAAACAATTTGTGAGATCCATAATCATGTGAAATGCTGCAACGTGAAACGTTACTTTTATATGGAAATCCCCGGTTAGTCAATAATAACGAGTCTAGCAAAGTGCACAGTGTACCCAAACGAAACGCGGTAAATCCCCCCGGTTAGTCAAATGACAGTTGAGTGTAGCCAGGGCTCGTTACTAAATAACTAGGTACACAACAATTATTTCAAAATACATATGTAAAAAAAAAATATTACTGATTGCATCAACAAGTTAAATAATATGTAACTATGAATCAGTACCGCAGTACCGGTTATTCCGCCGCTAAGCAGTAGTGTGTCAACATTAGTGTGTTCCGGTTCGAAGGGTACTGCAGCTAGCGAAATTACTGGGCTGTTGAGACTACTGACCATCGAAAGTCTCAAAGTAGTGAGCGCCAAAGCAGTGATGCCCTGGACTTTGTTTTGTTACTCAAAGTTCTGCGTGTCGTTGCAATGGTCATGGACAGGCGTCGTCTCTTACCATCAGGAGAGCATCTCGTTCGTCTCATTACTTTTTACATAAAAAAAAAAATTACCAGAGATTATTTTGTCATTAACTTTTTAATTAAAAATCACTATACACATGAAAAACTCTCTAGATATAGTGACTAAGTCACTAAAACAGCAACACTGCTCGCGCTCTATCGATATTATTTACAATATTTGTCAGAATTTACATAAAAATCTCATTTTGTGAGAAAAGAAAAAAAAAGTTACCCAAGAAACCGTCCTGTAACTATATGTAACTGAGTTACTTTCGCTTACATAATACTAGTTGGGATTCAAGAATTACAAGCCAAGTTGGCAACATTTTAGCAAGGTTCACACATTTACTAAACACGAGATTTCCTCATCTGGCGGGATTGCGTTCTGAGTTTCTGACGCACGCTCCACGAGGCAGGTCGATGTGGAATCTCTGATGCGAGTGTATCTAATCGACCTATATCCGAGATGGCTGTGGGATATTTTGTAATACAGCTTGTATTACAAAATATCCCTTTTGTAATACAAACTTTTGTTGTGTTGGTACTTTTACGAACTCTGTCTGGTTCCTTATCAAACCTTACCTTTTGTAGCGATGATAGCTCAGTGGTTAGCGCGGTCGGTTCGCATGCCGAAGGGCGTGGATTCAAACCCCAACAATGAGCTTGAGCTGCCGGTGAAGGAAAACATCGTGAGGAAACCTTAGCATGATGGTAGCGTACTCTCTAGTACTCGGCTGGCTAGCTACCACACGAGAGTTGTAAATCTGCCGCCAAGCATCTAACGGTGTGTTCCGGCAGCCTCACTTGAGAGCCAGTTCCATTCCAGGCTAGGTGTGCTTTACCATCTTCGACCACACCGTCACTTAACATCAGGTGAGCTGTGGTCAAACATCTAGCCTGTTAACCATTAAAAAAAAACCTTTATACAATCGTGGAAAAACTTTTGTTTTTCTAGTGGTTATGACTAAAATTGCGAAATTTGAATTTTATAAAGTTCTAAATAACGTGTACGAGTGTAGAAAAGTATTAAAATATGGCGAAACTTGTATATTCGCGTTGCATCTAAACTTCGTCGTAGCTTTTAGTAAAGTTGCCACTGGTGTGGGACTGTGGGTGCGGTCGGAAGCAGTTATTAATTCATTCATAAAGTCTTCAGAGCCTATCGTGTGCGAGGGCAAGTTGAGAGTTACAAATAAGATAGCTCTGTGTTATTTATGCCGGCAATAAGACATTAGAAAGGAAATAACAACATGCAACATAGCGGCCTTATCGCTAACAGACAATCTTAGTACGCCAAAAGGCTTTTAAAACAATTAAAGGACTGAAAACGGACGTGGTTTCGACACATTTTTGTTTTACTCTCTTACATGCCCCTTTGTGTTACCGGACGGCTAGGCAGACACGACCTAAACGCCATCCATACATGGTGGATATTCCCCACGTACGGACTAAGCGCTTCGATTCCACATTCTTCATACGCACAGCGAAGATGTGGAACTCGCTGCCGGCGTCTGTTTTTTCCGCGAAGTACAAAGAAGTCTTCAAATCCAGAGTTAAAAGGTTTTTTTTTTCGGTAAGTGTGTTTCATCTTAGACTACATGAGGCAGGGCGTGGTCAAGCGCAAACCTATTTCGAAATAAAAAAATAACAATATTTACTTAATTAATACGTACTTAATTAAGTACATAGTAGTTTTTTTTTTATTCTAAATAGGTTTGCGTTTGATCACACTCTGCCTGATGTTAAACAGTAGTGTGGTCTAAGATGGAGCACGCTTACCTAGAAGAAACCTATTTACTCTAGATTTGAAGACACCCATATTGTATCTAACAGGGAACACAGACGCCGGCAGAGAGTTCCACAACCTCGCTGTGCGAATGAAAAACGTGGAATCAATACGCTTTGTGCGTACATGGGGAACGTCCACCATGTACGGATGACGTTTTGGTCGCGTTTGTCTGGCCGTCCGGTAAAAAAAAGGTGGAACCAAATTGTGCAGTTCAACTATATGTTATACGTGTATAAAACTATGTACTTATTGGCTTGGCGGCATATAATCAATTTGAGCGTGGTAGCTAGCCAGCCGAGTACTAGAAAGTACCTTACCACCGTGCTATGGTTTCCTCACGATGTTTTCCTTTAGTTATTGTTGGGGTTTAATGCACGCCCTCCGTGTGATCTGACCACTGAGCTATCATTGCAACAAAAATCTGTTTTTTTTTTTTTTAAATAAATAAATATCGTAGAACATTACACATAGCGCCATCTGACCCCAAACTAAGCAAAGCTACTATGGGATTCAGATAACTGATACTTTTTTTGTAAATACATACTATCTGTACTGTCTGTCTGTCTGCCTGTCTGTGTCTGGGTGTACTGTATATATTATATACAGTACACCCAGACACAGAACAAACATTTTGTTCATACCACAAAATGTTGTGGGTGGGAATCGAACCCACGCCCTTCAGCTCTTGGAGCAGACATACTACCAATGAACCAACAGGGCTGTCAAAATAAAAATCATTACTAATGTTTTAAAAGTATATTTACTATATAAATGGCAAAAAGAGCATAGTCTGTTCATCACTGATAAAAATTAACTATGGTAGTCCGAACTGTATATTTCGGACGGTATAATGGTGAGCGGCATGGTGACCGGTATTGCTAGTTTGCCCTACGTGACCTTGGCTCAGTAAATCTGGTCTATAACAGCATGTAGTTACCATATTATTACGTCATAAATGGCCTTCTAATAAAGCATTTACCTTTTGTATTTCTGATCATTTCTAACTCCTCATGTGTCGTATACAGGAAAAGTGTCGCTTTTGTCGTTGTTTTGTTTTTGATACCTTCTACTAATTAGACAGAAATAACGAACGTATCAGTCAGTGTACGGATGGATGATCGCTAGTGTCGTTTTCATACCTACATACAAAATACCTACTATTATAATCAAGCCTATAATTATATTATTTTAGCCAACGCATAAAGTGTTTTATTTGCTACAAAATGGGATACATAGAAAAAATTAAATTAAATGAGGCGTGCAAATGTCAATTTTATTATTGTTTTAGTATGGAATTACGAATGGAATTAATAAATAATATATTATGTCAATAATGGTATTTCAATGCGGAATTAAATTACTTTGTATCGTGCTAAATATTAATATAACACCGGCAGGTTTTTATAGGAAATCATTTACTGTATAAATAGCCTTATAATACATTTTTTTTTTGCTGTCTACTTCTCTCTCCACTAGCGTCCGCTTGGTTGAAGCCGCACTCAGACACTAGTAACCATGTCTAGTCAATACAACAATTATATTAATTTAAAAGAAACAATCCAAATTATCGCTAAAACTTTTTTGTAAATATATACTTATAATACAGGTATTTAAAACACGCAAGACACAGAACTAACGTCAACATTTGTCATGCTGGTTTTGTGTGCGAATCGAACCCACGCCTACCTAAAGCAGACTTACTACCAAATAAGCTAACAGGGTTCCCAAATACCATATTAACGCTCAGGATGAACAATAATTTCTATATTATTATTTTTTATGTTATTTTATTTTTATAATCATATGAAAACTTACAGCTAGGTACAATAAATTACAATAAACATACAACAATTACAATAAATAAGAATGGAAGGCCAATTAAAAGTTTTCACAAGTAGAACAGACGACATATGGAAGGAGACGGATTCACACAACCATACACATCTAAAGTAACAAGCCAAGTAAAGTTGCTGAAAACTTGCTATGCACACTGATTCCAATTTGCGGTATCCCTGAGACACTCGCAGCTAAGGTCCCGGAAGTTTTTACTACGGTATAAAGAGGTTTATAAACGTCCGGAGTTTTTCCGAAACTATGTTGACCCATTAATAAACTGTTCAGTGGAGGAAGTAACTAGGTCACTGAAAACATGTCACGGACGTAATTTAATTCCATTGCTGTGAAACTAGTTTTAGCTTTAAAAGTAGAAAATGAATAAAAACCGTACAAATATAGTTTTATTTTTTCTTTTGTATGGTTGACAGGCTAGGTTCTTGACCACAGCTCACCTGATGGTAAACATATATAGGTTTACCACCACTCTATGGTTTCCTCACGATATTTTCCTTTACCGGCAGATCAAGCTCATTGTAGGGTGGCTCATTGAACCCACGTCCTTCGGCGTGGGAACTCTGAACAAGCCGCGCTAATCACTGAGCAATCATCGCAACTAAATTAAACATTCATTCTTTATTGAAGCCCCGTTATGTTTATATTGCTCCTTTGTAAAAAAACAATTAATAGAAAGTAAATTTTTCAGTTTGTTACAACCCTCCCATATTCGAGCATCGATCGGCGTCAAACAGACCTGCACCGCGATTAATCCAATTACTCATTTTAATTGAATCAAACGCGGAGCTGCCGAATTCAGTTTGTACGAACGAATAATGCAATTAGTATGTTTTTATTTTCAATGGTTTTATTGGTATTTCTCCGGTCCGTAGTTCTGTACAAACACTCTTTTATTGGAGACTTTTTTTTCACGGTAAGGTGAAATACTCTCTTGTAATGGTAAGAGATAACGCCTGTCCTTGACCCTTACAGCTGTATCCTTAAGTATCATCGCACATAACTTTGAGACATTGAATTGATGAATCTGTTCAGAATAAATGAACATACATACATAAATTGTAACCCTCGTTTTGTAATCTGTTGTAATGTAATCTCATTCTTTTTAACAGGAAGTTTGCATAAATAAATAATAAATAAATATCGTAGGACAATACACACAGCGCCATCTGGCCCCAAACTAAGCAGAGCTTGTGTGATGGAAGTCAGATAACTGATAAGAATACATTTTTTTTTTTGTAAATACATACTTATAATACTTACAATTACAGAACACCCAGACACAGAACAAACATTTTTTTATTCACAAAATGTTTGCCCTGAGTGGGAATCGAACCCACGCCCTACAGCTCTCCAGGCAGATATACTACCAATGAGCCAACGGGGCTGTCAAATAAATAAATAAATAAATAATAATAAATAATATTAGAGGACATTTAACACAGCGCCATCTAGCCCCAAACTAAGCAAAGCTTGTACTATGGGAACCAGATAGCTAAATACATACAGGACACCCAGACACAAGAACAATAGGTCGGATACACTGACAAACTAGTTTCGTTCACACACGATGTCTTTTTAAGGAGCTTATAGTCCGTATGCGACGTAATCAAACGTAAATAACCCCATATAAGTAAAACGAAAGCTATTCTTGTTGTTTATGTCTGCCGTCTGTTCCAAAGTCAGTCCTTTAATAACAACAGAGTGTCCTATAAATTCGATAGGACTAGTGCAATGTTAACTTGAGGAGAAAAAGACTGCTATCGTGTCTACTAAACCACCTGCTACAAACGAGTCAGCTTGGGCTTCTTTCCCCAATACATTTCTCCTCTAAAAACGTTTGTCAAATTTAAAAGTAAATTATATTTTTTTCTTTAGCCAGATATTTAAGGATCGTGAGTCGGAGCTATAAACGAGTCTGATGACTTTTCTTGAAATTTTTTAAAAGCGATATCTATGAGTTTTTATTTAAGTAACTTTGAGACTTCCTGTATTCGAATTAGGGTTCATATTAATGGCGGTCACGTCCACTATGATGTGAATCATCTTTTATTTGCCTGGTTTTCCCCAACCAACTATGTATTGAATGGTATCACCATGTGGGTGGCGCGTCGCTTTGCTGTGACATGACCCGCACAAGGTCTAAGTCTTGCAACCCAGGTGTAGATTTAAGGCGCCTCTATATAATACGTATCAACGCTCTTCCCATGCCCTACGTAACCAAATTAATAATAAATATCGTAAGACATTATACACACAGCGCCTTCTAGCCCCAAACTAAGCAAAGCTTGTACTATCGGGAACCAGTTAACTAATAGAAAGCTTGTATACTTTGGTTTTGTATATACACACTTTTAATAGACAAGAGGACGCCTCGCGGTTTCACCTGCGTATTCCCCGTTCCCGTGGGAATACCGTGATAAAAAGTAGCCTATGTCATCCGGAGATAGCGTAGCTTCCCAACGGTGAAAGAATTTTTGAAATCGGACCAGTAGTTTCGGAGCCTATTCAATAAAATCTTTCCTCTTTATAATAGTATAGATACAGAACACCCAAGCTAAACAAATATTTATCGTAACGTAAACGTGCTTGTCCTTGTGGGAATCGAATCCACGCCCTACAGTTCTTGAAGCAGATATTCTACCAAATAAGCTAACAGGGCGATCAGTTGAAACGCAAGTTGATCATACCTCGCTAAACTATGTCCTCTAATATTATTGAAATATTAATGTATTCTAACATTGACGATAATGGTAAATATATGTATGTATAAAAAAATCACATGACCTAACCTAAAACCGGTTCCATTGCTAAGCAAATGGAATTATTTCACAACAATTTTATTTCGACATTCAACAATCCTGAGCATTTTGCTCACAATGATAAGATGGACAATAAAAAAATTAGTAGAATTAAGAATACATTTTATCGTCCGATTACTGAGAGTTGCTAGTATTTGTGCAGTTCCTTAGTTTTAGAGAAACAAATCAAGGATTTTTTTTTTTTGTGACAAATAATTAGACGAACGAGACGCTCTCCTGATGGTAAGAGATAACACCTGTCCATGACCATTGCAGCGATACACAGAACTTTGAGTAACGAAACAAAGTCCAGGGCATCACTGCTTTTTCGATGATGGTTACCTCCAAACGCAGTAATGTTAACACACTACTGCTTGGCGGCAGAATATCTGGTACTGCGGTGGTACCTACCTAGACGACCTCCTGCTAAGGCGATCTACCACCGAGTAGATACAGGACGACTAGAACCGAACCAATATATTTTTGATCTTTGAACACGTACCAATCGTTTACAGAGTCACAATAATCTTCTCAAAATGCATGCATCATCTTCGACCACATCGTCGCTTGCCACCAGACTTGTTGATTAAACGTGGACCGACACATTGCCTTTTTTCGGAAAGAAAGTTGCCTGTATCGCTTTATTATACATATACGCATTGCAATTTCACTTATTCTGTAGCGTAGAAGATTCTGAGACTGTAATCTGTATAAGCTTGTGTTTTTAAATCGACTTCTCCGAAAGGAGGAGGAGGAGTTCTCAATGCGGATGTTATTTTTTTTTTAATGTGTTACTTCTGAAATCCGTTATGAACCGATTCGATGTTCTTTTTTAATTTCTTTTTGATTTTTATGTGACCTAATAAATAAATATCGCAGGACATTACACACAGCGCCATCTGACTTCAATCTAAGCAAAACTTGTACTATGGAACTCTGATAGCTAATAGTTTTTTTTTTTTGTAAATACATACTTATAATTTTTTTTTTTTTTTATGGTTAATACATTTAGTGTAATATAAATGATAATACATACATATTATAAATGGTAGCATGAAGCGCAATTCAGAAATACGGTTACAGCATTGAAAATTATAATGGGCACTTCATAAGCCGTTATACGCTTTCCAAACGACCGTACTGAAAGTGTACACTTAACATATTTACAGAGGTTTTGAATATGAAGATTTGAATTCGGTCATCACAATTTTGGTACTCGAAACTCGAAAATTTTAATTTTAATGATGTCGTTTTATGGTTTCGAGTATATCCAGTATAAACTAAAAGCTTTTACAAGGTTATATGCATCGGTTAAGCTAGGCTGAAAAAGAGACATTTTGCTCATCACAATGATATCACTAATCGTTCAGCTGCTCCATACAGCTGGCAAAAGTTTGTAGCGGTGATAGCTCAGTGGTTAGCGCGGTCAGTTCACACGCCGAAGGACGTAGTTTCAAACCCCACCAATGAGCTTGAGCTGCCGTAAACGAAAATATCGGAACGAAACTATGGCATGGTGGAAATTACCGCCAAGCACCTATCGGTGTGTTCCGTCTGCCTCACTCGAGAACCAGTTCTATTCCAGGCTAGGTGTGCTTAACCATGTTCGACCACACCGTCACTTAACATCAGATGAGCTGTGGTCAAACACGTCACTTGTCAACCCTAAAAAAAGTATCTTTTTCACGATAGTTCAAAAATGTGTAATATGATCCCTTTTCGGCTCTACGCACGCCTAAGCCTATAACCCTGTATAAGTAAGTTCATATCGGCGCAGTGGTGAGCCTTAGTGATTGTTTGTAAGCTGTCCGAAGACCAAATATCATAGAAAAACATGTCACAGGTTTTAGCAAAACTCTCCGTAGAATTTGAAATTTGCTTTCAGTATTGCTATATTAAATTTGTTCCATTTTAATAGAATCGTGTCGTAGATTCGTAGCCATTTTTTTTATTTTTATTTTTTTTATGGTTGACAGGCTAGTTGTTTGACCACAGCTCACCTGATGTTAAGTGAAGGTGTGGTCGAAGATGGTAAAGCACACCTAGCCTGGAATGGAACTGGCTCTCATGTGAGGCTGCCGGAACACACCGTTAGATGCTTGGCGGCAGATTTTCAACTTGAGGGTGGCAGCTAGCCAGCCGAGTACTAGTAAGTACCCTACCACCATGCTATGGTTTCCTCACGATGTTTTCCTTCACCGGCAGCTCAAGCTCATTGTTGGGGTTTGAACCCACGCCCTTCGGCATGCGAACCTACCGCGCTAACCACTGAGCTATCATCGCTACAACTACATATAGTGGTCGTTGGATAACAAAAACTAAGTTACCTGCGCATTATAAGAATAGCCGTTATGTTCTTGCCTGTAAATGCCTACATAATTTAAGGCAGGCAATCCAATCGGTGTTCAAGTCGATTGGAACCGTGACGCGACACGTGCATCGTGGTTTTGACTTGGCCGTAATTATTCTGTCCATCCGTCGTGTCAATTTCATATTTAAATCCAGAAACTTGACTCCATGTTCGAATATGCGAAACGATACAAAGAACTTTGACTAACAAAACAAAGTCTAGTTCATCGCGGGTGAAACCGCGTGGCGTCCGCTAGTATGTATATAATTTGCCATATCTTAGCGACTTGTTGCCCTAAAAAAAATCTAACTAAACTGGTTTTTTGGTATATTTTTACCAGGCCTACTGTGATAGGTATGTATATAGACAATAGGCAATAGACAACACTTTATTTATGACATAAAACACATTTCAACATAATTTACAATACATACATACAAAAAAATAATAAACAATAAACATAAAACGTAGAAAAAAACTTAAAGGTATATAGTAGGTATAGTATACAATAAATAAAAATTAAACAAAAAAACAAAAAACAAAAAGTTTGAAATATATTTTATGTCACAAACCGGCCTCGACTCAGCATAATGCCGACTGAAGCCAGCCTGTATATCATTAGATGAAAAACCTCGGAAAGCTTTTCATAGAAATCCGACCATACCGATACTAAATTATAAACTCGACTGCCCAGTAGGGTTAAATAAATAAATAAAATAAATATCATAGGACATTACACACAGCGCCATCTGAAGCAGAGCCAAACTAAGCAGAGCTTGTGCTATGGAAGACAGATAACTGGTAGAATACTTAAATACTTCTTTTTTTTTTTTTTTTGTAAATACATACTTATAATACATACAGTACACCCGTAAAACATTTTACTATATTCGGGTCTACAGGAAAATATGAGATTATAAGTCAGTTCACTAGAGAAGTAGGTACTGAAATATAGTGGTTAGATATCTCATATTTCGTAACGTTCGTGAAATTTGAAATTAACGTAAGGTCGGAACGATAACTTTTGTGATACCACGTAATTAGCGGTTATTAGAATCTGTTTTTCGGTTGATAGAGGTTATTTTGGTAGTTTTAATGATAAATTTACAAAAAATAACTTCATTTAACAAGTATACATTTTCAATTTAAAAAAAGCGACTCCATGTCCTTAAGCTCATACACGGCTAGGTTTTAGGTATTGTGGATTAAAAATCAAACTACCCAATTGTTTTTTAATGCAATCTATGTACCAATCTGAAAGTATATCCTTTAAAATAAAACTATATATATATCGTAGGGCATTACACACAGCGCCACCTGACCCCAAACTAAGCAGAGCTTGTACTACGGAGGTCAGATAACTGATACAATACTTAAATACTATTTTATTTTGTAAATACCACACACAAAAATAAATAAAAGTCCCTATAAAATTTAAGGGGTGGCCTTTGATTTTTCTGGGATCCTATCATCTGATCCTGGCTTGGCGCCAATGGGACCACCTGGAAAACAATACAATATATATAAGTACCTTTTTAAACAAAAAAATTTTTTTTGGATAAGTCCTGGCGTGTTCGAGTAATGGAATATACAAAAAAAACCGACGAATTGAGAACCTCTTCCTTTTTTGATATCTGTTAAAAATATACGTACACACTTACGAAACTTTGTTGTTTTGCACAGTAGTGTGATAAAAAAAAAAATAAGAAGGTAAACTTAGGGGAATCTCTCCTTATTATTTGACGTGGACAATAGTCATCAATGAATCATTAAACTGATTTCTATAAATATTATGAATTGTCTTTTCTATGCAAGAAGTAATCGGCGAAACTAAGAATCTAGTCACCGAGAGAGATTAATCTAGTGATGTCATGTAAGCTATACGTATATTGTACACAACCTCGACCAAAATCGCGAAGCTATTCCTTAATAAACCAATCGTTTATTCAATTAAATATCCCATTGCCATCGCAAACAGTGTAATATTAAATAGCATTACGCCTGAAGCAATATTATAACTTGATCCCAACCCTAAAACATCCATCTCTTTTCCCCTCACGCAGAGTAAACGAGACAAAATTACTGGTTTACCCTTTGATGGGGTTGGGGATTTCCTCGCGCCTAGTCATTGTGTTTTCCGTCCAATCTACCGATAGAGTATCGTTCGATACAGGCATCGAGTTAAAAAGAACGATTCCATAAATTGTACGACTGGTAAATTACGTTTAGTTTTTTTTTTTTTCAGTGTCTGAGTTTTTCTTCTTTACTCTACTGCCCTAAAAAAGAGTGTACACTTAAATGTCTGAACATATTTGGATGTATCGTTGGATGTATCCTTATATCATCCGAGTGACAATGGCTATTTTTTTTAAAGCAGTCGTGTTTTTTTGTTTAATTAAAAAAAAAATTGACGTTCTAACAAAGGCTCTGATACCCTTGGACACCCAGAAACCTATAAACAGGACTCGATTTTTCTCATTCGCAATAAATAATGTCATGGCTTATTTTGTTATTGTAATGAATCATGGAGTTTATCAGTTCTCATTTCCAGGACGCGAAATCGCCTCTTATCGCTAACACATTAAGATTCCTTATCGCATTGTAATACTGAAATAATATAATTCACTTATGTTTGTGTGGACGTCATTACCATCATCAGCTCTATACTGTCCAGTTCTGGACATAGGCCAGAGATAATATTTTGTAGATTATCCTAGAAGCTCCGCGTTTGAATCAACTGTATGCTGTAGTCAGTACATTTGCCATAAAATCACCACTATTGCAAGTAGAATAGAATAAGCAAGCATCTAATGATGTGCATGTGTTTGTATTGAATAGGCTCCAAAACTACTGGACCGATTTCAAAAATTCTTTCACCGTTGGGAAGCTACACTATCCCCGGGTGACATAAGCTACATTTTATCCCTGTATTCGCACAGGAACGGGATCTATGCGGGTGAAACCGCGAGGCGTCCGCTAGTAAACAATAAAGAGCTATCTTATGTCCGCGATTGACCACCAACTCGCCTGATGTTAAGTAACGATGTGGTCGAAGATGTGGCTAAACACACTGAGCCTGGCATGGAACTGGCTCTCAAGTGAGGCTGCCGGAACACACCGTTAGATGCTTGGCGGCAGATTTTCAACTTGAGGGTGGTAGCTAGCCAGCCGAGTACTAGAAAGTACCCTACCACCGTGCTATGGTTTCCTCACGATGTTTTCCTTCACCGGCAGCTCAAGCTCATTGTTGGGGTTTGAACCCACGCCCTTCGGCATGCGAACCTACCGCGCTAACCACTGAGCTATCATCGCTACAATCCTTACACATAATTTTTTCGTTACTACCTCTCATTCTGTTAACAAAATAATATTTTATTTATCATGTGGTTCCACGCTAATAAATAATTCACGATAGATTTCCAGACCGGGGCTTGCATAACATTATATTCCTGTTTCTTTGTTTATTACGATACGATGGACGTTCGTCATAAAATATCCCGTTTAGGAAACACAAGTATTTATCTAATAACCTCTCAACCTGTTTTATATGTAATTTAGAAATGAGCGAATCAATTTTGAACTCTAACTTGTAGAAAATGTGGTTGCATTTATGTTTTTTTTTGCATGCCAATAAACAGAATTGCATTAGACGGTTTTTTTTAAATTATAAGTTTTAATCGATTTTTAATTCAGGTAAAGGTCGATGGACTTGATTGAACTTTTATAATAATTTTAGGTGTAACACATCAAAGTAAGTAAGTATTGCATTTTGAGTGCTAAAACAAATGAATGTACCTAAAATAGAATTTCAAAACAAAGATGCCAACCAATCCGCGTAATTAATTGTTCTGTGACTTGAATGACTTCAGTCATCAGTGACGTTGTTTCTGATCGAATAAAATAATTTCGTATTGTATTTTAATTTATTATTCGAAAAATATACGTAGGTATACTGCTTTTGAGTTTATTAATAAAACAATGAAGGGATCGATCGGATCAGATATCAAGGATAAAAACCTTTGTAGTTTAATTTTATCGTCCTACCAACAAAGCAACAACTAACACACATAGTTGGTATAAATTTTGTACTAAGTCGGCAAATATTAAGTGTTGCCTCATATATAAGGTAAACCACATTGTTGCCTCATATATAGGGAAACCACATCCAATATAAATATAAATAAATATCGCAGAACATTACACACAGCGCCATCTGACCCCAAACTAAGCAAAGCTTGTACTATGGAAGTCAGATAACTGAAAGAATACTTAAATACTTTTTTTTTTGTAAATAAATACTTATAATACGTATAGAACACCCAGACACAGAACAAACATTTGTTTGCACCACAAAGTTTGTCCTGGGTGGGAATCGAACCCACGCCCTTCAGCTCTTGAAGCAGACATTCTACCAATGAACCAACAGGACTGTCAAAAAATATCACAGCAAAATTAATAATAAAATTAAACGAGTGAAAAAGTGTCTAAATAAACGAAACCAATAAATAAAATGTTTGAAAGGAAAGATAAATACGGAAAATGATTGCTCTGTTAGTTTATTTTGGTATCATACCTGCTACTAGCTGCGCCCCGCGGTGTTACCCGCTACTTGTTTTCGGAATGTTTCGCTACTTATTCTTGTTTTGTAGCGATGATAGCCCAGTGGTTAGCGCGGTCGGTTCGCATGCCGAAGGGCGTGGGTTCAAACCCCAACAATGAGCTTGAGCTGCCGGTGAAGGAAAACATCGTGAGGAAAACCATAGCATGGTGGTAGGGTACTTTCTAGTACTCGGCTGGCTAGCTACCACCCTCAAGTTGAAAATCTGCCGCCAAGCATCTAACGGTGTGTTCCGGTAGCCTCACTTGAGAGCCAGTTCCATTCCAGACTAGATGTGCTTTACCATCTTCGACCACACCTTCACTTAACATCAGGTGAGCTGTGGTCAAACACCAAGCCTGTCAACCATTAAAAAAAAAGAATAAAAAGTAGTATATGTGCTAATCTAGGGTGTCAGCTTTTACCATATCAAATTTTATCGAAATCCGTTCAGTAGTTTTTGCGTGAAAGAGTAACAAACATCCATTCATCCAAACTTTTACATTTATAATATTAGGGGGATAAGAGCTATGTTATATGGTCATGGTCATGGTTCGATACCTACCCAGAGCTAACATTTATATGTGACACTAAATGTTTCTTCTGTATAATTATATTATAAGTAGATAATATATGTATTTACAAAAAGGTACATTATATATCTTATCCACCTCGGTCAGTCGGGTAAAAAAATCAAGTTTTAGGTATGTATCGAGTTAACCTTTCTTTTGTCATTGTAGATAACAAACAACAATGAGTTGCATGATAAACGTGAATGATTTAACCAGTTCACGGCCACTTTACACGGGTGACCCCTCGAGATAGTCTCCATTTTCTAAATCAACCACGGTTTGATAGCCCCGTTGGCTCATTGGTAGTACATCTGCCTTGAGAGCTGTAGGGCGTGGGTTCGATTCCCACTCAGGACAAACATTTTGTGAATAAACAAATGTTTGTTCTGTGTCTGGGTGTTCTGTATGTATTTACAAAAAAAATATATTTATGTATTCTATCAGTTATCTGACTTCCATCACACAAGCTCTGCTTAGTTTGGGGCCAGATGGCGCTGTGTGTATAGTCCTACGATATTTATTTATTTATTTGTTTTGTTGCTCAAAGGTCTGTGTATCGTTGCAATGGTCGTGGACAGGCGTTATCTCTTACCATCAGGAGAGCGTCTCGTTCGTCTCATTACTTTTTACATAAAAAAAAAATATTTATATTTGTGTACATAGCATAGGTAAATTATAGTTTTTGTGTAGTCGAGAAAATGTAAACGTAGCGTTGGTCGTCCGATAGCAATATAGTTACGATTTTGTTACAATTTTCGTTTGCAGTACAATACTCTATCTTTTCATTCTTTAATATTTCAAGTACCTAACATTAAATAGATATATCATCATCATCCACAGCCTTCTTTATCCCACTGCTGGGTATAGGCCTCTCTCTTTTCATGCCATCTGCCTCGGTCCTGTGCCAATCTGGTGCAGGTTCGACCCGCGACGGTGACAATATCGTCGACCTAATCCGGCCCGAATAGGTATATAGGAGTAATCAATTTCTTTGGACATTTCATACAACGCTATCCAGCCCCAAACTAAGCGGAGCCTGTACTACGGGAACCAGATAACCGATAGAATACTTACATATATATTTAAAATATATATATATTGTACTTGTACTAAGAACCAAACATTTATTTTCACATAAATGTTAATTCTGGGTGGGAATCGAACCACGCCGTATCGCTCTTAAAACAGATTCACCACCAAATAAGCTTATCAGGGTAATCATTATACCCTTTCTTTGTTCCGATAAATTCGCAGAAAACCATAATAGTTCACAGTAATAAAATAATGGAGATCGAAACTACTTACAAAATAAGTTGTTGTTCCAAAGATTCCTCTAAAAGAAATACGTATAATACTTTGTTTTGTTGTTTTCTAACAAGGGTTACACTCACAATTCTGCTATCGAGTAACGCTTCTTTTCGTCTGATATACAAGCCCGTTTTTCCCCGTAAAGGAGTATTTTTGTACCTATATTTCTCTGGAGGGTTTTCTAGGGATGCCTAGCGACGATTTATGTCATGTGTAGGCGGCTATGAAGTTTAAGCTTGACGTTATTGCTTTTGTAAGAATTTGAGTTTTGTTGCGGTGAGAAATAGCTTTTTACGTAGTTTGTAGATGAGCAATGTATGTTACTTTAGAATCAGTTATAGACAGGATAAACATTTTGAAGTAGAAACAAATGATTTATATAAATTAAAATTAATTTTAATAAATAGGTACCTATATTTTTATTTTTTGTTCTTCTTTCATAATAACATACTAGTTAATCATTTTTTATTATACTACTAGCGACCCGCCCCGGCTTCGCACGGGTGCAATGCTGATGCTAAATATACTGCAGAATGTCTTTGTATACAACGTTCACAGATTTTTTGTCATTAGACAATACAAACATGTTTTCATTAGAGGTTACTCTTGAAAGAGCAACATGTAATTGGCCATGTGAAAAACACTCAACATTAGAAACCTCTAAAATTATCAGTGTTTCTCTACTATATTGTGCATGTATTATACATATAAACCTTCCTCATGAATCACTCTATCTATTAAAAAAAATCGCATCAAAATCCGTTGCATAGTTTTAAAGATCTAAGCATATATAGGGAGAGACAGACAGCGAAAAGCGACTTTGTTTTATACTATGTAATAGAAATGAGACGAACGAGGCACTCTCCTGATCGTATGAGATAACGTCTGTCCATGACCATTGCAGCGATACACAGAACTCTGAGTAACAAAACGAATTCTAAGGCATCACTGCTTTGGCGCTCATTACTTTGAAATAGACGGAATAGAAATTAAAAGGAAAAAGATTTAGTTCCAACGATCAATTACCAATTACGAGGACTACTTCACGTATAGCTGTTTTTCTATGTGAAATTACACCTAATGACTTATATTACGAACTTGACATTTCTCTTGACTTTGGTTTGAAGGGTACTGCAGCTAGCGAAATTAATGGGCTGTTGAGACTAACCATCAAAGTTTCAAAGTAATGAGCGCTAAAGCAATGATGCCCTGGTCTTTGTATTGTTACTCAAAGTTCTGTGTATCGCTGCAACGGCAATTGACTTACCATCAGACAAGAGTCTCGAGAGGAGAGCAGGAGAGCGTCTTGTTCGTCTCATTACTTTTTATATATATGTATATATAAAAAAAAATTGCTAGACAAAACAAAATCAAGCTATTGATTTATTTTGATATTTTTAGCAAAGATTCTCGGAATGGTAAACAATCTTATAGGGTAAACAAACAACGATCACAAATCAGCACTCTCTGTAATTATGGGCGAAGTTACATGTTGCTAACGTCGAGCTAAATAAGCGTGTGAGGCAATCATATAACGGTTTAATTGCTTTACTCTACGTACTTTGTCACAATGATATTACTTTAAAGGCTTTTTAGAGTTCGCTGTTAAATTATAATCCACCTAATTCCTTTTCCCCGTATTGTCAGTTATCTCATAGTTAGCGGCGGCCTTAGCTGTTGCGAGGCCCGGGGCGACCGATCACTGTGAGGCCCTTTTTCTTAGAGAAAAAAATTAGTTCGAGTGCTCGAGTGGCCGTAACATGCTTGCACTAATAATGAAACCGTGCGTTCAGGGGGGGTTTGTTAAGGCGCGAGATACACATACATATATGGTAAAGACTTTTTTCTACGAGGACGCGAGGCCCCTGCAAGAGCGAGGCCCCGGGCGGTTGCCCTGCTTGCCACCCCCTAAGGCTGCTAACCACTGCTCATAGTAACAATATTATAACACATTTGTAACACCTACCCCGGCTTCAAACGTATATTAGTTTGTAGCGATGATAGCTCAGTGGTTAGCGCGGTCGGTTTGCACGCCGAAGGGCGTCGGTTCAATCCCCAACAATGAGCTAGAGCTGTAGGTGCAGGAAAACATCATGTGGAAACCATAGCATGGTGGTACTAGCTACCACCCTCAAGTAGAAAATCTGCCGCCAAGCACCTAACTGTGTGTTCCGGCAACCTCACTTAAGAGCCAGTACAATTCCAGGCTAGGTGTGCTTTCCCATCTTCGACCACTTAATATCAGATAAGCTGTGGTCAAACACCTAGTCAGTCAATAATAAAAAAAATTGCAATAAACTTTCGAAAGGGCCTCTTCTATTATAAGAAGGTAAAGGCCATACACCATCACGTTGGCCAAATGCGAGTTGATAGTTTTCGCACATCTTTGAAAAAACTTTGAAACATACATTTTCACGATGTTTTCCATCAATGTTTGAAGTTAACAACAGAGAATCTAGAAAAGACTGGGCGTGTGCCGTGGGTTTTGAACTCAGGACCTCCAGATTGGCTGTTAGACGGTCTCACAACTAGACTGTCGTAGCGTTTGTTGTTGACATAGCATAACGCATTAATTACGACAAGGTTTCTTAAATACATGTGACATGTTTGCTGTGTGTTGCCTTTTCAAGGTTACTAACAGCGCAGCGAGATATAGTAGGCGTTGGTTATTACATTAGTATGCTTTTATTTTAATTCTATTTCATTATAATAAACTAAAATAAATAAATATCGCAGGACATTACACACAGCGCCATCTGACCCTAAACTAAGCAAAGTTTGTACTATGGAAGTCAGATAACTGATAGAATACTTAAATCCTTTTTTTTTTGCAAATACATACTTGTAATAAATACAGAACACACACACAAAGAACAAACATTTTCTATACCACAAAATGTTGATCCTGGGTGGGAATCGAACCCACGCCCTTCAGCTCTTGGAGCAAACATGCTACCAATGAACCAACATTCATCAACATTGATTGTTTTTTCATTGTTCACTACAAATAATAATAATCTTTATTTACAAAAATGCACGTGTACAAAGGATTATTAACAGTGACCTGCACTAAGCAAAAGCTTGTATCGCAGGAGACTATACAAGTTAAAAGAAAAAAATGTAAACAAATCAAATTCAGCATTAAACATTAGGCATTAAATACATATTATATATACAATTGTTATCACTGCCATTAATGTCTTCAAGTATTGACACCACTAAAACCGACAAGGGCTCACCGGAAGACCAGCGCTGGCCATACCACTTAGTATGACCAGTATTATGCTGAGGGGAGCCCCTATTTTATAACTGTTTGCCTCTGTTTGTTGTTATTTTTGTGTGTTCTGTGTTACAAAATAAAAAATCATTTTCTTTCTTTTTTTTATGGTGGACAGGCTAGGAGCTTGACCACAGCTCACCTGATGTTAAGTGACGGTGTGGTCGAAGATGGTAAAGCACACGTAGCCTGGAATGGAACTGGCTCTCTGGCTGTTTTTTTTTTTTTTTTTTTTTAATGGTTGACAGGCTAGTTGTTTGACCACAGCTCACCTGTTGTTAAGTGAAGGTGTGGTCGAAGATGGTAAAGCACACCTAGCCTGGAATGGAACTGGCTCTCAAGTGAGGCTGCCGGAACACACCGTTAGATGCTTGGCGGCAGATTTTCAACTTGAGGGTGGTAGCTAGCCAGCCGAGTACTAGAAAGTACCCTACCACCATGCTATGGTTTCCTCACGATGTTTTCCTTCACCGGCAGCTCAAGCTCATTGTTGGGGTTTGAACCCACGCCCTTCGGCATGCGAACCTACCGCGCTAACCACTGAGCTATCATCGCTACAAATCTTTTTAAAATTTCTTTCAAGGCTTACCGCTATTCAAATTCTATTAGCAATTTAGACATTGACAGAGAAGTTTATAAATGATAAAATCAATATCTCGTCGAGCACTTATTTTAATAAGCTTCGGCCTCCGTGGAATCCCTGGAAACGCAAACATATTTACCTTTCCTGTGTGGAATTCTTTACCTTTCCTGTGTGAAATTCTGTACCGAATTGTTCTAAATAAATACCTTTTACGTAGAAAACGCTACACGTTTATGTACACATTTTGAGAATGAAAAGATAGATTAGATTTAGTTTTTTTATATTAAAACGGGCTGAGTGGTGTGTCTTGGGAGAGGCCTATGTCCAGCAGTGGACTAATGTAGGCTGATGATGATGATGATGATGATATTAAAAATATATTATATGTAAGTAAGTACATCTTTTAATAAATTGCATATATAACGGTCTAACGAGGTTAACGTATAAAATAATTAATTTATTTATTTCTGTTTTGGAATTCAGGTTGTCTAGTAATGTAACCGATAGATATTGTTATTTTATTTCTAGCAAAGAATCTTGTTGATAAAGTTTTTTTTTTCGTACTTTGATAAATGTTTTTATTACTATAACCAAAGTTTCAGACATAACACACAGCGCCATCTGTCAACATCTGACACCAAACTAAGGAAAGCTTGTACTACTGTATCATCAAAATTCACTGCTGGACATAGGCCTCTCCCAAGACACGCCACGTAGCCTGACCTTCGGCTTTTCACTTCCATCTACCGCCAGCTGTCCTACATATATCATCACTCTATCGAGTCTCAGGGCGTCTTACGCTACGTTTGCCAGTGCGCGGTCTCCACTCTAGAACACGTCTACCCCAGTGGTTATCGGTTCTGCGACAGATATGTCCATCCAGCCCATTGCCACTTCAGCTTGCTAATACGCTGAGCTATGTATGTTACTTTAGTTCTCTGACGAATTACTTCGTTTCGGATACGATCCCTCAGAGAAATGCCGCAGAAACTTCACTTTGGTAAATTATATATTTCGTATTAACTGTGGCAGAAGATCCCGGTATTCTATATACATATATTTATGTAGATTGGTATAAAACTCGAGACTATAAATGATCTGTTTAAAATAAAATCATACCACGTATACACTAAACATTCCGCTCTTGAAGCCAAATTAAACTTTATTACAATTTCTGAAATATAAGCAGGTGACGGACCGCCATAATTGGTTCACACCATACTTTACAACGACCGGTATAACTTGACCTGTCATATTCATATAATTCTCTTTATGAGTGTTGAACGAAAAAAGGTCTTTGTTATTCTGGTTTTTGCGAATTCGATCAAGCTGACAGCCGGCCGCGTGCGGCTCGTCTTTCGCGTCAGCTGGTGCCATGATTGATTAATGTGGATAAGACTTTTTGTCAGAGTCATCACACGTTATTTCTGTATCTCAACCTTATGATCTTTTAACGAAGAAGCTGTAGGTTAAAAAACTAAAACTCGACTATTTTATTGACCGCTCTGTGTTTTTAACCAGAATACGGCAAAACCGGAACAAAAAAAGGAAAGGTTAAATTTTTAGCAGTCTATGTATGTACGTATGTTTGTATAGACGTGTGTTCCACCATATTATCGCTGAAAGTAGTTATTCGATTTTAATGATCGAGGTGTCAATCGGATCGTTATTATGTATACTCCAGGTGACTTTTACCTTTTTTTTAATTGTATGTAGTAAATTTTTGCATAGTCGGGTTGCGGTTAATTTAATTTTTAGTTTGTGATTGTAATTTACGACGGTTGCCTCCTCTGGCAACCATCTGATATTATTAATAA
This sequence comes from Biston betularia, assembly GCA_905404145.2. Taxonomy (NCBI): domain Eukaryota; kingdom Metazoa; phylum Arthropoda; class Insecta; order Lepidoptera; family Geometridae; genus Biston; species Biston betularia. Next base: position 1,391,008 of record FR989889.1, on the reverse strand, counting down.
AAGCTTAGTAATATACAAGCTGCTATTTGTTGCTCTAGTTGATAAGTCATACTGTATGTGTTTTTTTTGTGTCGCCCATAAAAAGTTTTTATTAATCTGTGTGTGGGCATGTCCACACAAAATTTTCCATCGTCCAAACGGCCACGCTATGGCGGTCGTGTTCGCCGGGCCTCGTGTCATTGACCCTCGGCTTTACGTAATACGCGAAATTAAGGATTTCAAGGAGGAAGCAGTTATGGCTTCGTGGTTTTTATATTATCTGATCGGAGAGAAACCTCTAGCCGTCCTGTGTAGCGATGGTATGCGACGATAAACGTTCCTTGTCGAGTCAGGTCTCTTTTGTAGGGTTCCGTACCCAAAACAGTAAAGTAAAACAATAAATAAATAAAACAAAATAAATTTCGTAAGACTATACACACAGCGCCATCTGGCCCCAAACTAAACAGAGCTTGTGTGATGGAAGTCAGATAACTGATAGAATACATAAATATTTATTTTTTGTGTAAATACATGTATACTTATAATACATATAGAACACCCAGACACAGAACAAACATTTGTTTATTTACAAAATGTTTTCCGTGAGTAGGAATCGAACCCACGCCCTACAGGACCCTATTACTAAGACTCCGCTGTCCGACCGTCTGTCTGTCTGTCTGCCCGTCTGTCATCTGGCTGTATCTCATAAACCGTAAAAGTTAGAGAGTGGAAATTTTCACAGATGATGTATTTCTGTTGCCGCTGTAACAACAAATACTAAAAAAAACGGAATAAAATAAATGTTTAATGTATGTTATAGGCATTGCACATACTACTACTACGTTGTACTAGCGGACGCCTCGTGGTTTCACCCGCTTAGTTCCCGTTTCCCGTGGGAATACAGGGATAAAAAGTAGCCTATGTCACCAGGGGATAGTGTACCTTCCCAATGGTGAAAAGAAATATGTCCAGTAGTTTTTGAGTTTATTCGTTAAAATATACAAAAATACAAATCTTTCCTCTTTATAATATTAGTGTAGATCCGAGAATGTCGCCTTAACCTTAACATGATTGAACGACCTTACCAGTAAAGGCGTGCATTGAGTAGCAAGTTAAATCGTGGTTGGCGGGTAATGGTGACATGGGGTATGAATTTTTTAATGGGCAAATGGCTATGGGAGTGAGCCAATGACCGTGTTAACAGACATCGACAGCCCCGTTGGCTCGTTGGTAGTATATCTGCCTTGAGAGCTGTAGGGCGTGGGTTCGATTCCCACTCAGGGCAAACATTTTGTGAATAAACAAATGTTTATTCTGTGTCTGGGTGTTCTGTATGTGTTTACAAAAAAAAAGTATTTATGTACTCTATCAGTTATCTGAGTTCCATCACACAAGCTCTGCTTAGTTTGGGGCCAGATGGCGCTGTGTGTGTAGTCATACGATATTTATTATTTATTATTATTTATATACATAATGTAAGTATATAATTCTAGACATGGAATGTCAGACACAAGTTTTTCTAACTCGTAAACATACTGTACATGTACGCTTTTACTACGGCAATAAAATTAATCACAATGTGTATGTCCTTCGCGCCACGGCGCTCGATAACAATTCTAATAACGCTACATGCATTTACTCAATCGTTAATAGTATAAAGCGAGCGATAAGTCTGATTTTTTTGTTTGAATTGAACCAGTTTAAAATAGAATTAAAACTTCGAGCTGGTCGAAACGTGTCGAGCCGATTCTCAATCAAAGCTAAAAAATTCGACCATTTAATGGGGAAAGGGAAAACGGGAAATTGACTAATATCAAAAAAGTTAATTAATGATATTAATAAAAAATATCTTTTATTGTTTTTTTTTTTATGTAGTAGTATGATGAGAGACCATGAGACGAGCGAGACGCTCTCCTGATTGTAAGAGATTACGTCTGTCCATGACCATTGCAGCGATACACAGAAGTTTGAGTAGTAAAACAAAGCCCAGGGCGTCGCTGCTTTGGTGCTCATTACTTTGAGACATTCGATGGTTAGTCTCAAAAGCCCTAAAACGTAACGTAACGTAAAAGCAATGATACTTCAACCGGAACACAGTAAGGTTTGCACACTACCGCTTGGCAGCAGAATAACTGCGGTGGCACCTACCTAGACCACCTCCTCCGAGATATTTCTTATTCAAAATTGGTTTGCATTTGACCACGCCCTGCCTGCGAGCTAGACAAAAACCTGTTTTTTCTGGATTTGGAGGCACCCAAATTGTACTTCGCGAGAAAACAGACTATCTGTTAGAATCTACCACCAACTAATTTACATCACCCGGACATAAGTATTAAGAAATTAATTTTCTCTGGAAATGCGGAAAACTACAAATCAAAGGTAAAACTACAGGAGACACCGGGTCAGACTAAATCGCTACAACTTCGACTCCTTATTAAAAATGTATCGGGCAGTCGTCTGTACATCAGCTGTTCGTGTCCGTTGTAAAGACTTTATACGACTGGAAATACGTTTCATTCTATATTAATGATTAGACAAAGCTAAACAGATCTGATATGCTAAACTATGAGCTTGAGCTGCCGGTGAAGGAAAACATCGCGAGGAAACCATAGCATGGTGGTAGGGTACTTTCTAGTACTCGGCTGGCTAGCTACCACCCTCAAGTTGAAAATCTGCCGCAAAGCATCTAACGGTGTGTTCCGGCAGCCTCACTTGAGAGCCAGTTCCATTCCAGGCTAGGTGTGCTTTACCATCTTCGACCACACCTTCACTTAACATCAGGTGAGCTGTGGTCAAACAACTAGCCTGTCAATCATTAAAAAAAAAAAAAAAATATATATTTAGCTACTTGTTATTAGCTGCTCGATAGTAATGAACACAAGTATTAATTAATCTCTTGCATGCCAAAATTCGTAAAAATGTTTTCTTTTATGGTTGACAGGCTAGGTGTTTGACCACAGCTTATCTGATGTTAAATGACAGTCTAGTATGTCCGTCCGACAGATTTTCAACTCGAGGGTGGTAGCTAGCCAGCAGAGTACCTACTAGAAGGTATCCTACCACCATGCTATGGTTTCCTAACAATGTATTCCTTCACAGGCAACTCAAGTTCATTTTTGGTGTTTGAAACCACGCCCTTCAGCGTGTGAAGTCACCACGCTTACCACTGAGCTATCATCGTTACGAATTATTCGTTTATTGTAAAAAGAATAGAATAGAATATAACTTTATTATACACCAGAAACACAGATCACAATTAATACAAATAGGAAACAAACAAAAAAAAAGAAGATAAAATAATATAACAAAACAATAGAATAAATGATGTATAAGGGCGGTCTTATCGCCTAGAGCGATTTCTTCCAGACAACCTTTGGCAACCAAAGTTGTTCAGAAGTTTTCTTCTATTTTTGGTGTGTACAGTAAAGAATTTCTATCTATCTATAGATCTATACGTGGAAAGTTGTCAATGACAACTAATCTTATTTTGCTCTGTAGTTAATTTACTTTTTGAGGAAATTCACCTAACACTGTTATCTCTGAGCTTAAATCTATAGCAGCACTTTTAAACTAAGAAAATATGATAAACTTCAGTGGTAGGGGCCGAACACGACCCTTATTAAAGAAATTATAAATTTCTCTCCAACTCTTGAACTTTGTAAATAATAAGCACATTAACGCGCGAGAATTTGTGCTGTAACTTTCTGCACCTGTTTGTAGGAAGAGTAACTGGAAAATTAGAAGTTACGGTACTGTTACTTGTTACGCTGTCTTAATTTTTAACTAAGTTTTTATATTTAAATACATACGTAGGTATATGCTGTGGTTTTCCGTTACTTATTTTACTAATTTCTTTCTCCGAAATTGAAAGGATTTTTTTTTTTAATTTAAAAAGTAATGAGACGAACGAGGCGCTCTCCTGATGATAAAAGAGTAACGTTTATCCATGAACGTTGCATCAATATACAGAACTTTGAGTAGCAAAATAAAGTCCAGGTCATCGCTGCTACGGCACTCATTACTTTGAGACTTTCGATGATGAAACTGGGATACACTAATGTTTACACACTAATGGCTTGGCGGTAGAGTACCTGGTACTGCGGTGTTACCTACTTAGACGATTCTATATATCCTAGGCGGTTCTGATTCGTCAATTTATTCATTACTAGCTGCGCAACGCGGTGAAAACCGCTACATGTTTTCGGGTGTTAATCTAGGGTCTTAGCTACAAATACAAATTTCATCCAAATCCGTTCAGTAGTTTTTGCGTGAAAGAGTAACGAACATCCATCTAAATTCACATTTATAATATTAGTGGTATTAGTGGGAATTTTTATAATCTGTTAAACCCTACATATTGATAAGTTGGTAGTAGGGATTGCAATCCGGAAAAACGGATCCGGTAATCCGGCGGATCCGGCACCATTTAACGGTTACCGGATCCGGTACCAATATACCGGATCCGAAGACCGGATCCGTTGCTAGCAGTTTGTGGCAAAATAATATAGTAGGTCACTTGGTGGTAGATCTTCTTAGCAGGAGGACGTCTAAGTAGGTACCACCGCAGTACCAGTTATTCTGCCGCTAAGCAGTAGTGTGTAAACATTACTGTGTTTCGGTTTGAAGGGTACTGCGGCTAGCGAAATTACAGGGCTGTTGAGACTAACCATCGAAAGTCTAACGTAATGAGTGCCAAAGCAGTGATGCCCTGGACTTTGTTTTGTTACTCAAAGTTCTGTGTATCGCTGCAATGGTTATGGACAGGCTTTATCTCTTACCATCAGGAGAGCGTCTCGTTCATCTCATTACTTTTAACATAAAAAAAAACTTGTCTTAACATTGGTTAGGAAATAAAGTTGATTTTATTCATTTGTGATTTATTTTTTTAAACTGCGTACATATAAGTGCAATGACACTTGATTAACTCGCTTATTTTTTACTAAAAAGCGAAAATCATCTTGATTTGATCAATCTGGCCGGATCCGACCGGATTCGGCCGGATTGATGGGAATCCGGTCGTATCCGGCCGGACTGAAAATGACGCCGGATTGCAATCCCTAGTTGGTAGGTAGTTAACACCATTGATGAGACAAAATCCCATAGACTCAGCTGGCTTTGACATTTGAAAAACATAGAGAAAGATCGCCCCGTTAAAAGCTCTTATCACGGTCTCCCGAAGGGGGAAGGCCCGTCTGACGTTCCATGTAAATAGACAGAAAGACACCTTGGCTTAAGATTTCTAGGAGCTGGAAATCAATACTCGGCAAGAAGTACTTTGAGATCGAGAAAGATGGCGCCTTTTAGTATTGGAGGCCAACATATCCTGGGTCGCCGCGCCAGCAAAGATAGTAAACATCTTTTGCAACGTAATAGTTTGCCAGTTTAAATTTTTACTAAATGCACGTTGTTTTATCTAAATAGGAATACTTATTAAATTTATCGTACATAAAACACATACACATCTTGATAAACAAACTAAATGTTGGTGGCAGTACGACGGCGGCCTTATCGTCTAAAGCGATTTATAGGCAACCTTTGGATGGGTACGACAGACGACAGCAAATATGATCGGCGTAAAAAATACATATACTATTTTTGTGCGTGGAATTTGGAATTTTAAAATGGAGGTATCCAAATGACCTTTTGTTTACCCAACGACGAAACGGAGACGGTATTTTCTTTTTGCAAATATTTTTGTTCTATATATTTTAGTCTATTTTATAATGTTTTGTGATCGAGAATCTTTGAGTAGATATACGTAACTTGGTATAGTATCGGTACATACAATTACTGTGCCAAAAAGAATGTCATTGTACTCATCATTACCGATAACGTTTACTACGGGATCGAATTTGAAATAGCAAGAAAAAACAAAATCATTAACTCTCGATGGAATGTATGGTGAAACTGAATTATGTTTCGCAATCGCAGGATTGTTTAAATTGTTTACATTTAAAAGTACGACGACCTTCTTTCAGCTTAACACTGCCAGTCTTTGTATTTAATATTTAGTTTCATATTGTATTAGACTGTAATAGTTCTTATTATTCTAACACACGTTAGTTTTGACGCAGAACATCGCTTTCGCAAAATAGCATCGTTAGAAAATTGGGCCGTTTCGCAAAACGTCTTTTACGCACAACGTCAATTACTCAAAACGTAATTTTTGCACAAAATCACATAGCAAAACGTCATTTGAGCGGTTTTTAGGAGATATCTCGGGTAAGATACAATTTAAAAAATATATAATATTTTACAGCATAATATATCTTATTTATTTATAGTATACTAGCTGCGCCCCGCGGTGTTACCCGCTACATGTTTTCTGGTTAAAAGTAGCCTATGTGTTAATCCAGTGTCTAAACTACCTCCGTACCAAATTTTATCCAATTCCGTTCAGTACCTAGTTTTTGCGTGATTGTGTAACAAACATCCATCCATCCACAACTTTCACATTTATAATGTTAATGGGACTATAATTAATAATTGCCTGTCACTTTTGTATCCTGGTTAACATTTGTAAGTTTTGAGTGCTCAGTAGAGTAATTGCTTAAATGACATTTTGCGAAAAATACGTTCTGCGGCAAAAAGCATCACGTGTACATAAGTTAAAATTAACGCTCTCCGCTACGATTTAACTACAGCCAAAGCTTGTTCCTTATTCCCTATTTACAGATGCAAATTCGCCCATTCCAGTGTAATATAAAGCTTAAACAGGCAACGTTAGAGAACGGCTGTCGAGGTAAATATGTTTCATGAGGAACAAACTGTTTTTCGCAGCTTTTCTCGCGAATTTTGCGAACGAATATGTGTAGCGTTTCCTCTGAAAATGTATCTTTTTTACACGACTGCCCAAAAAGGAGTGTTATGTAAGGATTGTTATTAATGTTTTCAGGGTTCAAGTATACAAGTTTCTTCATTTCACTTTAAAATACCTGCCCAGATTCGGATGTATAGGGTGTAGTTAGAACTCTTATAAAATCTCGAGTGACACTGTGAATAAAATCTTACAAAGGATTTCTATGATTTATGAAACGATCCAATTTTTTTTTATGGTGGACAAGCTAGATGTTTACCACAGCTTACCTAATGGTGTGGTGATTATAACATGGTAAACATACTAGCCTGGAACTGGCTCTCAAGTGAGTCTGCCGGAACATACCGTTAGATTTCAACTTGAGGGTGGTAGCTAGCCAGCTGAGTTGTAGAAAATACCTTACTACCATGCTATGGTTTCCTTACGATGTTTTCCTTCACCGGCAGCTCAATCTCTTTGTTGGGGTTTGCACGCACGCCCTTCGGCCAAGCTAACCACTGAGCTATCATCGCTACAAATTATTCGTTCTTATTAATTTATTGTAAAAAGAAGTTCACAATGATGAATACAGTGATCTTATATTACCTATCTGTACAACTCTGTTAACCCGGATTATATAAACCTTTCTTAGGCGGTCGATTAGGTACATAAGATTCCCAAGGGCGAACTTTTTATTTCGTCTGTTGTACTCCAATCCAGAATTTTACATTGTGAACCTTTAATGACCTCTTTGTTGTGTAATTGTACGGACGTAAAATAAAGCTACTCGCACTTCCCTCCATTTCTCAATGAAAAATTGAATTTCTTCTTGTTCGTGCGGAACTGTCAAAAATGTTCCAATTCTCGGGACCTTCCGTGTGTGTGGGTTAAGTGTTTTCTTAAAATTATTTGAACTAATTGTTCGGCCCAAACGTTGACCTAGTGACCTATATATCGCGTCGTAAGCTTGGGCTGTACTAAGCCGAAAACACATCCCTACATAGTATAAAACAAAGTCGCTTCCCGCCATATGTACGCTTAGATCTTTGAAACTACGCAACGGATTTGATTGTGTTTTCCATCAATAGATAGAGTGATTCAAGAGGAAGGTTTATATGTATAATACATGCATTTTATATAGTAGAGAAAATCCGAGAATTTCAATTATTTGAATGTGATGTCGTAAAAACATGTTTTTGTGCGCTTTACATTGCAAACGCTGGCTAATTAGTATAACACCACATTGGTGTCTTTATTGCACCTGTGCGAAGCGACGGCGGGTCGCTAGTACACGTATATTTCTGAAAGACCTTCTAGAGACTCCATTTCATTTCTCCAGTTTATAATATCAAAACAATGCTATTTTACAGAAATTGCATGTTTAAAGCAAAGTTCCGTTTTCCGAATTACTATATTTTGAGAGCTCTTCACAAAAAGCAACAACTATTGGGGTTAGGTGTTTTTAATATCATACTACTTTTACATTGTAAGATTTCTGTTTTTTTTTGTGGTCTTTACATCATTGGAAATAATATATTTATTTAACAAATGGAGCATAATTTTACAGTGAAATCACAGCTACTGACATTTATTTTGGTCTTTATTTGCGGTAAATTACAATTGCTTGAATAAAACAGTAGATTATTAGCATAATTTACTGTTTTATTCAAAAATCATAAATTCATAAATCATTCATAAATTTGATTTTCTGCTAATGATCTACAGTTTTATTCAAGCAATTGTGATTTACCGCAAATAAAGACCAAAGTAAATGCTAGTAGCTGTGATTTTACTGTTTTACTATGCTCCATTTATCCATAAATCGACAGCCCTGTTGGTTCATTGGTAGTATGTCTGCTTCGAGAGCTGAAGGGCGTGGGTTCGATTCCCACTCAGGACTAACATTTGTGTGACTAACATCGATGTTTGTTCTGTGTCTGGGTGTACTGTATGTATTATAAGTATGTATTTACAACAAAAAAAAAGTATTTAAGTATTCTATCAGTTATCTGTCTTCCATAGCACAAGCTCTGCTTAGTTTGGGGTCAGATGGCGCTGTGTGTAATGTCCTATAAAAAATTATTTATTTATTTATTTTATTTATAAATGGAAAGAAAATAATTGTATGGAAATCGAACCACCTTAAGAATGTTTATTATATACAATATATATGTACTTCAAAACCACAGCTTAATCTTATTTATGATGTACTCTAGAAACAACCACATTCCCCAGTACCTACTCTAATCAAATCCTACGTACTTATAATTAGTTTATCGATCAGTAATTGTATGTTACCGTCTAGTCTAGGCGACACAAGCGTATCTAGGTAAGAGGGATGGGCGTTGAGAATGGAATAAAAACAAGTGATGAATAAATTAAAAAAAAAAAAAAAAACTCGTAATCGCCCACTGCTGAGCATGGATCTCTTATACGCCTCTCGTCCCAGTCCTGTGCCAATCTTATCCAGGTTTGACTCGTGATTTTTATTATATCATCTACCCAATGAACCGGTGGGCGATCAACGCTCATTACAAAAAGAATATTACAGGCAAATAAAAAAGCAAATAAAATAAATACAACAAAATAAACGTGACAACTACGAAAACAACGATAACGAAGGGCGTGGGTTCGATTCCCACTCTGGATAAACATTTTGTGGTATAAAACATATGTTTGTTCTGTGTCTGGGTGTTCTGTATTCATGTATGTATTTACAAAAAAAAAGTATTTAAGTATTCTATCAGTTATCTGACTTCTATTGTACAAGCTCTGCTTAGTTTTGGGGCCAGATGGCGCTGTGTGTAATTGTCCTACGATATCTATTATTATTATTAATTTATCATATTAATATGCGAAAGTTTTTCATATACGTGTAACAATATTAGTACATTTTGTAGCGAAGATAGTTCAGTGGTTAGCGCAGTCGGTTCACACGCTAAAGGGTGTGGGTTCAAACGCCAACAATGAGTTCAAGCAAAAGCAAACCATATCGTGGTAGAAGGGTACTTTCTACTACTCGACTGGCACACGCTCAAGATGAAACTTTTCAGGAAACACAAACACAGACTACGGCAAAGAGCTCCACATCCTCGCTGTGCGAATAAAGAATGTGGATTCGAAGCGCTTATGGGGAACGTCCACAATGTACGGGTGACGCTTTGGTCGCGTTTGTCTGGCCGTCCGGTAATAAAAAAGGCGCAGGGGGAACCAAGTTGTGTAACTCCAAGGCTCCCCGAAATGTATCCGGTTGAAAGCCGATAGAGAGAGACCTTACGTCGATGCTCAAGGCTTCGGAGCCGAGACTTGACCAGAGTGTCATTGCCTATTAACCTCTTAGCGCGCCTCTCGACTGACTCCAGTGCCTCAAGCTGAAACTTGGCAGAGCCGTCCCACAGGTGCGAACAGTACTCCATACATGACCTCACATGCGCTTTGTATGAAAACAACTGCTCTGATGTTGTTTGCAGCTGTTTGTGCTTTCGCCCTCAATAAATGAGCCGAAATTTAGAGTCGTCAAGAGAATGACACCAAGAAATTCGAGGCTGTCTGTTATCGGCACGGGCACACCCCGGAAAGAGAGCGATAGCAGAAATAGTCTCTTTTTGACGGAGAATAAACACGCCTGGGTCTTAGCAGCATTGAACCTGACCAGCTTGCTGACTTGGCATCGCCCCAATTCGGAGACTGCGCCTGAATAACGTGATGTACAAATAAATATTTGTATAATGTGTGCCCCTCTGAGGCCACATCCTAGCTACGCCCACGTTAGGCAACCTAGACTGCCCAGGTCGTGGAGACTTTTAGAGGGCGGTCTGAGGACGCCGCGCCACGCTGTTTGTTTTTACCTGAATCTACTTGAGATTCTGATAAATATAGCTTGTAGGTTCGTCGTAGCTCGATTTGATAAATTGCCTATTAGGTTATTAAGCAGTTGTTTGTTTTGTAGCGTTTGAATTTTAAGATAATCTGTATAGATTAAATTATGCTGCCAAGCAGTGATGTTTACACACTACTGCTTGACGATAGAATATCTAACACTGGGTATATTAATTCTGTAGTCGAGTTTTAGTTTTAAAACTATTTAGCTTTTTGTTCGTTTGCTTCTCCACCTTCGTGCAAAATACTCACATAATTTAAATGATTAAACAACTTTTGGTTAGCGAAACTCTGGTATACAAAGTTTAGCAAACATCAGCAGTAAAGCCATCGAAGAATCTCAGCTTTCGTAACTAGGCCATCTCACGAGTAGTGAGTTTAAAAAGAAAATCACTCTCGTGAAATAACACTCTTTTTTACAAATTCCCGAGTGGGATGACAAACTAAATGAGATGTAACGAAAATCCATTAGTTGTCGCTGCGTTTCAAAACGCGTTCCAAATCGTATATCTGGCTTTGGACGTAACTAGGTAAGGGGCAAGAGGGGGTAGCGTTCTCAAGCTAACATTTGTAAACATCGTGTATTCTTTGAAACAAATTATTTGTTTACACATTCTTTAATGTAATATGGATACATCATCATGAGCAAAACGCTACATATTTATATATTACTAGCTGCGCCCCGCGGTGTTACCCGCTACAAGTTTTCGGGATAAAAAGTACCCTATGTGTTAATCCAGGGTCTCAGCTACCTCCATACCAGTAGTTTTTACGTGAAAGAGTAAGAACATCCATCGATCCATCCAAACTTTCACATTTATAATATATGTGGGATTAGTAGGATAGTGTGTCACCTCAATACATCCATCAGTCCATCCAACCATCCATCCAAACTTTTACATTTATAATATTAGTGGGATTTTCCACATGTATTTTCGAATCAGTGAGGCAGCAGAATATCTAGTACTACGGTGGTGTCTACCTAGACCATCCCATGTTTAGGAGATACCACCGAGTAAAATCAATATTACGAAAGCCTATTTAATTGCAAAAAATCGCGTAAAAAATATTGGCAATAATTTCGATCAAATTTATAACAGATTATAATCAGGCCGCCCTTGAGGAAACCCTTGTTTAATTAAACGAAGAATTTTGAAATCTTACATTTTTAGTCTTATAATCTCGTGAATTCGAAAAAGTCTTAAAATATTTAATCCAAAGCATTGTTTCTTAGTTGAGGGTCTGGAAAAAAGTAATGGATTCCGAGCACAATGCTCGTGGGCGTTAATACATATTTAATTACGGCTTAAAACTCGATGTAACATCTTTTCAAGTAAAACTTGAATGGATTCCTCAAAGAGTTGTGGTACTCCGCATCCGACGGAAGCCCCTCTATATGAGATTTTTTCACTGTTCTATTTTTGTCACTCGATATTTTACTCTGTCGGATTGGCAGTATGGACATTTGCCCCCTTGCGTACATAAGTATAAGGATTACTTTTTTTTTTGTAATTGTGTTGTGTGAAAAATGAGAAGGAAGCACTATTATACTTAGGTGTTGATTAATATTTTTATAACAAACTAACAGCTCGCCCCGGCTGTGCACGGAAAAACAAGGCTCGATTAAAAATATAAATTTATCTATCCAGTAGCTTCGGAGCTTATTCAATACAAACAAACAAAAATTTAAATCATGCCTCTTTATAAGATGTAGATGACTGTAATAGTTAGACATATGATATTGCGGACTTATTTGTAGCTGTCAATTTGCTCTATGAAACGTCACTTTATTCTATTGTCAATAGTTTTCGCTGCGCATGCTAAGTACGATTTTTTTTCAAATTTTTCACGGCTTGGGTTACATTATTCAATTTTCCATACGGATCCCTAATTGTTTTTTAAATAAAATATAGCCTATGACCATCACGGATATGTAGCATTCTAATAATGAAAGCCAGTAGTTTTGGAGCCGATTCAATACAAACAATTAAATTTTTCCTTTTTATAATATAAATAGATGAATACCGTGGACAAATCTTGTGAAACAGACAATATAATTCATTAAGAAAAAAAATTACAGACAAAAAAAAACACAAACAATGCAAGTCACTTAACAGCAGATGAGCTGTGGTCAAATACCTAGCTTGTAAACCATAAAAAAAAAATACAACTCTTGAGGATTTATTCCCAATGAGCACATAAACCACGTAACCCAATTCGAGTGGAGTAATATTCTTTGATGCTAAGGTCACATTTAAATTTTGATCTACTTCGCTTTTTGAAACTGAAAAACCGAAGGTTATAGCCATAATACCACCATAGGCATTGTGAACAATAATATTCACAGAACTGTCCTTACTGGTTCCAAACTAATATAATTTTAATAACGTAACAAATCACATTATAGGACTTGATGATTATTACCTCCAAAGTTATTTTTTACGCTGCGGTTTACTTCAGCGTGACTTGAAGATTACGCTGGCGATAGCGTGTAGGGTTTTTAGACATCTTTCTTAGGAATTTACGGTTATAAGCTCAAGTGGTTATCGAACGCATTTGGGTAAGTGTCTACTTATATCGCTTGCGGTCTTATCAAAAAATAGTTTATCAGCAGAACAAGTTTATGGATTACACTTTTCTACGTTCCTAATGTCGTGACGTGACTGATGAAAAGATTGTTTTTCCGTGAAATTTTGTTTGCTTTCATAAAGTGGTGCTAAGTGATAGTTTATTCGGTATTTAGTCGCCTAAATGGGCGAGGCCTACTCGACAATGGGTTCTGATAATATAATTATAGTGAATACAATGAAATTACATAAAATTACTCATTAATTATATTACTATAATAAAGCCCGTTTATTTTTATAAAATATCTTAAATAACATCTATACTATTATAAAGAGGAAAGATTTGATTATTTTTGTTTGTATTGAATAGGCTCCGAAACTACTGGACCGATTTCAAAAATTCTTTAACGGTTGCAAAGCTACGCTATCTCCGGGTGACATAGGCTACTTTTTATCCCTGTATTCCCACGGGAACGGGATCAACGCGGGTGAAACCGCGAGATGTCCGCTAGTACATTATAAAATAAATTCAAAATTATCACATAAATTCATGAACTTTCATTAAAAACTTCACTTTACAAGTAAATATACATATATGATGTGTGTGTCTGTTTGAGAGAGCGTGTGTGTGTGTGTGTATGCGTAAATGTCTGTGAACGTTGCCCGTTATTAGGTAGAATTACAAAAAAATATATGACAATAGCATTGGGCTGTAGTATGAATAGGTCTGGATTTGTCACTATATCTCATGTCCCCTTATAACCTAATGGTGGTTAAAAGAGACGTCGTTATTAATTCAATGCAAAAGAATAAAATGTCAAAACTTAAAATATTTTGTTTCTTCGTTTTTTTTGTTTTATGTGCAAAGTAATGAGACGAATGAGACGCTCTCCTGATGGTAAGAGATAACGCCTGTCCATGACCATTGCAGCGATACACAGAACTTTGAGTACCTAATAAAACAAAGTCCAGGGCATCGCTGCTTGGGCGCTCATTACTTTGAGACTTTCGATGGTTAGTCTCAACAGCCCAGTAATTTCGCTAGCTGCAGTACCCTTCAAACCGGAACACAGTAATGTTTACACACTACTGCTTGGCGGCAGAATATCTGGTACTGCGGTGTTACCTACCTAGACGACCTCCTGCTAAGGAGATCTACCACCAAGTAAAAAAGTTAAAGTCTTTCTAATGCACTAGTCACTGCAGCGATAATCCTCTTACTGACATTTAAAATTTGTTGTGTCTGTATGGTTAATTTAAATCTTTTCATTTGTGTGTGTTTTTATGTAGTTATTCGTTGTTGTATCTAGTCATCATCATCATCATCCACAGCCTTCTTTATCCCACTGCTGGGTATAGGCCTCTCTCTCTAGTGTCTTATAAAAATAAAAGTTTTTCTTTCTTCTTTCTTTAAAACATATTTTGTAGGACACTTCTGTTTGATGTTACGTAGATATGTTTCCCATTGTGTTACGTCAAAGTCAAGTATATTTTTCACATCTAAAGCGAAATTGTTGTTTATAAATTTTCGAGGGACGGTTAGGTAACTCTTTTAATTGATATCTGATACTAATGAGGGTCCATCCTTTTATTTTTAACAGGAATAGAAAATGAATGCTATATTTTTAAAGCAGACAAAAAAATATCATTGGACATTTCACACAGCGCCATCTAGCCCCAAACTAAGGAAAGCTTGTACTATCGGAACCTTAGAATACTTGTTATTTTTTGTAAATAAATATAGGTACAATATATGTATATATATACGTAACACCCAGAAGCAAAACAAACATTTACTCTCACACAATTTATTGAATGGATACCTTACAGTTCTTGTAGTATTATGTACATTTTTATAAAGTCATTTTGTTTGGTTTGTTATAAAGTCATCTGCCTTAGTCCAGTGAATATCTGCTAAATCTTTTCATAATCAATTAATTGTGTTAATTTAATGCTGATAAAATGACGTCATCGTGAAGGCTGACCCAACCCACTGAGTTAACGATTACGTGTGCTGCTGCCAGTTGAGCATCAATCTAATATACTACGGAATTATTTAGTAAAAATACTTATAGTTCTCATATACGTAATTATTTGACGTAATTCGAGTAAAACGTAATTATTCGACACATACGTAATTATTCGACACATACGTAATTATTCGACACATACGTAATTATTCGACATAAACGTAATTATTCGACATGTACGTAATTATTCGACACATACGTAATTATTTGACATACGTAATTCTTCGACAAATACGTAATTATTCGACATAAACGTAATTATTCGACATGTACGTAATTATTCGACACATACGTAATTATTTGACATACGTAATTCTTCGACACATACGTAATTATTCGACATAAACGTAATTTTTCGACACATACGTAATTATTCGACATAAACGTAATTTTTCGACACATTCGTAATTATTCGCCTTATAATCGTTTTATTATTTATTTGTTTTTGTTGAACATAGTTAATATTTGTTCTTAAGTATTGAGGTCTGCTGGTCTGCTATTTCTAGTCATAGATGACTGTTGCGATCATTGGATTAATAACAGAATGGTATTCTACTCGTATATCTTAACTATCTCTCGCGTACTATATCAATACGACCTCCAACCGATATAAGCCGCACTGTAGTAACGAAACCGTTATCTGCTATCAGCATAAACAATACCAACTGCAGCATAATCTGTAGCGTTTACGATCATCGATAAAATATTTGCCGCGATGACGTCATCGTGCCAAATGCCCCTTTATCGTGAAATGACGTAAGCATGCGGATCTATGAAGTATGCACTGGAGTGAGCGTTTTGGTACCGCGCCCGTTGACGAAAGGTTATGAACGTGCAGTTGTCAAGGATGCGGACAGCGTAACCAAGTAGATTTGACAGCTGCAGTGGATGACATTAAGGCATGTCAGCTTAGCACGCGAACCGTGACCAAAGTCTTTTCATTCGTGCACACGAGACGTTTTTTTTATATGGTTAACAGGCTAGGTGTTTGACCACAGCTCACCTGATGTTAAGTGAAGGTGTGGTCGAAGATGGTAAAGCACACCTAGCCTGAAATGTAACTGGCTCTCAAGTGAAGCTGCCGGAACACACTGTTAGATGCTTGGCGGCAGATTTTCAGCTTGAGGGGAGGTAGCTACCCAGCCGAGTACTAGAAAATAACTAACCACCATGCTATGGTTTCCTCACGATGTTTTCTTTCACCGGCAGCTCAAGCTCATTGGGTTTGAACCCACACCCTTCGGCATGCCGTGCTATCATCGCTACTCGATTTTCCAGCTTTGTTTCAAAGCCAGGAATTATAATTATGTCACTGGTGCTTAAACAGGGAAGATTGGCGTAAGAAGCCTATTTTTTTTTTAAGCCGATAGATAAATGACAATAGAAATATACAGACTAAATTAATTTCGGCTCCATGTTAGATGAACCGACAAGAGATAAAAAGTCAACTGTTTTCATTTTTGCAGTTGTCAGATGAATTCTTGGATTGGCTCAAACGTATGCGGTTATTCGATAATTTTTTACATATTTTTCATATCGATTTTATACGTGTATAATATTCAATATTGACACAGTTGATTCATTTTATATTGGAATGTATGGGATTTTTTTTTTTACCTGACTACAGCGAGGCTAAAAGGGAGGGTTATATTTTTAGCTGTCTGTTACATGTGTTCCACTGTAGCGCAGAAAATACTCTTTCGATTTTGATGAATGAGGTGTCAATGGATTCGTTATTATGTGTTGGTAATTAACAAAATAAAATGTCACTGTCAGGAATAATGTAAAACGTCTGTGGCACAAAAGAATAATAAAGTTAGTTCGTTCCCAACTACTACGTGTTTCACTACAATAGGTTATGGGCTACATGTTTTCCAAGATTCTAAGTGATAAAATCGTGATTATTAGTGAAATATGGCTGGAAATATAATAACAAGTATCACCAAATTAAAAGGGAGAGAAAATTACGAAGAATGGGCGTTCGCGGTCGAAAATTATCTCATCCTAGAAGGCATGGAGAAATGCATCAAACAAGATGGCCAATCAAATGATACCAAAGCGCGAGCAAAAATAATTCTTACAATCGAACCAGGATTATTTGTGCATATTAAGAATGAAAATACCGCTTTGGATTTATGGACGAAGTTACAAAAAATGTTTGATGACACCGGTTTTACAAGAAGAATAGGATTGTTACGAAATCTGATTTCGATCCGTCGTGAAAATTGCGAGTCAATGGCGCATTACGTTACTTCCATAGTTGAAACAAGCCAGCGGTTAAATAATACCGGTTTCAAGATTAGTGAAGAATGGATCGGATCACTTCTTTTAGCTGGATTGCCGGACAAATTTTCGCCGATGATCATGGCCATAGAACATTCCGGCATGGACATAACGGCAGATTCAATCAAATCGAAACTCATAGATATGGATGACTCATATGAAGTTAGCAGCGGTAATAGCCAAAATGCATTTATTTCTAGAAAATGGCAGCCCCATAAGAATGAACGAAATGCAGCTAATCTCAGTTCAGTCGGAACGTCAAAGTCAAACATAAAATGTTATAAATGTAATAAACTAGGGCATTACAAAAATCAGTGCAAGTCTATAGAAAAGAAAAAGCAATCGAATGCATTTAGTGCTATTTTTCTTAGCGGACGATATAACACTACGGACTGGTACATAGATTCAGGCGCCAGTATGCATATGACGACTAAAAAACATTGGTTGAAGAATATATCAAATCAACCACTAGTTGAAGAGATTGTTATTGCGGATAAGTCAGTGATTTCTGTGAATTGTTGTGGTGAAACCCAGATAACAACAATAGTGAAGAATACAGAATATGACATACCAGTCTCAGAAGTGTTGTATGTGCCTAGTCTTGCAACGAATTTGTTGTCAGTTAGCCAGCTCATTAAAAAGGGAAATAAAGTTAACTTTACTGATAATCACTGCATGGTTTACAATCGAGAAAACGAACTCATTGCAATAGCAGATTTAGTGGACGGTGTATACAAGTTAAATGTGAAACACGTTGAGTGTTTGTTTACACCAGTATCGGGGCGTGTGTGGCATCGAAGATTCGCGCACTTGAATAGCGCTGATCTCGATAAGATGAGAGATGGCGCAGTTACCGGCATGACATACACAGATAAGTCCCAAGTGAACCAAAAAAACTGCGTTGTGTGTTGTGAAGGCAAGCAAGCACGGTTACCTTTCCCAAATATTGGTAACAGAAGTGAAGAAATAATACATACAGTGCATGCAGACATTTGTGGACCCATGGAAACCAAGTCTATTGGAGGGTCTAAATATTTTTTGTTGTTTGTTGATGACAAAAGCAAAATGGCCTTTGTTTACTTTCTTAAGACAAAGGACGAAGCTCTAGAAAAATTCAAAACATTCAAGAACATGGTAGAGAACCAGACAGAAAAACAGGTAAAGGTTTTAAGAACAGATAATGGCTTAGAGTTCTGTAATAAGCACTTTGACAAATATTTAGAAGAGGCAGGAATATTACATCAGAAAACCAATCCGTATACTCCACAGCAAAATGGATGTTGTGAACGGATGAACCGTACTGTGGTAGAAAAGGCAAGATGTTTGTTGTTCGATGCAGGATTACCAAAACGCTTTTGGGCAGAAGCAGTGAACACTGCTGTTTATTTGAGAAACAGGTCAGTTGCATCAGGATTGGACAAAAAGACACCTATAGAGATGTGGACAGGAGCTAAGCCAGATGTCAGTAACTTACGTATATTTGGAAGTAAGGCCATGGTACACATACCAAAAGAAAAAAGGCTTAAATTGGACAGAAAAGCGACAGAGTGTATTCTTGTCGGTTACTCAGAAAATGTAAAAGGGTACCGAGTTTACAATCCCAACAAAAATAGCATAACAACAGCGAGAGATATTGTTGTGATTGAGGAGGGGATAGAACAGAAGCAAGATGAAATACACTTTGGCATTAGTGAGGTCACTAATGACTGTGTTCCAATGAAAAAAGAAAAAGAAGAATGTACCCAAGAAGTGGGGGATATGAAGCATGTAAGAATATTAGAGGATCAGGAGCAAAAAAAGGAACTATTGAGCACCAAAGTAGAAAGTTCTGGGACAGACGACGAGGACTATGAGGACTCCTCAGACATGCTGGGAGCTGAGCCTGTGGAGCCTGCGCGAGATGACATGTCTCAGCCAGGGTCTTCTGCCGAGTTTGCAGCGGAGAAGCCTGCTAAACGCATCCGTAAAAAGCCTGAGCGGTATGGCTTTGCTAATGTCAGTGCGGGTAATAAAGTGTTTGACGGTAGTGAAATAACACTCCAAGAAGCTCTACATGGACTAGAAAGTGTACAGTGGTCTCAAGCCATGGATGATGAATTAAAATCATTTGAAGAGAATGATGCTTGGGAAGTCGTGGACTTGCCAGTAAACAGTACAGTTGTACCTTGTAGATGGGTGTTCAAACGTAAAATAGACAGTGACAATAATGTAACATATCGTGCAAGGTTGGTAGCAAAAGGGTTTGTTCAAAAACCAGGTGTAGACTTTGATGAAACATTTTCACCTGTAATAAGACATTCATCTTTAAGACTGCTTTTTGCCTTGTCAGCTCAGATGAAGCTACATGTTACTCATCTTGATGTCAAAACAGCTTTTTTAAATGGTTTCTTGAAAGAAACAGTTTACATGAAAATTCCAGTAGGTTTTGAATGTAAAGATAATTTAAAAAATAAAGTACTTAAACTAAAGAGAGCCATCTATGGTTTAAAACAGTCTTCAAGAGCCTGGTACCAAAGAGTTGATAGTTTTTTGGAGACAATTGGTTTTAAAAGATCTCAACTTGAACCTTGCCTTTATACAAGAATAAATGGTTCAGATAGAATATTTATTGCATTATATGTTGATGATTTTTTATTATTCTCAAATAATGTGGTAGAAACTGAAAATGTAAAGAAAAGTTTGTCATCTATTTTTAAGATTAAAGATATGGGCAGTGTTAAACAATGCCTAGGTATGAGGGTTCATATAGATATAGAAAATGGTTGTGTAACTTTAGACCAACAACAGTACATTGAAAAGTTGTCGCAAAAATTCAATATTCAGGATTGTAAAGCTATACATACACCCATAGAATCTAAATTAAATTTAAGTAAAAGTGAATATTGTAATACCCAATTACCTTACCAACAGCTCATTGGTAGTATGATGTATTTAGCTGTACTTACAAGACCAGACATTGTTTTTTCAGTAAACTACTTAAGTCAATTTAACAATTGTTATAATGATGAGCATTGGGCTTATGCCAAGAGGGTCTTAAAATATTTAAAAACCACAAAAGATTTTCGCCTGAAATATACAGCTGATGGAAATACTAAATTGCAAGCTTACGTTGATGCTGACTGGGCTAGTAATGTATTGGATAGGCGTTCATATACAGGTTATTTCTTTGCTCTTTCTGGTGGTGCTGTCTCATGGGAGACTAAGAAGCAAGTTTCTGTAGCCTTGTCCAGCACTGAGGCTGAGTATATGGGTATATCTGATTGTTGTAAGGAGGTCATATATCTAAGAAATTTACAATATGAGTTAACTGATAAGTTGTATGTAATAACTGTTTTTAATGACAACCAGTCTGCACAGAAGTTGGCAAATAATAGTTGTTTACATAAAAGATCAAAACACATTGATATTCGTTATCACTTTTTTAGAGAACATTTAAATAATAATGTTTTACAATTAAAATATTTACCAACTTCAGACATGCCCGCTGATTTATTTACTAAGGGGTTGAATGCAGTCAAGCATTGTAAATTTCTAGAAATGTTAGGTTTATATAAATAAGGAATGTTTAGTCTTATTTTGTTATGTGGGAGTGTTGGTAATTAACAAAATAAAATGTCACTGTCAGGAATAATGTAAAACGTCTGTGGCACAAAAGAATAATAAAGTTAGTTCGTTCCCAACTACTACGTGTTTCACTACAATATTATGTTATATGTATGTTATGATTTTTTTGTAGCGATGATTGCTCAGTGGTTAGCGCTGTCGGTTCACACGCCGAACGGCGTGGATTCATACTCTAGCTTGAGCTGAAGAAAAATCTAAAAAAGGAAAACATAGCATGGTGGTAGGGTACTTTCTAGTACTCGACTGGCTATCTTAGCTAGCTACCACACTTAAGTTGAAAATTTGCCGCCAAACACCTAACGGTGTTTTTGCCGTCCTCCTTCACCAATGATCCTGTGACATGGTCAGAGACTTTATTTAGGTTTTATATTGTTAGAATTTTCCTATTTTTTATAGGTGCTACTAAGTAGCCTATCTTTAAAGTTTGTTATTATTTATTATCTATTTATGTAAAAGGTGATAAGACGCTCTCTTGATTGTAAGAGATAACGCCTGCCTGCCTGATTGCATTGTTTCCTAAATTGTAGTATAAGATTATTTAAAATTGCTTTATATTATTTCGGTGTGTTCCGGCAGCCTCACTTGAGAGCCAGTTTCATTTTAGGCTAGGTGAGTTTACCATTTTCAACCACACCGTCACTCAACGTCAGGTGAGCTGTGGTCAAAACTAAGACTGTCAAAAATATTTTTAAAAAAGGTACAGATGTGGATACATAGGAAAATTTTATAGAATACATGAAGTTCTTGTACAAGTATCGGTTTGGTCTGTATTTCTATACTCAATTGTGACGTAATCTAGAGCATGGGAATTGGTTCAGCAGGCTTCACTAACGTAACTTACGTGTTGTGTCTCCGATTGGCGGAACGTTGGATGTTTTGTATGCGTCACGATGACTCCTGTCAGTTGCACGATGTACTCCATAAGCGATCTCAGGGTCCGTTCAAGTGTTATGTAGGCACAATATTAGTAACTCATCATCATCATCCACAGCCTTCTTTATCCCACTGCTGGGTATAGGCCTCTCTCTTTTCATGCCATTTGCCTCGGTCCTGTGCCAATCTGGTCCAGGTTCGACCCGCGACGGTGACAATATCGTCGACCCATCTTGCGACTGGACGACCAACGCTCCGCTTACCTTGCCTAGGCCACCACTCTGTTGCAACCTTACTCCACCTGTCATCACTTCGCCTAGCAACATGTCCTACCCATGTCTCGAAATTTCGGTCGTCGGCGGATATCGGTATTATTAGTAACTAGCGGCCATTTATTTTTTAATTAAATTCTAGTTATAAATATAGCATATGTTACTTAGGGAGATAACGTACCTAGCAGTCTAATGGTGAAATAATTTTTGAAATCGGTCCAGTAGTTTTTGAGTTTTTTCGTTATAAACATACGAAAATACAAATCTTTCCTCATTTTAGGGTTCCGTACCCAAAGGGTAAAAACGGGACCCTATTACTGAGACTTCGCTGTCTGTCCGTCGGTCGGTCCGTCTGTCACCAGGCTGTATCTCAAGAACGGTGATAGCTAGACAGTTGGAATTTTCACAGATGATTGATGTATTTCTATTGCCGCTATAACAACAAATACTAAAAATAAAATAAAATAAATATTTAAGGAAGACTCACACACACCACAGCTCACCTGATGTTAAGTGAAGGTGTGGTCGAAGATGGTAAAGCACACCTAGCCTGGAATGGAAGTGGCTCTCAAGAGAGGCTGCCGGAACACACCGTTAGATCCTTGGCGGTAGATTTTCAACTTGAGGGTGGTAGCCAGCCAGCCGAGAATAAGAAAGTACCCTACCACCAAACATATTAGTGTAGATTATGTGGAGTGGAGACTACGGACCGGAAAACGTAATGCAGGACTCCCTGAGGCTCGATGCGGTGACGATAAACATAAGATATAGAGCAGTGGCTGGAAGCGAAAAAAGCTGATGATCGAGCTGAGTTGCATAGTTTGGGAGATGTCTATGTTCAACAGTTTATTGTGATGATTCAGGAAATGTTGATGACGATGAACGCATGTTGCATGAAAAATTAGACGTTCGTTAATTTTCTGTAAGAGTGGATGATAGATTGGATTAAATGGTTTAATTTCGGTCAATTGTCTTGATCCAATTGTGTGACTACCGGAGCTTCTTGAGCATAATTTACCGCATCGAATTCGTTCTAATTTTCCACAACGTTAATTTGATGTCTTTTTTTTATTTTTATACATAATAGGTTCGCGTTTGACTACACCCTGCCTGATGTTAAGCAGGATGCAGTCCAAGATGAAGCACGCTTACCTAGAAAAAAACCTGTTAATTAATTTTACTTTAATTTATACTTTGAGTTGACCACCACTTCCAGACATATATGATGAATACACAATACACCCCAAGCGGGACGTCAGTGCAGGACTCAATAAGAAGAATAAGA
The DNA here is from genome assembly GCA_905404145.2 of Biston betularia. NCBI lineage: Eukaryota > Metazoa > Arthropoda > Insecta > Lepidoptera > Geometridae > Biston > Biston betularia. Next base: position 1,367,420 of record FR989889.1, on the reverse strand, counting down.
ATAAAATAATATTATGATGGATTAGCAGTAAAACTTGTGTCTTTTCTAAGAATAAAATGAATATCGTAGAACTATACACACAGCGCCATCTGGCCCCAAACTAAGCAGAGCTTGTGTGATGGAAGTCAGATGATTGAATACATAAATTACTGGGCTGTTGAGACTAACCATCGTAAGTCTCAAAGTAATGAGCACCAAAGCAGCGATGCCCTGGACTTTGTTTTGTTACTCAAAGTTCTGTGTATCGCTGCAATGGTCATGGACAGGCGTTATCTCTTACCATCAGGAGAGCGTCTCGTTCGTCTCATTATTTTTCACATAAATAAAATTTTATTTATTCACAAAATGTTTGCCCTGAGTGTAATCGAACCCACGCCCTACAGCTCTCGAGGCAGATACACTACCAATGAGCCAACGGGGCTGTCTGTCGGGGATGAATTGGAAATTTTATATTTATCATATTAATTTTGTAGTTTTTTTTTTAATACGTATACATATATTCGTGTTTGTCCACCAAGTCGCCAGAGGGTAAGCGACGATGTAGTCGAAGATGAAGCACGCAGACCTAAAAGATACCTATTCACTCTGACCTTGAAAAGATCTAGATTATATCTATCAGGAAACAAGGAAGCAGGTAGCTTGTTCCTGATTGCTTGTTCGTACTGGTTTGTGTTTGACCACACCCTGATGGAGATGGAGCACCTTCAAGTAACTTATGAAATAATATGTATCTCTTTATTGTTGACAGGAACATCATCTCCAGAGGGCTATATCAGGCACGGGGCTCATCATACCGACCCCGGAGGTGTGCCAGGTCAGCGACCTAGAGTTCTACGAGAAATGCTACCCGCCCGACTACAAAATGCCGAAACAGCACATACACATGCAGCGTGAGTAATGTACTATAAACTAAACTATTTTTTTAAAGTTTCAAATATGCGCTCCGCATGTACCGGGGTCAGTGACCTTTGTCAACTTTGGGATTAGAATTTTTTTTTCTATTTCCAAAATAGGAATAAAATTAGTTTATTCAACATTACCGGGGTCAGTGACCTTTGTCAACTTTGAATTACAATTTTTTTTTTCAATATTGGAAGATGAAAATAAGTTAACTAAACATATTTTCTTTTAATTTAAAATAGTTATACGCTCCACAGATACCGGCGTCAGTGACCTTTGTCAACTTTGGGATTAAAATATTTTTTATCAATTTTTTTTTTTTATGTAAAAACTAATGAGACGAACGAGACGCTCTCCTGATGGAAAGATATAACGCCTGTCCATGACCATTGTAACGATACACAGAACTTTGAGTGACAAAACAAAGTCCAGGGCATCACTGCTTTGGCGCTCATTACTTTAAGACTTTCGATGGTTAGTCTCAACAGCCCAGTAATAAAGCCTTTAAAATTGTTCTTGTTATCTCACTGCTAGGTAACGAACACAGACGTACCATCGATTAACCCGGATTTCAGTATATCCCTGTCCCTGACTGTAATCCATCCTTACGTTTCAGGGCTGGACAGGCACAAGGATAGGTTTTCCATTTTACTAAAACAGTATAAATTTATGCTAATTCAGGGACTATGCGACTCTCAAAGCATGCTAATGTCATTCATGAAATGGTGTCAGCTCTTTGACGTATTAATAGCTTGCCGATACGATGGTACCAGCAGCGGTTGTACCTACCTAGACGATCTCTTGCAAAGCGAGATTTACCGTCAAGTAAAAATTATGTGTTAAATGGGAAAAATAGATAAAGTAAAATTATTAAAAAAAAACCCTCAATTTTATTAGCCCTTATTTTGTAACTGTTTGTTTTTGTATTTGTTGCAAAATAAAATCTTTTTCTTTCTTTCTTTCTTAAAATGAATTCGATATCCACACGTCGATATCCTGTGCTGTGGAGATCAATATTACTTGGAGGGGTTAGTGTTACGTATTGGCACTGCGGTCTGAATATAAATAGAATGTAGCGATGATAGCTCAGTGGTTAGCGCGGTAGGTTCGCATGCCGAAGGGCGTGGGTTCAGCCCCAACAATGAGCTTGAGCTGCCGGTGAAGGAAAACATCGTGAGGAAACCATAGCATGGTGGTAGGGTACTTTCTAGTACTCGGCTGGCTAGCTACCACCCTCAAGTTGAAAATCTGCCGCCAAGCATCTAACGGTGTGTTCCGGCAGCCTCACTTGAGAGCCAGTTCCATTCCAGGCTAGGTGTGCTTTACCATCTTCGACCACACCGTCACTTAACATCAGGTGAGCTGTGGTCAAACAACTAGCCTGTCAACCATTAAAAAAAAGAATACTAAATATGTATAAGTAGTATGTAAACCGCATCTTCGATTTATACCAGGCGAGATTGCGGTCAAACGCAAGCCTAAAAAAGTAGAATGTAACTCCATACGAAATATAAAACGTGCATGGTGGCGAAGGGGAAAATCTTCGAAAGATTGTTGACAGCGTTACCAATGATACAGGGATTTTTATTAGTCTGTGAAACTAGGCGTGTAGGTTGGGCTATGTAGGATTCTACCCGATTAAACCTACCGGGTAGCGTGGCTTGTTGCTTTGCGGAGTGCTCTGGTATCTCCTGTGAAATGCTGGAGTCTTATTCATAGTTGGTTGGGCAGTAAATAATCGCAATAAATATATATTTTTTTATGTTAGACCAGCTAGGTGTTTGACCACTGCTCACTTGATGTTAAGTGATGGTGTGGTCGAGGATGGTAAAGCACACCTAGCCTGGAACGGAGCAAGCTTTCCTCCTAAACCGTATCGTTAGTTAATATCGGGCAAGGTGTGGGCTAACAATTCCTGGAAAATAAACGTATGATTTATTTAAGAATAACCAATTAAGGTGGTTCGATTTCCATACAAATAAATTTTTACCATTTATGGACAAATGGAGCGTAAGTTTACAGTGAAATCACAGCTACTGCCATTTATTTTGGTCTTTATTTGCGGTAAATCACAATTGCTCGAATAAAACAGTAGATTATATTATTAGCATAAAATCAAATTTATGAATTTATGATTTTTTAATAAAACCGTAGATTTTGCTATGCGATAAGTAGTTGTGATTTCACTGTAAAATTATGCTACATTTGTCCATAAATGAAAAAAAAATATTTGTATGGAAATCGAACCACCTCAAACCATATTTTTCTGGTTCCGTTCTGAAGTAGGTACTAGAGATTATCTGTATGGAAGCCGACAACACGATCCATTCTATACTCAACCACCTGACTCTTCCTTATATTAAAGTAGACAAGGTTTTGAAATGATTCCAAGTATAAATGAAAAGAAGATTAATCGAGCTTAGCCAATAGAGGTTAAGCCACAGATGAAATGAATATTACCTCGTCTGAGATCTTGAGTCCAGTTACCGCTAAAGTTTCGAAACTTTGCCAGGCGTCTATCTTGAAAAACCTTGAACTTAGTGCAAGTGTTGGTAACTGTCTGAGTGATATAATTGCCTTCTAAATTACAGAATAGAGAACTGTATTTTAAAGGTTCGTAATCGAGGCCTTACCAGACGAATGCACTGGACGAAATCGCTATAAAAAAGAAGATAGGGAAAAAAGAGATGATAGCACAGTGGTTAGCGCGGTAGGTTCGCATGCTGAAGGGCGTGGGTTCAAACCCCAACAATGAGCTTGAGCTGCCGGTGAAGGAAAACATCGTGAGGAAACCATAGCATGGTGGTAGGGTACTTTAGTACTCGGCTGGCTAGCTACCACCCTCAAGTTGGAAATCTGCCGCCAAGCATCTAACAGTGTGTTCCGGCAGCCTCACTTGAGAGCCAGTTCCATTCTAGGCTAGGTGTGCTTTACCATTTTCGACCACACCTTCACTTAACATCAGGTGAGGTGTGGTCAAAACACAACCCCTGTCAACAGTAAAAAAATAAATAGAAAAAGAGTTTTTTTTGAAGTCTCAATCCTTCATCTTCTGGTCTTGGTGCATTCTGCAAGTTTGGCATACTTCTGAATGGTGTTATATTTCTGTATGTTTCCTACTCGACAAGTAGAACTTGTAATTGAATTAATTAATTAGGTTCCTGAGAGTGATTTACCTGGATTAAGGTGGGTTTACAAGTAGTGTTGCTAGCTAATTGGAAGTGCTAGGAAATCTGGTAATTGAATTTAACATCTTATTTTATACTACAAGAAACCGTGAACCCTTGTTTATAAGTAAGTTTTTTTTAATGACTCCCCAGCTATATCAAATTGTCCACCAGGCTTATTAGTCCATTGAAAAGTTACATTTGTTACATTTTTTAGATTTCTCGTAGGAATAAGTGTAAAGTTAAATCCAAGTTTGTGGGGTTGCAATCTTTGTCCCACGGCCGCCATCTTGGATATACGGGTACAAATTGTTTTAATGGTTTATATGACAAACTATGTTTCACAAAAAAAATGTGTGGTATGTATGTAGATTGAGTTGCACCGGACTCATTCGATTTGGCTAAATGAGGTGTCAATCGATTTGTTATTACACTCCGGGTGATATTGGTTACATTTATGCTTTTAATTGAATGACAGCCCTGTTGGCTCATTGGTAGCATATCTGCCTTAAGAACTGAAGGGCGTGGGTTCGATTCCCGCTCAGGACAAACATTTTATGTATCAACAAATGTTTGTTCTGTGTCTGGGTGTTCTGTATGTATCATAAGTATGCATTTACAAAAAAAAAGTATTTATGTATTCTATCAGTTATCTGACTTCCATCAAGCTCTGCTTATTTTTGGGTCAGATGGCGCTGTGTGTAATATCTTACAATATTTATATATTTATTTAATTGTAAGTTGTTTTTTCCGTAGTCTGGTTACAATTTTTTTTTAACTAATTGACATGTTTTGGAGTCGATTAAAAATAACAACCTGAGTTAAATCCGGTCGGTCGCAACCTCGGTCCTGTGTGAGAAACTTAATAAATCGCTTAAATGAATCAAACGATTAAACTTTAATTATGTAAACACTCATTTACTATGTTGACGATTTTAAATGATTCAGCCATAATTGTTGATGTCTTTAAGGGCTTATTAGAAATAGATTTATCTACTTATCTAATAACGTTTCTAATGACTCTGATAACGAGTGAATCATTTGATTGTAGCTATAAAGGCGGCTAATTAATTTGTCAACAGACTGATAAGATTTTTTTTGTCGGTGTGTCCCCAGACGATACAAAAAATATTAGGCATTACGTCTAATATTTTTCCAAAATTAGCAGGTCGTGTATTGTTATCATTGTACATAACCGTTGCAGAACATACACAGAACTTTGAGTAGCAAAACAAAGTCTAGGGCGTCGCTGCCTTGGCGCTCATAACTTTGAGACATTCGATGGTAAGTCTCAAGAGCTCTGTAATTCCGTTCGTAATTTGACAGTGAAATCAAACCGTTGCGTTCGAGTTTTTAGAATATCGACTACTAGCGGACGCCTCGCGGTTTCACCCGCGTAGTTCTCGTTCTCGTGGGAGTACAGGGATACACTATTAGAATGCTGCAGTCTCCCTGAGTAACATTTACTATATTTATTTTCCTATTTATTAAAAAATAAATGTTCATTGTGCGGGACAGGCCGCTAGTAAATAAAAATACAGCAAACAAATAAATATGATACTTGGGGGGGCCCAAACCGCAACCTTTTCATAGAGGCTGGAATCCCCTGGACTGGCCCCTTCGGCAGGGTAGGGCAGAAAAAAAGGCCTCAAAAGGGGTTTAAGCCAGGTTGTCGACCCAATGCCACAAGACAGTCTAAGCAATCGTTTCTCAACGGGTGGCGTTGTATTGTCTACAAAAAACCGATAAGCTAAACAATAGATAGTGTAACGACTCCGGATTTAAAATAATACAACTTATTTGAAAATATTTATTATTTATGACCTTATTTATTATAGAACGACCTCGGTTATGCACGTGCAATGAAAACTATCTGGAAGAAATTCTGTAAATACACCTAGGTATTAAAAAAGGTATAATTTATAAATCAGTTTTCAAAAAAAATATAGATTTTTTTTACCGTTGACAAGCTAGGTTTTTGACTACAGCTCACCTGATGTTAAGTGATGGTGTGGTCGAAGATGGTAAAGCACACCTAGCCTGGATTGGAAATGGCTCTCAAGTTAGGCTGCCGGAACACACCGTGAGGTGCTTGGCGGCAAATTTTCAACTTCAGCTAGCCAACCGAGTACTAGAAAGTATTCTACCACCATGCTATGGTTTCCTCACGATGTTTTCCTTCACCGGCAGCTCAAGCTCATTGTTAGGGTTTGAACCTACACCCTTCGGCATGCGAACCGACCGCGCTAACCACTGAGCTATCATCGCCACAAGATATTTAAACTTTAAAATGAAACAAAAGTAAATCACGACAGCAATAATAAAATTCCTATTGAATTTACATGTATACATAACGTAATTATAACAAAGCGTTTCGACTGCACATTTGTTTAATTCGCGCGGAACTTATATGGAACTCTTTCCCGGTTTGTGTTTCTAGAAAAGTAAAATATGGGTCTCTTCAAATCCAAAGTAAACAGATTTCTTTTGGGTAGCGTGCACCATCCTACCCCGCATCGTTACATGATATCAGGCAGGATGTGGTAAAATACCGTTCAAAAGTTTAAAGGGTTTAATGGAGCATTTTTGTAATTTCTTTTCACCCTGCGCGTTGGTGTGCCCGAGCTTTTACCATTTTTAGGGTCCCGTACCCAAAGGGTAAAACGGGTCCCTATTACTATGACTCCGCTGTCCATCCGTCAGTCCGTCTGTCACCAGGCTGTATCTCATGCACCGTGATAGTTACGACAGTTGAAATTTCCACAGATGATGTGTTTCTGTCGCTATAACAACAAATACAAGAAAGCAGAATAAAATAAATATTTAAGGACCATACAACGAACGTTATTTTTTTTGCCGTTTTTATAGATAATGGTACGGAACCTTTCGTGCGCGAGTTCGGCTCGCACTTGGCCGGTTTTTTTACCCTTCAGGGGTCGTAAAAAGGGGTTACCCATATCAATACCCGTATATATATTATATATAGGTACTTAGCTGAATTCCCGAAGGCATACCTTAAGTTTAACGCGTATTTATTATTTTTATTTGCGTAACTGTCTAATTACGTAAATAAAACCAAGAAATCGGTTATACTGAACCCTAGAAATACAAAACCATATTTTTAACTGTAAACTACAAATCGGGATAAATATTTACGCCACGGGATTTTTGCTCGTAAAATCGTTCTGTTCGTTTGTATTTCGTTGAATAGCTAAAAGTGCTAAAAAACGTCATTTAACAAAGTGTATCTACATAAATATAAACTAATAAATAAATATCGTAGGACATTACACACAGCGCCATCTGACCCCAAACTAAGCAAAGCTTGCACTATGGGAGTCAGATAACTGATAAAATGCTTAAATACTTTTTTTTGTAAATACATACTTATAATACATACAGTACACCCAGAGTTTTTATTTTTTTTATTTATAAATAAATAAATAGGTCACAGGCTTAGGGATAGGACAGGTGACTCCCGCTCCGGTTCGTTCCCGGTGCAGAGGTTGGCCATTGCCATTCAGCGCGGGAATGCGGCGAGTGTGATGGGCACCTTTGCGCCGGGAGCGGTCAGGGGCGGGTTGTTTTAGTTTGATAAGATATTTATTTTATTATTAACATTTTATTTTTGTTACATTGAGTACACGACATATTGACATTTAATTTAATTTTATAAATATAAACTAAACTATGATTTAGATCTAGGCAGGCCTGGTGGCCGTTTTACCTCCGGGACCCAGTCGGTGGTGGTTTTCGCCCATAGCTCTGCTGGCATTCGGCAGACGTGTGTCCAGACGTGGCCTAGAAGACGGTGGAAAGATGAGCTCGATGCCCACAACAAGGAGTGGACCTCAATAGCACAAAACAGAGAGGCGTAGAAGGGAGGGGAGAGGCCTTTACCCAGCAGTGGGACAAAGTGGGCTAAAAAAAATTAGATAAACTTTGTTAAAAGACGGTTTGACAATTTTTCAGCTATTCAAATTAATTTCAATTTATCCGGGTGTACTGTATGTATTATAAGTATGTATTTACAAAAAAAAAAAGTATTTAAGTACTCTATCAGTTATCTGTTTTCATAGTACAAGCTCTGAAGCTCTGCTTAGTTTGGGGTCAGATGGCGCTGTGTGTAATGTCCTACGATATTTATTTATTATTTATTTATTACCATAATAAAAAAAAATGAAATACGAGTGATAAAGACTCGAGTAAAATTGGAAATAGCTTATATCCTTATTTAATTCTATGCTGGTTTTCATCTTGGAGAAAAGATAAAACAGGGTAGAACTGCTTGTGAGAGAATAAAAGTAAATCGTTGATTGGTCTAACCGCAGCTCGGCTGTAATGCAGCATGTCTCAGATCTAATCTGAATATACCTTTAGTAGGAAAGATATAGTTCACAGTAAAAACCTAAGTGCTTTCTACAACTAACGCTATAACGTGTTCACGACTCAATTATACGTTTGTAGCTGTTTTCCTTCGGTTTACTGTAACCTTATTTGTGCCAGGTAAATTTAAACTGTATTATCGACTGTTCGAAGGTTAAAATTGACCGTTACATTGAAAAGTACAGTGGCTAAGGAAAGCTCGAATCAAATTTTTATTAGGTATGAGTGTTCTTGGCACAATGTATCAGTATAAGAAAGTTTGTACATATGTAGACATATGTATACATTAATATTTGGGATGTCTTGAATCTTTATATTTATACTAGCTGCACCCCGCGGTGTTACTCGCTACAGCCCACATCCCTGTTGGTTCATTGGTAGAATGTCTGCTTCAAGAGCTGAAGGGCGTGGGTTTGATTCCCAACCAGGACAAACTTTGTGGTACAAACAATTTATGTTTGTTCCGTGTCTAAGTGTACTGTATGTATTTACAAAAAAAAAGTTTTTAAGTATTCTATCAGTTATCTGACTTCCATAGTACAAGCTTTGCTTAGTTTGCTGTCAGATGGCGCAGTGTGTAATGTCCTGTGATATTTTTTGTTATTATTTATTTATTACATGTTTTCGGGATATTATTTTTTTCTTTTCCATCTATTTATTTGTATACATACCCATATTTATGCAATAAATTAATTATGAATTATGTATGTAATTACTACCTATATTTGCATGGCAAACATGCAATCAATTCGATACAGATTCTCTGCGAAACATCTGCATGGAAACCTCAGGCAACAAAACCCACATTGTTGATGCGCAAAGCGTCTGTTTACAGGCTCCATTTCCTAGTAAAGAGCGGGCCGGCAGACAGATGGTGCGGCGCATGTGGCATGTACTGGCTGGTACTAATTTGGTATGGCTGTAGCTGACACCCTGGATTGATACATAGGCTACTTTTTATCCTGAAAACATGTAGCGGATAACACCGCGGGGCGCGGCTAGTCTTTTATAATTAATAAGTAATATGTATGTGTAATTATATTCCATATAAAGTTGCGTCCAATTCCAAAGCTCAGTCGAAAAACTTGACTGTTTCAATTATTTCCCCGTCAAATAAATCCACAAGTTTCTCACCTCCCGCCCGCCGTTTGAAAGGCAGAAATTGTTTATGTTTCCCCTGCAAACTTTCCTACGATTTTCCCCGAGAAAACATGGCAAAGGGGAACGAACTCTCAACTTGCAAGCATCGTCGGAATGACGAACGTTTTGAATTAACATTGAGCTTTTACACGGCCGCTTGTGGAATACGGAATGAGGGGCATGCATGCGTAACGATGGGTTTTTTTTGGATGCGCCTCTGTTTTTAACTTCATTATCTGACTACACAAAAATATAATATTTTAGCAGTCTTTTTAACCGACTCAAAAAAGAGGAGGAGGCTCTCAATTGGACTGTATATGTGCTATTTTGTATGTTACGCGATTATTCCGTCAATTATTATGAATCGATTTTGATGATTTGGTAGATCATACTACAGAGGTAATCGATCGAGCGGTTTTTAGAAATTAAAAAAAAAAAAATTTATACATCGATGATATTTTCGTTTACTCTGAAACCTCGCCGTTTCATTGGAGCAGTGCGTTTAGTTGGCCTAAGGGTCATGGAGACCGTTTTTTTAAATTGTATATTATATCTTGACACGAAACTAATCCCGTTAATACGTCACAATAAATTTAATGTCAATTTGAAACTTGACGATTTTTTTTGTATGAGTTATAAGACGGACATGATGATATGGTATGACCGTATGCTTGGTGATGAGGTCCTGTTGAACATCTTTTGGGGTATGGAACCCTCATCATCATCATTTCAGCCATAGGACGTCCACTGCTGGACATGGGCCTCCCCCCAATGACTTCCATAAAGACCAGTAGGAAGCGGCCTGCATCCAGCGCGTTCCTGCGGTCTTTATCAGGTCGTCTATCCACCTTGTGGGTGGACGTCCTACGCTGCGCTTGCCAGTCTGTGATCTCCACTCCAGAACTTTGCAGCCCCATCGGCCATCAGTTCTGCGTGCTATGTGTCGTGTCCACTGCCACTTCAACTTTCTAATCTATCGGGCTATGTCGGTAACTTTGGTTCGTCTACGGATCACCTCATTTCTGATTCAATCTCGTAGGGAAACTCCGAGCATAGCCCTCTCCATAGCTTGTTGTGCTACTTTGAGCTTTCCAAGAAGGCACATAGTCAGAGACAACGTTTCAGCGCCATAAGACGTCACTGGTAACACACACTTTCGTAGAAATAGTAAATTGACGAGTACGTTTTGCAGTTACCCGTAACGAGCGTCTCGGGTTCAACAGTCTGAGGATTTTATGGTAAATTATAAATTACACGTTACGGTCTCTCGTGTGACTACTATTGTTGTCCAATATTTGGTCATGACACTCACGGAGTTGGGATTTCCTTTGTTAAAGTTCAAAGTAATAGAAAAAATTACGTAACTACTAGAAACTTAATTTATTTTCTATGACTTAAGTTCAGCTACAGCCAGAACAGCCAGTTTCATGGTAGACGTTAAACTCGAACGAGACGATTTGATTCCACGTTCATTGTGCGGACTGCTAGACAGTGGAATGCGCTGCCTGAGTGGGTGTTCCCCGATGGATATAATCTAGGTGTCTTCAAATCGCGAGTGAAGTCCCGTCTTAGACCGCATCATTACTTAACATCAGGTGAGCTGTGGTCAAACACCTAGCCCGTCGAGAATAAAAAAGAAGTTATTTTTAACGATTTATTCATTTGGCTTTGTTTCGTGTCCTTGTCCAAAGCTTTTAGTTTCATCATCACAAAGCTTCTTCCGTTGTATTATAACTCAACCGAGGACGTCTGAAGGTGGTTCGATTTCCATACAAATAAATTTTTGCCATTTATGGACAAATGGAGCATAATTTTACAGTGAAATCACAGCTACTGGCATTTATTTTGGCCTTTATTTGCGGTAAATTACAATTGCTTGAATAAAACAGTAGATTATTAGCATAAAACATAATTGATCAATGATTTATGAATTTATGATTTTTGAAAAAAGTTTTAGTATTAGTAGTATCGTTATACTACTGTTACTAAAACTTTTTGACTAATAACTGGGCTGTTGAAACCCATCGAAAGTCTCAAAGTAATGAGTGCCAAAGCAGCGATGCCCCTGACTTTGTTTTGTTACTCAAAGTTCGGTGTGTTGCTGCAATGGTCATGGTCATGCGTTATCTCTTACCATCAAGAGAGCGCACCGTTCGTCTCATTACTTTTACATTTAAAAAAAAACTACGGCAAAACACTTCAAATACAAAATGTTGCCCCGTTTGCCTAAAAAACTTGCTCAGCAATTTTCTTCTCCAAGCCAACATCGGCCGGCGCGGGCGGTGTGAAATTCCGTTCCGTGATGTGCATTCGTTGTCCAAAATACTACCTTTCGTACGCCTCTTTTATTCGACGTGTTTTGAAAACTCAGCACAATGACGCGGAGGTGAAGAACTACGCTAGAAAGCGGTAAAATAGGCATAGCAGCGATGCTTTCAGAAGATTTCTTTTAAAGTATAAATTTTATGCTGAGTTATGTCGAAACAAAGATTCTATCATGTTTCATGTTTTGTTATGTTATGATACAATCTGGGTCCTTCAAGTCGCGAGTGAATCGGTTTCTTCTAGGCGAGCGTGCTCCACCGTAGACCGCATCTCCGCTTAACATCCGGCGGGATGGCGGTCAACCGCAAGCCTATATGTAATTAAAAAAAAATAAAGACTGAATCTCTTGAAGATGTTTTTTTTTAAATAATTTTCTTTAATTTTTATTTCACACACTGATTTCTTGATTAATATTAGTGTTGTATATAACCAAATGAAACATTTTATTTGGTGTTAGATTTCCTTAGCAGGTCGTCTAGGTGCGGTACCAGATATTTTCCAGCCAAGCAGTAGGTAAATAAATAATAAAATAAATATCATAGGAAATTACACACAGCGCCATCTGACCCTAAACTAAGCAAAGCTTGTGTTATGTAAATCAGATAACTGATAGAATACTTGAATACTTTTTTTTTGTTGTAAATACATACTTATAATAAATACAGAACACCCAGACACAGACACATACCACAAACCCGCGCCCTTCAGATCTTGGAGCAGACATACTACCAATGAACCAACAGGGCTGAGTTCCGGTTTGAAGGGCACTGCAGCTAGAGAAATTACAGAGCTGTTAAGACTAACCATCGAAAGTCAAATTACCGATGCCCTTGACTTTGTTTTGCTGTTTATAGTTCTGTGTACCGCTGCAATGGTCATAGACAGGTGTTACATCTTACCATCAGGAGAGCGTCTCATTACTATTACTAGAACATTGCGACTTAATTTTTAAACAATGATTTTACAGTTTTATTTATTCCTCAGTAAAATGTTTTTTTTTGAATGCTCAACAGGCTAGGTGTTGGACCACAGCTTACCTGATATTAAGTGATGAATTGGTCGAAGATGGTAAAGCACACCTAGCCTGGAATGGCACTGTCTCTCAAGTGAGGCTGCCGGAACACACCGTTAGGTACTTGGCGGCAGATTTTCAACTTGAGGGGGGTGGCTGTCCGAGTATTAGAAAGTACGCTACCACCATGCTATGTTTTCCTCACGATGTTTTCCTTCACCGGCAGATCAAGCTCATTGTGGGATTTGAACCCAAGCCCACGATTTTACAATGCTATAATTTAGAATTAAAAAAGAATACAGTTGCCGTTGAGATCGATCATATATTATTCTATAATAATTAATCAAGTTGCCAAGGATTTAACCAGAAATGTTTTTCATTTCTAATATCAAATTCGACACGTGTTTCACCTTTACACGTGGAAATCTAGAGCTTTTCATACGAAAATGAAATAAAGTATCCGATTTTCTTTTTCACGCAACCTGATCGGTAAAAAAACATCAATTTTCCTTATTTTTGTGTACTTTATTTCCAATTCTGTACAAGTATTACTATTTTACTTCCCTCACAGATTGGAACAGGAAAAAAATGTGTTGAAATTAACAACCTTGGCCTGCCTTTACCGGTTTATTGTCCAGAAAACCAATTGAAATTATGTAGAGCCCCCGGTGACTCGTATACCGTATAAGAGTAGTACTTTGCAACAATGTGTTCCCCAGTTTGTGTAAAGTGGGTGTTCCCTAATGAATACAGTATGGGTGCCTTCAAGTCGCGAGTGAATCGGTTTCTTCTAGGCAAGCGTGCTCCACCGTAGACCGCATCTTCGCTTAACATCAGGCGGGATGGCGGACAAACGCAAGCCTATCTATTATTAAAAAAAAAATGTTTTTCTTTTTTCGTTTATTTATATTTTTATGATTATATCCGAAGCAAGTCTTACCAGTCTTACCCTACTTTGATATAGAAACTGACGTGGTTTTTACACGCTTATGCAATCCCATAACTATGTAAAACGAAAATGGGATCTATCTATCTTGTAATTATGATAAGATTAAAAATAACTGCGTTAGTTTGTCGTTTTTGCGAATTGTTTTTATCTGAACTGCTTAGGATGTGATATAGACCGTTATCACATTAATATTATGAAGGCGTAAGTTTGTATCCGCTACATGTACTGCAGCTAGCGAAATTACTGGGCTGTTGAGACTAACCATCGAAAGTCTCAAAGTAATGAGCGCCAAAGCAGCGATGCCCTGGACTTTGTTTTATTACTCAAAGTTCTGTTTATTGCTGCAATGGTCACGGACAGGCGTTATCTCTTACCGTCAGGAGAGCGTCTCGTTCGTCTCATTATTTTTAACATAAAAAAAAAAAAAATGTTTTCGGAATAAAAAGTTGCCTATTTATATTGATCCAGGGTCTCAGCTACCTCCATACCAAATTTCATCCAAATCCGTTCAGTAGTTTTTGAGTGAAAGAGTAACAAACATCCTTTCATCCAAACTTTTCAATTCATAATACTAGCTGCGCCCTGCGGTGTTACCCGCTAAATGTTTTGGGGATAAAAAAGTAGCCTAGGTGTTAATCCAGGGTCTCGGCTAGCTCCATACCAAATTTCATCCAAATCCGTTTAGTAGTTTTTGAGTGAAAGAGTAACAAACATCCATCCATCCTTCCATCTGTCCATCCAAACTTTCACATTTATGATATTAGTGGGATTTCTTCGCGTAGTTTTTTTTTTATTGTTACTAGGCTTGCGTTTGACCGCCAACTCGCCTGATGTAAAGCGAAGATGCGGCCTACGGTGGAGCACGCTCGCCTAGAAGAAACCGATTCACTCACGACTTGAAGGCGTAGTCGGGTAAAATAAAAATCGTTGTGCGACTGTTGAGTCTTGATATAGTTTTCACTTGAATCTTTATTGCAATCGTAAAGCATATCCAATATCCGAGCGCTGCCTTGTCAGATTACCAAAGTATTACTGAGAAATCGTCGTAAACACAGCGCATGAGTCAGATGTCGAGTATTTGCCGAGAACAGTTACGGATTCACGTTTGTCCGATGTTATCGTTTGGTCGTTCACCACCAGTCACTTACCGGTTATGGACTCCAAAGTTAGTTTTGTATGGGGTCATCAACAGGCCGGATGTGCCGGGACACGGTGCATTGATTTTGGTCCGGATTTTCGATTGTAGTTACCTAAAATGTAATACAATATTTTTTATTGATAACATCGAAGTTATAAGTTGTCTTTTACTTGTCTGTCGGTTATTATAAAGTGCCAACTGCAGGTCACGTTGATATGTATTATTGGGTGTTCTGTATGTATTATTAGTACGTATTTACAAAAAAAAAAGTTTTTATGTATTCTATCAGTTATCTGACTTCCATCACGCAAGCTCTGCTTAGTTTGGGGCCAGATGGCGCTGTGTGTGTAGTCCTACGATATTTATTTATTTATATGTTACGCTAACAAAATTTCTAGATTTTTTTTTTCATGGTTGACATGCAAGAATAAATAAATATCGTAGTACATTACACATAGCAACGCTTGTACTATGGAAGTCAGATAACTGATAGAATACTTTTTTTTTTGTAAATGCATACCAAACATTTGTTTATACCACAAACTGTTTGTCCTGGGTGGGACTCGAAGCCCCGCCCTTTACTTCTTGGAGCAGACATACTACGAATGAACCAACAGGGCAGTCTAGTATTGAATACAACTATATTATACACCAAACATACATACATTATAAATTATAACAGACAAATATTAAACTTAAAAAAGAGATAAATAATGTAACAAAACAAAAACAACATAGATTATATTATGTGAAGAATTGCCGCCAGACAAGTGGAAGATAACTTTGTAGCGATGATAGCTCAATGCTTAGCGCGGTTGTTTCACACGCTGAAGGCTGTGGGTTCAAACGCCAACAATGAGCTTGATCTGCCGGTGAAGGAAAACATCGTGGTGGTAGGATACTCTCTAGTACTCTACTACCCTCAAAAAATCTACCGCCAAGCATCTAACGGAGTGTTTCGGCAGTCTCACTTCAGAGCCACCACCACCACCATAACATCTGGTGAGCTGTGGTCAAACACCTAGCCACTTTTCTCTTTCTGTAATTTTATTAAAAAAAAATTACACTAACCTTAGGCACCTAATAGCTGTTTTTTATATTTCTTTCCATCCAAAGTCTGGAAAAATCGTTCTAGGCGGTAAGGCGCCGTTGTTCGCCATATATTAGTTAGTCTTATGTTGTTTTGTATGTATGGTGTATAATAAAGTTCAATTGTATTCTATTTAGGCTTTTAATCCTAATTTATAAATAATGTCGGTCAATCGTAGCGATCGTTGTACATAAACCATGCGACAGCATGTCCACATCAGCTTCTGCTGTCCGGACCAGGATAGTCGATCGAGCGCGTCACTGCTGCGGATGTCAGGACCCTTGTTCGCTACGATCGCTTGTTACGTAACGCGTCATGTTTACGTAACACGACATAATTCCAAGTAAAATTCGTAGGTATAATAATATATTATGTAGAGTGGGTACTCTATATAAATTTCAAATTAATAAAATCGTTACGAGGTGTGCTAGAAACATGTTTTGAACTGTCAAAATGTAATGTCAAAAGAAGTTTATGTCGTTACTAGCGGACGCCTCGCGGTTTCACCCGCGTAGTTCCCGTTCCCGTGGGAATACAGAGATAAAAAGTAGCTAATGTCACCCGGGGATAGAGTAGCTTCCCAACGGTGAAAGATTTTTTTAAATCGGTCCAGTAATTTCGAAGCCTATTCAATACAAACAAACAAACAAATCTTTGCTCTTTATAATAGTATAGGCAAACGCTGTACCTACATCCTACATATAATTTAATAAAATTTCTGAATAAAATCCGACCTTATTATAATGAGATTAAAATACATTTATCAATCAAAATCTCATAAGTATTTTGTTGTCGTTTCCAGCGTTATGGGAGGAACAGGAGGCGCCGGAATACGACCTGGACACGGAGGACGAGCAGTGGCTCAAACAGCGGCGGCATCCCGAGCTCACAGGTGAGACGACTGTCCTATACGACATACGACAGAGAAATGACAATAGCAGCAGTGTTGCCAATCCTTTAAAAAACATCAGAGAAAAACTGAACATTCCATAACGTAAGGATGATCGACGTAAGGTCTCCTGTCTATCAGCTTTCTACAGGATACATTTCGAGGATTGTGCCTTGGAGTCGCACGACTTGGTTTCGCCCTGCCCTTTTTTACTACCGGACGGCCAAACAAACGCGCCCAAAGCATCACCCGTGAACGTTCGTGGACGTTCCCCATGTGCGCACTAAGCGCTTCGAATCCACATTCTTCATTTTCTGTGTGTAGACACACACAGGCAATAAAGAATGTGTTTCCCGAAAACTACAATATGTGCGTCTTCAAATCAAGAGGTTCCTTCTAGGTAAGCGTGATCCATCCTAGACCACATCGTGACTTAACGTCAGACCGAATGTGTTAAAATGCGAACCTATTCCGTATAAATAAAAAAAAAATTAGGTTTAAAAAAAAAATCGTTTAAACGAGGTTTTTAATGAAAAATAAAACTGTAGGTAAGGGGTAAAACAAAAAACTTTCTAAAACTGAAACGGTAAAAAACAGATGGTTCAGTGAACAGTGGTTCTGCAGCTAAAACTATAGGGTCTGCTACGCTGGTTAGTTTTTTAAAATGTAAAAGTAATCATACGATATGCTTTCCTGATGGTAAGAGATAACGCATGTACATGACCATTGCATTGATTGAACTTTGTGTTGCAAAACAGAGAGCCTAGTGAGATTGTTTATGATTTATTTACATCATTTCACACCATCCTTACAGGGTTTCCCTAATGCGATGGTGCTAGTCATCATAAATTTATTATAAAAATTAAAAATGTCACAAAATTATAAATAAAAAAGTCATAAAATTAAATTCGTATGTCAAACAATAAAATTCCTAAATTATAATGTCAAATTATAGCATGCGTCATAATTAAGCGCCATTCTAAATTCTGGTACCGAACATACAAAAATGATTGAATTTACCTATTCAATAGCATGAAGACAACAGGCTACTAACTAGGGAGTGCTGACGCTACCTCAACTAGTAGTATTTACAGCAAATACTAGCAGCGCCAGCAGAAAAATCTGGTTAATAAAATGTTAAATGTTTCATATCCAACCATGGTCAAGATTCGGATAAGAATAAATAAATAAATATCATAGGACATTACACACAGCGCCATCTGACCCCAAACTAAGCAGAGCTTGTGCTATGGAAGACAGATAACTGATAGAATACTTAAATACTTTTTTTTTTTGTAAATACATACAGTACACCCAGACACAGAACAAACATCGATGTTAGTCACACAAATGTTAGTCCTGAGTGGGAATCGAACCCACGCCCTTCAGCTCTCGAAGCAGACACACTACCAATGAACCAACAGGGCTGTCTTATACTACTACTTATAAGAAGAAGATACTTATACTCTGCAATGATTGAGCGATAACGGGCTGACAATGATGATGATGATTGCTAAATAAATACGAAAACATGAGTTTATAAAATAGCTCTTGCACAGTTGAATTCGAATCTAGAACAAAATGATTTACCGTTTGTTTACCGTTACTTCTTACAAATCAAACACTGTAACAAATACTTTAAAGAATTTCGGAGGAGTAAACTTTTTCTTACAAGTTATAAAAATAGTTTCCAATATAAATTCCACACAAACGTAGATGGGGCGTTCTACTTTTCTACCGACAATGACGTGTCTCCTCAGGAAAAAAAAATCTGTATCCGTCCTAAATTGCAGTTTCTCAAATTTTATTGTCACAAGATTTTTTGGACCATATAGTCATTATAATAACACTAAAATCCCGTTTTTATTGTTTTTGCTTTTTACAAAATTATTGTGACATAGTATTCGAAACGTGTGACAGAGGTGTTTTACATACAAATAAAGCGTGTCCCTTTACGCTGCCTAATGTTACAAAATGATGTCGCTTAAAAAAATCATATAGGACCCTATAATATAAAATTATTTATTGAAATGCTGAAATATTGTCTTTAGATTAATAAAAATATAATAAACGTAAAGGTTCATACTATTAAGCAAAAAAATATTTTATCCTTGGGTACGGCTGCATATGTTTTTTCTTGCTATCTTCCGTCACGCATTTCGCAAAACAAAAAACACGCCTTAGCTGTTTGATCTTCAACACTAAACAACAGCACGGTTTCCTTCTCCTCTCGGCTTGAAGCCTTGAGACCCCACCCTGGAGCGAGCCGAGTTAGGCGCCCGCTGGTAGTGAACTAGAGGTGCGTGTGTTTATTCGGCGACCGCTCTGTCACGTAAGTTACTACTTTAAAATATTATTGTAATTCCCATTTATTTACGTAATATTATTATTTCCCAGTATATCTGTCATATTTACTCACTTTTACGAACAATTTGTAATTTTATGAACGTTGAAATCCTCGAACACTGTTATTTTACACCTCTGTCACGAGGCACCTCTGTCACAAAATAGCTGTGACGGGAGTAGTATAGCTCGTGACGGAGTGGTATTTTTTGTCAGAAACTTTGCCGTAATTGATTTTCACAATAGTTAATTGATATCTTTTGTATTCTATATATTACATTATCAATTATTTTATTCATTTAAGGTATTATCATCAGGGTAATTAAATAATAGCGTTATTTGCGACGGAAAAGCAGTGACGTTGTCGTGAAAAAAGGAAACAGGACCCTGAAAAAGTCGTAGAAGTGAAATGATAAGATTTAGAAAGATACCATGCTTGCAAAAAGCTAGTCAAAGATCTGACACCAAGAGTACACAGACAAATGAAAATAAAATGGCAAGTTAGAAACAAAAAGAGAACAACAGAAAGCTTTGCAGAACGTTCTAATGAATACTCGACTTCCACACCTGTTCCTTTAATTCCTAGATCTCGTTCACTAACTCCAACCTCATCCGCTGCTAGAGCAAGGGGAAGAGAAAAAGTTAGCCGAGACAGATCGAAAATTTATAGGCAAAATATGAAACTTCAAGGCCATGTAAAATTAATTATAGAAAAATACGAAAATACAAGGAAAGACTTCATCGCCAAAAAAATAAAAGAAGACAGCTTATTACATAATATACCCAAACCAAAAAATTAAGATAAATTTAAAAGCGCCGAATAAAGAAGAAAAAAGAAAATACATATAGTATTTTGACAAGTGCCATTAAGGAACATTACAAAAACATTAAAAACAAAAACAAAATGAAACACTGCTCCAAAACAATCCTATCCTTTCCTACAAGACACAACAATTAACCGTTCCGGACTAAAACTTCAACTGTTTCAAGAGACTTTGGTAATAAAAAAATGCTGCACAACAAATATTATTTGCTAGCTTTATTTTTATTAAGTTGCTCTTTATAAAAGTAAAGCTAGGTAGGTAGTTAAGCCCAACCTCAGATTAAAAAGAACCATTGGCTGATATAAATAAACAACATAATAATTAGAGCTCCTACAAAGAGATTTTATGAGACTGTTGTATAACATTGTATCATCTTCATCTTCTGAAGTAGTATTACTACTTCAGAAGATGATCAGCCTCTTCAGCCTCTCGTTAATCAGAAAAAAACCTGTGCACATAAAACCAGGTGCTTCATGTGACCTGTCTGGAGACCCATTATTAATAAAAAATGGTATTATGTCAGTAAAAGTACCCAGTAGAAACTAAGTCGTGTGCACCTACTTAGGAGTTGAAAAAAGTTGTGTGGATGAAGATGGAGATGTTCAGGTGATATTTTATAAAACTGTTGTTGACACTGACAAAATATTTAAATTAGTAAAATCAGATGTATCAGATGTGATGTTTGAAAACTTGATAAAAATGATTACGGTTAAAAGAGGAAGGCGTGTTATAGAAGTATTTGAAAAGTCGAATAAGAGAAAAGAAAAGATTAGTCTGATTTTACGTGCACCAAATAATGATTATACCAAGAAATAATATCTTATGTAGCATTGTAAGAGAAGCCTTATGTTTTGTTATCCTTTTTAAAAACTTTCAAAACCTTAAAGGATTAAGTTTAAATGTTGGCCTATTAATATCTACCATTCTGTCATACTCTAGCACAATTTTGTCCCCCTTGTAATTAAGCATTAAAGCAGCATATGTTCAGTTTATTGAAAACATATACACTAAAATAACGTATTATATTATTATATATTGACCATAAAAGGTAGTAACAGAATTTCAGCTATGTTTATTTCAATTATTTGCAAAATATTTCAAAGTTTGTTGTCTTAATGAGCAAAAATGTGACAGAGTGGTATTAAATGTCATTTTTTATATTATATTTGTAACAAGAATTGGGATAAATCGTGTTCGATAATAATAAATGCTTGTATTCTAGTTATGCCAAGTTAAAAAAAACTGTAAATTTGATTTGACATAATAATTAATAAATATATTAGTTTGTGACAGAGGTGTTTATTTTTTCTAACTATTCCGATAAAACTTAAAATAAATAAAAAGTAAATAACAAAACTTCGATGCACTATACATATCTGAAATCTTCGATAACTGGACAATAATGTAAAAATACATTTTTTTAAAGAATTACACTTTTATTTTTTTTTGAAATCTAAAAATTTATCACTCAGATTGTCGGTAGAAAAGTAGAACGCCCCAGATGTGGTTTTTTGTTTCTGTTTTTTTTTAGCATTCAGTAACTCAAACGCTAAAAAAGAAACCTTTAAGGATACTAGGATTTTTAGGATTCCATTCCAGGCTTGGTGTGCCACACCACACCGTCACTTAACATCAGGTGAGCTTTGGTCAAACAACTAGCCTGCCCACCATTAAAAAAAATATAGGTACTGTGGAAAACATATGTAGATATCAAAGGCGACGCAATCAAAAGATACAGCCGTTTATTCCACTGTCCCACTAATATTATAAATGAGAAATTTGGTATGGAGGTAGCTGAGACCCTGGATTAACACATAGGCTACTTTTTATCCCAAGAACATGTAGCGGGGTAACACTGCGGGGCGCAGCTAGTATAGTAAATGTTCAAGTTTGGATGGATGGATGGATATTTGTTACTCTTTCACGCAAAAACTAGTGAACGGATTTGGATGGAATTTGGTATGGAGGTAGCTGAGACCCTGGATTAACACATAGGCTACTTTTTATCCCAAGAAGCTGTAGCGGGGTAACACTGCGGGGCGCAGCTAGTATAGTAAATGTTCAAGTTTGGATGGATGGATGGATATTTGTTACTCTTTCACGCAAAAACTAGTGAACGGATTTGGATGGAATTTGGTATGGAGGTAGCTGAGACCCTGGATTAACACATAGGCTACTTTTTATCCCAAGAAGCTGTAGCGGGGTAACACTGCGGGGCGCAGCTAGTATAGTAAATGTTCAAGTTTGGATGGATGGATGGATATTTGTTACTCTTTCACGCAAAAACTAGTGAACGGATTTGGATGGAATTTGGTATGGAGGTAGCTGAGACCCTGGATTAACACATAGGCTACTTTTTATCCCAAGAAGCTGTAGCGGGGTAACACTGCGGGGCGCAGCTAGTATAGTAAATGTTCAAGTTTGGATGGATGGATGGATATTTGTTACTCTTTCACGCAAAAACTAGTGAACGGATTTGGATGGAATTTGGTATGGAGGTAGCTGAGACCTTGGATTAACACATAGGCTACTTTTTACCCGAAAACATGTAGCGGGTGAAGCCGCGGGGCGCAACTAGTAAAAAATAAAAAAGAGCACGTTTCCTTATAAAGCATAATGTCATCACCATGAAGACTTAAAACTTTTTTAAGACAATATAAAAAGCGTATCACGTTTTTTATGTTTGTAGTGGGGATCGCCACCCCTTTAACGAAACCTCAAGAGTTGTCATTAAACTTTTAGGGCCAGAGTTCAAAGGGTAAAAGTTCTTTGTTGTTGTTGTTTGGTTTGCGTTGGCTAAACTTATAGCGCGTGTGCTTTACAATGCAAAGAATAAGAATTTAATTTTTACCCCTCTACGCAAAAACACAGTTCATTTTTAAGGTTTCGATATTCTATGAAATGAAATGAAATATTTGTTCACGAAAAATAGGGGTTACATTGCTGTTATGTATACTTTTTTGTTTCGTATGGCAAAGGCATATTCTACATAATTAGTCGAATTTTAGCCGAACTTGCTGTTATTATAATTATATTAGTAATTTCTCCTATTTTGCCGTAACTCGGCATGTGAATTTATTAAAGAACAAATTGCAGAAAATAGTATAGATTAAAATAAACAATGTCAAGTTTGATACAGATAAATAATTGTTTTGAAAAATTAATAATTATGTTAATGTCAAAGTATGTATGTAATATTAGGTAAATGGTCCAGTCAAAATAAAATGTAATTAATTAAAGCAATTTACATGTTACTTAATATCATTTAAAAAATCTTTTAAGCAATAATAACATTTTTCTACTATGGTTGTAGGTATAGGTATGTATCTGTTTTTTTTTAAATTGCAAATACTTTGTTTTTTGAATTGCAAAAACTTTGTTCTCGAAGTTGCACTTTTTGTTAAAATCTATCCGCATCTATTCAAATTTAAAGAAGGGGATAGTGTAGCTTCCCATCAGTAAAATAATTTTTGAAATCCGTCCAGTAGTTTCGGAGCCTATTCAATACAAACAAACAAACAATCAAATCTTTCCTTTTTATTAATTACAGAACACCCAGACATAGAATGTGTATTTCCGATTAAACGTCGTTTCGGTATAATTAAAATTGTCTTCAAATTAAAATAAACCCTCGTCAATGTTGTAACCAAAATGACCAACAAACAACCAAAACAACTTTCAAGCGGAAATAACTACACTAAAAATATATCTCTTGAATACTTAAAATGTCAGTAAGTAAGAGTAAATCAATTATTATTTAATTATCGTCATATAAATGCTTGTCCTGTATGAGAATCGAACCCACACTCTACGGCTCTGAAAGCAGATGTACAAGCAAATGAGCCAACAGGGCAATTGATATACTATATACTATACTTACTTAGTTTGGGGTTCTGACCCCACACTAAGTAAGTATAGTATATAGTAAGTAAGTATAGTATGTAAGTAAGTATTCCGTCAGATTAACTCAGTTTGGGGCTAGATGGCGCTTTGTCCTAGGATATTTAATAATTATTTTTTGTATGGCATTCCAGAGCTAAAGTTCGAACAGATGATGGACAAGCTCGAGAAAAGCTCCGGCCAGACGGTGGTGACGCTGAACGAGGCCAAACTGCTGTTGGAGCGAAACGACGAGATGCTCATCGCTGTCTACGATTACTGGCTCAACAAGCGGCTCACCACCGTAAGTTGACCAACTCTTCCTGACACACTTTGTTTAAATGGGTAGCGTGAGGCTTCTTGTGGTAGATCTTCTTAGCAGGAGGTCGTCTAGGTAGGTACCACCGTATTACCAGATATTCTGCCGCCAAACAGTAGTGTATGTTTAAGGTATATATCTAGTTTATTTCCGCTTAACAGTCGTTCCAGTTTCAACAGTGATGAGGACTTAAATTAAACTAATTTGACACAGCTTATTAATTAAAAACCTAATCTTACTTAAAATCTAGAACTAATTTGACATAAACCTAAAAATATATTTTGACAAAAATTTAATTAAAATAACAAAAAATCTAATAACCATCCAGTAACCACTTGCCACATGAACATCTCAACTTAACGAGTTTTGTGTAAAAGTAATGATACGAACGATACGCTCTCCCGATGGTAAGAGGTAACGCATGTCCATGGCTATCACAGCGATACACAGAACTTTAACTAGCAAAACAGAGTTCATCACTGGCGCTCATTTAAGGTATTAGTCTGTCTGCAGCAACACAGCGAAGGCTGTAAGTACAGCTGCAGGCAGGGTTACTATACATACCTGTTCAAAATTTTTTGAAACATTAAATTTATTTGTAAATTAGAAAATATATATTTTTTTAAATGTTTTTCTAACCATTTAAAAATTCTTCCTTTGGGATTACGATTCAATTCCAGACAAAATGTTAAAGGCCATTGATTTATGAACAAAAATCAAAACTGATCCAGAATGACACACGTCTAGGACATCGCTGCTTTGGCGCTCATTACTTTGAGATGGTTAGTCTCAATAGCCCTGTACTTTCGCTAGCTGTAATACCCTTCAAACCAGAACACAGTAATGTTTACACACTACTGCTTGGCGGCAGAATATCTGGTACTGCGGTGGTACCTATCTAGGCGACTTCCTGCTAAGGAGATCTACCACCAAGTACATTAATAACCAAACAAAGTAACCAATCTTATACTATATGTTCATATTGTAAAAAAAATTACAGATAAAGAATTAAAATTAATACATTTCACACAACGCACTCTAACCTCACACTATGTCAAATGTATGCTACGAAATTCAAATAACTTATTGTCACTGAGAATACATACTACTTTTTTTTCTAATATTAAGTTAATAATAGTGAAATTGTTTTTGTTATGTCCGATACATGAAGGTCCGCATTTTGCAGCAACACCCGCTGATTCTCTCCGTGAAGACTGAACATAGGCCCGGGCAATCCACAAACAACCCCTACCTCGCATTCCGCCGCCGTACGGAGAAAATGCAGACCAGAAAGAACAGGTGAGATACCAGAGAACGTTTTAAATACCTGAAGAAACCTGACTAACTGGCTAACCCTTTTTAGGGTTCCGTACCCAAAGGGTAAAAACGGGACCCTATTACTGAGACTTCGCTGTCCATCCGTCCGTCCGTCCGTCTGTCACCAGGCTGTATCTCAAGAACGGTGACAGCTAGACAGTTGAAATTTTCACAGATGATGTATTTCTATTGCCGCTGTAACAACAATTTCTTGATCGATACTAATAACGGTGACAGGTAGACGCTTTAACTATTCACAGAATATTTATTTTATAGATAATGGTACGGAACCCTACGTGTGTGAGTCCGACTCGCACTTGGCCGGTTTTTTTTTATTGTACACTAGCGACCCGTTCCGGTTTGGCACTGGTGGACATTTATTTTTTAATTAAATTCTAGTAACAAATATTGTGTAGCCTATGTTAGGGTAATGTAGCATTGTAATGGTGAAAGAATTTATAAAATTTATTTATTAATTTATCTTGAAAATGCTTTAAATGACATGTTGATTATTTCAGGAAAAACGACGAGAGCTCGTACGAGAAGATGCTGAAGCTCCGGCGCGACCTGGCGCGTGCGTTGAACCTCCTCGAGCTGGTGGCGCGGCGCGAGAGGGCGAAGCGCGAGCTGGTGAAACTGACCGCGCTGCTCGCCGAGCGCCGGTACGCGGCCGGGGACTTCGCGCACCAGCTGCTGCCGGAGCCTCTACCCAGGTGACCAACTCCCACTGCTGGCTATATTTTTTTTTATCTAAAAGTAAAAAGACGAACGAGACGCTCTCCTGATGGTAATAGATTTTTTTCTTTTTTTTTTTTAGTGTTGACAGGCTAGGTGTTTGACCATAGCTCACCTGATGTTAAGTGAAGGTGTGGTCGAAGATGGTAAAGCACACCTAGCCTGGAATGGAACTTGCTCTCAAGTGAGGCTGCCGGAACACACCGTTAGGTGCTTGGCGGCAGATTTTCAACTTAAGGGTGGTAGCTAGCCAGCCGAGTACTAGAAAGTACCCTACCACCATGCTATGATTTCCTCACGATGTTTTTCCTTCACCGGCAGCTCAAGCTCATTGTTGGGGTTTGAACCCACGCCCTTCGGCATGCGAATCTACCGCGCTAACCACTGAGCTATCATCGCTACAAACGAGATAAAATAACGAGAGATAACGTCTCTCCATGACCATTGCAGCGGCATTGTTACGTTGGCGCTCATTATTTTGAAATATATATAAATAAAATAAATAAATATCGTAGGACTATACACACAGCGCTATCTGATAGAATACATTAGATACTTTTTTTTTTGTAAATACATACTTATAATAAATACAGAACACCCAGACACAGAACAAACATTTGTTTATCCTACAAAGTTCGTCCTGGGTGGGTAATCGTACCCACGCCCTTCATGTCTTGAAGCAGACATAGTACCAATGAACTTAGAGGGCTGTCATATAAGCATATGTCTGCCATGTTAGCTCCCTTGGTAGAATTAGCTTCAAGTGCTGTAGGGCTAGGGATTGCAATCCGGCGTCATTTTCAGTCCGGCCGGATACGACCGGATTCCCATCAATCCGGCCGGATCCGACCGGATCCGGCCGGATTGATTAAATCAAGATGATTTTCGCTTTTTAATACAAAATAAGTGAGTTAATCAAGTGTCACTGCACTTATATGTAGGTAGTTTATAAAAAATAAATCACAAATATATCAAATCGACTTTATTTCCTAACCAATGTTAAGACAAATAGACAACAAGAAAACAATTAAAGTTTAGTAGTGTAGGTAACTAGTAATAATTTTACGACGTAACGAGTAGCTCAGTCTTTCTAGATTTCACTTTCACAGATAGATCAATTTATAAGTAACAATATTAATTATTAAGTAACTATAATATCTAATAGATACAATTAACCTTACGTAATTAACTGAAATGAGATCAAAATCATTATTAAAGTATTTGAGAATGCTAACAAACAAGTCTTATAGGTATTTATGATTATGACAGATACCATCATGATTTGATGAATCTGTCGAACGAATGAATGGCAAAAATTATCACAATAATGAGTTTAGAACTCTTTAGTTTAATCAACTTACGATAAATAATTATTTTAAGTAATAATTGTAAAAAAATATAAGTATTAAAAGAAAATCAATATTGATTTTGAAAATAAGATCGTAGAAAACTAATATTGTTAATTGTGTCATCAGCTAAACGACTTCTAATAGAGCTGCAAATATAGCCTGCGGCCGAAAAGGCCCTTTCAGCTTCTATACTTGTCGGCTTTATTGTCAGCAAATAATCATGAATAGCAGACAAGTATTCTCCTCGGACTCCATCGCTTTCAAATGTCGTCATTTCTTTTTTTAGTACTTTATCAAAATCTTTCTCTTTTTTAGTATGTACGCTATAACACGTGGCTTCTTGCTGGATTTGTAATTGTAATTCTTCCTGTAATGTCAAATCTTTCTTTAGTGATGGTGAATTTAAGTTCTCTTCTACTATTTCTTCTATGTTTTCTTTAGATGTATCTTCTTGAATAACTCTTTCTAAGAGTTTCTACAACGCATTTAAAGTACCAACTCATGCAACAGCTATATTATTTTCCCACAAACTGCTAGCACCGGATCCGGTCTTCGGATCCGGTATATTGGTACCGGATCCGGTAACCATTAAATGATGCCGGATCCGCCGGATTACCGGATCCGTTTTTCCGGATTGCAATCCCTATGTAGGGCGTGGGTTTGATTCCCACCAAGACAGACATTTATGCGGCGATATATATTTGTTCTGTGTTTGTGTTTACCAACAGGGCTGTTTTAAAATTCTAATAAAAATAATCGAATTCTTTTCTAATTAGATTCTTTCCATCATATCCACAGGCTTCAGTACACCGTGCCGCTAGCGTCTACCAACTTCCGTCGTGAAACGTTCGCGAACGTCGTCCCACACTATACGCCGCGACCGCAGCCCACGCCTGTCGACCAACCCAGACAGGTGAGTGATGTCCCCTCCACCTACTTTGTATAGTTCATATCTCAACACAATTATTTTAATTATTCACTTCGAACTGTCAAACGCCAATCTTTCCAGCTCCTTAAACAGACTGACAGGATATCGCTGAAATTTTAATGTTTCTATTAGATATATACTACCAAGCTGAAATGGGGTCATTATGAACAAATTTGACTATGTAGACGACTCTGAAAATGTGAAAAAATTAAAATCGGTTAAGTTCGAGTCGGACTCGCGCACGAAGGGTTCCGTACCATTACCTATAAAAACGGTAAAATAATCACGTTCGTTGTATGGGAGCCCCCTTAAATATTTATTTTATTCTATTTTTTAGTATTCGTTGTTATAGCGGCAACAGAAATACATCATCTGTGAGAATTTCAACTGTTTAACGGTTCATGAGATACAGCTTGTTGACAGACGGACAGACGAACGGACAGCGGAGTCTTAGTAATAGGGTCCCGTTTTACCCTTTGGGTACGGAGCCCTGAAAAACAGCCGTTTCATGCATATTATCGAATATGAATTTTTTACGTCTATTTCAGTTTTGGTTCCATAATAAAAGTTATAATGATATGATAAGTACAATGACACCTCAAGCTTGTAACCCTGTATGATGTCTCACATCTTGTACGGTCCCCAAAAACTATTGAGCCGATGAAATATTGGCGTTGACTTGATAAAAAAAATGCGGATTGCGGTCGGTTTTACATTGAATTGAAAAAAAAACAGCTCACATCGTAGATTAGAAAATAATCCAGATTACGTAGAAAAAGAAAGAGTACTCCTCTTGGTCCTATAAATTTTGCTCGTCTCACATGAACTAGGTAGGTACACACACGTAAAATACTCCGAGGACTTATTTCAAACGAATGCATTAAGGTGTGCATTTTGTGTGCGTGTAGTTTGTGTACGAGTAGCAAAAACTGTAGGGCCAAAGAGTCCTTAGTCGTTTTCTACGTAACATTATTTTGTTTTTTTTTTCTAATCTATGAAATATCTTATATGGCGTCACGTTTTATAGGGTGATGATGTTATGTTAAAGTGCGACTGTAAACTCTATTTACATAGTAAATGTACACCAAAATCAAATGACATACCACCACCACAAAGTTACCAAGCTATTTTGGTACGTTAGTTTTTTTTCCTATATCATAAATGACGCATAAGTTCTTCTACCTTTATATATATATAAAAAAATAAACAATTCCAACTATTCACACCAAGTTTTAGCGTCACTCATTATCACTCACGCATGGCACACTAGTGTGGATGAACGCACACATAAGCGTTATTATTCCATACATCAAACGCACTAGTAAAATTACGGAAAACCAGAGATATATATATATCTAGAGGTGTTAAGCTATGATCTCTATAGAGTTGTCTCGTGTATGTTAGAGGAATAGTCTGATTTTTCGAATGACATTTTCGCGACTAAGGTTCATTAGGTTTGCGTTTGACCATCACCTTGTCTTAAATTATGCGAAGAAAAAAAAATTAAGTCATTTTACAATATCACTGTAAGTTTGTGAAAAAAGACCGATTATGCTATCCGCTGCTATAGGTCGATCCGGTGACATTTTTCAAGAAATCTAAAATAAATAAGTGCCCTGAAGAGAGTACCCCGAGGAGACGTACAAGACAAAAATAAAGTATTATAGAGATATCCACTGTAATAAAATTATAGTAACAAAAACAATGTTCGGTGGGCTTTGTCAAAGTAACATTCGAATAGCGACAACGCTAATAGAAAAGTTCAAAAATGTACGGGGTTGACATCAGCTGTCAATCTCATGTCGACAGCTTATGTCAATACCTTACATTTTTGGTTCTCCGCGCAGAAATGTGACAAAGAAGGATCGATGGAAGTATGAATATCTATTTTCGCGAGTGGACTTGACCTTGACCTTGGTCCTATATTCCGAAGATTCGTGTAAGATGTTCATAATTGAGGATTCTCATGAATTTTTCATAGGAGTACAATGAGCTCCTTTTGGCTTGGTACACTCAAAGCTTATAAATAACCCTGTATTAAAACACAAATTTAAATTGTTAAAAGTCGCAAAGCGTCGATTTAAATGCGATTCGCGTGCTAAGCGAGCAGGGTGCTATATAAATAGTGATATTTATTTACTCAATTAATTAATTATATTACCGCAGTACCAGATATTCTGCCGCCAGGCAGTAGTGCGTAAACTGTGTTCCGGTTTGAAGGGTACTGCAGCTAGCGAAATTACTGGGCTGTTGAGACTAACCATCGACAGTCTCAAAGTAATGAGCGCCAAAGCAGCGATGACCCGGACTTTGTTTTGCTACTCAAAGTTCTGTGTATCGCTGCAATGGTCGTGGGCATGCGTTATCTCTTACCATCAGGAGAGCGCATCGTTCGTCGCATTACATTTACATTTGACATTAGTTTTAAATATACAAGTTGAAAATGTCAATAGATTCCTTGTGATAACTATATAAGTGGTCATTGCTATTCGTCCCGTCTATGTCCAAGAAAAAACAGACTATCCAATAATATAATGAACTCTCCGTAGGGCCTATGTTTAGGTATATAATAGAGTCAATAGAGTAGAGGCATGTGTGCGTGAATATTATGGTGGTGATTGGTTGGATTACAGCGCGAGAAACGTACGTACAAGAGACGGAAACACAGGCACCCGGCTGTCGGCTCCGCGCAGGGGCTCCGAGGTGAGTGCCTTCCACATTGCCCTCTCTGGATTGAGTTACGATCCACTTGTCTATGGAGCGGATGTCAAACGAGGTTACGTGCTTTATATATGAACATGGCGGATCACAGAGAAGATATATTACAGAACATAGAGTGATACCATAGAGAATTGTGAAGCGTACACTAGATAGAGATGGATAGTACAGGAGGTCGTCTAGGTAGGTGGTATTGGTAATTTCTGGGCTGTTGAAACTAACCATCGAAAATTTCAAAGTAATGAGCGCTAAAGCATCGATGCCCCGGATTTTGTTTTGCAACTCATAGTTCTGTGTATCGCTGCCATGGTCTGGGACATGCGTTATCTCTTACCATCAGGAGAGCGTATTGTTCGTCTCATTACTTTTACATTGAAAAAAAAAAGTACTGCTGCTAGCGAAATTATACAGGGCTGTTGAGACTGACTATCGAATGTCTCAGAGTAATTGGCGCCATAGCAGCGATACTCTGGACTTGTTTTGTTACTCAAAGTTCAGTGTTTCGCTGCATAGGTCATAAATAAATATAACGTAGGACATTTCACAGCGTTATCTAGCCCCAAACTAAGCAAAGCTTTCACCATGGGAACCAGAGAACTGATAGAATACTTATGTACTTTTTTTTTGTAAATACATACGGAACACCTAGATACAGAACAAAAATTTGTCGTCACATAAATGTTTGTCCTTGGTGGGAATCGAACCCACGCCTTACACCTCTTGAAGCAGATATTTTACCAAATGAGCTAACTGGGCAGTCGTAAGGCAGTCATGGACATGCGTTATCTCTTACCATCAAGAAAGCGTTGTTTCAACAAAAACAACAAAACGTTAACAACAAAAAAAAACCCTTCGTTTTGTTCGCTTATAGTTTAATATGCTAAAGTAGATACATCATTATTATGAATTGTGAACTTTCTCTGATGAGTAGAATTCAATGAAAGCACAATCACTGATAAAAACCTATCGTAATATTTGTTCTGGATGCAGGGATAAATGTAGTTGTCTTAACGTTTGGTTGTACAATTTGTATAATGTCATCGATGATGTGGTCATGAATTTTATTTACTGTTTTTGACCGTTAACGTACTCGCTTACTAGAATGTAAATATGGCCGACATGCGAAGCGCTCATTACCTGTTATTCAGGGCTGTGAGCGTAGGCTATGCTTAGCCCACAGGGAGTTATCGTCCTCATTGCACGACTTTTAGTAGGGGCACGATAGCGTTTTGGAATAATATAGTGTATTTCCACTTATAAGTCGTTTCGGTTACGACGAGAATTGATATTAAGCTAAAATTACACGAAATTCAGCTGTTTTGTGGTTATGTTAAAGACAGAGTCTATACATTACGGAGCCAATCGACTCGATTGCAGTCATAAAACTCAAAATTAATGAAATGATTCACGAAATATACTCACCATTTTGTCAAAAAGTGAATTAAAACTTTGATGAAAGAATCGACATCTATACCCGTGTGGGACGGTCGTGGTGGACATTTTTTTTTTTAATACTGGTATGTCCGCGTTTGTCCACCAACTCACCTAATGGTAAGCGACGATCTGGTCGAAGATGAAGCACGCAGACCTAGAAGATACCTATTCACTTTGACCTTGAAAACATCTAGATATCAGATATCATTTTTCATTCACAATTGCCATACCTTATTTTTTTTAATACTATAAAAAAAATCATTGTCATTTCAATTTATTGTTTTATTTTGATTGACAAAACAGAGATAAATTTTATCCGTCTTAGGTCAGGTTCGATCAATATTTATTCACGATTTTAAAATTGCGACCTTTTTAAAAGTGGTTCATAATGTGGGGTACAATGACTTGTTTTTGACTTAGTATACCCTAAGCTTGTAACCTTCTATACAGGCACATCCGCTCCATATACAATTGCTCCGTTAGCATCACGCCTAGCCCTGACGCGTCCTAACGTGAACATTGTATTGTGGACAAGTAATGAGACGATGTAACCGACCCAGAGAGATCAGTGATCAACACAGACACGCCGTGTAATTTTTTAATGGAAATGTATAGAGTGCCTCAAGCGAATATAATCTCAAAATGTTCTGACTATATAGTAATGCGCGTTTATTATCGTCTTAACGAGATATCTATTTCATGGCGTGTGTAAATCGGCAAGGTAAAAAAAAGGCATTTCCATTATCTCTGTCATTGCCTTTTCCATTACAAATATCTTGAGATTCTTGGTGATAGCGAAAGTCTAAATTGTGCTATTATACAATCTGATTATTTATGGTAGGTTAATGTTTGTTAACGAATAATTTACTGTATCTCAGTTTGAACTAGGTTTAGATTTGAAGAACTTGTTATTATCACAGAGATAATTTTTTTTTTATTTTTTTTTTTTTTATTTTACGCTCCACAGACGCTGGGGTCCGTGACCATTGTCAACTTTAGTTACAATTTTTTTTTTTTTTCTTTTTTTTTTTTTTTTCTTTTTTTTCACAGAGATAATTTAAAAGGATGTTCAGGCTAACTGTCGAAAGTCTCGAAAGTAATGAGCACCAAAGCAGCGATGCCCTGGACATAGTTTGGTTACTTGAATTTCTCTTACCATCAAGAGAGCGCCTCGTTCGTCTCCTTACTTTTCCATATGAAACTCGTGCATTGTATTCGGTCACTGCGAAGTTCTTAAAAGAAGTTATTTCTTATTGAAACTTTAAAAAACTTACAGTTGAGTAAATAACAGCAAATTCTTCAAATCAAACGCAGTTCAAAGTGAGCCACATTAAAGAATTAGCTAACGAATATTAACCAAGTATAAAGTCAAATTGTAGCACGATCTTCTCTTCTCTATCAATGATATTCTTATCTGCAAGAATGATAGATAGAGAAGATAACACCCTGATGTTAGAAGCTCGATTTCTATTCTTAGGGGATAATAGTTTTATAGACTTACTAGCTGCGTCCCGCGGTGATATCCGCTACATTTTTTCTGGCTGAAAAGTTATATTAAAGCTTATGTGTTAATCCAGGGTGTCAGCTACCGCCATACCAAATTTCATCAAAATTGACGCAGTCGTTTGAGCGTTAAGAAGTAACAAACACACTCACAAACTTTCGCCTTTACAATTATTATATTGAAACACTCTATACGTTGCCAATTATTTTTTTTATATTCAAGTTAGGCACCGATTTAATGTACGCTTACCAACATGTGGTTATTAAGGGTGTGTGTTTTTATACACGTATTTTCCCACTGTCCGTTCGCGTGAGTAATTTATTTTAATTATTAGGTAGGTGTGAATTTAAAAAAATCCTCTTTTGTTGCAAAGTTCAGACAGGTAGGTCAGGTTGCTTACCCTTAAATAACAATCTATAGTTACATGATATGAAGACTTGAATCTCTAATATAGACTGTGCACTCTCGCTGAGATGGAATGAGTTTAGTAAGCTCTCTTTTTTGTTGGCTTTGGCAAAGGCTGATCAATTCTCGCGAAGTTAAAAGTCATAGCGAATACGTACAATCGATAATAGAGATAAGTCTTGCTAACATTGAAGCGGGCTGTTGCGGTATCAGCCTAAAACCACAGCTAGGCCTACACAAAAAGCCGCGGCTTTTGATGGCAGATGCGGCCATTGATACATGGCCTTTAGAAGTTTGCACTGCGGTAGTGGTTAAATGCGCAGCCACCAGCAACGTGGAGAAGGCATAAAAGGGCTGCTCCAAACACGCGCGGTTGTGATTTTAGCCGTTACAGCAAGCCGTATTTGTGTGGAACAGGCGTCATAATACATTGCCGCGTCCACCAACATATATACCGCGACAGTTTTTGCAGGTCTAGCCGTGGTTTTAGCTGGCCGTATGCCAGGCCGCGTGTGTCCAATCAGACCATATGGCAAGCCACCAACTTCCTCTCTAACATGAGACTCCTTCGGTTCCCAGACTCTGGTGTATACAGTTCGTCGGAGGAGGAGAGTCCCCGCGTGGAGCCGCCGTCGCCACCCGATGACGGACCGTTCACCTTCCGCAGGAAACCGGGATGTTATTACGAAATGGTGAGTAAATAAAATACGTGTATCGTAGTATTACTGTGTCTTGTGATAACACCAAAGTTACTAGTAGTTTTTAACCGACTCAATAAAGGAGGAGGTTCTCATTTGGACTTCGTTTTTTTTTAATGTTTGTCTTTACGCGATCATTCCGCCAATTATACGAATCGATTTTGATGATTCTTTTTTTGCTTGGTTGATTATTATACTTCAGATGTGGTCCCATTTTGTAGCAATGATAGCTCAGTGGTTAGCGCGGTAGGTTCGCATGCCGAAGGGCGTGGGTTCAAACCCCAACAATGAGCTTGAGCTGCCGGTGAAGGAAAACATCGTGAGGAAACCATAGCATGGTGGTAGGGTTCTTTCTAGTACTCGGCTGGCTAGCTACCACCCTCAAGTTGAAAATCTGCCGCCAAGCATCTAACGGTGTGTTCCGGCAGCCTCACTTGAGAGCCAGTTCCATTTCAGGCTTTACCATCTTCGACCACACCTTCACTTAACATCAGGTGAGCTGTGGTCAAACACATGGCCTGTCAACCATTAAAAAAAAAAAACATAAATTTTATCGAAATCGATCTAGCGGTTTATAAAAAATCAATAAAAATCTAAAAATTGTATACATCGATGATATTTTCGTTTGCTCCGAAACCTCGCCGTTTCATTGGAGCAGTGCGTTTAGTTGACCTAAGGTTTTTTAAATTGTAAATTTACAAATTATTCCATATTCATGAATAACATTTTGTCAACAACAACAATGTCGTTTCGCACGGCGTGACGTCACACTGTATGTTTGATGTTAGCGTGACTGAAACTTTGGCTAATTTATTTTTCAAAATTAATTATTATCTTTGCTATATGTAAATATTTTTGTTTTTTATCATTGATTAGAAACTTGTGATCTCGCAAAATACAGTTTACGGTGGTAATGTTTCAGCCGACGTCGACGCTGTGCGGTGATCCCGTGGACCCGGATAGTACGTCGAGAGACGGCATGTACCAACACGAGCTGGATCCTAGGCATAGGTACGTAATATACATTTTTTTATATTATAAGTTTATTATAAGCGAAGGTCTCTCTATCTAAATTTAAAAAAAAAAAACTGTTTTCTTCTGTCAAGTGAGAAATTAACTCTTGCATTGCACTGAAGAGAAAATTTCTCTCTTATACTGCGTCAAAGAGATATTCTCTCTTCAGTATCCGATCATTCCGCCGATTATGAATAGATTTTGATGATTTTGATGATGATGATTGATCATACTTCAGAGGTGGTCCCATATAAATTTTATAGAAATCGGTCGAGCTAATTTAAAAAAAAGAAACAAAAATCTAAAAATTGTATGCATCATAGATATTTTCGTTTACTCCGAAACCTCGCTGTTTAGTTGGCTTAAGTGTAATGGTTTATTTAAATTGTAAATTTATATATTATATTCATTCTTTAAAAATAAAGTGTTTTAGAAAAATATAGTCTATGTCACTCAGATATAATAAACACACAAGAATTGACCTATATTATATGTAATAATTTTCCTACGTTCAATAAAGATTTCCCCTTAAACAAGGAACAAGTTTTTACTGTTTAGTACCAAAACTTTCGATTTCATTAACATAATTCTAATAATTTTATTAATTATATTATATTAACTTTGTTTATTCCTTTTTGACATTTATT
The DNA here is from genome assembly GCA_905404145.2 of Biston betularia. Classification (NCBI taxonomy): domain Eukaryota; kingdom Metazoa; phylum Arthropoda; class Insecta; order Lepidoptera; family Geometridae; genus Biston; species Biston betularia. Next base: position 1,330,310 of record FR989889.1, on the reverse strand, counting down.
TTATTATTTCTAAACTTTTTTTTAAATTGTATTTTGCACGCCTTGTGAAGGTTGAATATAGAGATGCCTTTTTATTTTATTCAACATTTGAATTTGAAACTTTTTTGTCGGCAGGTATACGCTGACGTCGGTGCGGGTTCCGTACCCGCGGTACATCGGTTTCGCGCGGCGGCGCGTGTGCCGCGGCGGGCGTGTCGCGCTCGATCGTGTGCGCACGCCCTTAGACGATCTCTGGCCCACGCTGCCGTTGCGCACCACCGGCGAGAAGGAACAGGCCAAGGCAGAAGAGGTGAGCATATTATGTCTGGCATGTTAGCTCCCTCAGTAGAATTTGCTTCAAGTGCTTTACCGAGACAAACATTTATGCGACGATAAATATATTTGTTCTGTGTCTCAGTGATCTGTATGTATTTACAAAAGAAAGTATTTTTTTTTATGTAAAAAGTAATGAGACGAACGAGACGCTCTCCTGGTGGTAAGAGATAACCTGTCCATGACCATTGCAGCGATACACAGAAATTTGAGTAACAAAACGAAAGTCCAGGGCATCGCTGTTTTTGCGCTCATTACTTGGGGACTTTAAAGTCACCACCAGTACCCTTCAAACCGGAACACAGTAATGTTTGAAACACTACTGCTTGGCGGCAGAATATCTGGTACTGCGGTGGTACCTACCTAGACGACTTCCTGCTAAGGAGATCTATCACCAAGTAAAAGTATATAAGTATTCTATCAGTTCAGTATTGGGTTTCCATAGTACAAGCTTTGCTTAGTTTTTATTTATTTATTTGTTAACTGGCTACGTCCCGCGGTGTTACCCGCTACATGTTTTCGGGATAAAAAGTACCCTATGTGCTTATCCAGGATCTCGGCTACCTCCATCTAAACTTTCACAATTATAATATTAATGGACTGTATCAACTAAAATAATAATACCAGAATTCATCTCACAAACATTGACATCCCTGTTGGTTCATTGGTATTTGGTAGTATGTCTGCTCCAAGAGCTGAAGGGCGTGAGTCCAATTTCCACGCAGGACAAGCATTTTGTGATATAAAAAAATGTTTGTTCTGAGTCTGGGTGTAGGTACTGTATGTATTTACAAAAAAAAACTATTTAAGTATTCAATCAGTTATCTGTCTTCCATAGCACGAGCTTTGCTTAGTTTGGGGGCAGATGGCGCTGTGTATAATATCCTATGATATTTATATATTGTTGGTTTGTTATTTACAGATGGAAGTAGAATACAAACGGCATCGGACACCGAAAGAAATCACTCGAGACTACCACAGCAGCGGCAAATACCCGTGGAGACACGCGTTCAGAAGGCACCTGTCCCGGCACCCTGACCTGTGGATCGCGGAGGACAAGCCTCACGAAGACCTCAAAGACCTCAAGTTCGAAGACCTCGAGCCGTGCCCGGACGTGAAACTATCACCGAGTGATTTGAAACTATCACCGAGTGAAGTGAAATTAGAGCCAATGGATTTACCAGACGTTGTACAAGACAGTGTTAAAAGTGATATTAGTGTTAGGACAATGGCCGACGGTGGCAAGCGGAAACGGTCGTGGAGCGACTGCAGTGATACTAGCTACGATTCGGACGAAAGTCTGCATCCGGTCGAGAAGGAGTTTGAAAAGTTTATCGATGAGGTTAATAAGAAATGGTGAGTTTTGTACGCGATTAGATAGCATTGTTTTTTTTTTATAACTATTTTTTTCCTTCAAATTATGTATCTGTTTGTTGTTAGATACCTCATTGTTATTACAATCTAGCCTAGTTGAGACTAATAAGTAATTTTAATATAACTTAAATTGCTAAGTAGAGTATAATCGAAGAATGCGTCCATCGACTCTTTTCTTACTGTCTCTATTAAGGGGAAGACACAGGGCGTGGGTTCAAACCCCAACAATGAGCTTGAGCTGCCGGTGAAGGAAAACATCGTGAGGAAACCAAAGCATGGTGGTAGGGTACTTTAGTACTCGGCTGGCTAGCTACCACCCTCAAGTTGAAAATCTGCCGCCAAGCATCTAACGGTGTGTTCCGGCAGCCTCACTTGAGAGCCAGTTGCATTCCAGGCTAGGTGTGCTTTACCATCTTCGGCCACACCTTCACTTGACATCAGGTGAGCTGTGGTCAAACACCTAGCCTGTCAACCATTAAAAAAAAAAAAACTTTTTTACATACAAATCTATTGTACATTATTATATAATATATACATAGGTATTTATAACTTTACTACAAGCTTCGATGGAGTTTTGGAAGCAACACGGAAAGTCATGTTGCACCACATTATATCACTTTTCCACCCACGCGCTTGTAATTTGGCACTCGAAAAAAATAAAAGTTTTGAAAAAAAATGCAGTTCACATTACCCGCCTAAACTCCAGTACATGAATATTTGTAATAAAATGGCCATGTTGAAATGTTGCCAGAAAATTAAACTAAATATTTTTTTGGTGCAATTTTGTCAAAATTGTAGTTGTCAATGTTCCGGTTTGGAGGGTACTGTAGCTAGCGAAATTACAGGGCTAATCATCGAATGTCTCAAAATAATGTGTTCCAAAACAGTAATGCCCTGGACTTTGCTACTCAAAGTTCCGTGTATCGCTGCAATGGTCATGGATATGCATTATCTTTTACCATCAGAAGAGCGTCTCGCTTGCGTCATTTCTTTTCCATTTAAAAAAAAATCAATAATAAAATAAATTTCAATCTCATCCGACAGGCTACATTTTCGACCGAAAACCCCACCCCCCTCGCCGCCTTTAGAAGCAGAAGACCAATTCTCGATCGGGCCGCACACGGCTCTCTCCGTCGAGTTGAGAACGGAGCGGCCCGCCCACACTCTCGACACTGACGCTTTGGATACGTTCACGACGTCAGAATTCACTCTCGGAGACTTGTACCCGGAGATACAGGACGTGGACAATAGCGGGACGAGTTTGGAGACGTCCGGTGAAGATCTGCTCGCGGAAAACTTTACTGGTTTGTTATTTTTATATTTGATTGATTGATTCGGACGTTACTTCGCGGAAGTTCATTTTAAGTGTTCAAGGTATATGTATAGACAATAGACAACACATTTTTTGGGACTTAAAACATATTACAACATAATTAACAATACATTATTATTATTATTATTTAGCTCACTTTGTCCCACTGCTGGGCAAAGGCCTCTCTGTTTTGTGCTGTTGTGGTCCACTCCTTATTGTGGGCATCGAGCTCATCTTTCCACCGTCTTCTTTCAAACGCCTGGAAGAGCTATTGGGCCATGAAGGACTTAATGAAGGGCAAATTACCCATGTGCCTGAAACGTAAACTCATGGACATGTGCAATGTGCATTCTTCCCATCCTCACATACGGCGCTCAAACTTGGCCTTTGACAATCGAGCAAAGGTCCACACTCGCGGTTTGTCAACGAGCGATGGAGCGCAGCATACTGGGCGTAAGGTTATTAGACCGCATAAAAAAAACAATACATACATACAGAAAAAAAATGAACGTAAAACAAATTAACGATTGAAACAATTGACTTGAACAAAAACAAACTTAAACAAAAAACAAAAGGGAGAAAGAATGATAAATAATAATATGTTTAGATCCGCTTAACAGTCGTTTCGGTCGGTTACAACAGCGAGGATCTTTTTTTTTTTTAATTTTGATAAGTCCGCGTTTGATCTCCAACTCGCCTGATGGTAAGCGACGATGTGGTCGAAGATGAAGCAGGCAGACTTAGAAGATACCTATTCACTCTGACCTTGAAACGATCTAGATTATATCTCTCAGTAAACAAGGAAGCCGGTGGCTTGTTCCATTCCTTGCCCGTACGGATGAGAAACGTAGAGTCAAAACGTATGGTACATACCCAAGGAAAGTCCACTACGTATGGGTGGTAGTGGGCAGTCTTTCTACTTGTCCTGTGGTAAAAAAGGGATGGAAGTACAATTTTAACGACAATTTCTTATCCGAATTAATTTTCTATAATCCGAAATTAATATCTAAAATTTGACATAAACTTAAAACAATAACTAAATAAAATAACCACAAGTGTTTATATCCTCGTCTCGCTGCAGTAACCAGTTGCAGACTTGTGTGTCGCCTCTACACGAGGCATCCTCAGGACGTGTTGACTCTTCGAGCGCTTGGCCGAGACTGAATCAAAATCCCACTAATATTATAAATGTGAAAGTTTGGATGGATGGATGGATGTTTGTTACTCTTTCACGCAAAAACTACTGAACGGATTTGTATGAAATTTGGTATGGAGGTAGCTGAGACCCTGGATTGACACAGGCTACTTTTTATCCGGAAAACATGCAGAAATACTCGTAGCTGGATTACGTATAACCGTGTTTTATGTCAGACGATGTATCATAATTATCCGACAGCCCCGTTGGCTCATTGGTAGTATATCTGCCTTGAGAGCTGTAGGGCGTGGGTTCGATTCCCACTCAGGGCAAACATTTTGTGAATAAACAAATGTTTGTTCTGTGTCTGGGTGTTCTGTATGTATTATAAGTATGTATTTCCAAAAAAAAAAGTACTTATGTATTCTATCAGTTATCTGACTTCCATCACACAAGCTCTGCTTAGTTTGGGGCCAGATGGCGCTGTGTGTATAGTCCTACGATATTTATTTATTTATTTATTTATCTTTAATACTAGCTGCGCCCCGCGGTGTTGCCCGCTACATGTTTGCGGGATAAAAAGTAGCATATGTCTTAATCCCTGGATTAAATGAACGAATGAATGAATCCGTTCAGTAGTTTTTGCGTTAAAGAATAATAAACATCCATCCATCCTTCCATCCATCCATACTTTCACATTTATAATATAAGTGGGATGAAAAGATAATTTGACGAAAAAGCATTTTTAATTATTTATTCCAGGACTAACGGAAGACCAAGTAGAGAGCATATTATCGGAGACGGACCTGAAAGCGCTCGCCGAGGAAGACGACAAGAAGATGAACATAACGGACGACCTGCTGGACGAGCTGGTCAGCACCGTGGACAAGGAGCCTTTTTTATTGCAAGGCCAGAGTGCGGATGGGCGTGCCGACTCTGGCCCCAGGAAGAGAAAGGTAAGAAATGTTTGTTCTGTGTTAGGGTGTACTATATGTACTATAAGTATGTATGTATTTATATAAAAAAAGGTATTTGAAGTATTCTTTTCTTTTTTTTTTTTTGTTGACAGGCTAGTTGTTTGACCACAGCTCACCTGATGTTAAGTGAAGGTGTGGTCGAAGATGGTAAAGCACACCTAGCCTGGAATGGAACTGGCTCTCAAGTGAGACTGCCGGAACACACCATTAGATGCTTGGCGGCAGATTTTCAACTTGAGGGTGGTAGCTAGCCAGCCGAGTACTAGAAAGTACCCTACCACCATGCTATGGTTTCCTCACGATGTTTTCCTTCACCGGCAGCTCAAGCTCATTGTTGGGGTTTGAACCCACGCCCTTCGGCATGCGAACCTACCGCGCTAACCACTGAGCTATCATCGCCAAAAATGTACAATATTCTATCAGTTATCTGTCTCCCATAGTACTAGCTTTGCTTAGTTTAAGGTCAGATGGCGCTGTGTGTAATGTCCTACGATATTTATTAATTTTATAATGAGTAAAAGTGTATGCCGTCGCAGGGTTCGTGCCTGGGGTCGTCTGTGGTGCGCGTGGTGTCGGAGCGCGAGCCGCTGTACTGCGCGCCGCCCGCGCCGCCGGCGCCGCCCTCGCCGCCCGCGCCCCCCGCGCACCACCCGCCGCCGACGCAGCACCACACGCCGCCTAAGGTACAACGCACACATCTGCCGCCACTTGTGGCACTAGCTCGTAACTTTATTTTGTTCTTTTTTTTTCTAGTTATAGTAAGTAGAACAATATTTGCAAGTGCGAGTCGGACTCGCGCACGAAGGGTTGATTGATTTTAACTCTTTATTGCACACACTAAAAATAATACAATACAGAAGTAATAAATATTAGTACCATTACCACCGTACTATTATCCATAAAAACGGCAAAAAACGTTTCGCGTTTGTTGTATTCCCATACATTGAAAAGCCGCCCTTAAATATTTATTTTATTCTGTTTTTAAGCTATTGCATAGCTTCTATCGCGGGCCTTGAGCGTGGAGACCGAATCCAGAAATTCCGTAACGAAACTAACCTAACACCCCCCACTCCCACCGGCACAGCGGTGATACTTTTTAGTTTTGCCATCTATCGATGAATAGTAGAACTTTTAATGACTTTTTTGAAATATCACGCTTGTCTCTTTAGTTCAGCAACTCGCCTCTAGGTGGCATTGGTTGTATCGGCGTAAAAATGCTATGCATTAGCTTTACCGCGGCAGTCCCCGAGTGCCACACGTCTTTTTTTTAGTATTTGTTGTTATAGTGGCAACAGAAATACATTATCTGTGAAAATTTCAACTGTCTAACTGTCACGGTTTATGAGATACAGCCTGGTGACAGACGGGACAGACAGCGGAGTCTTAGTAATAGGGTCACGTTTTACCCTTTGGGTATTGAACCCTGAAATAAATTGAAATAAAATTTCTCGTATATTCGTTGTTTATGCCACCACTGACATCTTCCTCCTCCCGGCAGGTGACGCCCCCGAGCGAGGGCGGCGCCCCCTCCGGCGGGCGCGCGGCGCGCCCCGCGCCCGACCCGGTGCCCACCGCCGACATCATCGTCGAGGAAGTCAACGAACTACCGCCCAAGTTTCACAACAAAAAGAAGGAAGATACCGTTGAAGAGGTAAGCACCTATATTAAATAAAAATAAATAAACATCGTAAGACTCTGACTCCAGAAGGTTGCGTGTTCAAATCACGTCGGGGGTCCTTGGGTCGTCGGGGGTCCTTGGGTCGTCGGGGGTTCTTGGGTCGTCGGGGGTTCTTGGGTCGTCGGGGGTTCTTGAGTCGTCTTGGTCACCATTTTGTGGGGAACTTATTAGAAGGTAAAGAGAAACTCGAAACGTTGTTGTACTCTGTGTGTCAATCATTTAATTTGTATTTCTTATAAATAATTTTCACTCTCTACTGAACGGATTTGAATGAAATTTGGTACGGAGGTAGCTGAGACCCGGGATTGACACATAGGCTACTTTTTTATCCCGAAAACATGTAGCGGGTAACACCGCAGGGCGCAGCTAGTTATAAATACGAATATAATACTACTGTACACGACCTAGAATAGAATAGAATATAACTTTATTATACACCAAAACAAATCGCAACAACATACATATATGAAACATAGAAATAAAAAAAGAAGTAGAGACAATTAACATAACAAAACAATATGATAGATATTTGGTGTATAAGGGCGGTCTTATCGCCTAAAGCGATTTCTTCCAGACAACCTTTGGATGGAAATAAAAACAAATAAATATTAGGTCGGTGTATGAAAAAGAAAAAAAGAAGAATACAATAAACGTATATCCATATAAATATAGTATATACATATAAAATACTAAATAAACTTTTTTTTTATTTTTATGTAAAAAGTAATGAGACGAACGAGACGCTCTCCTGATGGTAAGAGATAACGCCTGTCCATGACCATTGCAGCGATACACAGAACTTTGAGTAACAAAACAAAGTCCGGGGCATCGCTGCTTTAGCGCTCATTACTTTGAGACTTTTGATAGAGTTAGTCTCAACAGCCCAGTAATTTCGCTAGCTGCAGTACCCTTCAAACCGGAACACAGTAATGTCTACACACTACTGCTTAGCGGCAGAATAACTGGTACTGCGGTGGTACCTACCTAGACGATCTCCTGCTAAGGAAATCTACCACCAAGTAACTAAATAAACTAAATATAGACCTAATGTATACTAAACGTTTCTATCTCAGGTACAACTGCCTCATGGCGTGCAGCTAAAAACTGTGCAAACGGTACATTCCCCTCTAAAGAAGCACATCATAACGTCGGGGGCGCGACGCGAGTCTCGCCCCGCGCCGCACGCCCCGCACGCCCCGCACGCGCCACACGCGCCCCACCAGCCGCAGATCGTCACCGTCGCTGTCTCAGACAGCTTGAAGGTACCACGCGCACATTTGATACACCACTCTAACCATTTGACCGTCCCGTCACCAAATTGACTTTATAATTTATTGTTTTTTTGACTTTTTTATTGACTTTGTAGCGATGATAGCTCAGTGATTAGCGCGGTAGGTTCGCATGCCGAAGGGCGTGGGTTCAAACCCCAACAATGAGCTTGAGCTGCCGGTGAAGGAAAACATCGTGAGGAAACCATAGCATGGTGGTAGGGTACTTTCTAGTACTCGGCTGGCTAGCTACCACCCTCAAGTTGAAAATCTGCCGCCAAGCATCTAACGTTGTGTTCCGGCAGCCTCACTTGAAAGCTAGCTCAAGTTCATTGTTGGGGTTCGAACCCACCCACTTCGGCGTGTGAACCGTCCGCGCTTACCACCGAGCTATCATCGCAACAAAAGTATGATGCGCAACTTTTTTTTTTATGGTTGACAGGCTAGTTGTTTGACCACAGCTCACCTGATGTTAAGTGAAGGCGTGGCCGAAGATGGTAAAGCACACCTAGCCTGGAATGGAACTGGCTCTCAAGTGAGGCTGCCGGAACACACCGTTAGATGCTTGGCGGCAGATTTTCAACTCTTGTGTGGTAGCTAGCCAGCCGAGTACTAAAGTACCCTACCACCATGCTATGGTTTCCTCACGATGTTTTCCTTCACCGGCAGCTCAAGTTCATTGTTGGGGTTTGAACCCACGCACTTCGGCATGCGAACCTACCGCGCTAACCACTGAGCTATCATCGCTGCAACTCTTATTATATGTATATTATAAATCCACTTATTAATAAAACTTTCTTACATTAAGCTGTTAATATAATTTTTGTGTCGCATCCAGGTCCGTCTGCAGAACCACCTGCTGTCGACTCAGTCCGGCGTGTTGGTGCAGAATGGGCCCTTCCCGCCCGTCGTCGCGCTCCCCGTGCAGCACCAGCGCGAGAGTGAGTTTATCACCAATTTTTTTCCTTATTTTGGATCACATTTTGTGAATTTGCCTGTGTTAAATATTTGGAGATTAAACAGACTTACCTTAAGTGGAGTTCTATCTCAATTATACGAGTTGCTTCGTCCGAAGAGATTAGATGAGCGATTGTATGTGATGATTGTAGCGATGATAGCTCAGTGGTTAGCGCGTTCGGTTCGCATGCCGAAGGGCGTGAGTTCAAACCCCAACAATCAGCTTGAGCTGCCGGTGAAGGAAAACATCGTGAGGAAACCATAGCATGGTGGTAGGGTACTCACTAGTACTCGACTGGCTAGCTACCACCCTCAAGTTGAAAATCTGTCGCCAAGCATCTAACGGTGTGTTCCGGCAGCCTCACTTGAGAGCCAGTTCCATTCCAGGCTAGGTGTGCTTTACCATCTTCGACCACACCTTCACTTAACATCAGGTGAGCTGTGGTCAAACAACTAGCCTGTCACCATAAAAAAAAAAACATTGTAGTACCTACCTAATATGTTAGGTAGAAAGGCGGTACCTAACTCGTATTACTACAATGTTTACCTAATCTAGAAGCACGAAGCAATTGGTTCCTGCCAGCTGGTCCTGTGATAGTATTCTTTTGTAGTAAACGAGTGCTATGTCCATAATTTAAGTCAGGATTTCGGAAAATTTTGCCTAGTAATAACTTTGGCATTATGAAGTAAACAAAAGTTCTGATTGCACATTTACGATGTCTTACTCGGTCTTATATTAACCATTCAAATTTTTCAAGTAATTAAAAAATCATCATCATTTCGGCCGTAGGACGTCCACTGCTGGACATAGGCCTCCCCCATTGACTTCCATAAAGACCGGTTGGAAGCGGCTCGCATCCAGCGCGTTCCTGCGGCCTTTACTAGGTCGTCTGTCCACCTTATGGGTGGACGTCCTACGCTGCGCTTGCCGGTTCGTGGTCTCCACTCCAGAACTTTGCAGCCCCATCGGCCATCAGTTCTGCGTGCTATGTGCCCTGCCCACTGCCACTTCAACTAATACACACCACTTATTAAAAATATTGCTGTAAATATTATCATTTAGACTTATTATTAAACGAAATAATGGTTTTTCAGGCGTAACGAGCGTATCGAGCCTCAGCAACGTGTCTGTGGCGAGCTCGTCGCGGCGCGTGTCCGCCCCCCTCGTGCACCTCGCGCCGGCCGCGCTCGCGTCCCGACAGTTCCTCCCGCACGCCTCGCCCCCCGTCGTCGTCGCACAATCGCACACCATACACCACGTCGCACCGAACAAACTGAAAGTCTTACACGCACACCCACTCACACAGTCGCAGAGAACACAACTGCTGGCACAGAACAGAAACGTTTCACAGCTACCCACGGTTGTTTCTCTAGCTACGTTGGGGGAGGCGAAGACGTCTAATGCGTTGTTGAAGGCGGCGTCGGGCTCCGTTGCCCAGTTGTTTGAGATCAAGAGCGGGCAGCTGGGCAAGGGGCCACATCTGGTGAACGTCGTCAGACAGCCGCAGCCCGGGAAGACTACCGTCACGCGGTTGGATTTGAATGACAAGAAGCGACAGGTCGTGTTCGACGGGACGTTGAAGGGGAACATTGCGACGGCGACGCGGCCGCATCGAGTCTCGGTCAGTCTCGACGGAAGACAGATAGTCAGGACTGGCGTGACTGCGATCCCGGCGGTCAGAGCGTCGCCCGTTAGGACTCAGTTCCAGCTGAAGAATAGAATAGTGGCGTCCCCGCAAATGGCACGCAGTACCACTGAGCCGTCGACGTCTATAACAATAGCCGCGCCGCCCACGAAAACCACCTCTATTCCCAGTTCGGTGGTGACCAATTTGCTGCACAAGAATATACAGTTGCCCAAGGGCGGGCAGAAGATTGCCATATCCGGCCCGGGGGGTCAGGCGCTGTCGGCGAATGTTCAGGCGATTGCGTTTTCCACGGCGCACGTGAAAGCCAGACAGGCGAGACTGATTGCGCAGCCGAGGCCAACACCTGTCGCGTAAGTACATCTATATCTTTTATAATTTTATTTTGCATTTTTTTTTCGTTTTAAATTTTATGTTGTCAAAATTTGTGAGATTGTGATGTAATTGGTTTGACCGTTTCCTATCTCAATGATAAAAATAAATAAATACCGTAGGACTATACACACAGCGCCATCTGGCCCCAAACTAAGCAGAGCTTGTGTGATGGAAGTCAGATAACTGATAGAATACATAAATACTTTTTTTTTGTAAATACATACTTATAATACATACAGAACACCCAGACACAGAACAAACATTTGTTTATTAACAAAATGTTTTGCCCTGAGTGGGAATCGAACCCACGCCCTATAGCTCTCAAGGCAGATATACCACCAATGAGCCAACGGGGCTGTCGATAATAAATAAATATCTATCTATACAATATATATATAAAGAGGTAATATTTGATTTTTTGTTTGTTTGTATTGAATAGGCTCAGAAACTACTTGAGCGATTTCAAAAATTCTCTCACCATTGGGTAGCTACACTATTTCCGGGTGACATCGGCTACGGGAACGGCGCGGGTGAAACCGCAAAGCATCCGCTAGTTAGATATATGAAAGAAATCATTCAAAGAAATCATCATCAGCATGGTAGTAGAGTACTTTCTAGTACTCGGTTGGCTAGCTACCCCCCTCATGCTGTAAATCAGTGTGTTCCGACAGCCTCATTTGAGTAGTAGTAGTAGTCGGTAGTCCTAACCTTCTCGGGGAGCTCTTGTTCTTGAGCTTTTATGGCGATGATAGCCCAGTGGTTAGCGCGGTCGGTTCGCATGCCGAAGGGCGTGGGTTCAAACCCCAACAATGAGCGTGAGCTGCCGGTGAAGGAAAACATCGTGAGGAAGTCATTGCATGGTGGTAGGGTACTTTCTAGTACTCGGCTGGCCAGCTACCACCCTCAAGTTGAAAATCTGCCGCCGCTAAGGGCGTGTTCCGGCAGCCTCACTTGAGAGCCAGTTCCATTCCAGGCTAGGTGTGCTTTACCATCTTCGACCACACCTTCACTTAACATCGGGTGATCTGTAGTCAAACACCTAGCCTGTCAACCATTAAAAAAAAATATGGTCTATTTCAATTTAGTTATAGAGCCTTGTTCCTATAGGCCTTTCTGTTTTCAAACGACAAATTAACAAACTCTATAACATTAAGGAAACTTTGTCTTTGTCAACAGAGAGATCGTAGAATCATCCACCGCTCCAGTTCCGACAACTTCCCAACAGGAGACGCCTCTAGGGAGTAGCGAGGAAACCGAGACCAACGGCACAGTGCGGCGGCGGACCGCCGACACGCTACCCATGGAAGTCACGTGACAACCGCCCTCGGCACCCGCCGCTAGCACCAGACCCCGCACGCACACCAGCGTAAGCATACACACACGTACACGTAAAGACATGCAACACACTGAAGGACAAGACAAAGAACTTCAAGTTACTGCCAAGAATTCAGCTGCATTTGATGTCTTTACACGCAAATTTCAATCTAATCTCAGCGATGGTGTCAATAAACTTAAATTAAAAACTATTTCTGAAGAGTCAGCATCAACCTTTGGTGATAAAATAACACCAAATCCTAATAAAACAAGCCAATTTCAAATTAAACTTGAAGAATCGAAGATAGCTGGTGAAGAAACGTTGGACCTTGACGAAGTTATCGACAAACATAAAATTGAACCTAAACCTGTAAAGTTTAAGTACGTTATCGATTGTAAGAGTAACGGATTGCATGAAGGTTTTAAGCATAAGAAACGCAAAATTGATCCTAATCATAAGGAACCAACGCATATAATCAATTGTAAAAAACACGCTTCAGGCCCTTTGAAGTGTAAAAAGATTAAAAACGCTACTGTAAGCGATTCCGATAAATGTCTCACTAACGTTGTTGTTAAGGATTTAGATGTGGACGAGAAAATTAATTCTGGTTCAGAAAATTTAGATGATAGTAAAGAGTTATGTAGCCTTGATGATATAAGCGAGAAAATTATAGCGGAAGCCCTAAAGCTAGACGATTTCAATGAAATTATAACTTTACACGATCCTTTAGATATTAGCGGTAATAACAATGAAATGTATAAGGACGATAACAAAATTGACGATAACAAAATCAAAAAATCATCAAACACTGATGAAGGTTTCGAATTTTTTCACGAGAACAATGAATTCGTTACTTATAATGAAATTGTGAACAATTCTAAATCATACGACGGAGATGTGGTGAAAGAGATAGACAGAGTTAACAATAACAATGAAAGCCTTAACTCTAACAACTATTTGAACTACGAGAATGATATATTCTATCAGAACAGTTTTGACGATAGTCCGATTCTAAGATCTTTAATGGTCAAAAGTTTGAACAAAAACGATGATCAAATCAATGTCAATCAATTTGTCAATCAAATTTACGAAACTCAGGATAAAATTAAACCTATTGCAAAAAATTCAAGTAATATCGTTGAAAATGATTCCATTTTAACAATTAGAGAAATTATCAAACCTGAAAATAACAACGATAGAAATACTGTTAACGAGAATGACCAATATTCAATTCCTATTGCTTGGCCGTGTGTTGATAGTCATGACACAACAAAAAGAACTAAATCTGTAGAATCAAATTGTAATGTTAACGTAAAAGACACTGTACCCACCGACGACGACGACGTAGGGAGAATTAGACCCAGTAAAAAGAAAAGTAAATTAATAAATGATTAGCTATGATTAAATTGAAAAAAAAAACGAAAACCGTTCGATTTTTGTTTTGTATCATTAGTTTGGATCTCAAATTAATTATTCTGAAAAAAAAAACTGTTTCTGTTACAAATGTCGCAAGAATTTGCAAAAATCGAAATTTACTAATTAGTTTGATAATATAATCTTCCTTGAGGTTTTTAGTCACGTGAACGCCTTACAAGAAAACGTTGCTTAAAGTTGATCTATACTTAAAATGAACCGTCTTCATAGCAGATAGCAACTCTTTAGCAGAAGGTCATCTACGTAGGTACCACCGCAGTACATAATATTCTGCCGCTAAGCAGTAGTGTGTAAACATTACTGTGTTCCGGTTTGATGGGTACTGCAACTAGCGAAACTGGGCTGAAGACACTAACCAACGAAAACCTCAAAGTAATGAGCGCCAAAGCAGCGATGCCCTAGACTTCGTTTTGCTACTCAAAGCTCTGTGTATCGCTGCAATGGTCATGGACTTTTACCATCAGGAGACCGTGAAAGAAGGTGTCGAGACATTTTAAACATTGATTAACTTTAAACAATGGTTTCAAGGATAAATTAGTACAGTGCAGTTTTTAGTGCGAAATACTAACTTCTGAACTGTAACGGGTCAGAAACCGGCTATATTAAATGGCAATGAAAAAACGAGGTTAATTTTATCTGATAATTTTCGAAAAGTTAACATTGCTATCGGGGATAAACAACGGATTTAACTTAGAGTCAGGTGGTGTTTCCCGCGCTTTTCTTTACTATCCGCCATTTTGTTTTCTTGACTCGAGAATTTTTGTACATATTTTTAATTTCAAGTAGGTATGATTTTGTAAAAAAAAGTGTATGATATTAAATTATGTGTGTCATCATGTTTGTTTTTAATTTAATTTCATTTTTTACAATCATTCGCATCCATTGCAAGTTAGGTATAGTTATGTTTTTAGAAAGGACGCCATTTTGTTTTTTTCAGAAAGGACGCCATTTTGTTGATGCGAAAACTAAATGGCAGTTTTAGGCGGGAAACAAACAGCTAAAACAAAAGTAAAACCTTTTTTTGTATAATTATTTATCGATCGTGTAAAGCATAGGTTATATATACATATTTGGCAAAGATTCGTTTGGTGTAATGTAACATTCGCGTTTAATTTAGTTATTAGTTTAAAATTAAAAAGGCCATTGATATTCGGGGCTTAAAAACCGTTACAAAAATACAAGGAATTATTTAAGGTATCTCGCTTAATCTCTTATTTTTTACTTAAAAACGAAAATCAGAAAATATTCCGTAAATTAAGCTGGTTTTGCTGTAACGTTTTCTGTCTCGTTTTCGCCCGTGATATTTTTTCTAAGCGAGAAGAAGACAGCGTTATAGCTAGTAATAGCTGTGTTTATGAAGAGGAGAATTTATAGGGCTTTTGAGGAATCTGATGTTTGTTTTATCTTTTGTCAGAATTTTGTCAAACAGAACGTTCATTGGATATATGACATATAAAAAAAAAATTATCATTCGACAAGTTTCAAATCGTGAAATAACATTCACTCTCGTCTAGGGATTGCAATCCAGCACTGTTTTCAATCCAGCGGGATTTTTGCTGGATTGACATCAATCCAGCGGAATCCCGCAAAGGTTATAACTTTTTTCGGAATTTAAATAAATGCTATATTTGGTATATTTTTGAAAATAAAAAAATTATAAAAATCAACAAAACCTTACTACACCTAATTATTTTACTGTTTGACTACTTATTTATTAAAAAAAATGTCATAAAACAATAGTGAATATCAATAATAATTGGTAATTTTGTTGTCTTTGTGCTCTAGTTAACTAAAAATACTACTTTAATGTTTATCTGAGGTAATTATAATCGGTCTTCTTTATTTAGAGTATCATATTAATTTAACTTAATTTTTCTTATGATAGTAAATATCTATTGTGTGTGCGCTTGTTTGCGTGCAATAATAAATGTTTTCTTTCTTTCTTTTAATACAAAATGGAAAACAAACGATCGAAACGAAAATGTCGCGTCAATTGACGTCGCACAACGCGCTGCGAAGTGCATTTAGGGCGGCAAATTTGAATTAATTTGCGGAATTTGATGCTTGCGGACCCGCAGGCAGTTGCAGGATCCTAAAACATGCTGGATCCCGCTGGACTGCAGGATCCTAAAGTTGTGTCGAATCCTAAAATCATGCTGGATCCCGCTGGATTGCGAGATCCTAAAGTTGTGCCGAATTCTAAAATCCTGCTGGATCCCGCTGGATTGCGGGAACCCACTTTGCTGGATTGCAATCCCTACTCACGTCAAAATATACGGAACTGTTCTTTTCGCGACTCAAAGGTTGGTCCCATGGTGAAAATGGTTCACATTAATGCATATGACCTCCTTAGCCTATGAGCCTGTCTTGCTGTTCCGCGTAACCCTTTAGATTACGATGACTGGCTTGATTTTGTAATATATATAATTATTATTGATTCAGACAAAATCACGCCAGTTTCTATAGTAGAACAGGAATATTTATAATATTTAATTAACGGATTACAAGCTTCTAATTATATTTAAGTGGCTGTGAAAATAGTTAATATACTGGATGATTGTCAATTTTGTGAAGCATATGCCAGCTTTGATTTAAAAAAAAAGTATAAAATACTTTTCATCGTGGACCAATTCGTTTTCTTACTTGTATTGTCTTGTGTTAGTTATCTTTTATAATTTCTGTCGAACAAATAGTTTTGATTAAATTTTCGGGTTAAGCTCAGATTGGTACGACAATAATAAATTCAGCCCAATCAAATTTAAGCCTCGCAGTTATTGATAAGTTTTAATTTTTATATACAGGGTTATAAGCGTGGGGTGTAATAAGCCGAAAGGGGTTATTGTACTCATCATTGCTGAAAGGGGGTTACTGTTACTGCTATCTGCCCGGTTAACCCATTTGGTAGAAAATTTGCTTCTAGAGCCATATGGCAAACATTTATCGATAAATGTTTGTTCTGTCTAGGTTTTCTGCATGTATTTAAAAAAAAAGTGTAGGTATATGTAATGTAAGTATTTTATCAGTTATCTGGTTCGCATAGTACAAGTTTTGTTTAGTTTGGCGCTAGATGGCGCTGTGTATTTTATTTATTATTATGAATAACTTTTATAATGGTCAAAAATCGAAAATCGTGAACAAATTTAGCTTTCTACGTTCAGGGAACGTACTTTAGTAAAAAGTTTGACAGCCCTGTTGGCTCATTGGTAGCATGTCTGCTTCAAGAGCTGTGGGGCGTGGGTTCGATTCCCATCCAGGACAAGCATTGCTTAGTTTCGGATCAGATGGCGCTGTGTGTAATGTGTGTGTGATATGAAACCAAATGTTTGTTCTGTGTCTGGGTGTACTGTATGTATTATAAGTACGTATTTACAAAAAAAAGTATTTAAGTATTCTATCAGTTATCTGACTCCCATAGTACAAGCTTTGCTTAGTTTGGGATCAGATGGCGCTGTGTGTAATGATATTTTATTTATTTATTTAATTGTTCATTATTATAACAGTAACCCCCTTTCAGTCTAGTATGCCTCAAGCTTATAACCTAGTACATTACGCTATGCTGCCATATTTTTACGCGACAATGTTTTATATTTCTAGTTTCCTAGCTTTTATCCTATTTGCTGGCATATGTAAATATAGCCGATCTACGAAATCGAAAATGTGTATTCTATCTTTACTAATGAATTTAGTCCGATGCCACCAAACAGTAGTAAAACTAAACTTCTCCATTTTTAATTTATGAAAGGTTTTTTTGTGACCATTTAAATTGCATCTTACATTCTCAACTTCCAAGTTTGGTTAAATGTCACACGCATGTCATCCAAAATATTCGCGTTATGTGAACTGTATATAAATCGGATTAAACCAATATACCCTGAGATTCTATAGCGATAGCTCAGTGGTTATGATGGTCGGTTCACACGCCGAAGGCTGTGGGTACGATCCCGAACAATAAGCTTGAGCTTCCGGTGAAGGAAACCACAGCAAGGTAGGGTACTTTATAGTACTCGGCTAGCTAGCTACCATACCACTCTCAAATGAAAAATCTGTAGCCAAAGGACATAACAGTGTGTTCCGACAGCCTCACTTGAGAACCAGCTCCATTCCAGGCTAGGTTTGTTAACCATCTTCGACCAAATCGTCACTTAACATCAGATGAGCTGTGGTCAAACACCATAAGAAGACCCGTAACTCAGACTACCATTTATTGATCTGCCTATTTTTTTTTTGGTGCAAAGTGTTTTATTTTCCTTTAGTAAAATTTTTTAATAATACCTTAGATATCGTCTATTTTCATTACTAAAGGCCTTATGAATAAATTTAACGCGATATTTTTTTTTCTTAAATATATCTATCGTAGATCAGCTATAAAATAGGCAAAAATTACTTAGCAAAACCTTCACTTCGTTTAAAAAAAAAAGCGAGTTGAAATAAGAAAAAAAGAAACTTAGTTGTGTATGTAATATTATGTATATTTCATGATGTACGAAAGGTAATTTGTCTATAAATAATAATAACCGAGCGTTTTGTGTACTATATAGTTTTATGTGTATTATAAATTAATTTAGAATTTCGTGGACTGGCAGGACCAGATGTTTTTAAGACAGTTTAAAAAATATATATATCCGCCGCAGTCAGAGGTTTTGTAAAGGCAATACACGTCCACTATGAAAACGACAGAATCCAGCTTGTTCCGTGCCCGTAATTTTTTCGATTTTCCTTGATAAAAGTATGTAAAATATAACTGGCGACACGCCCCGGCTTCGCACGGATTCAATACTAATGTGTCATATAAATTTCCTACCCTCATTTTGCACACTTGGAATGGTGTGTGCAAAATAGGGGTAGGAAAGGGGTGGAATTTTTAAAAATCCTTAGTGAACACTTACCTCACCTGAGGAACATTTGTGCAAAATTTCACCTAGTTTGTGTATAAATATACATAGATAGTGGTATATGCTCAATTTCTTTGTTAAAACTTACATTAAATACGTAGAGACAAGAGAAAAAGAACTTTCAGCGCGTGGTTTTAAACAAAATTGATTGTTTTCGGACGTCTGGTAAAGAATTTATTTTGTTTTCACATCGGGCACGGTCATTGCAATCGTAACGGTTACCATCAAGCGAGCAGCCTCGCTCTGCTGTCAGTGCATTGCTTTTACAATTCTTGAATAGATTTTCATTAACAATTCGCAAGGTCGGGATCGTATTGAGAATCAGTCGCTTATTTGTAGCTGTGTAACAAATTTACTTTGAAAATAGAAGGAACTAGTACATACACTGTAAACTGAAATCTCTGTATATTCCGTATTTTTTTTATCACTAAAATTCCAATTTAAAAACAAATACAAAAATGTGACTAATTCTCGTCAAGTTTCTCTATGTACATCGATTTTTTTGATATTGTTAATGAAGTCATCTGACTGTCCAGGTTGGTTGGTTGATAAGTATATCAGATGATGTGGGCTATTAAAGTATGCTATACATTTATGCCCCAATGTATTCTCGACACCGTGTTCGTAACAAACAAAATGTTAAGTCAAACACACCAAAGCGGCCGGATTATTTTGCCGGAGGCACGATATCCAGCAACTAAACGGGCGGAATGCATCCCAAATATTCCCGGCAGCTTTAGGAGTGTAATTCTATACGATTTTTAACATGCGAAATCAATTATATAAATGATTAATGAATATAATGGAACTGTCGCGATGTTGATACCAATTTTGAAGGTTAGATATCTCAACTCATTGAAAACAAAATTGGGTCCTATGTCTATTGGCTACAATGAAAATGTCATCGTTAATTTTACTAAGTTAAAGTATTGAAGACTTCAAAATTGGTCTTTATCGTATATTGTAAATAGCAACACCGAAAGATTTTTTCGCGGTGGTAACGAAAAGGCTTGACTGTCAGTAAAAAAAAAATAGTTCAATTGATATGGCTTCAAGATGATTAAGAAAAAAGCGTTAGCCTGCTTCCCATAAAAGGCTTATATAAAGTTAATTGAAAATATGGAAGTGTATTTGTTACGGTGTTTGCGGCCCTTATGTCTCTAAGAAACTTGCAGTTACCTATAAATATAATAAAAGATGCTAAACTTTTTCCCCCTCAAAAATTTGGAGTAAGTAATTCTCCTATTTATCGCGCTCTTTTGAATACGTTTTTCTTACAGTTTTCTTTTGCACATGAAAAAACGTAAGAAAAACGCTTAAATAAACAAAATATAAAATAAGTAAACGTATCTACTTGTAAAAAAAAAAATTGTTAAAAAATGACACAGAAGTGAGATTCAAAAAAAAAAATATTACTGAGTATTTTTAGAAACATATTTTCATTAGTTTTTTTCCGCTTATCGACGTATTATGGTATTATAATCAATGTACTAATGTTTAACTATTCATTATGTAAACTTGATTGGAGAAATATTGTAACTTTACAAAGGATCGAGTCGTTTTAACACGCTTTTATTAGCTTTACTTGTTTTGTTTTTAAGCTATTGCATAGCTTCTATCGCGGGCCTTGAGCGTGGAGACCGAATCCAGAAATTCCGTAACGAAACTAACCTAACACCCCCCACTCCCACCGGCACAGCGGTGATGCTTTTTAGTTTTGCCATCTATCGATGAATAGCAGAACTTTTAATGACTTGTATTAAAAGTTCTTGGTTGTATCGGCGTAAAAAATGCTATGCAATAGCTTTACCGCGGTTGTCCCCGAGTGCCACGAGTGTTTTTTTTTTTTAATTAATTTGCCCCATCGGGCAGGCTAAAGCTGTAAAACCATACTGCCTTGTCTTAAGTGTTATTTCTGCTATAGTTATGGTCAAAGTCCAGTCTTAGTCAAGTCCAGTCCGTGTTAGTCCAGTCCAAATCCAGTCATGCTTTAGTAAAGTAGTGGCGACTTTACTACAAGCTTCGATGGAGTTTTGGAAGTAACACGAAAAATCATGTTTCACCACATTATATCACTTTCCCACACTCGCGTTTGTAATTCAGCACTTTGTGTTGTTGTTGTTGTTGTTGTTTGTAATAGAACACCACAATATTTATACATGAACACTAGAAAAAACTACAATGGAGCGATACCACTCAAATACAAATCATTTATTAATAACACCAAAGTTACAGGTCATTTTTCCATTCATATTTAAAAATATCAAAATCATGACATATGTCAAAACAATGAAAATGTCAATGAAGTAATATGTCACATATAAAATAATTATGTCAATGTAATTAAATGTCAATGAAAACAAAAATATCACTCTAGACTCTCCGCGTTCCCGCCGAAACTCCATTATTGTATTAGTTCGGGTTGCTATTAAATCGTGTGTGTTTTTTTAAAACTAATTTCTATCATCATTATGTTCATGAAAACAATTGCCATGCGAAATTTAACATGGGTAAAGTTTAGTTAAAAAAAAAGCACTCGATCACGTGTAAAAGTAAATTTTAATTTTTCCAATCGAGCGATATGTTCCCCAATACAAGAACCGTAAGAATAATAATTATCTATTATTATAATAATAAAATTGGTAATAATATTGTAGCTGTTAGCGATGATGTGTCCACTAAATTAGAGGAACGTGTGTAGAAGACACAGTATTGTAGATAGATGGTAAAATAAATAACGAAAATTAACAAAAAAAAAAAATAGGTGATATTGTATCACGGGTACATTGTTATGGTCGATATGTCGTATTGCCGTGATTTGGGCGTTGTATGGAAGTTATGGCACCTTTTTTCTTTGCGGGACATATATATGTAAAATTGGGCTCTCTATGATCTCCAATTTTTTTGAAATTATAAAGAATAGAGTTTGCGTCTGTAAAGTGCTGCATTTTGTTTTAAAAGAATTTCTAATGCTGTTTGGGTTATACTGTATCTTCTTTAAGTTTCTGAGATAGTATATAAAAGTATCTTGCATCTCGTGATGTAAGATACTTTTTGTATTGGAATGGTACAGTTAAATCGCTTGTAAAACTGAAAGTCGCAAACGAATAAAGCTTTTAATAGACGAACGTAAATTTGTAATGCAAAACGAAAATAACGTAAGTCCGTTAATACCTCGTTGCTTGCTTGTAAACTTGAATGTGTATTACTTTTTTGGAACATGGCAATGTTGAAATTGTATAGCTAACGGGACTCACTTCTTTAATTAACCAGAAATAATGCAGTGACAGGCCCGGAACAAGGGGAGGTCAAACCGCCTGGACCAGATACCCTGGTCGGCAATATTCATGTTTGAAGAAAAGTATCCACTCAGTATATAACTGGTCTAAACTACAGGGCTATTAAGACTAACTATCGAGTAATGAGCGCCAAAGCTGCGATGCCCTGCACTTTGTTTTGTTCCATACATCCAGTTCCATTCCAGGTTAGATGTGTTTACCGTCTGCGACCACACCGTCACTTAATATCAGGTGAGCTGTAGTCAAACACATAGTCTGTCCATGAAAAAAAAATCGTCTTTTTTGACTTTAAAATTTTTTAATAATTGGTCTCAAATGTTAAATAAGAGTGGTATTCTCTGCCCTGGGACGGAAAACCTCGATCCAAGATCCTGAGCTGTGCTGTATTCTTTTAGCCGGTTTTAAAGTACTGGGGATGCTGCAATGGTAGCCGTCTCTCACTGTCGCAAAAGCGTCTTTAATTCTTAACATTAATAATTATTGTTATCTTTATGGTTATTGTTACCATGAAACTAAGAATAATAAATAACTAGCCATGTTTCAGAAAAATAATATAGGTACTTTATTTGCAAACTCTATGTAGGTATGTGAAAATTGTATTATGTTTTTGTTTTGCGACGTCATTGTCTGAACATCTCCCGTCAAATCACTTCTTGTTAGACGAATATTTTGCAGAAAAAGCTAAAAAAAAAATATTCAAAAAATATCGTGATTCATGTGTTTTTCAATGTAACTAAACATTGGGGTTTAATTGTTGTCGATTTTCAATGTTTACAGATTGACAGAAAAAAAAACTGAATTAAAATTGTCGTCGTCTTTCGTGAATTATACGAAAGATAGTGTCAATGTTTCATTCGCGTTTGTAAATCTCTAAAATTGACATAAATATAGCTATGCGAATCTTATAACGAGTCGTTGCAACTTGTCCTGTTAGAATCTTCTAAAAAATGTAGCAAGCTGGTTTTCTTACCTCGTCGCGTGTGACGGTACGAAAAGCAGCTTGCACCAAAAAAAAAAAGTGTAATGGTTTTAACTATACATATATAATTAGTAAGTATCATATACTGTACAAAAGGCTGCAAATTTGGGAAAAAAATGTAAAAAAAAAATTGGCCTCATTTCTCTGGGGCCAAAATTATACGCTTAGTAAAGTGGTTAGGATGGAGTACCTCATAAGTTCTCGGTTTAAATTCTAGGCTTGCGCGCGACTTTTGAATGTCCGACCGTGAAGCGTTCAGTTTTATTATATTTTCCCTTCACCTCGCGAGGTTAACGCAGTACCTTATTCTGTACATATTTTTTTTTTTAATATAATTCTTAGTTAATTGATCGGGCGTGTCGCCACGCCGGGTACGAATGGTGGGCGTTCAAAAATCGCGCAGGGATGTAATTAAAATGCTGTAAATTGTTTGTAAAATAGTCAAGTTCAGTGTAATTTTGTTGATTATTTTTTTTTCAACCGGAAATTGCTGAAATAAAGCGACAATTCTGTTTTTTGTTGGTTTTATTTGTAGTTGTGGCAGAACCTGATAGTAAGATTTATTTTTAAGGATTTTGTTGGCAAATTTAAATGTAAGTTTTTAATTGTTCCAAGCTAGATGTGTTTACCATCTTCGACCACAATGTGATTTAACATCTGGTGAGCGGTGGCAAAATACAGTCACAGTCTGTCGAACAAAATAAGTTGATGTCCTTAACTGCAATGAGTGTAGCTCTGTCAACAAAAACCTGAAATTATCATAAGTAGTTAAAAAAACAGTATTAGTGAAAACGCATGGAACTTATGTTTCTGCGATGTATAATTTTCCTAAACTTATGGTTTTTTAACCGACTTCAAAAAAGTAGGAGGTAGGCACTCAATTCGTCGGAATCTTTTTTTTTAATTCATGTTCTCGTACTCGTAGTAGGTAGTATCTAGTAATCGTACTAGAAGTCGCCTGGACCGATTCGAGAAATTATTTTTTGTTTAAAGTGTATACTTCCCAGGTGGTCCTATTGGCACTAAGTCAGGATCTGATGATGAGATGCCAGAAAATCGAGGGCAATCCTCAAATTGTATAGAGACGCGTTATGTACCTCGCGTGTGTTCCGGCAGCCTCACTTGAGAGCCAGTTCCATTCCAGGCTAGATGTGCTTTACTATCTTCGACCACACCTTCACTTAACATCAGGTGAGCTGTGGTCAAATATCTAGCCTGTCAACTATTAAAAAAAAAAAACCTCGTATTTTACATTTTTTTAAACTACTCATCTGGTATTCGTCATTATCATGTTGCTGAGTTGATGATGGAAAATATAACTCGCTAACTATTAGGAGTTAGTGGGTAATTCTTTAAATATTATAAGCACGTATAGACAGCTACTTATGTTTCTTTGAGTTAAGTTGAAGTGGCAGTGGGCAGGACACATAGCACGCAGAACTGATCGCTGATGGGGCTGTAAAGTTCTGGAGTGGAGACCACGGACCGGCCAGCGCAGCGTAGGACGTCCACCCACAAGATGAAGATCGCAGAAACGCGTTGGATGCGAACCGCTTCCAACCGGTCGTTATAATGATTGAGGCCTACCCCTATGATCCATCCCCATTTCCAACAATGATAATACCTCTTACGACATGATATTTAGGTTACCTACCAACTAAAAATTAATTCCTTAAAATTATATGGAAATTAATTATGACCTAGTTTTTGCGGGCTTCGCTCCCGTCAATGTAATTTCTTTTCCACACTTCGGGAACTTTACCTTTTTTCTAGATGATGAACCTACCCTATCTTTTTTTCTGTTCATGGTGATCGGTTGAATTGCTAAGGCGTGTCGACTTATTTTTTAAGTTACAAGTAATAAGCTGAGCTGTGGTCAAACACCTAGCCAGTCAACCATAAAAAAAAAAGATGAATCGTCTCTCGTGATGGTAAGAGATAACGCATGTCTATGACCAATGCAGCGATACACAAAACTTTGAGTAACAAAACAAAGTCTACGGCATCGCTGATTTTCATCCGCCCATTGACACATTAGATGGTTAGTCTCGCAACAGCCCAGTAATTTCGCTAGCTGCAGTACCCTTCAAACCGGAACACAGTAATGTTTACACACTACTGCTTAGCGGCAGAATATCTGGTAGGTACTGCGGTGTTACCTACCTAGACGACCTGCTAAGAAGATCTACCACCAAGTATCTACCTAAACAAACATACTCAGATTCGCATTCGTAGTCTTGGCGTTCTTTGTCATTGCCGCCCGGGCCAGATATCCCTCTTAGACTACAGTAGATATTAAGGTTGGGTAGAAGTAAAACAAGCAGTATCGAGAGAGAATGCTTTATTTCCGATTACACCTATATATACAGCATTAGACGCAGCAACGCTCCCGAACATTTTTCTACGAAAAAATAAATTCAGAACATACATCTTTGGAAAAAAAACGTACAGAACTGCAAATTGTCTCTTGCAAATAAAATGAAAAGGTAATCATCGATATACACCTTCATCGGTTAGTTTCAATATTGCTACATTCACGTATTCGTGAATTTGATTTTGATATAGGTACTAAAATTTGCTACAACTATTAACCTAAAAATTAAAATTGGACTAAATATTATAAAAAATACGCGAGCACTGAATGTAAATTAATTACCCCGTCGTTTTTTCAGAAATAATACAGGCCGTTTTCGCAAAGTTGTGGGGAAAACATTACAAAAATTTGTCTTGTTTGAAATCTAAGTCAAAATATTAAAACTTTATTTAACCTACCTACTTACGTATAAAAGCTAAAAATGATTGCCACACTTAATATTTTTCGTTATATTGATGTAGGTACTGCAACATTTAAAGCAAATAATTTTCTCGCATTTATGCAAAAAAAAGAAGGATATAAAAAGCTTATTTAAGACAAATAAAACGCGAGTATAGTTAACACGCGTTAGTTAGTACGCGTTTTTAACTATTATCACCACAATTTTGCATTCATCTACCAAATGACCTGTATTATTTCCAGTAACTTGATTTATAAATGCAAACTATTTGAAGATTTTCAATATACCGGCATGGGTAAAATAACTTAAGTATTACCAACATTCGATATTGTTACTCTCTCTCTCTCTCTCTCTATTTCGGTATCCGTCAAAAAATAAACAACTTTGATAAAAATTACAACAATAAGTACAAAAGTTGCAGATATTTAGAAACGGTGTTGCACATTCTCAAGAGAGTTTTCACGGATTTCACGTTCACTTACACAGAATTAACTCGACGACCAATAACGTACCTTTACACTTGAAAATCGATAGTGGTACCAGAGGGCCTAGACAAAATAACATTCGATATCTCTAAAACAAAAGTCCAAAAATGTTACGGGATTGATATAGAGCAGATTATGTTAATCCTATATTTTTTTACTTTTCTATTAGAGTTATCGCTAATCGAATGTTAACTTTTCTAGGGCCCTGTTTACGCCAACGACTTCAATACTAGACAAGAAACGGCCACAGACACAAAAAAACATATCGGTTAGTAATAACTTTGGAATTCTATGTCTGTTTTAGTATTTTGTGTTCACCATGGATCTTAATTTTAGATAGGTATTTCAAAAGTTATACAGTTAGTTGCGTTGCAATACCCTAACGAACTCATTGTATTGGAAACAATAAAATTTTACCAAAACTTGACTTACTTTGTACAATAAAATTATGCTTATCCAGTCAAAGGGTTAAAATAAGCGTGAAAACCATGTAAACACTCTTCAATCAAGTGCTATGCTAAATTTTGACGGACAAACCAACGGATCAAACTTCCTAATCTTCCGTACTTTATTTAATAAGATATCTAAAACACGTACAACTTCTAAATATAACGTGTCGATTTTGTGAACGAACGATGCCCTATCCAATTAATACTATACACGTACAAGTTATTGAAAAAATAATTAAGAAGGATAAATGTATAAGACACCTACAGATATGCGAAACTTTAGAATGTAGCCTTGCAAATAGTAGATCAAAATTAATTTAAACAATAGTGATAAGGAATCGACCAATATTAAAGTTAAATTAATCAATATAGATAGAACCTATGGTATATCGATCAAAGAAAATAGGATATTTAATCAAGCTCTAAGACAGTAAAGTTAAAGGTAAAGAAAAAACGATCTTTACGATCCAAACGACAGATAAACTGAGGCTATTTTTATGCGTACGCCTGAATTTGCATACGAATATATTAAATCGAAAGATTCCGATTTTACGCATTTTTGAACGAATAGAACTTTACGCAAAGTTTTTGTTTTACGTTTGAGACCAATTGAAAAAGAGAGCAATATTTTTAGTAACTTTAGCTGTCAACTAAAACTTTTTCATGCCTGCTTTGCCCTTTTCAAGATATCATTTTAAAAGCATAATATTGGAACAATAACATCGGAATTGGCAGAATGCAAACAGTGCGACGCCAAAGGAAGAAAAATAACTATTTTACTAAGAACGTCAATAAGAAAAACAGGAGTTTTTTTGGCGGGAACGCGGGAAGAATCGTGTCGTTCCGTTGTATTTTTTTCCAAAACTAGTGTTTTGTCAAGTGTTTATGCATAAAAATGGTGGTGTTTTATTAATAAAGTGCCGAATTACAAGCGCGAGTGTGGGAAAATGATATAATGTGGTGAAACATGACTTTTCGTGTTGCTTCCAAAACTCCATCGAAGCTTTATAGTAAAGTTGCCACTACTTTACTAAAGCATGACTGGAATTAACTGACACGAACTGGACTTGACAAAGACGACTTTGACGATAACTATAGCTAAGATACAGCAGAAATAACACTTAAGACAAGGCAGTATGGTTCTATAGCTTTAGCCTGCCCGAAGGGGCAAATTAATAAAAAAAAACAAAAAAAAAACAGACGAATAAAGAGTACTTCTAGCGTTTACCTTGAAATTACGGGCAAACGTGCTATGGGACAGGAGTTTTAAGTAAAATTTTATAATGTTACCAAAGAACCTTGCGTAGTTCACAAATTTAAAAAAGTTATTAAATTTCGTTCTTACGTCTGCTATATTCGTATACGAAAACATAAGCGCACGATTCAAAAATAGGGCCCCTGAATACAAAATGCTGGAGATTTAGGATTTTAGGTTGGACGCAGTCGGGAGGATAATGCAAGCTATTTAAAATCTTTTTCTCGAAGATTTTTCCACGCAGTTCTCGCGACGGCAGATCCTAACCGACTTCGCAGTGTTATATTGGACCGGTAGCCCATTTATGAATAGTTTTAAGCTATACTACAAGGTGAATATGCATACTTGCTAGGCTTCCGAGTTTTTATATTAAATACTTCAGCATATACAGGAAAATTAGTAAATAGCTTCTTAAAATGACAACTGTATTGTACAGTATAACAAACAACTTATGTTTTATGCTGTTCAAACAGAAAGAAACTCTAAACTAAGACATTAAAGCTCAAAATGCAATGAGTATCCGCCATGACTCGACTCGACTGACAGCCGAACGTGGAATACTTAGCAAACTGCTGCTTCCAGGCGTTTTGGCGGAGTTTTTAGTAGGACGCGCTCAAACGTATGGTTCTGTTTATGCTGTTGGAGATGGTATGGTCGAAGATGGTGAACACACCTAACCTGGAATGGAACTCTCAAGTAAGGCTACGGAACACACCGTTGGGTGCTTGGCGGAAGATTTCCGATTAGTAACTAAACAGTACCCTAACCATGCTATGATTTCTTCAACTGGCAGCTCAAGCTCATTGTCGGGATTTGAACGCAAGCCTTTCGTCGTGTGAACTGACCGCGCTAACCTATCACTGCTACATATTTTAAATGATTGGTGTAATTAATAAAATATCGTGTATTTGGTGTGCAATCTTTTCTTTCTTTTAGTTTTATAACACAAACTTCTAAACATCAGATGTTTTATACATTTTGGCGATTACATGAAACATATAATTTTGTGTTCCTGAATCATAAATTGTTCGTTACATTGTATGGAAGTCGATTTCAAGAGGTTACTGGCTAGTTACTAATGACCTTGTATATACAGGGTAACGCGTAACGTTACTACTAAGCGTAAAGAGATCAACTTTTTATATAAGCCAGATCTAAAAACCACGAGAAATCTGGTGTTTCATGATTTTTTTGAAATCAAATTGTAATCGTTTTTTTTATCGAACTGTTATTTTTTCGAGACTCCATGGTCGGTCTTATAGTAAAAGTTGTTTAAAAATATGACGTACGGCGATGGCTTTTGTCTTAGCATAAACGTTCCGCGTAACCCTTCGAAAGGGGCACTCATAAAAAATATAACGATTACACAGTATACAGTACATAAACAACGATAATAATAATTTACAACCATACATTCTTGGATCCCAAACATTCATATCACATTATATTAAGAATCTTGGCCGATACATGTAGTCACAGTACGGGGCTAACACTTAATTGCCGGGTTATGCGGAAAGTATCATCATCAGCCTATCGTATTCCACTGTTAGACATAAACCTCTCGTAAAACACGCCACTCAGCCCGATCTCCGGCTTTTCCCTTCCAACCACCGTCAAATGTCCTGCGTATATCGTCACTCCTTCGAGTGGGCGTACTACGTTACGTTTGCCGATCCACGGGCTCCATTCTAGGACACGTCTACCCCCATCAGATTTGCTACAAATACGTCCAGCCCAGAAAGCATAAGTTAAGCTACAACAAACTTATAGTATTATTTCGGAAAGGTGAGCACGAGTAGCATTAGCAACCGAGTGGTTTTGCTAGAATTTTCTAATCACATTACAGTTAACTTTTTTAAGATTGTCCTTAAAAGAGCCTAAATAAGGCCAGCAAAGACGCGGTCTACGATGAAGCATGCTACACAGAAACCACCTAGCAATTCGCACAATGAAATTGGAATCAAGTTTTATAGAACATTTATTAACCATTAAGAATTTAGAAAAAAAAACAGACAAAAAGAGTTCTTGTACTTTTCGGGCAAAACTTTATAGATTACTGGCCTCGCGGTTTCACCCGCGTAGTTCCCGTTCCCGTAGGAATACAGGGATAAAAAATAAAGCCTATGTCACCCGGGGATATATGATTGTAGCTTCCCAAAATGAAAGAATTTTTGAAATCGGTCCAGTAGTTTCGGAGCCTATTCATTACAAACAAACAAACAATCAAATCTTTCCTCTTTCCGATTTCAGTCTGTCTAATCAGTTATTTGTTTGCTTATTTATAATTACGAAACGGATTTTTAACAGTTTTCAAAGACAACGTCTTCCAGAAGCGAGCGGGCGAGTGGCTAGTGGCATAAACGCAATGATTGGCAACTACACGATGCCATAAAAAAAAAAACTTGGCCGATAAAACGGGGCACAATTTCCCTTTTTAAAATAAAATCATACACGATATATTCCGATTGCCATACAGACGTATTAAAAAATAAAATTCGTTATAATTATTAAATAAATACTTTGGGTCTCACTTAGTTAATCAGTGCTTAAAATGTTCTATCAACTTCTCATTAGACCGGCTACTTTAAGCATAGATTAACTTAACGTTCATAAGCCCCATATTGTTTAAATATGTTTAATTTGTTCAGGACCGCATTTTTTTTATATATATTTCATGGCATTAGGCGCGATAAGCTAGCCGATATCCCTGATATTTACACTTTTTTTTTACTAACAAAAAAATATTAAAACTAACGATATTAAAAATAAAAGTCTTACATTAAATCTTATTTATATAACCTTTCGTTTGGATTTTTTAAAGTACACTAACATACCCAAAAAAACGATTTATTTTTTTTGTAGTTAAGGAAATTAAATTGTTTTTGTTCTATCACTCGATGCTACGTCATTTTTTTAAATTTTTTTTTTTAAGTTTAAGACGTGCTTCTTCTAGTTTTCCATCAAATTCAAGATCCACGATAAAAAAATATGATCCATAAACTAATAATACCTAACTAATTTAATAATCATAAGAGTCGTTACAAAACACGATTTTTTTTTGTGAACTTATAAAACGTGGGCCAGCCAGAGATTAAAAAAAAAAAACATACTATGTATATCCATCCAGACAGGCCCGATTTCTAAAAAAAAAAATACTTAAAACTAAAAAGTTAAAAGAAACTAAATCTCACAGTTCTATAAACAATGGTAGATAATTAGGACAAAACAATTTGGAAAATATCGTTTTTCTCATATATATAATATATATTTTTTGCTTCTTTTTGTTACGATATTTCCCTGTTTGTTTCGTTATTGAAATATATATAAGCCAAAAAGTGGAATTTGCTTGGAAATCATTAGCTTGTTTAAGATTAATTCACATCCAATACAATGCTTCTTTCAACGCAGCGCGCTTGGGCCGGAACGAGTTTCCAAACCATTCTGTGTATTCATATAACTAGCTATGGGATTTATGACGTTAAAATAAAAGTTAGTTAAAATTTTGGGTATCGAGTACATCATCTGTCGTTAGTATGACGCACGAAGTGACGTCACTTCTACCTGTAATGCTATTTCTGTTCAGCAAATCGTATTTCGATTTGTATTTTTTCAGGATCATTTTATGTCAAATGGATTCAATTAATAAACCCAACCAAATCTTCCTAATATCTTTTGAGAGTTCAGCTTGTCAAGAACAACTAGATAATTGCTGAACGAGTACCCAATGTAGCGTTCGTAGCCATTCTCAATTAGCCATTTTGTTAGCTGCGCTGTCTACATGCGTGTGGTAATGTGAATCAACCTTTATTTTGAAAGCCATACTGTATGTTCCTGCATATTTATAATGTCCCCGCACCATTTATCTGCCAAAATATGTACAAAGTACACATCCGGTCCGATTTTGGCTCCACGGTCATGTAATTTTCTTATGATTTCATATACTACATTTAAAAACATTTGGGAATTAAACATAGCTTGGCAATAGTCTAAAAATATCTGTCAAGCGCGTGTCATATTATATGTATATTAATGAAGACAACTCTATGGTAAGGTTTAAACAGAACGGTAGCGCCAAACCGAAAGGAGGTTATATTCATCTGTAAACGGCTTTTACTGTAAGATGGACTCGGAAATCGCAAAAAATCACCTGCTCCTTCAAGAATTACGCATATACTTGGTGGTATACTATTATTTAAGTTTTTTTACAATAATCAATGTTATAAAAAACCTAAAACTAGTGCTCCCGGCTGGGCAGGACTGTCATCGCTATTTTTTGGATCTAACCCTTGAACGAACCGCCTAGGGTCTCTTACGATGTTGGTCGAGACTCTTCGCTATAAAAACGATTCCTTCCAGGCCCCTTTCCCTTATGCATGCCACTTTATTCGATGTTATTGCGGATCAATCTTTATCTTACCACATCCATTGAAATCGATCTGCTGGGCCCATAACCTTTAGAACCGTCGATAGGGCCGCCTTACACGTTCAATCATGATCACGATCCGCGATCCGCGATCATGATTTCAAAATTTCTAGATATTTTGCGATCCGGAGCATCAGTCCGTCAATCCGCTTCGTACACGATCAGTCTGGATCGCGATCATTGATCGCGGATCGCGCGCTACGTGTACGGGCTGCCATAGAGGTAAAAATTCAAACGATACCCATAACGACTACAAAACATTTTAAGATCAGTAGAAAACGACGTTATGTTTTTTAATAATTTGCCAAGCTAGTTTTAATTTATTTAACAAAGCTTTGTTAAGCTTTATAGAGTAGGTACGTGCACAATGCCAGCGATAACATAATAACCTTATTATAGTATATTCGTGATATTTATATTGTATATAAGCTTTATATTGTACAGAGCTATTGATAACTGGCTAGCAACTTCTCAAAGACGGCTTTGTTCATCATAGTAATCAACTATTGCTCCCAAAAAAGTAAAAGTTACTACAGTACCAAGAAAGGAGATCATTGTACCCAATAATTATTGTTAAAGAAGTAACTTTAAATCGCTAAAAAAGATCAGCTTTGTAATACATTTAGAAATTTTAAACATAGGCTTGCGTTATAGGTTTTTTTCTTGAGTGGTGAACGCGTATCGGCAATGAATGGAAGCAAGAAGCCAAAAATCGGGCTAGGTGACGTGCAGCAGTGGACTAAAGAGGGTTGATGATGAATTGCATTTCAATGCCATCTCACTTAATGTTAAGTGAAGTGAACGGTCTACGATAGAGCATGCTCGCCTAGGAGGTGCCAACTAAGATACTCAAATCGTATCCATTGGGGAACACTCACTTGGTGGTAGATCTCCTTGGCAGGAGGTCGTCTAGGTAGGTACCACCGCAGAACTCGTTATTCTGCCGCTAAGCAGTAGTGTGTAAACATTACTGTATTCCGGTTTAAAGGGTACTGCAGCTAGCGAAATTACTGAGCTGTTGAGACTTACCATCGAAAGTCTCCAAAGTAATGAGCACCAAAGCAGCGATGCCCTGGACTTTGTTTTATTACTCAAAGTTCTGTGTATCGCTGCAATGGTCATGGACAAACGTTATCTCTTACAATCAGGAAAGCGTCTCGTTCGTCTCATAAATTTTTACATAAAAAAAAAAAAAAAAAACACTCAGGCAGTGCATTCCACTGTTCAGTGGTCCGCACAATGAAAGTGGAATCAAATAGTTCGATTTTTTGAAATTTTAACCATGAAACGACGTCGCTTTTTCTAGCCGTCCGATACAATAGTACGGGGGAATTAGACCATGGAGACCTGAAGTACACTCTCGGAGTTCAAATGACATTTTCATATAGAACAGCTAATTTTTTAGCGATTTCAAACTTAGTCCAATTAAAAAGTTGTTCACATTAGTGCAACTTACTAAGTTTAGTACTACCGCCCCAAGTAAAATGTTTGACAAAAAGTTTGATTCGTAAAAAACAACTTTTTAAAACAGCTCGCTAATCATATACTTTACGAAAATTCACTTATAAAAAGAAAGCGCCATCTATTAGTTTGACGACTAACTACTACGAAGTGGCCAACGTTAAAGTCAAGATATTTGAAAACACGCGCAGAGAGTGGTGACATCTGGATCCCTCGCATGACACTACGAAACAGCCCGAACTATTTACCGTGCATCGTCTGTGATGTTGCTAACGAGTATCGATAGCTTTATAGTGAATACCATAATTCTAAATCAGTCTATTTTTTTACTATCAGTGTTTGTAGCGCTGCTTTGAATATTTTTATAGCTATTTTACAGAATTGTAACACTTTATCGATCGGCAAATTTCACATAGACGACAAAATCGGTCTCATCGATGTCACATGATATCGAGAAATAACTTTTCTCGATATTATTTTTGTATAAAATTTACCGCTCGACAAATTATCATACTGGCATTATTGCGTTTGAAACGTCATCACGGCGTTTACACTATCTATCGAAATCAAAATGTTATGTCTTATTATAAGACTATTATATTAAACTAGGCTAGATTCACATCAACCCCGCTCGAGTCCTCAAAGAAATTAACCGTATTTGGAATGGGAGCTATGAGTCCTGCATTAAAGTCCCGCTTGAGGTGTATTGTGCTTTCCCCCTGCCAGAGCCAACCCAGCTTCTTGAAGTTCCAGAGCGAAGCCCTGGGCTGCTGGCATAGACCGTCAAGTTTTTTAAATATGAAAGCAATGAAAGGAACGAAACACTCTTCTAAAGTATTTAAGTTTTCTATTAGTTATCTGTTATCTATAAAAGTACAATCTTTGTCTAGTTTTGGGTCAAATAGCGCTGTGTGTAACGTCCTACGATGTTTTTAAAAATTATTATTATGTATCAATTTTATACGATGATTTACGGCTTTCTAAACAGGACTTAAAGAACGGTACGATCAGGAACGGTGTGATGTGAATCGAGCTTTACAACGTAAATCGTTAACTCATTTCTTAAACCAAAGAGGTAATGTATTCTCTCATTGAAATCACAAGGCACAGAAAGTAGATTTTACAGTGATTTTAAAACATTTTTTTCGATGCTTTTTATATATTTACACTTAAATTGATAGTTTTTTTTTTTAATATAAATTGCAACAATTATTAATTTGTGTTAATATAACGCCAGTACATTTCAGCTAATATGTGGTCAAGAATAGTCATATTATGTTTATAGATTTTATAGAAAAATGTATTTAACCCTAATTTCTCATAAACTACATTTCTCATAATAAATATTTACAGTGAACAGTTAACAAATAGCTACGAGCCAAAACCGTTCCGACAAAGACGAAAACCTCCTTGTAAACTGTACACTTACTGAAAAAAAAAATCAGTAAAAATAACCACCATTTCAATATAATTCCAAGTTGCGTACTTGAAAAATATTTAAGTCAACAATATTTTTATGAGATTTTATGCTTTAGCTACGAGCGATTTTACAATAAGTGTACAGTAAATACAACGACCCAAACAGTAAAAAAAAAATTAATACACAAACCGACTGAGCATATAATATTTATTGCTATAATGCTCAGCTCTCCC
Source organism: Biston betularia (assembly GCA_905404145.2). Classification (NCBI taxonomy): domain Eukaryota; kingdom Metazoa; phylum Arthropoda; class Insecta; order Lepidoptera; family Geometridae; genus Biston; species Biston betularia. Next base: position 1,294,857 of record FR989889.1, on the reverse strand, counting down.
CATTCTGTATTATGACAAAAATAAAAAATAGCAAATTTATACACAGAGAATTTGTAATTTATACACAGCAAATGTCAAAAGTCATACGATTACAAATGACGTTAACATTGACATGTCATGATTGTTTGTACCAAAACTCTCGAGCTAAAATTGTCGCATAGCTAACATAACTATATCAGCTCTAACGGCAACAAGCGCCATCTACACACGACGCCGGGAACAACTTTACATGTCGATAAAACAGAACGGGGAGAAACAGAAACTGTCCATCCAGAAAACAATGACAATAAAGTGATTTAAAAAAACCATTACACTACACTAGTGAGGTCCGTAAGTTGTTGAGAAACGTCGACACACGTTTCGCTCTGGGCTTGAGTCGTGACGTCATTACCGGGGGACGGGGGGGGTAGTGTGACGTCACTTGCCCGAATGCCCGTTCCTCATGGGTGTCTCGACCTGCAAACCGGTAGGAGGCGGTGAGCGCGTGCGCAGCCGTGTGTCGGCGTTCCTAATGAGGCCAAAGGTCGGGCGAGGCCGCGGGCGGTGGCTACCCTCAAATTTTTGAAAAAAAAAATAATTAAATAAAACGAATATGCTTTTATGTCATAGATATTAAAATCGATATCATTAAAAAAAACTTGTAATATTATTTAAATTGCATTTATAAAGAAAATTTAATAATTTTTTGGTTCACATAAAATACCAGCTATTGAAAAGCTAAGACATCAATTGAGGCCGCACTCGATAAACTGTATACTGGCGAATGTAAATTGAATTTTTTAAAACAAAACTTGTAACACAATTCGCGTGCAAACGTAATCAAATTAGGATTTTAAATTTTAATCAATATACTTGGACTTTGAACAACTGAAATTTCAATTAAAGCATTAATTTGAAAGTTTATGAGGTAACCACCGCCGCACGGTAAATTTAGATACATCCACAAGTCGGAACGCAGTTCAAGTGTTGATGCCACGTTCCGAAAAGTGAAGTCTTCCCGCCACCAGGGGTTTATTTCAAGCAAAAGGAAGACCCAGCGAGTATGTGCAATTTTTAACCCATCGTTATAAAATTCCAAATTAGTATAAACTGATTATGTTTGGAAGTTTGAGCCCCAAAAGGTACGATATACACAGCTGCGCGCAAGCTACCATTTAGCTGTTACATTACGGGCTTCACTTACAAATGTAGCTTAAAGTTAATCAATGCTCAAAACGTCAACTCGCTAACGGGAATGATCACACGTGAAAACGAGGCAGCCCAATTTAAGCATAGATTAACTTTAAGCAACGTTTTTTAAGTAAGGCCCTAGGTCACATATGTTTGATATATATATTTATTTATAACAAACGATGCGAGCGAAAAGTTCGATTCTCTGCGAGTCGCACAACGAAGGTTGAATTGAAAGTTTAGAAAGAACATTTTAATAATCAAATTTTGCGCATAGATTTCAATCGACTAAATTTTTTTTAATTGAAATACATTACAATAAGCTCTTCATTGTGTGACCTTGTTTAAAATCAGTAACCTAAAAGAAGTCACCGATGTAATTATCTATAAAAACACAGCTGACATGTACTTTCACAAACACATAACACATCTCATAAAATCATATTATGAGAAAATATATAGACTGCTCGATTCTGCAGATTTTAATCGTGTGTCGACTACAGAATCAAACAGCTTTAAATAGATCGGTCTCTTAAATAAAACAAATAAGATAACACGGCTACAATATTTTTTCATTTCGTATAAAAAAAAAAGAGACCAGATATAAAAATTATACACAGAAAGCAAAACTTAACAATATAACAGCCAAATAATAGTGAATAGTGCCGTCACAGAGCGTGATTGGTGTAAAAGCAGAATCATTTTTTAACATGCATAACATCTGAACGTACTGACGTAACCCTTAGAATTATGTAAAATTTTATGTAAAGTACCGGCCACCGTTTAGTGCGCTGAGACCTCAGTATAAAATCGTGTTGTCGTTTATGGAATTTTGGTATCGTAATTTGATTAAAAATAACTTTCAACAATTAACATTAGTTAAACCTTCATCATTATGAAATTGTAAAAAACATTTGACTAAGGGTCAATGCACTTTTTTCTATATAACACCCGTTTTTAGATTTGCGCCTATCACAAAAGTTATCCATAATGAAAATTACAATGACCCCCTTTCGGCATAACATATTTCAAACTTATAACCCTGTATTTATTTTAATCGAATTATAATACCAATGATTTATTTAACGAAATATTTTACAATGATAAATACGAATAAATTAAGTAAATAAAAAAATGACTTCACATCTGAAATCGTTTTAATGATCGGTGAATTATAAAAAAAAACAGTAGTTTACAGCAAATTCGTTATGTCCTACAACTATCGTTAAACAAAGAAAAAACTTAACTTTATAGGAAAAAAAAAAATATGTATGCAAATTCATATTTGTAATCTCATTTTTTATTATAATATATTTATTCATAACTTCTCATAAAATTTGTATTAGAGGCACACCTTAACATCTGTTACTCCAACAAATAAGTTTTTTTTAAAATTCTGGTTCAATAATTGAAAACTATGTTTATTAATTAAAATTTCTTTTTTTTAACACTATTTTACATTCTCGCTCTAAAGAGCGATGAGATTGCATTTTCGATTACCAACCTTTTTACTTATGAAAATTAGAAAAAAAAAAACAATTTTATGTAAAGTTATGAAAAAATGTTTTATATATCAAAGTAGTAAAAAAAAACTAAAAAATAAACAGGCTTCATGTCAAATTACAATCTATACTTACATACTAATATATAAAATATGATCAACATCTTTATATAGACACAATAAACAAAATTATAACTAATAAGAAAATTAAGTACAAATAGAAAAAAAATGTCAAAAAATATTTGTGTTTTATTTGTTAACTACAGTAAAATGGTAACAGAAATGGCACCATTGTTTTTTTTTTTATTTATTTACAAAAAATATAACACCTAAATTGAATATTATAACACTCCGTTAGCATTTTTTACAAGCTCTATCATGATATAATTGATTTTAAACTTTAAAAACATCTTTTATAGCGAAAAAAAAACCATACAAAAAAAAAGTGAATATTTCAACATTTTTCATATAAATACATCTGTAACTTAGAAAAGAATGCAATAAAATAACTAACCACTTTAAATAAAGTTAATGTTATTAAAAATCCACAGATATACTTTAGATAGGTTTCAAAATATAATTAATATTGGAAGGAATAAAACAAAACATACCCTGTTTTTTTTCGATTTTTTTTGATCAAGTTTCATTTTGAGCAATGTTTATGAGGTAAATTATATTATTAACAATTAGGTATAATATTGTAACAATTACTAGTGAATAAATATATAAGATAAAGTCTATCAGTTTGATAAAAAGAAAAATAGTTATTAAGGAAACATGTTTTTTCAAAATAAATATAATAATATTAAATAGTTTTTTTGGAATGTGATGTAATTGGACATATAGTAAATATGTATAAATTATGGAATTTTGTTGCATGTGATTTAAAAAAAAAATGTTATGAATGTTACACATGTATATAAACATAAATTATACATTGTATATATACATTATTACACATACATACATAATTTTGTTTAATTGAAACTAAAACTGTGGAGACCTTAAATAAAGGAAAGAAACAATGAAGTTATATGTCATATATAAAATAATTATGTCTATGTAAAATAATCTTTCCTCAGTAGATCTTGAACAGTTCAGAAATTTAATATAATAAACATTGTATAAATATCTATTTTAAGAGATATACTATAGTGATAACAATGCTAACTCTTTTAGCGAATGTTCTATTTATTTTCAGAATATTTATGTATTTAATTGTACATATACATATTTAATTCTTATTACTATACATTTGTTTATAATGATTTAATGCACTATCAACGGCAAAACCTTAATAGTTATAAAGTTACTAATATATATTATAGCAAAAGCTATATATTATATTAAATAGACAACAACTATACACATATTAAACATGTAAGTAATACACATTAATTGTATAACAACACCCATCAATATAATAAAGTATTTTTTTTATAAATGGTTATATATTTAAAAAATAAGCAACAATTGGAAGAACTATAAAAAGAGAATGTATATAAAATTTGTACCTTATTAGTTTAATAACATTTATAGAAAAATAGCATAATATTTTTTTTTTAACATGTATAGGCTTAAATTATATATATATTATAAGTAATGTATGTATATAAGTCATATACCTAGCGATCTAATAATATGAACACGCAAATTTATAGCAGTACTTCTAATATTATGTATATACAAATTATGTTTACTAAACACGCCTTGTCTATTTGCAACCAGTATACGACAAATATTTACCATTTAAAGTATGATTTTTTTTGTAGTCCATATACATTTAGACATAATTATAATTAATCACAAAATCTAAATATAATTGTAGTTATATAGATTTTATTATACAGCTAACTATTCAGTCATTTAAATTTTTTAGTAAATTTATATAGTTTCACAAAAAATATGAACGTTATACATTTAATTTGAAAAATCAATGTAACAAGTCATTTTGATTGCAAAATGTATTTTGAAATAATTCAAAGCTTTGGCTTAAATATCTTTAATTTTATGCCAACAGCCGATTTTTTTTGTGTTTGTTAAAGGAAGTGTCAAATTAAGGTGGTTCGATTTCCATTAAAAATATATTTTTTTCCATTTATAGACAAATGGAGCATAATTTTACAGTGAAATCACAGCTACTGGCATTGAATTTGGTCTTTATTTGCGGTAAATCACAATTGCTTGAATAAAACAGTATTAAAAAATCATAAATTCATAAATTTGGTTTTATGCTAATAATAATCTACTGTTTTATTAAAGCAATTGTGATTTACCGCAAATAAAGACCAAAGTAAATGCCAGTAGCTGTGATGTCACTGTAAAATTATGCTCCATTTGTCCATAACTGGGGGAAAAATGTTTGTATGGAAATCGAACTATGTTAAGATAATTTTCCAAGACTCAATATTATAACAGTATACTTTGAATGAAATTTCAGGCCGCTATTGCAAAAAAAAAATTAGTTAAATAGTCATTTATGAACTAAACTTCTAGTGTGTAAATAGGAAGACATAGTAACAGTGATATCTTATATTTTAGACTATGTGAACAAACCAATGAGTATAAATAGAATAATTTTATACAAGGTAATAAGCTTATGGTGTACTAAGCCGAAAGGGGGTCATTGTACACACAATTATAAATAACTTTTACTATCGATGATAAAATGAAATCTCCTATTATATAAAAAAAAGAAAAACTTTGAAATCAAGAAAAAATGTTTGCTGTTCAAATATCAATTGTGTATTTAGTCGAAGGTCAAAAAACCGTTTATTGGTAAAGCATTTTTTTTCTCAATTTCTTTTATATTTTAAGACATTTCACGTCGTCATCAAGCCCCAAACTAAGCAAAGTTTGTACTATTGGAAACAGATAACTGTAAAGTACTTTTTTTATTGTAAATACATACTTATCGCTAATTGTTGTTTATAAGTATGACCTGACCCTTCTTTCGGTTAGTACGCATATAACCCTGTATTTTTTATAGACAAACAGTTGATATTTTTTAAATATCTACAGTTATTATAAAACTATAACAATATACTAGAAGCGTTTGCATAATTTTGACAAAAATGAAATTATGAGAACCATTTTTCATTATAATTTTAAACGGTCTATGTTAATTTGAAATATTAATGTAAACATGTGAAAGATAGACAAGTTTCAGAAATTCAGTAAAATTATTATTTTATGTTTTCACTTAGGAAATATGTATACTGATAAGAGACAAAAATATTAAAAACGTAAAAAAATAAAATATTGCGGTAATATGAAATCTCAAATCTGAATATAATAGAAACTGTTTTTTTTGTTAATTTAACCAATAATCACATTTGCTAATAAATATCTATTAATGTACTAAAATGTTTACTAAAGACGATTTTCTTGTGCTCATTACTTGTACTAAATTGACAATTTTAAAATTATCATCTTCATATAATTATATGTATGATTATGTATGTATGCGAGTGTTATAACAACTTATAATAGGTTTCTGTAGCACGAAAAAGATAATTTATTAAGAGTCGTTTTAGCTCTTTGCCATTGATAATAAAAATCGTTTTATTTATTATTTCTGGCCACATCTACTAAGATTTTAGAATTTTCTGCAATTGACCAAACATTTTCGAAGACTATCTGGGCTAAAATTAAACGGTGGTCACTGTATTCATTATGTGTGAGGGGAAGAAATAATTTTAATGTTGTCAAATTACTTTACAATATTGGCAATTGAAACGTCGTTACTAATATAAAAAAAAATATCAACTGTTTGTCTCTGATCACTCTGGCGGCGGCGGCGGCACAGGAGGCGGCGGCATCGCTGGCAAAGGCGGCTGCGGTGGTGGCGGATGGTGCCGCGGGGGTGGGTACATAAACCCATCCATACCGGACATATTACCCATATTACTGGTCATATTACTCATATTACCGGGCATATTTCCCATATTACCGGTCATATTCCCCATATTACCGGGCATATTCCCCATATTACCGGGCATATTTGGATAATAATACCCGTCCATCATGTTATAATACATAGGGGGCGGTTGCATCATGTAATAAGGCATGGGGGCGCGATACGGTGGGGGTATGGGCCAACCTACCTTGGGATGAGGCGCTCCGTTTTGTCTCTGCATCTTTTGTGGCGGCCCCTGTTCTGGTCCACCCGTCCTTTTTCTAGACGTTTCTAGAACTTCTTTGGAGATCTTGATTTTGAGGCCAGAAGATTGCGGGGGCGGCGGCGGAGCGGCTAACCGCTCCTTGGGAATCTTTATCTTCAGTCCCGGGCTAGTTGATAACTTTTCACGTGGTATGGTTATTCTCAAAGCCCCATCTTGTGTTTGAGGTTCGCTCTGCGCCGGCGGAGGCTCCACCCTTTCTTCTTTCTTCTTATCTTTATCCTTTTTGTGTTTCTTCCGCTCCTCTTTGCTCTTGTCACGGTCTTTGTGTTTGTGTTTGTCTTTTTTCTTCTTTTCCTTTTTGTGTTTGTGTTCTGTTTCGTCTGTTGGAGGTATTTCAGGTTGCGGTTGAGGTTGCGGTGGGGGAGGAGGAGGTGCGATTTCCACGACTTCCTTTTTAATTTCTATTGGAGACTTTTTTTCTATCGGCACGGTTATGGGCACCGGTTTCGCTAAACTTTCTTTGAGCAGATTCGAAACTAACGTGGGATCAGTTTCTATACCGTTCAGCGATCGGCTCGGCTGAACTTCTGACTTTTTCTCTTGTTTTGGTTGCGATTTGGTTACGGTCCTTTGCGATTCTTTTATTAGGTTCTCGTAACCGGGCGTTTCGTCCAACTTTTTCACAACCGGTACTAATTCTGGCTCGGAATTTGATTGCTGTCTCTGTCTAGGTTTGGGAGGTTCTTTGACGTTCGGTGGGGAATTAAACGGAGATAATATTGCTGGCGGTTGCATTTCTCTGACCGCTGTGGAGGCGTCGGGCCGCTTCTTCGGACTGGGCGGCCTCTGCTCTTGGGTTATCGGTTGTGGTTGTGGTTGCGGACGGATTTCTTTAGGCCTGTGGCTCGGTTGCGGTTGTGGCGGTCTCCTCGGGGCGGCCTGAGCCGCAGCCGTCGGCGTGGTCGCATTCTCAGGCGAGAACAGCGACGGCGGCCGCGTTCTCTGCGGCACGATCTCCGGCTGGCTTTGGACGACCTGGTTCGGCTGCGGCTGTGGTTGCGAAACGCTCGGTTGATGTTGGCTCGGCACGCTGGGCGGCCGGTGATGCCTGTGGTCGTGTGGTGGTTTCTGGTGATGCGGTTTGTGCGCCGGCCATGAGTGATGGGGCTTCGCATGGTGATGCTGACTCGGTCTCTGGTGGTGGGGGGGTTGTGCCGGCCTCTGTGGCGCTTGCGCTTGCTGCGGCGGAGCGTGTCTTTGCTGTATCGCCGCCTGTCGCTGTCTCTCTCTCTCCTCGCGCCTCTCTCGCTCCTCTCGCTCCCGTTTCTCTCTGTACAAGTTGTAGTCGATTTTCTGCGGAGGGGGTTGGGCGGGGGGCGCGGTGGGGGCGGGGACGTATCCGCCCGGGACCGGTTGCCGCGCGCGCGTTCTCTCTCGCTCGTACTCTGTGGAAGAGAAAGAGATATCACAAAAATGTCAATTTTATATACAACTAACTTTTTGTATAATATACGGATCCGTTAAAACGTGGACAAACATAGCTAATAGAGCCTTAATATACCTTATATCTATAGTTACTTTGTAACAATAGGATTGTTTCCAGTAACCTCGTACCTTTATCAAACGCCTTGTCGAAATCGTCATTGGTAGGAGGCACCGGATGCTTCGACGTGGAGGGCGCAGCCGCCGGAGAACTGCCGTCTGTGGAAGAAACATTACATTATAACATAACAAACAATTAAGCGTACACATACAGAAGTAAAGGGACCTGACTTCCAATCTGGAAGTCCTGGGTTCAAGTTAAACCTAAATTAATAGTAAAAATAAAAAGACATGTGGCACTCGGGGACTGCCGCGGTAAAGCTATTGCATAGCATTTTTACGCCGATACAACCAATGCCACCTAGAGGCGAGTTGCTGAACTAAAGAGACAAGCGTGATATTTCAAAAAAGTCATTAAAAGTTCTGCTATTCATCGATAGATGGCAAAACTAAAAAGTATCACCGCTGTGCCGGTGGGAGTGGGGGGTGTTAGGTTATTTTCGTTACGGAATTTCTGGATTCGGTCTCCACGCTCAAGGCCCGCGATAGAAGCTATGCAATAGCTTAAAAAAAATTGAAAAAAATTTTTTTTTTTCTTATTTTAATTTTAATTAATTTGACTTATTTAATAAATAATAACACACACAAACACACCACATTTTATATACTGTGAGGATGGCTGGCAGAAAATGCTTTAGCATTAAGTCCTCCTTTTGTACATGTTATTTTGCAAGGGTGCAATAAAGAATTATTTATTTATTTAATAAGCAACATTAACACAAAATTTAAAATAAATTAGAGTATTAATAGCATTTTGTAGCAGTGGTTAGAGTGCCCAGACTGGTTTCAAATCCCAACTATAACTTTTGAGCTACTAAACCATAGTATGGTAAGGTACTTGAAAGAACATTATTTTATTTTGTAATAAAAACAAAAACAGTTACAAAATAGGGGCTAATACTATATTGATCGAGTCTTGGCCAGCTCTCTTGAGAGCCAGTTCCATTTCAGGCTGTGTAATTACAATCATAAACCACGGCACTTAACATCAAGTGAGCAGTGGTCAAACATACAACATAGCATGGTGGTAGAGTACAAGAAAGGAATCTACCACCATACTATGGTTTCCTTAACCGGCAGCTCGAGCTCATTGTTGTACATTTGTTTGTACACCCCAAACATAGCCCCTATAAAACATAACATAACAATAAATAAACATATATTGTACATACCAGCTCGAACGTTCATCATCTTTCTCTTGAGCCGGGAGGGGCATTTCTCGAATATGAGCAGGAACTCCGCTGTCAGCTTCTCCAGCAGCTCAACGGTGACGGTGCGGTCCACATACGAGAACCAGTGGCGACCCTCGTTCGACTGCGGGATCTGTGTAATGGCCGTTCTATTACATTGCTGTATTCTATGGTAAAGTCTGCAACTGAAGAATTGTTGATTAGTCATTATAATAAACATATCCTTGTTGTATTTTTCATACTTACCGAAATGTCATGTCGTCATGTTATCCAATGTCAATGTCAATGTCAAATATACTTACCATTTTTTTTTTATTACCGTAGGAAAGCTTACAGCTAGGTACACAGCAATTATCTATCTATCTATACTAAAGAGAAAAGATTTGATTGTTTGTATTGAATAGGCTCCGAAACTACTGGACCGATTTCATAAATTCTTTCATCGTTGGGAAGCTACACTATCTCCGGGTGACATAAGGCTATTTTATCCCTGCATTCCCAAGTGAACGGAAACTACGCGGGCGAAACCGCGAGGCGTCCGCTAGTATAACATAAAATCTGACATAAACTCAATTTCAATACCATTTTCCGCTTTTTCATTTTACCCAAAACGTTATAGGTGAAAAAGGCACACTCACCGCCCAATTGCTCCACTTTGACGCTAAGTGTATGCAAAAACAGGCGACGACTGTCGGTCGGTACTGCAAGCACATTGTCGTCAAGTGCAGACTGTTTGATGCCATGAAATACGACGTCTGGGCCAGGTCCTTAGGGGCTGTAAAGAGATTTGAACAATGAAAGTGCTATGTTTCAATTGTTGGTAATTTGGGGCAAATGCGACGATGCGATAATTCAATTGCTGGTATTTTGGACACAAATGCGACGATGCAATAATTCAATTGTTGGTATTTTGGGCACAAATGCGATAATTCAATCGTTGGTATTTTGGGCACAAATGCGATAGTTAAATTGTTGGTATTTTGGGTACAAATGCGACGATGCGATATTTCATTTGTTGGTAGTATGGGCACAAGCGCGTAGTGCAATACATAATTCAATTGTTTGTAGTTTTGGGCACAATTTCAATTTTATATTCTTTCTAAACTATGAAAGTTTATGCATGGTGAAATAATTTAACAATTGGTAATTTGGGCACAAAAGTATCGTAGACTATTTCAATTTATGGTAGTTTGGGCATAAATGCACAGTGCAATGATTCACTTGTTGGTAGTTTGAACAAAATTACATAGTGCTAAAGTACAATTGTTTGTAGTTAGGGTAGAAATACGATCGTGCCTTGTTTATTATTTATTTATTGTTGACAGGCTAGGTGTTTGACCACAGCTCACCTGATGTTAAGCGACGGTGTGGTTGAAGATCGTAAAATACACCTATCCTGGAACTGACTCTCAAGTGAGGCTGTTGCAGCACTCTTGGGTGCTTGGCAACAGATTTTCAACTTGAGGGTGGTAACAGAGTATCAGAAAACACCCTACCACCATACTATGGTTTCCTCACGATCTTTTTCTTCACCAGCAGCTCAGCATTATTGGGGTTTGAACCCATGCCCTTCGGCGTGTGAACCGACCGCGTTATCATCGTTTATCATTCATATTTGAAATGTACTCATTAATATTTCGTTTGTTTGTGTTTCAGCGTACAATAAAATCTATTGTACACTTTTTTAAAGACACATTAGCCTTGAAGGTATTATCTAAACACGCTTACGATTGTGCCACATGCGTATGTAAGGTATACCATACGCATGTGCCATAAGTTTTTACTAACACGGCTGTCGTGGGTTATACTCGAAGTATAGGGCGTCAATACGTCAATAGACGCCTGATTTGTGAAAATATGATAAGTAATTTAGAAGATACATACATACATATATACAATGCTAAAATCATAACTACCCTCCAAAATTTTTGATTGATAATTTGTAAAAGATGAATATTGTTGATGTTTTAACAGGCTAAAAGTTTCTCTTAAAGCGTGGGCCAGACTGTTATAAATAAGCTTCCAACAAGGGTCACCTTGGTGAAAGACTTGTAGAGCGCACGGCTGGCATTTGCGTCCACACTGGTTAACAACTTAAAGGCTCGCATTTCTACAACGGCGGCATCGACACGTGCGTCCGTCCGCAAAGGTCGTTAAAGGTCAAACGAATATTTGTTGCAAACAAGTGCCAAACAAACATTCTGACCCACGCTTTATTATGACATATAATAATGATACTGGGCTTAATGTAAAGTTGTTTTCAAATATTTTTCGTACAAACAATTCTTAGAAATCAATTATGCCCGGCACAATGTTACCAATATGGTAAGAAGGTTATTTATAACCTTCTTACCAAATAAAATTATAAAATATAATTTTCTTAGATAATTATTAATAGAGCCCTAGTCCAACCAGTATCATTTGGCTTTCTGGACACAATTATTTATTAATAGATAATTATGATTGATTGTTTATTGACTACACAAGTTAATGTGGTAAGATGATTACGTAAGTTTTTTAATTTTAAAAATAATATTGAATATCTGAGTGTTCCGTGATTGTGAAAGCAAAGCAATTTATGGTGAATGCGTGAGGATAAATTGAAATATCTATTTACTCTGGGGCAATTACTGACATTTTTTTTTTTAAATTGTTTGCATATAAGTAGAACCATAAAAAAAACAATTTCAACATACATACTCTCGGATACTTATGTAAGTAGGAAGTTGTTGGTACCACTGCACTACCAGATATTCTGACGCCAAGCAGTAGTGTGGGTTTAAAGGGTACTGCAGCTAGCGAAATTACAGGGCTGTTGAGACTAACAATCGAAAGTCTCAAAGTAACGAGCGCCAAAGCGACGATGCCCTGGACTTCATTTTGTTACTTAAAATTCTGTGTATCGCTGTAATGGTCATGGACAGGCGTTATCTCTTACCATCAGGAAAACATCTTGTTCGTATCATTGCTTTCACATAAAAAAAAAGAAAACAGCCAACTCAATGGTATCTAGTAAACAAAAAAATATAAATTTATTCATTGTTACGAGGAATGCTGTCCATTAGTCAAAAAGCTACCACCCAGGGCAGCAATGCTACCAATTCTTTGGTCACATTTCCTGCCCCTTTTGAGCTATTAGATTAGGGTTTATTTTTATAAATATGTATGTAAATATTAATACTATTTTTTTATATAAGATTGTTTGAATAAGAACATGAGATGTATGTGATGTAAATTTTAATTCATACAACGGTGTCAACAAAGCTAATTCAACGATGATTGCGGGTGATGAGCGAGAGACTCAAAATTTTTAAGATAGAAACATACCTTATCCGGCTTGCGAGCGAATATGTGGTCATACATTGCCTGTAGTTTTCATTGTACTTTTAACGCAAACGGTCGAGTCGGGAGGGCGTGCGGTTCCATATTTATGTTTTGTCTCGCTTTTTGAGCACAGCGTGTGATTTCCAAGTTCCACTTTCTTCTCTTTACACAGAGTTATACGCTTAAGGTGAACTAAGCCGAAAGGGGATTTTTTTCATTGTATGAATAACTTTAATTATGAGGACAGTGAAAAGAGTGAATTCTATGCTTTCGGCTTAGTACACCCTAAACTTACATCCCCATATTTTTGGTTTATAATAAAAAGTAGTAATTGAACAGATTATATTATGAACTGATGATTAAATGAATTTGAAAACATACATCTAACAATAAAGTTAACATTTTGACAAATTAAGTTTTTTACAACGTTTAATAAATGGAATTATACACAATTTTTTACTTTAAGACACCTTTTTTCTGAATGGCATCTATGAATGCCATAAACAAAACAAAACAAAAATAACAAAAACAAAATTAAACAAAATTTTTGGTATTTTAATTTTTTTTTTTTTTAATGGTTGACAGGCTAGTTGTTTGACCACAGCTCACCTGATGTTAAGTGACGGTGTGGTCGAAGATGGTAAAGCACACCTAGCCTGGAATGGAACTGGCTCTCAAGTGAGGCTGCCGGAACACACCGTAAGATGCTTGGCGGCAGATTTTCAACTTGAGGGTGGTAGCTAGCCAGCCGAGTACTAGAAAGTACCCTACCACCATGCTATGGTTTCCTCACGATGTTTTCCTTCACCGGCAGCTCAAGCTCATTGTTGGGGTTTGAACCCACGCCCTTCGGCATGCGAACCTACCGCGCTAACCACTGAGCTATCATCGCTACAAAAATTAATTGATAAAACTTGGAATTCAAACGCTGATATAACAAAATGCTCCACAAATTTAACTTTCTATATTTCAACCCCAACATTATAGCGTCACCCCCTTCTAACGCGGTAGTACTAAGCTGAAAAGAGCTGGTAGGACTCATTTCGAACAACCCTTACTTCGGGGTTGACCCTCAAAAATCAACTGTACCATACAAAAATGTTCCATTCAACAAAGTGTACGGAATAGCTGTTTCGTTCGACTACGTTTACTTGGTGGTAGATCTCCTTAGCAGGAGGTCATCTAGGTAGGTACCACCGCAGTACCAGATATTCTGCCGCTAAGCAGTAGTGTGCAAACATTAATGTGTTCTGGTTTGAAGGGTACTGCAGCTAGCGAAATTACTGGGCTGTTGAGACTAACCATCGAAAGTCTCAAAGTAATGAGCACCAAAGCAGCGATGCCCTCGACTTTGTTTTGTTACTCAAAGTTCTGGGTATCGCTGTAATGGTCATGGACAGGAGAGCGTCTCGTTCGTCTCATTATTTGTCACATAAAAAAAAAAAAAAAAACTCAGAGCCCCATAGTAAAATTATTATTCCCAACAAAGAGTACAATGTGTTCTTTCAGTCTCGTACTACCGTTCCGCGTCCAGAGTTCTGTACAATTTAATTTGAACCGTATTCCCTAGCCACACGAGACAAAACCGCCAGCACAGGCGCCGCGCGACAGAACAGCCCTCACCTTTGACAAGGTGACAGGTGCGCACGACGTGGGTGTGTGGGTGATCGATCGCCACATCGAACCCTAAAGTCTGGAGCAGTACGTTCTCGTTGAACACCAGGTCTTGGGCCTGAAACAATGTCAGAATCAAGAAATTAATAAATGTTAGCATCAAATTTCACAGTTACATACATATCACAACACACACATACATGCTTAGTTTGTATCACTTTAAATAAATAAATAAATATCGCAGGACATTACACACAGCGCCATTTGACTCCAAACTAAGCAAAGCACAAAACTAAGCACAAGTGCTATGGAAATCAGATAACTGATAAAATACTTAAATACTTTTTTTTTGTAAATACATACTTTTATTAAATATAGAAAACCTAGACACAACAAACATTTAGTTTATACCACAAAATGTTTATCCTGGGTGGGAAACGAACCCACTGCCTTCAGATCAGGGAGCAAACATCCTACCATCCTACCAATGAACCAACAGGCTGCTATACTTGTATGTATATTTTGCTTAAATTAAATTCATTAATAACGGACGCGCTGGATGCGGGCCGCTTTCAACCGGTCTTTATGGAAGTCAATGGGGGAGGCCTATGTCCAGCAGTGGACGTCCTACGGCTGAAATAAAGGTCCTAGTCTGAGATTCAGGGTCCACAGCAAGAAGTTAGTCATGAGTTTATTAACTTGTGTTTTAAGTTATAATAAATAGGTACTGTATAAATTATGCTCAAATAGAAATTATTATTATTTAAAAAAAAAACATTCGTGGCTCTTTTTTAATGCTAAATAGGTCCGCGTTTGACCACATCCTGCCTGATGTTAAGCAGGATGCAGTCTAAGATAAGGCTAAGGTAAGCACGCTTGAATGCACGACGAAATCGAAAAAACCAACCCCAACACCAACATCCCATCAACAGAGGTAATCCTGTGCCGAAGTCGCGGGACCTCAGCATCAGTTCCAGTTATGAAGGTTTCTCACTTATCCAAGTTTCACTGTAAATAACACATCTTCCAACCCGTCACACCAAGTAGACTCAATTTCAGCTTGCTTCAAAGTGGAACGACTTTCGCTTTCATTGTCGGCCTAAAGGCTAGATGTTATCAATAGAAGACTTGAAACTTGAAAGTCAATGTTATTACTAACCGAAACGTGTTACGTAACTAGCAGCTAGTTTCGGTAATATGCTACATTAATAACTAGCGACGATTAGCGGTTTCATTTGCGTTTTTTTTTTAATAGTTTGGTTTTTGACCACAGCTTGTAACTAGCTGCGCCCCGTGGTATTACCCGCTACATTACACGCACACGCATAAATATGTAAATTCATAACGAAAATCATTTATGTTTTTTTTAAGTTAATGTGTTCAATGTTTTTTTTTTAAACCTTAGTGGGAAGACACTGTCTGCAGCAACACAGCGAAGGCTACAGCTGCAGGCAGGGTTACTATACATACTTGTAAGTATTATTTTGATGAACCATTAAATTTATTTGTATTTGTATTTACATGTTTTCGGGGGGAAAAAGTAGCCTATGTGTTAATCCAGGGTCTTAGCTATCTCCATACCAAATTTCATTCAAATCCGTTTAGTAGTTTTTGCATGAAAGAGTAACAAACAAACATCCATACATTCTTACAAACTTTCGCGTTTATAATATTAGTAGGAAGTAGGATATAAAAAGTCAAATATGAACAGAACATTCCAGGCTAGGTGTGCTTTACCATCTTCGACCACACCAGGTGAGCTGCGGTCAAACAACTAGCCTGTCAACCATAAAAAAAAAAGAAAAAAAAAAAGCATCTCATATCACTCTAAATATCTCTATGCGAGGTTACCATTGGCAAAGTCCATCGATTTCCTTCCTTTCCCATTAATAATTCTAACAAATGAGAATGTCAGTGGGATATTGATTTATATACACGTTCTTAAATTAGCCTTAGCCATCGAGGATACACATTTGGTTTTGCAGACACATCTATCATGTACATCCTAAATGTAATTACACCATTCGGTAACTAAAGGATCAAAGAATTCCTTACGTTAAGTGAGAACTTGAAATCAAAAGAACTTCTTTGTGTTCAAAAATGTACGGCCGTGTCCACGACACAAACACAACAGCGACTTTCGTTTTGCAACTCAAAGTTCTGTGTATCGCTGCGATGGTCATGGACAGGCGTTAACTCTTACCATCAGGAGAGCGTCTCGATCGTGTCATTACTTTTTTACATTAATACATAACGTTAAAAAAAAGGTAATTTTCTTTATTTTTATTTAAAAGTAATGTGGAAAACGAGACGCTTTCCTGATGGTAAGAGATAACGCATACCCATGACTATTGCAGCGATACCACAGAACTTTGAGCATCAAAATAGAGCATTGTAGCTTTGACATTGATTACTTTGATATTTTCGATAGTTACAACAGCTGTAATGTCGCCCTTCAAAGGGGAGCACAGTAATATTTACATACTGCATGGCGGCAGTAAATCTTGTACTGCAGTGTACCTAGACGACCTGTTGGTTCATTGGTAGTATGTCCGCTCCAATATTTGTAGGTTCGATTCACACCCAGGATAAGTATTTGGTGGTTTGTTCTGTGTGGGTGTTCTGTAGTTATTATAAGTATGTATTTACAAAAAAAAAGTATTTAATTAATCTATCAGTTATCTGACTTCTATAGTACAAGCTTTGCTTAGTTTGGGGTCAGATGGCGCTGTGTGTAATGTCAAAAAAAAACTGTTAAGGAGATCTTCCACCAAGTAAAATGTCTGTGTATTATTATATCGAATGTTTTTTTATATTCACCTGTTCTGTGTACTGTTCCGGTGGGAGTGTGTTGGCGCCCTCACCTCGGTGTAGGCACACGTGGGCCACTTTTATTACATACTCTAACTTGCGAGGCTGCTCCTCCACCTGAAACACAGACAATTTTTTACTTTAAAGACAATTAAACTCACAAACATGCAGCAAACCATACATCGCGACCATACATCGTATACCTGCGCAATAAGATTCGCAGTCGTGTAACTTTTTCGTGAACGTCTAGCAGATATCGTAACAAAAAGCTCAAAGTACTGAGGTAGATTGAAGTATTTTTAAGTAGTATTTTTACTATTAAAAAGCAATGAGACGAACAAAACATTTTCCATTTATATTAAAAAAATAACATAAAAATGTCAAAATCATAAAACATGTCAAATATAAATTATGTCAGTATGATTAAATGTCAATAAAAAATTGGAAATACTAGTCTTTGGCATTACTGCTTTGCCGCTAATTACATTGGAGACATGCGACGGTTTGTCTCAATATATTAAAATCAGGCCATATACATTATACAATATACATAATATACATACATACATATACATTATACAATATACACATTATCCTGATGGTAAAGATATAACGCCAGTCCCTAAGCATTGCAGCGGAGCCCACAACTTTGACAAAACGATGTCAAATACAAATATTTTCTTCATAACACCAAAGTTTTTCACACCATTTTTCCATTCATATGAAAAAATGTCAAAATCATAAAACATGTCAAATATAAATTATGTCAGAACGATTAAATGTCAATTTAAAAAAATACTAGTCTTGGGCATCGCTGCTTTGCCGCTAATTACATTGAGACATTCGACGGTTTGTCTCAATAGATTAAAACCAGGCCATATACATTATGTACACTCTCGCAAAGTCAGGCTATACGCTATTCAGGTCAGGTTACCAAAGACTAGGTATCTAGGTCGTATAACCTGGTTGCACTTTATAATTGGGAAAATTTACGAAAGCGTGCTCTTGCGTTTACATTTTAATACCTGCACGCCTCCTTAAATTAGTCATCTTAAAGAAACTTCGCGAGAATGTACAAACAGCGTTATTATTTCATCGCAGAGTCTAAAATGGCTTGTCAGTGCCGACTGCTAGTTAAAGCAATCCTGCTTCCGTATTCGATTGCGTTAATATTAACTACAATTTGTAGAGTACGTGTCAAATGTTCATATATTTCACGTTAGAATCCTTCGGGCAGTTCAAGACTTATTCTTGTTTTCCTTACGTGGGATTTTTCACGGTTTAAATATGTCGGGTACTCTGATAATCCCACATAAGTAAAACAAAAGAGTTCAAAACCACGTCAGTTTCCACTGTCCTTACTTTTTTTTAAATTCATACAAATCTTGGTGTATATCGAGTAAATAAAATTTTACAAGTTGAGATAACTCGCAGTAGACACTCTTGTTCTTACGGACACTATGATTTACGTGGCGAGAGTGTGCAACAGGCATTAGATGGTTACCTTTGCGGCGAGGAAGAGCGCTGCAGCCGCGATGGCGTTCCTGTGGAAGTGCGTGAACGAATGGAACGCGTAGAATCTGTGCATGTACACTATCGCCGTGTTGATGCATAGTTGAGACCTGTATGGAGCTGGTTAAGGAATCATTGTGCAATCATGGATAAAACGTCTAAAAGAAAATACAAAAAATAATGCAATATTGTAAAGTTGTTTCTTTCATTGTCTTACTTCTGGACCCTTATTCGCTATGAGCGTACCAGCACGGAACGTGGTGGAATTTGAGTTACGTTATCTCTGTGCCAATGTCGAATTAAAAAAAAAGTTATCGTTATAAACGCTACACGCGATTTTGGCAAGCAATCCCATTTGAGTTAAAGAATCAGGGGCCAGGTATGAACACTGTTATAAGTTTAAAATATAATTAAATAAATAAACATTTAGTAAAAATATTTATATCTACTATTGGTGAAGATCGTTTCATGTTCTTTTTATTTACTTGGATGACCATGTAGCGTAGTTTGTTCCAAAATAGGTTTATTTTTACTTAAAACTTTCATACGATAGGCTAGAAATACGTTTGATTTTGAGATATACTTTAGAAGTATAATAAATAATCAATTGGTGTTCATTTTTTTTTTAAATAATTTGCCCCTTCAGGCAGGCTAAAGCTATAAAGCCATACTGCCTTGTCTTAAGTGTTATTTCTGCTGTATCTTAACTATAGCTATCGTCAAAGTCGTCTTAGTCAAGTCCAGTTCGTGTCAGTTAAGTCCAGTCATGCTTTAGAAAAGTAGTGGCGACTTTACTATAAAGCTTCGATGGAGTTTTGGAAGCAACACGAAAAGTCATGTTTCACCACATTATATAATTTTCCCACACTCGCGCTTGTAATTCGGCACTTTATGAATAAAACACCACCATTTTTATGCATAAACACTCGACAAAACACTAGTTTTGGAAAAAAATACAACGGAGCGACACGACTCTTCCCGCGTTCCCGCCAAAACCTACAAATTTACCCAATTGGTGTTCGTCCGAATTACATCAGTGCCTCAAGTCGAAAGTCTTCGACCAGGACCAGTGTGTGTTACCAGTGATGACTTATGACGCTGAAACGTGGTCTCTGACTATGTGCCTTCTTGGTAAGCTCAAAGTAGCACAACTAGCTATGGAGAGGGCTATGCTCGGAGTTTCCCCACGAGATCGAAACAGAAATGAGGAGATCCGTAGACGAACTAAAGCTACCGACATAGTCCAGTGAATTAGCAAGTTGAAGTGGCAGTGGGCAGGGCACATAGCACGCAGAACTGATGGCCGATGGGCCTGCAAAGTTCTGGAGTGGAGACCACAGACCGGCAAGTGCAGTGTAGGACAGCCACCTACAAGGTGGACAGACGACCTTCTAAAGACAGTAGCGCTGGTTGCGAGCCGCTTCCAACCGGTCTTTATGGAAACCAATGGAAGAGGCGTATATCTAGCAGTGGACGACCTACGGCTGAGATGATGGTGATGATGAATTAATTGGCAGGATAATTCTCCCGGCTTCATATAACATCATATGTAGGTACACGAGGTACATTACGTTCCTAACGACACAATTATATAATTGATTTCTCTATAAGTAGACTAGACCAGCAGGACAAGAGAACATTAAAAAACATAAATACTTTAGGACATTTCACACAGCACTATCTAGCCCCAAAAACTAAGCAAAGCTTGTACTATGAACCGATATAATACTTGTATTTGTAAATAGATACATGGGGCGTTCTACTTTTCTACCGACAATGACGTGTCTCCTCAGGAAAAAAAAATCTGTATCCGTCCTAAATTGCAGTTTCTCAAATTTTATTGTCACAAGATTTTTTGGACCATATAGTCATTATAATAATACTAAAATCCCGTTTTTATTGTTTTTGCTTTTTACAAAATTATTGTGACATAGTATTCGAAACGTGTGACAGAGGTGTTTTACATACAAATAAAGCGTGTCCCTTTACGCTGCCTAATGTTACAAAATGATGTCGCTTAAAAAAATCATATAGGACCCTATAATATAAAATTATTTATTGAAATGCTGAAATATTGTCTTTAGATTAATAAAAATATAATAAACGTAAAGGTTCATACTATTAAGCAAAAAAATATTTTATCCTTGGGTACGGCTGCATATGTTTTTTCTTGCTATCTTCCGTCACGCATTTCGCAAAACAATAAACACGCCTTAGCTGTTTGATCTTCAACACTAAACAACAGCACGGTTTCCTTCTCCTCTCGGCTTTAAGCCTTGAGACCCCACCCTGGAGCGAGCCGAGTTAGGCGCCCGCTGGTAGTGAACTAGAGGTGCGTGTGTTTATTCGGCGACCGCTCTGTCACGTAAGTTACTACTTTAAAATATTATTGTAATTCCCATTTATTTACGTAATATTATTATTTCCCAGTATATCTGTCATATTTACTCACTTTTACGAACAATTTGTAATTTTATGAACGTTGAAATCCTCGAACACTGTTATTTTACACCTCTGTCACGAGGCACCTCTGTCACAAAATAGCTGTGACGGGAGTAGTATAGCTCGTGACGGAGTGGTATTTTTTGTCAGAAACTTTGCCGTAATTGATTTTCAGAATAGTTAATTGATATCTTTTGTATTCTATATATTACATTATCAATTATTTTATTCATTTAAGGTATTATCAGGGTAATTAAATAATAGCGTTATTTGCGACGGAAAAGCAGTGACGTTGTCGTGAAAAAAGGAAACAGGACCCTGAAAAAGTCGTAGAAGTGAAATGATAAGACTTAGAAAGATACCATGCTTGCAAAAAGCTAGTCAAAGATCTGACACCAAGAGTACACAGACAAATGAAAATAAAATGGCAAGTTAGAAACAAAAAGAGAACAACAGAAAGCTTTGCAGAACGTTCTAATGAATACTCGACTTCCACACCTGTTCCTTCAAACCCCAGGTTACTCCTTTAATTCCTAGATCTCGTTCACTAACTCCAACCTCATCCGCTGCTAGAGCAAGGGGAAGAGAAAAAGTTAGCCGAGACAGATCGAAAATTTATAGGCAAAATATGAAACTTCAAGGCCATGTAAAATTAATTATAGGAAAATACGAAAATACAAGGAAAGACTTCATCGCCAAAAAAATAAAAGAAGACAGCTTATTACATAATATACCCAAACCAAAAAATTAAGATAAATTTAAAAGCGCCGAATAAAGAAGAAAAAAGAAAATACATATAGTATTTTGACAAGTGCCATTAAGGAACATTACAAAAACATTAAAAACAAAAACAAAATGAAACACTGCTCCAAAACAATCCTATCCTTTCCTACAAGACACAACAATTAACCGTTCCGGACTAAAACTTCAACTGTTTCAAGAGACTTTGGTAATAAAAAAATGCTGCACAACAAATATTATTTGCTAGCTTTATTTTTATTAAGTTGCTCTTTATAAAAGTAAAGCTAGGTAGGTAGTTAAGCCCAACCTCAGATTAAAAAGAACCATTGGCTGATATAAATAAACAACATAATAATTAGAGCTCCTACAAAGAGATTTTATGAGACTGTTGTATAACATTGTATCATCTTCATCTTCTGAAGTAGTATTACTACTTCAGAAGATGATCAGCCTCTTCAGCCTCTCGTTAATCAGAAAAAAACCTGTGCACATAAAACCAGGTGCTTCATGTGACCTGTCTGGAGACCCATTATTAATAAAAAATGGTATTATGTCAGTAAAAGTACCCAGTAGAAACTAAGTCGTGTGCACCTACTTAGGAGTTGAAAAAAGTTGTGTGGATGAAGATGGAAATGTTCAGGTGATATTTTATAAAACTGTTGTTGACACTGACAAAATATTTAAATTAGTAAAATCAGATGTATCAGATGTAATGTTTGAAAACTTGATAAAAATGATTACGGTTAAAAGAGGAAGGCGTGTTATAGAAGTATTTGAAAAGTCGAATAAGAGAAAAGAAAAGATTAGTCTGATTTTACGTGCACCAAATAATGATTATACCAAGAAATAATATCTTATGTAGCATTGTAAGAGAAGCCTTATGTTTTGTTATCCTTTTTAAAAACTTTCAAAACCTTAAAGGATTAAGTTTAAATGTTGGCCTATTAATATCTACCATTCTGTCATACTCTAGCACAATTTTGTCCCCCTTGTAATTAAGCATTAAAGCAGCATATGTTCAGTTTATTGAAAACATATACACTAAAATAACGTATTATATTATTATATATTGACCATAAAAGGTAGTAACAGAATTTCAGCTATGTTTATTTCAATTATTTGCAAAATATTTCAAAGTTTGTTGTCTTAATGAGCAAAAATGTGACAGAGTGGTATTAAATGTCATTTTTTATATTATATTTGTAACAAGAATTGGGATAAATCGTGTTCGATAATAATAAATGCTTGTATTCTAGTTATGCCAAGTTAAAAAAAAACTGTAAATTTGATTTGACATAATAATTAATAAATATATTAGTTTGTGACAGAGGTGTTTATTTTTTCTAACTATTCCGATAAAACTTAAAATAAATAAAAAGTAAATAACAAAACTTCGATGCACTATACATATCTGAAATCTTCGATAACTGGACAATAATGTAAAAATACGTTTTTTTAAAGAATTACACTTTTATTTTTTTTTGAAATCTAAAAATTTATCACTCAGATTGTCGGTAGAAAAGTAGAACGCCCCACATACAGAACACCCAGACACAAAAAACACATTTATGTTCGTCACACAAATGTTTGCCCTGGGTGGGAATCGAACCCACGCCCTACAGCTCTTAAAGCAGATGAGCTAACATGTCACTCAAATCGATGTCTACCTACCGATGTACAAAACTTCTATTTATAAAAAAAAAGTCGTTACGATTATGTACCATATTCATATTTAAAATAGCAGAATATAAAACTGTTTTTTTTATATTGCTATTCATGATGTGATTTTGATGTAGACACCATTCGAAACTCTTAAAATAAACTGCTACCATGCGACGTTGCCATGGTATTGTTTAATAAAAATCGCACGCAGTGAGACCACTTGACCTACTAAAGTTCGCAAAAAAAGGTGAAAGCGTGGGGCCGGGCGCCTCAAAACGCGCCGTGTTGGTGTGCGTAACTTCTCCGAATTTATTTAAATTCATAATCCATTTATTGCATATGCATATACATTTATATGTAGGTATATATAGATTGATTGTTTACACAAGACAGGTGGAATTAAACGATGAAAGTGCCAGACATACAATTAAAATTGTGTCATATATGATTTTTTGCCAATTTCACTCGACTTTTTTTAAATATTTCTTTAGAAATATAAAAATCGATGAATTTGCTCCCCATTAGTTAGCATCCCTCTTAGATATAGGTATGGAGTTGAATGAAAAATCAGACCACTAACAGTGATTGGTAGATGCTGGCAGGAGGAAATGCACAATACACCCCAAACATGATGTCAGTGCAGGACTCATCACCCGCACTTTGAATAAGAATAAGTGGTGCCACTATTTACACACTAAAAAGATCTGTAACATGTCCACTTCATGCTACAAACACTCAAACGAGTCCAAAATCATAGTTACATTGACAAAAAGCCATAAACATGTTCAGGCAACCACATGGGTGGATCTCTTACTAAGGTAGAAAACAGAAAACAAGGAAACAATGACGTAGTAGCCCTAGGGAAACCCTCAACGATGAAAGTGCAACGAAACCTGAGATAAAAAAGACCACTACAATGCCAGCAAACATGGTATCATCACTTTCGATAAGGAAGATCACAACCTACAGAAGTTGCAACGACCATGCAACCATACGATCAACATCAATAATTATCATCATCAATATTGGTGTAATAAATATGCTAGAGACAGAGTTTTGCTCCAGAACTTCAAGGAGCTAGGTAGATTTGAATAGATGCTATCAGTCCAGGAATTATCACCCACATTTTGAACAAACATACAGAGCTGCTCGGTCAGACTAACAATAAGCTATATATGCTTTGATATATTTACAACAAACAAGACAACAAAAGTCCAATGTCTGAGAGATATATACAGATTCATTTATAATAACTTCTAAATTGACATAAAACTTGATAAGAGTCCATTACGAAAGATTAAAATATATTTTTACCTTGTTATCAATCGTCTCTAATGGTTTTAACAATAATAACATCATGGTATCATCCAGTTTCATTAGAAAACTAGTCATTTTTAATACAATATTTAATGTTAAATTAATGTTTCTATAAATTTACATTTTAATAGGCACTTCATTAGTTATGGAATGTAAATAATAGCTTTTGTACTTACAAAATTCAGCTTTTTTTAAATTCTTGACTTAGGTTAGGAACTAATACATTTGGCATTTATTTTAAGATGTCACAGTTATAGACAAACCGACACTACAATGGTATGGACAGTTACATGTTTTTATAGCTCAGTGGTTAGGATGGTCAGTTCTCACACAGAATAGCTTGGGTTCAGATCCCAACAATGAGCTCGATCTGCCAGTAAAGGAAAACATAGCATGGTGTTAGGGTACTTTCTAGCACTTGGCTACCTACCTTCAAGTTGAAAATCTGCAGCCAAGCATTTAATGGGTACCTTCACACCCACTTGAGAGAGTCCCATTCCATGCTAGATGAGCTGTGGTCAAACACCTAGCCTGTCAAACATTATGACTTATATTTCGTAGTGTAAGCATCAAAAACTTTCAGGATATAAATATAATAAGCTGTAGTAGTATTCACACTGATAGTCAATTTCCTTTGTGTGGCATTGCACAACATTATGGAATCCCCCAATAGCCAAATTACTGAAGACCTCATTCAAACCTGACACAGTTATAATTTTCCCACAATTTTAAGAACAATACAGTTATGTCTACAATATAAATAGGTTTCTATAGAGTGGAACAACTGTGTAACTAATATGATGTTTGCTCCAATGATTCACTCATTTCCTACCATACAAATCAAGAGAGTATGGACTGTACCTACTTATTTAGAAGCAAGGTACTTGTTATTCTGACTAATATTATAAATACAAGTCTTCGTTTGTGTATAAAATACTTTTTTCATATTGTACAAACAGATCATATTGCATATTTACTATTTGTGTTAATTTATCATCTTATAGTTGTCAGAAACTGAGTGCTTATAGTGACACTAGCTCATACAGTTCTTGCCTAATTTTGCTTCTAATTTTTGGTAAAGAAATTCTATCTATCTAACATAGTATATATTTATGTATGTATAATCCATTACACCCCACAGCCTCCGTCTGATTAATTCAAGAAGCTAGGTTGGCTTGGGTAGATGCTGGCAGGGGAAAATGCACAAAATATCCCAAACAGGATGTAAGTGCAGGACTTATCACCCCAAATTTTATGGATCTACTCAGTATGGATTATACAATAAGAAAGTATAATCCATACTGAGTTGTAGTGCTAAGTCGTATAGGTATTGAATGTATGAATCATGCAGTAAACATTGTTTTGATAATATAAGTAAATTCAAGGAATATTGCACAAGTTTGTAGTTGTTATTGTTTTTCGACTGATAGATTAGGATTACATTCAAAATTACAACAACATAAGAGATAAGCAATACAAATAGATGATTTTTCATAATGTATGCATCATGTGCTGTTTATTGAATCAAAACAGCTTTTTTTCTGATAATGAAATAAAATAACTGCAAAAATGATCATTTCTATTGTACTTTAAATAGAAATAAATTGAAAGCTACCGACACAAGGTAGAAAGGTGCCAGGAAAGGCCTATGCTGGAAAACAATTAGGAGAAAGACAGCAGAGCCAATATAAAAATGAGACAATACCTATCTGACGTAGCAAATAATGAATTGGGTTAAATAAAAATGTAATTTAAAATAAACTCCATTGCAAAAGATGACAAAAATCACAATGACCTACTTGGAAAGCTATAAAATAACATTTCTATTAAGAGATCTTTTTATGAACTGTCCCAATGTAGGTCTAAAAAATAAACTGGAACAACTTTGAGAAACTGCGGTTGTGAAATATAGAGCAGTCAAGCATTTAAGTCATGGAAAAAATAGCACATGACTGATACTTTTCATACACACAAACATACTTATTATTATACATTTAATGTTAGTATGATTTATGCAAAGGGTGCTTGTCCAAGTATGAAAACAATGTTAATGACCCTATCTCTAGGGTTAAAAGGTAAATAACCCGAGCTTAGCTTGTCTCAAGCACGTCTGCTCATACAACAAGGTCATTGTTATACCCTTGGAAGCGACGACCTTAGCTTACAACTTGCAAGCAACTATGTGCCCTTTAGAAATATTTGTTATCGAATTTCTGAATGAAACTGCCTCTGTTAACGTGTTTTTCGTCTACAAAATGATATTAAGAATAAAACAGACGTGCTAATCAGTCGAAATTGGACTCGAATCAATGTTTTTAGGCGTGAGTAACAGGAAAACAAGATAACGTGAGAGGTCGGCGGAGATTTTCCGAGAACTGTAGTATGACCACGCGTCCATGTCGCGAATTGGCGGTTACAGGCGGGTAATTTTAGCGCGGGCCAGGTCGATCACCAGGCCCTACGTCACCCGCGCAGGCGTTTGTCAGGCCAGCTGTCTAGAGCAGTGACCTCGAAAACAGCACGCGCGATACCATGACCCTAACCTATACCACAACAATGCTCCTAGCTTGTAATTCGTTATGAATGGGAAGACTTACATCGAAAAACGGGCTGACTTACTCACTGCCACTGGGAATTCCCAGAGATCCAAGCGAAAGTGCGTCCGAGTGACGCCGTAACCACAACGAAATTTCGTCATCTTTGGATCGCTGCACACAGTCACAAAGCACTTTTAGGCATTTTATGAATATTAACACTGTTTTTAAGGGGATTTTGATACAGTAAACACTATTTTGGAACATGTTTTACGCATTTCTTACACATGACTCGACAAAAACATTGCACTAAAATCACCACACTTTTGAAAAGGATACACTTGAAGCCTCTGCCCCATATCCTGAATGAGGTTTGCGGCTTGCTGCCGATATGCTAGTTCTTTATCTGCATCTAAACCGCATTTTCTGCTTGGTGAATTCTGCAGTTGTTCTTTTGTAAAATACCATTTTTCTTGCCCTCCAGCCATTGAACGGATGTTCCGACTGCGCGCGAGACAGCACGACGGAAAGCAACGCTCCGTCTACGTGCGTGAGTGAGAAAGGGACAGCGCTATGACAGCGACGACCGGATGTAGACCACGTTAACATTGAGATATTTTTTAACTAATAATTCAACATTTTAAGTTCAATACGCCGTATTACACACTAAATAAAAATCTTAAAATTATTTAAGTAGTCCACACTCAATAAAATAATGGAAATCAATGATAGAAAATAACACACGAATTTATAATTTTGATAGGTATTCTAGACGGACGCCATTGCAAAACTTGGTTGTTAACGTAGTGAGGTCTCCGGTGGTAGAATGAAGATCTGCAACAAGCACAGGTACGTTTCACTTTATCACTATGATCATTACTATAGACTAATTGATTAGCTTCATTATGTGCATATTTTTATAATGATTCATCCACTTTTGTGGGAAAGAAAAGCAATTTAAAATTACGGACCTAAGGACTCTGACACACCGTGCAAATGGCCGACCCACCACTGTTTACAATAGATGTACTTTTTGTTACCTCAAAAATCGTTAGTTTATCACTTAAACGCCCATTTAGAACTTAGTAATTAGTTAATTGTTTTAATGAATTTGGTGATTATATTCATATTTGTAATGAGCCTTTGCTTAATTAGATAATATAATTAAAAGAACTATACATGACCGACAAGTGGTATGTGGAAATTTTCGCGGTTACGTGGATTTTCTGGAAAGAAAATTAAATAAAAATAAAGTCCTCCATTGAAAAGCATTACGTAAATAAGTGATAAAATAATTCTATCAACACTTCCGTTCATTCCTGTGTTATTAATTTTATTTTAAACGTGAAACATTTCTTAATTTTCTTACAAATATGTTTCCTTTTGCCAAAGAAAATGTTTCCCTACTGGGTGCCCATAACATTACTATTTCAGAATGTAAGTCATCAATTATATTTAAAAAAATCATTTTAATACTTGAAAATGGGTATGGTGTAGTACTTAGGGTACAACTTCATATCAGTAGTGGCCTTAAAAAGGAATACCTAGATCCCAATAGTATCTAACAGCTGTTATAAAAATTCTTTAGATTGAAGAATTAAGTTTTTTATATAGACGTTTTTCAGTTTTTCGCATTCCATGCTATAGTGTAATGAATATAAGGAGTAGTTAATATTTTGATAGTACCCTTACTAATATTATAAATTTGAATGTGTTTGTTTGTAACGCTTTCACGCGTAAACTACTGAAAGGATCTGGGTGAAATGTTGCATGTAGGTAATTTAGGCCCTGGAATATGACATAGGATACTGTTCATCATCATCACCATGAGGGTAAAACCGCAGGGCGCAGCTAGTACATCATCAATAACAACTTGTTCTACAGTCTTGTTGGCAATGACAAAAATAATGATTTTCAAAAAACAAAACCTTAATAAAAATACTTTACTATGTATTATTTTGATATATAAATTTTTATATCTGACTTAATGACTACAAATGAATTGATTATAAATGGCTTTGATTGTCCACACCAAAAATTAAACAATACAGATGAAAAAGAAAATAAACTTAGTTGAAGGTGTAACCTTATTGCTAAAAGGGATCTTTTCCAGACAACCTTAGGATGGTAGGAATTAAAGGATGAAACACGACAGGGTGTTTCGGTAACGAGGATATACATAAAAATAACATAAATATATATCTACATTCCAATAATAATAATAATAGTTTTGTGGTTAATTAGTACGCAATAGAAATGAGATATTTGTTCGACTGGTGGAAGGATCTGGATTGCCCAGTAATGCAACAAAGGACAAAGATGCATATTGAACATTCCACATTCCTAAGTTTAGTTTAATATGAAATTATTTATCTTTTTGTTTAATTTTGATGTAAGTAATTATTTTTAATTTAGATTTTTGTATTTGTAGTAATTTTAATGTAATTCCATGGGCGTGCTATGAAATAAATATATATATATACTATAATAATAGTGGAATATTATTGTGATTGTTTTTTAGTTCATTTTTGTTTTATATTAATTTGACACATTTTAATGTGATAATTAAAATAATTTATCAATTGTTTTTGTGAGTAATTAACAACCGTTTACCTGAATTTAAACTTATTCGACCAGATGGTTTACCCAAAGTAGATATAGAGAAACCAGAACAAGTGATGGATGTTAAAATACTGACTGATCTTAAATTACCCAAAGGTTACATAATAGTGGAATATGTACCCCTAAAATATATAATCTATTTAGACTTTGTCCTATATCTTATTTTAGGACTTCGGCCTGTCAAAGGTAACAATAAATTTATTGCTGGAAAGAATATTGAAAGCAGTGTTGTTAGGATTATATCAAATTTGATTGGGAAAGGATGGGAACACGAATAATAATAATTAGGTACAATATATATTTTGAAACACGTTTTTTTTTTAACATACCTAGCTCAGTAGTTAGCGCGTTCGCACGCCGAAAGTTCAAGCCCCAACAATGACCATATTTTCGGGATTTTACTTAGTTTTAAATTATAATAATAAGTTTTTATTTTGTGATAATGCACTTTGTCTCAATTTATTTTACCCAGATTACAATATTTTTATTCCATAAGTGTAAAAAAAAAATGAAATTAGTTTAGATTAATTAATCACATATTTCAATCTACAATAATAACTATACATTTTAAAATACAAAAACCTTAACACTAATCTGTCTCCCCGGTGACACGGACCCTGCCCAAACGTGCCCAACACACTGGCAGCGTTCCCGCGCTGAATTGCCAAAGAAATTTGCTGTGTCAGGAACCAACCTGACCTGGGGTCGCGGCCTTTTTCTCTTAGCCGCCTCCCGAGGTCTTGAACAAATTTCTTGGCTTCAAGACTCCATGGTCCCGCAGTTTCAACAGCAAACGGCACGAAGTCATACGACGACTCCAGACAGGCGTATTTAGAATGCTTGCCTCTAGCAGCCGACTCAGCTCCCGCATGTAGATGTATATTGACTATAAGTATAGTAATATGTATATAATTACATATATACATATATTGACTTTGTAACATTGGTGTTATCAATAAAATATTTGTATTGGTTAGTTATATGTTAATCCGAGTTGTCAGCTAGCTCCATACCAAATGGCATCAAAATTGGTCCAGCCGTTTAAGCGTGACGAAGTTACAAACTTACAAACACACACACAGACTTTTGCGTTCATAATATTAGTGTAATACGATTTATAGCTTAGGTGTTAGAAATAAAATATTTACATTTGAAATTAGATAGACGATTGATTTGTATATGTATACGTTCCAGATAAGAAATCGGCCGCCATGTCAGCCCCACCGCGCAAGGTGTTGCATCTACCCAAGGTGCGGATGCTGGCTCGTGGGGGTAGGATACCGTCCGGTATTCGCATCACCAATGTTAAATCCATCCGCCCGCCCAATCCTGAGGAAGTCAAGAAGCAGGAGGAAGAGAAGCTACGAGCTCAGGTATAGTTCTTTTTTAGGGTTCCGTACCCAAAGGGTAAAAACGGGACCCTATTACTGAGACTTCGCTGTCCATCCGTCCGTCACCAGGCTGTATCTCAAGAACGGTGATAGCTAGTTGAAATTTTCACAGATTTCAGAGAATTATTTCTGTTGCCGCTATAACAACAAATACTAAAAAACAGAATCAAATCAATATTTAAGGGTACCATACAACAAACGTGATTTTTTGGCCGTATAGATAACTTGGCCAGGTTTTTTATTTCAAAACCGCTCGATCGATTTCTAAAAAATTTATATGGGACTACCTCAAAAGTATGATCTACCAAGCAAAAACACAATCATCAAAATCGATTCATAATTATCGCGTAACATTGACGTAACTGACCACAGCTCACCTGATGTTAAGTGAAGGTGTGGTCGAAGATGGTAAAGCACACCTAGCCTGGAATGGAACTGGCTCTCAAGTGAGGCTGCCGGAACACACCGTTAGATGCTTGGCGACAGATCTTCAACTTGAGGGTGGTAGCTAGCCAGGCGAGTACCAGAAAGTACCCTACCACCATGCTATGGTTTCCTCACGATGTTTTCCTTCACCGGCAGCTCAAGCTCATTGTTGGGGTTTGAGCCCACGCCCTTCGGCATGCGAACTGACCGCGCTAACCACTGAGCTATCATCGTGACAAAAAATTAGTAGGAAATAAAGAAAAAAATGTTTACTTTATTTTTATCGTTTCAGCTTCAAAAGGAGATAGTGTCTCGTTCCCGTTCGTGCGCGCACGCCGGCTACGAGTGCTGGGCGCCGGTGGTGGCGGGGCGGCGGCACTGCGCGGCGCACGTGCTGGAGGACCCCGCGGCGCCCTACGTGCAGTGCGCGTACACGTACGGGAACGGCGAGCGCTGCCCGCAGCCCGCGCCGCGCCACGACCAGCGGGACGCCAGAGAACCGTGAGTTAAACATGCACTGAAAACTGTCGTGAATCACATATAAACAATCTACAGCATGACTGGTGAGACACCTAAACCTAAAGTAATGCGCGCCAAAGCAGCGATGCCCTGGACTTTGTTTTGTTACTCAGAGTTCTGTGTATCGCTGCAATGTGTATTAGGGTGGATCATTTTTCAAAATTTTTAGAAATCTTAATACGATGGGTGTGGATTTAGTGTCTTATAGTATTCAAATAACACAAAAAATAATAAAAAAAATCTCTCTTTTTTGCTCTCAAACTGCGGCATGATTTTTCTGCTTTTTCGTAAAAAAACTATTTTAGTTTCACGATATAAAAAAACTATTTTAGTTTCACGATATCTTCCGGACACTCAAATCTGTCGTAGATCCCGTCATACAGAGAAACGGATTTTTGGACATCCTAAAAACTTAATTTTAGCCATGCTCGCTGATGACCGGCCTTTCATTAAAGTGCTGGCATTAAGAAAATTGTTGAAAGCGCTGTCACTACCTTCTTGTGAAATTCGAATATACAAAGTACCCGAAGTATAACTTGATACACCAAAAATTTATATTTTTTCAATTTTTGGGAGCTTTGTGGAGGCACTTCCTAACACCTGAGATTTTTTCAATTATTTTTTGTGTTATGTGAATACTATAAGACACTAAATCCGCACGCATCGTATTAAGATTTCTAAAAATTTTGAAAAACGATCCATCCTAATGTGTTTTTTAATTTATTATAATTTTTTAGATTTGTGAGATAAATGTAACTGATTTCGTCGTTTTTATTTCAATAAAAGAAATTGATGGTGAGAAGAATTTGCATGGTGGTAGGGTACTTTCTAGTACTCGGCTGGCTAGCTACCACCCTCAAGTTGAAAATATGCCGCCAAGCATCTAACGGTGTGTTCCGGCAGCCTCACTTGAGAGCCAGTTCCATTCCAGGCTAGGTGTGCTTTACCATCTTCGACCACACCGTCACTTAACATCAGGTGAGCTGTGGTCAAACAACTAGCCTGTCAACCATAAAAAAAAAAAAAAATTGATTTAATTTAATCTGTAACTTCCTTTCTATCGTTTGCAGACAGTGCTTCGAGCACGCGCGCGCGGCGCTCCTTGGCCGTCAGCGGAGCGCTGCGCCGCCGCCGCCCGTCGTCAGCACCGAGACGCTGCTCAACCAGCTACAACATTACGTCAAGTGGGTATCTCTAGTGTTGGGACATTATCGATAGTCTGTAGCTTAAAACTTATTTTATTAGGGTTCCGTACCCAACGGGTAAAACGGGACAATTACCATGACTCCGCTGTCCCTCTGTCACCAGGCTGTATCTCATGAACCGTGATAGTTAGACAGTTGACATTTTCACAGATGATGTATTTCTGTTGCCGCTATAACAACGAATACTAAAAAACAGAATAAAATAAATATTTAAGGGGGCTCCCATACAACAAACGAATTTTTTTTGCCTTTTTTTATAGATAATGGTACGGAACCCTTCGTGCGAGAGTCCGATTCGCACTTGGCCGTTTTTTTAACCGACTGCCAAGGAAGGGTTATGTTTTTCGCGCGTATCTCATATATAGACATATGTAATTTTTTTTATTAACTCGTATCTTTCAAACGGCCGATTGAATTAAGACAGTTAAAGTATCGTTAGATTCGTCTTAATGGCCTTAGTGTCTTTAGTTTAACAAAAAATCGATTGTGGATTTTTGGCGTGAATAGTAATACGTTAATTTTTTTTTAAATAACCAAACCTATTAAGTAGGGTCTCTAAATAAATTAAATTAAAAGGGGATTATAAAATTTTCTTTAAGTTAAAAAAACAGACTGTCATTAAAAAACAAATGACAAATTTAATGACAACCTATTTTTTTTCTTTTTTTATTACATAAGTTTGGCCTCTCTTGTTAAGTTTATACAAACCCGTATTAGGAGAGACCGCTCTTCAAAAATCTGTGGTTTTTTTAGGTTGCTGCCAACGTCAAGTGTTAAAGTAAAAAAAAAAGGAAATCGGTAATATTTATTGGCCATAAATATCAATAATATCTATCGTGTTTTTCTTTTCTTGGTTGCCTGGAAGAGATCGCTGTTAGCTATAAGGCCGCCACTTGTGGCACTAGTTTATAAGGTTCTTTTGTTCTCTGTACTTTTTTTTTTTTAATTTAAATGTAATGAGACGAACGATGTGCTCTCCTGATGGTAAGAGATAACGCCTGTCCATGACCATTGCAGCGAAACATAGAACTTTGAGTAACAAAACAAAGTCCAGGGCATCACTGCTTTGGCGCTTATTACTTTGAGACTTTCGATGGTTAGTCTCAACAGCCCAGTAATTTCGCTAGCTGCAGTACCCTTCAAACCGGATCACAGTAATGTATATACAATATAGTACACAATAATGATGATAGTGATTTAAGAAATGTCAATTATACTTAATTGACTTGAATCATTACATCAGAAATGTCAATTATTCTTAATTGACATCAATTGAAATGTAAGAATAATTGACAATCAAAATCGATTATTCTTAATTGACATTAATTGAAAATTAAGAATAATTGACATTAATTGAAATTTAAGAATAATTGACATTAAAAATCTATTATTGTTCATTGACATTAATTAAAATTTAAGAATAATTGATATTAAAAATCTAATATTAAATAATATTAATTTATTATATTATTAAATAATAAATAATATAATTAAATAATAATAATATTATTAAATAATATTATTATTTTTTTTTTATTATATTAATTTATTATTTTTATTCTTAAATGACATTAATTGAGATTTAATAATAAAATTGACATTAAAAATAAATTATTTTTAACTGATATTAAATGTCTAAATAATTTAAGTATTAAGTAAATTATTATTAGAAATATTTTTTTTGTCCATTGAAAATCTCAAAGTACCGATGCAAAATATGCCAAAGCAGCGATGCCCTGGACTTAAAAGGAGGCCTAAAATAACGATTCGATGGTGAATTTGAAGCTTCAGAGCCTAGCACACCGGCTTAAATTGGCTAGTCTGTCAGGTTTTATAGTATACACTACGGCGAGTGTGCCCAAGAACTGCACGACCTAATTTTGCCATTCCAGCATAAATTTGTGTTTTACCGCAAATAAAGACCAAAACAAATGCCAGTAGCTGTGATTTCACTATAAAATTATGCTCCATTTGTCCATAAATGGCAAAAATTCATTTGTATGGAAATTGAACCTTAATGGGACTTTTCGAACCTGGTTAAATGAGATTTGATTTCTAGGATTCTTTCCATGTTTACCTCTATAATTAAAAAAAAATATAAATATCGTAGGACATTACACACAGCGCCATCTGGCCCCAAACTAAGCAAAGCTTGTGTGATGGAAGTCAGATAACTGATAGAATACATAAATACTTTTTTTTTTTTGTAAATACATACTTATAATACATACAGAACACCCAGACACAGAACAAACATTTGTTTATTCGCAAAATGTTTGCCCTGAGTGGGAATCGAACCCACGCCCTACAGCTCTCAAAGCAGATATATTACCAATAAGCCAACGGGGCTGTCGAAATTTGGACTCTGAAGCTCAATTCTCTGCATAAGTAAGACATTTTAACAGGTTGAGACAGGTTGCGACACGTTTGCTTACAAACATTTGAATTTCTTTCGCGCTTCCTTTGTTTGTCAGTACTATCTCGGAATAAAAGTGTACAAAATGTCCAAACGTAAATATAACACGTTAAAAGAAAGAAAATAATTTTATTTTGTAACATAGAACACAACAAATAGAGACAAACAGTTACAAAATAGGAGCTCACCTCAGCATAATATACTGGTCATACTAATTAGTATGACCAGCGCTGGTCTTCCGGTGAGCCCTCGTCGTTCAAACAAAATAAGAGAGTTTTGGCGGGAACGCGGGAAGAGTCGTGTCGCTTCGTTGTATTTTTTTCCAAAACTAGTGTTTTGTCGAGTGTTTATGCATAAAAATGGTGGTGTTTTATTCATAAAGTGCCGAATTACAAGCGCGAGTGTGGGAAAATGATATAATGTGGTGAAACATGACTTTTCGTGTTGCTTCCAAAACTCCATCGAAGCTTTATAGTGAAGTTGCCACTACTTTACTAAAGCATGACTGGCACGAACTGACACGAACTGGACTTGACTAAGACGACTTTGACGTTAACCATAGTTAAGATACAGCAGAAATAACACTGAAGACGAGGCAGTATGGCTTTATAGCTTTAGCCTGCCCGAAAGGGCTAATTAACGAAAAAAAAAAAAACATTACAAATTACCAACAACAAATATAACAAAACGAAATAAAAAAAAATTCAAACAAACAAACTACTATGTAAATAACTCTTCTCAAAATATCAACATACAAATGACAAAACAAAAACAACAGGCTCACTTTTGACCACCGTCACGTCGCTCTTACTCGCTCAATACTCTTTTTTTTTATTTATTTAAAATAGGTTCGCGTTTGACCACACTCTGCCTGGTGTGTGTGTAGTGTGGTCTAAGATGGAGCACTCTATAAAAGAAATAACGGTACATTTCGACCTCTATAAGTTTTTTTCTTTATGTTGAAATGTGTTTTATGTCCCAAATAAAGTGTTGTCTATTGTCTATTGTCTATAAGCCTCTGTAAATGAGACAACTATAATTTTAAACCTGTCTAATTAGAAAACTTAATATATGAAAACCTCTTTAAATGGTACAAAATTCTTGGTCCCTTCGGATCCCATTTAACCAGGATTCACTGTATATCAATCTTTCTCAAAGTGGGCGATAACGCCCCCTTGTGGGCGCTGGAGGCCTAGATGGGGGCGGTAAGGGACCTAGACTTATATAGCTAAATTACACTGTAATTAAATTAATTAAAGTATTGAATGGGTTGTTAAAAAATATGGGGGCGTTGAAAAATTACTGATTTTCAAAGTGGGCGGTAAATTAAATAAGTTTAAGAACATCTGCTGTAGGTATATCGATATAATTTTGTATTTTAGGGCAGAGCGTCCCCGCACCACGTCGTGCACGTCATCTGTGTCGGTGGTGAGCGATCCCGCGGAGCCGGACCAGGTCTCGCCCGTGGCCGTCGACCCTTTCAGTAAGTCACTATAAAACCTATGACAGCTCAGTGGTCAGTGCGGTCGGTTCTCGCGGCTTAAACCTCAACATTGAGCTTGAGCTTTATAGCGATGCCGATTGAGCCAGAGAGCCAGATTGAGATTGTTGCGATGATAGCTCAGTGGTTAGCGCGGTCGGTTCTCGCGGCTTAAACCTCAACATTGAGCTTGAGCTTTATAGCGATGCCGATTGAGCCAGAGAGCCAGATTGAGATTGTTGCGATGATAGCTCAGTGGTTAGCGCGGTCGGTTCTCGCGGCTTAAACCTCAACATTGAGCTTGAGCTTTGTAGCGATGCCGATTGAGCCAGAGAGCCAGATTGAGATTGTAGCGATGATAGCTCAGTGGTTAGCGCGGTCGGTTCACATGTCGAAGGGCGTGGGTTCAAACCCCAAGAATGAGCTCGAGCTGCCGGTGAAGGAAAACATCGTGAGGAAACCGTAGCATGGTGGTAGGGTACTTTCTAGTACTCGTCTGGCTAGCTACCACCCTCGAGAAGAAAATCTGCCGCCAAGCATCTAATAGTGAGGTGTCCTGGGTGGGAATCGAACCCACGCCCCACAGCTCTTGAAGCAGACATGCTACCAATGAGCCAACAGGGCTGTCGAAAGCCAGACTTGCCAGTTCCATTCCTGGCTAGGTGTGCTTTACCATCATCGACCACACCGTCACTTAACATCAGGTGAGCTGTGGTCAAACACCTAGCCTGTCAGCTAATTAAAAAAAAAAGCTGCCGTTGAAGAAAAACATCGTGAGGAAACCATAGCAAGGTGGTAGGGTGCTTTCTGGTACTC
This sequence comes from Biston betularia, assembly GCA_905404145.2. Lineage (NCBI taxonomy): Eukaryota > Metazoa > Arthropoda > Insecta > Lepidoptera > Geometridae > Biston > Biston betularia. The sequence goes on along the minus strand of FR989889.1, from coordinate 1,256,438 downwards.
TGCTGGTTAGCTACCACACTCAAGTCAAAATATATGTAAAAATGATAACTATATCAAATTAAAATCTTTAATAAAATTATAAAATTATTTTCCAGAACAAATGGACGCAACTGCCATCAATGCCGCTCACTCCCTGTCGATACTAGAATGCTGTAGCGGCAGTTCTAGCGAAGGGGAGAGTGTCACTCTCGGACCAGAAGGCAATTGCCGCCACCAAACCCACGCCTCTGACACTGAAGACGCTCCTGTGGAGTCCACACCGCTTTGGTAAGCTATTCAGTTGAATGCCGCCCCATCAAATCAATGCCACCACGTAATGTGATTTCGTTGCCATAGCGTCGGATCTTGCTAACATAGTGCAGCCTTGCCTAATCCTTTATAGCGCCTTGTTATCAGATTGCCGCCCCTATTATATCAATGCCGCCCAAAATATTTAAACATTTCCGGCTTAGACTTATTTTATATTAAGAAAAAAGACGGCAATTGCCGCCACCAAACCCACGCCTCTGACACTGAAGACGCTCCTGTGGAGTCCACACCGCTTTGGTAAGCTATTCAGTTAAATGCCGCCCCATTCAATCAATGCCACCACGTAATGTGATTTCGTTGCCATAGCGCCGGATCTTGCTAACATAGTGCAGCCTTGCCTAATCCTTTATAGCGCCTTGTTATCAGATTGCCGCCCCTATTATATCAATGCCGCCCAAAATATTTAAACATTTCCGGCTTAGACTTATTTTATATTAAGATACTTAAAAAAGACGGCAATTGCCGCCACCAAACCCACGCCTCTGACACTGAAGACGCTCCTGTGGAGTCCACACCGCTTTGGTAAGCTATTCAGTTAAATGCCGCCCCATTCAATCAATGCCACCACGTAATGTGATTTCGTTGCCATAGCGCCGGATCTTGCTAACATAGTGCAGCCTTGCCTAATCCTTTATAGCGCCTTGTTATCAGATTGCCGCCCCTATTATATCAATGCCGCCCAAAATATTTAAACATTTCCGGCTTAGACTTATTTTATATTAAGAAAAAAGACGGCAATTGCCGCCACCAAACCCACGCCTCTGACACTGAAGACGCTCCTGTGGAGTCCACACCGCTTTGGTAAGCTATTCAGTTAAATGCCGCCCCATTCAATCAATGCCACCACGTAATGTGATTTCGTTGCCATAGCGCCGGATCTTGCTAACATAGTGCAGCCTTGCCTAATCCTTTATAGCGCCTTGTTATCAGATTGCCGCCCCTATTATATCAATGCCGCCCAAAATATTTAAACATTTCCGGCTTAGACTTATTTTATATTAAGAAAAAAGACGGCAATTGCCGCCACCAAACCCACGCCTCTGACACTGAAGACGCTCCTGTGGAGTCCACACCGCTTTGGTAAGCTATTCAGTTAAATGCCGCCCCATTCAATCAATGCCACCACGTAATGTGATTTCGTTGCCATAGCACCGGTTCTTGCTACCATATTGCAGCCTTGCCTAATCCTTTATAGCGCCTTGTTATCAGATTGCCGCCCCTATTATATCAATGCCGCCCAAAATATTTAAACATTTCCGGCTTACACTTATTTTATATTTTGACTAGCGACCCGCCCCGGCTTCGCACGCGTGCAATGCTGATACTAAATATACCTACGTACTATAGAATGTCTTTTTAAACAACATTTACAGCTTTTTTTGTCATTAGACAATACAAACATGTTTTGTTTAAAGGTTACTCTTGAAAGAATGACATGTAATTGACCATGAGAAAAACACTCAACGCTCAAATCTAAGCCCGCAACGTTAAATAAATAACATAAATATTGTAGGACATTACACACAGCGCCATCTGGCCCCAAACTAAGCAAAGCTTGTGTCATGGAAGTCAGATAACTGATAGGATACATAAATACTTTTTTTTTTGTAAATACATACAGAACACCCAGACACAGAACAAACATTTGTTTATTCATAAAATGTTTGCCCTGAGTGGGAATCGAACCCACGCCCTACAGCTCTCAAGGCAGATGTACTACCAATGAGCCAACGGAGCTGTCTGTTGAAAGTTTGTATGTAGTGTTACTTAAAAATATGAACTATTTTACTCTGAAATAATTATCTTCTCTTACGGAGTAAATATATAACTAACTAATATATGTATAGTTATTTTGTAACTGTTTGTTCGTTTTTGTGTTTTTATGTTACAGAATAAAATATTTTTCTTTCTTTCTGTAAAATATAATGCCTCCCATTATGAGAGCTTTTTTAAAGATTTTTTTTATTTATTTAAAAAAGTAATGAGACGCTCTCCTGATGGTAAGAGGTAACGCCTGTCCATGACCATTGCAGCGATACACAGAACTTAAAGTATCAGTTTGAGGCTCTGGAGTCGCGCTAGGAGACTAATTGGCGACGACGCTCTGGCCACGTCTCAGTTACAAAGCCTTGAGCACCGACGTAAAGTCGCTTGTCGGTCTTCTATCGGATACATTTCGGGGAGTGTGCCACGAAATTGCACAATTTGGTTCCGCCAGCCCCTTTCTATTACCGGACGGCTAGGCAGACTAGGCCTAAGCGCCATCCATGCATAGTGGACATTCCCCACGTACGGACTAAGCGTTTCCATTCCACATTCTTCATACGCACGGCGAGGATGTGGAACTCTCTGCCGGCGTCTGTTTTTCCCGCGAACTACAATTTGGGTGTCTTCAAATCTAGAGTAAACAGGTTTTTTTCTAGTTAAGCGTGCTTCATCTTGGACTGCATCCTGCTTAACGTCAGGCAGGGTGTGGTCAAACGCGAACCTATTCTGTATAAAAAATTAGAGTAACAAAACAAAGTCCAGGGCATCACTGCTTTGGCGCTCATTACTTTCGAGTCAAACTCCAACAGCCTTAGACAGCCCCGTTGGCTCATTGGTAGTACATCTGCCTTGAGAGCTGTAGGGCGTGGGTTCGATTCCCACTCAGGGCAAACATATTGTGAATAGACAAATGTTTGTTCTGTGTCTGGGTGTTCTGTATGTATTTACAAAAAAAAAGTATTTATGTATTCTATCAGTTATCTGACTTCCATCACACAAGCTCTGCTTAGTTTGGGGCCAGATGGCGCTGTGTGTATAGTCCTACGATATTTATTTATTTATCCTACGTTTTCCTTTATAGGCGTGCCGGAGTGTTTACTGCGGAAGAAGCGGTCTCTGAAACCAAAAACGCATTACGTTTGCTTCAATCATCTTATATCAAACAGATGTCACGACTCAAGGTGTTATTACAAACCGCCAGATTGCAATACTTGAGATCTTTGAAACAGGAGAAAGATCAATATTGTAAGTATTGATTGAGATTTTCAGGAACTTTGAGCCTCAATTGGAGTTAAAGTCAAACAAAGGCATACTAGATGGTATGCCTTTCTTCTGCCGCCAAGCAGTAGTGTGTTAACATTACTGTGTTGCGGTTTGAAGGGTACTGCAGCTACGCATGCCTTGAAGAAACCGATTCAATCGCCATTTGAATTGAACGCATGATTTTTACTTGGTGGTAGATCTCCTTAGCAGGAGGTTGTCTAGGTAGGTGTAGGTGGTCTTGTGTACCAGATTTTCTGCCGCCAAGCAGTAGTGTGTAAACGTTACTGTGTTCCGGTTTGAAGGGTACTGCAGCGTAATTACAGGACTTTTGAGACTAGCCATCGAAAGTCTCAAAGCAATGAGCGCCAAAGCAGCGATGCCCTGGACTTTGTTTTGTTACTCAAAGTTCTGGGTATCGCTGCAATGGGCAAAAAAAGGCGTTATCTCTTACCATCAGGAGAGCGTATAGTTCGTCTCATTACTTTTAAATAAATAAAAAATGTGGGATCTGTTAGACGGTAAAAATGATTGCTGTCGAACGGATTTGGATGAAATTTTGTATGGAGGTAGCTGACACCCTGAATTAATACATAGGCTACTTTTATCCCGAAAACATGTAGCGGGTAACACCGCGGGGCGCAGCTAACAAAACATGATAATAGAAAAAAAAATCTCAACCACAGAAGTAATTTTGTACGGTGTGTTCCGGCAGCCTCACTTGAGAACCAGTTCCATTCCAGGCTAGGTGTGATTTACCATCTTCGACCACACCTTCACTTAACATCAGTGAGCTGTGGTCAAAGACCTAGCCTGTCAAATATTTAAAATAAAAATTGCATGCCGAGTGCAATGTGCAGTAAAATGATCTCCCGAACGTTCCAGGCAGTATCAATTCACAAGCGCGCGGCGGCCCGCTTAGCGTCAGGGAGCGGAGGCAGCTGCGCAAGCTAAAAGCGTACGCGGGGTATCACAGGAAACATGGCATAGACGCTGTGCTGGCAAGAAAACAGCACCATAAACGGGCTAAGGTAACAGGTCACTCGTACAAGCTTTATTATACTTACTAAACTATCGCAAACCAATGATATTGAATATAATAAGCTAAGCTCCAAGAGCTGAAGGGCGTGGGTTCCATTCCCACCCAGGACAAGCATTTTGTGATTAAACAATTATTTGTTCTGTGTCTGGGTGTAGTATGTATTATAAATATGTATTTACAAAACAAAAAGTATTTAAGTATTCTACTTCGATAGTACAAGCTTTACTTTAAGTTGGGGGTCAGATGGCGCTGTGTTTTTTTTTGTAAATACATACTTATTATTGTAGTGAAACACATAGTAGTTGGGAACGAACTAACTTTATTTTCTTTTGTGCCACAGACGATTAACATTATTCCTGACAGATGAATTACAAATGTAGTGACATTTTATTTTGTTAATTACCAACACTTATAATAAATACTGAACAAACATTTGTTTACCTACGTTACAAAATGCTTGTCCTGGGTTGGAATCGAACCCACGCCCTGCGGCTCTTGGAGCAGACATACTACCAATGAACCAACAGGGCTGTCAAAAGTTTTGAAAAATAGATGTAGGTAGTTTTGAAAAATAGATGTAGGTAGTTTTGAAAAATAGATGTAGGTAGTTTTGAAAAATAGATGTAGGTAGTTTTGAAAAATAGATGTAGGTAGTTTTGAAAAATAGATGTAGGTAGTTTTGTAAAATACATGTAGGTAGTTTTGAAAAATAGATGTAGGTAGTTTTGAAAAAATTGATGTAGGTACTATTAAAATGGCATGTTGCATATTTTATTTTATTTTTAAGTGTAGAATTGTTTAATTTTGTTAAATTCAATTAATGTATTTGTACACCGTAATGGTTGACAATAGACGCTAACTATTACATTTAAGACCTTTTTAAACTGTTGTCATGTAAATAAAACTTTTGACTTTGACTTTGATACTCAAGATTCATTTATTTGTAGCATAATTATGGTTATATGCTACAAATAAATGAATCTTGAATGATGGTGTGTACAATGTGTGCCTTTTCGCACTTAGTACAAGCTTATGATGTATAATGTCGGTTTGTCAGGGCCCCGAGGCGGGCAGCGCGCGGCCGGTGCCCTCTCTGGCGCGCTGCAACTTCAGCGAGGGCGGCGTGCGCTGCGCGCTGGCCTCGCTGCCCGCCGCGCGGCACTGCTCGCGGCACGTGCTCCACGACCACCACCAGGTAAACATGTTCGCCTTCTGGCACAGTACCCATTCCCTGCCATTTAGGTCGAAAGAGAACCTTATCTACTCTTACTCTAACTAACCTAACCTTACTCTTAATACCCCTTCTTCACGCTGTGAAACGTTTTACGGTAAATTCCACAGTTGGACTGCCTGGAATGCCCTTTGCATTCCAGGCAGTCAAACTGTGGAATGCTTCACTTGTTGCTATTAAACGTGCTCCGTGGATAGCTGTTTTTAAAGAGCAAGTCAAACTTTTTTATCTCTCGAAGTTATAATTACGAATTCATGTTATTTGTATATATTCTCTGTATATGAGTATTTTATTTTTAAATAATAAATTAATTTTAAATAAATGTATTAGCGTATTTCTAGTTATTCTATGTATTAGGACGTATTGTTATTAGAATATAGATATATTATTTATCTTATAGGACACACCCCGTCTTTTCTTCCTCTTATCCTGTCCGTCCTAAGGTTGCCTGGAAGAGATCGCTTTTAGCGATAAGGTCGCCAGTTATTACACCTATATTTAAGTTTATTTCTACTGTTTTCTGTATTTTACTGTTATTATAGTAATAAATTTAAAAAAAAAAGCCATTTAATCCAAATTTCGAGTACATTTAAAATTGTTATTGCTTAATCTTACTTAATTTTTTTTCTAAAATATGGATCCCTTTTTGGGTAAAGGCCTCCTCCAGCTTTTCCCACAAATCTCTGCCCTTTCCTGTGTTGATCCAGTCGTTTCCTGAGACCTGGATAATATCATCGGCCCACCTTCTTACCGGTCTACCACTAGTAACATATATAGAATAGAAATAGTGGTGTTTTATTCCGTAACATGCTTGCACTAATAATGAAACCGTGGGTTCAGGGGGAGGTTTGTTAAGTGCGAGGCGCGACATACACATACATGTATGGTAAAGACTTGTTTCTACGAGGACGCGAGGCCCCTGCAAGAGCGAGGCCCCGGGCAGTTGCCCTGCTTGCCACCCCCTAAGACCGCCACTGTATTTACAAGCACGAGTGTGGGAAAGTGAAAGTTGGTGGTCCGCGTCGTTTCAGGTGTTGTTCAGGGCGTGCGGCGACCTCCGCGGCGTGGAGGCCTGCCGCGAGCCGGTGGCCAGCCTGCCCGGCGGCGCGCGCGCGTGCCGCTACCACACCGACCCGCCACACTACACCGTCTTCACGCTCAAGGTACTAACCTAACCATAACAAATTTATGTAATTAATAATTTTGTAGCGATGATAGCTCAGCGGTTAGCGCGGTCGGTTCGCATGCCGAAAAGCGTGGGTTCAAACCCCAACAATGAGCTTGAGCTGCCGGTGAAGGAAAACATCGTGAGGAAACCATAGCATGGTGGTAGGGTACTCTCTAGTACTCTGCTGGCTAGCTACCACCCTCAAGTTGAAAATCTGCCGCCAAGCATCTAACGGTGTGTTCCGGCAGCCTTACTTGAGAGCCAGTTCCATTCCAGGCTAGGTGTGCTTTACCATCTTCGACCACACCTTCACTTAACATCCGGTGAGCTGTGGTCAAACACCTAGCCTGTCAACCATAAAAAAAAACCACAAACTAAACAAAGCTCGTACTATGAATATCTTAAGAGATACCTTATACAATTCTTGTATACTTGTTTAAATTATTGTTCTGACTGAACATAATATTTTTCACAGAAAGATGACTCAGATAGCGACACCGATACAGACACTGCAATCACCGATGAGTGCTCTATGTCAGAGTCGCTAGAGCGGCCCGTAGAGCAGACTCTCGACACTCTCGAGACACTCGACACTCTGGACGGTGTCTACACGTGACACGATCTCATGCCCACCTTCCAGCTGCTGGATTAGTGTGCAAAAATGTGAAAACAGTGTTTAAATGCTGCTACAGAAGTTAAAAACAGTGTATAAATACTGCTACAAAAGTTATAAACAGTGTATACATGCTGCTACAAAAGTTAAAAACAGTGTATAAATATTGCTACAAAAGTCAAAATCAGTATAAATATTGCTACAAAAGTTAAAATCAGTGTATAAATGCTGCTACAAAAGTTAAATGCAGTGTATAACATACTGCTACAAAAGTGTATGAATGCTGCTATAAAAGTTATAAACAGTGTATAAATATTGCTACAAAAGTCAAAATCAGTGTAAATATTGCTACAAAAGTTAACAACAGTGCATAAATGCTGCTACAAAAGTTAAAAGCAGTGTATAACATACTGCTACAAAAGTGTATGAATGCTGCTACAAAAGTTAAAAGCAGTGTATTTATGCTGTTACAAAAGTAAGGGCTCATGTAGCGGAGCGAAAATATGGTGGAATGGTACATCAAACTTTGATTTTTGTAGTAACATTACTCAGAAATAAATTCTATTTTTTTTTAATAGTGAAAAGGCATTTTTGCAATGATGTATTGCTTTTAATAATGGTAAATCTTAGGACGCTATTTTTATACAGTCGTGCGGATGCTGCGAAACACTTTGTTTCTTTCATCGAAGACGTAAAACGATAATTTCCGTCCTAATATGACAAATATTATGAAAACGACAGCAACTGTTGTCTCGCTGTCTATTTGTTACCTTTTCATGACGAATCGGCTGAATGGATCTTGATGCAAATTTAAATGGTGATAGTGTTTCTCGAAGACTGATCGCTACTTTTACTTCGTCAAAAGTAAGCTTTACAAAAAAAAAAATTAAAAGAAGTTCGATAGATAATACCGATTTATAATGCGCAGACTTACGCAACGATTTTGCGATTTTTATTGCTTATTTTGCGCTGTATTCATGGCGTGCGATTTGAACGTGTTACTTTCCTCGACCAATCTTTACATACAATAAAATCGTAAACGAGCCGTGTCTGTACATTTAAATATGAAAAAAATCAAATTAAAAGTGCTAGAAAAAAGTTTTTAGATTTTTGTCTGTTTGTCTGTGTGTTTGTGCACGTTTATCTCAGAAATGGCTTAGCCGATTTCGATTTCTCACGCGAACCGAGTCGCGGGCATATCTTGTATGAAAATACAAGTCGAGGAAGGTAACTGTTTCATATCGATTTTGTATTTCAAAATGATTTTACCAAATTTGCCTTTTAACGCGAGTGAAACCGCGAGTTAAAAGTTAGTGTACTACTGTAAATGACTGTAATCAAGGTCATTATTATAAAGGTCTTACTGTATGATAATAAAGAGTGTTGAACAATTTGACGTTTTAATAACTCATTCCTTTCTAGCTATTTTTATAGGACAGGTTAGGTGTTGGACCACAGCTCATCTGATGTTAGGTGGTCGGAGATGGTGAGGACACCTAGTATGGAATGGGATTAGCTCTCAAGTGAGATTGACTGTACACATTGTTAGATGCTTGGCGGCAGATTTTTTAACTTGAGGGTAGATAGCCAGTCCAGCACTTACTAGAAAGTATTCTACCACCATGCTATGGTTTCCTCACGATGTTTTCCTTCACCGCCAGCTCTAGCTTGTTGGGGTTTGAATCAACGTTTATCGGTATGTGAACCGACCGCGCTAACTACTGACCTATCATCGCTACAACAGGTTGCTTGCTGCAGGAGGGGTTGGTATACGTTTCAGGGCCCACAGTCTACAACCACTTACCCGCTTCCGTGCGGAATCCACCGCGTCACTACGCACTTCTAAACTAAGCTGAAAACTGGTCTACTAGAGACCTTGTTTTACGACATTGACAATTATTTAAAACTAAGAAAATATTTAATTACTATTATCATAATGTCTCTAACTATGCGCCTTCTTGGAAAGCTCAAAGTAGCACAACGAGCTATGGAGAGGGCTATGCTCGATGTTTCCCTACGAGATCGAATCAGAAATGAGGAGATCCGTAGACGAACTAAAGTAACCGTCATAGCCCAGAGAATCAGCAAGTTGAAGTGGCAGTAGGCAGGGCACATAGCACGCAGAACTGATGGCCGATTGGGCTGCAAAGTTCTGGAATGGAGGCCACGAACCGGCAAGCGCAGCTTAGGATGTCCACCCACAAGGTGGACAGACGACCTAATAAAGACCGCAGGAACGCGCTGGACGCGAGCCGCTTCCAACCGGTCTTTGTGGAAGGCAATGGGGGAGGCCTATGTCCAGCAGTGGACGTCCTACGGCTGAAATGATGATGATGATTATTATAATAACAAATTAGGATCCACATACACACATTACATTTTCACGTATATATTTATTTCTTAGTTTTTGAATTTTATCATAAAATATGTACAAAAACATAAATAATAGATATTTTAAAAAACCGGGGCAGGGCTAAAGCTGCCGGTAGTTAGGGCTGCAGAAAGCTCACAATGCGCGCCCTGTGAAGGATCACTGCCTTTTGGATCTGACTCTTGACCCAACCGCCTAGCGAGGGCCTCTTAAGATGTTGGTCGAGACTTCGCTACAGGCCGTCAACTGTGACGACTATCGGGACAATATAATCATTGAATCAGTATCTACATGGTGGTCATCTCGGGAGCCAAAAGAAAGTATTTGCGGAGCTTGTTGTAATATAATCCTACTAATACTATAAATGCGAAAGTCTGTAAGTATGAATGGATGTTTGTTACTCTTTCACGCAAAAACTATTTAGCGGATTTGGATGAAATTTGGCATGGAGGCAGCTGAGACCCTGGATTAACACATAGGCTACTTCGTATACCGAAAACATGTAGCGGGTAACACCGCGGGGCGCAGCTAGTATTATTATAATGTTTGACATTTATTTGAATATGAGTAGAGAGTACTTTACCTCGCTATGGTTTCCTCACGATGTTTTCCAGCACCTGCAGCTCATTTAAATTAAATAAACGTCAGAGGAAAATTGAAACAACTGAATAGACGAATAACAACATTTATTACATAAATTACAGTAATTTTACACTTAATGTTAAAGGAATGTCGAATAAAACGTCAATACTACAATATGAATAGGTAAAATATAATATTTATTCTTCTACAATACAAAGTTGATCAAAACTGCAGATATTGAAAATATAAGAAAGATACAGATAAGAATAACAGACAAACAGAATATTGTGTAAAAAATATTAAATAAAAGGATTCTACAATTTATGGCTGCTCTTGATAAATTACCTGCTATTTTGTACACAGCGCTATCTAGCCCCAAATTAAGCAAAGCTTGTACTATGAGAACCAGATAACTGGTATAATACTTATATACCTTATTTGTAAATACATACAGAGCAGAACACGTAATATAAATATTTGTCCTTGTGGGAATCGAATCCACACCCAACTCATGAAGCAGATGTTTTACCAAATAAGCTAAACATTTGATAGACAGGGGCTTGTTTGTGCGTAGTTTGTTAACAAACCAAAATTGTAAGTCCTAATAATTTCATAAATAAAATTTCATGCAAATAAGTAACAGAAAACCGTAAATTATATTATAATAGATACTAAATAAAAGATAACATTTAGCAAAAAAATCTTCCAATGAAACTTGAATTTATTGTTCCAATATTCTATTTTGTCGTTTTGCCATCTACCCTCAAAAAATAATGGTATAGAATTTTAAGGCTACACACTTCAATTTTCATTTATTCCATTCTTGATAGTAGAAATTGAAAACAAAACTGGGGAATAGAATTATTGCTAAGCAATATTGTTCAAGTTCAGGCTTTTCAAAATTGTATTGTATTGTAGAAACACGTAAAAATCTTTAAAATGTCACTTTATCATGTCATGAGGCTTTTATGTGGCTATCTGTCGTATATTTCATAATTTTGTGGTTGTTTACGGAAACTTAACAATAAGCCAAAACGAGATCATTGTGAATCCTTTATAATTTTTTTTTACAAACTATACGTGAAAAAAACCGCTGTTTTATAGAAAAAAGTCATTGACCTACAACAAAATGACAACAACTGAACAGACTGATATTTTTTCGTGCCCAGGATGAATTTTTCCACATCGGACTTTGCCCCACGAAGTATTAGTCTAAAATCATAAAACGTTACATGTATATCCAATGTTGCCAACCCTTAATAAATTTCATTTGGATAGTTATAATTATGTAGGTACAGTTTTTCTTTTGCAAAACACGAATTATAAGGTCCAAATGGGGCATAATGTAAAAAAATCTAGACGTTTCACGTTGCCCCACCTGTGGAGAGGCTTTGTAGGGCAAAGTGGGATAAGTTAGGTCCACTTTATATTATCTGTGCCGATCCTCTTTCTGGCTTAATATTATTAGTTCTGTGAAAATTTCTTGTAAGAACACGTGTAATAAAAAATATTACATCTTGTTAAAAAAACTAGTTGAAAATTGACCTCACTTACAAATAAATAAATTTATAAAAATGGCAATAAATATTTTCATTCACATCAGTCATTTCCAATAAGTTATGTCTTAAAAATTATTTAGGTATCATCATCATCCATCTAAGGTAATGTAAAATTAATAGCTACATCTCTTTTGCAAATACGTGATTGACTTAACAAGTAAGGTAGGTAAAATCAATGTTTATGGCGAGTAGACAGCCTTAATGACAGGGTTATTTCTGACATGAAGGTGCCGTTATATAATGAACGTGTCATCCGACCCAGGGTAGCACTTAGTTGGAAATATCACCTTCGGTTTTTTCACCGAATTTTAATAATGATGTTGACATTTCTTAACAGCTTTTGACAGCTAGGGAGCGATGTGATCGATTTTTTTTCTCTTTGGTTTTGGCGTCTCATTTTGTGCATTTGCCAGTGTCGAGTGTTTTATATTTTCAAGTTTCATGAGTTAAACAAGTTGCATTGTAGCTATAATTATAGTCAAAGTCCAGTCTTGGTCAAGTACAGTCCGTGTCAGTCAAGTCCAGTCATGCTTTAGTAAAGTAGTGGCGACTTTACAGCTTCGATGGAATTTTGGAAGCAACACGAAAAGTCATTTTTCACCACATTATATCATTTTCCCACACTCGCGCTTGTGATTCGGAACTTTATGAATAAAACACCACCTTTTTGATGCAAAAACACTCGACAAAACACGACTCTTTTCGCGTTCCCGCCAAAAAACCCTGTGATTGATTTGAAAACTGAAACCATCTCTCTACGTGACAGTAGCAGAGTTATGAAACGTTTTCACCAAAGCCATAAACCAGACGAAGAAGAATTCTACATCATAGCTTTTACATCATCATAGTTGTAAAAAATAATCCAAATAAAGTACCATTTCATACAATAACTTTACATAGTTTACATGTAGTACAACTTCACTAGGGACTGTATCAGTCTGAAGTCTTTGAGCATCTTTACAAAATATATTTATCTGTGGTTATTTTACTATCAAAATACAATAATTTCTAAGACATAACAGCCAATATATCGAGCCTCAGCCGCCATTTTCTCGCGTACCATTTCAAATATAACGGTTATTTCTTCTTTTTCATCTGTTTCAACTTTTTCTTCTCTTCTTTTTTTACTTCTTTCTCCTTTAGTGATTTGTATAGCTTGTAACCGAAAAATACTGAAAAAGAAATAATTTTTTTGAATTAGTTTTCTTCTTTAATTTCAAATAGGTTCGTGTTTGACCACACCCTACAGTAGAACGGTATAAGAGGGAGCACGCTTCCCTAGAAGGAACCTATGTATGTATTAACTCTGGATTTGGATATATCCATATTGCACCTTTCATACAGACTTTTTTTAAATAGTTAACAGGGTAAGACGTGTTTGACTACATCTCAGATGATGTTAAGTGACGGTGTGGTCGCAAACGATAAATACACTTTGCCAGGAATGCAACTGGCTCTCAAGTGAGGCTGTCGGAACACACAGTTAGGTGCTTGGCGGCAGATTTTCAGCTTGTGGGTGTAAACATGCCAACCATGCTATGGTTTCTTTACGATGTTTTCCTTTACCGGAGGTTCAAGTTGTTGGGGTTTCAACCCACGCCCCCGTGAACAGACCGCCCTTACCACTGACATAATTATCATCACTACACAACTCCGATTCCGGCAGAGTTGAGATTGAGATCACTGGTGAGTTTATATGGCAAGGGGTTTAAAGTAGGTTGATTGTAAAAACTATGACGAAGGAAGAATGTTTTATTTCAGAATTGTGGAAAATAACTAGAACAGATGGTAACTAGGTACCAATAGGCTTCAAATAAAAACTTAAATAAATTTCGTAGTACATTACACACAGCGCCATCTATACTCAACGTAAGCAAAGCTTGAACTTATACAGTTAGAAAACTGATTCTAAAATGCTTTTTTTTAATGCATACAGAACAGCCAGACACAGAACAAACATTTGTTTATACCACAAAATGTTTGTCCTGCGTGGAATTCCAATCCACGCCATGTTTTTGTTTTGTGGTACAAAATTAAACTTTTTTCTTTTCTTTCTGATATATCTACAACCAATGAGCTTCTACAATCATACAATCTACAAACAGGGCATGTCATTAAAGTATTCACCTAAAATAAAATATAATTTACGTGGAATATGTCTAAATTTACACGTGCCTATGTATTTTAACGAACGCTTTTTAGGTTTTGTGGTGTATCTAATCGGTAACCCTTTGATATCGTTTTGTAGGACTAATTAAGATTCATATCTTATTTTTACCTATCTCTAGATAATCATCTTATTTCTATTACCTATCTGTAACTATCGACGTTATGTAGTATGGGTACTTAAGTACTTTTAACAGTGTTACTATTTAGTTACTAAGTTATTTTTAGTGTATTTCTGCTTAAAAATCATTTTGGTTACAACAGTGATGAGGATTTATTTAAAAAAATATGCAGTAGCGAAGCGAGAGGAAATTCAGAGAAATCAAGTAAAATGTGTATGGCCAAGTCTCGACCATATGGCTCGCACTGTCAAAAAGTTATCAGATCTCGTTTAAAGCCAAGCTTCTACACGCCCTAACTCTACAAGCCGTAACTTCACAAACTAAATCTTAGTCAAAATATGTGGCTTGGCCATATCGCTACATTAATAAGGTGAACTAAGAACCTCTGCCCCCCAAGAAGAATTATAAATGAATTGCTGCAAAGAGCATCCAAAGCGTTAGTAGAATCTTATCAAACGTAGTTACGCAGGGGAAAATTAATACGCATTTACATTTTAAAGGGATCTCTTGAATCTATCTGGCCATAGTTATATTTTATAGTAATTAATTGTTTTCTCATTATTTTAGTATTTATTATTCTTACTATTTGTTTTCATTCAACAACATATATACTATGAATGCGAGCGCACGCAAATTACGAGCAGGCATGTCAACAGGGTCACCAAGAGACCCTGCCGAGTTTGAGGCCCTCTGCTATATTTTGTTTAGTCTTTTATGCAATTCCTTTTTCGCGAAATGTTTTTAATATTTTTTCTGTGAAATTAAAGTTATTTTTTTCTTTATCACAAGCCTTAAACTCAGTACGGCTTCATTACCCTGAAACGCGGTGGACCCAGAAGCCGCACAAAGATACAGTTGGATGATAAGATGTATTGTCTTGTGTGAATATAAGAAAAAAGCTAGATTAAGAAAACACAACATACCAATCAGAATAAATATAACCAAAACAACGGCTCCCACCAAATAAATCTGATTCATAACAGCTGTTTGTATTGCGTCTTCAAGTCCAGCAAAGTAATTGTTATTAGGATCGGTCAGTTTAGCCGTAAGCTTATTCGTCAGACCTTCTTTGACTTTGTTGGTAAAAACAGCTTTATCTTCGTCACTCATAGCGTTGAACTGAGCTAAAATTCCTTGGAGTTTCTGTTTTACTTCCTCAGATTCTTCGTCCGCTGGTGCCGCGGAAATCATTTTTTTAATAACAGACATAACGTCCATGCTTTTAATTTGTTCAGACAGTTTGTCAGAGATAGCTTCACCCAGTCCGAGGCCCGAAGGACCAGAAGTTTCCGGTGCGTCCGCCATCTTGAATTTTGATGGGAATTGTTTTATTGGCGACGAGAGTTTAAGTTTGTCCCGACGGTTAGCGTTTGCGTCAGAATTTAAATTTATTAGTTTTATAAAATCTATTGTTGTTTCGTGACATAAAGTCGTAAATAAATTTGATATAATTCTAGCGTATAGTGAGTTCAATGCTCTGTGGGTTGTCGTAATCCATAAAGTTTAATTAGACTCTATTTATAAAGATAGAAAATATTTAACTACAAAATACTACTATTTTGTGTGATTTATAATGAATAGATTTATTTTTAAGACATTATCTTCACAAACAAATAGATCACAAGTTAAAATTAAACACAATTTCTAAGTGATAAGTGTATTTTATATCAAAACAGAGTCAGCGCACGTTGGCTATCGACTAGAAAGCGCGATATACTGATCTTTCTACATTTGATAGGAAAGTTCTTGTACCTTTGCTATGCCAGATATTTTTGGGTTGCCCTTTAGTTTCTATTCTGGTAAGGCGCCAGAATAGCTAAGCGTCTCCAATACAATGCAAAATAATGGGAGTTGAGAAATGTTAATACAAGGTGAAAAGCGTCGGGTGTAGTAAGCCGACAGGGGGTCATTGTATAAATAATAATAAATATCGTAGGACTTTTCACACAGCGCCATTTTTTACGTTTGACAAGCTAGGTGATTGATTACAGCTCACTTGATGTTAAGTGACGCTGTAATCGAAAATGGTAAAGCACACTTAGCCTGGAATAGAACTGGCTCTCAAGTGAGGCTGCTGGAACAGGCCGTTAGGTGCTTGGCGTAGATTTTGCAACTTGAGATTGGTAGTTGCTATGGTTTCCTCAAGATGTTTTTCTTTACCGGCAGCTCAAGCTCATTGTTGGGGTTTGAACCCACGTCTTTTGGCGTGTGAATCGACCCCGTTAACAACTGAGCTAACATGGCTACGAAGCCCCAAACTAAGCAAAGCTTGTACTATTGGAACCAGATAACTGATAGAATACTTATATACTTTATTTTTTGCGTAAATGGTTACTTGTAATAGTTAGCTACATACAGAACACCCAGACACAGAACAAACATTTATAATCACATAAATGTTCCACCAGGGCAATAATAATTTATGTGACGATAAATATTTATTTTTGTCTGGGTGTTCTGTATATATAATAAGTAGTATGCATTTACAAAAAAATAAATATATTATAAGTATCTGGTATCAGCATCAATAAGTATCAGTTACTTGGTGGTAGATCTCCTTTGCGGGAGGTCATCTAGGTAGGTACTACCGCAGTACCAGACATTCTGCCGCCAAGCAGTAGTGTGTAAACATTACTGTGTTCCGATTTGAAGGGTACAGCACCTAGCGAAATTACTGGGCTGTTGAGACTAACCATCGAAAGTCTCAAAGTAATGAACACTAAAGCAGTGATGCCCTGGACTTTGTTTTGTTACTCAAAGTTCTGTGTATCTCTGCAATGGGTATGGACAGGCGTTATCTCTTACCATCAGGAGAGCGTCTCGTTCGTCTCATTATTTTTCACATTAAAAAAAAAAAGTTTCCGTAGTACATACTTGAAATCCGTAGTACATACGGCACTGCTTGAAATGTCCTACGATATTTATTAATTTTTTTATTTGAAAATAACAGCTGTTCTATAGAAAAGTTCGTTGACCTTTGACCAAATATGTATAGAGCAGCGATGTTTTTTAGAATTTCGGTGTTGCGTAAATCGTAATCTACACTATTAATATAAAGAGAAAAAAAGATTTGTATTTTTGGATTTTTGTACGTTTGTACCGAATATACTCAAAAACTACTGAACCGATTTCAAAAAATCTTTCACCGTTGGGAAGCTACACTATCCCTGAGTGACTTACTTACTGAGTACTTTTTGTCCCTGTGTTCCCACGGGAACGGGAACTACGCGGGTGAAACCGCGAGGCGTCTGCTATAATTATAACGATGAATCCAATGACCCCCTTTCGGATAAGTCATTACTATTCAATTCACCCTTAACATGACACACACTGTCTTTTGGAAAATATTACTCGAGCAGTCCGTTACACTGTTCAGCGGATCGCACAATGAAAGCGGAAACACCGTTTTGTTAGTACAATAAAATACACACGACCACAATTATGATTTTACTAACTTTTGTGTTTGTAAAACCACGAATTTTATTATTAAGTATGCAAAATGCAAATACTCTTTCTTTTGCAACAACTGAGAAAAGGATGACAAACTTCTTTCAGATTTTTAATTAACCTTGTGTAAAAAAAAAAACTTAAAACAAATGAAATGATAATATTCATTTAATATGTATTTATTTCATTTCTTTCAAATACACTTTCATCAAAATATTTCTCGCAAACGCCACCGTCAGAAAATTAAGTTATAATTTAAACAAATGATTTTAAATTTCAATAAATAAATAGATAAACTCACAGCTTACAGTACCGAGCGCCGATAAACTAATATTTATCTTTAGGAGAAGTACGTAAAATTATCAGTGACACAGTACAAACGTAGTCAGTACGTCAAGTCTTTTTTATTGTGTGACCAGAACGTTTCGTCTCTTTTATCATACAGTAGACATTGGCAAAATGAGGCAACACTGTAGAAGTTAAAAAAAAAGTGTATACGTCAAGGTCTAGATCAGTCTTTCTCAAAGTGGGCGATAACGCCCCCTTGTGGGCGCTGGAATCCTAGAGCGGGACGGTGAGGGGCTCAGAAAAAATCGGGGAGTACTGAAATGGTGTGGTGTTAAAAATCATCAAATTCATCCTACATATTAGAATAGTTTTAAAATTAAAATTGATTATGTTTGTTTCAATTTGAACAAAATATACTCTTAATATTTCTAAAGTTGCGTTTTAATTGCTCTCATTAGTAAAAAAGTCTCGTTTAGAATACGATAAGAACGGTACGGTTACGATACGGTTTAGAATGTAAGTTTAAACTCCAGAGCAGACTAACATAGCACACTATAATTAAATGAACTAAAGTATTAAAAAACAGGGGAGCGCGGAAAAATAATTTATTTTGGAAGTGGGCGGTAGATGAACAAGTTTGAAAACCTCTGGGCTAGATCAAGATTAAGAAGTATCCAAGAGTTATATTATGTATTTCTAGTGTTTTCCCGTCCCGTTGTGTTTTGATTACAACAGTGACGAGGCTTTAATATAATTTTAAATATTTATCTAACTAGATGACAATTTTAAATATTTAAATATTACGTAATATTGAAAACTAAAACTCAACATAAAATATTAAGGAATATTTCAGATAAATATTTTAAATTGGATTTTTAAAGTTAGATAAATATATAAATTGATATCAAAAACTCGTATTTTTATAGAAACATAATTATATTTGAATATTTTTTTAATGTGAATTCAGGTTAATACTAAACCATATTAATATACACATCCTTTGTCAGTACAAAAGGTCGAGCATAACAGTCATCGAAAATTATGTAAGCAAAAAGTAAACGATAGAAAAAAAAATTAAAACTGCGACAGCGACTGGCGTAACTAGATTTTCTTTATCATACATTAATTGTTTTTATTGTCATGTATTAACTAAAACGGCAGAAAACACGCGTTACAATAGATAAGATTAGTAACAAACAATATCAATTACATTAGTAGATAAAAAAGATAAATAAATATTTGGTACCTAAAATGAAAAATGGATCAGATCCCCTGGCGGGCATAAACGGAATCTAATCTAGAGTTTTGTCATTTTTAATAGTTGTGTCACTGACTTTCTATATACTGTGACAATAAGTAGATAGTAGAATATTCTACAGAGGTGCACTAGCAGTATTGTTAAGAGTAACTATCCGATGACGTGTGATAAGAAAAAACATTGTTTTTAGGGTTCCGTGCCCAAAGGGTAAAAACGGGAACCTATTACTGAGACTTAGCTGTCCGTCCGTCCGACCGTCTGTCACCAGGCTGTATCACAAGAACGGTGATAGCTAGACAGTTGAAATTTCCACAGATGATGTATTTCTATTGCCGCTGTAACAACAAATACTAAAAATAAAATAAATATTTACCCTTAAATATTTATTTTATTTTTAGTACCCATACAACAAACTTGATTTTTTCACCGTTTCTTGCTCGATACTAATAACGGTGACAGGTAGACGCTTTAACTATTCACAGAATATTTAGTTTTATTATAGATAATGGTACGGTACCCTACGTGTGTGAGTCCGACTCGCACTCGCAAAAATTTGTTAAATACGCCGATTATAAACTGTTAAGTTTTTTTGGGACTTTTTTTTGTATACATGTAATAGCAAAGAGACGAACGAAAGACTCTTCAAGATAATATCCAAGTTTACAATTTAAAAAAACCGACTCCATGACCCTTATGACAACTAAACGCACTGCTCCAATGAAACAGCGAGGTTTCCGAGCAAACGAAAATATCATCGATGTACACAATATTTAGATCTTTGTTCATTTTTTAAAAACCGTTCGATCGATTTCGATAAAATTTATATGGGACCTCTGAAGTATGATTTACCAAGCAAAATCATAATTGGCGGAATTATCGCGTAACAAATATTTAAAAAAACATACAGTCGAATTGAGAACCGACTCAAAAAAGGAGGAGGCTCCTTTTTTGACTTGGTTAAAAAGAATGTCTGTCCATGACCATTGCAGCGATACACATAACTTTGAGTCGAAACAAAGCCCGGGGCATCACTGCTTTGGCGCTCATTACTTTGATACTTTCGATGGATAGTCTCAATAGCCCAGTAGTAGTAGTAGTAGTTTACTTGGTGGTAGATCAGGTCGTCTAGGTAGGTACCACCGCAGTACCAGATATTCTGCCGCCAAGCAGTAGTGTACAAGCATTACTGTGTTCCGGTTTGAAGGGTACTGCAGCTAGCGAAATTACCGGGCTGTTGAGACTAACTCTATCAAAAGTCTCAAAGTAATGAGCGCCAAAGCAGTGATGGCCTGGACTTTGTTTTGTTACTTAAAGTGCTGTGTATTGGTCATGGGCAGGCGTTATCTGTTACCATCAGGAGAGCGTGTCGTTCGTCTCATTACTTTTTACATTAAAAAAAAAAAAAAGTAATTAAAAACCCAATCTTACTTAATATCTAGAATTAATTTGACATAAACTTTAAAAATATAATATAACTTGAATACCAAATTAAATGGCAATTAGGTATATGGGCATCATCAGTAGACGTAATAGCCACTAATAATATTGATTACTTTGTATCAGTGTTTCTACAATTAAGCACTTACGTGGCTTTCGCTCGCTTATCTATTACATATTTTACTTTATCACTACGCGAAGGCATAATCTTTGACTTTACACTGATAAATTGTAGACGACCTCATTTTAAATACTCTATGCCAGGGCGCTCAAACTTTATTTAAATAAAATAAATAATAAATATCGTAGGACACATTACACACAGCGCCATCTGGCCCCAAACTAAGCAGAGCTTGTGTGATGGAAGTCAGATAACTGGTAGAATACATAAATACTTTTTTTTTTTGTAAATACATACAGAACAGCCAGACACATAACAAACATTTGGCGACGGAGACTTTCCTAAATGCTAAATATTTGATGGAGCCCTAAAGTAATCAATAAAAACCGGCCAAATACGAGTCGGACTCGTGCACGAAGGGTTCCGTATCGTTATCTATTAAAAAAATCAAGTTTGTTGTATGGGAGCCTCCCTTAAATATTTATTTTTATTATTTGTTGTTATAGCGGCAATAGAAATATATCATCTGTGAATTTCAACTGTCTAGCTATCACCGTTCTTGAGATACAGCCTGGTGTCATACGGATGGACGGACGGACGGACAGCGAAGTCTCAGTAATAGGGTCCCGTTTTTACCCTTTGGGTACGGAACCCTGAAAAAAGTACAGAAAATAACGAACTAACAATAAAGATGTAGCGATGATAGCTCAGTGGTTAGCGCGGTAGCTTTGCATGCCGCAGGGCGTGGGTTCAAACCCCAACAACGAGCTTGAGCTGCCGGTGAAGGGAAACATCGTGAGGAAACCATAGCATGATGGTAGGGTACTATTGTACCTAGTCTGGAAGTCAGATAAGTGATAGAATACTTAAATACTTTTTTTTTTTCTTTTTTTTTTGTACATGTACAAAAAAAAAAGTATTTATATAAGTAGTATACATTGTATACTTGTAATGAACACAGAACACCCAGACACAGAACAAATATTTTCTTTACACCACAAAATGTTTATTCTGGGTGGGAATCGAACCCACAGCTCAGCTCTTGAAGCAGACATGCTACCAGTGAACCAACCGGACTGTTTAGATGTAATGTAACTCTTTCATTATGACGTATTTTCGCGGTATTTTCACACTTTGAACATAGCTCTATGCTGGGGTGGTTACATAATAGTTCTCAACTGCTCTTAATATGCATATATCGATAAAATATAATACTTTTTTTTTTCACACAGCGCCATCTGGCCCCAAACTAAGCAGAGCTTGTCTGATGGAAGTCAGATAACTGATAGAATCCGTAAATACTTTTGTTTTGTAAATACATACTTATAATACATACAGACCACCCAGACACAGAACAAACATTTGTTTATTCACAAAATGTTTGCCCTGAGTGGGAATCGAACCCACGCCCTACAGCTCTCAAGGCAGATATACTACCAATGAGCCAACGGGGCTGTTGACTAAATACTGAATACTTTATAACGGCCGATCACGATCTGTTAAGGGACCTGGCCAAACGTTTAGAGAAGACTTCAGGTGACGAGCATATAAGTATCGTAGGACATTACACACAGCGCCATCTTTTTTTTTAATGTAAAAAGTAATGAGACGAACGAGACGCTCTCCTGATGGTAAGAGATAACGCCAGTCCACGACCATTGCAGCGATACACAGAACTTTGAGTAACAAAACAAAGTCCAGGGCATCGCTGCTTTTGGACTTTGAGACTTTCGATGGTTAGTCTCAACAGCCCAGTAATTTCGCTGCAGTACCCTTCAAACCGGAACACAGAAATAAATGTCCACCCGTGTGATCCGGGTCAGGCCGCTTGTCTATACTATTATAAATAAAGAGGAAAGATTTGTTTGTTTGTATTGAATAGACTCCGAAAGTACTAGGGCGATTTCAAAAATTCTTTCACCGTTGGAAAGCTACACTATCCCCGGGTGACATAGGCTACTTTTTATCCCTGTATTCCCACGGGAACTACGCGGGTGAAACCGCGAGGCGTCCGCTAGTCATTAATAAACAACAGAATAAATATTGGAGGACATTAAACACAGCGCCATCTAGCCCCAAACTAAGCAAAGCTTGTACTATGGGAACCAGACAGCTGACAGAATACTTAAATACTTTTTTTTTTGTAAATACATATTTATGATAGGTACATGTATACAGTATGGGTGTACTGACTCAGAACAAACATCGATGTTAGTCACACAAATGTTAGTCCTGGGTGGGAATCGAACCCACGCCCTTCAGCTCTCGAAGCAGACTACCAATGAACCAACAGGGCTGTCAAGATGAGGGTATATGTTTCTCATACCGGATCTTAGACTATCTGTACAAAGAGCAACTTACAGATGACAGCAAATATGATCACCACAAATAAAACCCCCAGCAATGCACCGCTGCCGTAACTTCCGAACAGTTGTGGAACGTCTCCCCTAACAAGCTTTCTCAAGCTTTCCTTCACCTCCTCGGTGAAATCTGCGGCTTCTATCAGCTCCATCGCTTTCTTCCTAGTCGGGTTTGCCGTGTTCGTACTCTTGATCAAGTCCTCGAGTTTTCTCAAAGCTTCCATTTCGTTGTCCATTTTTTATTTTTGATAGTCTGCTAAGACTATGGAAAGTGATTTAACTGTTTGATGTTTTGGTTAGTTGTTTTTTTTTTTATATTTACTTTCAATTGTACAACAGCGCGTGTGATATGAATGCGTTCACTTATCTTGTAATATGTCGAAACGTGGGCTCCACGTTGAGAAATGACGATTGGTGTAATGCAGGAGAGAAGAGCGTTTTATTTATATATGTGACAGCCCTGTTGGTTCATTGGTAGTATGTCTGCTTCGAGAGCTGTAGGGCGTGGGTTCGATTCCCACTCAGGGCAAACATTTTGTCAATAAACAAATGTTTGTTCTGTGTCTGGGTGTTCTGTATGTATTATAAGTATGTATTTACAAAAAAAAAAAGTATTTATGTATTCTATCAGTTATCTGACTTGCATCACACAAGCTCTGCTTAGTTTGGGGTCAGATGGCGCAGTGTGTATAGTCCTACGATATTGTTTTTTTTTTTTAAATGTTTAACATAATGGGACGACCAAAGCACTCTCCTGATGGTAAAAGATAATGCATATGTGTGTGTAACCATTGCAGCGATAAGACAGATTTTTAGATAATAAAAAAAAAAGGCCTGGGCATAGTTGCTCGCCCATTACTTTGAAAAACACAGAATAGAAATTAAAAAGAAAAAAAATCGAAAAAAAAAACCAATCACAAAGGCTAAAGTATTGTTATTTTATAATATATTTAGGTATATATATATGTATATGCTTATGTATTATGTTTAAAATGTTTTTTATTTTATTTAATCTTTTTTCATTGTATCTATTTTTTAACTTATCGACACACCCCGTCCTTAGTTTAGAATATTTTCCGTGTTAAGGTTGCCTGGAAGAGATCGCTTTTAGCGATAAGGCCGCCAATTGTTACATTAGTATTAAGTCTTTATTTTTATATATTTTTTTGTAATTTGGTGCATACAATAAAGAGTTATATATTATTATTATTATTACTTCACTTAGAACTGGTTTTCTATGTGACCTAATGACTTATATTAGCTTGACAATATAAAACTAAGCTATTGATGTATTTTGATATTTTTAGCAAACAATCTCATCTTAAAGGTTAAACAAACAACGATCACAAATCAGCACTCTCTGTAATTATGGGCGAAGTTACATGTTGCTAACGTCGAGCTAAATAAGCGTGTGAGGCAATCATATAGCGGTTTAATTACTTTTTGCGGTTTTTTGCTTTTATTGTTTTTTTTGTTTTTTTTTATTATTTTTCTACTTTGTCTTGAAAGGCTTTTTAGACTTCTCAGTTAAATTATAATCGACCTCATTCCTTTCCCCGTATTTCCAGTTGTCTCATAGTAACTAAATTATTACACACTTTTAACCCCTTCCTCAGCTTTGAATGTATATTACAGTGAAACTTGGTTAAGTAGGACCTGGATAACTGAGAAACCTCCATAACCGGAACTGATGCTGAGGTCCCACCACTTTGGCACTGAATTACCTCGGTTAGTGGGACGAAGCAAACCTCTATATCTGGGATTCGTTCTTTCGATTTCATCGCCATAGTTACCTCTATAACGTTTTGTAACTATGTACATGTTTACTAAAAAAAAATGTGCCTTTTATAATTTATTACCTTTCTTATCTTTTTTTGATTCCCAATAAAGATTAAAACTCACATATAATGTTTACATAAATCTGTTATTTTATTTAATAATGGCACCTCTATAACTGAAATTACCTGTATTCTGACCTCTAATGATGGAACTCTCTGTAAATGAGACAGATATTTATTTATACCCGGATTTTTATCTGAGACACTGGGTAAGTGGAATACCTCTATTAGTGAGACAAATTAGCAGGTCCCTTGAGGTCTCACTTAACCAGGTTTCACTGTACAATAAACTTTCGAAAGAATTTACAGATAATGATTACATAATTTTTTATGCCTAACCGACAACAATTTTCACCCACATTAAAATGACTACTACATCTTTTATGCACATGTTGATTAAAGCTGCTTGTGTTGTATACAAATAAATGATCTATCTATTCTTATGGTTTGCACCACACACCAAGTGATATTGTAATCTCCAGTGTATTAAGACCGTCCATAATGTATTAATAATTGCAGAAGTGTTCCAGTCAATATTATTTTAATTATATTTATATCACTCGGACAATATATGCGCAGCTGCATTTAACTGCACTTCCAGTTATGCATATAATTAGGTTAAATTTCCCTACATAATTCTCAAATTTTTTGTTTACCTAGATTTCTATAAAATAGAAAAAATTCTATCCTATCTTTCTTAAATAAATAAAACACACCATTAAAGTTCGCCGAAGCTTGTTTCAGTGTCCAGTGTCCATTGTTAGTTTGTGTACTATATGTTGGATTTATTTTTCAATAGCCTGTAGTTATTATTTTAAAAATAATAGAACTTTGCTCGCTATAGCAAAAAGTAATAATAAATATGCATGAAAAATAAAATCTTAAAATATATTTTTCCCAAAATTACTATATTTTTATAACTAAAAAAATAATACCATTTTTCCTTTAGCAAGGGTCATAATATCTATTTAGCTTTATCCTGTGGTCTTAGGTATATTTATTTCCTATGGTACAGTGTTACACAACTGTGTTTGAATAAAGTAAAGTACATAATATATTTGTGATTGCATTTGCGTCCTTCGGATTTTGATTCCGGGTGATGTAAATTCTTGAGTAGTGACTTTGTAAATTTACTCTGTGTGGGAATGTTTGTTGTCCCACACACTGTGTGGGACTCCAGGAGCACTGAGAATCTTGATAACTATTTTAAAAATCCAATTTTTTTTATTAGACATTATCTGGAGGTGTGTAAGAAATGGAATAACAGTTCGACTACATTAAAACAAGTTTGAAGTGGCAGCGTTCAAATGGGATGAAATACAAAATTAATTAGCAATTCACCGGCAAAAATATGTTTTCTGCGCTAATTCTTAATGTATTGGTTCTGTCAGTGTAAGCCCAATATTTACTCGAAAATAGGAAGTGTAGTAGATTATTTTTATTGTGTATTAAAGTCAATGAAATTATCTGTATTACTAACCTGATAAACTGACGACAATGATACCAGGAACAATGAAAACAGTGTTGGAAAATGCAAATTCGAGATGCCCTTCCAAACCACCACTCAGATCAACCATTTTTAAATATAATACTAAGAGATTCTTTACCAAAATAAGCTTAAACTTTATTACAGTTCGCTTATAATAATTCTAACATTGTAAAGTCATCGAAATGCTTATTTTCTTTACGAAAATATTTGTGCAAACTAAAATTAAAAATTGTGTCTACGTTAGACAAGTTTATAATTTGTTTGACATTGACAGGACACACTCACTCCACACAGCAGTGATGGATCCTTTTTTTCTTTGTTTTTGGCATTATATTATTTTTTATTTTTTTTTATGTAAAAGTAATGAGACGATCGAGACGCTCTCCTGATGTTAAGAGATAACGCCTGTCCATGACCATTGCAGCGATACACAGAACTTTGAGTAACAAAACAACTTCCAGGGCATCGCTGCTTTGGCTGCTTTTATTGTCTAGTATTTCAATAGTTCTCACTCCCAAAACATGGGTATGACATTCGCAGAATTGTGTTCGCAAAGGCTACACTTTTGACCTCAGATTAATACCTGAGCTTTTGACTAAAGATTCACAGTATTGAGAACTGACTGACGAGACGATGAAGGGTCCAAGATTGAGAGTTTCAATGTGAGACTAACCATCGAATGTGCCCAAGTAATGAGCACCAAAACAACGTAACCCTGGAATTCGTTTTTTTAATCGCAAGTTCCGGATACCGCTGCAATGGTCATGGACCATCAAGAGAGCGTTCCGTTGCATCATTACTTCTTATTATCTTATTACCACCAATTAGATTAAATTAAAATCCAACATATAAACATAAATTTATTATTGAAAATACACAATTATGTATATCTTTTGGCCTTATATAGTAACATTAGTGTACACAATACTAAAACAATATTCCACTAAAGAGATATTGCGATACAACAGTTTTGATTACGAAAACTATTATACAATACTAAGAATATAATTATTTTGATAATAAATCAAGAATAACATAATCAATTTAATAAAAAATAGCATGGAATGTGTTGACCCTTAGAAGCTACAATGCCATCCGAACTTTACTGGTTAGTTGTATATACAATCATTATTTGTTAAAATATAAAATACAATTTTGAATTCAGTCGTTTGGACGTTAGAAATATACAAAATTTGAAGTCCCTCAATATGAAAAGAATTATCACAGAATAATTTGAGGTCTTCAAATAAATTCATAAGATTCGATAAAAATTTTGGTCCTCTATATTATGTTGTTATGTTTTTATCCTATAGTTACTTCGAAAAATGTATACTTTTATTATAAGGCATATTCCTAGTTAATACACATCTTTTATTACATTGTCTAAAGGCACTAGGATCGACATTGAGCGTATACATAATATTCTCAAATATATTCTAAATTTTTATCACCAAAATCTTAGTTATTTAAATATTTCGGAAATGTTTTGTCATATTACTGGTTATACATTTTGAGATTCTTAGCGAGTTATTTAATGGATTTAGCTGTTTGTAACTTACAGATAAAATCTATCTAACTACTATTATCACTGAATAAAATCGAATAAAATAACCAATAACATGGCAACACATAACGTTTTTTTTTTCTCATTTCAGTCCACGCAACGTTTTTTTTTTCGATTTAAAATTTAAATTTTGACAGTTGTGTGAACGGAAACAATGTTTATTGCCTAAATAATTACCTATTTATTTTAATTATTTCTCAAAATAATAAAATTTTAATTCTTCTTGAGGGGATCGAGGTTGTCTATTGAAAAATCATCGTTTCCAAAGGTGATCCCTCTACTGAAGCCATCCTGTCGACAAAAAATAATTATTTTAAAAAATGGGATGTAAGAAGGCTATAATTAAGGCTTTAATTGACAGAGATTTACTACGATAAAAAAATATTGCACTTTTTAATTGCAGTCCAGTATGTCTAATGGACACCAACATTTTTATCAAGTTTAGATTTAAAGTGTTTAAAAGTGATCTCAAATATGTAGGTACCTACCAAGGGTTGAGTTAAATAACTTACCATTTCGTCATTTAGCTGTTAAAATAAATAAAAATAATTTAACAAAAATGGCCAATTGATATAAAAAAAAAAACGTTGGGGTATGGATTACGTTAAGGCAGTATTATCTGACTTTTAACAACTTTTTTTTAATAAACATGTCTAATTAATATTACAATTCATATTATCTTATTTTATCTTTTAGCAAAAACGTTATTCAAAGTGATTATATTACATTAAATTTAACTCAAGGGTGACAGTATGAAAAAGTAACATACATACATACATGCATACATACACACAAAGAAACGTTCGCATTTATAAAGTTAGTGTATTAGTTCATAGTCATTGTACGCATCATTATTTTTTGTTATGGACACTACTCTGAAATCGCAAAAAAACTGGGCTACCCCATACATTTGGTCCGGGATCACCAATATTTGCTATGTAACAGCTGATTGTTTCACATTTCTTTTCATGGCGTGTCGTGCAAGGTTCACTGCCTTTTGGATCTGAACCTTGACCCAACCGCCTAGCGAGAGCCTCTTAAGATATCGGTCGAGACTCTACGGCGGCCTTGTAGCGTAGCGTGTTTCTCAGACTTTATTCTGCCATGGCCTGGTAATTTTTCATACTGCCCTATGTGACTCACTAAATAGTTTGTTATTAGATGTAGTATAAAACTTTTTACACTATATTTCGGTATCGGCTATTCAGTGCGAAATCGTTTACGATGCGTTGATCGATAGGTATTATTTTAAAACAATGCGGGAATGCTGCGATCCGGTATTTTATTTTGATGACCTGGTACCGGGTCGCGACTTGCCAAATGGGAAACGCTAGCGCAGCGCAAGGCCGTTCACCGTGACGACTATCGGGACAATGATCGACGAACTAACATCTCACACATCTCTCTCTCATCTCTCTCATCTCTCTGTTTAGTATAATATAATGAATAAATTAAAATGTTTTATTTTATACGGACCTTCATCTCCGAAATTGTCTTATCCAAGAAACCGTTGAAGCTGCTATCCAATTCTACAGTTTGTTTTTCGCTTAAGTTTCCAAAACCGTTGAAGGCGTTGCCATATCCATTTCCGAAAATGTTATTGTTTTTCTGTGTTTCAAAGGGGTCGTACCCACTGAGGCCGTTCGTGAACGAAGTGTTGGCGTTGAACACTGAGGTTTGCAAGTTGAAGTCGCTGATGTCGTAGTTGGGCTTGTTGTTGGGAGCGAAGTTGAGTTGAGTTGGTTGAGCTGCGAAGGGGGTTGAGCCGAACAAGTCGCTGCCGTTCAAGGTCGGCGGCGGTTGAGTTGGCGGTTGGGAAGTTTGAATCGGAGTTGAGTGGTTGGATTGTGGTGTGGAGCGCTTGGACGCTTTTGGTGGTGGTGCCACTAGAAGGAACAACCAAAAAAGTTAAAACTTTTAAATCGACTACAGAAAAAACATGCATATGCCAGAAATCCACATTTTTTTTTAAATCCTACTAATATTATAAATGCAAAAGTTTGTGAGTATGGATGTATGGAAGGATTTTTGTTACTCTTTCACGCAAAAACTACAGAACGGATTTGGATGAAATTTGCTAAACATTGGCTACTTTTTATCCCGAAAACATGTAGCGGGTAACACCGCGGGGCGCAACGTGTCACTGGGTATATAAAAATGATTCTATATACCCAGTGACACTCGCGAAATAAAGGCAAATCTAGCGACATATCATTTATGTCACCACACTGTTACTTAACAGGTGAGCTGTAGTCAAACACCAAGCCTGTTAACCATAAAAAATATATTTTTCTTAAGTTAAGTTTTCTATAACACTAATATTATAAAGGCGAAAGTCTGTGAGTGTGTTTGAATGTTTGTTTGATCAAGTGTAGCGTGTAACACCGCGGGGCGCAGCTACTCTATTATAATTTTGTTACTTACGCAGTGGCGTGGGAGTTAGGGCGTTTTCAACGGGTGCAGAGTATCGCGATGCGGGTTCCGACTCGTAGGCACGAGGGTCAAAGTCTGAAATGCCATATTTTGAATTAGTTAAAATAATAACACTTGCATTATTCTTCTAGAACTGTGGGTGTTCGATTCCCATCAATAACAATCAAATATGTGACAAACATAAAAGTTTGCTCCGGCGGTCTTTATTTTATTTACTATAAGCATAGTGTTATGGTGTTTTTACTCGGTAGCTCCCCTTAGTAGGTCATCTAGGAGCCAAGCAGTAGTGTGTAAACATTACTGTGTAACGGTTTAAATAAAATAAAATAATAAATAAATAGCGTAGGACTATACACACAGCGCCATCTGGCCCCAAACTAAGCAGAGCTTGTGTGATGGAAGTCAGATAACTGATGGAATACATAAATACTTTTTTTTTTGTAAATACATACTTATAATACATACAGAACACCCAGACACTGAACAAACATTTGTTTATTCACAAAATGTTTGCCCTGAGTGGGAATCGAACCCACGCCCTACAGCTCTCAAGGCATACTACCAATGAGCCAACGGGGCTGTCTGAAGGGTGGTTGAAGGGTACTGCAGCGACATTACACGGCTGTTGAGACTAGGACATTACACACAGCGCCATCTGACCCCAAACTAAGCAAAGCTTGTACTATGGAAGTCAGATAAATGATAGAATACTTAGTTTTGTTTTGTAAATACACACAGAACACCCGGACATAGAACAACATTTGTTTACACCATAAAATCTTTGTCCTGGGTGGGAATCCAACCTACAGCTCTTAAGGCAAATATACTACCAATGAGCCAACAGGGTTATCAAAAAGCAATTTTTTTATTTACCGCTATCTGAGTCCGAGTTCAACAGTAGACCTTCCAGCTTTGTTCCTACCGACGGGTTCTTGGTCGGAGTCTCCAACTTCCTGAAAAAATAAACTTATATGAAATTAGCGCTCGCGACTTCGTGTTGAGTTAAGAATTGGCTTGGTCTGTGCCACCCGCGCTTCCTCAGCACGCTGCACGCACGGTTGATTTATCCCCGAAAAGCAGGACTGAGCCTGTCCCGCGCGGAACATTTAATTTTGATTTAAAAATCGGGACGTCCCGCCAAAATCGGGACGCCTGGCAACGCTGGTGTATTCCGAAAGCCTCCAGCCAGTTCCAGCCAGCCATTGATAAGCCATTGATCTATATATTTATGGATCTATGGAGCCAGATCCATGTTTACAGTGTCACGTAACATCAAGTGAATTGTTGTCAAACGCTTGTCAAAAATAAAATATAGTGACTTACCCGGAGCCAAAAGCGTGCTTCCCGTTGTGGTGAGGAGGCGGCGTCGCCAGCAGCAGGTTGTTGTCGCTCGAGTGCGTGTCCGCCGAGTTGTTAGACATTGCATCGCCTCCTGCGAGAAGACAGGTCATCATTAAAGTTTGACCACAGCTCAGCTGACGTTAAATGACGGTGTTGTCGAAGGTGGTAAACACATCTAGCCAGGAATGGAACTGGCTCTCAAGTGAGGCTGCCGGAACCCACCGTTAGGTGTTTGGCGGCAGATTTTTATCTTGAGGGTGGTAGCTAGCCAGCCGAGTACTAGAAAGTACTTCTCCACCATGTTGTAGTTAGTCGCGATGTTTTCCTTCACCGGAAGCTTGAGCTCATTGTTGGGGTTTGAACTCACGCCCTTCTGCGTGCTAACCGACCGAGCTAACCACAGAGCTGCCATCGCCACACAAGTAATGAGACGTACAAGACGAAGACCATGACCATTGCAACAATGCACAGAACTTTGAGTAGCAAACCAAAGTCAAGGGCATCGCTGCTTTGGCGCTCATTACTTTGAGACTTTAAATGGATAGTCTCAACAGCGCTAGCTGTAGTACCTTTTGAACCGGGACACGGTAATGTTAACACACTACTGCTTAGCGGCAGAATATCTTATAGCAGCAGAATACAAACAAACAACAAACTTTCAAACAAACAAACAAACTTTTTCAAACTTTTTGTTTTTTTGTTTAATTTTTATTTATTGTATACTATACTATATACCTTTAAGTTTTTTTCTATGTTTTATGTTTATTGTTTATTTTTTTGTATGTATGTATTGTAAATTATGTTGAAATGTGTTTTATGTCATAAATAAAGTGTTGTCTATTGTCTAATATATTTTACGTCGGTGGTACCTACCTATACGACCTTCAGCTAAGATCTACCAAGTAAAACCTGCCAGTAACTTCTCTCTTTCTTCTTTCTTTGGTTTTGGCGTCGCGTTTTAGCATTTGCCAGTGTCAAGTAATTATATATTTTCAAGTTTCAAAAGTTAAATAAGTGCCATCGTAGCTAGTTTTAGTCAAAGTCGCGCTTGTAATTCGGCACTTTATGAATAAAACACCACCATTTTTATGCATAAACACTCGACAAAACACTAGTTTTGGAAAAAAATACAACGGAGCGACACGACTCTTCCCGCGTTCCCGCCAAAACACCAACTTCTCTCTCTATGCTATAAACTGTTATTCTACCTGACAGGTACAGAGTGACTAAGAGAAAGAGAGATGGCTAGAGAGAGAGAGAGAGAGAGTGAGCATACTAACCGAGTTCACTCTGCGAGTGAGAATCGCCGTTCGAAAGAGTAAGTGAAGCGATCTGCGTCTGCAGCTCGGCAGGCGGCCTCCATTCTGCGATGTCGGACAAGTTTTGTCGCGTCAAGTATGCCGTCAGGTCGTCCTTGTACGTGATCTTTGACAACTCCTGAAAACACGAACAAATATTAATAAAAAAACATGAAAACTAGAAAGAACCGTGGGCGACCCACACAAAATTATTACTAAAGATCTTAATGTCCAACTGCTGGGCAAAGGTTTCTCTTCCCTCCTTCCAGGCTGCCCGGTCTTCGGCTTGGTGGTCCAGTGACTATCGTGACGATGTAGTTCACACGCCACCTTCGTTTGGGTCAACCTTGAGGCCGTTTAAATTTTCGCGTCCAAACTGGTGACCTTTACCCAACGGTCGTTTGACATGCGACAAACGTGGCCCGCCTAGTCCCACTTCAATAGTCCGGCATTGTGGCTGACATCAACGATTTTGGTTTTGGAGCGTAGTGTCGTGTGTTCCTTTCAAAATTTGCGGTCAGTTTTCACGCTTAAATATGTGGGTTCAAATCCCAACAATAATATTGAGCTGGTGAAGGAAAATATCGTGAGGAAATCATAGCATGGTGGTAGGATTTTTTCTAGTACTCGGTTGGTTAGCTGTCAAGTTGAAATTCTGTCGCCATTTATCTAACGGTGCGTTCCGGCATCCTCGCTTGGGATCTAGTTTTTTTTTATAGTTGATAGGCTAATTTTAATGGGTAATACAGACATCGTAAATGTGCAACTAACTACAAAGCTTTTACTACAAAGAATACTATCGCCGGAACAGCTGGCGGTAACCAATGGCGGCTTTCATTGGAATATTGCGAAAACATTTTCTTTCTCTGTCGCACTCGCGGCCGAGGCCTCCCGCTGCAGGCGCGCGAGCTTGCCGCGTGATTTATGAATGAACTTGCGACGGACTAGGTTTAGGTAAATGCCTACGGGTACAATAATAGCCAGGAATCACCTTTTTTTACTATGGATAATTTTTCGACATCGAATTTTCAATTGTTTTTTTCATAGATGGGTTCAGTTATAGCATAAGATAACGCCATTTTTTCTCTTCGAATAATTTAAAAAATAATGGTGTATAATTAGGATTTAGAGTGAGATGTGCTTACCAGTAGGCGGTTTTTGTAAGCGTTACATTGAAGCTCCAGTTTCTTATTCTGTAGTGACAGCTTTTGCATTTCTATATATTTCCCGTTGTCGTTCAGGAATCGCCTGGAAAATATTAAAAATTACATTATTAGCAATTTTTTTTTAATTAATTTGCCCCATCGGGCTGGCTAAAGCTGTAAAGCCATACTGCCTTGTCTTAAATGTTATTAACATTCATCAATGGAAATTTCTAAACAATGTCATAAGTTTTTTTTTAAATGAAAAAATATTTAGCCGCGTTGATCGATTTTTTGATAGGGGCAAAACTTATGGCTTAGACCGACATGGTGATGTTTTAAGTCACTTCCGATTACAGTTCCCATAGCTGCTTATTTTTTCCACGACTGCCCAAATAAAGGAGTGTAACGTTTTCAAGGTTTATGTATGTCTGTATGTGAGGTTGTTTATTCCGCCATGACTTTTAAATGCCTACACAGATTTGGATGTATGGGGTGTCGTTAGAATCCTTACTGCATCCGGAGTGACACTGGCTATAAATTAATGAAAAAAAAATAGATTATAGTGGTTATTTGGCTTGTTTTAATTTTTAATCGACTTCAAAAACGGAGGTTGTTCTCAAATTGTCGGATTTTTTAAATTAATTAAGCTTGTTAAATTTATCAGTTGCTATATTTTTAAAAACCTCCGACACTAGTAGTAATACACATAATATCAAATTTCTAATCGATCAGTGGTAAATACTCACATACATAAGAGCTGTTCATCTTTAAAAAGCTGAACAGACTTGAATCATAGTTAAGATCACTTTCGATCAAGTCGCATAAAAAATATGCATTTCGCCGTTTTGTGGTGGCGGCCATCTTGGATTTGAAATTTATCATAGTGTTCTACTAATCAAGCCCTTTCATTTGATACCCATTTTGAGGGAATTGTGAAAAAATATGTAATCCGCCATTTTGTGGCGGCGGCCATCTTAGACCGATTTTCATCAAGCACAGCTAAGAACACTCCCGATTAATTCATTTTTCAAACAAAAAAATCATTCATCCGTTCGAGAGCTACGATGCCACAGACAAATACATATAGATACGACAAACTTATAACACACCGTCGTTTTTATTTACCTGTAAGCCAGATCAAAAGCCTGCCCTATAGTAAGTGTGATCTCAGAAGCCAGCTTCGTGGACACAAACACGAAGCACTCGTGCCGCTCCGGCGTCGACACGGAGTTCGCGTGGCCGTTCAACCCGACTGTGCTGCCACCTGTCAACACACGGTAGAAAACTTAAATGTCAGAAAATAAAAAAATAACAGTTTTGGCGGGAAGGCGGAAAGAGTAATGTCGACCCATTGTATTTTTTTCTAAAACTAGTGTTTTTAGAGTGTTCATTTATTTAGACCATAATAC
The DNA here is from genome assembly GCA_905404145.2 of Biston betularia. NCBI lineage: Eukaryota > Metazoa > Arthropoda > Insecta > Lepidoptera > Geometridae > Biston > Biston betularia. Next base: position 1,220,820 of record FR989889.1, on the reverse strand, counting down.
GGCAATCGCCAATTATAATTTAACGGGCAAGTCTTGTGAAATAAGGCAATCGATGTGTTTTTGTCAATCTTTTTGTGACGTTATACATCATGTGGAAGTTTGAAATTAATGAATACTATAATACATATCCTGAATTATTATGCTTGGAGAAAAAATAGTTTCAAACGCTTTTCGTTTCTTGAAATTATGAAATAGAATATGGCCAAATTATTTTTAACCCGTAATCTTGATATCAAAAAAATTATAGGAAAGGCGCAATTTTATAGATGCTAACTTTGATGCAGATACATTTAAGGCTTAGACCTTTTATTGTACGTTTTGTTTATTCTATTAGCAGATAAGTACGGATAGTTTGATGAAAATTTCTGATAGTGCCTGCTGAAAACCTCTTTTCTGCGTTACGTCTGTTGCTGTTTTATTTTGGTAGGCGCTACAAACCATCTCTCTCTTCGAAGAATCAATCTCTCTGACGAATCTGACGTCACGAGGCACGTGTACCTATAGCATGTCGCGAGAGGCCGCAAGAGGTGGGCGCGCGGCGGCGGCGGTACCGAGCACCGCGCGCATGCTTCCCGCCCGTTTTGTATTTTGATTCTTCTAGTGTGCAACTAAATACCGACCGACCGCGCTCGGTCGTATTATTTTGTTGTCTTACCTCTTTAGTTTGAGTAAATGATACGTTACCGCGATATTGACGCTTTTATGTAATTTAGTGGAGTGAATCAGTGATTAGTGCACAGACGCTTTTTTGTTTATTTTTTATTATTCATCTTGTGTACATAATATTATAAAAATGGGAAACAAGCAAGGACGGAAAAGAAAATGTCTGTGTTTGTTTGTTACCTCTACACGCTTCAGTAGTTTAATTATTATCTTTTTGTTTGTATTTATAATTAACTAGTGGCCCGTCCCGGCTTCGCACGGGTGGACATTTATTTTTTAATTAAATTCTAGTAATAAATATAGCCTCATAGTAATTACTCTAAACTACTTTTTTAAAATGGGTCCAGAAGTTTTTCATAATTCATACCTATTGCGTAAATGGGTACAATGGATATTTAAAAACTCAAAGAGCGCCATATTCTGCATTGCGCCGTGCAAAAATAATCATGTAGGTACATGCAATACTAACGTAGATAAACAAAAAATGACAGAACCTTTACAATATTATATTCATTGATAATTCGATGATTATAATAATATTATTAGTGTAGACTAGCTAACCCATGTTAAATATATTGTAATGTATGTAGTAAGCCTTATCCGTGTGCGGTCCACCTTACTCTATGGAAAATGTTGAATCGTGTGGTCTATGGGAAGGCGTCGGTTCTGAACGGTGAATAAAGATGGTGCCCGATATTAAAATGGTTTTCATTTAATATCTCAAAAACCCATCGGCCCCATTGTTTTCTCCATCTACGCCCCACCCTTTGCTGCCTACTTGCTACGTGCCCGCAGGCTACGCGATGCAACTAACTATTACTAAATACATTCGTGTTCTCTGTGACTTTCATCAAACGTCATACGAATACGAAGTCGTGATGAACATTTAATTTGTACGAAACACCGAAGGTAGATTTATTCGTTTCCAGAGCGAAAATATCAATGTAATCATAAGTTCCCACGGTTGCTTTATGAAACTTGAAAATATAAAACACTTGACACTGTCAAATATTCAAAACGCGATGCCAAAACAAAAAAAAAACTTCTGTCATAATGTAACAGATAATCAATGTAAAATCCGCTTCCGGCAATAGGAATAAACATTCTGTCTCCTTCTTGCTCGTGGCTATAGTAATTTAACTCTCCTTATCTATTTTAGCGTGACGTCAATGTATTCAAATCTAACGTCAGACGTGTGTACGTCTGTGTGAGTGGAAAATATCAATGTAGGTGTTCAAGCAGAAGTTCCCACGGTCGAGGACTTGGCCCTTAAACAAAAAAGTCACAATGTAAGACTTAAGAAACTCGTAATAGTCAAAATTTTCTAAAATACAAAATCATTTTTTTTTAAATGTCATGCAAAGATATAACAATTGTACCTACCTAATAATGTTAATAAAATATTATGTACCAAAATAGTGACGTTTTATTCATAAAGTACCGAATTACAAGCGCACGGTTGGGAAAGTGATATAATATGGTGAAACATGACTTTTCGTGTCGCCACTACTTTACCTGGATTCGACTGGCATGGCGAAGAGCATTTTTCATACCTTTAGCAATGAAAGAGAAGTACTTCTTAGCGCCTTTGTCGTCAGCACAGTACGATATCCTGTGCAGAGGAAACTGATACATGATGTTGTTGGTCCGTGGTTCCTGGAATAAGAAAACAATATAAATTAAAAATTTAAAATCCCCCGTCAGGCGTAAAGCATTCTACTAGTCAATCCCTTTCATTTGATACCCATATTGAGGGAGTTGTGAAAAAATATGTAATCCGCCATTTTGTGTTAGTCTCAACAGCCCTGTAATTTCGCTAGCAGGAGGTCGTCTACGTAGGTACCACCGCAGTACCAGTTATTCTGCCGCTAAGCAGTAGTGTGTAAACATTACTGTGTTCCGGTTTGAAGGGTACTGCAGCGAAATTAATGGCCTGTTGAGACTAACCATCGAAAGTCTCAAAGTAATGAGCGCCAAAGTAGCCATGCGCAGAACTTTGTTTTGTTATTCTGTGTATCGCTGCAATGGTCATGGACAGGCGTTATCTCTTACCATCAGGTGAGCGTCTCGTTCGTGTCATTACTTTTTTTATATAAAAAAAAATAATCTTTTATTTAATAAGGCAGTCAAATAAGTAAGGCAGTCAAATAAGTAAGTAAGTATCAGTTTGGTAATCAACTGAGCAACTATAATTTTAAAACGCACGCTTAATTATTTTTTTTTATTGTTTCTAGATTGAAACGGCACAATATGCCAATTACAATAGTCCTTAAAATAATATTAAAAAAGGTAATTATACAGTCAAAATGAAATGTGTGAATGTCAAAACATTATCAAAATAAATTAATTGAATAAATATAGATCGGAATCACATTACACAAACTCAAGTCATTAAAAAATAAATTATTAAATTCAAAAAAAATAAGCATAAATAAAATTATAAAAATAAATGCCAGAAAGACTATGAAACAATCCGCCAACATTCTTTTACGTACGGCAGTTAACAGAAACGTTTCAATTGACCACTGCGTGCGTAATCGCAATTCGTGGATCGTCTCATTTCCATTAGTAATTAGGTAGAAATACAGTCCCCTCGTCCTTTGCGGATGCACGCAAGTGACTTTCGCGTCACGGCGCGTGCGCAAGGTCAGCAGTGAAATGACTCGAGAAGTCGTAACGCATCACTGCCAGCCAGCTCCCGTCGCCGCTCTCTATTGTAAATGGCAACTAACTATCTGTTTTGAGGACTTTTTTTTATTATATCGGCTTGCGTTGCGACCAATAACGCGCTTGATGTGGACTACGATGGAGCACACTTGCCTAGAAGATACAGATTCTGTCGCCATTCTGTTCTGTACCCATACTTAAAAAAAAACTATTTTATTGTTAACCCGCCGCAGTAAATAAGTCCGCAAGGAGTGTAATAAAAAGTTTGTTCAGTTTGCAAGTTAACCCAGATCATAATGTGTGCCAAATTTCATCCAAATCCATTCAGTAGTTTTTGCGTGAAAGAGTAACAAACATCCATCCATACTCACAAAGTTTCGCATCCTAACAATATTATAAACGCGAAAGTTTGTATGTATGTTTGTCGCAAAAAACACTGAATGGATTTTGATGAAATTTGGTATGGAGATAGCTTAGACCCCGGATTGACACATAAGCCTATGTGTTAATTAGTTTTAAACATAGACAATACTTTATTTGTAACATAAAACATATTTCAAGACAATTAATTATATTGCCAATTAATATAAAAAGAAAAATAAAAAAACTACTAGACACTACACTACTTTTTATACCGAAACATGCAACACCGCGGGGCGCAGCTAGTTTATAATATTAGTAGGAAGTATAAGTGATGAGATGAGCGAGACGCGGTAGTCGGTGTGTTTACCATCTTCGAGTACATCGCTTAACATCAAGTGCTCATACAATAAGCTGTGGTCATAGACCTAGCATGACAACCATAAAAAAAAACAAAGTTCTTCATGATTCTTGAATAGAAAACGATCCATTATTGTTTGAGTGTCGGCGGCTCCACGTGGCTGCGCAGCCGTTTGACTCGATAATGAGGTTCTATTCCCGCACCGGAACACGCTCGTTTGCGAAACGCTATTTCAGTTTCCACTGGTTCTTATTGGATTACGTACTGTAGACAGTGTGGCCAACTCTACTGTTTTATCGGTAGATCTACAGTTTTATCTGTAGATCTACAGTTTTATCTGTAGATCTACAGTTTTATCTGTAGATCTAGTTTTTTGCCATTTCATTCAATTTTTTTACTTGGTGGTAGATCTCCTTAGCAGGAGGTCGTCTAGGTAGGTACCACCGCAGTACCAGTTATTCTGCCGCTAAGCAGCAGTGTGTAAACATTACTGTGTTCCGGTTTGAAGGGTACTGCAGCTAGCGAAATTACTGGGCTTTGAGGTTAACTCAACTAAAAGTCTCAAAGTAACGAGCGCCAAAGCAGTGATGCTCTGGACTTTGTTGTGTTACTTAAAGTTCTATGTATCGCTGCGATGGTCATGGACAGGCGTTATCTGTTACCATCAGGAGAGCGTCTCGTTCGTCTCATTACTTTTTACATTAAAAAAAACTTTCAATATTATATTTTGTAACTTTTGTCTGTCTCTGTTTGTTTGTTTTTGTTTTTATGCTTGTTACAAAATTAAACGTTATTCTTTCTAATAGCTGCGCCCTGCGGTGTTGCCCGCTCCATGTTTTCGAGATAAAAAGTAGCCTATGTCACCCGGGGATAGTGTAGCTTCACAACGGTGAAAGAATTTTTGAAATCGGTCCAGTAGTTTCGGAGACTATTCAATACAAACAAATCTTTCCTCTTTATAATAGTATAGATAGATAGATTTTATTATTATTAATACATTTTAATTTATTTGGCATTAAGCATATTTATACAAAAGAAAGTTAAATCGATAGTGCCGCCGCGGAGCAGGGCTCCAGCTGCCAGTGGTTAGGGCTGCAGAGTGAGGAACCTCACGAATGCGAAATTAATGCTCAAATCGGTCCATTAGTTCTTAAGTTGGAGATCTGCCACCAATCATTTTTTTTTTTTTCTTTTTATGTTTGACAGGCTAGATGTTTGACCACAGCTGACCTGATGTTAAGTGAAGGTGTGGTCGAAGATGGTAAAGCACACCTAGCCTGGAATGGAACTGGCTCTCAAGTGAGGCTGCCGGAACACACTGTTAGATGCTTGGCGGCAGATTTTCAACTTGAGGGTGGTAGCTAGCCAGCCGAGCCATCAACGGTGTGCTCCGGCAGCCTCACTTGAGAGCCAAATCCATTCCAGGCTAGGTGTGCTTTACCATCTTCGACCACACAGTCACTTAACATCAGGTCAGCTGTGGTCAAACATCTAGCTTGTCAACCATAAAAAAAAAATTCAGTGTCACCCAAAAATTACGTCACACAAATTTCATGACGTCCTTGTCCACAGCTGGTCACATTTGTGAGACCCGTAATTTATGGATGGCCCCTTATTCGTGACATATACAAAAATACAAATCTTTTCTCTTTATAATATTAGTATAGATTTACGGAACGGGAACTACGCGGGTGAAAACGCGAGACGTCCGCTAGTGATAGATATTTAGCTGCAATACCAAGTATGTACTAAAATTTCCTTTCTTTTACAAGCAATTTCTACACTTTTTCTATGTATATAATTTATTTATTCTATTATATATTCGCGTATGTATTTATGTATTTTTATTAAGAGTCGTGCGTCCCAAAAGATTAGTTCTGAAAACCAGCGCTGCTGAGAAATCGGCAGCACTCATGCTGAGAACTAACCTTTTTTGTCGCACTGGACACTACAGCGGGAACTTTCCACTTATTATTATTTTTTAATATTTTATTTGTAGTGTTTTTGTTGTTGTAGTGTTGTGTCGAAATAAATGTTTTCTTTCTTTCCCTCAATTTAGTTATCAATCTAGAATGCAAATTTAAAAAAGAATTCACATTAAAAAATCTATTCACACTTTTTTTTTTCTTTGGTTTTGGCGTCGCGTTTTAGCATTTGCCAGTGTCAAGTACTTATAAATATACTTTCATGTTTCAAAAGTTAAATAATTGTCCTCGTAGCTGAAGTTATAGTCGAAGTCCAGTCAAGCACAGTCCGTGTCAGTCAAGTCCAGTCATGCTTTAGTAAAGTAGTGGTGACTTTACTATAAAGCTTCGATGGAGTTTTGGAAGCAACATAAAAAGTCATGTTTCATTTTCCTACACACACGCTTGTAATTCGGCACTTTATGAAAAAAACACCACCATTTTACAATCGACAAAACACTAGTTTTGGAAAAAAATACAACGGAGCGACACGACTCTTCCCGCGTTCCCGCCAAACCCCCTTAAAGTATTACACACTTATATAGGAATAGTAAACGAAAGAGATCGTCATCGCCGACTGGTTGAATACCTAGTATTAAATACAAACACAGGTCAGTCTGTCAACAAACAAAAACATACAATCAGCTGCTAACCAGATGATTAAATAACCGGAGTTTAAGGCCAACTGCCAAGGTGACATAACTACTTACATTTACATAAATTGAATTTTATCATCGGAACTTGTGGATTGGTGCAATATCCAATACCAAGGATTTTGTGTCACAATACGGTTTAATAACAAGATTTAAGAAAAACAAACCGGCCAACTGCGAGTCGGATTCGCGCACGAAGGTTCCGTACCATCCTACTAATATTAGAAAAAAAAAATATTTTTTTTTTTTTTAGTTGAGTAAGTAAATGTTGTGTAGGCAAAACCACCTTAATATGCATAAAGTATAATGTATGGTATAAAGTATTGTGACAAGTATTTACAAGGAATTGCCCCTCCTCGCATCGCCGCGACCTCGGAGCGCCGCTCCGCCTCCTAACTAAGCAGACTGCTTGTGTTACGGGGACGAAGCGCGAGCCCGCGGAAAGCGTGCCATGGGAAGACAGGGCACACTACGCTGGTCACAACTAATTATATTCCAGTGATCTCAAAAAGGTTATTACATTTACCCACACATAACGGTGTCTGAGAATAATGCGATAGCTTGTGATGTGTGGATGTTAGTTACACTTTCACGCAAAAACTACTGAATAGATTTTGATGAAATATGGTATGGAGATATTTAAGAACGAATAATTATTAAATTCCTGAATAATTTATTTTTATTGATACAAAACATACATTGACAGCCCCGTTGGCTCATTGGCAGTATATCTGCCTTGAAAGCTGTAGGGCGTGGGTTCGATTCCCACTCAGGGCAAACATTTTGTGAATAAACAAATGTTTGTTCTGTGTCTGGGTGTTCTGTATGTATTATAAGTATGTATTTACAAAAAAAAAAGAAGTATTTATGTATTCTATCAGTTACCTGACTTCCATCACACAAGCTCTGCTTAGTTTGGGGCCAGATGGCGCTGTGTGTATGGTCCTACAATATTAATAATATATAATAATTAACATACAAACTTCAAAACATGTTTCTTTCATTTCCACATTTATAATATTACATACTAGCTTTTACGCGCAACTTCATCCGCGTGAAATTTTACAAAAAATGTTTGTTCAGCTCGCAAAAAAGAATGAATGAACGAATGCATGAATGAACGAAAGAACGATCAATAAAGAAGATTATAGTAAGATTTATTTTTACCCAATGTCGTAACTGGTTTTAAAATACAAATACCAGAGACGTAATAAGTAAACACGGGGCAAGTCCGGGGCGTGCTGATTTCACATAACCGCTTGCACCATTACAAACCACGGTAGGAAGTAATTCGAATTACAGCGCACGTAGTATAAGAGATATTGGATTAATTTGTTACTGCAGACTGACTATATATTTATAATTATTTGCTTAGCTAAAATTGACTTTAGTTACGCTTGTTGTAATTTTTAAAGCTCTTTTAGATACAAATACAAAAATATTTATTTACCAGAATATGTGTGTACAAAGATCGTAATATTTTACAATAGTCCCCGCACTAGGGCTAGCCTGTATCGCGGGAGGCTGGAATCGATTAAATATTTTAAATTTAAAAGAGAACTTGTACTATTTTTTAACTATAATTTGATGCTAATAAATTCATAAGCAAGGAATGCAGAAAAGTATATATGTGCATGAGGTGTGTGTGTGTGTGTGTGTATGTGTGAGCGTGAAAGTGTGTATGTATTGTCATTTGCATATTTTAGTCGTCAATTATAATCTGTACTAATATTATAAAGAGGAAAGATTTGTATCTTTGTATGTTTGTGACGAATAAACTCAAAAACTACTGGACCGATTACAAAAATTCTTTCACCGTTGGGAAACTACACTATCCCCAGGAGACATAGGCTACTTTTTATACCTGTACGGGTGAAACTGCGCGGCGTCTGCTAGTTAAGTGATAATATCGTAGGATACAGCGCCACCTAGCCCGAAAGTAAGCAAAGTTTGTACTATGGGAAGCAGATAACTGATATACTTTTTTTTTTGCAAATACATACAGAACAGAACAGAAACACAAACACAGAACAGAAGACGCTTGGCTTTGTTTGAGGCTTGATGGTGATTTGTAAAATGTCCTACGATATTTATTTAATTTTCTATGGAAACAATCTAATAGTTATATTTTCAAATCAGTTTATAAATGACAGAGTTCTGAGGTAATTAAAAAATACCGAATTGAGAATGTCCTCCTTTTCTGAAGTCGTTTAAAAAGACGCATCACTATAAATGTGACTTACAAGTGAACAGATTCTCCCGACCCTCCTGGACTATCATAGTGGTGACGTCGCGATTTATCATGCTAATGGAATAGTGATTGGCGCGAGTTGACATCAACATATTTCACGCCATTCTAAGCCATATGTTCAGTTTCGACACAGTTGGACGAGTTCACAGGTTCAAAGTCACTCGGCGAGAGATGCTTAGCGGTTCTGTAACTGAGGGATCGTATCCAGACCGAAATAATTCGCCAAAGCTTCGGAATGCGTTTCGAAAGGTCCCGTTTTACCATTTGGGTACGGAACCCTAAACAGCATACCTAATCTTCTATCTATACTATTACAAAGAGGAAAGATTTGATTGTTTGTATGTTTGTATTGAATAGGCTCCGAAACTACTGGACCGATCTTAATAATTCTTTCATTATTAGAATGCTACATTATCCGTGACGGACATAGGCTATATTTTATTTAAAAAACAATTAGGGATCCATATGGAAAATTTAATAATGTAACCCAAGCTGTGAAAAATTTGAAAAAAATCCTTACTTAGCATGCGCAGCAAAAACTATTGACAATAGAATAAAGTTTTATAAAGCAAGTTGACAGCTACAATATCATATGTCTAACTATTACAGTTGTCATCTACATCTTATAAAGAGGAAAGATTTAATTTTTTGTTTGTTTGTATTTAATACGTTCCGAAACTACTGGATCGATAAATTTATATTGTTAATTTTTGTTTTTCGTGCGAAGCCGGGTCGATCTGCTAGAATATAATAATCTGTAGATACCGCTTTTCACCCGCCTTATAAAAGTGAAATCATAAATAGAAAACCCGACACCGCAGATGAACTAGTGGTAGGTACACCAACGTCACGTGGAATCCGGACCAACTGTTACACATGCTATGTACCTTGCCATACAATTATTCTCTTACGTCACCAAATAGGCAAGGCTTGTATAAAAAGTAAAAGCGTTACAAAAGGATTCGAAATTTGAAACTGGCAGCGTCGGAGGCAGGTACGCCTTTGGGGGAAAGTTGATATCAAAAAGTTCTTATTTTTATGAATACAATTTGCAAGGTATTAATTTATTTATTAATATATTTAATACTATATATAAATAAATAAATAAATACATACTATTTACAAAAGTTATACAAAAACAGTCTAAAAGTCCGTCAGAGGAGGGATATGTGGCCAGAATGCTGGCAACATTGCCACGCTGGATGGCAATGCTTAGCTTTTGACCAAAGTAGATACCAGCATTCTGGTCACCTGAAGCCTCCTCTAAACGTTTGGCCAGGTCCCGATACAGTTCGAGAGCGGCCGGCCCCCACGGACCTAAAGTTTCAACCCCAAAAAGATACATTCTATCCAAATAACTATATTTATGCCGTTTGAGGTTTTCAGCTTTAGATGCGGCAGCACCAGCTTGTCCCACACAGCTTGTCACAGGAAGATGAGACGGCGCCAAGGCGTCGACACAAGTGGCGTCCCACACAAGAGGCCGCCTTATCTTCCAAGGGATAAGGGTCATCCCGTCGTCACGCATCAGTCATTTGCAAGGTTCTTATTCTTATTCGGAATGGGGGCGATAAGTCCTGAACTGACGTCCCGCTTGGCGTGTATTGTGCATTTCCCCCTACCAGCGTCTACCCGAGCCAACCCAGCTCCTTGAAGTACCGGAGCGAGGCTCTGGGGCGCTGGCAAAGTAGCTCCAGTGGATGAGATGGAGTTAAGCATGATAGAGAAAAGCAGTCTGCCTGTTGCGGGGATTTAGATGTGGTTTGTGAGGAAGCTGCTTCATGCAATCTAGTGAAGATCCTAGTTACTTCTGTGGCTTTGCAATGCCACAGCACGTGCTCTACAGTTTCGTCTTCCACCAAACAGCCACGACATAGCGGACTATCTGTGGCTCCTAGCTTGTACAGATGACTATTCAGATTGCAATGACCGGAATTTGCAAGGTTATATGATGGTTATAATAAATACCTCGCTCCTAACAATAATATACGTATAGAAATGTTTACCAATTGATTTTTTATTTACGTACCTGGATAGCAACGCCATCCACTGAAATGGTGATTTCGACTTTCTTGCATTTGGCTCCGTCTTTCGCTTCCGACTTCTTGAGTTGTTGCGTGAACTGTAGTTTCTTGATCGCATCTTTAACCACTTCGATGCCTTTGGGTTGGTCTACTTGAGTACACCCCAGGAACTGAAATGGAGAAAGTTTCAATTGAGTCATTAATTTTAACATCTCAGTAATGAAAAAGTGTGTAATTGAGTGTTACCTTAAAAATCTTAGGATTGGAATAAGGTTTAACTGAGTCATAACAGGGCAAAGAGGGTCAATTGAGTCATAAATTTAAATCTTAGGAGTAGAAAAAGATACCATTGGATAATTAACTTAAAAAATCTTAGTGTTGTTAGCGATAGGGCCAAAAAAATCATAATTACTTACTAGTAATGCAATAATCTTTAAGTTTGAAATACTCGTCAATGTCATAAAACAATGTCTCTAGCAGCCAAGATCTCAACTTGGTTCTGAAGCGTTCTGTATAGGGTCCTTAAAGGTAGGCAACGCACTGGCAATACCCCGGGTAATACAGGTGTCCATAGGCGGCGATGACCACTTACCATCAGGTGGCCCACTTTTTTCACAAAATACAAAATAATTTATTTACAATAATTTAGGGGCTACAATAATACTAGTAGACCCTGCACTAGGAGAACCTGTAACGCAGGGACCGAATTAATGCATTTACTAAATAAAGTACTACAGTGCGATAGGTAACAGTGTTTTTTTTTTAATTATACGCTCCACAGACACTGGGGTCCGTGACCTTTGTCAACTTTAGATACATTTTTTTTTTTACTTTACAAAAAGAGGAAAGTTACTTTAGTAATCTTAATCTAAGGTTAAAGTAGGTACTAGATTGTGTGTATACCGCGAGCAGACCAGCGACCCGCAAGCAGCTTCCGATCACGAGAATGACGCATGTGCCAGCCATCGCCCTCCTCAACCATATCTGAGGGAAGAGAACGACCCGACACACGACGCCGCCGCAAGAAGGAGCCTTCGATGGTGAGCATGAATGCTCGAGGCATACACACAATCCTTATTTCTATTTACAAACGTATATTACAAAAGTGTTTATAAACTGAAAATAATCAAGCGTAACATAAGATGACAACGTAGTGTGTGTGTGGGTATGTGGGTGTGTGTGTGTATGTGTGTGTGTGTTTGTGTGTTATTGATTAGCACTTAGCACTAGTTAGTTTAAAAAAAAAGGAAGTGTCATTAGACCCAGTAAGTAATAATAGAATAAGATAACAGTGTCGATAGTCCAGTTCCAGATGTAAGCACCGCCCCTGCAGCGTGTCCTGCCATGTGCTGATACGGCTATGTTTACTGGCCGTTGATACTAGCGCAATGACTTTAATACCAATAATAAAACTGATACAGACTTTTTTTTTTCTTTAGTTTTGACGTCGCATCTTGAGCATTTGCCAGTGTCAAGTGTTTCATATTTTCAAATTATAAAAGTTAAATAAGTTTCCTCGTACCTAAAGTTATAGTCAAACTCCCGTCAAGTCCAGTACGTATCAGTCAAGTCTAGTCATACTTTAGTAAAGTTGTGGTGACTTTACTACAAAGCTTCGATGGAGTCTTGGAAGAAACACGAAAAGTCACGTTTCACCACATTATATCATTTTCGCACTCTCGCGCTTGTGATTCGGCACTTTATGAATGAAACACCACCATTTTTATACATAAACACTCGAAAAAACACTACCTAGTTTTGGAAAACAATACAACGGGGCGACACGACTCTTTCCGCGTTCCCGCCATAACTCCGCGCAATGACTTATAAAACTGATATAGACTATAGTACCTTTGTATACTTCGTAGGCCATTGCATCGCAATAAATAAATATCGCAGGACATTACACACAGCGCCATCTGACCCCAAACTAAGCAAATCTTGTACTATGGAAGTCAGATAACTGATAGAATACTTAAATAGATTTTTATTGTAAATACATACTTATAATACACACAGTACACCCAGACACAGAAAGCGAAAAACACCTCGACTTACGTGTATGGACGAGGTTGTTACGGCTGCTGTTAAATTGATTAAGTTTGCCATTGCTTCTTCTTTAGTTAGTAAAAGTAGCCCCCCCTATCAGATGACGTCATTAGAGGACACCCCATCTCATTGTTTAAAGTTTTTGAAACGTAAAAATAATGTACAGGGATGTATTTTTTCGAAATGGTTTTGGAATCAGTAAAGTTTTTTTTTCTTTACACACCGAATTGTGATATACAGCCTGTCAAAAATAGAAATAATTCAGTTTGATGTTAGCTAAAATAGTTTTGTTTTTTTAAGGCAAACTTTAAGAATCAATCTAACAGGTTTCATGCTAAGAATAGTTTGCTAAGTAATGTAAAGACATGCGATGCCTCGCACGACCCTCCCTTGACCCTGTTTTTTTATTTGTTTTGCTAATCACAAACAATCATACCTCTTAATTGTGTGTTGACGTGCTTAACAGCCCATTGTCTATTGTTTTAATGATTTCAATCGGATCTTATGAGACCTAAAGGTTTTTCAAAAATGATCTTTAAATTCTTTAAAATAAGGTACAATAATATTACATTTACTGATTCTGACACACTGCAAGTTTGTTGTTCAAATGTGATCTTAAATGCATTGTTTAAAGGTGCATTATACGTTGATTAATGAATTAAGCGTAAAGTATTGCATTTTGGTCTTTGAACCAATTTGGCATTGGTTTGGTTAGCTGCAAGTTTTTATGCGAATCCCACTAATGTTGTAAATGTGAAAGTTTGGATGGGTGTTTGTTACTCTTTCACGCAAAAATTACTGAACGGATTTGGATGAAATTTGGTATGGAGGTAGCTGACACCGTGAATTAACACATAGGCTACTTTTTATTCCGAAAAGTTGTAGCGGGTAACACTCCGGGGCGCAGCTAGTACTTCCTACTTCATATTATAAATGCGAAAGTTTGTGAGTATGTTTGTTAGTCTTTCACGTAAAAACTGCTGAATGGATTTGGATGAAATTTGGTATGGAGGTAGCTGAGACCCTGGATTAACACGTAGGCTACTTTTTATCCCAAAAACATGTAGCGGGTAACACCGCGAGGCGCATAAATGCGAAATTTTGTCGGAACGCGAAAAGAGTCGTGTCGCTCCGTTGTATTTTTTTCCAAAACTTGTGTTTTGTCAAGTGTTTATGCATAAAAATGCTGGTGTTTTATTCATAAAGTGCCGGATCACAAGCGCGAGTGTGGGAAAATGAAATGAAAAGAATGTCATGTGGTGAAACATGTCTTTTCGTGTCGCTTCCAAAACTCCATTGAAACTATAGTAAAGTCGTCACTACTTCACTAAAGCATGACCGGACATGACTGACATGGACTGGACTTTGACTATAACTATAGCTACGAGGCAACTTATTAAACTTATGAAACTTGAAAATGTAAAACACTTGACACTGGAAAATGCTCAAAATGCGACGCCAAAACTAAAGAAAAAACAAAATAAAAAAATCGTAAAATGACGTAAGTACCTTTACGAGATAAGCGACGTGTCCTTTGACGAGCGCGTCAGGGGCATGTATCCAGTTACGGCCGTTGGGCGCACCGTTCGCTTTGCCCTTGCCCTGCCAGAACAGCAGGGTTGACATTCTGAAACAAGAAGAAAACTGTTGTAATCGACAATCAAAATACAAATAGAAATATTTTATTGATAACACCAATGTTACGTTTTTTTTTCCCTTCTAATGATGTATCTGTTTGTTGTTAGATACCTCATTGTTATTACAATCTAGCCTAGTTGAGACTAATAAGTAGTTTTAATATAACTTAAATTGCTAAGTAGAGTATAATCGAAGAATGCGTCCATCGACACTTTTCTTACTGTCTCTATTAAGGGGAAGACACTTTGTTCATGTGTTCTATAATATGTAGTACTCACTGCACTGACATTAACTAACTTAATACACTAACTCAAAAGGTTTTGACCATTGTGTGACAAGTGACTTCAAAATTTAAAATATGTCATTTAAATGAGTTTTAAAACACTCATAATCTCAATAAACACAATCAATAGTTTAAATTTTACAATATACGCTTTAAAAAAACCGACTCCATGACTTTTAGGCCAACTAAACGCACTGCTCCAATGAAACAGCGAGGTTTCCGAGCAAACGAAAATATCATCGATGTATTGTACAATTTTTAGATTTTTTTAAAAACCGCTCAATCGATTTCGATAAAAAAATTATAGAACCGCCTCTAAAGTATGATCTATCAAGCAAAAATAGAATCATCAAAATCGATTCACAATTGGCGGAATTATCGCGTAATATACATACAAAAAAAAACAACATCTATACTATTATGAAGAGGAAAGATTTGATTATTTTTGTTTGTATTGAATAGGCTCCGAAACTACTGGACCGATTTCAAAAACTCTTTCACCGTTGGGTAGCTACGCTATCCCCGGGTGACATAAGCTACTTTTTATCCCTGTATTCCTACGGGAACGGGAACTGCGCGGGTGAAACCGCGAGGCGTCCGCTAGTAGAATATAACTTTATTGTACACCGAACATTTATATTTGTAAATTAAACAGTCGAACCTTACACATTAGAGTGATAACGTTGGTATCAACCATCCATCCATGCCGGGTCCATCGCGTTGTAGGTAGAGTGCCTAGGACTTCCGACACAGGTGTAAGCCTACGGGACCCCTTTCCACACGAATTAAGGCTCATCTGCGCTGCCCGTGCTCCCATCTAAACAAACATTTTAATCCTACCAATGCTGCTTTGAATATTCTTTCCAATTATATTAGGTGTGTTTTCCATCTATGACTATACGACAGATGAGCTATGGTCAAATATCTAGCTAGTCAACTATTAAAAAAAAATCACTCACTAGAAAGAACTTTTATAATTTCCACTTAACACTTTATATCGGAACAAATAAATTTTCTAATTTGTATTAATTAAAACGAATATTGACTAATATTTTTTCTTCTATGCATAAAGTTTTTTTAAAATAATTATTTTATTTGTAATGTAAATAATTACAATATGCACTCTTCCATTGCTTTCACTTAACTGACTCCACATTACAGCCCTGGCGATTAAGACAACTATATTAACAGTGTCATTCCTCTGAAGTTAAGATAAAATAGCAATTATTATATGGCAAACGTTAACAACAATCATACGTGCCAAAAACTAGGAAACATTTTAAATAGAATTTTATTTCACAAGCAAAACGCAAATAATGTAAAAGATTATAGGTTTCAAATGCATTAGATATTTTTCAAAACAACCTCCATCTATTTTCAAACCTACCTACATCTATTTTTCAAAACTACCTATAACTATTTTTCGAGACAACCTACATCTATTTTCAAAACTACCTATATCTATTTTTTTAAACAATCTACATCTATTTTCAAACCTACCTTCAACTATTTTTCGAAACTACCTATATCTATTTTTCAAAACTTTTGACAGCTCTGTTGTTGGTTTATTGGTAGTATGTCTGATCCAAGAGCTGACGGGCGTGAGTTCGATTCCCACCCAGGACAAGCATTTTGTGATATAAACAAATGTTTGTTTTGTGTCTGGGTGTACTGTATGTATTATAAGTATGTATTTACAAAAATCTATCTATCTATCTCTAATTCTATCAGTTATCTGTCTTCCATAGTACAAGTTTTGCTTAGTTTGGGGTCAGATGGCGCTGTGTGTAATATCCTATGATATTTATTATTCCTTGTTCATAATTACAAGTGCAACAATCTCCTGCTTATAATATTGTTTTATTTTTAAATGTAATATGTAATGAGACGAACGAGACGCTCTCCTGATGGTAAGAGATAACGCCTGACCATGACCATTGCAGCGATACACAGAACTTTGAGTAACAAAACAAAGTCCAGGGCATCCCTGCTTTGGCGCTCATTACTTTGAGACTTTCGATGGTTAGTCTCAACAGCCCAGTAATTTCGCTAGCTGTAGTACCTTTCGAAACGGAACACAGTAATGTTTACACACTACTGCTAAGCGGCAAAAATCTGTAATACCTGTATTAGCACAATAATTTAGTTTCCTCGTTTTCCCGCCTCTGTAGATAAAGATGTGCTCGTACATTACCATAGCTAGCCGATGTGTTGTTTATTTACCGGCATCGATAAATTTATGCGTCATTGAACGCTTCCGTGCTAATGGAAGATGTATTTTGACTAGTACTTTATGTAAAGAGGAAGTGATTTTTGACAACGTAAGGATCGTGCTACGTGGTCTTTTTAAAGTTCCGTACGCAAAGGCCGCCCCGTTGGCTCATTGGTAGTATATCTGCCTTGAGAGCTGTAGAGCGTGGGTTCGATTCCCACTCAGGGCAAACATTTTGTGAATAAACAAATGTTTGTTCTGTATGTATTATAAGTATGTATTTACAAAAAAAAAGTATTTATGTATTCCATCAGTTATCTGACTTCCATCACACAAGCTCTGCTTAGTTTGGGGCCAGATGGCGCTGTGTGTATAGTCCTACGATATTTATTTGTTTATTTTAAAGGGTAAAACGGGACACTATTACTAAGTCTAAAAAATGACTGTTTTGTTGTTGCTGTCTGGTTTGATTTGATTTTTTATCGTTGTATATAATTATACATATCCGTGTTTTTTTTTAATTCCGTTTCATTTTAAGATTGGTATCACAGGAAAACCGCAAAATTAGCAATAATCATAACGATCACACGTTCACCTACTTTTTTTAATTGAGATGACGCAAGCGGCTGCATTACAAGATTTCAGCGAGATAGCTCGAGGTTAGCCAGATTGCATTCGTTTAGGTGTAAATGATCTTTTACCCTTGATATATCTATGTACTAGCTGCGCCCCGCAGTGTTACCCGCTACATGTTTTTGAGATAAAAAGTAGTCTGTGTGTTAATCCAGGGTCTCAGCTACCTCCATACCAAATTTCATCCAAATCCGTTCAGTAGTTTTTGCGTGAAAGAGAATTGCAATTACTTACATACTTATAATACATACAGAACACCCAGACACAGAACAAACATTTATCGTCACATAAATGTTTGTCCTGGTGGGAATCGAACCCACGCCCTTCACCTCTCGAAGCAGAACTTTACCAAATGAACTTACAGACCAGACAAATACACTTTTATGAAGTCCAACACACAAGTGTCACGAGTTAAGAGGCGGAAATGAAAAAAAAAAAGTAATTAAAAACATAACAACAATAGATTACCAATAAACGTTTAATCGTGATTACAAGTGTTTTATCAATTATACAAAGAAAAACAGTATGTTTAATTAATTGTATTGTACTACTAGCTTACGCCCGTGACTTCGTCCGCGTTACCTTTGGAATTAGGTTCAGAGAGAAATGAAACATGTAAAGTAACAATTAAGCAATAGTCATGAATATGACATGTCAATCTGACATCTGTTAAAGTGACATTTGTCAATCTGACTCCTGTCAAACTGACATCTGACAATATGACATCTCACATCAATCCGTCAATGAATAAACAAGCTTTGAAATGAAATAAAAATAAAACTTTAGAATTCAGAGAGAAATGAAACTGCCGGTGAAGGAAAACATCGTGAGGAAACCATAGCATGGTCGCGTACTCTCTAGTACTCGGCTGGCGAGCTACCACACGAGAGTTGAAAATCTGCCGCCAAACATCTAACAGTGTGTTCCGGCAGCCTCACTGAAAAGCCAGTTCCATTCCATGCTAGGTGTGCTTTACCATCTTCGGCCCCACCGTCACTTAACATCAGGTGAGCTGTGGTCAAACACCTAGCTTCATCATCATCATCATCATCTACAGCCTTCTTTATACCACTGCTGGGTATAGGCCTCTCTCTTAACATGCCATCTGCCTCGGTCCTGTGCCAATCTGGTTCAGGTTCGACCCGCGGTGACAATATCGTCGACCCATTTTGCGGCTGGACGACCGACGCTCCGCTTCCCAACGATAAAAAAAATATTAAAAAACTGTCATCGCTAAAGGTCGAGGATGGAACATTTTCATTCATGCTGTACAGAGGTAGTTTATTGATACGAGTACGTGCGCATACATTGTCCTTCGCCAATCGTGACCGGTCTATCTATTGTTAATCAGAATAACATACGATTAATTTAACTTCGGCCAGTTATTTCAGTACTCACCTACTGTTTGTATGGATGGACGTTTGTTACTCTTTCACACAAAAACTACTGAACGGATTTGGATGAAATTTGGCATGGCGCTAGCTTAAACCCTGGATTAACACATAGGCTACTTTTTATCCCGAAAACAAGTTTGCGGGTAACACCGTGGGGCGCAGCTAGTCTAATAATAAAATAGAGCATGTTTCAGGACTATTGCTTACGCATATTTCATTGGTCTCTGAACCTAATTCTAAAGTAACTCGAAGGAAGTCGCGGACGTAAGCTAGTCAGTTTATATGTTTTTTTAATAATCGAAAACACAATGGCTCAAAAATTTAACTTCAGTTAGTTATTTGTAAAAAAGGGTACTTAGACTTACTGCCGACTAGCAGTAGTGTGTAGACATTACTGTGTTCCGGATTGAAGGGTATACTGCAGCGAAATTACTAGGCTGTTGAGACTAACCATCTAAAGTCTCGAAGTAATGAGCGCCAAAGCAGCGATGCCCTGGACTTTGTTTTCTTACTGAAAGTTATGTGTATCGCTGCAATGGTCGTGGACAGACGTAATTTCTTACCA
Organism: Biston betularia; assembly: GCA_905404145.2. Classification (NCBI taxonomy): domain Eukaryota; kingdom Metazoa; phylum Arthropoda; class Insecta; order Lepidoptera; family Geometridae; genus Biston; species Biston betularia. The sequence goes on along the minus strand of FR989889.1, from coordinate 1,201,103 downwards.
TCAGGTGAGCGTCTAGCTCGTCTCATTACTATTACATAAAAAAACTACCCATTGGGTGTGGAACCCGTTTTACCCTTTGGGTATGGACCCCTAAAAAGTACAAATGTTTATCCTGGTGGGAATCAAACCCACGCCCAGCTCTTGAAGCAGATTTGTACCTAGTGAACACTAACAGAGTAGTCAACCTAAGTAGTTAAGTTTTTTTTGGCGGGAAAGCGGAAAGAGTCGTGTCGCCACGTTGTATTTTTTCCAAAACTAGTGTTTTGTCGAGTGTTTATGCATAAAAATGGTAGTGTTTTATTCATAAAGTGCCGAATCACAAGCGCGAGTGTGGGAAAATGATGTAATGTGGTGAAACGTGACTTTTCGTGTTGCTTCCGAAACTCCATCGAAGCTTTATAGTAAAGTCGCCACTACTTTACTAAAGCATAACTGGACTTGACTAACACGGACTATACTTGCTCAAGACTGGACTTTGACTGTATCTACAGCTACGAGGCGACTTATTTAACCTTGGAAACTTGAAAAGATATGACACTTGACAGTGGCAAATGCTCAAAATGCGACGTCAAAACCAAAGAAAAAAAAGTAGTTAAAAAAGTACTAGGCATTAAACTCATGGCAAAATCTAAAATTTCCTTATCATCGGCAAAGACTTGATCTAACCACAAACAAAACAAAACGTTAACACGAACGGAACACGTCACAAATCTGTTTGCACTTGAAATCAACACAGCTGGTTTTAACAAAAGTATAAATCACCACATGGTATTGTATGCTATAAACGCTAGCCGTTAAGATTGAAAACAGTATGAGAGTATGGAATAGTTGTGACGTTCTAAAATTGCTTTTGTTGGTACTTAGTACAGACTGATACGGCATGAGTCGAGCACACTGATGCAACGTTCATTCACACTTGTATATCGTAGGGAGGGGACAATGTCGATAAACAAAATCTAGTTATGTTTATTTGATTTGACTAAACAGTTTTAAATAAAAACTTACTTTATCATTTGACTTTTTCAAAGTAAAAAATACCATGGTCATTTATGTTAAGTTCGCCTGGCATTTTTTTTATGGTTAGGTGTTTGACCACGGTTCATCTGATGTTAAGGGTCGGCGTGGTCAAAGATGGTAAGCATACCTAGCTTGGAATGTAACTGGTTCTCAAGTGACGCTGTCGGAATACACCGTTATGTGCTTGGCGGCAGATTTTCTACTTGAGGGTGGTAGACAGCCAATCGAGTACTAAAAGCTACAACCTACTACTACGCTATGGTTTCCTTATTTTTTTTTTGTGTAAAAGTGACGAGACGAACGAAACGCTCTCCGGATAGCTAGAGATAATGCTTGACCATGACTATGACCCAGAACTTTGTGTAGGAAAACAAAGTCCAGGGCATCGCTGTTTTAGCGCTCATTACTTTGAGACTTTCAATGACTATTCCCAATAGCCCTGTAATTTCGCTAGCTGCAGCACCCTTCAAACCGGTGCACAGTAATGTTTACACACTACTGCTTGGCGGCACAATATCTGGTACCGTGGTAACTAACTTCTATTAAGAATACGTATATCTAAGTAGGTAGTAAAATTCATATCAAACAAATTAAAAGTTAAACAAAATCATAGAGTATCAGATAGCTATAAAGAATGTTGTTATTTACATTTTGTAAACAGGTTTTTTTACAGTTATTTGAACAGTTAGAATTGAATTAAACCGGCGGCAGAATAAATAAATTAAGAATCCTTGAAACAAGAATGATTCTTGAAATTATTATAAAACCATTTTAATAAACAATGATTATGTGGAATAACAAGTTGAAGTATATTGTCTTCAAGCGGAGAAGGAAAACATCGAGCGTGAGACTAAATTTCTAAGAGTTCTTTAAACCAATAAAAAAACTAGAAGATGTGCGATTAGGTTGATTTTATTTTAATTTCAATATTATAAAAAGAAAAACCTTAAATTAATACTAGTTACAAAATTTATACAAAAAACTTAATCTTAAAAATGTGTGGTCACTAGTGACGGTGTGGTCGAAGGTGGTAGAGCATACCTAGCCTGGAATAGAACTGGCTTTCAAGCCAGGCAGCCGGAACACACCGTTAGGTGCTTAACGGCAGATTTTCAACTTGAGGGTGGAAGCTAGCCAGACGAGTAGTAGAAAATACCCTACCACCACGCAATGGTTTCCTCACGATGTTTTCCTTCGCCGGCAGCTCAGGCTCATTGTTGGGGTTTGAACCCACGCCCTAACCACTGAGCATTCATCGCAAAATAAGATAGGATAGGATTTATTTATATATTTCTCTCCCCTACTTCCTTTTAAGACTGTCGAATAGAATTCAGTGCTATACCCAATGAGCATAATTTAAAATCGTAGCTTTCAGTCCATTCATGTTGACGATCGAAAGACAAAGCAAACTTGCAAACTTTGGTGAGTATATTTAAACTGACGCAGGATGCTGGTCAATGAACTTTTTATCGATCTCGCATTTTATGGCCCCGTATCGGTGTTTGCAATGTTTAAATGCCAAGCTAGTTAATTTCCACAATCACTGTTATGCTCACTGGCTGATTGATAGATGAAGAATTTCAAACTTTGTTACACAAATACATACTAACGTTTATTTAATTGGTGGTAGATTTCCTTAGCTCCTGCTAAGGAAATCTAAGACAACAGCTCACCTGATGTTAAGTGAAGGTGTGGTCGAAGATGGTAAAGCACACCTAGCCTGGAATGGAACTGGCTCTCAAGTGAGGCTGCCGGAACACACCGTTAGATGCTTGACGGTAGATTTTCAACTTGAGGGTGGTAGCTAGCCAGCCGAGTACTAGTAAGTACCCTACCACCATGCTATGGATTCCTCACGATGTTTTCCTTCACCGGCAGCTCAAGCTCATTGTTGGGCTTTGAACCCACGCCCTTCGGCATGCGAACCTACCGTGCTAACCACTGAGCTATCATCGCTACGACTAGCTGCTCCCCGCAGTGTTACCCGCTTCGTTGTTGTTTTCGGGATAAAAAGTAGTCTATGTGTTAATCCAGGGTCTCAGCTACCTCTATACTAAATTTCATCCAAATCTGCTCAGTAGTTTTTGCATGAAAGAGTAACAAACATCCATCCAAACTTTCACATTTATAATATTTCTGTTTACTTTTGGTACGGCATCAGCAGAAATTACGTGTTTACTGACTTTACTGTTTTAGAATTATTAGAAGAGTAAATGTTAAAATAGAGATGACCTTTAAAAATAATTTATCGATCACATTTTATCGACATCAACGCAAGTGGTCCATCTCTTGCATTAGGTGCACAGTGGCACACTCCCACATGCAAACCAACTGAATGCTATCCTATGGGCATGTTCAGGAAAAACTAGAGCCAACTTGAGCCAAGCAGTTGGGATTCCACTCCCGGATAACATCGTTTAAACTGGATTACGCGCATCGGTATTGCTAAGCTGATAGGAGGTCATTGCACTCATCGTTATAAACTTTTTACTATACGAATAATTTTGTAATCGCAACAGCTGTTCCATAGAAAAATATTTTCACCTATTTTCATTGACGAAATGTGTAGAACAGCTGTTTTAATTGTGAGTTGGTCCATAAACGGTGTTCACATTAATGAGTACAATAACCTCCATCTGCTCAGTACTACCGATACGTGCAACCCTGTAGTGAAAATGATTTTTTTATAAGTTCTATTTATCTACACTATAACAAAAAGGAAAGATTTGTTTGTTTGTTTGTATTGAATAGGTTCCGAAACTACTGGACCGATTTCAAAAATTCTTTCACCGTTGGGAAGCTACACTATCCCCGGATGACATAGGCTACTTTTTATCCCTGTATTCACACGGGAACTGGAACGCTGGCAAATGCTGAAAAATGCGACGCCAAAACCAAAGAAAAAAAAACTGGCATCAAGCCGTCAAAGTCAAAATTGTCGGACATTTTTTTTCTCTTCCCCTTCAGAGTCTTTGGCTATGCACGATCGATCTATTTGCCATCTTTAAGATGTAAATAAGTTTCTCGGTTGTTTACTTTTTAGCTTTTAAAACAGAGAGAAAAAAATATCGAAAAGCCTCGCAGCTCGACAAATATTTACTCAAACCACACAATTTTATGCTGCATTTACCATTTTCCTTGTAAACACAGTAGATACATATTATTTTATTGTAATACGCCGTCTTTGTATATTACTACAAAGGTTGCATTATTTAGCAAAGGTGTTTGACCGCAATATAAAATACATACAATACATAATATTGATCACCATAAAGAGTCACGTAAGAGTAGGTGCCTTTTTTGTAGGTAAGCGTGCTCCATCGTAGACCGCATCTTCGCTTAACATCAGGCAAGTGGTTACTGCAGCGAGAAGAGGATATAAAGACTTAGTAGAAGTCCTCATCATTGTTGTAACTGAAACGACTGTTAAGCGGAAATAAACTAAATATATACCTTGAATATTCAAAATGAACATCCGCAAGGTAACAATTAATAATTGTATTATTTTGTATGTATTAATTTGTAGCGATGATAGCTCAGTGGTTAGCGCGGTAGGTTCGTATGCCGAAGGGCGTGGGTTCAAACCCCAACAATGAGCTTGAGCTGCCGGTGAAGGAAAACATCGTGAGGAAACCATAGCGTGGTGTTAGCGTACTCTCTAGTACTCTGCTGGCTAGCTACCACACGAGAGTTGAAAATCTGCCCCCAAACATCTAACAGTGTGTTCCGACAGCCTCACTTGAGAGCTAGTTCCATTCCAGCCTAGGTGTGCTTTACCATCTTCGACCACACCTTTACTTAACATCAGGTGAGCTGTGGTCAAACAACTAGCCTGTCAACCATTAAAAAAATAACGAAGGACGTTCTCAAGTCGACGCGTTTATTTCTTTTTGTATTAAAATGTTAATTATTCAAAAGACTGCCCTGTTAACTCATTTGGTAATAGATCGAAACCGGAATCGCGTGGGTTTGAATCCCACTTCTGACTAACATGTATTGTGACAAACATTGCTGTGACTAATAAAGCATTTTTACAGTAAAACATCCTAAAAAGTTACAAAAAAAAAAATGTAAATATTTCGTTTTAATTAAATGATTATTTTTTATATACTTATACTTATTATTATGTTTAATTTTTATTTTATTTTTATTTCTTATTAGTGTTACATCTCCCGTCTGTTTCTTAAGCTTTCTATCGTATTTTTCTTTTCTTGGTTGCCTGGAAGAGATCGCTGCTAGCGATAAGGCCGCCACTTGTGGCGCTAGTTAATAAGGTTTTTTGTTCTCTGTACTCTTTACTATATATGATGTGCACAATAAAGAGTTATATCTATCTATCTTATATTTTTTTTAATAATTGTAACCTACATATTCCTTATTTACGTATTACAGTTTTCCCTATTTTATTCTGAGTTCTATACTACATAATAATATCTATACTATTATAAAGAGGAAAGATTTGATTGTTTGTTTGTATTGAATAGGCTCCGAAACTACTGGACCGATTTCAAAAAATCTTTCACCGTTGCGAAGCTTCACTATCTCCAAAGAACATAGGCTACTTTTTATACCTGTATTCCCACGGGAACGGAAACTACGCGGGTGAAACCGCGAGGCGTTCGCTAGTAGTATATAAGTGCATTCACAAAATCGTACCAAAGAGGTTTCCTTTCGTTTGCAAGCTGTACATTACAGCTTTAAGTCTGATTTCTCAATGTAAAGTAATATATAAGCAGCAATGGTAGACATATGGTTTGATATTTCGAGTGTGACTGAACTTTAGATTAGGGCGGGGGCAGTGATTCATGCTGGGGAATGCAAGTCGATGTTTTATAATACTTGTATCTAAGCTATTTCAAGCTTCGATGAATATACAGGCTGATCTACTCGACTTGAGACTTAGCCAGTTCCATTTCAGGCCGAGGGCCATCCATAAATTACATCACACGTTAAGGGGGAGGGAGGGGGTTGACGAAGTGCGACATTGTGTGACAAGAGGCGGGGAGGGGCTCCTCATATTTTACAAAAAAAAATTGCCCTGGTACCCTTTTACCTGCATTCCATCTTTATTATGTGAAACTGGTCTCCGCAAAACAGGGAATCCTAGTGTGGAGACCAGGGGGTCCCGGAGGTTAAACGGCCACCAGGCCGGCCTAAAAGGCGGTGGAAAGATGAGCTCGATGCCCACAATAAAGAGTGGACCACAACAGCACACAACAGAGAGGTGTGGAAGGGGGGGGGGGGGGGGGAGAGAGAGGCCTTTGCCCAGCAGTGGGACAAAATGGGCTAAATAATAATAATAATAATAAATGTAATATATATATATTAACAGTTTTGTGGCAATTAATTAATAAGTATTAGGGTAGTAAATAAATACATGTTAATGTTAATTAAATAAGTTAAATAAAGTTAAGTATATTACTAGCTTACGCGTACGATTTTATGCGCGAATTTTAAACTTCAGATTTAAGTTCAGATAGAAATTAAACATATGTATGTAATTCGAAGCGGCTGGTCCTCGCTTCGGGGAATCTCAGAGCTGGCGCCTACTTACGTCAAAGGCTAAGCTTAGCAATACAACGAGGCGATGCCGCCAGCGTCCTGGGCACCGCGCGGCAGCGATCTCGACGGCGTGTTCATTTTATAGTATTTGTTTTGTTTGAATATTATTCCTAGTTAAATTTAAACATAATTACAATTTGCAGTAGTGATATGAAATTATTTCTAAATATGTGCCATCACTAGGTAGGGGAGGGCCTCACAAATATAAGACCCTCCCTGTACTGTAATAGTTTTAATTTCAATTCGATAACTCCACGCGTTTCCAAGATAAGTCTTGACAGACGGACTACAAAGTGATCCTATAAGAATTTCGACTTCCCCTTTCCCTAAAAACAGACAATCTAAAATGTAATGACACAAAACGTCAAACGTTTCGACGAAAGTGGTCAACTCATAATTTATTTCCGGCAATAAAACAGCGCAACCAAAAACCTTACTCAACACGTTCAAACCATTTTGTATGTATGCAGTAAACGAACAAACTGAAGTTATGTAAAACTTTACCAGAACGTGCTAGTGAACGGTTGCGTCAGTCTACTGGCTAAGTTCGATGGTTTAACCGCCGCAAGTAGGGCGGCGGTCTTAAAACGAAAATGACATACTAGGCGTATTTTGTCAACCATGAGTACACGAGGACACTGCGCAGCATACACTTAAAGAATGCAAATAAACAAATAATCATAATCATTTTATTGGTAATAGGACAATTACAAGTCAGACAATTTTACAACAATTTTAGTATAATACCAAAATCGGTGTCCCGTTCCAGTGACACGGATGTAAACAATCGGCCGAAGTTCACAGCGGTTTAGGGACGCCGTAAATCCTACATCCCTGGGCACGGTTACTTGGAATCAGTTGAGGAGTTCTGACGCTGTTTGAAGTACACCACGGCCAACTATGTTAAGTTGGGTAACTATACCAAAATTAATAAAATTGCAAACGAAATGTCATTAATATTTATATTAATGACATTTCGTATAAAAATAAGAAATTAAAATTGCAAATAACAAATGTCAAGTACCTAATCGAAATAAATTATAAAAAAAATGTACAATTGTAATTAACAAATTAAACATATTTAAAAAATAAATGGACAAGAGAGCGCCGGGGAGTTTTGGCGGTAACGCGGAAAGAGTCGTTTCGCCCCGTTGTATTTTTGTCCCAAAACTAGTTTTTTATGCATAAAAATGGTGGCGTATTATTCATGAAGTGCCGAATCACAAACGCGAATATGGGAAAATGATATAACAAATAAATATCATAGGATACACAGCGCCATCTGAGCCCAAACTAAGCAAAGCTTGTGCTATGGAAGATAACTGATAGAATACTTAAATAGTTTTTTTTGTACATACATACAATACATACTTATAATACATACAGAACAGACTTGGTGGTAGATCTCCTTAGCAGGAGGTCGTCTAGGTAGGTACCACCGCAGTACCAGTTATTCTGCTGCCAAGCAGTAGTGTGTAAACATTACTGTGTTCCGGTTTGAAGGGTACTACAGCTAGCGAAATTACTGGGCTGTTGAGACTAACCATCGAAAGTCTCAAAGTAATGAGCGCCAAAGCAGTGATGCCCTGGACTTTGTTTTGTTACTCAAAGTTCTGTGTATCGCTGCGATGGTCATGGACAGGCGTTATCTCTTACCATCAGGAGAGCGTCTCGTTCCTCTCAATACTTTTTACATAAAAAAAAAACACAAGAAACAGTTCTGTCTGGATGTTTTGTATATATTTATTATGTGTAACAAACATTTGTTTATACCACAAAACGTTTGTCCTGGGTGGGAATCGAACGCCCTACAGCTCTTAAAGTAGATATGTTAGAGATAGGTACAATCTAAAATTAGCAATACGATAAACATAACCTAATTACTTCAAATGAGGCCAGACATTTGACATACGAACTTATCGATAGCAAAACAAATGAATTCACTATCTATCGTTCACCAGACGAACACGTGTGCGGCCGATGCTATTATATCGATAAAACTGTGCCACGTGTCCCATCACTAGTGCTGTATTGCGTCGTAGAAATAGAAATGCATTATGCAATAAATTAGCAATTATTATAAGTATTGTATTTATGGATAAAGTGACGCGCAGTAATTGTGCGAATCTTTGTTATTAGATACAAATATTAAACACAAGCGGACGCCTCGCGGTTTCACCCGCGTAGTTCCCGCGTTCCCGGGGGAATACAGGGATAAAAAGTAGCACATGACACCCGGGGATAGTGTAGCTTCCCAACGGTGAAATAATTTTTGAAATCGGGCTACTAATGTCGTACCCTATTCAATAAAACAAACAATCAAATAATTCCTCTTTATAATAGTACTAGCGGACGCCTCGCGGTTTCATCCGCGTAGTTCCCGTTCCCGGGGGAATACAGGGATAAAAAGTGGCTACTTTTTATCCCTGTATTCCCCCGGGAACGGTGGCATAGGCTTATGCCACCCGGGGATAGTGTAGCTTCCCAACGGTGAAAGAATTTTTGAAATAGGTCCAGTAGTTTCGGACCCTATTCAATACAAACAAACAATCAAATCTTTCCTCTTATATAATAGTAAAATAGACTAGCGACCCGCCCCGGCTTCCGAAGCCGGGAATCCAAACTTGCACATTTATAATACCTATTAGTGGGATGCGAAAGTTTGTGAGTATGTTTGTTAGTCTTTCACGCAAAAACTACTGAACGGATTTGGATGGATTTTTTTTTTTTTTTTTAATGGTTGACAGGCTAGTTGTTTGGCCACAGCTCACCTGATGTTAAGTGAAGGTGTGGTCGAAGATGGTAAAGCACACCTAGCCTGGAATGGAACTGGCTCTCAAGTGAGGCTGCCGGAACACACCGTTAGATGCTTGGCGGCAGATTTTCAACTTGAGGGTGGTAGCTAGCCAGCCGAGTACTAGAAAGTACCCTACCACCATGCAGTAAAAGTAATGTGACGATCGAGACGCTCTCCTGATGGTAAGAGATAACGCCTGTCCATGACCATTGCAGCGATACACAGAACTTTGAGTAACAAAACAAAGTCCAGGGCATCACTGCTTTGGCGCGCATTACTTTGAGACTAGATGGTTAGTCTCAACAGCCCAGTAATTTCGCTAGCTGCAGTACCCTTCAAACCGGAACACAGTAATGTTTGCACACTACTGCTTGGCGGCAGAATATCTGGTACTGCGGTGGTACCTAGACGACCTCCTGCTAAGGAAATCTACCAAGTAAAAGGTAGCTGACACCCTGGCTTAACACAGGCTACTTTTTTCCTGAAAACATGTAGCGGCTAACACCGCGGGGCGCAGCTAGTTAAAAATATATTTCTGAGCTAGAAAAATGAGTAAAACACCATTTCTGAACGTATCTCCACATAGTATAAAACAGAGTGGTGACCTATAAAATAAAGACCTTACCTATAAACGTTGCTTAGCAGTAGCGTTAGTAATTACAAAGGAAACCGTACATTTACGTATTCCAGTCAGCCGGGACAATTTTAATGATTAAAATTATTATTTTCTCGGAAATATTCCAGAAAACAAGAATATCTAGGCTGTAACCGCGTGACGTAGTTAGTGTATAATTCATTATACTTAATCGCATCATTAGTTCTTACTTATCATAAATAATGTCAGAGATAATATAATAACACATACATTAGATAATCGAGAGTAAACAACTTCTTTCTAGATAAGAGTGTTCCATCCTAGACCACATCGTTGCTTAACATCAGGCACGATGTGGTCAAACGCGAACCTATTCAATTAAAAAAAAAATCTCGATATACAGATAAAGTATGACACTGATTATAAGCGTGGTGAAAATGAGAACTACAGTTCTCGTAGTTTTTATTTAAAACATTTTTTTGTCAACCGAGAGTAATAAAATAAAAACCTGACTATAAAAGTTTATTAATTTACACACACTTTAAATGCTATGTTTTTTCTATAACGCATATTACAAGATAAATATATTCATATATATTTTTTATGGCAGCTCAAGCTCTTTGTTGGGGTTTGAACCCACGCGCAACGACCGCGCTAACCACTAAACTATCATCGCTACAAAGAATACGTTAAACTATTAAACTATTTATGTAAATAATTCGTTTATAATAAAAAAATATTGGGGACATATTCAATTATTTATTCACACAGCGCCATCTAGCGAACATCATCATAGCCATTATCTACCAAATTAAACAAATCTATGTATGGGAACCAGACAGCTGACAGAATACCCAAATATCTACTTTTTTATTTGTAAATATACACTTATAACACAAAATAAAATGCCTAAAAAACAATGTTCCACGTCATGCAAGGTTAATAAAAATACAAATTTATTACAATTAAAGAAAAACCCATCATTAGCCATAGGCCAACTAAACGCACCGCTCCAATGAAACAGCGAGGTTTCGGAGCAAACGAACATAATATCAACGATGTCTACACCATTTTTAGATTTTTTTAAAAACCACTCTATCTATTTCGATAAAATTTATATGGGACCGAAAGTATATCTACCAAGCACAAAAAGAATCATCAAAATCGATTCGTAATTAGGCGGAATGATCACGTATCCTACATACAAAAAAAAACACAGTAGAATTGAGAACCTCATCCTTTTTTGAGTCCATTAAAAACACAGTCGTTTGTTGATGTATATTCTGCGAAACAAATGAACGAAAAAAACATCACGATAAAATATCTGATCCTTGTCGTTTTGTAAATCAAATCAAACGTCAAATACGTCAAGAGGCGCCGCATATAAGATGTTTTCAGCCTGTGACCTCTGCCACAGATATTAAATATTAACTAGCGCTACTTGAATCGATCCGTACCAGTCACCGATTCATAAACTCTTTTCTTCAACACAAATTATGGAGTACAGATGGATAATTTTGCATTAAGGCGGTTCGATTTCCATACAAATAATTTTTTGCCATTTATGGAAAAATTGAGCATAATTTTACAGTGAAATTATAGCTACTGGGTTTTATTTTGGTCTTTATTTGTGGTAAATCACAACTGCTTATAAGTATGTATTTACAAAAAGACACTACATAAGTATTCTATCAGTTATCTGTCTTCCACACACACAAGCTTTGTTTAGTTTGGGGTCAGATGGCGCTGTGTGTAATGTCCTACGATATTTATTTTTGTATCTCTAGATTTATCTGTAAAATTGAAAAACAATTTCAGTCTATACATTACATGTTGTATATTTATATATTTTTAGATTCACACTTAAACAATAAACATTTTTTTTTTTAATTTATCGTGACCTGTCATTCTTTCGTTATTTATTCTGTGCCATAAATTTGCTCATCGTGGCCCAATTGGTCCCAAATGTTTGGGTACAAAAGCTGACCTCTGGCTTGCGACACCGAGGGATCTATATTTAGGTCCATTGTCAGAATATAGGACATTTTGGATGAAACTCACGTGACAAAATATCGTAGATGTATATTGAAGATATTTCGGGTACGTAACCCAGAAAACAATAGCTAGGAACCCGCACAGTGGCTAGGATTTGTGATCAAAGTGCAAGTTTAGGGTACTCCTTACTAGTAAGTAATTATAATATGTTTGTTTTTATGGACATTTAATTATATTGACATAATTATTTTATATATGACGTATAACTTCATTGACATTTTCATTTTCATTATTTGACATGTTACGATTTTGATACGTTTAAATATGGATGGCAAAATGACCTGTAACTTTGGTGCTATTAATAAATGATTTGTATTTGTAATATATGTATATATATTAGCTGCGCCCCGCGATGTTACCCGCTACATGTTTTCGGGATAAAAAGCAGCCTACTTTTGCTACTCAAAGTTCTGTATATCGCTGCAATGGTCATCGACATGCGTTATCTCTTCATCAGGAGAGCGTATCGTTCGCCTAATTACTTTAACATTAAAAAAATGTCAATTTGAAGCAAATTATATTTATAGTGATTTAATGTCAAAAATATTGTCAAATACTGTTAAAATAAGTGTTTCCTGCACCGTTTAAACTTAGAAAAGATGTGCGTGCCGTGGGGTTTGAAACCAGGATGTCTACATTAGCAATCAGACTCCCAACTAGGCTGTCTTTACATCGTTTAGTCTGGTGAAACAGCCGTTACATCATGTAGACGCAGCTAGATAACGCGCGAGTTATAAAAACGCAGTAATACCGTGTTTATGGCACGTAGTGTTGCTATATGCAATTAAAATTTATCGGCAAATTGAGGTTCTCACGGATGAACACGGCACGAAAGTCTAAGTTCACACTGGTTTTTTTAAAATATTAATTTATTTGCGAATTGAATCTTATTGATTTTTGATTATTTTAATTGTGTTTTTTAATGTTTGTGACTTGTAACTGTTCGTTATTAATAAATGAGTATGAGGATGATAAAATAACACTAACTTTAGAAGGTTAGCCGTTTTTTTAGGGTTCCGTACTCAAAGGGATTACTAAGGCTCCTCTGTACGTCCGTCTGTCACCCGGCTGTATCTCATGAACCGTGATAGTTACAGTTGAAATTTTCACAGATGATGTATTTCTGTTGCCGCTGCAACAAATACTAAAAAACAAAATAAAAAAATATAAATATTGGAGGACATTTAACACAGCACCATCTAGCCCCAAACTAAGCAAAGCTTGTACTATGGGAACCAGACAGCTAACAGAATACTTAGTTTTTTTTTTTTTGTTAATACATAAATATACTTATAATACATACAGTACACCCAGACACAGAACAAACATTGATGTTAGTCTGCAAACATAAACGATGATCCTAGAACGGTTCGGACTTTTACTAAGAGGTGGTAAATCTTAGGTTTTACTGGAAAATCTTAGAATTACCGGCTTTTACATTAACATAATATATAAATAACCAGGTTATTTTGAGAAAAGCTTATAAGTTTTTTGTTGTGGTACGGAATCTTCATTGCGTGAGTCCAACACGCACTTGACTGAATTATTTGTTAGCCCATGTGTATACTTCTTAACGTATTTTAAACATATATTATACATATATAAATAACTTGCATATAGAGATAACAATCTAAATTACAAGCCATTCAATATAAAAATAAATTTTAATTGCAAGAACGAAACGTTCAGTACAGAGTCACATTGAAATAAAAAAGTCTAGGCAGAAATAGTTTTTGTGAAGTTTGTGAGAGAAAAAAATACTATTGAAGATTTCTTCTCAGAAACTGATGGTTTTCCTTCTTTTTGCAGCAATGTACTTTTGTTTTTATGATATTATGCAAATGACAATACCTATACAAAAATATATTTAACCCAAACATAAGGAAAAAGTTGAAAAAAAACAGATAAATATTTTATATGGGACAAATTTCCTTGAGTAGGCAAAAATACATTAAAAACATACCTAAGATAATAAATAAATAAATATCGTAGGAGCTTGTGTGATGGAAGTTAGTCAGTCAGTGTCAGTCAAGTCAGATAACTGATAATTTTTTTTTTTTAATGTAAAAAGTAATGAAACGAACGAGACGCTCTCCTGATGGTAAGAGATAACGCATGCCCATTACTATTGCAGCGATACACAGAACTTTGAGTAGCAAAACAACGGTATGATAGCTCAGTGGTTAGCGCGGTAGGTTCACATGCCGAAGGGCGTGGGTTCAAACCCCAACAATGAGCTTGAGCTTCCGGCGAAGGAAAACATCGTGAGGAAACCATAGCATGGTGGTAGGGTACTTTCTAGTACCTACTCGGCTGGCTAGCTACCACCCTCAAGTTGAAAATCTGCCGCCAAGCATCTAACGGTGTGTTCCGGCAGCCTCACTGGAGAGTCAGTTCCATTCCAGGCGAGATGTGCTTTACCATCTTCAACCACGCCTTCACTTAACATCAGGTGAGCTGTGGTCAAAACACATGGCATGTTAAACATAAATAAATAAATAATAAATAAATATCGTCGGACTATACACACAGCGCCATCTGACCCCAAACTAAGCAGAGCTTGTGCTATGGAAGTCAGATAACTGATAGAATACTTAAATATATATTTTTTTGTAAATACATACTTATAATACATACAGTACACCCAGACACAGAACAAACATCGATGTTAGTCACACAAATGTTAGTCCTGAGTGGGAATCGAACCCACGCCCTTCAGCTCTCGAAGCAGACATGCTACCAATGAACCAACAGGGCTGTCAAAAAAAAAAATTATTCAACACAAAAAAAAAAAAATTATTCAACATAAAAAATAAAATTATTCAACACGCCGTACCTCCCTCAGCTAGAATGTCAAAGATCTATTAAGCCCATCTAGTACCGTATAATAGCAGTCACCAGTAATAGACACGACAATGGCCACCACACATGGCCGATGCCTCAAGGCCACCGTTCGTATTGTATAAAAAGTAATGTATACCGCCATAAAAACCTGCTACTTAAATGTTATCAGCAAAAAATAAATTGATATCTAAACAAATTCAAATCATCATCGTTTCAAGTCATATGATTTGAAGGCGGTGGATCACTTGAGCAGGAAAACGTCTTTTGTTTACATTTGTGTCTGTACAACCTATCCATGCAGGTTTTTTTTTACAAATAGATCTACTACGACTTTGTAGCGATGGTAGCTCAGTGGTTAGCGCGGTAGGTTCGCATGCCGAAGGGCGTGGGTTCAAACCCCAACAATGAGCTTGAGCTGCCGGTGAAGGAAAACATCGTGAGGAAACCATAGCATGGTGGTAGAGTACTCTCTAGTACTCGGCTGGCTAGCTACCACACGAGAGTTGAAAAATCTGCCGCCAAGCATCTAACGGTGTGTTCCGGCAGCCTCACTTGAGAGCCAGTTCCATTCCAGGCGAGATGTGCTTTACCATCTTCGACCACACCCTCACTTAACATCAGGTGAGCTGTGGTCAAACAACAAGCCTGTCAACCATAAAAAAAAAAACAAAAAGCTTTTATTCTGTAACATATAAAAACACAAAAAACAAAAACGAATAAACAGTTACAAAATAAGGGTTTTCGGGATAAAAAGTGTTAATCCAGGGTCTCAGCTACCTCCATACCAAATTTCATCCAAATCCGTTCAGTATATAGTACTTGCTTGGAAGAGTAACAAACGTCCAAGAGTAACAAAACCATCAAAACTTTCACATTTATAATATTAGTGGCATAATAGTAAAAAATAAATATAGTACCTAGGACATTATAAACAGCGCCGTCTGACCTCAAACTAAAGCTGTGGTCAAACACCTAGCCTGTCAACCATAAAAAAAAGAATCCATTATTCATTCGGCATATTTTCTATCGTATTTTTCTTTTCTAGGTTGCCTGGAAGAGATCGCTGTTAGCGATAAGGCCGCCACTTGTGGCACTAGTTAATAAGGTTTTTTGTTCTCTGTACTCTTTTCTATTTATGATGTGCACAATAAAGAGTTATATCTATCTATCATATTGCCCAACGGATTAGCAAGTTGAAGTGGCAGTGGGCAGGGCACATAGCACGCAGAACTGATGGCCGATGGGGCTGCAAAGTTCTGGAGTGGAGACCACGGACCGGCAAGCGCAGCGTAGGACGTCCACCCACAAGGTGGACAGACGACCTAGTAAAGACCGCAGGAACGCGCTGGATGCGAGCCGCTTCCAACCGGTCTTTGTGGAAGTCAATGGGGGAGGCCTATGTCCAGCAGTGGACGTCCTACGGCTGAAATGATGATGATGATGATGATGATATTGCGATGTATACAATATTTGTAAGTTTCATATTGTGATACAGAGCTCGGAGATCTAAGAGTCTGCGCGTCTTATGTGTGTCTAGGTCGTTTGCTAACATAAGATGCTAATGCCGAGTCCTATAACAAGTGACTAAACAAAGATGTTAATTTACGTTTGACAATGAAGAAGTCAAGGAAAAAAAGTACGACGAGTTGATTGCAATTAGAATATTTTTGTTATTATTTTAGCATATTTGATCCCACTGCTGGGAAAATGCCTCTCTATTTGGTGCTATTGAAGTTTTTTTTATAATAGATAGGCTTGCGTTTGACTGCCATCCCGCCTGATGTTAAGCGAAGATGCGGTCTACGATGGAGCACGCTTGCCTAGAAGAGTACCTACTCTCTTATACTCGGCTGGCTAGCTACAAAGTTAAAAATCTGCCGCCAAGCATCTAACAGCCGCTTACCATTATGCGAGTTTTTTTTTAAACAAACGAAAAGCGACGAACGATGCGCTCTCCTGATGGTAAGAGATAACGCATGTCCATGACCATTGCAGCAATATACAGAACTTTGAGTAATAAAACAAAGTCCGGGGCATCGCTGCTCGGGCATTGCTAAGTAGAGTTTTGTAGCGATGATAGCTCAGTGGTTAGCGCGGTCGGTTCGCATGCCGAAGGGCGTGGGTTCAAACCCCAAGAATGAGCTTGAGCTGCCGATGAAGGAAAACATCGTAAGGAAACCATAGCATGGTGGTAGGGTACTTTCTAGTACTCGGCTGGCTAGCTACCACCCTCAAGTTGAAAATCTGCCACCAAGCATCTAACGGTGTGTTCCGGCAGCCTCACTTGAGAGCCAGTTCCATTCCAGGCTAGGTGTGCTTTACCATCATCGACCACACCGTCGCTTAACATCAGGTGAGCTGTGGTCAAACACCTAGCCTGTCAGCTATTAAAAAAAAAAAAAGTATAAACAAAGAATGCGTCCACTAACACTTGTCTTGCTGTCTCTATTAAGGGGAAGACGCTTTGTTCATGTGTTCTATAGTATGTAGTACTCACTGCACTGACATTAACTAACTTAATACACTAACAAACAAACCGCGAGTGGTGGATCTTTCACTGGTAAAACCTATGTACTAAATTTCTTCACTTGGTGGTAGATCTCCTTAGCAGGAGGTCGTCTAGGTAGGTACCACCGCAGTACCAGTTATTCTGCCGCTAAGCAGCAGTGTGTAAGCATTACTGTGTTCCGGTTTGAAGGGTACTGCAGCTAGCGAAATTACTGGGCTGTTGAGACTAACTCTATTAAAGGTCTCAAAGTAATGAGCGCCGAAGCAGTGATGCCCTGGACTTTGTTTTGTTACTTAAAGTTCTGTGTATCGCTGCGATGGTCATGGACAGGCGTTATCTCTTACCATCAGGAGAGCGTCTCGTTCGTCTCATTACATTTTACACTAAAAAAAAAAAAGAACTAATGGCGAAAACCCCCAAAAACCGTTCCTTTTTTATAAATTCTTACATTTACCAACTCAGGTTATTAAATCCTAAGATTCACTGGTAAAAATTAAGATTAACCAATATTCGGGCTTTTACAATAACATATATACATCTTTCTAATTCTAAGAGACACTTCCAAAATGCTGGCGGCTTATCATCATCATGATCAGCCTGTATTAGTCCACTGCTGGACATAGGCTTCTCCCAAGACACGCCACTCAGCCCGATCTTCGGCTTTTCGCTTCCATCCACCGCCACCTGTCCTACGTATATCGTCACTCACGCTGTGGGGCGTGGGTTCGATTCCCACCCAAGACAAGCATTTTGTGATATAAAACCAAATGTTTGTTCTGTGTCTGGGTGTACTGTATATATTATAAGTATGTATTTACAAAAAAAAAAAATTTAAGTATTCTATCAGTTATCTGACTCCCATAGTACAAGCTTTGCTTAGTTTGGGGTCAGATGGCGCTGTGTGTCATGTCCTGCGATATTTATTTATTTATTTTATTTATTTATCTAGTCTCAGGGCGTCCTACGCTACGCTTGCCAATACGCGGTCATATAGTACTCGCAAAATGTTAGTCTTGCAATCCAACGGTGCAATGCGGCCACCATTTCGGGCACTTCGCCTAAAAATAGGATATACTACTGCACTACTATATATACATATACAAATACTTTATAGTTTATACTACTTATCTCTTGTTATGAAGCTATCTATAAATAGCACTGGTTTTCCGTGGGTAGGTATTTTTTGTTTAGCTGTTTTTGCCGATCATCTGCGAGTAGGTATGTACTTACCTAAATTATTAAGGTGGTTCGATTTCTATACAAACAAATTTTTGCCATTTATGGATAAATGGAGCATAATTTTACAGGGAAATCACAGCTACTGGCATTTATTTTGGTCTTTATTTGCGGTAAATCACAATTGCTTGAATAAAAGAGTAAATTATTAGCATAATCTTTTTTTTTTTAATTGTAGATAGGCTTGCGTTTGACCGCCATCCCGCCTGATGTCAAGCAAAGATGCGGTCTATGGTGGAGCACGCTCGCCTAGAAGAAACCGATTCACTCGCGACTTGAAGGTACCCAGACTATATTCATTGGGGAATACCTACTCGGGCAGCAGATTCCAATGTCAAGCGGTACGCATGAAAAAAGTGGAATCAAACCGCTTAGTTCGAGCTTTTGGAACATCAACCATGAAGCGGTGTTCTACTGTTTTATTCAAAAATCATAAATTTATGAATCAATCATGTATTTGATTTTATGCTAATAATGTAATGTTTTATTCAAGTAATTGTGATTTACCGCAAATAAAGACCAAAATGAATGCCAGTAGCTGTGATTTCACTGTAAAATTATGCTCCATTTGTCCATAAATGGCAAAAAACTATTTGTAAGAAAATCGAACCACCTTAAAGTAATATTACTGCTATACTGCTTGACACGCGTAAGTCTTCTTTATATAATTTCGTAATTTGAGTTAAGTTATCCAATTAGTAACACTATCATTTTGCATCGGATGACCGCTGCGCTGGTAGGGTGTTTAAGGTAGAAAATGGTTTCATTGTTTTTTTGCAAACTTTTGATCCGTTCAAATGTAGCGATGATAGCTTAGTGGTTAGCGCGTGGGCTCAAACCCCAACAATGAGGTTGAGCTGCCGGTGAAGGAAAACATAGTAAGGAAACCATAGCATGGTGGTAGGGTATTTTCTAGTGCTCAGCTGGCTAGCTAACACCCTCAAACTAAAAATCTGCCGCCAAGTACCTAACGGTGTGTTCCGGCAGCCTCACTTGAGAGCAAGTTCCATTCCAGGCTAGGTGTGTTTACCATATTCGACCACACCTGTCGAATATAAATTAAAAAAAACGATGAGTTCGTTACGATTTTTTTGTACATAGGCTGTTTTGACAGCTTCTTGTGAGGTGCAAAACAATTAACTGCAATAACTCAGACAGAAAGACTGAAGAAAGAAAAGAAACATCTATTTAACGCAATCTAGCACGATACAGAATAATAATTGTTCAACTCCAGCGACATTCTCATGAAAACACAATGGTAGGCGTGCTCTCTTTCACTTTTAACCTCAAACGATTTGCCATTTTCGCGTCAAGCGGCCATCTTGGAATACCTAGTTAACCTTTTTGCGTGGTAGAAATGTTTTTTTTTTTAGATGAAAGTGTCATCGTCGTAAAATAAATTTTGTGTAGATAAAATTCGATTATTTATTATTCGATTTTTTTACGTAACGGACTGATGCGTGACGACGGCAATAGACCCGACGGGATGACCCTTATCCCTTGGAAGATGGGACGGCCTCTTGTGTGGGACGCCACTTGTGTTGACACCTTGGCGCCGTCTTCATCTTCCTGTGACTTCGGGGCAAGCTGGTGCTGTCGCATCTAAAGCTGAAAACCTCAAACTGCACAAATATAGTTATTTGGATAGAATGTATCTTTTTGTGCCGTTTGGGGTTGAAACTTTAGGTCCGTGGGGGCCGCTCTCGAACTGTATCGGGACCTGGCCAAACGTTTAGAGGAGGCTTCAGGTGACCAGAATGCTGGTATCTACTTTGGTCAAAAGCTTAGCATTGCCATCCAGCGTGGCAATGCTGCCAGCATTCCGGCCACATATCCCTCCTCTGACGGACTTTTAGATTAAGTTTTTTGTATAAATTTTTTAAATAGTATTGATTTAATTTTTTTTATTTTGTATAGAATACATTGTTGAATAAAAAAATAAAATAATTAAAAACAGATAAATAAAGTTAGCCACTTCTTATAATTATAATGTGGTTTGTGGAAATATTTTTTGCGCTATTCAAAGTGTTGAATGGTTTAGTAAATAGGTTTTACTGTGAACGTCGTTTAGATTGTTTTTAGGTGAGTAATTTGTTGTAATATTTTGGGAAAACCGAACATAAAACTTTTGTAATGTTTAACCCCTTTCAAGGTGATCTTGTAAGGAAAACCCAAATGATTCGATAACTAGCAGCTAAGTACGACCACTACCTATTTTAGGGTTCCGTACACAAGGTGTAAAACGGGACCCTATTACTAAGACTCCGTCTGTCAGCAGGCTGTATCTCATGAACCGTGATAGTTAGACAGTTGAAATTTTCACAGATGATGTATTTCTGTTGCCGCTGTAACAACAACAACAGAATAAAATAAATATTTAAGGGGGGTTCATACAACAAAAGTGTTTATTTGTCGTTTTTCACTTTTTTTTAACCTTCGTTTGTTACATTCTATATCGTAGTAAGTGTATTTGTCAGTGTTAAGTATTTTATGATAAATCTAGTGAAATAAATATAAGTCACACAAAGTAAGTCAAGGTCAAGTTCAGTCATGCTTTAGTAAAGTAGTGGCGACTTTACTATAAAGCTTTGATGGAGTTTTTGAAGCAACACGAAAAGTCATGTTTCACAACATTATATAATTTTCCCACACTCGCGCTTGTGATTCGGCACTTTATGAATAAAACGCCAACATTTTCATGCATAAACACTCGACAAAGCACTAGTTTTATAAAAAGCAAAATTAAAAATTTCGAAAAAACCCACAATGGTGATAAAGTAATTGTCACCTATCTAAGATAATGCACCAATCAAACTCGAACCCATAACTGAAAACTGCATCAAAATCGGATTAGAAGTTTTTGAGAAAAATGGCAACATGGATTTGCACAAAAAATGTTTGCTGCAGCGCCCCTTGGCGAGTTGCCACCGTAACACCTATTTAAGAACATGCACCGATCAAACCCGACCCTATAACTGAAAACTGCATCAAAATCTAGTAGTTTTGGAGAAAAATGGCAACATGGATTTCCACAAACAAACGTCCTCTCACCCCAAACGCATATACCGTCAAATACAAATACAAATAATTTATTAATAACACCAAAGTTACAGGTCATTTTTCCATTCATATTTAAAAATATCAAAATCATAACCTAATATGTCAAATAATGAAAATGAAAATGTCAATGAAGTTATATGTCATAAATAAAATAATTATGTCAATATAGTTAAATGTCCATAAAAACAAACATATTATAATTACTTACTAGTAATTGAATAATCTCTTAGTTTTAAATAATCGTCAAAGTCATAAAACAACGTCTTCCGTCGCGGGTAAAAAGAAAATACAACGAGGAGACACGACTCTTTCCGCGTTCCCGCCAAAATCTCATCAGGCGAGTAAATAAAATATAAAGATTAGACCGTTCTGCGTAACATAGCTCTTGCTAGGGACGGTAACTTGGTGTCTTGGTCGGTTTACTTGGTGGTAGATCTCCTTAGCAGGAGGTCGTCTAGGTAGGTACCACCGCAGTACCAGTTATTCTGCCGCTAAGCAGTAGTGCGTAAACATTACTGTGTTCCGGTTTGAAGGGTACTGCAGCGAAATTACTGGGCTGTTGAGACTAACCATCGAAAGTCTCCAAAGTAATGAGCGTCAAAGCAGCGATGCCCTGGACTTTGTTTGTTACTCAGAGTTCTGTGTATCGCTGCAATGGTCATGGACAGGCGTTATCTCTTACCATCAGGAGAGCGTCTCGTTCGTCTCATTATTTTTTACATAAAAAAAAAAAAACGTAGCTCTTGCTAGGGACGTAAGCAAGTTCTAGAGAATTCTAAGTAAAGTCGACGCCATGTAATTCCTTCACCGCCCTAACTAGAAAGTTAACTGGTACCGATTAACTTTTCTGTTTAGTATCATTAGTGGTTCGTCAATAGCTAGTAACCGACTTCTTATTCCTAATATCATATTTTTGACGTGAATAAAAAACGTATTTATATTTTCAAATTATAGATAACTAGACTCCCGTTCCCGTGGGAATACGGGGATAAAAAGTAGCCTATGTCACCCGGGGATAGTGTAGCTTCCTAACGGTGAAAGAGTTTTTGAAATCGGTGCAATAGTTTCCGAGCCTATTCAATACAAACAAACAAACAATCAAATCTTTCCTCTTTATAATAGTATAGACGTACAAACTACAGATATTATAAATTATTGATAATTATTTGATATTATTGATATAGAAGAGCGGGATCTTCTGCCACAGGTATTCTTTATTCTTTTGACAGCCCCGTGGGTTCATTGGTATTATATCTGCCTTGAGAACTGTAGGGCGTGGGTTCGATTCCCACTCAGGGCAAAACATTTTGTGAATAAACAAATGTTTGTTCTGTGTCTGGGTGTTCTGTATGTATTATAAGTATGTATTTACAAAAAAAAAAGTATTTATGTATTCTGTCAGTTATCTGACTTGCATCACACAAGCTCTGCTTAGTTTGGGGTCAGATGGCGCTGTGTGTATAGTCCTACGATATTTATTTATTTATACTTACCAGAAGGTCCCAACCTACTATTTTGTAAGAAAAACTGGTAACCGAAATAAATAATATTCATTTTCATTAGTAAACGTGTGTAGTAGATAGCAGATTTTTTTTTTTTATTGTTGACAGGCTAGGTGTTTGACCACAGCTCACCTGATGTTAAGTGACGGAGTGGTCGAAGATGGTAAAGCACACCAGGCCTGGAATGGAACTGGCTCTCAAGTGAGGCTGCCGGAACACACGGTTAGATGCTTGGCGACAGATTTTCAACTTAAAGGGTGGTAGCTAGCCAGCCGAGTACTAGAAAGTACCCTACCACCATGCTATGGTTTCCTCACGATGTTTTCCTTCACCGGCAGCTCAAGCTCATTGTTGGGGTTTGAACCCACGCCCTTCGGCATGCGAACCGAACGCGCTAACCACTGAGCTATCATCGCTACATACAAAATTTTCATTAGTAAACGTGTGTAGTAGGCACCAGATAGCAGATAGCAGATTCTAGTCCGCTTTTTTTTTTTTTTTTGACATTACACACAGCGCCATCTGACCCCAAACTAAGCAGAGCTTGTGTGATGGAAGTCAGATAACTGATAGAATACATAAATACTTTTTTTGTATTGCTTTGTATCCAAAACGCGACTCTAAGCGTCTATTCCCAGTTGGTCGCAATTATCTGTTTGGCAACGAACTACGTAGAGTATGCAGGTATCATAGCGTGTTGCATAACATGCATAAAGCATGCCTAACAATTAACATGCGCCCGTAGGGTTGCCACTTTAACATTTACAAAAAATAAATTTACAATAAATAAAAAAAACCGCCCAAGTGCGAGTCGGACTCGCGCACGAAGGGTTCCGTACCATTATTTAACATTTTGTGAATAGACAAATGTTTGGGTGTTCTGTATGTAATTACAAAAAAAAAAGTATTTATATATTGTATCAGTTATCTGACTTCCATTGCACAAGCTCTGCTTAGTTTGGGGTCAGATGGCGCTGTGTGTATAGTCCTATGATATTTATTATTTATTTATCTATAAAAATCAAGTTTGTTGTATGGGAGCCCCCCCTTAAATATTTATTTTTAGTATTTGTTGTTATAGCGGCAATAGAAATACATCATCTGTGAAAATTTCAACTGTTTAGCTGTCACCGTTCTTGAGATACAGCGTGGTGACAAACGGACGGACGGACAGCGAAGTCTCAGTAATAGGGTCTCGTTTTTACCCTTTGGGTACGGAACCCTAAAAAATACAACCAGATACGTGAAAGTGTTGCTTAAATTCCTCATAAGTTTAATTATTTTTTAAATAGCATCCCTAGCTGCGCTTGCACAATTGTTTTATAGACCACTAGGACTGTGCAATGTTGTGTTTAATGTTTTTAAATTAATATTAAACAATATCATCTTCATATTCAAACGCGCGTCAGAAAATGTGAAGGTAATGCGTCACAACTAACAGGTGTCTGCGTAACGGGTAACGGGTACACCGTTAGATGCTTGGCGGCAGATTTTCAACTTGAGGGTGGTAGCTAGCCAGCCGAGTACTACCACCAAGTTATGGTTTCCTCACGATGTTTACCTTCACCGGCATCTCAAGCTCATTGTTGGGGGTTGAACCCACGCCCTTCGGCATGCCAACCGACCGCGCTAGCTATCAGCGCTACAAAATGAAATTATACCATTTATTTTTATGATTGTTTTAGTATATATATTGTCATCGTATATTAGACAGAGTAATGAAATAAATAAACATTCCACGTTTACAGAAATCGCGACTTCCTCATTATAAATTACTTGCGTATAAACGTATATTAAATACCTTAGGGGCCGTTCAAGTATTACGTGAGCAGATTTCTTACCATTTTTTACCCCCCCGCCCCCCTTGTCATCAAAAGTAAGCAAAGTACTTACCCCCTCCCCCTATGCTTACGTAAACATTTTTAGTAATAAATGTTTTTTTATATTGTTATTTTTAAAATAGGAAAATTCATGAAAATATTAGGTTTAACTGATACACATAGAGTAAATGACAAAAAAATATAATCAGAAATAAAGAACATAACTAACATAAAGAATATTTTCGGAACACATTAACAGTCTTCAGTCCATGAAACCTGAATCCATGATTCTAAGTTATCGATGACATTGGATTGCTGCTCAGTGTTGTGAGTCTGCTCACTTTCATCCGATTTTGGAATGTCTACGTCACTCTCATCGAGCCATTCAACATCTTGGTGCTCTAAATTTTGAATAATGCACATCAGTTCATTAGCACGACGAGCAGCGACTCTTACAGGTCTAACTTTTCCCTCTGTGGGCGTGTTTACTTTTTTATGGATCTTCTCGATGTGACTTGCTATCTAAGTGGCTCTTGTGGTGATCAGTTTGAGCACGAATGAGCCTAACAGGGACTGTCGATACATGTCTTCGTCCCTCTGTAGAATTCGATTTTCTGGGAATCAAACGAAGATATGTCGCACTGCGACTAATGTCAAATCCTAGTTTACGCAGTTCTTGTGTGAGTTCGTCAAGAGTTTTTACGCTGTGAATAGATTCCGTTCGTCTCCTGTCATCACATGCACTCCCAAATAAAGCTATATCCGCAATTGTTTTCAATAGTAATGGTTGATCGCTTTCAAGTTTAGGATGTCCTACTGAATCCCTCAGAGATAGTCTTCTTTTTATTTCAGGATTTTCCTGACAAATATCTTCTAACTTTCTTTTCATACCATCCCTGTGTTTCTTCTGGGCAACTGCGTTTTGAATCTTCCTGTTTAAAGTATTTTTTGCTGTTTTTAGTTCCTCGCGCAACTTAATGATCTGTTTATCAACTTCAGCGCAATTTGGCATAGTATCTCTGGCAGAATACAA
Organism: Biston betularia; assembly: GCA_905404145.2. NCBI lineage: Eukaryota > Metazoa > Arthropoda > Insecta > Lepidoptera > Geometridae > Biston > Biston betularia. The sequence continues at coordinate 1,175,073 of FR989889.1, read as the reverse complement.
AGCGTTCAGATTTTTTTCGAGTAGAGTAATCTTATTTTTCAAAGCTTCTTGAGAAGGTTTTGCTCTTTGTTTATCTGCATTATTATTATTTTCGCGTTGCTCTTGTGATTCATTGCCGGTTTTAATTTTATCTTCTTTCTGTTTTTCAATGTTAGAAAATGGCTGTATAATTTGTGTTTTTTCTGCAGGTTTACTGGTAGAAGACGTTGCCTAAAAATGAAAAATTTCTAAGAGTTCTGCTGGATATTCTCTTATTAAGCTACATAAATTCACCGTATTTAATAAAACCAGCGTTTAAATATTATTGAAAGCTTTTCCCCACAGAAACCCTTCACATACAGATATTGAAAACACCGTGTATTTTGTGACCAATTGCCGGAGTCGATCTTAAGAAATAAAATATCAATCATTTACCTTTTTACTTTGAGATAGGCCATCATATTTTTTACTCATAAATCGTTTTAATTGTTACAGAACGTAAAGAGAAACTTTGTACTTATATTTACTCACCTTGGAAAAAAAATGAAGCAGATTGGATTTATTTTTAGTCGCCGCTTGCAATTCTTCTTCAATTCTCTTAGATACAATAATATCTAGTTCCTTATCTGACTTTGCTTGTAATTTATAATTTCGCCAAACTTCGTTAACTAACTTTTGTACATTTTGCACTTTCGTCCCAGTATGAGATTTTTTAAAACTTTCGAACAGTTTTTGGTATAACTTGGATTTGTCTATATGATATGACATTCTAATAAGATATTTAAATTTAAATAATTAAAACGTTAAACTTTGGCTAATTGCATCAACATAAACACAAATGATAACTTTCAATGCTTACAATACGTTTAGAATCCAAACAAAACAATACTGATAGATGCGCACTTGCAGCCGGCCGGCACGAGAGTGAATTATTAGACAAGTGAATAGCGCACGGTAATTTCCCTAATGCGCGGTAATTCCCCTAATCAGTTCTCAAAGCGAGTGCCTACGCATATGTATTATTTGCGGGAATCCCCGAAAAAACTTAAATAACTAACGATGACGTAATCATCATCTTGACCCCCCCACCCCCCATGTCATCCAAAATAAGCAAAACAGAGACCCCCCCACCCCCCCTTGGTGCTTACGTAATACTTGAACGGCCCCTTATTGCGAACAAAGAAAACAAGTTCTGTTAGACAACAAAGGCGTGTTTGTGATGTGACCGAGCCTTTGTTGTTAACTCCCAAGACAGATGAAAAAAATGGGTCAGCAGCATCAACAGAAGTGAAACATTATAACACGTCACATCAGCATGTCGGTGACGTGGTCACATTAGCATGTTGGTAACGCGACCACATTACGATGTTAGTGGCACAGTCACAATCACATTTCGGTGTCGCGAACCCATAAGCTATGCTGTTACCAATAAATTTCTGAAAGGACCCTTGCCTTTTATTAAATTATTACCATGAGATTGTTTTTACAGACGGACTGAGAAACTTTTAGGCAAAATAAGAAAAGATTATTTAAATACACACGTATAATACTAGCTGACGCCCGCGACTTCGTCCGCGATAACGTTGGAATGAGGTTCAGAAAGAAAATAAACATGTAAGTAACAAATAAGCAATAGTCATGAATCTGACATGTCAATTTCACATCTGTAAATCTGGCATCTGTCAAACTGGACCCTGTCAATCTGACATCTGTCAATCAGTCAATGAATAAATAAGCTTTCAAATTAGATAAATCAGTTGTAAAAAGTATTCTGTATGTTAATCCCGGTAATAAGTTATGTGTATGCCAAATTTCATCCAAATCCGTTCAGCCGTTTTCGCGTAATCGAGTAACAAACATCCAAACATACAAACGTCGTAACATACACACTTTCACATTTATAGTATTAGCAGGATAAGCTTCTATTTACCAAAATTTTGGTTCTGGAAAAGGCCACCAGATGTGACTGAAATATAGTCTGGTAATAAGTACGACCTAATCAAACGTGAAATATCCCGCATAAGCATTTTTTGTGGCTAAAAGCCACACGTTTACCGCTTAGAAGGCAGTAGGCCCTCAATTGGATTGGTATTTTTTCAGTCATTACTTACATACGTCAATGGCCAACATGTAGCATAATTTATAATGAAAATCAGACTGGAAAATCCGTTGTTAACAATATTTAACGTCTCATATTATTTGATCAGTATATTGATTCAGAATTAAAATGTGTATTAACACAGATTTGTCACCTGTACAAACACAAATCATGAAAGTAACTCAATTGACTCGCAGTGGTGTGCGTAATTCTTTTTGTTTGTTTTGGCGTCGCACTTAGTGCATTTGCCAGTGTCAAGTGATATTTTAAAGTATCAAGAGGTTAAGTATGTCAAAGTTAGACTGTAGGACTATCTCGCCCTTAGATCTATATCGAAGGTTGCAGTCGAGCCACTACTACATGACTAATAATTACTAAGTCATGACCGGACTGGACCACTTGTGTTTTTTCAATAATAGATAGACTTGCGTTTGACCGTCATCCCGCCGCGACGATGCGGTCTACGGTGGAGCACGCTCGCCTAGAAGAAACCGATTCACTCGCGACTTGAAGGTGCCCAGACTATATTCATTGCGGAACACCCACTCGGGCAGCAGATTCCAATGTCTAGCGGTACGCATGAAAAAGGTGGAATCAAACCGCTTAGTTAGAGCTTTTGGAACATCAACATTCCATTCCAGGCTAGGTGTGCTTTACCATCATCGACCACACCGTCACTTAACATCAGGTGAGCTGTGGTCAAACACCAAGCCTGTCAGCTATAAAAAAAAAAAAAAAAATCAACCATAAAGCGGTTTTTTGGCGGGAACACGGGAAGAGTCGTTACTCCTTCGATAGAGTTTTGGAAGCAAAACGAAAAGTTATGTTTCACCATATTATACTTATATATCTCTTTCCCACACTCGCGCTTATAATCCGACACTATGAATGAATTACTACACAATGTTTATACATAAACATTGTGTAACTCGAAAAAATAAAAGAATACATACAGCCAAAATATTTCCGCGTTAATATTAAAAGTTTAGTAAGTTTTTTTTTACAGCACACTAGGCATGCGTTTGTCCAGAATGTCACCTGATGGAAAGCGACGATGGAGTACGCTTGCCTAGGAAACAACTATCCGCGTTCTTCTTGAACAACCCCGGTTGTTCAATTAGTTGATTTAGTTGTAAACACAGACGCTGGCAACAAGTTCAACACACCAACAGTAAGTAATATCTTCTGTTTTTGTTATTAGTCTTACCTGAAACAACCAAAAAGTTTTCATGTTAACATTGTTATAAAAAAAACGATTAAGTCACAGCATATAAATAAACATACGAGCAAAAATCATAGAGCACAAAAATCTTTTCAATTTAGAACGTACAACCTTGCTAATACGCTACCATATTACTCAAAGAAACTTTTAAATTCGAACAGAACGTAGTTTGAAACTGTAAAATTCATTGTTAAAACAACATTTTGATAGACATCAAGGATGAGCTCGCTGGATTGGCAAGTCTGATGATATTTTCTTTGTTCAAAAAAATACATAAGTAATTTTGTAGCCAAAATTGCAAGTGTTAAAATGTCTGGCTTAATATGAATAACGTTCTAAGTCACGGTTCTCATTCAATGAGACAAAAGGTTTATGACTTTTCAATCCTGACTTTCAGTCACTGTCAGAATTCGGTATGTAAAGAAAAAAAATACTTTGCTGATTCCAAAACCATTTCGAAATATTACATTCCTGTACATGATTTTTCCGTTTAAAACTCTTTAAACTATGAGACGGGGTTTATTTTAATAAAATACATAAAATAAATTTGACTTTCAATTAACCTCTAATGACGTCATGTCCTTGGCTGTATAAGGATTCTTTCAGTGCCTAAAAAAGTACATATTTTACATATTCAGCCAATGTTATGACGTCATAACTATAAAAAGTTTGAAAATGTATTAGAATTAAACTACCGCATAGAAAGCCAAAATATTCAAATTAGTTTCATAAAATAAAGTTTACTATCAGTAAAAAATATAAAATAAATACAAAAAAAAACTTTACATACCGAATTGGATGACGTTATGCATTTTAACTTTTTTTTATGCTGAGAAATAATACTTTTTTTTTTGTAAATGCATACTTATAATTCATACAACACCCAGACACAGAACAAACATTTTATTCACAAAATACATACTTGCCCTGAGTGGGAATCGAACCCACGCCCTACAACTCTCAAGGCCGATATACGACCAATGAGCCAACAGGACTGTAAAATTTTATTGGGTTTAAAACTCACACCCTTCAGCGTGCGAACGTATTCTATCAGTTATCTGTCTTCCATCACACAAGCTTTGCATAGTTTGGGGTCAGATGGCGCTGTGTGTAATGCCCCATGATATTTATTTTATTTTTATTGCTTTCATGCGGTAGGAGTGCTGGGCGTATATCGCGGCACGCCAGCTTAAACGACGTCATCCGTCGGGCTTTTGTCAGTGCCGGCGTCCCATCAGTTTTAGAACCAAACGGACTGATGCGTGACGACGGCAAGAGACCCGACGGGATGACCCTTATCCCTTGGAAGATGGGACGGCCTCTTGTGTGGGACGCCACTTGTGTCGACACCTTGGCGCCGTCTCATCTTCCTGTGACTTCGGGACAAGCTGGTGCTGCCGCATCTAAAGCTGAAAACCTCAAACGGCACAAATATAGTTATTTGGATAGAATGTATCTTTTTGTGCCGTTTGGGGTTGAAACTTTAGGTCCGTGGGGGCCGGCCGCTCTCGAACTGTATCGGGACCTGGCCAAACGTCTAGAGGAGGCTTCAGGTGACCAGAATGCTGGTATCTACTTTGGTCAAAAGATAAGCATTGCCATCCAGCGTGGCAATGTTGCCAGCATTCCGGCCACATATCCCTCCTCTGACGGTTTTTTAGACTAAGTTTTTTGTATACATTTTGTAAATAGTATAATTTAAGGTATTTTTTATTTGTCACCGCTACAAGGCCTATGTCATTTATTTATTTATTTTATAGTCATATCAACGAAGCCGCTACTAATACAAAAGTCATCTTAAAAACAAACAAAATAATGGTGATGAACAACGCGCCGTCTCGTTTCTTGGTACCTGCCTATATATAATTTGTTTAATGTAAAAAGTAATGAGACGAACGAGACGCTCTCCTGATGGTAACAGATAACGCCTGCCCATGACCACCGCAGCGATACACAGAACTTTAAGTAACAAAACAAAGTCCAGGGCATCACTGCTTTAGCGCTCATTACTTTGAGACTTTCGATGGTTAGTCTCAACAGCCCAGTAATTTCGCTAGCTGCTACCCTTCGAACCGGAACACAGTAATGCTTACACACTGCTGTTTAGCGGCAGAATAACTGGTACTGCAGTGGTACCTACCTAGACGACCTCCTGCTAAGGAGATCTACCACCAAGTAAAATATATATACTCGGTAAGAGATAAGTTGTAATGAGTTGTTTATTTTGCTTTATTATCCAAGTTCACTGGAATACGGCTACAAAATACGGCTTATCAGAACATTTCTGGTATTAAATTGGCCTGCGGGTATTTTTTTCCTTTTCGATAAAATATGTTGTGGGAATTGCGACACAAAACAAACTGACAACAACATCCTATCATACTAATATTATAAATGGGAAAGTTTGTGAGTATGGATGTATGTTTGTTACTCTTTCACGGAAAAACTACTGAACGGATTTGGATGAATAGCTGGGATCCTGGGTTAACACGTAGGCTACTTTTTATTCCGAAAAACATGTCGCGGGTAACACCGCGGGGCGCAGCTAGTTACAAATATATTTTTTATGCAAATGTAATGAGACGAAGGTAGGTACCACCGCGCTATCAGATATTCTGCCACCAAGCAGTAGTGTGTAAGTTGTGTACTGTGTTCCGGTTTGAAGGGTTCTGCAGCTAGCGTAATTACAGGGCTGTTGAGACTAACCATCGAAAGTCTCAAAGTAATGAGCGCGAAAGCAGCGATGCCCTGGACTTTGTTTTGTTACTCAAAGTTCTGTGTATCGCTGCAATGGTCATGGACAGGCGTTATCTCTTACCATCAGGAGAGCGTTTCGTTCGACTCATTATTTTTCACATAAAAAAAAAACTAGAAAGTACCCTACCACCATGCTATGGTTTCCTCTCGATGTTTTCCTTCACCGGCAGCTCAAGCTCATTGTCGGGGTTTGAACCCACGCCCTTCGGCAAGCGAACCTACCGCGCTAACCACTGAGCTATCATCGCTACATACCGATTTTTACAAATTTTCGAGTAAAATAGTACAATCAGATCTGTTACAAAGATACAATACTGGCTCCATGGACCACAGATAAAAGTTAGCCGTAACAAACTTCTGGTCCGATAAAGCCGCCCACTGGACTTTGGCATGCGGGTTTTAGAACGCAGTATTGTTTTGCTATATCATTGTAATTAGATAAATTGATCATTTGTTATTGTTATGTTCCGAACACACGTCACGGTTAGTTTATATCTACACTAGCTTGCGCCCGCGACTTCATCCGCGAATTGCGTTCAGAGAGAAATGAAGCATGACTGACTGTAAGCGACATCGTTTCGTGGTCGACGTTCCAGTTAGCGATGATAGCTCAGTGGTTAGCGCGGTCGGTTCGCATGCCGAAGGGCTCGGGTTCAAACCCCAACAATGAGCTTGAGCTGTCGGTGAAGGAAAACATCGTGAGGAAACCATAGCATGGTGGTAGGGTACTTTAGTACTCGGCTGGCTAGCTACCACCCTCAAGTTGAAAATCTACCGTCAAGCACCTAACGGTGTGTTCCGGTAGCCTCACTTGAGAGCCAGTTCCATTCCAGGCTAGGTGTGCTTTACCATCTTCGACCACACCGTCACTTAACATCAGGTGAGCTGTGGTCAAACACCAAGCCTGTCAGCTATAAAAAAAAAAGAAGTTTTATCTGTATCTTCCTGGCATACGATGTGGCTGCAGCTCAGTGGACAGCCAGGAATAATTACATGACTCAACCGGGACTAAACTGATTTGACTCATCTGATGATTGCTACGGTATAAGGCATTTTAGACTAAGCAAAATTAAATTATGAATAGTATTACTGATATCTTATGTTTTATTATGGAAACTGACGTGGTTTTGACACATTTTTGAAGGTGGTTCGATTTCCATACAAATAATTTTTTGCCATTTATGGACAAATAGAGCATAATTTTACAGTGAAATCACAGCTACTGGCTTTAATTTTGGTCTTTATTTGCGGCAAATCACAATTGCTTGAATAAAACGGTAGATTATTAGCATAATCTCCAGTTTTATTCAAAAATCATAAATTCATCAATCATCCATAAATTTGATTTTATTTACATAGTACAAGCTCTGCTTAGTTTGGGGTCAGATGGCGCTGTGTGTCATGTCCTACGATATTTAATTATTTTTTATTTATTTATTTATAAGACACATATTTGTTTATGGGAGTGGTCGTGGATCTGAAGACATCGTACTAAGCTTTATGTGCTGGAATTTACTATACTATTACATAGTAAGGAAAGGCTCCAGAGCGCGCCGGCGCATTTCGGTACTCTACTCGCTCCCACCCCCGCGCCCGCGCACCAACCGCTGTCTTCACGTGCGAGGCGCGCAGCGGCTCGTAGTGTGAAGCAAGACGAGGCCGCGCGTGCGATGTACTCCGCTTTACCTCCTTGAAGAAGGCCACCGAAACTAAAGTCGGAATATCCGATACAAAACATTAGTGAGCCCGCGTTAGTGTAATAAAAATGAGCTTCAATATAGTTTTCATGTAGCTGGAGCGAACGCTAGTTCTTGAAATCATGATTTCACAATCTAAGTCTATTTATACTACACCTATTTGAAGGAGGAAGGTCACACGGTGAAAGGAACAGATCCTATTTCAATGATGCAATGGTATTGTCTAGACAGAAGTTTATTTCTCGTAATGCATTTTGTGATATGATATTCAATTACGTTGGCGTTCCCAGCGATTGTAAAGTATATAACATGTCATATCTAAATAAAATATTGTCATACTTTCACGAATCGATAACTAGTTTCCACATAGTATAAAATAAAGTCGCTTCCTGTCTGTACGCTTAGATCTTTTAAACTACGCAACGGATTTTAATGCGGTTTCCATCAATAGACAGAGCGATTCAAGAGTAAGGTTTGGATGTATAATACATGCATATGCACCACATTAGTATCTACATTGCACCCGTGCGAAGCCGGGGCGGGTCGCTTATAAAACACATGATAAGTTATACTTAGTAGTAGATCTTAGCACGAGGTCTTCTAGTAGTAACAGATATTCTACCGCGAAGCAGTAGTGTGTAAATATTACTGTGTTCCGGTTTGAAGAGTACTGCAGCTAGCTAAATTACAGGGCTGTTGACAAACCATCGATAGTCTCAAAGTAATTAGCACCAAAGCAGCGATGTCCTGGACTTTGCTTTGACTGTTTTTATAATGGTTGACAGGCTTGTTGTTTGACCACAGCTCACCTGATGTTAAGTGAAGGTGTGGTCGACGATGGTAAAGCACACCTAGTCTGGAATGGAACTGGCTCTCAAGTGAGGCTGCCGGAACACACCGCTTGGTGTTTGGCGGTAGATTTTCAACTTGAGGCCAGCCGAGTACTAGAGAGTACGCTACCACCATACTATGGTTTCACTCACTCACTCACTCACGATGTTTTTCTTCACCGGCAGCTCAAGCTCATTGTTGGGGTTTGAACCCACTCCCTTCGGCATGCGAACCTACCGCGCTAACCACTGAGCTATCATCGCTACAATTATTTCTTTCTTTCTCAAAACATGTAGCGGGACGCAGCTAGTATATACATAGGTGTATAACTACATTATACGATTGTCTTAACTACTAAAAATTTAGTTTGAAATGCGACCATCCATATTTCTCCAGCAATAACAAAATCTTTGTTATAAACGCAGTGCCTTGAGAACGATTTACATTAAATGAGCAGTGCTCTGTATTCTATATTTGCATGCAATGAGAATTCTAACTCGGCGGTTTCTCGTATATTTATGAACACAGAGGCGGAGTAAGTAAGCTGAAGCGATCAAAAGTAAATGCAAATAGATTAAACACACCAAATACTTAAGGTAGTTCGATTTCCATACAGTAGATTAATAGCAGAAAACCAAATTTATGAATAAAAATATATATATATAGTAGGAATATACACACAGCACCATCTGGCCCCAAACTAAGCAGAGCTTGTGTGATGAAAGTCAGATAACTGATAGAATACATGTACATACTTTTTTTGTAAATACATACTTATAATACATACAGAACACCCAGACACAGAACAAACATTTGTTTATTCACAAAATGTTTGCCCTGAGTGGGAATCGAACCCACGCCCTACAGCTCTCAAGGCAGATATACTACCAATGAGCCAACGGGGCTGACAATAATTTATAAATTTATGATTTTTTGAATAAAACAGTAGATAATGCTAATAATCAACTGTTTTATTAAAGCAATAGTGATTATATTATAAATAAATGCCAGTAGCTGTGATTTCACTGTAAAATTGTGCTTCATTTGTCCATAAATGGCAAAAGTTTGTTTGTATGGAAATCGAACCACCTTAACCGTGATTGCCTTCCAGGCAACCAAGAAAAGAAAACATGATACATAATAAAGACAGACGGAAGATGTTGTAACACAAATAAGATTTAAAAAAAACACATATATATACATATGTAGTAAGTCTATAAAAATAATATTAATGTAAGCTAATTGATGTACACTTTTTTTTTTTTAGTTTTGGCGTCGCATTTTGAGCATTTGCCAGTGTCAAGTAATTTGAAATAAAATTGTTTACAAGTTTCTTAAGTTAAATAAGTTGCCTCGTAGCAATAGTTATAGTCAAGTCCAGTCGGTATTAGTCAAGTCTAGTCATGCTTTAGTAAAGTAGTGGCAACTTTACTATAAAGCTTTGTTTTTGAGTTTTGGAAAAACACGAAAAGTCATGTTTTACCACATTATATCATTTTCCCACACTCGCGCTTGTGATTTCGACTCTTTCCGCGTTCCCGCCAAAACTCTGATGTAGATACTTGGACAAACTTTTGTTTTGTTTTGATTGTGGGATTTTCGCTCTTAGCGATAAGGTCGCCACTTGTGGCACTAGCGCATAAGTTTATTTTGTTCTGTTTTTGGCGTGCACAATAAAGAGTTTCAATCTTCGCCCACCTTGTAGCGATGATAGCTCAGTGGTTAGCGCGGTAGGTTCGCATGCCGAAGGGCGTGGGTTCAAACCCCAACAATGAGTTTAAGCTGCCGGTGAAGGAAAACATCGTGAGGAAACCATAGCATGGTGGTAGGGTACTTTCTAGTACTCGGCTGGCTAGCTACCACCCTCAAGTTGAAAATCTGCCGCCAAGCATCTAACGGTGTGTTCCGGCAGCCTCACTTGAGAGCCAGTTCCATTCCAGGCTAGGTGTGCTTTACCATCTTCGACCACACCTTCACTTAACATCAGGTGAGCTGTGGTCAAACAACTAGCCTGTCAAACATAAAAAAAAAAAACCTTTTCCGCTCAATCCTTCATCCATTGTTTAATTGCAGAATCAACATTATGCGATATCTGCGCGTTTATGATTAGTTATTTTTATGTAACAGTACCTTCGTGTTCTATTTCGTACACGTAAACACGACACGCGAGTCTAGCGGAGCAATGCATCTACTTACTTTATAGGTACTGATCTATTTTTGTACGGAATCAGTGACTTGCAGTTTTAATGATTTTGTGGCATCGGACTAATACGCTATTTGACTACATTTAAAATATGGTACAAATTGATATAATCCTAATAAATTGACTCCTAAATTATCAATCCTACAATATTAATATTAAAATATTAATCCTAAAATATTAATCCTAAATTTAAATTTGACATAAGTAAGATTGTCTACGTCACCTACACTAATAATGTTACTTGATAGTTGATAGTTAAGTTGTAAGTAAAATTTATTTGTTAGTTTCACTTTTGCATCGTATAGCTTTATATTCAATAAGTAAATATCTTAGATTTTAAATGTTAGCAAAATGCTTCTAAATTTATAGTCATGTTGTATACACTTGTTATATAGTCTGGCTCGAAACTGTACCTAGCAAATTATGTATCTGTTCTGACTATGTTCTGTTTTGTGTATCAATAAATAAAATAAAATAAAAAAAATTGCAGCGTTAAAAAGCATATTCAAAAAAAAATACTGGAATTACTTAATTATTTTTCAGAAATTACCGGGCTGTTGAGACTAACTCTATCAAAAGTCTCAAAGTAATGAGCGCCAAAGCAGTGATGCCCTGGATTTTGTTTTGTTACTTAAAGTTTTGTGTATCGCTGCGATGGTCATGGACAGGCGTTATCTCTTACCATCAGGAGAGCGTCTAGTTCGTCTCATTACTTTTTAAACAAAAAAAAAAATCATCTATTTTAAGACTAAATATGTTTATTTTGTACAATACAATTTATTTATTTTGAGTTTTGGTCACGTGATAGGAAACACTTTGTGATTGGTAGCAACTCTGATGACACCAATGTAAACAACGAGATCTAACATTCATTTTATCACAATTGCGGTGAAATAAAGCTATTTTCAAGTTATTTACCAGATATAAGTGATCTTCACACATAAAAACATTTGAAGTTGTACCTCCTATGCTTTTGGAATCTCCACGAGCTAGTTCTACCCACTTTTTCCTTCTAGCATCTATGGGAACAGAAATGAACAGCTTTTTTTGGAGTCTTTATGGAAGTACTTGTACATTGTGGTGCTACACACTATTTATAAGTCATCGTTTTTAACAAATACAAGAAAACAAATAAACTTTCGCCTCGTTTAGCTTGTTGTTTACTTAGGTGTGACGTCAGACGTGTCACGTGACCAGGGTCATGATCAAAATTGCGTTATGGCGCGTTTTTTTCTCATTCAAACTTTTCCATCGATTTTTAGCGAAAATACGACAGATCTCAAGGAAATATAGACGTGATGTGCAGTAAATATAATAAGAAATTATTTAAAACTATTTCCCAATAGTAGTCAAATAGCCTATTGTGCATTTCTCAGTGTCAAGTATTTTATATATCAAAGTCACATTAGTGTGACAAGCTTAGGCTTGTCATTGTCAAATTTGGTTATTCCCTTTTTTCTTTGGTTTTGGCGTCGCATTTTGAGCATTTGCCAGTGTCAAGTGTTTTATATTTTCAAGTTTCAAAAGTGTAATAAGTTGCCTCGTAGCTATAGATATAGGTCAAAGTCCAGTCATGCTTTAGTAAAGTAGTGGTGACTTTACTATAAAGCTTCGATGGAGTTTTGGAAGCAACACGTAAGGTCATGTTTCACCACATTATATCATTTTCCCAAACTCGCGCTTGTGATTCGGCACTAGACTTGATGATCAACCATTTTAAATAATCGTCAAAGTCATATCATAGAAAAACAACATTGATGTTCGCCAATTATACGGTTGGAAGGAATTCATTACTTATAGAGAATTTTACAAAAACACATGCCGCTAAGAATGTTAATTTCAAAAATAATAACTGAAACATTACAATATGTTTAATTAGTAACACTTATGCTAATTCTTAACGCTTTTACTGTAAACATTTTTTTACGTTTTCATACGTTGGTTTTTACTTGGTGGTAGATCTCCTTAGCAGGAGATCGTCTAGGTAGGTACCACCGCAGAACCAGTTATTCTGCCGCTAAGCAGTAGTGTGTAAACATTACTGTGTTCCGGTTTGAAGGGCACTGCAGCGCAATTACTGGGCTGTTGAGACTAACCGTCGAAAGTCTCAAAGTAATGAGCGCCAAAGCAGTGATGTCCTGGACTTTGTTTTGTTACTCAAAGTTCTGTGTATCGCTGCAATGGTTATGGACATGCGTTATTTCTTACCATCAGGAGAGCGTCTCGTTCGTCTCATTACTTTTTATCTTAAAAAAACCAGACCAGTTTGCCCGTAATGATCAACAGCACGACCAGACGGTCGAGCAAAAGACACCATCAAAAAAAAAATTGGAAAAAGGGGATAAATTTGGGCTGAAAATCTATAGTTGCAAAATGGGGATTGGAAATGTAGGTATATGAAACTTTGTTATTTTTGGTATCTTTTTCAAACTCACAGACAATACTTTTTATCTAATTGATTGATTCAGGCGTTACTTTGCGGAAGTTCATTTTGAATGTTCAATGTTTATATTTAGTTTATTTCCGCTTAACCGTCGTTCCAGTTCCAACAGTGACGAGGAGACTTAAATTTAACTAATTTTATACTGCTTATTTATTAAAAAACCCTAATCTTACTTAAAATCTAGAACTCATAAACTTAGAAATATTCTTAATTTGACAAATATAAAAAATTAAAACTACAAAAAATCTAATTAAAATAATCAAGAATCCTCCTCTCTGCAGTAACCACTTTGTCGACACGTGTTTCACCTCTACACGAGGCATCCTCAGGACGTGTTGACTCTTCGAGCGCTTGGTCGAGACTGAGTTTTTATCTACACTAATATTACAAAGAGAAAAGATTTGTATTTTTGGATTTAATAAAACTCAAACACTACTGGACCGATTTCAAAAATTCTTTCACCGTTGTGAAGCTACACTATCCCCTGGTGACATAGGCTACTTTTTATCCCTGTATTCCCACGGGAAAGGGAACTACGCGGGTGAAACAGCCAGGCATCTGATAGTGTAAAATAAAAACACCGTTTCTATGGATGTTGATTTCAATATTATACAAAATAGTTATGTATGTAAACAACCATGACGTTTGACCTTTCCGTTTTATAACAGAACCGAGCCAAACGTTCGTACAGTCATAAAAAGTCTCCTACGTAACTTTTAATTATCAAATTATTTTACAGCACGAAATCTTCACTATTTTTTGTTTTTGTTTCGAAATACATTTTTTTTCTACAAATAAGTTTTTTTTAATGGTTGACAGGCTAGGTGTTTGACCACAGCTCACCTGATGTTAAGTGAAGGTGTGGTCGAAGATGGTAAATCACACCTAGCCTGGAATGGAACTGGCAAGTGAGCCTACCGGAACACACCGTTAGATGCTTGGCGACAGATTTTCAACTCTCGTGTGGTAGCTAGCCAGCCGAGTACGATACCACCATGCTATGGTTTCCTCACAATGTTTTCCTTCACCGGCAGCTCAAGCTCATTGTTGGGGTTTGAACCCACGCCCTTCGGCATGCGAACCGACCGCGCTAACCACTGAGCTATCATCTCTACGAAAAAGCTATATGTAATTTCAATGATTTATTGTTTATTTAAAAGTAATGAGATGAACGTGACGTTGTCCTGATAGTAAGAGATAACGCGTGCCCATGACTGTTATAGAGATACACAGAACTTTGCGTGACAATAACATACAAGTTTACAATTTAAAATAAACCGACTCCATGACCCTTAGGCCAACTAAACGCACCGCTCCAATGAAACAGCGAGGTTTCGGAAACCACACAAACGACAACACCACCGATGTACACAATGTTTAGATTTTTGTTGATTTTTTAAAAACCGCTCGATTGATTTCGATATATTTTATATGGGACCACCTCTGAAGTATGATCTACCAAGCAAAAAAGGAATCATCAAAATCGATTCATATTGGAGTAACAAACATTAAAAAAAAATACAGTCTAATTAAGAGCCTTTTTGAGTCGGTTAGAAAGAAAAAGACCAAGGCATCGCTGCTTTAGCGCTCATTACTTTGAGACTTTCGATGGTTAGTCACAACATCCCTGTAATTTCGCTAGCTGTGCCCTTCAAACCGGAACACAGTAATGTTTACATATACAATATGTATTGCTTGGCTTGGCTTGCTTATCTATGTACTGCTTGGCGGCAGAATATCTAGTACTGCGGTGGTACCTACCTAGACGACCTCCTTCTTAGGAGATCTAAAACCAAGTAACAGTATAAAAATATTTCAAACGATTATTTTAAGTTAAGAATTTGAAACAGAGTTTTGGCGGGAACGTGGAAAAATCATAATGCTGTAAATGTTTTTTTTTTTCAAATGAGCATGTTTGAAAAATTGTGCAATTTTAATCATGAATTGTTGAATTATACGCAAAAAGTGTGTTTAATGATATAATATGGGCAAATATGTCATTTCGCGGTATTTCTAAAAACTCCATAGAAGCTTCTAGTAAAGACACAACTACCTACTCTACTGGGGCAGACTGTGTCTTACTTTATAAGTAGTACCTATAACTTTAATTGTGACTTAATTTTATAAGAAACTTGAAACATTTAATACCTACCTACCGGTAGAATGCACAAAGTTGCAACGCCAAAAATAAAGTAAATTAAAAAATAATAACAAGAAAACAATAATAAAAACGTGATATTTGTTTACGATATCGACACATCAAAACAATTTCCAGTTCCAACAAAAATAGTCTCGTTCTAAGCTTAAATGTTGTTGGACCACTATTCTCAGTTGTTATTTTTCTTGACCGTCAACTACGAACGTCATGGATGCTCGACCACGACCTCAGCATAGCTGCCAACCAAACAAACTACAGAAAGAAACTAAATCCGCGAAAATAGTGTAATTACATCATAAACAACAGTTTTAAAACGAAAAACACGAATAGAGAATTAAAATTAAATAAGGAATTGCTTAGACGAAACCACTAGTTTCCTCTATTGTCGGTAGACGAAAAACGTCGTACGTGATTACGGAACACACACACGGAAAAATAAACTTTATCCCGAAACTGTTAGAGATTAAAGTTGATTTATAACAAAATGTTAAACTCAAAAGAAAAGATTTCGACTCGGTCACTTCATTGTCCGGGCCTGTCATTTACAAAAATACTGACCTCGAATTGGTTTTGCCAGCAACTGTTTTCGTTCCATTCGCACCGAAACCAATTTCACTACCTCCAAAACTTTCGACTAAGGGAACGTCTCCGTCCGCCATCATTTTCATTGCACACGACAAATAAAAAAATAAAACAAAACACAAAACTATACAGTTTGCAATTGAAAGAGGAACTTTTGTTTTCTTTAACTTTTTTTGACGTAAAGCGAGGTTAATTCAGAATGGCGCGCACGTCATGCGCGTGCCGCGGCGATGCACTAACTGAGCTAGTACGTTTATTTTATTGATGTAAATTTAATGATGAGCGGCCAGAACTCGGATCACATGTATTGTGACGGCCGCTTGGACGTAGTCAGTGATAATTGAAGCAGTTTATGCAACATAAGCGCAGTAAGTTGATCATCTCATGTTAAGAAAGGCTATCAATTTGCGAAATTTACGCAGAAGTTTATTCAAGTCAAAGTCGAAGGTTTTACTTGCATGACAACAGTGTAAAAAGGTCTATTTTACGTCTATTGTAAACCATTACTGTGTGCATATACATTAATTTAGCGGTAGCGATGATAGCTCAGTAGTTAGCGCCGTCAATTAGCATGCCGAAAAGTGTGGGTTCAAATACCAACAATGAGCTTGAGCTGCCGGTGAAGGAAATCATCGTGAGGAAACCATGGTGGTGGTAGGGTATTTTCTAGTACTCGGCTGGCTAGCCACTACCCACAAGTTGAAAATTTGAAGTTGAATCTGACAAATATTCGATTTGTTTAATATGAACTACAATTTGGGCTTTTTTAAGTTTAGAATTTTAGATCATCGTGGTCTATCTTCGGCCGCACCGTCGCTTTCCATCAGGCAAGTCGGTGGCCAAACAAAAATAAATAAATAATAATAATAAATAAATATCGTGGGACAGTACACACAGCGCCATCTGACCCCAAACTAAGCAAAGCTTGTACTATGGAAGACAGATAACTGATAGAATGCTTAAATAGTTTGTTTTGTAAAAAAAAAATTTTTTTTTTCATCCATTTCATATTAAAAAAGTACTCAATTTTAAAGTATTTATAAGTAGCGGACTACTCTGTAAGCAGATGAGGTAAGTGGCTCTGCTTCTGAGCTATGGGGCATAGGTTTAATTCCCACCCAAAACAACATTTTATGTGACAAACATAAGTTTATACAGTGTATTCGAAATGTGTCAAATACACATTTTTTTTTTCTTCGGCTATGGCACATTCGTGCATTGTGCCAATTCTCAAGTTTGGCTAATTGACATTATGTGATAACGTCTTTAAGTATTTATTTATTTACCAAGTATTTTTACTAAGTCTAGTAGATACCAGCAATCTGGCATCTTGACTTTTACACCCCCCTTTTCATCCCTCCCTTTCAATTTTAATTGTGTGAAATTATCAAAATAATATATAAATTTATTACAATTAAAAAAAATCCACTCCACGACCCTTAGGCCAACTAAACGCACTGCTCCAATAAAACGGCGAGGTTTCCGAGCAAACGAAAATATCATCGATGTTCAAGGTATATGTTTAGTTTATTTCCGCTTAACAGTCGTTCCAGTTCCAACAGTGATGAGGACTTAAATTAAACTAATTTGACACAGCTCAAATTAAAAACCTCTGCTGTGGAACACTGTTGGAACTGGAACGACTGTTAAGCGGAAATAAACTAGACACATACATACCTTGAACATTCAAAATGAAATTCTGTAAAGTAACGCCTGAATCAATCATATCATCGATGTATACAATTTTTACATTTTTGTTGATTTTTTTTAAAAACCTCTCGATCGATTCCAATGACATTTATATGGGACCACCTCTGAAGTATGATTTACCAAGCAAACAAAGAATCATCAAAATCGATACATAATTGGCGGAATGATCGCGTAACATACAATAAAAAAAAAAAAACATCCAATCGGATAGACAACCTCCCGATTGGAGTTTTGGCGGGAACGCGGGAAGAGTCGTGTCGCTCCGTTGTATTTTTTTCCAAAACTTGTGTTTTGTCGAGTGTTTATGCATAAAAATGGTGGTGTTTTATTCATAAAGTGCCGAATTACAAGCGCGAGTGTGGGAAAATGATATAATGTGGTGAAACATGACTTTTCGTGGTGCTTCCAAAACTCCATCGAAGCTTTATAGTAAAGTCGCCACTACTTTACTAAAGCATGACTGGACTTGACTGACACAGACTGGACTTGACTAAGACTGGACTTTGACTATAACTAGCTACGAGGACGCTTGTTTAATTTTTGAAACTTGAAAATATATAAATACTTGACACTGGCAAATGCTAAAACGCGACGCCAAAACTAAAGAAAAAAAAAACCTCCCGATTGATTTTAAATTTGAGAAACAAGAATTTGCTGTCACCAAGACATCAACATTTTCATTCATGATGGTGAGAACGTCCTTTGCAAGACCAGCCTAATTGTTCTCTGTACACACTGCCCTTCATTATCTCAATTAGTCGGTAGATAATTAAAACAGAAGTAGCTTGTAATGATAAAGTCTATTCCACAGTGAAGTTATTAGTATTTTTAGGGTTCCGTGCCCAGGGGGTAAAACGGGACCTTATTACTAAGACTCCGCTGTCCGTCCGTCTGTCACCAGGCTGTATCTCATGAACCGTGATAGTTAGACAGTTGAAATTTTCACAGATGATGAATTTCTGTTGTCGCTATAACAACAAATACTAAAAAACAGAATAAAATAAATATGTAAGGAGGCTCCTATACAATAAACGTTTTTATAGATAATGGTACGGACCCTTTCGTGCGCGAGCCCCACTCGCACTTGGCTGGTTTTTTATAAGAAATAGACTTACGTTTGACCACCATCTCACTTGATTGATTAAGTGATGATGCGGTCTAAGATGGAGCACGCTTTCTTAGAAACTACCGATTCACTATCGACTTGAAGGCACCCAGATTGTTTATACAAAATGTTTGTCCTGGTTGAGAATTGAACCTACACCCAACAGCTCTTAAAGCAGATATACTAACAATAAGCCAACAGGGCTGTCAAAAAAAACTGAAGAACAAGATAAGATTATTGTAGCGATGATAGCACAGTGGTTAGCGCAGTCGGTTTGCATGCCGAGGAGCGTGGGTTTAAACCCCAACAATGAGCTAGAGCTGCCGGTGAAGGAAAAACATTGTGAGGAAACCCTAGCGTGGTGGTAGAGTACTTTCTAGTTGCTAGCTACCACCCTCAAGTTGAAAATCTGCTGCCAAGCATCTAACGGTGTGTTCCGGCAGCCACACTTGAGAGCCAGTTCCATTCTAGGCTAGGTGTGCTTTAACATCTTCGACCACACTATCACTTAACATCCGGTGAGCCGTGGCCAAACACCTAGCCTGTCAACCATAAAAAAAATAAAAATAAGAAAGATCGAAATCGTTTTAGTAGCTATCTGCTACCAACTGTTATGTTCCCGTTAATTGAACAGCCTAGTTCTTTGGCAATTAACAAATAAGTGAAGAATTTGGCTATGTAGACCTAATACAAAAATAATTAGGTACAAAAACTGGGTATAATTAAATAAATAAATATCGTAGGACTATACACACAGCGCCATCTGGCCCCAAACTAAGCAGAGCTTGTGTGATGGAAGTCAGATAACTGATAGAATACAGAAATACTTTTTTTTTTTGTAAATACATACAGAACACCCAGACACAGAAGAAACATTTGTTTATACCCCAAAATGTTTGTCTTGGGTGGGAATCGAACCCACGCCCTTCAGCTCTTGGAGCAGATATACTACCAATGAACCAACAGGGCTGTCAAAATATATTTTTTTATGTTTGATAAGCTAGGATGAAATTTGGTATGGAGGTAGCTGAGACCCTGGATTAACACTTTTTATCCCGAAAACCCTTATTTTGTAACTGTTTATTCGTTTTTGTTTTTTGTGTTTTTATATGTTACAGAATAAAAGCTTTTTGTTTTTTTTTTATGGTTGACAGGCTTGTTGTTTGACCACAACTCACCTGATGTTAAGTGAAGGTGTAGTCGAAGATGGTAAAGCACACCTAGCCTGGAATGGAACTGACTCTCAAGTGAGGCTGCCGGAACACACCGTTAGGTGCTTGGCGGCAGATTATTAACTTGAGGGTGGTAGCTAGCCAGCCGAGTACTAAAGTACCCTACCACCTTTGTTTGTTTGTTTGATTTGATATATCAATTGGAAAATACATGCAGAGGATAATAATTGCTACAAAATAATATTAATTGAAGTTAAATAATTTTCTTGCCCCCATACGGCATGAATCCATCCGACCTGTCCGCTGGTACAATCTGTACCAAGCGGTGTCACTCGCGAATTCTGTGTTTCCACACACTGTTTACAATAATAGACACGTATCTTGGAATTAGTAGGCGTAGCTCAGATAAAATTGTGTTTTTTTGGGACGTCACTATAACAAACCCAGCAAAACAACTGAAGTCCATTCATAAAAACAAGTACCTATTAAAACTGGCAGAATGCACAGCGGGTGATGCCAAGAAGAAGTGCTTAAAACGAAATTTAAAACTAAAATCAAATCCTACTAATATTATAAATGATTATATAATTATTATTATTGCAAAAGTTTGTGAGTATGGATGGGTGGATGTTTGTTAAATTTGGTATGGAGGTAGCTGAGTCTCTGAAATAAGACAAAGGCTACTTTTTATCCCGAAAACATGTAGCGTGTAACACTGCGGGGCGCAGCTAGTAATAAAAAAAGGTTTTCAGGTTTCTCACTGCTCTGATAGCTCCTTTGGTAGCTTCAAGAACTGTATGGCGTGGGTTCGATTCCCACTCGAGACACACATTTGTGTGAACATAGATGTTTGTTCTGTATCTGGGTGTTTTGTATGTATTATAAGTATGTTTTTACAAACAAAGGAGTATCTAAGTATTCTATCAGTTATCCGATCTCCTTTGTTGAGTAACTTTGCTTAGTTTGGAGTCAGATGGCGCTGTGTGCGTTTTCTGCGATATTTATTTAAGCCAGGGCAGCAGAATGTTCAGAAAGAGCCGCCAAAAAAATTTGTATCGTTATTCCTAACGTGACGTCATAATTTTCACTTTTTAATCGCAATAGAAGTCTATGAATGAAATTAGTATGGGAATCACATCCGCCAATCAGCGCGCGCCAAAATCGTCGCTGTCAACTTTCAGCGTACGTGATTGGTTAACTTTATATTGTCGCCGACCCATAATTGGTCTAACCGTAGTAGCAGCTAGTGCTTTCTCTAATTGTTTATGACTTTCGCTGATTTCGCGGTTATTTTTTTTGTTTATTGTTTATCCAATAACCACAACTAATACTTTGAAAATAAAACTTTACAGCGCGACTTATTTTGCCAGTGTTTTTAAAATTAATAATAGACTTTTGACCTTTTTTTTAATATTTTTTTATGGATGACAGGCTAGATGTTTGACCACAGCTCACCTGATGTTAAGTGACGGTGTGGTCGAAGATGGTAAAGCACACCTAGCCTGGAATGGAACTGGCTCTCAAGTGAGGCAGCCGGAACACACCGTTAGATGCTTGACGACAGATTTTCAACTTGAGGGTGGTAGCTAGCCAGCCGAGTACTAGAGAGTATGCTACCACCATGCTATGGTTTCCTCACGATGTTTTCATTCACCAGCAGCTCAAGCTCATTGTCGGGGTTTGAACCCACGCCCTTCGGCATGCGAATCTACCGCGCTAACCACTGAGCTATCATCGCTACAACCATCGCGCGATCGAGCACGTTTGCCTGGAAGAAACCGATTCACTATCGACTAGAAGACATCCACATTCCACAAGTATCTATCGGGGAACTCACACGGGCTGCAAATTCTGTTGCTTAGCCGTTCGTACAATGAAGTTGGAATCGAACCGTTTAGTTAGACTTTAGATTAAAGTTGTATTCTATTCTATATGAACCCTAAAAACATTACACTCCTTTTTTGGGCAGTCGTGTAATAACAAATACACGGATTTCGAAAATAATGCAAAGCGATATGACTTTTCCGCGTCCCGCCAAAATTCCATTTATTATGTTACAGATGAAGTCGGATTGTCATCCTATTCTTAAACATGTCGCGTTTGCGTGCCTCTCTTTCTCTCCTTCCCATCTAGAGTGATGTCTATCTCTGTCTAAGGTAGTTACTGTAAGGTGCTTCATGCTACGAAAGAGCGTAAGTAACACAAGTACAGTGACCCGTCCGTTAATCAGTAAGCAGTGTAAACACTGGGGAACCGTTAGATTTCTTGCCATTTTACGTGAATTTTACAATGTACCAGCGGACGCCTCGCGGTTTCGCCCGCGTAGTTCCCGTTTCCGTGGTAATACATGGATAAAAAGTAGCCTATGTCACCCGGGGATAGTGTAGCTAGCAAGCTATCAAAGATCTATAATTCAAACCAAAATACAAGTACATTCTCAATATAATGGCATCGAAAAAATATGATTAAAACTTACTTTTGGCCATATTTGAGACAGGTCCTTCGCACCGACGTAACTGCCCGCCGTGAGTCAGGAACAAGGACAAGGACAAGCGGGAGGTGGAAAATGGCTAAATTGCGTTTTTGCCAGCTCGCTAATGGTTTTTTTTCTGAGACATCGCTATTGTTTTAAATCACCTCTGTGTCAAAACCCCTCGGTCTCCCCTGCTTAAGTTTTTTTTGTTAACATCTCAGAAATGTGGCAACAATTTTGCCAGCCCTACCTAACCTAAGCAAGTTATATAACTTTACCAATTAACCCAAAAGTGTTCAGGAGAACATTAATTCTACAGAGGAAGTCGTCGCTTTCGCTACACTTGATAACATCGGTGTTTATAATGTAGGCGATTCGATGCGGTCATCTGAACCTTCGACGTAAAGCGATGGAAAGGTAAAGTCGGTTGTAAATATGTAGCTACGTGTAAGAGCATATGCTCATATAGATGAATTCGCTTTTTCTTTAGCCGCAAGATGGGTCGACGATGTTGCCACCGTCACGGGTCGAACCTAGACCAGATTGGCACAGGACCGAGGCAGATGGCATGAAAAGAGAGAGGCCTATACCCAGCAGTAGGATCAAGAAGATGATGATGGATAGTAACAAAATCATTACGCATTGCAAGATGTCCTGTTTTTGCGTACCATACTCGGTCAGATATAATTTAATTGAATTATCATTTGTCTCACAACAAAAACTAGCATACGCGAGAATTAAGAAGTAGGTAAACAAATAACAGTTGCCCTTTATGCTAACTGGGGGTGCTTTTTTTTAATTTTTCGCAGATTTTTTTATTAAATACAATTACAATTTTACTAGCGGACGCCTCGCGGTTTCATCCGCATAGTTCCCGTTCCCGTGGGAATACAGCGATAAAAAGTAGCTTATGTCATCCGGGGATAGTGTAGCTTCCCAACGGTGAAAGAATTTTTGAAATCGGTCCAGTAGTTTCGGAGCCTATACAATACAAACAAACAATCAAATCTTTCCTCTTTATAGGAGGACGTTTAGAGGAGGCTTCAGGTGACCAGAATGCTGGCATCTACTTTGATCAAAAGCTTAGCATTGCCATCCAGCGTGGCAATGCTGCCAGCATTCTGGCCACATAACCCTCCTCTGACGGACTTTTAGATTAAGTTTCTTGTATAAATTTGTAAATAGTATTAATTTAAGATATTTTACTTTGTACAATAAATCTGTATAAATTTATTAATTTTATTATATAATAGAGCGTTAGTAAAGTTTTCTGCGCGTATTATGTGCCATAACGGTGTTTCTAGCAAGTGGCGTTCTTAGAGAAACCTTTCGTAGAACCTCTTGCGTCATCGCACGATAAAAACAGCTTTTTGCGATTCTATTTTAGGATATTATATAAGGACTAAGGCAGTCTTTAGTGTTTCGATGTAATTTTCTTTTATTGCTGACCGAATTAATATGATTGGCGTCACAAATTGACACGATCGATGACATAAAAACTTAAACCAAGATTTGACGTGTAACAAACAGATACTGTTGCAATAAGGTAAAAAATATTAATTGTTTATGTAATACGCTCTTAATTTCGGAACTAGTACTTTTTTTATTATTAATAGGTTCACAAAACTGGACATATAAATAAATATCATAGGACACACAGCGCCATCTGACCCCAAACTAAGCAAAGCTTGTGCTATGGAAGACAGACAACTGATAGAATACTTAAATATATTTTTTGTAAATACCTACATACTTATAAGTTACAAAACAATGTTACAAGACAAATTCCGTAATATAATTAAAATAAATTGATAAATATATATTTAAAGGGGGTTTTAAATAATTACATGTCAAAAAAACAATATGTCAAAATAAAGTATGTCGATATGAAAACCTGTAAATATAATAAATGTAAAAACAGATATTAATAAAAAAAAAATACTGCAATTAAGACTTATTTTATCTAAAGTTAACAGTTGTTAATACAGCACTTTTAACAATGGCAGAGTGCACAAAGTGTGATGCCGAAATTAAAGAAAAAAATGAACTGTCTTTTGTTACGTTCACTCAAGTTGAAAATCTGTCACGCGTACTTAACGGTGAACTCTCGATAGCTTTACGTGGTACCTGGTAAGCTAGTTTCCATTACAAGTTAGACATGCATTATCTTCGACCACGCTGTCAATTAACAAAAATACATACGACCGATGTTTTTATTTGCGTATTGTATAATAATTAGTTTTACAGTTTATTCGATTTGTAGCGATGATAGCTCAATGGTTAGCGCTTTCAGTTCACAATAAGATTAAGGAAATAGTCTTTTAAAATGTAAAATTAATGACTAATGAGACGAACGATGCGCTCTCCTGATAGTAAGAGATAACGCATGTCCATGACCATTGCAGCAATACACAGAACTTTGAGTTGCAAAACACATTCTGGGGTATCGCTGCTTGGCGTTCGACTTTCGATGGTTAATCTCAACAGCCCTGTAATGTCGCTACAGTAGCCTTCAAACCGGAACATAGTAATGTTTACACACTACTGCTTGGCGGTAGAATATCTGGTATATCTGGTAGCACCTACCTAGACGACTTCCTGCTAAGGAGATTTACCACCAAGTAAATAGTGTAGTGTTGGTACTAGGCTGGCTAACTAGTTACCTCAAATTGAAAAACTGTCGTCAAGCACACCTAAGAGTATGTTCCGACCGCCAGCTTCACTTGAAAGCTAGTCTCGTTCCAGGCTAGGTGTGTTTACTAACTTCAACCACACCGGGGGTTTTGGCGGGAACGCGCAAAGAGTCGTGTCGCCCGGTTGTATTTTCTTCCAAAACTAATGTTATGTCGAGTGTTTATACATAAAAATGGTGGTGTTTTATTCCTATAGTGCTGAATCACAAGTGCGAGTGTGGGAAAATGATATAATGTGGTGAAACATGACTTTTCGTGTTGCTTCCAAAACTCCATCGAAGCTTTATAATAAAGTCGCCACTACTGTACTTAAGCATGACCGGACTTGACTGACATAGACTGGACTTTGACTATAACTATAGCTACGAGGCTACGAGCTACTTATTTAACTTATGAA
Organism: Biston betularia; assembly: GCA_905404145.2. Classification (NCBI taxonomy): domain Eukaryota; kingdom Metazoa; phylum Arthropoda; class Insecta; order Lepidoptera; family Geometridae; genus Biston; species Biston betularia. The sequence continues at coordinate 1,149,553 of FR989889.1, read as the reverse complement.
ACTTGAAAACATAAAACACTTGACGCTGGCAAATGCTCAAAATGCGACGCCAAAACCAAAGGCAAAAAAACCATACCGTCAACAGTCAATTTTGACGTTTAAATGTATAACTATCGCCCCGGCTTCTTCTTAGTTTTGCGATTTGGTATCATCAATTATGACATTCCCAGTGGTACTTACAAAATCATCTAGATTGGTCCAACCGTTTTTATCTAAGTCCGTTCGCTCCGTCATATAATAATGGCAATTATTTAGGTTTAATATACTGTATAAATTAAATTGTTAATTTTTTTTGGTGGTACGATTTAATATATTCTAAAACAAATGGCAATAATAAAGTGGTACTTGTTGATAGATCGCAGTACCAGATATTCTGCCGCCAAGTAGTAGTGTGTAAACATTACTGTGTTCCAGTTTGAAGTGATTACTGGGCTGTTGAGACAAATCATTCAGTCTCGAAGTAATGAGCGCCAAAGCGATGCTCTTTGTTGCAATGGTCATGGACGTTATTTTATATACTTACCATCGGGAGAGGCGCCTTTTTCGTCTCTTTACTTTTACATAAAAAAAGGCTTAAATTACAGGCTAAGGAAGCTGCATATTAAGCACTCTGGATCTAATAATACCTATAGACACCGATAATACGATTTTTCTTTTTTTGACTAAAATGTCAATATAAATAAGATTTATTTTAATATTATGTTTTTATTGTATCTTTGATATTTTTTATCAATTTTTAGTGAAATTATGAACAATAGGTGAGTTTGATCAGGTACTTGATCTGAAATAATGTTTTTTTTTATTTTATTTCAATAAGTATAGCTATCAAATACAAATAATATTCAAAAAAGTGATAAGAAAATACACAAAAATAAAATTTCGTATTCCACTTTGTGCTGTTTTTTTTTGTGTACATTTGACAACTGTGGAAGTATGTAATTAACCAAATATGTATTCAATGTGCTACTAGACAAGACTGGCATGTTCTAGTGGTCCCATTTATTACCTGTTTGCCGTGTTCAAGTAACTGGGCCAATGCAAAAAAGCATGAACTTTAAAAAAAGTTGACAGTTGAAAAAAGTTTTTTAACTACCTACATTTTCTTACAGCCGAATTGAACGTACATTTTTACAATTTTTTTTTTTTTTTTTATGTGACAAATAATGAGACGAACGAGACGCTCTCCTGATGGTAAGAGATAACGCCTGTCCATGACCATTACAGCGATACACAGAACTTTGAGTAACAAAACAAAGTCCAGGGCATCGCTGCTTTGGTGCTCATTACTTTGAAACTTTCGATGGTTAGTCTCAACAGCCCAGTAATTTCGCTGCAGTACCCTTCAAACCGGAACACAGTAATGTTTACATACTATTGCTTGGCGGCAGAATATCTGGTACTGCGGTGGTACCTACCTAGATGACCTCCTGCTAAGGAGATCTACCACCAAGAAAATTCAAACTGGAATAAAGATAATTTCAATATTATTTTCATGTAGGTACATACGTATACCTTTCTGAGATTTTAATAAGATGCCATTGAATTGAAATGCGCAAACGAATTGTACCTACATTGTTTTTAATAAATGTTGTCTGCATTTTAAATCAGTTTCATAATCTGCTCTGCCAAAATCAACTTTAAAAACGGTAACATAAGAATTACAGACAATATTCACTAGGTGTCCGTGTAAAAATAACTGTAGAAAAACCACACAAAAGAGACAAAAGAACCAAGTTGACTCATTTGAAGTGAAGCAGCCCTAAAACCGTCTAGAGAAAGTGATTGATCACTCACCTGTCTAAATTCACTCCGATTTCACACAAAAACGTAACTGCAAATCACTTCCAAAACTAAAACTTAGAACACTAAACAAAAGACTTTAACTGGTACGACTAAAACTTTACATAACCGTATCTACTTCCTATAACTTAACCGGTTTACTTGCAAGTTTCAACTATTTCGCTAAAATTTTTCGTTGACACTTTCGTAGTTTTGGTTTCACGGGTTATTGCGTTGTTTTCGACAAGTTTTGGGTAAGGATGGATTGGAATTTGTAAAATCGCCTTTTTAGTGCGAAGCGACATGCGTTCAAAGCGACCCCCCGCGTGCGACTGGCTTGTAGGTAGCTGCGTCGCGCGCGGGCCCGCGAGGCTTTTGAATTGAGAACCTTTTTTTTTAAAGGCGTACCATGGTGGTAGAGCCTTTTAGTTTGAAAAGGCTTTAAACTGACCCGTTTATCATATTCATATCATAAGGTTTTTTTTAATGATGAATAGGCCTGCGTTTGATCACCATTTCACCTTATTTTTTTTTAATTGTAGACAGGCTAGGTGTTCGACGACAGCTCACCTGATGTTAAGTGACGGTGTAGTCAATGGTAAAGCACACCTAGCCTGGAATGGAACTGTCTCTCAAGTGAGGTTGCCGGAATATACCGTTAGATGCTTGTCGATTTGGCAAATTTTTTGGCAAGTTGAGTGTGGCTAGCTACCAGCATCAAGTTGACAATCTGCCGCCAAGATCCTAATAGTGTGAGCCAGTTCCATTTCAGGCTAAGTGTGCTTTACCATCTTCCCCCTTAACATCAGGTGAGCTGTGGTCAAACAACTAGCCTGTCAACAGATAAAAAAACTACATTTAATATTTGCTTAAAAAAGTATGTAATACTTTTGCCAATTTATTTATTAATTTTTATAAAAGTTGAGGCCAAATCCAAAGCAAAAAAAAAAACTTTAACAAAATAACCACTTAAATTAAATCTTTACAATTTTTCTCCTTGATATCATTCTTGGTTTCTTTAGTTCATGATAAAACACGGACGCAGTAATCGCCTGTGAAAAGGTTTGTTTAAAAATGAGTTTTCTCACGTTCCAGTGATTGGCTGAAGATAAGTTCAATTTATCTTCATTGTTTTGTTGCAGGTACCTAAATATATAAGTGCTAATAATTAGTTCAATGTCATGAGTAGGGCTTGGATAAATCCCACTGGCAAACAGGGCAACCGCCCGGGGCCTCGCTCTTGCAAGGGCCTCGCGTCCTCGTAGAAAAAAGTCTTTACCATACATGTACTCGTATGTGTATCTCGCGCCTCGCACTTAACAAAACTCCCCCTGAACGCACGGTTTCATTATTAGTGCAAGCATATTACGGCCACTCGAGCACTCGGACTAGTTTTTTAGTAAAACGGACTCAAAGAAAAAGGGCCTCACAATGATCTGTCGTCCCGGGGCTCGCAACAGCTAAGGCCGCGGCTGCTTATAATTATGTGAAAGTTTGGATGGATGTTTGTTACTCTTTCACGCAAAAACTACTAAACGGATTTGGATGAAATTTGGTATGGAGGTAGCTGACACCCTAGATTGAGAGATAGGCTACTTTTTATCCAGAAAACATGTAGCGTGTAACACCGCGGGGCGCAGCTAGTATGTAATAAAAATGGCAAAATATGGGATAAATGTGTAGTAAAAAAAAAGCAATATCGTATCGGTCTTATCACTCTAGGCGATAAGACCGCCGTTATACGCCATATTATTGTTTTTGTTATATTCTTTATCTCTTTTTTTATGTTTCATATTTGTATTTTATAACGTACTACCGCGGTTACCCGCTACATGTTTTCGGGATAAAAAGCAGCCTAAGTTCTAATCCAGGGTCTTAGCTACCTCCATACCAAATTTCATACAAATCCGTTCGGTAGTTTTTGCGTGAAAGAGTAACAAACACACCCATACATTTTTACAAACTTTCGCGTTTATAATATTAGTAGGATTAGTAGGAAGGATAAGTATAATATTAGTAGGATTTTTATTTTAAAGCTAAGACGCATCTTTTAATCGGACTTGACCTTTTTTGAACACGGACCAAGAAAATTGAAAACCTTAAAACCTTTTTTGTAGTACAGAAGAATTAATACTTTTTTTGTAGACCAAGGAGTAACAATATCTTTCAACCTCCACGCTAAACTAGCGAAGGTTTCGACCAGAGATCATTTTTCATTTCTCGTTCCAAGTCAGTTGACATTGTTTACCTTGTGCTTTTGATTTTAATAATTATTTTCTTTTTAGTTATCTCAGCGTGAATGTATTGGTAAGTTTTAGATATTATTTGTAGTTAGGGCTTGCATACCTACATATGCAAACACTATATTACTTCATGTCAGACATTGGACGCATAGTTTTGGCAATAAATGTCTGCCTGTTATGACTGATGCATTCTCAACATTGCAATCTTTACCCACATATTACACATTAACATATTTGTCATACCTCACCTCATTCTTATACACATATACATTCCCATACATTCACTCATACAAACATACACACTTATACTTAAGTGTGTGTGTGGGTTTTTTTTTTTAATAATTTGCCCCTTCGGGCAGGCTAAAGCTATAGAGCCATACTGCCTTGTCTTAAGTGTTATTTCTGCTGTATCTTAGCTATAGTTATCGTCAAAGTCGTCTTTGTCAAGTCCAGTTCGTGTCAGTTAATTCCAGTCATGCTTTAGTAAAGTAGTGGCAACTTTACTATAAAGCTTCGATGGAGTTTTGGAAGCAACACGAAAACTCATGTTTCACCACATTATATCATTTTCCCACACTCGCGCTTGTAATACTTTATGAATAAAACACCACCATTTTTATGCATAACGACAAAACACTAGTTTTGGAAAAAAATTGTGTGTGTGTGAGAGAGAGACAGAGAGAGAGTGTGTTTGTATTTAAGGTTATTAAGGTGGTTCTATTTCCAAACAAACAATTTTTTTTGCCATTTATGGACAAATGGAGCATAATTTTATAGTGAAATCAAAGCTACTGGCATTTATTTCGGTCTTTATCTGCGATAAATCACAATTGCTAGAATAAAACAACTATCATACCGTTACCATTCTACTATCGGACAGCCAGCTTTAAAAAGCGACGCCGCTTTATGGTTGATGTTCCAAAAACCAATCTTAAGTAATTTTTTTTGAACACATACTTTATAATACCTACATACAGAACACCCCAATAGAACAAACATTTGTTTATACCTACTACAAAATGTTTGTCTTGGGTGGGAATTTAACTTAAATATTTACTTAGTAATATGTTCACGCCAGACCCTAGAATTTTTTTTCATCTTACAATTATTATCATTTCTGAACTCTAATTATTACTTGTGTATACATGTACTAAAATGTCCTTTCTTTTACAAGCAACTTTCTACACTTTTTCGTATATTTATAATTTATTTATTCTATTATATATTCGCGTATGTATTTTTATTAAGACTCGTGCGTCCCAAAAGGTTAGTTCTGAAAACCAGCGCTGCTGAGAAATCGGCGCCACTGATGCTGAGAACTAACCTTTTTTGTCGCACTGGACACTACAGCGACAACTTTCTACTTTTTTTTTCTTTGGTTTTGGCGTCGCGTTTTAGCATTTGCCAGTGTCAAGTATTTATATATTTTCAACATTTCATCCAAATTCGTTTAAACATTTGTACTCGTATGTCTATTTCAGTTGCTCCCAATGCAGCTTCACGGCGCAGTTCGAGAGCGCCTTGCTGATGCACCACCAGCTGCATCACGAGACGCCTGCTCCGGACGGATACCCCGCACTCAGCTCGCAGGTACCCATGGCAAAAAAAAAGAATTAAAAATCGGTCAAGTGCGAGTCTGACTCGCGCACGAAGGGTTCCGTACCGCTATCTGTAAAAAAATCAAGTTATATGGGAGCCCCCGTTCAATATTTTTTTATTTTATTTTTAGTATTTGTTGTTATAGCGGCAATAGAAATACATCATCTGTGAAAATTTCAACTGTCTAGCTATCACCGTTCTTGAGATACAGCCTGATAACAGACGGACGGACGGACGGACGGATGGACAGCGAAGTCTCAGTAATAGGGTCCCGTGTTTACCCTTTGGGTACGGAACCCTAAAAAGTAGTGTCTTAACATTACTGTGTTCTGGTTTGAAGGGTACTGCTGCCACGTTACAGCTTAAGCTGCCGTTGAAGGAAAACATCGTGAGGAAACCATAGCATGGTGGTAGCGTACTCTCTAGTACTCGGCTGGCTAGCTACCACACAAGAGTTGAAAATCTGCCGCCAAGCATCTAACGGTGTGTTCCGGCAGCCTCACTTGAGAGCCAGTTCCATTCCAGGCTTGGTGTGCTTTACCATCTTGGACCACACCATCACTTAAAATCTTAAGGCGATCGCGTTCGCCGCTCGATCGGGCTGAGTGGCGTGTCTTGGTCTTGCTGGTCTATGTTCAGCTGTAGACTTCGATAGGCTGATGATGATGATTAAGGTGATCTAACACCAATCGTAAGGAAAGTACCACCAAGTATTTTGCTCGTATGTTAATTTAAAGAAACGCCTGCATGAAATAGTGCTTCAAAAAACTTATATGGCGTTACAGATTAGAAAACGAAGTGTTTTTACTGTTTTACAGGAGAAATCGAGTACAATGCCGCGTATTTCACCACCGGCATCGCCCTACTCGAAAAATAAAAACAGAGGGTTGAAATGTAAGTAAGAATATGCCTAATGGCGACACCACACCATTTATTTTTATTTTTCCAGGTAAAATACTTTGTTTATATCTGCGGCCCTGGGGTGGGCACGGTGGTTATGTGGGACTCTCCCTCCTAATGACGGCCTTATCATCATTTCAGCCGTAGGACGTCCACTGCTGGACATAGGCCTCCCCCATTGACTTCCACAAACACCGGTTGGTAGCGGCTCGCGTCCAGCGCGTTCCTGCTTCTTTACTAGGTCGTCTGTCCACCTTGTGGGTGGACGTCCTACGCTGCACTTGCCGGTCCGTGGCCTCCACTCTAGAACTTTGCAGCCCCATCGGCTAATGACGGCAATGACGGCCTACCCACTGAAAACCCTGGAGTGTTCCACCTCGGCGCTTTGTGTCGAGGCTGCGGGCACGCTTTCGCATTCTACCGCGGCCTCGACAGCGCTTGTCCTCGCGGACCCGCCTCGAGGAGCCTATATACGATGACGATGTGCCAGAACACTTGACACATCGTGATCAACCTCGGAAAGCAAACCAGCAAATGGGCGTCGAACAGCCCCATGTCCGTACGCCCCTGGGCGACACCACACCATCGTCTAACGGTCCAACTGTTCGTCCAACCTTCCACGAGTGGAGGGATAGGTCGTGTATATTTGACGATGTTGGATCGAGTTGGCGCGCGATCGCTCCGATGGCAGTACCTAAATCGTACACAGATGAAAGAAGTTGGCCAATTCCTTCGATTCCCACTAATATTATAAATGTGAAAGTTTGGATGGATGTTTGTTACTCTTTCACGCAAAAACTACGAAACGGATTTGGATTAAATTTGGTATAGAATTCTGTTAAGTAACACAAAGGGTACTTTTTATAAGTGGCCTGTTACGTTTTGTGTCGTGCGGTTCGCCGATGGTCTTTTATTCCCGGAGCGTCGAGCGTCGGTTGTCAAATAAATGTTTTGATTAGAAAAACATTTCTCTGTGTTGTTTTAATTAAAATGCACATTACAAGGGACGTAGGATTTTGTATCACTCATAGAGGCTTTTCATTTACCCAGTGTCACTTAAGAGGCTGATTTGATAACATGGCAGTTTTTTTATTTATAGAGGGTAGAAACGTACGAAAGAAATTAGAATGTTTGCAAACAAACGTGACGTATAACGGGCACCAAACTTGATAAATTATCTTACTAACAAAGTCCCAATTATAGAGGTACAACACCAAAAAAATATTAGTTAGAAACGTTTGAAAATTTCCAGTAACAGAGGTATTTCGATGCGAAATTATCAAGACCTCATTGAAATATACAGGGCCCACATAACCAGGTTTCACTGTATTTTAACTTTTTACTGTGACAGCATTTGCTGGTAGATTCCATTTCAATCCTTTCATGCTGAGGTTGTGTTCCCCATTGGTTTCGACTTTAAACTAGCTCTTAAGCTAGTGTCAAATCATTGACGGTACAGTATGATTCCATACCACCAAACGTACTATGTGTTTGCAGTGCCGGTCCGTACGTCATCAGCGACCAAGCTACTCGGGAAGTTGAAAGCGAGGATATGCAAGAGCAGAACCCTGTTTGCACATCCCGAGCTACCGGAAAGCAAGATCGACTTCAACGTACGTATTTCCTTAATATGTTTATGTGAAAAATAATGAGACGAACTAGACGCTCTAGATAACGCCTGTCAATGACCATTGCAGCGATACACAGAACTTTGAGTAACAAAACAATGTCCTGGGCATCGCTGCTTTGCTTTGGTGCTCATTACTTTGAGACTCTCGATGGTTCACTTCAAACCGGAACACAGTAATGTTTACACACTACTGCTTGGCGGCAGGATATCTGGTACTGCGGTGGTACCTACCTAGATGACCTCCTGCTAAGGATATCTACCAACAAGTAAAAATATGGTGAGAAATACTGAGACAAATGAAGCAACTGCCTGATGGTAGGAGGCCTGTCCATGACCATTGCAGGGTAGCGTACTTAGCAGGAGGTCGCCTCACAGTATCAGACATTCTGCCTCTACATTGGATATAATAGTCTAGTATGTAATTATAGTATTTTTATTTCTATTGACATTTAATCATATTGACATAATTATTTTATATGTGACATATTATTTCATTGACATTTTCATTGTATTGACATATTTTATGATTTTGATATTTTTTAAAATATGAATGGAAAAATGACCTGTAACTGTGATGTTATTAGTGAAAGATTTGTATTTGTATTTAATTTTGTAATAGCTTTTTTCAAGTAACTTTTTAATGAAATTATTTTGGAATTGACATAGCTTTTTTTTTTCGTCAGGCAAATGATTAAATAGCTTTGTACAAACTACGTGATACACATTTTTTTTTTGAATTTTTTTTCTTGTTCTTACGATCCAACAGCCCTGTTGGCTCATTGGTAGCATATCTGCCTTAAGAGCTGAAGGGCGTGGGTTCGACTCCCGCTCAGGACAAACATTTTATGTATCAACAAACGTTTGTTCTGTATGTATTATAAGTATGCATTTACAAAAAAAAAAGTATTATATGTATTCTACCTCTGCTTAGTTTGGAGTTAGATGGCGCTGTGTGTAATGTCCTACGATATTTATTTATCAATTTTAATTTTCCATTCTTCAGAACCTGTCCCTAACGAGTGATTGCACGTCGAAAGCTTTCAAGGTTGATTCCACAGTCTCCATTAAAGCTGGTACAGCTGCTGCTGCACTGGAGGACGGGAAGGAAACGTACGCATGTCACTTATGCTCTTTCGATGCCGACAGGTTTGTGATTTTTTACCAAATTGAAATAGTAGTGGAGGGAGAGTTTGAAGAAGAAAGTTATCAATTTTTTTCATGGTCGACGAGCTAGGTATTTGACCACATCTCACGTGACGGGGTAATTATAGGCTTTCCTACAATTATTTTGATGTCAAGATTACGTGTTCAAAAATAATTTGGCCGTATTTCATTTGATAATTTCAAGACACGAGAAGAAGCCTGTTGGTTCATTGACAGCCTGTTGGTTCATTGGTAGTATTGCCTGCTCCAAGAGCTGAAGGGCTTGGGTTCGATTCCCACCCATGATAAACATTTTGTGGTATAAATAAAATGTTTGTTCTGTGTCTGGGTGTTTTAAAATAGAATAGAATAGAATATAACTAATATAATATAACGAATAGAATATTTTGTAGCGATGATAGCTCAGTGGTTAGCGCGGTAGGTTCGCATGCCGAAGGGCGTGGGTTCAAACCCCAACAATGAGCTTGAGCTGCCGGTGAAGGAAAACATCGTGAGGAAACCATAGCATGGTGGTAGGGTACTTTCTAGTACTCGGCTGGCTAGCTACCACCCTCAAGTTGAAAATCTGCCGCCAAGTATCTAACGGTGTGTTCCGGCAGCCTCACTTGAGAGCCAGTTCCATTCCAGGCTAGGTGTGCTTTACCATCTTCGACCACACCTTCACTTAACATCAGGTGAGCTGTGGTCAAACAACTAGCCTGTCAACCATTAAAAAAAAATAAAAAAAAATAACTTTATTGTACACCAGAAACGCAGATCACAATTAATACAAATAGGAAACAAACAACAAACAAAAAAAAAGATGTTTTGTATTTATTATAAGTATGTATTTACAAAAAAAAAAGTATGTAAGTATTCTATCAGTTATCTGAGTTTCATAGTACAAGCTTTGCTTAGTTTGGAGTCAGATGGCGCTGTGTGTAATGTCAAAAAAAAAATGAAATTATTGCTTTAACATCAATATAATTTAGTGTGCTTAAATTTTAGTTCATAACTTGCATTGTTCATAACTAATGTTATGCAATTTCATTTCATTTAATTTTCCAGATACAATTTTGTTTATATAGATAACTAAATATGTACTATAATTTTAAGATTATCCTTTATTATTGCATATTCGTACTGAACGTAACCTGTTGCTCTATTTAAATCTTAATATCTTAATGTCATCATGGCTCAATAGACATATTTAACTTGAAACTGTCGAAATTTAAACGGGATGTCTTGGCCATTTTGCAAGAAAAGCAATAGTGATCACTATTGTTTTTTTTTTTTCTAAAAACGCGTGATTTTTATAATTGTAATTGTTGATGGCTTTTACATCCCGCCTGTTATTTACATGTACATAGTTCAACATTGTTAGTTAGTATAATGGTAATGTCACTCACTTTATAAATGCTACTGCTTTCTTTGTTCATGTTGTATACACATTTGTTTAGGAATATAATTTAGTACAAAACCTTACTGTAATTTACATAATGATGTGGTAATTATATTCTGTTGTGTGTATCGAAATAAATAAAAATAAATAAAAAATAAATGCATAGCAATAAATTATACTTTGACTTTATCTATCTATCTATACTATTATAAAGAGGAAAGATTTGATTGTTTGTTTGTATTGAATAGGCACCGAAACTATTGGACCGATTTCAAAAACTCTTTCACCGTTGGGAAGCTACACTATCCCCGGGCGACATAGGCTACTTTTTATCCCTATATTCCCACGAGAACGGTTTTGAAATAAACTTTTAATGCGATTGTAAAAAAGTGAAACTTAAAATTTTTCAGAATCACCACCTTGGATCGTCATCTTTTAAACCATCACAAAATTGGTCTCGAAAACTTGCTAAAGCTAGTCATGGCCAAGACAAAAGACGGCCTATCAGACGAGCGAAATTCCACCATCTTCGGCATCAGACAACCTTACTACAAGCTACAAAACGAAATTATCGAAGAGGGCGAGTTTATAATAGAAACTGTGATACCTCAAATTAAAATACTAAAACACGCGTCTACGAGCACGGACGATGTCAAGAGAGATTTAAAAGAATACAATTTGGAAAAGAGCTGTGAAATAATGAGCAAAGAAATTGAAAGCATGTTGAAAGGTGAAAAGAATTATGACAGTGACGATTTTATGTCGAGGATGCAGACGTTGAACGAATGTATGTGCAAGTTTGTCAATTCATCTAATACGTTGAAGAAAGTGCTGACAAAACAGTTGGATACGAAAGTAAACGTTAAGGAGCGATACAATGCGGGCGAGTCCTTTTTTGATTTGGTTTTAGGGTAAGTATTTTTAAATTTTTGGCCGGTGTATTTTTTTTATATAAAAAGTAATGAGACATAGGCCCTCTACTGAAGGCAAGAGATAACGCTTGTCCATGACCATTGCAGCTATACACAGAACTTTGAGTAACAAAACAAAGTCCAGGGCATCACTGCTTTGGTGCTCATTACTTTGAGACTTCCGATGGTTAGTCTTAACAGCCCAGTAATTTCGCTGCAGTACCCTTCAAACCGGAACACAGTTATGTTTACACACTACTGCTTAGCGGCAGAATAACTGGTACTGCGGTGGTTACCTAGACGACCTCCAGCCAAGGAGATCTATCACCAAGTCAAAATACATGTACGTTCGTCATGTTTGTCCTGGGAGGGAATCGAACCCACGCCCTATTATATGCTAATTAAGCCATCGTTTTTTTTCTCAGGCCGGAAACGCCTAGAAACTGGGAAAGAGCGCACAGCGACAAAATGGAAAGGAGTCGAAACAAATACGGTGATGCTGGCAGGTACCTACTGCTTTTTTTTTTTTGTAAAATAGTAAAATAATTATTTAAATATCATTTACTAGTGGATGACCATGAGGTTTTACCTCAGTCTATATAGTACATCATTGCGGACGCCTCGCGGTTTCACCCTCGTAGTTCCCGATCCCGTGGGAATACAGGGATAAAAAGTAGCCTATGCCACCCGGATAGTGTAGCTTCCCAACTGTGAAAGAATTTTTGAAATCGGTCCAGTAGTTTCGGAGCCTATTCATTACAAACAGACAATCAAATCTTGACACTTTATAATAGTATAATATATTATAGTATGATATATTTACATGTCGAAACAAAAGCCGGCAGCGTAACGTTCACTTCTTTAGTCACTGGTACAAGTTTTTTTTTTTACAAATACAAATACAAGTCTTATAGTCATTTATAACACCAAAGTTACAGGTCATTTTTCAAAGTATAAGTAGTCATATTTAAAAGTATCAAAATCATAACATATGTCAATACAATGAAATTATATGTCACATATAAAATAATTATGTCAATGTAATTAAATGTCAATAAAAACAAAAATATTATGATTACTTACTAGTAATTTTAATTTTTAATACCGATAAGTCCACGTTTACCGACCAACTCGCTTGATGGTAAGCGACGATGTGGTCGAAGATGAAGCACGCAGACCTAAAAGATACCTATTCACCTTGAAAAGGTCTAGATTATATCTCTCCGGAAACTAGGAAGCCGGCAGCTCATGACCTTATTATTATGGTTGACAGGCTAGGTCTTTGGCCACAGCCCACCTGATGTTAAGTGAAGGTGTGGTCGAAGATAGTAAAGCACACCTAGCCTGGAATGGAACTAGCTCTCAAGTGAGGCTGCCGGAGATGCTTGGCGGCAAATTTTCAACTTGAGGGTGGTAGCTAACCAGCCGAGTACTAGAGAGTACGCTACCACCATGCTATGGTTTCCTCACGATGTTTTCCTTCAACGTCGCAGCAGTACCCTTCAAACCAGAACACAGTAATGTTAAAACACTACTGTCCAACCCTATTGTTGTGATGTCAATGAAACCATTGTGTGCGAGATAACAACTGAATATATTTTACTACCCTCAATCACAATAATTTTATACAAACTACCTTACTCTATGACATCTTACCCTTAAAATTACCCAACACCTATTCCTATTTTTCTTTTTCTATTTCAATCTCTTAAATATAATACTACTTACTTAACAATCTAATTTTTACTTACTTATATTTAAAACTAGGTAATAAAGATACAATGATAAGTATAAATATGTAAATATATTTATTTTTCTGACTGTTTCTGCTGAGCTAGGACTTTAGCTTTACGAATGGGTTTAGCTAGAGGTGGGGTTTGCTTAAAGTAGTGACAATGTCTTTCATCCAAGGGCTGGTAGCTGGACCATTGAGCCTGTCCAACCTGTCCTTGAGGACTGGCTGGACAGAGCACACATGTCTCTTACCTTCAGGCTTGTACAGGTGCTTTCCGGGCATGGATGCTTTGGAAAGTACTTATGTCGTGTGGCCGGAACACACACACTGTGTACTGTGTTACACTATGACACCTATGAACAACTAGTTTACTCAGTGTGCTCTCTTTGTTGCTACTTTATACACTGTTAAGTATAGTGACCGCCTCACCTATTGCAGTCTTTGTAATATTCAAATTTGATTTGTTTCAGGGACAACAAAGCTAAGCAGTCTTTAGAGAGCTTTTATTTTTGATTATTTAAGATGTTTTTAGTAATAAATTATTTTTGCTAAAGTGTTTTATTTTATTTTATTTTATTCTCTCAAAACTTACAGTAGGTACTACACAAAAACTTTTTGAGTTAGTTATAGTTGGCACAATACAAAAAAAAAAAGGACACAGTTACATAACAATACTAAGACGACCAACAAATGTTTATACAATTATTACAGTTAAATATTACTACATAGATAAATAAATGTATACACAAATACTTAAGAATAAAAACAACACAAATCTGGTAGGCTAAACAAATACGCAGCACCATGCGACGGTCCGAATAAAATACGTCGATATCTGGATCGCGCAAAAATAGTATAATTAGCTGTAGTACCCTTCAAACCGTAACTCGGTAATGTTAACACACTGCTTGAAGAATGTCTAGTACTGCGTTAGTAGTACCTAGACGACCACTGGCTAGGAAGATTTACCACCAAGTGAAGTGGGGTGTGGTAAGCAAATTGAGCACGACAATTTGCGACAAAATTCGAATCAAAAGAAATTTATTATCGACTAGCGGACGCCTTGGCGTTTCACCCGCGTAGTTCCTGTTCCCGTGGGAATGCAGGGATAAAAAGTAGTCAATGTCACTCGGAGTTAGTGTAGCCTCCCAACGTAGTTCTTCATCTGAGCTCTCAACGGTGAAAGAATTTTTGAAATCGGTCCAGTAGTTACGGAGCCTATTCAATACAAACAAACAAATCTTTCCTCTTTATACTAGTATAGATGTTTAAATGTTATTTCTGTATTCTAAGGCTCAAATGTATAACTGCTATTTAGTCCGATCCATTTTGGTTTCGGAAACTTGAGATTTTCGCAAAATGTCATGCTAAACCCTAATCTATAAACAATTTACTAGTATCACATATTTCTTGTTTTCTAAAGATAAATAATAATAAATAATAAATATCGTAGGACTATACACAGCGCCATCTGGCCCCAAACTAAGCAAAGCTTGTGTGATGGAAGTCAGGTAACTGATAGAATACATAAATACTTATTTTTTGTAAATACATGCTTATAATACATACATAACACCCAGACACAGAACAAACATTTGTCTATTCACAAAATGTTTGCCCTGAGTGGGAATCGAACCCACGCCCTACAGCTCTCAAAGCAGATATACTACCAATGAGCCAACGGGGCTGTCAAATGTAAACAAACTAAAGAATCGGAAGTAGTGGTGACAGCCCTTTTGGTTCAGTGGTAGAACTACTGCTTCAAGAGCTGAGGGGTGTGGGTTCAATTCCCATCCAGGACAAACTTTGTGGTACCAACAAAAGTTTGTTCTGTCTGGGTGTACTGTATGTATTTACAAAAAAAAAAGTAATCAGTTATCTGATATCCATATAACAAGCTTTGCTTAGTTTGGAGTCAGATGGCGCTGTGTGTAATGTCCTACGATATTTATTTTTTCTTGTTAAAGTTTTCGCTGAAACACACCAGTGGGCGCTTATTTTCTTTTCTATAGCCGTTTACCATCAGAAAAGGTAAGGTAAAGGACAAACAAAAGCCTTCTCTTAGGGGGGCGATAAGTCCTGCACTGACGTCCCCCTCCAGTAACTCCACGTAGCTCCAGTGGAAGGTCCTGTCATTGCAATAAATTCGTAATCTTCTTGCTAAGAATTAGGGAAACAAAAGCCTATTTACACCTATGGGATAATTAAATCAAACCCACAAAATAATACAACCAAGTAATTTATTCATAAATTACGAGGAGGTCAAAAATAAACATCTACAAATAAAACTAATCATTGCTCTCTGCTTTATCTCCATTGTAGTGAAAGTCTTCACCACAGCATCGGCAGTACATGACACCAGTCGGCATTTTATGACAATTTTTAAGACAACACATCATATAAATACATTTGTCTGTATGCTCTTTTTCCTTGTGACAATACTCTGGTCGTACAAAAGAGTCACCACTGGAAAGGTCTCCACTCTTACATTTGCAAGGAGACCAAATTCTATCTACACTGTCAGGTTTGTCTGTTTTCACTACTGGCAATATCCTTGGACCACTTCTAACTACAGGTCTGTTTGAATTGGAAGCGTCAGGCCTTCTTTTAACATTTCCAAACATTCTATTGACTTCTTCGATTACATCTTTTGATTTCGTCTTCCCTTTTGTAGAGTGCCTCATTTCTTCAGATTTCATTTGTGGGATTGACGAAGATTTGTGCTTTGGAAGGTCTATTGAATATTGGGATCGTACGATGTCTTCGTGGGATGTTATTATGGTAGACTTGTCATTTCTATCTAACAAAGGTTCGTCTGTAGAAAATTGGAAAACTTTACTGATTTGCAGTCGAGGTTTGTTTAAGTAATGAACATCTTCTGTTGAAATGCTGACATCTTTCAAAATAATTGTATTAGATTTCTGTTTACTGCTCTGCTTTTTATTTTGAAACACAGTTAGCACTTCGTTCAGCAAGTTCATGTTTTTGCTGCAGTCTGTTTCTAACGTTTGAACAGCAATTGTTTTGGTTTTGCAACCAGCTTTACTTTTGATTTCTTTAGCAATACCTTCGAGCAAGTCGTATTTGATTTGTGCTCTAGGTTTTTCTAAGCAAACATTGCGTTTATTTGAAAATTTTATGTGATTTCTATCATGTTCTATAGTTATGTCTTTAGCGAATTTGTTTGAGTTCAAACAAATAGAGCAAATGAATTTGTTACCATCCGTTTTTTGTATTCTCTCTTCGTTCATCTTTTCAATATGTTGTTTCACAGCTTGAACGTTGTCCTTGAAAGTTATAATATGTATGCGTACCGATTTATAATTTTCTCTTGATATCATATGAGACTAGGTATCTGAAAAGAAAACAAGCAGTATCTAATTTTGGCATTCCTTTCGTTGCTTCAAACTAAGAAGTCAAATAACAGAACCTTTTAAAACCCCGTCCCCAACGAGACGCGAGCCCTGATAAAAGTTTATATTAAGTTATTAAGTTTCCGCGTGGAGAACGATCATTTTGTTTTGTTTTTTGACGTCGCTTTTGGCATTTTGGTGGCGTCTAACGCCTCCACAAAGTGTCATGTTCCTCTTCTTAAATATAAATCATAAACAGCTTGCCCCAAGGACTTAAATTAATATTGGGTTCAAGAGATTTTATTTAGGTGTTCGCACCGAAGTCAAAATTATGTATTTTCTGTCTAATTACCCTAACAAATGAAGCTTACCGGAAAAATGGTCGAGAGTTTGATACGCATACTATTTTGAGCGCGTTCATAAGCCACTGCATTGGATAATGGTGAGCGGAATTGATTCCCAATAAAAAAAAAATCTAGCAAAATATTTGCCGTGACCTCTCAAAACTGAGCTCAAAACAAAACTGATGACATATTGTCAGGATGATAAAAAGAAATTGAGAAAATATGTTTTATAGCTAGAAGAATTTTAAGGTTTTAATGTAAGAACTGCCAGTAGTACCTTGCGTAATTCAGAATATACATTTTCAAGATACAAAATAATTCCAGAAACGAAAACTTGATCGATGTATAGCAATGCGTATTAAAAAAAAAGCTGACAAAAATTCAAAAACATACAGACCTAGAACCGGGTCGCTTTATATGAACTCATGAAGCGTTATAATGCTACCTTCTTTTATTAAGCACAAATACTTCTTGTCCGCAAAAGAAGATTCCGTCAGCCAAAATAATGACATTCAAAATATTGACAGTCCAAAGGAAAATTCAAAAATTACCAAAAATATTAAAATTTCCAGTTTAAGAATCGGTAAGCGTGAAAATTAAAATGAAAATCGTACATTTAGCAGTTTATAGAGATAAGAATGTAAGCGTATATTTTTTACAGCAGAATTTGAAGGATTACCCTAAAAATGAGAAAAATAATGATAAACAAGAAGAAATGAAAGAAAGCAAAGCTGTATACGTTACGAAACACAAAATAAGGGATGATCAAAATTTAGTTTACCACCTTTATCGTACAGAAAGGGAGGATAGGTGCAATAGACTAGATAATAGAAGCAACTTTGGGTCTCAATATGACAGCAAGAGAGATAATGCAATATGCACTTGCAAGAACAGATCCGGTAGGAAAAATCATGAGTTTAGATACTTCAGTGGTATGCCAAAGCAAATTTACGCTTGTCACGGATCGAGGGGATTCGTTGACATCGGAGTCGGTAGCGTGAAATCCATCCAGCGAAGAAAAGTGAAGAGAATATATTTACCAGAAACTGATGATACTGGCGTTGGAAGTTCCGACTTATCTTCTTTTATCTTACGTAAGTTTTTGCTAATTCTTCTTTACTAGCGGTTTCACTACACAGGCAGAGATTAAGTGCTTCATTCAGATGGAACTGCTATTTTCTGTGAAATTAGGGGAGGTCTTCCCTACCATAACATAATGTTAATACAATGAAAATGTCAATGAAATAATATGTCACATATAAAATAATTATGTCAATATGATTAAATGTCAATAAAAATAAAAATATTATAATTACTTACTAGTAATTCAATAATATCTTATTTTTAAATAATCGTCAAAGTCATAAAACAAGGTCTCTTGAAGCCAAGATCTTAGTTTGCTTCTGAAGTACGCGATGGAAGGTGCATCCCGAATGGAAGCGGGTACGCGGCTGCAGACCGCGGGCCCAGAATGTATACCGACCTCCCCGACTTGACGAGCCGATGCGACGGCGTTACTAGTTGGTGTTTCTTTTTGTTACTGCGAAAATCCAACGTGCTGTGGACGCCCCGGCGTTGAAATTTATCTATGTTTGTATGCATGTACAGGGCTACCTGGTAAATGAACTTCGATTTCACCTTCACCTTAAGAACCGCAAAATAATGGAATTAGTTGCCTGAGTGGGTGTAATAAATATAATATGGGTGTTTTTAAGTCGCGAGTAAATCTGTTTATGCTAGGCAATTTGCTTAACATCAGGCAGAAAGGAGATAAACGTAAGCCTATTTGTAATTAAAAAATAGAGCTTATTTGCAGTGTCAAGAATTTCGAAATTTCACGGACGTCGATGAAGTATACGACTTTGTTTATTTACTCAAAGTACTGGAATGCGTTATGCGTTGTCTCTTAGCATCATGAAAGCGTTTCGTCCGTTTTAATACTTTAACATAAAACAAAATTTATACACGACTTAAGAAATTAATTTTTATGTCTTCTTTGTTTCCTATAATGTTCGCATATCAAATCGTGAACCGTTCTTTCTTATTAATAACAATTTTTTTTCGCAGGGAGAAGATATCCGAAAGTTTTAACTGTAAGTAGTTACTATGACCACAAGCGAACTTCGTCAAAATGTGTCGGTGGAATTCTTGAATATAATACAGGATGTGTCATCAATCAAAAGCTTTCACCTATAATACAAACAAAATCACACACCACTAGTCCGAGAAGAAGTCTAGTAATGAAGAAAGATACTGATATAGGTAGCAATACTCTAGAATATAAAATGGAAACAACAGGTACACAATTTGAAACTCAAGAAAAACAAGAAGTTATTAAGACTGAAAAGCAAGAATTTAAATCGATTGTAGCTGTCAGCCAAAATCAGCCAAAGCCGGTGGTGGAAGAATTGAAAGCACCGGTAAAAGTATCTGAACACACGCAAAAGAATAAATATTCCAATGAAATTATTGAAGACAAGAAAAACACAGAAGTAGAAAAGAAAATCAAAGAATCTTCCAGGACTTATTCTTCAGATTCTCTTGTACAACACATTCACAATCTCGAAAATCCTAGCGATGAGAAACACAGTAGAACATCTTTTCCAGATCCAATGGAAAACAAGTTAGAAAGGGAGTATAGAAAGATGTTTTCAACAACAAAATCTAAAGACTCAAAACCTAGTTGCGATAAACCTATACCTGAACTGAAAAGTGCTTCTATACTAAGACGTCGTTTTGAGGCATTAAAACGAGGGTTAGTTAAAAAAGACGACTCAAATTCGAAAAAAAAAGATTCAGTTTTAGCGAAAAATTCCAAAAATGAAAATCCAAGTCACAAAGATGCTTCTGTAACATCAGATCCACCTTCTTTGATAAGCAGATCATTTTCCGATACAGAAAAGTATAAAGCAGCTGTGGAAGAAACGAAGCGTGAGAAAAATAAAACTACACCCCAAAAGAAAGAGAAACGTAGTTCTGAATGGCAACAGTCGCAACCGAATTCAGTCGACTGCGAAGGTCAAGGAGTCAAAGGTATGTTCAAGCTTTGGGGAAAGAAATTTAATTTTGAAGAGGATGCATACGGTAAGAAACAAGCAACACCTATGCCTTCATACGACAAGACCAAGAAAACGGAAAAGGAAGAACATCCAAAGGTTGAAGCGAAAGAAACCAGAAAAGAAAGTAAGAAGTTTTTCTTTTTCAAAAAGAAGAGCAAAGACAAGACCAAAAACGTTTGTATAACGAAAAAAGATGTTACTGCAGGCCGATGTGAAATAAAAGACGGAATCATTTTGAAAATCGGAGAAACAGAAAAGCCTAAAATAAAGTCTAGAACTTCAGAAGAAGGTGATGGAATAACACGCAAAGCATGGATGAGACAATTCACGAGTGAAGCAATAGAGTCAGCTAGAAGTGTCAATATCAGATGGAACAACAGCTTGTACGCAACAAGTAGCAGCACAGTATTTGAGCTTTTGGATTCAGTTTATAAAAACAATAATATCATGTTATCGCAAAGTGACTTCACTACTGGAGAGTCGTCATACTTTAAATCGTTCACAAAACAAGTCAACTTCGTGCAAGACATTGAAGCTTGGATGATTCCTAGAACTATTACCGATAGACCGATTCGACAAATACCTATCAGAAAGGTACCACTCAGACATTTGCCTCTACATACAAATTCTGAAAAAGATATGCACGAGAAAAATATAGAATTCACCATTTCTGATCAAAAATGGTACATGGAGAAATCTGAAGCATTTTCTCATAAGATAGAGGTCGTGTTGTATTCTAACAATACTACTGATATCAACAATAAGAAAGCTAGTTCTGAATACTTAAAAATTGATATACCAGGAGATTTTTTCGACACAAGCAGTGAATCTGAAAGCA
Organism: Biston betularia; assembly: GCA_905404145.2. Taxonomy (NCBI): domain Eukaryota; kingdom Metazoa; phylum Arthropoda; class Insecta; order Lepidoptera; family Geometridae; genus Biston; species Biston betularia. Next base: position 1,128,617 of record FR989889.1, on the reverse strand, counting down.
AACAAAATCATTCTAGCGACGAAGAAGTTTACAAAATTGTAGAATATGAAACAAATTCAGAAATAGGAAGAGCTAAAAAAGTTTTCAGCGATTTACATAAAGAAAATCATGCCCCTACTGATATAAAACTAATAGTCAGTGTTAAAGACAGTAAAAATTTCGAGTCAAAAGTTTTAGAGACAGTTATCAAAAGGTCACCTTTACCTTTACAAAGGGAGGCATTGGGTCAGGGAAATGAAGGAGAGAATGAACAACAAAGATGCGATGTGATAGGCGTTGGTATTATAACTCAAAGAGACTTAAGGGAGTTAAAAAAACCAATGTGAGTATGTTTGTAATGGTGAGTTTAGCTAAAGTATAAAGAAAAAGTTTAAAAAAAAATTGTCTTGCGATATCTTTGCCAAAATACTTACTAGATTTTAATAAATCGAAACATGTATAACGTGTTTTTAACTCATAGTATATTTCTCGTATGTGTGTAAGTAAGCTTTTATTCATTTCTTCTGTAGCTTAAATGGATTCGTCGATTTCAGTCCTAAGATAAATTCTCAAGTAATTAGGAAAGAGTATCTATCATATGCTTGAGGTTTTTCCTATCGCTCACGCACATTTGTCTCTTTTTCAGATTGAAAATTCGAGACGATACAACCGATGATGATTCTGAACCAGTTGAAAATTATTTGAAACAAAAGAAATGTGGATTTGCTGAAAGCTATTTACAAGAATATTACCGTCACTGGACGCCGTTCGGAGTCGACCTGTACCCCTGGTGTGTCAGCGAGTCCCATGTCCGATCAAATTCTGAAAAATCAATAGTCAGCATCCATAACCTAACAGACGGGTCCAAATCTTGTCCTAACATTTATGAAGACTTGGAGCCAACCATTGTTACATCTTGTGAAACATCCACCGCACCTTGCAAGCACTGCACTTATAATGAATTGACAAAAGAGAAATTATACAACAAAATGTTGAAAAAATTTAGAAAACCAGCAAAGGCTAAAACAGAATCAGAACTTGTTAAAAATCAAAGGATCCAGCCTAAAGATTCTTTAGAAGTTTTAAAAAGGAGAAAGATTAATGAGACTAGCTGTAGAGCTCAGTGGGCGAGATATTGTTGCAATGCTAAGGACGCCACTTGCTCAGTGCCAAGTGTTGAAAGCAAATGCTGCTCTTCTTCTACTAAAGACGAGTATCCCAGTATTGGAAATCCTGCCTGTAAACCTAAGGCACAATTTTGTAGTAAGCGCGTTTCGATGCCAGATTGTGATACTCTTGAAAAACCACCTCCAGGGATCCTGAACTTCAAAAAACCAATATGCGATTTGTGTAGGGTAAATCGCACATGCTCAAAGCATGCGGTTGTGAACCCGATACCATCTTGTGAAATTCCACAACCTCCTTGTAAAGAAGTGTGTGAAGCGATGGAGGATCCACATTGTAACAAGCCGAACTCTCCGTCTTGTAATATTGCAACGTCTGGCAAAAGTGTGTCACTAAATGGAACACCGATTTGCATAAAACCTAAGATGCCACCTCAAATTACTCAGCCTCCTCCACGCTGTATCCCAGTTCAACCTTCTTGCCAGCCACCTCTTTGTCCTGCTGGAATTCCAATTTGCATACAACAACCGCCTTGCCTTAAGCCCGTACCTTGCGCACGAACACCTTGTAAGACACCACCTCCTTGTGACACACCATCGCCTTGTGATACTCCCCCACCTTCCGAAACTCCCCCGCCTTGTAAATCCCCGCCACGTTGTAAATCACCACCACCATGTAAAATACCACCACCTAGTAAAATGCAAACTCCATGTAAATCACCACCCCCTTGCGAAACTCCACCGCCTTGTGAAACCCCACCACCTTGTGAAACTCCGCCGCCCTGCAAATCTTCACCACATTGTAAGATGCGACCACCTTGTCGAATGCGACCACCATGTAAAGCACCGCAATCTTGTGAAACTCCTCCGCCTTGTGAAACTCCACCACCTTGTGAATCGCCACCAACTTGTAAAACACTACCGACTTGTACAATACGTCTACCATGTGAAGCGCCACCGCCTTGTGAAACTCCATCGCTTTGTGAAACTCCATCGCCTTGTAAATCGCCTCCACCTGACAAATCGCCACAACCTTCTAAAATACGACCGCCTTGTAAAATGGCACCCCCATGTAAATCACCATCGCCTTGTGAAACTCCACCCCCTTGTGAAACACCACCGTATTGTAAATCCCCACCACCTTGTAAATCGCCACCACCTTGTAAAATACCACCGTCTTGTAAAATATCTTTATCTTGTGAAACACCACCACGTTATAAGACACCCACATCTTGTAAAACACCGCCGCCCTGTAAAACACCACCTTGTTGCAAAACACCCCCTCCTTTTAAGACCCCCCCTTCTTTTAAAACACCACCTCGTTGCAAAACACCGCCACCCTGTAAAACACCACCACCTTGTAAAACACTACCTTGTTGCAAAAAACTTCCGCCGTGTAAAACACCAAGGCCATCTTGCAAAGCACTCTCCACCCCACGATGTAAAAAACTTTGCAAGAATAAACCACCATGCCAATCACCACCTCTTTGCCCATCACCTCCTTCATGTCCGTCACCACCACCTTGTCCATCACCCCTTCCCTGTTCTTCCCCTCCACCTTGTAAGCAACCCCCTTCTTGTCCACCCCCTCCACACTGCAAACTACACCCTCCTTGTCCACCACCTCTACCTTGTAAGTTACCCCCACCATGTCCATCTCCTCCACCATGTAAACTACACCCTCCATGTCCTTCGCCTTCACCATGTAAACTACATCCCCCATGCCCATCTTCTCCACCATGTAAACTACACCCCTCATGCCCATCTCCTCCCCCACGTAAACCACACCCTTCATGTCCATCTCCTCCATGTAAACTACATCCTCGTTGTTCATCCCCTCCGCCCTGTAAAACACCGCCACCAAACAAAAAACCAAAAGGAATGAAGGCTTGTACGCAGTCGCCCTGTCCAACACCGCCACCTTGCAAATCCCCTTCTCCGTATACACCTCCCCCTCCTAAGACACCACCTAGTTGTTCAGCACTTCCCATTTCTAAGAAACCTCCACCTTGTAAGAATCCCCAACCTTGCAAAATACCACCTTGCGAGTTACCGCCATCATGCTCATCATTAATATCATGCTCCTCACCGCCACCTTGCCCGTCGTGCCCATCTTGTCCATTGACTCCACCTTGTGTAACACCGTATTGCAAAACTCCTTGCGGTAGCTTTCCACCTTGCAAATCTGATCCTCCTTGCAAAAAATGTTCCATTTTGCCTTGGAAAAAGTCTACTGGATCATGCTGTAAAAAGCCATCGCCTTCATCTTGCAAATCTACAGTTCCCTCTTGTTGTAAGTGTTCACCTATCTCTTCGATCCTTCCTTGGAAAAGATCTAAATCACCGCCTTTCAAACCGCCACCGTGCAAATCGCCACCGCGTAAGCAGCCTTGCAAGAGACGGCCATCGCCGCCATGTGAAGAACCACCGTCGCCCTCTTGTGAACCTTCAACGCCTACGCCATCTTGTGAGAAACCATCCCCGCCATCTTGGAAGCACTCTGAAAAATGTTGTAATAGATGCACACCCGCTGGAACGATGTCGGAACCTCGCGAATGTATGGATTCAAAGAAAATATCGAATCCATGCTGCGACAAGGTTTCATATTTGAAATGCAGGAACTGCTGCCGATCGACATCATCTTCAGGTGCGTCCTCACCCTTAATGTCGTGTTGTAAAAATCCACAGCCATGTGATTCTCCAAAACAAACACAGTCACCATGTGAATCCCCAAAAGAACAACAATCACCATGTGATTCACCGAAAAAACCTTTATCTCCATGCGAATCAAGTGTTGTTGATCTATCTCCCCCTTGCTGCCAACAAATTAAGAAACTCAAGTGCAAGGAAACAAAAAAGAAACAAAAAGATGAAGAAGAATTTCCGTGGCCCACCCACAATCAAGAGTCTAACCCACCATCACCCAAAAAGCTTAAACGCCAAAACCCGTGCGGAATGAGACAGAAGCCAGAATGTCCTTCAACAAAGAAGCCCGTCAGCCCGTCTCCATCAAACTTATCTTGCTTTCCGGGCCCAGCTTCTTTTCCAGAACTATCTTCCCCTACATCTTGCCCCCCAAATCCGCTTCCAAAATCTACTTGTCCACCAAAACCACCATGCCCTCCACCTCCAACACCAGCATGCCCTCCAAAAACATCATGTCTTACGAAAGAACCTGGTCCACTCACTACCCCACAATCCGCCAAATCAAAAATATCAGGACTATTTTTAAAAATGAAACCTGCGAAGAAGAAATCGTGCGCTGAAAATTGGGAAGAAACAGAAAAAATACAAGATATAGCTCAAGTATGCTCGCATGAAAAGTTAACTATTACAATAAAAGAATCAACACCCAGCTGTGAAGAAATTAGAGAGCCATTCAATATTAAGGTACAGGATGAAGACGGAAGAACCCTTTACGAGAGGAAAGATTACACTTGTGGAAATCAACATGAGGCCGTATTAGGGGAAGTGTACAAGGAGTCTAAAATAAACAGAGTTACGACACCTTTGACAGTAACAAACATGGTAGAAGACGACGATAAAAAAGACCTGACATCGTATATAAGTGACAAAAGTTTTGTCAATTCAGTAGAAATAAATTTCAAGCTTCGTATTACACAGGGCGACAAAACAACTGAAATTGATATAGGAAATGAAAATGACGAAAAACAAGATATGAGAACTGAACTCAAACAATCGAACCCTGAAGTATTTATTGTTAATAATGGAAGAACAGAAGTTGCTGAAGAGATGCCTAAGAATGACATAAATATTAAAATTACTCTACGAAATTTTAAATCAAAACCAAAACATAAACTTACTAAAAATAAAAGACTCGCCGATGATTTTAGTAAAAAAATATCTGATAAATTCCACACTGTATCAACTGGATATAGTGACGTAGAAGATGAAAATGTATTTTCAATACACAGAGCGACAATAAATTTGGCTTCATCAGCAAACGTTTCAAAGAATTGTAGTAAGATACATCATAAAGTGCCGAACTGTATGGTGTCATCACATAGCACTAATATAGTAACAGATGTAACGGAAGATGAAAATATTGAGGAAGTATTTACTAAAAAAGTCGATCAAATTGAAAACATTAAAGAAACACACCAGGAAAAGTCTGAAATGCTTAATTTAAACGAAATAGACACAGAAGATGACACCACAATAATGGAAATTAACACTAGTGAATGTAACGATGACAGTGTAATGTCCAAAGTGGCTTCCAGAGAACAGAAAAAAGTACTTCTGAAAAAAGTATTTCAAAAGGCAGGGAAAAGAAGTAAGAATAAAGAAAACGTCAGACAACTAAGAGATATGCTGAAAATTATTTTAACTGATAGTAGTGACAATGATGAAACAAATGTTAGTACTAATGAGCTAGCCAAAGATGTAACGTACACATCTTTAAAACCTAATTATTTTAGAGACACTGATAGCATGAATAACTACTACCAAATAGATAGCAACATATCATTTGTAAAAGATAGCAAAATCAACGCACTTTACCCTACAGAAGAGGCAAGTAGTAGGACAAGCCAAAGTAGTGAAACAGAAGATAATGACGTTACATTCAGAGGATGTATGTGCAGTAAAGTAGCAGAAAGGTTAAACCAAGTGAATATTAATAAAATCAGCTGTTGTTGTCGTCATAATTTTAAGAAAGACGAAGAAACAAACTGTGATATAAGAAACGCGGCAGATTACTTTCTTCTCAACTATAAAACTGCTGAATATGTTGATGTTGAGACTCAAAACTCTAGACGTTTAACTAGCAAAGTCAATAGTTACAACATTTCTGTAAGTACAAGTAAAAGAAAATCATTTGTCAGAACATCTGAAGATTTAAATGTAGTCGAAGAAATGAGAATGATTAAAAGTTCGAATAGGAGAGCTTCGAGACCTATATCTCATCAAGAGAGCCTCGAACGAGACACTGTGACTAGAACTGAAGGTCTGGAAATAGAAAAGATTAAAATATTAAAAAGTCCAGTCAGTAAGAAGGCGTCAAAAAACATTTCGCAACAAAAGAGCATTGCGAGAAAATCTGAAATTAAGGACTTTTATCAAAATAGTACTGCCGACAACGTCCAAGTAAGTCGGCAACTAACGGAACTTTCTATAGACAGGAGTAAAAAAGAATCTAAAGGAAGCAGGAAGAGTGACAAATCCATAAAAGAGGAAACAGATATTCTACAAAGTTATGCAGCCAAAAAAGCAGTTTTAGAGATCTACGCGGAGAAAGCAGAAAATAGCGAAAATTTTGTAGCTAAGCTTCCAAAATTCGTTGTAGAAAAAGAAGGCGAAATAGCTAAAAAGTTTGAAAAAATAGCTACTAATTCATATAAGAGTGTGTGCAGAGAAAATGTTTTTATGGTGTCGATTACACGGTAGTGACTTTTTGATGTTTGGATTATACAATGTGCATTTTTAGATGAATATACGTTTTGTTTTGAAAATTTGTAAAATTATTTAGAAAAACATATGTTGCTTACAATAGATCGTCTCGTTTAAAGCATTAACTTTTAAGTTGTGCTTTTAATCGTGACCCTAAGAGAACGAGATACAAGATGGTATAAGTAAAAATATCTAAACTCATCTGTTATGTCACGATGACAAAGACTTAACACACTTTTGACAAGTCAACATAACTTCGTCTTCTTTGATTTTGGCGTCGCATTTTGAGTATTTGCCAGTGTCAAGTGTTTTACATTTTCAACTTTCATAAGTTAAATAATTTGCCTCGTAGTTATAGTCAGAGTCCAGTCATGGTCAAGTCCAGTCCATGTCAGTCAAGTCCGGTCATGCTTTATTAAAGTAGTGACGAATTTACTATAGTTTCAATGGAGTTTTGGAAGCAACACAAAAAACTCATGTTTCACCACATTATATTATTTTCTAACACTCGCGCTTCTAATTCGGCACTTTATGAATAAAACGCCTCCTTTATTATAGTGTATTATGCATAAACACTCAAAAACACTGGTTTTGGAAAAAATAAAACGTGGCGAGAGTTTTGGCGGGAACGTGGAGTCGTGTCGCCCCGTTGTATTTTATTCCAAAACTAGTGTTTTGTTGAGTGTTTATGCATAAAAATGGTGGTGTTTTATTTATAAAGTGCCGAATCACAAGCGCGAGTGTGAGAAAATGATGTAATGTGGTGAAACATGACTTTTCGAGTTGCTTCTTCTTCTATAAGCTACTTTACTAAAGCATGACTGGACTTCACTGACACTATTTTGTAGCGATGATAGCTCAGTGGTTAGCGCGGTAGGTTCGCATGCCGAAGGGCGTGGGTTCAAACCCCAACAATGAGCTTGAGCTGCCGGTGAAGGAAAACATCGTGAGGAAACCATAGCATGGTGGTAGGGTACTTTCTAGTACTCGGCTGGCTAGCTACCACCCTCAAGTTGAAAATCTGCCGCCAAGCATCTAACGGTGTGTTCCGGCAGCCTCACTTGAGAGCCAGTTCCATTCCAGGCTAGGTGTGCTTTACCATCTTCGACCACACCTTCACTTAACATCAGGTGAGCTGTGGTCAAACAACTAGCCTGTCAACCATAAAAAAAAAAAAAAAAAAAAACTATACTTGACCAAGACTGGACTTTGACTATAACTACAGCTACGAGGCAACTTATTTAACGTTTGAAACTTGAAAATATAAATCACTTAACAAAATGCGACGCTAAAACAAAAAAAAAACTGGGCGACACGACTTTTTCCGCGTTCCCGCTAAAACTCCCCCCAACATAACTTTTGGACAAATAACATAATTTTTCATTTTATAAAAATAAAAAAAATAGAAATAAGGTAAACGCATAATTTCAGAATGAACATACCAATTTAGCTGAATTTTTTTTAATGTTTTGTAATACTTCAAAATAGTTTCATATAGTAGGTACATAGTTGCGAAAGCGAGGGTCGAGAGCTGCCGCATCGTGTACTAAGTTCCATCCGCTCAGCTAGATGCAAAAATATAAAGTAGAAAAGGTAGTAAATAAAACGGCAAAGCTTAGCGAATAAATTAATTTATTTGAAATTATAAAAGTAAAAATAAAAATTCGAACGAAAATAACGTAGCACTTAAATTTCACATTAGCGTAATTTTAAAAGCGGACATTTCTTTTTACCCTACCACGGGTAAGTAAAGGGGGTTATGTTTTTGACCGGTATGTGGGTATGTGTCATCTGTTCCCCCATAACTTTTAAACTACTTTTCACAATTTGTGGTATAAACAAAATAATGTTTTACTGTATTTATTATAAGTATGTATTTACCAAAAATATTTAAGTATTATATCAGTTATTTGACTTCTATAGTACAAGCTTTGCTTAGTTTGGGGTCAGATGGCACTGTGTGTAATGTCCTACGATGTTTATTTATTTATTATACAGCATGACTGGTGTGACACCTACGATACTCGAGGACGTGATATTCGGCGATCATATATGTAGAAAAAAAATTACATTGAAAATAAATATTAACTGACTACTAAGCAAACTTAACTGAAATTTATGTAATCTTACGCAACGCATGGGCACTGCGCGGACGCACGAGCTGGGCGATGTGAGGACGCTCGCGCCGACGACGAGCGGGACTAGCACGTACTTGTCGCGTGATCAAAACATCGTTATCAGCGTCGACATTGTATCCATGCTTCATTTATTTGTAGGGCAATTTGGCCAAAAATTAAGTACGTAATTTTATTACATTATTATAACGAGAATCGAGTACCGCGCTCTCTTGTTCACTATCGTAGGTGTGTCGCCAGTCATGCTGTATAGACATGTAAATATTAGTACCTATTCCATTTTGACCACGCGCTTACTTAAGGGCGCTACATGGGCAAGAGACGCCTCTGACCATGACTGTGTAGTGTGGAATTTCGGGAAAATGATATTCTTAATATGTTCTCAAAGTTATGTGAAAATTAGGCGCTAACATTATTAATCTTTATAAACATGATCAATGGCATAATTAAAACAAATTCAAAATTAGGCACAATAAATAGGTAAATACAATTAAACATGATTTTATTAATTTCTAATTAAATGCATAAAGATAACTAGAGGAACTGTATACATCTTAAAAAACAACTTGTAATGCTGGATTGGAAAATGGATGTTTTGGAAAATTAACCAAACGGAACTAACCACAGAGCCGAGCCTACTAATATTATAAATGTGAAAGTTTGGATGGACGGATGGATGTTTGTTACTCTTTCACGCAAAAACTACTGAACGGATTTGGATGAAATTTGGTATGGAGGTAGCTGAGACACTGGATTAGCACGCTAATTTTTATCCTGGAAACATATAGCGGGTAACCCCGCAGGGCGCAGCTAGTATAGTATACTAGGCTCTGTGGAACTAACAGTTCATTTCCACTTTCATCGTACGAACCGCTAAGCAACGGAATTTGCTGCCCGAGCGGGTGTTCCCTGATAGATGGGTCATTCTACTTTTTAGTGCAGGTTTTTGTGTCCCCCAGACAATAAAATCTAGATTTGCCATTTTCTTCATAAAATTTAAAAATATTGCGCGATACACGAAACTTCCGTAATATTTCCTTTACTTCTGTTAACATTTATATTTAAATATTTTGCCTATTTTAAGATAATTAAGGGTAACAAAGTGGAGTTTTATGGTAACATAGTTGTTTTCCATAGTATTGCAAAGTGTCCCCGACCTAATACGCGGACTAACTTAACCAAAAAAAGTATTCTTATTGCAGTGTAGTCCTATGTTTCAAAAATTTATTAAGTTTATTTGATATGTTTGCGTTTTTTATGTAGGCCTCATATATTTTTAAACGATTTATTTCTTTTTCAAAATAATTACTTTAGTTTTGTCCCTAAGGAAGAAGCTCAATACGGTACGACTATGTTACTGGTATTTCTTAAAAAAATCGTTAGATGTCGCTGTACCGCCACTGGTCGGGTCGATTGGGTAGGTTGTGCATTACAAGAGCGGGGCGGAGGGGAATGGCAGTAAGCCACGTGCCGCCACTCAGTCGCCGCCATGTTGTGAATCAAGACGTGTGTGTTTATTTGGTGTGCACTTTGTTACCCGGCGAAAAGGTAAGTTTCTAAACTTTTACTTTATGTTTTAACTGTTGAGACGTGGCATTTATGTCACTTAATTGTATTCTATTGTTGGATTTGCAAATTATATGGTCATTTCGTAAATATCAGGTAGCATCATGTTATTTTACAACTGTGTTACCGGCCCACTTTGTTACTCTGCTGTGGTAACGCAGTTGTAAATATACTCTGTCACTGATTCTTTCTAATTTTATTTAACTTGATTAGTTCGTATCGACCCACAGGTTAATATTTTAACAATTTTACAATTGTTTGCTGACTTACTTTAATTGTTGACGGTAAAATTAGTACTAGAATGCCATGTTTTTATCTTTTACAGAAGATCATGCCGCTAACTCCAGCCGAAAAACAACGTCGGTACCGAAACAAGCGAAAATTAGACCCTGTTAAAGATGAGGACGCAAGAAAAAAGGCTCTAGAAAGGTACCACAAAACAAAACGCCTTGTCAAAGACTTAACATCACGTGAACATCGCCAATGCAAGAGAAAATGGCGGGTCGCTAACAGCAAAAGAAGAGCCCGCATTCATGCCCTGCAATCTATTTATTACAAGAAACACTCCGGAATTGACCCCTCAACCTGATGTACCTCGTGTGAACACTCCACCAACAGGACAAAATGCACCAAATATTCCTGAAAATCATCCGATACCCGATTCTCGCAGATTGCGCACACCTTCTTTGTCTCCATCTCCATTGTCTTCGCGCCAGAAAGCCACTCGAAAAAATTCTCATGAACGGATGCCTAGACAATCACTATTTCTATCTCGTTCGGCTAAGGAACAATCAACATCAACGGTGACTTCACCTGCATCAGCTTCTGTTTCTGCGCAGAATCGTGGACGTAAACAAGTAAGAAGAGACAGAACTAAACTCTATAGAGAAAACGTAAATCTGAAAGAAAAGCTAGAGGCAGCTGAGCGAAAATATCAAAAGTATAAGAAGAAATGCCATAGATTAAACCGAAGTAAAGAGAATAAAGCAACGGAAACTGACAAAACAGCTAAAAAGTACAAAATTTTGACGAGTGCGATAAAAGAACGGCACAAGAAAATAAAGAGTCGAAAAGAAAGAAGAATTTTCACGAAAATATTTGAAGAACAGACGATTGCGGCATCGAGAAAGAAACTTGATATACTTCGGGAAACCCTTGACCTGCAACAGGGATATTTAAAAAAAAACACACTGACTTCAAAAACGACGATATTACGAGCAAAAGTAATTGAATTCTTCAAACGGGATGACATCTCTAGATACTTTACTGTTACTGTTGAACAACTGTGTTACCATTATGTCCCTATTTCTAAGTAAAGGTTTTTCAATTTGAGTTGTACAATTGGCATAATAAGCTACATTACAGATATATCAGATGCAAGATAATATTTTTTAATATCAATGTTAAATACGTTGTTAAGATATTTTTACATATATACATTTTATGTCAAATCTTTGTAAACAAAAGTGCACAACAGTAACATAGTTGTCATTTAAATGTGATTTATAAGACTTAATAAATGATAATTTCTAATTTTAGTTATGAAAGAGAAAGATTTATGTTCCTAAAATACGTTTTGTTAATTATTTGTCTGTAATGAGTGACTAAAGCTGCTCAATAAAAATATTTAGATTGGTAACAAAGTGGTATGATTTTTCTACCTTGGTCGCCAAAATCTTTATTTTCAGAAAGAAATATGTAAAAAATTCGCTGCTGGCAGTTAATTTCAATTGTGTGGGTATAATTACGCATAAATACAGTTACATTACTTCATTTATCTCTAATGATAAAATTTTTAAAGCCCACTTTTAGCAGTGCAAAAACCTGCACTAAAAAGTAGAATGACCCAGATACAATCTGGGTGCCTTCAAGTCGCGAGGGAATCGGTTTCTTCTAGGCAAGCGTGCTTCATCGTAGACCGTATCTTTGCTTAACATCAGGCAGACAGCGGTCAAACGCAAGCCTATCCTACTAATATTACAAACTAGCTGCGCCCCGCGGTGTTACCCGCTACATGTTTTCGGGATAAAAAGTACCTCCATACTAAATTTCATCCAAATCCGTTTAGTAGTTTTTGCGTGAAAGAGTAACAAACATCCATCCATCCAAACTTTCATTTATAACATTAGTGGGATGTGAAAGTTTGTATGTTTGTTTGTTACCCCAATCATGCAAATTAATGCGGTGGAACATAGTACAGCACATCTTGCCTGGAATAAAACTGGCTCTCAAGTGAGGCTATCGGAAGGTGAATGTTTTTTTTTATACATTAGACTTATGACTTCCGATTTCCTGCGTTTCTTTGTCCGTCCGAACAAATATACTTACAAAATACTATATACTTTGACAAATAGTGATGTATGATGCTTTGGTGCACTTTATCTACTATGCTAATAAATATTCGTCTCGAGCGATCATAGTCTGGTCTGAAAATTGAGAAAAAAAAAACACGTAAGTATTTTTGTAATAAATAATCATCATCATCAGCCTATAGAAGCCCACTGCTGGACATAGGCCTCTCCCAGGACACACCACTCGGTGCGATCTTCGGCTTTTCGCTTCCATCCACCGCCAGCTGTCCTACGTATATCGTCACTCCATCGAGTCTCAGGGCGTACTACGCTACGTTTGCCTATACGCGGTCTCCACTCTAGAACGCGTCTACCAAACTACTATATCAAAAATAATATTATAATATAATTAATAAATAATAATTTTTAATTAATTGTTTAGGTGTTAAAATATTTATGATTAATTAATGTTAAAAAAAAAAGTAACGTTAATTTATATTTAATAATTATTTCTTATGATGTACATTGTACATATACATTTACATTGACACTGTATTAAAATTGTCCTTTGATTATATAATTAATATTATAAATATAAAATATATGCCATTTATATTATAATTATAATATTTTTGTATTTAATTACAGGGCTGTTGAACTAACTAACGAAAGTCTCAAAGTAATGAGCCAAAAATAAAACACATATACATAAAATTTGAGGTTTGCCCTCGATTTATCTGGGATCCCATCTTCAGATCCTGACTTGGGGCCAATGGGACAACCTGGGAAGTATACACTTAAAAAGTTATAAGCAAAAAAAAAACTCGCCGTTTTTTTTTTTTTTTAGTGTGACAGGTGTTTGACCACAGCTCACCTGATGTTAAGTGAAGGTGTGGTCGAAGATGGTCGGTCGGTGGAATCGACGTCTTCAAATAATAATCGGGGATTGCATTAAAAAAAAGATTCCAACGAATTGAGAACCTCCTCCTTATTCGAAGTCAGTTAAAGACACGTGGTCACTGACGAGTCATTGGGCTTGTGACCACGTCGGTTTTTTTTTACTCAATAGTTGTTGTGATTCAAAATGATTCAGCACAGGTATCGAGCCCACAACCCCTCATCTACAATGCTCAGTTATAAAATAAGTAGTAAAAAAAACACAACAAACAAACTTACCATGTGAAACAGCACATCACCGTAACCCATATTGTTAGCACAAAACAATCGTGACCACAAACTAGTGCAACAAATACCCTTAGCATAAATTTCTTAAAAAATTTGTACGTATTCGATAGAAATCATGACAGCACTCAAAATGGAAATAATCCATTCACACATTTTCTATCATCTACGTACTTTTAATATAGATCTGGTAACTTTTATGCTAAGGGTACAATTTTGTGCGTAAAAATAAAATCAACGTGTACGTTTTTTAAATAAATGTGATATCACCTATACTACCTATTCATATAATTTAGTAGATAATTACGATAAAATAAATAAATCAAAACACCTCTGTATTTCTTCGCCGTAACCGGTATAGAAATGTTGGTATTTTATTCATAAAGTACCGACTACATGTCCGAGAGTTAAAAAAAAAGTTCTAGTACATCTATTTGGTACGCCCAAGTTAAATCATTGAACTACTTTTAATTGCAACACAACTCAAAAATCGTAAAAAAAAAAACAGAAAATAATTTTATTGTACATCGGTAATTGATATTATAATATAACTTGAAAAGAAACAAAACAACGGAAGCCTTGTCGCCTAAATCGATTTCTGATCTGTTTGTGACCAAAAGTTTTGCACGTAATTCTTTTCGCAAATTCAAAATTGTGTCCACAGTGAAAGTAGTTCATAATTTATCAGTACAATCCTTACAGTATACAGTAGTACAATCCTTTTTAGGCTTGGTACATCCTAAACTTATAACAGGCGTTCTGTGTTGAAAGCTGTTCCATTCAAGATAAAACTAAAAAAACTGTTAGTCCAAAAATCCTATTATAAAATTAATGAATATTTAATTGACAAATTCTAACCACGTATGTAATTTTTTAATTTTTATCTTGACATTTTATTAATTTCATTGACATTGTTATTTCATTGACATTCTAATTTTATCATTTATTTTTTATATTTCAATTATTATTTTTCCTTGACATTGTATACATTTCAATCCATATTATTAGATTAATTATTTTGTTGCCATCAATTATTTGTACACCTTTTCAGGTATAACATGAAGATCATTAAACTAAGTTACGGACATCATACATACTACTCATGTTATGACAAATAAATATAAAAAAAAAATTAGTAGTTTTTTTTTAATAACAAAAATGGGCAAATAATTGACGGACCACATGGCGTGACGCACCTACAATACCCGGGGTATTGTCAGTGCGTTGCCCAACATCATTCACCCTTTGTTAGAAGTGTGGTTGATCAAATTGGTAGGTAGGTGGTAGTATGGTAAAAAAACACAATTGTTTGTGTAAATACGCATTTAATCACAATATACATATAAGTACAGAAAGGAGTCTAGAACACTACAAACATTTGACATGGACGATAATGTACATAACAACAATTATATCTATTATTAAGCATGACGCACACGAAACCAGTAACTTGCGCAAGATGAAAATAAATTCTTTCAAGATTGTCATTTATATTAATGTTGACAGAATAGAATAATCTTTATTATCATGAAAATTTACTAAATTAAATACTATGATTGCTCTTATATGGACTGGTCAAAATTTAGGTGTTCGACCACAGCTGATAGATAGACAGTGTGATAGCGTGGTCGAAGATGATGAACACAGGGAGTGGAACCGATTCTCAAGTTAGGCCGGAACACATTGGCAGCAGATTTTCAACTTTAGGGTGGTAGCTAGCCGAGTACTAGAGAGTACTCTATAACCATGCTATAGTTTCCTCGAGATGTTTTCTTTCAACGGAAGTTCAACCTTATTGTTAGGGGTTGAACCCACGCCATGAGCTATCATCGCAACAAATGAATGCCCACTACTATTTTTTTTTTAAATGGATTTATTGCCAGTGTCACTCGAAATGATATAGGGATTCCAACGATACCCCACAACACAAAAGAATCCAAAATTGTTCAGGCATTTAAAAGTTTTGAAGGAATAAAGAAAGAAGTTCGAACCCAAGCTTTTCGGCGTGTGATCCGACCGCGCTAACCACTGAGCTATCATCACTACAAAAAATCATCTTTAAAATGGTAAGCGTAAGTTTATAGAAAGTATATTTTGTCTAGTGTGCAACTTGCACAAGTCACTAATTTTGTGCTCCGTGTCTATGCATTAAATGCTAGTTGAGTATATATAATAAATACAGAGTTAAATTTAGGACAAGTCTAGCCTTTCATTTGTTTTTATTTGTCCAGTTTGAAGGGTACTGCAGCTACCGAAATTACTGGGATGTTAAGACTAACCGTCTAAAGTCTCAAAGTAATGAGCGCCAAAGCAACAATCCCTTGGACTTTGCTACTCAAAGTTCTGTGTATCGCTGCAATGGTCAAGGACATGCGTTATCTCTCACCATCAGGAGAGAGTCTTTAACACATACAGTGCCGCCAGCACGCCTAGTGTGTCCTCACGAATTCCTATCGCGATGCCGCGTTAAAATGTTTTTTTTTTTTGTTCTTATTATTTTAATTTTTATGGTATTTGACATTGAATTACTATTATTATTATTTTTTTTCACTGACATGCTTTCACATTTATATGTTTAATTTAATTTAATTTTTAATGATTGATTGTAAATAATTATGGACCGAAATCCGAAATAAATGATTTTATTATTATTATTAAAGTACAGGGCATCGCTGCTTTGGCGCTCATTACTTTTTGACCTTAGCCTATGAAATGTAATAATACATTCGTATAAAAAATTACACATCCAGATTCTATATCACCATGCATCATCAAGCATAACACTGAACACAGTAAACAAGAGATTCTTAGACTTATGGCGGTGCGTGTCTACACAGAGACCGGATACGGAGACGTTTGTGTCGTCGCCCTATCGATACTACTTAACTTGCGAATAACAGGATATAACTTTAAAACAAAGAAAATAAATATCATAGGACACACAGCGCCATCTGACCCAAAACTAAGCAAAGCTTGTACAATGGAAGTCAGAAAACTGATAGAATACGTCGATAGTTTTTTTTTGTAAATAGATATTTATAATAACATACAAAAGCTCGCGATGGTGGAAATAAGAGATCGTGGTGGCTCATTCTCGGCTTAGCGCTCGAAGAGTCAACACGTCCTGACGATGGTCTCGTGTAGAGGCGACACGTGTCCGCGAGTGCAACAAGAGGATATAAAGACTTATTAAAATTTGTTGTTTCCGTTTATTTAAATTTTAGTTTTAGCTATTAAGGTGGTTCGATTTCCATACAAATATTTTTTTGCCATTTATGGACAAATGGAGCATAATTTCACAGTGAAATCACAGCTACTGGCATTTATTTTGGTCTTTATTTACGGTAAAATACAATTGCTTCAATAACAGTAGATTAATAGCATAAAATCAAATTTATGAATTTATGATTTTTGAATAAAACAGTAGATTATGCTAATATACCTATACCTTGAACACTCAAAGCTGGTCATGCCATAGACTAGATTAGGTTAAGTTGAAAAGCAGGCCGTCACGCCAAAATATCAATGTAGGTTTAATATAATTGATTGATTCAGGCGTTACTTTGCGGAAGTTTATTTTTAATATCCAAGGTATTTACTTCCCCTTAATAGTCGTTTCAGTTACAACAGCGATGAGGATTGAAATTTTACTAACTTGACAACAGTTAAAAAAAAAAACTTATCCGGAACTTTACTTAATATCTAAAACTAAAATTTGACATAAAACAAAATAATCACAAGTCTTTATATCCTCTTCTCGCTGCAGGTGATTGTTGCTAATAACATTCGGCTTGCCGTCTCTAGGGTCACAACAAAATCTAAAGTCAAACTAGGGCGTCGGTTTCTGTATATCTGTCTCAACGCGAACCATCATCTTTACACTCATCGATTCGAAAAGTCCAGACGGCTACAAGTTGCGAGCGAACGCGACATAAAAATTAAACTCTGCACACTCAAGCAAAGATCCAAAATTACACGTAAGACGCCAAAGTCTGACTAAGTAAATAAGGTACAAGTTTTATCCTAAAGTAGAAACTGTTGGCTTTTGCTTATGTGCGTACTTAGACGCTTTCTGGATTCTTCGACGCGTTTCCATTCATCTTTTGTCATACGTGACTAATAACAAAAACCGACGCGATGCGAAGCGACTCGCAAATCTGAGTGCCTAGTCAAAGTAACATTTGAATAGCGATAACGGTTAATAGACAAACCCAACATATGTGTTCTTTTCTTCTTTTTTGATTTTGGCGTCGCATTTTGTGCATTTGCCAGTGTCAAGTGGTTTGATTATTTCAAGTTTCATTTGTTAAAAAGTAGCCAAAGTCCAGTCCATGTCAGTCAAATCCAGTTATGCTTTAGTAAAGTAGTGGCGACTTTACTATAAGTTTCGATGGACTTTTGGGAGCAACACGAAAAATCATGTTTCAATCACAAAGAATGTTATCACATTCCCACACTGGCGCTTGTAATTCGGTACTTTATGAATAAAACACCACTATTTTTATGCATAAGCACTCGAACAATAGTAGTTTTGAAAAAAATACAACGGGGCGACACGACTCTCCGCGTTCCCGCCAAAACTCCCAACATACAAGATAAGACTTGTCAACCCCATGGTTGACAGCTGTCGATATGTCACGTGGACAACTTATTTAAATTCCATACATTTCTGGCTTTTCTATTAGCGTTATCGCTAATCGAATTTTACTTTGTCTTTCCCTCTGTGAATCGCGTTAAATAACAATGACACTCACGTTTAATTATATTGGATTCTCCGACTATAGTTTCGGACATATCCAGTGGTCTTCTTTATGGAGACTCTTCTTTGACCACCCCAGTGTTAGATATTCAGCCGCCAAGCAGTAGTGTATAAACATTACAGTGTTCCGGTTTAAAAGGTACTGTAGCTAGCGAAACAACATGGCTGTTGAGACTAACCATCGAATGTCTCAAAGTAATGAGAAGCAGCGATGACCTGGACTTTGTATTGTTACTCTAAGTTCTGGTTACCACTGCAATGGTCATGGTCAGACTCAATCTCTTACCACCAAGAAAACGCCACGTTCGTCACTTCTAACTTACCTATCATAAAAAAATAATATGAAAAGCGTTTGTTGATACATCGTAAAATGTAAATTAAACATAACACATACTTGCATTCCTTACAAATTAAAACAATCAATTAATAATATTACATTACGCACAGTTCTCTTAAATAAATAATGAAATAGCCTTTAAACAGATAGGAAATTAATTAAAACTTAAACTAATTAGGTACAAAACAAATTAAAATGAGCATGAGACGATTACATTAAAAAAAAACGAGTGAAAAATCAGATCAAAGTCAGTCTATTCGATTAAGGAAACGCAACTTTTAAAAAATGTTGCCAGAATACAAAATAAATAATAATTTAATAAAAAAATTATACAATTAATGTATCATATTCGATTTCATGATATTAAAAAATAAAAAATAAATTGAGTGCCTTCTTTTTTAAAAAAAAGTATCGGTCGTAATAATTAACCTTTTTTTTTATAACTTAAATACTTTTTATTCTAATGGTATTAACTCGCCTGCAAGGACCGCCGTTTGAGCAACGAGAGAAAGAGAGAGAATATACTTTGCTCTCTTTTTTCCAGTGAAGGTTTGAGGATTTATCAGCCCTCTTACCAACGAGAAAGAAGGAGAGAAAATATACCTCCTCTACGCTCACTTTGATCCATAGTTTTATACAAAAAGCGCCGAATTTCTACGCCATCGGTATTTAACATCACTAGCTATTATTTGATGGTAGTATAAAAGCTAAAAATATGATAATAATAATAATGCTAAATGATTATAAATAGTTGAGTAGTAACAATTATTGTTAATTTAATGCAATAACGACTTCCGACACAATCGGAGAAATGCTGCAACACTGATAAACTTGGTGGTAGATCTCCTTAGCAGGAGGTCGTCTAGGTAGGTACCGCCGCAGTACCAGATATTCTGCCGCTAAGCAGTACTGTGTAAACATTACTGTGTTACGGTTTGAAGCGTACTGCAGCTAGCGAAATTACTGGGCTGTTGAGACTAACCATTTACAAAGTAATGAGCGCCAAAGCAGCGATGTCCTGGACTTTGTTTTTATTATGCTCAAAGTTCTGTGTATCGCTGCAATGGTCATGGACAGGCGTTATCTCTTACCATCAAGAGAGCGCGCGTCGAGCGTCTCGTTCGTCTCAGTACATTTACATTTTAAAAATAGGGCGCTACGGGCTTCTGGCAAAAATTTTTTGCCCGATATTTTCGCATAACGGTAGTTGGGCACAATGCGTAATTGGCATACCTGTTGTAACTGAAACGACTGTTACGCGAAAATAAACTAAAAATATATACCTACCTTCAATATTCAAAATGAACTTCCGCAAAGTAACGCCTGAATCAATCAATTAATTATTTATTTACGACTTTAACAAATTTGTAAATTGTGTTTATAACTTCAATAAATTTGTAAAATTTGTTTATAAGTTTAACAAATTTGTAAAATTTGTTTATGACTTTAACAAATTTGTAAAATTAATTTATGACTTTCGTTTGTGATTGGCGTATTTATCTTAAAATTATTTCATTTTGTAGGCTAGGAGCGCATAATTATTAGATTAATGTAAGTACTCGTAAAAATATAAAATTGAGGGTAGTTGTAATTTGGTTGGTCTTACGTCGTTATCGCAATAAATATATGAACAATGAACAATAAGAATTAATTAACTAACAGCTGTCTTCTTGCGAACTCTCTGCTTGTTGGACCTCATACGTGGAGATAGTTATGCGGGATATCTCCGACGTCAGGTGACTTATTTCCATCTGTTATAACAATAAATACATTAAAAACACTCCACAAACATAAGTTTAATCTCGAGAGAATTCTCTGTACAGAACACACACACACACAAAACATAACGTTTATCAAATTCAAATAATGTAATTGACATAAAAAACGATACACATTTACATTTATGTCATAAAACCATCAAAGAAATACATAAAAAAATTAGAAATATATTTTTACAAAAAAAAAAATAGGTAGCAATTAAATTATTTTTCTCCTGTCAATAATTAATTGTAATAAATGTCACAGATCAGTAAAAACCATCGTCAAAGCTAATTGAACTGTTGCGCTGTTTACACCTATCCTATTTATCGGTCAAAAAATATGCTAGAATGCTAATCTAGTTGTTTAGTCTTGAAATACATGGATGTTAAGATAAAGAAGTTGAAGGCTGAAGATTGTACACAACATTAAGAAACATTGAAACTGGCAGAATGCACAGTGCGATGCCAAGAAGAAAAAAAAAAATCTAGTTGTCAAATGAAATGTCAAACTCAGTGTTCTTTTCTTTCTTCTTTGATTTTGGCGTCGCATTTTGAGCATTTGCCGGTGTTTTATATTTTCAAGTTTCAAAAGTTATTTAAGTTGCCTCGTAGATACTCGTCCTAGATAGTTATAGTCAGAGTCCAGTCCGTGTCAGTCAAGTGCAGTCATGCTTTAGTAAAGTAGTGGTGACTTTACTATAAAGCTTCGATGGAGTTTTGGAAGCAACACAAAAAGTAATGTTTCACCACAATAGATCATTTTCCCACACTCGCGCTTGTGATTCGGCACTTTATGAATAATACATCACCATTTTTATGCATAAACATTTGACAAAATACTAGTTTTGAAAAAAAATGTACAGCGGGGTGACACGACTCTTTCCGCGTTCCCGCCAAAACTCTTATTAAACCTTGTGAATTCTTTATGATTGTATCAATACTATATCCATTATTAAAACTATGAACGGTCGCGATATCAATTTCAACAGTTATTAACATCTTTATGTATTTCTTTACTTATAGCTACTTACATATAAAAAATAAATTAGATACAAACTTACCTTTTCAACGTGACATCACTAAAATGCATAAATTTCGCACAAAGCCATCCAGTATTGTAAGCTTCAAGCTGGTTTCTACTATTTTAGTAGGTTTTGACGATGGTAGAAATTATCCATATGTAAAAATGATCATGCGTTTTATGTTATTGGTAAATGATTATTGTCTAAGAAATATGTATAACTATTCAAAATGAAATATTCATAAATATTTTTTAAATATTTATTCTACACGTCGGTCGTCTTAAATAGTTAACAACAACAAAATATACAATAGTGTTGATTCTGTGTACAATTCTGATTTTAAACTGGTGACAGCTCTAAAATTGTCTTTTGTCCTTTTCTAAAACAATTAAATGAAATCTTAGGGCCGCCTTACACGTTCAATCATGATCACGATCCGCGATCCGCGATCCGCGATCATGATTTCAAAATTTCTAGATATTATGCGATCCGGAGCATCAGTCCGTCAATCCGCTTCGTACACGATCAGTCTGGATCGCGATCATTGATCGCGGATCGCGGATCGCGCGCTACGTGTACGGGCTGCCTACAGCATGGATCAAAACATTTAAAAAAAAATTTTTAAATATTTAGTATCGTGGCTTAGTGGCACATTTCGTACCACACATAATAAATAGTTTTTGGCGGGAACATGAAAAATCATGTAGCTGTATTGCATTATTTTAAAAAATATATCTGTTTCAGTGTTTATGACTAACAATAGAAAGGGGGTAAATTTTCAATTACCAACAAAATTTGAAAAAAAAAAACAACAACCACAAACAGGGCAAGCTAAATAAAACCCGTTTGAAAACAATGGTATTTTAATCATCAAGTGCTGAATCATGCGAATTTGCCCACAATGACATTTAATATAGAAAAACAACTTTTTCCTAAAACTCTGAAAAAATTCTAATAGTCATGACTAATTTACTTGGGCATAGACTAGACTTAAATATGATTCAGTTTTATGTGAATTTGACTGTGCTTAAAAATATAAAATACATACAGGGTGAAAGCACAAAGTGCGGTGCCAAAAAAATTACAGCTGTCAGACCAGTTCATTATTAAGAAAAAGTGCATAGAATCGCCACTAGAATCGATACAATAGTAACAACGACATGTGATTATAACAGGTTTATACACCAGACAAACTTTTGTAATGGCGACCTCTAATAACGTTCAAATTGAACAAAAAAAAGCATTTTTTTTATCATTATAATTATATTGCCATCGTGATGGGAACTTTTGCGCTTACTAATGGGATAGTTAGGAGCGGTTAGTTAGTACAGTGACTGAGCAAATCGTAAATTGTTTTGTTACATTGGAGAAAATTTTATACAGTGCTTTTTAGCCTCATCAAAATCAAATTCAAAAAATCTATGAAACCTAGATCTAGAGAGTGATCTGACACAACAACTTTTAAAGCAGACGTACAATGAAATGAGAAAAAAATTATAACAAATGATTTGGAGAAAAGTGAGTCGTCACTGTAATTTAAAAAAAAACGGAAGTATTTTTAAAATTCTAGAGAAAATATTAATTTCCAAGTAAGAGGTCACCATTTACAATAAATATATTAAATTGATCTGTAAGCAATTACATGGATACACGTATAACAATTAAAAGTGTTGTAATATTCTAGCGCAGACTAGATGGACGAAGATGATCAAAATGCTGAGCCTAGATTAGAGTGTCACCGCAGCATTTGATATTCTGACTCCAAGCAGTAGTGTGTAAAAAAACACTGTGTTACGGTAGTACTGCAGCGATATTACAGGGCTCTTGAGACCAACAATTGATTGCCTCAGAGTAATGAGCGCCAAAGTAACGATGACTTGGACCTCCTTTGTTTTGTTACTTATTGTTTTGGGTACCGCTGCGAGGGCCTTAACCCGTAGGCAGCCGTAATCTTCTATCATGTTTCGTTGGTCTCATTTTTACTCACTTTTAATTAGTTTTAAATATTATAAAGTTAACATTTTGAAACAGCTCACCGGATCACATTAAAAAAAAACTTTGATTAACAAAACAAAGGGGTCCCTTTTGTTCTGGGTACTACTGCAAGGGCCTCGGGCAGGCGTAATCATCTATCATCAGGAGAGTGAAGTTGGTCTCATTTTACTTCACTTTTAATTTAAAAAAATATGATACAAGTTAATAATTCATAACACGTGACCAGATCACATTAGAAACAACTTTGAGTAACAAAACAAAGGGGTAAATTTGTTTTTCTGCACAAAAAATTTAAATAAGCACGTATACAAAAATGTGATTAATATTTTTACCAACCGCCAACTACGTACAGTGCTTACAGACCATTTTCATAGAATCATTATTTAAAAACACTCACATGAAAGCCGAGTATGTATTTCAAAAGCGAATAACGATGCTTTCGATAGTCAGGGATATAGATTTATAACATTTATTAGCGATACAAAATGCGGGATTACTATACAGTCAAAGGTAGAATTTGCAGACTGGAAACACTGAAATTTATGGTAGAAAAATTTACAAGTAAAAAAAGGTGAATCTATATTTTTAGTTTAACATTTATTTAGTAAAATTTGTACTATGCAAATAATTTTGATATGACTGATATTACGTTAGTATAAACACATTTTTTTTAAAACTGGTATGCCTATGGTGAATTACAGGGTGTCCGATGATGTGTGTTTATATAATGATAGTGCATTCACACCCACATTTAATTTTACACCCTGTATACACTACTAAGTTTTAATATCAGTCGTTTTGAACAATTATGATGATTTTTTTTATGACATCAGTCAATAAATCTTTTTAAAGCTTATGTATTATGTTTTATTGAAGTTATATTTAAAATTAATAATAATCAAAGTACATACTTAGATCCGTGCGGATCTGCCTTGTTTTTTTTTTATAAACTGTACCATTGCTGGGCGTTGGCATCTTGTCATTGTGCACGATGACCAAGTGCGGGTTGGCAGACAACACACATCTTCGAGAAAATCAATAATTCTCTCAATTATGCACGTTTCCTCACGACGTTTTCCCTAACTTTTTGTAACTAGTTACAAGTACTTTCAAATTAAATTTTACTTAAAAGGTAAACTTGTCATAACTATTGATGAATTATAAATATCAAAACTATTGAACTATCACATGAGAAATGATTTTATTACACATCTAAATATATGTTTTTTTTTTTATTAAAACATAATAAATAAGCTTTAAAAAGTTACTATTATAAAGATTGCAAGAAAATTACTACATGTTCTCTAAATTACACGTAAAACATTAAAATCTGCAATGCAAGTATGGTATTTTATTTATCAACAAATTAAAAAAAATTGTCGACGGCAAAATCTGCCTATATATTTTAATTAAAAAAAATATTCATAGTCTTCGCACACGAAGCTATTTTAAGCTGAAGTATTGACTATCTATTACATACCTACCTATAAGTACGAAAAATAAGTAATAATAAATTTACATGACATATGTCACAATTGCACAATACGCACATGCATAATGTGCGTGCCCAATTCTCGAGAATAAAGAAAAAAATTATCAACCGATTAGTACCATACTTGCCATGCGGAATAATAAAAATGGGTCCATATTTTTGGCAACCAGATTTTATAGCGTACACGAATTTTTCTAACAATTGCAACACTAAACAAAATGGCGGAACAATTCGACACTTATTATTGCTCGTTTATAAATTTGTCCATTAATATAAGCTATTTAGCTAATTTCGCTTTCCTTATAATGGAAGCACCATTAGTATTTATTTCCATCCGAAGTTAAACATGTTGACTGAGATTCTTTTAAAATACTTATAAGTTGAAGTTTAGCTAATAACGCCCTGATGCTACGCCTCCATTAACACCGTAAGGTTTCTCGCTCACACAGCCTAATTTTTTTTAAACTAATCTTCACAGCGAATTTATAAAGAAACCTTTTGTACCTATCACACATACAATTTTTAACAGTAAAAATTTACATGGTTTTGACACATTTTTGTAAGCCGCACGGCGCGTGCGAGCATCGCACTGCGGGTCGTGCTCTGTTCTGGTCGTGTATTCTTTGAAAAAGTACACCAGATACATTTGAATCTATTATTTATTGGACTTTAGGAAAATCTAGCTTAGTAAATTAAAACAGAAATTTGGTTGGTTTGGTTGGAAAAAATAACCTAAAAATGTAGCACTTCGTTCTTCTCCGTGAAAGGAAACGCTATCTTTTCTAGAATTCCAGCTATATATCTTTCTATCTACAAAAATCATTATATTCCGTGAGCGAGACAGTCGACTTTCGATTACAATGACTAAGAAACCTTGAACATCGGAGCAGGTTTGAAATTTCAACGCAAAATTTTCATCGCGTGAGCGAACTAAGAATTATTAAAAAAAAAAACACATTAATTTACATTTGAACTACACCGTTTACACACTCGCTAGTTTATCAATTTGTATCTATCACGAAAGAAAAAAAACCACTTCCGAAAAAAAAAAACAATCAAACCTAATATTTCATATAAATTGGTTGCGTTGGCTGTAATCATTTTTTATGGCGTTTCCCTAATAGCACGCGACTACGCGACCATCGTCAGCCTAATTGACATTCATTGCGAAATTAAAAATGTCAATTACAACACATACTATTCGACATTGATATGTTTTCGTCTCATTATCGTGCGGCTAAAATGTCAACTAGGGAAAATTTTCATTATTGACGTCTACTAATCAGACCACCTTATTCGAAGGCCCGACTAAAATGTCAATTAGAACACCTATCTCACGTCGATTCATTTGATCGTTTGGCTAAAATGCCAAATCAAACAGCCATTGGACATCGATATGTTTATGCGATTTAATATAACTGAAATATGGAATTTTCTGATTGACATTTTAGCCGAGTTATTCGCTCGGCTAAAATCTCAATTAGACCACCTATAGAAACTCAATATATCTGTTGAATTTCAATTTAACTAGGTGTGTCTGATTGACATTTTAGCCGAGTTATTCGCTATTCAAATTGAAATGTAACATATATGTTTATGTATATCGAATTTGAATAGGTGTCTGATTGAAATTTTAGCCGAGTTGTTCGCTCGGCTAAAATCTCAATGAGACCACATCGTTAGACAAATATTAGCTATGGTCACGTAATCGCTTTCTATTAAGATACATAATATAATTATTAGGACAACACTCATGAATATTTCTTATTCCGCCTACAAACATTTAATCCTGTTACAAAAATCCCGTCAACTTTCAACATTTCAAGGAAACCGTATCGAAAACTCTAAAAGCTAGCGGTATAACAAACAGAGTAAGCATCAACACTAATCCATATCATTTATAATCGTTATCTACTTTCTGTTTCAAATGCAACTACACAAATAAATATAATAACCCACCATTGAAGCAGCGTCCAAAATAAAAGATCAGCGTTATTTTACTTCGCAAAATAGTTTGTCTATAATCTGGCCACACCTTGTCTCCTAACAGCTTGTGTCTAGATTACGCTCCACAAGCGTGCAAAACGCTTGTGGAGCGTAAACACGTAAAACTTTAGTCTAAGTTATAAATTACCAGCGGATGCCTCGTTACAGCCGCATAGTTCCCGTTCTCGTGAGAATACAGGGATAAAAAGTAGCCTATGTCACCCGGGGATAGTGTAGCTTCCCAACGGTGAAAGAATTTTTGCAATCGGTCCAGTAGTTTCAGAGCCTATGCAATACAAACAACGGAAGACCATCGCTGGTCATACCACTTAGTATGACCAGCATTATGCTGAGATGAGCCCCTATTTTGTAACTTTTGTCTGTCTCTGTTTGTTTGTTTTTGTGCTTGTTGCAGAATTAAACGTTTTTCTTTCTTTCAAATCTTTCCTCGTTATAATGGTATAGATAGATAACGCTATGGAAACTAACATGGTTTTAACACATTTTTGTTTTATTTATGCGGGATTAAGAGTACTCACCGGTCACCGGTTGTGACTGAAACTATAGTCAGAGTATCCGAAATAGTTGAACGTAAAATATAGAAAATTGTAAAGTGTAAATATGACGTGGGTTTACAAGCGTCGCGGAAAAGTCAACTCTATAATGTTTACTGTAGGTTTAAAATTGATCGCCACGCCTCCGCTCGTCTATTCTAAAAGACATACAATTTTGAACTTACGGTTAACGATAAAGAGTTGCCTTTTTAAAGATACATTGAAGCCATCGATTTGACAGCCCCGTTGGCTCATTGGTAGTATGTCTGCCTTGAGAGCTGTAGGGCGCGTGTTCGATTCCCACTCAGGGCAAACATTTTGTGCATAAACAAATGTTTGTTCTGTGTCTGGGTGTTCTGTATGTATTATAAGTATGTATTTACAAAAAAAAAGTATTTATGTATTCTATCAGTTATCTGACTTCCATCACACAAGTTCTGCTTAGTTTAGACCAGATGGCGCTGTGTGTACAGTAAAAAAAAACCATCGAAACGTCGGCGTGGGTCGGTGGTTTTAATAAAGGTTTTTATCGGTACTACTTGATTTTGATTAAAAGCATCATAACTATAGTCAGTTTCCGATAAAATAAACGTGTCAAAACCACGTCAGTTTCCATAATAAAAATAAGACTTTGTTAGCCATTGTGTGAATTTACCTTCTGGCGTTCTGCAATGTCATGAGCCATTCTGGGTTCGGCATTTTGAGTTTTAACTTAATTTGATTTATGCGGGCACACACCTAAAGAAAAAGGTTATTGTCGCGCTAAACATTGTAGATTTACACTTTAAGCTAAGAGGAGAGAAGGTGAGGCGTATTTTCATGGATTGAATTAAGTTATAGAAACTAAATATTGTTCGGTTTTATATTACAAGTAAGTTAAAGCTCGAAAAGCCAATTATCACAAAGTTGAAGATAGTTAGTGTTAGTAAATCCAGTGGCGTAGCGTGGAGGACGGCATTTTCTCGGGCGGCAGATTATTTTAAGATAAAGACTGCAAGATTGGAAGCCCCTGGCGGCAGAATTCCACGCTATGCCACCGATTAAAAAAACCTTTACCATAGAAAAGAATGACCTTAACCAGGTTATTAGCTTGGGGTGTATACTACCGAAAGGGTAGTGTTTGTAGTCATGGTAGCTCAGTGATTAGCGTCAAAGTGTAAAGGTCCAAACCCCAACAATGAGCTTGAGCTGCCGGTGAAGGAAAACATAGTGATGAAACTATAGCATGGTGGTACAACATTTTCTAGTAGTAGGCTAGCTACCACACTCAAGTTAAAAAAACCGGTTGTTTATCATCTTCGACCACACAAAATTTGACAGAGAATTAAAGAAAACAGCAAAACAAAAACAAGGCCTTATAGAGCTATTTCTTCCGAACAACCTTTATAATTTTAATTATATAAAAAAAAATTGCTGTTAAATTCCTTGACCCTTGTTCACATATAAAGTGATATATGATTTTTTTAACGATTAAATTAAAAGCTGTCAATAATAATGAGTACCTACAATGAACCCCTTTCGGTGTAACACACTCCAAGCTTCTAACCCTGTATGCCTTGACCGTGTCTAATCAAATAATTAATACATGAATAAATCCATTGCAACTGTAGTATTTATCGATAAAGAAAATTTGTATGATGAAGTTATATCGGCAGTTTTCGATGAAGTGCTGATTTGTCTACTTACCTACTAAGTAAATAAAAGTTGATTCTTTATAAGAGCTAACTCAATATATCAACATCATCGAAGACGGTCTTAAGACTGTTAAAAAAATCACCAGTTTTCTATTTTAGACCAAATAAAAGTTCAGAAAAGAACTATAAAGAGAGAAAGATTTAAAGAAAACTTGAGAAACTTTATTACTATTTGAAGGTCGCAAATGATTATATAGCGTGAAGCCTAAGATACCTGAAGGGTAAGAGAAAAAAATGAGGACCTTTTTTTCTCTTCCACGTCAGGTTTTTGGCGGGAACGCGGGAGGAGTCGTGTCGCTCCGTAGTATTTTTTTCCAAAACTAGTGTTTTGTCGAGTGTTTATGCATAAAAATGGGTTTTATTAATAAAGTGCCGAATTACAAGCGCGAGTGTGGGAAAATGATATAATGTGGTGAAACATGAGTTTTCGTGTTGCTTCCAAAACTCCATCGAAGCTTCATAGTAAAGTCGCCACTACTTTACTAAAGCATGACTGGACTTGAATAACACGGACTGAACTTTGACCATAGCTATAGCTAAGATACAGCAGAAATAACACTTAAGACAAGGCAGTATGGCTTTACAGCTTTAGCCTGCCCGATGGGGCAAATTAACAAAAAAAAATCTTCCAACGTCAACTTTGACAGTTTGAAGCTAGTTTCTTATTCTTTTGTTTTGTCAAGGCACTTTCGTGTTTTTGCCAGTGTCAAGTATTTCGATATTTTTAAGTGTTTTACGGCAAATGAAGTAAAGCAGTGGTGACTACAAGCTTTGGCGATGTTTAGGTAGCAACACGAAAAGTTATGTTTCGCTACAAAATATAACTTTCCCGCTCTCACACAGACATACGTACCTAATTCGGCAATTTTTTACACAAAACACCTCAAAAACAAAGTTTTGTAAAAGAATATAATGGAGCGATTTGATTGTTTCACGGTTCGCACAATGAAAATGAAATCCAATCAATTGATTTGAGTTCTAGGAATGCATTAGGAATTAATGTTTTTTTTGTTCAACTGAACTTTTATTTGGTCTAAAACAAAAAGGTTTTGTTAGCTCATAACTCTGCACCAACTAGATTTTATTGCCACTGAAAAGTTGTACAGGTAAGTTAGATAAACCAGATTTACAAATGAACTACTAACATAACTAACCTGTCCAAATAGGCGCGCGCCTCTTACATTGGTCGGGTTATAGGCTTATAAGTGAACAAAACTCACCACTTCGCTGGTGAGACAGTTTATGGTGTTGATGGTGCGCGCGGGGGGAGGCGGGGCGCGCGGAGAGCGGCGCCCGTCTCTAGCAGGGGTTATCGGGTAGCCTGGAATCAATTGATTTACACGTTATTAAGGTTCAAATACAAATTAGAATTCAACAAGCCATATTCCAACGTAATTTATATTTATTTATTGAGATAAAAACGACTAGAACAATCAATTACATCTATCTCACAATTAAATAATAAACATATAAAACATAGTTATTCTGCCGCTAAGCAGTAGTGTGTAAGCATTACTGTGTTCCGGTTTGAAGGGTACTGCAGCTAGCAAAATTACTGGGCTGTTGAGACTAACTCTATCAAAAGTCTCAAAGTAATGAGCGCCAAAGCAGTGTTACCCTGGACTTTGTTTTGTTACTCAAAGTCCTGTGTATCGCTGCGATGGTCATGGACAGGCGTTATCTCTTACCATCAGGAGAGCGTCTCGTTCGTCTCATTACTTTTTACATTAAAAAAAACATTTTTTCAGAATCAAATGTCAAAATATTTTTGTTTATAAAAGCCAAAGAGGTTATAACAAAATAAAAAATTATACGAATGTGAAAACTAATTACACAAGTGTCAAATATCAGGAAAATCTAAATGTCAAAGTAATAAAATGATAAAAATGTCAAAACAAATTATGCAAGTCAATATATCAATAAGTAATAAATCCTTTTGAATATGACCGTTGACACAACCGCCTAGCGAGTCTCTGAAGATGTTGGTTGAGGCTTTTCGCTAAAAGGCCGTTCACGTGACGTCAATCGGGACAATGATAGTCAAGCCAATATTCCACATAGCGGTTATCTTGACAAGTCAACGTACTTCGTAATCTTGTTCTCAGTCTTCACGAGATTCTCGTCGTGTGGTAATTTACTGGTGATTTGACGACATGCCCGGTCGACCAACCTGTGGTATCTACTTATACTAAAAAATGTAGAATATTGATTTTATACTATTTAGTCATTTAATTCACGGTTTTCGAGTTATATTATAAGGTAATTATTTCATAATGATGAGGACGACGCCCCCTTTTTAGCTTAGTATACCCTAAGCCAGCGTTTCCCATTTGGTGGGTCGCTACCCGGTACCGGGCCAAAATAAAATACCGGGCCGCAGCATTCTCGCCTTGTTTTAAAACAATACCTATCGATCGACGCATCGTTAACAATTTCGCACTATAATAGCCGATACAGAAATATAGTGTGAGACGCTCTCTTATTGGTAAGAGATAACGCCTATCCATGACCATTGAAGCAATACACAGAACTTTGAGTAGCAAAACAAAGTCCAGGCATCGCTGCTTTAGATTTTAATATGGAAACTGACGTGGTTTCGACTCATTTTTAGCCAACTCAAAATGGGAGGTTCTCAATTCGACTGTATGTTACACGAAAAAGTTATATATTACAACGTAATTCATATATACATATTACATATATCAAAGAACAATAAATGTGTATTGTTTTACTTGATTTAACCTGGGTTAAAAGGTTAAAGCTATTGAGTGGGTCACGATGGGGCAGTATTAAAAATTACCGGGCCATGGCGGAATCAAGTCTGGGAAACACTGCCCTAAGCTTATACATAATGTTTATATATACCTTGTTCACTACTACTCGACTCGGTGAAACTGGGCGTGCCTTCCGTCCAGGTTGGCGTCGACCCCTCGACAGACGCTGGCGGGGTCCAACATACGCTGGAATCACAAGTACTATATTACATCAGACAAGCGGACGCCTTGTACCCGCGTAGTTCCCGTTCCCGTGGGAATACATGGATAAAAAGTAGCCTATGTCACCCGGGGATAGTGTAGCTTTCCAACGGTGAAAGAATTTTTGAAATCGGTTCAGTAGTGTAGACTTAGCATCAATATAGGATGTCCCGAAACCTAATGACAGTCAGGGTACGGACTGAAGGGAAGGTAATACCAGTTTTTTTTAATGATTGACGAGCTGTGTGACCACATCTCATTTGATGTTAAGTGATAGAAGATGGTAAAGCACAACCAGCCTGGAATGGGACTGGTTCTAAAGTGAGATTAAAAATAAATCCAAAGCCGTATCCAAGACCGGTTGATAGCGGCTTGAATCAAGCGCGTTTCTGCGGTTTTCATTAGGACGACCTACGCTGCGCTTCCCGGTCCGTGGTCTCCACTCCCGAACTTTGCAGCCCCATTGCCCCATCAGTTCTGCGTGCAATGTGCCCTGCCCACTGATTTATACAATACTTGGCGGCAAAACATCTGTTATTGAGGTGGTACCTACAGTCCTACATACTTAGGACGACCTCTTGCTAAGGAAATCTACCATCAAGTTGAACTCTGCATACGATAATGTATTGACTGCATCTGCATACAGTTGATTCGAAGTTTTAGTCTTTGTACCTCTCTATACATTTCATTTTTGGGTAAAAACGCTCACCTGGCTTCATAACTTCTAGCGCTGCTCAACGCAGCTGGTGTCAACGCGAGCGACGAAGCACTGGATGTGGTCATAACGCTTGCTGCGCTTGAAGCGCCTCTACGCCTCCCTGAAGCGCTTGAAGACGTCGTTGACGAAGAGTTGGTGCGGCTGGTCCGAGGCGGAGGAGCTTCCTCGAAGGGCGGAGGTGGAGTCGAGCAGCAAGACAGTGGCGCCGCGGCTGGGTGGAAACTAGCGTTACTGACTAGCATTGACAATATAGGGGTAAATACTACAGAGGATTTGATAGATAAAACTAAAAAAAATAAGGATGCAGTAGATGAGTGGGGTAAATAGGTCACAACGGTAGATTAATTAAATAATCAGGATGCAGCGGTAGATAAGATAACAATAGGGACACAACAGTAAATAAACTAAATAAGTAGAAAACATACACAAACAAACACAACGGTACATGAATTATAAGTCAATAGATAACGGTAGATAGACAAATACATTACAGAAGACATTAATGTTGATAGAGATAGAATAGCTTAAGCAGCTAATGCGCTGTAAATATGGGAACGATGGTAAATATAAATAACTACTGAAAAGTGTTTATGATAAAAATACAACTGCTATAATAGTATAAAAAATGTTTGCAAGGCTAAAATTGAAAAATGTAATGAAATAGTATGAAAGCAACAATATTAAAAGAATATGGTAAAAGATGTTAGTAGAAAATAAGTCAGCTTAGAGGCAAGAGCGATACATATAGACAGGCATATAAATAATACGTATTGCGATGACGGAATAAATATCCTGACTTATATTAAAATCGCAATGGAAGTGCAGCTAACAAAAATAATGAAACATATGATGCAAAATGGCCACACCACGCAACTGACAACCGAGCAAAATCAAGTTGTAATAAACAGAACTACATTAGTAATTACATGATGGCAGTTTTTAAAAAGAACAAAATTACTGCTATCTAATACACAACTACGCATGCTAGAGGAATTTAATTTACTGCTAAGGATTATGATGAAGACAAATTGCGTTTTATACATTCATCTACATTTTCAATTTGATAGTTTTCGAGAAATCTTATTTTCTGATTGACAACCCCTTCTTTGTTTTAATTTAATTTGGATAACTCCAAAATTCATAGCCTCAATCTATATTTAAGGATTCCTATTTTGTCAACGTTCTTTATATTTATAGAACTTCTTCCACATCTTTCTTCATTTTATATATCTTTTTCTTCTCTGATCTTTTCTTGAAACTTCCTAATTTCTTCTTTTGTCTCGGTACTCTCACTGGCTCTTTGCTATCTGAGTCAGTGCCTTCAGAGAACTTTTTAATTTTTTCGTGAACGTTACCACTAATTGATGTGGAGACTATAGGGATTACTACTGTGTTTTTGAGGCAGATATTTCTTTTATCGACTGAACTAAGGCTTCCCTGCGAATAATCTATTGGCTCAAATATCTTCTTGGTCTCTTTAACAGCAGTCTGCTTATCAAATTTAATAACTTTCTCAGATTGTCTGCTGCCTTGCGAGGACGAAATCGAACTACGTCTAGAACTGTTCTCCGAGTCGGTTTGTACTTTCCATATATGTTTTTGAAACATATCTATTTTCGTTTTGGCTTTCTTGTGGCAAATGACCTCGTCTTTAGTCATTCCACCCTTAGAACGTCCTTCAATGTAAGTTCTTATTTCAACTTTAGGTGTCGTTTTCTTCACTTCAGTTTTATCTTTCTTTGACTGATTGAAATTAAGCTTTTTGGTTAGACCAGAAATAATTCCAGGTTTTGAACCATTCTTATCAACATCTCTTTCTGTCATCATATCACCCTTTTCATTACATTTGTTAGTCTTTTTCAAAGTCATAGCAGCAGATATTAAATCCGAAGACTTAACATTGTGCACACTTACTTTGTCAGACGATAAATTGAAATCAGTAGGATTTTTTCTTGTTATTTTTTCTCCTATTTGTGTGACAACGACTTTAATAAACTGTGAAGGACTTTTTGACTGTCTACCTCTAACTCCATCGGCACCGAACAGTTCGTTCTTTTCAACGACAATTTCCTCTTCGCTACTCGACTCAGTGAGAGATGTATCATCATATTCACCGGAATCTAAATGCTCTCTGACCAATCGATCTACATTAAACTTAGCCATCATTGTTGATTGTGCTACCAAATCTTTCCCCGGATGAGATCTTTGAGTTATGCTATCTCCCTCATCAGCATAATCTAAGAACGAGTTAGAAGCAACTAATTTTGTGATTCTAACAGATTGCTCAGACACAGAAGGTGCAATGCGACATGCAACAGGCTGGACTTTAAAATCATGCCCGTAAAAGCAAAAATCATCGTCGCTGCTCGTAATAGGCGTCGGTGGCGGTATATCGTTGACTGATATACTCAAATTACGATAATCACCTTTGGTATCGAGGCTTGATGAATGAGAACTAGCTCCGCCTCGTTTAGTTTTAGGCGAACCTCTTGGCGGAACAGGTGGAGGAACTCTTTGTTTTTGTGAGCCTTTTAAAACAGCTGG
The DNA here is from genome assembly GCA_905404145.2 of Biston betularia. Lineage (NCBI taxonomy): Eukaryota > Metazoa > Arthropoda > Insecta > Lepidoptera > Geometridae > Biston > Biston betularia. Next base: position 1,093,095 of record FR989889.1, on the reverse strand, counting down.
GAATGCGACGTCTGGTTCAGACGACGCCATGGCCTTGGCTGACGACGAGACCGCTTTGGCAGCAGTCGACACGGGCGACGTCACTGATGTAGGTGTTATATGGGCGGTTACATCAGACAATGATACTGAATAGAAAAACACGTATAGATTGTAAAGGTTTATTAATTAAAATGTATAAATGGAAAGAGGTTGGCACGAAGTTACATTAATAAAACGGAAGCATAAGTTAAATGTCGAGAATGGCGTGTTTGTATTTATATTTTTTGTGTTGAGCTTGACCGTTCAAGTTGGCGTTTTTTATTGGTGCATTTTAAGTATTGTTTTAGAAGAAGTAAAGCAAGCAGGTTAAAATAATAATGTTAAAAGTATAATACCCAATAGAAAAGATCCGAAAGGTCAGAGCGGCGTGAAATATAGGAGAATACATGAAAACATAAGCTTATTGATTTATTTATTATGCAGTGTTAGTGTTATTATAGTTTTAAGTTGCAGTGTCACAAACATATCTGATTTAAATACTGTGGAAATTAGCATAAATTTGATACGTTTTTTTTTTCATTATTACGGGATTACTTAATATTAATTGAGCCGGATATTCCGAATAGTTTTGGTGGCATTTGGTTGTCTACATCAAGGAATGAAAGTCTAGCGCGGTGCGCGCTTACATACCTCGTTGCGCACACACATTTTTTACTTTTCGAGTCGCGTACGAAAGTTCTCAAAAGTAACCACCGTATTATTACTCTGGTAAATGAGACCCTATTTCACAGAATTAGACTGCTAACCGTCTTCAGTAAGCGACGTGCTCAATTTTTTTGAATAAGGGCCTTAATTATACTTAAACAATCCCGTTCAAATAAAATAAAAACTCTAAATAAATTGGAGGACAATTTTAGAAATATACAATTTTATATTTTTTCCATTTTTGTCTACGAAAATGTTGAAATGTGGGTAGATAAAAATTAGAATAGACAAAATATTTTATCGAATCATATAAGTTGGTGACACTATGGTTAGTTAAAGCTTGTGCTACACGGTTAGATTACCAGCGCCCTTACCAAGTAAGGTAAACCTTGGTAAGCGATGATAAGATGTCATAAGTTTGATTTATTAGTATAATAATAAAAATATGGAGGGTGTTCGTTATTCCTGTTGGTGAACACCAAGTTTATCAACTTGCGAAAACCCACAATTACTTTACTAGGACATAGTCGGGACTTGTATGACTTACTGATACTGATGATTTGGGTAGTTAGTTTTATGATGAGACACTTAAAAATATGAAATTAACATTGGCAAAATGCAAAAATTGCTATCCCCTAAAAAATCTACATCTCTGGCTGTGCTACAAATGTAAATAAATACCTAACCTTCCTCTTTAATTTTTTAAGTAAAAGTAATGAGAAGAACGATACGCTCTCCTGATGGTAAGAGATAACGCATGCCCATGACCATTGCAGCGATACACAGAACTGTGATATTACTAGATACTAGTACAATAAAAAATCCACTCCATGGTCCTTAGGCCAACTAATCGCACTGCTCCAATGAAACAGCGAAGTTTCGGAATAAACAAAAATATGATATCATTAGATTTTTGTTGTTTTAAAAACCGCCTGATAAAATTTATATGAGACCATCTCTGAAGTATGGTCTACCAAGCAAAAAAATAATCACTAATATCGATTCATTATTGGCGGAATTATCGCATAACATACCTACACAAAAAAACATAACAGTCGAATTGAGCTTTTCCTTTTGCGAGTCGGATAAAAAATAAATTGAATTAAAACGACGAAGTTCATTTTGGTAAAACCTCTGGTAATTTCGCAGTGTAGCACATGCTTAATCGTTAAAAAGCAAAAGGGTAGCAAGGGCTAAATTGTATACATAGCTTTAGTGACAATGCCGAATCGCTTAAACAAAAAGGTGACGATGAATGGAAAGCAAAGCGCCTTGCTAAACTTTTATTTAGTCGATAATTATCTCTTAATTTTAAATATTATATATTGCCTGGTAAGAGGTTTTGTTACAATAAAAACGATGACAGTATTTAAAAAAAAATTGTATTTCTTCTTCTATCAGTTCTTAGTAATCAGTTTTAAATATTAACATAAACAGCTGTGATATGACTTGTAATATTGGTGTTATCAATAAAATATAAACTAGCAGTTTATACAAATATAAATATTTTATTAACTACACCAAAGTTATAAGTAATTTTTCTATTCATATTTAAAAGTAAAATAAAAATGTCAAAATCATAACTCGTGTAAACAAAATGAAATGTCAACATAATAATATGTCAATAAATAAATAAACTAAAGTAAAGTTTACGAGTAACTTTAGAACGCTTGGTGTTAATATTTGACATATATTTTAGTGTGTAAAATTTTAAACTAGCAGTTTATAAAAATATTTTATTAACAACACCAAAGTTGCAGGTAATATTTCCATTCATATTAAAAAAATTAAAATGTCAAAATCATAACGCATATCTACAAGAAGTCAATACGATTGAATGTCAATAAAAAAGTAAAGTTAAATTTACGAGTAACTTTAGAACACTTGGGTGTTCACAGTTAACACATATTTTAATGTGTAAAAATGTTAAAATCATGACACATGTCAATAAATTAAATGTCAACATAATATTATGTCAATATGACTAAATGTCAATAAAAAAAAAGTAAAGTTTACGAGTAACTTTAGAACACTTGGTGTTAATAGTTGACATATATTTTAGTGTGTACAATTACGCCTGTATAGGAAATGATCTTAATGTTAAAGCTGTGTTGCTATTTAATCTCACCTGCCTTCCCGCTAGTCCCACTTGTGCTAGCATCTCCTAAAGCCGCGTGAAAGTAGCCAGTGAACGAATGAAAACGTGCAAGATGACCCTCTAATTGCACTCGGGTAAATATACACCACAACATTTTAATTACTAGAAAACTTTTAATGGGTAATACAGATCGAGTAAGACATCGTAAATGTGCAATCAGAATTTTTGTTTACTTCATAATGCCAAAGTTATTACTAGGCAAAATTGTCCGAAATCGTGCCTTTAATTATGGACATAGCACTCATTTACCACAAAATAATAATATCACCGGACCAGCTGGCGGTAACCAATGGCGGCTTTCATTGGAATATTGCACAAACATTTTCTTTCTCTCTCGCACTCGCGGCCGAGGCCTCCCGCTGCAGTCGCGCGCGCGCCGCGTGATTTAGGAATGAACTTGCGACGGACTAGGTTTAGGTAAATGCCTACGGGTACTATAATAACCAGGAGTGTGCAGGAGTCTCTGTTTTGTAGATAATGTTTCGTCATGGATTTTTAAAGTTATTTTTTCATAGATGGGTTCAGTTATAGCAGTAGATAACGCCATTTTTTTCTAGTAATTAAAACTCGTGGTAGTATGATTTCATAACTGTTAACGATCGTGCTGTCTCTTTCATTTTATTAAAACAAAATGAGACAGCATTCGTTGACGTTTTGAAGGGTTCTGTAGCCATTATAAATAATGTCTTAGGGAAAATGTTAACTTCAAATAAAATGCTGCGCGATCCATAAAAATATTTTTATTCTGCCCTGTTAACACATTTGGTAATATATCTGGAGAGAGTTGAAGGGTATGGGTTTGATTCCCACCCAGGACAAACATTTTATAGTATAAACAGATGTTTGTTCCGTATGCATTTACAAAAAAATATATAATTGGTATTCTATTATCTGACTTCCATAGTAGAAGTTTTGCTTAGTTTGGGGTCAGATGGCGCTGTATGTAATGTCCTACGATATTTATATAAACAGTCGCTTCCCGCAATCTGTTCGCTTAGATCTTTTAAATTACGCAACAGAATTTAATGCGGTTTCCATCAATAGACAGAGTGATTAAAGAGGAAGGTTTATATGTATAATACATGCATATGCACCGCATTATTATCTACATTGCACCCGTGCGAAGTCTGGGCGGGTTGCTAATTTATTTATAACAATCTGATTTTAACAAAGGATAATATGAACAATAATATTATATATTTATAATCATCGTTATTTGTTTAAATTTTTAACTTTTTTACTTTAAATAGGTATATATAAAACACAAATAATATAAAAACTAGGGTGCCGCCGGCAGCGGGGCAGGGCTCCAGCTGCCGGTGGTTAGGGCTACAGAGTGAACCTCCTCACAATGCGCGCCGTGTCAAGGATCACTGCCTTTTCAAGCTGACCCTTGGACCCAACCGTCTAGCGAGTCTTATTTATTATATAATAAATAAATTTGAGACTATTGTAATTGGCGATTGCCATTCTAAATAAATAAATAATTTGATGCGCATCCAACATTTTTGATGTAAAAGTTAACATTCATATATATATAATAAAATAAAACAACCACGTGCATCGGAAAAAAATCTCATTTATTCAACATTATATACATAAAGACAATTACATATACAAGCATAATCGTAGATAGTCAATACCTACCGTACATTTAACATATCTGTTTGAGTATAATTTTTAGAAATTATTCTAGTCGAACATTTTGTGTACCACAAGGTAGGTCGGGAAACGGAATTGTATGGTAATATGTAATATTACCATCATAAATAAATTAAAAACTTTTGATTCGTTAACAATCTGACGAACGAGAAAGAGAGAGAATGTATATTTCCCTCTCTTTCGCTCTAGTTGGTTGCACATAAGTCGATTGTGTAAAGAGCGACTCGATTAGAAGAAATGAAACGATAGAGCACTTACTGTTACTATATCGTTTCAATGTCATTTTAGGCTCGATTCCCATTGAGGCAGAATTAAAGCTTTAAATATATATTTTTTTTTTTTAATGTAAAAGTAATGAGACGAACGAGACGCTCTCCTGATGTTAAGTGATAACGCCTGTCCATGACCATTGCAGCGATACACAGAACTTTGAGTAACAAAACAACGTCCAGGGCATCGCTGCTTTGGCGCTCACTACTTTGAGACTAGATGGTTAGTCTCAACAGCCCAGTAATTTCGCTAGCTGCAGTACCCTTCAAACCGGAACATAGTAATGTTTGCACACTACTGCTTGGCGGCAGAATATTTGGTACTGCGGTGGTACCTAACTAGACGATCTCCTGCTAAGGAAATCTACCACCAAGTAAATTACTTTTTTTGAGTGTCACGCTATATGACACCCTGTTGGCTCATTGGTAGCATATCTGCCTTAAGAGTTGAAGGCCGTGGGTTCGATTCCCGCACAGGACAAACATTTTCATGTATCAACAAATGTTTGTTCTGTGTCTGGGTGTTCTGTATGTATTATAAGTAAGCATTTACAAAAAAAAAGTATTCTATCAGTTATCTGACTTCCATCACACAAGCTCTGCTTAGTTTGGCGTCAGATGGCGCTGTGTGTAATGTCCTACGATATTTGTTCTTTATTTTTTATTATGTTTGATCATAGTTCTATGATAGTAAACACATTTAACTTAGAATAGAAATGACTCTCAAGTGAGGCTGCTTTGGATCACATCGTTAGATGCTTGGCGGCAAATTTTCAACTCGAGGATGCTACCTAGCAGAATACTGGAAAGTACCCTACCATGCTACAATTTCCTAGCTATATTTAATTTCACCGAGGTTATTTTTGCGATTTGAACCCACAACAACCGGCGCTAAATTAGACCTCTCTAACTACCAATCTATCATCTCTATGAACTGCTATCTGAGGCAACACGCGAGTATTTCCGCGAACGAGCGGTGAAAACTGATGTCTTGTTGTGTTTTACATTATTGGATGCCTGGAAGAGATGGCTTTTAGCGATAAGGCCGCCCCTTGTGGCATTAGCTCGTAAGAGTATTTTGTTTTCAGTACATTTTTCTGTTTCTGGTGTGCGCAATAAAGAGTTTCTGTCGATCTTTTAATATAAATATTTTAAAATTGTCGATTTGCTTTGCTGCCCTCTTCAGTGGGGATCGAGCCTTAAATACAATATGTAGTTAAGATCGTTATAAGTATTATGCTTTTTTATTGAATTGAATGAGAGAAAAAAAATTGTAATTAAACGAAAGTTTACATATATTAGTGAGATAGTAAAAAAGTTTAAAAGTGAAATACTGAGAAAAATATGACATTTAATGTTACAGGACCGAAAAATACTAATAAAACGGAAAGAGGGATGAAGAAATGTATTTACATAAAATAGAGATAAAAATACTTATGGAATACGGAAAAGTGGTATCTGCTATTTTTTTTTTATAAGTAAAAATTTATTTTAAAATACTAAAACTCCCAGAAATATTGGGAATATCCATAATTATCCATATTTGGGAAAACAATGTATTTTGTTTTCCCCATTCAAAGTTTCTGTCAAAATAGTAAAAACATTAATTATTTGTTTATTTATTGTAAATTACATATAAATTAAATAAACAATTTTATACAAAACAATATGACATTATATTTAAGTAGGTTTAAAACAAATCGGTCTTATTTGAAATTGTTTAACTTTATATAAAATCTGCACGGTAAGAAACTTTTTAACATTTAACTGGCGTTTTTAAGTAAGCATTTAAAATGCCCTTCCGTCGAAGATTGTTCTCTTAAAACTAATTGTGACCATACAATACTTTATGTTTTTCGGGAATGTCGTTTAGTTAATAGGGTGACCATATTCCAAATCGTAATACAACATGTTGCTCTATATATTCACTAACGGAAGTTCCGATATCAGTTGATCAGTGATGACTGCGAGTGGCATTTCTAATAACAACAAGCGTTATTATAAATACCACTATCCAATAACAATATCCCCCCCAACTATACTTGATGCAAAGGAGCCCTAGCAATGGCTAACCTTTGCACCAAGTGCAGGTCGGAGCGGAAATCACTCGTTTCCCCCCTCAATCTGCGCCCTATTTGGGGATCAAACTGTTGGCCTCAGTGCCCCAACAATACTTTGTCTCAATAAAATAACGGGACCAACAAATTTTTCTTTTATAATTTGCCAGATTTGGATGGGATTAATTATAGGAAACAACATCCTGTATCAAAATTGTTAGCTAAAAACATTGTCTTGTTTTGATTGTTACAAAAGTTTTATATTGAATAGAATTTCCTATGCAGCCGTTTTAAAGGCGCGAAAAAAAAATACCCCCCCCCCCCCAATCAAAACTCTCAGCCTTTCGTATGCTTACGTAAGCAAATAAAAACAAGAAAGTAAATCCCACTAATAAATGTTGCTAATGTCAGCAATATTAATAATATATCCCCCCCCCCCCCCCCCACATGGTGTCATCAAAAACAAATAAAACAAACCCTCCTTTGGTGTTTACATTAGATTCGAACAGCCCAAATCAGGCTAATATTTTATCAGTTATTGTAACATGTATAAATTGTATGTAATTTATTTAGATATAATATTAATCATTTGATTCAAAATATACAAATTGTATTATAGAATACAGATGAAACTAATATGACAGCGTTATTTTACTGTCTCTTTTCATATGAATACATGAGAAAAGGAAGAAAACAAGTTTAAAACGGGTTAAGTTTTGTTTAGGATATATAACCTCATTTAGAAACTTTTTAAATAATTTAAAATTCATCTAATTTCATAATTAATAAATACCTAAGACAGTGACACTATCTCTAGTTATTACCTAATTTTAAGGAAAGCCAGTAATATCTAGAATATTTCAAATATTTACCTAAAGCATCCATGTCCCAAATTAGACTTATGTCTATAAAATATTCCCAAAATTAAAAAACCATGGACACCGAATTAAGAATACATTTTCATGAATATTATATCAAAGAAATAATCACAATTTTATTAAAATTATATTTTGATTGTAATGTGGAATTTATAAACAGAAAGAATTTGCGAGCGACTTTAAATACAATTTCCGGTGAGAAATTAATTATTATTATGTACTCAAATTATTTTATATTTTTGATTTCGTGGATCAGGGAACATTGTAGAGTTAAAAAAGTCAAGTCAAATTTAAAATGTTAGTCACAATGACTATATTAAAGTCAAATCTACTTTTTGTTTCAATCATTTTAGTCTATATCTTATGGACAGCATCACTTGCGCTGATATATTATAAAACAGTACAACAGAATCTGACATTAAAACGTCAATTTTAAACTTAATTCCGACGAGGATAAGATTGATAGTTTAGTTAGAAATATGCTACTAGAAACTGCTTCGAACGTCGAAAAGAACTAGTATTCTCGATACCAAAATTACAATAGTTTTGTACAGGATAATTCGTTTTACCGCCGTGGTTTTCATAGAAGTAGTCTCAGTATGCAAAACGAATAAATAAAACTATTCTACAATGATTTCTTATAGTTTTTAAGTATGGTAAGTTTTCTTTTTCTATAATATCACATAAGAGCATAGTTTTAGATTTATAAGAAGCCTTTGATATTGTTACATACATACTAAAATTACTTCTATACGAATTTTCTTCGATATTTCTAGTTCATAAAATAATACTCATAAATAGACAACACACAAAAAATCTCCATTAGTACTTTACAACATTAGTACTTTACAGAAAGTCTATTCATCTACAGAGTTCTTCCACAAGGATCGGTGTTAGGTCCTTTACTATTTCACATATCCTCAGTCCGCGGGTGGTACTACAATTATTGTACTCCCGCTGTCTTTCCCCGAATATATTTCCGCTTTTTCTAAACTTCTCACATATACTACTTCCTTAATAATCCTCTCAGAAGATTCTTGTTTTATACTTTCATCTCCATAGAGTTGGACTACTGAAACGTGTTCTTTTCTAGTTTGTATTTCTTGATCTCTCATGATAACTGGAGAATCTGGCCGTAAATATACTGTCTGTGTGGATAGGACTTTACGAAATCGCATATCTTTAGGTAAAGTTGAAGCGTCTCTGGTTTCTGATCTTGTAGGAGTCGCGCTTCGAGTTCGGTAGCTGGAATTTAAGCTTTTAGGAAGAGTACTAGAGTCTCTTTCCACTTGCACTGCCGTATTAGGCGCGCTATCAGCTTTAACGAGACCAATATCTGTAAAGAATTTCTTAAACTTTTCAACGAATGTCGGAGATTTTGCTCTATTAAGGCTGTTACTCAACCGTTCAATGGAATGTTCTTTGAGTTCTTCAATTCTTTCCGGTATGTTCGACATGCTTTTATGTTTCTCTACATTAGACAGTCGTTTCCATTTATCTTCTTCGTCTTCATCTATGAACGGTATTTCTTGTTGATTGTTTTCGTTTCTCGTATCTACGGAAGCGTCTTTCATTCCTGGCTTCCTCAATACAGTCTCGGCTATGTATATTTGAGGCACACTAGTGCTAGTGTTATCCGTATGTATGCCACTATCGGCCAGACTACCGTTTATATGCGAACTACCCGCTCCCGTGCTCAAAACTTTGGTTAGTTGTTCAGATAGAGTTTCCATTCTATCTTGTATTGATGTTCTATATGAAGTATCTCCGTAAGACGTGCCAGGTTCTCTGGTGGGTAAATTTGATGTATCGAACTCTATTCGTCTTGGGAATGGGCCCCTATCCATTGTTTTTAGTCTGTCAGATAATACTGACGGATATTCTGCTTTAGGTGGTGGATGCCTCTGATTCCATGTAGATATCGTCGTATCAGTAAAGTCGCTCATACTAGATCTTCTTGAAGATCTAGGTGACAACCGGGACTGTCTCATCAAATCAGGATTGTAATCCAGAATCGGCCTGCCGATGTACATACGCCCTGAAGAAACATACTCGTCAATATACTTGTCTGGTTTTTGTCATACATTTCAGTTTATTTCTCTCACTCCCGACGCAAATCATGCCGTTAAATCGACATTTTTCGACCAACACCGTTAGCACAAAAACACAACACAGATTTTTGTTCGTCAAAAATACGAAACGAAAATCGCGCGGCGGTACACAAGTGGGCGTAAGGCGGAAATTTCAAATTTCAAACTACGCTTCAAAAGGAAAATAGTAACAAAAAAAGACGTATCACAAAATTGGGTAGCAATCACCGGATGGGAGAAGGGAGAGGGATAAAAATAAACTGAAATGTATAATATATAGGTACCAAAATAATTTCGCATTCGTGTTAGGATTGGGTTATAAACTACAGATTAAAGTAATAGGTTAAATCTAACTAAATATTAGTTTAGAAATCGAGCATTCCATCGTTCGTAATGAGTTGAAAATAATAATAAAAATCGAATTAAACAAACACTACATAGAAAGATATTCGAAATAAAACAAAACATAAACAACAAAATAGGTGAGGGTTATAGAGTATATTTTTACTTAGAATTTGTTAGTTGCATTATTTTTTATTATTTCAACTCATTAAAAAATAAATCAACAGTTAATTTAACTAACGTACCTGGCGTTTCGACCTCTTCCTGTGATTTCGTTGGTTTGGCGATGCTCTTCCTCTTAGACGGAGAGTGTTTCAGTGCTGGAATATTTAAATTTACAACTTAGATGGGTTTGCTTTTGTGTCGGCGATAATTTTGAAGTACTTTTGTGATAATGGCGTTAGGAAGGGGTTCATTATGTTCTCATTTAAATGGTTAATCTTTATAATTATTACTTTAATGTATTTTAGTGCTTTAATAATGATAATGTTGTGAATTGTAGCTAGTTTGAGTAAATTTGTGTTTGGTCAATCATCTTTTACAGTAATATCACTTCCAGTCATATTCTTTATAGAAAACATCACGCTGCTATTTTGGGAAGTAACTACCACAGAATTAGATAAGACCAATCCTTCTTAAATTGTTCGCATTATATAGTCGAGAATGAAATCTAAACGCGTAACAATGGTCATGAATTAGTTACCAAAAATACTATGGTTTTATTACACAAAGATGTATATCACAAAAATACTTCAAATATGTATGTAAGGCATTAAACAATTTGCTCCATTTAGAAAAAGCTGTGCTGCAAAACAAAATATTACAGCATCGCAAACAATAAAAAAAATATTTTTAAAGCTAACGTTTGAAAACAAATAAAAAAATTTAAAGTGCATAAAAACAATGTAGGTATCCGTTATTCGTGTTCTGCATTTTTGCGCCAAAACTTGTACAAATGCCAATTCGTTTTAAAAAAAACGACTACTGCTACTTGGTTTTACTAATTTTACCACATTTTTTGTACTTTAGTTCTATTAATCGGCGATTACTTATTCGACTTTAGTTTTGACCAAACTTTGCAAATTTTATCATGGAGAGTCGGAACCCAACCATCTGTACGTACGCGCTGCGTTTGTGATTCTCTCCTTGATAAAGATCCCCAGATGTATACAAACTATAGTCAGAGTATCCGATATCCGAGTATATTGTATGTATTTGAATAATTCTATGTAACAAAAGAGTTAATTTTGATACATTTTTCAACTATAAAAATATACTTAAGTTTTCTTTCTTTAGTTATCTTTTTTTTAATCTATTATAAAAAATCTATTACATTTTGATCTATTAGATTGGAATAAATGTATTTTATAAATTTCTTAATAAAGTACAAGTATAGACTAAAAAACAAAGTCCAGGACATTTCTATGTTCGCGTTCATTATTTTGAGACAAGCTTTGTAATATATCTGCAGTAACACAGGCAGCGGAATATCTTAGTCTCAGAAAACATCTTTTATTATTGTTTTAACCGATTCAAGTTTAGTAGTAAAGTATTTTTTTTTAATTGACCAAGAATGCAGAACAACACCCTAAAACTATAATCACAAAAGTTGCAAAAATCACGACTATCCCATAAACGCAAAATTCCAAAACTCAGACCAAAAAAAAATTTATTCATGAAAAAAAGTACGTACACTGAAAATACCGTGCTATGTCAGTATTTGAAGATGACAGAAAGATTTGAGAAAATTAAGAAAACATTTATACAATGCCAGGCAAAAATTTGTGATTTAATTGTACCTCTTTAAGAGGGAATCTCTCAAAAGAAGTCACGTACGACATGCATCTCGCTAGTTACACTCCTTGAAAAGGACCACCGATTGTGTATGAAATTATAGTTCAAAGTATCCGATTCAATAACACGACACTAAGCCAACGCGATACGTAATAGAATCTCCTGTTTTGTTATTATTGCTAATAGCCTAACTCACTAGTTCACTACGGTGTCAACAAATGTTCTGCCTACCCGCCACTGTTTGTTTCGTCTCGCTTGTATGTTTGCGATTCGTAAGAACCTACCCTAATTTAGGAAAAACATGTATTTTTCTCATATATAAGTGAATATTATATTCTTTTTGAGAAAATAAATGATTATATCATAGTATTGAATATATTCCGACATAAACCAAAAATATATGTCAATTTATAAAAGTGATGTTTCATTTATTTGAAAGAACGTTTCCTCGTAAACCAACAAATTTCTACTTTCTACTTTTTTTTTTAATGTAAAATTAATGAAACAAACGAGACGCTTTCCTGATGGTAAGAGATAACGCCTGTCAATGACCATTGCGGCGATACACAGATCTTTGAGTAGTAAAACAAAGTCCAGGGTATCGCCGCTTTGGCGCTCATTGCTTTGAGACTTTCGATGGTTAGTCTCAACAGCCCTGTAATTTCGCTAGCTGCAGTACCCTTCAAACCGGAACACAGTAATGTTTACACACTACTGCTTAGCGGCAGAATATCTGGTACTGAGTACCTACCTAGACGATTTCTTGGTAATGAAATCTACCACCAAGTAAATAAAGTTTATTATAAAATATTTATTGTGAATATTCAAGGTATATATTTAGTTTATTGCCGCTTAACTGTCGTTTCAGTTACAACAGTGATGAGGATTTACCTTGAATATTCAAAATGAACTTCCGCAAAGTAACGCCTGAATCAATTAATTATTTATTTATTTATAAGCGTACAAACTGATTCTCGTTTTAATAACATTTGTAAATTTTTGCCAAGCACTGTACGAAAATCGAAAAAGAATGACAATGTAATGAAGAGTGCGACAGAGGGAGCCACATAGCAATGGGATTGAAAAACCACAGGGTAGAAAAAGTAAAAATAAGGGTTGAACACACTTTTGTAAGAAATTGTCATAAATGCAAAATATGGTCGACTTGGACAGAATTAAGATAACTATACATAGTTATGTATATAGAACGTTATTCGTCATTATTTGTATTGATAAATAATTAATGTAATTATTTTACGGCATACATTAAAATTTAGCTTTCTTTTTCAGCACAATTAAATTACATAGTTAATTGTTTAATTTTCCATCAAAGTTCACTAAATTAAATTTATAACAATTTCTTACACAAAAATATCTTTCAAGGACAAAAACATCAAAATGGGGACAAAATGGCAAACATTCATTTGTGGACAAAATGGTAAACATTCATTTATGAACTAAATGGTAAACACGAAAATGGCAATCATTCATTTGCGAACAGTATGGAAAACGATTCATTTGTAGACAAAATGGTAAACACGACAATGGCAATCATTCCATTTGCGGACAAAATGGCAAACATTCATGTGTGGACAAAATGGCAAACATTCATTTATGAACTAAATGGTAAACACGAAAATGGCAATCATTCATTTGCGAACAGTATGGAAAACCATTCATTTGTAGACAAAATGGTAAACACGACAATGGCAATCATTCCATTTGTGGACAAAATGGCAAACATTCATTTGTGGACAAAATGGCAAACATTCATTTATGGACTAAATGGTAAACACGAAAATGGCAATCATTCATTTGTGGATAATATGGGTAAATACGAACGTCCAAGAATTTCAAAGCCAGCAATCGATAGATTAGTTGTCAAAGCAACTGTTACTACCCTGATTCATTCAGATTATGCTGGTCGTATAATTTTTGGACCATCTACACAGGATATCTAATAATGTGACAAACATCGACGAAAAACGGGTCATGCTTAGAAAAATCGGGACTTTTTTTTCAACACCGGGACTTACTTAAACCTCCACGGATTCGAGCCAGCGTCCGATTACGGACAAAATTTTGGAAAAAACAAACAAAGATATTATTTCCGTCTGGCAATACTGAATTTTACGCGCACAACTTGACACAGACTCGACTCAACGCATCGTAAATTCTAAATTGGGTCACGTATGTTACGAATTTTGAGTGGCGTTCTTACTTTTTTTTTTAATAGGTACAAATAAGGGGCAACTTTAAAATCGTGTCAAAAAATCGTATAAAAGGTCATTGACCTCCGACGAAATTTTACACCGCAAAAGTTATTCACAATTACGAATGCTATGATATTATATAACATCTGCCTTGTTCTAAATATCTGGATTACTCTATGAAGCGCGACATAAAGTAGATATTTCAATGACATTTGAGTCGAATCGTTACATCATACGATGTGCGATGGGAACGGTGTGGATAAATATAACAAGACTTAACACTGGGGAGGTTAAAGGGTGTGCGTATTTACTTCTTTTTTTTTTAAATAAAAAATAAATCCGCATGCCTTTAAAGAAAAAGCATCCAATTGTGAAAATAAAATAAACAAAAATATTGCTAGTACATGCCTAAAATTTTGAAAAAAATAATAATTTCGTATTAATTGTTTTATACAATTTTCAGCTAAATTCGTACGCTAAGTGTGAAAGTGTTGGCAAAATTAGTAGATGTACTAGTGACCTGGAGTTTTTTTTTTATTATTAAAAATTTAGTAAAGCATATATCTTAAAATACAACTATTAATAATTTCTAAGAAAAAAAATTACGTATATAAAAACTATTATTTGATATTGATACTTATTTGGGAAGACATAATAGGTAATACACATTGTAAGGAATTCAACATATCAGTAAAAAAAAAAAAACTACATATTATTAAAAATCTTTACTAAATAGTATAAAATGGCGTTTCATTCTGTGTTTGTTTGTTCGTTTAGTTATTTTTTACGTTTTTACTTTCACTATCAAGAATTAGAATTTCATTTGATTTTTAATACATCCAAATTATGGTTAACAATATGCCTGAAAGCTGTAAAGGTTACTTGTATAAAAACATAAAAAATAATTCAGTAAACCACTGATCAGTAAGTAAGTTCAATACTATTATTTTAACAATTAATTTTAATTGAACTAACAACAAATGTAACGATTCTAATTTATTAAAATATTTTTCATATATAGCCAACACTTTCACAGCTACACACAAAAACGCACACATTCACAGTAAAAAAAAAAAAACATAATTGAAAAAAAAATCAAACCAAAATTAAATGGCTCCAACACGTATAACCCTACAGTACCTATATAGCTGGTGACAAGGGTCCTAAACTTGCGATGATTTCCCTTTATCTCGGGTAGGTCCACTGATTCGGGGAGAATTAATACATTATTGAGGGTATTAATTCTATTAATTTTTGTGGGTAATTTTGATTCTACCGTGTGGCAAGTTTCGATTTGGCGTTAAGGATCAACTATTTAACATTTAACATCATTGTTTTTAAAATTAATATCATTTTCATTAGTTTTAAAATCTATATATATATAAGCTAACTTAAATAAACGCCAAATTGAAACTTCGATATATCCACAACAACTTTGAGAGATGCATAACGATATTTGTATGTTTGCAAAATTTCATTATTTCTGCGGCTGTCTGTACAAAGACTTCAACAAATAAATACTTTATTCATTTATTTTAATACAAGTCCGCCTAGCGTGCTTACCTTGATCTATACTATTATAAAGAGTAAAGATTTGATTGTTTGTATTGAATAGGCTCCGAAACTACTGGACCGATTTCAAAATTTCTTTCACCGTTGGGAAGTTTCTAACTATCCCCGGTCGACATAGCCTACTTTTTATCCCTATATTCCCACGGGAACTACACGGGTGAAACCTCAAAGCGTCCGCTAGTACTATTATAAAGAGGAAAGATTTGATTGTTTGTATTGAATAGGCTCCGAAATTACTGGACTGATTTCAAAAATTCTTTCACCGTTGGGAAGTTTCTAACTATCCCCGGTCGACATAGCCTACTTTTTATCCCTATATTCCCACGGGAACGGGAACTACGCGGGTGAAACCTCGAGGCGTCCGCTAGTACTATTATAAAGAGGAAAGATTTGATTGTTTGTATTGAATAGGTTCCGAAACTACAAAACCGATTTCAAAAATTCTTTCACCGTTGGGAATCTACACTATCCCCGGTCGACATAGGCTACTTTTTATCCCTATATTCCCACGGGAACGGGAACTACGCGGGTGAAACCTCGAGGCATCCGCTTGTACGATTATAAAGAGGAAAGATTTGTTTGTTTGTATTGAATAGGCTACTACTGGACCAATTTCAAAAATTCTTTCACCGTTGGGAAGCTACAGTATCCCCGGGTGACATAGGCTACTTTTCATCCCACGGGAACTAGAACTACGCGGGTGAGATCGCGACGCATCCGCTAGTAAGTAATAAATAAATTAATGACTATAATGAGCTACTCGCACATCAACCTGGATTTGTATGAAATTTAGAAAGAAAGAAAGATAGGCTACTTTTTTATCCCAAAAAAGTAGCTAGTAGCGGGTAACACCGGGGGGCGCAGCAAGTAAGTACAAATGTGAAGTTGAATGGACGGATGGATGTTTGTTGCTCTTTCATGCAAAAACTACTGAGATAACACATAGGATACTTTTTATCCCGAAAACATGTAGCGGGTAGCACCGCGGGGCGTAACTAGTAAACAAATAAATAAATCTTTCTCCTCGCTATAACGAGATTGCCGTTTTCATATTGTAGTTGTGTCATGTTCCCGTGCGGGGGAAAGATAATTTTGTCCCTTTACATCCCTTTTTCGGATCAATCCTGTTTTACAAGCCTACCCACAGTTGGATCTCTTCTTACTATGAGAAAGATGCCACATCCAACCACGCTTGCCAAGTGCATATTGGCATACAAGACGTGATATGTATCTCCGAGAACATTTACAAATCTCAGGTTTCCGTACAATCTTTTTGTTTATTTTAAATAGTTATTCAATTTATTAGGCACATACAAATAACGTTATTACAAAAAAATATAAATATATATACGATTTCGTTCACACAGCCCAAGACACTGTCTAACCCACGAGATAGAAAGATATATATTTTACATCTCTTTCGCAATCATTAGTCATCCGTGTCATGGGTATGTGATCAAATGAAAAAATATAATTATTTAATACTTATATTTTTCCATATTTGTTAATATTTTAATATACTTTCAACACTACAGGAATTTGTTAGCACAATAATTGAGATCTCATTTTTTTTTTTATTAAATAAAATCTCGTATAAGGTGAAAGGATTCACCTTCGGAATTCAACTTACAAAGAGATGACGTTAGCTTACATTAGGATTTGACACTTAAATCTACTGAAGTAAGGGCCAATTTCGAACAGCAATATACTGGGTCGAATAAGGTTCTGTCCTAGGTGAGCGACAAAGGTGGCGACGCGATTTATTAAAAAAGTTCAAGTATGCGACGTGAAATGTTCATGAAAAGATTCCGTAGCCACGTCAGTTATAAATAGTTTTATTTAACTAAATCAATAATTTACAATTTAATTCATATAAATACTTAATTCGTTTTTATTAATAAATAAATAGGCTTGCATTTGCCCGCCAACTCACTTAAGGTAAAGATGCGGTCCACGATGGGGCACATGATTGCCTAGAATAAAACTAATTCACTTGACACTTGAAGGCATACAATTTTTTTTTCTTATACTGTATTTGAAATAACTCTATGTTGATAGTCTTCGAATAAAACGGACTAATTAGCTAACAAATTAGTTAATTATTGACTGCCCTATTAGCTCATTTGGTAGAATATCTACTACAAGAGCTGTATGGGCGTGGGTTTGATTCCCACTAGAACAAATATTTATGCGACGATATATTTTTGTTGTGCCTGGGTGTTCTGTATTTAATTACAATAAAAAAGATGTACGTATTCTATCAATTATCTCGTTCCCATAATACAAGCTTTGCTTAGTTTGGGGCTAGATGACGATGTGAAATGTTCTACGATATTTATTTAAAACGGCAATGATATTCAGACATAAAGCCTGCGAAGTAATAAAATTTCAACTCTCCCACGAAACCCTGTGTCCAAAACAAAGTCGACAATTTTACGTAGATCAGATTACAACAATTACAATTCTCGTATGACGATTTGTGAAAAAACTATCATCAAATTCTTCATACTACGATGTGTAAAAAATGGCAGCCATTTAATTTATGATCGTCAGGAACACTGATTTATTTCCTTTTTTATGATTGACAAGCTAGGTTTTTGAGAGCACAGCTCACCTGTTGGTAAGTGACGGTGTGGTCGATGATGGTAAAGCACACCTAGCCTAGAATAAATTTCTTTTTCGCAAATTATCACGCTAGAATTTGTTATCGCGTTACTGCTTTGATCTCATACGACTTGCACGTCGCATCGCGTCCTATATTATCGCTTTCTATCGCTCACCTAGGACAAAGGGTAAGCAAATGAATATAGCTTGGTGAGTTAGAGTCAATTATGTTACACAATTGACAATTCTATTACATATAAGAATATGGATGATT
Source organism: Biston betularia (assembly GCA_905404145.2). Classification (NCBI taxonomy): domain Eukaryota; kingdom Metazoa; phylum Arthropoda; class Insecta; order Lepidoptera; family Geometridae; genus Biston; species Biston betularia. The sequence continues at coordinate 1,074,498 of FR989889.1, read as the reverse complement.
TTAGTACTTATGGCCACTTATAATACCGGTTGCACACCATCGCTAATAAATTTCGCAAGATTCAGTCTTTAATGTTCAACACTTCAAAATTTATGAAGACGGCGTATGTTCATCATCATCCTCAGCCCTTCGCTGTCCAATGCTGGGCATAGGCTTCTTCCAATGCACGCCACTGAGCTTGGTCGGCAGCTTTTTTGCGTCCATTGCTTTCCCGCCGATTTACGCAGGTCGTCACACCACCTGGCCGTAGGGAGCCCTACACTACGCTTGCCTGTACGCGGTCTCCACTCAAGAACCCGTCTACCCCATCGGTTATCGGTTCTTCGAGAAATGTGGTCCACTGCCACTTCAGCTTACTGATTCTTTGAGCTATGTCGGTGACTTTAGATAGAATAAAATCAACTGTTCCATAAAAAAAGTGAGTTGACCTTACTTAAAAGAACAATACGTTCTCCGATAAGAGATAACTGCCTTACCATACGCAGCGATACGAGTATCCAGAATTTTGAGTAACAAAATAGATATTTTTTTAATATTAAATAAGACGAACATAACCCTCTCCTGATGGTAAGAGATAACACCTGTCCTAGAGCATTGTAGCGACACACAGCGAACTTAGTAGCAAAAGATAGTCCCGGGCATCGCTCATTACTTTCGAGAATTTCGATGGTTACAATACTGCTTGGCAGCAGTATATCTGGTCCAAGTCCAGGGCATCGCTGCTTTAGCGCTCATTACTTAAGAGACATTCAATGGCCCGTCAAAACACAGCAATGTTTACACACTACTGCTTGGCGCCAGAATATCGAACACAGCGCTTGGGTCTACCTATACGACCAAGATGATCCTACGAAGATGATCTATCTAGTAAAATAGTTGTTCGCCATAGTAAGGTCAATGACCTCCTTTCGATTTTGTATAACACTTTAGAACATTAGCGATGGTGTACATCCGGCGTTATAACAGACAGTAACTTATAATAATATCAACCGATCAACACTAGATCCATTGAGCTGAAATTAAAAAGACAAGGTTATACGTAAAGTGATACGTGTGAAAGGGGCAACACTTACACGAAGGTATTTTCTTGAAGACTGTCTTTCCCATGAAATCGAGGAACCTCTGTGCGTAGAAACTAGGTCTGTGTACCGAGACAGTGTCCTGAAAATAAGTAAACATTTATGTAAAAGTAATGAGACGAGACGCTCTCCTGGTGGTTCGATTTCCATATAAATAGTTTTTTTTTTCCATTTATGGACAAATAGAGCAAAATTTTACAATGAAATCACAGCTACTGACATTTATTTTGATTGTGGTTAATCACAATTGCTTGAATAAAACAGTAGATTATTAGCATAAAATCAAATTTATGAATGATTTGTTTTTTTAATAAAACAGTAGATTATGCTCATAAATCTACTGTTTTATTCAAGCAATTGTGATTTACCGCAAATAAAGATCAAAATAAATGCCAGTAGCTGTGATTTCACTGTAAAACTATGCTCCATTTGCCCATGAATGGCAAAAAATTATTTGTATGAATACAATAGAATAGAATAGAATAATGTTTATTGCCCAAAAAGTCACACACATAAAAAATAAATTTAATTAAACTTTATCAGTGTTCCTATATGGACTCGTCAAAAAGTTTGTACAATTTTTATTTAGTCAGCTGTATAGGGGCATCGTCTTAAAATAATAATAAAAATATCACAAACATTAAAAAAAAAAAAATTAAATTGTATAAAATTGAATTCATGACGTCGGAAAGAAATTGAATTGAATTGTATTTGTATAATCCAAACAAATCATGAGCTAATTATTATATTCATTGTTTATACTTAATTATCTCTGTAGTCATTATTTAAAAATTCTGTTATTTTATAAATTGACTTAGATAGCAGCAGTTTTTTGACATTACCTCGGAATTTTCCTTCAGTCTCAATTTTTTGAATTTTTTGTGGTAATTTATTATACAATACAACTTCTGTCCCATCAGCTTAGGCAACTTACCGACCATATTAAGTCTGTGCTGTATTGGTAACAAGTAATTACTATTATTCTTGCAACTCCTCATTTTTACTGTTTGTTTTTTATACGGTTTTTTTTTTTTTATAGTAGATAGGCTTGCGTTTGACCGCCATCCCGCCTGATGTTAAGCGAAGATGCGGTCTACGGTGGAGCACGCTCGCCTAGAAGAAACCGATTCACTCGCGACTTGAAGGAACCCAGACTATATTCATTGGGGAACACTCACTCGGGCAGCTGATTCCAATGTCTAGCGGTACGCACGAAAAAGGTGGAATCAAACCGCTTAGTTCGAGCTTTTGGAACATCAACCATGAAGTGGTGACGCTTTTTAAAGCTCCTGGCTGTCCGATAGTAGAATGGGCAAGGTGGAATTAGGTCATGCAGATCTGAGGCGCACTCACCAAAATGTATCCGGTAGAAAACTGACAGACAAGCAACTTTCCGTCGATGTTCGAGGCTTTGGAGCCTTTTCTGAACAAGCGAATCGTTGCTTATGAGCCTCTTAGCCTCTTTAATTGTACCACCGTAAAGGACGTCAGCAGTATATATATTCAACCCCCACAATGGTGACCCCCGACGTGACTTTCCAGACCCCCTCAGTAGTCGAAGGTGGTAACAAGTCTGAAATGATACTTACACCGTCGTGTATCATGCTCTTCCATGTATGTTCAAGTTTCTTCCGGAAGCGATAAGACTGCAGAATGTCGATGATACCCAGGAAGAGAAGCAGGCGCTCGCCGCGCGCGTTGCGCGCCGGGATGCCTCCGGGACTGCGGACCGTTCAATCACAACTTGACGAAACTCTTAAATCATCATATAAACTGTAATAGTTTTCTTTCTAACAATATTAAAGAAAGAAAGAAAATAATTTTATTGTGCAACAATACAAAAAAAAACAAAAATAGAGACAAATAGTTCGACGACGATCGTTGCTGCTGCTCCGCGGATCGCCTAGCGCGGTTCGCTGGCTTATTACGTCCTACCCTACATTACTGGACAAATACAACAAATTAAAAAAAAACACAATGCTGCTTCATAAAGCTTGTGGTAATTGTCATAATTATTTATTTTAGTTTAACTCAAATGACTTTTCAAAATTTCATTGTATAAGAAAAAATTTAAAATTAATTTTATTAGTTTTTAATATAAGCGTATGTTACAGCATGTAAAACGAAACCTAATTGTAAGTATGTTATTTCTAGGCTAAATGTACACAACTTTTCATTGTTCAAAACTTTTGTTTGCCGAAATATCGATTTCCAGTTTGTTAACAGTAACGTGTTTTCCCATTCTTGGTAGCGATGAGGCCGCCAATTGTTACAACAGTTTACATTTTTCAATAAAGAGTTTATCTATCTAACGAGCTGGCGACACGTGTATCGCCTCTACACGAGGTGTCCTAAAGACGTGTTGACTCTACGAGCGCGCGCCTGAGAACAGGGCTCAGTAGAAGGGCTCACCGGAAGACCAGCGCTGTTCATACCACTTAGTATGACCAGCATTATGCTGAGTTCTGTCTGTTTAAGGTTTGTCTGTCTCTGTTTTTTTGTTTTTGTGCTTGTTACAGAATTAAACGTTTTTTCTTTCTTTTAATAGCTAAAATGAACAGTTAGTGCTTGACCGCCATCCCGCCTGATGTTAAGCGAAGATGCGGTCTACGGTGGAGCACGCTCGACTAGAAGAAACCGATTCACTCGCGACTTGAAGGCACACAGATTGTATCTATCAGGGAACACCCACTCGGGCAGCAAATTCCATTGTTTAGCGGTTCGTACAATGAAGGTAGACTCGAACCGTTTAGTTTGAGTCGTTGGAATATCGAGCATGAACCGGTGTTACTTTTTGGAGCTTCTAGCTGTCCGATAGTAGAATGGGCAGAGGGGAATTAGGTTAGGTTAGGTGGTTAGGCGTTTACTTCCGCAAAGTAACGCCTGAATCAATTAATTAATTAGCAAATACACTAGCAAATGTTCAAACAAGGCAGTAATACTAACGGAACATCCTCCTCTTCGTCGATAGGTTCGCTTTCGGCGTGAATAGACTCCATAGCAGTGGAATGAGCGACCAAACGCTGCCGATTTATCGATCTGGAAACAAAATAGAACAATAAAACATTATTTTTAAGTAAAAGACGTACGGTACCCACTCCTGGTGGTAAGAGATAACGCATGTCAATGACCATTGACAACCTAGGTAGGTACCACCGCAGTACCAGATATTCTGCCGCTAAGCAGTAGTGTGTAAACATTACTGTGTTCCGGTTTGAAGGGTACTGCAGCTAGCGAAATTACTGGGCTGTTGAGACTAACCATCCAAAGCAGCGATGCTCTGGACTTTTTTGTTAGTCGTTACTCAAAGTTCTGCGTATCGCTGCAATGGTCATGGTCATGGGCATGCATTTAGAAGAGCGTCTCGTTTGACTCATTACTTTAAGCAGCTTTGGCGCTCATTACTTTGAGACTTTCGATTGTTAGTCTCAACAGCCCTGTAATTTCGCTAGCTGCAGTACCCTTCAAACCGGAACACAGTGCGAGGCTCCCCTGATGGGAAGACATTCTTCCTACCCAGGGGATATATCATTGAAACGTAATTATAAGTTTTCGTTTACAAATATGACCGTAAACGAAAACTCAAGCATATGAAGATTAACACAAACTTTTTTTTAAATCGTTGATAAGTTAGGTGCTTGACCACAGCTCAACTGATGTTAATTAACGGTGTGGTCGAAGATGTAAAAGCACGCCTAGCCTGGAATGGAACTGGCTCTCAAATGCGGAGCACACCGTAAGATGCTTGGCGGCAGATTTTCAACTTTCGTGTGGTAGCTAGCCAGCTGAGTACTAGAGAGTACGCTACCACCATGCTATGGTTTCCTCACGATGTTTTCCTTCACCGGCAGCTCAAGCTCATTGTTAGGGCTGCCATGAGCTATCATCGCTACAAATGAATGCCCTACTACAAAATTATTATTTTTTATTTATTTATTGCCAGTGTCACTCGGTATGATGTAGGGATTCCAACGATACTCCATATATCAAAAACTGTTCAGGCATTTAAAAGTTATCCCACAAATATTATAAATGTGAAAATTTGTATGGATGGATGTTTGTTACTCTTTCACGCAAAAACTACTGAACGGATTTGTATGAAATTTGGTATGGAGGTAGCCGAGACCCTGGATTAACACATAGGCTAATAAACCCGAAAACATGTAGCGGGTAACACCGCGGTGCGCAGCTAGTGAAGGAATAAAGAAACACGCATACAAACACACAAACGTACATAAACCCTGAAAGCATGACACGCCTTTATTGGACAGCCGTATAAAATAATATTTTTATACGGCTTTAATTATTTTTTTTCGTTTCATTCCAGACTAGGTGTGCTTTACCATCTTCGACGACACCTTCACTTAACATCAGGTGAGCTGTGGTCAAACACCTAGCCTGCCAACCATACAAAAAAAAAAACAATAACACGTAAATATATTATCACCTCGCAAAGCATCATAAGTAGACATGTAAAATAGTGTTATGAAAATTTTTCAAGTTAGAAAGCCAATTCTAATAGGTTTTAGAAATAGAAATGGACACATGCAATGTCAAAGTCAAACCCCGGATTGACTTTGACATTTCTGTTGAACCGGGACACCGGGTCAACCGGGGTTTCATGCAAATCTGTGAAAGTGTGAGTAACCTAATTATATTATGGTATTAAAGTATCATAGAGTAAGAAGATAATGCAAAAACAGATGTGACATTCAAAATATAGCTGCTTTATAAAAAAAAAATGAGATCGCTACACAATTACACTACACTACCTACATAATACATACAAATTTTGCTTAGTTTGGGGTCAGATGGCGCTGTGTGTGATGTCCTACGATATTTATTCATTTATAAATATCGTATTGACAGCCCTGTTGGTTCATTGGCAGTATGTCTGCTTCAAGAGCTGAAGGGTGTGGGTTCGATTCCCACCCAGGATAAACATTAAGTGGTATAAACAAAATAAATGTTTGTTCTCTATTTGTTATAAGTATGTTTTTACAAAAATAAAGTATTCTATCAGTTATCTGACTTCCATAGTACAAGCTTTGCTTAGTTTGGGGTCAGATGGCGCTGTGCGTAATATCCTGCGATATTTATTTATTTATTTTAATATCCTTTTCGGGAAACACAGACTCCGGCAAATTGACTTGTAACGTTGGTGTTATCAATAAAATATTTGTATTTATCCCTATTTGGATTCAAATGTCACATCTGCACACATTGATTACTCTAGAAGAGGTGACGTCACATTAAGGAAGGCAAGCGGCGTGACAGATGTTACAACGTAAACGACAAAATATATAAACAATATCGTACTGTGTTCTTTTCACTTGCATCCCGAAATCCTCCTTGCATTCGGACCTGAAATACACACCTCTACCTTAAAAAACGCGACGGGGATAAAAACACAAGAAAAAATATACATAAATAAATATATCACCCGAGTTATTTGAACAATATAACGCCAATAGAATACATGGTATAATCAAAGTGTACTACGCCGAAAGGGGGTAAAAAAAATAATACGTTTTCACGATTTCAGAGTTGCCGTTTTTTTTTAATGTAAAAGTAATGAGACGAACAATGCGCTCTCCTGATGGTAAGAGATAACGCATGCCCATGACCATTGCAGCGATACACAGAACTTTGAGTAGCAAAACAAAGTCCGTGGCATCGCCGCTTTGGCGCTCATTACTTTGAGACTTTCGATGGTTAGTCTCAACAGCCCAGTAATTTCGCTAGCTGCAGTACCCTTCAAACCGGAACACAGTAATGTTTACACACTACTGCTTGGCGTTGCCAGACGTCCCGAATTTTAAATCGAAAATTAAATGTCACGCGCGGGACAGGCTGTCCCGCTTTTCGGGGGCAACTCGACCGTGCGTGCAGCGTGCTGAGGAAGCGCGTGGAGAGAGAGGTATTTCACGCAATCGGTGTGTGCTAAACATTTCTGATTATATACGTTTTTACTATGTTCCGCTTTCAACGAAAGAATCCCGTTTTTTTTTTAACACAAAAAGTTCCAAAATCCGGACTTGGAAAAAAAATCTAGCAACGCTGTTGCCATAGAGATAACAGTTCAGGTACAATTATTATTTTACATCGGACAAGGCATGCGATCTCGCCTGATGTAAAGAGACGATTTGGCCGAAGATGGAACACGTAGCGATGATAGCTCAGTGGTTAGCGCGGTAGGTTCGCATGCCGAAAGGCGTGGGTTCAAACCCCAACAATGAGCTTGAGCTGCCGGTGAAGGAAAACATCGTGAGGAAACCATAGAGCATGGTGGTAGCGTACTCTCTACTACTCCGCTAGTTGAAAATCTGCCGCCAAGCATCTAACGGTGTGTTCCGGCAGCCTCACTTGAGAGCCAGTTCCACTCCAGGCTAGGTGTGCTTTACCATCTTCGACCACACCGTCACTTAACATCAGGTGAGCTGTGGGCGTTTGCCCAGCCTAGCCTGTCAACAATTTAAAAACAATTTTAACGTTTGCCTAGAAAATACTTTATAATGTCACCAACCGTTGATATATTAAAGGGGTTTTAAATATATCAATGCACAAAAATTATGTTTTACTGAATTATAATGTCAATAAATGTATCTTTAGCTATATTACACTTCAAACATTTCCGTTTCGCTCACCTGGGTTGGTTGAGTCTGGTCTACTTGAGTCATAGTCATATCTACTAAACATTTCTCGTCATGTCATATGTCACCATTTTAATGTTTTAACTGAATTATAATGCAAATAAATATATCTTTAGCTTTACTGCACTTCAAACATTTCGTTCAAGAATACCATCCAAGAAATAATTTGCAGATGGCCATCAAAGATCGAAACACGGCGGTGATGGAGGCCTTGAGTCGGGAGGAGGCGATTTCAAACGAAAACTCATGTAAATAGAAATAAGGATTGCGTGTATGCCTCGAGCATTCATGCTCACCATCGAAGGTTCTTTCTTGCGGCGGCGTCGTGTGTCGGGTCGCTCTCTTCCCTCAGATATGGTTGAGGAGGGCGATGGCTGGCACATGCGTCATACTCGCGATCGGGTGCTGCTTGCGGGTCGCTGGTCTGCTCGCGGTATACACACAATCTAGTTCCTACTTTAACCTCTCCTCTTTTTGTAACGTAAAATTGTAAAAAAAAAATTGTAACTAAAGTTGACAAAGGTCACGGACCCCAGCGTCTGTGGAGCGTTAAAAAAAAACATTTCGTTTCCGTTCAACAACTTTCCGTTTCGTTCACCTGGCCCGGTTGAGTCATACAGTCATATCTGCTAAACATTTCTCGTCATCACAATATTTTACGTAACTCTTATTCCTACTCAAGTGTAATGCAATTAAATATATTTTGAGAGTAATCGCGATTCAAACATTTCCGCTCCGCTCACCTGGTCCGGTTGAGTCCAGTCCGTTTGGGTTCTTCGTCGTCGTCGCTCTGACCGGACTCGGTGCGCGCGCGCGCTTCGCTTTTCTCGCGCTGCGCTTCGTCCAAGTTGTGTATGCCGACTAGTAGAGAATAGTCCATAATCTGTCAAATCAAACAGCATTATTATTTTTTTCTTTGGTTTTGGCGTCGCATTTTGAGCATTTGCCAGTGTCAAGTGTTTTATATTTTCTCATTTCAAAAGTTAAATAAGTTGCCCCGTAGCTATAGTTATAGTCAAAGTCCAGTCTTGGTCAAGTACAGTCCGTGTCAGTCAAGTCCGGTCATGCTTTAGTAAAGTAGTGGCGACTTTACTATAAAGCTTCGATGGAGTTTTGGAAGCAACACGAAAACTCATGTTTCACCACATTATGTTATTTTCCCACACTCGCGCTTGTAATTCGGCACTTTATGAATAAAACACCGCCATTTTTATGCATAAACACTCGACAAAACACTAGTTTTGGAAAAAATACAAAGGGGCGACAGCGACACCTTTCCGCGTTCCCGCTAAAAAGGACTTTTCCTTTTTTGTTTCTTACATGTCTCAATTCTAAAGTTACCCAGACGAAGTCGCCGGCGTCAGCGATGATAGCTTAGTGGTTAATACGGTCGGTTCGCACGCCGAAAGGCGTGGGTTCACCCCAATAATGAGCTTGAGCTGCCGGTGAAGGAAAACATCGTGAGGAAACCATAGCATGGTGGTAGGGTATTTTCTAGTACTCGGCTGGCTAGCTACCACATTTTACAGTTGAAAATCTGCCGCCAAGCATCTAGCGATGTGTTCCGGCAGCCTCACTTGAGAGCCAGTTCCATTCCAGGCTAGGTGTGCTGTGAGCTTTGGTCAAACACATAGCCTGTCAAGCATAAAAAAAGCTAGTAAAATAATAAATAAAAAAATCTTTTTCTTTTAATGTAAAAGTATTGAGACGAACGAGACGCTCTCCTGATAGTAAGAGATAACGCATGTCCATGACCATCGCAGCGATACACAGAACTTACTTTAAAGCTCTCAAGCACGCGACAATCGCGTTGCATCGTCTTCGTGAGAGCGTTGTATGTGTCCGCCTCGAGGAATATGCCCTCGGGGTGGAGCTCCATGAAGTCCAGGTCCTTGTACGTCGGGGAGTTCTTCTGTCGCTCGCTTTTACTCGCCTGCAAAGAGACAAACATACATTTGAATGCCTTGTCCATATCATATTTAATTAATCTAATTGATGGATACCATAATCATTTTGTAATTTTTTTATTAAATCCCACTAATATGTATTATAAATGTGAAAGTTTGGATGGATGGGTGGATGTTGTTTTGTAGCGATGATAGCTCAGTGGTTAGCGCTGTAGGTTCGTATGCCGAAGGGCGTGGGTTCAAACCCCAACAATGAGCTTGAGCTGCCGGTGAAGGAAAACATCGTGAGGAAACCATAGCATGGTGGTAGGGTACTTTCTAGTACTCGGCTGGCTAGCTACCACCCTCAAGTTGAAAAATCTGCCGCCAAGCATCTAACGGTGTGTTCCGGCAGCCTCACTTGAGAGCCAGTTGCATTCCAGGCTAGGTGTGCTTTACCATCTTCGACCACACCTTCACTTAACATCAGGTGAGCTGTAGTCAAACACCTAGCCTGTCAACCATAAAAAAAAAACTCTTTCACGCAAAAACTACTGCAAGGATTTGGATGAAATTTAGTATGGAGGTAGCTGAGACCCTGGATTGACAAATAGACTACTTTTTATCCCGAAAACATGAAGCGGGTAATACCGCGGGGCGCAGCTAGTTAAATCATAATCCTACTAATCCCACTAATATTATAAATGTGGAAGTTTGGATGGATGGGTGGATGGATGTATGTTCTTTATTCACGCAATAACTACTGAACGGGTCTGCGTGAAATTTAGCTACTTTTGATACTTTCCATGATCATCATCATCATCCATCACGCGGGTAGTGTACGGCTTTCTGTCCTTGTAACGTGATTGACTTTTTTTTTTAAACAGAATAGGTTCGCGTTTGACTACACCCTGCCTGACGTTAAGCAGGATGCAGTCCAAGATGAAGCACGCTTACCTAGAAAAAAACCAGTTTACTCTAGATTTGAAGACACACAAATTGTACTTCGCGGGAAAAACAGACGCTGGCAGAGAGTTCCACATCCTCGCTGTGCGTATGAAGAATGTGGAATGGAAGCGCTTAGTCCGTACGTGGGGAATGTCCACCATGTATGGATTAACTTGGCACCGGCACGGCGATACCTTGAAACGTAAGATGGGCTCAAATACAAATACAAATCATTTATTAATAACACCAAAGTTACAGGTCATATTTCCATTCATATTTAAAAATTATTATCAAAATCATTACATATGTTAAAACAATGAAAATGAAAATGTCAATAAAGTAATATGTCACGTATAAAATGTCAATAAAATGATGTCAATATAATTAAATGTCCATAAAAACAAAAATATTATAATTACTTACTAGTAATTCAATAATCTCTGAGTTTTAAATAATCGTCAAAGTCATAGAACAAGGTCTCTTGAAGCCAAGATCTTAGTTTGCTTCTGAAGCACGCGATGGAAGGTGCATCCCGGATGGAAGCGGGTACGCGATTGTAGACCGCGGGCCCCAGAATGTATACCGACCTCTCCGACTTGACGAGCCGATGCGACGGCGTTACTAGTTACTAGGCGGCTCACCTTCCGCTTGTAGGTGGACCCCTTCAGATCGTACTTCTGGTGAAGCTTCACGGCGGACGGCAGCAGGTTGTTCATGGCCACCAGCCGCACGTTCTTGCTGTTGCACTGGTAGCAGTACAGACCGAAGAACTTCGGCAGCAGAGTGCGCGGGTTCTGTACACGAAAACATACACATTTAAAAACGAGCTTTTACAAAGAAAGAAAGAAAGAAAATAATTTTTATTTTGGTTACAAAATAAAAATTATTTTCTTTTATTATTATTTTTTTCTGTTAGAACAAAAAAAAAACAAAATAAAAACAAATAGAGACAAACAGTTACAAAATAGGGGCTCACCTCAGCATAATACTGGTCATATTAATTAGTATGACCAGCGCTGGTCTTCCGGTGAGCCCTCGTCGGTCAAACAAAACAAACATAACAAATCACCAACAACAAATATAACAAAACGAAATAAAAAATTCAAACAAACAAACTATTATGTAAATAACTCTTCTCAAAATATCAACATACACATGACAAAACAAAAACAACAGAATAAAAAAAAAATTATAAAAAAAAATATAAATAAAATATATATAATGATAATATATATTTTATCATTATTGTAGTATTTGAACAAATATCTATCCTACACCACTATTTTTTATTTACTAGAAAAATAATAATGGGCAATGCAGATCGCCATGTGCAATCAGAATTTTTGGTTACTTCATAATGCCAAAGTTATTACTAGTCTTTTTTTTTTTATGGTTGACAAGCTAGGTGTTTGACCACAGCTCACCTGATGTTAAGTGAAGGCGTGGTCGAAGATGGTGAAGCACACCTAGCCTGGAATGGAACTGGCTCTCAAGTGAAGCTGCCGGAACACATCGTTAGATGCTTGACGGCAGATTCTCAACTTGAGGGTGGTAGCTAGCCAGCCGAGTACTAGAAAGTACACTACCACCATGCTATGGTTTCCTCACGATGTTTTCCTTCACCGGCAGCTCAAGCTCATTGTTGGGGTTTGAACCCACGCCCTTCGTCATGCGAACCTACCGCGCTAACCACTGAGCTATCATCGCAGATCATCGCATCGCTAGTCAATATTTTTGGAAATCCTGCCTTAAATTATGGACGTAGCGCTCATTTACTACAAAAGAATACTATCACGCGACCAGCTGGCGGTAACCAATGGCGGCTTTCATTGGAATATTGCAAAAACATTTTCTTTCTCTGTCGCACTCGCGACCGAGGCCTCCCGCTGCAGGCGCGCGCGCGCCGCGTGATTTACGAATGAACTTGCGACGGACTAGGTTTATGTAAATGCCTACAGGTACAATAATAACCAGGAATCACCTTTTTTGTGGATAATTTTTCGACACCGATTTTTCAAGTTTTTTTTCCTTTGGTTTCCGAAAGGACTCCAATTTGGTGTTTTTTTTTTAAATGTTTGACAGGCTATGTCTTTGTTCACAGCTCACCTGATGTTAAATAACGGTGTGATCGAAGATGGTTAAGCACACCTAGCCTGGAGCTGGCTTTCCAGTGAGGCTGTCGGAACACACTGTTAGGTGCTTGGCGGCAGATTTTCAACTTGAGGGTGGTAAGCTAGCCAGCCGAGTACTAGAGAGTACGCTACCACCATGCTATGGTTTCCTCACGATGTTTTCCTTCACCGGCAGCTCAAGCTCATTGTTGGAGGTTAGAACCCGCGCCCTTCAGCATGTGAACCGGCCCCGCTAACCACTGAGCTAACATCGCTGTAAATCGCCCCTATTTTGTAACTTTTGTCTGTCTCTGTTTGTTTGATTTTGTGCTTGTTACAGAATTAAACGTTTTTCTTTCTTTCTTTTTCTTTAAATTATATGAGCTTAGGTGTTATAGTCAGTTTGTAAAAAGATAAAGAGAGCAGACCTGATCGAGGTTCAAGTAGTATCCTGGTAGCAGTTTCTGCAGAAACTCGCCCTCTTTGTGCATCACTGTTTTAATGATAAACTCGTCGTCGTTCGTCAGGTAGAATATGCTGCCGGACGCGCCGGGGTTGGACAGCTCGCGCAGCGGCGCGCTGCACATCGACATCTGAAATTATCACATGATCTGTATTATTGGTATTACTTGGTGGTAGATCTCCTTAGCAGGAGGTCGTCTAGGTAGGTACCACCGCAGTACCAGTTATTCTGCCGCTAAGCAGTAGTGTGTAAACATTACTGTGTTCCGGTTTGAAGAGTACTGCAGCTAACGAAATTACTGGGCTGTTGAGACTAACCATCGAAAGTCTTAAAGTAATGAGCGCCAAAGCAGTGATGGCCTGGACTTTGTTTCGTTACTCAAAGTTCTGTGTATCGCTGCAATGGTCATGGACAGACGTTATCTCTCTTTTCCAAAAAAAAAAATACGGCAAAGTTAATTTTTTTTTTGTAAAAAGTAATGAGACGAACGAGACGCTCTCCTGATGGTAAGAGATAACGCCTGTCCATGACCATTGCAGCGATACACAGAACTTTGAGTAACAAAACAAAGTCCAGGGCATCACTGCTATGGCGCTCATTACTTTGAGACTTTCGATGGTTAGTCTCAACAGCCCAGTAATTTCGCTAGCATGCATTTGTCTACCCCCCATCATTCAATCAACCAATCAAAAATAAGCAAAGCAAAGACGCCAATTGTTTACCTATCGAAATTAAATGACTAATATAAATTTACATTTATTATTTTAAAAAGATAACCACCAGAAAAACGGATGTAGTCGCAGATAACTAAACAGAAAAAAAAAACATTTGCTGGAAATATAACTGAATCATTGACCAAATAAACTTTGATGTATGCAAATAAAATTATAATTTCTAGACAAGGAAAATCCATAATGAAATTAAGTATGACAAATGTACAAGAGATTTTGTATAAAACGCGGTAATTTGTATAAAATTCCAGAGTGCAGAGGTCGTCGTATGAAACTTACGTACAATTTTTTCTAAACATTTATAACATCTATGACAGCCCCGTTGGCTCATCGGTAGTATGTCTGCCTTGAGCGCTGTAGGGCGTGGGTTCGATTCCCACTCAGGGCAAACATTTTGTGAATAAACAAATGTTTGTTCTGTGTCTGGATGTTCTGTATGTATTTACAAAAAAAAAAGTATTTATGTATTCTATCAGTTATCTGACTTCCATCACACAAGCTCTGCTTAGTTTGGGGCCAGATGGCGCTGTGTGTATAGTCCTACGATATTTATTTATTTATACATACAATAATTAAGAAACGTAAAATAACAGGAGGGAATCTAAAACGTATAGCACGACGCTAGTTTCACGCGAGTTGGCGGTCAAACACGGATTTACACTAGTTAAAAAAAATATTCCAACCCCAAATTTAAGAAACTACCTGCACCTTAGCAGGAAGTCGTCTAGGTAGGTACCACCGTAGTACCAGATATTCTGCCGCCAAGCAGTAGTGTGTAAACATAACTGTGTTCCAGTTTGAACGGTACTGCAGCTAGCGAAATTACAGAGTTATATCCCAAACGATCTATCGATTTACCAAGAAATCGTCCAGTTGTATCCCAAACTATCTATCGAATTACCAAGAAATTGTCCGGTTGAAACCGCTACGATTTTTCGACTTACCAAGAAATCGTCCGGTTATATCCCAAACGATCTATCGACTTATCAAGAAGTCGTCCAGTTGTATCCCGAACTATATATCGAATTACCATGAAATTGTCCGGTTGAAACCGAAACGATTTATCGACATAACAAAAAAATCGTCCAGTTGTATCTCGAACGATCTATCGACTTACCAAGAATTTGTCCGTTTATATCCCAAACGATCTTTTTTTTTTTTATAGTTGACAGGCTAGGTGTTTTGACCACAGCTCACCTGATGTTAAGTGAAGGTGTGGTCGAAGATCGTAAAGCACACCTAACCTGGAATGGAACTGGCTCTTAAGTGAAGCTGCGGGAACACACCGTTATCAAGAAATCGTCCAGTTATATCCCAAAAGATCTATCGACTTACCAAGAAATCGTCCGGTTGTATCCCGAACAGGTCTCGGAAGTATCGGAACGCTATCGGCGCGTAAGTCTTGAACTTGAACTCGGAGTAGTGATGCGCGGGGGTGTGATTCGAGCCTTCGTGGGGGAAATTAGTGGTTTCCACTGTCATGAAGTCTTGCATGAGGAGGTCACGCTCCGGTTTGGACGCCAGCCCGCCGATTGCGTGCTGGATACCTGCAACGTTGAAATGTTATCTATATAATATAATTTCGTTTTTTTTTAACGTAAAAAAGTAGTGAGACGAACGAGACTCTCTCCTGATGGTAAGAGATAACGCCTGTCCACGATCACTGCAGCGATACACAGAGACTTTGAGTAACAAAACAAAGTCCGGGGTATCGCTGCTTTAAATAAATAAATAAAATAAATATCGTAGGACATTACACACAGCGCCATCTGACCCCAAACTAAGCAAAGCTTGTACTATGGGAATCAGATAACTGATAAAATACTTAAATACTTTTTTTTTGTAAATACATACTTGTAATACATACAGTACACCCAGACACAGAACAAACATTTGTTTGTTCTGTGTTTGTTGTTGTTTGCTTTGGCGCTCATTACTTTGAGACTTTCGATGGTTAGTATTTACAGCTCTGTAACTTCGCTGGCTGCAGAGCCCTTCAAACTTAAGAATTAAGTAACAAAATTAAGATAATGTAGAAAACAATTTAAAAAAAATACCGACTCCATGCCCAACTAAACGCACTGCTCCAATAAAACAGCGAGGTTTCGGAATAAACGAAAATATCATCGATGTATTTACAATTTTAAGATTTTTTGAAAACCACTCAATTATTTTTTAAATCTATTTTATGGGATATGACCAATTATACGTATAATCACAAGTAAGGTCCACCTTTTGCCACCTTGTAGCCCCTGCCTGCCAAAAGGTTGCCGATCGCCGCGTTAGTCCGTTATTTTATTCAATGCGGTAAAATTAAAATATTCATAATTCATAATTCATTTATTGCGTATATGGGTACAATAGATATTTAAAAAAAGATAACGAGCGCCATATTCCGCCTTGCGGCATGCAAAACTTAAAACTAAACATTACAAAAAAATAAAATATAGTAATAACTACAGTCAGTGATTAGTCAAATCAAAAGCAAAAATAAAATAAAACAAAAATGTCAATGATAAAATGTCAAGCAATAAAATACAATTAAATTAAATACAATTTCGTCCGAGCATAAAAAAATAAAAATAAAATAAAATAAAAAATATTAAAATCTAAATTAATTAATGTCAAATTGAATTACAATATTATTAATTTTGGACAGTTTTGTCATACTTTTACCCTACTAATTTGATGAGACCAACTACATACTACTACTACTACTACATACTATATTGCATCATCCGTGTAAGTTTTTATCGATTCAAATTACATGTAAACGATTTATAGAGATCATAACCTTACATAAATCGCCTCTTAGAATATACATAAAATATACACATATATCATGTATATGTACATAAACAAATGTTTGTTCTGTGTCTGGGTGTCCTGTATTTATTATAAGTATGTTTTTACAACAACAAAAAAAAAGTATTATATCATTTATGTGACTTCCATAGCACAAGCTTTGATTAGTTTGGGGTCAGATGGCGCTGTGTGTAATGTCCTACGATATTTATTTATGAGTATAACTAGCTTACGCCGGCTACTTCGTGCGCGTTATGCACACAAATTATAAATTATACAAAATATAATTGTAAAAGTCGACAATAAAATATTTTTAAGTATAGTATAGTTGTGTAGAGTCGAAAATATAGTTCTCGACCAAGCCGCTCGAAGAGTCAACACGTCCTGAGGATGCCTCGTGTCGACAAACGTGTCGGCGACTGGTTACTGCAGCGAGAAGAGGATATAAACACTTGTAGTTATTTTTTTTTAACGTTTGACGGCTTTGTGTTTAACCGTAGCTCACCTGATGTTAAGTGAAGGTGTGGTCGAAGATGGTAAAGCACACCTAGCCTGGAATGGAATTGGCTTTCAAGTGAGGCTGCCGGAACACACTGTTAGGTGCTTGGCGGCAGTTTTTTAACTTGAGGATGGTAGCTAGCCAGCCGAGTACTAGAGAGTACGCTACCACCATGCTATGGTTTCCTCACGATGTTTTCCTTCACCGGCAGCTCAAGCTCATTGTTGGGGTTTGAACCCACGCCCTTCGGCATGCGAACCTACCGCGCTAACCACTGAACTATCATAGCTACATTTATATTTTTTATTTTATTTTAATTACTTTTTTGTTCATGTCAAATTTTTTTATTTTTTTAAATGTTAGTTAGTTAAATTAAAATCCTCATCACCGTTGCAACTGAAACGACTGTTATGCGGAAATAAACTAAATATTATACCTTGAACACTAAATTGTAAAACTATACAAAATGTTGCAAATGTTGACGGCAAGAGATATGCGGCGCCACGCGTCAGATGTTTACCTTACAATCCGTTATGTAAAACCGCAACTAGATCTCGTATTTTGTAAACAAAGCGAATGAAGCAGTAAATGATGTAGATATACGTATATATACGTATATACGTGTATATATATTACTTGGTGGTAGATCTCCTTACCAGTTGATACATGAAAATGTTTGTCCTGTGCGGGAATCGAACCCACGGCCTTCAACTCTTAAGGCAGATATGCTACCAATGAGCCAACAGGGTGTCATATAGCGTGACACTCAAAAAAAGTAATTTACTTGGTGGTAGATTTCCTTAGCAGGAGGTCGTCTAGTTAGGCACCACCGCAGTACCAGATATTCTGCCGCCAAGCAGTAGTGTGTAAACATTACTGTGTTCCGGTTTGAAGGGTACTGCAGCTAGCGAAATTACTGGGCTGTTGAGACTAACCATCGAAAGTCTCAAAGTAATGAGCACCAAAGCAGCGATGCCCTGGATTTTGTTTTATTAGGTACTCAAAGTTCTGTGTATCGCTGCAATGGTCATGGACAGGCGTTATCTCTTGCCATCGAACGTCTCGTTCGTCTCATTACTTTCCACATAAAATATATATATATATATATACATAACTGGATGTGCAATGGGCAAATTTAGCACTTACCACGTAAGTATTGCTGATATAAAAAAAAATTGGTATGGATGCGGTACAATTCGGTATGAAAAGTAATTTTTTTTTGTATTTATTTTAGATAGTAAACTTTATTTTATGAAACTAATTTGAATATTTTAGCTTTCTATGCAGTAGTTTATTTTTAATACTTTTTCAAACTTTTTATAGTAATGACGTCATGAGGTAGGCTGAATATGTAAAACACGCATTGGCCATGTAAAAAAAAAAAACAAAATCAAAATGTGTTTATTTGCTGAGTACAGGCAAAATGTTGGTACATAATAAAACGTCGCTTAAACCATACTCAACCAAGTATTGGGTGTGCAAAAATTGAATAAAATTGTTACTATTAGAATGTCAAATGGTATAAAATAATAATGTCAAGTTTATATAATTAAAAATATGTCATGAGGTTTATTACAAAAATGTCAGTCAGTGCAATTTAATTAAATGTTAACAACTCGACGTAGATAAGTATGGAGGTTACAAGTATAACGGCAACCGTTGACTTGACATTGACAGATTTTGTGGAGGTTTGCCATTATTTTTTAGGCACTCAAAGAATCCTTATACAGCCGACGACGTGACGTCATTAGAGGTAAATTGAAAGTCAAGTTTATTTTATGTTTTTGATTAAAATAAAGAGTTTTAAACGTGAAAATCATGTACAGGAATGTAATATTTCGAAATGGTTTTGGAATCAGCAAAGTATTTTTTTTCTTTACATATCTAAATCAAACTTGCATATACGTATTTATTTATGTACAAGTACAGTAAAACTTAAAACTACTAAACTTAAACTTAAGACTTTCGATGGTTAGTCTCAACAGCCTAGTAATTTCGCTAGATGCAGTACCCTTCAAACCGGAACACAGTAATGTTTGCACACTACTGCTTAACGGCAGAATAACTGGTACTGCGGTGGTACCTACCTAGACGACCTCCTGCTAAGGAGATCAACCACCAAGTAAGTAAGGCATCGATGTGTTTTTGTCATTACTTTTACTGACGTTATACATTGTGGGGAAGTTTGAAATTAATAAATTTTACTATAATACATATAAAAAAAAATGTTTTAAATAGTTTTCGTTTCTTGAAATTATGAAATGAAATATGGCCAAATTATTTTCAACCCGTAATCTTGACATCAAAATAATTATAGGAAAGCCGTAATTTTATAGATGCTAACTTTGATGCAGATACATTTATGGCTTAGACCTTTTTTGTAATATGTTGTTTATTCTATTAGCAGATAAGTACGGATAGTACTTATACCAAGACTACCAAGACTGGACTTTGACTACAACTATAGCTACGAGGCAACTTATTTAACTTATGAAACTTGTAAATATAAAACACATGACACTGGCAAATACTCAAAACGCAATGCCAAAACAAAAAAAAAACTTCTGTCATAATGTGACAGATAGCCAATGAAAAATCCGGTTTCAGCGATAGGGACAACAAATAAACATTCTGTCTCCTTCTTGCTCGTGGCTATAGTAATTTAACTCTCCTTACTTATTTTAGCGTGACGTCAATGTATTCAAATCTATATACTGAGCGTCAGACGTACGTCTGTGTAAGTGGAAAATATCAATGTAGGTGTTTAAGCATAAGTTCCCACGGTCGCCAACTACACCCTTAAAAAAAAAGCAAGTCTTGTACGGACATGGAACATCCATCAAGTTTCTACATCCATGTCACTGGTTACTCTACTAACCCAAATGAACTGGTTAATGCTTCAGTGTCTGCAAGGTCGGTGTCTAACTAACTAACCACAGGGGATTTGTAAACCAACGGAATATGATCGAAAGGTCAGCATAGAGCAAGGACAACAAGCTATCCTATTGTCCTGATCAACGTTTAATTTATCACATTAATAATAATTATATTATTTAACAGACTCAAAAGGAGGAGGTTCTTAATTCGAATATCTGGTACTGCGGTGGTACCTACCTAGACGACCTCCTGCTAAGGAGATCTACCACCAAGTCAGTTGACAGCCCCGTTGGCTCATTGGTAGGATATCTGCCTTGAGAGCTGTAGGGCGTGGGTTCGATTCCCACTCAGGGCAAACATTTAGTGAATAAACAAATGTTTGTTCTGTGTCTGGGTGTTCTGTATGTATTATAAGTAAGTATTTACACAAAAAAAAAAAATGTATTTATGTATTCTATCAGTTATCTGACTTCCATCACACAAGCTGTGCTTAGTTTGGGGCCAGATGGCGCTGTATGTAATGTCCTACGATATTTATTATTTATAAGTAAATATGCGACATAACTTACCGAGTTGTATTGAGCCCATGATCTGCGAGGACTGTATCTTCTTGTACGTGATCTCGCCTCCTTCCCCGACGCGCCGATGACCGATCTTCCGGTCCGACTTGTGGATTTTGCTGACGGCGCCCAAAGGCCCGACAGCCGGCTGAAAAAACAACACACACATTTTAGCCATATTCATACAAATACATATTTTTTCATTAATAACAAGTATTTGTAGCGATGATAGCTCAGTGGTTAGCGCGGTAGGTTCGCATGCCGAAGGGCGTGGGTTCAAACCCCAACAATGAGCTTGAGCTGCCGGTGAAGGAAAACATCGTGAGGAAACCAAAGCATGGTGGTAGGGTACTTTAGTACTCGGCTGGCTAGCTACCACCCTCATGTTGAAAATCTGCCGCCAAGCATCTAACGGTGTGTTCCGGCAGCCTCACTTGAGAGCCAGTTGCATTCCAGGCTAGGGTGCCATCTTCGGCCACACTTTCACTTGACATCAGGTGAGCTGTGGTCAAACACCTAGCCTGTCAAACATAAAAAAAAAATAAAAACCCCCGACAGGTGTTTAGTATTCTATTAGTCAAGCCCTTTCATCAATCCACATAAGTCCCACATAACCACCGTGCTTCCCCCTAAGCCGGTGGTATCCATTACGGATTTCCCTGGGAGAAAATAGACACTGGCAGGGGGAAATGCACAATACACCCCAAGCGGGACGTCAGTGCAGGACTTATCGCCCCCACTTTAAATAAGAATATGTATGCATGCATGTATGTATGTATGTATGCATGCATGTTTGTATGTATGTATGCATGCATGTTTGTATGTATGCATGCATGCATGCATGAATGTATGTATGTATCTATCTATCTATCAAGTGCTGTAATTAAACTTTGGTTGTAGCTGTAACACCAGACTGAATCCTCGGATTGTGTTATCATCAGTTTTCTGAATTGCCTCGGACTATGGAAGCAAGATAACTAGGATGCTCAATGCGTTATTGGCACCGCCTGGCAGCCTACAAGCGACTACATTTGGCTTGCTGCCAACATTGTACCCATAGCATGGTAAATACTTTGATACACGACTTGGTGGGCGACTGAAAGGCGAGACAGGATTTTATGGCCACAGGATTCATTCAAGACTAGCCGACGCCTCGCGGTCTCACCCGCGTAGTTCCCGTTCCCGTGGGAATACAGGGATAAAAAGTAGCCTATGTCACCTAGAGATAGTGTAGCTTCCCAACGGTGAAAGAATTTTTGAAATCGGTCCTGTAGTTTCGGAGCCTATTCAATAAAAACAAACAATAAAATCTTTCCCCTTTATAGATAGGTAGATGCATTAGAATCATTTGATGACTTCCCTGTAGCTCAGATAATTCTGCTACTGGAGATGAAGGGCGTAGGTTTGGTTCTCACACAGGACTTTTTAACCGACTCAAAAAAGGAGGAGGTTCTCAATTCGACTTTCTGTTTTTTTCGTATATATGTTACGCGACCATTCCGCCAATTATGAATCGATTTTGATGATTCGTTTTTTGCTTGGTAGATCATGCTTCAGATAAATAAATATCGCAGGACATTACACACAGCGCCATCTGACCCCAAACTAAGCAAAGCTTGTACTATGGGAGTCAGATAACTGATAGAATACTTAAATATATTTTTTTTGTAAATACATACTTATAATACATACAGTACACCCAGACACAGAACAAACATTTGGATTTATATCACAAAATGCTTGTCCTAGGTGGGAATCGAACCCACGCCCCACAGCTCTTGAAGCAGACATGCTACCAATGAGCCAACAGGGCTGATGTGGTACCATATAAATTTTATCGAAATCGATCGAGCGGTTTTTAAAAAATCCACAAAAATCTAAAAACTGTATACGTTGATGATATTTTTGTTTACTCGGAAACCTCGCTGTTTCATTGGAGCAGTGCGTTTAGTTGGCTTAACGGTCATGGAGTCGGAATTTTTATAAATTGTAAATAAAATATATATATTATTTTTAATTGTAAACAGGCTTTCCTTTGACCGCCATCTCGCCTGATGTTAAGCGAAGATGCGGCGATGGAGCACACTCGCCTAGAAGAAACCGATTCCCCAGCGACTTAAAGTCACCCACCCAGACAGTATTTATCCCAGAACACCCATTCAGGCAACAAATTCCATTGTTTAGCGGTCCGTACAATGAAAGTGGAATCAGAATGCGTCATACTCGTGATCGGGTGCTGCTTGCGGGTCGCTGGTCTGCTCGCGGTATACACACAATATAGTACCTACTTTAACCTTAGATTAAGATCCTACTAACCTCTTTTCTTTTTGTAATGTAAAATTGTAAAAAAAATATGTAACTAAAGTTGACAAAGGTCCCGGACCCCAGTGTCTATGGAGCGTATAAATATAAATAAAAAAGAAAAAAAAAATAAAAAAATAGAAAGTGGAATCAAACCATTTAGGACAAACATGTTTGACGAACATAGATGTTTGTTCTGGTCTTTTTTGTTTGAATGCAAACGACTTCCCATAAAAAGTTAACTTATAGAACAACTACTTATAGAAGGGTGCTTGAGGGTCAGCTAATAGGACTTTACTCATGGAAGTAATGACATTGCAACTTACAGGGTTCAAAGCTCTTGTTAGTTAAAGTATAAGTTTTTTTTAATGTACCAGAAATGACGGACGAGACGCTTTCCTAATGATTAGAGATAACACATCTCCACGACCATTGCAGCGATACACAGAACTTTGAGTAACAAAACAAAGTCCGGGGCATCGCTGCTTTGACGCTCATTACTTTGAGACTTTCGATAGTTAGTCTCAAGATTTGTACATTTTTTTTCTGTATAGGTAATGAAACGAACTAGACGCTCTCCTGATGGTAAGATATAACGCCTGTCCATGACCATTGCAGCGATACACAGAACTTTGAGTAACAAAACAAAGTCCGGGGCATCGCTGCTTTGACGCTCATTACTTTGAGACTTTCGATAGTTAGTCTCAAGATTTGTTAATTTTTTTTTTGTATAACTAATGAAACGAACTAGACGCTCTTCTGATGGTAAGAGATAACGCCTGCCCATGACCATTGCAGCGATACACAGAACTTTGAGTAGCAAAACAAAGTCCGGGGCATCGCTGCTTTGACGCTCATTACTTTGAGACTTTCGATAGTTAGTCTCAAGATTTGTACATTTTTTTTCTGTATAGGTAATGAAACGAACTAGACGCTCTCCTGATGGTAAGATATAACGCCTGTCCATGACCATTGCAGCGATACACAGAACTTTGAGTAACAAAACAAAGTCCGGGGCATCGCTGCTTTGACGCTCATTACTTTGAGACTTTCGATAGTTAGTCTCAAGATTTGTTAATTTTTTTTTTGTATAACTAATGAAACGAACTAGACGCTCTTCTGATGGTAAGAGATAACGCCTGCCCATGACCATTGCAGCGATACACAGAACTTTGAGTAGCAAAACAAAGTCCAGGGCATCGCTGCTTTGACGCTCATTACTTTGAGACTTTCGATAGTTAGTCTCAAGATTTGTTAATTTTTTTTTTGTATAAGTAATGAAACGAACTAGACGCTCTTCTGATGGTAAGAGATAACGCCTGTCCATGACCATTGCAGCGATACACTGAACTTTGAGTAACAAAACAAAGTCCAGGGCATCGCTGCTTTGACGCTCATTACTTTGAGACTTTCGATAGTTAGTCTGTAATTTCCCTGTAATTTCGCTAGCTGCTGTAATATTTTACACACTACTGCTTGGCGGCAGAATATGTGGTACTGCGGTGGTACCTACCTAGACGACCTCCTGCTAAGGAGATCAACCAAGTAAAACTGTAATAAATTCGCCAGTGTCAAGTGTTTTATATTTTTAAGTTTCACAAGATAAATAAGTTGCCTCGTAGCTATAGTTATAGTCTTAGTCTTGATCAAGTCCAGTCCGTGTCAGTCAAGTCCAGTCATGCTTTAGTAAAGTAGTGGTGACTTTACTATAAAGCTTCGATGGAGTTTTGGAAGGAACACGAAAAGTCATGTTTCACCATATCAGCTATATCATTTTCCCACACTCGTGCTTGTGATTCGGCACTTTATAAATAAAACACCACATACCTTTGTATGTTCGGAGTTTTGGCTAAGATAATTACCTTCTTTTTGCGAAGTCGGGTAGCAACTTTAATTCTAATTGAACGGAGATATTGCGTAAGACAAATTAATTTGCAAACTTCGTCTATGGAATCCGATACCGCAAAATTCGTTATCAGACTGATAGGCGCCTTATTGATAAAGACTTTGGAGTTACGCAATCAAAGTCTCCGAGATTTGAGGCGAAAGTGCTTTTATTAATCCCTTATCAGTAGTTTCGATGATTGATAAGACTGTTTATAAACAGCGCGGCAAACAGTTTATCGATTTTTTTTATGGGTGACAGGTTAAGAATTTGACTACAGCTCACCTGATGTAAAGGACAGTGTGGTCGCAGATCGTAAACTGTTCGAATTCGATTCTCGACTGCAGCATTCTCTTGTGGTAGCTAACTAGCATAGTACTAGAAAGTACCCTACCATCATGTTATGGTTTCCTCACGATGTTTTCTTTCACCGACAGCTCAAGCTTATTGTTGGGGTTTGAACCTACGTCCTACATACATAAACTGGTAAAAACATAACCCTCTCCGCTCTCAGCCGTTTTTTTTATGGTTGACTTGCTAGGTCGGTGATGGCAAACACACCTGGCCTAGAATGGAACTGGCTCTCAATACTCAATCATTTATTGCAGCATATATACAGGTGCAGGACTTATAAAAATATAACATTGCTAACGATATTAGTTAAGTTAGTTTTAATCTGCAATGCATTAGTTTAGTCAGTTAAGTTAATAAGAAAAGCCTTGAATAATTTTCCGCATATTTCACTTGAGCAAATAATATACTTTTAATAATTTTACAATGTTACTGGCATATGTTTTACAATGTAAAACATATGCAGTAACTCATGATGTCTGGCACAATATATATCTCTGGTTTATATATACAGTGAAACTTGGTTAAGTGGGACCTGGATAAGTGAGAAACCTCCATAACTGGAACTGATGCTGAAGTCCCACCACTGCAGCTAGCGAAATTACTGGGCTATTAGACTAACCATCGAAAGTCCCAAAGTAATGAGCACTAAAGCAGCGATGCCCTGGACTTTGTTTTGTTACTCAAAGTTCTGTGTATCGCTGTAATGGTCATGGACAGGCGTTATCTCTTACCATCTTACCATCAGGAGAGCGTCTCGTTCGTCTCATTATTTGTCACATAAAAAAAAAAAAAAACTTTGGCACTGAATCACACAATCTTGTTCACTTGGCGGTAGATCTCCTTAGCAGGAGGTCGTCTAGGTAGGTACCACCGCAGTACCAGTTATTCTGCCGCCAAGCAGTAGTGTGTAAACATTACTGTATTCCGGTTTGAAGAGTACTACTGGGCTGTTGAGACTTACCATCGAAAGTCTCCAAAGTCATGAGCACCAAAGCAGCGATGCCCTGGACTTTGTTTTGTTACTCAGAGTTCTGTGTATCGCTGCAATGGTCATGGACAGGCGTTATCTCTTACCATCAGAAGAGCGTCTCGTTCGTCTCATTATTTTTTACATAAAAAAAAAAGAAAAGATGTTGGTCGAGATTCTTCGCTATAAGGCCGTTTACCGTGACGACTATCGAAACAATGATCGTCGAATCAACATCCCACATGGCGGTTATCTCGTGAGCCAAGTCAAGGTACTTGCTGAGCTTGTCCTTCTCGGCCTTCACGAGATTCTCGTCATGTGGGATGGTGATGTCGACGAGCACTGCCCGGCGTTGGGCTCGGTCGACCACCACGATATCAGGCTTATTGGCGACAATAGTCCTGTCCGTGATGATAGACCGGTCCCAATAGAGCAAAGCACGACCATTTTCGAGAACTGGCGCTGGTGCGTACTTATAGTACGGCACCTCAGACTCGACAAGGCCGTATTGAAGAGCAAGCTGCTGATGATTATTATTATTATTTTTTTAATGTAAGAAGTAATGAGACGAACGAGACGCTCTCCTGATGGTAAGAGATAACGCATATCCATGATCATTACAGCGATACACAGAACTTTGAGTAACAAAACAAAGCCCAGGGCATCACTGCTTTGGCGCTCATTACTTTGAGACTTTCGATGGTTAGTCTTAACAGCCCAGTAATTTCGCTAGCTGCAGTACCCTTCGAACCGGAACACAGTAATGTTTACACACTACTGCTTAGCGGCAGAATAACTGGTACTGCGGTGGTACCTACCTAGACGACCTCCTGCTAAGGAGTTCTACCACCGAGTAAAAACATCCTGTTACAAAGATCTACCACCAAGTAAAGTTACTACACTACTATAGGCAGTGTATGTGTCTTGTATTACAATGCTGTGAGTCGAAATCAGTGATTACATTAATTCGAATTGGCAACAACCTCAATTTTATGCAACGCTAGGTCACAAAGTATCATGAGGTCAAAAGAATATCGATTGACAATTTTGTCGACGCCGATAAAATTCTTAAAAAACATCTGCTTTCATGACTAATGTTCAACAACACGGAATATTCGAATTAATATCTGAATCGGGGATTAAAATAATACAGATGATAAATTAACGCATCTGACACCGCTAACGTTTAACACGGAGTTATGGCGGGAACGCGAAAAGAGTCGTGTCGCTCCGTTGTATTTTTTTCCAAAACTAGTGTTTTGTCGAGTGTTTATGCATAAAAATGGTGGTGTTTTATTCATAAAGTGCCGAATCACAAGCGCGAGTGTGGGAAAATGATATAATGTGGTGAAACGTGACTTTTCCTGTTGCTTTCAAAACTCCATCGATGCTATTATATATATAGTAAAGTCGCCACTACTTTACTAAACACTTGACTGACACGGAATAGACTTGACCAAGACTAGACTTTATCTATAACTATAGCTACGAGGCAATTGGCTTATTTAACTTTTAAAACTTGACAATGTGAAACACTTGACACTGGCAAATGCTCAAAATGCGACGCCAAAACTAAAGAAAAAAAAATTTTTAACACGTAGTAATATTGACATTTCTAATGTCATATTGCCCGGAGACAATCGGATAGAATAGACAAATTTGTAGCGATGATAGCTCAGTGGTTAGCGCAGTAGGTTCAAACCCCAACAATGAGCTTGAGCCGCCGGTGAAGGAAAACATCGTGAGGAAACCATAGCATGGTGGTAGCGTACTCTCTAGTATTCGGCTGGCTAGCTACCACCCTCAAGTTGAAAATCTGCCGCCAAGCATCTAACGGTGTGTTCCGGCTGCCTCACTTACGAGCCAGGTCCATTCCAGGCTAGGTGCGCTTGACCATTTTCGACCACACCGTCACTTAAAATCAGGAGAGCTATGGTCAAACAACTAGCTTGTCAACCATTAAAAAAAATGTCAATATAATAAAATGGCATTAAAAAAATCGTAATTAGTTAGGTACTTATACATCTGGTACTATCTTATCAGCGTGATCATAAACAAAGCTGTGACGACGAGATAAGTGGCCGCAATGGGATGCGATGAGGTCACATTTGCATTCTGCGGTCCAGATAACGTAATGAATTGATTATGCACAAAGTTATTAAAAATAACGCTGTTTTGATCGAATTGTAAATTGGACGTGAACCGGAAAATTTACTGACATGACAAATTTGTAGCGATGATAGCTTAGTGGTTAGCGCGGTCGATTCGTATGCCGAAGGGCGTGGGTTCAAACCCCAACATTGAGCTTGAGCTGCCGGTGAAGGAAAACATGGTGAGGAAACCATAGCATGGTGGTAGCGTACTCTCTACTACTCGGCTGGCTAGCTACCACACGAGATGAAAAATCTGCCGCCAAGCACCTAACGGTGTGTACCGGCAACCTCACTTGAGAGCCGGTTCCATTCCAGGCTAGGTGTGCTTTATCATCTTCGACCACACCGTCACTTAACATCAGGTGAGCTGTGGTCAACACCTAGCCTGTATATTATAAATAAAATGAAATAAAAAAATAAATAAAATCTATTTTTATATCTATCTTATAACCATATATACATACATACATCAGCCTCGAGTCTTTGGACATCTCTATCATGTTATAACTCTGCGATACGATGCCGTAAACACCTGTCTACATTAATTATATAATTCATAAATAAATTAAAACAATATTTATTTTTTGCCTGTTCGCTAATCAACTGCAGTAAATAGCCGAAAGCTGAATCTACATGTAAATATCACGTTTTAGGGTTCCACGGAAAAACAAAGAAAACGATATAGTTAAGTACCTACTTGAAAGCGCTAAGCGCCCGGCTCAGTCCGACCCCTAGCTAATTATATAGATATATTGTACCCATAATGATAATTATTTAAACGCTCAACCAACATTGCACACATGGTCTGAGTTGCAATCCCGCTCTGATCCAACATTTCTGTACTCTAGTTTTCTAATGATTGTAATTTGTTTTGTGTGTTTGAATAAATAAAAATAAAAAAATAAAAAAGAAAGAAAGAAAGAAAACAATTTTATTTTGTAACATAGAACACAACGAACAACACAGTTATAGTCCGGGTGGCAGCGTTGCAAATATAAAAGTCATAGTAAGCCGGCTGATATTGATACTGATAGTAGATCTCATATGGCTAATAAGTAAACCGAACGTCAGCTGCCCAGGTAGCGGTGGGTTTGGGAGTGGGAGGTCGTGGAAGTTGTAAAAAAAAATTTAAAAAAAAGTGATAGTACGCCGGCTGAAACCCATTTTCATGAAAAGTTGACATCATACTGAGTTGAAAAATAGTCGTCAGCTGCATGGAGGAGGGTGGATTATGCGTCAGCCGATCGCATGAACTTGTAAAAAATCGCGTAAAAAAAGTCATAGTACGCCGGATGAAACTTAAACTAGCTGATAGTTTATATGTTAATAAAAAGTCAGGTCATTCAATTTCACAGTAGCGACTGGCCCCGGCTTCGCACACATGGTAGTTTTTTTAAAGTCGACTGGCTAGATGTTTGACCTCAGCTCACATGATTTAAACATAAATATATTAGTAAATAATATATTAGGACATTACACACAGCGCCATCTGAACCCAAACTAAGCAAAGCTTGTACTATGGAAGTCAGATAACTGATAGAATACATAAATACTTTTTTTTTGTAAATACATACTTATAATACATTCAGAACACCCAGACACATAACAAATTTTTGTTTATACCACAAAGTTTGACCTGGGTGGGAATCGAACCCACGCCCTTCAGCTCTTGAGGCTGACATTCTACCAATGAACCAACAGGGCTGTCATGTTAAGTGATGGTGTGGTCGAAGATGGTAAACACACCTAAAGGCCGAGACAAAGTTACATTAGATTAGCGATAACGATAATTTTACTTGGTGGTAGATCTCCTTAGCAGGAGGTCGTCTAGGTAGGTACCACCGCAGTACCAGTTATTCTGCCGCTAAGCAGTAGTGTGTAAACAAATACAAATACAATACAAAAATATTTATTTAACAGAAAATATGTGTACAAAGATCGTAATATCTTACAATAGTCCCCGCACTAGGGCTAGCCTGTATCGCGGGAGGCTGGAACCGATTAAATATATTAAAATTAAACATTACTGTGTTCCTGTTTGAAGGGTACAGCAGCGAAATTACTGGGCCGTTGAAACTAACCATCGAAAGTCTAAAAGCAATGAGCGGAGTTTTTGGCGGGAACGCGGGAAGAGTCGTGTCGCTCCGTTGTTTTTTTTTTCCAAAACCAGTGTTTTGTCGAGTGTTTATGCATAAAAATGGTGGGGTTTTATTCATAAAGTGCCGAATTACAAGCGCGAGTGTGGGAAAATGATATCATGTGGTGAAACATGAGTTTTCGTGTTGCTTCCAAAACTCCATCGAAGCTTTGTAGTAAAGTTGCCACTACTTTACTAAAGCATGACTGGAATTAACTGACACGAACTGGACTTAACAAAGACGACTTTGGCTAAAACTAGCTACGATGTCACTTATTTAACTTTTGAAACTTGAAAATATATAATTACTTGACACTGGCAAATGCTAAAACGCGACGCCAAAACCAAAGAAAAAAAAAAAAAGCAATGAGCGCCAAAGCAGCGATGCCCTGGAATTTGTTTCGTTACTCAAAGTTCTGTGTATCGCTGCAATGGTCATGGACAGGCGTTATCTCTTACCATCAAGAGAGCGTCACGTTCGTCTCATTACATTTTACACTAAAAAAAGCTAGTAAAAAATGTACGGGATTGACATAAGCTATCGATATGTCACGTGGGCAACTCATGTCAATGTCGTAATTTTTGGACTTCTATTAGCGTTATCGAATTTCGTATGTGTCGAATATTACCTCGCCTGGGTTCTGTGGTCTAGAATGGAACTGAGTATGGCAGATTTTTTTAAGATGATTGTGATACTTAAAATAAGATTTGTGTATATATTCAACAGCACCTAGTGAACAATTATTGAATACTCAGCTATTCAGCAATTGTATCACATTTTTACAAAATTTGCAATTAAAAAAACCGGCCAAGTGCGAGTCGGACTCACAAGTAGGGTTCCGTACCATTATCTATAAAAACGCCCAAAAAAAATCACGTTTGTTGTATGGGAGCCCCCTTCAATATTTATTTTATTCTGTTTTTCAGTATTTGTTGTTGTAGCGGCAACAGAAATACATCATCTGTGAAAATTTCAACTGTCTAACTATCACTGTTCATGAGATACAGCCTGGTGACAGACGGACGGACGGACAGCGAAGTTTTTTTTTTTTATACAGAATAGTGTCCCGTTTTACCCTTTGGGTACGGAACCCTAAAAACTGACTCCACGACTCTTAGGCCAACTAAACGCACTGCTCCAATGAAACAGCGAGGTTTCCGAGTAAACGAAAATATCAATATATCATTTATTTAGATTTTTATTGATTTTCTTAAAAACCGTTAAATCGATTTCGATAAAATTTATATGGGACCACCTCAGTACCTACCGAACAAAAAAAGGATCATCAAAATCGATTCATAATTTGCGGAATTATCGCGTAACAAACAAAAAAAAAATACACTCGAATTGAGAATCTCGTCCTTTTTAGTTCGTTAAAAATAAAAATACACATTTAATCAAACTTTCCTCCTTTATGCAGTCGGTTAAAAAAACTTTTTTGCCGCTACAATGGCAACAAGTTACTCAGGTAGTGATTTTTTTGTGATCCTAACTTATTTTTGGAGTATTGTAGTCTCGATCTGTATTGTAGTTTTTATACACCCCATTGATTGAATGTTGTGGAAAATACCACTGAACAGGTAAACAATTTGGCTAAAGTCATCATCATTATAATCAGCCTACATAGTGTAGCCATAGCATTCTACAAAGTAGACGAATTTCTACTAAGAGTAGACTAGTTAAAATGTAAATTTTATAGTTTACTTGGTGGTAGATTTCTTTAGAAGGAGGTCGTCTAGGTAGGTACCACCGCAGTACCAGTTATTCTGCCGCCAAGCAGTAGTGTGCAAACGTTGTATGGCAAATGTAAACCAATTTATTTACTTTTGTAATTCGAATTAAATTAATTAAGTACTAATTGTGTATTGAAAATTATTTACTTATTAATTTACTTTGCGAATTTAATTTTATTGTTTTTTTTTTGATTATTTGATTCATCATCATCATCATCACCTATATTAGTCCACTGCTGGACATAGGCCTCTCCCAAGACACGCCACTCAGCCCTTACAGTCCGGTGACGCTGTAGAGGCCATCTGCGGCCAACAGCACTAGTCATTAAAAAAAAAAAAAGTCTTACGCATATCGTCACTCCATCGAGTCTCAGGGCGTCCTACGCTACGTTTGCCAATACGCGATTATTTCGAAAATTTATTCAATTTAATGCAAGCATTTTTGTTTCTTTTGTAAGAAATCTTTACCCTTCATTTGGACCCCCAACTAATTTTGATACAGGGCGCGCTACACCACTGTGTACACTAAGTACAATTCACTCTGATGGAGCTCTAGGAAAAATATCTCACGATACGTATTTGTTTAATTATAACTTCAGAAACTCACTGGAGCTACTATGCCAGCGGCCCAGAGCCTCGCTCCGATATTTCAAGGAGCTGGGTTGGCTCGGGTAGACGCTGGCAGGGGGAAATGCACAATACACCCCAAGCGGGACGTCAGTGCAGGACTCATCGCCCCCACTTCGAATAAGAATAATAAGAAACTTCAGAAAAAATTTCCACAGCGTTATTTTGAATAAATTTGGCAATAATTGTGTTTCATAATTATGCAAAAACTTAACATGCAAATTAATCATTACATCACCTTAGCAGCTACTAGATTCAGATTTACTATCACTAATCACTAAATAGTACAAAATCAACTTTTATTTTATTGTACAACTTCAGTTATTCACTGTTTTTTTTTTAAGGACATTACACACAGCACCATCCGACCCCAAAACTAAGCAAAGCTTGTACTATGCGAGCCAGATAACTGATAGAATACTTAAATACTTTTTTTAAATACATACTTATAATACATACAGTGCATCCAGACACAACACAAACATTTGTTTTATATCACAAAATGCTTGCCCTGGGTGGGAATCGAACCCACGCCCCACAGCTCTTGAAGCAGACATGCTACCAATGAGCCAACAGGACTGTCAGACTGTGCTTACAGATTGTATTTTGTATTTTTTTTTTTTTTTTTATGTAAGAAGTAATGAGACGAACGAGACACTCTCCCGATGGTAAGAGATAACGCCTATCCATGACCATTGCAGCGATACACAGAACTTTGAGTAACAAAACAAAGTCCAGGGCATCACTGCTTTGGCGCTCATTACTTTGAGACTTTCGATGGTTAGTCTTAACAACCCGGTAATTTCGCTAGCTGCAGTACCCTTCGAACCGGAACACAGTAATGTTTACACATTACTGCTTAGCGGCAGAATAACTGGTACTGCGGCGGTACCTACCTAGACGACCTCCTGCTAAGGAGTTCTACCACCAAGTAAAGAAGAGTAGCAGTAGTAGTAGTATGTATCTGTTAATAAAATAAATATTAATGAATTATAAATTTTGCAATGGAGGTTGACATATTATGTATTCACAATCATAATACTATATTTCTTTTGGCAGGTTTATATGTTCTTATGAAGCTGAGGTGAGTCACTGTTTTTCTTATTAAAACTAAAATGTGTAGAACTTTCCTTATCATAGTGAACAAATATCCCAAAAGATATTACAAAAGAGTTTACCATAAATGGTTTCATCAACAATTTTTTTTTTTCTGTTTACAGACGGTGTTTTTGACTACAGCTCGACTGATGTTAAATGATGGTGGGGCCGAAGATTATAAACACACCTAACTCAGAATGTAACTGGCTCTCAAGTGAAGCTGTCAGAACACACTCAAATATGTGTGCTAGTACTAATATGACTTTATCATATTACTATGGAAACTGATATGACAAGACTTATTTCATTTATTATTATCCCACTAACATTACAAATGTGTAAATTTGGATGGATGGGTGGATGTTTGTTACTCTTCCACACAAAAACTACTGAACGGATTTGGATGAAATTTGGTTTGGAGGTAGCCGAGACCCTGGATTAACACTTGCTACTTTTTATCATGAAAACATGTAGCGGGTAACACAGAGGGGTGCAGTTAGTTATTAATAAAGTATAGGCATAGACTTGACTGACTATTGACTTGACTTTACCTATTAGCTCATTTGGTAGTATATCTGCTCCAATAGCTGTAGGGTTTGAGTTTGATTCCCACCTGGGACAATTAATTGTGTGAAAAAAATAAGTTTAATGTTAGTCAAAGTAATCTGACATAACTCAACACTAATATGATTAAACATGACTAATCCCACATAATTAAGATAAAAATAGACCAAAAAATCTATCTAAGGTAAGGCCTATGTCTAACTGTGGTTTATAAATAAGTTGTGTAGTTATGATTATGAATACATCTTTTAGATTTATCTAACAAAGTATCATCAAACTTGACTTCAGTTTTTTTTGTTAAAAAACATGAGAAACAATTTACATCAAATTAAGAATGTTCCTCTGACTATAAATTTTTATTAGCAAAATAAATGACCTTGTAGTTTGTTTAAATATTTGTGTTTTTATGACTAATTACATCAATGTTGAAAAATTCATGATGTTAAACTGTTTAATGCCGCGTCTCATGGCAACTACAAAACAATTTCTGAAAGTTTCAACTACTGTGAAGACTAACTAAGATCATACTGTTTGCTTGACACCTATGATTTACATTTGAATAACTGTATAAATAAAGTAAAAGTAACTGATAACTGGGTGCTATAACAGTGTAATCAAGGTACTCACATCGTAGGGTACATTTTTTTCAGCGATTGAACATTTGTCACGATCTGAAATGGGAAAATGGGACGACTTTTAGAGAGCGTAACACTTATGGTATGTCGGGTTACACAATGGGATTAACACAAAGGAATGTTATTATTAGATTTGCTGGTGCCGTACCATCGTCATCGGAACCCGAGGGCCCGCCGCCAGAGTCCAATTTCTTCACACTTTCCATAACTTCTATGCGATCAGTATCCCCCGATGCCATTTTAGTCAGAAATCACATCACTCGATTTGAAGTTTTATAATTGTGTGTTTGCACCACAACGCTTCTCATGGCTCGCATCACACTAACATTGCAAGCACAATGATTCACTGTAATTTAATTAGATGAAATCAATTAGTTTACGCGAAAAATTATCGTCCGAAGCATCCGTCTGACACGACCACTCATAGTAACTGAGTTGCTAGTTCAAAAAATATTTTTATGACAATCCATAAAGCATAGAGCAAAGTGGGAGGACCGCACGAGAATAAGGATAGAAACCGGTAATATTCAAAATTAATCGGTTTTTTCTTATTATCTCGTGGTTTAATATAAATTTTCACCAAAAACAAACGATTTTTACAAAATAATAATGGTTGTTACCTAGATTATTGGGATAAGAATTGTACTATTAAATACGGCAAGACTGCGATATTTTTGTTTTCCGTTGTAATAGCAAATCCCATCACTTGTATCAAACAAACGCCATGTTTATTTCGTTCCCGTCATTGCTCTGCCGCGGTAAGAGGTTTTGTAGGTTATTTCTTTATTGGCGTCTATGTGTTTTCTATTGAAATTACTATTATTTCGTCATAAATACGCTACTCCTCTATATTACTAGTGTTTAAAGTTACACATCTTTCCATTTCAGTACCAGTCACTGGACGTGAATGGTAAAAAATATCTTCGCCCAAGAATACATTATCGCTACCGCATTCACTGAAAATGGGCAAAAAAGTGAGAGAATATAAATCGGGGGACTTCATATTCGCCAAAGTAAAAGGATATCCAGCATGGCCGGCCAGAGTAAGTACTCAAAAACAGTGAAAACGAAACATAAACTATGTTGTGATCAATCAAAATGTCTGATAGTTATCTGGTTAGCTTGCGCGGGAATATGGCTTTCTGTACAATACTCGCTAATTGACCGTATTTAGTGTAGTTTTCTGGTCTTATATACGCTCTAAAGTCTTACTATATACGTTTTCTTTGTGATAAAACAGAAATGCATCTTTGACAATGTTAAAATGGCATAAAATATAACAAGACTTAATGCTTAACCTGCTTGGCCTAGATAACGTTTTGAACTCCTTTGCTTTCTTTCTGCACACTCGAGTAAATTAGCAATATGGTAGGATTACCTAGATAATGTAAACTAGCCCAGAAAAATAAGATCATGCAAGGTAAAATATTTGTAGGTATGTCTATGATTGGTAATTAGTTTTGCTTTGTCAAAATGTACCTAACAATACCTAGTACCTAGCATAAATAATTTACATCAATTGGTAAATGTAAAAACTGTTAAATGGAACATAGTATGCATTTGGTTGTGTATGTACAGATGAATGCATAAAGATTGAATCAGAGAAAAGAAACTTGGTTTGTCAACCCTATTTAGTCAGATAAGAACAAGAAAGTTATCATTAATTAATTATGTTATAATTAGCTATCATTTTATTGCTGTAGTGCTTTATTTATAGCAAAAATGTGTAGGTTAAAATGTGTTTGTACTTATATAAATCGGATTTCATGCACTAAAAACAAAGTTTTTAATAATATACTAGTGAACTGATGCTTACGATTTCAGTTATATACTAACAACAACTTTCTAGTTTTTCAAACAGAGTTAACTGACGAAAATTGGTGAACATTGCAAGAGACTTATACCCTGATGATGATAAATCTACTCGATCAGTTACACTGGTAACTAGTCGATCACTTATAGACCAACAAAATTGTAGAAAAATTGAAATGTTCTATAACTACATACTGTTTGTGTTATTATTATATTTATTTATAAATTGGATACAGAATCCCTCGTGTCTAATCTTTATTTATATGGGGTTTCACCATTTATGTTAAATAATAAATAAATATTGTAGGACTATACACACAGCACCATCTGACCCCAAACTAAGCAGGGCTTGTGTGATGGAAGTCAGATAACTGATAGAATACATAAATACTTTTTACAGAACAAACATTTGTTTATTCACAAAATGTTTGCCCTGAGTGGGAATCAAACCCACACCCTACAGCTCTCAAGGCAGATATACCAATGAGCCAACGGGGCTGCCAAATGTGTCCAATCGTAGTCACAGTCCAAATCACATGAATGAGTTTTTTTTTGTTTTTTTATGTAAAAAGTAATGAGACAAATGAGACGTTCTCCTGATGGTAAGAGATAACGCCTACCCATGACCATTGCAGCGTTACACAGAACTTTGAGTAGCAAAACAAAGTCCAGGGCATCGCTGCTTTGGCGCGCATTACTTTGAGACTTTCGATGGTTAGTCTCAACAGCCCAGTAATTTCGCTAGCTGCAGTACCCTTAAAACCGGAACACAGTAATGTTTACACACTACTGCTTGGCGGCAGAATAACTGGTACTGCGGTGGTACCTACCTAGACGACCTCCTGCTAAGGAGATCTACCACCAAGTCCACCAAGTACCAAGATAAAATTAGTGCAATAGTATTAAAGGTATACTGTAATGATGATAGTTCAGTGGGTATCTCACTCTGTGTACACATAGGATCAAACCCCAAAAATGAGCTTGAACATAAATTAAAAAAAAAAAAGTAAAAAAAAATGTAGCTTGACAAAGGTCATGGACCCCAGTGTCTGGAGCGTATAAATAAAAAAAAAAACAAATTAAAACCATAGCATGATGGTAAGTTATTTTCTAGTACTCCGCCGGTTAACTACCCTCAACTTTGTAGCGATTGTGTTTGATTGTGTGCGTTTGTGTTGTTTTGTAGAGATGATAGCTCAGTGTTTAGCGCGGTCAGTTCGCACGCCGAAGGGCGATAATAAGCCTGAGCTGCCAGGAAACCATTGCATGGTGGTAGGGTATTTTCTAGTACGCGGCTGGCTAGCTACCACCCTCAAGTTAAAAATCTGCTGCCAAGCGCCTTACAGTGTGTTCCGGCTGCCTTACGTGAGAGCCAGTTCTATTCCAGGCTAGGTGTGCTTCACCACCTTGACCGCACAGTTACTTAACATCAGGAGAGCTGTGGTCAAAGATCTAGCTTGTCAAACATAAAAAAATATTGTTATTATAGCCCATTTTGTCCCACTGCTGGGCAAAGGCCTCCCTCCCTTCCACGCCTGTCTGTTTGGTGCTATTGAAGTCCATTCCTTGTTGTGAGCATCAAGCTCATCTTTCCACTGTCTTCTAGGCCGGCATGGTAGCAGTTTAACCTCCGGGACCCAGTTGGTGTCCGTGTCCCAGTTGTGTGTAGACCCATAGCTCCGCAGGCAATCGGTAGACGTGTCCACTGTCCAGCCCAGTCCCACTTGGAGCGAGCGATGTTTTCCACACTACCCTAATAAATCTAAGTGTTTCTAAACTAAGCGATCTGTTGTTTACAGGTACAAAAGCCAAATGGAAAGAAATACTTTGTGTATTTCTATGGTACAGGTGAAACGTAAGTAAACATATTATTGGCGAATAAATCACTCATTTTCATATTTTTTCCTTATTAAAGGGCTTGTCTTGTCTATACTATTATAAAGAGGAAAGATTTGTTTGTTTGTTTGTAATGAATAGGCTCCAAAACTACTGGACCGATTTAAAAAATTCTTTCACCGTTGGGAAGCTACACTATCCCTGGGTGACATAGGCTACTTTTTATCCCTGTATTCCCACGGGAACGTGAGCTACGCGGGTGAAACCGCGAGGCGTCTGCTAGTATACTATACACAGAAAAAAAATATCGTAGGACATTACACATAGCGCCATCTGGCCCCAAACTAAGCAGAGCTTGTGTCATGGAAGTCAGATAACTGATAGAATACATAAATACTTTTTTTTTTGTAAATACATACTTATAATACATACAGAACACCCAGACACAGAACAAACATTTGTTTATTCACAAAATGTTTGCCCTGAGTGGCAATCGAACCCACACCCTACAGCTCTCAAGGCAGATATACTACCAAAGAGCCAACGGGGCTCTCAATAGAATGTATCTATCAATAAACTTAACTTAAGCGATATTTTATAATTAAGATATTGTATTTTTCAGAGCAAACCTCCCTCCAAACATGATATTTGATTATGCCGAGAACAAAGATAAATTTCTTAATAAGACTGTAAAAAGGCGAGACTTCAATGACGGCGTCAAGCAGATAGAGTACGACTTCGCTAACAACGTGCCTTTAGAAGAAGTCATCGGAGTCCCCGTGGAGGTAAATATACACCACTATTTTTTAATTACTAGAAAAATTTTAATGGGTAATACAGATCGAGTAAGACATCGTAAATGTGCAATCAGAATTTTTGTTTACTTCATAATACCAAAGTTATTACTAGGCAAAATTTTCCGAAATCCTGCCTTAAATTATGGACATAGCACTCGTTTACTACGAAGGAATACTATCACCGGACCAGCTGGCGGCAACCAATGGCGGCTTTCATTGGAATATTGCAAAAACATTTTCTTTCTCTCTCGCACTCGCGGCCGAGGCCTCCCGCTGCAGGCGCGCGAGCTTACCGCGTGATTTATGAATGAACTTGCGACGGACTAGGTATACGTAAATGCCTACGGGTATAATAATAATAATTATTATTATTATTCTAATTAGATTGTAGATAATTTTTCAAGTTTTTTTCTATAGATGGGTTCAGTTATTACATAATATGTATAGTTAGTAAGTAAGTAGTGGTGTATAGATAAAAATCCTTTATTTTAAATTTTAAATACATATAATATAGTTATTTAAATTATTAATTGTATATTTATGTGTATATGTAAAAAAAATCTTTTTCTATTTATTTTATAATATTAAGTTGAAATAAAAAAAAAACAATATGTTGGTGGCAAAATGTAGATCTATTTAAAGTAAAAAAATATATACTATATTAAACAACAGAAATACATCATCTGTGAGAATTTCAACTGTCTAACTATCACGGTTCATGAGATACAGCCTGGTGACAGACGGACAGCGGAGTCTTAGTAATAGGGCCCCGTTCTACCCTTTGGGTACGGAACCCTTAAAACGCGAGTACGCGTCAGAATTAATACATCC
The DNA here is from genome assembly GCA_905404145.2 of Biston betularia. Lineage (NCBI taxonomy): Eukaryota > Metazoa > Arthropoda > Insecta > Lepidoptera > Geometridae > Biston > Biston betularia. Next base: position 1,034,155 of record FR989889.1, on the reverse strand, counting down.
CGCTAATATTATAAATGTGAAAGTTTGGATGGATGGATGGGTGTTTGTTACTCTTTCACGCAAAAACCACTGAACGGGTTTGTATGAAATTTGGCATGGAGGTAGCTTGTGACCCTGGATTAACACGTAAGCTACTTTTTAAACCTGAAAAAATATAGCGGGTAACACCGCGGAGCGCAGCAAGTAATATTACATATGTGAAAGTTTGAATGGATGGATGGGTGTTTGTTACTCTTTCACGCAAAAACTACTGAACGGATTTGGATGAAATTTGGTATGGAGGTAGCTGAGACCCTGGACTAACACATAGGCTACTTTCTTCTATAGTTCTTTTAATTTTTTTATATTGACAATATTTTTTTGGTATTGACATAATTATTTTTATTTTGACATTTTTGTGTTGACATCGGTGTTTTAAAACTCATTTAATGACATATTTAAACATTTTGAAGTGACTTATAACATTGGTTTTATCAATAAAATATTTGTATTAATATTTTTTTAAACAACAATTTTGTTGACAGGATGGCGCAGAACCTGCAGCCAACGATACAGCAAACGATTCCGCAATCGACGCCAGTATGGACGATTCTGCTGCAGACACAACCGCCAATGAAACTATAGCAGACGACGTAAGTACGGATTTCAATGAGATAAAATCATTTATTTCGGATCAAGTCCATAATATTATTTACATTCATGTTAATTAAATACAAAAAAAAATCATGTCAATAGATTAAAGTAAAAATAGAAAATCATGTCAGTGAAAAAAAAAACAAAAATTGAAAATAATAATAATAGGATTTCAAACGCAATTCGATGTCAATGTCAAATACAGTAAAAATTAAAATAATAAAAACAAACAAAAGAGTTTTGGCGGGAACGCGAAAAGAGTCGTGGCGCCCCGTTGTATTTTTTTTCTAAAACTTGTGTTTTTTCGAGTGTTTATGTATAAAAATGGTGATGTTTTGTTCATAAAGTGCCGAATCACAAGCGCGAGTGTGGAAAAATTATATAATGTGGTGAAACATGACTTTTCGTGTTGCTTTCAAAACTCCATTGAAGCTTCATAGTAATTTCGCCACTACTTTACTAAAGCATGACTAGACTTGACTGATACAGACTGGACTTGACCAAGACTGGACTTTGACTATAACTATTTCTACGAGGCAACTTATTTAACTTAAAAAACTTGTAAAAATGCGACGCTAAAATTAAAGAAAAAAAACATTTTAAAAGGTCTATTTTCTAAAAAAAAAAAGGCGGCTATTTTCAATTGAATTATATAATATACACGCACAATGATGTAGTTAACTTGTGTGCTATATATAATTCGTATATTATTTTGTCTATAGCCAAAATAAACATTTGAAGATAAATGTTTGATTTGCCGAGATGACATACAAGTAAAATTTCTGTACTTCCAAGTCGGTCCCAGTTCCAGTCCCACTACTGGGCGTGAGCATCTTCTCATTGTGAGAGGGGTAAGGGTAGTCTACCACGCTGACCAAATCCGGGTTGGCAGATATCTTTAGAGAACTTTTTTCATGCACTCTCCGATATGCTTATGGTTTGGTTAATTATAAAATAAATACATACAGAAGTATGTATTTATTTTTTATTATACCCAGTGTCACTCGGGATGATGTAAGGATTCTATTGGTATCCCATACATCCAAATATGTTCAGGCATTTTAAAATTATGATGGAATTGAGAAATTCATATACGTACATGAAATCTGAAAATTTTCTTGTCTGTACAATGTTGTCAAACAAAGTATGGTCAGCAAAAAAACTTACCATTTTTGTGAAAAATTGTCATTGACATTGTAGCAATGTCAGCTCAGTGGTTAGCGTGCTTGGACTGCATGCCTCGGAGTGCGAGCTCGAATCCCAATTATTAATGCATACATTTTGCTGAAATTCTCTATATTTTTTTATTTTTTTATACGCTCCACAGACGCTGGGGTCCGTGACCTTTGTCAACTTTAGTTACAATTTTTTTTTTTTTTACAATTTTACATTACAATAACAGGAGAGGTTAGTAGGATCTTAATCTAAGGTTAAAGTAGGAACTAGATTGTGTGTATACCGCGAGCAGAGCAGCGACCCGCAAGCAGCACCCGACCACGAGTAAGACGCATGTGCCAGCCATCGCCCTCCTCAACCATATCTGAGGGAAGAGAGCGACCCGACGCACGACGCCGCCGCAAGAAGGAGCCTTCGATGGTGAGCATGAATGCTCGAGGCATACACACAATCCTTATTTCTATTTACATGAGTTTTCGTTTGAAATCGCCTCCTCCCGACTCAAGGCCGATCCAAGGACGGCTATTAGGTATTTTGACAGATTGTTAGGTAAAACAAAACCTTTCTTGTGACAGGCGAATGTCACTCAAGTTGACGCCGCAGTAGAAGACTCCGACGAAGCTGGAACCCTAGTTATAGACGAAGGAAAGGTAATAATAAATAATGACGACGCCATTCATAAATAAATAAATAAATTAATATCATAGGGCATTACACACAGCGCCATCTGACCCCAAACTAAGCAGAGCTTGTGCTATGGAAGACAGATAACTGATAGAATACTTAAATACTTTTTTTTTTTTTGTAAATACATACTTATAATACATACAGTACACCCAGACACAGAACAAACATCGATGTTAGTCACACAAATCGAACCCACGCCCTTCAGCTCTCGAAGCAGACACACTACCAATGAACCAACAGGGCTGTTGAAATTACGTCACACGTTGTTGGGGTTGTAAAAAAAAAAAGCTGTTCCACAGAAAAAGTCTCGACTAGTCCTGTAATGTTGCTTTGTTTTTTTTTTAAATCTTTATCTCTTTTGTGGTCAAAGATCCACATTGAACACAGATCACCTGAGACGACTCAGGTGATCTGTGGTCAATGTGGATCAAACACTTAGCCTATCAAATATGTTAAAATAAATAAATATAAATAAAAATCGTAGGGCATTACACACAGCGCCATCTGGCCCCAAACTAAGCAGAGCTTGTGTGATGGAAGTCAGATAACTGATAGGATACATAAATACTTATTTTTTATTTATTAAAGAAATAAGAAATTCTATTTCTTGTTTTTTAATTTGAGCTAAAAATGTTGTTGATTTTCAAACGGTACAGTTGTTTTATTTGTAATATCAGTGTTGTGCTCGCAGTAAAGTTTGTCCATATAAAATGGCACAATGGACTCCTTTCGGCTAATGCACCTCAAGGTTACAAACCTGTAATAATTATAGCCTTATTGTAATCATCAGACGCCATCAAAAGGCAGGAAGGGCAAAGCGGAGCCGAAGTCCAAAGAAACCCCCAAAGCGGTCAAGACTCCACGCGGGAAGGCTAAGAAGGAAGAGTCCAAAGACAAGGACAAAGACGATGAGAAAATTGATGGAGATTTAGTCAGTAGAAGTGGCCGGAAAATACGACCTAAGAGGTAACCTTATATTAATAGCCTCTTTTTCTAGGGTGCCGTACCCAAAGGGTAAAAACGGGACCCTATTACTGAGACTTCGCTGTCCGTCCGTCTTTTTGTTTTTTTTTTTTTATGTAAAAAGTAATTAATGAGACGAACGAGACGCTCTCCTGATGGTAAGAGATAACGCCTGTACATGACCATTGCAGCGATACACAGAACTCTGAGTAACAAACAAAGTCCAGGGCATCACTGCTTTGGCGCTCATTACTTTGAGACTTTCGATGGTTAGTCTCAACAGCCCAGTAATTTCGCTAGCTGCAGTACCCTTCAAACCGGAACACAGTAATGTTTACACACTACTGCTTAGCGGCAGAATAACTGGTACTGTGGTGGTACCTACTTTTTTTTTTTTATGCCACAGGTGGCAATCAAGCTGACGGGTTGCCTGATGTTAAGCAATCACCGTCGCCTATAGATATCTGCAATACCAGGGGTACCACAAATACGTTGCCGACCTTTTAAGATTCTATTAACATGCCTTTTGAAGAACCCAATGTTGTAACTCCGCGGGAATACGGAAGAAGGTAGATCATTCCACAATTTGCAAGTGTATGGCAAAAAAGATCGCGTGAATCGCACAGTGTGCGATTTCCATGAATCAATAACATGTGGATGAGCTTTGATACTTGAGCTTTGATGAGCTTTAGGATAGGATTGGATTCCGTGAAGGCAATGGATTTTTAATTGTAAATTCCGTTGATACGCATGAATCCATATATTACAAATACACCGCCGAAATATGGTTTATGAGACTAGAATCATATTTGCGATTGTGTCTGACAAAATTTGATAAATAAAAAAAAAAATCTTAGGACAATACACACAGCGCCATCTGGCCCCAAACTAAGCAGAGCTTGTGTGTTGGAAGTCAGATAACTGGTAGAATACATAAATACTTTTTTTTTGTAAATACATACATACTTTTATTACTTGGTGGTAGATCTCCTTAGCAGGAGGTCGTCTAGGTAGGTACCACTGCAGTACCAGTCATTCTGCCGCTAAGCAGTAGTGTGTAAACATTACTGTGTTCTGGTTTGAAGGGTACTGCAGCGACATTACTGGGCTGTTGAGACGAACCATCGAAAGTCTCAAAGTAATGAGCACCAAAGCAGTGATGCCCTGGACTTTGTTTTGCAACTCAAAGTTCTGTGTATCGCTGCAATGGTCATGGACATGCGTTATCTCTTACCATCAGGAGAGCGTCGTAAAAAAACATACAGAACATCCAGACACAGAACAAACATTTTTTTATTCAAAAAATGTTTGCCCTGAGTGGGAATCGAATCCACGCCCTACAGATCTCAAGGCAGATATGCCAATGAGCCAACGGGACTGTCATAAGGTTGTGTATATATATATTTCTGATCTTAAACTTTTTTGTTATTTCCAGATATATAGACGAACAAACGGAAGACAATGCAACGTTGCCGTCGCCAGCGCCGAAAAGGCGTCGGGCCTCCCCTGTGGGAGAGAAAGAGAAGGCGGAACCCCCGAAAGAGAAAGAGGGAAAGGGCGAAAAGACATTTACACAGTATAATGTTGTAAAACAGGTAAATACAGTTGACCTTTGAATTTACTATAAACAGTACAGATTCACAATAAACAGTACAGATTCAGTTGTCAATCCCACTAATATTATAAATGTAAAAGTTTGGATGGATGTTTGTTTTTTTTTTATGTAAAAATGTACTCAGGCGAACTAGACGCTCTCCTGATGGTAAGAGATAACGCCTGCCCATGACCATTGCAGCGATACATAGAACTTTGAGTAACATAACAAAGTCCAGGGCATCGCTGCTTTGGCGCTCATTACTTTGAGACTTTCGATGGTTAGTCTCAACAGCCCAATAATTTCGCTAGCTGCAGTACTCTTCAAACCGGAACACAGTAATGTTTACACACTACTGCTTAGCGGCAGAATATCTGGTACTGCGGTGGTACCTACCTAGACGACCTCCTGCTAAGGAGATCTACCACCAAGTAGTTTTTTCTGTCGACAAGCATCTAACGGTGTGTTCCGGCAGCCTCGCTTGAGAGCCAGTACCATTCCAGGCTAGGTGTCCTTTGCCATCTTCGACCACACCGTCACTTAACATCAGGTGAACTGTGGTCAAATACCTAGCCTGTCAACCATTTCAAAAAAAAAAGTAATGAGACGAACTAGACGCTTTCCTGATGGTAAGAGTTAAAGCCTGTCCATGACCATTGCAGCGGTACACGGAACTTTGAGCGACAAAACAAAGTCCAGAGCATCGCTGCTTTGGCCGCTCATTACTTTGAGACTTTCGAAGACTTTGTTACTCTTTCACGCAAAAACTACTGAAAGGATTTGGATGAAATTTGGTATGGAGGTAGCTGAGACACTGGATTAACACATGACTTTTATCCCGAAAACATAGCGGGTTATACCGCGGGGCGCAGCTAGTCTATACTATTATAAAGAGGAAAGATTTGTTTGTTTGTATTGAATAGGATCCGAAACTACTGGACTGATTTTAAAAATTCTTTCTCCGTTGGGAAGCTGCGCTATCCCCGGGTGACATAGGCTACTTTTTACAATAGACAATAGACAACACTTTATTTGCGACATAAAACACATTTCAACATAATTTACAATACATACATACAAAAAAATAAACAATAAACATAAAACATAGAAAAAAACTTAAAGGTATATAGTATAGTATACAATAAATAAAAATTAAAAAATTAAACAAAAAAACAAAAAGTTTGAAATATATTTTATGTCACAAACCGGCCTCGACTCAGCATAATGCCGACTGAAGCCAGCCGGCGCTGGTCTTCCGTCGAAGCCGGCAGGTGACGTCACGCACGAGTGTGCCGACCGGTAAAACATATTTTACGGGTGAATTTAAACACATAAAACAGAATGATATATACACATACAATAATATACAGTTCCAGTAACAGCCAGCCAAACAAGAGAAACAAATAAAGCGAAAATAAAATATAAATACCCGAAGTGCGAATACAATACCAAACAGGACGACTGGTTAAAACGACACTTACGGACACACTCACACACACACACACAGACGAGAAACCTTTTCTGGAAAAAAGTTTTAGATATATTGCACTAGTATCATTTCTCATAAGTTCCTCACCCCTCTGGTGCGCGTAAATAAATCTTTTCAGATTATGTCTAAAACCTTGTATACTTTGAAGGTTCCGGTGCTTGAATTGGCGGAGGAATATTATTCCAGCACTTTGTCGCGGCATTTTATCCCTGTATTCCCACGGGAACGGGAACTACGCGGGTGAAACCGCGAGGCGTCCGCTAGTATTATATAAATCGCATATAACGTATGTATGCTATGGAAAACGGCGTGATCGATATTTATGAAATTTTTCTGTTCCGACTAGCTTAGCGTGTGATCCTATAAGAGTTGCTAAAGCAGAAAAAATATTTTTTTTATTTTATTTATTCTTTACAATAGCAACTACAATGATACATAATTATACCAGTTATATATATGTCGGAGATAGAAGAAGAAGAAGAAACTATATCACGACATACGGTGGGATGGCCGATCAACATCATGTATGGTTACTGGGTTACTGGGCGTGGGTGTAGCGGGCGAGGAGACAAACCGCACAATTCAGTTATCTTGTACAAAGTTTAATCAGCACTTCACAACGACTTTAGTTTAAGAACGATTAGAACATTATAGACACTATTACATAGGTTGGGGACAAAACGTTCCGCTTAGCTCGCACTCTGCAACCGACCAACTCAATCTAGTCTCAAAGCAAGAATCAATGTTAATCTCTCCTCAACCAAAGCAAGAATGATCTCCCCACCTCAACATTCAACGCACGGCCGGCTCGCTTCACACAGCGCCCCTACCGGCCGACATCCGCAACTTCGCCTTCTCTCATTGGTTGAAGTCAAAATACTTTACACGAATAACAACAAGCAGAGCACGGAACCAGTGTTACGTCAGAGGTGTCGCCATTCCACCTCTAGTCCACCAAAATTACGCAAGATGGCGCTAAACTAAATCAACATTAAAGCTACACGCCGACATATATATAACGCACACAACGGAAACACAACATACAATTTATACGTATAATACTTAAAAAAACACCATCTCTATGTATGCAACAATTTTTTTCATAAAACAGCTGATTTTTCTCGATTTCATAGTTCTGCTTGTAAAAGTTTTCTGTGGCCCCCTTTGGGCTACGTTGTGTATACCCAAAGCTTTTAATCCTATATATTTCAGTGCTTTAATTTAGAATGACTGACTTGATAGAAATTTAAAAATAAAATGACAGTTGTAAAAATTTTGGCATGGCGATATCCTTTCTATCAACGTCGTAAAATAGGTAAAAAGTTTAAAAAAAAATAGATGTTATTATAGCTATGTATAACTTTGTCTTGACAATATACTTTATCCAGTTTGTATATCAGTTAAATAAGTAATGCTATTTATTTCTACATGTTTTATTTTTTCAGTCGGAGCTAGAGGGCTTGAAAAAACCATTTGAACCAGTCGGTAAGCGTTTCATAATTATTTCTCATTAAATAATTAGTATATTAAAAATAAAATTAGTTTTAGTAAACAAACCTTGGCTAAATGCTCTAATTGTGAGAAGTCAAAAAAAAGAAACAAAATTTTACCTTTGGTTGGAACGCGGGAAGAGTCGTGTCGCCCCGCTGTATTTTTTTCCAAAACTAGTGTTTTGTCGAGTGTTTATGCATAAAAATGGTGGTGTTTTATTCATAAAGTGCCGAATCACGAGCGCGAGTGTGGGAAAATGATATAAATGTGGTGAAACATGACTTTTCGTGTTGCTTTCAAAACTCCATCGAAGCTTTAAAGTAAAGTCGCCACTACTTTACCAAAGCATGACTGGACTTGACTGACATGGGCTGTACTTGACCAAGACTGGACTTTGACTATAACTTTAGCTACGGGGACACTTATTTAACTTTTGAAACTTGAAAATATATAAATACTTGACACTGGCAAATGCTAAAAGGCGACGCCAAAACCAAAGAAAAAAAAATGTTACACAAGAAGTGATGGCGTATACGTCGATCGTGCATAGCCAAAAACCCGAGATGTCAAAAAAATTACTTGAAAACCAAGAAAAGAAAAAAAAACATCATTTCCCGCCCAAAATTGACAACGTGAAAAATTAAAAAGTTGATTTGAAGAAAAAGTTGAAAATTTATTGTTATTTTAGTTTTTAGTTTAATAGAAAAACGTGGAAAATGGAAGAAATAACTGAAGAATTTAACGTTTTTAAATTAGGTGAGGATATATTCATCTGAATACAGTGATAACTTTACGTCAATTGATTAATTGTGTGATAACATATGAAAAAAGGAAAGCGTGTCTTTGCAAGATGCATTATTATTTTGATTAAATTCGATTTTAAATAATAAATATCGTAGGACATTACACACAGCGCCATCTGACCCCAAACTAAGCTAAGCTTGTACTATGGGAATCGATTTATTAGTTTTTTTAAATGTTTTTTTATGTAAAAAGTAATGAGACGAACGCGACGCTCTCCCGATGGTAAGAGATAACGCCTGTCCATGACCATTGCAGCGATACACTGTACCAGTACCAGTTATTCTGCCGCTAAGCAGTAGTGTGTAAGAATTACTGTTTTCCAAGGGTACTGTAGCTAGCGAAATTACTGGGCTGTTGAGACTAACTCTATCAAAAGTCTCAAAGTAATGAGCGTCAAAGCAGCGATGCCCTGGACTTTGATCCGTTACTAAAAGTTCTGTGTATCGCTGCAATGTTCATAGATTCATGCGTTATCTCTTACCATCAGGAGAGCATAAGAGAGCTGAAAAGGTTTATAATAAATGAATAAATATCGTAGGACATTACACACAGCGCCATCTGACCCCAAACTAAGCAAAGCTTGTACTATGGAAGTCAGATAACTGATAGAATACTTACATACTTTTTTTTTGGAAAAACACTTATAACAAATACAGAACAAACATTTGTTTTGTTTATACCACAAAATGTTTTTATCCTGGGTGGGAATCATAACCACACACTTCAGCTCTTGGAGCAGACATACTACCAATGAACCAACAGGGCTGTCAAACAACGATATTAGGTTAGTAGCGATGATAGCCGAGTGGTTAGCGCGGTCGGTTCACATGCCGAAGGGGATGGGTTCAAACCCCAACAATGAGCTTGAGCTGCCGGTGAAGGAAAAACATCGTGAGGAAATCTACTACTCCGCTAGTTGAAAATCTGCTGCCAAGCATCTAACGGTGTGTTCCGGCAGCCTCACTTGAGAGCCAGTTCCACTCCAGGCTAGGTGTGCTTTACCATCTTCGACCACACCGTCACTTAACATCAGGTGAGCTGTGGTCAAACACCTAGCTGTGTCAACGATTTAAAAAAAAAAATTAGGTTGTTATTAGATTTCCTATATTGTTATAGTATTTTCAGACGTCAATGAAAAGAAGTGTGACCAACACAATATCACCAACCAAGACATGCCAAAGAAATTAATACCAACATTTGGGAAAAAATCAACGGCGCTAAAGAATAACGGAAAACGAACGACGAAAGTTAAAAAATTCGTTCCACCGACGAAATCTCAATATGAGCATATTGCTACAAACGAAACAATCGAAGCCGAAAATACTGAAAATTTTGCACAAAAAAACTTGCCATCGTTTACCCAAACATTTAATGTTAGGAGTAATGAAGCAGAGAACCACTTTCAAAAAAGTATTTACTGTCAAGAATTTAATACCATACAAAACTCTGATACTCAAATGAAACGTACCCTAATTCAAAGTGTTGCAAAAGGAAAAGATTCTATAGGCGGAGTGATATTTGGATCCTTAAACCTTCTCAATGACACTGAATTTGCTCTAGAACAACTCAGCCAGTCTCAGAAATCCCAAGGATCTCTCACATCACAAAATTCACGAGAATTCTTCAGCGAGTCTCAGAAAAATCAAGAACTCTTTGACGAATCTGAAAAGTCAGTCGAAAACTTGCGTCGTCAGCAATCCGCTTGCTCTGTCGCTTCGTTGAAAGTTTATAAGAATTTAGACTGTAAAAGTGATGAAAATTTAAATTTTCAACCGAAAATACCAAATGGGGATGATTTTCTAACCATGTTTAATGATTACATTCCGAGTAAGAGTTTGAATCCCGTATCAATGTCATTGCAATACGGTGACATGGGTTTCAATACGAATTACAGTGAGTACGTGAACAACATAGGTTGTCTGGATGATTTTGACGTAGACGCGAACGCCACATACGCGAAAGTGTTAGAGATGTATCCAAACGAAAATAATCGTTCGAAAATGAATGACAAGAATTTTATTTTTTAACTAGTGATGCTGTTAATTTTAAAACTTTCAATTAAAATACATTATATAATTTATACTATACTATTATTTACTTGGTGGTAGATCTTAGCAGGAGGTCGCCTAGGTAGGTACCACCGCAGTACCAGTTATTCTACCGCTAAGCAGTAGTGTGTAAACATTACTGTGTTCCGGTTCGAAGGGTACTGCAGCTAGCGAAATTACTGGGCTGTTGAGACTAACCATCTAGTCTCAAAGTAATGAGCGCCAAAGCAGTGATGCCATGTACTTTGTTTTGTTACTCAAAGTTCTGTGTATCGCTGCAATGGCCATGGACAGGCGTTATCTCTTACCATCAGGAGAGCGTCTCGATCGTCTCATTACTTCTTACATAAAAAAATTCTTTTACTTAGTGTTTAGTTTACTTCTGGTGGTAAAAGGGACCATGTAGTAGTGTGTAAAGATTATGAGGGACACCATCGGATGTCTCAAAGTAGATTTATTGTGCACAACAAAAATAGAAAAATAAATACAGTAAATAAAATAATCTTATGAGCTTATGCCACAAGTGGCGGCCTTATCGCTAAGAGCGATCTCTTCTAGGCAACCAAGAATGGAAAACACTGTACATATTAAGAACAGACGGGATAGTAACACTAATAAGTTGAAAAAAAAAATTAAACTAATAAAATTAATACATAAATCGTAAATATCGTAGGGCATTACACACAGCGCCATCTGACCCCAAACTAAGCAAAGCTTGTGCCATGGAAGACAGATAACTGATAGAATACTTAAATACTTTTGTAAATACATACAGTACACCCAGACACAGAACAAACATCAATGTTAGTCACACAAATGTTAGTCCTGAGTGGGAATCGAACCCACGCCCTTCAGCTCTCGAAGCAGACATGCTACCAATGAACCAACAGGGCTGTCATATAGAAAACACAAACATACATACACGGTAATGAGAGCCAAAGCAGCGACGCCCTTGATTTTTTTCTTACCATCAGGAAGGAGTCTTGTTCCTACCATAGATAGATAGAAACCCTTTATTGTTACCCAAGAAATAGAAAAATATGCAAAAAAGTGGTGTTCTGTATGTATGTACAATTGTACAACAGCAAAAAAGTATGTAAGTTTTCTCAAACATACGTGGAAATTTGAGCATTATTTTGGCAACCTTCTTCGAGATAAATCGAAATTGCTGTACTGGCCAAATACATGCGAGCAGCGGCCGTAAAAAGTTGTTCTTTGGTTTTGGCGTCGCATTTTGAGCATTTGCCAGTGGCCAGTGTCGAGTGTTTTATTTTCAAGTTTCAAAAGTTAAATAAGTTGCCTCTTAGCTATAGTTAAAGTTAAATTCCAGTCTTGGTACAGTCCGTGTCAGTCAAGTCAAGTCACGCTTTAGTAAAGTTGTGGCGACTTTATTAAAGCTAGTGTACAAGAAACATTTATCAACTACCCTCTTTTTTTCCTCTCATTACATCGTGCTGCTAAATCTATATCTACTGCCACCGTACAACAGATATTCAAGATGCGTTTGTGCATAAGTGCGATGCGTTGTTTAATTTTATTAGACTGGGTATTATTGGGGCGTTATCTCTTACCATCAGGAGAGCGTCTCGTTCGTCTCATTACTTTTTACATTAAAAAAAAATATATATTATAAGAGATAATACCTATGTGTTTTTTTGACAGCCCCGTTAGCTCATTGGTAGTATATCTGCCTTGAGAGCTGTAGGGTGTGGGTTCGATTCCCACTCAGGGCAAACATTTTGTGAATAAACATATGTTTGTTCTGTATCTGGGTGTTCTGTATGTATTATAATTATGTATTTACAACAAAAAAAAGTATTTATGTATTCAATCAGTTATCTGACTTCCATCACACAAGCTCTGCTTAGCTTGGGGCCAGATGGCGCTGTGTGTATAGTCCTACAATATTTCATCATCATCATCATCCACAGCATTCTTTATCCCACTGCTGGGTATAGGCCTCTCTTTACATGCCATCTGCCTCGGTCCTGTGCCAATCTGGTCCAGGTTCGACCCGCGACGGTGACTTACTACAATATTTACTTATTTTAAAATGATAATGACTTTGGTGCCCCCCATTTTTTAATCTTTATTTATTAATTTAATGGGGCTTAGTCACGCAGTGACTATGTCACCCCCGTAATACACTAAACTACATTTTTTTAACTTATAACTTATTCACTACTTTTATATACTTTTAACAGCATTTTGGCTTCCTCTGAAGCGGGTGAAGCCAAAATGCTGTTACAACACCCTACATCATAAGCAATACTATGGACACCACTAAACAAATCTTGCCTTTGCGCCTCGTTCCGGTCACATTCCATCAGCACATGGTGCACGTCTTCCACGATCTCACATGCAGTGCAGTTGAAGCTCGCTAAAGACGTGCTAAAACATGACTTTTTTTTTGTCCGACAGTAGAAGAGGACAAAGATAAGGAGAACATCCTTATCGCGTACTTGCCAAACGGTGCGTATGCGGGCATCAGAGTGTTCCAATCTAGGCCAAAATCATTCAAGAACGAATCAGTTAGGCTGCAATGGGATAAACAGGCCGCTCGGAACGCAATCACGCTCAAAATGCAACTAGGTATGTGTCTCTAGTATATATGTCTCTTTATTTCATCAAAAACAAAATATTTTGTTGATTCAAATATGTCATTATGTGCGTTTTAAAACACTGATTACATGTCGAAACAAAAATGTCATTAATAATGTATTGTTTCGTCGACGCCACGCGTGAACAAAACGCTGGCCTTTATTTTGCTCAGCGTTTGAGTATTGCCATACAGCGCGGCAATGGGGCCGCGTTCTGGGAACTATTCCCATTGATAGCGGCCTTTTAGATTAGTTATTATTTTAAGTTATTTTATTATGTTTAATTGAATCTAAAACTTTGGTAGGTATTATAAATAAATTTTTATAATGTATGTCAATATAAAAATATGTAAAATATGTCGGTGTGTTCCGGCAGCCTCACTTGAGAGCCAGTTCCATTGCAGGCTAGGTGTGGTTTACCATCTTCGACCACACCTTCACTTAACATCAGGTGAACTGTGGTCAAACAACACATTACTACTACTTACATGACTATTGAAACTAACCGACAAATATCTCGGAAAGTAATGAGAGCGAAAAGCAGCGGCGGCCCTCGACAAGGTTTTTTACGCGACAGTTCTGTGTATCGCTGCTATAGTCATGAGGTGTTATCTCTTACTACCAGGAGAACGTAGATCTCCTTAGCAGGAGGTCGTCTAGGTAGGTACCACCGCAGTACCAGATATTCTGCCGCCAAGCAGTAGTGTGTAAACATTACTGTGTTCCGGTTTGAAGGGTACTGCAGCTAGCGAAATTACTGGGCTGTTGAGACTAACCATCGAAAGTCTCAAAAGTAGTGAGCGTCAAAGCAGTGATTGCCCTGGACTTTGTTTTGTTACTCAAAGTTCTGTGTATCGCTGCAATGGTCATGGACAGGCGTTATCTCTTACCATCAGGAGAGCGTTTCGTTCGTCTCATTACTTTTTACATAAAAAAAAAAAGTTACGATCGTCACATTATTTGTTTGTGAACAGAGAGGGAGCACATAACTCCACAATCGGTGGCTGCACAGCTAGTGATGGAACTCAACCTCACGGACGAAGAGAAGGCGACTCTCGATAAAGAGCGGGAAACTGGTCAGTACACCTCAATCACTAATTTGCCGATAGCCCAGTGGTTCGCGCGGTCGGTTCGCACGCCGAACGGCGTGGGCTCAAACCCTAACAATGAGCTTGAGCTGCCGGTGAAGGAAAACATCGTGAGGAAACCATAGAATGGTGGTAACGTACTTTCTAGTACTCGGCTGGCTAGCTACCACACGAGAGTTGAAAATCTGCCGCCAAGCATCTAACGGTGTTTTCCGGCAGCCTCACTTGAGAGCCTGTTCAATTCCAGGCTAGGTTTGCTTTACCATCTTCGACCACATCGTCACTTAACAATCAGCTGAGCTGTGGTCAAACACATAGCCCGTCAAACATTTAAAACAAAAAGTGTTTAAGTATTCTATCAGTTATCTGACTTCCATAGTACAATCCACCACAGTGGTACAGTTCCACCACAGGGCGAGCAGAAAAACGGCACGTTACCATCCGTTCCTCGTGGGCGTTCCCAGTATTCGTACGCAGCGATTCCGCTCTACTTCTCTACTCTCTCTTTTTTGATGCGCACGGCCCACGAATGGAACTCATTGCCGGCTTCTCTGTTTCCCATAAATTACAATTTGGACGTTTTTAAGGCTAGAATAGATTTCTTCTGGATCAGCGTGCTCCATCCTCGGCCACACCGTCGCTTTGCATTAGGCGAGTTGGTGGCCAAACGTAGATCTATTATCTATTTTGACAGCCCTGTTGGCTCATTTGGTAGCATGTCTGCTTCAAGAGCTGTGGGGCGTGGGTTCGATTCCCACCCAGGATAAGCATTTTGTGATATAAAACAAATGTTTGTTCTGTGTCTGGGTGTACTGTATGTATTATAAGTAAGTATTTAGAAAAAAAAAAGTATTTAAGTATTTTATCAGTTATCTGACTCCCATAGTACAAGCTTTGCTTAGTTTGGGGTCAGATGGCGCTGTGTGTAATGTCCTACGATATTTATTTATTTCATTTGTTGGAACGGGATCCTTGATGACGAGTCCCAACTCGCATTTAACCAAATTTATTTTACATTGCAGAGGAGAAGAAATCTCGAGTAAACTTCCTGAAGGCTGAAATGAAATTGATAGAACTCGATGCGAAGATCAAGACTTGCTTGTGTTTGGAGAAAGCCGACACAGAACTGTGTTTGAAACTCCTTGATGAATTATTAGGTATGTGTTTTGTACATTTAGTATATATTCTTGTGTCTTTTATTCTAACTCTCTTTCTCTCTCTCCTTTTACACTACTGTTCAAATGAAAGACTGTAAACTAAACGGTTCAAATCCACCTTCATTGTGTGAACCGCTAAGCAATGGTATTTGGTATGTAAAGTTTTCTTTTTTACTGTTATTTGGCTTTCCGTGCGGTATAAAGAGGAAAGATTTGATTGAAAGAAAGAATTTTATTTTGCAACAATACAAAAAAAAAACAAAAATAACAACAAATAGAGACAAACAGTTACAAAATAGGGGCTCACAAATAAATAAACAAAAAAACAAAACGAATTAAAAATGATTGAATAAAATGATTGTTTGTTTGTATCGAATAGGCTCCGAAACTACTGGACCGATTTCAAAAATTCTTTCACCGTTGGGAAGCTACGCTATCCCCGGGTGACATAGGCTACTTTTTATCCCTGTATTCCCACGGGAACGGGAACTACGCGGGTGAAACAGCGAGGCGTCCGCTAGTTATTAAATAAAGATTTAAAACAAATTAAGTGTGTGTGTGTGTAACACACAAACACCCTAGCAACTGCGTTATGCGAACCGCTATGGGACTTTGTTGAACTGAAATAAAAGACAGCTTCCTCACAGGAGGAACAGCTCTTACCAGACAATAACACTCAACAAATCTGCTGAGGGCTTGTAGAGCCGATCGCAGGATGACACTACTATTTGTAGCGATGATAGCTCAATGGTTAGCGCGGTAGGTTCGCATGCCGAAGGGCGTGGGTTCAAACCTTAACAATGAGCTTGAGCTGCCAGTGAAGGAAAAACATCGTGAGGAAACCATAGCATGGTGGTAGGGTACTTTAGTACCCGGCTGGCTAGCTACCACTCTCAAGTTGATAATCTGCCGCCAAGCACCTAACGGTGTGTTCCGGCAGCCTCACTTGAGAGCCAGTTGCATTAAATAAATAAATAAATATACATTTCATAGGACATTTACACACAGCGCCATCTGACCCCAAACTAAGCAAAAGCTTGTACTATGGAAGACAGATAACTGATAGAATACTTAAATAACCTTTTTTTTGTTTTGTAAATACATACAGTACATCCAGACACAAAACAAACATTTGTTTATATCACAAAATGCTAGTCCTGGGTGGGAATCGAACCCACGCCCTTCAGCTCTTGGAGCAGACATACTACCAATGAACCAACAGGGCTGTGCAACCGCAGCTGCATTCCAGGCTAGGTGTGCTTTACCATCTTCGATCACACCTTCGCTTAACATCAAGTGAGCTGTGGTCAAACACCAAGCCTGGCAACCATAAAAAAAAAAAAACAGAAAAAAAATTAAGTGGGTGTTCGTTTCTCCTTGATGAGAGGTCATGGTTTCATCGTTGCAGGTTTGGAAGTGAAGCCGCTGATGCTGCTGAAGCACCCGACGTGTCTGGAAACGGTGAAGCGGATGCGCGCGTACGTGGGTAACACGCCCTCGTGGGACCTCAGCGAGCAGGACGCGCTGCAGTTCAGCAAGCAGGCGCACTCCATCAGAAAGAAGGCCGACGCGCTCTACAAAAACATGAAGGTAACCAGGGGCGTAGCTACCGCCATGATACGGGGCCCCCGGCCCACATGGGGGGGGGGGGGGGCGTATTGATTGTATTGATAGCTCAGTGGTTAGCGCGGTAGGTTCGCATGCCGGAGGGCGTGGGTTCAAACCCCAACAATGAGCTCGGTGAAGGAAAACATCGTGAGGAAACCATAGCATGGTGGTAGCGTACTCTCTAGTACTCGGCTGGCTAGCTACCAAGTTGAAAATCTGCCGCCAAGCATCTAACGGTGTGTTCCGGCAGCCTCACTTGAGAGCCAGTTCCATTTCAGGCTAGGTGTGCTTTACCATCTTCGACCACACCTTCACTTAACATCAGGTGAGCTGTGGTCAAACAACTAGCCTGTCAACCATTAAAAAAATCAAAAATGAACAGAATGTTATATAAAAAAGTCCACTATGTCACTTAAGGTGGTACGATTTCCATACAAATAAATCTTTGCCATTTATGGACAAATGGAGCATAATTTTATAATGAAATCAGTTTTTTTTTTAATTATTGTATAGGTTCGCGCTTGACCACATCCTGCCTGATGTGAAGCAACGATGCGGTCTAGGATGGAACACGCTTACCTAGAAGGAGCATGTTCACTCTTGATTTGAAGACACTCATATTGTACTTTCGGGAAACAGACTCCGGCAAAGAGTTCCACATCCTCGCTGTGCGAATAAAGAATGTGGACAGCTACTGGCATTTATTTTGTTCTTTATTTGCGGTAAATCAATAGACAATAGACAACACTTTATTTGCGACATAAAACACATTACAACATAATTTACAATACATACATACAAAACAATAAACATAAATCACAATTGCTTGAATAAAACAGTAGATTATACTACTACTCTACTAAATCAACTGTAATTATCTGTGTGGATTAATCTACTGTTTTATTCAAGCAATTGTGATTTATGTTTATTGTTTTGTATGTATGTATTGTAAATTATGTTGTAATGTGTTTTATGTCGCAAATAAAGTGTTGTCTATTGTCTATTGATTTACCGCAAATAAAGAACAAAATAAATGCCAGTAGCTGTCCACATTCTTTATTCGCACAGAGAGGATGTGGAACTCTTTGCCGGAGTCTGTGTTTCCCGAAAACTACAATATGAGTGTCTTCAAATCAAAAGAAAACATGCTCCTTCTAGGTAAGCGTGTTCCATCCTAGACCGCATCGTTGCTTCACATCAGGCAGGATGTGGTCAAGCGCGAACCTATACAATAATTAAAAAAAAAACTGATTTCATTATAAAATTATGCTCCATTTGTCCATAAATGGCAAAAATTGATTTGTATGGAAATCGTACCACTTTAATCTCGTGCTTCCCGGGGGTAAAACATACAAAAATACTGTTATATTAAATCAATAAATATTTATTATGACAGCCCTGTTTATTTGTTTATTTATTTATTGAGATGGGAAACGGTCAAGCCAATTATATGACAATCTCACAAATTCAGGCAATATAAAAACTTCACTTGGTGGTAGATCTCCTTAGCAGGAGGTCGTAAAGGTACCACCGCAGTACTAGATATTCTGCCGCTAAGCAGTAGTGTGTAAACATTACTGTGTTCCGGTTTGAAGGGTACTGCAGCTACATTACTGGGCTGTTGAGACTAACCATCGAAAGGCAGCCCGTACACGTTCAATCATGATCACGATCCGCGATCCGCGATCCGCGATCATGATTTCAAAATTTCTAGATATTATGCGATCCGGAGCATCAGTCCGTCAATCCGCTTCGTACACGATCAGTCTGGATCGCGGTCATTGATCGCGGATCGCGCGCTACGTGTACGGGCTGCCAAAGTCTCAAAGTAATGAGCGCCAAAGCAGCGATGCCCTGTACTATGTTTTGTTACTCAAAGTTCTGTGTACTCAGTCTCGACCAAGCGCTCGAAGAGTCAACACGTCCTGAGGATGCCTCGTGTAGAGGTGAAACACGTGTCGACAAAGTGGTTACTGCAGAGAGGAGGATTCTTGATTATTTTAATTAGTTTTTTTTTTTTTTTGTGGTTTTAATTTAATTTTTGTCAAATTAACAATATTTCTAAGTGTATGAGTTCTAGATTTTAAGTAAGATTAGGGTTTTTAATTAATAAGCAGTGTAAAATTAGTTTAATTTAAGTCTCCTCGTCACTGTTGGAACTGGAACGACTGTTAAGCGGAAATAAAATGGTCATGGACAGGCGATATCTCTCACCATCAGGAGAGCGTCTGGGTCGTCACATTATTTAAAAAAAAATAGGTTATTTAAGTACCTTAGACTTTGATTCCACATTTTTCATTTGCACAGCGAGGTTGTGGAACTTTGCCGGAGTGTGTGTTCCCTGTTAGGTACAATATTGGCGTCTTCAAATCTAGAGTAAATAGGTTTCTTCTAGGTAAACGTGCTCCATCTTAGACCGCACTACTGTTTAACACATTCAGTGCCGCCGACACGCCTAGCGTGCTCGCGTTTAATATAGGGCAGCATTGCTGGAAACTATCCGAAAATAGTGGTGGCAATCAAAGTGTTAACATCAGCCAGAGTGTGGTCAACGCGAACCTATTTTGAATTTAAAAAAAAAGGAAAATCTGTGTCGCGAAGTTTAATTGTTTTTCTGTTCATAATATAAATTGTTGTGTACGTTATCAGGAACACTTCAACACTCCGGGAGGGCTGTCCTTCTGGGAGTTCTTCTCGGAGCGCGTGTTGACATTCAAAAAAGTGACGGCGAACCTGAACGCGGGGGAGCTCCTCGAGTTGGTTCACGAACCTATTGGTGAGTCTTATTTTTTACTGTTGACAAGTTTGATGTTTGACCATTTATTTATTGATTTTATTTTTTTGAGAAAGAACACGTTTAAACCAATTACATCAAATCTCACAAAATTTTGACATACCAATAAAACAAAAATCTGAAATACAATTATAAAAATTAAAAAAAAAACAAAAATAGAAAAAAAAAATTAAATGAAGATGTCAAAGTACGAAACAAAGTAATAATAAAATATTTAAAAATAAACTAATTACAAAATGTCATAAAATTTAAAAAACTAAACCATACCACAGCTCACGTGATGTTAAGTGAAGGTGTGGTCGAAGATGGTAAAGCGCATCTAGCCTGGAATGGAACTGGCTCTTAAGTGAGGCTGCCGGAACACACCGTTAGATGCTTGGCGGCAGATTTTCAACTCTCGTGTGGTAGCTAGCCAGCCGAGTACTAGAAAATACCCTACCACCATGCTGTGGTTTCATCACGACATTTTTTTTTTACCAGCAGCTCAAGCTCATTATTAAGGTTGAACCCACGCCCTTTGGCGTGTGAACCGACCGCGGTAACCGCTGTGCTATCATCGCTACATGTTATTTTTTTTTAATGTAAAAAGTAATGAGACGAACGAGACGCTCTCCTGATGGTAAGAGATAACGCCTGTCCATGACCATTGCAGCGATACACAGAACTTTGAGCGACAAAACAAAGTCCAGGGCATCGCTGCACAATAAAGAATTTAGATCAAGCTATTCAATTCCAGAGTTGTCACAACCGAGTGCGCAGACGATGCGAGCGGCGATCGACGAGGCTAACAACTCGGTGCCGCCGCTGCCCGACACGCCGGAAGCTGAAGAGGACAAGCAGATCAAGAAGAAGCCAGTCGGTGAGTACCACGGAACGAAACCGTAGGTCGTCCTTGTAGTAGGAGAGATCTTCTTGACTTTGGACGTCGCATGGGCTCGTCATATTGAGGTCGGTATACAAATACAAATATTTGACAGCACCGTTGGCTCATTGGTAGTATATCTGCCTTGAGAGCTGTAGGGTGTGGGTTCGATTACCACTCAGGGCAAACATTTTGTGAATAAAGAAATTTTTGTTCTGTCTGGGTGTTCTGTACGTGTTTACAAAAAAAAGGTATTTGTTTTTTTTAATGTGAAAAGTAATGAGACGAACGAGACGCTCTCCTGATGGTAAGAGATAACGCCTGTCCATGACCATTGCAGCGTTACACAGAACTTTAAGTAACACAACAAAGTCCAGGGCATCGTTGCTTTGGCGCGCATTACTTTGAGACTATTGTCATATCATTATCATAAATTAAAATTTGAATTTGTGGGAACGTGGAAAAAAATTGTTTTTACACCATTGCCAAAAAAAAAAGAATCTGCTGTGTTTTTTCACGATTTTGGAGTTGTGACATTTTTTTTACAATAAAAATTATTGCGTTCAACCGCCATGCCACTCGATGTTAAGTGGAGATGCGGTCTACGATCGTATAAAAGTTATAAGTTTGACATCCCTGTTGGTTCATTGGTAGCATGTCTGCTTCGAGGGCTGTGGGGCGTGGGTTCGATTCCCACTCAGGACTAACATTTGTGTGGCTAACATCGATGTTTGTTCTGTGTCTGGATGTTCTGTATGTATTTACAAAAAAAAAAGTATTTAAGTATTCTATCAGTTATCTGTCTTCCATAGCACAAGCTTTGCTTAGTTTGGGGTCAGATGGCGCTGTGTGTAATGTCCTGTGATATTTATTTATTTTATTTATAATGATGACCCAAGATAATTCTATAAATATTCAATCAGCTACCTGGCTTCCATAGTACAAGCTTATTTATGTGTGAAATACGCTACGGTATTTGTTTTCAGCTAAAGCTAAGAAACCAACAGCGACTTCGACCCCGTCCAAACTTCGACGAGGCCGCAACAAGAAGGAAGATGACTCGCAGGAACAAACGGAGGGGCAGAAGGAAGACGCAGAAGAAATGCAGAAGGAAGGCAACGCCGAAGCCGGGGAGAAGATAACAGATGGCGACGCCGATGAACCTAACAAACAACCTGTGAGTACAAATGTTTAAAAAAAAACTAGGTGTGTCGTGGACACGGCCGTGTGTATATGAACACGTGTACATTTTTGAACACTAAATTTCTTCGGATTTTCATGTTTCAATCCCTCACTTAACATAACGAATTCTTTGATTCTCTACTATCCAGTGGTATAAAACCAGAATCTTGTTTTCAGGAAAAAGAACCCGACAGCACACCTACTGAGCCAAACGAAGACGTAGATATGGCGGAAGCGGAGAAAGCCCCTGAAAATGAAGTGACAAATGAAACAACTGAGAAAGAGACTCAAGATTCACCGGAGTCCAACGAATCTAGCGAAAAAAGCAAACACAATAAATCCGATAAAGCAAAAGAAACCGAGAAAGCGCCAGAAAAAAGCACAAAGAAAGACAAAAAATCGAAAGAAGACAAAAGCGAAAGCGAAAAGAACGCTAAAGAGGAAAACGTAAAAGACACAGACAAAAAAGATAAGAGGAATTCCAAAGACGACAAAAATTCAAATAACAACGCCAAAGGCGATAAGAATGGAAAAGACAGTGAAAAAAGCGGGAGGGACAGTGAAAAGAGCGGAAAGGAGAGTGAAAAAAGTGGAAAAGAGAGTGAAAAAAGCGGAAAAGAGAGTGAAAAAAGCGGAAAAGATAAAGAAGACAAGTCGGAAGACAAAGAGACAGATAAAACAGATGACAAGGAAAAGCAAGACGAACCGAGGGCGAAACGATCGAGAGAGGTGAGGCTGTAGTTAACGGACTGTCGGAAAAGGAGGAAGCTCTGTATTTTTTTTTTGTACGTCCTTTGAAATCTCTGCCAATAACTTTAATTACCGCTTCTGGTGACTTTTGCTAATCTTACATTTTGACATATCGTTTATTTGACTATCATAATTAGTATCAATGATAATAGAACCTATTGACTGATAGTATCTATACTTTTTTTTTTTTTTTATGGTTGACAGGCCAGGTTTTTGACCACAGCTCACCTGATGTTAAGTGAAGGCGTGGTCGAAGATGGTAAAGCACACCTAGCCTGGAATGAAACTGGCTCTCAAGTGAGGCTGCCGGAACACACCGTTAGATGCTTGGCGGCAGATTTTCAACTTGAGGGTGGTAGCTAGCCAGCCGAGTACTAAAGTACCCTACCACCATGCTTTGGTTTCCTCACGATGTTTTCCTTCACCGGCAGCTCAAGCTCATTGTTGGGGTTTGAACCCACGCCCTTCGGCATGCCAACCTACCGCGCTAACCACTGAGCTGTCATCGCTACATCACAAGCCAAACATAAGCTCGGTATAGTCCATGTGTGCACTCAATTCGTCTGAGTTTTAGTAAAGACGAGCGAAGCTGCCCTGATGGTAAGAGATAACGCCTGTCCATGACCATTGCAGCGATACACAGAACTTTGAATAGTCAAACAAAGTCCAGGATATCGCTGTTTTGGCGCTCATTACTTTGACTTTCAATGGTTTGTCTGAACTGCCCTGTAATTTCATGAAACTTTCCACTCGGCTGCAGAATATCTGATGATAGCTCAGTGGTTAGCGCGGTAGGTTCGCATGCCGAAGGGCGTGGGTTCAACCCCCAACAATGAGCTTGAGCTGCCGGTGAAGGAAAACATCGTGAGGAAACCATAGCATGGTGGTAGGATACTTTCTAGTACTCGGCTGGCTAGCTACCACCCTCAAGTTGAAAATCTGCCGCCAAGCATCTAACGGTGTGTTCCGGCAGCCTCACTTGACAGCCAGTTCCATTCCAGGCTAGGTGTGCTTTACCATCTTCGACCACACCTTCACTTGACATACCTGATGTCAAGCTGTGGTCAAACAACTAGCCTGTCAACCATAAAAAAAAAAAAGATCTGTGAAATTTTATTTGAAGTTATTTAAAATATATCGTAATCTACTGTTTTATTCAAGTAATTGTGATTTACCGCAAATAAATGCCAGTAGCTGTGATTTCACTGTAAAATTATGCTCCGTTTGTCCATAAATGGCAAAAATTTATTTGTATGGAAATCGAACCACCTTAAAAAAATATCGGTCGATGACACATACATAGGTTTTTATATATCCTGAATAATAAATCCGAGTTATACTATAATACTAGCACACATCAATGCTTAATTGGCGCTTAAACTTTGCTAAAACTGGTGCTAAATTTTAGTCGGATGACGTGTCAATAGGTTATATTATCTATGGTTAATTGCCTACAAAATTGTCATGATAACATAAACATGCTTTGCTTGGTCAACAGCAATAGAAAAACATATGGGGTTACGCGGAACGTTGCTACTTAACCAAACTGTAATGTAAAAAGTTTACAATGGGCAGTTGTTGTTAGCAGAAAGTTAGTTACATTTAGGTAGTTACCGCAGTACTAGATATTTTGCTGCCAAGCAGTAGTGTGTTAACATTACTGTGTTCCAGCTTGCAAGGACATTACAGGGTTATTGAGACTAACCATCGAATGTCTTAAAGTACTTACTTTTACTTGGTGGTAGATTTCTTTAGCAGGAAGTCGTCTAGGTAGGTACCACCGCAGTACCAGTTATTCTGCCGCCAAGCATTAGTGTGCAAACATTACTGAGTTCCGGTTTGAAGGGTACTGCAGCTAGCGAAATTAATGGGCTGTTAGGACATCGAAAGTCTCAAAGTAATGAGCGCCAAAGCAGCGATGCCTGGACTTTGTTTTGTTACTCAAAGTTCTGTGTATCGCTGCAATGGTCATGGACATGCGTTATCTCTTACCATCAGGAGAGCGAATAGTTCGTCTCACAACTTTTACATTAAAAAAAAGTAATGAACATCAAAGCAGCGATGCCCTTGACTTTGTTTTTGACATCAAAAAAGAAGGAGGTTCGCAATTCGGTTGTAATTTTTTTAAATTATATGTAATCTCGGAACTCCCGTCATATAAACCGATTTGGAAACTTGTTTTTTTAAGGATATATGTGGTTTTGGTCCCATAAAAAAATTCTTTAAAATCTATTCAGTACTTTTATTTTTAAACTGAAATATATTTTTTTATGTTCACTAGCATAGTTCAAATGAACTACCTACTTTCCAGTTCTGGTTTCATCATCATAAGATGATGAACCCTAGCCGTGTTTAGGCTTAGTGTAATGGAGTCGTTTTTTCTCTATTAAAATTGTACTTCTGTTACTCTAAAGTTTTGTGTATCGCTGCAATGGTCATGGGCATGCGTTATCTCTTACCATCACGTAAACTTTTTGTCAAAAAAAAATGTTTTTTTTTTTCCATAGTCTGTAATATAAAAAATTGTTCGCAGTAATGCTTATTATTACCTTTCCGTGTAACCCTATATATCTAGACGGGCTCTTATTTAAAAACTGTCCTACTGCATGGAAAACATGGTGGTAGGGTACTTTTTAGTACTCAGCTGGCTAGCTACCCTCAAGTTGAAAATCTGCCGCCAAGCATCTTACGGTGTGTTCCGGCAGCCTCACTTGAGAACCAGTTTCATTCCAGGCTAGGTGTGCTTTACCATCATCGACCACACCTTCACTTAACATCAGGTGAGAGGTCAAAACACCTAGCCTGGCAAACTAAAAAAAAACAATCTCTTATATGAAATGTAATTACCATTTTCAGAGCAAGAAGACTGAGCCACCTCCAAGGTCGCCCGCCAAAAGAAAGTCTAAATTCTAGTTTATAATTAGTATAGAATTATTTTTATACTGTGTAGTTCTAGTGTTGACCGTCTGTTATGTATTTGAACTGCAATTTTTCTTTTTACCCGACTTGCAGAGGGAGGGTAATGTTTTTCGAGCATAATTATGTCTAATTCTTTAGCACACATCACAGCCTGAAGCGTTTGACGTATTGCAAAATATTATTATCATTAATAAAAAGCAAAATTAAACATTTTGAAAACACCCACGACGGTTAAAAAGTAATTTAAAAAACCCGAACCCATAACTGAAAACTGCATCAAAATCGGACGAGTAGTTTTGGAGACAAATGGCAACATGGATTTGCACAAACAAACGTCCTCTCACACCAAACGCATATACCGTTCCGTCGTGGGTAGAAACAAGCTCAATTAAGAAAGTTCTTCTTTCTTTGTTTCTTTGGTTTTGGCGTCGCGTTTTAGCATTGGCCAGTGTCAAGTATTTATATATTTTCAAGTTTCAAAAGTCAAATAAGTGTCTTCGTAGCTAAAGCTATAGTCAAATTCCAGTCTTGGTCAAGTACAGTCCGTATCAGTCAATTCCAGTCATGCTTTAGTAAAGTTGTGACTCTACTATAAAGCTTCGATGGAGTTTGGGAAGCAACACGAAAAGTCATGTTTCACCACATTATATCATTTTCCCACACTCGCGCTCGTGATTCGGCACTTTATGCATAAACACTCGACAAAACACTAGTTTTGGAAAAAAATACAACGGGGCGACACGACTCTTCCCGCGTTCCCGCCAAAACTCCATTAAGAAAGTTAAAAAAATATGAACGCAATTTTTTTTTTTTTAGTCTGTCACTTGGGTTGTAAGGATTCTAACGATACACATAGGTACATCCTAATTATGGAGGAATAAATAAACTCACATACATACGTACATACTTGGACCCTGAAAACATTTCACTCCCTTTTGTGGGCAGTCGTGTAATAATATAAAGAACTTGACCTGATGAACTTTGTGTTCACTGTAAATTGATTTGAAACGAAAAAGATATGTAATAGATTAAAATTTTAACTGTCTATTCTTGGTTTTATTAGGGCTTTAATCGCGATACGATTATGCCAGTCCCGTATTAAAAAAAAATATGACGTATCATAAATATGACGTACCATTAATAATGTTTCTTTTTTACGATGGACCAGTACTTCCGAGGGATATAAGGCCTTCACCGCATCACATGGTACGGCCAAGATACCTTGACACACGCCAACATCTCGGGGGTTAATACCATATTTTAGTGACATTTGTGTGCATAGTCTTGGTGCGACTACACTTCAGCAGGAGGTCAAAAACATCTTCACGGCTCCCGCAGATAAAGCAGGGGATTCAACTTTGCCGAAAAAAGTTCTTTAAGAAATAAAAAAAGACATTTATTTGACACAATACAAACTGATAAATTTAAAAAAACGCAAACGTGCTCCATCTTAGACCCAACGCTAATTAATGTCGTAAAAATATAAGAGGCCCGTTTTCTTTGACATTTGTCATCGCAACGTAACTAGTGATGTAACCATATGACTCGATACTCACGATAAATCGATTCAAGTTTGTATGAGTATTTAATCGATTTTATTATGTATTGTAAAGTGCATTGGATTAAAGTTCTGATTAGAAAATTTAACTTTAATATTGTAGGTATTTGGTACGAAAGGTCAATTTATTCATTTATTCTACAGAAATCAGTGTCGCCAATTCAAAATTTAAAAAAATCGAATGAAGCTGGTGACGTTTTTGTTTTTTTCTTAATTAATTGGTTACAACACTAGTATTTAAAAAAAAAGACAGAACGTAACTGTTTATGAGGCGTTTCGTAATAATTAGAAATTACACGCTACTATAAAGTAAGCGCGAAAAGAATACTCGAAATATATTCTATCATACTATTTAACGCGCCAAAAAAATGTATGTATTTTTTAAAAACACTACATGTAGTTAATTATTATTTTATTGTTTCTTTCAGTTTCGTTCCAAGTTACATTATAAGGTCTTTCTTCAAGTGTCAAAACGGGCCTTTTATTTTTCGACAGCTATAATATCAGGACATAGGCCTCCCCATAAAGACCGGTTGAAAGCGGCTCGCATCCAGCGTGTTCTTGCGGTCCTTATCAGGTCGTCTGTCCACCGTGGTCTCCACTCCAGAACTTTGCAGCCCCATCGGCCATCAGTTCTGCGTGCTATATGCCCTGCCCACTGCCACTTCAACTCGCTAATCCGAGGAGAATGGGGTCAATGGGGGAGGCCTATGTCCAGCAGGGGACGTGCTACGGCTGAAATGATGATGATGATAACATCAGGCCGTGTGTAGACAAACGCGAGTAAAAAAACGTGTGTTAGTGTTGTGTGTACACGGGCTTGTGTACAACAATACGTGTACATATTTGAAGAATTAATCCTTTCGGATTTCCATGTTTCAAGTCTTCACCTCAACGTAAGGAATTCTTTGATCCTTTACCTATCGACTAACTGCAACTTGTCATGGGAGCTGATTTAAAAACAATCGCGTTAAAAAAAATACTCCCTTTTCCCTCCTTTCCCCCTTTTTGTTTAATCGGGTAATAATTTACTCGTCAATTTTGTTAAATTAATACTTTTAATAACAGACGGGATTACACAAACGGAAATGTTAATGTATTTACAATCGTTTTTAACGCTAGTGTCCATATTTCTGACCAAAATAACGTAGAATCCCGTTATTGAGTCCTATCGCTTATAACGACGATTTCTGTAATGGAAACTATGGCTATGGAAATTGACGTGGTTTTCACACGTTTTTGTCTTACTCATGTTTAATTGATAACGGATACTCGAATTAAGGTGGTTCGATTTCCATACAAATAATTTTTTGTCATTTATGGACAAATGGAGCGTAATTTTACAGCGAAATCACAGCTACTAGCATTTATTTTGGTCTTTATTAGCGGTAAATCAAAATTGCTTGAATAAAACAGTAGATTATTGGCATAAAATCAAATTTATCATTAATTTATGATTTTTTAATAAAACAGTATATTATGCTAATAGTCTACTGTTTTACTCAAGCAATTGTAATTTACCGCAAATAAAGACCAAAATAAATGCCAGTAGCTGTGATTTCACTGTAAAATTGTGCTCCATTTGTTCGTAAATGGCAAAAATTATTTGTATGGAAATCGACCCACCTTAATTCTATGTTCGACTGTATGTATTTTCTTAAGTGTTAGGTTTCGTTTACGTCCGTTAGGAGCGCTGATCTATTGTTAATAAATTTTGGTATAGAAATCTCGACGCAAGTTTTTTCGCAATTTTATACTCTGATAAAAAGAAAATGTTATATCAATGATCTTTATACATTTAAGGCTAAATATCATACAGAAATATTTTGAATCTATAGTGTTAAAAATCATTGTTTTGCATACATTTTCCGGTATTATTTAAAATTCGACCTTAATTCGACTTGAATTGGGTTTAAATTGGCGTGGTCTGGTTGAGGTCGCTTATGAAATGTCTATGGCACTGCAATTTGTGGATTCTATCGCGACTTGAAAGCACCCAGATTGAACTCGGGGAACACCCACTCGGGCAGTTCATTCCACTGCTTGACAGTTTACAGCTTTAAAAAAATGATATAGCGATATATTATTTTTTTACAAAAATTTAATTGTTGATTTTAATATCGATTAAGATGGTTCGATTTCCATACAAATAGTTTTTTGCCATTTATGGACAAATGGAGCACAATTTTACAGTGAAATCACAGCTACTGGCATTTAATTTGGTCTTTATTTGCGGCAAATCACAATTACTTGAATAAAATAAATCAATCTGTATAATGAATGTTTGTTTGTATACATATGTTTATATATATTATATATGTATGTTTATATTTGTGTTCGTCCTGTGTTTGTCTATAGTTAGTTCTAATTATTTTGTTTCAGAAAAGGAAAAACACAAAACTCTGTAAACCGTACCATATACAAAAATAATAGTCGATTCATAGTCCAATCTCTTTGTGTGGCAGTCTATCATTCTACGTGACATTGGCGGAATTGTGGAGAACCTCCGCAAAGGCCATTCATCAAGAATTGAATTGAATTGAAATGCCAGTAGCTGTGATTTCACTGTAAAATTTTGCTCCATTTGTCTATAAATGGCAAAATACTATTTGTATGGAAATCGAACCACCTTAAGGATATAATACACATCAGAAGCGATATCAGAAATACATGTATAACGTCATCGGTGATGTCACCATTGATTGTTATTTGGATTGAGGGAATTATTCAGTGGACGTGAACGTTTGAGTCAAAGCCAAGTTTTTAACAATCGATCTATATTTAAACTTGAGCAATAAACTTTTATATTGTTAAAACGTCTTTCCCATGGTCCTGCGTGAGCGACGGGACGCGATGAGATGGGATGCGACTCACGCATTTATTAATTTCTTATAAATCAATCTACGCTTTAACGTAGAAACAGCATTGCATGAAGTTGTTACTATAACTTAATTACAGTGTAAACTCCATGTAACGTCACTCGATTTAACGTCAAACTCCTTAAAACGTCGGAATTACTCGACTTTGGATGGTTTGCCTTGTTGTCCATATTATGATGCACTCTATGTAGCATCACACACACTCTACATAACGACCACAATATGTCGTTATAAAGCAAGTAATTTCGGGAACTAATAAAGCACCTACTGTTTGTTTGTTTCTAAGTTGCCGAAATTGATAAGAACAGCAGTTGTGTACGTTCTTTTGCTTGTCATTTTGTTGTTTTATTGTCTGGCCCGTATTCACCTCGACTGCCGGCATCACACGAACCAGAGATCCTAAGAAATTCGTTCTTTTGTTTGTTGTAATTATTTTACACGTGTTTGCCTCAGTCGCTAGACTGTTGTTAGTTTATTATTATGCATTTTCAACACGTTATCATATTCTTAGTTGCTCACAAACTTTCTTCTCCATAAAACGACAACGCTCTATAACGCCAGAAAATACGCAGTCCCCTCAGCGTCGCTATATAGAGTTTACACTGTATATTCAAAGATCGTTT
This sequence comes from Biston betularia, assembly GCA_905404145.2. Lineage (NCBI taxonomy): Eukaryota > Metazoa > Arthropoda > Insecta > Lepidoptera > Geometridae > Biston > Biston betularia. Next base: position 1,003,250 of record FR989889.1, on the reverse strand, counting down.
AATTGACATTTGCTATAGACAAAATAGTTTTGTTTTTGGCAATGTCTTTGCTTAATCGCTTACTGACATATCGATGGACAGCTACTTGTCCTTGTGATATGAAAAAGATTGTGTATTCCTTATTAAGTCTAACAATTGGTTAAGGGGTTTCTTGGATGTTTTCTATTCTATCAATATGTTACTTTCAAACTTTAAAATCATCTGTCAGAATTAACTAATTTCGTTTTTTTTATGTAAAAAAATCGACATTGTGTTATGTATCAAATTGAATTTTTTTTTTTGTTGGTTAAAAATGACAAATTAGCCGATCGATCATAACTTCTTTTATGTTTTCGCTGTATCGCTTCGCGTCGCCACAATTGTCGCTTACGTAGGACAAAACCTTAGATTAGTTTTAGGTTGTAATACAAGAATAAATTACTGAAAGTACAGTTATCTTTATCTAGAAATAAAACCATTATCGTTTAGATATAAATTATAGTTTTAATTGACATTGTAAATATTTACAATAAACTTCTTTATAAAAAAAAAATCAATGGTTTTTAATCAGTCTTACAGACGTGTAATAGAATAGTAGAAATTAAACATTTTAGAAGTATAGAAATATAATTACTGGCAATTTTAAATCACTATTAAAATTTTGAAATTTGTATTTTTAGTGTGAAAATTAATTTTAAAAAATTGCCTGTGTGAAGTAGCTTTCTCGTTTAATTTCTACTCTTTTTTTTACTTAAAAATATTTCCTAAGCTATCTTATGAATATATGACAGCATACTATAGAGCAAACCTTAGACTTGTAAGGTGTCACAATGGTACAAATATTATTTTAGGATGTCAAATGAGACATGATGTTGAGAGCCAGTTCCATTCCAGGATAGGTGTGCTTTACCATCTTCGATCACACCTTCACTTAACACCAGGTGAGCTGTGGTCAAACACCTAGCCTGTCAACCATAAGCATCTAACGGTGTGTTCCGGCAGCCTCACTTGAGAGCCAGTTCCATTCCAGGCTAGGTGTGCTTTACCATCTTCGACCACACCGTCACTTAACATCAGGTGAGCTGTGGTCAAACACCTAGCCTGTCAGCAATAAAAAAAAAAAAAACTTATTAAGAAAAAATCTTACCTACTTAATAGGCTTAAATTGGAAAACTTTACACACCCTGATTATCGGGTTACAAGTACATAAGTAGTAGGTGTAGGTGGTTCGATTTCCATACAAATAATTTTTTCCCATTTATGGACAAATGGAGCATAATTTTACAGTGAAATCACATTTACTGGCATTTATTTGCGGTAAATCACAATTGCTTGTATAGAACAGTAGATTATTAGCATATTCTACTGTTTTATTCAGTAATCATAAATTTGATGTTATGCTAATAATCTATTGTTTTGTTCAAGTAATTGTGATTTACCGCAAATAAATGCCAGTAGCTGTGATTTCACTGTAAAATTATGCTCCATTTGTCTATAAATGGCAAAAATTTATTTGTATGGAAATCGTACCACCGGAAAATATTCCGTGTCTAACGCCTAACCCTTTTCCGGAACCCGCGTCTGGAATTTTCTGCTGGATACATTTCCAGTATTTTGTCCAGACTTCCTCTTGCCGCGTCTCTATCTATGAAACAAAATAATCCTACATTATCAAAATAGAAGCAGAGCTGCCTAATGAATAACTGGTAGATAATTTACCTCGCGCGAGGAAATAAAATGTTGTTGTTGTCTACTTGTCTTAACATTGGTTAGGGAATAAAGTTGATTTTATACATTTGTGATTTATTTTTTATAAACTAGACAATAGACAATAGACACCACTTTATTTATGACATAAAACACATTTCATAATTTACAATACATACATACAAAAAAAAATAAACAATAAACATAGAAAAAAAACTTAAAGGTATATAGTAGGTATAGTATACAATAAATAAAAATTAAACAAAAAAACAAGAAACAAAAAGTTTGAAATATGTTTTATGTCACAAACTACCTACATATAAGTGCAGTGACAGTTGATTAACTCACTTATTTTGTACTAAAAACGAAAATCATCCTGATTTGATCAATCCGGCCGGATTGATAGGAATTCGGTCGTATCCGGCCGGACTGAAAATGACGCCGGATTGCAATCCCTAGTCACAATGCGAGTATGGGCCGCCTTACACGTTCAATCATGATCACGATCCACGATCCGCGATCCGCGATCATGATTTCAAAATTTCTAGATATTATGCGATCCGGAGCATCAGTCCGTCAATCCGCTTCGTACACGATCAGTCTGGATCGCGATCATTGATCGCGGATCGCGCGCTACGTGTACGGGCTGCCTATCACAGACCCGTGCCTACTATTTAGTAAGCTGTGCCTACTTAGTTACTAAACAGTTACTGCGTAAGTAAAGTGGCAATACTTTCCTAAATTCTGTGGTCAATATGCAAAGAAAACGTGTTTTTTTTATTAGTGAAATATGTTTCATTAAAGATTTTTATTAGGTGATATAAATTTACGCACTGGAAAAAAATTCAACCCATATTACAAGTATATATTTACAAAAAAAAAAGTTCTGTGTGTCTTTGTAATGGTCATGGACATTGGACATGCGTTCTCTTATCATCAAGAGAACGTCTCATTACTTTTATCTAAGTACATAACATTTTTACATACATAGATTGGAGTATTTAGCGATGTTAGTTCAGTGGTTAGCATAGCAGGTTACATGCTGAAAGGCGAGGGTTCAAATCCCAACACTTAGCTTAGGCTGGCGGTGATGGAAATCATAGCATGGTGGTAGGACATTCTTTAGTACTCGGCTGGCTATTTACCACCCTCAAGCTAAAAATGCAAGCACCTAACGGTAGGTATGTGCCGGCAAGCTCGTTTGAGAGTCGGTTCCATTCTAGGCTACGTGTGTTTACCATCTTCGACTACGCCATCGTACAAGCTGTGATCAAACATCTAGCCCGCTAACCAAAAATATGTACAATGTAGATACTAATGTGGTGCATATACAATTATACATTATACCTAAATATAAATATATCTTGAATTATATCTTGCGGTTTCCATCAATAGACATCTATTGATGGAAACCGCATTAAAATAAGGGATTTTAATGTGGGTTTAATTTTAGTGCGTGACTGACTGAGTTTTTAAACCCCGACGCAAAAACGACGGGGTGTTATAAGTTTGACGTGGCTGTGTGTGTGTCTGTCTGTGGCATCGTAGCTCCCGAACGGATGGCCCGATTTTTTTTGTAAGGTAAATAATTAGACGGGAGTGTTCTTAGCTATGTTTGAAGAAAATCGATCCAAGATGGCCGCCGCCACAAAATGCCGAATTCCTAATTTTTCACAACTCTCTCAATATGGGTATCAAATGAAAGAACTTGACTGGTAGAATCCTATACACCTGTCGGGGGTATTTTTAATTTATATATCTACTAAAGATTGGAATATGTCCAGTAACTTTGGTGTTATCAATATGACGGAGGAGGAACCTCCATCAGTAGGGTCCATATTTGTTTAACCTAGTTGCAGGCGTCGACGAGTAAAGTCGGAGCAACGAAACACAGTAGGTAATTAGGTAGCAAAATCAATTCGGTATAATATTCAAACAAGTTACAACGCGAAACGGTTTCAATGTTAGACCGCACTGGCCGGCTGTTCGAGAAGTGACGAGACGAGCACGCCGCTCAGTGACTCCGTCGAGCGCCGACCGAAAGCGCTGGCGTTCCAACGTTGACTAATAACATATTTCTATTTGACGTACAACGCTTGAATCTTCTGAAATGCTTACGGTTATCGTCCTCGTTGTCTCGTTGCATGGCGGGACAGACATCAAACCCCACACCTTCGTAGTAAGACAAGGCGGGCGCTCGCGTGTGAAGCGATTTGTTCTCTAAGTAAAGTGCCTGCGGCGGCGCCACGAGGGGCACGTCTATGGCAAAACAATTGAAGCTTAGAGTCTAGAGGGCTAGCTAGCTTAGGGTACAAAGAGGGTAGTTTTTTTTGTGTTTGCCAGGCTAGATGACGTTGTGGCCGAAGATGGTGAACACACCTAGCCTGGAATGGAACTTGATCCTGCCCGAACATACCGTTAGGTCATTGGCAGACAGATTTTCAAATTGAGGGTGGTAGCTAGCCAGCCGAGTATTAGAAAGTACATCACACATGCTATGATTACCTCACGACGATTTACTTCACCGGCAGCTCAAGCTCATTGTTAGGGGTTGAACTGACTGTGTTAATATCGCTACAATACTTGTTGTACTTATAATAGGCATAATCCGGAAATCGTGAAAAAATCAGCTGTTCTATAGAAAAAGTTCGCTAACGCTTACCCAGAAAAAGACCCTTGAAGTACCTAGATTTTATATATGTAAAGGTAATGAGACGATCGAGATGCTCTCCTGATGGTGAGAGTTGAAATTGGTTATACCTACTTAAGAACCCATAGCAGATCAAGGACCCCTCAATAGATTTTGCTACGGGCCCCGCTCTTGCTTAATCCGGCACTGAATATAGATCCATAAAGTAAGAGGAGTTCCACTCCAGTACAAATATAACAGTAGAGAACAGTCAAACACTTACTATGAAACATGTTCACCACTTCATCATCCTGTGGTACTACATAGGTCTCCTTAGAACTTTCGTCAAATGTAACTTTTTTTGGAACTTTACTCCGGGAATAATGTCTTGACCTTGACGGTCCGGGTCCGTTAGAGTGACTCTTTGTTTTCGACCTCTTCCTTTTGGTATTAGCCTATAATAAATTTAGAATTATGGTTTTATTTAGCCCGTGTGATGATGATAAATCATGTCTACAATTATTTTTTTTATGTATAAGTTATGAGACGAACTAAACTCTCTCCTGATGGTAAGAGATAACGCCTGTCCATGACCAGTTCACCATTGCAGAGACATAGAACTTTGAGCAAAACAAAGTCCAGGGCGTCGCTGCTTTGGTGCTCATTACTTTGAGACTTTCGATGGTTAGTCTCAACAGCCCTGTAATTTCGCTAGCTGCAGTACCCTTCAAACCGGAACACAGTAATGTTGACACAACTGCTTGACAGCACTGCTAAGTACTTTAGTTTTTAATTGGAAACCCATTCTATAACAAGTAAATTAATTTAATCAAACAAAAAAAAACAACTGCTATAAAAAACGAATATAATTGAGAAAAAAAATATCTTTTATTTTAATAAAAAGTTTCTTTTAAATTGAGTTTTAATCAAAAATATTAAAAACGATTTAGTTCCTGTAGATGTAAGAATTCTAACAATGCACCGTACAACGCAATCTTTTTTTTTTTAATCTATTCCGTTGTTATGGTGTTATGTACTAGTTATGGTGGAGTGTATTGCAGGTGTCCATAGGCGGCGGTGACCACTTACCATTTTTTGTAGCGATGATAGCTCAGTGGTTAGTGCGGTCGCTTCGCATGCCGAAGGGCGTGGGTTCAAACCCCAACAAATGAGCTTGAGCTGCCGGTGAAGGGAAACATCGTGAGGAAACCATAGCATGGTGGTAGGGTACTTTCTAGTACTCGGCTGGCTAGCTACCACCCTCAAGTTGAAAATCTGTCGCCAAGCATCTAACGGTGTGTTCCGGCAGCCTCACTTGAGAGCCAGTTCCATTCCAGGCTAGGTGTGCTTTACCATCTTCGACCACACCGTCACTTAACATCAGGTGAGCTGTGGTCAAACACCTAGCCTGTCAGCAATAAAAAAAAAAAAAAAAAAAAAAAAAAAAAAGGTGACACGTTTGTAGACCACTTTTTTCACATTAAAAAAAATACACTTCTTTTTGGGCAGTCGTGTAAAAAACAGATATTTTACCTGTATTCTACGAGTTTGCTCTTTCGACCGTAACTGCCTTTGATGGTCGACATTGTAAATGATTCCGTTTTTTGTGGCTTCTTCTTCAGTAATAAACTCAAAATCTGACGAATGATATCCACAATTGTCGCTTTCTATTTTGTCTAAGTTACTAGGAACAGTATCTAAATGTCCGTCTGCGCTGGTAGGAACTATATCCAAGAAAGCATTAGAATGCTTCGTTCCAACGGTACTTTTAGTTTCTTCGAGAATTTTAGGTTCTGTTATTTTAGTTCCTTTATAGTTATTTATTTCGAGACTTGTAGTTTCTTTGCAACTATCATTGGCTTGAACAATTCTAGATTTGTTGGTGTTTTCATTGTTAATAAACGTTTTAGTAACTTTATATATTTTAGTTTCTATCGATCTTTTCACAACTATTTTCCTTACGTGTATGGGAGTTTTATTATTTTTAATATTTATAATTTCTTTGGTACTGTAATTTGTAGTATTATCATTAATGGCTTTAGAATTATTTTCAACGATGGTCGAAGTATCGTCTGAACTTATAGAAATAACATCAATATTATCATGTGTCATAAATGTTGTGTCTTCTAAATTAATGTATTTAATTTCTTGAAAGTTATAAGTACTTTCCATATTTGAATCATCATCAAATAAATGATCAAGATCATTGTCAATATCTAGATTTTCATCTAACAGTATGTGATCGATTTCTTCTGCAGGATAAACATGTGTATCATCCGAATCATTATTTTTTTGCACTGTTGCTAAAACTTTATTAAATTCTTTCATACATTTTAAAGTTTGATCATCGACGCATGGTAGTTCAAGTAAATCATTTAGATTAGAATGTCTTTCTTTACAAGTTTCTTTTGGAACTGAAGTAACATTTGTATTATTTATTAATACTTTGTTTGTTTCTTCTAGCATTTTTACTGAATCAGATAAAATAGCATCAATAGTTTGGTAATTAAACATTCCATCTTGGATATGTTCATCATCAACATTCACATCAATTATGTTTTCGTGTAAGCTACAGTGCCATTGTGCATCTGTCAGGTGCTGACCTGATTCACTTTCAGAACCTCCTTTTATGACATTTAACTTCGTATAATTTTCATTAGGTATCCACTGCTTATGCACATTTGACATAATTTCGTTATTATTTCTGACTACTTTAGCATTATGAATGCTGTTGTTAAAATTGTTGCAAGCGCTTGTTTCGAGTTTATTTAACATTTTTATACTTTTGCATTCCTTAGTATCTTCAGAATAATTATTTTCATGGTTGTTACTACAAAGAGTGGAATTTACGGTACTATCTAACTTATTGTCAATAATTTGAATGAAACTCGTTTCTTCTTTAACAACTTCTTTTAAATTATTATCACTGTTATGGAAATTCGTTTCTTTGGCAGCAACATCATTTCTATCATTATGCAGGGCATTATTTTCTTTGATAACATTAACTTCTATGTTGTTATTATTTTGAACATTAGTAACGGATACATGTTCTGATTTACATAGTCTTGAAATGAATTTTCGTAAGCTATTCATTTTAATTTACCACTAAAATTAAATTAAACATAACATAAGGTTACATAAATAAGAAATGATAAAAATTTGTGCTGTACACAAATAAATTTGGCATTCGACAGCCCCGTTGGCTCATTGGTAGTATATCTGCCTCGAGAGCTGTAGGGCGTGGGTTCGATTCCCACTCAGGGCAAACATTTTGTGAATAAACACAATCATGTTTGTTCTGTGTCTGGGTGTTCTGTATGTATTATAAGTATGTACCTATTTACAAAAAAAAAAAAAAAGTATGTATGTATTCTATCCGTTATCTGACTTCCATCACACAAGCTTTGCTTAGTTTGGGGTCAGATGGCGCTGTGTGTCTAGTCCCACGATATTATTTATTTATTTATTAAATTAAAGAGTTGATAGAAATGTTATCTCAATGAAAATACCTTTACTGACAACATTTATATACCTAGTTTGTTAAAATTCAAATAAGAAGAAGGTGGTAATTAAGTTTAGTCGTCAAGTTGAAGATCAAGTAGAAATTGACATTTAGTACGTGGCATCCTCATGATGTCACGTTTTTCATGAAACCCGAGAGCTCTTCACACCTCGAAGCTTAGGAGTCAACTGAACTGTCACTGTGTCGATTTGTCGAAGCCAACTAGATCACCAAGCGAGACAGCGCTATGCCATAATATTTTGTCTTTTCTTTGTTGTTTATTGTAGAAAAAAAATCCTGTATTTGGAGATAATAGAACGCGAGATCGTGATTCAGAATATTAGTAAAACGAAAAATCTTATAATTCGAGATGTCACACTGTTGTCGCAAGTCGACGAAAAGTATTTTAACAGCTAGCTGGTTCGCATATTACAGGCTTTGCTTGGTTTGGATCCAGATGGCGCTGTTTAATGTAATGTTCAATGTTTATATTTAGTTTATTTCCGCTTAACCGTCGTTCCAGTTCCAACAGTGACGAGGAGACTTAAATTTAACTAATTTTACACTGCTTATTTATTAAAAAACCCTAATCTTACTTAAAATCTAGAACTCATAAACTTAGAAATATTCTTAATTTGACAAATATATAAAATTAAAACTACAAAAAATCTAATTAAAATAATCAAGAATCCTACAAACGTCAATCCGCTTCGTACACAATCAGTCTGGATCGCGATCATTGATCGCGGATCGCGCGCTACGTGTACGGGCTGCCAAAGTCTCAAAGTAATGAGCGCCAAAGCAGCGATGCCCTGTACTATGTTTTGTTACTCAAAGTTCTGTGTACTCAGTCTCGACCAAGCGCTCGAAGAGTCAACACGTCCTGAGGATGCCTCGTGTAGAGGTGAAACACGTGTCGACAAAGTGGTTACTGCAGAGAGGAGGATTCTTGATTATTTTAATTAGATTTTTTGTAGTTTTAATTTTATATATTTGTCAAATTAAGAATATTTCTAAGTTTATGAGTTCTAGATTTTAAGTAAGATTAGGGTTTTTTAATAAATAAGCAGTGTAAAATTAGTTAAATTTAAGTCTCCTCGTCACTGTTGGAACTGGAACGACGGTTAAGCGGAAATAAACTAAATATAAACATTGAACATTCAAAATGAACTTCCGCAAAGTAACGCCTGAATCAATCAATTATCTGTTTAATGTATTCCAATATTTATTATCATAATATAAAAAGCTACAAACTACACTAAGTACTTTATAAACTCATTACTTGGTGGTAGATCTCCTTAGCAGGAGGTCGTCTAGGTAGGTACCACCGCAGTACCAGATATTCTGCCGCCAAGCAATAATGTGTAAACATTACTATGTTTCGGTTTGAAGGGTACAGCAGCTAGCGAAATTACAAGGCTATTAAGACTAACCATCGAAAGTCTCAAAGTACCTTTAATGAGCGCCAAAACAGCGATGCCTTAGACTTTGTTTTGCTACTCAAAGTTCTGTGTATCGTTGTAATGGTCATGGACAGGCGTTATCTCTTACCATCAGGAGAGTCTCCTTAGCACCAATAAACTTTTACATAAAAAAATAACTACGATTTGTACACTCGCTTATGGTAAAAAGTTATTGTTTCAAGATAGTTTCAAGATCATTTTGTATGCAGTTTTAGCAATAAAAAATATTATATCGTATTCTAAAACAAATGTCCCGGGATATTTAACTAGATTAGACCCACCGTAAGTCGATGTCCACGTCCTATCTATTTCTCTGCTCACTTCTTATAAGCTACGCAACAAATTTTGATTTGATTTTTACTGTTATTTAGATATTTTTTAAGCAAGGCTTATACTTAAAATACTTGCTAATTAAACTCAAAGTTTTCGTTAAAATAAATTACACCCTAATTGCTTGTAAAAAAATTAATATAATTTGAAACTTACGATTATCAAATAATGACAAAACTTCTGCTCTCTATGCTTGTACAATATTGGTAAATGTTTAATTTGTAATATCTATAACTTCTTAGAAAGTTATCAAAGTGATAATTTACCTTTTTAACCTTTTTTTCATTTGATTGTGATTTCAATTAAAGCGGGAAAATAACCAACTGACGTATCATAAGATAGCATAATTTTTTTAGTCGAAATTGACGTACCTATATTACACATTCAGCCACATTCATAGCTTCTTTTTTTACACGAATACGTACCAGTAACCTCGTTATCAATAAATAATATGATTATGATTACGTCCTTGTTTTCTAACGTTGATATACAATATCGATTTATGATACCGTCATGCATACAGATATTTTTTGGAATAAAATTTGGCATAATATTTAGTTTTACTGAATTTCAAAACTATGGTCTGAATTCATGTTGTACATATCTCAATTTCTGTAACTTTAAAGTACCTACTTAGTACGTAAATGGCAGTCAAATGTTTGAAACAATTGCTATTTGCTTCCGCCAAAGGCGCTGTCCCAATTTCTATGCATCGTTCATTTTTATACGTACGTAAATTGATTTACCTACACTGACCTATTAGTCACTACCTACCTGAGATATTATGTGTATCTTCACTCTATAGGCTTATTATTTCTTCCTTTTTCATTAATGAAAGTTGGATTACGGTCATTCAAGAAAAAATAGGACGTCTTTTAAATAAAATTTAAAAAAGACTTGCAATCTTTCTATAAATTCAATGAATTTTTCGACACATTATACGTACTGACGGACATGAATAACGTATCACATTGTTCATAAATTTTAATTGATGAATGGTAATATCACGTAGGACGGACGAGGCAGTATGGCTTTAGCCTGCCCGATGAGGCAAATTCTTAAAAATAATCAATTACTTTTTATAATTTTGTCTTATATGACTATTAATTACATTCCCTTGAGTTTTTTTTATACTTAATATTATGTGATACTGACTGTATGTGGCATCGAGAAATGACAAAAAAGCTTGTGATTCCTCGAAGGTATGTGGTCTATGTGGATATGTATTATGTACTATAGGTACACAATGTTGACTAATAAATTTATGTTAATGGGTAAAAATATGAATAAAATAAATCTCGCAATTATATACAATACACAGTTTTATTTCAATACCAAAAATCTAGTACATTATTATACTTGTTTTAACATATAAATGCATAGTTTTGGATTCAAATAATAGCGAAGTTAATGTTACAAAAATTGTCTTTAAATTATCCAGATGAAGTATCTGAAACATCTCAACTATCGAAAAATAAAATCATAGAATGGAGAAATGTATTAAAACGGCGGCTTCCTTTTAAGACCATCATTATGTAAACGGCAATGACACGAATGAGATGCTCCTGATAATAAGAGATAATGCCTGTCCAAGAGAATTGCAGCAATATATAAAACTTTGAATAGCGAAACAAAGTCCAAGGCATCGCTGCTTCAGCGCTCATTACTTTGAGACTTTGATGGTTAGTCTCAACAGCCTTGTAATCTCGCTAGCTACAGAATAATTTGCATTTTTCGATAATTGTTATGCTAGGGATACAGGATTAAGTGACCTAAAATAGTAGATAGCTAGATATAAACGCCATATGAACGAAAGAGACAATGTTTACCAGCAACAAGCAACAGCAAGTCAAGATGAATAAGGAAGGATGTTTCAGTTTGTGCCATTGAAAAATTTGTTACCACTGGTGTGTTGCATCACCTCCTATCGGTTTAATACTGTCATTCTGCATAACCCTTTATAAGGTAAGTTTGTTCCTCTTGCTCCAATGAAATTTATATCTAGCTAATTTATATTGTACATTTAACAACAATATACATAGTTCCAACATTAAGGCATACTTTATGACATTTAGAAGCTTGCCAAACTATAAAATCAACAAGATCTCTCGACTTATACAATAATTAAATATATGTAAATTAATATCAAGGTTATAGATTTTGTCACTTTTTGCCAGATTTCTTTATGCCACCTTGCGTGAGTGGACCCTTTTGTGTGGCCTTTGCTTTTGCATCCTGAAAAAATAGATCAAGACATGAATGTTATTGGGGTGTTTTGTGAGATAAATAAAAAATAAATTAAAAAATTTTATAGGACATTACACACAGCGCCATCTGACCCCAAACTAAGCAAAGCTTGTGCTATGGAAGTCAGATAACTGATAGAATACTTAAATACTTTTTTTTTGTAAATACATACTTATAATACATACAGTACACCCAGACACAGAACAAACATCGATGTTAGTCACACAAATGTTAGTCCTGAGTGGGAATCGAACCCACGCCCTTCAGCTCTCGAAGCAGACATACTACCAATGAACCAACAGGGCTGTCAGAATATAGAATGTATATGTTTGTGGGTTCGATTCCCACCCAGAAATGTTTGTTCTGTGTCCAGTGTGTATTATAAGTATGTATTTACAAAAAATAAATTAAGTATTCTATCAGTTACAATACAAGCTTTGCTCAGTTTGGGGTCAGATGGTGCTGTGTGTAATGTCCTACGACATTTATTTATTTGTAATGTCGTGGATATGAATAGAAAAATGCATGTTACCTGTAATGCCTTCTGTTGTTCCTTTAGCTTTTGCTTATGGGCTAGGTCATCTTCGTCTAGTTCCTTCGATTCCTTCTTTGGCGCCTTCAGCGGTTTCTTCTTGCCACCCTCACGACCCGACATCTACAATTGAAGTGGAACACATGAACTACCATATCGCTCAGTACTTCTACCTTGTAGGGCGTAGGTTTGATTCAGGACAGTTATTCAGCCAGTAAACATTATTGTCCAGTTCAACAGGCTATTGAGTAACAAATTAACCAATGAATGTAACAAAGTTATATGAGATCTAAAGCAGCGATTAAGTTTTTTTTTATGCCACAGGTGGCAATCAAGCTGACGCGTTGCCTGATGTAAGTAACCTAGACTTAGTTTTGTTACAGTTCTGTGTATCGTTGCAATGGTCATGGACAGGTGTTAGGTCAAGAGAGTGTCTAGTTCATATCATAACTTTTTACATAAAAATAAAACAACATTTTAAAGGATTTGGATGAAAGACAGCCCTGTTGGTTCATTGGTAGTATGTTTGCTTCAAGAGCCGAAGGGCGTGGGTTCTATTCCTACCCAGGACAAAGGGTTTGTGGTATAAACAAATGTTTGGTCTGTGTCTGGGTGTCTTGTATAAGTGTGTATCTTTGCTTAGCTTGGGGTCATATGGCGCTGTGTGAAATGTCTTATTAAAACAAAAAAACAAACACATTAACGCAATTTTTTATCCAAGAAAACCTTGGTGCTTTGCTAGTCATTCTAATATGATTGCGAATGTTTCTGTCTGTTGCTTCTTCGCACTGCAACAGCTACATAAATTAGGATGAAATCAGGGATGTAGATAAATTACCCCTAGAATTAACACACTGGCCACTTTTTATTATGAAATTGATAAATACTACAAATTACATACCGTGTCACTATGTGGCATATTTTAATAAATAAGATATTTGCACAATTTTTTTTTCAATACAAGGAATTAATTTAAGCAAAAAATTACAATAAAAAATTGAAAAAACTAGCTGTCATTTATGTTATCTGTAATAATTGAATGAAGGATCATTCTTTTTGTGCTTATTTTATACTCTTCGGTCAGAATATCTACACATCTAATAAATAATTGAAAATTGTGGATGTCAAGACCCCTTCCATACTAAGCTATATACAGGGTTACATAAGTAATTGTGGCACCAAGCCAAAACTGGATCATTGCACACATTATAAAGACCAACCTTTACTATAGATTCAACTCTGAAATCAAGAAATTAAAAAAAAAGCACACACAAAGAAATTTATGAATCAGCATTTTTTCTGATTTCATATTTAACCTTATACAGGGGGTCCCAGAAGTCGACGCCAAACCGAAACCGGGTGATATGCCTAATCATAATAGTTATATGTACTTTTCAAATTATAATTATTACATTTTTTATTTTTAAAAAACTCCTGTTGGTTTAAAATCTGTACTTTTTTACAATTTTAATTTTCTTATGTTATTCTGAATAGTGTTTCTGTGACCTGTAAACTTAAATTCTAAACCAACTGCTTCAGCTTGGAAAAGGATGTCCCTTTTTGCCTAACCAAGTATTCAAAATTAATACATACTTCATTTAAGTTCAGAAATCATCACAGGGTGTATGTGCATATTTTTTTGAGTAAAATAAATGCAATATAATTTAAAAAGTACATGACTTTTTACATTTTTTTTAAATTTTTCTGATAATTATTATGATTAGATGTATCACCCGATTTCGGTTTGACGTCGACTTCTGGGACAACCTGTATATTTCAAAATATTTACTATGGTAAAATAAAAGTAACAAGACAAAAGGGTTCCTGGGAGGATTATAAACACAAAAACATTCTACATCATAACCAGCCACCCAACGGTCTGTCTTACTTAGTAATATTGGCAGAATTGTAGAACTCTTTCACAGTACCCATCAATATTAGCTGCCCTGCTACCTATTTGGGTATAATATCTGCTTAAAGAGCTGCAGGGTGTGGGTTCAATTCCCACTCAGGACAAACATAAATATTTGAGGATAAATTATTGTTCTGTGGGAATGGTCCCTAAGTTCAGTCGCTCAGCGAGCTATGGAAAGAGCTATGCTCGGCATTTCTCTGAGGGATCGTATCCGAAATGAAGTAATTCGCCAGAGAACTAAAGTCATAGACATAGCTCAGCTTATTAGCAAGCTGAAGTGGGAATGGGCTGGACATATCTGTCGCAGAACCAATAATGACCTGTAACACTTGGTTATCAATAAATATAATTATGATTATGATTAATCGCTGGGGTAGACATGTTCTAAAGTTTGGGGTAAGATGGTGTTGTATGAAATATGAAATATTTATTTATTTATATAGTAGCCATAGTATAGTCTGAAGAGAGCTTCAAGATCATATTACTACTATATTTGTCTCACTTTAATGTTAAAGAAGAAATGAGATAGCAGATCCAATCTTATTTTATAAATGAAAATAATGATACTAAACTGACCTTCATGATTTAACAGCAATTTTTGGCATGCAAAATACAAATTCATGAGTAAATAATATAGTTAATATAACCCTGCTAATTTGACCTAGAAATGGTCCATTCTAAATGTTTTGAATCAAAAATATTATTATAACAGTGCAATATTATCTTTCAATATGTTTAACTACCTCCTTCTCCAAATAATTTATTTAATTGATGCAGCAGATTGCCTGCAGCAATCGCTGATATGCCTATAACAGTGTTGAAATTTGGTATTAGTCTGTTAAAATCATGTTCTTTCTTATCCAACTTAGTTCTTGAAAACACTCACAGACTTTATTAGGACTTCACCCACAGGTAACCCGAAAAACTTATATACTGAGTATTGCGAAATTTTGTGCATAATTGTTATTTATTTATCAATATTGAAATGGCTTCAATTGTAGTGAAATTTGAATGGTGATACCTTATACCCTACATTTACATATAAACTAAGACAAAACTTCTAGATAAGAGATGGCTTCTTAACATAGCATTACTTTCATTGTTTCAATATTTACTATACTTAGTTTGTGTTTAATCAGAGCATAAAAAAAAAATGTTTAGAATCTCTTTAATAGTAAGTTCATTTCCATAAAACTGCAAGCAATATGTTCATCAAGCTGTGTAAGTGTATGCCTATAACTGGTGCATGTATCGGAACATAACTTTACGCAATGTGATTGTAAATTTAGCAATATGTGTGCTGTTGGTGTACTTTAATAAATAAAATAAAATACCAAACAGTTTTAGCTTACTTTTAATACATCTTCCAGCAATGAATTTGTAAATTTTGCAAACAGAGATCTTTTGATTAACTGTTTGGTAGGTTTTAGAGGGATTTTGCTGGTATTCTTCTCACTCTTACTGCATATAAATTAACCACAAAACTATTTATGATCAATATGGACAGTTAATTTATACGGACAAACAACCATATAATTTGACTGTGTTTGTTTTCCCAGTAAAATACATGGTTCTAAAAGGACCAATGTTATAACTGGAAACTACAGCTGGTATATCAATACAAATACACTAAAGTTTGACTATTGATACGCACATGCCCGCTTTGTCTACCACAATTGAGTCTAGTTATACCCTTGAAAGTTGATCAAGCCTTAACTGAAAAATAAGCTTGTTACTATAATTTAACAGAAAAAGAAGCTTGGTACTATAATTTGACATAATGAATTACTGCAACCTAAATACCTGGTAGGTACGACTTATTTCTATCACGTCAAAACTATAGACATGCATCGAAAATCGCCACCCACAAAATATTATATTTGTAGGTAAATTATCTATCTCGCAAGGTTATATATTTATCATAAAGAGATTTTTAGTTCATTTTCTATGATATATTTACCAAAATGCTGTACACCCGCGCTTAAACCACACATTTTACTTAA
The DNA here is from genome assembly GCA_905404145.2 of Biston betularia. Taxonomy (NCBI): domain Eukaryota; kingdom Metazoa; phylum Arthropoda; class Insecta; order Lepidoptera; family Geometridae; genus Biston; species Biston betularia. The sequence continues at coordinate 986,943 of FR989889.1, read as the reverse complement.
TATGCGTCGCTCTAACCGGGTGATGAATGAAAAAACTATACTTAACCTCCTACATATCGCTTTAAAATCAGTACTTAACACGCCAGATATAGTCAAACTTACCTTTAGAAATATCAGAAAAGCCGTTTACTGGTAATTATGAAGTAAAACACGTAAGAAAGTCGAATGCACGTTTTCCAATTTTCGTTTGCTGTAACAAGCAATGTTTTTTTTTAATTTTTTTTTCTTTAGTTTTGGCGTCGCATCTTGAACACTTGCCAGTGTCAAGTACTTCATATTTTCAAGTTTTAAAAATTAAATCAAGTACATTCTAGTCATGGTTTAGTAAAGTAGTGGCGACTTTACTATAAGCTTCGATGGAGCTATGGAAGCAACACGAAAAACCATGTTTCACCGCATTATATCATTTTCCCACACTCGCACTTATGATCCGGCATTTTATGAATAAAACCACCATTTTTATGAATAAAACACTAGTTTTGGAAAAAAATACAACGGGGCGACACGACTCTTTCAGCATTCCCGCCAAAATCGGTATGTAAAGAAAAAAAACTTTACTGATTTCGAAATACCTAATACATTTCTGTACAATATTTTTACGTTTGAAACTCTGTAAACTATTAGGTGGGGTTTATTTGAATAAAAAACATAAATCAAACTTGACTTTCAATTGATATCTCATGACGTCACCTCGTCGGGCAACTTTCATAATTATAGTAAAGGAGCATTGGCAAACCAAAATAAAATTTGTCAATGTCAAGTCAACGGCGATCAATAATCTTTTCAATTCACATACGTCGAGTTGTTTTTCGCTTTATTGATACAAATATCTGGATTATTTTAAACGTTATTTGGACTCTGATATCGCTTTCATGACATAAGATTTCTTTACTTCATGCCATGAATTGTAAAAACAGAAGACGTGACAGAATGGCTTTACAGCTTTAGCTTGCCCGATGGGGCAAATTAAAAAAAAACTTGTCAGTTGTCAAAGTTAATGAAATGTGTGAAATGTTTTGTATACTTTTTTGTTTTATATGGCAAAGGCGTATTCTACAACCTGTAATGATCACTGTAGTTTTTGGAATAAATGAAATGAAATGAAATATTCAGCCGACCTCATGACGTCATAATTATAAAAAGTTTGAAAACGTATTAGAATTAAACTACCGCATAGAAAGCCAAAATATTCAAATTAGTTTCATAAAATAAAGTTTACTATCAGTAAAAAATATAAAATAAATACAAAAAAAAAACACTTTACATACCGAAATATTACCGAAGACAGGGTTGCCAGTTGCTACGTTGCAGTGTTGCACTCGTTGTAGGTTGATAGATGCCGTTTTTTTTCTCGTACCTAGGATAGGCATGTGAAAAAATATTTATATTAATCAATTATTATATTCATCGATATTTTATTTTATTAAAATCGATTATTAAAAATTATCAATTCTCTAAATATTAAAGATCGATTTTTAATAAATCAATTACATTACTTACTCTCTTATTTAAAAGATAAGAGATGCCTTGTTGGATTAAACCAATGTAGCCAAACTACACATTTTAATCGAATTTTACTAGCAGTGCCATCTGTGTGATAAATGAAAGAACGCGTGGTCACTAATCGTGAAAAAGGAATGTCACTTGTCAGTCGTAAAATGCCGCCATCTGTATATAATCAATAGCAATAATCAATAATTTTATTGTTTTCTCATTATTCAAGTTAAAAAAACTTGGTTTATGTAAATAAACTATATATATGTCGGCGTGTAGCTTTAATGTTGATTTAGTTTAGCGCCATTTTGCGTAATTTTGGTGGACTAGAGGTGGAATGGCGACACCTCTGACGTAACACTGGTTCCGTGCTCTGCTTGTCGTTATTCGTGTAAAGTATTTTGACTTCAACCAATGAGAGAAGGTGAAGTTGCGGATGTTGGCCGCTGTGTGAAGCGAGCCGGCCGTGCGTTGAATGTTGAGGTGGAGACTGGAGAGATCATTCTTGCTTTGGTTGAGGAGAGATGGACATTGATTTTTGCTTTGAGAGGAGATTGAGTTGGTCGGTTGCAGAGTGCGAAGCTAAGCGGAACGTTTTGTCCCCAAGCTATGTAATAGTGTCTATAATGTTCTAATCGTTCTTAAACTAAAGTCGTTGTGAAGTGCTGATTAAACTTTGTACAAGATAACTGAATTGTGTGGTTTGTCTCCTCGCCCGCTACGCCATCGCCCACCCGTTGTTGTCGTTCTTTCTTCTTATCTCTCCGACATATATATAATAAAAATTTATAATTAATTACTAGTCATTTAATAAATCTTTTAGTGTTAAAGCTTGTTAAAGACGTATAACGAGGTCTGCCAAGATCTCAGCTTGGTTCTGAAGCACGCGATGGAAGGTGCATCCCGGAGGGAATCAGGCGCGCTGTTGTAGACCGCGGGCCCCGGCATGCTTACTTCCATTATTCTATTTCTTTTTATTGCTGCTCGTACGCTCCTGCGTTGAAATTTATTCATCTTTTACCTCAGATTCTTTTACAGACGTGTTTTTGGCACATTTTTGTTTTAATTTTTTTTCTTTCATTTTGGCGTCGCATTTTGAGCATTTGCCAGTATCCAGTTTTTTTTTTTTTAATACGGATAAGTCTGCGTTTGACCACCAACTCGCCTGATGGTAAGCGACGATGTGGTCGAAGATGAAGCACGCAGACCTAGAAGATACCTATTCACTCTGACCTTGAAAAGATCTAGATTATATATATCAGGAAACAAGGAAGCCGGTAGCTTGTTCCATTCCTTGGCCGTACGGATGAGAAACGAGTTCAAGTTTCATAAGTGAACTAAGTAGCCTTGTAGCTATAGTTATAGTCGAAGTGCAGTCTTGGTCAAGTACAGTCCGTGTCAGTCAAGTCCAGTCATGCTTTAGTAAAAGTATTGGCGACTTTACTATAAGTTTTGATAGTTTTGGAAGCAACACGAAAAATCATGTTTTACGACATTACATCATTTTCTCACACTCGCGCTTGTAATTCGGCACTTTGTGAATAAAACACCACCACTTTTATGCACAAGCACTTGAAAAAACACTAGCTTTGGAAAAAAATACAACGGGGCGATACCACTCTAAACGCGTTCCCGCCAAAATCTCTTTGTTTTACTTAGGTATGCAGAATGATATTTGATTACGAGGGAATCTAAGACTAATTTCGGCTACAATTGGTGATCATTTTCAAGGAGTCTGCTTTGACTCCTTCACAACTGAAATAACAAGATGAAAATAAAAAACGCACAGCTACGTTTTTATGTTTGACAAGCTAGGTGATTTGATCGCAGCTCACCTGATGTTAAGTGACGGTGTGGTCGAAGATGGTAAAGCACTTGGAACTGGCTTTTAAGTGCAGCTGCTGGATCACACCGTTGGGTGCTAGGCAGATTTTCAGCGTGACTACGTAGCTAGCCAGCCGAGTACTAGAGAGCACGCTACCACCATGCTATGGTTTCCTCACGATCTTTTCCTTCACCGGCAGCTCAACCTCATTGTTGGGTCTTGAACTCTTGCCCTTCGGCGTGCGAACCTACCGCGTTAACCACTAAGCTATCACCGCTACAAAAACATTGGTATGTCGTGGTAGCTAGCAAGCAATTCGTTTAAATTTATTTCTTTTAAAACTATTTTATAATAGAAAAGAAACACAAGCAATGCGCATACCTGCACAAATTCGATAATACTAGTCCTAGTAAGTACGTATGTTATGTAGACGCTCTGAGACTAGGTAAAGTGACGATATACATATTTATATATTTTTTTTTAATGTTTGACGGGCTTGGTGTTTGACCACAGCTCACCTGATGTCAAGTGAAGGTGTGGCCGAAGATGGTAAAGCACACCTAGCCTGGTATGCAACTGGCTCTCAAGTGAGGCTGCCGGAACACACCGTTAGATGCTTGGCGGCAGATTTCCAACTTGTGGGTGGTAGCTAGCCAGCCGAGTACTAAAGTACCCTACCACCATGCTTTGGTTTCCTCACGATGTTTTCCTTCACCGGCAGCTCAAGCTCATTGTTGGGGTTTGAACCCGCGCCCTTCGGCATGCGAACCTACCGCGCTAACCACTGAGCTATCATCGCTACAAAATTTGGGAGGAAACTGTCCAGCAGTGTATACCTACTGTATAGGCACGTTGTAGATAAATTCTGGTAGGGCCTTCGAGGAATCACAAGCATATCTCGATGGGTAAGGCAGAATCCAGCAAGAATTGAGTCGAGTGGAATCATCGCCATTAAATTGAATTAGTGGGATTGATTCCCACTAATTCAATCATCATTGATTGATTTTATTTTCTGCATTACCTACCTCATCAGTGAGGTGACTTCCTGGAAAGTGCAACGATTCATAAGAGATTGCATTCAAGATGTGTGATCTTCTTATCGTCCATTTTCAAAGACAGCACAGCGCACTTCGCGCTTTCGCACAGCGTGGACTGACGCGATCTTGCGCTTACACAGTCAATCTTGATCACGATCAGCGATCCGCGATCTTGATTTCAAAATTTCTAGATATTTTGCGATCAGGAGCATCAATCCGTCAATCCGCTTCGTACACGATCAATCTGGATCGCGATCATTGATCGCGGATCGCGGATCGCGATCCAAATTGAACGTGTACGGGCCGCCTATGAATGCTAATGCTAACTGGCAAACGTGTTGCGACGTGTCTTGCTAACAATATGTTACAGGCGTCCTCGTCCAGCAGACGGCTAAACCATTAAAAAATATAATTATTTGCCGTTTTGTAATTTTTTTCATAGGCGCTTTATGGGCCGCCTTACACGTTCAATCATGATCACGATCCGCGATCCGCGATCCGCGATCATGATTTCAAAATTTCTAGATATTATGCGATCCGGAGCATCAGTCCGTCAATCCGCTTCGTACACGATCAGTCTGGATCGCGATCATTGATCGCGGATCGCGGATCGCGCGCTACGTGTACGGGCTGCCTACAGTCTACTGTAACATCTAATTGATATTAGGTACCTGAGGTAAATAAGGCCCAGACGACAAGGCCCACATTTCAGATTTCGCGGAAAAATATTGCTATCTTAATTTACTCTTTTCGCACTCATGCGCTTAGTAGGTGTAAACGCTACTGTATCGGTTCACAGTCGCTTGCGCCGTCTTCTTGGCAGCGACGAGCAAGGCCTTGTTGAAACAACAGGTTACTGTGCAGTTTTGTAATTGTTCGTCATGAGAAACGGTATGTTTTTGTGCTTTATTCATATTTTAACATACATTTCTGTGTTTATTTGTTATAATATGTCGGGTACAATACAATGAAAGCGTTTTTGCACATTTAGAATAGGTTTTTTATATGTAAAAGTAAAAGGTCTTTAGCGATTTTGAAGGTTTGTAGCGATGATAGCTCAGTGGTTAGCGCGGTAGGTTCGCATGCCGAAGGGCGTGGGTTCAAACCCCAACAATGAGCTTGAGCTGCCGGTGAAGGAAAACATCGTGAGGAAACCAAAGCATGGTGGTAGGGTACTTTAGTACTCGGCTGGCTAGCTACCACCCTCAAGTTGAAAATCTGCCGCCAAGCATCTAACGGTGTGTTCCGGCAGCCTCACTTGAGAGCCAGTTGCATTCCAGGCTAGGTGTGCTTTACTATCTTCGGCCACACCTTCACTTGACATCAGGTGAGCTGTGGTCAAACACCTAGCCTGTCAACCATTAAAAAAAAAAAAAAAAAAAAAGGTCATCTTGTAAAAGTATGGTCTGGAGTTAATAAGGCCCATTGTAAATTAACGTTTATTTATATTTGTTTTACTTGTAATAATGATCTATATAGTGCTCAACGAACTATACGATTTGTCAACATCGGTGTGCCGTACTCCAAAAGTCATTTTGAGACGCATTTATTTTCTGCGAAAAAAATAACGTTAAATATAATTTTAACAAATGGCAAAGACTTGATGGCAAGATATTGTTTTTAAAAAGAAACGTCATGGTTCACCACATTATATTATTTTCTCTCACTCGCACTCATGGTTCGGATGATTCGGCACTTGATGAATAAAACCACCATTTTTATGCATAAACACTCGACAAAACACTAGTTTTGAAAAAAAATACAACGGAGCGACACGACTTTTTATGCGTTCCCGCCAAAACTGATATTCTTATTGCTTGTGCGTCGCAATACGCGAAAGAAACGACCACATTTAAATTAAAAAAAATAATTAGAGGCGACTATTACTGAAACGATCCTTACAAATTAGCTAGCAAAGCCGCAGTCAAAGTATCCAATTCATTAAGTTAATTAATCAATTGATCATGTTAATTAGCAACAAATTGAATCAATTAATTGTACGATTCATTTGATCACTACAGTAATTTTCCCTATCATAATAGATATAGCCATTTGTCATATAGATACCTATGTTATCCATAGTTGCGGTGCGGTTGGGTAATTTAGAAAACTAACAGTCAAAATATTTAGGATCACTTTATATAGCAACATTTCAACGAGCGTGACTTGGTGTTGCTTTACGTTTAAAAGTCGTGACTCGTGAATTGTTTTGTCTGGAATAATTATTATATTATTGGTTTTTACATAACTCTAATTTGGACTTTCGTTCATGTAAGTGTTAAGTTTCTGTCATCTTTGAATGAATTACGTTAGGTTACTCTGTTGCCAAAAAATACAGTTTCCATTTTCCATGCGCTACGGTCAGCGGCGGCCTTGGCTGTTGCGAGGCCCGGGGCGACAGATAACTGTGAGGGCCTTTTTCTTTGAGTCTGTTTTACTAAAAAATTAGTTCGAGTGCTCGAGTGGCCGTAACATGCTTGCACTAATAATGAAACCGTGCGTTCAGGGGGGGTTTTGTTAAGTGCGAGCCGCGAGATATAGGTACATTTAAAATATGGTAAAGACTTTTTTCTACGAGGACACGAGGCCCCTGCAAGTGCGAGGCCCCGGGCGATTGCCCTGCTTGCCACCCCCTAAGGCCGCCATTTATTTATAAAGCTACGAATGTTGTTAATAATTTCAGAATGAAGTACGCACTAGTATTTTTAGTCGTGGTAGGCGCATCAGCTGCATATGGATTTGTGTGTCCCGAAGACTTCTGCGATAATGTTCCTTGTAATGAAGCTCCAAATTACTATGATTGCCTTCCCCCGACCGTCTTCAGAGAACATGGCAGTACTTGCGGATGCTGTGACATATGTATTACCCAACTTGGTGAGTAAACAAAAACGGACAGACTGTATCAGTCACAGCAGCGGCGGCCTTAGCTATTGCGAGGCCCCGGGGCCACAGATCTTTGTGAGGTCATTTTTCTTCGATTCAGATTCTATTAAAATCTAAAATAATCTTAATCTGTCTTTGAACCTGTATAGATTTAAATTAAAAATATCGATGTGTCTGTTAGAGACGAGAATTTCATTGTATTGGCGACTCATTCTGACAAATTGACAATGGGAGGGGTTTTTTTTCTTTTGTTTTGGTGTCGCATCTTGAGCATTTGCCAGTGTCAAGTGTTTCATATTTTCAAGTTTTAAAAGTTAAACAAGTTGCCTCGTAGCTATAGTTATAGTCAAAGTCCAGTCTTGGTCAAGTCTAGTCCGTGTCAGTCAAGTCCAGTCATGCTTTAGTAAAGTAGTGGTGACTTTACTAGATATAAAGCTTCGATGGAGTTATGGAAGCAACACGAAAAGTCATGTTTCATCACACTGGCGCCTGTAATTCGGTACTTTATGAATAAAACATCAGTAATTCTATACATAAACACTCGAAAAAATACTAGTCTTTGAAAAAAATACAATTCTGTGACACGACTCTTTCCACGTTCCCGCCAAAACTACGATATCGCCTTATGGGATTATGATATAGGACTAGTTTACTTCATGTCAATATTTGTCAAAGTCAATAAAATGTGTCAAAATAGCCCATACTTTTATGTTATGTATGGCAGGGGAATACAAATACTCAGCCTACTTTATGACGTCATCGTTATAAAGAGATTGAAAACGTATTAGAAATCAATTTGGTGGTAGATCTCCTTAGCAGGAGATCATTTAGGTAGGTACCACCGCTATACCAGATATTCTGCCGCCTAGCAGTAGTGTGTAAACATTACTGTGTTCCGGTTTGAAGGGTACTGCAGCTAGCGAAATTACTGGGCTGTTGAGACTAACCATAGAAAGTCTCAAAGTAATGAAACCACCAAATGCACCAAAGCAGCGATGCCCTTTACTTTGTTTTGTTACTCAAAGTTCTGTGTATCGCTGTAATGGTCATGGACAGGCGTTATCTCTTACCATCAAGAGAGCGTCTCGTTCGTCTCATTATTTGTCACATAAAAAAAAAAAAACTACTGCATAGAAAGCCGCAATAAAATTCAAATTAATGTTTTATTTGCATAAATATAGGTACAGGTCAGTTAATAAGTTTTTTTTTTTTTTTTTATGGTTGACAGGCTAGATGTTTGACCACAGCTCACCTGATGTTAAGTGATGATGTGGTCGAAGATGGTAAAGCACACCTAGCCTGGAATGGAACTGGCTCTCAAGTCAGGCTGCCGGAACACACCGTTAGATGCTTGGCGGCAGATTTTCAACTTGAGGGTGGTAGCTAGCCAGCCGAGTACTAGAAAGTACCCTACCACCATGCTATGGTTTCCTCACGATGTTTTCCTTCACCGGCAGCTCAAGCTCATTGTCGGGGTTTGAACCCACGCCCTTCGGCATGTGAATCTACCGCGCTAACCACTGAGCTATCATCGCTACGAATAAGTAAATTAGTTCAATAAAATAAAGTTAACTATCAGTAAAAAAAAACTAAAATAAATACAATAAAAACTTTACATACCGAATCGCTAATCTATAAATAAGCATATAATTATTATGATAGATAACACGTTAGTGTTAACTTATCAAAGTTAATGGACAATGTCATGTCACAAATGTCACTTGTCATTGTCACTGTGCAGTTTAATCTAATCTTAGTGTGGAAAAAAGGTCGAATCAGGTTATCCACAAAAATTCCAAGAAAAACCTTATGAATACATGCAAGAAATATAGTATTGTTAGTATACATACGTTGATTATACATTTTATCTGTGGGAAACCCGGTCACGTAAAACACATTTTATAGTATGTTATGACTGGTAAATTGGGTGTGTTATCAATGTAAAATTGTTTATTAAAAACTTTTTAAGGATTTCCATGTATAGATACTTCTTCTTTTTTAGATTAGGCATCGCACTTTTGTACATTTGCAAGTCTTTCGATATTTTAGTTAAATAAGTCACACAAAGCAAGTTTTGGTCAAGGTCGATCATGGTCTATTAAATTTTGTTAAAATTAAATTATATCGATGTAGTTTTAAAAGCAACACTAAAGGTTATGTCGTTAGTAATTTGACACTTTATGAAATAAAATACTACTATTTTTAAACACGCTCGAAAAACACACTTTTTAAAATAAATTATAAGGTGGCGACATGATTGTTCCGCGTTCCCGCCAAAACTCGATTTCCATTTAGGGTTAAACATCACATCTATTTTTTTTTGTTTTTGGCATCGCACTTTGTATATGTTTTCAATTTGAAATGTATTTCATGAAAATTCAAATTAGGTATGTAAGACTAAGTCACATAAAGTAAGCCAAGTTCAAGTGTAGTAATGCTGCAATAAACTTGTATACCTACATGCATTATTGTGAATAAATTATTTGATTTGATTTGTGGCGGCTTTATTGGAAGATTCGACAGGGTTATGGTAGCAATACGATGATGCATTAATCTTGTACGGAAAGTGACGTAGCTATTAAAACGTAACGAAAGACTGAAACGTATTGAGAACCAGCGCTTTGATTACAGTTTTCAAAAATGCGTTTCTCATGGACCCGTACATTTATGTACCTAATTCTCAACGAAATACTGAAGTACGTTTTTTTTTCAGAAAAAGGCGAACCCTGTTTTTTGACCATAGGAGGTCCTGCACCAACCGTCGAATGTCGTAGCCCCTATACTTGTATCGGAGGCATATGTTCATAAATAAAAAAAACATGAAAAATAATAAACGTCTTACTAATTTGTGCACTTAAAGGTAGGTTACCTTAAAGGTAGGCAACGCACTGGCAATGCCCCGGGTATTGCAGTTGTCCATAGGCGGCGGTAACCACTACCATTAGGTAACCCGTTGCTTGTTTGCCACTTTTGACAAAAAATCTAACACCCTTATGTTTATTAAAGATTAATCAAGCCATAGCCATAAGTCACAGTCAAGCACATACACAAAGTAAGTCATGGTCATTGGTCAAGTTAAGTTGTTTTGTTGGCGACTATTAGAAGCATCTAGGTAGGTACTACCGCAGGGCCAGACATCCTGCTGTCAAGTAATAGTATGTAAACATGACTACGTTTTGACATGAAATGTCCTATCACGACATTACAAGAATATTGGGGTTAATTTATCGAATATTTCAAAGTAATGAGCGCCAAAGCAGCGATGTTTTGTTTTTGGCATCGCATCTAGTGCATATGCCAGTGTCACGTATTTCAATATTTCCAAATGTCATAAGTATCAAGCGAAGTAAGTCGTCAGTCACAGACAAAGTCACATATGTCAGGGTCAAGTCCGATTATGAACCTAGTAAAGTCGTGATTGATTGATAACTCTTTATTGTACACACTAAAATACAGATAACGGAAGAAATAAACTTAAATATAGGTGTAACAACTGGCGACCTTATCGCTAACAGCGATCTCTTCCAGGCAACCTTGGAGCGAACCGCTCGTGCGTTGAATATTGAGGTAGGCAGAATCTGTCCTCTGCCCAGTGCCAGTAAGCCGAACGTCGTGTCCCCAAGCTATGTAATATAGACTATAGGTACTGTTCTAATTATTATTAAAACTACAATCGGTGTGTTTAAACATTGTACCTATAAAAAAAACTAAATTGTCTGATTTGTCTCCTCGTCTGATACACCCTCACCCAGTGACCATGTCTGATCCGGATCGCCTCCTAACGCTCCGACAAATATTTTGCGCTTATGATTGTTTTAGAATTTAAATTGATGATTATTATTATTACTACCATTATTACCACCATTATTATTGTTACCATTTTACGGTTTTTGATTTATGACATTATTTTAACTTCAACGTTTCATTATTTAATTTGAAATTTGGTTTATTATACCTACTTTAGTTTGATCGGTTATTTATTGGTATGATGACATCGTCAAATTTGTACGCTTGAGGGAGGGCAAAACATGATCCCGCACTGGATTTGTCATTTTTCCAATCGGGACAGAAATTTGACAGGGGCACACCCCCTCTCCAGCGTTCAAAATAAAACGTTTAAAAATTTCATAATCCCACTAATATTATAATTAATGTTAAAGTTTGGGTGGATGTTTGTTACTCTTTCACGCAAAAACTAAAAAACGGATTTGGATGAAATTTGGCATGAAGGTAGCCGAGAGCCTGGATTAACACATAAGCTACTTTTTATCTCGAAAACATGTCATTGTCATGGCTATATTGGTTCGCTTTTGAGGTATGATTTGATGATCTCGGGGCGAGGAATACTATCTTCGACCGCACCGTCAGTTAACATCAGGTGAGCTGTGGTCAAAACTTAGTCTGTCAACCACAAAAAAAATAAAATTAAAACTACTATAAATAATAATATAATCATTTTAGCGTTAGGCCGTGTAACGGTAATTAAAAGAGTTGCTTTCGTTTCATTATTAAAAAATATAATAAATAAAAATAAAAAATAAATATCATAGGACATTACACACAGCGCCATCTGACCCCAAACTAAGCAGAGCTTGTGCTATGGAAGACAGATAACTGATAGAATACTTAAAAACTTTTTTTTTGTAAATACATACTTATAATACATACAGTACACAGAACAAACATCGATGTTAGTCACACAAATGTTAGTCCTGAGTGGGAATCGAACCCAGCCCTTCAGCTCTCGAAGCAGACACACTACCAATGAACCGACAGGGCTGTCACAACAACAACACAAACAACAAACAACGTTGCTGTCTGTAACAACATAAACTTGATAATTCTGTTTGTAAAACGTGACCTGATATGACAAGTCAATGTTTTATAAATATTCTATTTTATCGGGAGTCGGGAATTTTTCTCTTATAATAAATAGCATTTTTTTTTATCGTTATGCTAAAGATAATTAGTACATTTTTGTTTAAAATACATGTAGGTACTAATTATGAAATGTATCCGTGCCGATTGCAGATACCCTCGAGCTTCTTGGTGTCTCTCTCGACGACTCTAAATTTTGGCTCGTATACAGATTCTCAATCTAGAAAACTCAATTAGCAGTAAGAAAGCTTGGCATCCTGTCTAGGGTGAGGCGGTACTTCACACCAGAACAGCTGCTTAGTTTATATAAAGCGCAAGTAAGGTCGTGTATGGAGTACTGCTCTCACCTCTGGGTCGGCTCTGCCAAGTATTAGCTTGAAGCTCTGGAGTAGATGGAGAGGCGCGCTAGGAGACTAATTGGCGACGACTCTCGCGCCACATCTCAGTTGCAAAGCCTTGAGCACTGACGCAATGTCGCTTGTCTGTCTGTCTTCTATCGGATACATTTCGGGGTGTTTTTTTTTTTATGTAAACAGTAATGAGATGAACGAGACGCTCTCCTGATGGTAACAGATAACGCCTGCCCATGACCATCGCAGCGATACACAGAACTTTAAGTAACAAGACAAAGTCCAGGGCATCACTGCTTTGGCGCTCATTACTTTGAGACTTTTGATAGAGTTAGTCTCAACAGCCCAGTAATTTTGCTAGCTGCAGTACCCTTCAAACCGGAACTCAGTAATGCTTATACACTGCTTAGCGGCAGAATTACTGGTACTGCGGTGGTACCTACCTAGACGACCTCCTTTCCTCCATTCTTCATACGCAGAGCGAGGATGCGGAACTCTACGCCAGCGTCTGTTTTTCCCGCGAAGTACAATTTGGGTGTCTTCAAATCTAGAGTAAACTGGGTTTTTTGTAAGCGTGCTTCATCTTGGACTGCATCCTGCTTAAGATCAGGCAGGGTGTGGTCAAACGCGAACCTATTCTGTACAATCAGCCCTGGATCTAGGGGGAAACCGAGCTTCAGGAGGAGTAAAAATAATGTAATGATAATAAAAAAAATTGTCGGTAACGAGAGATTATTCAAAAGAAATACTATAAATAATAATAATCATTTATTCGATGTAAACACATAGTGAACAGATACAATTTACCATAGGCTCCCGAACTAGTCAGACTGTGAGTCAGGAGCCAGTGGCTTCTCCTATTATGTACATGAAACATATTATTTGTGGATTCGATTTCCACTTAGGACTAACATTTGTGTGACTAACATCGATGTTTGTTCTGTGTCTGGGTGGACTGTATGTATTTACAAAAAAAAAGCATTTAAGTATTCTATCAGTTATCTGTCTTCCATCACACAAGCTCTGCTTAGCTTGGGGTCAGATGGCGCTGTGTGTAATGTCTTATGATATTTATTTATTTACATAAAACATTTAAAAGCAGTAAGTTAATTAAATTTTGAATTTAGGAAGAATTTTTGGTGTTGCCGAAAATAATTAAAATAGAATGTATAACTAAGATAATTCTGCCTGCAGTTTACTATCTATACTATTATAAAGAGGTAAGATTTGATTGTTTGTTTGTTTGTATTAAATAGGCTCCGAAACTACTGGACCAATTTCAAAAATTCCTTCACCGTTGGGAAGCGAAGTCGTTATCTCTTACCATCAGGAGAGCGTCTCGTTCGTCTCATTATTATTTACATTAAAAAAAATGCTGTGAATACTACTCGTGGTTATATCGAGTTTCATCAAGTACAAAGAGTGACTACGCCGAAGTTAGTGTGAGGTTACTCGGATTGGTGTATCAACCGTACTCAGTACGCGCGGGAATAGATGTCGAACTCGCTATAGGTGTCGAACAGTCGAAACCGTGAGGATCAAAGGAGATTCCCTTCGCTAGATTTCTTATTCTTTAGTCTGTTATCATTTTGTCTAAAACTCAGTCGTGAATCTTAGAGTCTTTGACTTCCTATCATCCTCATATCTTTCCGGTATCTCGGGAAATACAAAAGTTTATTCAAATTCCAATTCAAATTCAAATTCAAATATTTTTATTGTCAGCCTGTGTAGCGTAGGATCTTATTTATAACTGAGAAAAACGTGTCATCAAACTGCGCCCATTGGGGCATACAATAATAATTAAATATATTACAATCAAATAACAAATAAAAAATAATAAAAATCAAATCAATGTCGTAATAATTAATTAATTAACAATGTCAAATAGATAATTACTTAAATTTACAATAGTTTATCTTCAATATATTCTTTAGTCGTATAATATCCCTTTGTCAGCAAAAAATTAAATAAATGTCTTTTAAATGCACCTATACTCGTACATTTGCTACAGGGGTTATATAAAAAGGAACATCAGTGCCAATTAGCATCATTACATTCTCAACACAGCAGCTGGTCTGATCTTTCAGTCAGCATGAAGACCTCGTACTTGATGATTCTTGGGCTTGCGCTCGTCGCCAGCGCGTCGGCTGGTAAAGTCGAAGACGCACTCAACGTTTTACCTGGTGTTCGGGTCCTAGATAGATGGACTAATTAAATGAAAGAATGAGTGGACTGTAACTGACTGATATATTAAATTGTATAAGAAAGGAATTATAATTATTTGCGATGACTGGCGATGTGCGTGCGTTCGTGACGCTTGGTTGAAGAGGTGTCGTCGAAGCGGGCGCGCCCCTCTCTCTTCTAGTGTCGGCGAAGCGTCGGTGTTCAAACACCTGGTGAGTTATCTTTATAAACAGCTACGACAGCCTATTTCGGAGGCCGTATGGCTTCCAATACGGGGCCTTGGTTGGCGTTCCCAAGCATCGTGAGGAAACCTGTACGTTTTTTTTATGTATAACTAACAAGCTGCGCCCCGCGGTGTTACCCGCTGTTACTGCGTGAACACAACAATTTTTCGCGATAAAAAAGTAGCCTATGTGCTAATCCAGGGACTCAGCTACCTTCATACTAAATTTCATCCAAATCCGTTCGGTAGTTTATGCGTGAAAGAGTAACAAACATCCATCCATCCATCCATCCAAACTTTCACATTTATAATATTAGTAGTGTAATATTATTAGTTATAAGTGGGATGAGACGAACTCCTGATGGTAAGAGATAACGCATGTCCATGACCATTGCAGCGATACACAGAACTTTGAGTGACTGTTTATTTTTTGACAAAATATATTTTAATTTGATAATTGTTGCTTTTCAATTGATATTCATACTGGGACGTAAATATAGCGAAAACCAATAAATTGCTTTGGGGTTCTTGTTGTTTTCTCTGGGTCACTGATCGTATTATCTCTTTTAGAAACACTTTACGACAAAATTCCTACGATTCCTGGTGACAACAGCCACTATGTGGAGGGGAAGAGTCGCTACATTTGGTTCCCGAACGGCAACGATGTACCGCATCTAGTGGACCTGAAGGAACGTGTTGGACCAGCCATTCCCTCCGGCGATGTTGAAAACGCAGGAGAAAATAATAAATGTTTGTTTTACACAAGGTAAAGATTATATTTGACAGCCCTGTTGGTTCATTGGTAGTATACCTGCCTTAAGAGCTGTAGGGCGTGGGTTCGATTCCCACCCAGGACAAGCATTTTGTGATTTAAACAAATCTTTGTTCTGTGTCTGGTGTACTGTATGTATTATAAGTATGTATTCACAAAAAAAAAGTATTTAAGTATTCTGTCTGTTATCTGTCTACCATAGCACAAGCTTTGCTTAGTTTGGGGTCAGATGGCGCTGTGTGTAATGTCCTACGATATTTGTTGATTACTGTGTTCCGGTTTGAAGGGTGCTGCAGCTAGCGAAATTACTGGGCTCTTGAGACTAACCATCGAAAGCCTCAAAGTATGATGCATTAGACTTTATTTTGCTACTCGACGTTCTGTGTATCGCTGTCATGGTCATGGCCAAGGGTTATCTCTTACCATCAGGAGAGCAAGTCGTTCATCTCATTACGTTAAAAAAAAAACAAAGCTTGATCACAAAGAGCGTCTGAAGCCGACATGGTCTAAAAGTGCCAAAGGCAGACCTTATAATTTTACCTGAACAGGAACACTGGTTACGGTAACATGAACTAGTCTCTGTTACACTACGTAACAATGATTTATTGTCATTTACGTACTGTAAATGACAACAAATGACGACTGTAGAGCACGATGGAAGATGCATCTACGTGGCAGTTATGATGGCAGTCAATAAACAGGATTACTGTGACTTGTGCACTTACCTGATGACGATATCCTGGTTGTAGGTGTGTACCACTCCAACTTGACGAGCCACGGTAACAACCTCCAGTTATTTAAGAGCCTTCTCTTTAAAGTAACAGAGGTAGTCTTATGTTGGAACTAGTCGAAATGTCCCGCGCTCACAATTACATACTAACACATCAAAATTTTTCAGGAATAACACCCAAGAGTGTGAAGTCCTCACTTACGGAGACAAGGATTCGGTCATCAACTCCAATTACAGAGCATATCGACCGACCAGAGTTGTCGTCCACGGGTGGCGTAGCACCGGAACCTCCCGAATCAATATCTGTGAAAATGTGTAATCCGCCAGTTTGTGGCGGCAGCCATCTTGGACCGATTTTCATCAAACGTTCATTCAAAGGTAGAGTATCTACATTTATTATATTTATATTAGCTGTCAAGCCATATGACCAGCAATTTTTTATTTTCATGCGTACATTTTTGCATGGTGGTGAGCTTGAGCTGCCGGTGAAGGAAAACATCGTGAGGAAACCATAGCATGGTGGTAGGGTACTTTCTAGTACTCGGCTGGCTAGCTACCTAGCCCTCAAGTTGAAAATCTGCCGCCAAGCATCTAACGGTGTGTTCCGGCAGCCTCACTTGAGAGCCAGTTCCATTCCAGGCTAGGTGTGCTATACCATCTTCGACCACACCTTCATTTAACATCAGGTGAGCTGTGGTCAAACAACTAGCCTGTCAACCATTGAAAAAAAAAAAAAAAAAAACTAAATTACATTATAAGAATACATTAAATTTAACATTTTATATTAGCAAGAACTCGCTCTCAAGTAAGGCTACTTTCAACTTTAACTTGGTAAATAAATAAAATAAATAAATATCATAGGACATTACACACAGCGCCATCTGACCCCAAACTAAGCAGAGCTTGTGCTATGGAAGACAGATAACTGATAGAATACTTAAGGGCCAAGTCCTCGACCGTGGGAACTTCTGCTTGAACACCTACATTGATATTTTCCACTCACATAGACGTACATACGTCTGACGTTAGATTTGAATACATTGACGTCACGCTAAAATAGATAAGGAGAGTTAAATTACTATAGCCACGAGCAAGAAGGAGACAGAATGTTTATTCCTATTGCCGAAAGCGGATTTTACATTGATTATCTGTTACATTATGACAGAAGTTTTTTTTTTTGTTTTGGCATCGCGTTTTGAATATTTGCCAGTGTCAAGTGTCAAATACAAAACGGGCGGGAAGCATGCGCGCGGTGCTCGGTACCGCCGCCACCGCGCGCCCACCTCTTGCGGCCTCTCGTGACGACCACGAGGCTCGTGACGTTAGATTGTCAGATTCAGAGATTCTCGATGGTTTGTAGCGCCTACCAAAATAAAACAGCAACAGACGTAACGCAGAAAAGAGATTTTCAGCAGGCACTATCAGAAATTTTCATCAAACTATCCGTACTTATCTGCTAATAGAATAAACAAAACGTACAATAAAAGGTCTAAGCCTTAAATGTATCTGCATCAAAGTTAGCATCTATAAAATTGCGCCTTTCCTATAATTATTTTGATGTCAAGATTACGGATTAAAAATAATTTGGCCATATTCTATTTCATAATTTCAAGAAACGAAAACCGTTTGAAACTTTTTTTTCTCCAAGCATAATAATTCAGGATATGTACTATAGTATTCATTAATTTCAAACTTCCACATGATGTATAACGGCACAAAAATGTTGACAAAAACACATCGATTGCCTTATTTCACAAGACTTGCCCGTTAAATACTTTTTTTTTTGTAACTACATACTTATAATACATACAGTACACCCAGACACAGAACAAACATCGATGTTAGTCACACAAATGTTAGTCCTGAGTGGGAATCGAACCCACGCCCTTCAGCTCTCGAAGCAGACACACTACCAATGAACCAACAGGGCTGTTCAAGCCAAATAGCCAAGTAATAGAAACTTCTGAAATTGATTCAACTTTTTATAGCCACGATTGCTTAGTGGTTAACGCGGTCGGTTCACACGCGCAAGGGTGTGGGTACCAAACCTCAACAATGAGCTTGAGTTGCCGGTGAAGAAAAACATCGTGAGGAAACCATGGCATGGTGGTAGGGTACAAATACAAATATAAATCTTTTATTAATAACACCAAAGTTACAGGTAATTTTTCCATTCATATTTAAAAATATCAAAATCATAACATATGTCAATACAATAAAATAATATGTCACATATAAAATAAATATGTCAATGTAATTAAATGTCAGTAAAAACAAAAATATTATAATTACGTACTTTCTAGTACTCGGCTGGCTAGCTACCATCCACCATTTGTTTTGCTACTCAAAGTTCTTTGTATCGCAGCAATGGTTATGGACATGCGTTATCTCTTACCATCAGGAGAGCGTAACGTTCGTCTAATTACTTTTAAAAATAAAATAACTACGTTTTAATCCTAGAAAATTTAAATGCAAGCCACGGGTACCTTATAGAACTTAAGCGTGTCTTATACAGCGTCGCTGCTGGGTGTAGGGTGCGGTTTAACGCAAACCTGTTCTTAAAAAATCCAAGGTTCAATTACATGAATTGTTTTCGTTGTTCGATGCCTGTTTTTTTAATGGTCGACAAGCTATGTGTTTCGACCACAGCTCACGTAATTTTAAGTGCTCAACTTGGGTCTTGACGATGTTTTTGCTGACCTATGACTTATTGTACTTATTAGAATGTTTGAATTTTACGTTCTCTTTTTATTTGACATTTTATTTTGAATTTTACATGTTATTTAGTTTTCTCATTCATATTTTTACGATTACATGACAATTATTGCCCCTTTACAGCTAATAAAATTATTACTAATAATATTAATATATAATTCTGTGACATAAATGCAATTGACTAACCGTTTTTATGTCAATAAAAAAATTGAATTTAAAGTGAAGGCGTGGTTGAACATGGTAAACACACCTATTCTGGAATGGAACTGGCTCTCAAGTGAGACACACAGTTTGATGCTTGGCGGCAGATTTTCAACTTGAAGCGATACACAGAACTTTGTGACACAAAACAAAGTCCAGGGCATCGCTACTTTGGCGCTCATTACTTTGAGACTTTCGATGGTTAGTCTCAATAGCCTAGTAATTTCGCTAGCTGCAGCACCCTTCAAACAAACATCCATCCAAACTTTCACATTTATAATATCAGTGGGATGGGGTTTTCTTTTAATTTGTCTGTGGCTTGGTCACTTAGCGTACGAGCGAGCG
The DNA here is from genome assembly GCA_905404145.2 of Biston betularia. Taxonomy (NCBI): domain Eukaryota; kingdom Metazoa; phylum Arthropoda; class Insecta; order Lepidoptera; family Geometridae; genus Biston; species Biston betularia. The sequence continues at coordinate 967,306 of FR989889.1, read as the reverse complement.
AGCGAACCATATCGCCTAGGGATGGGATAGAATTTTGTAGCGATGATAGCCCAGTGGTTAGCGCGGTCGGTTCGCATGCCGAAGGGCGTGGGTTCAAACCCCAACAATGAGCTTGAGCTGCCGGTGAAGGAAAACATCGTGAGGAAACCATAGCATGGTGGTAGGGTACTTTCTAGTACTCGGCTGGCTAGCTACCACCCTCAAGTTGAAAATCTGCCGCCAAGCATCTAACGGTGTGTTCCGGCAGCCTCACTTGAGAGCCAGTTCCATTCCAGGCTAAGTGTGCTTTACCATCTTCGACCACACCTTCATTTAACATCAGGTGAGCTGTGGTCAAACACCTAGCCTGTCCACCATTAAAAAAAAAAAAAAAAACAGAATAAAAAAACATAACTATTCCTTGGCAGTCGGGTACAAAAGAAAATAAAACTAATTGGAATAGCAACTGGCAACCTGTGGCGCTGCATCGCGAAGGAACCTGACTTTTAACTCGCACATGTATCATCTCGCCCAGCAAAAAGTTTCTATACGCTATACGGAGCAGGATATAATTATGTGTGTATTCCACAGAATTCGTATAAAAGGAAGCTTTAGGACAGAGCAGAATCATTATTTCGTCGACACAACAGTCTATCTGATCTTCCAGACAGTATGAAGGCCTTATTCGTGTCGTTTTTTGTACTTGCGCTCATTGCAACCACGTCAGCTGATGAAGTTGAAGACGCACGCGCCGCTGGTGAGTAACTTATTTTTTTTAAAAGTAATGAGACGAACGAGACGCTCTCCTGATTGTAAGAGATAACGCCTGTCCATGACCAATGCAGCGATACACAGAACTTTGAGTAACAAAACAAAGTTTAAGGACATCATACTTTGAAACTTTTGATGGCTAGTCTCAATAGCCCAGTAATTTTGCTAGCTGCAGTATTCAAATCGAAACACAATAACTGCTAAGGAGAGTTCAACAAAATAAATTAAAACTCTTATAGCAAGTTCCAGTGAAGAGGTTCCCACTGTTCCTGGCGACAACAGCCACTATGTGGACGGAAAGAGTCGCTACGTTTGGATACCGGATGGAGAGGGCGAGCCCCATCTAGTGGACCTGCACGAAAATGTTACAGAAGCTACATTACAGGATCTTATTAAGAATGGGGCAAACAACCAGTATTGGTTATTTACGAGGTAAAAATAAGATTTATTTTATATTTAAAAGAAAAGAACCAAGACAAAACGCAACTAAAAAAGACGCCATGATAGAACAGAACAGAGCTACGTCAAACAAAAGCCAGAGAAGTAAATTGCATTCAAATATGCAAATACAAATATTTTATTGATAACATCAAAGTTACAGACCATTTTCCCATTATTTATGGTTCACAATCTTGGTGTTTAACCACAGCTTATCTGATGTTAAGTGACGGTGTAGTCGAAGATAGTAAAGCACGCCTAGCCTGGAATGGAACTGGCTCTTCAAGTGAGGCTGCCGGAACACATACTAGGTGCTTGGCGCCAGATTTTCAACTTGAGGGTGGTAGCTAGCCAGCCAAGTATTAGAAAATACCTTACCACCATGCTATGGTTTCCTCACGATGTCTTCCTTCACCTGCAGCTCAAGCTCATTGTTAGGGTTTGAACCCTCGTCTGGCGTGAGAACCGATTGCTAACCGACCCTAAAGTTGACATCTACCCAAAAGTGTGAAAGGTAGACGTTATTTATATTACCATGAGCATACCAATTCGTTCCTGTCATTTCACTACAGAAAATAGTTTTAATTGTAGTAGTCGTTTTTTTTGCACGTATGAAGAATGGTGAAATTAGACAAAACTATCCCATGCTCTTAAATTCATTTAAAAAAAGATAAAAGAAATGAGACGAACAAAATGCTGTCCTGATGGTAATAAACAACACCTGCCCATGACCATTGTAGCGGTATACAGGACTTTGAGTAACAAAAGAAAGTTCAATGAAAATGTTTATTAGAAGGAAAAACCTGGTGTCCGCGACACAGGTTACCCTAGTGTGCGATCCAGGGCTTACCTATGTAACATTAACATTGTATACCGCTACTTGTTTTCAGGATAAAAAGTAGTCTATGTTCTAATCCCGGGTCTTAGCTACCTCCGTACCAAATTTCATCTAAATCCGTGCAGTAGTTTTGAGTCCATCCATCCGTCTGAACTTTCACATTTTTAATATTAGTAAGATTATTATGTTTCACCGTATTTTTAGTTTTCTGTTATTTGGTATTTCTATCAGTGTAATGTTTATGAAAAATAAAAAAATATTGATCATTATTATTAATAAAGTCCAGGGCATTGTTGCTTTAGCGCTCATTACTTTTAAACATTCGATGGTTAGTCTCTATGGCTGTAATTTCGCTTGAATCTAAACACAACAAATGAAAAAAAACAAATGATTTCAGGTCTAATCCTCATAAGCATCAAATCCTCATTCACGGAAATAAGGATTCTGTCACTAAATCCAATTACGTCGCAAGTCGACCAACCAAGGTTATCGTTCATGGGTGGCTCAGTAGCGGAAGCTCCAACATCAATGTTGCCATCACTTCTGCTTTCCTCGTTGAATCAGACTGTAACGTCATCGTCGTGGATTGGAGCAAGGTCGCCATCGGCTTCAACTACCCAGGATCGTGTGCTGGTGTCCCGAATGTTGGGGAACACGTGGGCAAATTCATGGTCTGGCTTATAGATAACATGGGAGGCAACTGGAATACTCTTCACATGGTGGGTCACAGCTTGGGAGCTCATGTGGTTGGCAACGCTGGTAGGACCGTCGGCGGGCGTTCTAAAAGAATAACAGGTACGTTTTAACGGTGTTGAAATCAAATTAAGGATTCTCGCGAGTGATGATTAAAAAATCATCTAGGTTACTGTAATGCACTTTTTGGAAATGTCTTCTAATCCTTAATAGATTCAGAATATTCAAGAATTTGTAGGGAGTCTTCCCTACCAATTTCCTTGTTTCTTTCAAAAACTACAGTGCAGGCATTATTAGCCAAGATATCTTTTAAATCGACGTACTTCATTTTATAACTCCCATTACCATCAGTCTGGTTGGTGAAGGATAACAACATTTCGCTTTTCATATGTGGCCTATTTCTTTTCTAGGTTTGGATTCAGCTGGACCCCTGTGGGGTCTCAACTCCAAAGCCATCAACAAAGGAGATGGACAGTACGTCGAGGCGATTCACACTGATGGCGGTGTACTGGGATTGTTGAAACGAGTCGGTCACGCTGACTTTTACCCCAACGGTGGGAAGAAGCAGCCCGGCTGTTGGTTGAGCATCTGCTCCCACAGCCGCTCCTACGAGCTGTTCGCTGCTTCTGTTTATCTCAACCATCTGATCGGCAGTTCCTGTAGCGACATTAAACAGGCGGAAGAAAAAAAATGTCACGGTGCGGAACTCCATATGGGAAATGCTGTCTTAGACAAGACCGGGTAAGAATTTATGACGCGTGACGTACTAAGTGTTTGACCACAGCTCACCATGTTAAGTGACGGTGTAGAGAAAGTAAATATATCTTGGAACCTGTACTGGATCTGGTGGTTAAGTGAGGCTACCGGAAGACCGGAACACACCATTGGGGGCTTGGCAGCAGTTTTTCAACTTGAGGGTGGTAGCTAGCCAATATACCACTAGTAAGTTTACACCCATGCAATTAGTTAGTTTATTTGGATAAACCTTTATCCATGTACGAATTTGAAGACAGTTAAGTTTGTCGCTGGGATATTTGACTTCTTATTTTTATTTTTTTGACGTCGGGAGTTAACTGAGTTTTCACCATAGCACGGTTAGTACCGTTATTGTAGTCTATTAGTCAAAAAATCACACAAACGTACATCGTAGCAAGTACGTGGAACACGAACGGTGGTCCGACTATGACTGAGGCATGTAAACCTAATTGCACCTCATTTGAGCCATCCACTCGAGAAGCTAGTACCTAATATCCTCTTTGGTTTTAAGTTGATCAGTATTATGCTGAGGTGAGCCCCTATTTTGTAACTGTTTATCTGTTTTTGTGTTTGTTACAAAACAATTTTTTTTTTCTTTCTTTTTTACTGACATGGTCTTCAAAGATTTTGCTCATTTACAATTTGTTTTATTTCAGGAGCGGTGTATACGGACTGTCTACTGGGGCGAAATGGCCATATTAAAATGTATCTTTCTTCAAACTAATATGAAATATAATACTTTGTATCGTAAAGAAGTGGAATTGTTTTTCTATACCTTCGTTATCTCTGAAACTTGTTTTTTTTACTAAGCTTCTTATTTAGGGTTCCGTACCCAGAGGGTAAAACGGGACCCTATTATGTTCATGTTCATGTTCATGTTCATGTTCATGTTCATGTTCATGTTCATATTCATTTATTTCATAAATAGGGTTCCCTAAACCATTATTTATTAAACAAAATAAAAAATACCTTAAATTATACTATTTACAAAAAGTATACAAAAAACTTAGTCTAAAAAACCGTCAGAGGAGGGATATGTGGCCAGAATGCTGGCAACATTGCCACGCTGGATGGCAATGCTTAGCTTTTGACCAAAGTAGATACCAGCATTCTGGTCACCTGAAGCCTCCTCTAGACGTTTGGCCAGGTCCCGATACAGTTCGAGAGCGGCCGGCCCCCACGGACCTAAAGTTTCAACCCCAAACGGCACAAAAAGATACATTCTATCCAAATAACTATATTTGTGCCGTTTGAGGTTTTCAGCTTTAGATGCGGCAGCACCAGCTTGTCCCGAAGTCACAGGAAGATGAGACGGCGCCAAGGTGTCGACACAAGTGGCGTCCCACACAAGAGGCCGTCCCATCTTCCAAGGGATAAGGGTCATCCCGTCGAGTCTCTTGCCGTCGTCACGCATCAGTCCGTTTGGTTCTAAAACTGATGGGATGCCGGCACTGACAAAAGCCCGACGGATGACGTCGTTTAAGCTGGCGTGCCGCGATATACGCCCAGCACTCTTGCTGCATGAAAGCGCGTGGTGGCCGAGGCGATCCGCTATTTCCCTGCACGAACAGCGATGAGGGACCTAGCATACTGCTCCTATTACAGTTATTACTGCTCCATAAATAGTATTTACATGTCACAATTAAATTAAATCAGATTACAATAATATAATTATACAATAATACCTGAAATAAAATGCAAGGAATATATTGTACAATTGTAGGTACCTACATTCCTAGGCTTTAATGTCATACTTATGGTATTACTAAGACTCCGCTGTCCGTCTGTCAGCAGGCTGTATCTCATGAACCGTGATAGTTAGACAGTTGAAATTTTCACAGATGATGTATTTTTATTTCCGCTATAACAACAAATACTAAAAAAAAAAAAAAACATTTAAGGGGGCTTTTGCCCCACAAATGGGATTTTTACACAACAAATGGGATTTTTGCCGTTTTCATAGATAGTGGTACAAAACCCTCCGTGCGCGAGTCCGACTCGCACTTGGCTGCTTTTATTTTTGACAGGCTACGTGTACGCACGGCTCACCTGATATTGAGTGATGGTGTGGTCGAAGATGGTAAACACACCTAGCCTGGAATGCAGTTTTATTTACAGCTCTCAAGTGAGGCTGTCGGAACACACCGTTAGATGCTTGGTGGCAGATTTTCAACGTGAGAGTGGTAGCTATCTACATCTACACTAATGTTATAAAAACGAAATATTTGTATTTTTGTATATTTGTAACGAATAAACTCAAAAACTACTGGACCGATTCCAAAAATTCTTTCACCATTAGAATGCTACAGTCTCTCTGAGTAACATAGGCTTTATGTGTTACAAGAATTTAATTAAAAAATAAATGCCCACCCATGCGAAGCCAGGACGGTCCGCTAGTATTGTACAAAAATCGATGTGTGTATGTGTTCTCTATGTACTCAAAAACAGCGTGACCGATTTTGATGAAATTCTCTGTCAAATCAAGATTCGTAGCGTCATAAAAACAAATAGAGATGACCAAAAATATGTCAAGATAAAAAAAAAGTACAGATTTTAAATAAGTTGACAGGCTAGGTGTTTGACTGTTTTTTTTTTTTATTGTTGACAGGCCAGGTGTTTGCTCACACCACAGCTCACCTGATGTTAAGTGAAGGTGTGGTCAAAGATAGTAAAGCACACCTAGCCTGGAATGGAACTGGCTCTCAAGTGAGGCTGCCGGAACACACCGTTAGATGCTTGGCGGCAGATTTTCAACTTGAGGGTGGTAGCTAGCCAGACGAGTACTAGAAAGTACCCTACCACCATGCTATGGTTTCCTCACGATGTTTTCCTTCACCGGCAGCTCAAGCTCATTGTTGGGGTTTGAACCCACGTCCTTCGGCATGCGAACCTACCGCGCTAACCACTGAGCTATCATCGCTACAAAACTACTATAGTAGTAGTAGTAACTTACCTCAAAAAAATATTCTCTATATTTAGTAACAACCAGACGCTGCACAGTCGATGCACTTGTCAAACTCGTGTAGGCAACTGGTTACTGCAGCGAGAAGGGGATATAAATACTTGGGGATATTTTAAGACGGCCTCTTTGTTTCTTACGAACTGCAATTTTTTTTAAAGGCTAGATTTAATTGGTTTCTTCTAGATACACCCGCGGCCGCACCGTCACTTTCCATTGAGGTGGTTCGATTCCATACAAATAATTTTTTGACATTTATTGACAAATGGAGCATAATTTTACAGTGAAATCACAGCTACTGGCATTTATTTTGGACTTTATTTGCGGTAAATCACAATTGCTTGAATAAAACAGTAAATTCATAAATTATTGACAGACCCGTTGGCTCATTGGTAGTATATCTGCCTTGAGAGCTGTAAGGCGTGGGTTCGATTCCCACTCAGGGCAAACTTTTTGTGAATAAACAAATGTTTGTTCTATGTCTGGGTGTTCTGTATGTATTATAAGTATGTATTTACAAAAAAAATGTATGTATCCCATCAGTTCTCTGACTTCCATCACACAAGCTCTGCCTAGTTTGGGGCCAGATGGCGATGTGTGTATAGTCCTACGATATTTTTATTTATTCACAAATTTGATTTTATACTAAATAATCTACTGTTTTATTCAAGCAATTGTGATTTACCGCAAATAAAGTCCAAAATAAATGCCAGTAGCTGTGATTTCACCGTAAAATTATGCTCCATTTGTCCATAAATGGCAAAAATTTATTTGTATGGAAATCGAACCACCTTAAGCGAGTTGTAGCCAAACGTAGACTAATAAAAGTTGACTTGGTGATAGATCTCCTTAGCAGGAGGTCGTCTAGGTAGGTACCACCACAGTACCAGTTATTCTGCCGCCAAGCAGTAGTGTTACTGTGTTCTGGTTTGAAGGGTACTGCAGCGAAATTACTAGGCTGTTGAGACTAACCATCGAAAGTATCCAAGTAATGAGCGCCAAAGCAGCGATGCCCCGGACTTTGTTTTGCTACTCAAAGTTCTGTGTATCGCTGCATTGGTCATGGACAGGCGTTATCTTATACCATCAGGAAAGCGTCTCGTTGGTCTCATTACTTTTTACATAAAAAAGTGTTATGTTTACCTGAGTCGCATCGCCTAGTTGGAAATAAAATGCTGTTTCGAGGCATCCCATCTCATCTTATCACCAGGTGAGCTGTGGTCAAACACCTACTCTGTCAACCATAAAAAGAATGAAAACTTGGAACGCGTTTTCCCAAAACAGTGCAGCAAATTTCATTGAAATCTTTCGAAACAACCCATCCCACAAATATCGTAAATGTGAAAGTTTGTATGGATGGATGTTTGTTACTCTTTCACGCAAAAACTACAGAACGGATTTGGATGATATTTGGTGTGGAGGTAGCCGAGACACTGGATTAACACATAGGCTACTTTTTATCTCAAAAACATGTAGCGAGTAACAACGCGGGGCACAGATAGTTGTTAATACTTGTTAAAAGGTTAGTCCTGAGCTTCAAGTTTAGCCAAAAATAAGTTGGCAATCTACTATTTTGCGTAAAATTCTATTAAAACACCAATGTTTCTATGTTTTACCGATTACTGTATAAAGTTTTTAGGGTTCCGTAACCAAAGGGTAAAACGGAACGGGAAGGGTAAATACTAAAAAACAGAATAAATAATTTTATTTAAGGGGGCTCCCACACAATAAACGTGATTTTTTTGCTCGTTTTTGCTCGATGTTGATAACGGCAACAGGTAGACGCTTGAAATATTCACAGAAAATAAATAATTTAATTAAAATAAAATCAATATTTCAGGGCTCCCACACAACAGACATGATTTTATACCATTTTTATAAATAATGGTACGGAACCCTTCGTGCGCGAGTCTGACTCGCAATTGGTCGGATTTTTTTTATTTCAATAAAATTTAGGTAGGCAGACCACAGATAACAAAACCTACGTATCTACCTAAATTGATACTGTCAGGTTAGTGCTAAAGTATGCAAAGATATTCCCAACTCAGCGGAATCCTTTATGATAATCATTTTGCTGGTTCAATAAATTAAAAAAAATAACAGGCAGGTAGCCCATACTCGATACTTGCCCCGATAGGTACAGCGCAGGCGACAAACAGCTGATCCAGTTCAGTGCGGGAAGGCGTCGGGGGCAAGGAGGGTGAGGGGCGGGAAGAGAAACATTGCATGCGTGTGCGTGCGTAATAATCATTGACCGGTCATTAGGGTTGTCAAAGATCAAATAATGTTTTTAAGTAAATTAAATTTGTATGACAAAATGAAGTAACGATTTCAATTTAAATATTCACGTTTATGATTCGAAATCTCACATAGATTAACTCTTTTAAATATTTGTTAAACTTTTTTTTTGTTGACAAGCTAAGTGTTTGACCACAGCTCTGCTGATGTAAAGGGACGGTGCCTAACAACAGTCAAATCTGGAAATAAATTGGCCCTCAATTAAGGCTGTCAGAACACACCGTTAGATAGCTAGTCTGCCGAGTACTAGAAAATACCCTACTATCAATGCTATGTTTTCTTCACGATGTTTTCCTTCACCATTAGCTCAAGCTCATTGTTGGGGGTTAAACCCACGCCTTTTGGAGTGTGAACCGACCCTGCTAACCACTGAGCTATCATCGCTACTAATTCTGTATTTACTAAAGTCCTGTGAATGTTCAGTGAAATTCGATATGACTCAAGCTTTTGATTATGTCTTATATAGCTTGCATTAGTACATTGGAATTCATTCAGTCATATTTAAGTAATAGGAAACAATATACAGAAATTACGAAAAATAAATCATAAAACAAAAATAGAAGAGGTTAACTGATCCCAAGAGTCGTCATATACAAGAGGTGCCCCCCCAAGGTAGAGTAACGGGCCCTATTCTGTTTATACTCTATATAAATGATTTACCTAAAGCTATCGATGATTCTCTTTGGAGATGATAGTACGACGATTGTAATGTGAAAATAAATTGTCATAATATGAATCTGACACCTATACTATTATAAAGAGGAAAGATTTGATTGTTTGTTTGTATTAAATAGGCTCCAAAACTACTGGACCGATTTAAGAAATTCTTTCACCGTTGGGAAGCTACACTTTTCCCGGGTGACATAGGCTACTGTTTATCCCTGTATTCCCACGGGAACGGAAACTACGCGAGTGATACCGCGAGGCGTCCGCTAGTATATAATACTTTGAGATTTAATGAACTTTCGGCAGCGTACAATTCAAAACAAGATTATGGTACAATACTAAGGGAGGTCGTGTCAACGAAATTTTTGGGCTAACCATCGACAATAAATGCAAAGCACACATAGATGTTTTCAGCAAACGAATTAATTCTTCGGCACTATTTAAACTTTCTAAACATACTATGGTTTGATCGTATCGGTTCTATCCTATTGCATTATCTTCTGGGGGAACTCTACTGATCAAGAAATTGTTTTCAAAGCCCAAAGTGTTAACGTAAAAAAGACTGATAGCTGCCAACCCTATTTTAAGACATAAGATTTTGGCTGTACCGTCTATTTATATTCTTGAAACAGCCATATTTGTTAAAAACAACCCTAATTTATTCAAGGTTATGGCAGATGTAAACAGTCGTAAGAGACGGGACAACACCAAACTGCTTGTATGTGGTGCTAAAACGGCTCTAATGACTAAAAGTGCATTTTGTATGGCACCCATAATTTATCTATTTATACTATTTTAAAGACGAAAGATTTGTTTTTGTTTGTTTGTAATGAACAGGCTCTGAAACTACTAGACCGATTTCAAAAACTCTTTCACCGTTGGAAAGCTACACTATTCCCGGGTGACACAGGCTACTTTTTATCCCTGTATTCCCACGGGAACGGAAACTGCGCGGGTGAAACCGCGAGGCATCCGCTAGTATTTAACAAAATACCAAAAGCAAAAGCAGCATTAAAATATTTATTAATGGAAAAAACTAATGACTTTTTTGACGATAACATTTGAAGTAGACTATATTTGAATCTTGACATTGTTTTTTGACAATTTGATTTATAATTCTATGTTTGTTTGTGTGTATGTTTTTCATTTTGACATTGAATTAGTTATTATTATTGCATTAGGACTGATATTTTAAAGTTTGTAAATTGTTTATTTGTACGCTTCAACTGGCAAGGATATATGGACTATACCATCATTATAAGACATGTATGTTGTTTTGTTGAAATGAGCACTAAGCCATATTCAACAAATAAATTAATCTTGAATCTTGTTCTTGTTTTTTTTTCTTTTTCTTTATCGTCCACAACAAAAATTATACATTACAGAAGAAACAGAAAATAAACTTAATTAATTGGCGTAGCGAGTGTCTGTGATGCTCCTGGACTTCTCGAAGGAATCTATTTTTTAACTCATACATATATCATCTCGACCAGTAAAAAGTTTCCATGCACTATGGAGACGTTCACTACACAACGTTTCTATAAAACATGGATGCATGTGTGTATTCCATTGAATTCGTATAAAAGGAAGCTTTAGGACCGAGTGGAATCATTACTTCGTCGACAAGTCTGATCTTCCAGACAGTATGAAGGCCTTATACGTGTCGTTTTTTGCACTTGCTCTCATTGCCACCACTTCAGCTGGCAAAATTGCAGAAGCACGCGCTGCTGGTGAGTTACTTATATATAAACTGAACTTTTTATATATAATACTAGCGACCCGCCCCGGCTTCGCACGGGTGCACGGGGTTTTGTGGGATATCGATAAGAGATAGACATATACCATCGCGGACTTTTCTGTAGACCTTTTCAAGGTGTACAATACTTAGTACATTATTTTTATAAATCCTGTAAGGTTAAGCCTGCGTACGCAATGTAAGCGGCAAGAAATGTAAGAATTTACGACACCACATTAGAAACCCTGAAAATAACAGTATTTCTCCATTATTTAATAGATGTTATTATACATAAAAACCTTCCTCTTGAATCACTCTACCTATTACAAAAAACCGCATCAAAATCCGTTGCGTAATTTTAAAGATTTAAGCATACAGACAAACAAACAGACAAAAATAGCGACTTTGTTTTATACTATGTAGTGAAGGTATCCGTTCACGTCGGCAATTCGCAATGGAAAATTACCGATTTCTACATCGATGTGTTTACACGAATAATGGCATAATGACTTCAAGTGACACTGGGTTAGTATGTTTAAAAAAAAGGTAGGCAGTTAGAAGTGAAAATTTGAAACTTTGAAACCGTCTAAGAATCTACTGTTTTACTCAATGAATTGTGATTTACCGCAAAAAAGACTAAAATAAATGCCAGTAGCTATGATTTCATTGTAAAATTATGCTCCATTTGACCATAAATGGAAAAAAAATTGTATGGAAATCGAACCACTTTAACAACTGTGCAACGCGTCACATCTGATTCTGTTCTAATATTATAAAGAGAAAAGATTTGTATTTTTGTATGTAACGAATGAACTTAAAAACTACGCGATCGATTTTAAAAATTCTTTCACCGTTGGAAAGCTACACTATTCCCGGGTAACATAGGCTACTTTTTATCCCTGTATTCCCACGGGAACGGAAACTACGCGAGTGATACCGCGAGGCGTCCGCAAGTAAATAATAGTTTGATATTTAATGAACTTTCGGCAGCGTACAGTTCAAAACAAGATTATGGTACAATACTAAGGAAAGTCGTGTCAACGAAATTTTTGGGATGACCATCGACAATAAACTTAATTGTGTGGTGGCACACAAAGCTGTTCTTAGCAAACGGATTAATTCTTCGGCATATATGCACTATTTAAACTGTCTCTAATCACAAGCAGTGATGCACTTATAACGGCATACTATGGTTTGATCGTATCGGTTCTATCCCATTGCATTATCTTCTGGGGGAACTCTACTGATCAAGAAATTGTTTTCATTTTACTAAAATTTTACTAGTAACATTGGTGTTATCAATAAAATATTTGTATTAATGAATGTTTGTTTGTTCGCTTATGCGCTGGCGTACCGTTTATTCGATTGCAATAAAACCTGATCAACTTACTGCTTGCAGTTGCTTCAAGGTTACATACTACAATTGTTTTTTTTTGTGGCAGCAATGCCAAGGTGAAATAAAAAGCTTGTAGCGATGATAGCTCAGTGGTTAGCGCGGTCGGTTCGCATGCCAAAGGGCGTGGGTTCAAACCCCAAGAATGAGCTTGAGCTGCCGGTGAAGGAAACCATAGCATCGTGGTAGCGTACTTTCTAGTACTCGGCTGGCTAGCTACCACCCTCAAGTTGAAAATCTGCACCCAAGCATCTAACGGTGTGTTCCGGCAGCCTTACTTGAGAACCAGTTCCATTCCAGGCTAGGTGTGCTTTACCATCATCGACCACACCGTCAATTAACATCAGGTGAGCTGTGCTCAAACACCTAGCCTGTCAGCTATAAAAAAAACTTTAATCACGCATGAAGAATAATTGAAAACAATAGCCTACTCATATTATTATCTGGTCAGGTTTTTAAAACTAAGTAACTAGCAAGTGTTCGAGGTATATTTATTAGCTAGCCAGCCGAGTACTAGAGAGTACCCTTCCACCATGCTATGGTTTCCTCACGATGTTTTCCTTCACCGTTTGTTTTTCTTCCTTGTTTTATTTATGATTTATTAATTACTAGAAGGTACATGGCGAGTTGACACCGCAAAAATGTAATAATTGTACTATGCGTATAATCTTGGCGAATACAATTCAGGGCATCTCTGACTTGGCGCTCATTACTTTGTGACTTTCGATGGTTAGTTTCAACAGCCTTGTAATTTCGCTAGCTTTTTTTTATATTGTATAAGTTCGCGCTTGACCACATCCTGCCTGATGTGAAGCATCGATGCGGTCTAAGATGGAACACGCTTACCTAGAAGGAACCTGTTTACTCTTGATTTGAAGACACTCATATTGTACCTTTCGGGAAACACAGACTCCGGCAAAGCTGTAGTACAACGCAATAATGTTTACACACTACTGCTACCCCTATTAAGGACAGTTCACCAAGTTACTTCAAACATCCCCGTTGGCTCATTGGTAGTATGCCTTGAGAGCTGTAGGGCGAGGATTCGATTCCATCTCAGAGCAGACATTTTGTGAATAAATAAATGTTTGTTCTGTGTCTGGGTGTTCTGTATGTATTTACAAAAAAAAAAGTATTTATGTATTCTATCAGTTATCTGACTTCCATCAAACAAGCTCTGCTTAGTTTGGGACCAGATGGCGCTGTGTGTATAGTCCTACGATATAAAAAAAAAATCTCTTATAGCAAGTTCCAGTGAAGAGGTTCCCACTGTTCCTGGCGACAACAGCCACTATGTGGAGGGAAAGAGTCGCTACGTTTGGATACCGGACGGAGAGGGCGAGCCCCATCTAGTGGACCTGCACGAAAATGTTACAGAAACTACATTACAGGATATTATTAAGAATGGGGCAGACAACCAGTATTGGTTATTTACGAGGTAAAAATAAGATTTATCTTATATATAACAGAAAAGAACCAAGACAAAACGCCAGTACGGACGCTACTAAAAAAAACGCCATGATAGAACAGAACAGAGCTACGTCAAACAAAAGCCAGAGAAGTAAATTGAATTCAAATATGCAAATACAAATATTTTATTGATAACATCAAAGTTACAGACCATTTTCCCATTATTGTTCACAATCTTGGTGTTTAACCACAGCTTACCTGATGTTAAGTGACGGTGTAGTCGAAGATAGTAAAGCACGCCTAGCCTGGAATAGAACTGGCTCTTCAAGTGAGGCTGCCGGAACACATACTAGGTGCTTGGCGCCAGATTTTCAACTTGAGGGTGGTAGCTAGCCAGCCAAGTACTACAAAATACCTTACCACCATGCTATGGTTTCCTCACGATGTCTTCCTTCACCTGCAGCTCAAGCTCATTGTTAGGGTTTGAACCCTCGTCTGGCGTGAGAACCGATTGCTAACCGACCCTAAAGTTGACATCTGCCCAAAAGTGTGAAATGCAGACGTTATTTATATTACCATGAGTAAACCAATTCGTTCGTGTCATGTCACACCATAAAATAGTTTTAATTGTAGTAGTTGTTATTTTTGAAATTGAGTTCTAGTGGTGAAACTAAGCAAAATTATCCCATGCTCTCCTGATTATAATAAACAACACCTACCCATGACCACTGCACAGCGGTATCCAGCACTTTGAGTAACAAAGTCCAGGGCAAGCAGGGTTGCTTTGGCGCTCATTACTTTGAAACATTCCATGGATGGATTTTGGATGGCGATAGCTCGATTATTTGTGGCTGTAATTTCACTAAAGAGATCTAAATAAACACACAACAATTATTTCAGGTCTAATCCTCATCAGCATCAAGTCCTTATTCACGGAAACAGGGAGTCTGTCACTAATTCCAATTACCGCACAAGTCGAACAACCAAAGTTATCGTCCACGGGTGGCGTAGTAGCGGAAACGCCAACATCAATGTTGCCATCACTTCTGCTTTCCTCGTTGAATCAGACTGTAACGTCATCGTCGTGGATTGGAGCAGGGTCGCCAGCGGCTTCAATTACCCAGGAGCGAGTGCTGGTGTCCCGAATGTTGGGGAACACGTGGGCAAATTCGTGTCCTGGATTTTAAAGGACTTTGGAGGCAACTGGTTTTATTTTCACTTCGTGGGTCACAGCTTGGGAGCTCATGTGGTTGGCAACGCTGGAAAGATCACCAAAGGGAGTCCTAAGAGAGTTACAGGTACGTTCTCGAGAGTGACGATTATAAAAAATCTGATGACTAATGTATTTTTTGGACGTTTTCATATCTTTAATAGTTTCACAGTTTTCAAGAATGTGAGTCCCTGCCATTTTCCTTGTTTTTTTCGATAACTGCAATTCAGGGTATGTAAGGCTAGATTTCTTTTAGCGATCTAAAATACTTAATAAGACTTAACGTACTTTTGTTCAGACTCTCCTTACCATTAGTCGGTTAGTGAAAGCTTACGAAATTTCGCTCTTCACATATGGTCTATTTTTTTTTCTAGGTTTGGATCCAGCTGGACCCCTGTGGGCAAACAATGTTAATGCCCTCAGTAAACGAGCTGGAGAGTACGTCGAGGTGATCCACACTGATGGCGGTGTACTGGGATTGTTAAATAATATCGGTCACGCTGATTTTTACCCCAACGGTGGAAAGAACCCCCAGCCCGGCTGCTGGTTAAGCACCTGCTCCCACAGCCGCTCCTATGAGCTGTTCGCCGCCTCTATTCAACTCAACCGTCTGATAGGCAGGGCCTGTACCGACATTAAACAGGCGGAAGAAAATCAATGTAACGGTGCAGAATTCCACATGGGAAATGCTATCGTGAACAAGAACGGGTAAGATTTTTTTATGGGTACGTACTAGGTGTTGACCACAGCTCACGTAATGTTAATTGACGGTGTAGTCGGAGAAAGACACCTAGGAACCTGTAATGGAACTGGTGGTCAAGTGAGGCTGCTGGAACACATCATTAGGTGTTTGGCAGCAGATTTTCGACTTGAGGGTGGTAGCTAGTCATACCACTAGTAAGTTTACAACCATGCAGTTTACACATAGTTACGTTTATCGCCAGAATTGTATCACGTATTCCAGTTAGTCTCTGACCACGCCTACGATGCCAGGACTGAGATGTCGAGTGAGGCACAAAGAAAGTCTTGTGAAATTAAAAAGGAATAGTTCTTTGGATAAAACTCTTTTGACTCTCATCTCTTTCATGACAGCCCTGTTGGTTAATTGGTAGTATACCTGCTCTAAGAGCTGAAGGCTTGGCTTCGATTTTATACACAAAATAATGTTTAGGTTAAGCATTTACCGTTTAAACATTTTCAAGAAATTCACCGAAAGAAGGGAAATCAAAACATAGGGCAGTCTTTCAGGCCAATTTTTAAACTGCACTTATAACATAAAATGAAAGTTACTTCAAAAAAAAAAAACAATGCAGAAATTATTCACAATAAATTAATGATAAAAAATAGTTTGATTTAGATGGGGATTTAATTTAAATAAAATCGCAACTAAAAAAAATATTTAATATATTATTTTTATAATATTGGGTGATTTTAATTTCCCGTATCTGGCAGCACTGGCTTGTCGCAACAGCAACGCGGCTGAAGGTCGTGTTCATGAGCGTAGATTCAGCTTTTAGAATGGTATTCTTGGAGTTTAGGGGCGTTTCCCTTCTTTCATCTAAGATAAAACTTTTAAAAGAACTTGCTGCGCATCACTTTTGAGAGGTATCGGCATTTCATTCGCACATTTCACAAATAGATCAAACAAACACTGAGTCACTCAGATAGACGGAAAAGGACAGCGGAATGACATTGTCAAAATGGCGGCTAACGCGACCATTTTGACAATGACTTTTGTCATTTTTATGTAAAAGTAATGAGACGAACAATACGTTTTGGTTTTTGGCGGGAACGCGGGAAGAGTCGTGTCGCTCCGTTGTATTTTTTTCCAAAACTAGTGTTTTGTCGAGTGTTTATGCATAAAAATGGTGGTGTTTTATTCATAAAGTGCCGAATTACAAGCGCGAGTGTGGGAAAATGATAAACTGTGGTGAAACATGACTTTTCGTGTTGCTTCCAAATCTCCATCGAAGCCTTATAGTAAAGTCGCCACTACTTTACTAAAGCATGACTGGACTTGACTGACACAGACTGGACTTGACTAAGACTGGACTTTGACTATAACTAGCTACGAGGACACTTATTTATCTTTTGAAACTTGAAAATATATAATTACTTGACACTGGCAAATGCTAAAACGCGACGCCAAAACTAAAGAAAAAAAAAACAATACGTTTTCCTGATGGTAAGAGATAACGCAAATAGTTTGTAGAGACTAGGCATGAGGCATAAAATTAAAAGACAGGGTGAAAAATACAACCATTCGCAAGAAAACTAAGATAATCGACGCGTTGCGTTTTTCTTCGCAAAGGAAATGGAAGTGGGCAGGTCACGTGGCAAGATATGACGACGATCGATGGACCCTGAGCGCAGTGGCGTGGGCTGGCCCACGAGGCGCCAGAGCGAGAGGCCGCCCGTGCGCAAGATGGGCTGACGAAATACTATCGGTGGCAGGTCGAAACTGGCTAGAGTCAGCTAGAGACAGAACTTTATGGCGTTCCTTGGAGGAGGCTTTTACCCGAAGGGGGTCCATACTTTGCGACTAAATTTAATATTCACATTGATCATTTATTTTCATTTGACATTACTAATTTTTTTTTTTTATTATTATTTTATCTGAATGCAATTATGAATCTATTTATATTATCACTGTATGGAATTATTAAAGCTTTATTATTATTATTTATTATTATTAAGAGATAACGCATGTCCATGACCATTGCAGCGATACACAAAACTTTGAGTTGCGATGTATTTCTCCCTTTTGTTTTTTATGTTTAATTTATAAAATACGTACCTTTGTTTTTTTTTTAATGTTTGTTGTTTATTTTTGTATGTATTGGTAATTATGCTGAAATATCTTTTATGTTACAAATAAAGTACTGTCTATTGTCTGTTGTCTATTGTCAAAACAAAGTCCGGGGCATCGCTGCTTTGGCGCTCATTAATTTGAGACTCGATGGTTAGTCTCAACAGCCCAGAAATTTCGCTGCAGTACCCTTTAAACAGGAACACAGTAATGTTTACACACTACTGCTTGGTGGCACAGTATCTGGTACTGCGGTGGTACCACCGAGTAAAAGTTGCGCTTGTAATTCCAATTTTGCCCACCTCCTTCCTGCCACTAGCTACCTATATTGCGCGCTAAAAATGATTAGTTTTGAATGATTTTACTAATTCAGAATATTTGTCTATTTCAGAAGCGGTATATATGGATTGGGTACACACGCGCATTGGCCGTATTAAAACATATTTTTCTTCAAAACAAATATGAAATATAATATTTTGTATCGTAAATAAGTGAACTGTTTTTCTATACTCTTACCTCATTTTGAAAATTGGACTTTAGTGTGTAGAGATACGGCATCATTTGCAGGAACATTCTTAATTTTACAATTGAATTCCACACTGCCACTTAACATCAGTTGAGCTGTGGTCAAACATCTAGCTTGTTAAACATAACTATAGCTCCCGTGCTTGTACTTAACTTAATCATAAAAATCCTATCGTTAATTTATATTTATTACTAGCGACCCGCCCCGACTTCGCACGGGTGCAATGTAGATACTAATGTGGTACATATGCAAGTATTATACCTATACACCTTCCTCTTGAATAATTCTATCTATTGGTGAAATTCGCGTGATAATCCGTTCAGTAGTTTTTATGTTTATCGCGAACAAACAGACAAACAGACGCGGCGGACGACTTTATTGGCCGGTACCGCCGCAACCGCTAGGTCCCTGCATTGTAAATCTGTAATATCTTTGGAAATATTCATTTAAATTACATGCCGTAGGGCCATATTGATCTATATTAAATGGACAATATATTTAAGGTACTTAATTGGATAAAAATTAATGCTGTATTGCTTAAAATTACTTCGTGAATAAGCCATTTTTCCCGTAAAATGTAAAGGATAAAAAAAATGGTTATTGTGGGTTATCCTTAAGAGATAGACATATACCATCGCGGACTTTTTTTTGACCTTTTTAAGGTGTATAGTACTGTAGTACATTATTTTGATCTATCTCGTGGGGTTTAGCCAGCGTTTGCAATGTAAGCGCAAAAAAATGTGTTTATTTACGACATCACATTAGAAGCCTCTAAATTTATCAGTGTTTTTTTTTTTTTTTTTATGGTTGACAGGCTCCTTGTTTGACCACAGCTCACCTGATGTTAAGTGAAGGTGTGGTCGAAGATGGTAAAGCACACCTAGCCTGGAATGGAACTGGCTCTCAAGTGAGGCTGCCGGAACACACCGTTAAATGCTTGGCGGCAGATTTTCAACTTGAGGGTGGTAGCTAGCCAGCCGAGTACTAGAAAGTACCCTACCACCATGCTATGGTTTCCTCACGATGTTTTCCTTCACCGGCAGCTCAAGCTCATTGTTGGGGTTTGAACCCACGCCCTTCGGCATGCGAACCTACCGCGCTAACCACTGAGCTATCATCGCTACAAACTGAGCTATCATCGCTACTGTTTTTCTACAATATTATACATATAGACCTACCTCTTGAATCACTCTATCTATTGAAAAAAACCACTTCGAAATCCTTTGCGTAGTTTTAAAGATTTAAGCATACATAGGCAGCCCGTACACGTAGCGCGCGATCCGCGATCCGCGATCCGCGATCAATGATCGCGATCCAGACTGATCGTGTACGAAGCGGATTGACGGACTGATGCTCCGGATCGCAAAATATCTAGAAATTTTGAAATCATGATCGCGGATCGCGGATCGCGGATCGTGATCATGATTGAACGTGTAAGGCGGCCCATAGGGACGGACGGACAGCGACAGCGACTTTGTTTTATACAATGTAGTATTAGTGATAGTAATTCTCTTAACAATAAAATGCAATGGATATAAATATCTTGAAAAATGACCTGTAACTTTGGTGTTATTAATAAATGATTTGTATTTGTATTTGTATTTGTATCGTAAACAATAAAATGCAAACTGTTGTTAAAAAATTATTATTATTTTTTTGTTCCATTTTAAGTAAAGTCCTGTGATACTGTATCTCAAATGAACCTTTTTTATGACTTGGACATAATATATCATCTCAGTTAGTAAATCATTCTAGAGATACTACTATACTATACTAGTTATAAAGAGAAAAGATTTTATTTTTTGTTTGTTTGTTTGTATAGAATAGGCTCCGAAACTACTGGACCGATCTTAATAATTATTTTATTATTAGAATGCTATATCCGCGATGCACATAGGCTATATTTTATCTTAAAAACAGTTAGGGATCTGTATGGAAACTTCAATAATGTTAGCCAAGCTGTGAAAAATTTACCGAAAGAACCCTTACTCAGCAAACGAAGTGAAAACTATTCACAATAGAATAAAGTTACGTTTTATAAATAAATAAATAAATATCGTAGGACTATACACACAGCGCCATCTGGCCCCAAACTAAGCAGAGCTTCTGTGATGGAAGTCAGATAACTGATAGAATACATAAATACTTTTTTTTTGTAAATACATACTTATAATACATACAGACACAGAACAAACATTTTTTTATGCACAAAATGTTAATTTTTTTTATAGAGCAAATTGACAGCTAGAAATAAGTCCGCAATATCATATATCTAACTAGTACAGTTGTCATCTACATCTACACTAATTATAAATAGGAAAAATTTGATTATAGGCTTCAAAACTACAAGACCTATCTAAATAATTCTTTCATCATTAGAATGGTAATTATCACTGAGTGACACAGGCTATATTTATATTGTTAATCGAGTTTTGTTTTCCCGTGCAAAGCCGGGGTGATCTGGTAGTAATATTATATAGACACTGATATAAATGTGTTTTGCACTGCACTTGTATAAAAGGATGCTTTAGTACCAAGTAGCATCATTACTTCGTCGATAAAGCAGCAGATCTGATCTTCCACCCAGGATGAAAACCTTATATCTGTCGATTTTTACTCTTGCCCTCATTGCCAGCGCGTCAGCTGATAAAATTGACAGCGCACTTAACGCTTTACATGGTGAGTTATCTATATTTGTATATATGTATTTTTTTAATGTAAAAGTAATATCCCCTGCCCATACCCATTGCAGCGATACACAGAACTTTGAATAACAAAACAAAGTGCAAGGCATCGCTGCTTTGACGCTCATTACTGTTTAGTCTCAGCAGGGAAAGTCCCTGTAATTTCGCTGCACACCGGAACACAGTAATGTTTGCACACCACTGCTTGGCGGCAGAATATCTGGTACTGTGATGGAACCTACTTAGACCTCCTGCTGGGGAAATCTACCACCGAGTGGACCCCTTTTTATTACCGGACGGCTAAGCAGACACGGTCAAAGCGCCATCCATACATGGTGGATCTTCACGTACGGGCAAAACGCTTCGATTCCACATTCTTCAGACGCACAGCGAGGATGTGGAACTCTCTGCGTCTGTTTTTCCCGCGAACTACAACTTGGGTGTCTTCAAGTTCAGGGTTAACAGGTTTTTTCTAGGTAAGCGTGCTTCATCATATACTGTTGTTTTTCAAAGTTCTTTATTTAACATAAATAAGTACGCTCACATGCAAACTAAACACGGTTCAAGGATGCACGTAACAGTTCAATGTTTGACAAAATCAGGCAAATACCAACTACATAATTGTCTTTTAAAAACTGATACAAAAAAAAAGTTTAAAATTACCACTTTGTAAGACTGAATTTTGTTTTTTTAGTTTAAAAAAAAACAATAAAATATTTATAATAGTAAGGGCAACAAAAGTAGTTTTATAACATAAAATTATAATAAGATGGTAAGAGACGTTCATCTTAGACTTCAGGGCAGGGCTTGGTTAAAGGCAAACCTATTTAGTATTAAAAAAGAGTAGGTACTTAGGGCGTGCACTACGTTTGTCAATTCATGATTTCTATTCCAGTATGTACATCTATCCCATCTGTTTTTGTTATTTTCTGATGATCGTCATAATTCTTACAGAAAGTTCTGTCGACGAGATCCCCGCCATACCTGGTGACAACAGCCACTATGTGGAGGGGAAGAGTCGCTACATATGGTTTCCGGACGGCGACAACGAACCACATCTAGTGGACCTGAAGGAAGCTGTTAGTGATACAACCTTAACGGATATTATTAAGGATGGAGCAGATAATCAGTATTGGTTATTTACGAGGTAAAATTTTTACATGTTTAAATTTGTCATAAAAAAATTTAAACATAACGTCAATCTTGACGTGACTAGAAAGCCGCCTTTTAAAACAAAACTGAGCTGTACAAGTGTATACGCCAAGTAAATGACAAAGAAGCTTATTTTTTATACGTAAAAGTAATGACACGCATAAATAATGCTCAGTGATTACCGCGGTAGGTTCGCATGCCAAAGGGCGTGGGTTCAAACCCTAATAATGAGCTTGAGCTGCCGGTGAAGGAAAACATCGTGAGGAAACCATAGCATGGTGGTAGGGTACTTTCTAGTAGGTACTCGGCTGGCTAGCTACCTCAAGTTCAAAATCTGCCGCCAAGCACCTAACGGTGTGTCCCGGCAGCCTCACTTGAGAGCCAGTTCTATTCCAGGCTAGGTGGGCTTTACCATCTTCGACCACACCTTCACTTAACATCAGGTGATCTGTGGTCAAACACCACAGATCACCAGACGAACAAGAACGAGAACTTTCCTGATGGTATGATATGACGCATGTCCTTGTCTAAGACCATTGCAGCGACACCCAGAAGTTTGAGTAACGCAAAATGTCCAGGGTGTCGTTGCTTTCGTGCTCATTATTTTGAGACATTCGATGGTTAGTCACAATATCCCTGGAAAGGAGACTTAAATAAAAACACAACAAACATCGTTTCAGGCAAAATGCTCATGAACATCAAACCCTCATTCACGGAAACAAGGATTCTGTCACTAAATCTCATTACCTCGCAAGTCGACCAACCAAGGTTATCGTCCATGGGTGGCGTAGTAGCGGAAGCTCCAACATCAATGTTGCCATCACTTCTGCTTTCCTCGTTGAATCAGACTGTAACGTCATCGTCGTGGATTGGAGTAAAGTCGCCGGTGGCTTCAATTACCCAGGAGCTTCTGCTGGTGTCCCGAATGTTGGGGAACACGTGGGAAAATTCCTGATCTGGCTTTTTGATAACGTTGGAGGCAACTGGAATACTATTCACTTAGTGGGTCACAGCTTGGGAGCTCATGTGGTTGGCAACGCTGGGAGGACTGCCAACGGACGTCCTAGGAGAGTCACCGGTAAGTTTTGACTATTTTAAAATAAAAATTTGGGAGTGTCGAGTGTTAATAAAAAAAAATGGTGAAGCTGTTCTTAACTTTTTGAGATGTTCATTTTCTTAGTAGTCTTTTTTTTTATGGTTGACAGGCTAGGTGTTTGACCACAGCTCACCTGATGTTAAGTGGCGGTGTCGAAGATGGTAAAGCACACCTAGCCTGGAATGGAACTGACTCTCAAGTGAAGCTGCCGGAACACACTGTTAGCTGCTTGGCGGCAGATTTTCAACATAAGGGTGGTAGCTAGCCAGCCGAGTACTAGAAAGTACCCTACCACCATGCTATGGTTTCCTCACGATGGTTTTCTTCACCGACAGCTCAAGTCATTGGGGTTTGAACCCACGCCCGGCATGCGACTCTACCGCGCTAACCACAGATCTATCATCGCTACAAAGTTTTCAAGAATGCGATTACTTACCATATTTTTCTTGTTTTTTTCAAGAACTACAATTACTCAGGCATTGTATAGATTTCTTTTACATCGATGTGCTTCAAGTTTTGATTCCACATACGATAAGGCTAGTTGGTAACAGTTTACAACTTTACATGTGGCTTATTTCTTTGACAGGTTTGGATCCTGCTGGACCCCTGTGGGGAAACAACGACAAAGCCATCGACAAACGAGCGGGACAGTACGTCGAGGCAATCCACACTGACGGTGGTATACTGGGATTGTTCAAACCAGTCGGTCACGCTGACTTTTACCCCAACGGCGGGAAGAACCCCCAGCCCGGCTGCTGGTTCAGCATCTGCTCCCACAGCCGCTCCTACGAGCTGTTCGCTGCCTCAATTCATCTCGACCATCTGATAGGCAAGGCCTGCACCAGCATTGAAGAGGCAGAACAAAAGAAATGTAACGGTGCTGAATTCCACATGGGAAATGCAAAGATAGACAAGACAGGGTAAGACATTTTTTTATGGATACCAGATTAAAATAGACAATAGACAATACTTTATTTATAACATAACAGCCCTGTTGGCTCATTGGTAGTATATCTGCAGCTATCTGCTATGTTGCTGAAGGGCGTGGGTTCGATTCCCGCTCAGGGCAAACATTTTATGTATCAACAAATGTTTGTTCTGTGTCTGGGTGTTCTGTATGTATTATAAGTATAAGTATGCATTCACAAAAAAAAGTATTTATGTATTCTATCAGTTATCTGATTTTATCAGTTTGGGGTCAGATGGCGTTGTGTGTAATGTCCTGCGATATTTATTTAAAAAAAAACACACAAAAATAAACAACAAACATAAAAACAAAAAAAAAACATATAGACACATGTTTTATAAATTAAACATAAAAAACAAAAAGGAAGAAATACATTTTAAGTCACACACCGGCCTCGACTCAGCATAATGCCGACTGCAGCCAGCCGGCGCTGGTCTTCCGTCGAGGCCGGCAGGTGACGTCACGCACGAGTGTGCCGGCAGGTAAGAAATAAAAAAAAAGTAGTAGTATAAGTAGTTTGACTACAGCTCACCTGATGTTAAATGACGGTATGATCGGATATCCTACTAATGTCATAAATGTAAAGTTTGTATGGATGGATGGATATTTGTTACTCTTTCACGCAAAAACTACTGAATAGATTTGTATTAAATTTGGTTTTTTTTTTGAAAAATAAATAAAAATAAATCATAGTAAGTATATTTAAAATTATCATAATAATGTATTTAAATAAAACGTGATTTTTTTAAACAAAATAAAAAAGGACTTAAATTGATACTATTTACAAAATGTATACAAAAAACTTACGTCTAAAAATCCTTCAGAGCAGGGATATGTAGCCAGAATGCTGGCAACACTGCCACGCTGGATGGCAATGCTTAGCTGTTAACCAAAGAAAAAAACTAAATATTTACAGATATATATATATTTACACTCATAAGTTGAATAAGTTCTAGTTAATTAAGAACTACTAATAATACAGATTCATTATTAACCAACTAAACAAAATCATAAATAAACTATAAAACTATACTATAACTACTACTATAAAATAAACACGCCGTCGAGATCGCTGCCGCGCGGTAGGGTTCCCAGTACGCTGGCGGCATTGCCCCGTTGTATGGCTAAGCTTAGCCTTTGAAGAAGGCTTTAATAATACATATATAGTATATAATATATATAGGCTATAATATACATATAGGTATAAATAAAAACCAACATCAGCAGCGACGTACATAAACATAAATCTGACTTACAGCAATGACGGACTCAGCATTGTCACAAGTAAAGCAACTGCTAGTTTCCTATTTAAAAAAATGTATTACCAAAAATCATTATTTTGAATTTCCTCATACGGGACTTTTGTTTTATTTCAGGAGCGGCTTATACGGACTGGGGACTGGCGCACATTGGCCGTATTAAAATGTATAGTTCTTCAAACTAATTTGAAACCTAACACGTCAAACATAAAAAAAAAAAATGTATAATCTTTTGGTTCGTAAATAAATCAATTGTTTTTCTATACTCTTACTTTTCTTTTATGCGCTGGTAACCTAAAGAGATCTACCACATACCACATAGCACCACACACCATTGCATGATAACGGTGTGATAGAAAAAAATACTGAGTTTAAGTTTCGATTATTCCGTATAAAATAGACGTTAACCATCTTATATTTATAACCCAAGATAAAGTTAAAAAACTCCCAATAGGTGTATAGCATCTACTAGTCACGCCTTTTCATTTGATACCCATATTGAGGGAGTTAAAAATATGTAATCCGCCATTTTCTGGCGGCGGCCATCTTGGATCGATTTTCATCGAACTTCGTCGAAAATTTCGTCGCAAAAGCGACGGGGGTTAAAAATAAGCATTAGTAGAAATAATTAAAGGTAAAGTATCATTATTTCACCAGAATAAGATATATTTTTTTGTATTTGAAGTAGTTCATTAGAAAAAAAGTTAGTATTGGCAATTTGTATTCTAAGCACGTTATAGATACTATCGTAAAAAAGAATCTTCGTCTTCGATTTATCGTAAAAAAAATATTGAAATATGGGAAAGCCCAAGAAAGCAAAGAAGATGTTGTTATGGTTCAAAACAGTCAAAAGTCACAAATACAAATATTTTATCGATAACACCAAATGTTACAAGTCAATTCAAAATTTCAAATATGTATGTCATTATATGAGTTTTAAAATACTGAATACATGTCAGGAGTTTTGGCGGGAACGCGGGAAGAGTCGTGTCGCTATGTTGTATTTTTTTTCCAAAACTAGTGTTTTGTCGAGTGTTTATGCATAAAAATGGCGGTGTTTTATTCATAAAGTGCCGAATTATAAGCGCGAGTGTGGGAAAATGATATAATGTGGCGAAACATGAGTTTTCGTGTTGCTTCCAAAACTCCATCGAAGCTTTATAATAAAGTCGCCACTAATTTACTAAAGCATGACTGGACTTAACTGACATGAACTGGACTTGACTAAGACGACTTTGACGATAACTATAGCTAAGATACAGCAGAAATAACACTTAAGACAAGGCAGTATGGCTTTATAGCTTTAGCGTGCCCGAAGGGGCAAATTATTAAAAAAAAAAAAGTGAATACATGTCAATAAATAAAATAAAAGACATTCGAGAGGTTTTGGCGGGAACGCGGGAAGAGTCGTGTCGCTCCGTTGTATTTTTTTCCAAAACTAGTGTTTTGTCGAGTGTTTATGCATAAAAATGGTGGTGTTTTATTCATAAAGTGCCGAATTACAAGCGCGAGTGTGGGAAAATCATATAATGTGGTGAAACATGAGTTTTCGTGTTGCTTCCAAAACTCCATCGAAGCTTTGTAGTAAAGTTGCCACTACTTTACTAAAGCATGACTGGAATTAACTGACACGAACTGGACTTGACAAAGACGACTTTGACTAAAACTAGCTACGATGGCACTTATTTAACTTTTGAAACTTGAAAATATATAATTACTTGACACTGGCAAATGCTAAAACGCGACGCCAAAACCAAAGAAAAAAAAAATAAAAAAATAAAATAAAAACAAAAATGTGAAAATAATGTATGTCAATATACAAACGTGTTAATACATTAAAAAATTGACAATACAAAAATGCTGTTAATCAAAAACATGTCACATAACGAAGAAAAAAGGTAAATATATGTGTCGCAATCGAGTTATGGTCGGAACGCCAGCGCCCTCGGTCGGAGCTCGACGGAGTCAATGATTGATCAACTGAGCGGCGCCGGCGTGCTCGTCCCTCGAGCAGCAGCCGGCCAGCGCGGTCGAATATTGGAACCGACGCGCGTTCCTAGCTATAACTGTGAAGATCTGTACCTACCTACTGAATAAGTGATCGAACATTATAAACGAATTGGTTTAACTACCGTGTTTCGTTGCACCAACATTACCCACCGACGCCCGCAGCTTGGAGGTTAGGAAAGTATGAGCCATACTGATGGCATTGAGGGTCCTCCTCCGTCATATGGAATAATAATGATTGGCATTTCAGCATATATATAATGCACAAGAAGTGTAATAGAAGTGTCTTACGAAATATAATAAACTAGCGGACCGTCCCGGCTTCGCACGGGAAAACAAAACTGGATTAAGTCACTCGGTGACAATGTAGCATTCCAATAATAAAATAATTATTCAGATCGGTCCAGTAGTTTCGGAGCCTATTCAATACAAACGAACAAACAATAAATCAAATCTTTCCTCTTTGTAATTAGTGTAGATGTAGATGTAGATGACAACTGCAATAGTTAGACATATGATATTGCGGACTAGTTTGTAGCTGTCAATTTGCTCTATAAAACGTCACTTTATTCTATTGTCAATAGTTTTCGCAGCGCATGCTAAGTAGGTAAGGGGTTTTTCAAATTTTTCACAGCTTGGCTTACATTATTGAAGTTTCCATACTGATCCCTAACCGTTTTTTAAATAATATATAGCCTATGTCCATCACGGATAATGTAGCATTCTAATAATGAAAGAATTATTAAGATCGGTCCTGTAGTTTCGAAGCCTATTCAACACAAAGAAACAAACAAAAAAATTAAATCTTTCGTCTTTATAATTAGTTTAGATGAAAATAAAGATAAGTTAACTAGTGTTTGCATTTGACCTTTCCCCACGGATAGTATGACGATCTTGGTTCGTTGGTCGTTCTTGGCTATCGAAAGGCCAACTCTCCGGCAGTGTTATCAATAAAATATTTGTGTGTGTAAAAACTGTACGAAAATCCGTTTAGTACCTAAATTTTGAGATTGTCGTTCAGACAACGAGAAACGAGTAAACGGCGGAAGGTATATGTATGTATGATGGATTGCGGAGAACGAAAACTAGTTTAGTAATACGAGTATGTTTATTATATTTTGCAGAAATAAAATAAATATTGCTCTTTTCCTCAAGTTGCTTTTTTTAGATATATCTTAGATTTGACTGTCATTTGACCTATCTTGCCTTTGAATAGTTAAAAATATAAATGAGTAATATCACAAACAAACTGCTTTGAATCTTCAAAATACAGGTTTCGTCTCATTAGGTGTCCACTGAAGTTCACACAAAAATTAAAATTCTAAATTTATTTATTCCACCATAATTAATTAATTGATTTATTTCCATTTATTCTTTTCTTTCTTTTCTTTATGTCTTTTGAACACACACACACACATTGACACACTTGAGAACGGCTCAACTGTGTTGGGTGATTTCATTTTCATTGTGTTCGTAATTGATAGGACATAGTTTATAGGAAATATTTTTTTTTTATATAATACGTCGAATAATTAAAGTCGCTACAATAAAGCGCGCACGTGTTATGTCAAAGCGTGCCACTGATTTAAATAAAATAGATATTCTATTTTGTTGTTTTGTTCTATAGCATTTGCATAAAGTGCAGCGATGATTTATATATCAAAGTCGCCTAACCTTCGACTTCCACATGTGCATAATGTATATATAATTATCATAACAATCAATGAAAAGTCCCAATTTATAATGCCAATGCAATTCTATAAAAGGATGATTTAGGATCAAGTTGCATCATTACTTTGTCGATACAACAGCACGTCTGATCTTCTAGACAGCATGAAGACGTTGTACTTGGCGATTACTGTAGCGTTCTACGCTTTAGCGTCAGTTGCCACAACTGAAGTTACACCTAATACATCTGGTGAGTTTTATACATATACAAGCAAATTACCGTGACTTCATTCACGTCGCCAAGTAAGGAAGACTGCCTCTCTATAATTACATCCGTGACATTACACGAACAAAGATTTCATCCTTACCTACTAATCCCACTAATGGTTTTTTGGCGGGAACGCGGGAAGAGTCGTGTCGCTCCGTTGTATTTTTTTCCAAAACTAGTGTTTTGTCGAGTGTTTATGCATAAAAATGGTGGTGTTTTATTCATAAAGTGCCGAATTACAAGCGCGAGTGTGGGAAAATGATATAATGTGGTGAAACATGAGTTTTCGTGTTGCTTCCAAAACTCCATCGAAGCTTTGTAGTAAAGTTGCCACTACTTTACTAAAGCATGACTGGAATTAACTGACACGAACTGGACTTGACAAAGACGACTTTGACTAAAACTAGCTACGATGGCACTTATTTAACTTTTGAAACTTGAAAATATATAATTACTTGACAGTGGCAAATGCTAAAACGCGACGCCAAAACCAAGGGGGAAAAAAATCCCACTAATATAATAAAAATAAAATAAATAAATATCGTAGAACTATACACACAGCGCCATCTGACCCTAAACTAAGCAAAGCTTGTACTATGGACGTCAAATAACTGATAGAATACTTTTTTACTTCATACTTATAATACATACAGAACACCGAGATACAGAACAAACATTGTTTATACCACAACATGTTTATCCTGGGTGGGAATCGACCCTCACCCTTCAGCTCTTGGAGCTGAAGGGTGTTGGCTTGTCAATGCGTGTCGGTAAAAAATTGTCATTATAACAATGTTATAATGTATAGCTAGTTTCATGAATCGGCTTCTTCAAGACAAGCGTGCTACATCCATGATAGCATCTTCTCTTGATAACCGGCGCGATGTTGATCAAATGTAAAGAAGACAAATCGCTGTTATGGTTTATGTTTTTTCCTCTGGTTCTAATGATCGTATAATTAATTTATTTTAGAAAGTTCCGATGACGAAATCCCTATAATTCCTGGCGACAACAGCCACTATGTGGAGGGGAAGAGTCGCTACATTTGGATACCGGACGGCAACGACGTACCGCATCTAGTGGACCTGCAGGAACCACCTAGTGAAGCTATCTTAGATGACATCGTGAGGGATGGAGCAGATAACCAGTATTGGTTATTTACGAGGTAAAAAATTGACAGAATACTACTAAGACAAAACGTAGACAGCCCTGTTGGTTCATTGGCGATAGCCCTGTTGGTTCATTGGTATATCTGCTCCAAGAGCTGAAGGGCGTGGGCTCGTTTCCCACCCAGGATAAATATTTTGCGGTATAAAAAATATTTGTTCTGTATTTGAGTGTACTAAAAATAAAATAAATGAATATCGTAGGGCATTACAAACCGCGCCATCTGACCCCAAACTAATCAGAGCTTGTGTGATGGAAGTCAGATAACTGATAGAATACTTAAATACTTTTTTTTTTGTAAATACATACAGGACAAACAGACACATAACAAACATTTGTTTATTCACAAAATGTTTGCCCTGAGTGGGAATTGAACGCACGCCCTACAGCTTTTAAGGCAGATACACTACCAATGAGCCAGCGGGGCTGGTAAGACTTGTTATTTAAAAACAACGATCCATATCCATATACAGCGAGGATAGTCTCTATGGCTGTAAATTCGCTAAGGACATCTGATTAAAACACAACAAAATTGATTTCAGGTCTAACCCTCATGAGCATCAAATCCTCACTCACGGAGACAAGAATTCTGTCACTAATTCCAATTATCTCGCAAGTCGACCAACCAAGGTCGTCGTCCACGGGTGGCGCAGTAGTGGAAGCGCCAACATCAATGTTGCCATCGCTTCTGCTTTCCTCGTTCGATTAGATTGTAACGTCATCGTCGTGGATTGGAGTAAAGTCGCCGGTGGCTTCAATTACCCAGGAGCGTCTGCTGGTGTCCCGAATGTTGGGGAACACGTGGGCAATTTCCTTATCTGGCTTTTCGATAACGTTGGAGGCAACTGGGATACTCTTCACTTAGTGGGTCACAGCTTGGGAGCTCATGTGGTTGGCAACGCTGGGAGGACTGCCAACGGACGTCCTAGGAGAGTCACCGGTAAGTTTTGACTATTTTAAAACAAAAATTTGGGACTGTCGAGTGTCCTTATTAAAATAAAATTGGTGACGCTGACTAGCTGTTCTGAACTTTTTGGAGATGTTCATTTTCTTAGTAGCCTTTTTTTGTTTTAAATGGTTGATAGGCTAAGTGTTGACCATAGCTCACCTTATGTTAAGTGAAGGTGTGGTCGAAGATAGTAAAGCACACCTAGCCTGGAATGGAACTGGCTCTCAAGTGAGGCTGCTGGAACACACCGTTAGGTACTTGGCGGCAGATGTTTAACTTGGTAGCTAGCCAGCGGAGTACTAGAGGAGTACCCTACCACCATGATTGATTGAATAATTAACTCTTTATTGTACACACTAAAAATAATACAATACAGAAGAAATAAACTAAATTTATAGGTGTAACAACTGGCGATGACCATGACCATGACTATGCCCATGACCATGCAATGGTTTCCTCACGATGATTTCTTATACCAGCAGCGCAAGCTCATTAATATGTTTCAAACCCATGCTCTGGGGCGTGTGAAACAACCGCGCTAACCACTGAGCTATCATCGCTTACAATTTTGACATTTTTTAATGTGAATAGAAAATGACCTGCAACATTAGTATTAATAATAAAATATTTATAGTATGCAGAGAACGAGTTCTCAAGAATGCGTCTCTCTAAAATCTTCCTTGCTTCTATCGAGAACAGACATTGTAAAGTTCATACTCTCCTTATCAGTCTGGTTGGTGAAGGTTTACAACATTTCGCTCTTCATATGTGGCCCATTTCTTTTCTAGGTTTGGATCCAGCTGGGCCGCTGTGGGGAAACAACGACAAAGCCCTGGATAAACGAGCGGGACGGTACGTCGAGGTTATCCACACTGACGGTGGTATACTGGGATTGTTCAAACTACTAGGTCACGCTGACTTTTACCCCAACGGTGGGAAGAACCCCCAGCCCGGCTGCTGGTTAAGCATCTGCTCCCACAGCCGCGCCTACGAGCTGTTCGCCGCCTCAATCCATCTCGACCATCTGGTGGGCAAGGCCTGCACCAGCATTGAAGAGGCGAAAGACAAGAAATGTAACGGTGCAGAATTCCACATGGGAAATGCGGAAATAGACAAAACAGGGTAAGAACATTTTGTATGGGTGACAGATTAATATTTTGACCACAACTCCCCTGATGTTAATGATGTGATCGGAGATAGTAAATAATAATATAACATCACCATTCCACATGACGAGAATCTCGTGAAGGCCGAGAAGGACAAGCTCAGCAAGTACCTTGACTTGGCTCACGAGATAACCGCCATGTGGGATGTTGATTCGACGATCATTGTCCCGATAGTTGTCACGGTAAACGGCCTTATAGCGAAGAGTCTCGATCAACATCTTAAGAGACTCTCGCTAGACGGTTGCGTCAGGGGTCAGCTTCAAAAGGCAGTGATCCTTGACACGGCGCGCATTGTGAGGAGGTTCCTCACTCTGCAGCCCTAACCACCGGCAGCTTGAGCCCTGCCCCGCTGCCGGCGGAACCCTAGCCTTAAAACTTTGTTTCAGACCAATGATCCATAGCTTACGAAAGAATAATAAATAACAATATAGCTTAGGCGGCAATTTCCACCCAGCGTCTGTACGTATGCGTCAATAGCAGCCTGTCTGATAAGCTTCTAATGATAGTTTCCACAAGTAGCAACTCTGTGCATAAAAGATGCAATTCTTTTTCGCTGTATAGCGGGAAACGAGTCTACTCTTGCTTCGGTGTACATTTCGGAAGCGCTACAATACCACCTCAGACCCATCAGGTGTCTGAAAATGTTATTGTAGGCCACGCAAATGGTATCGTGAGACTAAAGACTAGGTGTGTTGAATAGCAGTGACTGTCAAGTGAGGCTGTAGGAACGTTCTGTTATGTGCTTGGCGGTAGATTTTCAACTCGAGGGTGGTAGCTAGCCAGCCGAGTAGTAGAAAGTACCCTACCACCATGCTATGGTTTACTCACCATGTTTAACTTCCCCAGCAGCTTAAGCCCATTGTTAGGGTTCGAACCCACGATGGATGTGAACCGCTCGCGCATTTTTCGCATTGAATTATTTTCCAGAGCTTGTGTTTTGTCGTGTGTTTATTTATAATGTTATATCGATGCGATATTTGTAGCGATGATAGCTCAATGGTTATCGCGGTAGGTTCGCATTCTGAAGGGCGTGGGTTCAAACCCCAACAATGAGCTTGAGCTGCCGGTGAAGGAAAACATCGTGAGGAAACCATAGCATGGTGGTAGGGTACTTTCTAGTACTCGGCTGGTTAGCTACCACCCTCAAGTTGAAAATCTGCCGCCAAGCATCTTACGTTGTGTTCCGGCAGCTTCACTTGAGAGCCAGTTCCATTCCAGGCTAGGTGTGTTTTACCATCTTCGACCGCACCTTCACTTAACATCAGGTGAGCTGTGGTCAAACACCAAGACTGTCAACCATTAAAAAAAAATCGCTACAGTAGTCTTAAAATAGAGGCACAGGTAAGAAGAAGGTAGTTGCTCAGTAAAACTGAATACTTTTTAAAGATTAAACTGATTCATAATATTTGTTTTATTGCAGAAACGGTATATACGGATTGGTTACTGGTTCACATTGGCCGTATTGAGTAGTATAGTTAAGTATGTATTTTATTTATAATGGTTTTGAATAAATTACATTTTATAAGAAACTTTTACTTGTTTCTCTTTCACCTTTTTTTCTAAGTAAGGACCATCACCATTTCGGCCGTAGGACGTCCGCTGCTGGACATAGGCCTCCCCCGTTGACTTCCACAAAGCCCGGTTGGAAGCGGCTCGCATCCAGCGCGGTCCTGCGCTCTTTACTAGGTCGGAAGTAAGAAGTAATGAGACGTATTTAGTGCATTTCGGGATGCTTTTCATGTATACTTAATGTTTTTTTTAATGTAAGATAAAATAGCCAGTTATTAAGGTGGTACGATTTCCATACAAATCAATTTTTGCCATTTATGGACAAATGGAGCATAATTTTACAGTGAAATCACAGCTACTGATATTTACTTTGGTTTTTATTTGCGGTAAATCACAATTGCTTGAATAAAACAGTAGATTATTAGCATAATTTACTGTTTTATTATATGACTGATTATGAGTCAAAACTCTTTGGTTCCTTCCTCCAATAATGCATTTCAAACATCGTGAGCACGACTTACGAGGACCGTCAATCGTTCCGCTCGCGTGCGCGAACAAGAGAACTGCAAGAGTGAAGCACATGCCCTTCATGTTGTTTTGATAAATGGATTCGCAGAAATGATGCTCTCCACGATTGCACATACTTTTTATAGTAGGTAAACCCACATCTGACACCTTCCAAAACACGGAATGGATATGAAAAACTAGCTGCGCCCCGCGGTGTTTCTCGCTTCACGTCTTCGAGATAAAAAAGTAGCCTATGTGTTAATTCGCCAGTATAATGAGATGGCAAATAAGGACATAATTGTCGACATCTTCTCTCCCAAATTTAGAACCCATATCAGAAATTCTTTATGTCCTAAGCGCCCGGCTCAGTCCGACCCCTAGCTAATCATATAGATATATACCCATAATTATAGTTATTTAAACGCTAAACCAACATTGCACACATGGTCTGAGTTGCAATCCCGCTCTGATCCAACATTTCTGTACTCTAGTTTCCTAATGATTGTAATTTGTTTTGTGTGTTTGAATAAAAAAAAAAAAACAAAAACAAATTCAGAGCTTCAGCTATCTCCATACCAAATTTCATCTAAATCCGTTGGGTCGTTTTTACGTGAAAGAGTAGATAACAAACATCTATCCAAGCTTCCAAACTTTCACATTTATAATAATATACTAGCTGCGCCCCGCGGTGTTACCCGCTACATGTTTTCGGGATAAAAGGTAAAAAGCCATGTTAATCCAGGGTCTCAGCTACCTCCATACCAAATTTCATCCAAATCTGTTCGGTAGTTTTTGCGTGAAAGAGTAACAAACATCCATCCAAACTTTGACATTTATAATATTTGTGGGATTGGCAGGTTAACATGTGACCATATGAGATTATACCTACAAGCTTTTATAAACATAAACAATATATTATAATTATGTTTAAAATAATGAAGTCTTATCTAAAAGTAAAAACCCATCATTACATTTGATTTTAAACGCATTGTACATATCATACAAGCTGTTACTCACGACTTCGTCCGCGTGGAATTTAACAAAAAATTGCTTGTTCTGTTCGCAGAACATACAAAATATTAATAATTAGGAATGTATTTTTGCATCGAAATGACCAGGCGCAATGCTATCCTTTTTCTTTGTGAATCGATCCCTTGTATTTTTAAAATATCTTTTGTATTTCTATTGTGTAAATTTCTACAATCACAATGTTTCGTGAACGATTTTTTTGAATGATGTAATGAACAAATCAACGAATTTCTGAATTAATGAATAAATAAGCTTTTAAATAAAATAATAAATACAGGTAACAAACTATACAAAGCGCTAATTTCATATGTAAGGACCTAATGGAGTTTTGGCGGGAACGCGGGAAGAGTCGTGTCGCCCCGTTGTATTTTTTTCCAAAATTAGTGTTTTGTCGAGTGTTTATGCATAAAAATGGTGGTGTTTTATTCATAAAGTGCCGAATCACAAGCGCGAGTGTGGCAAAATGATATAATGTGGTGAAACATGACTTTTCGTGTTGCTTCCAAAACTCCATCAAAGCTTTATAGTAAAATCACCATTACTTTACTAAAGCATGACTGGACTTGACTGGCACGGACTGTACTTGATCAAGACTGGACTTTGACTATAACTTTAGCTACGAAGACACTTATTTAACTTTTGAAACTTGAAAATATATAAATACTTGGCGGGAACGCGGGCAGAGTCGTGTCGCTCCGTTGTATTTTTTTCCAAAACTAGTGTTTTGTCGAGTGTTTATGCATAAAAATGGTGGTGTTTTATTCATAAAGTGCCGAATTACAAGCGCGAGTGTGGGAAAATGATATAATGTGGTGAAACATGAGTTTTCGTGTTGCTTCCAAAACTCCATCGAAGCTTTATAGTAAAGTTGCCACTACTTTACTAAAGCATGACTGGAATTAACTGACACGAACTGGACTTGACAAAGACGACTTTGACTAAAACTAGCTACGATGGCACTTATTTAACTTTTGAAACTTGAAAATACATAATTACTTGACACTGG
This sequence comes from Biston betularia, assembly GCA_905404145.2. Lineage (NCBI taxonomy): Eukaryota > Metazoa > Arthropoda > Insecta > Lepidoptera > Geometridae > Biston > Biston betularia. The sequence continues at coordinate 930,391 of FR989889.1, read as the reverse complement.
CAAATGCTAAAACGCGACGCCAAAACCAAAGGAAAAAAAAAAAATCTTGTGTAGAGTTTTGGCGGGAACGCGGGAAGAGTCGTGTGAGTCGCACGAAAATTTATAGAATTCGTATAGTAAAGGTAACGAGTCTTCGATAGTGTTTCGATAGGTAGCATCACGAAGCGCTCTCGTGCGAAGGTAACGTCATCCTAACGTAAGTAGTGACCGACCTCTTGTGAACGAAATGAACGTCTTATTCAATGAATTGTACGTTCAAAAACGAAATGAGTTATTGACTTTATAAAACCTCTTTAGTATATCTGGCTTAACGGCCTATTTATTAGTAATTAAATCAAAACATTGTGCAAAACATGAACAAAAAACTTAAATACGGTTATGAGAGATAGTAAATGTATTACATTTGAAGAAATAAATTAATAATTCATTTTAACATAATTTTAACATTTTAATTTTTTAACGGTTTGTGAACGAGAAGACTCCACTTTTAATTTTTACACTAGGCACTGAGCCTCGATCACGAACACTTGCGAAAAAGTATTATTATAAAAAATTGTATGAGATTTGTACAGCGCACCTATCGCGCGTAAAAGGAACTAAATTTGAAGGCACAAACGGTTTTAGTTTACTTTCGTATCGACAAGTGAACGATACTTGAGATTTTATGAACAAATTTGGCAGCCTGGCTATCGAGTTTGTCGAATCTTTTTTCACTAACAATTTGCCGGTGAAAAAAGTTTCGAAACATATTTAACTGCTTTAAAAATTACTTTTTTTATGTATATTAGAATGCAAAGACCCTCTCTTTACCTACGTAGTCATATTTATTATCTTCTTGCTGCAAGTTCACTTGACAATTACAGCCCTGTTGGCTCATTTGGTAGCATGTCTGCTTCAAGAGCTGTGGGCGTGGGTTCGATTCCCACCCAGGACAAGCATTTTGTGATACAAAAACAAATGTTTGTTCTGTGTCTGGGTGTACTGTATGTATTATAAGTATGTATTCACAACAAAAAAAAAGTATTTAAGTATTCTATCAGTTATCTGACTCCCATAGTACAAGCTTTGCTTAGTTTGGGGTCAGATGGCGCTGTGTGTAATGTCCTGCGATATTTATTTATTTATTATTTATTTAAATGAGGAAACTGAACAAAGATTGAAGCTCGCAAATGAGGCTTCCGAAACACATTGTTAGGTGCGACAGATTTTCAACCTGAGAGTGGTAGCTAGCCAGCCGAGTACTATAAAGTACCTACTTACCCTACAACCATGCTAGTTTCCTCACGATGTTTTCCTTCACCGGCAGCTCAAGCCAGCCATTGTTTGGGTTTGTACCCACGCCCTTAGGCGAGTAAATAAATAAACACAACACACAAAACTTTGTACATGTAAATTCAAAATTATCTTATAAATATCATTTCTATGACCATTTGCGCCATTTCTTCTCGGGCCCAGGATTTCCTGTGATATCTCTAATTAATTTGTTAGTCAACTCTTTCCACTTCATTTGTATGCAATCGTTCTCGTGGCCCGCCAGAAGACTTGGACGAATCTCCATTATTGGAATTGAAATTCCGATTTCCATTGCATATTAGGTACATGAATATTTTCTTATGATTTATTAGTTTGTCGGATATAGCGACGTTAGAGTGGGTGGTAGGATGGCCGATATTCGCATTTTACATGGTTACATGGGTTACTGGGCGAGGAGATAAACCATACAATTCAGTTCTCTTGTATAATGTTTAATCAGCACTTTACAACGATTTTAGTTTAAGAATGATTAGAACAGTATAATCACTATTACATATCTTGGAGACAAGACGTTCCGCTTCCCTTCGCACTCTGCAACCGTTCAACTCAATCTCTCTTAAAAGAATCAATGCTAATCTCTCCTCAATCAAAGCAAGAATGCATCTCTCTACCTCAACATCCAACGCACGGCCGACTCGATTCCCACAGCCCTCTACCGGCCGACATCCGCAACTTCTACCTTCTCTCATTGGTTGAAGTCAAAATACGTTTCACGACTAACGACAAGCAGAACACGGTACCAGTGTTACGTCAGAGGTGACGTCATTCCACCTCAAGTCCACAAAAATTACGCAAAATGGCGATAAACTAAATCAACATTAAAGCTAAGCACTGACAAGTTATAAAAAATTAAGAACGACAGAAAAAGACTATAATAATGAAACTTTTCGTAAAATGCTTTGCAAAGTTTGTAAACAATGAAGAATCAAACATAACCTTGACGACGCTATCTCAAGTGGAGTCTTCTCGTTCACAAAACCGTAAAAAAATTTACTATCTCTCATACCGTATTTAAGTTTTTTGTTCGTGTTTTGCACTATGATACCAAACTTTCAAATTTTTTTGTTTTTTAATTTTATCCAGTGTCACTCAGGATGATGTAAGGAATCGCAAGATACCACATACATCCAAATCTGTTTAGACATTTAAAAGTTATGGCGGAATAAACATACTCTCATACTGACATACATGCATGAGCCTTGAAAACGTTACACTCCAGGTTTTGTCATAACTCACTCGTTCGTCACATTATTTCAAATACTTAAACAAGGTGTAGAAAAACAATGTACTTATTTAAATTGCAATATAATATATTTCATAACAGTTTGAAACAAAATACATTTCAATATGGCCAATCCGCTTTAGTGGTCAAACCATACAAGCCGCTTCTGAAATAAAAAAAATAATAATTAGACACCAATTAAAAACAGTGCTTGGTTTTAAAAACCACGTGAATTTTTATAACATTTAAGAACCTTTCTAGTATGAATGTCTTGCTTTTACTCGGCTAGTGTATTTTGATAATTCTATAAAAAAGACCTTAAACCGTAAAAAAAAATTTATTAGATTTTTAACAACAGTTTGTTTAATTTTTGTAACCTACAACACAAAATCAAAAATACTTTTTAAATAAATCTCGGTGGACCTTTACTTAGGGGCGTAGCTACCGCCATATCAGCCGTAGTTACACAGGGCCCCCGAGCTACAGAGGCCCTTAGTAAAATGTTATCCACAATGTCACTTAATCCCGTGCTACCCGGGAAAAAACATATCAAAAACTATCATACGAACAACTATCCATATAATCAATAAAAAAAAATTTAATTTAATGCAAGCATGTTTGTTTCTCTTGTGAGAAATCTTTACCCTTCATTTGGGCTCCCCTAACTAATTTTGACAGGGCTACGCCACTGTCTTAAACACAAACTCTAGCCCCACACCAATCTAAACTTGTACTATGGGAACCAGACAACCAATAGAATAATTATAATATGTAAGTATCAGGTCCGACATCATGTGTGCTGTGATCAAACACTTAATGTGTCATAAAACAATAATTACCCGGTCTTGTCAGTGGCAGCATTCCCCAAGGGGAATTCATCACCGGTACATTTATTTTCTTTCGCCTGATCATAGCTGGTACAGGCCCGGCCTATCAGATGATCGTGGTTGATTGAGGCGGCGAACAGCTCGTAGGCACGTTTGTGGGAGCAGATACTTATCCAGCAGCCGGGCTGGGGGTTTTTCCCGCCGTTGGGGTAAAAGTCGACGTCACCGATTGGCCTGTATATCCCCAGTGCACCTCCATCAGTGTGAATAATCTCGACGTACTCTCCATCGTCTTTGTTCAGGGCTTTGTCGTTATCTCTCCACTGGGGTCCAGCAGGATCCAAACCTGCCAAAGATTTATGTCAGATGTGAAAAGCAAAATCTTGTATAATTCCACTAAATACTAAAATGATAAGGTGAATCAAAAGATGAAACACGTACATAAAACAAAATATGAATTCACAATGCCTGGAATAAACAAGTTGATAAAGATTTTAATTTTGAGAATTATTGTGACTGAATCAAAGATATATCCATTACTGCGTGAAAGAGGCAGCTAGGCTTTCTTTAATCGTCACTTCACAGAATTTCTGTTTTATTTTGTTAAATATAACAAAATAATATATGTTAATAAAAAATTATGAAAATGTTTAGTGTGCATCAAGATTGTGCTGTATCAGTTAAAGGTTATGGGCCCAGTACGCTTCCACCGCGTATGAACAGACGACACGTACCGCTAATTCTTTGAGGACGATAGTCGGCGAATCTTCCAGCGTTTCCAACCACATGAGCTCCCAAGCTGTGCCCCACCAACTGAAGAGTCTCCCAGCTGCCTCCGACGTTATCAAAAAGCCAAGTCAGGAATTCGCCCACGTTTTCCCCAACTTCCGGGACCACTTTACATACTGCCACGTAATTAATGCTGCTGGCTAGTTTACTCCAATCAACGACGATAACATTACAGTCTTCGTGGAGCAGTAAAGCAGCAGTGATTTGAGTATTGACTCTGGCATGTCCGTCGCTTCGCCACCCGTGTACGATGACCTTGGTTGGTTTATCTGCACTGTATTTTGATTTTAGGACAGAATCCTTGTCTCCATTGACAAGTACTTGAATCTCATAAGGATTATCCCTGAAATTTTTTGTTGTATTAGCATGGAGCATTATGACCCAATTTAGACCACTAGACTTAGTACACGTCAAACGTAGAATACAACATCATAAATATCGTGGGTTTTTAACGTGAATACATCTTTATTGATTAATTGAAAGCAAATTAATACGCGTTAAAAGAAAATGTATTATTATAATTACTGCGACATAGCCTATGACATAGTCATAGTCTGTGACATAGCCAAGTCATAGACTATGTTGCAACAGTCGTAGTCACGCTCTATGGTGGTTTATTGGTAATCGCTCAAAGTTTTTAGCTAAGCTTTATTGAGTCACATTAAAATCTAACTATTCTGATAAATACAAAATGTTTACCTCGTATATAACCAATAATGGATATCTTTTGCATCCTTCGTAACATCCGCTAACGTAGCTTGACTAACAGCTTCCTTCAGGTCCACTAGATAGAGTTCGTTGTCGCCGTCCGGGAACCATATGTACCGACTCTTCCCCTCCACATAGTGGCTGTTGTCACCAGGTATGGTGGGAATTATGTCATGAACATTTTCTAAAAAAACACACGATTGAAACCAGAGAAAACAACAAAAAAACAAGGCGAGGAGCAAATAGGATACAGAGAGGTCGGTTTACATTCAGGGGCCCGCGGTACACAACTGCGTACCTACGATCAGTAATTACGATTTTTCAATGTATTTTTATTATGTTGACAATATTCTTTATTTTGTCATATTTTTGTGTTGACAATATTTTATATTGACATGTTTTTATATTGACTTATTATGGACTTTATTTGACATTTTGTTTTTATTCATTGACATGTAGAATAGAATATAACTTTATTATACACCAACACAAAACATAACAACATGCAAATATATTTTATATTTGTGTTTGTATTTGAAGTGAGCGAAGTCACGGGTAAAATAATGTTTGCAAATAGTTCTTACCAGGTAAAGCGTTGAGTGCGTCTTCGATTTTAGCAGGTAAAGCGTTGGGTGTGCCTTCGAATTTACCAGGTAAAGCGTTGAGTGCGTCTTCGACTTTACCAGGTAAAGCGTTGAGTGCGCCTTCGGCTTTACCAGGTAAAGCGTTGAGTGCGTCTTCGACTTTACCAGGTAAAGCGTTGAGTGCGTCTTCGACTTTACCAGCCGACGCGCTGGCGACGAGCGCAAGCGCGACAATCGTCAAGTACGAGGTGTTCATGCTGACTGGAAGATCAGACCAGCTGCTGTGTCGACGAAGTAATGATGCTGCTTGGTACCGTAGCCTTCTTTTATACAATTACACTAGCTATCATTTTATGTGTGTCGATTTTTTACTGGCGAGTCAAAGGTCTTAGATTTATCATTAGACTTTACGTGTATGGTGACGACTATTTAAAAACAAGATATCACTAATAGTAAAAAAAACTGGTAAGTACTTACATTGTTTCTAATCATGGTTTATGTACTCTTTAGTACTCGGCTGGCTAGCTACCACTCTCAGGTTGAAAATCTGTCGCACCTAACAATGTGTTTCGGAAGCCTCATTTGCGAGCTGCAATCTTTGTTCAGTTCCCTCATTTTCAAGTAAACTTGCAGCAAGAAGATAATAAATATGACAACGTAGGTAAAGAGACGGTCTTTGCATTCTAATATACATAAAAAAAGTAATTTTTACAGCAGTTAATTATGTTTCGAAACTTTTTTCATCAGCAAATCCTTAGTGAAAAAAGATTCAACAAACTCGATAGCCAGCCTTCGAAATGTACATTAACGTACGTCGAAATCAAGTTCGTGCTGCCAAATTTGTTCATAAAATCTCAAGTATCGTTCACTTGTCGATACATTAAACTAAAACCGTTTGTGCTGTCAAATTTAGTTCCTTTTACGCACGATAGGTGCGCTGTACAAATCTCATACAATTTTTTGTCGATGTCGATACGAATACTTTTTCGAAAGTGTTCGTGATCGAGGCTCAGAACTCCATCGAAAGTTCAATTCAATTCAATTCTTGGTTTATGGCTTTTGTGAAAACGTTTCACAGCTCCGCCACTGCCACGTAGAAAGATATACCATCAAACGCAAGAATTTGTACGGTATTGAGCCTCGTTGTTCGGTGAATTCGTATAGCAGAGGTCTTTGTTTGTCACCCTGAAACCATATACACAAACATATATATATACATAAGTAGGGGACAGAGTGTGTTGAAATCCTATACATCTACATATTTATAACCTCATTTTTTTTTAATGTACTTACATAAAATATATACAAAGGGAGTAAAAACTAGGGATAGAAGACATTTGAGGGAAGTAGGATGGGGAATTTCAGGAGGTATGACATCGTGCAACGAAAACTATCTTAAGGGGCAACTGAAGAAGATTATGGTCCATGTTTCCCTCATCTAAGCCGCATTCGCATAGGGAATGGTCCCTAATACTAATTTTGGCCAGAAACACAGGTGTACAAGAATGGTTCAAACGTAACATATTACGTTCATATTTTTTGACTTATTGTGAAAATTTGACCGATCAATGGGATAAGTGTAACAGCTCTATTACTCTTGACGATGTTTTTTACTGATGAAATGATTGTTATTGTTATTATGATTATTATTATTTTGCTAACGTTTTTATTTCTTTTAGTGATTTTTTTTTAATGTATATTTATTAATTATTTTTTTTGCTTTTTTTGTGTGACATAATTGTAAATGTGCTAACGTTTTTATGTCAATAAATAATTTGAATTTGAATTTGTAACTGACAATTTGTCGAAGTGGTCGTTTTATCTGCCTTTTGGAATTTAGAGAACCGGGGTTTATGGGGGATTTCAGGTTGTATTTCACCAAAGAATTTACCTTTACTAATTTTAGAATCTTGCCATTTTTGGGACCAGCATTTGTACAACATTGCTTTTAGAATAGGATACATATCGTGTGAATAAATTTGTGAATACTGTGGAGAACCCATCAGACATGCGTCCCTAGCATAGACGTCAGCGCACTCATTGCCCAAGATGCCTGAATGACCAGGAATTCAGGCCAAGACCACGCAGACGCCCAGGCCGTGACACTCCGATAAAGCTTCGCTTATTTTAAGTATAATTGGGAACCTGGTTTTTGAACGAAACGGATTAGATAGAATCGCCTGGAGGCAGCTCTTAGAGTCAGAAAATATAACGGACCGATTGAGATTATGAGACTTTATAAACATTATGGCTTCTAAAATGGCAATTGACTCTCTTGTAAAAATGGAGGTAACCGAACTGAAGATAGGGCTTGGGGACTAGGGGATTGGTCTGTATCTGTTTGGATCAGATGGGTTAGTCAGAAACCATCGAAAGTTGTTATATTTTTTTTATAATTGTTTTTGCACCTGGCGTTGACAGCAACCATGAATGTACGAATGAATGAATGAATAAGCTCTTAGATAAAATCTAATATAAAAAGTTTTAGTTTAAAAATTTATAAAAAAACAACCATTCAAATTTAATTTAAAATGTCAAAATCATAAGCGATGGTAGCTCAGTGGTTAGCGCGGTTGTTTCACACGCCCAAGAGGATGATTTTGAACTATATTAATGAGCTTGAGCTGCTGGTGAAAGAAACCATCATGAGGAATGGTCATGGTCATGGTCATCGCTAGTTGTTATACCTATAAATAACTAAGTATATTTCTTCTGTATTGTATTATTTTTAGTGTGTAAAATAAAGAGTTAATCAATCAAACAGTCAATCATGGTTGTAGGGTACTCTTTAGTATTCGGCTGGCTAGCTACCACCCTCAAGTTGAAAATCTGCCGCCAAGCATCTAACGGTGTGTTCCGGCAGCCTCACTTGTGAGCTAGTTCCATTTCAGGCTTGGTGTGCTTATCAATTTCGACCACACTTAAGGTGAGCTTTGGTCAAACATCTAGCCTGTCAACTATAAAAAGAAGAATAACCAGTTAATACTTACCAGTTTTTTTACTATACTAAGATATCACTATCTTGTTTTTAAATAGTCGTCACCATACACGTAAAGTCTAATGATAAATCTAAGACCTTTGACTCGCCAGTAAAAAATCGGCACAATTAAATGATAGCTAGTGTAATTGTATAGAAGATAGAAGGCTACGGTACCAAGCAGCATCGTTACTTCGTCGACACAGCAGCTGGTCTGATCTTCCAGTCAGCATGAACACCTCGTACTTGACGATTGTCGCGCTTGCGCTCGTCGCCAGCGCGTCGGCTGGTAAAGTCGAAGACGCACTCAACGCGTTACCTGGTAAAGTCGGAGACACACTCAACGCTTTACCTGCTAAAGTCGAAGACACACTCAAGGCTTTACCTGCTAAAGTCGAAGACACACTCAAGGCTTTACCTGCTAAAGTCGGAGACACACTCAACGCTTTACCTGCTAAAGTCGAAGACGCACTCAACGCTTTACCTGGTAAGAAATATTTACAAACATTATTTTACCCGTGACTTCGCTCACTTCAAATACAAATACAAATATTATTATATAAAAATATATTTGCATGTTGTTATGTTTTGTTTTGGTGTATAGTAAAGTTATATTCTATTCTACATGTCAATGAGTAAAAACAAAATGTCAAGTAAAGTCCATAATAAGTCAATATAAAAACATGTCAATATAAAAATATTGTCAAGTATAAAATATGATAACACAAAAATATGATACAACAAAAAATTTCAGGGATAATCCTTATGAGATTCAAGTACTTGTCAATGGAGACAAGGATTCTGTCCTACAATCAAAATACAGTGCAGATAAACCAACCAAGGTCATCGTACACGGGTGGCGAAGCGACGGACGTGCCAGAGTCAATACTCAAATCACTGCTGCTTTACTGCTCCACGAAGACTGTAATGTTATCGTCGTTGATTGGAGTAAACTAGCCAGCAGCATCAATTACGTGGCAGTATGTAAAGTGGTCCCGGAAGTTGGAGAAAACGTGGGCGAATTCCTGACTTGGCTTTTTGATAACGTTGGAGGCAGCTGGGAGACTCTTCAGTTGGTGGGGCACAGCTTGGGAGCTCATGTGGTTGGAAACGCTGGAAGATTCGCCGACGGTCGTCCTCAAAGAATTAGCGGTACGTGTCGTCTGTTCATTCGCGGTGGAAGCGTACTGGGCCCATAACCTATAACTGATACAGCACAATCTTGGTGCACACTAAACATTTTCATATTTTTTTATTAACATATATTATTTTGTTATATTTAACAAAATAAAACAGGAATTCTGTGAAGTGACGATTAAAAAAAGCCTAGCTGCCTCTTTCACTCAGTAATGGATATATCTTTGATTCAGTCACAATAATTCGCAAAATTAAAATCTTTATCAACTTGTTTATTCCAGGCATTGTGACTTCATATTTTGTTTTATGTACGTGTTTCATCTTTTTTTTTTTGCTTTTCACACCTGACATAAATCTTTGGCAGGTTTGGATCCTGCTGGACCCCAGTGGAGAAATAACGACAAAGCCCTGAACAAAGACGATGGACAGTACGTCGAGATTATTCACACTGATGGAGGTGCACTGGGGATATACAGGCCAATCGGTGACGTCGACTTTTACCCCAACGGCGGGAAAAACCTCCAGCCCGGCTGCTGGATCAGTATCTGCTCCCACAAACGTGCCTACGAGCTGTTCGCCGCCTCAATCAACCACGATAATCTGATAGGCCGGGCCTGTACCAGCTATGATCAGGCGAAAGAAAATAAATGCACCGGTGATGAATTCCCCTTGGGGAATGCTGCCACTGACAAGACCGGGTAATTATTGTTTTATGACACATTAAGTGTTTGATCACAGCACACGTGATGTCGGACCTGATACTTACATATTATAATTATTCTATTGGTTGTCTGGTTCCCATAGTACAAGTTTAGATTGGTGTGGGGCTAGAGTTTGTGGTTAAGACAGTGGCGTAGCGTGACTTGGAGCCCTGTTTGGGGCCCTGTGTCAAAATTAGTTAGGGGGGCCCAAATGAAGGGTAAAGATTTCTCACAAAAGAAACAAACATGCTTGCATTAAATTAAAATGAATGTTTATTGATTATATGGATTGTTGTTCGTATGACAGTTTTTGATATGTTTTTTTCCCGGGTAGCACGGGATTAAGTGACATTGTGGATAACATTTTAATTAGGGGCCTCTGTAGCTCGGGGGCGCTGTATCATTACGGCTAATATGGCGGTAGCTACGCCCCTGGGTTAAGATCCACCGATATTTATTTAAAAAATATTTTTTATTTTGTGTAGTAGGTTACAAACATTAAACAAACTGTAGTTAACAATCTTATACAATTTTATTTCGGTTTAAGGTCTTTTTTTTATAGAATTATCAAAATACTCTAGCCGAGTAAATGCATGATATTCATACTAGAAGGGTTCTTGAATGTTATAAAAATTCACTTCGTGGTTTTTAATTAGTGTCTAAATTTTTTTTTTATTTCAGAAGCGGCTTGTATGGTTTGACCACTGAAGCGCATTGGCCATATTAAAATGTATTTTGTTTCAAACTGTTATGAAATATATTATATTGCATTTTAAATAAGTACATTGTTTTTCTACACCTTGTTTAAGTAATTTAAATAATGTGACGAACGAGTGAGTTATGATAAAAAATAGAGTGTAACGTTTTCAAGGCTCATGCATGTACGAGTATATCTGTATGTTTATGTTTATTCCGCCATAAATTTTAAATGTCTAAACAGATTTAGATGTATGTGGTATCTTGCGATTCCTTACATCATCTTGAGTGACACTGGATAAAATTAAAAAACGAAAAAAATTAAAGTTTAGTCTCCGTGTTTATAATTTTTTTAATCATACTTCATGTTTATAAGTTATTCTTTGATTTTGGCTTTAAACTTTGTGCATTTGTCCGTGTCCAGTAATTAGATATTTTCAAGTATTTATGATATAACTAGTAATTAATAATAGTAGTAATAGTAGTAATAATAATAGTAGTAATAGATTTTTGCACAGAGGCAGGGCAAAGCACATTCGAGTTCCAGAAAGCACACAAACACACACGTACACGATTTGGTTTTACACAAACATTTTTTGGTTTTATACTACAAGGGCTCACCGGAGAACAGCGTTGGTCATACCGTTTAGTATCACCAGTATTATGCTGAGGCGAGCCCTTATTTTGTAACTGTTTGATTTTGTTACAAAATGAAACGGGAAATGACGGAAGTGACGGGGAATGATGATTTATTGTCAAAAATAATATAATTTGTAATTATTTTTGACAATAAATAAACTGAATGAAGCTAAACTAGACCGCATCATTACTTAACATCAAATGAGCTGGCGGTCAAACGTAAGCCTATTTGTTATAAAAAAAATGTCGCTAAACTGTTTGACATTTTAGTATTGTTTTATTTTTGTTTTAATTTAAAATAAATATCAGCGCCATCTGACCCCAAACTAAGCAGAGCTTGAGTGATGGAAGTCAGATAACTGATAGAATACATATATACTTCTTTGTTGTAAATGCATACAAACATACTTATAATACATATAGAACACCCAGACACAGAACAAACATTTGTTTGTACATAAAATGTTTGTCCTGAGTTTGAGTTGAACCCACGCCCTTCAGCTCTTAAAGCAGATATGCTGTCCAATGAGCTAACAAGGCTGTCAAAAATGTAAGGTCTTAAAGGCCTTAAATGTAATAGTTTGCGTCTATTGTCAACCATTACGGTGTGCAAATACATTAATTGAATTCTAAAAAAATAAACAATTCTACACACAAAAAAATATAATAAAATATACAATATGTCAATTACATTGAATATTAAATATTACATTTAATACAATCATGTCATTATAATTATTACAATAGTTACATTAAAGTTTGTGAGTTCTTAATTTTTATATTTGGTCCGTTAATTTATTAAAATAAGCAATTTTTGTGTAAGGGACATTTCATTTTGTTTGACATTGTTTCAATTCTATCATTTAATCTAATATTTTAAATAAATAATCTTAATCTAGAAAAAAAAACATAAGTATTCTGTGTTTATTTTATTTAATTGAAAAGAGAAACTTATAAATGAATTACAATTTTGACGCAGACGCGCCTAAAACAGGGCTGTATGCGCCACAAGCGTCCGCTTCACAGCATGTGTGGCTAATTTTTAGGCTGTCATACCGTCGCAAACAGCTTTGCAACTCCTGAAGGAACCAAAGGTGTTGTCATTTCCGCCGCATCCTTTGTACAGATAATTCACATTGATGCGTGTTTGTATTGTAAAAATACTTGAAACTAGTAAAAAATAGGCAAGAAACTACCTACAAATTACGAAGCTTTTTTTTGTAAAATATGCTGTCTTTAACAGGAGTTAATCCTAACATAATATTACGTAAATGATCCTGTCTAAATAAAATATAAGTTATTAAAGCAATTGCCTTTGATAACTATACTACGTAATGTTATTTGGCCGGTATACGGCAGATGTATATATTTTCATACAACTGTTGCCGGCCGCTGCTCGCATGTATTTGGCTAGTACAGAAATTTCGATTTATCTCGAAGAGGGTTGTCAAAATAATGCTCAAATTTCCACGTATGTTTGAGAGAAAATAATTACATGTCAAAGAGGAATGGAGCGGAGTATGTTAAACATTAAGAAGCACTAAAAAACAAGAGAGACAATGAAAGCAATCGATGCTCTAAGCCATACTAAAACTGAAGTGGAAGTGGGCGGGTCATGTAGCGCGTGTATAATACATGCGTATCATAGTATAGAAAACTCACATTCGATTCTACGTGCGAAGCCGGGGCGGGTCGCCAGTCTCTACATAGTATAAAATAAAGTCGTTTCCCGCCGTCTGTACGCTTAGATCTTCTAAACTAAGAAACGGTAAAATTTTAATGCGGTTGCTATCATTAGAGAGAGTGATTCAAGAGGAAAGTTTATGTGTATAATACATATATATCACAATAGAGAAAACCCACATTCGTATCTACATTGTATCCGTCCGTAAACGGGTCGGTTCGCTAGTTTATTTTATAAAAAAAATGACTTACAAGGCGCGTCTATAGTTCCACTCGTGAACAAGAGAACTGTAAGAGAGATGTACATTGTAGGTGTCACGTGGCCTGCATGTTGTTTTAAAAAGTGGATTCAGAGTAATGGTGCAATAACAAGCTTTCATAAACATGTTTAAAAACTATAAAATTATCTAGAAGTAAACACCTATCATTTAAATAGATAATGACAGTGTTTTACCTCTAGATAATCATTATAAATGATTTTTGATATATTGTTTATGTCATACTAGCTGTTACCAGCGACTTTGTCCGCATGTAATTCAACAAAAAATCACCTTCCGGTCTCGACGGAAGACCAGCGCCGGCTGGCAGCAGTCAGCATTACTCTGAGTTGAGGCCGGTTTCTGACATAACATTTATTTCTTTCCTTTTGTTTTTTATGATGAACTAGCTGCGCCACGCGGTGTTACCTGCTACATGTTTTCGGGATAAAAAGTAATCTAAGTGTTAATGCAGGGTCTCAGCTACCTCCATACCAAATTTCATCCAAATCCATTTTGTAAATTTTGCGTGAATAAGCAACAAACATCCGTCCATCAATCTAAACTTTCACATTTATAATATCAGTGGGATTGACATAATTCTAGCTGCGCCCCGCGGTGTTACCCGCTACATGTTTTCGGGATAAAAAGTAACACACATCCATCCATACTTTAATATTTATAACAATTTTTGCATATCTCTTGTGTCAATTGCTACACAATGTTTCGAGAACGATTTTCTTGAATGTACAAAATAATCAATAAAAGACTGTTTCCTAAGTATCTCTCGGGACACAGCCCGTACCAGGTTTTGTTATTAGAACTCACTGTACAGGTGAATGCTGTTGTTTTAATTCGTAAAACGGATGATGATTGCAGTTTTGTAGCGATGATAGCTCAGTGGTTAGCGCGGTAGGTTCGCATGCCAAAGGGCGTGGGTTCAAACCCCAACAATGAGCTCGAGCTGCCGGTGAAGGAAAACATCGTGAGGAAACCATAGCATGGTGGTAGGGTACTTTCTAGTACTCGGCTGGCTAGCTGCCACCCTCAAGTTGAAAATCTGCCGCCAAGCATCTAACGGTGTGTTCCGGCAGCCTCACTTGAGAGCCAGTTCCATTCCAGGCTAGGTGTGCTTTACCATCTTCGACCACACCTTTCATTTAACATCAGGTGAGCTGTGGTCAAACAACTAGCCTGTCAACCATAAAAAAAAAGAAAAAAAAAAGCGTAGTATAGGACGCCCTGCGGCTAGGTGGTGTGGCGACCTGCGTAAAGCTGCACAAAAACTGGTTAGCTCTTCTCCTCTCTACCTAGCTAGTTGAGCTTACTAATGAGACCCACAGCGAGAAACCACGTGCACGAAAGTTAGAGGCATAGTAGAATTGTTGTTTTTTGCGGCAGCAAAGAGTCTGTTACCACCTAGTATTGAAAAAAATGTTTTATGGACTCTATAGATTTTCTTTTTAGTCGTTTCGTTCTCTGCATAATACAAATATTTTATTACTAATACTAATGTCGCGGGTCATTTTCCATTCACATTGAAAAATGTCAAAATCGTAAGCGATGATAGCTCAGTGGTTAGCGCGGTTGTTTCACACGCCCAAGAGCATGGGTTTGAACCCTATTAATGAGCTTGCGCTGCTGGTGTAAGAAAACATCGTGAGGAAACCATTGCATGGTCATGGTCATGGTCATGCCCATCGCCAGTTGTTACACGTATTAATTAAGTTTATTTCTTCTGTATTGTATTATTTTTAGTGTGTACAATAAAGAGTTAATCAATCAATCAATCATGGTTGTAGGGTACTCTCTAGTACTCCGTTGGCTAGTTACCACCCTCAAGTTGAAAATCTGCCGTCAAGCATCTAACTGTGTGTTCCGACAGCCTCACTTGTGAGCCAGTTCCATTTCAGGCTTGGTGTGCTTACCAATTTCGACCACACTTAAGGTGAGCTTTGGTCAAAGACCTAGCCCGTCAACCATAAAAAGAAGAAAAACACATAAATGTCAATTAAAAAGTTATAGGTAGGTACTTACCAATTGTTTCACAATTAGTGATATCTTAGGTAATTCCTTGTTTTTAAATAGTCGTCGCAATAGACGTAAAGCCCAATGATAAATAATGCACTGGACCTAAGGCCCTTTGACTCGCCAGTAAAAAATCTGCACAATTAAATGATAGCTAGTGTAATTGTATAAAAGAAGGCTACGGTACCAAGCAGCATCATTACTTCGTCGTCACAGCAGCTGGTCTGATCTTCCAGTCAGCATGAACACCTCGTACTTGACGATTGTCGCGCTTGCGCTCGTCGCCAGCGCGTCGGCTGGTAAAGTCGAAGACGCACTCAACGCTTTACCTGGTAAAGTCGAAGACGCACTCAACGCTTCACCTGGTAAAGTCGAAGACGCACTCAACGCTTTACCTGGTAAAGTCGAAGGCGCACTCAACGCTTTGCCTCGTAAAGTCGAAGACGCACTCAACGCTTTACCTGGTAAGAAATATTTACAAACATTATTTTACCTGTGACTTTGCTCACTTCAAATACAAATACAAATATTTTATTGGTAACACCAATGTTACAAGTTAAATTTTATTTTTAAAACATATTGAAAATCATTTTAGAGATTTTTTTAATAAAATACTGATTGTTTTTTTATGTTAATTATCTCTTTTTTATGTTTCATATTTGCATGTTGTTGTGTTTTGTTTTGGTGTATAATAAAGTTATATTCTATTCTACAGTCATGTCAATGAATAAAAACAAAATGTCAAATAATGCCCATAATAAGTCGATATAAAAACATGTCAATATAAAAATATTGTCAAGTATAAAATATGTCAATACGAAAATATGACATTATAAAAAATATTGTCAGGATAATAAAAATAAATTGAAAAATCGTAATTACTTAATAATCTTTTAGTTTGAAATACTCGTCAATATCATAAAACAATGTCTCTGGCAGCCAACATCTTAGCTTGGTTCTGAAGCACGCGGTGGAAAGTGCATTCCGGATGGAAGCGGGTACGCGATTGTAGACCGCGGGCCCTAGAATGTATACCGATGTATACCTCTCTGACTCCTATTCGCTCCTCGCTTTGTTTTTTTTTGTTGTTTTCTCTGGTTTCACTCGTATATTTTTTTTAGAAAATGTTTATGACATGATTCCCACCATACCTGGTGACAACAGCCACTATGTAGACGGGAAGAGTCGCTACATATGGTTCCCGGACGGAGACAACGAACCCTATCTAGTGGACCTGAAGGAAGCTGTTAGTCAAGCTACGTTAGCGGATGTTACGAAGGATGCAGAAGATATCCATTATTGGTTATATACGAGGTGAATATTTTACATTTATCAGAATAGTTAGATTTTGACGTGACTCAATAAAGCTTAGCTGAAAACTTTGCGCGATTACCAACAAACCACCATAGATCGTGACTACGACTGTTGCAACACTATTTTTCTATGACTTGGCTTTGTCACAGACTATGACTATGTCATAGACTATGTTGCAATAATTATAATAATACATTTTCTTTTAACGCGTATTAATCTGCTTTCAATCATCAATAATAATATTCGATAACGAAGCACTTAGGAGATACATATAACTTGAAGCTTACTATGAAAGCTGACGTGATTTTTGTAGTTTCCACTATAGTGAGTTAATTATATCCTGAGTATTCGATATAATTAAACGTGAATAATCCCGCATAAGTAAAGTATAAAGATCTAGCTTGTTCTATTCGTTGGCCGCACGGATAAGACGTTTGGTACGTACTCAAGAAAAAATCACGGTGTATGAGTGATAGTGGGCCGTCTTTCTACTTGCTTTGTAGTAACAAGCATGATTATATAAAGCTAGGTGTGCATACCATCTTCGTCTACATCGTCGCTGAACATCAGGTGAACTGTGATCAAACACGTATCCTTTAGTTATCTTGGATGTAAATGATAGACATGTGGCTGCAACACCAAACCGTAGCTACCAATTTTGTTATCATTATTTTCCCTCTTACTATGGAAGCAAACTTAAAGATGTCACAAAACTACGATATTTATCATGTTGTATTCTACGTTTGACGTGTACTAAGTCTAGTGGTATAAATTCGGTCATAATGCTCCATGCTAATACAACAAAATATTTCAGGAATAATCCTTATGAGATTCAAGTACTTGTCAATGGAGACAAGGATTCTGTTCTACGATCAGACTACAGTGCAGATAAACCAACCAAGGTCATCGTACACGGGTGGCGAAGCGACGGACATGCCAGAGTTAATACTCAAATCACTGCTGCTTTAATGCTCTACGAAGACTGTAATGTTATCGTCGTTGATTGGAGTAAACTAGCCAGCAACATCAATTACGTGGCAGTATGTAAAATGGTCCCGGAAGTTGGGGAAAACGTGGGCGAATTCCTGACCTGGCTTTTTGATGACGTTGGAGGCAGCTGGGATACTCTTCATTTGGTGGGTCACAGCTTGGGAGCTCATGTGGTTGGAAACGCTGGAAGATTCGCCGACGGTCGTCCTCAGAGAATTAGCGGTACGTGTCGTCTGTTCGTACGCGGTGGAAGCGTACTGGGCCCATAACCTATAACTGATACAGCACAATCTTGGTGCACACTAAACATTTTCATCAATTTTTATTAACAGATATTATTTTATTGTATTTAACAAAATAAAAATAGGAATTCTGTGAAGTGACGATTTAAAAAGACATAGCTGACTCTTTCACTCAGTAATAGATTCAGATTCAGTCACAATTCTCAAAATATAATAATAATAAAATCTTTATCAACTTGTTCATTCCAGGAATTGTGACTTCATATTTTTTTTGTTTTATATACGTGCTTCATCTTTAGATTCACATTATCATTTTACTATTTAGTGGATATATACAAAATTTTGCTTTTCATACCTGACATAAATCTTTGGCAGGGTTGGATCCCGCTGGACCCAGGTGGAGAGATAACGACAAAGCCCTGAACGAAGACGATGGAGAGTACGTCGAGGTTATGCATACTGATGGAGGTGTACTGGGGATATACAGGCCAATCGGTGACGTCGACTTTTACCCCAACGGCGGGTCAAACCGCCAGCCCGGCTGCTGGTTCGATATCTGCTCCCACCAACGTGCCTACAAGCTGTTCGCCGCCACAATCAACCACGATCATCTGATAGGCAGGGCTTGTACCAGCTATGATCAGGCGAAAGAAAATAAATGCACCGGTGAAGAATTCCCCATGGGAAATGCTGTCACTGACAAGACCGGGTAATTATTTTTTTATAACGTATTAGGTGTTTGACCACAGCACGCATGCCGGATGCCTGATAATTATTCTGTTGGTTGTCTGGTTCCCATAGTACAAGTTTAGATTGGTTTGGGAAAAGAGTTTGGGGTTAAGACAGTGGTGTAGCGTGACTTGGAGCCCTGTTTGGGGCTCTGTGTCAAAATTAGTTAGAGGGGCCCAAATGAAGGGTAAAGATTTCTCACAAAAGAAACAAACATGCTTGCATTAAATTAAAATAAATGTTTGTTGATTATATGGATAGTTGTTCGTATGACAGATTTTGATATGTTTTTTTCCCGGGTAGCACGGGATTAAGTGACATTGTGGATAACATTTTACTAAGGGCCTCTGTAGCTCGGGGGCCCTATGTAACTACGGCTGATATGGCGGTAGCTACGCCCCTAAGTTAAGGTCCACCGATATTTATTTAAAAAGTATTTTTGATTTTGTGTTGTAGGTTACAAAAATTAAACAAACTGTAGTTACAAATCATAAACAAAAATGTTTTTACGGTTTAAGGTTTTTTTTTTATAGAATTATCAAAATACTCTAGCCGAGTAAATGCAAGATATTCATACTAGAAGGGTTCTTGAATGTTATAAAAATTCACTTCGTGGTTTTTGAAACCAGGCACGGTTTTTAATTAGTGTCTAATTTTTAATTATTTTTTTTTAATTTCAGAAGCGGCTTGTATGCTTTGACCACTGAAGCGCATTGGCCATATTAAAATGTATTTTGTTTCAAACTGTTATGAAATATATTATATTGCAATTTAAATAAGTACATTGTTTTTCTACACCTTGTTTAAGTAATTGAAATAATGTGACGGACGAGTGAGTTGTGATAAAACCTGGAGTGTAATGTTTTTTTTTTAAATTAATTTGCCCTATCGGGCAAGCTAAAGCTATAAAGCCATACTGCCTCGTCTTCAGTTTTAACGATAATTCATGTCTTACATCTATAGTTACAGTCAAAGTCTAGTATTGGTCAAGTCCAGTCCATGTCAGTCAAGTCCAGTCATGCTTTAGTAAAGTAGTGGCGACTTTACTATAAGCTTCGATGGAGTTTTGGAAGCAACATGAAAAATCATGTTTCACCACATTATATCATTTTCCCACACTCGCGCTTGTAATTCGGCACTTTATGAATAAAACACCGGCATTTTTATGCCTAAACACTCGACAAAACACTAGTTTTGGAAAAAAATACAACGGGGCGACACGACTCTGCTCCCGTTCCCGCCAAAAACCTGGAGTGTAATGTTTTCAAGGTTCATACATGTATGTCTGTATGAGAGTTTGTTTATTCCGCCATAACTTTAAAATGTCTAAACAGATTTGGTTGTATGTGGTATCTTGCGATTACTTACATCATCCTGAGTAAAACTGGATAAAAAAAAAGAAAGTTTGGTATCCGTGTTTTTAATTTTTTTAATCATACTTCTATTCTTTGTTTTTGGCTTTAAACTTTGTGCATTTGTCTGTGTCCAGTATTTAGATATTTTCAAGTATTTATGATATAACTAGTAATCTAGATTTTTGCACAGAGGCAGGGCAAAGCACATTAGAGATCCAAAAACACACTAACACACACGCACACACACGCACACACACACACACACACGATTTGGTTTTACACAAACATTTTTGGTTTTAAACTACAAGGGCTCACCGGAAGACCAGCGCTGGTCATACCGCTTAGTATCACCAGTATTATCCTGAGATGAGCCCCTCTTTTGTAACTGTTTGATTTTGTTACAAAATAAAGAATTTTTCTTTCTTTCTTTCTTTTTAAACAAAAACGAATGACACGGGAAATTACGGGGAATGATGATTTATTGTCAAAAATAATATAATTTGTAATTATTTTTGACAATAAATAAACTGAATGACGCTAAACTAGGCCGCATCATTACTTAACATCAAGTGAGATGGCTGTAAAACGTAAGCCTATTTGTTATTAAAAAACATGTCGCTAAACTTTTTGACATTTAAGTATTGTTTTATTTTTGTTTTAATTTAAAATAAATATCGTAGGACTATACACCAAGCGCCATCTGACCCCAAACTAAGCAGAGCTTGTGTGATGGAAGTCAGATAACTGATAGAATACATATATAAATTTTTTTGTAAATGCATACTAACATACTTATAATACATATAGAACACCCAGACACAGAACAAACATTTGTTTATACATAAAATGTTTGTCCTGAGTGGGAATTGAACCCACGCCCTTCAGTTCTTAAAGAAGATATGCTGTCCAATGAGCCAACAGGGCTGTCAAAAATTTAAAATCTTAAAGGCCTTAAATGTAATAGTTTGCGTCTATTGTCAACCATTACGGTGTGCAAATACATTAATTGGATTCTACAAAAATAAACAATTCTACACATAAAAAAATATAATAAAATATACAATATGTCAATTACATTGAATATTAAATATTACATTTCATACAATCATGTCATTATAATTATTACAAAAGTGACTTTAAAGTTTGTGATTTCTTAATTTTTCTATTTGGTCCGTTAATTTATTAGAATAAGCAATTTTTGTGTAATGGACATTTCATTTTATTTGACATTGTTTCAATTCTATCATTTAATATATTTCAAATAAATAATCTTAATCTAGAAAATAAAAGATAAGTATTCTGTGTTTATTTTATTATATTCAATTGAAAAGAGAAACTTATAAATAAATTACAATTTTGACGCAGACGCGCCTAAAACTGTGGTAATGACGTGGCGGGAACATGGCGACGACGTGGCGCGAGCAGGGCTGGGTGCACCACAAGCGTCCGCTTCACAGCATGCGTGGCTAATTTTTAGGCTGTCACACCGCCGCAAACAACTTTGCAACTCGTGAAGGAAGCAAAGGTGTTGTCATTCCCGCCGCATCCTTTGTATAGATAATATTCACATTGGTGCGTGTTTGTATTGTAAAAATACCTGAAAGTAGTAAAAAATAGGTAAGAAACTACCTACAAATTACGAAGCTTTTTTTGTTAGATATGCTGTCTTTTACAGGAGTTAATCCTAGCATAATATTACGTAAATGATCTCGTCAAAATAAAATTTAATTTATTAAAGCAATTGCCTTTGATAACTATACTATGTAATGTTATTTGGCCGGTATACGGCAGATGGATATATCTTCATACAACTGTTGCCGGCCGCTGCTCGCATGTGTTTGGCTAGTACAGAAATTTCGATTTATCTCGAAGAGGGTTGGCAAAATAATGCTCAAATTTCCAAGCATGTTTGAGAAAAAAAACTAAATGTCAAAGAGGAATGGAACGGAGTATGTTAAACATTAAGAAGCACTAAAAAACAAGAGAGAGAATGAAAGCAATCGATGCTCTAAGCCATACTGAAACTGAAGTGGAAGTGGGCGGGTCATGTAGCGCGTGTATAATACATGCGTATCATAGTATAGAAAACTCACATTCGATTCTACGTGCGAAGCCGGGGCGGGTCGCCAGTCTCTACATAGTATAAAATAAAGTCGTTTCCCGCCGTCTGTACGCTTAGATCTTCTAAAATAAGCAACGGTAAAATTTTAATGCGGTTGCTATCATTAGAGAGAGTGATTCAAGAGGAAAGTTTACGTGTGTAATACATATATATCACAATAGAGAAAATCCACATTCGTATCTACATTGTATCCGTCCGTAAACGGGTCGGTTCGCTAGTTAATTTTATAAAAAAAATGACTTACAAGGCGCGTCAATAGTTCCACTCGTGAGCAAGAGAACTGCAAGAGAGATGTACATTGTAGGTGTCACGTGGCCTGCATGTTGTTTTAAAAAGTGGATTCGGAGTAATGATGCAATAACAAGCTTTCATAAACATGTTTAAAAACGATAAAATTATCTAGAAGTAAACATCTATCATTTAAAGAGGTAATGACAGGTTTTTACCGCTAGATAACTTTATCATTATATATGATTTTTGACATATTGTTTATGTTATACTAGCTGTTACCAGCGACTTTGTCCGCGTGTAATTCAACAAAAAATCACCTTCCGGTCTCGACGGAAGACCAGCGCCGGCTGGCAGCAGTCGGCATTACTCTGAGTTGAGGCCGGTTTCTGACAAAACATTTATTTCTTTCCTTTTGTTTTTTATGATTGACGTGCTGCACCACGCAGTGTTACCTGCTACATGTTTTTGGGATAATAACCTAAGTGTTAATCCAGGGTCTCAGTTACCTCCATAACAAGTTTCATCCAAATCCGTTTTGTTGTTTTTGCGTGAGTGAGCAACAAACATCCGTCCATCAATCTAAACTTTCACATTTATAACAATTTTTGTAAATCTCTTGTGTCAATTGCTACACAATGTTTCGTGAACGATTTTCTTGCATGAACAAACCAATGAATGACTGTGTTTCCTAAGTATACCTCGGGACACAGCCTGTACCAGGTATTACTATTAAAACTCACTGTACAGGTGAATGCTGTTGTTTTAATTCGTAAAACGGATGATGATTGCAGTTTGGGATAAAGATAAGATAGTACTATGTATGTAGTAGTGGTTGATTTTACGCGTCGCTTCCAGAAGTCTATCGAAAGTTGTTCTTTTTTTAATAACTATTTTTGCACTTGACGTTGAGCGCAACCAAACAAAACCACATACACATACAGATTTTTTGCGGGAACGCGTAAAAGTCTTACGGTGTGTTTCGGCAGGCTCACTTGTAAGCCAGTTCCATTCCAGGCTAGGTGTGTTAATAATTTTCGACCACACCATCACTTAACATCAGGTAAGCTTTGGTCAAACACCTAGCCTGTCAACTATAAAAAGAAGAATAACACTTATAATGTTGATTAAAAACAATGTAAGTACTTACCAGTTTTTTTACCTAGTAGTGATATCTTAGGTAATTCCTTGTTTATAAATAGCCGTCGCCATACACGTAAAGTCCAATGATAAATAATGCACTGGACCTAAGACCTTTGACTCGCCAGTAAAAAATCGGCACAATTAAATGATAGCTAGTGTAATTGTATAAAAGAAGGCTACGGTACCAAGCAGCATCATTACTTCGTCGACACAGCAGCTGGTCTGATCTTCCAGTCAGCATGAAGACCTCGTACTTGACGATTGTTGCGCTTGCGCTCGTCGCCAGCGCGTCGGCTGGTAAAATCGAAGACACACTCAACGCTTTACCTGCTAAAGTCGAAGGCAAACTCAACGCTTCACCTGTTAAAGTCGAAGACGCACTCAACGCTTTACCTGCTAAAGTCGAAGGCAAACTCAACGCTTCACCTGTTAAAGTCGAAGACGCACTCAACGCTTTACCTGGTAAGAAATATTTACAAACATTATTTTACCCGTGACTTCGCTCACTTCAAATACAAATATTATTATATAAAAATATATGGAGGCGGGTACGCAGTTGTGTACCGTGGGCCCCAGAATGTAAACCGACCTCCCTGATTCCTATTTGCTCCTCGCCTTGTTTTTTTGTTGTTTTCTCTGGTTTCAATCGTATGTTTTTTTAGAAAATGTTCGTGACATGATTCCCACCATACCTGGTGACAACAGCCACTATGTGGAGGGGAAGAGTCGCTACATATGGTTCCCGGACGGAGACAACGAACCCTATCTAGTGGACCTGAAGGAAGCTATTAGTGAATCTACGTTAGCGGATGTTACGAAGGATGCAGAAGATATCCATTATTGGTTATATACGAGGTAAACATTTTGTATTTATCAAAATAGTTAGATTTTAATGTGACTCAATAAAGTTTAGCTGAAAACTTTGAGCGATTACCAATAAACCACCATAGAGCGTGACTATGACTGTTGTAACACTATTTTTCTATGACTATGCCATAGACTATGTTGCAATAATTATAATGATACATTTTCTTTTAACACGTATTAATCTGCTTTCAATCAATCAATAAAGTTTTTTTTTAAATTTAATTTTGGCTTTGTCGCTGAGGGTCATCAATAAAGTTGTATTCACGTCAAAAAACCACGATATTTATCATGTTGTATTCTACGTTTGGTGTGTGCTAAGTCTACTGGTCTAACTTGGGTCATAATGCTCCATGCTAATACAACAAAAAATTTCAGGGATAATCCTTATGAGATTCAAGTACTTGTCAATGGAGACAAGGATTCTGTCCTACAATCAAAATACAGTGCAGATAAACCAACCAAGGTCATCGTACACGGGTGGCGAAGCGACGGACGTGCCAGAGTCAATACTGCAATCACTGCTGCATTAATGCTCCACGAAGACTGTAATGTTATCGTCGTTGATTGGAGTAAACTAGCCAGCAACATCAATTACGTGGCGGTATCTAAAATGGTCCCGGAAGTTGGAGAAAACGTGGGCGAATTCCTGACCTGGCTGTTTGATAACGTTGGAGGCAGCTGGGAGACTCTTCAGTTGGTGGGTCACAGCTTGGGAGCTCATGTGGTTGGAAACGCTGGAAGATTCGCCGACGGTCGTCCTCAGAGAATTAGCGGTACGTGTCGTCTGTTCATTCGCGGTGGAAGCGTACTGGGCCCATAACCTATAACTGATACAGCACAATCTCGGTACACACTAAACATTTTCATCAATGTTTATTAACAGATATTATTTTGTTAAATTCAACAAAATAAAAACAGGAATTCTGTGAAGTGACGATTAAAAAAGACCTAGCTGACTCTTTCACTCAGTAATGGATATATCTTTGATTCAGTCACAATAATTCTCAAAATTAAAATCTTTATCAACTTGTTTATTCCAAGAATTGTGACTTCATATTTTGTTTTATATACGTGCTTCATCATTTGATTCACCTTATCATGTTACTATTTAGTGGAATTATACAAGATTTTGCTTTTCACACCTGACATAAATCTTTGGCAGGTTTGGATCCCGCTGGACCCAAGTGGAGGGATAACGACAAAGCCCTGAACAAAGACGATGGACAGTACGTCGAGATTATTCACACTGATGGAGGTGTACTCGGGATATACAGGCCAATCGGTGACGTCGACTTTTACCCCAACGGCGGGGCAAACCGCCAGCCCGGCTGCTGGTTCAGTATCTGCTCCCACCAACGTGCCTACAAGCTGTTCGCCGCCACAATCAACCACGATCATCTGGTAGGCCGGGCCTGTACCAGCTACGATGAGGCGAAAGAAAATAAATGCACCGGTGATGAATTCCCCATGGGGAATGCTGTCACTGACAAGACCGGGTAATTATTTTTTTATGACACATTAAGTGTTTGATCAGAGCACACATGATGCCGGACCTAATACTTACATAATTATTATAATTATTCCGTTGGTTGTCTGGTTCCCATAGTACAATGGGAATAGAGTTTGGGGTTAAGACAGTGGTGTAGCGTGACTTGGAGCCCTGTTTGGGGCTCTGTGTCAAAATTAGTTAGGGGGGCCCAAATGAAGGGTAAAGATTTCTCACAAAAGAAACAAAAATGCTTGCATTAAATTAAAACAAATGTTTATTGATTATATGGATAGTTGGTCGTATGACAGTTTTTGATATGTTTTTTCTCGGGTAGCACGGGATTAAGTGACATTGTGGATAAAATTTTATTGAGGGGTCTCTGTAGCTCGGGGGCTCTGTGTAACTACGGCTATATGGCGGTAGCTACGCCCCTAAGTTAAGGTCCACCGAGATTTATTTAAAAAGTATTTTTGATTTTGTGTTGTAGGTTACAAAAATTAAACAAACTGTAGTTAAAATTCTTATACAATTTTTTTTACGGTTTAAGGTCTTTTTTGTAGAATTATCAAAATACACTAGCCGAGTAAAAGCAAGACATTCATACTAGAAAGGTTCTTGAATGTTATTAAAATTCACTTCGTGGTTTTTAATTAGTGTCTAATCATTTTTTTTTATTTCAGAAGCGGCTTGTATGGTTTGACCACTGAAGCGCATTGGCCATATTAAAATGTATTTTGTTTCAAACTGTTATGAAATATATTATATTGCAATTTAAATAAGTACATTGTTTTTCTACACCTTGTTTAAGTATTTGAAATAATGTGACGAACGAGTGAGTTGTGACAAAACCTGGAGTGTAACGTTTTCAAGGCTCATGCATATATGTCTGTATGAGAGTTTGTTTATTCCACCATAACTTTTAAATGTCTAAACAGATTTGGATGTATGTGGTATCTTGCGATTCCTTACATCATCCTGAGTGACACTGGATAAAATTAAAAACCAAAAAAATTTGAAAGTTTGGTATCCATGTTTTAATTTTTTAAATCATACTTGTTATTTTTTGATTTTGGCTTTAAACTTTGTGCATTTGTCCGTGTCCAGTATTTAGATATATTCAAATATTTATGATCTAACTATAAATCTAGATTTTTGCACAAAGGCAGGGCAAAGCACATACGAGTTCCAGAAAACACATAAACACACTCGCAAACGATTTGGTTTTACACAAACATTTTTGGTTTCAAACTACAAGGGCTCACCGGAAGACCAGCGCTGGGCATACCGCTTAGTATCACCAGTATTATGCTGTGATGAGCCCCTATTTTGTCACTGTTTGATTTTGTTCCAAATAAAGATTTTTTTTTCTTTCTTTCTTTTTATACGAAAACGAATGAAACGGGAAATAACGGGGAATGATGTTTTATTGTCAAAAATTAAATAATTTGTAATTATTTTTGACAATAAACAAACTGAATGACGCTAAACTAGACCGCATCATCACTGAACATCAAGTGAGATGGCGGTCAATCATAAGCCTATTGTTATTTAAAATATGTCGCTAAACCTTTTTACATGTTAGTATTGTTTCATTTTTGTTTTAATTTAAAATAAATATCGTAGGACTATACACACAGCGCCATCTGACCCCAAACTAAGCAGAGCTTGTGTGATGGAAGTCAGATAACTGATAAAATACATATATACTTTTTTTTTGTAAATGCGTACTAACATACTTATGATACATTTAGAACACCCAGACACAGAACAAACATTTTATACATAAAATGTTTGACCTGAGTGGGAATTGAACCCACGTCTTTCAGCTCTTAAAGCAGATATGCTGTCCAATGAGCCAACAGGGCTGTCAAAAATTTAAGGTCTTAAAGGCTTTAGATGTAATAGTTTGCGTCTATTGTCAACCATTACGGTATACAAATACATTAATTGAACTCTACAAAAATAAACAATTCTGCACATAAAATTATTGTATAATATAGTATGTATTTAATGCCTAATGTTTAATGCTGAATTTGATTTGTTTACATTTTTTTCTTTTAACTTGTATAGTCTCCTGCGATACAAGCTTTTGCTTAGTGCAGGTCACTGTTAATAGTCCTTTGTACACTTTTGTAAATGAAAAAATGCATTTTTGTAAATAAAGATTAAAAAAAAAAAATTTTTTAAAAAACAATATGTCTATTACATTAAATATTAATTATTACATTTAATACAATCATGTCATTATAATTATTACAATAGTTACATTAAAATTTGTGATTTCTTAATATTTCTATTTGGGCCGTTAATTTATTGGAATGAGCAATTTTTGTATAAGGGACATTTAATTTTATTTCACATTGTTTCAATTCTATCATTTGATATATTTCAAATAAATAATCTTAATCTAGAAAATAAAAGATAAATATTCTGTGTTTATTTTATTATATTCAATTGAACAGAGAAACTTATAAATGAATTACAATTTTGACGCAGACGCGCTTAAAACTGTGGTAATGACGTGGCGCGAACATGGCGACGACGTAGCGCGAGCAGGGCTGGGTGCGCCACAAGCGTCCGCTTCACAGCGTGCCTGGATAATTGTTAGGCTGTCACACCGTCGCAAACAGCTTTGCAACTCGTGAAGGAACCAAAGGTGTTGTCATTCCCGCCGCATCCTTTGTATAGATAATATTCACATTGGTGCGTGTTTGTATTGTAAAAATACCTGGAAGTAGTAAAAAATAGTAAAGAAACTACCTACAAATACGATTTTTTTTGTTAAATATGCTGTCTGCCGTAATACAGGAGTTAATTCTAGCTCAGCGGCAGCCAATCATTTATATTCGAAAATAACTCCAGTGCAGATTTATTAGCTAAGTCTATTCAATGTGTATTATATTATTTTGACAGCCCTGTTGGCTCATTGGTAGCATATCTGCCTTAAGAGCTGAAGGGTTTTTTGTCAAAATATATTTTAAAGTTTATGTCAAATTAGTTCTAAATATTAAGTAAGATTAGGTTTTTAGTTAATAAGTTGTTGTCGAATTAGTTAAATTTAAGTCCTCATCATTGTTGTAACTGGAACGACTGTTAAGCGGAAATAAACTAAATGTATACCTTGAATATCCAATATGAACTTCCGTTAAGTTGTTTCGTTTGAATCAATTATTTAATTTACCATATTTTTTGTATGAACTAAAATAATCGAATATACCTATCCCAGGTATTTTTTTTTTTTTTCTTTGGTTTTGGCGTCGCGTTTTAGCATTTGCCAGTGTCAAGTAATTATATATTATCAAGTTAAATAAGTGCCATCGTAGCTAGTTTTAGTCAAAGTCGTCTTTGTCAAGTCCAGTTCGTGTCAGTTAATTCCAGTCATGCTTTAGTAAAGTAGTGGCAACTTTACTACAAAGCTTCGATGGAGTTTTGGAAGCAACACGAAAACTCATGTTTCACCACATTATATCATTTTTCCACACTCGCGCTTGTAATTCGGCACTTTATGAATAAAACACCACCATTTTTATGCATAAACACTTGACAAAACACTAGTTTTGGAAAAAAATACAACGGAGCGACACGACTCTTCCCGCGTTCCCGCCAAAACCTCCTATCCCAGGTATATTCGATTATTTTAGTTTTTATCTATGACCATAGACCACATACCTGGAAGCTGGTGGATGTCTAGAACAGGAATACCCTTCGACCACCGGAAGAAGGCACACACTGGAATCAATTGTAGCTAAAAAAAAAGATGTATTAGCAAACTAATATTTCTACAGATTATTAAAAATAAAAACAATACTGCGCAGATTATGAGTCAAAACTTCTTGGATCCTTCCTCCAAACATCGTGAGCACGTAATAAAATACAAAAAGGAGTTTTGGCGGGAACGCGGGAAGAGTCGTGTCACACCGTTGTATTTTTTTCCAAAACTAGTGTTTTGTCGATTTAGTGTTTATGTATAAAAATGGTGGTGTTTTATTCATAAAGTGCCGAATCATAAGCGCGAGTGTGGGAATATGATATGATGTGGTGAAACATGACTTTTCGTGTTGCTTCCAAAACTCCATCGAAGCTTTATAGTAAAGTCACCACTACTTTACTAAAGCGTGACTGGACTTGACTGACACGGACTGTACTTGACCAAGACTGGACTTTGACTATAACTATAGCTACGAGGCAACTTATTTAACTTATGGATCTTGAAAATTTAAAACACTTGACATTGGCAAATGCTCAAAATGCGACGCCAAAAAAAAGAAAAAGAATTCCTTATATAGATAAAAGATTGTACATAATTATATTTGTGATTATTATTGTATCTACTTGTATATTTTTAGTAATTAACATTTCTTTTCGTACCTACTTGCAAACTTATCTTTTTTTTTCTTTTTTTTATGTAAAATGTAATGAGACGAACGAGACGATCTCCTGATGGTAAGAGATAACGCCTGTCCATGACCATCGCAGCGATACACAGAACTTAAAGTAACAAAACCAAGTCCAGGGCATCACTGCTTTGACGCTCATTACTTTGAGACTTTTGATACAGTTAGTCTCAACAGCCCAGTAATTTCGCTAGCTGTAGTACCCTTCAAATCGGAACACAGTAATGAACCGGTTATTCTGCTGCTAAGCAGTAGTGTGTAAGCACACTACTGCTTAGCGGCAGAATAACTGGTACTGCGGTGGTACCTACCTAGACGACCTCATGCTAAGACAGATAATCAGATCAGACTTGATGGTAGATCTTACCACGAAGTCTGATCTGATTTTAGCCCTTTTATGTTGTTGTTTGTTTCGTTTTATGTTATAATATTTAATATTGTGTTTCCCCGTTTTTCATTAGTTAAAAACTATTAAAACTTGAGAATTGGCACAATGCACGAATGTGGCATGGCCAAAGAAAAAAAAAAAATATAAAAAATAGTTAAAAGGTTTTCGTCATCGTACTTTCTACTGCTGTCAAGTATTCCATAAATTAGATTAGATGAAAGGTTTATTGTTTACACCAAATATTATTTTCCAGTTAAAAAGTAAAAAAATGTCACGTATGATGGTAAAATAGAAACTTATAAACTAGTGTAACAAGTTGGCAGCCGTATCGCTAAAAGCGATCTCATCTAGACAACTTTTGAATGGAAAGGATTTTTTTTGACAGGCTAGGTGTTTGGCCTCAGCTCACCTAATGTTAAGTAACGGTGTGAAGATGGTAAGGAAACTTAGCCTGGAATGGAACTGGCTCTTAAGTGAGGCAGTCGGGACACACTGTTAGGTGTTCAACTTAAAGCTGGTAGCTAGCCAACCGAGTATTAGAGAGTACCCTACCACCATGCTATGGCTTCACGATGTTTACTGTCACCAGCAGCTCAAGCTCATTGTTGGGATTTGAACCCACCCTTCAACGCGTGAACCGTCCGCGCTAACCACTGTGTGCGTAAAGATACATCCTGATATTTAATTTAGAAATAACTAGGTAATTCATAATTATCAAGTGTCCTACGACCAAATTAAATAAAAACAAAGTCTCTTCCCGCCATCTGTACGCTTAGATCTTTTAAACTACGCGACGGATTTTAATGCGATTTCCACCAATAGACAGAGTGATTTAAGAGAAAGGTTTATAAGTATAATTGCATATGCACTAAATCAGTACCTACATTGCACCCGTGCGAAGCTGGGGCCGGTCTCTACATAGTATAAAACAAAGTTGCTTCCCGCCGTCTGTACGCTTAGATCTTTTAAACTACGCAACGGATTTTAATGTGGTTTCCATTAATAGACAGAGTGATTCAAGAGAAAGGTTCACAATAATATGTATAATACATGCATATGCACCACATTAGTATCTACATTATACGCTTTCAAAGCTGGGATGGGTCGCTAGTCTCTAGACAGTATAAAACAAAAATCTTCCCGCCATCTGTACGCTTAGATCTTTTAAACTACGCAACGGATTTTAATGCGGTTTCCATCAATAGACAGAGTGATTCAAGAGGAAGGTTTATATGTATAATACATGCATATGCACTACATTAGTATCTACATTGCATCCATGGAAACCGAGGCAGGTCGCTAGTCTCTACATAGTATAAAACAAAGTCGCTTACCGCCGTCTGTACGCTTAGATCTTTTAAACTACGCAACGGATTTTAATGCGGTTTCCATCAATAGACAGAGTGATTCAAGAGAAAGGTTTATATGTACAATACATGTATATGAACTGCATGATTATCTACATTGCAACCGCGGAAAGTCGGAGCAGAGCATTATATAAAAAAAACTAAAATGACTTACGAGGACCGTCAATCGTTCCGCTCGCGTACGCGAACAAGAGAACTGCAAGAGTGAAGCACGTGCCCTTCATGTTGTTTTGATAAATGGATTCGCAGAAATGATGCTCTCCACGATTGCACATACTTTTTATAGTAGGTAAACCTTTCTGTAAATCTGACACTTTTCAGAACACGGAATAGATATGGAAAACTAGCTGCGCCCCGCGGTATTACCCGCTACATGTTTTCGGAATAAAATGTAGCTTATGTATTAATTCAGGGTCTCAGCTATCTTCATACCGAATTTAATTAAAATCCGTTAAGTAGTTTTTGTGTGAAAGACTAACAAACATCCATCCAACTTTCCAAACTTTCACATTTATGATAATATACTAGTTGCGCCCAGCGGGGTTACCCGCTACACATTTTCGGAGAAAAAGTAGCCTATGTGTTAATCCAGGGTCTCAGCTATCTTCATTCCAAATTTCATCCAAATCTGTTCAGTAGCTTTTGCGTGAAAGAGTAACAAACATCCATCCAAACTTTCACATTTATAATATTAGTAGGATTGGCAGGATAACATTTGACCACGTGAGATTATACCTACAAGCTTTTATAAACATAAACAATATATTATAATTATGTTTAAAAATAATGAAGTCTTATCTAAAAGTATAAACCCATCATTACATTTGATTTTTAACGCATTGTACATATCATACTAGCTGTTACTCGCGACTTCGTCCGAGTGGAATTTAACGGAAATTTTTTGTTCAGTTCGAGCGGCCGGTTTAGGGTTCCGTACCCAAAGGGTACAACGGGACCCTATTACTAAGACTCCGCTGTTCGTCTGTCACCAGGCTGTATCTCATGTGAAAATTTCAACTGTCTAACTACGTGTTAGACAGTTGAATTAAAGATTTGAAATTTTCACAGATGTTGTATTTCTGTTTCCGCTATTCAAATTCAAAATAATTATAAAATAGAATAAAATAAATATTTCAGGGAAATAAATATTAATTAAATCACAATAGCTTGAATAAAACTGTAGATTATTAGCATAAAATGAAATTTATAAATGATTTAATGACTTTTGTATAAAACTGTTGATTATGCTAATAATCTACAGTTTTATTCAAGCAATTGTGATTTTTCGCAAATAAAGACCAAAATCAATGCCAGTAGCTGTGATTTCACTGTAAAATTATGCTCCGTTTGTACATAAATGGAAAAAATCTGTTTGTATGGAAATCGAACCGCCAGATTGCGTTGAATAAGTCTTTATCTCAACTTTGATATGACCTTACGTTATCTGGTTAAAAACATACTAAGAAATTGCGTTTATAAATGCTACGAGTATTTTTAGTATATAAAGGCGCTTTAGTCGACACAGAAAGCAGGTCCACTGTTAAAGACAACATGAAGATCCCGTGCATTGCGTTCGTAGCTTTCGCGCTCATCGTCTGCATCCACACCGGCGAAACGGCAAATTCTCGTAAGTAAAACGCTCTTATTCTCGTTCGAAGTTGGGGCGACAAGTCCTGCACTGGGGTGTATTGTACATTGCCCCCTACTAGCATCTACCCTGCGGTCTTCCTGGCGCCTATGTGTCGGGGCTACGGGAGCGCTTTCGCGCTCGTCCGCAGCCCCGACGGCGCTGGTCCCCTGCGACCCTTCTCTGTTAGGAATGCAGCTGGAGAGCCTCCATCCCTCTTTCCTTGGGGGGCGCACCACCACCACCTTTTTTTTTATGTAAAAAGTAATGAGACGAACGAGACGCTCTCTTGATGGTAAGAGATAACGCCTGTCCATGACCATCGCAGCGATACACAGAACTTAAAGTAACAAAACAAAGTCCAGGGCATCACTGCTTCGGCGCTCATTACTTTGAGACTTTTGAGTGTGAGTTAGTCTCAACAGCCCAGTAATTTCGCTAGCTGCAGTGCCCTTCAAACCGGAACACAGTAATGCTTACACACTACTGCTTAGCGGCAGATTAACTGGTACTGCGGTGGTACCTACCCAGACGACCTCCTCTCGACGAGATCTATTTATTTTATTTATTCGTGGATGTTTTCTATTAATATGTTATTGCACACTCGTGCGTGAAGTCACCTTCCGGCCTCGACGGAAGACCAGCGCCGGCTGGCTGCAGTCGGCATTATGCGGAGTCGAGGCCAGTTTGTGACATAAAATATATTTCAACCTTTTGTTTTTTTGTTTAATTTTTATTTATATATACTATACCTATAAGTTTTATTCTTTGTTTAATGTTTATTTTTTTGTATGTATGTATCTATTATTAATTATGTTGAAATGTGTTTTATGTTCCAAATAAAGTGTTGTCTATTGTCTTTATTAATGTTTATTATTAAGCAAGTATGTAACCTCTGATTTTTTTTTTTTTATGGTTGTCAGGCTAGGTGTTTTACCACAGCTCACCTGATGTTAAGTGACGGTGTGGTCGAAGATGGTAAAGCACACCTAGCCTGGAATGGAACTGGCTCTCAAGTGAGGCTGTCGGAACACACTGTTAGATGCTTGGCGGCAGATTTCCAACTTGAGGGTGGTAGCTACCCAGCCGAGTACTAGAAAGTACTCTACCACCATGCAACTGTGATATGCCTTTAGTATTTATTTATGTACATTTAATTTGTTCACAGGACGAGTACGCAGACTTGCCAACATCTGTTTATTTCCGTTCGACAAGGGTCACACCTGTGATGAACGTCCCCCATCAACTAGGTGAGTACAAAATATCGCTTTGAGTTAGGGAATGCAATTCCACAAGATAATTTTGGTGTTCTGGAGTGGAGACCGCGAATTGGCAAACGTAGCGTAGGACGCCCTGAGACTCGATGGAGTGACGATATACATAGGACAGCCGGTGGTGGATGGAAGCGAAAAGCCGAGGATCGGGCTGAGTCGTTTTTCTTGGGAGAGGCCTATGTCCAGCAGTGGACTTTGATAAGATGATGATGATGATGAATCACGGGAGGACTATTTCCCAAGTTAAACATAATACGACTGATAAGTTATAAGTAACCTCCATTTTGACAGCCCCGTTGGCTCATTGGTAGTATATCTGCCTTGAGAGCTGTTGGGCGTGGGTTCGATTCCCACTCAGCGCAAACATTTTGTAAATAAAGAAATGTTTGTTCTGTATCTGGGTGTTCTGTATGTAGTATAAGTATGTATATACAAAAAAAGTATTTAAGTATTCTATCAGTTATCTGACTTCCATCACACAAGCCCTGCTTAGTTTGGGGCCAGATGGCGCTGTGTGTATAGTCTTACGATGTTTATATTTATTTATTTATTTTTTAAGGTTTTTGTTCGTGTCATATTTTTAGTTTTTGTTTTTTTTTTTAGTTTTCATGTACGCTTTAAAGAGTTTCTATCTATCTAACAAATACGCCATTTTAAGGGTTTTAACATACGCAGTAAATAAATAAGCTATTTTCTAAATGTTTCAGGTATGGATACAAGTTGGCGAAATACGACTGCGAACCATTTGAATATAACGGATGTGGACTTAACGCCAACAACTTTCGTACCTTACAAGAGTGCAGGGAGAAATGTGACATAAAATAGTCTTTAACATCGTCACAAACGTGGAACGCGGATGCTTGCGGCGTATGCAGCCCCACTCTCACTCACGTCACGACGTCCACGCCACGTCGTACATGTTCAGTGTTCACGCCACGTATATGTTCACACTACGTCACTAAATAAGCTTTTGCTGCTATGACATCCCACATTTATAATTAGTTCAATGTTTATTGTGTATGTATTTTAAATAAAATAAATTCATTTTATATTAATGTATGTGTATGCATTATGTCTACCTTTATTCAGATTCAAATACAAATTTAAATAACTTATTAATCGCACCATAGTTACAAGTCAATAATTGTATTGTAAAACTATTTATTTATTTATATTCTTAACGAATTCTATAAATATGTATTTCGTTAATTACATTAATATAACAATCGAAGAATCCTTTCGTTGTCGTAAATATATAACTGTTGAAGGGGTTTTTGATAAAATAAATGGTTGACCATAGCTTACGGTGACGGTGTACTCAATACTCAATACTTTATTGCAACATATGTACAGGTTCTTTTGCTTATTTAATGTGTAAATGAAACTAGCTTTTAAGTGAGGCTGTCGGAACACACCGTGAAGTGCCTGACAGCAGATTTTTTACTTGAGCGTGGGTGGGTGTTGGGTTCAAACCCCAACAATGAGCTTGAGCTGCCGGTGAAGGAAAACATCGTGAGGAAACCATATCATGGTGGTTCAAACCCCAACAATGAGCTTGAGCTGCCGGTGAAGGAAAACATCGTGAGGAAACCATATCATGGTGGTAGGGTACTTTCTAGTACTCGCCTGGCTAGCTACCACCCTCAAGTTGAAAATCTGCCGCCAAGCATCTAACGGTGCGTTCCGGCAGCTTCACTTGAGAGTCAGTTCCATGCTAGGCTTGGTGTGATTTACCATTTTCGACCCCACCGTCACCTAACATCAGGTGAGCTGTGGTCAAACATCAAGCCTGATCAACCATTAAAATAAAGAGTAGGTAAACAAATTGAATTCAAATTGAATCCTACTGAATTTAATTTCTTTCTATTGAATTCTTGATTGCGTTTTCCTCGCACTGTAGCCGAAACTATAAATGCACCTGTCATAAATAAACGTAAAACAAAAATGTGTTAAAAGCTTCGTCATTTAATTTTTATTTTTTTATATAAAATTAATGAGACGAACGATGCGGTCTCCTGTGATAGTAAGAGATAACGCATGCCCATGACTATTGCAGCGATACACAAAACTTTGAGTAGCAAACAAAGTCCGGGGCAGCTGCTTTGGCACTCAGTACTTTGAGACTTTCGATGGTTAGTCTCAACAGCCCAGTAGTTTCACTAGCTGCAGTCACCTTCAAACCGGAACACAGTAATGTTTACACATTACTGCTTGGCGGTAGAATATCTGGTACTGCGGTGGTACCTACCTAGACCACTTCCTACTAAGGAAATCTACCACCAAATTATTACATGAAATAACGGACTGCCCCGCGAATAGGATTTGTTTGTTTTCTGTTAGTAAATATGTAACTTTCTCTCTTATATCATGTCTTTAGTATTTATGTAGGTACATTTTAATTGATTTACAGAACCAAAACCCCGACTTGAAAACATTTGCTTACTAGCGTTTGATAAAGGGTACACCTGTGATGAAAATCCACCATCAACTCGGTGAGTGATTAGGTATGAACAAAGTTTTATGCTTTGGGTTAGGGAATGCAATCCAACAAGACTATTTCCCAAGTTAAACATAATATAAGCCTGATAAGTAGTATAAGTAAGTTTTCCAAGTTACAGGTCATTTTTCCATTCATATTTAAAAATATCAAAATTATTACATATGTCAAAACAATGAAAATGAAAATGTCAATGAAGTAATATGTCACATACAAAATAATTATGTGGACATAATTAAATGTCCATAAAAACAAAAATATTATAACTACTTACTAGTAATTCAATAATCTCTTAGTTTTAAATAATCGTCAAAGTCATAAAACAAGGTCTCTTGAAGCCAAGATCTAAGTTTGCTTCTGAAGCGCGCGACGGAAGGTGCATCGCGAATGGAAGCGCGTACGCGGTTGTAGACCGCGGGCCCCAGAATATATAGCGACTTCTCCGACTTGACGAGCCGGTGCGACGGCGTTACTAGTTGCTCTTTCTTTTTATTACTGCGAAGATCCAACGTGCTGCGGACGCCCCAGCGTTGAAGTTTATCAAAGTTAAGATAACGCCTGTCCATGACCATTGTAGTGATTACATAGAACTTTGAGTAACAAAACAAAACAAATACAAACACAAATCTTTTATTAATAACACCAAAGTTACAGGTCATTTTTCCATTCATATTTAAAAATATCAAAAACATAACATAATATGTCAAAACAATGAAAATGTCTAATCCTAGGCATAAGGTAATACTAGGGCATCGCTGCTTTGGCGCTCATTACTTTGAGACATTCGGTGGTTAGTCCTAATAGACCTGTAATTTCCCTTTGCCTTAGCTGCGGTACGCTTCAAACCGGAACACAGTAATGCTTGGCGGTAGAAAAAGTGTCTAAGTTTCTTGTTTGTAATAAATTTTTAATTGTTTTGTGTCTTTAGTTTTTATCTATCTAATAAAGAGGTAATTTTAAGGGTTCTAACATATGCAGTGAATAAAAATGTGCTATTTTCCAAATGTTTCAGATATGGATATAAAATAGAGAAATACGACTGCGAACCATTCGATTACAATGGATGTGGTCGTAACGCCAACAATTTTCTTACCTTAAAAGGGTGCAGGGACTATTGTGACATAGTATAATAGTCTTGAACCCAAACAACCATTCTACTAAACGGATGCTTGCGGCGTATGTCTCTCTCTCACGTCGCCATGTTCGCGCCACGTCGTACATATGTACACGCTACGTCACTAAATAAGCTTTTACCGTTATGACATCGAATATTTATGATTGGTTCGACTTCTTTGACTTTTAAATCAAATAAATGCATTTTACATTAATGTATATACAAAATGTCTACCTTTATTCAGATTAAGAAACATAATACAAATTTAAATAATATAATCTATTATTATCTATTATTTTTTATTTATTATTCACCCCCTAGTTAAAAGACAATAAGTGTGTATAGTTATTCAAAACTGATTATTATTTTATGTTCTTAATAAGTTTGTATCTCAATTAATGTAACAATCTCTGAACACTGTTGTCGTAAATTTGCCCTGTTGGAGTTTTTTTATGGACTAGATGGTTGACCATAACTCATGGTTTTTCTGCTTGAGGGGTAGTTAGCCTTACCTAGCTATGCTTACTACAAAATGCATCAACTTAAACGTAAAATGGCAAACTTAAAAGGCTTCAACTGCCGATATTCCAAGTTTGTAGCCCCAGTGTTCTTCGTTGATGAATCAGTCAGACAGGACGAGTAATTAAATAAAAAATAAAATAAATAAATATCGTAGGACATTACACACAGCACCATCTGACCCCAGACTAAGCAGAGCTTGTATGATGGAAGTCAGATAGCTGATAGAATACATATATATATTTTTTTTGTTAATGCATACTTATAATACATACAGACACAGAACAAACATTTGTTGATACATAAAATGTTTGTCCTGAGCGGGAATCGAACCCACGCCCTTCAGCTCTTAAGGCAGATATGCTACCAATGAGCCAACAGGGCTGTCAAATCCAATCCAATTACACATATACATTTTTATACATATGTAGGTATATACCATTTTAAATTGATGTCAATTCAGCTCCTTTTACACAAAATCTGACTATAAGCGGATGTTTTGAGCTTTAAATTTAAAACGGCTTTTTGTTATCATATCATCATAATTATCATCATCATCATCATCATACATAGAATAAAATAGTAACAGAGTCGTGTCTGAACATTAAATATTTTTTCATAAAAACAATTTATACACTTTGTATTTATGTAACAGATGCCAAAAATATAGTTTTAAAATTTTTGTCTGTTTGTCTGTGCGTTTGTGCGCGCTAATCTCAGAAACGGCTGAACCGATCCGAACGCGGTTTTCACTGATATGTTGTGGCATGTTTTCCATAACATTTAGCGTTTGTTTTATTCCAATCGGTTAACAAACAAAAAAGTTACGTCAATAAATGTGATGCGCGGTATTTTAGAAACATGCTTCAGTCTATTTCGCTAAAATATTTGTTAACTGTAGTTTGTAAAACAATGTTTCGAAGATGAAACGAACACAAAGTTCAGCAATCTATGTATATCTATCCTTCCAACTATTTAATATAATAACTATTTACAGTATTATAAATGTGAAAGTTTTTATATTTGGATGTTTATTGGAAGCATATTTAAATAATCCAGCATTTATGCACTAATCTATACAAAAAAATACATCATCAACCTTCATCATCATCATCATCATCATCATCATCGTCAAATAAATAAACTTTACAATGTCAAAATAACAGTTTTTTTACCCCGAAATTAGGTAGGTACAGTTACCTTGGGATGAAAGTAGAAATGTTTACTTAGCAAAACCGTTGTTGGAGACTTATACTTAGTAAAATGTAAAGCACACCTAGCCTAAAATGGAACTAGCTCTAAAGTGAGATTGCCGGAATACACCGTTAGGCGCTTGGCGGCTGATATTCAACTTGAGGGTAGCTAGCCAGCCGAGTGCTAGCAAATACCCTACCACCATGCTATGCTTTTCCTCACGATGTTTTCCTACACCTGCAGCTCAAGTTCATTGTTTGGGTTTGAACCCAGGCCTTTCAACGTGTGAACTGGCCTCGCTAACCATTGAGCTATCATAACTACATACTATAAAATTCTCAAATTCAAATTCTTGAGGTTCTCAGGAACTTTTTATGCTGAAATTCGACATAGTTCCCGTGGGGCAAGGGATAAAATATAAAAAATCATAATGTTTACTTAGCAATAATACTTTAAGGCGTCGTCCGATTTTAACTATTACTTTTTGTTAGAAAGGCAGTTCTTCAAAAATTGTCATGTAAAACTAACTATGTCGTCGGTTTTGTAGTTTTCAAATATCATTAGTTATTAATCTGCATAAAGATGACAGCTGAAATATGATATGTAATTTATTACAGAACTTCTTGCATTTCCATAACTGCATTCTTCTAATACACTTAGACTCTGTTCACAATACATAATATCTGATTTTATTCAGGTTCCACCTGTGATATGAAACCTTATTTTGAGTTCAACGCATTCCTTCGAAAATGAAAAATGTTAAGCGCGGGACAGAGCATTGAAGGCGGGTAGAGGGGGGCCGCTGGTAAGACGCGACGTCCACATCCACAGGACAGTCGCGCGGTCGGCTCCCTACGCAGCGCATGAATTTAAATATCATTTTTGATTTCTGGATTACTTAGTTATTGTTTTTATTTAAGGTGTTCCTATGTTTCTACTGTAGTTTAGAAATTACATAAATAAGGGTAGGTCATACATTATCTTTTGAATTGTTGGTATACATCTAGAATAGAATAGAATATAACTTTATTATACATAAAAAATTAATTACATTATACAGATCATAATTAATACAAATAGGAACAATAAAAGAAGATCTAGGTGTAGATAAATCTAATTATATTTTTGCTTAACGTAATAATGTAATATTCGTGTTCAAGTCATCATCATTATCATTATCAGCCTAACGAAGTCCACTGCTGGACATAGACCTCTCCCTAGACACGCCACTCAGCCCGATCTTCGGCTTTTCGCTTCCATCCACCGCCAACTGTCCTACGTATATCGTCACTCCATCGAGTCTCAGTGCGTCCTGCGCTACGTTTGCCAATACGCGGTCTCCACTCTACAACACGTCTACCTCTACCTCAGCGGTTATCGGTTCTGCGACAGATATGTCCAGCCCATTGCCACTTCAGCTTGCTAATACGCTGAGCTAGATCTATGACCAAGACGTAATACGTATGACGTGTCCAAGTACCTACTTAGCTTCTTTGAAATAAACGTTTGTTTGTACACATTTGATATTATGTGATCATTGTTTGGTTTTAAGTAGTTTAGGTTTCGTTCAAAACAGTTTGATTTTTCGAAGTGAAAAATTAGTTTTCTTTTAGGTGTAAAATTAGTGTAGCACTAATTTGAACCATTTTAATTGTTGTTGGGACATACCTATATCTACTTAAGTACATAAATAATTATTATATGTTAATGAGTGGTTTGGGTATTTGTTACATACACAAACAACATAATATAATAGTATTTGATTATACAGTAACGAACACTTTGCTCGCGGGAAGCGAACCTGCTGACCTGCGTTCAACATTGTGTGCGTTACCTCAAAGTAGTATTCACTGCGGAAAAGCACTGTTTTGTCGAGCGCGTGAACAAAAGGTGTCCGGCAAATAAAGTTTTCAGGTATCGCGTACGAAGTCGCGGGTGCAGCTAGTAGGTAATAAATTGACAGATATCGGCGGTGACAATGAATAACTTAACATTTACATAATTTATTACATAAAAATTCTAAGATATCAATTATTAAATTACATTTTGCATTCTAGGAATAAAAACGCATTTATAAATCCAGTGACATTTTATATCAAATAGAATTATGTTATATTGCTATATTTATGTGCATTGTATTCCATTCGTTTAATATCCAATTTGAAATTATGTAAATAATAAAATATAAAGTTGATATTAGAATACAAATACAAATACAAATACTTTATTGATAACACCAATGTTACAAGTCACTTCAAAATTTTAAAGATGTCATTAAATGGGTTTTAAAACACTGATTACATATATCTAGAATCTAGATATAAAATTTACACCATGCTAATGCAAGGTCGCTGACGCGCGTCACGGACGCCACGTCGCTGTTTGTGACACGTCAGTAATGACGTGCGCAAACATAGCGACGTGACACAAACTTAATAATACATTTATTTGCGCCATGAGTATAGTATAGATATAAACAAAGAAAAAAAAAAC
Source organism: Biston betularia (assembly GCA_905404145.2). Taxonomy (NCBI): domain Eukaryota; kingdom Metazoa; phylum Arthropoda; class Insecta; order Lepidoptera; family Geometridae; genus Biston; species Biston betularia. The sequence continues at coordinate 887,483 of FR989889.1, read as the reverse complement.
AAGCATAGAACACCATCAAAGTATCTTATTCAAATACATAATTTAAAGGGGGTTTCAAACTTTAAAATAATGTAAGGTATGTAATATTTCGAAATAGTTTTGGAATCAGTAAAGTTTTTTTTTGAGATTTCATATGTACGTAATATTACATACATGTGTTTTTTTTCTAACTGTTCTTATAACTGTTTTTTTATTAATCCTAATTCCCTCCTATCAGCTTACCCAAAACAACCGAGCTCTCTCAAACTTTTGTAAGTTGGCATAATGTATTTTTTAACAATAAATAATTAGAACAAATTTAAGTCGGAATATGCACTTACTTAATGGGATGTGAAGCGGTTATTCACGCATTTGGTTCAGTAGTACCTGGAGCCGGTGTGCTGGTAGTGGAAGTTGTGGTGGTGATTTCTGCCGTCATCAAAATAAAATAAAATATTATTACATACAAGCAAACGCCTCGCGGTTTCACCCGCGTAGTTCACGTTCGCGTGGAAATACAGGGGTAAAAAGTAACCTATGTCACCCGGAGATATAGTAGCTTCTAAACGGTGAAAGAATTTTCAAAATCGGTTCAGTAGTTTTTGAGTTTATTCGTTACAAAAATACAAATCTTTCCTCATTGTAATATTAGTGTAGATTTATCTTCTGAAGAAGTAATCAGACTAACGGTACGCTGTCCTGATGGTAAGAGATAACGCGTGTCCATGACCATTGCAGCGATACACAGAACTTGCATACTTGATATCTGTCGCAGAACCGATAACGGCTGGGGTAGACGTGTTCTAGAGTGGAGACCGCGTATTGGCAAACTTAGCGAAGGACGCCGTGAGCCTCGATGGCGTGACGATATACGTAGGACCGCTGGCGGTAGATGGAAGCGAAAAGCCTAAGATCGGGTTGTGCAGGCGTGTCTTTGGAGAGGCCTATGTCCAGCAGTGGACTTTAGTAGCAGCTCTAACCTGAAATAAATGACTAATTTTCTAAAATATTACCATCTTCGCACGTCTTTTTGCAGTCGCGTAACATAATGAAGTTGTTGGAATTGCCGCCACAACCTTTGTATTCGAGTTGTATACACGTAAGACTGCTCATCTCAAATGTGTACCTGGAAACACAATAGTTTAAATAGCTTACTTGGTGGTAGATCTTCTTAGCAGGAGGTCGTCTAGGTAGGTACCACCGCAGTACCAGTTATTCTGCCGCTAAGCAGTAGTTCTGTATTTCGCTGCATTGGTCATGGACAGGCGTTATCTTTTACCATCAGGAGAGCGTTTTGTTCGTCTCATTACTTTTTTACATTAAAAAAAAGCTAAAAAGTATAAAAACTATTTCAAAAGGCCTATGTCTAGACTTCTATAGGCTGATGATGATGATGAGGTACAATTTCAGGCCTTAAGCTACTTAGCATAATTGGCGGAATTATCGCCTAACATAATTACATACAAAAAAAAACATGCAGTCGAATTCAGAACCTCCTACTTTTTTGAGTCGGTTAAAAGTAAGATTGTTTTCGTATTTACTCACCTTGTTGATGGCTTTTTTGTGTCGCAAGAGTATCCAGGGTCGATCTCTTGAGGACAAGGGCCTATAAAAAGACAGAATAATATTAATTTTTCAAAATTCTTAATTTACTATGGCGTATCTTTTTTTTTCTTTATGGCTGACAGACTAGTTGTTTGACCACAGCTCACCTGATGTTAAGTGACGGTGTGGTCAAAGATGGTAAAGCACACCTAGCCTGGAATGGAACTAGCTCTCAAGTGAGGCTGCCGGAACACACCGTTAGATGCTTGGCGGCAGATTTTCAACTCTCGTGTGGTAGCTAGCCAACCGAGTACTAAAGTACCCTACCACCATGCTATGGTTTCCTCACGATGTTTTCCTTCACCGGCAGCTCAAGCTCATTGTTGGGGTTTGAACCCATGCCCTTTGGCATGCGAACCTACCGTGCTAACCACTGAGCTACCATCGCTACGAAACGTAACAAGCTACTAACGATACTTCCCACTAATATAATAATTTTGAAAGTTTGGATGGATGGATGTTTGCTACACTTTCACGCAAAAACTACCGAACGGATTTGAATGAAATTTGGTATGGAAGTAGCTGAGACCCTGAATTAACACAGGGCACTTTTTATCCTAAAAACATGTAGCAGGTAATAATGCGGGACACAGCTAGTGCATACATACACGATACTCAATACTGAGAGAGGATAAATGGAATACACGAAACGTTTTACATCGAGACAACTTACTGCCATCAGGAAAACCAGCAGTCGATAAAAAAAGCGCGAAGACAACAAATACCAAGCACGCGGCTTTCATGTTGTCTACAACAGTATCACTTTGGTATCGTCCAAGCAGAGAGTAGAAATGATCGCAGCATCTTTTTTAGGCCTTTTATAAGTACCTAATCTCTATCGTTATACAACTCATTGGCTGAGATATTATGAGGCGGCCAAAGGTCACTTAACAAAAACTATACTGAGAAATTTGATTTTGATTGTTAAAAAACATTACGTAAGCTAGCTTTTACCCGCTACTTCGTCCGCGTTGAATTTAACAAAAAGTTTGTTTATAAAATAAATAATAAATATCGTAGGACTATACTATACACACAGCGCCATCTGGCCCCAAACTAAGCAGAGCTTGTGTGATGGAAGTCAGATAACTGATAGAATACATAAATACTTTTTTTTTGTTGTAAATGTATACTTATAATACATACAGTACACCCAGACAAAGAACAAATATTTGTTTATTCATAAAATGTTTGCCCTGAGTGGGAATTGAACCCACGCCCTACAGCTCTCAAGGCAGATATACTACCAATGAGCCAACGGGGCTGTCGAATGTATCCTATATGTTAATATAGGTCATAAACAACATGTGTGACATGAAAATGCCATGTGTGTTTGCGTGATTGAGAAACAAACATCTATCCATCCATCCAAACTTCCACATTTATAATATTAGTGGGACTAGCTGCGCTCCGCGGTGTTACCCGCTACATGTTTTCGGGATAAAAAGTAGCCTGTGTTAATCCAGGGTCTCAGCTACCACTATAACAAATTTCATTAAAATCTATTCAGTCATTTTTGCGTGAAAGAGTAACAAACATGCATCCATCCATCCGAACTTGTTTTTACACACTTACATGTTTTCGGGATAAAACTAAACATCATAAGATATTACACACAGTACCATCTGACCCCAAACTAAGCAAAGCTTGTACTATGGAAGTCAGATTGTAACTGATAAAATACATACTTTTTTTTTTGTAAATAAATACCACCCAGACACAGAACAAACATTTGTTTATATCGCAAAATGCTTGTCCTGGGTGGGAATCGAACCCGTGCCCTGCGGCTCTTGGAGCAGACATACTACCAATGAAGTAACGGGGCTGTCATTGTTTTTTTTTGTATAAACTTTGTTAATATGAAACAAGTACCTATTATTTAGAAATTTATAAAAAAACAAAACCTTATCAATTACTCGTAGACTTATAACAGAGGAATCAATAACCAACCTTTGACATGTCCGTATGATATTATTATGACCAATGATGCACGCCCATCTAGGAAACCGTAGGGACTTCAGCCGTATAAATAGCTGCAGTCAACAGCGGAGAGCATAACTTCTTCAACGGCGATACAGAAGGAAAGACAGCATGAAGGCCACCTGCATCTCGTTCGTAGCTCTAGCGCTCATCGCTTGCGCATGTGCTGCTCCGGCGGACGAAGACGGAAAACCTAGTAAGTAATTCTTTATATATGTTCTGCTTAGAGGAATTGGGTATGTGAAGAAAAAAAAAACTTTACTGATTCCAAAACCATTTCGAAACAGTACATACATTTCTGTACAATATATATATGTATACGTTTAAAACTCTGTAAACTATGAGGTGGGGTGTATTTTAATAAAAAAACATAAATCAAACTTGGCTTTCAATTGATGTCTCATGACGTCACGTAACTTTCATAGACTAAAGAAGCAATGGCAAACCAAATCAAAATTTGTCAATGTCAAGTCAACAGCGATCATAATAATATTGTCAATACACATACGTCGAGTTGTTTTTCGGTTTATACAAATATCTGGATTATTTTACTTTAAACGTTATTTTGACTCTGATATCGCTTTTATGACATAAGATTTGTTTACTTCATGTCATGAATTGTAAAAACCGAAGACGTGACAGAATAGCTTTACAGCTTTAGCCTGCCCGATGGAGCAAATTAAAAAAAATAACTTGTCAGTTCTGTTGTCATAGTTAATGAATTGTGTCAAATGTTTTGTATACTTTTTTTTATTTTAAATGGCAAAGGCATATTCTACATATTCAGCCGACCTCATGACGTTATAACAATAGAAAGTAATAAATTAAAGTGACGTTTTATAGAGCAAATTGACAGCTACAAATAAGTCCGCAATATCATATGTCTAACTATTACAATTGTCATCTACATCTTATAAAGAGGGAAGATTTAATTTTTTGTTTGTTTGTATTGAATAGACTCCGAAACTACTGGATCGATAAATTTATATTGTTAATCGAGTTATGTTTTCCCGTGCGAAGCCGGGGCGAGCTAGTTACTTTATAAGATTCCGCTGTCCGTCTGTCACCAGGCTGTCTCTTATGAAATTTTATAGAATAAAACAAATAAATATCATAGAACATTACACACAGCACCATCTGACTCCAAACTAAGCAAAGCTTGTACTATGGAAGTCAGATAACTGATAGAATACTTAAATAGTTTTTTTTGTAAATACATATACATCACAAAATGCTTGTCCTGGGTGGGAATCGAACCCACGCCCTTCAGCTCTTGGGGCAGACCTATTACCAACAGAGCTGTCAATATGGTACGAAACCCGTGCGCGAGTCTGACTCGCCGTTGGCCGGTTTTTAATGTTCATGATGTATGTATACACATTGTTTATTTATAATACCTACCAAAGTTTTAGATTCAATTAAACAAAATAAAATAACTTAAAATAATAACTAATCTAAAAGGCCGCTATCAATGGGAATAGTTCCCAAAACGCGCCCCATTGCCGCGTTGTATGGCAATACTCAAACGCTGAGCAAAATAAGGGCCAGCGTTTTGTTCACGTGTGGCGTCGACCAAACGAGATGACAATTCTTCAAAAAATTTTTTTGCTCCCGGTCCCCACGGTCCCAAAGTTTCAACCCCAAAAGGCTCAAATATGTACCCACTGTCCAGGGTACTATACTTGCGCCTTTTGAGGTCTTCTGCAAATTCCGCCGCTGCGCCAGCCCTAATCTGAGTTCTTGGAAGATGTGACGGCGCAAATGTGACACATGTATACACATTTGTAAAGGAATGTAATAAAGAACAAAACCTTTTTGCCTACGTTCAGCAGCGAACAGCAAGTCTGGTGAGGCTGATGATGTAACCACAAATTTATATTTGATTTTACAGAAGGGAGAGTACTTTTAATTGGAAGCGCAGGAATTTGCTCCCTTCCCCCTGACGTAGGATACGCCTGTGAGGAGAGTCTACCTCAAACTAGGTGAGTCAAAGCTGGTTTTGGAGAATAAATATACATATTTTTTATTTCATTTTTTTTAATGAAAATGATATAAATAAATAAATATCGTAGGACATTACACACAGCGCCATCTGACCCCAAACTAAGCAGAGCTTATGTGATGGAAGTCAGATAACTGATAGAATACATATATACTTTTTTTATTGTAAATGCATACTTATAATACATATAGAACACCCAGACACAGGACAAACATTTGTTGATACATAACATGTTTGTCCTGAGTGGGAATCGAACCCACGCCCTTCAGCTCTTAAGGCAGATATGCTACCAATGAGCCAACAGGGCTGTCATAACATTTTTGCATAATAGTATTAAGATGAACGAGACTCTTTCCTGATGTTAAGAGATAATGCGTGTACAAGACCAGTGCAGAGATACACAGAACTTTGATTTATTAAATCAAAGTCCACTCAATCGCTTCTTTAGCGATCATTATTATTCTATATTACATTCGCTGATATGGTCTAGCATTATTATCTTTTTTTTCATAGATATCGGTTCAATACGAAGGAGCACAGGTGTGTGTCGTTCCAATTCAAAGGATGCGGCGGCAACTCCAACAACTTCGATTCCTTGGTCGAGTGCAGGAAGACTTGCGAGGAAGACTAGAAGTTAGCCACGCGCGCGGCGAAGTGGACGCTTGCGGCGCATCCAGCCGCGCTCACGCCACGTCGTCGCCATGTTAGCGCCACGTCATACTGATAGTTTTAAGCACGGTTGTGACAAATTTTATAATTAGCAAAAAACGTTAACTATATTGTTATTAAATACTAAACTTTTGTACATGTGAAGACTGTCTAAAAAAATTATGTAAAGTAGCAAGTGATTTTATAATAAAACAAAATTTTACCTATTTATATTTTTTTTAGTTTAAGTTTTTAAAATATTGCCTAATTAATATCAACTGAGAAATCAAATTACTTTCGTGATATCATTGTTTATACTTTTTTATTGCTAAAAACTATAATACCTGAATATAAAGAGTATGGTGCAATTATTAGTAGGACATTCCACACAGAACCATTTGGCTCCAAACTAAGCAAAGCTTGTACTATGGAAGTCAGATAACTGATAGAATAAAACACCCAGACACAGAGTAAACATTTTGTTTATACCACAAAATGTTTATCCTGGGTGAGAATCGAACCCACGCCCTTCAGATCTTGGAGCAGACCTGCAGCCCTGTTGGTTCATTGGTAGGATTACCAATGAACCAACAGGGCTGTCGTATGATCCTGTATCGGAGCCACGAGAAGGCGTGCGCATAATAAGCACCTATAGATGTGTTTAGTATAGCTTGCCTTAGTTCCCTAAGCGCGTAAGAGATGCAGAGCTATGCAATTTAGATTTTATTTTTATATGTGAGTTTTGCAATTTAAATTTAAGCCAAGTTCTAAATCTAATAATGTACTTGGAATATTTTTTTTATACTTCCTCTATAGATCTTGCCCATTTTGAGCACTGTGTATACAATGCTCGAAATGGGCCAAAACGCACCGTTCCGTTTCGTGAAATCCCCGTACCGTTTCGTAAAAGTTTTCCTTACATCGTTGTGGTTCGACAAAAAAGCGAAATTGTGGAGTTTATGTGGAAAATTTTCTTACAAAAAATTATGAAATAAAAGCCGAGCGTTTCACTTTATTTAGTTTGTATTTAAGTAGGTACTCTTAACTTAATTAAAATACCTATCGGAAGGTTTGAAGGGAAATGCGTTCTGGTTCGTTAATAAGTCCAATTCGACAATTGAATATTCATGGTAACACAATTTTAAAGTAAACATAATTATATTGTAAGACATTTCTAAATAAATGGCTATACATTATTATACACCACATTTTTTTAATTACTAGACAAAAATAGGCGTTATCTACTGCTGTAACTGAACTCATCTATGAAACAAAACTTGTATCAATCAATCAATCAATCAAAATGTTTATTGTGTAAAACTGTTTACAATATCAGATCATACTAATATACATTAAGTCACATGCCAGTACTTATAAACAGTCTTGTCCTAGCAGACATAATAAATAAATAAAAACAGAGAAACATAGTCTTCCAGTGAACCGAGATAACTATGCTATCGAGCACCCTTCCAGAACAATTATCTTTTACCTAAATATTTATTTACAGAGTAAAATGTTTTCTCTTGTAACCAAGCTCGCAACCTATTCTTAGATTTAGCTAAAGGCTATGTTTTGTTTTTTATTCTTATTCTTATTCGAAGTGGGGGTGATAAGTCCTGCACTGACGTCCCGCTTGGGGTGTATTGTGCGTTTCCCCCTACCAGCGTTCACCCGAGCCAACCCAGCTCCTTGAATACCGGAGCGAGGCTCTGGGCCGCTGGCATAGTAGCTCGTAGCTAGCTAGTGATTTAGGTGATTTAGGCTATGTTTTGTTTATGTCAGGTAATTTATCTGACTGTATCGGGACCTGGCCAAACGTCTAGAGGAGGCTTCAGGTGACCAGAATGCTGGTATCTACTTTGGTCAGAAGCTAAGCATTGCCATCCAGCGTGGCAATGCTGCCAGCATTCTGGCCACATATCCCTCCTCTGACGGTTTTTTAGACTACGTTTTTTGTATACATTTTGTAAATAGGTAGTATAATTTAAGGTAATTTATTATATAACGTAATAGACATTGCCATACAACTATGTTCATAGCGTGCTGTACTATTTATGTAGGTTTTTACTAATTAACTTATGTCTTTCACATCCTCGTCTGTATTTTTCTAATGCTGTGGTATACAAATTTTCATTTTGTTTCACGAAACATGCAATATCATAAATGTATTGACATGGGAGTGGCTTCTATTTAAACTTTTAGCAGTTTAAATAGAAGCCTACAGGTATCAAAAGGCGCTGCCCTACAGATGGATCTAATACATTTTTTTTGACAATAGCCTTGTTGACATCAGTTCCTCGCCCCTAGATAATCAAACCACACCTCAAAAGCGAACGAACGAACCAATATAGCCATGTTATGTTATCAGTGCCGTGCCTTTATTTGCAGTTTTGCATAAGCGATTTAGTATATATACATACTTGATCACTTTTAACAAACTTTATCTATGTGCTGTTTCCAGTTTAAGTCTTTATCTATTGTCAATCCTAGGTATGATGTTCTGTTGATAAATCGATGTCGAAAAATTATCCACAAAAAAAGGTTGGTTATTATTGGTTACCATGGTTATTATTCTACCTGTTCTTTTACAAAGGAAATCGTATCACTTAAGGTGGTTCGATTTTCTTACAAATAATTTTTTGCCATTTATAGACAAATGGAGCATAATTTTACAGTGAAATCACAGCCACTGTACTTTGGTGTTTATTTGCGGTAAATTACATTTGCTCGAATAAAACAGTAGACTATTGGCATAGTGTCTACTGTTTTATTCAAAAATCATAAATTCATTAATCATTGATAAATTTGATTTTATGCCAATAATCTACTGTTTTATTCAAGCAATTGTGATTTACCGCAAGTAAAGACCAAGTTAAATGCTAGTAGCTGTGATTTCACTGTAAAATTACTCTTCATTTGTCCATAAATGGCAAAAAATTATTTGTATCTAAATTGAAACACCTTAACATCAAATTGATGAAACAATGAGTGTTTATTTATTTTAAAAAACGTGTAATCTTGTGGATGTTTATTACAATTCAATTTTGATTAAATTTTTTTTTATGGGAGTTAGTGGCAAACAAGGGACGGGCCACCTGATGGTAAGTGGTCACCGCCATCTATAGACCTGCAATACTCGAGGTATTGCTAGTGCGCTCCCTACCTTTAAGGACCCTATAAACCTTTCGTTTGAAGCTAGGTATATTGAAACTCGGTGGAAAAACCGAAGTGGTAAACCATTCCACATAAGACAGGCGCGTGGAAGAAACAGTCGATTAAACCGAGCAGTACGAGACTTCTACGCATCTATATGTGGATAATATGTGGAAGGCACTTTTGGCGTTGGCGGCCGGTACGGTAGTAGAACCGAGATATCTCTTACTATCAGAAGAGCGTCTCGTTTGTACCTTTACATAAAAAAAGCATTCCGATCTCAACTAGCGAGTGAATGGAAACTTCAAACTTAGTCCAAAATGAAGATTAAGAGTGCCAGAAATGGTTATCAGTTCTTTATATAGTTGACTGGCCAAGTGGCCAGGTGTTTACTGGAGTGGATCTAGCTGTCAATTGAAACTTCCGAATCACACCGTTAGGTGCTTGGCGGCAGATTTTCAACTCTCGTGTGGTAGCTAGCCAGCCGAGTACCTACTAGAGAGTACGCTACCACCATGCTATGGTTTCCTCACCATGTTTTTCTTCACGAGCAACTCAAGCTCATTGATGGGATTTGAACCCGCCGTGTAAACTGCCCGTGCTGCATGGGAAATTACGGTTAAGCTGTCATCGCAACCAATATCAGTGTCATAATTAGTAAAAAAAATATATTTAAACATTGGCAATTCCCAAGATAACTTGCAACGACAACTTTTGCAACGTAAACACCTTGTTTACATAAACATTTTCCTGTTAAATAATTATCGAATAACCTTTGACATTGCTTGTTATCTCAGCAAAGTTTATGCAACTTTGGATAAAAAGTTTATTCATATAAATAGGCTCCCCGAGCTGCGGAGAGCACAATTTCTCCGGCGTTGATACAGAAGCGCATCCACTCCAAGACAACATGAAGGTCTCGTGCTTCGCCCTCGTAGCCCTCGCGCTCATTGCCTACGCAGCTGCTGCTGGGGAAGGAGATAAACCATCGCCCAGTGAGTTTTTTAAGATATTTATCAACACAGTAATTCTTGCATCAAATATATTGTTATGATTCGTCGGGCCAGATACCCTCGCGGCAATTCCATTGCATGCTAACTTGCACATTCAGATGTAACTTCTTACAAATGTTTTATTGATAAAACCAAAGTTACAGGTCGTTTTTCCATTAATCTTTTAAAAATAACATTAAAAATAGGGTTTCTGGAAGAAATCGCTCTAGGCGATAAGACCCCCCTTATACACTAAGTATGTATTATTTTGTTATGTGAATTATCTCTTTTTTATGTTTCATATTTATGCATGTTGTTGTGTTTTGTTTTGGTGTATAATAAAGTTGTATTCTATTCTAAAAATGTCAAAAGCATAACGTATGTCAAGGCTGCCGGAACACACCTTTAGGTGCTTGGCAGCAGATTTTTAACTTGAGGTTGGTAGTTAGCCAGCCGAGTACTAAAGAGTATCCTATCACCATGCTATGGTTTCCTCAAGATGTTTTCCTTCACCGGCAGCTCAAGCTCATTATTGGAGTTTACAGAACAGACATATTTGGTATACAGACGTAAACATGTTTGGTCTGGTGGGACTCAAACCGACGCCTCACAGCTTTTGAAACAAATATTCTGCTAAATGAGCTAACATAGCAGTCGTTAGTGGGGTTGACGGCTTTTTGGTTGTGATTTTATCGTTTGCTTATGTTATTTCTATGTTTTTTATAGATATAGCTGTATTGCGTTCCGCGGACCTCTGCTCTCTTCCCCCGGACGCAGGTTACTCCTGTGAAGAGAATTTACCTGAAACTAGGTGAGTGACGTGGGATGGAAGCTGCAGCTTTATGGAGTACTGCCCACTGTACCTACTCTATTTGTATTATATATATTTCAAGCAACAAATAACTGCGTGTATCAAAAAGTGATTTCTGGATTTGTTGATCACAAGTCAATAAGTCAAACATAAATGACAAACTATGTACAGTAAGTGAGCTGTTGAGACTAACCATAGAATGTCTCAATGTACTGAGCGCCAAAGCAGTGATGCCCTGGACTTGCTACTCAAAATTCTGTGTATCGCTGCAATGGTCATGGACAGGCGTTATCTCTTACTATCAGGAGAGCGTTCCGTTAACTATAAATTAAATACTAACATGCCGGTTTATTGGTAGAATGTCTGCTTCTTGTTTTTAAGAAAATGTTTAGCATTGAAATGTACTTTGTAAAATCTATTTTAATATACCTACGACTCAATTCAATCAAGGCAATATAGTTAGGTAATTATAAAGTGAAAAGGCAATTTTCTTTTTTTTTAATTATGTTTTTTAAAGGCAACTAAAAGTATTGATTAAAAACATTTGCTTTGCTAAGATTTGGTCAATTCGATACAAAGTTTTAACGATCTGCAACCTTATTCCAGATACCGGTTCAATACGAAGGAGCACAGGTGTGTGTCGTTCCAATTCAAAGGATGCGGCGGCAACTCCAACAACTTTGATTCCTTGGTCGAGTGCAGGAAGACTTGCGAGGAAGACTAGAAGTTAGCCACGCGCGCGGCGAAGCGGACGCTTGCGGCGCATCCAGCGCCCTCACGCCACGTCGCCATGTTAACCATGTACTTTATACATCACGTCAATACGTCTAATCCTTGTATAAATATAAATTCTGATACAAACCATGTATATCACCATAACAGTAATAAAAATATAAATACTTGGAGCATATGCTTTGAATTTTCTTTTTTTAGCTGCAGCCATAATCATAAGAGCGATAGTAAATCAATATAAAACTATATATACTTGGTACTATTTTTATCATTATTGACCGAACCGTTCCTACAGAACGGTGGTCAAACACCTAGTTTATTCAACAATAAAATAAAAAAACTTGTTATTATTGTAACAATTAGTATTATTTAGTATTGAAAACAGCTGTATTTACAGTGTAATTGTATTTAGTATTAACTATACGAAAAAAGTAAATATTGGAGGACATTTCACACAACGCCATCTAGTCCCAAACTAAGGTAAGCTTGTACTATGGAAACCAGATAACTAATAGAATGCTTAAATACTTTTTTTTTGTAAATCCGAATCAGACCTGGTTTTTTCATAAACTGCCCCACTGCTGGGCGTGGGCTTCTTCTCATTGTGTAAAGGGTAAGGCAGTATACCATGCTGGTCAAGCGTGGGTTGGCAGACTTTATATAATAAAAAATACATTCATACAGAATACTCAGACACAGAACAATCATAGATTGTCACCTGTTTTTGATGGGAATCGAACCCACGTCCCACAGCTCTTAAAACAAATATTCTACCAAATGAGCTAACAGAACAATTAAAAACGTATTAGTATGTATTATAATCATTGTATAATACTAGCTCACGCCCGCGTCTTCGTCCAAGTTAACTTTAGAATTAGGTTCAGAAAGAAATCAAACACGTGTAAGTAATAAATGAACAATTTGCGCTATTTTTTTGTTAGACTAGCGGACGCCTCCCTGTTTCATCCGCGTAGCTGCCGTTTCCGTGAGAATACAGGGATAAAAAGTAGCTTGTCACCCGGGGATAATGTAGCTGACTAGTGTGCAATCAATTTGCACACAAGTCAGCGCGTTTATAAAATTTTAGAGATTTATCCACGGAGATATCATGACTGTAAAAAGCTGCTAACTAATTGGATTAGTTTTAAAACATATGAAGAAACAGAGACACTGCTAGAAAAACCAATATAATGTACCTAAACTACCTATAATGTAAACGTTTATTATTTTAGCAATTAATTGTATATTAGCTGATTCTCTAAGTATGCTGGATATTTTTGTCTTAACAAATATTTAAGTAAACACACCAATACAATTCCAAATACTCTCTCTCTCTCTCTCATACACGCACTCACACACACACGCACACACTCACTTGGTGGTAGATTTCCTTAGCAGGAAGTCGTCTAGGTAGGTACCACCGTAGTACCAGATATTCTACCGCCAAGCAGTAGTGTGTAAACATTACTGTGTTCCGGTTTGAAGGTGATTGCAGCTAGTGAAATTACTGGGCTGTTGAGACTAACCATCGAAAGTCTCAAAGTAGTGAGTGCCAAAGCAGCGATGCCCCGGACTTTGTTTGCTCTTCAAAGTTCTGTGTATCGCTGCAATGGTCATGGACATGCGTTATCTCTTACTATCAGGAGACCGCACCGTTCGTCTCATTACTTTTACATAAAAAAACCGCGCGCGTGCACACACACACACACACACACACCCTACATGCTTATTTAATTTATTGATCTACATAGATATAGAAGAGCGGGATCTTCTGGCACAGGTATTCTTTATACTTACCAGAAAGTCCCAACCTACTATTTTTTAAGAAAAAACTGGTAACCGAAATAAATAATTTTCATTTTCATATACACACATATAGGCTATAATATCTATAGACAAGATAAAACAACTTTACTGGTACAAACTGAATTTTAGCCTGCACAAATTACTAGAGGCATTGTTTCTAAAATACTGTTAGGCAATAAAATACAACAACATATATAACAGTATATACAACTGGCAGCGTTTGAGAATCTTGAGTTACAAGCAAAATTAGTAACGAGGCGGTCTCAACCTCGTAACGCACTAACGTTAGGAAACAAAACAAATGTTATAATGTTATGCGATATATACAAATGTTTGTTCTGTGTCTGGTGTACTGTATGTATTATAAGTATGTATTTACAAAAAAAATCTATTTAAGTATTCTATCAGTTATCTGACTTCCATAGCATAAGCTTTGCTTAATTTGGGGTCAGATGGCGCAGTGTGTAATGCCCTGTGATATTTATTTATTTAAAACGTCGTAAAGTAAGTAATGAGAACCGAAACATCGATAAATTGTAAAACGTAGTTTATAAAAAAATTTAATACATTTCATTTAACGAAAACAAAATATCTGTGTATAATATTACTCTTTCCCACTTCAATAGACGGCGAAGATACCTTCGCCACACTGAATGAAAGAACAACATTTTTGGCGTGCGCACGGAGTGAAAGAATCGGTCGCGGTTAAACCTCGTATCGCAACGAACGTGTTAACATAAAATAACCTATTTACAATTATTTTTCCAGATGCAGTTTTTATCTAATAGAGTTCATTATCTCTGCAAAATGTTGTCTTCAGTACGTGGCGTTGGGTGTAAAGTTTATTCGTATAAATAATCTCTCAGAGCTGCGTACAGCATCACTTATTCATTGGCTTTTGAAGTGCGTCTATCCCCTAAAGCATCATGAAGGTCTCGTGCTTCACACTTGTAGCCCTGGCGCTTATTGCGTCCACACGTGCCGCTGCAACTGGCAAAGCAGATAATCTCGAACCTCGTGAGTAAATTTAACATTAAATATTTTATTGTGCCGGTACCTAGGTGGTTTTTTTTCAATACGGATAAGCCCGCTGTTGTCTACCAACTTACCTAATGATAAGCGACGATGTGGTCGAAGATAAGCACGCAGACTTAGAAGATCCTATTCACTCTGACCTTGAAAATATCTAGATTATATCTCTCAGGAAACAAGGAAGGCAGCTTGTTCCATTCCTTGGCCGTACGGATGAGAAATGTAGAGTCAAAACGTTCGGTATGTACCCAAAGAAATTACTCTATTGAATGCCAACTTATAACAAGCGAAACTTTTCGGGTCTATTGAATAGAGACTTTCACAAAAATCCATCCAGCCGTTTATCCGTGAAAAAGTAACATACAGACAGAGTTACTTTCGCTTTTATACACGTGATGTTAGAGGGGGATTATCGACACTGTGCTTGTGATTTTATTTTATGAGTATTATTTAATTACAGAAAATTTGCTAGCAAGGATGCCATCCATGTGCTCTCTTCCCCCGGATACAGGTTATGCCTGTGACCAGGAGTCATCTGAAACTAGGTGAGTAACGTTGGATGGAAGCTGCAGTTTTATGGAGTATACTGGCCTCAGCTCTTAGATTTTCGAGTAACAAGTAACTTAGTTTCTTGTTAAACATAATCTCAACATAAGGATCTGTTTAAGATCAATAAATCAATAGTCTTAAAGACAATAGTTAAATGTAAACGGCTATCCTAAATATCTAAAAAATAAATAACTTAATTTAGTTTAGTAGTTTAGCATTATAACTAAATCTGTAAACTGCATTTGTAAGCCACATGGTTTTATGGTTAAAGTTTCAAAAACGATTTGGTTCCACTTTCATTGTTCGAACGGCTAAAGCATGGAATGCGCTGTCCGAATGGGTATTCCCTGATAGATACAGTTTGGGTGTCTTCAGGTGGAGAATGAATCAGTACCTTCCTTTAATACGACAAATCTTTTTAATTAGATTATCTTCATTTTTATTTTTAGGTACAGGCATTTTGAATCAAAATTATATTTTTTTTTGAATGTAAACTAAACGTGTTGATTAAAATAATCTGATTTGCTATAGTTTGGTCAATTCGATAACAAGTCTTAACGATTTTAATTACTTAATTTTAGGTACCGATTCAAAATGAATGAACACAGGTGTGTATCGTTCCGATACAAAGGATGCGGCGGCAACTCCAACAACTTTGATTCCTTGGTCGAGTGCAGGAAGACTTGCGAGGAAGACTAGAAGTTAGTCACGTGTGTGGCGAAGCGGACGCTTGCGGTTACGGCACATCCAGCGCCGCCCACGCCACGTCGCCATGTTCGCGCCACGTCAAATTTTTCCTACTAGTGTCTATGTTTAAATTAAAACGATAAGGTATTATGTATTAAACAATTATCAACATACTATTTGTAGTTTTGATCACAGTCATAAAACTATCAGTCAAAATCAAATTCAGAATAAAATTTTTTTTTTTTTTTTTAATGGTTGACAGGCTAGTTGTTTGACCACAGCTCACCTGATGTTAAGTGAAGGTGTGGTCGAAGATGGTAAAGCACACCTAGCCTGGAATGGAACTGGCTCTCAAGTGAGGCTGCCGGAACACACCGTTAGATGCTTGGCGGCAGATTTTCAACCTGAGGGTGGTAGCTAGCCAGCCGAGTACTAGAAAGTACCCTACCACCATGCTATGGTTTCCTCACGATGTTTTCCTTCACCGGCAGCTCAAGCTCTTTGTTGGGGTTTGAACCCACGCCATTCGGCATGCGAACCTACCGCGCTAACCACTGAGCTATCATCGCTACAAAAATATTATACATGCTCACTCGTAAATAAAATAAATGACGTAGGGACACTACACTATTTAGCCTGAAACTAGACAAAGTTTGTACTATGGGAACCAAATAACTGAAATAATATATATGTCCTTCTTTTTACCCAACGACGGAACGGAGACGGTATATGCGTTTGGGGTAAGAGGATGTTTGTTTGTGCAAATCCAAAACTGCTGGTCCAATTTTAATACAGTTTTCAGTTATGGGTTCGGGTTTGATTGGTGCATTATCTTAGATAGGTGTTATGGTGACAAATCAGCAGGGAGCGCTGCAGTAAACATTTGTTTGTGCTAAACCAAAACTGGCAAATACTTATCTCATGTACAGATTAGGTACTGTAACAGAGGGGTACCTTCCATGTAGTCATTCGAACCAACGTCCGTGGTGGCGCGTTATGTACATAATATCTATGCTCTCTAAAAAGTTTAAAATTAAAAGCGACATTAAAAATTTTGAAAAATCCTACTAGATACGGTTAAAAATTTATTTAAAAATGGATAAACCAATTTAAAAACTGTCGACTTGAAACCTATAAGCTTAATAAAAAATCCAAGAATATTCTTCAGGGGCTGCCATTAAAGGAACTAGTTTTGCAGTTTTATAGTAACGTGAATAATTTGAGATTTATTAGCGCCTAGTCGGTCCATTCGCTAGCGTGCGCTCCTACGGATGGTCGTGCCTTTGATCCGCATTAATTTTTTAAATAATAGTGGCATGGCTCTGAATAATTAATTGTACATGGGGAACGTCCACCATGTACGGATGACGTTTTGGTTAAGTTTTGTCTGGCCGTCCGGTAAGTCCGGTAAACAGATTGTACAGTTCAAGTGCACACTCTAGCAACTACGACGATGTTAAAGGCTTTGAAGCCGAGTCTCCAGTAAAGTGTCGTTCCCAATTAGTCTCCTGGCGCGTCTCTCGATCGACTCCAATGCCTCAAGTTGGTACTTGGCAGAGCCATCCCATAGGTGCAAACAGAACTCCATACACGATCTCACTTGGGCTTTGTATAAGCTGAATAGTTGTTCTGGTTAGAAGTGCTGTCTCACCTTAGAGAGGATGCCAGGCTTCTTTGCGGCTAGTTGAGTTTTACTTTACTTTAGTTTATTATTATGCTGAGCTTATGTTTGCCATTTTAGGTCCGTGAATGGTATTTATTCTCGTCGTCTACATGATATTATATCTAAAATTCTAATGGGTAAACAGTTGTTGAAACGTCTTAGTGCAAAGCCAAAGCTTGACCAAAAATGTCTAGTCAGTCAATCAATCCATCAAAGTCAAGTCAAAATCAATCAAAGTGAGTCGATCGATTTATGACCAGCAGAAGAACACACACAAAAAACATAACACATTTACACAGCTGTAATTTTGATTTATTTTTTAATTTTTAACAGTTGCTATATTATAAGCAGGTAGTTGAAAACTGCACAATTGTAGTTGTTGTAGACACACGTCACTTATGTGGCACGAACATTGTTACGTGGCGCAAACATTGTGACGTGACGCGAACGTTGTGACACGTCACAACGTTCGCGTCACGTCACGTCGGCACACGCCACGGCAATAATATGGACGTTGCGTGAAAATGGTATTGCAGCAGGAGTCTCAGTGCCGTTGGAGCTTTCCGTGTTTGCTATTTTCGTATTTTATATCTTCTGTGTTTAAATTATTACTTAATTTATTTCACAAGTTTTTTGACACTCCAGCTTGGTGTCGAAGTTGTTGGCGTTGCCTCCACAGCCCAGGTATTCGAATGTTATACACTGACGCACATCCATTTTGTGGGCGTACCTGTAACAGAAGGAAAAAGTCTAGAGAGATAGTATAAACATAATGATAATATATTTTATTTATTTTGATGTAGGTATGAATAATTTTTTTATCGTCCGAAACACGCGTACGTGCGTCACTGCCAGTTTCGACGCGCCAGCGCCAGCTGGTTGCAGTCGGCATTATGCTGAGTTGAGGTCGGTTTGACATAATAATATCTTTTTTTTATTGTTCTATCTTGAAAGGATTTTTTTTATAAGAAGATTTTAAGACTTGTAGTATTACTAAAGTAAAGTTAATTTTATAATTAATAAATTATTGCCAAATAAGTTAAATTTAAATCCTCATCACTGTTGTAACTGAAACAGTCGTTAAGCAGAAATGAACTAAATATAAAAAAAAATATGTTCAAGGTATACACGTATACCTTGAACATATTTTTTTTTTTTTTATGCAAAAAATGTGTTGTCTATGATTGTCGTTAAAATTAATGACAGAACTATATATACTAATATATATATATGGGGTTCGCAGTAACCCCATCATCCCCCGTTAAAAAAATCGTTTTTTTTAACTTTAGTGTTAAAATTATTGATAAATACATAAGAAATAAATTCTTAGCAGAGTACAACGACATAATCAGTTTCACTTTACTACAATGTTAAAAAAACTTTTTTTTAAGTAAATTTAAATTTTGTTACCGATTGGAAGGACTGGCGGTTGAGCATTTATGTCCAGGGTCTACATCACGCGTGCAAATCTCTGGAAGTTTACCTGTAAAACAAATACGCAACTTTTTTTATGGATGACAGGTCAAGTGTTTGACTATAATTCACCTTTACATGTTAGTGACGGTGTAGTCAAACCAAGAAAAATTGTAGGTACACCTAGTATAGAATGGAACTGGTTCTCAAGTAAGGCAGTCAGAACAAGCCGTTAGGTGATTGGCGGCAGATTTCCAACTTGAGGGTGGTAGCTAGCCAGACGAGTACTAGAAAACACCCTACCACCATGCGCTATGGTTTCCTTACGATGTTTGCCTTCAACGGCAGCTCAAGCTCATTGTTGGAGTTTGAACCCGTCGTCCTTCGGCATGTGAACCGACCGCGCTAATCACTAAGCTATCACAGCTACAAACTTAGCATCAGAACTTAACGTAGCCGAAACGTAGTAATTTGCCAGAGAACTGAAGTCGTAGACATAATTCAGCGTATTAGCACATTGAAGTGATAATGGGCTGGACATATCTGTCGCAGAACCGATAACCGCTGGAGTAGAGCTGTTCTAGAGTGGAGACCGCGTACTGGCAAACGTAGCGTATGACGCCCTGAGACTCGATGGAGTGACGATATATGTAGGACAGTTGGCGGTGGATGGAAGCGAAAAGCCGAAGATCGGGCTGAGTGGCGTGTCTTGGGAGAGGCCTAAGTCCAGCAGTGGATTTCGATAAGCTGATGATGATGATGATGACCCTCAACACATAAACAACGCATAGAATCACCACCATTTTTAGGGTTCCGTACCCAAAGGGTAAAAACGGGAACCTATTACTGAGACTTCGCTGCCCGTCCGCCCGTCCGTTCATCTGTCACCAGGATGTATCTCAAGAACGGTGATAGCTTGACAGTTAAATTTTCACAGATAGCGTATTTCTATTACAACAAATACTAAAAATAAAATAAAACAAATATTTAAGGGGGGTTCCCATACAACAAACTTGGTTTTTTTGGCCGGTTTTAAAAAAAATCACTTAAAAAAAACTCACCTGTGTCCTTCAACTTTCCGTCTACTCTTGCGGTTGCAATGAGCGCGATAACTAAAACCACGAAGCATATCTTCATATTGTCTTGAACACTGGATGCTGTATCGCTGACGAAAGAATGATACTCTGTATTTGAGCATACATAATTTATAGCACTGGCTTGTACACGTATTCAGATGAAGCGCTATCATTGGCTGAGATCACAGGTCAAAATCAACACTGTTTAAAATGTTCCGATAATTTAATGTACATTCTTATCCGCCAAAAGCAACTTACAAAGCGATGAAATACTCAAGTTCTGGAGATATCGGTGAAGGAAAACATCGTGAGGAAACCATAGCATTGTGGTAGGGTACTTTCTAGTACTCGGCTGGCTAGCTACCACCCTCAAGTTGAAAATCTGCCGCCAAGCATCTAACGGTCTGTTCCGGCAGCCTAACTTGAGAGCCAGTTCCATTCCAGACTAGGTGTGCTTTACCATCTTCGACCACACCTTCACTTAACATCAGGTGAGCTGTGGTCAAACACCTAGCCTGTCAACCATTAAAAAAAAAAAAGATACACAGCCGTGTTTTTACCCGCGACGGAACGGAGGCGGTATATGCGTTTGGGGGGGTTTTTTTAATGTGAAAAATAATGAGACGAACGCGACGCTCTCCTGATGGTAAGAGATAACGTTTGTCCATTACCGTTGCAGTGACACACAGAACTCTGAGTAACAAAACAAAGTCCAGGGCATCACTGCTTTAGCGCTCATTACTTTGAGACTTTCGATGGTTAGTCTCAACAGCCCAGCAATTTCGCTAGCTGCAGTACCCTTCAAACCAGAACACAGTAATGTTTACACACTACTGCTTGGCGGCAGAATATCTAGAATATCTGGTACTGCGGTGGTACCAACCTAGATGATCTCCTGCTAAGGAGATCTACCGCCAAGTAAAGGGGTGAGAGGACGTTTGTTTGTGCAAATACATGTGCCCATTTTTCTCCAAAACTACTAGCCTGATTTCGATGCAATTTTCAGTTATCGGTTTGGGTTTGATTGGTGCATGTTCTTAGGTAGGTGTTATGGCGACAACTCACCAGGGGACGCATTAAACATTTTTTGTTCAAATCCATGTTGCCACGTTTCTACAAAACTACAAGTCCGATTTTGATGAAGTTTTCCGTTATGGGTTCCGGTTTGATTGGTGTATAGGGATTGAATACCGGGATCCCGGAATCCCGAAAACCGGGATACCGGACCGATTTTCTCCGGTATTACAATACCGGTATTAGTAAGATAATACCGAAATTTCGGTATTTGGGAAAAAAGGTTTTACCGACCAACATCATCTTTTCTGTTCTATTCAAATCTCGACAAATGATTGTCTTTCATGTATTGTTTTCTAAACTCGACAAAGTTAATCTCATTGCTTTGAAAATAACTTCACGCTTAATTAGGGATTCAATTTTCAAATGGTAGAAAAGATACACAATCTTTTCGAAATAACTCGTACGCGATTCAGGGTTGTTCCTTCAGTTTCGAAATTGATTTTAGAAATTTTAATCCCTTAATTGAGTATTAGGCTATTTTCAGAACAATGAGAGTAACTTTGTCGAGATCAATAAAACAATAAATCAATCGAGAAAAATAACTTGAAAAGACAATCTTTTTTCAAGACTCGAATGAAACAAAATAGATGTTACGCGTAACTTTTTTCCGTGAATACCGAAATTTCGGTATCGACTAATTGTTGATTTGTTAAATTTGACGAACGAAAATAGATAATTATAATAAATGAATGCCACAAAACCAAACAAACAAAAACAAAAAATTATAACAAATAGAATAAAATGAACAAATTTTAATTGTTATCATAATACCGGTATCAATACCGGTATCCCGGTATCATTCAGGTACAATACCGAAATACCGGTATTGAAAAACACCTTCGGTATTGCAATCCCTATTGGTGTATTAGCTTAGATAAATGTTACGATGACAACTCGCCAGGGGTCCAGATAAGTTAAGATCGGTCCAATAGTTTCGGAGCCCATTCAATACAAACAAACAATCAAATCTTTCCTCTTTATTATAGTATGGATTAGTAAGACAGGCTTGCGGTTGACCGCCATCTTGCTTCACGCTGATGCCCCACTTTGTAATATTGCACTCACAATATTAGCCGTGTTTGCGAGAAAAATAACATAGAGAAAAAAATACCTTAAATGCCTTATAAAACTGTATCAGTGAACGTGTTTATGAAATATTTATTAAGGTGGTTCGATTTCTATACAAACAATTTTTTTCCATTTATGGACAAATGGAGCACAATTTTACAGTGAAATCACAGCTACTAGCATTTATTTTGATCTTTATTTTAGTAAATTACAATTGCTTGAATAAAACAGTAGATTATTAGCAAAATCTACTGTTTTCTTAAGCCAGTAGCTGTGATTCCACTGTAAAATTATGCTCCATTTGTCCATAAATGAAAAAAAATGTTTGGATGGAAATCGAACCAACTTAAACATTGGAATTGTTCAATATTGTTTATAAATTAATTTGTTTTTAACGTTAAATTTCTTGATACAGTTTTATCTATAACCTTTGACGTGTTTTTTATATTCACGTAAACTAGAAATGTTCAAACAGCGATAAGTTAGGACGTTGTTATAAGATACTTGAACGCATAATAAAAACATTTCACCGCATCGCGTAAAAACATTAATTCAAATTGACAGCCCCGTTGGCTCATTGGTAGTATATTGGTGTTCTGTATGTATTTAAAAAAAAAGTATTTATGTATTCTATCAGTTATCTGACTTCCATCACACAAGCTCTGCTTAGTTTGGGGCCAGATGGCGCTGTGTGTATAGTCCTAAGATATTTATTTTTTCCTTGGCCGTACGGATGAGAAACGTAGAGTCAAAAATGGGCCGTTTTGTCAATATAGTAAAATGTCAAATAAATAAACACAATTTCTTACTATAAACAATCTTTTAGTTTAAAATACTCGTCAATGTCACAGTGTTATCCTACTAGACACGAGAATGGAGCTAGAAAGTCTTTACCCCTCTTTCCTTGAGGGGAAATCTACCACCAAGTAAATTGAGTTTCTTCGTTACAAACATGCAAATATCCACAAATACAAATTTTTCCTGTTTATAATATTAGTGTAGATAAATAACTAAGAAGGAAAATGAAACTATTTAATTTAGCACACATTTGAATCAACGTGACATGTGTTGTGACCTTTGACTTGGCCTTGGCCGTTTGCTATCTTGACCAATAAAAGGCGTCTTGGTAGCGATAAGCTATCCATTCTAGTTCTATAGTTGAATAGAAGACCTCTTCCACATCCGGCTCTTCTAGGCAGCATGAAGGTTATACATTTGGCATTTTTGGTTGCTTTCGTCACGTGCGCGGTGACTTTTGTGAATTGCCAACTACATAGTAAGTAAAACACTTTTTAATGGTAGTACCTGCATAATATGACATTTGGTTCATTGGTAGCATATTTGCCTTAAGAGCTGAAGGGCGTGGGTTCGATTCCCACTCAGGGCAAACATTTTGTGAATAAACAAATGTTTGTTCTGTGTCTGGGTGTTCTGTATGTATTATAAGTATGTATTTACAACAAAAAAAGTATTTATGTATTCCAGTTATCTGACTTCCATCACACAAGCTCTGCTTAGCTTGGGGCCAGATGGCGCTGTGTGTATAGTCCTACTATTTTTATTTATTTGTTTAATATGTCATAATATTTTTTTTTCAATTCAATTTAAGTTAGTTATTAAATGTGTAAAAAAAAAGAAAAAATTAATAGTTTTTTTTTATGGTTGACAGGCTAGGTGTTTGACCACAGCTCACGTGACGGTGGTCATAGTCAAGTGACGGTGTAGTCGAAGATGCTAAAGCACACTTAGCCTGGAATAGAACTGGCTGTCAAATGAGGCGGCCGGGACACACCGTTAGATGCTTGGCGGCAGATTTTTAACTTGAGGGTGGTAGCTAGCCAGCCGAGTTCTAGTACCCTACCACCATGTTATGGTATCCTCACGATGTTTTCCTTCACTGGCAGCTCATTGTTGGAGTTTAAACCCACACCCTTCGGCATGCGAACCGACCGCGCTAACCAATAAGCTATCATCGCTACATAGAAAATTTGGATGCATGGATGTTTGTTACTCTTTCACGCAAAAACTTCTGAACAGATTTGGATGAAATTTGGTATGGAAGTAGCTGATATCCTGGATTAACACATACGTTACTTTTTATCCCGAAAACATGTAGCGGGTAACACCGCGGGGCGCAGCTGTTTCTATGTTTGTTTGATTTAATGTTTGTTACTTCTTTGAGCTTTAACGACTTAACTGATTTGGATGAAATTTGAAATGCAGATAGCTCATACTCTCGCCCAATAGATGGGCTACTTTGTATCCCTGAAAACATGTGTAATACTACGGGGTGCGGGTATTGTTAGCAAGTATACTATTGTAAATTGTGGTTGTTTTTTTTTCTAGCCTTTTGTACACTCCCTGAGGATGCGGGATATTATTGTGATGAGCATAAACCGTCAACGAGGTTTGTAATCATCATCATTTCAGCCGTGGGACGTCCACTGCTGGACATAGGCATCCCCCATCCACCCACAAGATGGACAGACGACCTAATAAAGACCGCAGGAACGCGCTGGACGCGAGCCGCTTCCAACCGGTCTTTGTGGAAGTCAATGGGGGAGGCCTATGTCCAGCAGTGGACGTCCTACGGTTGAAATTATAAGGTTTGTAATGTTAACCGTTAAATAAAATTACCAATAGATTTATATTTACTAAAACTACTAAGACTTTAGATGCATGTATGTACTTTATAAAATAACTAGCGGACGCCTCGCGTTTTCACCCGCGTAGTTCCCGTTCCCGAGGGAATACTAGGATAAAAATAAGCCTATGTCACCCGGGTATAGCGTAATTTCTCAACGGTGAAAGAATTTTTGAAATCGGTTTAGTAGTCTCGGAGCCTATTCAATACAAACAAACGAACAAATATCTCTTTTCATGATAGTATATGTATACTAGCGGACGCCTCGCGGTTCCACCTGCGTAGTTCCCGTTCCCGTAGAATAACAAGAATGAAAAGTAGCCTTTATCACCCGGGGATAGTGTATCTTTCATATGTGTTCCATTCCAGGCTAGGTGTGCTTTACCATCTTCGACCACACCTTTACTTAACATCAGGTGAGCTGTGGTTAAAACAACTAGCCTGCCAACCATAAAAAAAAAAAAAAACTTTCCAACGGTGAAAGAATTTTTGAAATCGGTTTAGTAGTTTCGGAGCCTATTCAATACAAACAAATGGAAAAAATATCATCTCTTCATGATATCTACTAGTGGACGCCTCACGGTTTCACCTGCGTAGTTCCCGTTCCCGTGGGAATACAGGAATAAAAAGTAGCATGTCACCCGGGGATAGTGTAAGTCTTCCCAATGGTGAAAGAATTTTTGAAATAGTTTCAGAGCCTATTCAATACAAACAAACAAACAAATAATAATATCTTTCCCCGTCATAATAGTATAGATAGATAGATAGATTATGTAGTAATTGAAATATCTCATTTAATATTGACTTTCCTCTATACACCACAATTTTTTAATTACAACAAAAAAGAATTGGCGTTATCTACTGCTATAACTGAACCCATCTATGAAAAAATAACTTTAAAAATCCATGACGAAACATTATCTACAAAACAGAGGACTCCTGCACACTCCTGGTTATTATTGTACCCGTAGGCATTTACCTAAACCTAGTCCGTCGCAAGTTCATTCGTAAATCACGCGGCAAGCTCGCGCGCCTGGAGCGGGAGGCCTCGGCCGCGAGTGCGAGAGAGAAAGTTTTTTTTTTGAAATATTCCAATGAAAGCCGCCATTGGTTACCGCCAGCTGGTCCGGTGATAGTATTCCTTCGTAGTAAACGAGTGCTATGTCCATAATTTAAGGCAGGATTTCGGAAAATGTTGCCTAGCAATAACTTTGGCATTATGAAGTAAACAAAAACTCTGATTGCACATTTACGATGTCTTACTCGATCTGTATTACCCATTAATTTTTTTCTAGTAATTAAAAAATAGTTGTGTATGTACTATATTTGTACTATTATTTTTAATTTTTCAGGTATAAATACAAGATAACCTCAAGAATATGTGTACCATTCCAATACAAAGGTTGTGGTGGGAATTCCAACAACTTCGACACTATGTTAGAGTGCAATGTAACTTGTAAAGACGGTAATAACTTAAGTAGTACTCAAATTGTTACAAAACTGTACAACACAATATTTTATACCTATCTATCTATATATTTTACAATTATTATCAAGTAAAAGTTGTTGTTAATAATGTTTAAATTGGTGCCCTTTCCGCTTAGTTCACCCCATGCGTATACACCTGTATACATTTAAGTAATTATTAAAAATGTAAGCCTTTTGCTATTAGCTCTGCTCGTTCTAATTTGGGCCATTATTCTCCTTTAAACAGGATATTAAGAAATTATAATGCGATTCATAATGAGAAAATCGATTTAGTTGATAAGTGTGGCTTGATAAGGCATTTGGAAATCGATGTTTTTTCAGGCCGCTTGCGTGATTTTAAATTAAGTTTTGGACAGTTTCTATCGAAAGCATGAGTAGGGTACTGGCACTAGTAGTCAGCCCCGCACCAGTACTCAGCCTTTTTCGGTTAAAAACCAATAGAAATAGCGCTCTAATAGAAACTAACCAATCAAATTACTTTAAATTGGTTCTGTGACTTCTCATTGGTCGATTAAATTCCAAACATATTAGCTAAGTGGCTGCGAAGAACATTAAATATGAGTCCATTTCAACGTTGCCAGCTGACGAGGTGATACGCGGCGCGTGCGCCATTTTTTTGCTAGTGGGAAACGTTCGCAAAAAAGGTAATTTATTTCATTTTTTGTTAGTTTTAGTTTTCCGTTGTATTAAAATTTGCATTAATTAAGAGTTTTGGTTTCGTAATCAATGAAAAAGTATCGTGTTTTTCTTAAGAATGATTAAATAATGAGGTGGCTGACTACTGGATCCCATTTTTATATACATGATCTAGTACACAGCCACCCCTGGCTGACTACTGGTTTTAACGCTGTTTTTTTTATTTATAGTTGTATTAGTATCATTTTAAAGTTCAGAGTTAATCCTTTAATCTAGAATATCCATACCACATATGGTTTTGTCAAAAACCCAATAGTCGGCCACTAAAATATTTAAAGTTCGTTACATGGCTGAGTACTGGTTAAAGTAAACCCAGTGTTCAGCCGTCCATGTTTAAATAGTTTTTTATACAGTTTCTTATTTTTTAAGCTATTTTAAAACTCAGAACATTTTGTTTCAGTCACGTCTAATGTCTCTTTCAAGACCCATATTACAATACCCCGAAGAAAAATTAACCCAAGCTTTAGATGCTATCAGAAATGGGATGACAATCAGGGAAGCTAGTAGAACTCATGGCGTTCCCCGAGGCACACTTCAAGATAGACTTCATCTTCGAGTTCCTGAGGGTCCTAGAAGAATGGGTCCCGAATCGATTCTCAACAAATATGAAGAATCCGAAATTGCAACCTGGCTTAAAGATCTAGCAATTTGCGGGTTTCCCAAAAAACCAGACCACCTACTGAATTCTGTTCAACAAATGATGATCGAAGATGGCAGGCCCAATCCTTTCAAAAACGGAAGACCAGGTAAGAAATGGATGAATTCTTTTTTCAAACGGAACGAATCAATTTCTATGAGAACACCTGAAGCGATTTCAAAGGGAAGAGCAGTAATCACCGAAGAGAGTATTAGAAAATGGTTTCAGAAACTTAAAGACTATCTCACTCAAAATCAAGCTCTTGATGTGTTAGAAGATCCTAAAAGAATTTTAAATGGTGATGAAACAAGTTTCATGCTTTGTCCTAAAACAGGAAAAGTGATAGCACCCCGAGGGTATAAAAATGTGTACCAAATAGTAAAGGGAAAAGAAAAAGAAGCAGTTACTGTTTTAGCATTTTTTTCCGCTATGGGTGATATTTTACCTCCATGTGTAGTTTTTCCGTACATCAGACCACCCAAAGATGTTATAAATAGCATGCCAGACGATTGGTTCCTTGGTAAATCTGACACAGGTTGGATGAAAGCGGATATTTTCTATGATTATATAGCTAAATGCCTAACCAAATGGATAGAAGACAATGAAGTGAAGAAACCGGTGCTTGTTTTTGTTGATGGTCACAAAACTCACATGACGATGAAACTCAGTAAATTTTGTCATAAAAAGAACCTTATTTTGTACGCACTTCCACCTAATACAACACATCTGATGCAACCAGCTGATGTAAGCGTTTTTAAACCCCTAAAATCTGAATGGGTGACTACTGTCCATGACTGGTGTTCACAGCCAGAAAACGTTAACACTGTACTGACAAAAACTACGTTCTGCCCATTGCTTAATAAAGTATTAAGTAAAGAATCTCTAAAAGAGTCGATCAAAAATGGCTTTCGTAAGTGTGGCCTCTATCCGTTTGATCCAAATGCTGTAGATTACTCTAAATGCGTGCAAAACATCTTGGAAAACAGAAAGAATAATTCACCTGGTTCCAAGAAAACACCATCAAAGTCATTGAAGAAAAGAGACTTTGACATTGCATCACAAGTTATAAAACATTTAGACAGAGATTTGACTGCAAGAGGCATTGATGTGAACATTCTACTGGATATCGTGGAAAATGCAAAACTCACCCAAGGCTTAAATGATTCAGTAAGAAGTGAAACTACAGAAAAAGAGAATGAGAATAAAGAAAAAAGAATGATAGTTGAGGAAAGAACAGAACCACGCGTGATAGATAAAGACAAATGTTGTATGATTGACGAAATTGAAAAAGATGGAGTTGAAGAAGGATTCTACGTAGTTCTAACTGAAGACGAAAACAATTACCTGAAAAAGACTGACGTTGAAAGTAAGATAACTCGGACGGACAATAAAGAAAATAACAACGTTAAAATAAATTCATCGCAACCTGAGATACTAGATACTACGAATTTAAATAATTTAACACTTGGTGATCTCACCTTCGATAGTAACAATTTGTTAGATGAAGACATTAATCTAGAATCGTTTGAAGTTAATGACAGTTTAATATTAGTACCTATAAATAACAATTCTCTGATCCAAGGAAATGAACTTCGTGATGACAAAATACAGACAGATTCTATTATACAAGTTAAGTCTCCAAAAGTATCACCGTTTGTACGAAAACATCTTATTATACCATCACCAATAAAGAAATCTACCACTTCTAGAGTCATGAACAGAATTGGCGCAATATCTTCTGAAGAATGGAGACAATTTGAAATATCTAAAGAAGAAGAGAAACAAAAAAAGAAAGATGCTATTCAGGAAAGAAAGTTACAGAGGCAAAAAATTAAAGAAGAAAAACAAAAAGAAAAAAACGAAAAACGAAAAAAATCTGCCTTGAAATCTACCAAAAGTAAAGTGAATGAGACAACAAAGAAAAAAAATGATGATTCTTATCAAGAATTGAGAGTCAAATGCACAAAGAAAAGGAAATTTGAAGATTTGAATGACATAGCTGAAGAAGCAAAGAAGACTGACTGTGATTTAGTGGAAACTAAACAAAATAAAATTAAAATTCTCAGTAATATACTTCTATCACCTGAAACTCCTAAAACAGAAACCTGTAAGGAAGATAAGCTTTTGCAAAAAAATAAAATTAGACAAAAATCTTTTAGAAGTGAAAAAGAACTTGAAAACTTTTTAAATACTGATGTTACTGAAGAATTTACCGACTGATTTAAGTATAAGTTAGATATTTGATTGTTGTGATTGTTAGGGTACAGTTAAGTCCTATTAGGTTTTTTGACCGGAATAGGTAATTTTTTATTAATGTTCATAATTAGTAAGCTTGTAACTATTGATCTCTAGAGAGGCTGACCACTGGTGGCAATATGGCTGAGTACTAGTTTTTGGTGGCTGAATACTGGTGAAAACTGCCTTATTTTGTTAAAACGTATTTTTCATTTTATTAGAGAATAAATTTGTGATTTTTGTTAATTTTGTAACAAAGTTTAATAAATGAGTAAGTCAATTTATACAAAAGACTTTAAATTTACTCTATCTAATATTTTCTTAAATAAGTTTGAACCCAGACTTTCCACTAAAAGGCTGGCTACTGGTGCTAGTACCCTATCTTTGTTTCTGTTGTTATTATTATTGTTTTCACTATTATTTCTATTTCAATGTTTTTAATCTTAATTCATAAATTAATGTATAATTAATTTAGATTCAATTTAGTTAATATTTCAGTTAGATTTAATTTAATTATGTTTTAAAAATTGTATCATACTGTCTTATTGAATGAGGTTTATACCTATAATTGAGGCAGCACTTAATTTTTGCCAACCTTGTTTTTTTTTTTTATGGTTGACAGGCTCTGCGACTCTCTTCCTGCTGCATATAAACGACTTGCTTAAACCCGGTACCTTTGGGTATGCAGATGACAGCACTGTCGTAGAGAGCTACATGTCCAGTGCACGTACTAGTGGATCGGAAATCCAGTCCCTTAGAGAGGCTATGGTCGAGCGCATGAACTTGTCCCTCAAGGCAGTCTCCGACTGGGGCGATGCCAATCTGGTCAAGTTCAATGCAGCTAAGACTCAGGCGTGTCTGTTCTCCGCCAAAAAGAGGCCATTTGATCTGACGCCTACTTTCCACAATGTATCCGTTCCAATTTGCGACAGCCTTGAGCTCTTGGGCGTTTCCCTGACTCCGACCCTCAATTTTGGCTCTTTTATTGAGGCAAAAGCCCAATTGGCTGCCAAAAAGCTGGGTATCCTTTCGAAGGTGCGACGGTACTTCACGCCGGAACAGTTGCTTACCTTATACCAAGCACAAGTTCGGTCGTGCATGGAGTATTGTTCGCACCTTTGGGACGGATCAGCCAAATACCAGCTTGAGGCGTTGGAGTCCATTGAGAAACGTGCTAAGAGGCTCATATGCAACGATTCGCTTGTCCAGAAAAGGCTCCAAAGCCTTGAACATCGACGGAAAGTTGCTTGTCTGTCGGTTTTCTACCGGATACATTTTGGAGAGTGCGCTTCAGATCTGCATGACCTAATTCCACCTTGCCCATTCTACTATCGGACAGCCAGGAGCTTTAAAAAGCGTCACCGCTTCATGGTTGATGTTCCAAAAGCTCGAACTAAGCGGTTTGATTCCACCTTTTTCATGCGTACCGCTAGACATTGGAATCAGCTGCCCGAGTGGGTGTTCCCCAATGAATATAGTCTGGGTACCTTCAAGTCGCGAGTGAATCGGTTTCTTCTAGGCGAGCGTGCTCCACCGTAGACCGCATCTTCGCTTAACATCGGGCGGGATGGCGGTCAAACGCAAGCCTATCTACTATAAAAAAAAAAAAAAAAAAAAAAAAAAAAAGGCTAGTTGTTTGACCACAGCTCACCTGATGTTAAGTGAAGGTGTGGTCGAAGATGGTAAAGCACACCTAGCCTGGAATGGAACTGGCTCTCAAGTGAGGCTGCAATATGTTTCAACTGTATTAGTAGCTGCTTCGTTGGTATGACTATAAAATAAAATAAAATAAAATAAAATTAAAGTAAACATAATATACACAACGCAAGCAACCTACCGCTTCAATGCTACGGCGTAGCTACGAGGCTCGTAGCACTGGCTACGCTGCTGACTGTTTTATTTTCCAGATGAATCTACAACTACTTCAACTACTACTACTACCGAAGCTACGACTACTGCAAAACCAACTACTACAAAACCAACTACTACCGCAGCTACGACTACTGCAAAACCAACTACTACTAACCCAACTAGTACAAAACCGACTACTACAAAACCGACTACTACAATACGTAAGTATCCGCCGTGCCGTCAAAGACAGGCTAAGTGTTTGACCACAACTCTCCTGTAGTCATGATGCCACACTTTTTCATGGCATATGTGGTTTACGAGCAGGCAGGTTGCCTCGAGGTAAACATTCAACGTTGTCTGTGAATCCTATTAATCCTACTAATATTATAAATGTAAAAGTTTGGATGGATGGATGGATGGATGTTTGTTACTGTTCTACAGAACGGATTTGGATGAAATTTGGTATGAAAGTAGCTAAGACCCTGGATTAACACATAAGCTACTTTTTATCACGAAAACAGGGGCTCACTTCAGCATAATACTGGTCATACTAAGTGGTATTGATTGATGGTCCATATTTGACTGTGTACCATAATTACTATATTGATTTTTTACTGTATGGAAGCAATAAATATCTTGAATCTATAGTTGATTGATTAATTAATTAATTGATTGATTGATTGGTTGATTGATTGATCGATTGATGGATTGGTTGGTTGATTGATTGATTGATTGATTGATTAACTCTTTGTGGACTTCGTGGAATGAATTCAGTTTTTGTATTTTTTTTTTGTAAAAATCTTATCATTTAGGTATATTTGTTTTGCAGAACCCATTCCTGAAATTTGCACGAAGAAAATTGACACTGGAAAATACTGCTCACGAAGCACAAAATTGACTAGGTGAGCAGCATAATCATGCCCTTATCTTAACCTTAACTATGTGGAAGGTACACTAAAAGTTTCTATTATAAACTACGAAACGGTTCGAATCTATCTTCATTCTATGAATCGCTAAACAATATAATTTGCCTGAGTGGCTGCCCTACCCCAGATAGATACAATCTGGGTGCCTTCAAGTCACGAGTGAACCGGTTTCTTCTAGGCGAGCGTGCTCCATCGTAGACCGCATCTTCGCTTAACATCAGGCGAGTTGGCGGTCAAACGCAAGCCTATTTGTAATATAAAAAATAGATATTATTTTTGTGATGTATTTATTGCTTTGCAAAGTACATCCCTAACAGACAATGCATTTTTGCATTCAATTCATTTCATTTATTGAACAACATAAAAACACAGTGTATTAATATTAATTCCAGTTCAATATACATACATTCTATCTCATTTCATCCAATTCCATCCGGTTCCATCCAAATTAAACCTACTCTGTCATATTCTATCTTATTCTGTACTATTCTGTCCTATTCTGTCCTATTCTGTCCTATTCTGTCCTATTCTGTCCTATTCTGTCCTATTCTGTCCTATTCTGTCTTATCCAAACTAAGCAAAGCTTGTACTATGGAAGTCAGATAACTGATAGAATACTTAAATACTTTTTCGTAAATACAAATAATAAATACAGAACACACAGACACAGAACAAACATTTGTTTGTATCACAATGTATGTCCTGGGTGGAAATCGAACCCACGCCCTCTTCAGCTCTTCAAGCAGACATTCTAGCAATGAACCAACAGGGTTGTAAAATTATTTATGTTCTTTTTGTATGAGAAATTGAATAAATAACCATCCTAAAATATTATTGTCAATAAAATATAAAGCAGATAATATTTTTATTTTTTTCCTTTACTAACCTTGTATTTCTAATATTTTTCTGCTCGACAGGTACGGATTCGACATGGACCAGCGTCGATGCATATCCTTCGAATACAAAGGTTGTGGAGGCAACACTAACAACTTCGATACCTTGGTCGAGTGCAGGAAGACTTGTGAAACGGATTAAATACACGTTCTAGATCCTTGGATCAAATGTTTAATATACTTCTTTCTCATAGACTATCCTTTCTTCACAATAATCTATCTTGTTCTTATCACACTTACGCGATGTGACCATGTTTACGCCACGTCATTATGTTCGCGCCACGTATATATTATATCGTAAAACATTTTACACAGAGTCATCTAGACCTAAAACGCTGGCTAGAGATAAATCAAAATAATGTACTACAGTATTGTACACCTTAAAAACGTCAACTTTTTTGAGATAGACATATTATGTCTATCTCTTAAGGATAACCCATAATAAACATTTTTTATCCTTTACATTTTACTGGAAAAAATGGCTTATTTACGAAGTGATTTTAAGCAATACAGCATTATTTTTTATCCAATTAAGTACCTTAAATACATTGTCCATTTAATAAAGATCAATATGGCAGCATCGACAATATATAGCATGTAATTTAAATGAATATTTCCGAAGATATAACAGATTTAAAATGCAGGGTCATAGCGGTGCGGTGGTACCTTCCAATTTAAACGCCTACAATTTCTGGTAAAGACATCTTTTGCAATGACCATTAATAAATCGCATTAATTACATCTTTTTTTTTATGGTTGACAGGCTAGTTGTTTGACCACAGCTCACCTGATCTTAAGTGAAGGTGTGGTCGAAGATGGTAAAGCACACCTAGCCTGGAATGGAACTGGCTCTCAAGTGAGGCTGCCGGAACACACCGTCAGATGCTTGGCGGCAGATTTTCAACTTGAGGGTAGCTAGCCAGCCGAGTAATAGAAAGTACCCTACCACCATGTTATGGTTTCCTCACGATGTTTTCCTTTACCGGCAGCTCAAGCTTATTGTTGGGGTTTGAACCCACGCCCTTCGGCATGCGAACCTACCGCGCTAACCACTGAGCTATCATCGCTACAAAATCATAAAATCATACAAAAACATCTTTTAAACTACGCAACGGATCAGCAGTAGACAGAGCGATTCAAGAGGAAGATTTATATGTATAATACATGCATATGCACCACATTAGTATCTACATTGCACCCGTGCGATAACTTATAGACATTTGAAAAATCTGTTTATGTTTTCTGAGTCGGACTGGAGAAATGACTTAATCAAGTATTAAGATAAAACTGTTTTTTTTGCTCAACATGTAAATAAAATTTTATCACGTAGGTAAAAGTTTTTATCGCGAAGTGGTGACCCGTTATCGCATAAATAACAAATAAACTTTTTGCTGAAAGATACGTGTGGGAATTCCAATATATCAAAATATAAATACATCGGTTTACAGGTCACCGATAAAAAATGAAATAACACAGTTAATAATGACTTTGTTTGTCCGTAAGACTAGGTGTAATAAACTCGAACGATACTGGTTAAATTGCACTTTTATCTTAACTGCAGTAAAGCAGTGGATGCTTTGATAAAGTAGGTTAAACCCCGATATGATGGGTTGACAGCCCCGTTGGCTCATTGGTAGTATATCTGCCTTGAGAGCTGAAGAGCGTGGGTTCGATTCCCACTCAAGACAAACATTTTGTGAATAAACAAATGTTTGTTCTGTCTGGGTGTACTGTATGTATTTACAAAAAAAAGTATTTATGTATTCTACCAGTTATCTGACTTCCATCACACAAGCTCTGCTTAGTTTGGGGTCAGATGGCGCTGTGTGTATAGTCCTACGATATTTATTTATTTTTATAAATTGATACAATCTAAGCGCAACCAGGTCTTGAGTGATCGCGACGACTAGTTGCAGGCAAACAAAGTTCACACAAAGTTCAGTGTATCGCTGCTATGGTCATGGGCAGGCGTTATCGCTTACCATCAGGAGAGCGCAGCGGCGGCCTTAGCTGTTGCGAGCCCCGGGGCGACAGATCATTGTGAAGCCCTTTTTCTTTGAGTCCGTTTTACTAAAAAATTAGTTCGAGTGCTCAAGTGACCGTAACATGCTTGCACTAATAATGAAACCGTGCGTTCAGGTGGGGTTTTGTTAAGTGCGAGCCGCGAGATATAGGTACATTTAAAATATGGTAAAGACTTTTTTCTACGTGGACACGAGGCCCCTGCAGGAGCGAGGCGCCGGGCGGTTGCCCTGCTTGCCACCCCCTAAGGCCACCACTGGGAGAGCGTCTCGTCATTACTTTCACAAAAAAGGGCTTGCTAAACGGTCCGCCTCCTTCTCGACCTACCGCCTAAATTCTTAAAATTCTAATTACAATCAAACGCAACGCTAAAATATAAGCTGCGCCCTGCGGTGTTTTATTAGGTTACCCGCTACATGTTTACGGGATAAAAAGTAGCCTATGTGCTAACCCAGAGTCTCAGCAACCTACATACTAAATTTCATCCAAATCCGTTCAGTAGTTTTTGCGTGAAAACGTAACAACCATCCATCCATCCAAACTGTCACATTTATAATATTAATGGGAAAACAGTAGATTATGCAAATAATCTACTGTTTTATTCGAGCAATTGTGATTTGCCGCAAATAAAGACTAAAATAAATGCCAGTAGCTGTGATTTCACTGCAAAATTATAGATAAAGATAAAGATAATTTATTTGTATACAACATGAGAAATTTTATACAATATACGCATAAAAGATGTGCCAGTACTTAATGTGGCTGAGTCATGTTGTGCCGGTTAGGCGTACAAATGTCACAAGTGATGGCGCTATGCTCGTACAAACATTAAAATACTATTTTAATTACAGTCCACAATGTAAAAATTAAGTCATGTTAGTTAAAAAATAAATCAGATATCAAAATTACATTACAAATAATATGTCAAAAATAAAAATCAAATACATATCAAAAATTAAAATCAGATGCCAAAAATTAAAATTAAATGTCAAAAAATAAAATAGAATAAAATACCGATGTCAAACAGAAATAATAAAAATTATACAATGTCATTCAAAATTGGTCATTTAAAAAATCATCAATTGAGTAATAGCATTTTTTTAACAGTAGTGTCTTTAATTTCTTCCTAAATAGATAAATGTTCAAATTTCTTATTGACTTCGGAATCTTATTGTAAATAAAAGGTCCCATGCACACTATACTATTTTGAATTAAGGTTGTATTTCCCTTAAGCACGCGCCGTTTGTCTTGGTCACGTCGATTTCTTTCTACAGTGTCATATAGTGTTGGAAATCGCTCTCGGTTTGTTTTTACAAATTGAGCTGTCTCTAGGATATATAAACACGGAAGTGTAAGAATTTGGTGAGAACCAAAGTAAGGTTTACAACTATCTCTTTTTTTAAGCTTAAACATTGCCCGAATACAGCTTTTCTGTCGCTTAAAGATAACTGTTTTGTTTGTTGAATTTCCCCAAAAAATTATACCATATCTCAAAATGGATTCCACCAGGCCGTAATAAGCTGTAAGTAAAGAGTCAGTATTTAGAACAGGTGCTAGTTTACCCAGAGCATAGGCTTGACTGCTTATTCTCTTTGAGAGATTCTCTATTTGCAGTTTCCAATTTAATTTTCTGTCAATTGTTAGACCGAGGAATTTTGCGTTTTCTACTTCTTGTATTAAGTTACTGTCATATGTTATATTAATATTGCAATGCTTTGGCTCTCTTTGTCTAAAGTGCATTAAATTTGTTTTGTTTAAGTTAATTTTCAAGTTATTACCATCTAGCCACGATATTACAGATGTCAAGGAGTTCTTAATGTCATTTTCATACGAGTCAAGTGTTTTACAGGCTATTGTAATTGTGCTATCATCTGCAAATAATGTCATAGGCTGAGATGTAGCATTAGGTAAGTCATTTATGTACACTATGAATAAGAGTGGGCCCAAGACACTGCCCTGTGGAACACCGTAAGTAACTTTACGTTCACAAGATCTTGAGAACTCTTATTTTAATAATTATGCTCCT
This sequence comes from Biston betularia, assembly GCA_905404145.2. NCBI lineage: Eukaryota > Metazoa > Arthropoda > Insecta > Lepidoptera > Geometridae > Biston > Biston betularia. Next base: position 849,792 of record FR989889.1, on the reverse strand, counting down.
GCATTTAAGAATTATGCTCCATTTGTCCATAAATGGCAAAACAATATTTGTATGGAAATCAAACCACCTTAATAATATAGCCTATGTTACTCAGTGATCATGTAGCATTCTAATGATGAAACAATTATTCAGATCGGTCCCGTAGTTTCGGAGCCTGTTCAATACAAACAAACAATTAAATCTTTCCTCTTTATACGATGTAGATGACAACTGTAATAGTTAGACATGATATTGCGGACTTATTTGTAGCTGTCACTTTGCTCTATAAAACGTCACTTTATTCTATTGTCAAAAGACATATTTTATACTACAACTATATTTTATTTAAGAAACAATTAGAAATCGCCCATGACGGATAATGTAGCATTCTAATAATGAAAGAATTATTAAGATTTTGTGGGGCACTTGTCAGAAGGTAAAAGAAACTCGAATCGCTGTTGTACTCTGTCGATCATTTAATTTTGTATTTCTTATAAACAATTTTTGCTATCTCCATCCATTATTAGTGTGCCCAGTTTCTAAAGTTACATCGAATGATGATGATGCGCGAGTGAGACGGCTTCTTGTTTTGTCTCGCTCGCACACTATAAATATACGAGCGAGACCTTGCGCGCGCCAGTCTACGCGTGCCGCACGCACGGGATGGTTGTCGTCGCTCTGCACTCTGCCATGCTTAACGATGCCGCTCGTAGTCACTACAAGATCGTTTCAGTAGTTTCGGAGCCTATTCAATACAAACAAACAAATATTTCCTCTTTATAATAGTATAGATTAAGGAAACGTTTTATCTCTTAAAATAATGTATTCAATCTTAATAATGTTCCATAAGACGCATGTATGCCAAATTTCAAGTGGATTCGTCCAGTAGTACATTTTTAGGGTTCCGTACCCAAGGGGTAAAAACGGGACCCGGGATATAGTTAAAGCGTCTACCTGTCACCGTTATTAGTATCGAGCAAGAAACGGTAAAACAATCAAGTTTGTTGTATGGGAGCCCCCCTTAAATATTTATTTTTAGTATTTGTTGTTATAGCGGCAATAGAAATACATCATCTGCGAAAATTTCAACTGTCTAGCTATCACCGTTCTTGAGATACAGCCTGGTGACAGACGGACGGGCGGACAGCGAAGTCTCAGTAATAGGGTCCCGTTTTTACCCTTTGGGTACGGAACCCTAAAAAGGGTGAAATGTTTTCAAGGTTCATTATGTTTGTGTGTGGGTTTCTTTATTGAGTTGTCGTTACCTTGGTTTTTATTAGGCTTTTGTTTTATCGTAATATACACATATTAATATTTGTTTAATTATTGCACACAGCGCCATCTGGCCCCTTTTTTTTTTTGTCCAGGGAAAATACTTTGTGTATACCACCGGCCCTGGGGCGGGCACGGTGGTTATGTGGGACTCTCCGTCCTAATGACGGCCTACCCACTAAAAACCCTGGAGTGTTCCACCTCGGCGCTTTGTGTCGAGGCTGCGGGCACGCTTTCGCACTCTACCGCGGCCTCGACAGTGCTTGTCCTCGCGGACCCGCCTCGGGGAGCCCAAGCTCACCCCGCAACAATGACGATGTGTCCGAACACCAGACACATCGTCATCCACCTCGGAGACCAAACCAGCAAATGGGCGTCGGACAGCCAGCGCCATCTGGCCCCAAACTAAGCAAAGCTTGTACTATGGAAGTCAGATAACTGATGAAATACTTACATACTTTTTTTTTGTAAACACATACTTATAATAAATACTTTACTTGGTGGTAGATCTCCTTAGCAAGGGGTCGTCTAGGTAGGTACCACCGCAGTACCAATTATTCTGCCGCTAAGCAGTAGTGTGTACTGCAGCTACTGCACTGCAGCTAGCGTACCTAATTATTGGGCTGTTGAGACTAACTCTATCAAAAGTCTCAAAGTAATGAGCGTCGAAGCAGTGATGCCCTGGACTTTGTTTTGTTGCTTGAAGTTCTGTGTATCGCTGCAATGGTCATGGACAGGCGTTATCTCTTACCATCAGGAGAGCGTCTCGTTCAGAAACAAAAACAACGTCCCGTCTGTTTTTTATTATCTATCATTCTTGGTGTCTATTCTATTTATCTATTCTTGGTTGCCTGGAAGAGATCGCTGTTAGCGATAAGACCGCCACTTGTGGTACTAGTTCATAAGGTTCTTTTGTTCTCTGTACTTTTTTTCTGTTTATGATGTGCACAATAAAGAGTTATATATATCTTAACACTAGCAGCTGATGGTTGATTTAAAAAATACAAAAAACAACAAAAATTTGAAACTAACTTTATTTTGATTTTAATTTCTTTGCAATTTCAGTTTGAATTATTGTAACATTGGGCAGGTAAAGCATCCAAGTTGCTGTTAAAAATATCAATGACAAGAAATGAACGTGACAAACTGAAAATACCTTTGTTTATTTTATTTTATATGGTAATGTGAGTTTAAATTAATTTTTCTATAGTCATTTATTATAGGTAAACCAGGTAATTAATAGATTTGAATTCATTTTGTTAATCTAAGTCTAGTTTTAATTTATTTCACATGTTTTTCTGCATTCTACCAAAGTGTCAAAATTATTTGCGTTGCCTCCACAGCCGTTGTACTCAAAGTCAATACACCGGCGATTAACCATTTTCAATGCATATCTGTAAAAAATAAGAAAAAACATAATTATTATAGGTATAGGTAGGTGTGTTTACCATTTTGGACCACACCGTCACTTAACATCTGGTGAGCTATTGTCAAACACTTAGTCTGTCTTCGAACCTGCAAGGCCGAAACCAGAGCTCCATACCCACGAGGCCAATGGTCGACCTTTAAATACGCGAGGCCGAAGGTCGAGTTTCAAATACGGGAGGCCGAAGGTCGGGATTCAAATACGTGAGGTCGAAGGTCGAGTTTCAAATACGCGAAGCCGAAGATCGAGTTTCAAATACGCGAGGCCTAAGGTCGGGTTTCAAATACGCGAAGCCGAAGGTCGGGTTTCAAATACGCGAGGCCGAAGGTCGGGTTTCAAATACGTGAGGCCGAAGTTCGAATTTCAAATACGCGAGGCCGAAGGTCGGCTTTCAAATACGCGAGGCCGAAGGTCGAGTTTCAAATACGCGAGGCCCAAGGTCGGGTTTCAAATACGTGAGGCCGAAGGTCGGGTTTCAAATACGTGAGGCCGAAGTCCGAGAAGTGTGTCAAATCACACGTCACAGATAAGTAATAATCATCATTGTAATCAGCGATATTAAACTGTGTTGCGATTCCTTACCTATAGTTAATTGTGATTTTTGTTTTTTATGTCTTATTAACTGTACTAAACGTTCCGGTCAAAGAAATGTTATAAATCATCACCAGCCGACGATATAAAAAAAAAAATCATGGAAACCGCATTAAAATCCGTTGCGTAGTTTGAAAGATCTAAGCGTACAGACGGCGGGAAGCGACTTTGTCCTATACTATGTAGAGATATTTCTCACTTACCTTTTAGATGGCTTATTTTCTGTGCAGACGACTCCAGGGTCTATGTAAAGGGTGCAGTTGACTGGAATCAGTTCCTCTGGTGAAGATGAAGTTCATTAAAATAAAGATATAAAGGTAAAGGAAAACATTGTAAGGAAACTTGGTGACATATCCAACAAATATTATAAATGTGAAAGTTTGGATGGATGGATGTTTGTTACTCTCTCACGCAAAAACTAGTCGTGAGGAAACCAAAGCATGGTGGTAGCGTACTATTTACTACTCGGCTGGCTAGCTACCACACGAGAGTTGAAAAGCCATGCATCTAACGGTGTGTTCCGGCAGCCTCACCTGAAAGCCAGTTCCATTCCAGGCTAAGTGTGTTAACCATCTTCGACCACACCGTCACTTAACATCAGGTGAGTTATATATATATCTATGTCACCGCGAAGTGCTGACATCTTTTCATCATTGCTAACACTTCCATATAACCCACTGGAGCTACTATGGCAGCGGCCTAGAGCCTAGCTCCTGTATTTCAAGGAGCTAGGTTGGCAGCTCTATCCCTAACAGGGAAGGGTCCCAGCGCCGTTGGGGCCGCGGACGAGTGCGACGGCGTCCCCGTAGCCCCGATATATAGGCGCCAGGCAGAAACACCCCAGGGTTTTAGTGGGTAGGCCGCCTAAATGGCGGAAGAGTCCCGCATAACCACCCTGCTTCCCACGAAGCCGTATCCATTAAGGTGGTTCGATTTCCATACAAATAATTTTTTGCCATTTATGGGCAAATGGAGCATAATTTTACAGTGAAATCACAGCTACTGGCATTTATTTTGGCCTTTATTTGCGGTAATAAAACGGTAGATTATAAGCATAAACCACTCCCACTCCCACTCCCACTCCCACTCCCACTCCCACTCCCACTCCCACTCCCACTCCCACTCCCACTCCCACTCCCACTCCCACTCCCACTCCCACTCCCACTCCCACTCCCACTGAGTGGGATTCAAAAATCATATATTCATAAATTTGATTTTATGCTAATAAATCTACTGTTTTATTCAAGCAACTGTGATTTACCGCAAATAAAGACCAAAGTAAATGCCAGTTGCTGTGGTTTCACTGTAAAATTATGCTCCATTTGTCCATAAATGGCAAAAATTGATTTGTGTGGAAATCGTACCACCTTAAGGATTTCCCTGGGAGAAAAAAAAAATGGTGATGCTGGTAGGGGGAAATGCACATTGCACAATACTCCCCAAGCGGGACGTCAGTGTAGGACTCATCACCTCCAATCCGAATAAGAATCAGGCGAGCTGTGGTCAAACATCTAGCCTGTCAACCATAAAATCTACCTAGACGACCAAAAACCACAAATGAGGACAAAGTGCTCACCTGTCAATCCTTCAGCAGGTTTAACCACGTAAACGCACGCCCCGAGTGCAACTAGAAACGCGAGGCATATGACCTTCATGTCGTTTTGAATAGGAGTTGTTTTTCTATATCACCGTTGAAGAAGTGAGACTCTTTAAACGTGAATATGCTTTTATATAGATTGTTTTGTACCTAGCTGTGCCCGTGACTTTGTTCGCGTGGATGTTCGGCAAGGGCGAAATTATGTTTCAGGTGGTTCGATTTCCATACAAATCTATTTTTTTCCATTTACGGTAATATAATCTACTGTATTATTTAAAAATCATAAATTCATAAATTTGATTTTAAATAAATAAATATCGTAGGACTATACACACAGCGCCATCTGGCCCCAAACTGAGCAGAGCTTGTGTGATGGAAGCCAGGTAACTGATAGAATACATACATAATTTTTTTTTTGTAAATACATACTTTTTTGACAAAGACCGGTGGACCGAGTTTTTAATTAATTAGTTTTTTTTACTTGTACTGCCATAATATGTATTTTAGACAGTTTAAATACTAATTCAGTATTAATTATTTTATATGTGAATACATACTTATAATACATACATAACACCCAGACACAGGACAAACATTTGTTTATTCACAAAATGTTTGCCCTGAGTGGGAATCGATCCCACGCCCTACAGCTCTCAAGGCTAATAATCTACTGTTTTATTCAAGCAATTGTGATTTACCGCAAATAAAGACCAAAATAAATGCCAGTAGCTGTGATTTCACTGTAAAATTATGCTCCATTTGTCCATAAATGGCAAAAATTTATTTATAGTGGTCTGGAATTGAAACTTAAATTCTAAACGAGACTTTTTTACCAGTGAGTGCAGTCAAACAGGGCAGAAATACAAACTAAATAACTAATATTGTGGTAGATAGGTTTTAATTTCAATGAATTTTAAAATATTAAGTAGATGAAATTACAAATCTTTTTTCTGGCTCCCTTACCGCCCCTCTCCGGGCCTTTCGGGCCTTTGGCGCCCACAAGGGGACGTTATCGCCCACTTTGAGAAAGACTGGTATAGATTGTATTTTTTGAAAGAATATTTGATGTACAGACACGGCTAGTTCACGATTTTATTACATGTATAGAAGATACAGATAATAGAAGCTGCTCGTGTCGCGATAATACGCAACGACGTCAAAGGTTATAAAAACTTACCAAAGTTAAATTAAGACGTTCTTCATTCTGGCCAGATTGCCGCTTTATTGACAGGCAGAAAGCAAAAAATTTAGTTTATTTCTACACCACCTGCTGCGCCCCGCGGTGTTACCCGCTACATGTTGTCTAAACTGTAATCTCTTAGAAATATTTCGCTTTTTGAAAACCCTTTCTTTGGGCCTTATTATACTATAGTAGTATAATAATAAACTTGGTGGTAGATCTTCTTAGCAGGAGGTCATCTAGGTAGGTACCACTGCAGTACCAGATATTCTGCCGCTAAGCAGTAGTGTGTAAAAATTATTGTGTTCCGGTTTGAATGGTACTGCAGCTAGCTAATTTACATAAATAAATTACGATACATAATGTTTGTTCTGTTCTGTATGTACTTATTATAAGTATGTAGGTATTTACAACAACAAGAAAAAGTGTCAAGTAATCTATCAGTGATCTGTTTTCCATAGTGCATGGGAATGGAATGGGTGTGGGAGTGGGAGTGGGAGTGGGAGTGGGAGTGGGAGTGGGAGTGGGAGTGGGAGTGGGAGTGGGAGTGGGAGTGGGAGTGGGAGTGGGAGTGGGAGTGGGAGTGGGAGTGGGAGTGGGAGTGGGGGTTCGCCCCAGTCCACGCTCAGTCCCAATCCCACACCCACGCCCACTTCCATATCCATTTTCACACCCACTTCCACAACCACGCCCACTCACACGCCTACGCCAACCCCACACTAGCTCCTAGCCCACTCTCACGCCCATATGCCAACGCCAACTTCGGTTCTGCGACAGATATGTCCAGCCCATTACCACTTCAGTTTGAACCCTGAACTATGTCAATGACTAGTTATCTGGCGAATTACTTCGTTTTGGATACGATTCGAATATTCATATTATATACGGTATTTATTTATTTCTTATTTATGATGGTAACCTAACCTACTTTGATAATTATGTTCGTTTATTATCTGAACCAATAAACCCATTCGTATGACGGTTTCTATCCACTCTGGTTGTATATAATAAACGCAGGCTCGTAAAAAGCATCATTGCTTGGAAGGCGTCCCGAAGAAAAGTGGACTTTAAGATGACGTCACATTTCACGTTTGCAGTTTTGGCTCTGGCTTTGTGCCTTGTCACTCAAGCGCTTGCCAGTTTACCTGGTAAGTTATACTTGATATAAGATAACATTTGCCTCAATCTTCAATGTTTTCCTGGACACTTTACTATATAATACATCTCCATTGTGGTGGTTCGATTTCCATTCAAAAAATGTTTGCCATTTATGGACAATTGGAGCATAGTTTTAGTCAAATCACAGCTGCTGGCATTTATTTTAGTCTTTATTTGCGATAAATCGCAATTGCTTGAATAAAACAGTACCTTAAACTTCGCAGATATTTTTTTTTAATGTAAAAATAATGAGACGAACGATCCGCTCTCCTAATGGTAAGAGATAACGCATGAACAAAGTCCGGGGCATCGCTGCTTTGGCGCTCATTACTTTGAGACTTTCGATGGTTAGTCTGAACAACCCAGTAATTAATAATACCCACGAAATGGGAAACGCTGGTCTAGACCAGTGGTTCTTAACCTTTTACTCTTACTTTAACCATCACGAACCTAAAAGTCCCCAGAAAATACCAATGATTTTGCTATTCAGTTCTCTATCAATGCATGCACCAATTTTTGTGTTCCCACGTGAAAAAGTAAAATTTTGTTTGTTACCTTCCTTCCTTGCTTCCTCCTTCCTCCTTCGGCCTAACCTTCTCTCGACTTAAGGGTTAAGTATAGAGATCAACTTTAGGGTTAAGTACGCCTTCTAAACTTAGCTCTGTACTCAAGGACTTCGGTGCTCTCTGTCATGCATGGAGAAAGCCCAATTTAGTATAACCTGGATGTGCCGCAATACATCCTGGTATCTTAATAAGACTCAAGATGTTTTGTATTTTGGATATGTTGTAGCGATGATAGCTCAGTGGTTAACGCGGTAGGTTTGCATGCCGAAGGGCGTGGGTTCAAACCCCAACAATGAGCTTGAGCTGCCGGTGAAGGAAAAGCATGAGGAAACCATAGCATGGTACTTTCTAGTACTCGGCTGTGTAGCTACCACCCTCAAGTTGAAAATCTGCCGTCAAGCATCTAACGGTGTGTTCCGGCAGCCTCACTTGAGGGTCAGTTCCATTCCAGCCTAGGTGTGCTTTACCACATCTTCACTTAACATCAAGTGAGCTGTGGTCAAACAACTAGCCTGTCAACCATTAAAAAAAAAGCTTCCATTCCATGAAGGTTTCCCACATAATAAAAAAAATGTTGTAAGCACTTCTAATCTAGTATGTTCATTGTTCATATAATACTTAGTAACCCCTTTTCTTTTTCAAGATATGTGTACTCTCCCAGAAGACGGTGGGGAGCTTTGTGACACTAAAACATCTTCAACGAGGTAAGTTTTTTTTATGTGAAAAATATTGAGACGAACGAGACGCTCTCCTGATGGTAAGAGATAACGCCTGTACATGACCATTGCAGCAATACACAAAACTTTGAGTAATAAAACTGGGACTACGCGGGTCAAACCGCGAGGCGTCCGCTAGAAAAAAAAAAGAATAAATAAAAAATAAAAAAAAAATGAATAAAAAAAAAAAAAAATTAAAAATGAATAATAATTGTTTTTAATTAATTATTATTATGAGCTTGAGCTGCTGGTGAAGGAAAACATCGTGAGGAAACCATAGCATGGTGGTAGCGTACTCTCTAGTACTCTGCTGGCTAGCTACACTCAAGTTGAAAATCTGCCGCCAAGCATCTAACGGTGTGTTCCGCCAGCTTCACTTGAGAGCCAGTTCCATTCCAGGCTAGGTGTGCTTTACCATCTTCGACCACACCGTCACTTAACATCAGGTAGGCTGTGGTCAAAACACCTAGCCTGTCAAGCATAAAAAAAATTGTAAATGTCAAAATCAAATTTATTTTGCAGGTATAGATACAAGATGACCTCAGGAAAATGTGTACCATTCCAATACAAAGGTTGTGGTGGGAACTCCAACAACTTCGATACTATGCTCGAGTGCGATGTGACTTGTAAAGACGGTAATAACTTGGAACTCAAATCGTCACAAACCTATCCGACTTGACCAGCATTGGTTCGCCAAGTCAACGGCAACGGCGTTCCTAATTGGTCTTCCTTTTTATTTCTGCGAATAAAACGTGCTGTGGTCGCCCCTGTATTAAAATTTCTCTAAGTTCCAATGTATACATACAGTAAACTCATAACTTTGTTATTAACACCAAAAGTTACAAGTCGTATTCCAATTTTTTTAAAAAGAGGTAGTTCGATTTCCATACAAACATTTTTCCCTCATTTATGGACAAATGGAGCATAATTTTACAGTGAAATCACAGCTACCGGCTTTTATTTTGGTTTTTATTTGCGGTAAATCACCATTGCTTGAATAAAACAGTAGATTATTGCTTTGCTTAGTTTGGGGCTAGATGGCGCTGTGTTGAATGTCCTCCAATATTTATTATTGTTATTATTTATCTCAAGTTTATTGTATATTAATATAATTTCAAGGTAATAAGTATTAAAGTAACTAAGACATGCAACATTTAAAATAATAACTAATCTAAAAGGCCGCTATCAATGGGAATAGTTCCCAAAACGCGGCCCCATTGCCGCGTTGTATGGCAATACTCAAACGCGGAGCAAAATAAAGGCCAGCGATTTTTGTAGCGATGTTAGCTCAGTGGTTAGCGCGGTCGGTTCGCATGCCGAAGGGCGTGGGTTCAAACCCCAACAATAAACTTGAGCTGCCGGTGAAGGAGAACATCGTGAGGAAACCATAGCATGGTGGACGGTAGCGTACTCTCTAGTACTGAGCTGGCTAGCTACCACTCTCAAGTTAAAAATCTGCCGCCAAGCATCTAACGGTGTGTTCCGGCAACCTCACTTGAGAGCCAGTTCAATTCCAGGCTAGGTGTGCTTTACCATCTTCGACCACACCGTCACTTAACATCAGGTGAGCTGTGGTCAAACACCTATCCTGTCAGGTATAAAAAAAAAGGCTAGCGTTTTGTTCACGTGTGGTGTCGACCAGACGAGATGACAAGCCCATGTGACCATGATGATGATTACGTTTTTTTTTTCAGCACTTGTTCCAAAAATCTGCCAGCACGACATCAAATCAGGACGATACTGCCTCATACACAAACCGTCCACAAGGTGAGCCATATCTCAAAGAGTAAACTGAAGGTTTCTGGATTCTACTAAATAAGACCAGATATTATCATTATGATGTTATGAATGTTTTTCGAAGTTACAATGAACGGATTTTTGAAAGAAAGAAAGAAAGAAAGAAAATAATTTTATTTTGCAACAATACAAAAAAAAAAACAAAAATAACAACAAATAGAGACAAACAGTTACAAAATAGGGGCTCACCTCAGCATAATACTGGTCACACTAATTAGTATGACCAGCGCTGGTCTTCCGGTGAGCCCTTGTCGGTGAAACAAAACAAACATAACAAATCACCAACAACAAATAAAATTCAAACAAACAAACTACTATGCAAATAACTCTTCTCAAAATATCAACATACAAATAACAAAACAAAAATAACAGGCTCACGTTTGACCACCATCACGCCTGTTACCAAAAGAGAAGATACGATCTAGGATGTAACACGCTTGTCTAGGGGAAACCGATTCATGAAACTAGCGATAACATTATATAGCACTAGTTTCATGTATCAGGGCTTCCTGGGACTTCTGATGAGCAATCAGGAATTTTTTAAGGTTATTACGGAAACCCTTAACGTAATTCTGGTTTCTGATCGGGGGAGGAATTTTTAGATTCATTTCATTCATTCAGACACTCGTATGTCGTTAGATACGTCAGGTTATTTTTTTTTTAATTTTATTGGGTGTATTTAATTGTTTTTTCTTTACTAAGCTTGTATTTCTAAAAAAAATCTGTTTCACAGGTACGGATTCGACATAGACCAGCGTCGATGCATATCATTCGAATACAAAGGTTGTGGAGGCAAAATTAACAACTTCGATACCTTGGTCGAGTGCAGGAAGACTTGTGAAACGGATTAAATACACGTTCTAGATCCTTGGATCAAATGTTTAATATACTTCTTTCTCATATACTGTCATCTTCTTGCAATAATCTGTCTTGTTCTTATCACATTTACGCGATATGACCATGTTTACGCCACGTCATTATGTTCGCGCCACGTCCCCATGTTCGCGTCACGTATATAATATATATATATAATGTTCGTTTTATATAAGACTAATAATATAATATATCGTAAAACATTATTTAAAAAAAAAACAAATGTTTTATAATAAGAGTTCAAACATATTTCGTGAAAATAAAGTAAGTAAAAACAGTAAATGTTTAAATTGTTTGTACAAGCATGTAGGTAGAGTGTGTGTGGGTGGATGTGAGTGGGTGTGAGTGGGTGTGGGTGCGCGTGTGGGTGTGTGTGATTGTTTGTATGTGAGAGAGAGAGGGGGCATGTATTTGTGTGTTAATATAAACATTTGTTAAGACAAAAACATACAGCATATTAGTAAGTTACATATTTAATGTTAAGGTGGTTCGATTTCCATACAAACAGGTTTTTTCCATTTATGGACAAATGGAGCATAATTTTACAGTGAAATCACAGCTACTGGCATTTATTTTGCTCTTTATTTGCGGTAAATGACAAATACTTGATTATGCTAATAATCTACTATTTTGGTTAGCAGCTTTCTATTATTTCCGTGGATAAAAATATCTAAAATTGTATTTAGAGCATTACATAAACGCGCTGACTTGTTTGCAAATTGATTGCTAGCATATGAAGTTCTATGGTATACGTTATCTCTTACCATCAGGGGGGCGTCTCGTTCGTCCCATTACTCAATAACATTCGAGATGTTCCAGGCGAGCTGTGGACAAACGCCTAGTCTGTCAACTAAATAAAACAAATCTTTGCCCAATAAAAACAACCAGCTGATGAATTAGGAAAATAAAAGAAAGCTTTATTCACATTTTCTTAATGAAAGTTTAATTTAATTTTTTTCACATGTCTTCCGGCACTCGTCCAAGGTTTTGAAATTATTTTCGTTGCCTCCGCAACCGTGGTAATTGAAGTCAATACACTGGCGTATGTTCATTTTCATTGCGTATCTGTGAAAAATAGAAAAAGCTTATAAGCACGAGAAAATAAATATATACCCTCATCCCACTAATATTATAAATATATACCGTAGGACTATACACACAGCGCCATCTGGCCCCAAACTAAGCAGAGCTTGTGTGATGGAAGTCAGATAACTGATAGAATACATAAATACTTTTTTTTTTGTAAGTACATACTTATAATACATACAGAACACCCAGATACAGAACAAACATTAATGTTAGTCACACAAATGTTAGTCCTGAGTGGGAATCGAACCCACGCCCTTCAGCTCTTGAAGCTGAATACTATAGTACATTATTTTGATTTATCTCGTGGGGCCAGCGTTTGCAATGTAAGCGGAAAAATGTGTTTATTTACGACATCGCATTAGAAACCTCTAAATTTATCAGTGTTTCTCTACAATATTATACATGTATTATACATATAAACCTTTCTCTTGAATCACTCTATCTATTTAAAAACCGTTTCAAAATCCGTTGCGTAGTTTCAAAGATTTAAGCATACATAGGGACGGACAGACAGCGACTTTGTTTTGTACCTACTATGTAGTGAAGTGACAGTGACAGCGAAGTGATTTACCTTGTAGATGCCGTACTTTCTTTACAGGACGTTCCAGAATCTATAGGATGAGTGCATTCCACTGGTATAATTACATCATCCCCTGAAACATTTTAAAATGTTTTTTTTTTTTTTTTTGTTAGTAACAACATAAATAGTTTAAAGATCTTCTTTTCCATGGTTGACAAGCTTTGATCACAGCTCATCTGATGGTAAGTGAGGGAGTTGTCGAAGATGGTATAGCACACCTAGCCTGGAATAGAACTGGCTCGTCGGAAAACACCGTTAGTTTCTTGGCGGCAGATTTTCAACACTCGTATGGTAGCTAGCTAGCCGAGTACTAGAGAGTACCCTACCACCATGCTATGGTTTCCTCACGATGTTTTCCTTCACCGGCAGCTCAAGCTCATTGTAGGGGTTTGAACCCACACACTTCAGCGTGCGAACCGACCGCGCTAATATTATCAAAATAATATATAAAATTACAATAAAAAAAAAACCGACTCCATGCCCCTTAGGCCAACTAAATGCACTGCTCCAATGAAACGGCCGAGTATACGAAAATATCATCGATGTGTACAATTTTTACATTTTTGTTGATTTTTAAAAACCACTTAATCACAGTTTCTATAAAATTTATTTGGGACCACCTCTGAAGTATGATCTAGCAAGCGAAAAAAGAATCATCAAAATCGATTCATAGGTAATTGGCGGAATTATCGCGTAACATAGGTACATACAATCGAATTGAGAACCTCTTCCTTTTTAAAAAAAATTTTTATTGCTTCTTAGAAAAAAGTATGATCCCGGACAGATAAGTACACAAGTGAGTTTTGGCGGGAACACGGAAAGAATCGTGTCGCTCCGTTGTATTTTTTCCAAAACTAGTGTTTTGTCGAGTGTTTATGCATAAAAATGGTGGTGTTTTATTCATAAAGTGCCGAATCACAAGCGCGAGTGTGGGAAAATGATTTAATGTGGTGAAACATGATTTTTTGTGTTGCTTCCAAAACTCCATCGAAGCTATAGAGTAAAGTCACCACTACTTTACTAAAGCATGACTGGATTGGACTGAAACGGACTTTACTTAACCAAGACTGGACTTTGACTATAATTTTAGCTACGAGGACACTTATTTAACTTATGTAACTTGGAAATATATAAATACTTGACACTGGCAAATGCTCAAAACGCGACGCCAAAACCAAAGAAAAAAAAGTATACAAGTTACGATGGCATATTTTTATATTTGACATGTTATTTTATTAACATTGAATTTTATTTATACATTTATAGTGGCGTACATTTTTTTTAAAACTATTAATATAAATATGTAAACGTAATTATAAACTGAACAAAACAAATATAGCTATATAGCTATCCTAATATAAGTTTTAATTATTACAACGTATTTTTTTATTTATTACATATATATATCAATAAAACATATTGTTTAAAAAAAAACATTATAACAACAAAGGGTTATTATACGACTAAGGAATATGTTGAAAATAAACTAATAATGATCTATTTGACATTGTTAATTAATTAATTATTATGACATTGATTTGACTTTTTTTTGATTGATTATAATATATATTAGGACGTCCACCCACAAGGTGGACAGACGACCTAGTAAAGACCGCAGGAACGCGCTGGATGCGAGCCGCTTCCAATCGGTCTTTATGGATGTCAATGGGGGAGGCCTATGTCCAGCAGTGGACGTCCTACGGCTGAAATGATGATGATGATGATGATGATGATGATGATGATGATGATGATGATGATGATGATAATATATTTAATTATTATTGTATACCCCAATGGGCGCAGTATGTTGACACGCTTTTTTCACGTAAGATCCTATGCTACACAGGCTGACAATAAAAGTATTTGAATTAAATATTTCATGTCAAAAATTACTTACTATTTTGCGCTTCGACAGCGTAGGCGACCGCCATGAGCGCAAGTAGAAACGCAAAGCACATGACCTTCATATTGTTTTGAAAAGGGACTGTTTTTCTATATCAACGATAGAGAAATGAATCGCTCGACGCGTGTATACGTATATATAGAAGTTGATAACACGTATTGTTAGAATGGAAGCTGCTCATTGGCCGAGATACTTCGCAGCGATGTCAAAGGTTATAAGTATTATTTGTCGTATAAATCATGACATTTTGTAGCGATGATAAATCAGTGGTTACCGCGTTCGCTTCACACACTAAAAGCTTGCGCTTGACCGCCAACTCGCCTGATGGGTGGTTCGATTTCCATACATTTTTTCCATTTATGGACAAATGGAGCATAATTTTACAGTGAAATCACAGCTACTGGCATTTGTTTTGGTCTTTATTTGCGGCAAATCACAATTGCTTGAATAAAACAGTAGATTATTGTGATTACCGCATATTACCGCAAATAAAGACCAAAATAAATGCCAGTAGCTGTGATTTTACTGTAAAATTATGCTTCATTTGTCAATAAATGGCAAACAATTATTTGTATGGAAATCGTACCACTTTAAGTGAAGATGCGGCCTACGATGGAGCACGCTCGCCTAGATAAGATAAGATAAAGATATTTATTTGTCATAACATGAGTAGTATGTATGATGTCCGTAACTTAGTTTAATGATCATCATGTTATACCTGAAAAGGTGTACAAATAATTGATGGCAACAAAATAATTAATCTAATAATATGAATTGAAATGTATACAATGTCAAGGAAAAATAATAATTGAAATATAAAAAATAAATGATAAAATTAGAATGTCAATGAAATAACAATGTCAATTAAATTAATAAAATGTCAAGATAAAAATTAAAAAAAAATACATACGTGGTTAGAATTTGTCAATTAAATATTCATTAATTTTATAATAAGATTTTTGGACTCACAGTTTTTTTAGTTTTATCTTGAATGGAACAGTTTTCAGGTCTCTTATTGACTTTGGTATATTATTGAAAATGATAGGTCCCATACACATAATACTATTATTCATTAGGGATGTCTTAGATGGGAAATTGCGTAGCCGGTTATGGTCTCTATGATTTCTTACCACAAGGTCAGAGAGCGCTGGAAAGAGTTCTGGATTATTTTTCACAAATACGGCTGTTTCCAGTATATATAGGGACGGAAGTGTTAGAATCTGATATTTAGTGAAATATGGTTTACAACTTTCAGTCCTCTGTAATCTAAACATAGACCTTATACAGCGTTTTTGTCGTTTAAAAGCAATTTCTTTATCAGTTGAATTTCCCCAAAATATAATACCGTATCTGAGGATGGACTCAACTAGACCATAGTAGGCCGTAAGTAAAGCATCTGTATCTAGAGTGCTAGCAAGTTTGTGCAGTACATAAGCTTGGTTAGACACTTTCTTACATAGACCATCAATCTGCTTTTTCCAATTAAGTTGTTTGTCAATAATTAAGCCAAGGAAAGCAGCACTATCTACTTCGTTAACAATATTATTACCATGATATATATTGATATTACATTTTCTTGGTCCTCGCTGACTAAAATGCAACACATTAGTCTTGCCTATGTTAATTTTTAAATTATTATTGTTGAGCCAAGAGATTACAGATGTCAAAGAATTATTAATGTCAGTTTCATATGTGTCAATTTTATTACGTGCTATAGTTATTGTACTATCATCAGCAAAAAGTGTCATAGGTTGTATTGTACAATTAGGTAAATCATTAATATAAATAACAAATAGAAGAGGGCCCAAGACACTGCCCTGAGGAACCCCATACATAACAATACGTTCGCTTGATTTAAATATTTCTTCACGTTTGGTTTTAAAATGTATCCTACTTATCTCGGTGATTTGTTTTCTATCACTTAGATATGACTTTATCAGATCTAAAATATTTCCTCGAATCCCATACGCGCACAATTTATTTAATAAAATAGTATGATCGACGTAGTCAAACGCTTGCGTCATATCACAAAAAACTGCACATATTGGAGAGGTATTGTCAACTCGTATTAAGACTTCTTTCATGAAATCATAGATAGCCATATTGATAGTTTTATTTTTTCGAAAACCTTTTTGTTCTTTGCAAAGAATTTGTTTACTTTCAAAGTAATTATTTAATTCACCGGATAAGTATTTTTCAAAGATCTTGGAAAATATTGACAATAGTGCTATAGGTCTGTAACAATCAATTCTTTCTTTGCTATCTTTCTTAAATAAAGGTTTAACAACAGCAATCTTTAGTGTATTTGGGAATGTGCCTGTTGTAATGCATAAGTTAATTATGTAACTTAGGGGTACACATAATTGCTCACTAGAAGATTTTATTATTTTGGTTACTATCCCGTCGTTCCCTGAACTATTACTATTTTTCAGATTTTTTATAATTCTGTTGATATCTTGTGGCATACATGGTGTCATGAAATAGAAGAAACCGATTCACTCGCGACTTGAAGGCACCCAGATTGTATCTATCACACACCCCACACCCACTTTGATTTTCAACTACAGCGGCTCACCGGAAGACCAGCGCTGGTCATACTTAGTATGACCAGTATTATGCTGAGGTGAGCCCTTATTTTGTAACTGTTTTTTTTTTAAATTTATTCTAACACACAAAACAAATTACAATCAATAAAAAACTAGAGTAGAGAAAAGTTGGATCTAAGCGGGATTGCATCTCAGAACATATTGTGTGCAATATTGGTTTGGCTTTTTTTTTGTTGTCTATTTTTATTGACTGTTTGTCTCTGTTTGTTCGTTTTTGTTAATTGTGTCTTTAAGTTACAAAGTAAAATATTTTTCTTTCTTTCTTTCTATCAGAGAACACCCACTCGGGCAGCAAAGTCCATTTTTTTAAATGTAAATGTAATGCTACGAACGATGCGCTCTCCTGATGGTAAGAGGTAGCGCCTGTCCATGACCATTGCAGCGATACACCGAACTTTGAGTAGCAAAACAAAGTCCGGGGCATCACTGCTTTGGCGCTCATTACTTTGAGGCTTGCGATGGTAAGTCTCAACAGCCCAGTGATTTCGCTAGCTGCAGTACCCTTCAAACCTGAATACAGTAATTTTATCACATATCCTCGTTATTGGCACACCCCGTCTTATCTTCCTCTGATCTTATCCGTCCTAAGGTTGCCTGGAAGAGATCACTTATAGCGATAAGATCGCCAGTTGTTACACCTATATTTATGTTTATTTCTTCTGTTTTCTGTATTTTAGTGTATACAATAAAGAGTTATCAATCAATCAATGGTCATGGACAGGCGCTATCTCTTACCATCAGGAGAGCGTCTCGTCTGTCTCATAACGTCTACATAAGATTATGTACGTAGGGGCTTATTTTTTCTCTTGAATTAATTTCTGTTACAAAACATTATCATTATCTCTTTTGTATAATTAACTATTTTTAATGGATCAATAACAATTCTTATCTTTGTGCTCTGCTGTGACCTAAGACGCGACCATTGATGTCATCAAAATGTTGTATTTTTTAATGATAAAGGGGATAGTGGGTGACCTGTAATTATTATATTCTGTGGGTTGGGTTTTCCAGATAATACCTACTTATATCTAATTACATTTTATCATCTTAACCTTTAGCTTTTAATTGATTGTGGAAACAGAAGATATTTGTTTTTTGAAGAGAAGGCAGGAGTACAATTTGGGTGTCTTCAAATCTAGAGTAAACAGGTTATTTCCAAGGTAAGCGTGCTTCATCTTGGTCTGCATCCTGCTTAACATCAGTCCGACAAAGATAAAATCCCATCAGATGATATAATTTGAGCCAAAGTGTCGCGATATACATCGCAAGGTTAAAAGTATATTTATTATTATCAGTGGGCAAACCCCAGTAAACAAGGTATTTCATAATGATATCACAGAGTTTTTTTTTGTCACATTAGTAGGTACATCATTTATTTCAGCTTATTTTTTTCCGCTCTCGAACTGTATCGGGACCTGGCCAAACGTTTAGAGGAGGCTTCAGGTGACCAGAATGCTGGTATCTACTTTGGTGAAAAGCTAAGCATTGCCATCCAGCGTGGCAATGCTGCCAGCATTCTGGCCACATATCTCTCCTCTTTTCAACGGACTTTTAGATTAAGTTTTTTTGTATACATTTTGTAAATGGTATTAATTTAAGATTTTTTTTGTTCAATTGTTAAATAAAACAAACAAAACATACATACATACTTAAATGTAAATGGGTTCCTATATTCATGTATCTAATATAAGTAAATAATCTATAAATTGTTCAAAGTATTAATTATTTATTTATTATTTATTTATTTATTCCTTAATCTCACACCATCCTTACAGGGATTATCTTTCTTTGCGTGTACTACTGTGGTTACATTTTTGTTTTCTCTTCTATATAACTAATTATATTCTTCTATATATATTCAAGTGGGTTATGGTGTATGAGTTGGGGAAACGCATAAAAAATCGATGTGGTTAAGATCAGTTCCGTTAAAAGATCTCAGACGGCAAGAAGCGATACTATTTTGTTTGTAAAAATATGTTGACCTTTGACTTTTCGTTTATTATCTGAACCAATAACAGCTCCCTATAGCGGTATCTATCTACTCCGATTGTATATAATAAACGCAGGCTCGTAAAAAGCATCATTTCTTCAGAGTTGTTCCGAAGAAAAGTGGACTTCAAGATGACGGCTTTCACGTTTGCAGTTTTGGCGCTGTCTTTGTGCGTTGCCACTCAAGCCCTGGCTATTTTACCTGGTAAGTTTTTTAAAAATGGTTGACTGGCTAGGTGTTTGACCATAGCTCACCTGATGTTAAGTGACGGTGTGGTTGAAGATGGTAAAGCATACCTAGCCTGGAATGGAACTGGCTCTTTAGTGAGGCTGCCGGAACACACCGTAAGACGCTTGGCGGCAGATTTTCAAACTGATGGTGGTAGCTAGCCAGCCGAGTACTTGAGAGTACGCTACCACCGTGCTGTGGTTTCCTCAAGATGTTTTTCTTCACCGGCAGCTCAAGCTCATTGTTGGGGTTTGAACCCACGCCCTTCGGCATGCGAACCGACCGTGCTAACCACTGAGCTATCATCGCTACATATTTTATATTGACATATTTTTTTTTAATTCATTGACATGTAAAATGAAATCGCAAAAAATCATTTAATTGTTCAAAATTTTCTTGTCAAAGTTTGATATACTCGTCAACGTCATAAAACAAGGACGACTTAGCTTTACCCAAGGATCTCGGTGCTCTCTGTCATGCATGGAGGAAGTCCAATTCAGCACAACCTGGTTGTTCCAATATATCCTGGTATCTTGAGATGGTTTCATAAAAATACGTGCTATATTTATTATGAGCACTTCTAATATAATTATAGTAGAAGTTCTCATGAGATTTGATCTTTTCATTTTTTTTCTTTTGATTATTTTTAACATTAGAGTGAATATGTATCTTGGAAGTCTAAGTCTCTCAGGTGATCAAACGCTAACTTATACGTGTTTAAAACCTCTATTTCCAAGTTATGTGCGTTATGCCGCTAGTTACAAAAGTGAAGGACAACATCCTCAGATACCCTAATGTCTGCATGTTATTTTCTCCAAGATATGTGAAGCTTGCCAACCCGTACTTGGCAAACGGGTACGTCCTGGAATCGAATAGTAGTATGAAGCAGACCCAGCCCCCATCCTGCGAGATGAAGGACGGAAAGAGTTCAGGACGTATTCGCTAGCAGTCGGCACAAGGGTACCAATGGGTACCGTTGACAATATTTTGTTAAACCTTGTCTTTGTTCCAGATATATGTACACTCCCAGAAGACCGTGGGGAGTTTTGTGAAACCAAAAAACCTTCAACAAGGTAAGTTATTTTGATTACAACATTTCATTTATGTATTGATAAGAACATGTAATTCAAAGGTACAGTTAAGAAAGAGAACGCGGAAAGAGTCGTGTCGCCAGGTTGTATTTTTTTATAAAACTAATGTTTTGTCGAGTGTTTATGCATAAAAATGGTGGTGTTTCATTCATAAAGTGCCGAATCACAAGCGCAAGTGTGGGAAAATGATATAATGTGGTGAAACATGACTTTTCCTGTTGCTTCTAAAACTCCATCGAAGCTAATAGTAAAGTCGCCACTACTTTACTAAAGCATTTTTTTTTTTTTTTTTTGTGTTGACAGGCTAGGTGTTTGACCACAGCTCACCTGATGTTAAGTGAAGGTGTGGTCGAAGATGGTAAAGCACATCTAGCCTGGAATGGAACTGGCTCTCAAGTGAGGCTGCCGGAACACACCGTTAGATGCTTGGCGGCAGATTTTCAACTTGAGGGTGGTAGCTAGCCAGCCGAGTACTAAAGTACCCTACCACCATGCTATGGTTTCCTCACGATGTTTTTCCTTCACCGGCAGCTCAAGCTCATTGTTGGGGTTTGAACCCACGCCCTTCGGCATGCGAACCTACCGCGCTAACCACTGAGCTATCATCGCTACAAAAAGCATGACTAGACTTGACTGATACGAACTGGACTTGACCAAGACTGGGCTTAGACTATAACTATAGTTACGAGGCAACTTATTTAACATATAAAACGTGAAAATATAAAACATTTGACACTGGCAAATGCTCAAAATGCGACGCCAAAATTATAGAAAAAAACAGTATGAAATAATAAATAAATAAACAATTGTATATCTGTTATCCGAATAAAAAAAGGTTTTATGATTATTATATAATACAACAAAGCCCTTTTGATTCAAAGTACTTATAAATTTAGAAGCAACTTATGAAGAAAACATTTTGACTTTGATATTAAGGTGGTTCGATTTCCATACAAATATTTTTTTTCCATTTATGAACAAATGGTGCATAATTTTATAGTGAAATCACAGCTGCTGGCATTTATTTTAGTCTTTATTTGCGGTAAATCACAATCGCTCTCACAATCTACGATTTTATTCAAGCAATTGTGATTTACCGCAAATAAAGACAAAACTAAATGCCAGTAGTTGTGATTTCACTGTAAAATTATACTCCATCTGTCCATAAATGGAAAAAATCGTTTGTATGAAAATCGAACCACCTTAAATCGTTGTTTTTACTACTAAATTGGAATTTTTTACAATTACAAATTTCCTTTTTGTTTGTATGTATGTATGTATAAGTATTGTTAATTATGTTGAAATGTGTTTTATGTCCCAAAAAAAGTGTTGTCTATTTTCTATTGTCTATTGAATTAATACTGTGTGTAGGTAATCCTACTAATTATTATCTACCATGTTGTACAGGTATAGGTTTAACATAAGCACAAGGAAATGCCAAACATTGGAGTTCAGAGGATGCGGCGGCAATGCTAACAACTTCGACACCCTAATGGAGTGCTCGAGTGTCTGCAAAGATAGTAAGTTCTTTTTATAATTAACTAGCAGCTCGCCCCGGCTTCGCACGGGAAAACAAAACTCAGTTAAGGTGGTTCGATTTCCATACAAACAATTTTTTACCATTTATGTACAAATGGAGCATAATTTTACAGTAAAATAACAGCTACTGGCATTTATTTCGGCCTTTATTTGCGGCAAATCACAATTGCTTGAATAAAACAGTAGATTATTTAATGTTTACCAACCATACGTTCTAACGTTCCAAAATATAACCAACATGTACCAAATTAAACCAGGGTTAAAAAAATATTGTTTTTTTTTCTTTTGAAAAGTCTTTAAATTCAGATTGATATTGGGCTGACGCATCAACAAATAATTTGCCGTTTCAAAATAAGGCATTCGACAATTACCTACCTTTATGTATACACCTTAATGTGGCAGTAAGGTTTGTTTAACTCGGTTACATCTTTTGTAAAAGCCGCCTCGGCACGTACCGACAGTAAATACATACTCAAAAGATTCCGATACGTTAATAAATGACACCCAATTCTTTTCTGTTTACCGATTGCATCCGCAAATCATGATTTTTTTTAGCCGCGAATACAGAAACCGTAACTAAGGAACTTTTATTTTTTAACTTTTTATTTTTATTTTTGCACGCCTTGTGAAGGCTGAGTATTGGGATGCCTTTATATTTTATTCTCGACCTGACTGTACCTATTTATGCAAATAAAACATTTGAATTTGAATTTACTGTACTGAATTGTACAACATTTTTAGTAATAAATAATATATTTTTAACATTATATTTCGTCGTCACCAGCTGCAATTGCTATAACATCTAGTTGTTTTTATATTGGTATCAGTTATAAATGTTGTCATAGGTAATATGTCCAATGTTGGTGGTCCAAATAAAACTTTTGATGGCAGGTGACACAACTACTTCAAGTACAACCACAACTACAACTACTACCACGACCACCACTACCACCCCACCTCCGACTACGACCCAGCCGTCTACCACTACCCGTAAGTAACTTATTTCTAAGTACAACTGTCACTTTAATCATGTCGTAATGCCAGACGTCAAAAACATTTTTTTTTTTAATTTGTCAATTTTTTAACCTTTTTTCACATTTCAAAGTAATAAGACAAACGAGAAGCTCTCCTGATGGTAAGAGAAAACGCCTGTCCATGACCATTGCAACGATACACACAACTTTGTGTAAAACAAAGCTCAGAGCATCGCTGCTTTGGCACTCATTACTTTGAGACTTTCAGTGGTTAGGTGGTTAAAACAAACCGGAACACAATAATGTTTACACACTACTGCTTGGCGGCAGAATATCTGGTGCTGCTACCTACCCAGTCGACCTCCTGCTAAGAAGATTTACCACTAAGTACAATGTTGCCATTTTAAATACTTTTTATTGACATTCTGATTATATTTAATGTTTATTTTTCTATTTTTTGACTAATATGTGAACTTGAATATGGATTTGATGTGAGTACTTGATTTATCTTTTAACATCCAACATTTTGATAGCCCTGTTGGCTCATTGGTAGTATATCTTCTTGAAGAGCTCTCGGGTTCAATTCGTACCCAAGACAAGCATTTTCTGGTATAAACAAATGTTTGTTTGTTTCGAGTGTTTTGTATACATTAAAAGTATTTTAGTATTCTATTAATTATCTGCGTACTAACTTTGCTATATTTGGGGACAGGTGCCGCTGTGTCTTTCAATTTTATTATTTATCTCCTGAGCTGTGTTCAAACTCCTAAACAGCCAACCATATTTTATGGATTGGATCGGTTTTTTTTTTGACAGGCTTGGTGTTTGACCACAGCTCACCTGATGTTAAGTGAAGGCGTGGTCGAAGATGGTAAAGCACACCTAGCCTGGAATGGAACTGGCTCTCAAGTGAGGCTGCCGGAACACACCGTTAGATGCTTGGCGGCAGATTTTTAACTTGGTAGCTAGCCAGTCGAGTACTAGAAAGTACCCTACCACCATGCTATGGTTTCCTCACGATGTTTTCCTTCACCGGCAGCTCAAGCTCATTGTTGGGGTTTGAACCCACGCCCTTCGGCATGCGAACCTACCGCGCTAACCACTGAGCTATCATCGCTACGTATGTGCAAAATAGATCCAAAGCAGAGCCTGTAACTTGGGTTTTAGACTTTGCATTTTTTTAGGTCTGTATGCCATATGCTGCTTTTTAATTCAGAAGAGCCGGCCGAGTAGCTGTTTCTTCCGCAAATCATAATCTAGTATTCTTATAAAATATACTATCTATAGTAGGTATATACAGTGAAGTTTACATCGATCCAGTGCAAACTATAGTCTGTTTGTTTTCCAGCATTGATTCCACTCGTTTGCACCAAAACTATTGACCCGGGAAGCTTTTGCAATGAAAAAGAACGAGGAACCAGGTGAGGCAATGACAATGGAATCTATTAAATTAAATTAAATTTGTTTATTGGGAAAATACATATATATACACTCAGTTACAATTACTTTACAATTCTTTTCATCCGCGTAGTTACCGTTCCCGTGGGAATGCAGGGATAAAAAGTAGCCTATGTCACCCAGTGTATGAACGCGCTGCATGCGGGCCGTTTCCAACCAGTCTTTATAGAAGTCAATGGGGGAGGCCTATAGAATAAAATAGAATATAACTTTATTATACACCAGAAACACAGATCACAATTAACACAAATAGGAAACAAACAAAAAAAAAGAAGATATAATAATATAACAAAACAATAGAATAGATGATGTATAAGGGCGGTCTTATCGCCTAGAGCGATTTCTTCCAGACAACCTTTGGATGGAAAGAAGAGTAAATAAATATAAGGCCTATGTCCAGCAGCGGACGTCCTACGGCTAAAATGATGATGATGATGATGAATAATGTGTATTACTCTATGTACACATATAAATACATAATTATGCTATTGGCAAACACATATTTTGTTCGATATCACACGTTTTTGTAGTAGGAACTATTTTAACGGTTACAATGTGGCCAATTTGTTGATAGGTACCATACATGCGACGTTGAACCAAAGCCAATATTTCTAATGCCCGCAAGACTTTTCTAATCGGTTTCCTTTTTTGACAGGTATGCGTACCAAATGAGCATTCATCAGTGTATATCCTTCATGTACCGAGGATGTGGCGGCAACGAGAACAACTTCGACACTCTGGTCGAGTGCAGGAAGACTTGTGAAAAGAATTAATAACGTTACATACATTCTACAAAGTAAAAGTTTTTTTACATTACCTTTTTTCTGACATGTTCGCGCTACGTCACAATGTTCGCGCCATTTCACTTTAGTAGAACATTATAAACTGTTCACATACGGCAAACACTGTTCTGTATTTGACTTAAAATATATCTATTACAATAAAACTTCAAACATCAACATCTCTTTTAATCATAATTATGTGTAAATAAACTTACTGCAATTAATAACTGAAAGCTGTTTTTAATTATTTTTTTTTTAATGGTTGACAGGCTAGGTGTTTGACCACAGCTCACCTGATGTCAAGTGAAGGTGTGGCCGAAGATGGTAAAGCACACTTAGTCTGGAATGCAACTGGCTCTCAAGTGAGGCTGTCGGAACACACCGTTAGATGCTTGGCGGCAGATTTTCAACTTGAGGGTGGTAGCTAGCCAGCCGAGTACTAAAGTACCCTACCACCATGCTTTGGTTTCCTCACGATGTTTTCCTTCACCGGCAGCTCAAGCTCATTGTTGGAGTTTGAGCCCACGCCCTTCGGCATGCGAACCTACCGCGCTAACCACTGAGCTATCATCGCAACGGAATTTTATTTAAACCTGTTGCTATATTAGGTTCATAACCAGAGATTTATTCCTAAAAAGATAGTTTAAGCATCTTTTGTATTCCAAAAATGAATTAAGTCCTGAGGCATCGCTTCTAAGGAAATTCTAATGAGAATGAAGATAAAATATTTCAGAAAGGGCAGATATTTACTACGTTACATATATTCTGACATGTTCGTGTTACGTCACAATGTTCGTGCGACGTCATTACAGATGTGACGTTACACGAACATTTTAATTGACTTCAACTATGTCTATTACAATAAAACTTTGAAACGTTTTGTCTATTTTAATCACAAATATAGTTATTTGGATAGAATGTATCTTTTTGTGCCGTTTGGGGTTGAAACTTTAGGTTCGTGGGGGCCAGCCGCTCTCGAACTGTATCGGGACCTGGCCAAACGTCTAGAGGAGGCTTCAGGTGACCAGAATGCTGGTATCTACTTTGGTCAAAAGCTAAGCATTGCCATCCAGCGTGGCAATGTTGCCAGCATTCTGGCCACATATCCCTCCGCTGACGGTTTTTTAGACTAAGTTTTTTGTATACATTTTGTAAATAGGTAGTATAATTTAAGGTATTTTTTATTTTGTTTAATAAATATTTGCATCACATTTTGTGTAAATTAACTTACTGCTTCTGGATTCAAACTGGTTTTCAAATTTCATCTCAAGACTACTTCGGATCAAACTTGCAATACCAAAACATCTGGCAAAATATAGAGGGGAAATATTATGCGACTCAAGGCGTAAAGCCTTGGAGTTTTGGCGGGAACGCGGAAAGAGTCGTGTCGCCCCATTGTATTTTTTCCAAAACTAAAACTAGTGTTTTTGTATAGAAATAATGATGTTTTATTCATAAAGTACCGAATAACAAGCGCGAGTGTGGAAAAGTGATATAACATGACTTTTGGTGTTGCTGCCAAAACTCCATCGAAGCTTATAGTAAAGTCGCCACTACTTTACTAAAGCATGACTGGCTGGACTTTGACTACTTTTTAACTTATGGAACCTGAAAATATCAAAACACTTGACACCGGCAAATGCATACAATGCAACGCCAAAATCAAAGAAGAAACAAGAAGATGTAAAGCTTGTAGTAAAGTCGCCACTACTTTACCAGGGCACGACCAGAACTGGCTTGACCTACTTTGTTTGACAAGGACTTATTTTACTAGTTTTTTTTTTAAATACTGGAAACTGACAAAAATGCTCAATGTGCGATGCCAAAATGCCAGATACCAGATTATAGTCAAAGTACAGTCCGTGTCAGTCAAGTCTAGTCATGCTTTAGTAAAGTAGTGTTATTTTCATCAGGCGAGCTGTAGTCAATCACCTAGCATGAACATCGCAGTAATTACTTGTCATGATTAACTTGTTGATGCAATCTTATAACTTTGAATAGCCAGAAAAAGTTAAAAGTTGACTATATTTATAGCTACGAGGCAACTTATTTAACTTATGAAACTTGAAAATATAGAACACTTGACACTGGCAAATACTCAGAATATACAGACAGACAGCCCCGTTGGTTCATTGCCTTGAGAGCTAAAGGGCGTGGGTTCGATTCCCACTCAGGGCAAACATTTTGTGAATAAACAAATGTTTGTTCTGTGTCTGGGTGTTCTGTATGTATTATAAGTATGTATTTACAAAAAAGAAAGTATTTATGTATTCTATCAGTTACCTGACTTCCATCACACAAGCTCTGC
Organism: Biston betularia; assembly: GCA_905404145.2. NCBI lineage: Eukaryota > Metazoa > Arthropoda > Insecta > Lepidoptera > Geometridae > Biston > Biston betularia. The sequence goes on along the minus strand of FR989889.1, from coordinate 822,089 downwards.
TTAGTTTGGGGCCAGATGGCGCTGTGTGTAATGTCCTATGATATTTATTTATTATTTATTTAGCTTCGATGGAGTTTTGGAAGCAACACGAAAAAGCATATTTCACCACATTATATCATTTTCCCACACTCGCGCTTCTAACTCGACATTAAATTTCATTAATAAAACACCAACATTTGCATAAACACTCGAAAAAACATTGGTTTACTACTTTACCTAAAGCAAGACTGGACTTGACTGACACGGACTGGACTTGCTCAAGACTGGATTTTTACTATAAATATAGCTACGAGGCAACATTTAACTTATGAAATTTGAAAATGTAAAACACTTGACACTGGCAAATGCTCAAAATGCGACGCCTAAACCAAAGAAAAAAAAAGTTGAAAGAAAAAGTATTTATAAAATTTGAGGAGTTTTGGCTGGAACGCGGGAAGAGTCGTGTCGTTCCGTTGTATTTTTTTCCAAAACTAGTGTTTTGTCGAGTGTTTATGCATAACAATGGTGGTTTTTATTCATAATGTGCCGAATTACAAGCGCGAGTGTGGGAAAATGATATAATGTGGTGAAACATGACTCTTCATGTTGCTTCCAAAACTCCATCGAAGCTTTATAGTAAAGTTACCACTACTTTACTAAAGCATGACTGGACTTGACTGACACGGACTGGACTTGACTAAGACTAGACTTTGACCATAACTATATCTAAGAGACAGCAGAAATAATACTCAAGACAAGGCAGTATGGCTTTACAGCTTTAGCCTGCCCGATGGGGCAAATTAATTAAAAAATAAATAAAAAAAAGCATTTATTTGACACAACCAAAAGCTCACAAAAAACTAAATGGGAATTTCGTTGTTGAACAAGATAACACATGACCACGTCACGTCATGTAACTATCAGCTTACTTAAAAACGTTTGGATACAAAGTTTTATCTGGGAAAACCCAGACGACGGTCATTGGATCATGTTTAATTAGCACGCAATATCTTTGTGGTAGATCTTACTAGCAGATCGTCTAGGTAGGTACCACCGCAGTACCAGATATTCTACCACCAAGCAATAGTGTGTTACCATGACTGTGTTCCGGTTTGAAGGGTGCAGCTAGCAAATTACTGGGCTGTTTACCATCGAAAGTCTCAAAGTAATGAGCGCAAAAGCATCGATAATCAAAGTTTATAGTAAAGGTGCCACAACTTTACTGAAGCATGACTGGACTTGACTGACACGGACTGTACTTGACCAAGACTGGACTTTGACTATAACTATAGCTTCGAGGCAACATATTTTATATGAAACTTGAAAATATGAAATACTTGACACTGGTAAATGCTCAAAGTGCAACGCTAAAACCAAAGAAAAAACAACTGGCGCTCGGGAAATCTTGGCTATAATGCTATCAGTAAAAGTAACAGATAACGCTCAGCTATATATTGAAACTCTCAATACTATGAGCAGCATAATTTATTCTTCGACGACACAAAAGCAATTTTACTCTCCGAGACAAAATGAAGGCTACGTTCTTTACGTGTTTAGTTCTTGCACTCGCTCTGTGCGCGTACGCAGAAGAAACCAGTAAGACAGAAAAACTTAAAAAGGGTGAGATATTTTTAAAGTACCTATTTAAGGTGGTTCGATTTCCATACAAATAATTTTTTACCATTTATGGACAAATGGAGTATAATTTTATAGTGAAATCACAGCTACTGGCATTTATTTTGGTCTTTATTTGCGGTAAATCACAATTGCTTTAATAAAACAGGAACGCCAAGCATCCAAGAGCTGCCGGTGAAGGAGAACATCGTGAGGAAACCATAGCATGGCAGTTGCGTACTCTCTAGTACTCGGCTGGCTAGCTACCACATGAGAGTTGAACATCTGCCGCCAAGCATCTAACGGTGTGATCCGGCCGCCTCATTCACTTGAGAGCAAGTTCCATTCCAGGCTAGGTGTGCTTTACCATCTTCGACCACGCCGTCACTTAAAATGAGGAGCTAAATTTTTTAATCATTCGAATGAGTTTACATGACAAAAGTAGGTAATAATTTTGAGCGGGAACATTTTCGTTTGATGCAAATTGAGCTCTGGTCATGGTCTTCTGGTCACGCCAATGTAACGAGTATTGAAAAATGATTTTTAGTCGTGACAAATTAGTAGTACTTTAATGAGTTCTTGTGTCAGCATGTTTTAAAAGATTCTCTTAATTCTCAAGGTTATACTCGCTGTACATATACACAGAAAACTGTAGCCGTTTCTACAAGTAATATAGTAACATTATAATTTCTTAAAATGTTTCGCTTAGCCAGTGCTTTACGGGTAGGTATACTTATGATGATTTATGTACTATTTTCCGTAATGGTACAATGTAATTTGCCAATTACTATCTACTTATATGAAATAAATAACTAACATAGCACCATTAAAAAAAAAAAAACAAAGAAAAGTGAGCTGTGGTGTGAGAACCATAAAAAAAGGCTTGAACTGGCTCTCAAGTGAGGCTGCCGGAACACACCGTTAGGTGCTTGGCGGCAGATTTTCAACTCTCGTGTGGTAGCCAGCCAGCCGAGTACTAGAGAGTACGCGACCATGCTATGGTTTCCTCACGATGTTTTCCTTCACCGGCAGCTCAAGCTCATTGTTGGGGCTTGAATTGTGAACCGGCCGCGCTAATTACTGAGCTATCATCCCTACAATTTGACTTCCATAGTACAAGCTTTGTTTAGTTTGGAGTCAGATGGCTCTGTGTGTAACGTCCTACGATATTTGTAAACATTTTTCTTTTTGTCTGTTACTAAATAAAGTCCAACCACAATCATTATAGTGAAATAATGACTGTTTGTCTCTATTTGTTGTTATTTTTTGTTCTGTTACAAAATAAAAGTTATTTTCTTTCTTTCTTTCTAAATATACTATATCTTCATTTCACAGCTTTGGTACCACCAGAATGTACAGTCGCAATTGACCATGGAGAGTTCTGTGATGAATCGGCTCGATCGACTAGGTAAGTAATTCTAGTATATAAAACCGGCCAAGTGCGAGTCGGACTCGCGCACGGAAGGTTCCCTACTGTAATTAAAATAGTATTTTAATGTTAGTACGAGCATAGCGCCATCACTCGTGACATTTGTACGCCTAACCGGCACAACATGACTCAGCCACATTAAGTACTGGAACATCTGTTCTGTGTCTGGGTGTACTGTATGTATTATAAGTATGTATTTACAAAAAAAAAAAGTATTTAAGTATTCTATCAGTTATCTGACTCCCATAGTACAAGCTTTGCTTAGTTTGGGGCCAGATGGCGCTGTGTGTAATGTCCTACGATATTTATTATTATTTATTTATCTTTTATGCGTATATTGTATAAAATGTCTCATGTTGTCTACAAATAAATTATCTTTCTCTTTATCTTTATCTTTTACCTACCAATATAGATAGATAGATAAAACTCTTTCCTGTGCACATTATAAACAGAAAAAAGAGAGAACAAAAGAGCTTTATGAGCTAGTGCCAGAAGTAGCGTTCTTATCGCTAAGAGCAATCTCTTCCAGGCAACAAAGAATAGTAAAACACGATAGATCACGTAAGAAACAGACGGGAGATGTAAAACTAGAAAGAAAATAGAACAAAAAAAAACGGCAAAAAAATCACGTTTGTTGTATGGGAGCCCCCTTAAACATTTATTTTATTCTGTTTTTTTAGTATTTGTTGTTATAGCGGCAACAGAAATACATTATCTGTAAAAATTTCAACTATCTATCACGGTTCATGAGCTACCTGGTGATAGACGGACGGCAGAGTCTTAGTTATAGGGTCCCGTTTTACCCTTTGGGTACGGAACCCTACAAACGAATGTTTATTTGTTAGTACTTTCTATGGTGTATACCTCTTATTATATACAAGATACGTGCGAAAAACATAACCCTTTCTTGGCAGTCAGGTAAAAAGTGCGACGTTTTCAGCTTTGACTTCTTGAAGTCCACTGGATGTGGCCGATATTATAATGCTCCCATAAGTAAAAATAACTAAAAAAGACATATATAAGTAGAATCCGTTTTAAAATTCTAAGTAACTTTTTTTTTGTATTTTTAGTAATAATTGTAATAATCGCAAAATTATTTTGAACATTTTAATTTTTTCAGGTATGCGTTAAAAATGCAAATACGCCAGTGTGTATCTTTTGAATACCGGGGATGTAAAGGCAACACCAACAACTTTGAGACCATGGACAAGTGCAGGAATACTTGTGAAAAGAATTAAATTTACTTACTAAGTTACTGCAACCCTAGCATCATGTTCATGCTACTTCACAATGCTTGCGCCACGTCACAATGTTCGCGCCACGTCAAAATGTTCGCACAACGTTATTATCGACTTAGTACATACTCTCACAGTCTCGCAGAAATATTCCGTTTCTAATTATTTACAATTTGTTACAATTAATCTTCAAGATAAAATGTTAATATTAAATTATAATGTCATTTCTAATCGTATTTTGTGTAATTAAATCACTGTACTAAATTTGTTGACTTTGATTTTAAAATTATTTAAGGCTAGCGGACGCCTCGTGGTTTTACCCGCGTAGTTCCGTTCCCGTAGGAATACAGGGATAAAAGTAGCCTATGTCACCCGGGGGTAGTGTAGCTTTCCAACAGCGAAATAATTTTTGAAATCGGTCCAATACTTTCGGAGCCTATTCAATGCAAACAATCAAATCTTTCCTCTTCATAATAGTATGGTAGTTACTAATAGATAAATGTTAAGACAAAAAGGTGTTGTTGTATTCTTATACGTAGACGTTTATGTTTGAAGTTTTCATTTCTTCAGGTTGGCTATGTCGCTACAACTACAACCACCATCACAAAAAAAATATTTTGCGTCCAAAAAAGTCGTACGTAAACTTTACTGGTTCTATAGTTATTTATCATAGTCTAGTAAAATTACAGGGTTGTTGAGACTAATGCCTCAAACTAACAAGCGCCAATCGAGCGTACTGGACTTTGTTTTGTTATTCAATGTTCAGGATATCGTTGCTATGGTCATGGACAGGCCAACCGTTGCTATGGTCATGGACAGGCCATGAACATTACAGCAGCCATTGTCTTTTACCAACAGGTGTCTTGTACATCCCATTACTTTTACATAAATGAAATCATCATCATCATCATCATCTATTATACATATTTATTTCATATGATGATTATATATATATTTATTTATTTTGTTTTATTTTATGAATTGGTCAGTGCTGAAAATCAGCGCTGTGGAGCAATCCCCAGCACAATTGCTGAGCACTGACCTTTTTTTCTCCTAGTTGATGCACCAGCCACTGCAGCGATAACACGCTTATTATCTTGTGAAATTTGTTGTCTTTTTGTCAACATGTATCTTTTTATTTGTGTGTTTTGTTTGTACTTATCTGTTGTTGTGTCTGGTGTATTGTTGGGAAAAAAATAAATGTTTTTCTTTCTTTCTTTCTTTCTTTCTATTTACTGTATAATGATGTGCACAATAAAGAGTTATATCTATCTATATCTATCTATCATTTCAGCCGTAGGACGTCCACTGCTGGACATAGGCCTCCCCCATTGACTTCCATAAAGACCGGTTGGAAGCGGCCCGCATCCAGCGCGTTCCTGCGGTCTTTACTAGGTCGTCTGTCCACCTTGTGGGTGGACGTCCTACGCTGCGCTTGCCGGTCCGTGGTCTCCACTCCAGAACTTTGCAGCCCCATCGGCCATCGGTTCTGCGTGCTATGTGCCCTGCCCACTGCCACTTCAACTTGCTAATCCGTTGGGCTATGTCGGTAACTTTGGTTCGTCTACGGATCTCCTCATTCCTGATTCGATCTCGTAGGAAAACTCCGAGCATAGCCCTCTCCATAGCGCGTTGTGCTACTTTGAGCTTTGAAATGAAATAAATTATAGGTTTTTTTTTTTCCTTCTAATGATGTATCTGTTTGTTGTTAGATACCTCATTGTTATTACAATCTAGCCTAGTTGAGACTAATAAGTAATTTGAATATAACTTAAATTGCTAAGTAGAGTATAATTAAATAAATTATGAGTGATTTTTTTTTTACTTTTAATTTATTTTTATAAGTTAAAAATAAATCCTAGTAAGTATTTGGCGTGTAGGTACTTACCTGTATTCTCAAAAGCTTGAGGCACTACCCGTTACAGGTTTGGTACATACTATACTTCTGTGTAATATATAATTATAAATATTATTTACTTGGTTGGTGGTAAACTTTACTTGGTAAAAATATATGTATATATTATGTACTTGGTGGTAGATCTCCTTAGCAGGAGGGTGTCTAGGTAAGTACCACTGCAGCACCAGATGTTCTGCCACCAAGCAGTAGTATGTAAACATTACTGTGTTCCAGTTTAATGGGTAGTAAAGCTAGCAAAATGACAGGGCTGTTGAGACTAACCATCGGATGACTCAAAGTAGTAGTAGTTTTGCTACTCAAATTTTTGTGTATTGTTGCAATGGTAATGGACAGGCGTTGTATGTTACCATCAGGAGAGCGTTTCGATTGTCTCATCACATATACTTGAAAAAAAGGACTTTTTATTGATAAGATTTTTATTGTTCTACAAATCATGATTTCAATGATTTATACAAAAAAAACTAACTACTAAAAGAAAAGAGCTGACGTTGTGATATAGCGCGAACGTGGCAACGTGGCGTGAACATGGCGACGACGTGGCGCAAGCGGAGCTGGATGCGCCGCAAGCGTCCAATTCGCAGCATGACTGCCTAGCTTTTAGTCTGTTTCACATGTTTTCCTGCACTCTGCCAAGGTGTCGAAGTTGTTGGAGTTGCCGCCGCATCCTTTGTATTGGAACGAAACACACTCGTGCTGTTTCATGTTGAACCGGTACCTGAATAATATATAGATTTACAATTTAAAAACACTTTTTTTTTTTAATTTAAAAAACCCTTAGGTCAACTAAACGCACTGCTCCAATGAAACAGCGAGGTTTTCGAGTAAACGAAAATATGATCGAAGTATTATACAATTTTTGGTTTTTTGTTGATTTTTTAAAAACCGCTCGATCTATTTCGATAAAATGTATATAGGATCACCTCTGAAGTACGATCTTCCTAGCAACATAAGAATCATCAGAATCAATTCATAATTGGAGGATGTTTTGGATAGGTTAAAAATATATTTCGTTAAAGTAAAAAAAAAATTTAAAGGCATGGATACCAAATTTCATTAAAATTGGTCCAGCCGTTTGAGCATGAATAAGCAACAAACATACAAACACACTTACAAACTTTCGCCTTTACGATGTTAGTGTGATCTCAATTGCGGTGCGCGGTATGTACTTGCCAAAAAAATTGGTTTAACAAGGCGTGCCACTGTCACTGTCAATCACTAAAAGAGCTAAGAGAGAGGTTACCGACTTCTTCCAACTGAATTGTTCGCTTCTTTCTGTTAAGTAGTTTCAACTTTTTCAGTCTGCAAGTCTCCTACTCTATACAAGTCTATCAGATGATCGGAAAATAAAGTCATCAATGAACTTCCGCAAAGTAACGCCTGAATCAATCAATTTGATAAGGCTGTTGCTACCATCCTTTATTACGTACCTGGTTGAAGGTAAACTCTCGTCGCAGACGTGTCCTGAGTCGGTGGGAAGGGTGCAGATTTCAGAACTTCTGGGCACTGCTTCTAAAAATCAACCACACGTAAATATATCATTAACTTTATTCCGCGCAAAATGTACCCTTAAAAGCCAGAATGTATGCAACAATGCGGCGGGAGGTGGCCTCTTGGAGGTGTTCCATGGTGCAGGAGTCCTGGCAGCGAGGGCACAAAAGAAGTTGCTGCAAGGTTTGCGCCGGAGTCCTACAGCTGCACTGTACCGTTTCGGTGTCCGAGTATACCCACATGGCCATATCGCTCATGTAGCGGCGCACTTGGGTCCGGACTCAATTTAACGAACTTCAAGTGGGCTTTAGGAGGACTGGACAGGGATCTCGGGGTAACCGGTTTGGGGGAACCTGCCCCCCATGAATGAGTTTCCCGAGGATGAACGATGTATGTGGTGTTCCCATACATCGTCATCAGGCCGGGTGGAACAGTAGTTCCCAGAGAAGGAGTCCAGTTGGGGACTAAAAGTGTTGAGATGGAACACCCCAGGGTTTTTAGTGGGTAGGCCGTCATATTGACGGCGAGTATCCCACATAAGGATTTCCCTGGGCAAAAAAAAAAAGAAAAAAAGGAGGATTGAAAAATTTGCTTACGTGCTCCAGCGGCTTCGTCGGAATCCACGGCGTACACGCACGCAATGAGCGCGAGGGCTACGAGGGCGAAGCACGAGACCTTCATGATGTCTTGGAGTGGATATACTTCTGTGTCCGACGGAGAAATAATGCTCGAGCCGCTTCTAACAGCTAATTTATATGATCAGTGCTAGGTTATCAGCACCTAGATGACCTAGATTCTTCTTTGTCTATTATCTAAAACAACTAGCTAACTAACTAGCTCACGACTTTGATTGCGAGAATATAATTATTACACTGAACTGAATTGAACACAATGATGGAGGAAACAACCAGCATTTCGTAGCGATGATAGCTCAGTGGTTAGCGCGGTAGGATCGCATGCCGAAAGGCGGGGGTTCAAACCCCAACAATGAGCTTGAGCTGCCGGTGAAGGAAAACATCGTGAGGAAACCATAGCATGGTGGTAGGGTACTTTCTAGTACTCGGCTGGCTAGCTACCACCCTCAAGTTGAAAATCTGCCGCCAAGCATCTAACGGTGTGTTCCGGCAGCCTCACTTGAGAGCCAGTTCCATTCCAGGTTAGGTGTGCTTTACCACCTTCGACCACACCTTCACTTAACATCAGGTGAGCTGTGGTCAAACAACTAGCCTGTCAACCATAAAAAAAAAAAAAAAAAAAAAAAAAAACCAGCTTTGGTCGTCTCCGCTGCTCCTGCACGACAACGTACGATTTCATACTGTACAGCATACTTTCTAGATATATTATTATAAGAGATAATGTCTGTCCATGACCATTGCAGCGATACACAGAACTTTGAGTGGCGAAACAAAGTCCAGGGCTCATTACTTTATGGCTTTTAATGGTTAGTCTCAATAGCCAAGTAATTTTGCTAGCTGCAGTACCCTTCAAACCGTAACACAGTAATGTTTACACACTACTGCTTAGCGCCAGAATATCTGGTACTGCGGTGGTAGCTACCTAGATGATCTCCTGCTAAGGAGATCTACCACCAAGTAAAAGGATGTGTTATAAGTTTGACGTATCTCTCTCTCTCTTTCTCTGTGTGTTCGTGTGTGGGAGGGGGAGGTATATGTGTGTGTCTGTGTATGTGTATGGCATCGTAGAAGGTCATAAAATTAAATTCGCAACTAAATTAATATAAAAAAATAAGTAAAATTCTGGTTATGTACTGGAAGAGGAAAAATTTTCTGAAATTCATAAAAAAAATTAAAACTACATCTTATCCTTAAAGCATATTACACTTACGAATTCCTAACAGAAATATAGTTAACCCTAGAACACTACCCTCAGCTTTGTACACGCTACTACTACCATGGGGTACAGACCTACCCCATATACATTTTGTGGAATAAAAATAAAACCATTTAGTATATAATCAAAACGTTTCATTACTTATAATCAGTACTTTAGAAAGCCAACCAAAATTATAATTTCGGAACTATTTCTTCACTTTTCGTGGTACATTTGGCATATTTTAATAATATGTTCCGCACAGATGTGGCGCCGACAGGAGGCACACACATTTCTTGATTTTCATTCTTTAGCACGTGAGCAGAAGCAGCATCGCCCGATTCGGGGGTCGGATTGAACCGGCTCAGTGATATCCTTTTCAATTTTTAGGATACCATTAATGGATTCCCAGATATCCCGGGGCAATCATGGTCATGTAAATTTTTCTTTCAACTGAGGCGTTATCAGGGATATTCCAATTTTTTTCTAAATTTGATGTCTTCTTTGCATTGGTTTTTTTTCTGGCCTTAGTGACATAGTGTACAGAACCCAAAGAGTTTACTCCCACTATATTTAGCAGCGTAAAAAAGATGCTAAAGAGGATTTTTTTATGGTTAAGGCAAGAACCCTGGCCATTCGATTTTGTTATTCTTGCCTTTACCATACATAACCAACGACCCATCCACCACCTTTAAGGGATCCCTGCTACTTACCTAAGTCTTGTCCTGACACTTCATACTCAAGGTCATCTTTATCAGCATCAAGAACCTCATTCACAGTTCCAGTAGCAGATGTTTTGGGAGCCTTCAGTTCAGTTGGCTATAAGGCAAAATTCCTTAATGATACCATCAGGTTCATCATCCAAAGTCCAAAGTACTCAGCTCCTTATCATCTAAATCTTCTAAGAAGGCTGCTATCTTTCATTTTTTAAGGTCCAATTGGCCCCACCAGAAGTCATTATTGCTTATGAGCGATTTTGTATGAAATCCATTTAGAATATGTTTTAACAATAGTTAAAACATATTTTCTGTCTTCATATACATAAACCGATATTGTACAATATGTTACACATTATTTTATATATAATACAACTAAAATTTTGCAGTAAATAACTAAAATCCAAAAGCAGTCAATCGTAATAAGACTTTGGTTACTACTACCGTGGGGTTCCCCTGTACCCCGGACCACCTGCACCAGCGACTGCACTTGCACGAATCTTGCGCTCGACTTATCTACTTACGCGGCAATGATCTAATATGGATTAGCTTGAGTGGCAAAATCGCACTTGCAATACTTTTGAAAACATTGCAATTTGAAAAGCGAGTGGGGTACGCCTGTACCCATGGTAGTGTTTAAGAGTTAATATATACTATTATAAAGAGGAAAGATTTGTTTGTTTGTATTGAATAGGCTCCGAAACTACTGGACCGATTTCAAAAATTCTTTCACCGTTGTAAGCTACTCTATCTCCGGGTGACATAGAATACTTTTTATCCATATATTCTCACGGGAACGGGAACTACGCGGGTGAAACCAAAAGGCGTCCGCTAGTATATGATAAAAATTGGGCGTTTAAAAATGTGATATTTTAAAAATTAAAAAAAAAATACTTGAATGCTTTCTCCTCTCTTCAAAACGTTGTTGCGCCCGACAGGGTCCATATTTGACCATATAGTACATTGTATTTAAAACATTTTGTGGGTACTATATATGGAATCCATAAATATCTTGAATCTAGAAATATGTGTGTTAGTATTATGTATCCCGGTTACTTGAACAAAGTTGCGGATCGATAAGTTAAAGATTTTTTTTTTTTTTTATAGTTGACAGGCTAGGTGTTTGACCACAGCTTACCTGATGTTTAAGAGTAGGTGTGGTCGAAGATGGTAAAGCACACCAAGCCTGGAATGCAACTGGCTCTCAAGTGAGGCTGCCGGAACACACCGTTAGATGCTTGGCGGCAGATTTTCAACTTGAGGGTGGTAGCTAGCCAGCCGAGTACTAGAGAGTACCCTACCACCATGCTATGGTGTCCTCACGATGTTTTCCTTCACCGGCAGCTCAAGCTCATTGTTGGGGTTTGAACCCACGCCCTTCGGCATGCGAACCTACCGCGCTAACCACTGAGCTATCATCGCTACAACGATACATACAACGATAAATGTTACACATGGCAAGATATCTGATACAGCGGCGGTACCTACCTAAACCGACCATTTATCACTCTGTAAGTTCACCTCGCATCGTACGATAACTTACGAACTATAATCTTTGATAAGAAACTTTGTAATCAAATTGTTTATACATGTATAATTTTCCAGTAAAACTTGAACCCAATCAGTCAAGATGTTATCTTTACATAGTATAAAACAAAGCCGCTTCCCGCCGTCTGTACGCTTAGATCTTTTGAACTACGCAACGAATTTTCATGCGGTTTCCATCAATAGATAGAGTTATTCATGAGGATGTTTTATATGCATAATACATGCATATGCACCACATTAGTATCTACATTGCACCCGTGCGAAGCCGGGGCGGGTCGCTAGTCTCTACATAGCATAAAACAAAGTAGCTTCCCGCCGTCTGTACGCTTAGATCTTTATAAACTACGCAGCGGATTTTCATGCGGTTTCCATCAATAGACAGAATGATTCAAGAGAAAAGTTTACATGTATAATACATGCATAATATGCACAGCATTATTATCTACATTGTACCCGTGCAAAGCCGGGGTGGGTCGCTAGTCTCTACACAGTATAAAACAAAGCCGCTTCCCGCCGTCTGTAAGCTTAGATCTTTATAAACTACGCAACGGATTTAAATGCGTAAAAGAGAAAGTTTTATATGTATAATACTTGCAAATTCGCCACATTAGTATCTGCATTGTACCCACGTGAAGACGGGGTAAGTCGCTAGCAAACATATAATCTATTACGAGGTCACAGTTCAAAGCGGACTACTATATTTGCAACAACATACGTAAAATTAAATCAATTCATTTGATAAATCATTAGCAAAATCAACACTATGGTTGGAATGCATTTTGCACTTGTTTCGGTTTTTGACACGTGTGCAATTTTCAAATAAGGTGGTTCGATTTCCATACAAATAATTTTTTGCCATTTATAGACAAATGGACCGTAATTTTACAGTGAAATCACAGCTACTGGCATTTATTTTGGTCTTTATTAGCGGTAAATCACAATTGCTTGACTTTTTAATACTCTACTTGACTTGTTAATAATCTACTGTTTTATTCAAGCAATTGTGATTTGCCGCAAATAAAGACCAAAATAAATGCCAGTAGCTGTGATTGGATTGTAAAATTATGCTTCATTTGTCCATAAATAGCAAAAATTGCGCCCGCCGCCATTTAATTATGCTCCTTGCTATCAACACTGATTTTGATATTCGTCAGATACTTGGAAAACTGTGTCAGCGAATTCTTTATTGTATTGTGAAAATCTGACTGGTCAGTGGGGCAGGTGTAAGTGGCACGGTAATTTAGGCCTTGACTGACCTGTGACATATTGTACTTATTGGAATATTTGAGTTTGACATTGTATCTACATTTGACATTGTATTTGAATCTTGCATTTTATTTCTATTTGACATTATATTTGAGTTTGACATAACATTTGAATCATACATTTTATTTCGAACTTGACATGTTATTCTGTTTTCTTGTTACATAAATTTATGTCAATAAATAAATTTAATTTGAATGTTTTTTTTTTATTGTATACATTTGCACACAATGCAAATCAGTTAATTTTGCAATGGTGGCTTATGAACGGAAAAACCGTTGTGACGGATTTATGCCTTTGTATTTCACGTTATAAAGCTTTCGACTTAGATGAATAAATTTGTATTAGGGTTGTAAATATGAGTTAGGTTAAAACTACAAACTCTGCATAAATCGTTTAATGTAAAATTAGACTAAAGTAGCTAAAAAGCTGACGTATTGACGTGGCGTGAACATCGCGACGTGGCGTGAGTACTTGAGCAGGACTGAATGCGCCGCAAGCGCGTCCGCTTCGCCACACCCGTGGCAAATTTCTAGTCCTCCTCGCAAGTCTTCCTGCACTCGACCAAGGAATCAAAGTTGTTGGAGTTGCCGCCGCATCCTTTGTATTCGAACGGCACACACTTGTGCTGCTTCGTATTGTACCGATATCTATAAAAGAAAGACTAATAAGAAGAAATAGTACTAGACCATGTCAGCGAATAGACTAAATTATTTTTTAATAATACTAGAATAGTGAATAGACTACTAGAAGCGGAGCAATTAATAATTCTACTGAATACTTCATAGAGCAATGTTAAATTATAAGATGAAATTCTTAATTTTTTTTGTGGTAGACAAGCTAGGTGTTTGATCACAGCTCACTTGATGTTAACTGACGGTGTGGTCGAAGATGATAAAGCGCACCTAGCGTTGAATGGAACTGGCTCTCAAGTGAACCTACCGGAACACACTGTTAGGTGCTTGGCGGCAGATTTTCAACTTAGGGGTAATAGCTAGCCAACCGAGAAAATACACTACCACTACACTTTGGTTCCCTAGCGATGTTTTCCTTCACTGACCGCGCTAACCACTGAGTTATCATTGCTACAAATAGTAAGAAAATTCTAGCGAAATTACTGGGCTGTTGAGACTAACCACCATGAGAAAGTCACAAAGTAATGAGCACCAAAGCAGTGATGCCCTGGACTTTGTTTTATTACTCAAAGTTCTGTGTATCTCTGCAATGGTCATGGACAGGCGTTATCTCTTACCATCAGGAGAGCGTCTTGTTTGTCTCATTACTTTTTCATACAAAAAAAAAAAAAAATTAGTTAAAAGGGTTATATACACGAAATATTAAAGATATTAAGTTTGACTTCAATGAAACATTGGAAATATAAATCTTTGAGACAAAACGTTGGCTACGGTTCTCTAAGAAAAATACCACTTTGAGTCCTAACCACTCACCTAGTTGAAGGTACAGCCGTGTCGCAGGCGTATCCTGCATCAGGGGGTAGAGAGCACATGTCCGGATTGTTCATTACTGCACCTGCAACTGTAATTCAACCCAAAATAAGTTTTACATTAATAAAGAAAGAAAAAATATTTAGTCAGAGAAGGTAGAAGTTGCGGATGTCGGTCGGCAGAGGCGCTGTGGGAAGCGAGCCGGCCGTGCGTTGAATGTGGAGAGATATCGTTGATTATTTGGAGGAGATTGAGTTGGACGGTTGCAGAGTGCGAAGCTAAGCGGAACGTCTTGCCCCCAAGCTATGTAATAGTGACTATACTGTTCTAATCATTCTTAAACTAAAATCGTGGTGAAGTGCTGATTAAACTTTGTATAAGAGAACTGAATTGTATGGTTTGCTCCTCGCCCGCTACACCCTCACCCAGTAACCATGAATGATACGAATATCGGCCATACCACTACCACCATACCACTTACACCATCGCCCACGACCTGATGTCGCGTCCCTCCGACAAGTACATAGAAATACACAGAAACAGAAAACAAAACGCTACACAAAATAAGAAGATTTACACAGAAATTACAGAAGTTTTACATAAAAGTATGAATAAAAATCTCGTGTCACGGTGTTTGTGGTCGCACTCATCAGAAACTTTTTTTAATTGTTTATGTATATTTAGGTAGGTATGAGAACAGGGCATATGGTATATTTTATACCGCTAGGTGATTAGCGACCATTCTTAATACAACTCCGAGTAAGTCGCGGGCATAAGCTAGTAATTTATAAGATTATTCACATGGCATTGCATGGCATCTTTTTTTTATACATAAATTAAATAGATCTAAATTTGGCCACCAACTCGGCTGATGGAAAGCGACGGCGCGGCCGAGGATAGAACCCGCTGATCTATAAGAATTATCTTCCCTCTATCCTTATTAAACAATAAAAATAGTAAAGTTCCTTTTGTTAACGACACTCCTCATTTATGCATATACGCATCCTAACAGCACAATAAAAACAGAAAAAGGATAAAACACTGATTAACTAAGAATGACTCACTTGGTTTGGCGTCGTCCCCAACTTCAACGGCGTGCGCGCACGCAATGAGCGCGAGGGCTACGAGGGCGAAGCACGAGACCTTCATGTTGTCGTGGAGTGGATGTACTTCTGTGTCGACGACGGAGAAGTGATGCTCCTCCCAGTGTGGAGTGCCCATTTATACAACCAAAGTGGTCACGTGTCCCTAATGCCGTTAGACAAGATAACACATGACCAAGTCACAGTAGTTATCTGCTTTCGGGTAAATGTTTTGAAACATTTTTAGTTGAGGAAACTAAGAGATGGGTATTAGGTCATCAATACGTCTTCAAATATTGAATTTGAAAACGCTATCTAGCATTTTAGCTAGTATTTACATTCAAACTTATAGGTGGGATTTGGACCCACACCCTTCAGCGAGTGATTCGAGTGCGCTAACCTCTGTGTTACCATCGCTACAAGACGATAATGCAAACTAACGGCTCGGGGAGTTAGTTTTTGACTCGACACGTAGTGGCCATAGCAGTCCTTACAAAAGCGAGGTTTGATTCCATCCCCTATAGGCACCAATTGCATCCTTAAACTTGACGTATGAATTTAACAAATAGCATTGTAGTGGAGGCCCTGAGGCACATTTTTTTATTAAATAGATCTACGTTTGACCACTCACTCACCTGATGGAAAGCTATTATACAGCCAAGGATGAAGCACGTTTATCCAAAAGGAATAGTACTCTAGCGTTAAAAAGGTGAGGTTTGTAAGGACTGCTATGGCCCACCATAGCAGTCCCTTATGCCAGTTGTTTTCAATGTTTCTACATATACGAATAAAAAATAAATTTTGGCAAAAAATCTCGACGCTAGCGCATCTAGTTTGCACTTGACAAATTTAACTCGAGTTGCAAAGACTTTGTCTTTTTCTTTGTCTGCCAATTTTAACTGACTTCAAAAGATGAGTAGGTTTTCAGAATCTTTTTTTATGTATGTTCGCTGATTACTCAAAGACGCTTGGACCGATTCGAGAAATTATTTTTTTGTTTAAAAGGGTCTCAAGTGGCACCAAGGCAAGATCTGATCAGATGATCCCAGAAAAACCTAGGGCAACTCTCAAATCTTAAAGGGACGCATAATGTAGAAATAGTGGGAATTAAAGAAAAAAGAATCAAAAGACAAAAAACATCGTGAAGAAACCATAGCATGGTGGTAGGGTACTTTCTAGTACTCGGCTGGCTAGCTACCACCCTTAAGTTGAAAATATTTCGCCAAGCTTCTAACGGTGTGTTCCGGCAGCCTCACTTGAGAGTCAGTTCCATTCCAGGCTAGGTGTGCTTTACTGTCTTCGACCACACCGTCCCTTGACAACAGGTGAGCTGTGGTCAAACACCTAGCCTGTCCACAAAAAACAACCTGATCCGTCGCATGGGGGCCGCTAGCGCCAGACATGGGATTGTCTAGCGCTAGTTACTTTATGGTCTCCGAGGTGGGTCGTGACACGTCTTGCATGGTGTATATGGTGTGGCACGACTAAAGCGGGGGGTCAGGTGACGGAATAGAGGGGGATTTCTTCGCGCGTTCCTCAGTTTTCGGAGGAACGTTCGTAGAAACTCGTGGGTGGTGGGCTCGGCTCCGACCGAGTGGTGGGTCTGGACATGTTAGTCCGGCCGTGAGGGCTCTCCACGTGCCCTCTGATAAGTTGAGGGCACAGTAGAGGAATCGAGTGGATAGGGGCTGCATGATGGGAGACGTGCCGATTTGGCAATCCCCATTACCATCGGCCAAAGTGGCAGGCGACGGGGCCACTTATCTGACACGTCACATGGAGACCACAGGCGTCTGAACGTGGGGCCGTTCTAGAAAATTAAAACTACGTTATGGTTTCCTCATGATGTTTTTTTTCGCCAGCAGCTCAAGCTTATTGTTGGGGTGTGAACTCACGACTTTTGGCGTGCGAACCAAACGTAAATAACTGATAAAGATAACCCAAAGTAATCAGATATCTCGAATTATGTTTTTGGCACAGAATCGATTTAACATTGGGTTTCCCCAGGATAAGATACGTAATAACTATTGAAAAACTAACACACATTAAAAAATGTTGATACTAACCTTTGACATCGTTATCTAATCTTTAACTTAGGCTGAGTATTCACGTAACAATTTTTGCCTGCCCATCCGTCTGTCACTAGCTTGTATTTTTTTTTTCGGGAAATACTAGCTAGTGACAGACGGATGGGCAGCGGAATCTTAGTAATAGGGTCCCGTTTTACCCTTTAGGTACGAAACCCTAAAAATTATATTTTGTCATTTACTGAAAAAATCAGATGAGTTTTATTTTCTCTGTTTTGCACAACTTGAACATTTGAAACGTTTGATATTGGCAAAATGCGCACAATACAAGGTCAAAAAAAAAAAAGAAAAAAGCGGTCTAGCGGTCACGACGGGTATAGAAAAAAAAACACTCCGTGATAACAAAGCTTTATATATTTCAGCTAATATCTAATCATCTATAACAAATATCTATACATAGGTACTCTCAACCGTCATGAAGAGCATTACTTTTCTAAGCGCTTTACGGTACCAAGTCTCCTCTTCCAGACGACATGAAGGTCACGTGCTTTGCGTTTGTAGCTCTTGCGCTCATTGCGTGTACGTACGCCACTGTGACTGGAAAATATAGCAAAGGACCAATTGGTGAGTTTTTTCTTTCTATTTTTTTTTGATGTCGAAAAATTGTCCACAAAAAATGGTGATTCCTGGTTATTATTCTACTCTTTTACCTAAACCTAGTCCATCGCAAGTTCATTGTCCTGATGCCGGTCCGATTCTTTTGTAGTAAATGAGTGCTATCAAACACCTCACCTATCAAGCATATTTTTTTTTTTAAATTAAATTTGATATTTTTTTGTTCGTTAGATCAGCTTCCAGAAATCTGCACTCTAGGTGTCAACGAAGGTGAAACGTGCCCTGGCGTGAAACCATCAACTATGTGAGTTTACTTTACTTGGTGGTAGACCTTCTCAGCAGGAGGTCGTCTAGGTAGGTACCACCGCAGTACCAGTTATTCTGCCGCTAAGCAGTAGTGTGTAAACATTACTGTTTTTTTAATATGATTTATAAGAAACCGCCCTGCGATGGTTCCCGCTACATTTTTTCGGGATAAAAAGTAGCCTATGTGTTAATCCAGGGTTTCAGCATCCTCCATACCAAATTTCATGCAAATAATAATTTACTCTAAAACGTTTCGGTGCTAAACTGTGAGTTTTAAGTAAATTAAAATAACAAAATTTTCTGTTATAGGTACGCATACAAAATGGATCTACGTCAATGCATAACATTTAAATACAACGGATGTGGAGGCAACGCCAACAACTTCGATACAGAAATCGAATGCAGAAAAACTTGTGAAACTAACAATTAGTTAGATTTTCTAAACATGTATTCTTCAAAGGCAACATTTGACATCATATTCCCGCCACGTCTTAATAAGCTCGTCACAATGTTTACGCCACGTCTTAATAAGCGCGTCACAATGTTCACGCCACGTCTTAATTAGCGCGCGGCGTCAATGTTCGTGCACGTCATTACCGTCGTAGTGACCTCGCGTGAAAATGGTGAACATATTAACATATGAAACAAAAAATTGGAACAGTTGGAACTGTTCCAATTTTTTCAACTCTTTATATGTATCTATTATTTTTACAATAAAACCAATATAAATATATCGCAAAACATATTTTTATTTAAAAGTTTACCTTTGACTACACCTTGCCAGATGTTAAGGAGTGATGCGGTTTGGAGGTCACGTCCACCTAAGTTTTGCTAAAAATCTTCTTATAATAATTGCATTTATGTATAAAAACAACAGCTCTATCACTGACTTTTGTAATGTGCGTATTATTAATAATAATAATAATAGTTTATTTCTAAAGAATGCATGACACATAGCGATTAATGGTTCGTGGATTTTATACTTTCCGATTTTCAGGAAGAACGGTCAACGGGCCCCAAACTAGGCAAAGCCTGTATCTTGGGCGCCCTGTTACAAGTAACTATTTACACTGCAAGTTGTACACTTTTATATTATATATAATTTATATTGTATATTAGATATTCAATCTTTATTCAACCACTTATAACTTGCTTGCAAATATTAACAAATTCTTATGTGTAAGCATGTGCTGTATTTGTGTGTATGCGCGCGTGCATGAGTGTGTTTGTGTATATATGTGTGTGCGTCCATAAATGAGTGTGTTATGTGTATGATGTTAAGTACTTCCATAAAACATTTCAAAAACAGGATAAAAAAAAAGAAAAGTATAAAATAAAATAAAAAGAATAATCTATAAGTGATGTTTTCGTATGATGCCTACAATGACTGCTGCTTCGTCCACTATGTGCGCGCATCATACACCAGTTTCGCAAGGGTAGACATTTAATTTTTATTCAGAATGAATATAATAATTTATTTGAATAAAGATTAACACAAAGGTTAATAGATAACATAGTCTGATTTTGGTCAGCATTTCAATCAACTACTGCTATTTTGACTAGTTCATCTGGTGTTATGTTACCACGTAGTCAAAGATGGTGAACACACCTAGCCTAAGATACAACTGGTTCTTAACTTGGCGACTGATTTACAACTTGACGGCGGTAGCTGCTGCTAGCTACTTACGTACATGGTACCCTACTACCATGTTTTATAATTTAATACCATGCACGTGTAAACTACCTTAGCATTATGGCAGGATTGGCGGTACTTGTAATTAAAACAACTGGAACTCGAACTGGTAGGTATATTTTACAACAATGGGTACATCTTCTTCCATCGACTTACACTCACCATCCTATCTTACAACGCTTCGGGCAACCGACTCCAACTGTCCTACCCACCAGCATTTTATATCCGCGCTCCGCCAAGTGCCCATAGTATTGCCAGTTATAAGTAAAAATGAGTGCCACTATGAAAAATAAATTAAAACCTTACACACGCATTTCATCAGGCGGCGCGGTGAAGCGTAGATCTATTAAAAAAATATGTACCTCAGTTATTAATTGGTACCTATAGGGGACGGAATCAAACCACACTTTTGTAAGGACTGCTATGGCCACTACGTGTCGAGTCAATAACTAACTCCCCGAGACGTTAGTTTACATTATCGTCTTGTAGCGACGATAACTCAATAATTAGCGCAGTCGAATCACTCGCAGAAAGGTGTGGGTCTAAATCCCACCTATAAGTTTGAGCTGCTGATGAAGGAAAGCATCTCTTGATAGCTTTTACAAGATCAATATTTGAAGTTGTATCAATGACGTAATAACCATCTCTTGGTTTCCTCACGATAAAAATGTTTTAAAACACTCATAAAAAAGCTGATAATTTCTGTGGCATGGTCATTGGTCAAGTGTTATCTTGCCTAAAGATAAATTTCCATTAGAGGCACGTAACCACTTCGGTGTATAAATGGACACTCCACATTGGGAGGAGCATCACTTCTCCGTCGTCGACACAGAAGTACATCCACTCCAAATCAACATGAAGGTCTCGTGTTTCGCCCTCGTAGCCCTCGCGCTCATTGCGTGCGTGCACGCCGTTGAAGTTGGGGACGACGCCAAACCAAGTGAGTCAGTCTCAGTTAATCAGTATAAATGTCATATCCGTAAATATCTTTCGTTTCTGTAAGCTATCCCACTGTTGGGCGCGGGAATCTTGTTTGTCAGTTGAGAAAGGGACACTGGCCTAGTGCGGATTGGCAGACTTCACATATTGAGAACTTTTTTTTAAATATGTTTGCATATGTTTTTATGAAAATTTAAATAATATTTTATAATTACTCAAATTTGTGTGTAATGCTACCTTTTAAAGTATACTCGTATTTCTTATTTTTTGTGTCTTTCTGTGTTTTGTTTCTTTGTATTTCTATTAACCTTTTTATTATTATTCCAGTTATTTATTTCTTTTCTTATTTTTTATTAATATGTAGTGTGACAAAATGTTTTTTTCTTTGATAATGTAAAACTTACTTTAGGTCGATTTACAGTTGCAGGTGCAGGCGCAGTGTTGAGCAGTTCGGGCATCTGCTCTCTACCCCCTGATGCAGGATACGCCTGCGACACGGCTGTACCTTCAACTAGGTGAGTGGTTGGGACTCAAAGTGGTTTTTTTTCTTAGAGAACGTAGCCAACGTTTTAACGCAAAGATTTATATTTCCAATGTTTCATTGAAGTCAAACTTAATATGATTAACATTTCGTGTATATAACCCTTTTAACTAATTTACTTATCTGCAGTAGCAATGATAATTCAGTGGTTAGCGCGGTCGGTAAAGGAAAGCACTGTGAGGGAACCAAAGTGTAGTGGTAGAGTAATTTCTAGTACTCGGTTGGCTAGCTGTCACCCCTAAGTTGAAAATCTGCCGCCAATCACCTAACAGTGTGTTCCAGTAGCTTTACTTAAGAGGCATGCCCATTCCAGTCTAAGTGTGCTTTACGTGAGCTGTGGTCAAACATGTAGCTTGTCAACCATAAAAAATCAAGAATTTCATTTTATAATTTAACATTGCTTTATGAAATATTCAGTAGAATTATTAATCGCTCAAACGTTGGTAGCATATTTGCTATTCTATTATTATTCATTAATAATTTAGTCTATTCGCTGATATGTTCTAGTATTATTGTCTGTTTTTTCATAGATATCGGTTCAATACGAAGGAGCACAGGTGTGTGTCGTTCACATTCAAAGGATGCGGCGGCAACTCCAACAACTTCGATTCCTTGGTCGAGTGCAGGAAGACTTGCGAGGAAGACTAGAAGTGAGCCACGCGTGCGGCGAAGCGGACGCGCTTGCGGCGTATCCCAGCCCCGCTCTACTGCTGACGCCACGTCGCCATGTTCGCGCCACGTCTATATGCCAGCTTTTTAGCTACGTTTGTATAATTTTACAATAAAACGTTTTATGCAGAGTTCGTAGTTTTAACCTAACCCATATTCTTAACCCTAAGACAAATTAATGTAAGTCGATAGGTTTAGAGCGTGAAATGTAAAGACACACCGGTCCGAAGATAGTTTTTTTAAGTGTAATAATAATGATACGCATGATACGGTGTCCTGACGGTAAGTTGTCCATGACTATTGTAGCAATACACACTATACCCTGCTAGGCTTTTTTTAATGGTTAGATGTTTGATGGGTTGCTCAGTGTTAAATGACAGTTTGGTCGAAGATGGTGAAATTCCCTAGCCTAGGATTGAACTGTCTCTTAACTTGACGGTATATTTTAAACTTTAGGGTGGTAGCTAGCTACTATAAAGGACCCTACTACCATGCTGTATTATTCCTCACACTGTTTTCTTTCACCAGCAGTTCAAGCTCATTGTTTATATAAAATATTTTTGTTATTATTTTTGCTCATTGCGCGAAGAAACACCCTGCGCACCGATTCTGAGTGCGAAAATGTTGCTGTTGTCTCCGACACTTTTAAAAATTATTTTATGAGCTTTTTGTTTTGTCAGTCCATAAAAAGATAAAGTCGGCCTCGATATGCAACCGACATCAAGTCTGGTTGGACGCGGATATTTTATTAGCGATATTTGCCTTTAAACTACATTACATAGAGCTCGGACGAAGTTTAGATGTGTTGTTACATTAGATTTTTTCGAAAAAATGGAAAATCAAAGTTTATACAGGAGAATAACATGTATTATAAAAAGAATTAAAAAGAAGAAACAAAATTATACTATCAGAAACATTTAGCAAAACACTAATTAGAGATGTCCACTATACTTACTGTCATATTGGGAGAACCCAGATGATAAATAAAATAACTACATTCTATACAG
The DNA here is from genome assembly GCA_905404145.2 of Biston betularia. Taxonomy (NCBI): domain Eukaryota; kingdom Metazoa; phylum Arthropoda; class Insecta; order Lepidoptera; family Geometridae; genus Biston; species Biston betularia. The sequence goes on along the minus strand of FR989889.1, from coordinate 798,745 downwards.
CAAAGAATATCATCAAAAATAGGTCTGCAATGTTCATGGACAGGCGTTATCTCTTAACATCAGGAGAGCGCCTCGATCGTCTTACTCTTACATTAAAAAAGGAAAAAGAAAAAGGTATTAAGAAAACTTGTGATGAATGTGATATATACAAATTTTGCATATGAAACAAATCAAGAAGGAATTCAAAAGGGCTAGGTCCAGCAACACGCCCATTTGAAATTATATCAATTGATGCAAATGGAAGCTTCGGAGGATGACGGTCTACAAAAAAATACTTACATCTCCTGGTTGATCATTTTACACGATATGATTATATTTTGACATCAAGAAATCAAAACTCCAATGATTCTATGAAATTGATAAAATATGTAACACAATCTGTGCAATCATATTGATATTATTATGGTATTAACAGACATGGCCTGGCATAAATTTAAAAGAATTTAAAGACTTCCTGAAAAAGAAAAACATAACAATGGTATTCACTGCTGTGGATGCACCATTTCAAATGGACTTAATTTAATGCTAAATCAAACTTTAGTCAATAGAATAAGGTGCAAAGTAAACGAAGGGGACAAGAAAACAGCATCGGCAAATATTGCACAAAAATGTGTAAATAAATATATTGAAACAGAACATACAGTCACTAAGTTTACTCCAAAATATCTTTTGAAAGCAGAGAAAATTGATATTTTGCCACTGAAATTGAAGACAAGATGCACCATAGAGGATTTCAAAAGAAACAGAGAACTAGTATTTGAAAATTCAATAGTAAAAAAATCAAATATCACAATTATAAAAAAAAACTATGATCTACATAGAGCAGAACATAAATTCGAAGTGGGCGATAGAGTACATATTTATATATGTGTAGAAAACGGAAACCGGCTAAATAGAAAGAAAAATGGATGAATTAAGGATAAGCCCATACAAAATTCAATCTATGAAGTTGATGCTGAACATTAGAAAGTGTAGTCAAACTTCTACCATATTACAAAGTTATCTAGAGTTATGGTTGGCTCTTAATCGAACAATTATTCTGATTTGTTCTCTGCGAGGTTGGGAGATGTAAATAATATCACAAGTGTCGTTCTTTTTCTTTATGGAATTATTATCTACAGATCTTTACACCTTTCATCAAAACTTATTAAAAATTTCGTTAACACTGACAGATGACAGTCGGTGTCACTGACATGACATCTCTCAGACGAATAATCAGAGATGTCATGTCAGTGACACCGACTGTCATCTGTCAGTGTTAATGTTTGAGTTTGAGTGAGGTGATGTAATTTTAGAAATCGTGGAACAGTAAATGGTTTCCCGTATAAATAAAAAGAAGTATATGAAGCAAAATAGAAATAAAGACTTTAAATGTTGTTTTTTTTGTTATTTCAGAAAATGCAATTTTTTTATTTTACATTACTATTGTATATATATAAACCTTTCTCTTGAATTAGTCTATCTAGTAAAACCACATCAAAATCCTATGCGTAGTTTCAAATATACATAGAGACGGACAGCGGCAAGCGACTTTGTTTTATACTGTGTAGTGATTTTCTATTTGTTTATTTACAACATTTCACACCATTTCTAAATTATGCGTCCCTTTAAAATTTGAGGGTTGCCCTAGATTTTTCTGCGATCCCTTCATCAGATCCTGCCTTGGTGTCACTTGGGAAGTATACCCTTTTAAACAAAAAAAAGAATTTCTCGAATCGGTCCAAGCGTCTTCTAGTAATCGGGGAACACACGTAAAAAAAAGATTCCAACGAATTGAGAACTTACTCATCTTTTGAAGTCAGTTAAAATTGGCAGACAAAGACAAAGGCTTTGCCACCTAGCAACTCGAGTTAAATTGGTCACGTGCAAACTAGATGCGCTAGCGTGGAGTTTTTTTTTTCAAAATTTATTTTTTATTCGTATAAGTAGGAACATTGAACACAACTGGCATAAAGGACTGCAATGGCGGGCCATAGCAGTTCTTACAAATCTCGCTTTTTTAACGCTAGGGTGAATATATTTCTTCTGGATCAACGAGCTTCATCCCCGGCTGTACCATCGCTTATAATAATAACTATCTCCTGGTTTTCCCAAAATGAAAATGTTTCAAAACATTCATAACAAGCTGATAATTTCTGTGACATGGTCATTGGTCATAGTGTTATCTTGCCTAAAGACAAATTCCCATTTGGGACACGTGACCACTTCGGTTGTATAAGTGGGCACTCCACACTGGGAGGAGCATCACTTCTCCACCGTCGACACAGAAGTACATCCACTCTAAGACAACATGAAGGTCTCGTGCTTTACCCTCGTAGCCCTCGCGCTCATTGCGTGCGCGCACGCCGTTGGAGCTGGAGATGACGTCAAACCAAGTGAGTTAGTCTTAATTAATCAGTATAAATGTCCTATCCATAAATATATTTCATTTTTGTAAGCTATCCCACTGTCGGCCGCGGGACTCTTCTCATTTGAGAAATGAAAACTGACCTAGTGCGTTGGTAGACTTCACATATCGAGATTTTTTTTTGAAATATTTTTGCCATGAGAACAATCTTATAAATTACTAGCTTACGCTCGCGTCTTTGTCCAAGTCGTGTTAAGAATTCGCGCTAATCGCCTTGCGGTATGAAATCATATACTTTACGACCTATTCTAATACCTACCAAATATAGATCGAAAATTTGTAAAAAACGGCCAAGTAATAAAATTTGATTGATTTTTTTTTTGATATAAATTTAAATATTATTTTATAATTAGTCAAATTTGTGTGTAATGCTACCTTTTAAAGTATACTCGAATTGCTTATTTGTTGTGTCTTTCTGTGTTCTGTTTCTTTGTATTTCTATTAACCTTTTTAATATTATTCATCATCATTTATTTTTATTATTATTATTTATGCCGTTTTTTTTATTATTTATTTATATGTAGTGTGTTGTTGTTGTTTGTCACAACAAAATGTTTATTTCTTTGATAATGTAAAACCTACTTTGGGTTGATTTACAGTTGTAGATACAGGCGCAGTATTGGACAGTGTGGGCATCTGCTCTCTACCCCCTGATACAGGATACGCCTGTGACGCGGAATTACCTTCAACTAGGTGAGTGGTTAGGACTCAAAGTGGTTTTTTTCTTAGAGAACGTAGCCAACGTTTTGATCCAAAGATATATTTTGTATGTTTCATTGAAGTCAAACTTAATATGATTAACATTTCGTGTATATAAATAACCCTTTTAACTAATTTACTTATCTGCAGTAGCAATGATAGTTCAGTGGTTAGCGCGGTCGGTGAAGGAAAGCATTGTGAGGGAACCAAAGTGTAGTGGTAGAGTAATTTCTAGCACTCGGTTGGCTAGCTATCACCCCTAAGTTGAAAATCTGCCGTCAATCACCTAACAGTGCGTTCCAGTAGCTTCACTTCAGAGGCATTTATATTCCAGCCTAGGTGTGCTTTACGTGAGCTGTGGTCAAACATGTTGCTTGTCAACCATAAAAAATCAAGAATTTCATTTTATAATTTAACGTTGCTTTATGAAGTATTCAGTAGAATTATTAATCGCTCAATCGTTGGTAGCATATTCGCTATTCTAGTATTATTAATAAATAATTTAGTCTATTCGCTGATATGTTCTAGTATTATTGTCTTTCTTTTATAGATATCGGTTCAATACGAAGCAGCACAAGTGTGTGTCGTTCCAATTCAAAGGATGCGGCGGTAACTCCAACAACTTTGATTCCTTGGTCGAGTGCAGGAAGACTTGCGAGGAAGACTAGAAGTTAGCCACGCGTGCGGCGAAGCGGACGCGCTTGCGGCGTATCCCAGCCCCGCTCTACTGCTGACGCCACGTCGCCATGTTCGCGCCACGTCTATACGTCAGCTTTTTAGCTACGTTTGTATAATTTTACAATAAAACGTTTTATGCACAGTTCGTAGTTTTAACCTAACCCATATTCACAACCCTAAGACAAATTAATGTAAGTCGATAGGTTTAGAGCGTGAAATGCAAAGACACACCGGTCCGAAGATAGTTTTTTTAAGTGTAATAATAATGATACGCATGATACGGTGTCCTGACGGTAAGTTGTCCACGACTATTGTAGCAATACACACTATACCCTGCTAGGCTTTTTTTAATGGTTAGATGTTTGATGGGTTGCTCAGTGTTAAATGACAGTTTGGTCGAAGATGGTGAAATTCCCTAGCCTAGGATTGAACTGTCTCTTAACTTGACGGTATATTTTAAACTTTAGGGTGGTAGCTAGCTACTATAAAAGACCCTACTACCATGCTGTATTATTCCTCACACTGTTTTCTTTCACCAGCAGTTCAAGCTCATTGTTTATATAAAATATTTTTGTTATTATTTTTGCTCATTGCGCGAAGAAACACCCTGCGCACCGATTCTGAGTGCAAAAATGTTGCTGTTGTCTCCGACACTTTTAAAAATTATTTTATGAGCTTTTTGTTTTGTCAGTCCATAAAAAGATAAAGTCGGCCTCGATATGCAACCGACATCAAGTCTGGTTGGACGCGGATATTTTATTAGCGATATTTGCCTTTAAACTACATTACATAGAGCTTGGACGAAGTTTAGATGTGTTGTTACATTAGATTTTTTCGAAAAAATGGAAAATCAAAGTTTATACAGGAGAATAACATGTATTATAAAAAGAATTAAAAAGAAGAAACAAAATTATACTATCAGAAACATTTAGCAAAACACTAATTAGAGATGTCCACTATACTTACTGTCATATTGGGAGAACCCAGATGATAAATAAAATAACTACATTCTATATAGCAAAGAATATCATCAAAAATAGGTCTGCAATGTTCATGGACAGGCGTTATCTCTTAACACCAGGAGAGCGCCTCGATCGTCTTACTCTTACATTAAAAAAGGAAAAAGAAAAAGGTACTAAGAAAACTTGTGATGAATGTGATATATACAAATTTTGCATATGAAACAAATCAAGAAGGAATTCAAAAGGGTTAGGTCCAGCAACACGCCCATTTGAAATTATATTAATTGATGCAAATGGAAGCTTCGGAGGATCACGGTCTACAAAAAAAAAACTTACATCTCCTGGTTTTTTTTTTATAGCTGACAGGCTAGGTTTTTGGCCACAGCTCACCTGATGTTAAGTGACGGAGTGGTCGAAGATGGTGAAGCACACCTAGCCTGGAATGGAACTGGCTCTCAAGTGAGGCTGCCGGAACACACCGTTAGATGCTTGGCGACAGATTTTCAACTTGAGGGTAGCTAGCCAGCCGAGTACTAGAGAGTACTCTACCACCATGCTATGGTTTCCTCACGATGTTTTCCTTCACCGGCAGCTCAAGCTCATTGTTGGGGTTTGAACCCACGCCCTTCGGCATGCAAACCTACCGCGCTAACCACTGAGCTATCATCGCTACAAACAACAGGTTGATCATTTTACACGATATGATTATATTTTGACATCAAGAAATCAAAACTCCAGTGATTCTATGAAATTGATAAAATATGTAACACAATCTGTGCAATCATATTGATATTATTATGGTATTAACAGACATGGCCTTGCCTAAATTTCAAAGAATTTAAAGACTTCCTGAAAAAGAAAAACATAACAATGGTATTCACTACTGTGGATGTACCATTTCAAATGGACTTAATTTAATGCTAAATCAAACTTTAGTCAATAGAATAAGGTGCAAAGTAAACGAAGGGGACAAGAAAACAGCGTCGACAAATATTGCACAAAAATGTTTAAATAAATATATTGAAATAGAACATACAGTCACTAAGTTTACTCCAAAATATCTTTTGAAAGCAGAGAAAATTGATATTTTGCCACTGAAATTGAAAACAAGATGCACCATAGAGGATTTCAAAAGAAACAGAGAACTAGTATTTGAAAATTCAATAGTAAAAAAATCAAATCTCACAATTATAAAAAAAAAATATGATCTACATAGAGCAGAGCATAAATTCGAAGTGGGCGATAGAGTACATATTTATATATGTGTAGAAAACGGAAACCGGCTAAATAGAAAGAAAAATGGGTGAATTAAGGATAAGCCCATACAAAATTCAATCTATGAAGTTGATGCTGAACATTAGAAAGTGTAGTCAAACTTCTACCATATTACAAAGTTATCTAGATTTATGGTTGGCTCATTATTCTGATTTGTTCTCTGCGAGGGTGGGAGATGTAAAGAATATCACAAGTGTCGTTCTTTTTTTTATGGAATTATATTCTACAGATCTTTACTAGATGTCACTAGGACCTTTCATCAAAACTTATTAAAAATTACGTTAACACTGACAGATGACAGTCGGTGTCACTGACATGACATCTCTCAGACGAATAATCAGAGATGTCATGTCAGTGACACCGACTGTCATCTGTCAGTGTTAATGTTTGAGTTTGAGTGAGGTGATGTAGTTTTAGAAATCGTGGAACAGTAAATGGTTTCCCGTATAAATAAAAAGAAGTATATGAAGCAAAATAGAAATAAAGACTTTAAATGTTGTTTTTTATGTTATTTCAGAAAATGCAAGTTTTTTATTTTACATTACTATTGTATATATATAAACCTTTCTCTTGAATCAGTCTATCTAGTAAAACCACATCAAAATCCTATGCGTACTTTCAAATATACATAGGGACAGACAGCGGCAAGCGACTTTGTTTTATACTATGTAGTGATTTTCTATTTGTTTATTTACAACATTTCACACCTGGGATCCCTTCATCAGATCCTGCCTTGGTGCCACTTGGGAAGTATACCCTTTTAAACAAAAAAAAAAATTCTCGAATCGGTCCAAGCGTCTTCTAGTAATCGGGGAACACACGTAAAAAAAAGAATCCAACGAATTGAGAACCTACTCATCTTTTGAAGTCAGTTAAAATTGGCAGACAAAGACAAAGGCTTTGCCACCTAGCAACTCGAGTTAAATTGGTCACGTGCAAACTAGATGCGCTAGCGTGGAGTTTTTTTTTTCAAAATTTATTTTTTATTCGTATATGTAGGAACATTGAACACAACTGGCATAAAGGACTGCCATGGCGGGCCATAGCAGTCCTTACAAACCTCGCTTTTTTAACGCTAGGGTGAATATATTTCTTCTGGATCAACGAGCTTCATCCCCGGCTGTACCATCGCTTATAATAATAACTATCTCCTGGTTTTCCCAAAATGAAAATGTTTCAAAACATTCATAACAAGCTGATAATTTCTGTGACATGGTCATTGGTCATAGTGTTATCTTGCCTAAAGATAAATTCCCATTTGGGACACGTGACCACTTCGGTTGTATAAATGGGCACTCCACACTGGGAGGAGCATCACTTCTCCGCCGTCGACACAGAAGTACATCCACTCTAAGACAACATGAAGGTCTCGTGCTTCACCCTCGTAGCCCTCGCGCTCATTGCGTGCGCGCACGCCGTTGGAGCTGGAGACGACATCAAACCAAGTGAGTTAGTCTTAATTAATCAGTATAAATGTCCTATCCATAAATATATTTCATTTTTGTAAGCTATTCCACTGTCGGCCGCGGGACTCTTCTCATTTGAGAAATGAATTTTTGAAATATTTTTGCCATGAGAACAATCTTATAAATTACTAGCTTACGCTCGCGTCTTTGTCCAAGTCGTGTTAAGAATTCGCGCTAATCGCCTTGCGGTATGAAATCATATACTTTATGACCTATTCTAATACCTACCAAATATAGATCGAAAATTTGTAAAAAACGGCCAAGTAATAAAATTTGGTTGATTTTTTTTTTGATATAAATTTAAATATTATTTTATTAGTCAAATTTGTGTGTAATGCTACCTTTTAAAGTATACTCGAATTGCTTATTTTTGTGTCTTTCTGTGTTTTGTTTCTTTGTATTTCTATTAACCTTTTTATTATTATTCCAGTTATTTATTTCTTTTCTTATTTTTTATTAATATGTAGTGTGACAAAATGTTTTTTTCTTTGATAATGTAAAACTTACTTTAGGTCGATTTACAGTTGCAGGTGCAGGCGCAGTATTGAGCAGTTCGGGCATCTGCTCTCTACCCCCTGATGCAGGATACGCCTGCGACACGGCTGTACCTTCAACTAGGTGAGTGGTTAGGACTCAAAGTGGTTTTTTTTTCTTAGAGAACGTAGCCAACGTTTTAACTCAAAGATTTATATTTCCAATGTTTCATTGAAGTCAAACTTAATATGATTAACATTTCGTGTATATAAATAACCCTTTTAACTAACTTATCTGCAGTAGCAATGATAATTCAGTGGTTAGCGCGGTCGGTGAAGGAAAGCATTGTGAGGGAACCAAAGTGTAGTGGTAGTGTATTTTCTAGTACTCGGTTGGCTAGCTGTCACCCCTAAGTTGAAAATCTGCCGTCAATCACCTAACAGTGTGTTCCAGTAGCTTTACTTAAGAGGCATTTCCATTCCAGTCTAAGTGTGCTTTACGTGAGCTGTGGTCAAACATGTAGCTTGTCAACCATAAAAAATCAAGAATTTTATTTTATAATTTAACATTGCTTTATGAAATATTCAGTAGAATTATTAATCGCTCAAACGTTGGTAGCATATTTGCTATTCTATTATTATTCATTAATAATTTAGTCTATTCGCTGATATGTTCTAGTATTATTGTCTGTTTTTTCATAGATATCGGTTCAATACGAAGGAGCACAGGTGTGTGTCGTTCACATTCAAAGGATGCGGCGGCAACTCCAACAACTTCGATTCCTTGGTCGAGTGCAGGAAGACTTGCGAGGAAGACTAGAAGTCAGCCACGCGTGCGGCGAAGCGGACGCGCTTGCGGCGTATCCCAGCCCCGCTCTACTGCTGACGCCACGTCGCCATGTTCACGCCACGTCTATACGTCAGCTTTTTAGCTACGTTTGTCTAATTTTACAATAAAACGTTTTAAGCACAGTTCGTAGTTTTAACCTAACCCATATTCACAACCCTAAGACAAATTAATGTAAGTCGATGGGTTTAGAGCGTGAAATGCAAAGACACACCGGTCCGAAGATAGTTTTTTTAAGTGTAATAATAATGATACGCATGATACGGTGTCCTGACGGTAAGTTGTCCATGACTATTGTAGCAATACACACTATACCCTGCTAGGCTTTTTTTAATGGTTAGATGTTTGATGGGTTGCTCAGTGTTAAGTGACAGGAAGACTTGCGAGGAAGACTAGAAATTAGGCACGTGTACGGTGAAGCAGACGCGTTAGACAGACCTTAGAGCTTTTTGTTTTGTCAGTCCATAAAAAGATAAAGTCGGCCTCGATATGCAACCGACATCAAGTCTGGTTGGACGCGGATATTTTATTAGCGATATTTGCCTTTAAACTACATTACATAGAGCTTGGACGAAGTTTAGATGTGTTGTTACATTAGATTTTTTCGAAAAAATGGAAAATCAAAGTTTATACAGGAGAATAACATGTATTATAAAAAGAATTAAAAAGAAGAAACAAAATTATACTATCAGAAACATTTAGCAAAATACTAATTAGAGATGTCCACTATACTTACTGTCATATTGGGAGAACCCAGATGATAAATAAAATAACTACATTCTATACAGCAAAGAATATCATCAAAAATAGGTCTGCAATGTTCATGGACAGGCGTTATCTCTTAACATCAGGAGAGCGCCTCGATCGTCTTACTCTTACATTAAAAAAGGAAAAAGAAAAAGGTATTAAGAAAACTTGTGATGAATGTGATATATACAAATTTTGCATATGAAACAAATCAAGAAGGAATTCAAAAGGGTTAGGTCCAGCAACACGCCCATTTGAAATTATATCAATTGATGCAAATGGAAGCTTCGGAGGATGACGGTCTACAAAAAAATACTTACATCTCCTGGTTGATCATTTTACACGATATGATTATATTTTGACATCAAGAAATCAAAACTCCAGTGATTCTATGAAATTGATAAAATATGTAACACAATCTGTGCAATCATATTGATATTATTATGGTATTAACAGACATGGCCTTGCCTAAATTTCAAAGAATTTAAAGACTTCCTGAAAAAGAAAAACATAACAATGGTATTCACTACTGTGGATGCACCATTTCAAATGGACTTAATTTAATGCTAAATCAAACTTTAGTCAATAGAATAAGGTGCAAAGTAAACGAAGGGGACAAGAAAACAGCATCGACAAATATTGCACAAAAATGTTTAAATAAATATATTGAAATAGAACATACAGTCACTAAGTTTACTCCAAAATATCTTTTGAAAGCAGAGAAAATTGATATTTTGCCACTGAAATTGAAAACAAGATGCACCATAGAGGATTTCAAAAGAAACAGAGAACTAGTATTTGAAAATTCAATAGTAAAAAAATCAAATCTCACAATTATAAAAAAAAAATATGATCTACATAGAGCAGAGCATAAATTCGAAGTGGGCGATAGAGTACATATTTATATATGTGTAGAAAACGGAAACCGGCTAAATAGAAAGAAAAATGGGTGAATTAAGGATAAGCCCATACAAAATTCAATCTATGAAGTTGATGCTGAACATTAGAAAGTGTAGTCAAACTTCTACCATATTACAAAGTTATCTAGATTTATGGTTGGCTCATTATTCTGATTTGTTCTCTGCGAGGGTGGGAGATGTAAAGAATATCACAAGTGTCGTTCTTTTTCTTTATGGAATTATTTTCTACAGATCTTTACTAGATGTCACTAGGACCTTTCATCAAAACTTATTAAAAATTACGTTAACACTGACAGATGACAGTCGGTGTCACTGACATGACATCTCTCAGACGAATAATCAGAGATGTCATGTCAGTGACACCGACTGTCATCTGTCAGTGTTAATGTTTGAGTTTGAGTGAGGTGATGTAGTTTTAGAAATCGTGGAACAGTAAATGGTTTCCCGTATAAATAAAAAGAAGTATATGAAGCAAAATAGAAGTAAAGGCTTTAAATGTTGTTTTTATTGTTATTTCAGTAAATGCAAGTTTTTTATTTTACATTACTATTGTATATATATAAACCTTTCTCTTGAATCAGTCTATCTAGTAAAACCGCATCAAAATCCTATGCGTAGTTTCAAATATACATAGAGACAGACAGCGGCAAGCGACTTTGTTTTATACTGTGTAGTGATTTTCTATTTGTTTATTTACAACATTTCACACCATTTCTAAATTATGCGTCCCTTTAAAATTTGAGGGTTGCCCTAGATTTTTCTGGGATCCCTTCATCAGATCCTGCCTTGGTGTCACTTGGGAAGTATACCCTTTTAAACAAAAAAAAGAATTTCTCGAATCGGTCCAAGCGTCTTCTAGTAATCGGGGAACACACGTAAAAAAAAGATTCCAACGAATTGAGAACCTACTCATCTTTTGAAGTCAGTTAAAATTGGCAGACAAAGACAAAGGCTTTGCCACCTAGCAACTCGAGTTAAATTGGTCACGTGCAAACTAGATGCGCTAGCGTGGAGTTTTTTTTTCAACATTTATTTTTTATTCGTATATGTAGGAACATTGAACACAACTGGCATAAAGGACTGCCATGGCGGGCCATAGCAGTCTTTACAAACCTCGCTTTTTTAACGCTAGGGTGAATATATTTCTTCTGGATCAACGAGCTTCATCCCCGGCTGTACCATCGCTTATAATAATAACTATCTCCTGGTTTTCCCAAAATGAAAATGTTTCAAAACATTCATAACAAGCTGATAATTTCTGTGACATGGTCATTGGTCATAGTGTTATCTTGCCTAAAGACAAATTCCCATTTGGGACACGTGACCACTTCGGTTGTATAAGTGGGCACTCCACACTGGGAGGAGCATCACTTCTCCGCCGTCGACACAGAAGTACATCCACTCTAAGACAACATGAAGGTCTCGTGCTTCACCCTCGTAGCCCTCGCGCTCATTGCGTGCGCGCACGCCGTTGGAGCTGGAGACGACATCAAACCAAGTGAGTTAGTCTTAATTAATCAGTATAAATGTTCTATCCATAAATATATTTCATTTTTGTAAGCTATCCCACTGTCGGCCGCGGGACTCTTCTCATTTGAGAAATGAAAACTGACCTAGTGCGTTGGTAGACTTCACATATCGAGATTTTTTTTTGAAATATTTTTGCCATGAGAACAATCTTATAAATTACTAGCTTACGCTCGCGTCTTTGTCCAAGTCGTGTTAAGAATTCGCGCTAATCGCCTTGCGGTATGAAATCATATACTTTACGACCTATTCTAATACCTACCAAATATAGATCGAAAATTTGTAAAAAACGGCCAAGTAATAAAATTTGATTGATTTTTTTTTTGATATAAATTTAAATATTATTTTATAATTAGTCAAATTTGTGTGTAATGCTACCTTTTAAAGTATACTCGAATTGCTTATTTGTTGTGTCTTTCTGTGTTCTGTTTCTTTGTATTTCTATTAACCTTTTTAATATTATTCATCATCATTTATTTTTATTATTATTATTTATGCCGTTTTTTTTATTATTTATTTATATGTAGTGTGTTGTTGTTGTTTGTCACAACAAAATGTTTATTTCTTTGATAATGTAAAACCTACTTTGGGTTGATTTACAGTTGTAGATACAGGCGCAGTATTGGACAGTGTGGGCATCTGCTCTCTACCCCCTGATACAGGATACGCCTGTGACGCGGAATTACCTTCAACTAGGTGAGTGGTTAGGACTCAAAGTGGTTTTTTTCTTAGAGAACGTAGCCAACGTTTTGATCCAAAGATATATTTTGTATGTTTCATTGAAGTCAAACTTAATATGATTAACATTTCGTGTATATAAATAACCCTTTTAACTAATTTACTTATCTGCAGTAGCAATGATAGTTCAGTGGTTAGCGCGGTCGGTGAAGGAAAGCATTGTGAGGGAACCAAAGTGTAGTGGTAGAGTAATTTCTAGCACTCGGTTGGCTAGCTATCACCCCTAAGTTGAAAATCTGCCGTCAATCACCTAACAGTGCGTTCCAGTAGCTTCACTTCAGAGGCATTTATATTCCAGTCTAGGTGTGCTTTACGTGAGCTGTGGTCAAACATGTAGCTTGCCAACCATAAAAAATCAAGAATTTCATTTTATAATTTAACGTTGCTTTATGAAGTATTCAGTAGAATTATTAATCGCTCAATCGTTGGTAGCATATTCGCTATTCTAGTATTATTAATAAATAATTTAGTCTATTCGCTGATATGTTTTCGTATTATTGTCTTTCTTTTATAGATATCGGTTCAATATGAAGCAGCACAGGTGTGTGCCGTTCCAATTCAAAGGATGCGGCGGCAACTCTAACAACTTTGATTCCTTGGTCGAGTGCAGGAAGACTTGCGAGGAAGACTAGAAGTTAGCCACGCGTGCGGCAAAGCGGACGCACTTGCGGTGCATCCAGCCCTGCTCTAGTGCTGACGCCACGTCGCCATGTTCACGTCACGTCAATACGTCAGCTTTTTAGCTACGTTTGTCTAATTTTACAATAAAACGTTTTATGCACAGTTGGTAGTTTTAACCTAACCCATATTTACAACCCTAAGACAAATTAATCTAAGTCGAAAGCTTTAGAGCGTGAAATACAAAGACACACCGGCCCAAAGATAGTTTTTTTAAAGTGTAATAATAATGATACGCATGATACGGTGTCCTGTTGAGAAGATGTCCATGACTATTGTAGCAATACACACTATACCCTGCGAGGTTTTTTTATGGTTAGATGTTTGATGGGTAGCTCAGTGTTAAGTGACAGGAAGACTTGCGAGGAAGACTAGAAATTAGGCACGCGTACGGTGAAGCAGACGCGTTTTCGGCGCATCCAGCCCTGCTCTAGTGTTCACGCCACGTCGCCATGTTCACGCCACGTCAATACGTCAGCTTTTTGGCTACTTTGTCTAATTTTATGATAAAACGTTTTATGCACAGTTCGTAGTTTTAACCTAACCCATATTTACAACTCTAAGACAAATTAACGTAAGTCGAAAGCTTTATAGCGTGAAATACAAAGGCATAAATCCGTCACAACGTTTTTCTATTCATTAGCCACCATTGCAAAATTAACTAATTTGCATTGTGTGCAAATTTATACAATAAAAAAATACATTTCAGTTCAAACTCTCAAAGGCGATATTCCAGCCCACCAGTCCGAAGATAGTTTTTTTAAATGTAGTTACTAAGATACGCATGAGACAGTGTCCTGATGGTAAAAGATAACGCATGCCCATGACCATTGCAGCAATACACACTATACAAGGATTTTTTTTTTATGGTTCGATGTTTGATAATAGCTCTCCTAGTGTTAAGTGACAGTTTGGTCGAAGATGGTGAACTTAACTAGCCTAGGATTGAACTGACTTTTAACTTGACGGCAGATTTTCAACTTCAGGGTAGTAGCTAGCTGCTATAAAGGACCCTACTACCATGCTGTGGTTTTCCGTACACTGTTTGTTTCCCCCTGCAGTTCAAGCTGATCTTTTATAAATTTAATATTTTTTTGTTCATTACGCGACACCCTGGACACCAGTTCTCGAGCGTAAAATTTTGCTGTTGCCTCCGATGCTTTCAATAATATTTTATACTAGCGGACGCCTCGCGGTTTCACTCGCGTAGTTCCCGTCCCCGTGGGAATACAGAGATAAAAAGTAGCCTATATGAACAGGAGATAGTGCACCTACCCATCGGTGAAAGTATTGTTGAAATCGGTCCAGTAGTTTTTTAGTTTATTCGTTACAAAAATCCAAAAATACAAATTTTTCCTCTTTATAATATTAGTGTAGATGAGCTATTTGATTTGTCAGTCCCTAAAAAGCCGGCCTCAATATGCAACTGACATCATGTCTGGTTTAACGCGGATATTATTTTTGTTAGCGATATCTGCCGTAAAACTAGAACGCATAGAGCTTGGACGAAGTTTAGATGTCGCACGCATAATCAAATACTGGCTTAACTCAAAAAAGTCAGTTTTTGGGAAATCACGAAAAACCTCCGTGCAATCACGACCTCGTCGGCTTTTTTTAAATAGAATAAAAATTAATTAGGTAAATAAATATTTTTTTTTCGTGTAGTCTAACTTATCAATAGTTATGTGTTATTTACTTTGTTCAAATTAAATAATAGTAAATATTTTTTTATGTTTTAAAATTAACTTCTTGAGTTAAGTCTGTCTACTTTTAAAACTAAAGCAAATAAACTTTATTGTTGGTGGCATATTCAACTATTAGTCTGTCTTGTTTAAACTAATTTCTTTATTTCGAGGACTCAATATGTTTTTAGTCTGTTTATTAGTAATCAACTTATAAAACTTACTATTTATTTTTGTAGAAAATACACTCAACTCGGATTCGGTCTAGGTTCAATTAAACAACAGCAACTTCACATTAACAGCGTCCGACACAAACTGACATCAGTCGGTGTTTGAACAACGACTGTCAGAGAAACACATAAAAATGAAAAAGACCGATATTGTGTAAAGGTGGTCTATTGACGCAATTTTAATGTTTTTCCAAATTCATATCATAGATGGCATTGAAAGAAGCCTGCGTCTATACGTACCTCATTTTTGACCTAACTCCTAATCGGTCAGTATTTGATTATGCGTGCGATGTGTCGCATTATATTATATTTTTTCGGATCTACGTTTGGGTTTAAAGACACATATTTCTCAAGCGTACAAAATGAATATGCTAGGATGCTATACACAGAATTTTGAGTGACGAAACAAAGTCCGGGACATTGATGCTTTGGCGCTCATTACTTTGAGACTTTCGATGGTTAGTCTCAACAGCCCAGTAATTTGTGGTGCCTACCTCGACAACTTCCTGCTAAGGAGATCTGTCAACTTGACATATCTTCCGAGAACCACGTTTTTAAAGAACTCTCGGGCATGTATGTTTACTAACGATGTTTCCCTTCACCGTTTGAACACAGTAATGTTTAAACACTACTGCTTGGTGGTAGAATATCTGGTACTGCGGTGGTACCTACCTAGACGATCTGCTAGTAATATCTACCACAAAGATATTGCATGCTAATTAAACATGATCCAATGACCGTCGTCTGGGGTTTCCCAGATAGAACTTTGTTTCCTAACGTTTTTAAGTAAGCTGATAGTTACATGACGTGACGTGGTCGTGTGTTCAACAACGAAATTCCCATTTAGTTTTTTGTTGGCTTTTGGTTGTGTCAAATTAATGCTTTTTCTTTTCACTTTCTTTTTCTTTGGTTTTGGCGTCGCATTTTGAGCATTTGCCAGTGTCAAGTGTTTTACTTTTTCAAGTTTCATAAGTTAAATATACATCATTTTAAATTAAAAATAAACAAGTTTTTCAATGAGACGAACGAGACGCTCTCCTGATGGTAAGAGATAACGCTTGTCCATGACCATTGCAGCGATACACAGAACTTTGAGTAACAAAACAAAGTCCAGGTATCGCTACTTTGGCGCTCATTACTTTGAGACTTTCGATGGTTAGTCTCAACAGCCCAGTAATTGCACTGCAGTACCCTTCAAACCGGAACACAGTAATGTTTACACACTACTGCTATATTAATAAAAAATAGCTAATCAAGATTTGATTTATTTCAAAAGAAAATTTTACTTAAATTTCATATAATTAAATATTTATATTTTATTAAATAATTAAAAATAATTACGTTATTAATTTTACTAAGATTATAAGAGGCGACATTCTCAAAGTAACTGATAAAACATTTAAAATAGATAAAAAATGCGGGTAGATGCCGCAGGACGTGTTTTTAGGGTTCCGTACCCAAAGGGTAAAAACGGGACCCTATTATTGAGACTTCACTGTCCGTCCGTCCGTCCGTCTGTCACCAGACTGTGTCTCAAGAACGGTGATAGCTAGACAGTTGAAATTTTCACAGATGATGTATTTCTATTGCCGCTATAACAACAAATAACAATAAATATTAAAGGGGGGCTCCCATACAACAAACGTGTTTTCTCCGTTTTTTACAGATAATGGTACGGAACCTTTTGTGCGCGAGTACCACTCGCACTTGGCAGGTTTTTTTTAAGTTAAGTATTGCTTTCACAAGTTTTTTGACACTCCAGTTTTGTATCGAAGTTGTTCGCGTTTCCTCCACATCCCTGGTATTCGAATGATATACACTGGCGTATACCCATTTTGTGGGCGTACCTGCAAGAGAAGGAACACGTTTAGAGATAGAGGTACGGGCCGCAGATTCGAACCTGTGACTTCCATATGGGAAGCTAAACGGTCTTGTTAGGGCTTCGTACCCAAAGGGTAAAAACGGGACCCTATTACTGAGACTTCGCTGTCCGTCCGTCCGTCTGCCACCAGGCTGTATCTCAAGAACGGCGATAGCTAGACAGTTGAAATTTTCACGGATGATGTATTTCTATTGCCGCTATAACAACAAATACTAAAAATAAAATAAAAGAAATATTTAAGGGGGGCTCCCATACAACAAACTTGTTTTTTTTTACAGATACCGGTACGGAACCCTTCGTGCGCGAGCCCGACTCGCACTCGACCAATCTTTTTTAAGTTCCATATTTGTATGTTTTTGTGTTTTGTTTTGGTGTATAAAAAAGTTATATACCATTCTCAACAAACGTGATTTTAATTTGCCGTTTTTATAGATAATGGTACGGAACCCTTCGTGCGCGAGTCCAACTCGCACTTGGGCGGTTTTTTTTTTACAGAAGACAAGCAGACGCCCCGCGGTTTTCCTAGCCGCCCGCGTAGTTCCCGTTCCCTTCGAAATACAGAGATGAAAAGTAGCCTATGCCACCCGGGGATAGTGTAGTTTCCCAACGGTGAAAGAATTTTTGAAATCGGTCCAGTAGTTTCGGAGCCTATTCAATACAAACAACCAATCAAATCTTTCCCCTTTATAATAATACTAGCGGACGCCTCGCGGTTTCACCCGCATAGTTCCCGTTCTCGTGGCAATACAGAGATAAAAAGTCTAAGTCACCCGGGGATAGTGTAGCTTCCCAACGTTAAAAGAATTTTTGAAATCGGGCCAGTAGTTTCGGAGCCTATTCAATACAAATAAATAATCAAATCTTTCCTCTTTATACTAGTATAGATAGATAGATTGGCTTGCGTTTGACCTCCAACTCGCCTGATGTTAAGCGAAGATTCGGTCTATGATGGAGCACGCTCGCCCCCAGATTGTAATATCAGAAAACACCCACTCGCATATTCTACTGTTTAGCAGTTTGTACAATGAACGTAGACTCGAGCCGTTTCTAGCATCAGTTGAGCTGTAGTCAAACACCTAGCTATTCAACCATAAACGAATTTCAGATTAGCTACTCACCTGGTTGCTGGTGACGCGGTGGAACAGTGTTCTCCTGGTTCTACATCCTGGGTGCAGATGTTAGGAATGAGGTGTTCTGTGGAAGAAACCCTTGACTTAAATTTTATACAGAACATGTTTATACCCAAGCTCCGCTCGCTTGGCATATTTAAGAAGGTCATTTTCGAAAAAAAATCTTTCCCTTCCATTTTTGACAGCCCTGTTGGCTTATTAGTACTATATGTGCTTTAAGAGCTGTAGGGCGTAGGTTGGATTCTTCCCACCCGGGACAAATATTTCGTGTCATAAACAAATGTTTGTTCTGTGTCTGTGTTTTGTATGTATGTATTATAAGTATGTATTAACAAAGACATTTTTTTAATATGAAACTACCTGCGCCCTGCGGTGTTACCCGTTACACGTTTTCGGGAGAAAAGGTAGCATTGTGTTAATCCAGGGTTTCAGCTACCTCCATGCCAAATTTCATTCAAATCCGTTCAGTAGTTTTTGCGTGACAGAGTAACAAACATCCATCCAAACTTTCGCATTTATAATACTAGCTGCGCCCCGCGGTGTTACCCGCTACATGTTTTTGGGATAAAAAGTAGCCTATGTGTTAATCCAGGGTCTCAGCTATCTCCATACTAAATTTAATCCAAATCCGTTCAGTAGTTTTTGCGTGAAACAGTAACAAACATCCATCCAAACTTTCAGATTTATAAACAGCTAGCATAATGTTAAATATTATTTTTTAACAGTTTCTGGGATTGTTAATTGCCCCGCAAGATGCTTTAGATGATTTTGCAGTTTTTCATTGTATTTGTCTCCATAAAAAGAAATTTCTTCTTTAACTGTTGGCATATCGAGGGTTTCGTGAAGCTCTGTTCTTTTGAAGAACCATGGTGCATTCGATATCTGTCTCAGTATATTGTTCTGCACTCTTTGCATAATCATTAGGTTCGTGGCACTGGCAGCGCCCCAGAGTTGTATGCGTTAAATATTTTATTTAAAAAAATCTTACCTTGTTTCGGTTTGTCTTTTCCAGCGGCGTGAACGCACGCGATGAGCGCGAGCACCAGAAACACAAAGCACGTGACCTTCATAATGCCTTGAAGAGAAGAGAAGAGCAACTTGTTTCTGTAACGTCAGTTGAAGAAATGATTCGCTTCTTGGTTGGGATGCACATATTATATAGAATGTAATTGTTTCAGAGGCGGCGTAAGGCGCGGGCGACGTGGGCCATCGCCTACGGTCTCGCGGTCCGAGAAGCCTCGCGCCTCGAAGGTTTATCCGTTACCGAACAGTGAACGCGATCAAAATTGTATATAACTTTATAGAATGGTATATAACTTTATTATACACCAAAACAAAATAACAACATACAAATATGAAACAAAAAAAAATCGGTCTAGTGCGAGTCGGACTCGCGCACGAAGGGTTCCGTACTGTACTGTCTCTGTGTCTGTAAAAAAAAAACAAGTTTGTTGTATGGGAGCCCCTCTTAAATATTTATTTTATTTTTAGTATTTGTTGTTATAGCGGCAATAGAAATACATTATCTGTGAAAATTTCAACTGTCTAGCTATCACCGTTCTTGAGATACAGCCTGGTGACAGACGGACTGACGGACGGACAGCGAAGTCTCAGTAATAGGGTCCCGTTTTTACCCTTTGGGTACGGAACCCTAAAATAAGAGAGAAAGAAAATGATTTTATTTCGTAACACAGACCACAATAAACAGACAAATAGTTACAAAATAGGGGCTCAACTCAGCATGATACTGGTCCATACTAAGTGGTATGACCAGCGCTGGTCTTCCGGTGAGCCCTTGTCGGTCAAACAAAACAAACATAACAAATTACCAACAACAAAATAGATAAAATAAAACGAAGTTAAAAATCCCTACTGTCCTTTTATCTTTTGCACATGCGTTATTTCTTACCATCCTGGACAGCGCATCGTTCGTCTCATTTTACATTAAAAAAAGAAAGTCGTATGTGCCAGTTTTTTTCAAAGCAATAACCAGTTTTGGAATTATCTGAGCCGTGTATAGCTTTAAGGACAAGCTCGTTTCGAGGTCAACCCTGATCCCGGAGATTAAGAAAGATATATAAATTCTTTTTGTTTACTTATAATAACAATACTCTAGAGATCTATACCGAAAAACTTAAGTTTTCTAAAAAAAAAATTTTATACTTGACAGGCTAGGTGTTTGACCACAACTCACTTGATGTTAAGTGAAGGCGTGGTCGAAGATGGTAAATCACACCTACCCTGGAATGGAACTGGCTCTCAAGTGAGGCTGCCGGAACACACCGCTAGATGCTTGGCGGCAGATTTTCAACTTGAGGGTGGTAGCTAGCCTACCACCATGCGACCAAGTACTCGCTGTCAGGAAGGTTTTTATAATGCGTGACCCATACTTTTTTTTAAATTGAAAATCGGTTCGCGTTTGACCACACTCTGCCTGATGTTAAGCGGCAGTGCTGTTTAAGATGGAGCACGCTTACCTAGAAGAACTACTTAATTTACTTGGTGGTAGATCTCCTTAGCAGGAGGTCGTCTAGGTAGGTACCACCGCAGTACCAGTTATTCTGCCGCCAAGCAGTAGTGTGTAAACATTACTGTGCTCCGGTTTGAAGGGTACTGCAGCTAGCGAAATTACTGGGCTGTTGAGACTAACCATCGAAAGTCTCAAAGTAATGAGCGCCAAAGCAGCGATGCCCTTTACTCTGTTTTGCTACTCAAAGTTCTGTGTATCGCTGCAATGGTCATGGGCAGGCGTTATCTCTTCCCATCAGGAGAGCGTCTCGTTCGTCTTATTACTTTTTACATATATATATTGCCTGTGTGAAGCAAGACGATGTCACGTGCGCCGTACTCTGCTTTCACTCCTTGAAAAAAGTTACCGGACGTGACATAAACTATAGTGGGAGTAACTATGTATATTAATCAAACGTGAATTATTTTTTTTTTATTGTTGACAGGCTATGTGTTTGACCACAGCTCGCCTGATGTTAAGTGACGGTGTGGTTGAAGATGGTAAGGCACACCTAGCCTGGAATGGAACTGGTTCTCAACTGAGGCTGCCGGAACACACCGTTAGATGCTTGGCGGCAGATTTCCAACTTGAGGGTGGTAGCTAGCGAGCCGAGTACTAGAAAGTACCCTACCACCATGCTATGGTTTCCTCACGATATTGTCCTTCACCGGTAGCTCAAGCTGATTGTTGGGGTTTGAACCCACGCCCTTCGGCATGCGAATCGACCGCGCTAACCACACAGCTATCATCGCTACAAAAAAAAAAGTATTTTTTTCCAAAACTTGTGTTTTGTCGAGTGTTTATGCATAAAAATGGTGGTGTTTTATTCATAAAGTGCCGAATTACATGCGTGAGTGTGGGAAAATGATATAATGTGGTGAAACATGACTTTTCGTGTTGCTTCCAAAACTCCATCGAAGCTTTATAGTAAAGTCGCCACTATTTTACTAAAGCATGACTGGACTTGACTGGCACAGACTGGACTTTGACTATAACTAGCTTCGAGGACACTTATTTAACTTTTGAAACTTGAAAATATAAATACACTGGCAAATGCTAAAACGCGACGCCAAAACCAAAGAAAAAAAAAAAGTCAAAATGATGTTTTTATTGTAAAATCCATGTGTATTCATTTATATCAGTGACATTTCGCTAAATGGTTCTTTATTACCTACTACTAGGGTCAAGCAAGGTCGCTTACAATCATCTATACTAATAATATACTTATAATATTTTTTTTCTCAAACAGCTATAAAATCTTATCAATATTCTTGCGGTCAAATGTCAGAAGTAATAAATCATTATAAAAATATTTTATGTTTTAAATAAAATAGATTGACTGGGTTATCGCATGGAAAAAACAATGTATCTCACAAGTATAGGTAACATATTATCTACACTAATATTATAAAGAGGAAAGATTTGTATTTTTGGATTTTTGTATATTTGTAACGAAGTCAGATAACTGATAGAATACTTCAATAGTTTTTTTTTTTTGTAAATACATACAGAATTATAATTATTATTTTTTTGGGATTTTATGGTTTGGCTACAAAGGCCTTTGAACCATGCCATTATTTGCGAAGAACGAATTCATGTCTTAAATATCACAGGACATTACACACAGCGCCATCTGACCCCAAACTAAGCAAAGCTTGTGCTATGGAAGACAGATAACTGATAGAAAATTTAGACAGCCCTGTTGGCTCATTTGGTAGCATGTCTGCTTCAAGAGCTGTGGGGCGTGGGTTCGATTCCCACCCAGGACAAGCATTTTGTGATACAAAAACAAATGTTTGTTCTGTGTCTGGGTGTACTGTATGTATTATAAGTATGTATTTACAAAAAAAAAAAAAAAGTATTTAAGTATTCTATCAGTTATCTGACTCCCATAGTACAAGCTTTGCTTAGTTTGGGGTCAGATGGCGCTGTGTGTAATGTCCTGTGAAAACAAACAAACAAACAAACAAACAAACAAGAATACTT
Source organism: Biston betularia (assembly GCA_905404145.2). Classification (NCBI taxonomy): domain Eukaryota; kingdom Metazoa; phylum Arthropoda; class Insecta; order Lepidoptera; family Geometridae; genus Biston; species Biston betularia. Next base: position 775,909 of record FR989889.1, on the reverse strand, counting down.
AAATACTTTTTTTTTTGTAAATACATACTTACAAATACAAATACAAATACAAATCATTTATTAATAACACCAAAGTTACAGGTCATATTTCCATTCTTATTTAAAAATTATTATCAAAATCATTACTTATGTTAAAACAATGAAAATGAAAATGTCAATAAAGTAATATGTCACGTATAAAATGTCAATAAAATTATGTCAATATAATTAAATGTCCATAAAAACAAAAATATTATAATTACTTACTAGTAATTCAATAATCTCTTAGTTTTAAATAATCGTCAAAGTCATAGAACAAGGTCTCTTGAAGCCAAGATCTTAGTTTGCTTCTGAAGCACGCGATGGAAGGTGCATCCCGGATGGAAGCGGGTACGCGATTGTAGACCGCGGGCCCCAGAATGTATACCGACCTCTCCGACTTGACGAGCCGATGCGACGGCGTTACTAGTTGGTCTTTCTTTTTATTACTGCGAAGATCCAACGTGCTGTGGACGATAATACATAACATGATAATACATACAGTACACCCAGACACAGAACAAACATCGATCTATCAGTCTTACATCTATAGTTATGGTCGAAGTCTAGTCTTAGTCAAGTCCAGTCCGTGTCAGTCAAGTCCAGTCATGCTTTAGTAAAGTAGTGGTGACTTTACTATAAAGCTTCGATGGAGTTTTGGAAGCAACACGAAAAGTCATGCTTCACCACATTATATCATTTTCCCACACTCGCGCTTGTAATTCGGCACTTTATGAATAAAACACCACCATTTTTATGCATAAACACTCGACAAAACACTAGTTTTGGAAAAAAATACAACGGAGCGACACGACTCTTCCCGCGTTCCCGCCAAAACTCACATACTTATAATACATAGAGTGCACTCAGATACAGAACAAACATTTGTTTATATCGCAAATAAAATCGAAATCGCAATCGCTATTTTGTAACTTTTGTCTCTGTTTGTTTGTTTTTGTTTTTATGATTGTTACAAAATTGAACGTTATTCTTTCTTTCTTTCTTTCAAAATCTTTGTCCTGGGTGGGAATCGAACCCACGTCCTACAGCTCTTGGAGCAGACATACTACCAATGAACCAACAATGTTCAACCAATGTTCTGTGTTTCTTTTAAGTATTCTATCAGTTATCTGACTTCCATAGTACAAGCTTTGCTGAGTTTGGGGTCAGATGGCGCTGTGTGTAATGTCCTACGATATTTATTTATTTTAACAGGGCTGTCATATTGTCTTGTTTGTTTTCATAAGACCTTGTTTTGTGACCTTAGACCGGCCGAGCAGATGCTCGTACATTCGTGTAGTCAAAACCGGCAACCCAAAAAAATAAATAGCTATATTTCAATATTCAAATTATTTATTGCTTCCATACCGTACAAGATAATAATAAAAAAAATACTAGCGGCGCCGTACGGGTTTACCCGCTACATGTTTTCGGGATAAAAAGTAGCATATGTGTTAATCCAGGGTCTCACCTACCACCATACCAAATGTCATCAAAATCCATTTAGTAGTTTTTGCGTGAAAGAGTAACAAACATCCATACATACAAATTTGTCTCTCGGGGACCATACTTTTTACCGGGATAAATATGATAGCCGGAGATAGTGAAGCTTCCCAACGGTGAAAGAATTTTTGAAATCGGTCCAGTAGTTTCGGAGTCTATTCAATACTAACAAACAATCAAATCTTTCCTCTTTATTTTAGTATATAGATGACCGAACTCTATCATGGCTTTTTTGTAACACTTTGACTGTTACCTACTTAGACTTAGTTAACCTAATTTTTTGCAAAATACTTGAAAAATAAAACGAAAATCGTGCCACTGGCAAATACACAAAGTGCGATGTCAAAAACAAAGAAACGAAGCAGTCATTAATTTATTTATTTATGTTTAAGAAAGCTCAGATCCGTCATTATGTGCATTTCTAGTATTTTTTTCGTACTTTAGGCTAATAAAAACTACAGCATTAATTTATATTGGAAGGAAGGTTCTAAAAAAATAATAAAATTACATTTTATATTTTCACAATTACAATATGTATAATTGAAAATACATTAAAACAATAGCGTTGATGATGAGACGCAACTGTGTTATAAGCTGACGCAATGACGTGGCGCGAACATGTTGACGTGGCGCAAACATTGTGACGTGGCGCGAACATGGCGACGTGCAGGCATATAATGACGTGGCGCGAACATGGCGACGTGTAGGAACATGATGACGTGGCGAGCAGAGCAGAATACGTCACAAACGTCAGCTTCGTCTTGCGTGTCGAACTTTTAATCTATTTCACACGTCTTCCTGCACAATGCCATGTTTTCAAAGTTGTTAGAGTTGCCACCACATCCTAGGTATTCAAAAGATACGCACTGGTGTATTTTCATGCTATATCTATACCTGAAAATATAAAAAGTAAGAGTCTATCAGTGAAATTAAAATGTTTTAATGTGAAAGTAATGCAAAAGAAAAAAAAAATCGTTTACAAGAAAAAAAATGTGTAGACAAAATTAAACATAATAATTATAATGACAAGCATTTACAGTTGACCCGCTACACCCTGCGGTGATACCAAAAATTTCATCAAAATTGGTCCAGCCGTTTGAGCGTGAAGAAGTTACAAATACACACACACAGACACGTCAAACTTATAAAACCCCGTCGTTTTTGCGTCGGAGGTTAAAAATATGTCTTCCTTTTTTTTCTAAAATTGACTTGTAAATGTAACATTTTTAATAAAATACTTTTGACTTTGACTAAAAAATCGAACGTTTTTAATGAGTACACAGAAGTAAAAGCCACGTTTCATTTAGCGCTTTAGCGCTCAAACTGACGTCGAAGTGATTGTTATATTCTATTTTCATTGCGAGGAATTTGAGACAGAAGTAATAATTTCATTACAAGACGAAATTTAAAAATATTTGCCTAGGATGTGACTTAGAAGGCGAATAACGATTACTAAATATCGATTTTTCGAAAAAATGGTTTTTCCCCTCTTTAAAATGAATCGATTTGTATAAAATCGATTAACCAAAATAGTAATAGTTTTTTTTCTAACTATTCGAAAAGTTGAATTTTTTGTACATGCATAATAATAAAATTACTAAGTCGATAATAAGTAAATAAATAAATAAATATCGTAGGCCATCTGGCCCCAAACTAAGCAGAGCTTGTGTGATGGAAGTCAGATAACTGATAGAATACATAAATACTTTTTTTTTTTGTAAATACATACTTATAATACATACAGAACACCCAGACACAGAACAAATATTTGTAGAACCAATCTGTTGGTTTTGAAACTGAAAAACAAACCAAGTTTTATTTCAACTTAACTAATGAGGAAACTGAACTATTTAAATATTTATACGTATCTATATGATGGCGCCATTTTTCGACGGACAAGTGACATTCCTTTTTTACGTTTAGTGACCACGCGTTTTTTCATTTATCCTACAGATGGCGCTGTTTGCAAAATACGATTAAAATGTGTAGTTTGGCTAAAACGCATATCTTATCTTTTTAGGGTTCGGTACCCAAAGGGTAAAAATGGGACTCTATTACTGCGACTTCGCTGTCCGTCCATCCGTCCGTCCGTCCGTCCGTCTGTCACCAGGCTGTATCTCAAGAACGGTGATAGCTAGACAGTTGAAATTTTCACAGATGATGTATTTCTATTGGCGCTATAACAACAAATACTAAAAATAAAATGAAATAAATATTTAAGGGGGGCTCTCATACAATAAACTTAATTTTTTTACCATTTCTTGCTCGATGCTAATAACGGTGACAGGTAGACGCTTTAACTATTCACAGAATATTTCGTTTTATTATAGATAATGGTACGGAACCCTACGTGTGTCCGACTCGCACTTGGCCGGTTATTTATTTATAATATGATCGATTCATTTTTAATATTAAAAGAAAAAAACCCATTAATACAAAAATCGATAGATTTTTCACATCCCTATCTTTGATTACGTGTGATCAAATTGGAGACTACATGTAACCCCCCCCCCCCCCTTCTTTCCCCCTACTTGAAAGCTGGATCCACCTTTGGGGTTGCTTACCATCAGGTGATCTATCTGTTTTTGCCGCTCTTTCTGTTTTAAAAAGAACTTCCATTCCTTTGTATTCACCTAGTTGATGGTCCTGCAGTATTACAGTTGTATCCGGTATCCAAAGGATAACTACACATGTCGGGGTACAATCCTGTTCGAGCTCCTGAAATGCAGAAATAAATAAAATATAAAATAAATATCGTTGGACATTACACGCAGCGCCATCTGACCCCAAACTAAGTAAAGATTGTACTATGGAAGTCAGATAACTGATAAGTTACATAAATACTTTTTTTTTGTAAATACATACAGAAGACACAGAACAAACATTTGTTTTATATCACAAACTGTTTTTCCTGGATGGGAATCGAACCCACGCCCTTCAGCTCTTAAAGCAATCATACTAACAATGAACAAACAGGCTATCTAAAAAAAAATTGACACTGGCAAATGCTCAAAATGCAACGCCAAAACAAACAAAAAAAGGTATGTAAGAAACGCTGTGGCGTATCATTTACACGTCCCAGTCAAGAACTTTTTTTTTTAACAACACAAATACAAATTGGGGGCCATATTTCCATCTTCTCCCCTAGTAATGAAATACATTGGGTTTAACAACTGAAAATAATACAAAACTTACCTGATGCGTATACACACGCACACAACGCGAGAAATACAAGCGCGTAGCACGCAGCCTTCATGTCGTCTTGTAGAGGAAAGTCGCGTCTCTATCGACGACGAATAAGTGATCCTTTTTATACTTCTGAGAGTATATTTATGACTGCTTTATCTGTAGCCACATGGGCTGACAGATTGTTACTGCTCAACGGTATTACCAAACATTTAATATACAGCATGACTGGTGAGACACGTCCTACGATACTGAAGGAGAGTACTTGGTACTCAATTCTCATTATAATTACGTAACAAAATTAATAAATTAATCAATATAATTTTTTTTTTTAATACTGATAAGTCCTAGAAGATTCCGTCTACCGTACGGATGAGAAACGTAGTCAAAACGTTTGGTACGTACCCAAGGAAATTCCACTACGTATGAGTGGTAGTGGGCCGTCTTTCTACTTGTCCTGTGGTAAGAAGGGGATAAAAGAACAAGGTCGTACAGCTCGGTAGCACATTCTCCGAAATGAATCCTGTAGAAAATTGAGAGACTTGCTACCTTCCGGCGGTGTTCAAGACTCAAAAGTTAATTTGGTATTTATTTGTTGTAAATCACAATTGCTTAAATAAAACAGTAGATTATTAGCATAATCCTATCCTATCATAGGATAGGATAGGATTATGAAGAGTTTTTTGCAGATAGAAAATAGTTTCTATCTTCAAAAAACTTGTACGCGAACATTTTTTGAATATGAATGGGTAATTTTGAGGTGAAAACATTTATTAAACAAAATAAAAAAGACCTTAAATTATACTATTTACAAAATGTATACAAAAACTTAGTATAATTTAGTTTAGTTAATTATTTAGTTTTGGAATGCAATACAGATAAAAAAAAACTGTGTATGTATTTGTATTGTTGTGAATATAATTGCATTCTGTTTTGTATGTTATGAAATAACTAAATAGATACATAAGTACTTATTTTTGACCCTGATATCCTTATAAATAAATGAAGCGTGGATACATTCCCGATTACGATGTTTTGATCACGCGACAAGTACGTGCTTGTCCCGCCGTCATCGGCGCAAGCGTCCTCACAACGTCCATGCGGTGTCCATGCGTTACATAACTTTAGGATAAGTTTACCTAGTAGTCGGTCAATATATATATTTTTTTTTCTACGTAAATGGTTACCAAATATCACGTCCTCGAGTATCGCAGGTGTCTCACCAGTCATGCTGTATATGTTTATACTTAGCAACATAATTATATCATTGAAAAGTAAAAACTCAGTTGAGGTCAAGTCAAGATCGTATTTGTTAGTGCTATATTTATAATACTATTATGAATGTTTGTTTTCAACCCCCCGATGCAGAGACGGCGGGGTGTTATAAGTTTGACGTGTCTGTTCGTGTGTATATCTGAGGATCGTAGCTCCCGAACGGATGAATCGATTTTGATGTTCTTTTTTTTTGTTTTAAAGTTTAATTAGCTGCACTCGCTACATGTTTTCGGGATAAAAAATATAAAATATTAAAATAAATAATAAATGATTAAATAAATAAATAAATAAATATCGTAGGACATTACACACAGCGCCATCTGACCCCAAACTGAGCAAAACTTGTACTACGGGAGTCAGATAACTGATAGAATACTTAATTATTTTTTTTCATACTTATAATACATATAGTACACCCAGACATAGAACAAACATTTGGTTTTATATCACAAAAAGCTTGTCCTGGGTGGGAATCGAATCCACGCCCCACAGCTCTTAAAGCAGACATGCTACCAATGAGCCAACAGGCCTGTCATTACACCCCGTCGTTTTCGTGTCGCGGGTTAAAACCAAACATTAATTATTGATATAGCGCTAATTAGATTTTATGGTTTCCTCACGATGTTTTCGTTCGCCGGCAGTTTAGTATCATTGTTGGGATTTTGCGTGCTAAAGGGCGTGAAATTATTACGATAACAAATTATTATTTTTCCCAACACATAAATAAAAGCCGTTATATCGAACTGGTGATGAGTTATTACAAAAATAACAAATCAATTGTTTGCTGAAAGATACGTGTGGGATTTCCAATACATTAAACACTAGCGGACGCCTCGCGGTTTCACCCGCGTAGTTACCGTCCCCGTGGGAATAAAGAGATAAAAAGTAGCCTATGTTACACGGGGATGTAGCTTCCCAACAGTGAAAGATTTTTTGAAATCGGTCCAGTAGTTTCGGGGCCTATTCAATACAAACTAACAATCAAATATTTCCTCTTTATAATAGTATAGATAGATATAGATATAGATATAGATATAGATATAGATATAGATATAGATATAGATATAGATATAGATATAGATATAGATATAGATATAGATATAGATATAGATATAGATATAGATATAGATATAGATATAGATATAGATATAGATATAGATATAGATATAGATATAGATATAGATATAGATATAGATATAGATATAGATATAGATATAGATATAGATATAGATATAGATATAGATATAGATATAGATATAGATATAGATATAGATATAGATATAGATATAGATATAGATATAGATATAGATATAGATATAGATATAGATATAGATATAGATATAGATATAGATATAGATATAGATATAGATATAGATATAGATATAGATATAGATATAGATATAGATATAGATATAGATATAGATATAGATATAGATATAGATGTCTGCGGGAAACACATCAGTAATTGAGGAGTTTTGGCGGGAACGCGGAAAGAGTCGTGTCGCTCCGTTTTATTTTTTTCCAATACGAGTGTTTTGTCGAATGTTTATGCATCAAAATGGTGGTGTTTTATTCATAAAGTGCCGAATCACAAACGCGAGTGTGAGAAAATGATGTAATGTGGTGAAACATGACTTTTCCTGTAGCTCCATCTAAAACTCCATCGAAGCTTTATAGTAAAGTCGCCACTACTTTACTAAAGCATGACTGACTATTGACTGGGCTTGACTGACACGGACTAGACTTGACCAAGACTGGACTTCGACTGTAACTATAGCTACGAGGCAACTTATTTAACTTTTAAAACTTGAAAATATGAAACACTTGACACTGGCAAATGCTCAAGATGCGACGCCAAAACTAAAGAAAAAAAAACTATACATGCTCGAATTTATCTGTGTCCGATTGGAGCAACTAGTAATAATTATTACGATTAGAAATTATTATTATAACAACATACCTATAAATAAAAAATTATCATGTAATTGAAAGCTATTTTTTATAAGCGTCATGCGACAAGTTATCAGAAAAATAACAAATAAACTGTTTGTTTAAAGATAGGCATGGGATTTCCAATGTATCTCAATATAACACAGTATATACCGCTTTTGAGATCACCGGTAAAAGTAAATGTATAGGTACAGTTTACAATGACTTTATCATCATCATTTCAGCCGTAGGACGTCCACTGCTGGACATAGGCCTCCCCCATTGACTTCCAAAAAGACCGGTTGGAAGCGGCTCGCATCCAGCGCGTTCCTGCGGTTATTACTAGGTCATCTTTCTACCTTGTGAGATATGTACTGCGCGTGTATAAATTTTAATTATCTAATTGATTGATTCAGGCGTTACTTTGCGGAAGTTACTTGATGGTAGATCTCCTTAGCAGGTCGTCTAGGTAGGTACCACCGCAGTACCAGTTATTCTGCCGCTAAGCAGTAGTGTGTAACCATTATTGTGTTCCGAATCGAAGGGTACTGCAGCTAGCGAAACTGCTGGGCTGCTGAAACCAACCATCTAAAGTCTCAAAGTAATGAGCACCAAAGCAGCGATACCCCGGTCTTGGCTTTGTTACTGAAAGTTCTGTGTATCGCTGCAATGGTCATGGGCAGACGTTTTATCTTACCATCAGAAGAGCGTCTCGTTCGTCTCATTACTTTTTACATTAAAATAAAAAAAAGTTCATTTTGAATATTCAAGGTATATATTTAGTTTAGTTCCGCTTAACAGTCGTCTCAGTTACAACAGTGATGAGGACTTCAATTTAACTAATTTGACAGTATTTATTAATCAAAACTTAATCCTAGTTAATATCTAGAACCAATTTGACATACACTTTAAAAATATAATTTAACAAATTTCTAACCTGGAATGGCTCTCAAGTGAGGCTGCCGGAACACACCGTTAGATGCTTGGCGGCAGATTTTCAACTTTCATGTGGTAGCTAGCCAGCCGAGTACTAGAGTACGCTACCACCATGCTATGGTTTCCTCACGATGTTTTCCTTCACAGGCAGCTCAAGCTCATTGTTGGGGTTTGGACCCACGTCCTTAGGCATGCGAACCTACCGCACTAACCACTGAGCTATCATTGCTACAAATGGATACTTTTAATAGGTATGATTACTGTTTATTAGCCCCGAGTTATCGCGGACAATTGGGGCACTTGGCGGGCGACCTCTCTTGGACGAGTTGAACTGCATACAGTTTGAGGTTATACGTGTCAGTATTTTCTGTTCAATAGCCTCACCTTAGTGGCTACTTGACACTGGCAAATGCACTTAGTTTTTTATGACATTGGACGAATGAGACGCCCTAGAGATAACGCATGTCTAAGACCATTGCAGCGATACACAGAACTTTGAGTAGCAAAACAAAGTCCGGGGCATCGCTGCTTTGAAGCTCATTACTTTGAGACTTTCGATGGTTAGTCTCAACAGCCCAGTAATTTCGCTGCAGTACCCTTCAAATCGGAACACAGTATAATATTATAATCTTAAATATCTATGGTCGCGGCAGTTCAGATGGTTTAGTTTTTTTTATTTTTTGTAGGTGGTTCGATTTCCAGACAAATATTTTTTTCCATTTATGGACAAATGGAGTATAATTTTACACTGAAATCACTGCTACTGGCATTTATTTTGGTCTTTATTTGCGGTAAATCACAATTGCTTGAATAAAACAGTAGATTATTATTAGCATAATCTAGGTGCTGTTTTATCAAAAAATCATAAATTTGATTTTATGCTAATAATAACCTACTGTTTTATTCAAGTTTTGTTTTCCCGTGCGAAGCCGGGTTGAGCTGTTAGTCTAATATAGTCTATACTATTATAAAGTGGAAAGATTTGTTTGTTTGTTTGTATTGAACAGGCTCAACTACGGGGCTGATTTCAGAAATTCTTTCACCGTTGGGAATCTACACTATTCCCGGGTGACATAGGCTACTTTTTATCCCTGTATTCCCACGGAAACGGGAACTACGCGGGTGAAACCGCCCGGCGTCTTTAAAACTTTCATAACCTGAATTTAAACGAATGCAATTTTTAATATTTTCCCCCTGATAACCTTTGAATATAAACGTTTACTATCTCTTTAATAATAAATAACGTTGCAGAAATAGATATGTACGTTCTGCAATTGTATAAATGGGCTTTCTGAGCTGTGGTGAGCATCATTTCTCCGTCGTCGATACAGAAGCGCATCCACTCCAAGACAACATGAAGGTCTCGTGCTTCGCCCTCGTAGCCCTCGCGCTCATTGCGTGCGCGTACGCCATGGGGCCCGATGACAAATCTTTTATTAGTAAGTAATTTTGTCGTAAAACATTTTTTTGTGAAGAAACTTTTTTTTGAAACAAAAGAACGTAAAGATTATATATAGATATAAAAGATTATTTATAGTATAATAAACACTATTCATTTATTTAGTAACAAAAACGATTACATAAGACCAATTACATTTGTCGGCGTTTAGCTTTAATGTTGATTTAGTTTAGCGCCATCTTGCGTAGTAATTTTGGTGGGCTAGAGGTAGAGTGGCGCCACCTCTGACGTAACACTGGTTTCGTGCACTGCTGTATTTATTCATATGGGTGTTATTTTTTTTTATTTATTTATTGATGGACTGGGCTGGACACGTCTGCCGAATGCCAGCGGAGCTATGGGCGAAAACCACCACCGACTGGGTCCCAGAGGTTAAACGGCCACCAGGCCGGCCTAGAAGACGGTGGAAAGATGAGCTCGATGCCCACAAGAAGGAGTGGACCACAACAGCACAAAACAGAGAGGCGTGGAAGGGGGGGGGGGGAGAGAGGCCTTTGCCCAGCAGTGGGACAAAATGGGCTAAATAAATAAAAATATTGATACACAAATCAGAATATAGTCAGAACAGATACATAATTTGCTAGATACAGTTTCGAGCCAGACTATATGCCTAAACAAGTGAATACAACATGACTTATTATTTATTTTCAGAACCGTTAAAGGCACGTGCACCAGACCTCTGCTCTCTTCCTCCAGATCTAGGACATGCCTGTGAAGAGTCTTTGCCAACAACTAGGTAAGTGTTTACAGAAGTTTTTTTTTTAAGTTGACGTTTTCTGACGATCGGTTTTTTCCACAACAGCTTGCCCTTCGACTAAGACCTCCTTCAAAGATTTCCACTTATCTCAATCGCGTGCAAATCTAAATGAAATAAATAAATAATTCTAAAAAAAGAAAAAAAAACTTTACTGATTCCAAAACCATTTCGAAATAGTACATTTCTATTCAATATGTTTACGTTTAAAATTCTGTAAACTATGATATGGGGTTTATTTTAATAAAATACATAAAATTAACTTGACTTTCAATTGATGTCTAATGACGTCACCTAGTAGGGCAACTTCCATAGACTAAAAAAGCAATGGCAAACCAAAACAAAATTTGTCAAAGTCGCGTTTACGGCGATCATAATAATTCTCTGCAATACACGTACGTCAAGTTGTTTTTCGCTTTATTGATACCAATACCTGGATTATTTTATTTTCGTTATTAAATATTAGACGCTGATATCTCTTTTATGAGATAAGATATTCTGTTTACTTCATGTCATGAATTGTAAAAACCGAAGACGTGACAGAATGGCTTTACAGCTTTAGCCTGTCCGATGGGGCAAATTAAAAAAAAAAACTTGTCAGTTCTGTTGTCAAAGTTAATCAAATGTATTTGTATACTTTTTTGTTATATGGCAAAGGCATATTCTACATAATCAGCCGACCTCATGACGTCATAACTATAAAAAGTTTGAAAACGTATTAAAAATAAACTACCGCATAGAAAGTCAAAATATTTAACTTAGCTTCATAAAATAAAGTTTACTATCAGTAAAAAATATAAAATAAATACAAAAGAAAGACTTTACATACCGAATTCTGATCCATTCTGGATCAGCAGCTCCTTTGAGCTCATCTTCCCAACGTTTCGTTTGTCGACCGTTGCTCCTTTTTCCATCCCTGTGGTACCACTCGGATATTATTTTATACTTAATCTATATTAAATATTATTATAGTTATTTGTTATACAAGAGTGCAAAGCTTCTTTTTAACAGCGTGCTCAATTTTTATGACCGAGCAAGCGAAGGATTCTAAAATTGAATCACAAGCGCAGTGAGTAATTAAAAAAATTAGAATCCTGAGCGTTAGCGAGGGAATCAAAAGAGTACGAGGTGAAAAATCTTTGCACTCGAGTGCAACACGTAACTTTTCATCCCACCTCAGCGAGGAAATTACTAAATTCAAAAAATCTTTTACAATCACAAGATACTTTTTCATCCAAGTCCAAAAATACTCTTTCCGAGATTCCCATCTCGGATATCCGCTAGAGGATAAAGTAAATTTGAATTGTGAATTCAAAACATCATTAAACCTAATTATTTCTATTATACCTATTTTTTTCTTGTATAACAAATAACTATTATTTCAGTTTAGGTATTAACAATTTAACAATAACAATATGACGTGAAAAGAAAATTGCTTTCTTTCTTTTTATTAATTTTCCCCATCGGGAAGCTAAAGCTGTAAAGCCATACTGCCTTGTCTTAAGTGTTATTTCTGCTGTCTCTTAGCTATAGTTATGGTCAAAGTCCAGTCCGTGTCAGTCAAGTCTAGTCATGCTTTAGTAAAGTAGTGGCGACTTATAAAGCTTCGATGGAGTTTTGGAAGCAATTTACGAAAAGTCATGTTTCACCACATTATATCATTTTCCCACACTAACGCTTGTAATTCGGCACTTTATGAATAAAACACCACCATTTTTATGCATAAACACTCGACAAAACACTAGTTTTGGAAAAAAATACAACAGAGCGACACGACTCTTCCTGCGTTCCCGCCAAAACTCAAGAAAATTGCGCGCGCAAAGCAAATTAACAGAAAAACGTACACCAAGGAAGTTCCGAGCCTGAAAAAATTGTATGACAAATTCGGCACCATGGAGGTAGAAGTAAATAGGTTTAATGATGTTTTGAATTCATAAATTTAATACACACGATGCTCTAAATTCAAATTTACTTTATTAGCCGATAAAAACGACTTTTGCACTCAGATATCGTAGAGCAAAAATACTCTTTCCGAGATGGCGGGATGAAAATATAATTTATCACAACATTCAATTGTGTTGTCAAATCGCTGATTGGATCTATTTTTCCGTTTTCTAGGTACCGGTTCAATACGAGGGAGCACAGGTGTGTGCCGTTCCAATTCAAAGGATGCGGCGGCAACTCCAACAACTTTGACTCCTTGGTCGAGTGCAGAAAGACTTGCGAGGAGGACTAGAAGATGTATCCAGCATACTCCTCACCCCAAACTAAATGTGTCTAACGTATTGTTCTCTCAATTTTGTTCATATAGTAATCATAACGAATATTGTGTATATATCTAATGAACGATGAACATTTTTTTCCAAAATAAATATTTATCAATATAATTTTACAATCGTTTTCATTTCATTTTTGTTTTTATTGTATTAACACCAGTGTAATAGATAGAATAGATAGATCGAAACTCTTTATTATGCACAACAAAATAATTATAAAAAAATACAGAAAATAAAAGAATTATAATTATAACTAGTTATAGCTAGTGTTACAAGTGTTCAGAACGCAATTTAAATATAATATGGCTGTATCTTGTTTTACGTAATATAATTAAATATTAATAATAAATAATCAATCTTATGAGCTAGTGTCACAAGTGCTCAGAACGAAACTTAAATATTTCTACTTAAATGTACGAGTAATAACTATGGCTATATCTTGTTTTGTGTAATAAAATTACATAATAATAATAATGAGTTTGATGAGTTGATTCGACGATCATTGTCCCGATAGTTGTCACGGTAAACGGTCTTATAGCGAAGAGTCTCGACCAACATCTTATGAGACTCTCGCTAGACGGTTGGGCCAAGGGTCAGCTTCAAAAGGCAGTGATCCTTGACACGGCGCGCATTGTGAGGAGGTTCCTCACTCTGCAGCCCTAACCACCGGCAGCTTGAGCCCTGCCCCGCTGCCGGCGGCACCCTAGCTTTTAAGTTTTTTTATATTATTTATGTTTTATATATGTATATGTAATGTAAAAAAAAAATTAAAAATAATAAAGAAATAAACAACTGGAATAATGAGTTTTATGAGCTAGTGTCACAAGTGTACAGACCGAAACTTAAATATTTCTACTTAAATAAATAAAATAAATATGGTTGTATCTTGTTCTATAATCTAATTAAATAATAATAATAATGAATCTTATGAGCTAGTACCACAAATGGTGACCTTATTATTAAGAGCGATCTCGTCCAGTCAACCAAGAACGGCAATCTCTCCTGATGGTAAGAGATAACGTCTGCCCATAACTAAACCGATACATAAAACGTTGAGTAGTAAACCAATGTCCAGGGCATCGCTGCTTTGGAACTTATTACTTTAAGACTATTCAAGTATATATTTAGTTTATCTACTTTAATAGTCTTAACACGACACGTGTTTCGCCTCTACATCTGGCGTCCTGAGGATGCCTATTGCCTATATATCTAACGATAATCGTGAAACTTTACTTGGGGGTAGATCTCCTTAGCAGGAGGTCGTCTAGTTAGGTACTACCGCAGTACCAGATATTCTGCCACCCAGCAGTAGTGTGTAAACATTACGTCTTCCGGTTTGCAGGGTACTGGAACTAGCTTAATTACTTGGGCTGTTGAGACTAACCATCGAAAGTCTCAAAGTAATGAGCGCCAAAGCAGTGATGTCCTGGTCGCGTTTGTCTGGCCGTCCAGTAAAAGAAAGGTGCAGAACCAAATTGTGCAGTTCAAGGGCACACTCTCTGAAGTGTATCCTGTAGAAAACTGACAAGCTGGCAACTACGACGATGCTTAAGGCTTTGAATCCGAGTCTCCAGTAAAGTGTCGTCACCTATTTAGTCTCCTGGCGGGTCTCTTCAATGCCTCAAGTTGGTACCTGGAAGGAGCCGTCCCATAGGTGCGAACAGTCCATACACGATCTTCCTATAACAATGACAGCTGTAATCACAGAGGGTAATAAGGTTATGATAATAAACGTAAAATTGGTTATTCCCTCGACTTATTTATCACATTTTTTCCTCATAATCTTGACTATTACAATTTTATAATAGCCGATGATAACCTTTGACATGGTCTCTCTTTCAGCCAATGAGATCCCTCTATGTTAACGGACCCAGTTAATATCTACGTCTGTTCTATAAATGGGTATCCTCAACTACGGAAAGCATCATTTCTTCGTCGTCGATACTGAAGCGCGTCCATTTCCCAAGACAACATGAAGGTCTCGTGCTTCTCCCTCGTAGCCCTCGCGCTCATTGCTTGCGCTCTCGCCGGGGGCCCCGTCGAGAAAAAAGTATCTGTGGATAGTATTGCGGCAGAAAGTAAGCATTTTTTTTTCTATAGTTAGGTATATAACTATAATAACAAACGTAACTTGAGGAAGCTCATTTTTTTTTTGACAGGCTAGGTGTTTGACCACAGCTCACCTGATGTTAAGTGACGGTGTGGTCGAAGATGGTAAAGCACACCTAGCCTGGAATAGAACTGGCTCTTAAGTGAGGCTTCCGGAACACACCGTTAGGTGCTTGGCGGTAGATTTTCAACTTGAGGGTGGTAGCTAGCCAGCCGAGTACTAAAGAACCCTACCACCATGCTGTGGTTTCCTCGTGATGTTTTGCTTCACCGGCAGCTCAAGCTCTTTGTCTTTCAAGTTTGAACCCACGCCCTTCGGCATGCGAACCTACCGCGCTAACCACCGAGCTATCATTTTGAAGTCGTTTTTGTTACAAAAGTGATGAGAGAATTTAAAATTTACCTTACTTGTCAATTTTGAAATATCCATGCAAAATGTTATTTCGCAAATTATGAATCGATTTTTACGATTTTTTTTTTGCTTGGTAGATCATACTTCAGAGGAAGGAAATTAATTTTATCGAAATCGATCGAGCGGTTTTTAAGATTTTTTTGTTTGTTTGTATTTGTATTGAATAATTATTTCGTCATTAGAATGTGTACAAATACAAATACAAATGTGTAGATAAATATTCATAACATAAAAAAAAATGTAGGACTATATATACACACAGCGCTATCTGGCCCCAAACTAAGTAGAGCTTGTGTGATAGAAGTCAGATAACTGATAGAATATATAAATACTTTCTTTTTTGTAAATGCATACAGAACACCTAGACACAGAACAAACATTTGTTTATTCACAAAATGTTTGCCCTGACTGGGAATCGAACCCACGCCCAACAGCTTTCAAGGCAGACTACCAATGAACCAACGGGGCTGTCATTGTATAGGACATGTGGTCTAACATAACTAAATCCTCTTTCAAGCAGCAGGTCGTACCATAGACTTGTTAAGCGTTAGTTAAGCAATCATTCAATGGTTAATGTGATTTTTTTGTACAGCTGTGATCCCCATTATCTGCACTCATATGGTAGATCCCGGAACTACTTGTTCGGGAGCAGCACCTACGACTAGGTGAGTAATAGCATCCTACTCATTTTTTTTTATATCGTAGGATAGTAACATCACAGAACATACATAAAAAAAGAACAATTTCTGTTTGTTCAAACAAACTAAAGCCACGAGGCAACTTGTTCAACTTATGAAACTTGAAAATATAAAACACTTGACACTGGCAAATGCTCAAAATGCGACGACAAAACCAAAGAAAAAAAATCTAAAACCGTCCGTGCAGTCAAATTTAGTTACTTCACTTGGTGGTAGATTTCCTTAGCAGGAGGTCGTTGTAGTAGGTACCACCGCAGTACCAGATATTGCATATATGCATTACTGTGTTCCGGTTTGAAGGGTAGTGCAACGAAATTACTGGGCTGTTGAGACTAACCATCGAAAGTCTCAAAGTAACGAGCGCCAAAGCAGCGATGCCCTGGACTTTGTTTTATTACTCAGTTCTGTGTATCGCTGCAATGGTCATGGACAGGCGTTATATCTTACCATCAGGAGAGCGTCTCGTTCGTCTCATTATTTTTCACATAAAAGGAAAACTTTTACGCACGCTGCATAAATCTCTAAAAAATTTTGTCGATGTTAATACGAATACTTTTTCGCAAGTCGCTCGTGATCGAGGCTCTTAACATTTTTGTTTTTTACAGGTATGCTTTCAAGATGCAATTGCGGCAATGTATAGAATTTTCATACAAAGGTTGTGGCGGGAACGCCAACAACTTCGATACCAAGCTGGAGTGCCAGAAGACTTGTGAATTAGATTAAACACATTAATTTGTTTAAAACATAAGTATAATTTTAACAATGTTACTTCTACTTCATAACCATGCTCACTCGACGTAACAATGTTCGCGCCACGTCACCATGCTTACGCCACGTCGCAATGTTCACATTTGGCAAAAGTTTACGCCACGTCGCAATGTTCACATTTGGCAAAATTTGGCTTGGAGTAGAGACATCACGCTATCGTAGTTAATTTTCACGGTTATTATTTTTCCAGCTACTGTCACACTTGGCACCGTTTACATTATGTCTGTTACAATAAAATAATTATAACACAAAATATATACTTTTAATCCCACTAATCCTACTAATATTATAAAGCTGAAAGTTTGTATGTTTGGATGTTTGTTACTCAAACACGCAAAAACGGCTGAACGAACTTAAATGAACTAAACTTAACTTACCTGAATTAACATATAGGATACTTTTTATATCATAAAAATGGTAGGTTCCCGTGGGATAAATAAAAATGTTAAAAAGTGCACCTCCTACTCGCCACCAGATGTCGTCAAGTTTGACAATGCATTGTAAAATAATTATTTTGTAACCGTCCCTTATTTGTCTCTGTTTGTTTTTGTGTGTTTGGTATTGTTACAAAATAAAAATTAGTTTCTTTCGTTCATTGTGAATTGAATTTACTTGAATAATATAACTAATATACCACTAATGACTTGGTTTAGTTAAAAACGACATCTGGCGGTGGGTTGTGGTTATTACTATTTATCTTAACTCGCTAACAGATGGCGTTGCAAGTATTAAAAATCTGTGAATAAAGTCGTTAGTTTGAAAAAAATGGCTATTATATCCCACTCACTTCGAGACGGCAGTAATTGGAGTTTAAAAACATATATTATCAAAATTATTTATTAAAAATCATCATGATCATCATCATCATCAGCCTATCGAAGTTCACTGCTGGACATAGGCCTCTCCCAAGACACGCCACTCAGCCCGATCTTCGGCTTTTCGCTTCCATCCACAGCCAGCTGTCCTACGAATATCGTCACTCCATCGCGTCTCAGAGTGTCCTACGTTTGCCGATTCGGGGTTTCTACTCTAGCACACGTCTTCCCCAGCGGTTATCGGTTTTGCGATAGATATGTCCAGCCCATTGCCACTTCAGCTTGCTAATACGCTGAGCTATGTTATTAAAAACTATCTGTTACCCGCGACTTCATCAGCGTGGAATTTAACAAAAAAATTTTCGTTCAGTTCGCACAATTTAGGAAAAGTTAAAGTTACTTTTTATTTTAACTAGCTAACAGATGGCGTTGGAAGTTTTAAAAACCCGTGAATAACGTCGTCGGTTCGAAAAAAATCTGGCTATTGTATACCACTCACTTCGGGACGGCAGTAATTATTGATCTGAATAATACTTTCATCATTAGAATGTTACATTATCACTGAGTGACATAGGCTATATTTATATAGCTAATCGAGTTTTATTTTCCCGCGCAAAGCCGGAGCGAGTTGCTAGTAATATAATAGATTGGTAGTATGTAAAGGGAAAATATAATTGTTTGAATCACAAAAACTATAAAGTTACAAAGGTTGAACTAAGCGAGGAGATCACTGTACTCATAATTATAAACAGTACTCAATACTCTATTGCAACAAATATGCATGAACCTTAAATACCTTTTGTACATTAACTTATCTCAATATATAAAGCATAACAATCCCATTTGCTAGTTGGGTATGTACCCTTGACTTCACCCTAGGAAAACCTGTGTCGTGAAGTCTAGTGTCTTTCGTATAACTTATTTTTTAGGTTTATTGGTTAGGTCACATAATTTTGAAAAAAAAGGACAAAACCTTTTGAGTTAGTGTATTAAGTTAGTAATGTCAGTGCAGTGAGTACTACATATTATAGAACACATGAACAAAGTGTCTTCCCCTTAATAGAGACAGTAAGAAAAGTGTCGATGGACACATTCTTCGATTATACTCTACTTAGCAATTTAAGTTATCTTAAAATTACTTATTAGTCTCAACTAGGCTAGATTGTAAAAGCAATGAGGTATCTAACAACAAACAGATACAACATTAGAAGGATATATATATATATATATATATATCGGCGTGTAGCTTTAATGTTGATTTAGTTTATCGCCATTTTGCGTAATTTTGGTGGACTAGAGGTGGAATGGCGCCACCTCTGACGTAACACTGGTTCCGTGCTCTGCTTGTCGTTATTCGTGTAAAGTATTTTGACTTCAACCAATGAGAGAAGGTGAAGTTGCGGATGTTGGCCGCTGTGTGAAGCGAGCCGGCCGTGCGTTGAATGTTGAGGTGGAGATACCATTCTTGCTTTGGTTGAGGAAAGATTAACATTGATTCTTGCTTTGAGAGGAGATTGAGTTGGTCGGTTGCAGAGTGCGAAGCTAAGCGGAACGTTTTGTCCCCAAGCTATGTAATAGTGTCTATAATGTTCTAATCGTTCTTAAACTAAAGTCGTTGTGAAGTGCTGATTAAACTTTGTACAAGATAACTGAATTGTGTGGTTTGTCTCCTCGCCCGCTACACCCACGCCCAGTAACCCAGTAACTATACATGATGTTGATCGGCCATCCCACGTGATGTCGTTCCTGCTTCTTCTTCTTCTTCTTCTTCTTTCTATCTCCGACATATATATATATATATATATATAATTTTGAGCCGTACTTTGCAGTGATATGGTATGAGGTTACTTTCGCTTTAGAGACAACCCTCTTCATGTTCCACTCCACCACCACCAGAATTGGTTCGATTTTACATTGAATGATTAGTTAACTCTTTATTGTTCAGAATGATACATTAGGAAAAGAGGAGTGCCGGTGTACTGCTCTCTCCGTATTTTATATACATTAGTGTATTTTTAGTTATTCTATGTATTAGGATGTAGACATATTATTTATCTTATAGTTATATGCATATCCGCGTTATTGACATACCCCGTCTTTTCTTCTTCCGATTCTATCCGTCCTAAGGTTGCCTGGAAGAGATCGCTTTTAGCGATAAGGTCGCCAATTGTTACACCTATATTTAAGTTTATTTGTTCTGTTTTCTGTATTTTAGTGTGTACAATGTAGAGTTATCAATCAATCAATTAATCACAGTCTTCTGCAGCCATGGTACCACTCACTTGACCCGTTGCATGGGTGCCACATGGAATTGTCTAGCGCCAGTTACTGTCGGTCCTCAAGCTGGATCATGGGGTATCGGAACGGCAAGAGGATGCATGTCATCCAACCTCAGGAAGTGGTGATGGACAGGAGGGTATTTCTAACGGGGGTTTGGATGAGCACGCGGAGAAGTAAGGATGGGGCTTGGCCTAAGTCAATACTCGGGCGTATTCACTCGGACCTGAGGGTTCCACGTGTCCCTTTGATAAACTGGAGGAGCCAAGTGGAAGAGGGCTGTGATGGGAGGAGTGACGATCCCCGTTACCAGCGTCTAAATTGGCAGGCGGAAGGGTCATTTGTCTGACCCGTTGCACGGAGACCTGGGGCGTGTAAACGTGCGACCGTCCGGCGTCCATTTGCTGGTTTGATCTCTGAGATGGACCACGATGTGTCTGGTGATCCAGCACATCATCACGGTCGAGGCCGCGGAAGAGTGCAAAAGCGTGCACGCAGCCTCGACACAAAGCTCCGAGGTGGAACACTCCAGGGTTTTTAATGGGTAGACAGTTGACAGAACGGAGATGCCTACATAACCACCGTGATCGCTCCAGGGCCGGTGGTACCCATAATGGATTTTCACTGGACCAAAAAATCTATTTTTTGATACGTGCATAGACAATATCCTGCAAAAGATATCCGTTAATATCCTTTGTATTATCGAAGTATCAGATACTTTTACGAAGCAGTAGTGTGAAAATATTGTTGTTTTCTGGTTAATTATATCTTTCTTTGTTTCTGGCTTATAATAATATATATAATGGATTACTGATCATTGTTATGTGTTGATACTGACCTTTAACATCTTCATGTGTGATAACAGCCAATAAAAGTGTTCTGTCTGATACGCGGGCAATTATGTTTTATAAATAACTATTATCAACTGCAGAGAGCATCATTTGTTGAACTGGCGTTGTAGAAAGAAGCTTTCTCTTCAAGGCATCATGAAGGTCACGTGTTTCGTATTTTTGGTTCTCGCGCTTGTCGCCTGCGCTCACGCCGCTGGAAAAGATAAACTAGAACACAGTAAGTTTTTTAAGTAAAATATTTGACAACATTTATTGAGATAAAAACTACTATTGCAAAAATTATACTATTTACAAAATGTATACAAAAAAAATTAGTCTAAAAATTCGTCAGAGGAGGGATATGTGGCCAGAATGCTGGCAGCATTACCACGCTGGATGGCAATGCTTAGCTTTTGACCAAAGTAGATACCAGCATTCTGGTCAAATGAAGCCTCCTCTAAACGTTTGACCAGGTCCCGATACAGTTCGAGAGCGGCCAGCCCCCACGGACCTAAAGTTTCAACCCCAAACGGCACAAAAAGATACATTCTATCTAAATAACTACATTTGTGCCGTTTAAGGTTTTCAGCTTTAGATGCGGTAGCACCAGCTTGTCCCGAAGTCATAGGAAGATGAGACGGCGCCAAGGTCGTCGACACAAGTGGCGTCTCACACAAGAGGCCGTCCTATTTTCTATGGGATAAGGGTCATCCCGTCGGGTCTCTTGCCGTCGTCAGGCATCAGTCCGTTTGGTTCTAAAACTGATGGGACGCCGGCACTGACAAAAGTCCGACGGATGACGTCGTTGATTTAAATTGCGTTTTTATTTCACAGTCCGTCACCTTCCGCACATCTGCACCCACGAGGTAAAATCGGGAGTACAATGTGACGACGCATCACCAACAACTAGGTGAGTAACAATAGCATCTGACTTTGTTGGAGTAATAGTTTACTTTTATTTTTGACAGGCTAGGTTTTTGACCACAGCTCATCTGATGTTAACTGACGGTGTGGTTGATGATAGTAAAGCACACGTGGCCAGGAATGGGACTGGCTCTCAAGTGATGCTGTCGGAACACACTGTTAGATGCTTGTCGGCAGATTTTCAACTTGAGGATGGTAGTTAGGGAGTCGAGCACTAGTAGTAGTACCACGATGCAAATAGTACTTTGAACTACCTAGAACTTTGAGTAACAAAACCATGTCCAAGCAAAGCTGCTTTGTTAAGAGCGTAGTTGGCGACCGTGACCGTGGGAACTTATGCTTGAACACCTACATTGATATTTTCCACTCACACAGACGTACATACGTCTGACGCTCAGTATTGGTATACGCTGAGGCGTAAAACCTACTAGATTTGAATACATGCTAAAATAGATAAGGAGAGTTAAACTACTATAGCCAAGAGCAAGAGAAAACACATCGATTGCCTTATTTCACAAGATTAGCCTGTTAAGTGGTAATGCGGTCTAAGATGGAGCACGCGTGCCTAGAAGACACCGATTGACTTTGGACTTGCAGACCCAGATTAGGTATATCCAACGGGGAAGACAGCGCATTCCACTGTCGTAAATCTTTTTAAATTTCGTTCGAGCTTTTGAAACGTCGATGATGAAACGATGTCGGTTTTTTGAGCTTCTGGCTGTCCGAGTTAATCTCAATAGCTCTGTAATTTTGCTAGCTGTAGTACACTTCAAACCAAACCAAACAGATTATCTCAATTGTTCTAGTATTTGTGGGCATTTTGTCCATAGTGGTTTCGTATTTGTAGCTTTTGACTGTGTTTAACTGAATTTATGACTATTATTGTTTTTGACAAAATATTTGATTGTAATGCATGCCGTCTTCGCCTATAATTGCTGTGACATTTATCTTGACATTTTGTTTTTTAATGTATTGGTGTACACTGTGTTGGCGGACTTTTTAAATGAATATTGAATAGTTCATTATTTAAATCATTGTATTAAAAAAATTAGACTGAAAGTTATTCACATACGTATATACGACAGCCCTGTTGGCTCATTGGTTGCCTATCTGTCTTAAGAGCTGAAGGGCGTGGGTTCGATTCTCGTTCAGGACAAACATTTTATGTATCAACAAATGTTTGTTCTGTGTCTGGGTGTTCTGTATGTATTTTATGTATGCATTTACAAAAAAAAAAGTATATATGTATTCTATCAGTTATCTGACTTCCATCGCACAAGTTCTGCTTAGAATGGGGCCAGATGGCGCTGTGTGTATAGTCCTACGATATTGACATTTATTATTTATATGTTGGCAGTGCATTCATCAATGTATAATTGTTATTTTTCGTCATAAATGTGTCGATCGATAAGTATGTCAAATCAACGTCAATTGTCTTGATGTTTGAAGTCTTCTTCTGAGCATTTTCCTTCTCTTACAGGCACGCGTACAAAATGGAATTACGTCAGTGTATATCATTCGCGTACTTGGGCTGTGAAGGCAACGCCAACAACTTCGATACCAAGCTGGAGTGCAGAAAGACCTGTGAAAAAAATAATTAATTTAAACACACATCCTACATCCTACGGCAAGTTTCGATGGCACTTAGTCTTCTGCGCCAATACCACGCAACGTCACAATGTCCACCCCACGGCGC
The DNA here is from genome assembly GCA_905404145.2 of Biston betularia. Classification (NCBI taxonomy): domain Eukaryota; kingdom Metazoa; phylum Arthropoda; class Insecta; order Lepidoptera; family Geometridae; genus Biston; species Biston betularia. The sequence goes on along the minus strand of FR989889.1, from coordinate 752,044 downwards.
AATGTTCGCGCCACGTCACAATGTTCGCGCCACGTCACAGTGTTCGCGCCATCGATGACTTAGTGACTTGCCTGATCATCGTGCGTAGAGTGCCCGTTTCAAACTACTTGTAAAAAAATTGTCACCGTTTTATAATTAAACCCAATAAAGATTTATAGCAAAAAAATTAATTAATTCTTATTTTACTTGATATAAAAGAAGCAATCACCGCTGACTATAGATATTTGCAATATCAGAGGTACTACAAATACGTTGCCGACCTTTTAAGATTCTAATTACATGCCTTTTGGCACTAGTTCATAAAGTTCTTTGTTCTCTGTACTCTTTTCTATTTATGGTGTGCACAATAAAGAGTTATATCTATCTATCTTTTGAACCCAATGTTGTAACTCCGCGGGAATACGGAAGAAAGAAGATCATTCCATAACTTGCAAGTGTAGGCAAAAAAATAACGATAATAAAATTTTCATGAATCAATTTTCGATTTATTTTCGAGTCAAATAATTTTTTGCCATTTATGGACAAGTGGAGCATAATTTAACAGTGAAATCACAGCTACTGGCATTTATTTTGGTCTTTATTTGCGGTAAATCACAATTGTTTGAATAAAACAGTAGACTATGTACGGAACACAGTAATGTTTACACACTACTGCTTAGCAAATGTTTACACACTAATAACTGGTACTGCGGTGGTACCTACCTAGACGACCTTCCGCTAAGGAAATCTACCACCAAGTAATATTTTAGACCCATTCCCCATGCCGTGAAAAATAAGCAATAATTTATTTTATTCTTTTGTAAAGTCATTTTTTCCGTTAATTTATCTATCAAAAGAAAATCTATTCAAAAAAATATAATTAGCTCTCTGAACCATCAACTGGCAGAAAAGTTGTCAATCTGGGTGATTTTGCGGTCACTGCCTGCGGCCAGAATCACAGTAGAATTGGTCAGAAGTGAGATATTTGGTAATCGACTAGCCACTTTGTAATTACACTCGTATAATTATAATAATTACCTATTTTCGGCATTGTTAGTAAAACAGCAATAATGATAATTGTCATATTATTGATTTATTACTATGACATTTATTTATTTCTACCAATGTTTTATTATCTCATCATCACCTTTTTCATGCGTACCGCTAGACATTGGAATCAGCTGCCCGAGTGGGTGTTCCCCAATAAATATAGTCTGGGTACCTTCAAGTCGCGAGTGAATCGGTTTCTTCTAGGCGAGCGTGCTCCACCGTAGACCGCATCTTCGCTTCACATCAGGCGGGATGGCGGTCAAACGCAAGCCTATCTACTATAAAAAAAAAAAAAAAATCATCATGTTTTTTATTTTATTTAATCTTTTTTCATTTTATCTATTTTTTAACTTATCGACACACCCCGTCCTTAGTTTAGAATATTTTCCGTGTTAAGGTTGCCTGGAAGAGATCGCTTTTAGCGATAAGGCCGCCAATTGTTACATTAGTATTAAGTCTTTATTTTATATATTTTTTTTGTAATTTGGTGTATACAATAAAGAGTTATATTATTATCATCATCAGCCTATATTAGTCCACTGCTGGACATAGGCCACTCAGCCCGATCTTCGGCTTTTCGCTTCCATCCACCGCCAGCTGTCCTACGTATATCGTCACTCCATCGAGTCTCAGGGCGTCCTACGCTACGTTTGCCAATTATTTTATTATCTATCCCACTAATATTATAAATGTGAAAGTTTGGATGGATGGATGTTTGTTACTCTTTCACGCAAAAACTACTGAACGGATTTGGATGAAATTTGGTATGGAGGTAGCTGACACCCTGTATTAACAAATAGGCTACTTTAAACATGTAGTGGGTAACACCGCGGGGCGCAGCTAGTTATAAATAAAATAAATATCGTTGGGCATTACACACACCGCCATCTGACCCTACCTACACTAAGCAAAGTTTGTACTATGAAAGTCAGATAACTGATAGAATACTTCAATAGTTTTTTTTTTCGTAAATACATAATAGTCATCATAATCATCATCTTCCACAGCCTTCTTTATCCCACTGCTGGGTATAGGCCTCTCTCTTTACATGCCATCTGCCTCGGTCCTGTGCCAATCTGGTCCAGGTTCGACCCGCGACGGTGGCAATATCGTCGACCCATCTTGCGACTGGACGACCGACGCTCCGCTTCCCTGTGTGTGTATTATATGTACCTATACATATAATTTAAAAATGATAACAAGTTAATATTGAAATTTGACAGCACTGTTGGTTTATTGGTAGTATGTCTGCTTCGAGAGCTGAAGGGCGTAGGTTCGATTCCCACTCAGGACTATTTTTTTTTGTATACAGAATAGGTTCGCGTTTGACCACACCCTACCTGATGTTAAGCAGGATGCAGTCCAAGATGAAGCACGCTTACAAAAAAACCTGTTTACTCTAGATTTGAAGACATCTAAATTGTACATCGCGGGAAAAACAGACGCTGGCAGAGAGTTTCACATCCTCGCTGTGCGTATGAAGAATGTGGAATGGAAACGCTTAGTCCGTACGTGGGGAATGGCCACCATGTATGGATGGCGCTTAGGCTTAGTCTGCCTAGCCGTCCGGTAATAGAAAGGGGCTGGCGGAACCAAATTGTGCAATTCCGTGGCACACTCCCCGAAATGTATCCGATAGAAGACAGACAAGCAAGCGACTTTGCGCCGGTGCTCAAAGCTTTGTAACTGAGACGTGGCCAGAGCGTCGTCGCCTATTAGTCTCCTAGCGCGCCTCTCGATCGACTCCAGAGCCTCAAGCTGACAGAGCCGTCCCATAGGGGAGAGCAGTACTCCATACACGACCTTACTTGCGCTTTATATAAACTAAGCAGCTGTTCTGATGTAAAACCTAACATTTGTGTGACTAGCATCGATGTTTCTTCTGTGTCTGGTGTACTAGATAGATAGATATAACTCTTTATTGTGCACATCATAAATAGAAAAGAGTACAGAGAACAAAATACCTTATTAACTAGTGACACAAGTGGCGGCCTTATCGCTAACAGCGATCTCTTCCAGCCGACCAATAAAAGAAAAATACGATAGAAAACATAAGAAACACTGTACTGTATGTATTATAAGTATGTGTTTACAAAAAGAAAAGTATATAAGTATTCTATCAGTTATCTGACTTCGATCACACAAGCTCTGCTTAGTTTTGGGGCCAGGTGGCGCTGGCGCAGTCCTACGTTATATATTACAATTATTTATTCATTTATAATGGCTAGTCCATTACTTGTGTAATAGAGTATGACATTATCACGCCTAATGAGAAATTCTCAATTAGAAATAAGTGATCGCTTTAGTTAAAAGCATACACACGGGTATAAATAGGTTCTCTCAACTGTAAGGAGTATCATTTCTTCGTCGTCTTTACAGCAACACATCCAGTCCAGCACAACATGAAGGTCTCATGTCTCGCCCTTGCAGCCCTCGCGCTCGTCGCGTGCGTTTACGCCGCTCCTGATAAGGACGGTAAGTTTCATACTTTAAAAAAAAAAAAAATTATGTAAAAGTATGTATTTTTATGTAAAATGAAACGAACGATGCGGTCTCCTGATAGTAAGAGATAACGCATGCCCATGACCATTGCAGCGATACACAGAACTTTGAGTAGCAAACAAAGTCCGGGGCATCGCTGCTTTGGCACTCATTACTTTGAGACTGTTTTTTTTTTTATGCAAAAAGTAATGAGACGAACGAGACTCTATCCTGATGGTAAGAGATAACGCCTGTCCATGACCCCATTGCAGCGATGCACACAACTTTGAGTAACAAAACAAAGTCCAGGGCATCACTGCTTTGACGCTTTCGATGGTTAGTCTCAACAACCCAGTAATTTCACTAGCTGCAGTCACCTTCAAACCGGAACACAGTAATGTTTACACACTACTGCTTGGCGGTAGAATATATGGTACTGCGATGGTACCTACCTAGACGACTTCCTGCTAAGGAAATTATTAAATTATTTAGACTAAATTCTCTCAAAGTCTTTTCTGTTAGTGATACATAAGGAAATGTATTTCTTGAGTGCTGGTACTGCACCGTTCGTACAATTAATTGCTCCAAAAAAGTAACATGTACTTTTTTCCGAGTCATCCGGAAAAATATGCAGTTCTCTCATGATGTGTCAGCACTGTTGGTTCATTTGTAGTATGTCTGCTCTAAGAGCTGAAGGGTGTGGGTTCGATTCCCACCCAGGATAAACATTTTGTGGTATAAACAATTCATTTGTTCTGCGTATGCGTGTTCTGTATTTATTATAAGTATGTATTTACAAAAAAAAACCTTATTTAAGTATTCTATCCTTAATACAAGCTTTGCTTAGTTTGGGTCAGATGGCGCTGTGTGTAATGTCCTACGACATTTATTTGTGAAACCGCAATATGCTGTATTTCTACTTGATTATGTAATGTATTTTTATTATTGTATTTACTCATACGATATGTATGATTTTCCAAAACAGCACTAGGAGGTTCCTCCGTCTGCTCTCTTCCCCCGGACGCGGGACACGTCTGCGACGAGAGCTTGCCTGCAACCAGGTGAGTTATCATGGAACACAATTATCTACTGCTATATAAGCTTCCAATCGGTCTTTGTGCTTGAGCTGCCGGTGAAGGCAAACATCGTGAAGAAACCATAGCATGGTGGTAGCGTACTCTCTAGTACTCGGCTGGCTAGCTACCACACGAGAGTTGAAAATCTGCCGCCAAGCATCTAACTGTGTATTCAGGAAGCCTCATTCGATAGCCAGTTCCATTCCAGGCTAATTATGATTATCATCTTCGACCACACTGTCACTAAATATCAGGTGAGCTGTGGTCAAACATTTAGTCTGTCGACCATGAAAATTAGAAAAAATAGCTTGTATTTTGAAAAAATATTATGAGATAATACACGAGAGTTGAAAATCGCAAAGCATTTAACAGTGTGTTCCAGCTGCCTCACTTGGGAGCCATTTCTCTTGGTGGTTAGTATAAGCCAGTGGTTAGCGCGGTCGGTGAAGGAAAACATCGTGAGGGAACCAAAGTGTAGTGGTAGTGTATTTTCTAGTATTCGGTTGGCTAGCTGTCACCCCTAAGTTGAAAATCTGCCACCAAGCACCTAACAGTGTGTTCCGGCTGCCTCACTTGAGAGCCATTTCTATTTCAGGTTAGGTGGGCTTTACCATCTCAGACTACACCGTCACTTAACACTACCTAGCCTGTCAATAATTAAACAAATTAAAAAAAATATCGATAATTTTACATATTTTGAAAATTGGGTATTTTAAATGCTGCATTAATTTATAGTAAACACTAAAAATCATAATTCACATAGAAAATGATCAATAACTGACTGCAAATACACGAGTAATATGATGCATTAAATATAAATATATATTTTTTTTATGGTTGACAGGCTAGTTGTTTGACCACAGCTCACCTGATGTTAAGTGAAGGTGTGGTCGAAGATGGTAAAGCACACCTAGCCTGGAATGGCACTGGCTCTCAAGTGAGGCTGCCGGAACACACCGTTAGATGCTTGGCGGCAGATTTTCAACTTGAAGGTGGTAGCTAGCCAGCCAGGTACTAGAAAGTACCCTACCACCATGCTATGGTTTCCTCACGATGTTTTCCTTCACCGGCAGCTCAAGCTCATTGTTGGGGTTTGAACCCACGCCCTTCGGCATGCGAACCTACCGCGCTACACTACAAATCATTATGAACAAATGTAACTTCTAAACACAAAATCATTATGAACAAATGTAACTTCTAAACTTTCGTTATCACTGGGACTTTCGCGCACGAAATACATTTTTTTTATAGTTGACTGGCTAAGTGTTTGCCCATAGCTCTACCAGCACGCTATGGTTTCCTCACGATGTTTTCCTACGGCAGCTCAATCCCATTGTTAGGGTTTGAACCCACGCCCTTCGGTGTGTGAACCGACCGCGTTAACCACTCAGCTACCATCGCTAGGAAAGAATGAGATGAATGATTTTAATGAAAGTAAACTAAACGCATTGATTATTTAAAGGAGGAAAAAATATAATTATATTGGTATAGTATTATCTTCAATTTGATAACTGGTTCTGACGTCTTTTACTAAATTTTAGGTACCGATTCAACATGAGGCAGCACGAGTGTGTATCCTTCGAATTCAAAAGATGCGGCGGCAACTCCAACAACTTTGACACCTTAGTCGAGTGCAGGAAGACTTGCGAGGAAGACTAGAAGTTAGCCACGCGTGCCGCGAAGCGGACGCTTGCGGCGCACGCCACGTCGGCGTCGCCACGTTCGCGCCACGTCGCAACGTCTGCTCATTGTGTTTAAATGTTTAAATTGTCGTGTAAATCATGATTTCATGATGTTCGTAACAGTAATAAACATTTGACTCACAACACATTTTTTGAATTTTACTTTTTTAGAACTTTTGACTCCAAATCCCACTAATATTATAATTGTGAAAGTTTTGGATGGATGGATGTTTGTTACTCTTTCACGCAAAAACTAATGAATGGATTTGGATGAAATTTGGTATGGAGGTAGCTGAGACCCTGGATTAACACATAGGCTACTTTTTATCCCGAAAACATGTAGCGAGTTATACCGCGGGGTGCAGCTAGTAAAATATACATTTGTGTGAAGTAGTTATTTGATATTGGGACACTTTATTTGTGGATAGGTTTTTTGCATTCCATTTGAAGGTGTGCAATTTTTACAAATAGCTGTAAATTATTCTGGTATCTATTTACTATATTGAGAGGTGAATTATGAAGGCATGCAAAGATCTCGAGTTTTTTAATACACCAAACACCAAATAATAATAATAATAATAATGTATCGAGATTGGGAAGGAACCGGCCAACGTGTGAGTGACAGGCAGCTACCGGATACTAGCGTCATGACTGAATTCTGGCGTGGTATCTGGTCGCTGCCTGTCGAGCACACCGAGGGTGATTGGATGCGTGTTGTCGAGCGGGAATGTGAGTCTATCGAATCCATGGGGTCTGTTTTAATAGACCCCGTAGACGTTAGTTGTGCGATTCGTACGGCACAGAACTGGAAAAGTCCTGGGCCGGACGGATTGCACAACTTTTGGATTAAGTGGATTCGTTGCTCACATGACCGCTTAGCGACACAATTCCAAGAAGCCCTCGAGCTTGGTTCCCTTCCCTGTTTTATGACCACTGGTGTCACCTTCCTGCTCCATAAGACCGGTAGTACCACAGAAGCAAAAAATTATAGACCCATCACGTGCTTGCCTACCATCTACAAGCTCCTTACGTCCATTTTGAGAACAAAAATTAACGCGCATGTTGTCGCAAATAACGTTTTGGCTCCTGCTCAAAATGGATGTAGGGTAGGGTCCCGTGGTACTAAGGAGCTTCTCCTCATCGACATGACCATTAGCCAGCAAGTTCGGCGGAACAAGGGAGCCCTTTCCACTGCCTGGATTGACTATAAGAAGGCCTATGACTCAGTGCCTCATTCATGGCTAGAGAGAGTTTTAGAGTTATATAAAATTGATACAACTCTAAAATCTTTCTTAGGCGCATGTATGAGGCAATGGACCACAGTCCTTCGTCAACCAGGTAGTGGAGATGGCTCTTCTGAGCCGCAGGACTTGATTAGGATCGAGCGAGGCATTTTCCAGGGTGACAGTCTGAGTCCATTGTGGTTTTGTCTAGCACTGAATCCTCTCAGCACTTTGCTGAAGGAATCAGGGCTAGGCCATCGGCTTCGGAGAGGTGGTGAAGTCATTTCTCATCTGCTGTATATGGATGACCTCAAGCTGTTTGCACCAAAACGTCCAGACTTGATGGAATTGTTAAAAACTACACAGGTTTTTAGCAATGCCATCAAGATGGAGTTTGGGGTAGACAAGTGTGCGGTCATGCACGTACAGCGAGGGGAAGTTGTAAATTGTCCAGATTTACAGCTTTCCGAGACAATGACTTTCAGATCTCTCTCCGAGGCCGAGACTTACAAGTACCTCGGTATGTCAGAGTCGTTGGGTATAGCGGTAGTGGACATCAAGCGATCGGTGAAGGAACGCTTCTTTTGTCGCCTGACAAAAGTACTTAATAGTTTTTTGTCTGGTGGCAATAAGGTGCGTGCCTTCAACGGTTGGGTGATGCCTCTACTGATATACTCCTTTGGCATACTGAGGTGGACTCAGACTGAGCTGGACGCCCTGGATAGAAGAGTCCGTCAACAGCTCACAACTCATCGCATGCTACACCCACGCTCGTCTGTTATGAGACTGTACATTCCACGAAAATTGGGCGGTCGTGGCTTCTTAAGCGCCAAGAACCTCCATAATCGTGAAGTGTGCAGTCTCAGGGATTATTTCCGCGACAACGAGTGCGGGATGCATCGAGATGTTGTGGCAGTTGACAAGGGCCTCACGCCGCTCTCCTTAGCGAACGAGAACTGGCGCAAACCATCGGTGCTCAGCACCGAAGACCGCAAGGAAGTATGGAAGAGCAAGCAGCTGCACGGGCGGTTCTATCGGGTCCTAACGGGCCCCGATGTGGACATGCTCGCGTCGGTGAACTGGCTACGTTTCGGAGACCTCTTTGGGGAAACTGAGGGTTTTGCCTGTGCGATTGCGGACGAAGTTATCAAGACGAACAATTATCGGAAATATATCATGAAGGACGGTACGGTCGACATCTGTCGGGCATGCCACCGTCCCGGAGAATCGCTCCGACATATTATTTCCGGTTGTTCGCATCTTGCTAACGGCGAGTATTTGCACAGGCACAACCAAGTAGCCAGGATCATCCATCAGCAGCTTGCTCTTCAATACGGCCTTGTCGAGTCTGAGGTGCCGTACTATAAGTACGCACCAGCGCCAGTTCTCGAAAATGGTCGTGCTTTGCTCTATTGGGACCGGTCTATCATCACGGACAGGACTATTGTCGCCAATAAGCCTGATATCGTGGTGGTCGACCGAGCCCAACGCCGGGCAGTGCTCGTTGACATCACCATCCCACATGACGAGAATCTCGTGAAGGCCGAGAAGGACAAGCTCAGCAAGTACCTTGACTTGGCTCACGAGATAACCGCCATGTGGGATGTTGATTCGACGATCATTGTCCCGATAGTCGTCACGGTAAACGGTCTTATAGCGAAGAGTCTCGACTAACATCTCAAGAGACTCTCGCTAGACGGTTGGGTCAAGGGTCAGCTTCAAAAGGCAGTGATCCTTGACACGGCGCGCATTGTGAGGAGGTTCCTCACTCTGCAGCCCTAACCACCGGCAGCTTGAGCCCTGCCCCGCTGCCGGCGGCACCCTAGTTTTTAAGTTTTTTATATTATATATGTTTTTTAAATATTTAATGTAAAAAATTTAAAAAATAAGATGAAAAATAAATAACGATGAATAATAATAATAACTAATTTATTATTTAAAGTCCAAATCAAACTAAAAAACATTAATATAATATATAATAAAAAAAATCGTTTCGAGGCAAGACAAACAGGTTACGTCATCTGTTAAATGCCGCAGGAAACTGAAGCACAAGTTCCGCAGTGACAAAAACTTGAACCCGAGGATTACGCGGTCTAACCCATACTGTGTGTACTGGGATCAGACGTATAAGAAGTACCTCGTAAAATACACAGATGGCGTTGTATGTAGGAAACTCAAAAGTACTTCTAGCAAAATCAAATCTACATCTACACTAATTATAATTCTATTTTTTGTTTGTTTGTATTGGATAGAATCCGAAACTATTGGACTGATCTTAATAATTCTTTCATTATTGAAATGCTACATTATTCGTGATGGATACAGGCTGTATTTTATTTAAAAAACAGTTAGGGATCCGTATGGAAACTTCAATAATGTAAGCTAAACTGACCGAAAAAAATTACCGAAAGAACCCTTACTTAGCATGCGCTGCGAAAACTATTGACAATAGAATAAAGTGACGTTTCATAGAGCAAATTGACAGCTACAAATAAGTCCGCAATATCACATGTCTAACTATTACAGTTGTCATCTACATCTACATCTACACTAATTATAAAAAGGAAAGATTTGATTTATTGTTTGTTTGTTTGTATTCAATAGGCTCCGAAACTACTGGACCGATCTGAATAATTCTTTCATCATTAGAATGCTACATTATCACTGAGTGACATAGGTTATATTTATATTGTTACTCGGGTTTTGTTTTCCCGTGCGAAGCTGGGGAGAGCTGCTAGTCTTACTATATAGTCCTAAGTGCGCTTCAGATCTGCATGATCTAATTCCCCCTGCCCATTCTATTGAACAACCGGGAGCTTCAAGAAGCGTTGGTCGATAGGTATTCCAAAAACTCGAACAAAATGGTTCGAGTCTACCTTTATTGTGCGAACCGCTAAATAATGGCATTTGCTGCTCGAGTGGGTGTTCCCTGATAGATACAATCTGTGTGCCTTCAAGTCGCGAGTGAATCGGTTTCTTCTAGTCGAGCGTGCTCCTCCGTAGACCGCATCTTCGCTTTACATCAGGCGAGTTGGCGGTCAAACGAAAGCCTATACGTTACAAAACATAAAGTATTAGATCAGAAGGTTTGTATTTCTGTTTGGTTGTTTGTTACTCAATCACGCAAAAACGACTGAACGAATTTGAATGAAATTAGGCGCACATATAGTTTATTACCTGGATTAGCGTAGCGATGATAGCTCAGTGGTTAGCGTGGTAAGTTTGCATGCCGAAGGGCGTGGGTTCAAATCCCAACAATGAGCTTAAGCTGCCAGTGAAGGAAAACATCGTGAGGAAACCATAGCATGGTGGTAGCGTACTTTCTAGTACTCAGCTGGCTAGCTACCACCCTCAAGTTGAAAATCTGCCGCCAAGCATCTAACGGCGTGTTCCGGCAGCCTCACTTGAGAGCCAGTTCTATTCCAGGCTAAGTGTGTTTTACCATCTTCGACCACACCTTCACTTAACATCAGGTGAGCTGTGGTCAAACATCAAGCCTGTCAATCATAAAAAAAAGTGTGTCACTGCTTAGCGCGGTCTGTTCACACGTCTAAGGGCGTGAGCTCAAACCCCAACAATGAGCTTGAGCTGCCGGTGAAGGAAAAATAATTGTTTTTGGTAGATCCTCTAACTTCAAGTGGATACTTCCAGTAGTTAATACTTAAGGTGGTTCGATTTCCATACAAATATTTTTTTGCCATTTATGGACAAATGGAGCATAATTTTACAGTGAAATCACACCTACTGTCATTGATTTTGGCCTTTATTTGCGGTAAATCACAATTGCTTGAATAAAGCAGTAGATTATTAGCATAAAATCACATTTTTTTTCAACCGCGGCAGATTTTCAACTTGAGGATGCCGTAGCTAGCCAGCCGAGTACTATAAAGTACGCTACCACCATGCTATGGTTTCCTCACGATGTTTTCCTTCACCAGCAACTCAAGACCTCTAAGCTTTCATCGCTACTGAGCTAGTATTTTAAAAAAATACAGAACAAACGGCAAAGATGACGAGCTGGCAAAGTATCAAAAAAAAAATGGGAAAAAATTAATATGGAAAACTTTCCAGGTAAAACTACTGAATATTATACTATTTATCTAAATTACTTGAACACTTAAATTATGTAATAGATAAGAACTTAATTTCTTACAAAATCTAAATTGTATATCTCTCAGCATGTCATTTAGGTAGGCGACAAAATAGATTTAGATATTTTTGACTTTAATAAGGTGGTTCGATTTCTATACAAATAGATTTTTCCATTTATGGACAAATGGAGCATAATTTTACAGTGAAATCACAGCTGCTAACATTTATTTTGGTCTTTATATGCGGTAAATCACAATTGTTTGAATAACACAGTAGACTATGTACGGAACACAGTAATGTTTACACACTACTGCTTAGCGAATGTTTACACACTAATAACTGGTACTGCGGTGGTACCTACCTAGACGACCTCCCGCTAAGGAAATCTACCACCAAGTAATGTACTGTACTGTTTCATTTAAAGATAATGTACTGTTTCATTTAAAAATAATAAATTATTTATTAATTTGACTTTATGCTATTAATCTATTGTTTTATTCAAGCAATTGTGATTTCCCGCAAATAAAGACCAAAATAAATGCCAGTAGCCGTGATTTCACTGTAAAATTATGCTCCATTTGTCCATAAATGGCAAAAAATTATTTGTATGGAAATCGAACCACCTTAAGGTAATATCATGTGTTGATTTATGACAATAAGTGACGGTGTGGTCGAAGATAGTAAACACAACTTTTTTTTTAAAATCAGAATAGGTTCACCTTTGACCACACTCTGCCTGATATTAAACAGTAGTGTGGTCTAAGATGGAGCACGCTTACCTAGAAGAAGCCTATTTACTCTAGATTTGAAGACGCCAATATTGTACCTAACACAGACTCGGGCAGAAAACAACTAGCATTGAATAGAACTGGCTCTTAAGAGAGACTGCCAAAATACACTGTTAAGTGCTTAACAGCAGATGAATTCTTTAACTTGAGGGTGGTAGCTAGCCAGCCGATTACAAGAAAGTATTTTTACCCTACCACTATGCTATGGTTTCCTCACGATGTTTAAACCAGTAATCTGCTTAAACCAGTGCGTCTAGGTGGGTACCACTGCGGTACCAGATATTCTGCCGCCAAGCAGTAGTGTGTAAACATTACTGTGTTCCGGTTTGTAGTGTAGGTACAACAGCGAAATCACAGGGCTGTAGAGACTACCCATAGAAAGTGTGAAAGTAATGAGCGCCAAAGCAGCGATGCCTGGACTTTGTTTTGTTACTTAAAGTTCTGTGTATCGCTGCAATGGTCATGGACAGCCGTTATCTCTTAACATCAGGAGAGCGTCTCGTTTCATTACTTTTACATAAAAAAACACTAATATTATAAAGGCGAAAGTTTTTTACTTTTTCACGCTTAAAAGGCTGGCCCAATTTTGATGAAATTTTTTAAAAGGTTCACAGGGTAGGTATTTGACCACAGATCATCTGAGGTTAAGTGACGGTTTGGCCGAAGATGGTTAAACACACCTAATCTGGAATGGAACTGGCTCTCGAGTGAGGCTACCGGAACACTGTTAGATGCTTGGCCGCAGATGGGTGGTAGCTAGCCAACCGAGTACTAGAAAGTACTCTACCACCATGCTATGGTTTCCTCATGATGTTTTCTTTTACCGGCAGCTCAAGCTCATTGTTGAGATTTGAACCCACGCCTTTCGGCATGCGGACTGACCGCACTAACCACTGAGCTATCATCGCTACATATATTGGTAGATATAGGTAGCTGACACCCTGTATTAACACTACTTTTTATCCCGAAAAAACGATATTTCATTTTCATTTTCAATTTCATTGCTTTGACATATTATGTTATGATTTTGATATTTTTAAATATGAATGGAAAAATGACCTGTAACTTTGGTGTTATTAATAAATTATTTGTATTTGTGTTTGTGTTTGTGTTTGTGTTTGTGTTTGTGTTTGTGTTTGTGTTTGTATTTGATAAAAAGTAGGGGCGCAGTTAGTATACTACATATTTTTATCTGAATATCTTCCACGTACATCGCGCTAGTCTGATGGAATGCTTTCCAATCACCTTTTGAAACCAATCCAGCAACGGCGTACCAAAGGCACAAAAAGTATGCAGCTAATGTTGATATCTATCATATCTAGACTAATGAGCAATTCTCATTAAGAGGCGCTTCAGTCACGAGTATATAAATGGGTGCTCTCGACTTCACAGAGCATCATTTCTTCGTCGTCTTTACAGCAACACATCCACTCCAGCACAACATGAAGGTGTCATGTATCGCCCTTGCAGCCCTCGCGCTCGTCGCGTGCGTTTACGCCGCTCCTGATAAAGACGGATCAGCCGGTAACTCTCTGAATCTGCCTTTTGTGTTAGTGAAACATAAAAACATCTCTTTCTCGCACACTGGATCTGTACCCTTCAACAAATTAATTGTTACAAAAAAAGTATCATGTACTTTTTTCCAAGTCATCCGGAAAAATATGCAGTTCTCTCATAATATCGGGTGAAGCCGCAAAACGCAGTACTTGAATATGTAATGTGTTTTCATTATTGTATTTACTCATACGTTATGTATGCTTTTCCAAAACAGCACAAGGAGGTTCCTCCGTCTGCTCTCTTCCCCCGGACGCGGGACACGTCTGCGACGAGAGCTTGCCTACAACCAGGTGAGTGGTCAGGGATTATATATACTGTTATATAAGTTACGTTTTCCCATCAATTTTCCATGTTATTGAAAATTTTGGGTACAAACAATAAATATATTTTATCCCATAATACATGTTGGATTTTTTAAATTCAATCACGAGTTGTTTTCAATAAAAATTTTTCTGCAATAAAATAAGTATAATTTAAATGGTAAACATTTATTTCCTAACTTTCAATATACGTGTAATATGACACTTTGAATCTCACGAAATAGATATTCTGTAACTTAACTATTTACAAATAATAACAGTTAGTACAAATTTAAAAACAAGGGCTTCGAATCTACATTTTATTGTCTTGAAAGTAATTGAATTAATTTCGGATAACTGATTCTAACGGTATTTTTTATGAAATTTTAGGTACCGGTTCAACATGAGGCAGCACGAGTGTGTATCGTTCCAATACAAAGGATGCGGCGGCAACTCCAACAACTTCGACACCTTGGTTGAGTGCAGAAAGACTTGCGAGGAGGACTTTTAGTCAGTCATGCTGCGAAGCGGACCGTTGAGGCGCATCTAGTCCCGCTCACGCCACGTCGGCGGCACCATGTTCGCGCCACGTCACAACATCTTTGTGTATAAATGTTTAAATTGTCATATAAATCATGATTTCACGATGTTCGTCACAGTAATAAACATTTATATACTCACAACATATTCTTTGAATTTTATCCTATAAGAACTTTGACTGAAGGGATAGCAGTATTATTATGATAAAACAATAATATGATAGATATTATGATAGATTTAATTATGGAAACAAGAAAATTGTTTATTGAGAAAGTGAAAGATTCGAGTCATGTAGTTTACGGTACAAACATAAGTACCACTCGTATTTCATTTGAAAATGTGTGATTTTTACAAGTAGTTACTCGCGTAAACTTTTGACTAAATGAATTATTCTTGTACCATCCTTGAGTCAATTGACTAATTGGCATCTAAAATACGGTAGCATTTCTCTTGAGTTTGAAGTCATTACACAAACAATTAATAAATCATTTTTGAAATGACCATAATTATAATATACAGGTGTATTAGTAATGTGACATCTATCGTCATTATTATCGATGTATTTAATTTAATTTAGTGTGACAATACATTTTTTAGTAATGTCATAAATATTGTTGAACAAAATAAAAAAAAAACTTAAATTAATACTATTTACAAAATGTATACAAAAAATGTAACCTAATAAGTGATAAATAGATATAATTATGAATCATTACTAAGTGACTAGTCGATAACCAAAAAATCTACTGACTATTTCTGATGACGCTAAAGTGCCCATCACACTGATCGCATTAGTATGTATCATATTCCTATTTATGTTAAAAAATAACGCATAGTGCTTGTAAAACTTACTGACCTACCCAAAGTAACCACACGATAAATTTACCCTAAATAGTCCCATTTCTGTACGATTTTTGTGTGGATGTGAAGCTAGGTGTCTGACGAGAGCTCATTTGATGTTACGTTGACATAATATTGTGTTGTGACCGCTACAAAATTTCAAAGAAAAAAGCTGTATGACTCTTGACTTGTAACTTTGGTGTTGGCAATGAAAACATCGTATTAATTTATTAAGGTTCCTTTAAATGCGTTTCGTACGTATGTTTTATGCCCCTTTTTTTCAGGGAAAATCCTTTACGGATACCACCAGCCCTGGGGCGGGCAGGGTGGTTATGTGAAACTCTTCGTCCCAATAACGGTCTATCTACTAAAAACCTTGAAGTGTTCGCTCATAGCATACTGTTACCCATGGTACCTAAAGTAAATTCTATAAGTACCATACTTTGATATTTTTGACAAGTTTAATGTTATTTTTAACATGAATTTCAATATGTTACATTATTATTGATATAATGGGCACTTAAGCATCAGAAATAATCAGAAGTAAGTTTTTGGCTATCGACAAGTCATTTATCTATTTCATTTATTTCGATCGCTAACACTGTAGCTACATATCGTAGCATTCATAACGCATTAACATAAAATAAGAACGGGAAGAACGCAAGGAACCAGAATGAGGTTGAATAAATTCAAAGCGTTCCTTTAAATAAAGAGGAATGGTGGGAATAAAAAGGATTTTGTAGAGAAAGGAAAGTATATGAGAGTTACGGCGAAGACGGATAGGTAACCATTTGAGCTTTTAACGAAATTCGGAAATGTGATCATATTTACGTAGACCAAACATGAAACGAATGCAAAAATTTTGTAAGCGTTCAAGCTTGTCAAGTTGCTCTTGGATTAAGTCCAGATAGCAGAAGTCTGCATAGTCCAGAATAGGGAATAGAAGAGATTTTACAAGCGCAGTTTTTGTAGCAATTGGGAGAAAATTACGCAGCCTTCTGAGAGAAGCTGCAGAGGCAAAAAATTTCCGACTTACTTCAGCTAGCTAAGGTTTCCAGGAGAGTTGTCTATCGAGTATTAAACCTAGATTTTTGACAGTCTCGCTGATGGGTATTGGAACACTATCAAAAATCACTTGCGGAAGGTGGAACCAGTCAATTTTAGAGATCATACGAGTGTATTTGACTAAAAAATAAACTTAACATATCTATGTTAAGTTTATTTTTTATAGTCAAATTAAATAATATTAAATTAAATTGCATGATAGCCATTAAATTTCAATAAAATAAAATAATAATTAACAATTATTAACCTAACTCACTTTCACTTTTGTAGTTATAGGTATTATAATATTGCTTTAGTTATTGACTAATAAATATGTCGATAATAATGACGATAGATGTCACATTACTAATAAACTTGTATATTATAATTATGCTCATTTTAAAAAAGATTTATTAATTGTTTGCGTAATGACTTCAAACTCGAGAGACTTATAATTATGCTAACGTATTTTAGATGTCACAAATAGTATCAAAATCATTGATTTTTGTCAAAAGTTTACGCGAGTAACTATTGGTAAAAATTACACAATTTCAAATGAAATGTGAGTGGTACCTATGTTTGTACAATACTACATGACTCGAATCTTTCATATTCTCAATAAACAATTTTCTTGTTTCCATATATCTATCATATTTATGTTTTATCATAATAATGCTGTTATCCCTTCAGTCAAAGTTCTTATAGGATAAAATTCAAAGAATATGTTGTGAGTATATAAATGTTTATTACTGTGACGAACATCGTGAAATCATGATTTATATGACAATTTAAACATTTATACACAAAGATGTTGTGACGTGGCGCGAACATGGTGCCGCCGACGTGGCGTGAGCGGGACTAGATCCGCCTCAACGGTCCGCTTCGCAGCATGACTGACTAAAAGTCCTCCTCGCAAGTCTTTCTGCACTCAACCAAGGTGTCGAAGTTGTTGGAGTTGCCACCGCATCCTTTGTATTGGAACGATACACACTCGTGCTGCCTCATGTTGAACCGGTACCTAAAATTTAATAGAATACCGTTATAACCAGTTATCCAAATTCAATTCAATGACGTTCACTAAAACAAAAGATTGACTCGTGTATTTAAAGTTAGGCAGTAAATATTTGTCATTTAAGTTATAGCCATTATTACAGAAAAATTAAAAATGCACCATTAAAAATGGTCGTGATCAAATTTGAAAAGCTAAATGTGACTAAAATATTTAAATAATAATAAAGATTATCGACAAAACGTTGTGAAATACAACTTATAACCCACCTGGTTGAAGGCAAGCTCTCGTCGCAGGCGTGTCCCACGTCCGGGGGAAGAGAGCAGACGGAGGAAACTCCTAGTGCTGTTAAAAAAAACAAATATATCGTATGAGTAAATACAATAATCATAACACATTATATATTCAAGTAGAATTCGTTTCGCGGTTTCACTCGATACCACGAGAGAACTGCATATTTTTCCGGATGACTCGGAAAAAAGTTCATGTTACTTTTTTGTAACAATTAATTGTACGAAGGGCGCAGTGCCAGCATTTAAGAAAAAAATGTTCTTATGTTTCCCTGACACAAAATACAGATTTAGAGAATTTAGCCAACAAAATTCTTTTTTAAAAGTAAAAAACTCACTGATTAATCCGTCTTTATCAGGAGCGGCGTAAACGCATGCGACGAGCGCGAGAGCTGCAAGGGCGATACATGAGACCTTCATGTTGAGCTGGAGTGGATGTGCTGTATAGACGACGAAGAAATGATGCTCTTCGAAGTCAAGAGCACCCATTTATATACTCGTGACTGAAGCGCCTCTTAATGTCAATTTCTCATTAGGCTAGATAATAATATAATGGATATCAACATTAACTGCATACTTTTTTTGTCTTTTGTACACCGCTGCTAGATTGGTTCAAAAAGTGCTGGACGGAATTTCACCAGACTAGCCAGATGCATGTAAATGGTATTCATATATGCTATTAGGCGTATCTTTTGGACACGTGAAGGTTTCCACACGATATATATCGTATATCGGAATATTCCTTCACCAAAATGCTCCTGATTTGCGTACGTAAATTCTAAACAACTCATTGATTCGAAGCCCGTTATCGAACCTGTCTTTGTTTCAAATTGTAACTGAATTTGTTGAGTTTGTGGCTTTGCTGGTATAAGTTTTTTACATAAAAATGACATATAATTTTGTAACACACAAAAACAAACACAGTAAAGGAAAATAGTGTAATCGTTTTTATAACAACGATAGCTCAGTGGTTAGCTCGGTTGGTTCACACGCCAAAAGGCGTAGGTTCAAAGTCCATCAATGAGATTATTCTGCCGGTGAAAAATAACATCGTGAAGAAACCATAGTATAGTGGTAGGGTATTTTCTAGTACTCAGCTGGCTAGCTTATACCCTTAAGATAAAAATCTGCCACCAAGCAACTAACAGTATGTTCCGACAGCCTCAGTTGAGAGCCATTTCTATCCCAGGCTAGGTGTGCTTTAGAATCTTCGATCACACCGTCACTCAACATCCAACATTTGTTTATACCACAAAATGTTTATCCTGGGTGGAAATCGAACTCAGGCCCTCAGCTCTTAAAGCAGATATACTATCAATGAGCCAACTGAGCTATCAATAGATAGTTATAAGTTATCTCGCCCCATCAGAAATACACATTAACAGACACGTGACTATCGCCTTTCCGCGTATATAAATGGGTACTGTCAACTATGAAGAGGATCATTTCTTCTTCAGTGATACAGAAGTGCATCCACTTTTCCTGGCAATATGAAAGTCACGTGCTTTGCATTTCTAGCGTTCGCGCTTCTTGTATGCGCGTACGCCGCTGAAAGTGGGGAAGGTGGCCATCCTGGTAAGTTTGTTATTTCTATATGTATATTAATTGATCATAACATTTCTTGTTAGATTACAAAATAAAATCTTATCTACATATATTATTGTTTTTATAGGAGATAGTAAAACACAAGGCTGTTTCTACTAGTCTAGTCACGGGTAACTACCCGTCCTTACCTAACCTAACTAAAAAAAAGTATCTCTTACCATACTGTATGCTGTACTTATTTCATCGTAGAACACAGTTAGTTTTTTTGTTCTACGTGAATAACATTTAACATACAATTAACAACTTAAAAATATATCTTATACATATTAATTATACTTACATTAAGTCAAATTATTAAAAAGTACTTAATTGCCAGGATTGCCAGGCTTTTGACTAAAGTAGATGCCAGGATTCTAGGCCAAGCTCTCCTGTATTGTTTGTGAGGGGCTAGCCCCACGGCCCTAAAGTTTCGATGTGTTAATTGTGTTTTAATTAGTGTTGTTTTTATTTACCAAAAATAGGGCATGTGCCTCCCTCCGTCTGCTCTCTTCCTCCGGATGAAGGACACGTCTGCGAAGAGGATTTACCTTCAACTAAGTGAGTAGTCAAGGGTACACGCAGAAGCTGCAGTTCTATTGCGTAGCACGCTGCTGTCAATGTCAATAATTTAACACATTTTTTAAACTTTTCGATTAAAATCAAATAGCTTAAACATTTTTTCACTGTAAATATTTTGGTATTTTTCATTGGGTAATTTTAGT
Source organism: Biston betularia (assembly GCA_905404145.2). Taxonomy (NCBI): domain Eukaryota; kingdom Metazoa; phylum Arthropoda; class Insecta; order Lepidoptera; family Geometridae; genus Biston; species Biston betularia. The sequence continues at coordinate 731,788 of FR989889.1, read as the reverse complement.
GTCTACTTAATTAAAATCAAGCGATTTTTTTAATGTCAAACTTCAAACTCGGCAAGGTCAATACGCAAATAAATAATTAATGTGAGACTTTGAATCTATTTATTAAAAAAATATCTTCTTTTTCATTCAGGTACAGATTCAACATGAAGATGCATGAGTGTGTATCGTTCCAATACAAAGGATGTGGCGGCAACACCAACAAATTTGATACCTTAATCGAGTGCAGGAATACTTGTGAGGAAGACTAGAAGTTAGCCAAGCATGTGGTGAAGCGGACGCTTACCTCACATCCAACCCTGCTCACGCCACGTCGTCATGTTCGCGCCACGTCACTCCGTCAGCTTTTTGCCTAATAAACATCTATAGCGTAACAGATTCTTTGCATTTTAGATTTTTAGAATTTAGCTATATTCATAAGAGCATAATATTATAATTGAAAAATATTACTTTCTTAGTTGCGTCGTTCTTTTCGGTTATACCAAAGTTGTAAGTCATATTATTATGTAGCGGATAATTGAAACTCAAAATTTTGCAATCAGCTCAAAAAGACATTACATTACATTAGAAAAGAAAGAAAATTTTTATATTAGAACACCAAAAACAAACAGAGACAAATAAGAGTATATATAGATTAGAAGAATAATACTACCACTAGGTACTACTATTACTACAGAGGCAAACTACTATTACTACTATCTCTTTCTCTGCACCTACGAAAATTCTGCATGATCAATACACGCCCGTTGCCAGTGGAATAATTTAATTTAGCGACATCGTTTCATGGTTAAAGTTCCAAAAATTCTATCGAGACGGTTTAATTCCACTTTTACTGTGCGGACCACTATGCAGTGAAATGCATTACTTGCTTGTTCTCTGATGTGTACAATATGGGTGTCTTCAAGTCAAAAGTGAATCAGTATCTTTTAGGCAAGCGTGCTTCATCTTAGACCGCATCATCACTTAACATCAGGTCAGACGGTGGTCAAACGCAGGCTTATTTAAAAATAGTGATTTAATCAGTTCTGGTATTAGTAGTTCGATCGATATTGAAGACCAATGCTTTTTTTCTGATTTCTTCATCAAATAATAAATATTTGAAATGAAAGTTTGCTAATTGCTAATCTTAGCGCTAGTTTAGTCCAGTTTCTTTCATGGAACTCAATTTTTTTTCGGCAGAATTTACCTTTTTCCCATTGAGAAGTAAATCACGTTTGTGACTTATAATTGGCTCTCAACATATCCTTGTGACCGATGTGGCCCACCGGGGAATTATTCGCTTCACATGTTGCATAATAAAAAGCACTATCAGGCTCCGTGACAACGATTTCTTTTAAAATTACGTACAAATTTAAGTGGCGTTTTGGTGCAATAATAAAATACCGTAGGACTATACACACAGCGCCACCAGGCCCCAAACTAAGCAGAGCTTGTGTGAAGTCAGATAACTGATAGAATACATACATTCATTTTTTTTTGTAAATACATACAGAACACCCAGATACAGAACAAACATTTGTTTATTCACAAAATGTTTTGCCCTGAGTAGAAATCAAACCCACGCCCTACAGTTCTCAAGGCAGTTACTACAAATGAGCCAACGGGGCTGTCATATCGTGAGGATACCAGCATATGTTCAGAAGAGACATATAATAATATAATGTGAATATCAAGATGTCAACTGTTGCCAACCCAGCAATGTATTGTCATTAGCCGCAAGAGTATGTGGTTGAAAACGATACAGTTATACGTTATCTCGTCTAATGAATTTACATTTAGTGAGGTGGCAACGGTTATATAAATACTCTCAAGCTTGAAGGGTGTCATTTCTTCGTCATCGATACAGAAGTGCGACTACTATTCAAGACAAAATGAAGGCCACGAGTTTCGTGCTTGTAGCTCTTGCGCTCATTGTGTGCGCGTACACCTCCACAGCAGGTAAATACGCAAAGATAGATAGATAGATAGATACCATCAAAAGTAATATTTGTATTTATCTAAACGTAATAAAACGAACGAGGCACTCTCTTGATGGTAAGAGATAACGTATGTTCATGACCATTGCAGCGATACACAGAACTTTGATTAGCAAAATAAAGTCCAGGGCAAGCGCTTTGGTGGTCATTACTTTGAGACTTTCAATGGATATTCTCAATAAGCCTGTAATTTTGCTAGCCATAATATCCTTCAAACCAAATTGTCGAAAAATGTTTTCACATAACTGCTTGGCTATAGAGTAGCCGATATACACTGCTTGAAAATCTACCACCAAGTAGTAGTAGTAGTTTATCCGAGTCATCCTAAAAAGTATGGAACGCCCATTTGCCATCGGATAAAACCGCGGTACGGGCTTTGTATTCAATAACTAATTTATTAGTATAAGATCTTAAGATAAAACTCCTTTATTTTCTGTAACATTTTTATAATTCTGATGTCTAATATATCTAATAATAATAATTAATTCATTGTTTTTACGGGAAAAAGGCGCGATTGTGTTTTACATGTATATTTTATTATGTATTCATACGGATATGATAGGTTTACCATAATTTATAGATCCCGAGCCTTCCCCCATCTGCGCTCTTCCTCCGGACGCAGGATACGTCTGCGACAAGAGTCTACCTTCAATCAGGTAAGCAATCAAGAATGGAAGCTGTAGTTTTATTTAGTTGCATGCTAGTGTCAATGTTGCGGCGATCATTTTTTTACTTATTCATACTTTAAATGCAAATTATGTTTAATTAAATGTAAAAAAGACAATAAACATTTAATACATTTCCATAACAAATTAAAAATATTTAATGTAAGATAAGAAAATAATATCAAAATGTTGTAAATTTAATTACAGATTTTAACGAACAAATACTTAATTACAGGTACAGATTCAACATGAAGCAGCACATGTGTGTATCGTTCGATTACAAAGGATGTGGTGGCAACGCCAACAACTATAATACCTTGGTCGAATGCAGGACTTCTTGTGAGAAAGACTTCTAGTCAGCCATACATGCTGTAAAGCGGACGCTTGCGGCACGCTTACGCCACGTCGCCATGTTTGCGCCACGTCACACTTTGCGTAAACATATAAAATTTTGACAGTAATAAACATCAGTGTAAACTATAAATAAAAGCATATTCTTTTAATTTTTCATTTTTAGAACTTTAGCTACAGGAATATAATAGATTTTTTTTATTTCTGGTAGATATCTATATCTCTGCTATTATAAAGAGGAAAGATTTTATTGATTGTTTGTTTATTTGTATTAAATAGGCTCCAAAACTACTCAACCGATTTCAAAACTCTTTCACCGTTGGGAAGCTACTCTATGCCCGGGTGACATAGGCTACTTTTTATCTCTGTATTACCACGGAAACTACGCGAGTGAAACCGCGAGGCGTCCGCTAGTATCTAATATTGTTAGCGTGTAATGCTTTTATGTCGAAAGAATGCTAAACCACCACATCAAACACTATTTAGTTGCAGATATCGAGTTATATCTGCAACTAAATAGTTAGAAAACAATAATTTAAAGTAAACCATAAAATAAAAGAATTTCAGACAAATAATATAATTAGTCATTTGCACAATGATGTTATATAATTTAAAATAAATTGCTATCATTAATTTAATATTAATAGTTTTAAGAACTGGTTTAATCACCTCGTACTATCGAAAACGCATTATTGAGTTTCTAAACGACAAAACTATTTGACTTTACAATTAGTGACCTTTATAATTAATTCATCAATGATGATTAGTTGGCATCTCGTACTCTAATAGTTTTATGTTAAAAAAAAACAATGGCTTTGCTTGATGTCCATTGACACAGCGTGACGTGGAGAACACAGTGTGTATACATATCAACTTTGGATTCAACAATATTAATTAATTTAAATTTATGGTCAATGGCCATTAAAATATGAGAATATAGCTTACATGCAACGTGCCAGTGCTCATGAAATACCTGTACCAAAAATAGACTAAGTGATTGAAATTGTTTTAGTTTAGTATTATCTACACCAACAAGTAATTCTTACTGTGTCACGTGGTAACTTCAGTTATATAGGCAATTTAAACTGGGAAGAGCATACTTTCTTCGGTCAATACAGACGTGCATCAACTCTTCAAGAAAACATGAAGTTCACCTGCATCACGTTTGTTGCTCTCGCACTCATTCTGTGCAAATATGCCGATGCGTCTGTAGAACACTTAACCACCGGTAACTTATCATTTTTCTTCTATTTATTTCTAACTAGATTGTTATTATTCAATCGTTACATTTCTTACAAGATATTCAAAATTATAGTATTCAGCAAATTCTCTTTGTGGTAGTCTTTCATGGTGGTAGGGTACTTTCTAGTACTCGGCTGGCTAGCTACCACCCTCAAGTTGAAAATCTGCCGCCAAGCATCTAACGGTGTGTTCCGGCAGCCTCACTTGAAAGCCAGTTCCATTCCAGGCTAGGTGTGCTTTACCATCTTCGACCACACCTTCACTTAACATCAGGTGAGATGTGGTCAAGCAACTAGCCTGTCAACCATAAAAAAAAAAGAAAAAAAAGTCCTTTGTGTTAGATAGTAAAATTTTAGATAGGTCCAATAGTCATGTGTATTTTTATATCTTTCTATCACTAGAGATCATCTCATTAATTAAACTAAAAAACTACTGTACTACTACCACTACTACTAATAATTAAAACTATTTAAGTATTCTATCAGTTATCTGTCTCCCATAGCACCAGCTTTGCTTAGTTTGGGGTCAGATGACGCTGTGTGTAATGTCCTATGATATTTATTTATTTTATTCTTATCATCAAAAAAATAATAAGTATGCATACGTACTATTTCCGAGTCATCCGAAGAAATATACAGTTCCCATAAGATATTGTGAGAAAAACAAGTATCGTGGTTTATAACGATAGTTTTTCTATAATAATACTCTATGCTATAAATCTTAATTATTGTATTTATAAGACAAAATGTAATTGACTTGCAGAAATACTACTCGCACACATCTGCACTCTTCCTCCGGATGACGGAAATGTATGTGACAAACTACCTTCAACGATGTGAGTAATCTATAATATTCGTAGAAGGTGCATATTTATTAAATTGCTCACCACTGATACTACACTAGTAGTACACTACTAGCTTTTAGCGATGATAGCTCAGTGGTTAGCGCGGTAGGTTCGCATGCCGAAGAGCGTGGGTTCAAACCCCAACAATGAGCTTGAGCTGCCGGTTAAGGAAAACATCGTGAGGAAACCATAGCATGGTGGTAGGGCACTTTCTAGTACTCGGCTGGCTAGCTACCACCCTCAAGTTGAAAATCTGCCGCCAAGCATCTAACGGTGTGTTCCGGCAGCCTCACTTGAGAGCCAGTTCCATTCCAGGCTAGGTGTGCTTTACCATCTTCGACCACACCTTCAGTTAACATCAGGTGAGCTGTGGTCAAACAACTAGCCTGGCAACCATAAAAAAAAAAAAAAAACACTATGTCGATAAATTTACACATATATTTACACCTATCTAAATTTTTTCGAAAGAAATTAACTTTTTATTTTATTAAGTTTTTTTGCTTCTTCTATCACTTAAAACGCTCATATTGTGTCAAATTTGATCACGACGTTAAGTTTTTAACCGTACATATTCCATTAGGTACTGATAAGTACGATTTTGATTTCACTTTGAAGGTTTCACACAGTTTTATAGAATATTGATAGACGATGACATTAGCAACAAGATAGAAATGACTATTGAATAATCGGTTCTTTTTTTTTTTTTTTATGGTTGACAGGCTAGTTGTTTTCACCACAGCACACCTGATGTTAAGTGAAGGTGTGGTCGAAGATGGTAAAGCACACCTAGCCTGGAATGGAACTGGCTCTCAAGTGAGGCTGCCGGAACACACCGTTAGATGCTTGGCGGCAGATTTTCAACTTGAGGGTGGTAGCTAGCCAGCCGAGTACTAGAAAGTACCCTACCACCATGCTATGGTTTCCTCACGATGTTTTCCTTCACCGGCAACTCAAGCTCATTGTTGGGGTTTGAACCCACGCCCTTCGGCATGCGAACCTACCGCGCTAACCACTGAGCTATCATCGCTACAGATATTATAAATATTTTTTTAATTCTAAAGATTTTATACTTCATTTCAGGTACAGATTCAATATGAAGCAGCATCAGTGTGTATCGTTCCAATATAAAGGATGCGGTGGCAACGCCAACAACTTTGATACCTTGGTTGAGTGCAGGAAGACATGCGAGGAAGACTAACACGTTTTCCCGTTACAAAGCCGACGCTTGCGGCGTCTTCATTCCACTCACGCCACGTCGTCGTCGCTATGTTAGCGCCACGTCGCCGTCGCTGCGAGTGTTCTTTGCGTTTTTCTTCATTTGTATAAGAGTAATAAATGTCATTGAATATTTGAGTTTTTTTAATTATTAGTACTTTTTAACCATGAATTGGCAACTTTTTCAATTTTGCAGTAAAAAAAAACATTTTTAACATTATTTTATAATTACAAAATGCTTATTATATTTTATCTTCATGATTTATAACGCTTTTGAATTTCACTATAATACTAGAAATTGATTAAATTTTTGTGTCTGTTGGTCTGCGATAAACTATAAAATTGTCTAATAGATGCAGTTTCAAGGAATACACTTGTAAAAGTTCTATATAACACACAACTTATAGAAATTAGTAAATATAAAGTGGATAGAGATGTCCGTGATGGGCCATAGGCTATATTTTATTTAAAAAAATAATAATTAGGGATCCGTATGTAAAGTTCAATAATGCAACCCAAGCTGTGAAAAATAAAAAAAAACCTTACTTAGCATGTGCAGCGAAAACTATTAACAATAGAATAAAGTGATGTTTTATAGAGAAAATTGACAGCTACCTACATAAATAAATAAATAAATAAATAAATATCGCAGGACATTACACACAGCGCCATCTGGCCCCAAACTAAGCAAAGCTTGTACTATGGGAGTCAGATAACTGATAGAATATCTATCATATGTAACTAATACAGTTGTATCTACATCTTATAAAGAGGAAAGATTTATTTTTTTGTTTGTTTGTATTGAATAGGCTCCGAAACTACTGGATCGATAAATTTATATTGTTAATCGAGTTTTACTAAACTTTATTTTAAGAAACTAATTTGAATATTTTGGCTTTCTATGCGATAGTTTAATTCTAATACGTTTTCAAACATTTTATAGTTATGACGTCATGAGTTCGGCTAAATATTATGTAGAATATGCCTTTGCCATACGAAACAAAAAAGTATACAAAACATTTGACACATTTCATTCGCTTTGACAACAGAACTGACAATTTTTTTTTTATTTGCCCTATCGTGCAGGCTTAGATGGCTGTAAAACCATTCTGTCACGTCTTCGGTTTTTACAATTCATGACATAAAGTAAACAAATCTTATGTCATAAAAGCGATATCAGAGTCCAAATAACGTTTCAAGTAAAATAATCCAGATATTTGTATCAATAAACCGAAAAACAACTCGACGTATATGTATTGAAAATATTATTATGATCGCCGTTGACTTGACATTGACAAGCTTTGTTTTGGTTTGCCAGTCTATGAAAGTTGCCTGACGCCTGACAATGTTGCAAGCTACAAAACAAATGCGTGTGTACAAAATAAAAGTAGTTCAAAGTTTATTTTGTTTATTACTAAAAGATGATAGAGAGATTATTTAAAACTTTTATTATAATAGACATTTAAGTGAAATACAGAACAGTGTTTGCTTCGTATGAACTGTTCACTGTGTTCGCGTGACGTCACATCTGTAATGACGTGCGCGAACATTGTGACGTTGACGTTGCGCGAACACGCCAGAGCAGATGTAACGTATAAGATGTTTGTTTTGTAGATTTGTATGTCTACCACTCATCATTTTCACAAAGCTTCGCACAGTCTTCGTAATTAGCGAAGTTGTTCTCGTTGCCTCCGCACCCTTGATGCGTAAATGGTATGCATATGTGGAGGGCCGTTCTGTACGCATACCTGTTAAAATTAAATTAATTAAAAAAAGTCTTGCGGGCATCAGAAACAGATTTTTTATGGTTGACAGGCTAGGTCTTTGTCCACAGCTCAACTGATGTTAAGTTTTGTAAGCTTTGTTTTGATTTGCTTTGTTTTTAAGCCCCATATACATATTATGTCTTCATGTATCGTCAATTTGGCCATACATAGTCGTTAAAAAAGTATAACGTATCTACAATTTGTACATAACGCATGAAATCGAATAAAAATTTACTAAGGGCATTATATATTTTTTCTGTTTAACAGTTCTTGTCTTGTTCTGTTTCTATTTGTTTGACTATCTACTTTCTCTTTGTTTATTAAATAAATTAAAGAAAAAAAAGTAAAAATCTAAGATAATTCTGCCTGCAGTTCGTATATTGTGCGCGCGTGTGTGTATGAGTGAGAGTGTGTGGGTGTGTGTTAGTGTGCGTGCAAAATATATATACTCAAGTTATTAATATAACCTTTCTAAGAGATTTTTTAAGTCTCTAAAATCAAATTTTTGTTACCAAGTTAGAAGATTCTTTTTATGTCGTTATTACTGTACTTTTTAGGATGATATTTTTTATTAAATCTATACTATTATAAAGAGAAAAGATTTGATTGTTTGTTTGTTTGTATTGAATAGGCTCCGAAACTACTGGACCGATTTCAAAAATTCTTTCACCGTTGGGAAGCTACACTATTCCCGGGTGACATAGGCTACTTTTATTCCTGTATTTCCACAGGAACTGGAACTACGCGTGTGAAACCGCGAGGCTTCCGCTAGTATAATTATAAATTTAGTGTGAAAATTTACTAATTTTTATGCCAAATTTCATTCAAATCCGTTTAGTTTTTTTTGCGTGATTAAGTAACAAACATGTAAACATACAAACTGTCAAAGTACATAGTAGGATGGCAAAAATTGTTTTATAGTTAAAAACTCACCTGGTTTTCTCCTTCTTTCCTTTACAATAGCTTCCCGTGTCTATAGCTTTAGTGCAGATGGGTGGTATTTGTCCTGAAACGCCCCGCCTGCGGCGCGCAAATAAAAATTGCACTGTGCAGGCGGGATCAATGTAAATTTATATTACTGTGTACCTGTTTGAAGGGTACTGCTTCGAAATTACTAAGCTGAAACTAATCATCAAAAGTCTCAAAGTAATGAGCACCAAAACAGCGATGCCCTGGGCTTTGTTTTGCTACTCAAAGTTCTGTGTATCGCTGCAATGGTCATGGACAGGCGTTATCTATTACCATCAGGGGAGCGTCTCGTTCGCCAAATTGTTTTAAAAATAAAAAAATATCTATATCGTGAGACATTAAACACAGCCCAATCTGAGCCCAAACTAAGCAAAGCTTGTATTATGGAAGCCAGAATAACTGATATAATACTTTTTTTTTAATTTTAAATACATACTTATAATAAATGTAAAAACATTTGTCTCAAAATACATATTTCTTATTACTAAAGAGCGCACGAATATATTATTCAATTGATACTACTAATCAATGTTAATTACAAGCAGTAATAAATTAAAGCAGTCATGTTAATTACTGCTTTTGACCTTATCAGCCTTATTTGAATTATATTTTGTAAAATAATTTAGCAGTATCAATTGAATAATACATTCGTGCGCTTTTTAGTGATAAGAAATATAGTATTTTGAGACAAATGTAATTTTTGATGTATTTGTTTTTTCTGTTTTATTTGTTGGAGTTTTGTGGATATTCGACTATGCGACTGCACAACACCTACCATTGTCCAAAAATTTGAAGGTGAAGTTTTACTAGACTCCTGGCTTATTCTGGTATCGGCGTAGCCAGGAGACTATTACACGCACCATATTACTATCAGAGTGTCTTCTTGGAAAGGTCAAAGTGGCACAAAAAACCGGACCCTTCAAACCGCAACACAGTAATGTTTACACACTACTGGTTAGCGGCAGAATATCTGGTACTACGGCGGTACCTACCTAGACGACTTCCTGCTAAGGAGATCTACCACCAAATGAATTATGTATTAAGTTATTTAATTTGCCTAGTTTCATATACGAAGTGAGATCCACAGAAGGATAAAATCATTTTTATTCGAGACTGAGCTTTGTTTCCAGTAGCTACCCTGGCCATCAAGATGAAAAAGTTATACTTAAGAAAAAGTTACTTACAAGTTATAGGGGGATCATACGTAGTCGTAGCCGGCGTGGTAGTCGAAGTAGTTGCGATAATATCTGCCATCAAATAATTGAATTATTAGGTATCTAGGGTATTTCATTGAAGCGTAGCTATATTAAAGAATATTAATTTACTTTTTAAAGTGAAATGTGTTTTTTAGAAAAATAATAATGTGTCTAAATGGATTGCTTGTTTGGCAACTTTGTACCGACATCAAAAACATCAAACATCGTCAGGAAACCAAAGCATGATGGTAGCGTACTCTCTTGTACTTGACTGGCTAGCTACCCTCAAGTTCAAATTCTGCCGCCAAGCATCTAACGGTGTGTTCCGGCAGCCTCACTTGAGACCCAATTCCATTCCAGGCTAGGTGTGCTTTGTCATCTTCGACCACACCTTCACTTAACATCAGGCGAGCAGTGGTCAAACACCTAGACTGTCAAAAATAAAAAAAAACAACAACATAGACCGTACATAGTTTTGCACTATAGTATTGAAATGAAAAAAAAAATGTTTTCTAGAAAGAAATATTAAAATAATAAGTAGAAATGTTTGTTGACAACTTTACAAAACAATTTTTGTAAATTAACGATGTAAAGATATCGATTTCGTGTGACACATCACGCGTACTAGAGCGTACATTGCGACGTGGCGTGAACACTGAATGAACATGCTGACTAGCGCGTACATTGTGACGTGGCGTGAACATGCCGGCTATACTATGCTTATTTTTTATTTAAAATGTTTGAAAACGGTGCTCCGGTATAATTGTAACTATTACCTTTACAAGTACTTGTACACTGGAGTAAAGAATCGAAGTTGTTAGAATTGCCCCCGCATCCTCTATACTGCATTGGTTCGCATTCCCTCGTCCTCATACTAAATCTATATCTGTAAACAAATTAAATAAATAAATAAATTAAATATTAATAAACTATACAAATCCGAATCAGCCCATAATACCACAATGATATGTATTTCGTACTCTCACTTACGTTGTTGAACGCTTATTAGTGTCACAGTACCGCCCACGGTCTTCTGGAAGAGTACAGATGTCTGGAACAAGGAGCAAACAAATCAATTACCAATTTTACTAGATTACAAGTGGTATAAGTTTACTGGTTATACTACGCTGACCTGCCTCCACGCATGACACAGCCCACCAGAATCTCCAGAAGTACGCACCGTTTCCAGAAATTAGGTATTATCTTTTTGTTCTAGTGTTTGCCGATGATTGCAGTTTCAAACTCCAACAAGCTTGAGCTGCCGGTGAAGGAAAACATTGTCAAGAAACATGATGGTAAAGTATTTACTAGTAATCGGTACTGCTTGGTGGTAGATCTCCTTAGCAGGAAGTCGTCTAGGTAGGTACCACCGCAGTACCAGTTATTCTGCCGCTAAGCAGTAGTATGTAGACATTACTGTATTCCGGTTTGAAGGGTACTGCAGCTAGCGAAATTACTGGGCTGTTGAGACTAACTCTATCAAAAGTCTTAAAGTAATGAGCGCCAAAGCAGCGATGCCCTGGACTTTATTTCGTCACTCAAAGTTCTGTGTATCGCTGCGATGGTCATGGGCAGGCGTTATCTCTTACCATCAGGAGAGCGTCTCGCACGTCTCATTACTTTTGACATAAAAAAAAGCTCTACAAAAAAGTATAGACTATCCACCAACCTTAAAGCTTAACATACCCCCAAAAGTATCTACTCAAAAACTGGAGATAAAGTTCTGCTTTCACACGTGGAATTGCAAAGCTAGCTGAAGCAAAATTTGATGACGCTGTAGAGGCTGTCTGAAGCCAACAGCAAGTCGTACATTTAAAAAAAAGCAAGTAAATGGAAGACATTGAAGGTTTTATGTCGAAACCACTTACCAGGTAATAAAGCATGGCACACCACGCACAGGGCCAGCGCGAAAACTGCAAACGTGACGTGTGTGGCCTTCATTATGAAGTCCACTAACTTTACGTCGGTTGCCTTCCAAGAAATGATGCTCTGTACGAATCTCAGCTTGTTATATACAATTGGACTGGATATACACGGATGTGCAGATGCAAATGGTTTACACACTATCTTATCGACTTTATCAAAGGTCAACATTACGATGTAAGCACAAAGTTTCATTTCATTTTATTGAGATAGGTACAGTTACAGATTTTAGGGTCGCTATACACGGACAGCTCCAAGCAGCCACCATCGACTGTTGGTCGACATGTTGGTTTTAGTAGCGATGATAGCTCAGTGGTTAGCGCGGTAGGTTCGCATGCCGAAGGGCGTGGGTTCAAACCCCAACAATGAGCTTGAGCTGCCGGTGAAGGGAAAACATCGTGAGGAAACCATAGCATGGTGGTAGGGTACTTTCTAGTGCTCGACTGGCTAGCTACCCTCAAGTTGAAAATCTGCCACCAAGCATCTAACGGTGTGTTCCGGCAGCCTCACTTGAGAGCCAGTTCCATTCCAGGCTAGATGTGCTTTACCATCTTCGACCACACCGTCACTTAACATAAGGTGAGCTGTGGTCAAACACCAAGCCAATCTTTTTTTTTATGTATGCCAATGCATACACACTGACTGATATTGATCAATGGCTGACTGCTCGAGCAGTCTGTGTATGGCGGCCCTAAGGCTATTTAGTACTATAATAGTGTATAAGTAGAATTCACGTATAGCAGTAAACTCCAACTAAAGTTTCGGTCACACCCGGTGGTCACACCCACTCCTTCTTCATGGAGACAAAGCTGAGTACAGCGCGCGCGACCTCGTCTTGATTTCGAGGCTAACTATGGAATTATTTGCAATGTTTTGTTGAATACCCACATTTTTTATTTTATTATTAACTAGCTGCGCTCCGCGGTGTTACCCGCTAGATGTTTTCGGGATAAATAGCCTATGTGTTAATCCAGGATGTCAGCTACCTTCATACCCAATTTCATCACAATCCAACTAAAGCTAGTAGTTTTTGCGTGAAAGAGTATCAAACATCCATCCATCCAAACTTTTACATTTTTAATATTAGTGAGACAGGCTTGCGTTTGACCGCTATCTCGTCTGATGTTAAGCGATGATATTAAGAAACACGCTTACTTAGAAGAAACCGAAATTTTAGAAGAGATGTAAGTGCGTGCGAGTCTTGAGATTTGAACCCAGAACCTGATGATATCTCAACTTTTTTCTCAATTTCGTTGTTTTCACTGTTTTAAAGCTAAAGGTTAAGATATGAAATTACTAGGTACAAACAATATTATTTATATAACCCCGCTACTTATCTGCGATAAACACAAGCTGGTTCGGTTTCCATACAAATAAATTTTTGCCATTTATGGACAAATGGAGTATAATTTTAGTGAAATCACAACTACTAGCATTTATTTTAGTCTTTATTTGCGGTAAATTACAATTGCTTCAATAAAACAGTAGATTATTAGCTTAATATTGATTAATAGCAACAGACTTAACGCAGAAAAAGACAGGAAAAGAGGTTTTCAGCAGGCACCATCAGAGTTTTTCATCAAAACTATTTGTGGTTATCTGCTAATAGAATAAACAAAACATCACATAAAAGGTCTAATCCCTAAATGTATCTGCATCAAATAGGTCAGTGGTTGGCGCGGTCGGTTCGCATACCGATGGGCGTGTGTTCAAACCCCAATAATGAGCTTGAGCTACCGGTGAAGGAAAACATCGTGAGGAAACCATAGCATGGTGGTAGCGTACTCTCTAGTACTCGGCTGGCTAGCTACCACACGAGAGTTGAAAATCTGCCGCCAAGCATCTAACGGAGTGTTCCGGCAGTTTTCACTTGAGACCCAGTTCCATTCCAGGCTAGGTGTGCTTTAACATCTTCGACCACACCTTCACTTAACATCAGGTGAGCTGTGGTCGAACACAGCTTGTCAAAAACATTTAAAAAATAAATGTTTCTGTCTTTTGCTCAGGGGCGTAGCTACCGCCATATCAGCCGTTCAGCCGTATCAAATTGAATGCAAGCATTTTTGTTTATTTTGTGAGGAATTTTTACCCTTAGCTAACTTTGATCTAGGGCCCCTCCAAAGCACTGCTACGCCACTGCCTGTACGTAACCATTTTGACCCAGCTACTTGCTTCAAGTCTCCTGCCCATCTCTTTGGCTGTCTTCCTCTACTTCTTCTGTTCTCTTCATCATCCACAACCTTCTTTATCCTACTGCTGGGTATAGGCTCTTCTCTGTCATGCCATCTGCCTCGTTGAGCAGCGTTAATTTAGTGAATTAGTTAGTTAGTAGTTACTTGGTGGTAGATCTCCTTAGCAGGAGGTCGTAAGTAGGTACCACCGCAGTACCAGTTATTCTGCCGCTAAGCAGTAGTGTGTAAACATCACTGTGTTCCGGTTTGAAGTGTTCAGCTAGCGATATTACTGTTGAGACTAACCATCAAAAGTCTCAAAGTAATGCGCGCCAAAGCAGTGATGCCCTGGACTTTGTTTTGTTATTCAAAGTTCTGTGTATCGCTGCAATGGTCATGGACAGGCGTTATCTCTTACCATCAGGAGAGCGTCTCGTTTGTCTCATTGATTTCCCACTTTGATTTTCAACTACAGGGGCTCACCGGAAGATCAGCGCTGGTCATACTTAGTAGGTATGACCAGTATTATGCTGCGGTGAGCCCTTATTTTGTAACTGCATGTCTTTTTTGTTTTTTGTGTCTAATAGTTACATAATAAAATATTTTTCTTTCTTACTTTCATTACTGTTTACATAGAAAATAAAGTGCAGTTAGATAAATGTAATGTAATATGTTTCGACTCAATTTCATTTAACAACATAAGATTATTTGTGTTTGTATTTTGTTATGACGTGGCGCGAACAAATCGGAGCAGATGTAACTTCGTAGATTTGTATCAGGCATCGTTTTCACAATTCTTCTTGCAATCTTCGTAAGTATCGAATTTGTTCGCATTGCCTCCGCACCCACGGTAACCAAATTCTATGCACATGTTAATATTTCTTTCGTACGTATACCTGTAAAAAAATAAATAATAAAATAATTATAAAAGTCAAAAAAATACACATAGCGCCATCTGACCCCAAACTAAGTAAAGCTTGCACTATGGAAGTCGGATAACTGATAGAATACATAAATACTTTTTTTTGTAAATACATACAGAACACCCAGACACAGAACAAACATTTGTTTATTCACAAAATGTTTGCCCTGAGTGGGAATCGACCCCAGGCCCAACACCTATACTATCAATGAGCCAACGGGGCTGTAAAGTACGTACATGCGAAATTTCACCCAGATCCGTGCATCAAATCATGCATGCAAAAATCATGTCGATCCTTTGCTCTACGAAAAATTATAACAAATCTATCCCACGGGAACGATTGATTTTACCGGGATAAAAAGTAGTCTATGTGCCATTTCAGAATAGTAATACAAATCTTTTATTAATAACACCAAAGTTACAGGTCATTTTTCCATTCATATTTAAAAATATCAAAATCATAACATAATTATGTCAATACAATGAAAATGTCAATGAAATGATATGTCACGAATCGCCTTATGCTAAGCGCGTCACAGTCATATATATACTACTTGTACTTTACTAGCTCGTACCCCGCAACTTTTTTTTTTTCTTTGGTTTTGGCGTCGCGTTTATAGCATTTGCCAGTGTCAAGTATTTATATATTTTCAACTTTCAAAAGTTAAATAAGTGTCCTCTTAGCTAGTTAAAGTCAAAGTCCAGTCTTAGTCAAGTCCAGCCCGTATCAGTCAAGTCCAGTCATGCTTTAGTAAAGTAGTGGCAACTTTACTACAAAGCTTCAATGGAGTTTTGGAAGCAACACGAAAACTCATGTTTCACCACATTATATCATTTTCCCACACTCGCGCTTGTAATTTGGCACTTTATGAATAAAACACCACCATTTTTATGCATAAACACTCGACAAAACACTAGTTTTGGAAAAAAATACAACGGAGCGACACGACTCTTCCCGCGTTCCCGCCAAAACTCCCCCGCAACTTTGTCCACTTTGACTTAAGAATTGGGTTCAGAGAGAAACTTGGCTTAGTTTGGGGCCAGATGGCGCTGTGTGTATAGTCCTACAATATTTATTTTTTAAGGTCTGGAATGAGAGAAGGATACTTTTTATCATCATCATCCATCACCACGCGGGTAAAACCGCGGAGCGCAGCTAGTAAACTATATGTGTCAAGTTTCTTCCAAATACGTTTAGTTGTTTTTGCGCGACGGAATTACAAACAGAAACAATTGGTGGTAGATCTCCTTAGCAGGAGGTCGTCTAGGTAGGTACCACCGCAGTACCAGATATTCTGCCGCTAAGCAGTAGTGTGCAAACATTACTGTGTTCCGGTTTGAAGGGTACTGCAGCTAGCGAAAAACAGGGCTGTTGAGACTAACCATCTAGTCTCAAAGTAATGAGCGCCAAAGCAGCGATGCCCTGGACTTTGTTTTGCTACTAAAAGTTCTGTGTATCGCTGCAATGGTCATGGACATGCGTTATCTTTTACCATCAGGAGCGCCTCGAACGACTCATTACCTAAAAAATCTAAACATGCATTTTTTTTATTATTTTAGGATAGTAAGTTGATAGATTAATAAACTCACTTGTCTACTTTTTCCCTTTTTCCGTCACAGAAGTCTCCCTGGTCTACAACTAGAGTGCAGACAGCTGGTTTTTTTCCTGAAACATCCCGTCTGAGACGCGCCAACATATGTTGCTCTGTACAGGCGGGATCAATGTAAATTTTGAATTATAATTTTTTTCTTTGATTTCGGCGTCGCATTTTGAGCATTTGCCAGTGTCGAGTGTTTTATAATTTCAAATTTCAAAAGTTAAAATAAGTAAAATAAAAACACATATTTTTCCTTAGAAAACACTAGACACAACAACAAGTTATATATTCATAATATTTGATCTATATATAGATATACAAATAATAATATGTTTGTTTTCATGCGCGCCTACAACCATATGTTATTTACTGTGGGGATGGCTGGCAGAAAATGCTTTAGCATTAAGCCCTCCTTTGTACATGTTATTTTTTTAAGTGTGCAATAAAGTAATAAATCAATAAACAACAGACAAGTACAGATAACACACAAATAAAAATATACAGATTAACATGCTGACAACAAATTTGAAAAGACAGTAAGCGGGTTATCGCTGCAGTGACTGGTGCATTACCAAGAAAAAAAAACGCTAGCGCAATTGTGCTGGGGATTACTTCGCAGCGCTGATTTTCAGCACTGACCAATTAATAAAACAAAATGAATATATAGTAATATAATATAAATCATTATGTATAATTGTATATAAATTTGGAGTGCATATAATTCCACTAATGCAGGTAAGGAAAACAAAGAAAAATAAGAAAAATGTAGCAGCCTCGTAGCTATAGTTATAGTCAAAGTCCAGTCTTGGTCAAGTACAGCCGGTGCCAGTCAAGTCCAGTCATGCTTTAGTACCTAAAGTAGTGGCGACTACCGGTTACCGGTCCTACGAGCTCATTCTTCAATCGCCCGACGCAGTCCAGCCTACTCTCTTCCTTGCGTTTACAATAATATTAGTAAGAAAATCCCTCAAAACCCATATCTAGTCAATTTTGTCTTTAGGAGAAACGTAAGAGACTGGTTGCTTGCCTTAAACTTTAGCGAGACTGAAAGTCTTATAATTAGTCTGTACAATGCTTAGTGTTTTTTTTTGTAATGCCATACGCTATCACACTCTTCAAGTGCTGAATTGAAATCTTTCTTGAAAGTAAACCAAAATAAAATGTTATCCCAGAATTGTCTTTCTTGTAAAATGCACTCGGCCCCCAAGACACAAGCCTTGTGCTTAGTTTGGGGTCCAACGACAACCAGTGTATACACCGAAACAAAAATTGTAACGTCCAACACTTATGTATTACTCACTAATAATTGTGCATTATGTTTGTATTAACTTCACTGTTTTCTTTTCTTTGTGTATGTGCCTAACTCTTTCTGTTAATAAATTTATCTTATCTTATCTTATCTTACTTTACTATAAAGCTTCGATGAAGTTTTGGAAGCAACACGAAAAGTCATGTTTCACCAAACTAAGCAAAGCTTGCTTGGAAGTCAGGTAACTGATAGAATACTTACATACTTTTTTTTCTGTAAATACATACTTATAATATATACAGAATACCTGCCCATTATTTATATATTGACCATAATCTTTTTTTTTTTGTACATATGGGTATTAATTTAATACTGGGTTTAAGGGCTGTTGAGACTAACCATCGAAAGTCTCAAAGTAATGAGCGCCAAAGCAGCGATGAACCGGACTTTGTTTTGCTACTCAAAGTTCTGTGTATCGCTGCAATGGTCATGGACAGGCGTTATCTCTTACCATCAGGAGAGCGCGTTCGTTTCATTACTTTTACATTTAAAAAAAAAATAATGTAACTGGATTTGACTATTAATTTAACGTAGCTAACTAGCTTTTAGCCGTTTTTAAATAAATTGTTTTTTTTTAATGGTTGACAGGCCAGGTGTTTGACCACAGCTCACCTGATGTTAAGTGAAGGTGTGGTCGAAGATGGTAAAGCACACCTAGCCTGGAATGGAACTGGCTCTCAAGTGAGGCTGCCGGAACACACCGTTAGATGCTTGGCGGCAGATTTTCAACTTGAGGGTGGTAGCTAGCCAGCCGAGTACTAGAAAATACCCTACCACCATGTTATGGTCTCCTCACGATGTTTTCCTTCACCGGCAGCTCAAGCTCATTGTTGGGGTTTGAACCCACGCCCTTCGGCATGCGAACCTACCGCGCTAACCACTGAGCTATCATTGATGGCGCTGTAGAGGCTGTCTGAAGCCAACAGCAAGTCGTACATTAAAAAAAAGCAAGTAAATGGAAGACATTGAAGGTTTTATGTCAAAACCACTTACCAGGTAATAAAGCATGACACACCACGCACAGGGCCAGCGCGAAAACTGCGAACGTGAAGTGTGTGGCCTTCATTATGGAGTCCACTTTAACTTTACTTCGGTTGCCTTCCAAGAAATGATGCTCTGTACGAATCTCAGCTTTTTATATATATTTGGACTGGATAGATATGATTGTGCCACAGACAATCTAACCTAAAGACGTCGCGCTGCGGGGGTATGCTTTCGTCAATGTTAGGCAGTGACACTGCATAAGGCTAAGTGTTTGATCACAGCTCACCTGATGTTAAGTGAAGGTGTGGTCGAAGATGGTAAAGCCCATCTAGCCTGGAATGGAACTGGCTCTCAATTGAGGCTGCCAGAACACACCGTTAGATGCTTGGCGGCAGATTTTCAAGTCTCGTGTGGTAGCTAGCCAGCCGAGTACTAGAGAGTACGCTACCACCATGCTATGGTTTCCTCACGATGTTTTCCTTCACCGGCAGCTCAAGCTCATTGTTGGGGTTTGAACCCACGCCTTTCGGCATGCGAACCTACCGCGCTAACCACTGAGCTATCATCGCCACAAAATATTTAATGTAAATGTATTTGATTATTAATTTAATGTAACTGGCGTTTAGCCGTTTTTAATTAATTAAATAAAAATATAATCTTATAGTTTGGGTTGTCTATGGATTGTGTGGGATGCTAACAGTTCAAACAGCATCTTATCAAAGGTCAACATTTTGATGCATGCAAATAAAAACTGGTTAAATTATGTAATTCCAATTATAATGAATGCATTAGTACTAGTTTGACAACAACTTGCCTTATATATCTCACAGGAAAAACAGCTTACATTGCGTCGATAGATCAGTGGTTAGCGCATTCAAACTTCATAATATTATTATATATACATATAAGTATGTATTTACAAAAAAAAAAGTATTTAAGTATTTTGTCAGGTGTCTGGTTCCCATAGTACAAGCTTTGCTTCGTTTGGGGTCAGATGGCGCTGTGTGTAACGTCCTGTGATATTAAAAATATTAAAAAGTGCGAGTCGGACTCACGCACGAAGTGGTCCGTACCATTATCTATAAAAACGGTAAAAAATCTTGTTTGACTCATATTATTGACATAATTATTTTATATGTGGCATATTACTTCATTGACATTTTCATTTTCATTGTTTTGACATATGTAATGATTTTGATATTTTTAAATTAATATGAATGGAAAAATTACCTGTAATGTTGGTGTTATTAATAAATGATTTGTATTTGTTTCTTGTATTGGAGCCCCCCTTAAATGTTTATTTTATTTTATTTTTAGTATTTGTTGTTATAGCGGCAATAGAAATACATCATCTGTGAAAATTTTAACTGCCTAGCTAGCACCGTTCTTGAGTTACAGCCTGGTGACAGACGGACGGACGGACTGACAGCGAAGTCTCACTAATAGGGTCCTTTTTTACCCTTTGGGTACGGAACCCAAAAAAAAAGATGAGCTGAGGTGAGAAAAAGCTGTGGTCAAACACCAAGATTGTCAACCATTAATAAAAAAATAATTTAATCGTTTAAAAGTCAAAGGTTATGATCAAAAAAAATATTAGGCACGACTACATTATAATAATCTAAATAAAAATTAACCTCGACATAATTATTATATCTAACCCCAAACCACTTATCAGTGAAAAGCACATTATTTTAATAACTTTATCATACAACGATTAGACTAAAAATTACTAGTTAAAAAAAATTAAGAATATACTCGTACTTATAATACAACTGATAGATATCAAATTATGAACATTGAAATATTTTTAAGTGGTTCGATTACCATACAAATAAATGTTTGCCATTTACGTTTTCGGTTTTTACAATTCATGACATGAAGTAAACAAATCTTATGTCATAAAAGCATTATAAGTTTTTTTTTTACATACCGAAATCCTACTCACATGACGGTAACAATCGGTTTAATACCGCCGTTCTGCGTACCCATGTACAGCAAAGGATGGATTCCCCCCCCCCCCCCCCCCCCTCACGCACACTAGCTTCACCCCACGCACTTTACACGATGCTTACAAACATAGGTGTAGCCAGTTTGTCTAGAATCTAAACTTGTCTAGAGATGGAATTTTTTAATAAATAAAATATCGTAGCACTATACACACAGCGCCATCTGACCCCAATCTAAGCAGAGCTTGTGTGACGGAAGTCAGATAACTGATAGAATACATAAATACTTTTTTTTTTGTAAATTAATACAGAACTCAGCACTGGCTGGCTTCAGTCGGCATTATGCTGAGTCGAGGCCGGTTTGTGACACAAAATATATTTCAAACTTTTTGTTGTTTGTTTTTTTGTTTAATTTTTATTTATTGTATACTATACTATATACCTTTAAGTTTTTTTCTATGTTTTATGTTTATTGTTTATTTTTTTGTATGTATGTATTGTAAATTATGTTGAAATGTGTTTTATGTCATAAATAAAGTGTTGTCTATTGTCTATTGTTAAAATGTTTGCTCTGAGCGGGAATCGAACCCACGCCCTACAGTTCTCAAGGCAGATATACTACCAATGAGCCAACGGGGCTGTCGAACAATACCAGTTTCAATGAAACACAAAATTAATTAACTAATTTTTAGTTTTACATGGAAAACAAACAGTTGCTCATTGAGAAAATAAATAGGAGGTAAGTGATGATCCAAAAGACTAAAAAGTTGAAATCTGTCTAGTCTAGTCATTTCGGAGCATTAATACAAACAGTCAAATCTTTCCTTTTTATAATAGTATAAAGAGATAGTTTTTAAAACCTCAAACGTTTATTTATACCGCCAAAAAGAGGCCATTTCATCTGACGCCTACTTTCCACAATGTATCCGTTCCAATTTGCGACAGCCTTGAGCTCTTGGGCGTTTCTCTGACTCCGACCCTCAATTTTGGCTCTTTTATTGAGGCAAAAGCCCAATTGGCTGTCAAAAAGCTGGGTATCCTTTCGAAGGTGCGACGGTACTTCACGCCGGAACAGTTGCTTATCTTATACCAAGCACAAGTTCGGTCGTGCATGGAGTATTGTTCGCACCTTTGGGACGGATCAGCCAAATACCAGCTTGAGGCGTTGGAGTCCATTGAGAAACGTGCTAAGAGGCTCATAAGCAACGACTCGCTTGTTCAGAAAAGGCTCCAAAGCCTTGAACATCGACGGAAAGTTGCTTGTCTGGCGGTTTTACGCTTCAGATCTGCATGACCTAATTCCACCTTGCCCATTCTACTATCGGACAGCCAGGAGCTTTAAAAAGCGTCACCGCTTCATGGTTGATGTTCCAAAAGCTCGAACTAAGCGGTTTGATTCCACCTTCTTCATGCGTACCGCTAGACATTGGAATCTGCTGCCCGAGTAGGTGTTCCCCAATGAATATAGTCTGGGTACCTTCAAGTCGCGAGTGACTCGGTTTCTTCTAGGCGAGCGTGCTCCACCGTAGACCGCATCTTCGCTTAACATCAGGCGGGATGGCGGTCAAAGGCAAGCCTATCTACTAAAAAAAAAAAAAAAAAAAAAACTATCTATAGTATTATAAAAAGGAAAGATTTGACTGTTTGTATTGATGCTCCGAAACAAATTACTAGACAGATTTCAACTATTTTGTTTTTTAGTTATTGTTGTTTTAGCGGCAACAGAAATGCACCATAAATAAATAAATAAAAATAAATATCGTAGGAGGAGCCACACAGCGCCATCTGACCCCAAACTAAGCAAAGCTTGTACTATGGGAATCAGATAACTGATAGAATACTTAAATATATGAAAACCACTGTGACTCACCATCTGTGAAAATTTCAACTGTCTAGCTATCACGGTTCATGAGATACAGCCTGGTGACGGACGGACGGACAGCGGAGGAGTCTTAGTAATAGGGTCCCGTTTTAATCTTAGGGTACGGAACCCTAAAATTTTTTTTTTTTACTTTGATTAGAATATTACTTGTAATTTTAGTCTGCTATATATTGATTTGAATTTGAGTAACGATATGACTGAAGAGATAATATAAGTACGAAAGATTACTATGTAGTCACATCCCTAGCTGCGTCGAGCATATTTACCTACGGCCTAGTTTTACGTCTATTCAAGGGCTGGAAAGGGGGTGCACAACCTATACACGTAATTAAAACATACAATATATTAGTCCCACAAGGTGGACAGACGACCAAGTAAAGACCGCAGGAACGCGCTGGATGCGAGCCGCTTCCAACCGGTCTTTATGGAAGTCAATGGGGGAGGCCTATGTCCAGCAGTGGACGTCCTACGGCTGAAATGATGATGATGATGATTACTCCGCGTCCGGCGTACATGGGTATATAATTTTTTGTGATGTCATTTTACAATGTTTTTCTTTCTTTGGTTTTGGCGTCGCGTTTTAGCATTTGCCAGTGTCAAGTATTTATATATTTTCAAGTTTCAAATGTTAAATAAGTGTCCTCGTAGCTAAAGTTATAGTCAAAATCCAGTCTTGGTCAAGTACAGTCCGTGTCAGTCAAGTCCAGTCATGCTTTAATAAAGTAGTGGCGACTTCACTATAAAGCTTCGATGGAGTTTTGGAAGCAACACGAAAAGTCATTTTTCACCACATTATATCATTTTCCCACACTTGCGCTTGTGATTCGGCACTTTATGAATAAAACACCACCATTTTTATGCATAAACACTCGACAAAACACTAGTTTTGGAAAAAATACAACGGAGCGACACGACTCTTCCCGCGTTCCCGCCAAAACTCCTCAATTACTGATGTGCTTTTGTTTTGTAACATATCCAAACACAAGCACAAAAACAAAACAAACAGAGACAGACAGTTACGAAATAGGGGCTCACCTCAGCATAATGTTGGTCAAACTAAGTTGACAATCTGCCGTCAAGCACCTAACGGTGTTTTTTTTTTTTAATGGTTTACAGGCTAGTTGTTTGACCACAGCTCACCTGATGTTAAGTGACGGTGTGGTCGAAGATGGTAAAGCACACCTAGCCTGGAATGGAACTGGCTCTCAAGTGAGGCTGCCGGAACACACCGTTAGATGCTTGGCGGCAGATTTTCAACTTGAGGTTGGTAGCTAGCCAGCCGAGTACTAGAGAGTACGCTACCACCATGCTATGGTTTCCTCACGATGTTTTCCTTCACCGGCAGCTCAAGCTCATTGTTGGGGTTTGAACCCACGCCCTTCGGCATGCGAACCTACCGCGCTAACCACTGAGCTATCATAACTACAAAAGTTCGTTCGTGGGTTCTTCCTCCTCCTTTGTAGGTGAGGTGGGGCATCGGCTTCGATGAATTTCATCTTTGCCGAGGTTGGTCGCTGGGGAACCTAACGGTGTATTGCGATAACTTCGGGGGCATCCATCAAAATTACGTCACACGAATTTCATGATTTTTTTACCCCCCCCCAACCCCCATGCTTGTCACAGTTGGTCACATTTTTGAGATCCCCCCGCCCCTTACCTAGTGTGATGTCATATATTTTGCAATTTTACATTTAGAATTATATAATTATCATATCTAATTTCTAAAATAAATAAAAATATTATAATTATGTATTTTGAAAATGTGATGTCACAAAATTTGGAACCCCTCCCCGTCACTTGTCACACAATGTCACACTTCGTCGACCCCCTCCCTCCCCCTTAACGTGTGACGTAATTTATGGATGGTCGCCTCACTTGTCAGTTCCATTCCAGGCTAAGTGTGCTTTACAATCTTCGACCAATCGTTTAACATCAGATGAGCTGTGGTCAAACACGAAGAGGAACTATAAAAAAAAAGAAATGATTATGTAGGTATTCTGACATTACCACGGTACTGGCGTTGTTAGACGATCCCCTGGTTCGATAGAATGTTATACAGGGCTGCCTACTGGACAGCTAAGAATTTTGCACTTAGATTCAAATGGAATTTTATTGTTGAACTGTGTTACATTTTTTATTTAATTTTTTTACGGTTGACCGGCTAGGTGTTTGACCACAGCTACCCTGATGTTAAGTGAAGGTGTGGTCGAAAATGGTAAAGCACACCTAGCTTGGAATGGAGACTGCCGGAACACACCGTTAGATGCTTGGCGGCAGATTTTTAACTCTCGCGTGGTAGCTAGCCAGCAGAGTACTAGAGAGTACCCTACCACCATGCTATGGTTTCCTCACGATGTTTTCCTTCACCGGCAGCTCAAGCTCATTGTTGGGGTTTGAACCCACGCGCTTCGGCATGCGAACTTACCGCGCTAACCACTGAGCTATCATCGCTACATAATATTATAGGTCTCAGTAGTTAATAACTCCTAGCTCTTAAGAATTAACTGATTAACTGATTCACGCATGTGGGAAAGCTGAAAAAAGTAAATGGATACATATTTTTAATCTAAAGACAGAAAATTTATCTTAAAAGTATCATTTATACATCATATTTTGTAGCGATGATAGCTCAGTGGTTAGCGCGGTAGGTTCGCATGCCGAAGGGCGTGGGTTCAAACCCCAAACAATGAGCTTGAGCTGCCCGTGAAGGAAAACATCGTGAGGAAACCATAGCATGGTGGTAGGGTACTTTCTTGTACTCGGCTGGCTAGCTACCACGCGAGAGTTGAAAATCTGCCGCCAAGCACCTAACGGTGTGTTCCGGCAGCCTTACTTGAGAGCCAGTTCCATTCCAGGCTAGGTGTGCTTTACCATCTTCGACCACACCTTCACTTAACATCAGGTGAGCTGAGGTCAAACACCAAGCCTGTCATCAATAAAAAAAATAAAAAAATATCATCATTTTTTTTTAAATTTATTTTACATTATATTATATCCTATTAATTTTATTTGACTATTTTAATACAATTCTGTTTAAAACTAGCGGACTCGTCGCGGTTTCACCCGCGTAGTTCCCATTCCCGTGGGAATACAGGGATAAAAAGTAGCCTATGTTACCCGGGGACTGTTAGCTTCCCATCGGTGAAAGAATTTTCGAAATCGGTCCGGTAGTTTCGGAGCCTATTCAATACAAACAAACAAACAATCAAACCTTTCCTCTTTATAATAGTATAGATAGATAGACTAGCAGACGCCTCGCGGTGTCACCCGCGTAGTTCCTATTCCCGTGGGAATACAGAACTAAAAAGTAGTCTATGTCACCCGGGGATAACGTAGCTTCCCTACGATGAAAGAATTATTGAAATCGATCCAGTAGTTTTTGAGTTTATTCGTTACAAACATACTAAAATCCAATAATACAAATCTTTTCTCTTTATAATATTAGTATAGAATTATTATAATTATTCAAGGTATATATTTATAAAGTTGTTTTAGTTGAAACAGCGTTCAGGATTGAATTTTTATTATAGATCTAATTTAAATCATAGATAGAATCAATCATTTGAATTTGACAGAAGCAATCAATTTGAATCATAGATAACTAGTCTGTGATTTTTGATTAGGTAACTTAACTTAACTTAACCTAAATTAGCTAAATTTTTATTTTTTATATGGGATTATTTTATGCCTGAAATAAAAGAATATTATTATTATTCATCGTTATTTATTTTTCATCTTATTTTTTAAATTTTTTACATTAAATATTTAAAAAACATATATAATATAAAAAACTTAAAAACTAGGGTGCCGCCGGCAGCGGGGCAGGGCTCAAGCTGCCGGTGGTTAGGGCTGCAGAGTGAGGAACCTCCTCACAATGCGCGCCGTGTCAAGGATCACTGCCTTTTGAAGCTGACCCTTGACCCAACCGTCTAGCGAGAGTCTCTTGAGATGTTGGTCGAGACTCTTCGCTATAAGACCGTTTACCGTGACGACTATCGGGACAATGATCGTCGAATCAACATCCCACATGGCGGTTATCTCGTGAGCCAAGTCAAGGTACTTGCTGAGCTTGTCCTTCTCGGCCTTCACGAGATTCTCGTCATGTGGGATGGTGATGTCAACGAGCACTGCCCGGCGTTGGGCTCGGTCGACCACCACGATATCAGGCTTATTGGCGACAATAGTCCTGTCCGTGATGATAGACCGGTCCCAATAGAGCAAAGCACGACCATTTTCGAGAACTGGCGCTGGTGCGTACTTATAGTACGGCACCTCAGACTCGACAAGGCCGTATTGAAGAGCAAGCTGCTGATGGATGATCCTGGCTACTTGGTTGTGCCTGTGCAAATACTCGCCGTTAGCAAGATGCGAACAACCGGAAATAATATGTCGGAGCGATTCTCCGGGACGGTGGCATGCCCGACAGATGTCGACCGTACCGTCCTTCATGATATATTTCCGATAATTGTTCGTCTTGATAACTTCGTCCGCAATCGCACAGGCAAAACCCTCAGTTTCCCCAAAGAGGTCTCCGAAACGTAGCCAGTTCACCGACGCGAGCATGTCCACATCGGGGCCCGTTAGGACCCGATAGAACCGCCCGTGCAGCTGCTTGCTCTTCCATACTTCCTTGCGGTCTTCGGTGCTTAGCACCGATGGTTTGCGCCAGTTCTCGTTCGCTAAGGAGAGCGGCGTGAGGCCCTTGTCAACTGCCACAACATCTCGATGCATCCCGCACTCGTTGTCGCGGAAATAATCCCTGAGACTGCACACTTCACGATTATGGAGGTTCTTGGCGCTTAAGAAGCCACGACCCCCCAATTTTCGTGGAATGTACAGTCTCATAACAGACGAGCGTGGGTGTAGCATGCGATGAGTTGTGAGCTGTTGACGGACTCTTCTATCCAGGGCGTCCAGCTCAGTCTGAGTCCACCTCAGTATGCCAAAGGAGTATATCAGTAGAGGCATCACCCAACCGTTGAAGGCACGCACCTTATTGCCACCAGACAAAAAACTATTAAGTACTTTTGTCAGGCGACAAAAGAAGCGTTCCTTCACCGATCGCTTGATGTCCACTACCGCTATACCCAACGACTCTGACATACCGAGGTACTTGTAAGTCTCGGCCTCGGAGAGAGATCTGAAAGTCATTGTCTCGGAAAGCTGTAAATCTGGACAATTTACAACTTCCCCTCGCTGTACGTGCATGACCGCACACTTGTCTACCCCAAACTCCATCTTGATGGCATTGCTAAAAACCTGTGTAGTTTTTAACAATTCCATCAAGTCTGGACGTTTTGGTGCAAATAGCTTGAGGTCATCCATATACAGCAGATGAGAAATGACTTCACCACCTCTCCGAAACCGATGGCCTAGCCCTGATTCCTTCAGCAAAGTGCTGAGAGGATTCAGTGCTAGACAAAACCACAATGGACTCAGACTGTCACCCTGGAAAATGCCTCGCTCGATCCTAATCAAGTCCTGCGGCTCAGAGGAGCCATCTCCACTACCTGGTCGACGAAGGACTGTGGTCCATTGCCTCATACATGCGCCTAAGAAAGATTTTAGAGTTGTATCAATTTTATATAACTCTAAAACTCTCTCTAGCCATGAATGAGGCACTGAGTCATAGGCCTTCTTATAGTCAATCCAGGCAGTGGAAAGGGCTCCCTTGTTCCGCCGAACTTGCTGGCTAATGGTCATGTCGATGAGGAGAAGCTCCTTAGTACCACGGGACCCTACCCTACATCCATTTTGAGCAGGAGCCAAAACGTTATTTGCGACAACATGCGCGTTAATTTTTGTTCTCAAAATGGACGTAAGGAGCTTGTAGATGGTAGGCAAGCACGTGATGGGTCTATAATTTTTTGCTTCTGTGGTACTACCGGTCTTATGGAGCAGGAAGGTGACACCAGTGGTCATAAAACAGGGAAGGGAACCAAGCTCGAGGGCTTCTTGGAATTGTGTCGCTAAGCGGTCATGTGAGCAACGAATCCACTTAATCCAAAAGTTGTGCAATCCGTCCGGCCCAGGACTTTTCCAGTTCTGTGCCGTACGAATCGCACAACTAACGTCTACGGGGTCTATTAAAACAGACCCCATGGATTCGACAGACTCACATTCCCGCTCGACAACACGCATCCAATCACCCTCGGTGTGCTCGACAGGCAGCGCCCAGATACCACGCCAGAATTCAGTCATGACGCTAGTATCCGGTAGCTGCCTGTCACTCACACGTTGGCCGGTTCCTTCCCAATCTCGATACACCTTCCTTTGGTCACTTTGAAAGACGCGATTTTGCCAATATCTATCCGCACGCTCTCTATAGCGGCGAATACGGTTTGCCCACGCATAGACTTTCTGCTTCAGATAGTCAATGCGTTCCGTGACACTGGCTAGATAGTGCTGGGGCCTAATATCCGTTCCAGCAAAAGCCTGTGTCACAAAACGCATGACTCGGGGGCGATTATTCCCCCGGCTGAAACAGATCAGCTTTGCAATGAGAGTCCTGAACGTGCTGATACGCCGCTCGATCCGCAATTGCCATGCGGGCACACCCCCGGCGGGTCGCGGTGCACGGTTAGTGTCCGGAAACTTAACACGTGCAACGCGACACGCCGCGATGGCACCGCAGTATAATATCGAGTGGGTATCAGTCAAATCTTCGCTAGCCCGTAAATACGGGGCTAGCAAAGCGTTCAAGGCTCCCATCAACGCTAAATTTCGTCTATGGGTGAGCAAACGTGGTAGTCGCGGCCTAGAATCGGGTGCGAATCTATATTGACAAATCGCGTCTTCCAAAGTCCTCCTCAAATGCTCACTCACCTGGCTACATACAGCCATGCTCGTGCATTCGCCTACATCAACTACGGGATCAGTAGGTGTCGCTAGTGTCGCCATCGACGTCGGCACTGACACCAGTGTCGGGGCTGACGACGCGACAGGCGAATCCCGTGTCGAAACAGGCGTTGGACGAGCAGGAAGTGCCTCCAGGCGGAGCCGATCAAGCACGGACTGATCCAACAGCTGAAGTCGCTGGATAGCCCGCACTTGATCCGATAGTCGTTGGGTAGACACGGCGACGGTCGGTTCAAGGGCCTGAAACAAAGGCAGCATCCTGACACGGTACGCTGAAAGGTTAATTCCCCCCTCTGTAGCCCCATAATAGGCGCGCATGCAATTCTCATTATTTGTCTGTGACCATCGCATGCGTCGCACTACACCACCGGCAGCGAGAGCCGAACGCGAAGCAGATTGCCCCGCAGGCCCCAAGCGTGCCGGCAGCGGCGGCCGTCCTCGACGCGCAGGTGGTGGTGGCGCCGGTGTCCGCGGCCCGCTCACGTCGCTGCTGCTCGACGAGGCGCTTGTTGCCAGGGGTGTAGCAAACTCTTCATCCCCCGACGAAGCGCTCGGAGTTGACGGAGCGGGCGGTGATGGTATATGTGCGTCATGTAATCCCGAAGCCGCAGCTGTTCTTGAGCGCGTCCACATAACTTGCTTTCATTCTTGATAAAATATTTTGCTGTGATTTGATTGACGTATAAATGTCAATCGGTAAAAATTTTTAAAAGATTCTAATAAACTCGGAAAATAGGCAATATGGAATAAAACTTTAAACTGGTAGGTGTTTGTAAACTATTGCTGATATTTGGTGGTGAAATTGAGGTCAAAAAGTTGTTGGAATAGAATTAAAATATTTCACTAGATAAAAACATGTCTGCTTCGCAGCGGGAGACAGATGTCATTATTATTATTATTATTAAAGTCAATTTTAAAATATCTATCCGAGATTTTCCTTGATATCTAAAATTATAATTTGACGATCTTAATAAATTAAAAATATTATAATCTAAAAAATATCTATTTTTAATTACTTCTCGCTGCAGTAAACAGTTGCCGAGACAACACGTCTCGCCTCTACACGAAGCATCCTCAGGACGTGTTGACTTTTCGAGCCAAGATTTTATAGCATAATAGTTGCGCCCCGCGGTGTTACACGCTACATGTTTTCAGGATAAAAAGTAGCCTATGTTTTAATCCAGGATCTCAGCTACCTCCATACCAAATTTTATCCAAATCCCTTCAGTAGTTTAAGCGTGAAAGAGTAACAAACATCCATCTATCATCATTTACATCTGCTGTGATTTATGTAGCGATGATTGCTCAGCGATTAGCGCAGTCGATTCGTACGCCGAAGGGCGTGGGTTCAAACCCTAACAATGGAAAAATGACCTGTAACTTTGGTGTTATTAATAAATGATTTGTATTTGTATTTGTATTTGAGCTTGAGCTGCCGGTGAAGGAAAACCATAGCATGGCGGTAGGGCACTTTCTAGTACTCGACTGGCTAGCTACCACCTTCAAGTTGTGCCTTCAAATCTAGAGTAAACAGGTTTTTTTCTAGGTAAGCGTGCTTCATCTTCGACTGCATCCTGTTTAACATCAGGCAGGGTGTAGTCAAACGCGAACCTATTATGTATAAAAAAAAAAAAAAGTTGAAAATCTGCCAAGCATCTAACGGTGTGTTCCGGCTGCCTCACTTCCATTCCAGGCTAGGTGTATTTACCATCTTCGACCACACCATCACTCAATATTAGGTGAGCTGTGGTCAAATACGTAGCCTTGTTTTATGACATTGACGAGTATTTCAAACTTAAAGATAATTGAATTACTTGTAAGTAATTGTGATCTTTTTTGTCATGTCATTTTATTGACAATTTTGTACATTAACAACATTTTTTATATGTTGACATGTTTGTATATTGACATACTTTATTTTGACATTTTTGTTTTTTTTTTATTCATTGACATTCAATTAGTGTTTTAAAACATATACATATAATGACGTACATATTTTGAAATTTTGAATTGA
The DNA here is from genome assembly GCA_905404145.2 of Biston betularia. Classification (NCBI taxonomy): domain Eukaryota; kingdom Metazoa; phylum Arthropoda; class Insecta; order Lepidoptera; family Geometridae; genus Biston; species Biston betularia. The sequence continues at coordinate 699,960 of FR989889.1, read as the reverse complement.
CTTTTAACAATCAAACAATGAGGTTGTCAAATATAAAATATATATTATAAAGTATATTATATTTAAGTAATATAAAATGAATCAAATGAATAAATGTTACCATTAATTTGATCAGGCGTACAACAGATAACACTGAAAAAAAATGTTGTACGTAATTGTTTTTTTGGTATTTTGACTAGAAATTTTACTGGCAACCCTAACCCTAGGTCCCCTCGTACTAGATGTACAATGGCACAGCGGGTTGTAATTAAAAAAAAACGCGAAACCCCACGTCAAGGCGTGAATTTTCACGCGCACTCAATGCGTTGTGCATGTGTGCGTACAGATGCGTGCTAGTGTGCGTAGATAAGTAATTAGATATGTAGGGATTGCGTAAATAGAAAGAAATCACATTTGAAAGGGAGATTTTTCAAACAATTTTTTTCTATTTCTATTGCTTCGTTTTGCCCAACTCCCAGTGCCACCTATTTCGATATATATATTATGATGGAGATTTGGCGGGAACGCGGAAAGAGTCGTGTCGCCCCCATTGTATTTTTAGAAATAGTGGTGTTTTTTTTCATAAAATACTGAATCACAAGCGCGAGTGTGGGAAAATGATATAATGTGGTGAAACATGACTTTTCGTGTTGCTTCCAGAACTCCATCGAAGCTTTATAGTAAAGTCGCCACTACTTTATTAAAGCACTAGCGGACGCCTCGCGGCTTCACCCGCGTAGTTCCCGTTTCCGTGGCAATGCAGAGGTAAAAAGTAGCCTATGTCACCCGGGGATAGTGTAGCTTCCCAACGGTGAAAGAATTGTTGAAATCGGTCCAGTAGTTTTTGAGTTTATTCGTTATATACATATACTATGGTTCGTCTACGGATCTCCTCATTTCTGATTCGATCTCGCAGGGAAACTCCGAGCATAGCCCTCTCCATAGCGCGTTGTGCTACTTTGAGCTAACCAAGAAGGCACACAGTCAGAAACCACATTAGACCGTTAGATGCTGGGCGGCAAATTTTCAACTAGAGACTAGCCATCGAAAGTCTCAAAGTTATGAGCGCCAAAGCAGCGAAGCCCTGGACTTTGTTTTGATTGTGAAAGTTCTGTGTATCGCTGCAATGTTCATGGACAGGCGTTATCTCTTACCATCAGGAGAGCGTCCCGTTCGTCCCATTACTTGAACATATAAAAACTTGTTTCATTACACTCGTGAAAATTAAAACACGCCACGTTTTATCACTTTAATTTCGTACGGAATAGATGGTTTTTATTTGCACTTAAAAAGAGCAAATAAAAAAACACAATTATTATTTTTAAAACCACTGAACCCACTCAAGCGTCTATTGAAGTCTCTTCAACATCGCTCGTAACAAGCCAGGAAAATATAAAATTTCATTAGAAAAATGTTACTTTTAATGTACTTCAAAAGTCAATAGGCACAGTGAAACCAAGTTGTCAGTAAGACAGTTTTAGTATATTTTTGTTCATACATAAGTAACAACAAAATGCCTTTCAAAGAACTTTCGCAAACTAACGTACGGTTTAATCAATTATGCCATTAATGTGTTAGATTTATTATCTATTCCCACATTTCTATTTGTGTTATATGAATTGTCAGACTCTCTTGCAAAAGAGGGTGCAAAAAAGCAGGTAAGCGACGACGTGGTGGCTCTATGCAAACCATCAATGGAAGTGCGAGAGCTACTGCGCCGTCACACCGAGAAAGAACAACAAAACCTGTGCGATAAGAAAGCCGACTGTAAACATGGTAAGACCGCCTTTCCAATTCTTAACAGGAAGATCACTAACAATCTATTGAAGCTGCAACGACAGGACCTTCGTCTCTTAGTAGGCCTCATAACCGGTCATTGCAACTTGAATAGTCACCTATTTAAACTAGGAGCCACGGATAGTCCGCTATGTCGTGGCTGCTTGCAAGAGAATGAAACTGTAGAGCATGTGCTTTTGCATTGCAAAGCCACAGAAGGCACTAGAACTGCTACTAGGCTGCATGAAGCTGCTTCGCCATCATTCATGTCATCGTCGTTGAACTTTCCACCCAACTCACTGGAGCTACTATGAGCGGCCCAGAGCCTCGCTCCGATATTTCAAGGAGCTGGGTTGGCTCGGGTAGACGCTGGCAGGGGGAAATGCACAATACACCCCAAGCGGGACGTCAGTGCAGGACTCATCGCCCCCACTTCGAATAAGAATAAGAATAAGAATATGAATTGTCGGAACAAAATGAGTAATTGAACTGGCAATATCTGGGTCGCGAGGAGACATTTATGTGGAGTTTTGGCGGGAACGCGGGAAGAGTTGTGTCGCTCCGTTGTATTTTTTCCAAAACTAGTGTTTTGTCGAGTGTTGTATGCATAAAAATGGTGGCGTTTTATTGATAAAGTGCCGAATTACAAGCACGAGTGTGGGAAAATGATATAATGTGGTGAAACATGAGTTTTCGTGTTGCTTCCAAAACTCCATCGAAGCTTAAAGTAAAGTCGGCACTACTTTACTAAAGCATGACTGGACTTGACTGACACGGACTGGACAAGACCAATACTAGACTTTGACTGTAACTATAGATGTAAGACATGAATTCGTTCTTCGCAAATAATGACATGGTTCAAAGGCCTTTGTAGCCAAACCATAAAATCCCAAAAAAAAGAGACATTTACGTGGTGGCTTGATTCATGCAACAATCTAGATATTAAACGTCAAAACGTGAAAAAAGTACAGACGGAGGATGTTGAACTGAGGGATTGGGAGTAGATGAGTGAAAAGAAATAAAACATTAAGGTAATTGAACAGTTCCGTTATTTATTATGAGGCTTCCCAATCATCAGGTAATCGCAAACCCATTGTAGGCTTATTGTTAGCGTTCTTTTATAAATGAAATTTTGCAAGAACTGACGTGGTTTTGACAAATTTTTGTTAGATAATTATTATTGATTGATTCAGGCGTTACTTTGCGGAAGTTCATTTTGAATGTTCAAGGTATCATTATTAGACATTCCCTGTGAGTAATAGAATGCATTTGTAGCAATGATAGCTCAGTGGTTAGCGCGGTAGGTTCGCATGCCGAAGGGCGTGGGTTCAAACCCCAACAATGAGCTTGAGCTGCCGGTGAAGGAAAACATCGTGAGGAAACCATAGCATGGTGGTAGGGTACTTTCTAGTACTCGGCTGGCTAGCTACCACCCTCAAGTTGAAAATCTGCCGCCAAGCATCTAACGGTGTGTTCCGGCAGCCTCACTTGAGAGCCAGTTCCATTCCAGGCTAGGTGTGCTTTACCATCTTCGACCACACCTTCACTTAACATCAGGTGAGCTGTGGTCAAACACCTGGCCTGTCAACCATAAAAAAAAAATAAAAAAATGCTGGGGCAGATGGCGCTAGTTATAACAAAATATCGACACAATAACTCGCAAATATATTCTAGATATTACAATAAGTAGTATCTAGAATTTCTTTCTTTCTAAAAATAATTAGTAATATACCTACTGCATTAAACTTTCACTGTGACTCACTTGCCTCTTCCGTTGTGCGATTCTATCTTGACCTCTTTTATTTAGATGTCCCTCTTCTTAGGAGCATTAAAAAAATGTAAAGAATGCCCCCGAAAACTTGGAGATTTTTTCATGACGCCGAAAAAGGTTTAGGATGTGGCATACAGTGGAAATATTACTGTATGAATCATCTGGCTTAGCATAAACATGGTTATAACAAAAATCATGATGTCAATCATGCCAGTTCAGTCAGTCACAAAATTCCGGGGCTGGTCGAATCCGACGGTACTCATCTCGAAGTTGAAGATCATTCAACTTCAACATCATTTAGGGCAAGCCTTGCAACTTCGAGAAAGAGGCCAATAGAAGAATCCAGCTGGGATGGACAGCATTTGCGATTCCAGGCTAGGTGTGTTTTACCACCTTCGACCAAACCGTCATTTAACATCAGGTAAGCTGTGGAAAAAACACCTACTCTGTCAAACATAAAAAAATGCGTTAAAAAGTACTCGAAATTGGCAAATGCACAATGTGCAACGCCATAAACCAAGAAGAATACACTTAACAAAAAAATAGCGCATCCATTTTCAATTTTTGTCTAACTCTGGTATCATTTCAAGGAACGGCGAACATTGTGTATTGCATATTCAGTGAAAATAAGACCAGTATTGGGGTTTGTAATATACAATCACATAAACAGTATGGGCAGCACTGCCTAGGAATAATAAAGCGAAAGCGATGATAGCTCAGTGGTTAGCGCGGTCAGTTCACACACAAGGGCGTGGACCTCAATTTGAGCTGCCGGTTAAGAAAAAACATTGTGAGGAAACCATACTCATAACCATTTCTAGTACTCGGCTCGCTATCTACCACCCTCAAATTGAAAATCTGTTGCCAAGCATCTAACGGTGTGTTCCGGCAACCTCGCTTGAGAGCCAGTTCTATTCCAGGCTAGGTGTGCTTCACCATCTTCGACCATACGTTCACTTAACATCAGGTGAACATGCGCGTCAGATCTGCATGACCTAATTCCACCTTGCCCATTCTACTATCGGACAGCCAGGAGCTTTAAAAAGCGTCACCGCTTCATGGTTGATGTTCCAAAAGCTCGAACTAAGCGGTTTGATTCCACCTTTTTCATGCGTACCGCTAGACATTGGAATCAGCTGCCCGAGTGGGTGTTCCCCAATGAATATAGTCTGGGTACCTTCAAGTCGCGAGTGAATCGGTTTCTTCTAGGCGAGCGTGCTCCACCGTAGACCGCATCTTCGCTTAACATCAGGCGGGATGGCGGTCAAACGCAAGCCTATCTACTATAAAAAAAAAAAAAAAAAAAAAAAAAAGGTGAGCTGTGGTGAAATACCTAGCCTGTCAAACATAAAAAAAAAATAAAAAATAGCATGATGGTAAAGAAAGAAAGAAAGAAAACATTTACTTTGACACGCACAACAATAGACTACAAATAAAAGATTTAAAAAAAATACTATAAAAAATTACAATAATAATAAGTAGAAATTGTCTAGTGTAACAAAAAGGTTAGTTCTCAGCATTAGTGCTGCCGATTTCTTAACAGCGCTACTGTCTGTCTGGTTTACTGTCTGGTAAGTTATTTTCTAGTACTTGGCTGGCTATTATGCTGAGGTGAGCCCTTATTTTGTAACTGTTTGCCTCTGTTTGTTTTGCTTTTATTTTTGTGTTTGTACCTAATTGTTACAAAATAAAATCTTTCTTTTTTTTTTATAGGGATTTGTCCGCGTTTGACCACCAACTCGCCTTATGGTAAGCGACGATGATGAAGATGAAGCGCGCAGACCTAGAAGATATCTATTCTTTATTTCTTTCTTTCTCAGTCTGCGTATTACAATCGTTGTATTTGTGGAACTTGCTCTACTGTTTTCATATTTTACTGCGTCATCAATGCCGCCATCTTGACTCTTCAACGACTCAATACAGTTCAAGTGTCGAGTGCTTTTTCTCTTTATTTTTCATAATGGTTGGCGGGGAGCGGCCTTGGTGCGTACATGATTATAGCTTAAATCAAAAAAGGCAAACTGGAGGACGTGAAAAGCTCTCTTCCTCACGTCTTTTTTTATATTTATAAAATAATTTGGATGACAGCGGAGCAATGGTCATGAAAAAAAAGATAGGGTAGCTGAGAGTAGTAGAGTAGGCTGAGGGTAGGTAGGTATTTGAGAGAATATCTATTTGACTTTCAATTGGGAGGTTTGGGTTCTTTTTTTTTATTCAAAATAGGTTCGCGTTTGACCACACTCTGCCTGATGTTAAACAGTAGTGTGGTCTAAGATGGAGCACGCTTACCTAGAAGAAACCTATTTACTCTAGATTTGATGACACCCATATTGTAGCTAACAGGGAACACAGACTCAGAGAACAGAGTTCCACAACCTCGCTGTGCGAATAAAAAATGTGGAAACAAAACGCTCTGTGCGAACATGGGGATCATCCACCATTTACGGATGACGTTTTGGTCGCGTTTGTCTGGCCGTCCGGTAAGAGTTCAAATCCCACGGCCCTCACTTCTTGTCAGGAACACGCAGTGAAGAAATTTGCGTGTTTTAAAAAAAAGGGTAAAACGGGACCCTATTACTAAGACTCCGTTGTCCGTCTGCCACCAGGCTGTATCTCATGAACCGTGATAGTTGGACAGTTGAAATTTTCACCAAAATTATCCACAAAAAAAGATGATTCCTGGTTATTATTCTACCCGTAGGCATTTACCTAAACCTAGTCCGTCGCAAGTTCATTCATAAACCACGCGGCAAGCTCGCGCGACTGCAGCGGGAGGCCTCGGCCGCGCGTGCGAGAGAGAAAGAAAATGTTTTTGCAATATGTCAATGAAAGCCGCCATTGGTTCCCGCCAGCTGGTCGCGTGATAGTATTCTTTTGTGGTAAACGAGTGCTATGTCCATAATTTCTGGCAGGATTTCCGAAAATTTTGATCAGCAATAACTTTGTCATTAGAATAGAATGGAATATAACTTTGTTATACACCAGAAACACAGATCACAATTAATACAAATAGGAAACAAACAACAAACAAAAAAAAAAGAAGATAAAATAATATAACAAAACAATAGAATAGATGATGTATAAGGGCGGTCTTATCGCCTAGAGCGATTTCTCATTATGGAGTAAACAAAAATTCTGATTGCACATTTACAATGTCTTACTCGATCTGTATTACCCATTAAAATGTTTCTTGTGATTAGAAACTTGTCGTGTATAGAGGGAAAATTCGATTGTTTGTTTGTTTGTATTGAATAGGCTGGGAAACTGCTGGACCGATCTGAATAATTCTTTCATCATTAGAATGCTACATTATCACTGAGTGATATAGCCTATATTTGTATGCGAACCCGGGGCGAGCTGCTAGTAAATTATATTTCAGTAATCGATACCGGTTTCTCAGTAAAAGAAGGATATTTTTCACCGTCCATTTCCAGTGCCGGTAGCCGCTGGGTTAATATATCGACACTTGATACGAACAGTGTGCAAGTTGGGAGATGTAGCGGTTTGTGCCGCTTGTCTCAGAAGTACTACCAATTGACAGAACTAATACAATTTTTCCGTGGTAGAATCCCACTACTATTATAAATGTAAAAGTTTGGATGGATATTTGTTATTCTTTCACGTAAAAACTACTGAACAGATTTAAAGAAAGAAAGAAAAAGAAAGAAAATAATTTTATTTTGCAACAATACAAAAAAAAAAACAAAAATAACAACAAATAGAGACAAACAGTTACAAAATAGGGGCTCACCTCAGCATAATACTGGTCACACTAATTAGTATGACCAGCGCTGGTCTTCCGGTGAGCCCTTGTTGGTGAAACAAAACAACAAAACAAACATAACAAATTACCAACATACAAATAACAAAACAAAAATAAAAATAACAGGCTCACGTTTGACCACCATCACGCCTGTTACCAAAAGAGAAGATACGATCTAGGATGTAACACGCTTGTCTAGGGGAAACCGAGACCGATTAGACGAAATTTGGTATGAAGGTAGCTGAGACTCTGGATTAACACATAAGCTATGTTTCATCCCGAAAACATGTAGCGGGTACACCCGCGGGGCGTAGCTAGTCCCACTAATGTTATAAATGTGAAAGTTTGGATGGATGGATATTTGTTACTCTTTCACGCAAAAACTACCAAACGGATTTGGATGAAATTTAATATGGAGGTAGCCGAGACCCTGGATAGTGCCAAAAACATGCAACGGGTAACACCGCGAGACGCAGCTAGTACCATATATGTATTTGTAGAGGTCGACACCGAACACACGTCGACTTCAGGTTAGTCTGCTATCCACTGAAAAGGAAGTCCTCTCCGCTCGTAACTTGCGCCACACCTCACCGCGTTTCTACTTTGGAAGCGTTTTCCACAAATTAATTACCTTCGTCTACCGCAAAATGGCTGACGGGATGCATAATCGTTTACGGACAAGCTATCTGTACAACCAGTGGTGGAGCCACCACCGCATTATTTCAACAAAATTGAAGATGTTGTGTGACAATCTTTGGGTTCCCCTAACTGGTCACTGTAATTGAAAAATTTGTACCACTTTTGCGCTAATTACTATATTCAGGGTTAAGTGGATTGGTAGCAGACCGATAGGTGCTCATTGTAACTGTTATTAGTTTATTAGTATTTTCAGTCAGTTATCTGACTTCCATCGCACAAGCTCTGCTTAGTTTGGGGCCAGATGGCGCTGTGTGTATAGTCCTACGATAATTATTTATTTATTATTATGAACAATACACTAGACTTCGTTTCGTTGCCCAAAGTTCTGAATACTTTTTTTTATGGTTGACAGGCTAGGTGTTTGACCACAGCTCACCTGATGTTAAGTGACGGTGTGGTCGAAGGTGTTAAACACACGGTCGGTTCGCATGCCGAAGGGCGTGGGTTCAAACCCCAACAATGAGCTTAAGCTGCCGGTGAAGGAAAACAACGTGAGGAAACCATCGCATGGTGGTAGCGTACTCTCTAGTACTCGGCTGACTAGCTACCACCCTCAAGTTGAAAATCTGCCGCCAAGCACTTAGCGGTGTGTTCCGGCAGCCTCACTTGAGAGCCAGTTCCATTCCAGACTATGTGTGCTTTACCATCTTCGACCACACCGTCACTTAACATCATGCGAGTTGTGGTCAAACACCTAGCCTGTCAACCATAAAAAAAATACATACAGGACACCCAGACACAGAACAAACATTTGTTTATACCACAATCTCCAGGTCCAGGGTGGGAATCGAACCGCCGCCCTTCGGCTCTTGAAGCAAACATACTACCAATGAACCAACAGGGCTGTCGAGATTGAAACACACCATATACAAATACAAAAACAAATATTTTATTAATAACACTAATGTTAGCAAGTCACTTCAAATTTTTTTAAATATGTCATTAAATATTTTTTAAAACACGGATTACATGTCAACACAGAAATGTCAAAATAAGGCATATCAACAACTAAGAATATTTAGTAATATCTACAAACTAACAGCTAATCTCAACCGCCCTATAATGTCGCTGTAGTAACTTTCAAATTTCAAACAGTAATGTCTACACACGTTGCTAGCAGAACATGGTACTGCGGTGGTACCTACACGATCTCCTGTTAAAGAAAACTCATCATCATTTCAGCTGAAGGACGTCCACTGCTGACATTTGCCCCCCGCCCCATTGACTTCCATAAAGACCGATTGGAAGCGGCTCGCGTCCAGCGCGTTCCTGCGGTCTTTACTAGGTCGTCTGTCCACGTTGTGTGTGGACGTCCTACGCTGCGCTTGCCGGTCCGTGGTCTCCACTCCAGAACTTTGCAGCCCCATCAGCCAAAATCGGCCATTGGCTAAGGAGACCTTTTTTTTTTATGTGACAAATAATGAGACGAACGAGACGCTCTCCTGATGGTAAGAGATAACGCCTGTCCATGACCATTACAGCGATACCCAGAACTTTGAGTAACAAAACAAAGTCCAGGGCATCGCTGCTTTGGTGCTCATTACTTTGAGATTTTCGATGGTTAGTCTCAACAGCCCTGTTTTTCGCTAGCTGCAGTACCCTTCAAACCGGAACACAGTAATGTTTACACACTACTGCTTGGCGGCAGAATATTTGGTACTGCGGTGGTACCTACCTAGATGACCTCCTGCTAAGGAGATCTACCACCAAGACCTACCGGAAAGTTACCATGAATCACTGTCACTCAAACTAAGTAATTGTTTGTACGTCATTGAATTAAATTTCCTTATTGTTTAATCATTGGACGTGCATAAGGAAACATCCCGATAGTTTTTTTTTCTATATTTCTATAATAACTACAATTAAACTAAATATTCACATTAAGGTGGTTCGATTTCCATACAAATATTTTTTTGCCATTTATGAACAAATGGAGCATAATTTTACAGTGAAATCACAGCTACTAGCATTTATTTTGGTCTTTATTTGCGGTAAATCAAAATCAAAAATCCAGGTAGTTATCGTACCAGGACCATATAATTATCGTACCTATTAGGATAATAACTGTGATACATTAAAAAATCAATATGACACATAACAATAAAATATATCGTCAGTGGATAGGAAAAAACGCTACAGCGCCAAAAGGGTACTTTTGGGAAATGAATTTTAAAGTTTTTGTTTCCACAATAAAAAGTCACATCTCTTGAGTTTTTAATCGGAATCAATTAATTTTAAAAAGATATTATAATTTTATTTTTATGTATCCATCTATACTATTATAAAGAGGAAAGATTTGATTGTTTGTTTGTTTGTATTGAATAAGCTCTGAAACTACAGGACCGATTTCAAAAAATCTTTCATCGTTGGGAAGTTACGCTATCCTCGGGATTTTATACCTGTATTCCCACGGGAACGGGAACTGCGCTGGTGAAACCGCGAGGCATCCGCTAGTATACGATAATTTTACGGTCCTTATAGTTTAAATCATGTAAACATTTGTTTTCTTATTAAAAATCACGCGAGTAATTACTTGTTTTGACAAAGTAGGAAAAAAATATACAATTTATGTGTAATATTATGTATTTGTTTTAATTTGACATTATATCATTCGACTTATAATAATTAAAACTATTTGTAAAGTTATTTCTTAAATGACATATTTTTAACATAATTTGTAAATCTATCTATCTATCTATTCTATACCATTATAAAGAGAAAAGATTTGATTGTTTGTTTGTTTGTATTGAATAGGCTCCGAAACTACTGGAACGATCTTAATAATTCTTTCATTGTTAGAATGCTACATTATCCGTGATGGACATAGGCTATATTTTATTAAATAAACAGTTAGGGATCCGTATCGAAACTCAATAATGTAACCCAAGCTGTGAAAAATTTGAAAAAAATTCTTACTTAGCATGCGCTGCGAAAACTATTGACAATAGAATAAAGTGACGTTTTATAGAGCAAAGTGACAGCTACAAATAAGTCCGCAATATAATATTGAATGTCTAACTATTACAGTTGTCATCTACACTAATTATAAATAGGAAAGATTTGATTGTTTGTTTGTTTGTATTGAGTAAGCTCCGAAACTACTGGACCGATCTGAATAATTCTTTCATCATTAGAATGCTGCATTATCACCGAGTGGCGTAGACTATATGTTGTTAATCAAGTTTTGTTTTCCCGTGCGAAGCCGGGGCGAGCTGCTAGTATATTTATAACGTGTAAAGTAAAGATATTATTTTTCAGTGTTTTGGGCACTTTGGTAGTAATGCCAACTTCAGGTTTCAAATGTTCACTTGCTTTCCTCTGTTTTCTCCGTCGTACTTTTCAGTTGCTTGTTTGTTTCAAAACGGTTGAACATGAAGGATGCTGAAATAAAAAAAAAACCTTAAATATCTTTTTTTAATCATTATTTGTAACAATGATTCAGTGGTTAGTGTACAGTGGTTAGCGCGGTCGGTTGGCACTTTGGAAGCGTTGACTTGATAATTGGGTTCAGATAGAAATTAAACTTCTTTGATTAGCGAAAAGCAATGGTTTCATCCGTCATGACACTTGCGCTGTTTTATTTGAAGGAAAGTTTTAAAGCACTGATTAAAAAATAAAATAAAAAATATGTCAAAATCATTAGATTAGTTAATTTTATTAAAATTTATTTATTAGTTTGGCTGTAGTGTTAGAAACACTGTAGTTATGTAAGGTTATAATTTTTAGAAATAAAAAAGATTTTATGTACACTATAAATATATAAGGTTGAGCTAGATTAAAAATAAATAAATTGGAAGCCTTAATTTAAAAAAAAAATTGTAGTGAAATCCCACTAATGTTATAAATGTGAAAGTTTGGATGGATGGAAGTTTGTTACTCTTTCACGCAAAAATTACAGAACGGATTTGGATGAAATTTGATATGAAGGTTGCTGACACCCTGGATTAGCACACAGGCTACTTTTTATCCCGAAAACATGTAGCAAGCAATACCGCGGGGCGCAGCTAGTAATATGTGTGTACATTTACAAACAATGACATGGTAGTAGAGTATTTTCTAGTACTCGAATCAAGTTGAAAATCTGCCGTCAAGCACCAACGGTGCGTTCCGGCTGCCTCACTTGAGAGCAAGTTCTATTCCAGGCTAGGTGTGCTTAACCATCTTCGACCACACCTTCACTTAACATCAGTGGAGTTAGTAGTAGGAGCTGTGGTCAAATACCTAGCATGTCAACCATTAAAAAAAAAACAAAAAAACATATACATCGAGAACCTCCTCGATTTTTCAGTCCATTAAAAAAGTAACAAAATATGACAAAAAATCAAGATTTCAAATTAAAAAAAAAAAGGGTTCGCTGACAAGTAAAGGAAATAAAATTATTAATACACACCAGACATCAAGTAGAACACAGCCATCACAACTAACTGGAAAGACCTCAATATTTTCATCTTCACCTTGTTTTTTAACTTTAAAATTAAAAACTTAGCAGCGAAATAAACACAGAGCGCACCCAAGTGCAACCACCACGCACCACGAAAAAATATCTTCAAAAACGAACGCTTCAATAAAATAATAATTAAGGTGGTTCGATTTCCAAACAAATAAATTTTTGCCATTCATGGACAAACGGAGCATAATTTTTACAGTGAAATCACAGCTACTGGCATTTATTTTGCTCTTTATTTGCGGTAAATCTCAATTGCTTGATTAAAACAATAGATTTATTGGCATAAAATCAAACTTATGAATGATTTTTTAATAAAACAGTAGATTATGCTAATAATCTATTGTTTTATTCAAGCAATTGTGATTTACCGCAAATAAATGCCAGTAGCTGTGATTTCACTGTAAAATTATGCTCCGTTTGTCCGTAAATGTGAAAAAAATATTTGTATGGAAATCAAACCACCTTAACGTTATATTTCTCTTGTAATTGTAACGCGAGTGGTCTGAAAAACATCTTTATACGCTTTATTAATGCAACGAACTAATAAATGTTTTTCTTTAAATGTATGATAAGTACAAAACGCAACAAAATTTTAATAGTGACATGTGATCAAATGTAGAAACTATACATTTTCTTCGTAAATTTTTAATTTTGTTTGGAAATTACGATTGTGTCTCCACTCATTCGCATATCGAGTAGCCGGAATGAATCCCTTTTCCTGTTAAATACAATTTACGTCACAAAATATTGTTTAACGCGGCAGATGAAACTTAACTGCTTCATTTTACTTGGTGGTAGATTTCCTTAGCGTGTGGTCATCTAGGTAGGTACCACCATATATTCCGCCATCAAACAGTAGTGTGTAAACATTACTGTGTTCCGGTTATAAGGGTACTGCAGCGAAATTACTGGGCTGTTGAGACTAACCATCGAAAGTCTTAAAGTAATGAGCGCTAAAGCTGCGATGCCTGGACTTTGTTTTGTTTGTAGCGATAATAGCTCAGTGGTTAGCGCGGTAGGTTCGCATGCCGAAGGGCGTGGGTTCAAACCCCAACAATGACCTTGAGCTGCCGGTGAAGGAAAACATCGTGAGGAAACCATAGCATGGTGGTAGGGTACTTTCTAGTACTCGGCTGGCGAGCTACCACACGAGAGTTGGAAATCTGCCGCCAAGCATCTAACGGTGTGTTCCGGCAGCTTCACTTGAGAACCAGTTCCATTCCAGGCTAGGTGTGCTTTACCATCTTCGGCCACACCTTCACTTGACATCAGGTGAGCTGTGGTCAAACACCTAGCTATAAAAAAAAATCTACCACAAAATAAAATAAAAAATCACTTATAAACAAGCACAAGTAAAGTGATAACACGGGCGCAGGCCCAATGAAAGTGCCGAGTCCCCCTATCACCCCCGTGCCCGTGTGCAACCCTGCACTATAGGTTAACCCGTCTGTGTATAACTTATCAATTGAACCCTCAGCATGTGGTTTCCGTTTTTTCTCTTTGACCAACTGGACAATACAAGAACAAATTTATTATTTAAAACGTTTTAACGTTCAGAGGGCAGTGAGAGCACTTTACTTAGAGCTGCTTTATTTCTATTGCTTGACCAACATAAATCTAGCGAGGTGGTCAAATGGTGGAACTAAGTGCAACTTGCGAAACGAAGGAAAGCTGCTCGTGTCAAGAACTATATTAAGTATGAAAAGGAAAATATTAATCCCACAAATATTTTATACTAGCGACCCGCCCCGGCTTCGCACGGGTGCAAAATTCGAAATAAAGTAGTCGCGAAAATATTCAAAGAAATTATGTGCTGTAAAAGGCCATATAAATCTATGTTAAATCAACAATCTATTTATGGTATTTAATTAAATAAGGAATAGTGCTGTAGTGCTTAAAATCGCTTCGAAAATTAGCTATTATTTGCCGTAAAAAGTAAATGACAAAAAATGGTTTTGTGGGATATCGATAAGAGATAGACATATACCATCGCGGACTTTTCTGTAGACCTTTTCAAGGTGTACAATACTTAGTACATTATTTTTATAAATCCTGTAAGGTTAAGCCTGCGTACGCAATGTAAGCGGCAAGAAATGTAAGAATTTACGACACCACATTAGAAACCCTGAAAATAACAGTATTTTTCCATTATTTAATAGATGTTATTATACATGAAAACCTTCCTCTTGAATCACTCTGCCTATTACAAAAAACCGCATCAAAATCCGTTGCGTAATTTTAAAGATTTAAGCATACAGACAAACAAACAGACAAAAATAGCGACTTTGTTTTATACTATGTAGTGATGTAAAAATTTGGATGGATGTTTGTTACCTACTCTTTTACGCAAAAACTACTGAACGAATTTGGATGAAATTTGGTATGGAGGTAGCTGATACCCTGAATTAGAACATGGGGGTACTTTTTAACCCGAACATATGTACCGGGTAACACCGCGGGGTGCAGCTAGTATTATAAATGTGAAAGTTTGGATGGCTGGATGTTTGTTACTCTGTCACTCAAAAACTACTGAACGGATTTGAATGAAATTTGGTATGAAGGTAGTTGATACCCTAATTTAACATATAGGTTACTTATTATCCCAATAATAACATCCATCCATCTATAAATAAATAAATAAATAATTGTGTAGCTTCCCAACGGTAAAACAATGTTTGAAATCGGTTGTTATAGCGGCAATAGAAATACATCATCTGTGAAATTTTCAACTGTTTAACTATCGCGGTTCATGAGATACAGCCTGGCGACGGTATGACAGCGGAATCTTAGTAATAGGGTCCCGTTTTACCCTTTAGGTACGGAACCCTAAAAACTTACGTACTGTATTATAAAAAAATATTTGTAATTATAAAAATGAGTTCAGTTCTTTTTATTTTTCAAGGATCATATAGAGTAAAGGTCTCTTTTTTTTTTAGTGTTGACAGGCTAGCTGTATTGACCACAGCTCACCTGATGTTAAGTGAAGGTGTGGTCGAAGATGGTAAAGCACATCTAGCCTGGAATGGAACTGGCTCTCAAGTGAGGCTGCCGGAACACACCGTTAAATGCTTGGCGGCAGATTTTCAACTTGAGAGTGGTAGCTAGCCAGCCGAGTACTAGAAAGTACCCTACCACCATGCTATGGTTTCCTCACGATGTTTTTGCTTCACCGGCAGCTCAAGCTCATTGTTGGGGTTTGAACCCACGCCCTTCGGCATGCGAACCTACCGCGCTAACTCTTCCCTTTTTTTGTCCTGCTCTTGAAGTACGGAACCCTAAAAAGAAGAAACAGATACGACAGAAGCGCCCTCATTGAACCGCAGGGAAGTTAGCCGAGTGATCGAGGTTGTGTACAGTATATACACATCGCGTAGGGGTCGCCCTGACCCCACTTTATTTGAATGAAGTTCAAAAACTATTATAGTACACAGAGGGTGAATAAGCACTCAAACCTAGCTTCGACTACATCCATAGGAAATTAACAAAAGATGGCGGACCGCTAGCTTAATTACAAATTTAAAAAAAATTGTCGTCAAGATGGCTCAGTGGTAAGCGCGGTCGGATACCACCATAGGTACCACCGCTGCACCAGGTATTCTGCCGCCAAGCAGTAGTGTGTAAACATTACTGTATTCTGGTTTTGAAGGGTACTGCAGCGACAATACAAGACTGTTGAGACTAACCATCGAAAGCTTCAAAGTAATGAGCGCCAAAGCAGCGATGCCTGGACTTTGTTTTGTTACTCAAAGTTCTGTGTATCGCTGCAATGGTCATGGACAGCCGTTATCTCTTACCATCAGGAGAGCGTCTCGTTCTCTTAATTTTGCATAAAAAATATATTATTTATTCAGAGCATGCCCATAGAATTACATTAAAATCACTAAATAAATAAAATCAATACAAATAAGACAAAAATGTCAAAATTAAAAATAAATCCCACTAATATTATAAATGTGAAAGTTTGGATGGATGTTTGTTACTCTTTCAAGCAAAAACTACTGAACGGATTTGGATGAAATTTGGTATGGGGGTAGCTGAGATTTTGGATTAACTTATTGTAGGCTACTTTTTATTCCGAAAATATGTAGCGGGTAACACCGCGGGGCGCACTTAGCGAAAAATAAAATAGCTCATAAGATTTTTCTTCCTGTACTTACGTTTTAATTTTTAATTTTGGTATGCGCATTACTGTTTATTTGTTATACAGGAGTGCAAAGTTGCTTTATAAAAGCGCGCTCAATTTTGACGACCGAGCAAGAATCCTGAGCGTTAGCGAGGGAATCAAAAGTACTCGAGTGAAAAATCTTTCCACTCGAGTGCAACACGTAACTTTTCATCCCACCTCAGCGAGGAAATGGCTAAATATCTTGTAATTATAAAAGATACTTTTATTTCAGTTTAGGTATTAACTACTACATAACAATATGACATGAAAAGGAAATTGCGCGCGCAAAGCATTTTTTTTTTTTTTTCGTTAATTTGCCTTTTCGGGCAGGCTAAAGCTATAAAGCCATACTGCCTCGTCTTCAGTGTTATTTCTGCTGTATCTTAACTATGGTTATCGTCAAAGTCGTCTTAGTCAAGTCCAGTTCGTGTCAGTTCGTGCCAGTCATACTTTAGTAAAGCAGTGGCAACTTTATTACAAAGCTTCGATGGAGTTTTGGAAGCAACACGAAAACTCATGTTTCACCACATTATATCATTTTCCCACACTCGCGCTTGTAATTCGGCACTTTATGAATAAAACACCACCATTTTTATGCATAAACACTCGACAAAACACTAGTTTTGGAAAAAAATACAACGAAGCGACACGACTCTAAACGCGTTCCCGCCAAAACGCGCGCAAAGCAAACTAAAAGAAAGTTACACCAAGGAGGTTCCGAGTCTGAGTTTTTAACAAATTAAAAAAAGTTATATGAAAAATTCGGCACCATGGAGGAAGAAGTAAACAGGTTTAATTATTTTTATCCTCTAGCGGATAAAAACGGCTTTTGCACTCAGATATCGAAGAGCAAAAAAAAATTTCTGAGGTGGGGGTATAAAAACAGTTTTTATCTGTCTAAGATTGAAATATTCCTGCAGCAGTATATGCACAGAGGCAAGTATGGCAGAGTGATAGAAAGTAGACGCCGGCAGTGTGTCAGGGCATTATGCGGCGCGGTGGTAAACGTGCATTACGCGCTTCTCTCCGCGACACCACCGCTTCCCGGACAGTGAACGGTACAGACATGCCGAAAATAAATTAAGAAAAAATCGGCGTCTGTTTATTTTTAATCTAAGATTTTCAACTAAGAAAGCCTTCGGGAGTTTTGGCGAGAACGCGGGAAGAGCCGTGTCGTTCCGTTGTATTTTTTTCCAAAACTAGTGTTTTGTCGAGTGTTTATGCATAAAAATGGTGGTGTTTTTTTCATAAAGTGCCGAATTACAAGCGCGAGTGTGGTAATTTAGACTTAGTTATGGTTTCATGTGGATTCACTTGTTATTATTTAGTTATTAATAAAGTGTAAAATGACTTCACAACGAGTACGCTAGGTTAGGTGGTAGGGGCCGTTGTGAAGGCACATTTGGTATCGAGCTACGGCGGAGAACGGAGCTCTTGTGAGTATATTGTACCAAGTTTATGTTTAAATCTTAAATCACTAATAAATTATTTGAATTGTTGTTTCTGTATTTGATGAGTGAACCGGGGGTTGGAGATGGTGACGTCAGCTGTGCTAAACTAAACTTGACTTTCAATTGATCTCTAATGACGTCACCTAGTAGGGCTACTTTCATTCAATAAACAAGCAATGGCAAAAGAATAAATATTTTTTTTTGCTTTCTGTATTTTTTTTCTATTTTCAGCATTTATGTGCATAATAAAGAGTTTCTATCTATCATTATTATTAAACAGAAACTTTTCACAATTACATTGTTTGTCAAATATATTTTTAATGACATGAGTTTACTGCATAATAATGTGATTTATTCAGATTTATTGATTCAATTAATTTATTTTAATAATGTTTTGACTATGTTTATACATTTTCATTTTGACTATGTTTATACAATTACCTTTTTCATAGTTATTTTCAAGGACTATTTATTGTAATTGGCATATTGTGCCGTTTTAGTCAATAAATAAATAAATAATAAATAAATATCGTAGGACTATACACACAGCGCCATCTGGCCCCAAACTAAGCAGAGCTTGTGTGATGGAAGTCAGATAACTGATAGAATACTTAAATACTTTTTTTTTTTGTAAATACATACTTATAATACATACAGAACACCCAGACACAGAACAAACATTTGTTTATTCACAAAATGTTTGCCCTGAGTGGGAATCGAACCCACGCCCTACAGCTTTCAAGGCAGATATACTACCACTGAGCCAACGGGGCTGTAAAATAATAAACAATAAACAATTGTTGCATCACAGTAACAGTTGCTCGTAATAATAAATACACCGACCCCCTTCGACTTAGTATACACCATAATTCATAATTAATTTATTGCGTACTAGATATTACGAGCGTCATATTCTGCCTGGGGGCATGCAAAACTTAAAATTGACGTTAACAAGATTAAACATTATTACGTAAAAAAAAAAAAAAGTACAGTCAGTGATTCGTCAAATCACACCAAGCTTATATCGGACAGCCAGGAGCTTTAAAAAGCGTCACCGCTTCATGGTTGATGTTCCAAAAGCTCGAACTAAGCGGTTTGATTCCACCTTCTTCATGCGTACCGCTAGACATTGGAATCTGCTGCCCGAGTAGGTGTTCCCCAATGAATATAGTCTGGGTACCTTCAAGTCGCGAGTGAATCGGTTTCTTCTAGGCGAGCGTGCTCCACCGTAGACCGCATCTTCGCATAACATCAGGCGGGATGGCGGTCAAACGCAAGCCTATGTACTATAAAAAAAATATCACGATATCCTGCCATTTCTATGCTATAGTTAAGTCTGTGTACTTTGACGGCGGGGCCGCGGGAGTGAATTAGTGCACATGTATGCATTAATGCGATGCGGAGTCACACATACCTACCTGTGTCTACAACCAACTAGGAGAGTAAAAAGACGGAAAACCATAAAAAAAAGTACAAAGTCGCAGGTGTTTTCGTAAAGGATTGTATCGGGAACGAGGTAATTCGCCAGAAAACTAAAGTCATAGACATAGCTCAACGTATTAGCAAGCTGAAGTGGCACTACTGGACAATTTTTTTTTTAATGTGAAAAATAATGAGACGAACGAGACGCTCTCCTGATGGTAAGAGATAACGCCTGTCCATGACCATCGCAGCGATACACAGAACTTTGAGTAACAAAACAAAGTCGAGGGCATCGCTGCTTTGGCGCTCATTACATTGAGACTTTCGGTGGTTAGATGGTTGGTTTCGACAGCCCCGTTGGCTCATTGGCAGTATATCTGCCTTTTTTTTTTTTTAATGGTTGACAGGCTAGGTGTTTGACCACAGCTCACCTGATGTCAAGTGAAGGTGTGGCCGAAGATGGTAAAGCACACCTAGCCTGGAATGCAACTGGCTCTCAAGTGAGGCTGCCGGAACACACCGTTAGATGCTTGGCGGCAGATTTTCAACTTGAGGGTGGTAGCTAGCCAGCCGAGTACTAAAGTACCCTACCACCATGCTATGGTTTCCTCACGATGTTTTCCTTCACCGGCAGCTCAAGCTCATTGTTGGGGTTTGAACCCACGCCCTTCGGCATGCGAACCTACCGCGCTAACCACTGAGCTATCAGCGCTACACCTTAAGAGCTGTAGGGCGTGGGTTCGATTCCCACTCAGGGCAAACATTTTGTGAATAAACAAATTTAATGTTTGTTCTGTGTCTGGGTGTTCTGTATGTATTATAAGTATGTATTTACAAAAAAATATATATTTATGTATTGTTATCAGTTATCTGACTTCCATCGCACAAGCTCTGCTTAGTTTGGGGCCAGATGGCGCTGTGTGTATAGTCCTGCGATATTTATTTTATTTATTATTAATATATTAGTCTCAACAGCCTTGTAATTTCATAAAACAAAACAAAAAAAAACATACATTATAAAAATTACTATATTCTGCTTTAAAGGGGTACTGCAGCGACATTACTGGGCTGTTGAGACTAACCATCGAAAGTCTCAAAGTAATGAGCGCCAAAGCAGCGATGCCTGGACTTTGTTTTGTTACTCAAAGTTCTATGTGTCGCTGCAATGGTCATGGACAGGCGTTATCTCTTACCATCAGGAGAGCAACTCGTTCGTCTCATTAATCCCACAAATATTATAAATGTGAAAGTT
The DNA here is from genome assembly GCA_905404145.2 of Biston betularia. Classification (NCBI taxonomy): domain Eukaryota; kingdom Metazoa; phylum Arthropoda; class Insecta; order Lepidoptera; family Geometridae; genus Biston; species Biston betularia. Next base: position 679,235 of record FR989889.1, on the reverse strand, counting down.
TGGATGGATGGATGGATGTTTGTTACTCTACCATTTGTGTAGTAAAATAGCGGATGCCTCGCGGTTTCACCCACATAGTTCCCGTGGGAATAGAGAGATAAAAAGTAGCCCATGTCACCCGGGGATAGTGTAGCTTCCCAACGGTGAAAGAATTTTTGCAATCGACCCAGTAATTTCGGAGCCTATTCAATACAAACAAACAAAAAATTTAATCTTTCCTCTTTATAAGATGTAGATGACAACTGTAATAGTTAGACATGATATTGCGGACTTATTTGTAGCTGTCAATTTGCTCTATAAAACGTCACTGTATTCTATTGTCAATAGTTTTCGCTGCGCATGCTAATTAAGGATTGTTAATCGAGTTTTGTTTTCCCGTGCGAAGCCGGCGCGAGCTCTGCTAGTTATTCATAAAAAACGTAAAGGCATACAAAGAATTATTTATAATTCTGAAAAAGTCATTCGTTAATAGTTAAAACTCTCCCCTAGTAAGTAAGACCTATGTATCGCATTATATACCTACAGATCGACACAGATTATAATGAATATGTGGTCTATGTAGGATCACCAAGATACAGGCTAAGCCTAGTTTGGGGCCCGATATATAATGCCATATCATTTACTCATCATCATCATCAGCCTATAGAAGTCCACTGCTGGACATAGGTCTCTCCCAAGACACGACAGCCCGGTCTTGGGCTTTTCGCGTCCATCCACAGCCAGCTGTCCTATGTATATCGTCACTCCATCGAGCCTCAGGGCGTCCTACGCTTCGTTGGCCAATACGCGGTCACCACTCTGGAACGCGTCTTCCCCAGCGGTTATCGGTTCTGCGACAGATTTTTTTTTTTGAATTCAAAATAGGTACGCGTTTGACCACACTCTGCCTGATGTTAAGCAGTAGTGTGGTCTAAGATGGAGCACGCTTACCTAGAAGAAACCTATTCACTCTAGATTTGAAGACGCCAATATTGTTCCTAACAGTATACAAAATTCAATTTCAAAATATATTAGTTTAATAATTTTAAAATTATTGAACTGTAAATGTATTATGAAATTAATGTTTGTTAAATAAAGATTTATTTATTTATCAATCGTATTCTCGTATTTTTGGGGTTACGCACCCGAACAGTGTGCAATGGAGCTTTATTGCTAAATCTACAATATTTGTCTGATTAGGTCGTCACACGCTTATTGTCTACACTCTACACTAATATTATAAAGAGAAAAGATTTGTACTTTTGGATTTTTGTATGTCTGTAACGAATAAACTCAAACACTACTGGACCGATTTCATAAATTCTTTCACCGTTGGGAAGCTACACTATCCCCGGGTGACATAGGCTACTCTTTATCCCTGTATTCCCACAGGAACGGGAACTACGCGGGTAAAACCGCGAGGCGTCCACAAGTTATTGAATTATGTTAAAAAGGTACCTACAAACTCATCCTATTATTCTACTAATATTATAAATGCAGAAGTTTCTAAGTATGGAGGTTTGTTACTCTTTCACGCAAAAACTACTGAATGGATTTTGATGAAATTTAATATGGAGGTAACCGAGACCCTTTTTTTTATTTATTTTTTTGTCCAGGGAAAATACTTTGTGTATTTTTTTTTTATAGCTGACAGGCTAGGTGTTTGACCACAGCTCACCTGATGTTAAGTGACGGTGTGATCGAAGATGGTAAAGCACACCTAGCCTGGAATGGAACTGGCTCTCAAGTGAGGCTGCCGGAACACACCGTTAGATGCTTGGCGGCAGATTTTCAACTTGAGGGTGGTAGCTAGCCAGCCGAGTTTTTTTTTTAATTGTTGACAGGCTAGTTGTTTGACCACAGCTCACCTGATGTTAAGTGATGGTGTGGTCGAAGATGGTAAAGCACACCCTGGAATGGAACTGGCTCTCAAATGAGGCTGCCGGAACACACCGTTAGATGCTTGGCGGCAGATTTTCAACTTGAGGGTGGTAGCTAGCCAGCCGAGTACTAGAGAGTACCCTACCACCATGCTATGGTTTCCTCACGATGTTTTCCTTCACCGGCAGCTCAAGCTCATTGTTGGGGTTTGAACCCACGCCCTTCGGCATGCGAACCTACCGCGCTAACCACTGAGCTATCATCGCTACAAACCGCTATACCACCGGCCCTTGGGCGGGCACGGTGGTTATGTGGGACTCTCCGTCCTAATGACGGCCTACCCACTAAACACCCTGGAGTGTTCCACCTCGGCGCTTTGTGTCGAGGCTGCGGGCACGCTTCCGCACTCTGCCGCGGCCTCGACAGCGCTTGTCCTCTCGGACACCACCTCGGAGCCCAGGCTCCCTTGCCACGAAGACGATGTGTCGGAACACCAGACACATCGTCATCCACCTCGGAGAAGGTAACCGAGACCCTGGATTAACACATAGGCTACTTTTTATCCCGAAAACATGTGGCGAGTAACACCGCGGGGCGCAGCTAGTGCACCAATATTTTTATTGTTGTAATATTTATATTTCTTAACATCAAAGATACCCCTTTTTGCGTTTTTCTGGCATTGGGCGCGCTCTTAACAGTCACGCCAAGCTCTAAGCTAAATTCATTAAAAGCCGTGTCGCGCTGTAGGCATCGCATTTCCTAGACTAGGGTAGGGTAGAACTAAGGGGCCTTTGATCTAGGAATAGAAAATATGTCACGAGTGGCGGCCATCTTGGAAAGGGAGCCATAGACAAGCATGCGGGTGTGTTTTTTTTCTTTTCTACGTCTTGGGGTTACACTATGCGTAAAAAAAAGCGTCGAGAGCCCTATTTGTTATTATTTTTATGCTAAAAAGAAACTAAAGGAACAACAACTAACTAAACTACTACCTTGAGTTTTGGCGGGATCGCGGAAAGAGTCGTGTCGCCCCGTTGTATTTTTTCCAAAACATGGTGGTGTTTTATTCATAAAGTGCCGAATTAGAAGCGCGAGTGTGAGAAAATGATATAATGTGGTGAAACATGAGTTTTCGTGTTGCTTCCAAAACTCCATCGAAGCTTTATAGTAAAGTCGCCACTACTTTACTAAAGCAAGACTGGACTTGACTGACACGGACTGGACTTGACCAAGATTAGACTTTGACTATAACTATAACTACGAGGCAACATATTTAACTTATGAAACTTGAAAGTGTAAACCACATGACACTGGCAAATGCTCAAAATGCAACGCCAAAACTAAAGAAAAAAAACTACTTACTAAATATAACTTTTTTTTTTTATGAATCCTTCCTCTCTCTGTTAGGTTGAAAAACGAAAGCCTTAGTCATACGCCATTTGATTATTTTTTTAATCCGTCCAAGTGCGAGTTTGGCTCGCGCACGAAGAGTTCCGTACCATCATCTATAAACACGGCAAAAAAATCACATTTGTTGTATGGGAGCCCCCTCAAATATTTATTTTATTCTGTTTTTTAGCATTTGTTGTTATAGCGGCGACAGAAATACATCATCTGTGAAAATTTCAACTGTCTAACTATCACGGTTCATGAGATACAGCCTGGTGACGGACGGACAGCGGAGTCTTAGTAATAGGGTCCCATTTTACCCTTTGGGTACATAAATGCAAACCATATTTTTCGTAGTAAGAAGTAATGAAACAAACAAAACGCTTGATGGTAAGAGATAACGCCTGTCCATGACCATTGCAGCGATACACAGAATTTTGAGTAACAAAACAAAGTCCAGGCATAACTGCTTTGGCGCTCATTACTTTGAGACTTTTGATGGTTAGTCTCAACAGCCCGGTAATTTAGCTAGCTCAAGTCTTGAGTAGTGACGATTTAAGGTGGTTCGATTTCCATACAAATAATTTTTTGCCTTTTATGGACAAATGGAGCATGATTTTACAGTGAAATCACAGCTACCGGCATTTATTTTGGTCTTTATTTGCGGTAAATCACAATTGCTTGAATAAAATTTATTTATTGCTTAAATTAAAAAATCATAAATTCATAAATCATACATTAATTTTATGCTAATAATCTATTGTTTTATTCAAGCAATTGTAATTTACCGCAAATAGAGACCAAAATAAATGCCAGTAGCTGTGATTTCACTTTAAAATTATGCTCCATTTGTCCATAAATGGCAAACATTTATTTGTATGGAAATCGAACCACACTTAACTTGGATCTTACATCATATAAGATTAAAATTGTAGTCCAAAACCTCATTTAAGATCCATATCAAATAGGTACGCCTTTGTGAAGCCTCGAATAAACTATAAAGAATTATAGTTTCTCTCACGAATCTCAAATGTCATGTACCTATATATATTATATATATAAAAGAAAGAGATATGAGATAAAAAGGGTAAGGTGTAAATATGGTAGATATTGAATGATAAAACGGGGTGCGTATAGACTTGTATTATAAAATTCGTAAGGACAGGGCAAGTGGTTTTTTTTTTAATTTTTTTAAGTGCTTTCTCGCCTATCGACCACATCATCCTGTAAATACACTATACATAAAATCTCTTACCATAAATATTTATACATACATGAACAATATACTTAATTATTTATTTATTCAGGCTGATTTCTGTCAACCTATATAATAGGTTCTTGGCCTCCTCGAATTCTGGGTTATTTTATTTATTTTTTTATGGTCGACAGGCTAGGTGTTTGACCACAGCTCACCTGATGTTAAGTGATGGTGTGGTCGAAGATGGTAAAGCACATCTAGCCTGGAATGAAATTGGCTCTAAAGTGTGGCTGCCGGAACACACTGTTAGATGCTTGGCGGCAGATTTCCAACTCTCGTGTGGTAGCTAGCCAGCCGAGTACTAGAGAGTGCGCTACCACCATGCTATGGTTTCCTCACCATGTTTTCCTTCACCGGCAGCTCAAGCTCGTTGTTGGGGTTTGAACCCACGTCTTTCAGCATGCGAATCGACCGCGCTAACCACTGAGCTATCATCGCTACAAATTCTATCAGTTATCTGACTTCCATAGTACAAGCTTTGCTTAGTTTGGGGCAGATGGCGCTGTGTGTAATGTCCTATATTTATTTATTTATTCATTTACATAAAAATAATAACAAAAATCGCATCTAAAAATAATACATTTAGTGATCGCAAAAAACCACAGTCGGAATCAAAAGCCGGGAGGTGTGAAAGAGGGTTCCGCACTTCTTTGTACTAAATAATAGGCATTGTATAGAAATGTCATGCATACACGCACCACCCTGTATAGAGCTCTCATTTTACTTCAGGCATCCCTATTTCTATTAATATTCTACACTAGTATAGTCGCGCTGCTTCTCTCGCCGTCTTACGGGAACCGCGATGTTTATAATGATGATACGTCAAAATGGTTCAAATTTAAATATATGTCGGCGTGTAGCTTTAATGTTGATTTTGCGTAATTTTGGTGGACTAGAGGTGGAATGGCGACACCTCTGACGTCACACTGGTTCCGTGCTCTGCTTGTCGTTATTCGTGTAAAGTATTTTGACTTCAACCAATGAGAGAAGATGAAGTTGCGGATGTTGGCCGGTAGAGGGCTGCGGGAATCGAGTCGGCCGTGGGAATCGAGTCGGCCGTGGAAATCGAGTTGGCCGTGCGTTGAATGTTGAGGTGGAGAGATCATTCTTGCTTTGAGAGGAGATTGAGTTGGTCGGTTGCAGAGTGCGGAGCTAAGCGGAACGTTTTGCCCCCAAGCTATGTAATAGTGTCTATAATGTTCTAATCATTCGTAAACTAAAGTCGTTGTGAAGTGCTGATTAAACTTTGTACAAGAGAACTGAATTGTGTGGTTTGTCTCCTCGCCCGCTACACCATCGCCATCGGCCTTCCCATTTGATGTCGTTCTTTTTCTTCTCTCTCCGACATACCTATATATTGTTTTTTTGGGAAAAAAGTGGCAAACGAGCGACTGGCCACCTGATGGTAAGCGGTCACCGCCGCCTATAGAATAAAATATAATAGAATAATCTTTATTGTCCAAAAAGTCACACACATAAAACATAAATTTAATTAAACATTATAGACTTCTGCAATACCCGGGGTATTGCCAGTGCGTTGCCTACATTTAACGACCGTATTCACCCTTCGTTTGATGCTCTGTAGATAGAAACTCGGCGGAAAAACCGAAGGTGATAAGCCATTCCACATAAGACAGATGCGCGGAAGAAACAGCCGATCAAACCGAGCGGTACGAGACTTCCACGCATCTATGATATGTGGACACTTTTGGCGATGGCGGCCGGTACGGTAGTGAACCGAGTTGGAGGGTTAAGCCCAAAAAGTTCATCAGAATATTCCCCATAATAGAACCTATAGAACAGGCTAGGCGAACCAATGCCCCAGCGTATGCTCAGCGGTTCCAACCTGACAAAAAACAATTCTTATTGAGAAGAATTTGTTACTCTTTCACGCATAAACTACTGAACGGATTTGGATGAAATTTAGTATAAATGTAGCCGAGACCTTGGATTAACACATAGGCTACTTTTTATTTCGAAAAAATGTAGCAGGTAACACCGCGGGGCGCAGCTAGTATTATAAATGTGAAAGTTCGTTACTCTTTCACGCAAAAAGTACGGATTTAAATTTTGAAATGGAGGTAGCTCAGACCCTGGATTAACACATAGGCTACTTTTTATCCCGAAAACATGTAGCGGGTAACACCGCGGAGCGCAGCTAGTTATACTCTATTTTTACAATTCATTGATCATCTATTTTAATCATACTCGGGTTCAGGGTACACTGGTCGGTTTGCAGTTGTACTTATTTAAAAGGGAAGGTTTGTAGTCTGTGGCACGTTTTGTTTTCTAGTGGTTGTGAGTGGAACTGATGTGTGAACTCTCGGTGTGAAGGTGTCAGAGTGTAGGTACAATCACCGCCAAAAATAATAGACAATAGACAACACTTTATTTGGGATATAAAACAAAGTTCGGGGCATCGCTGCTTTGGCGCTCATTACTTTGAGACTTTCGATGGTTTCGGTTTAAGAATCATTTAATCTCATAAAAATTACAAGTAATTTACTTACTGAGATTACATATTTAAGTAAGTTTATTATGCCACTAAGCATAGTGTGCAGGCGTAATGACAAGTACACAAAAACATTACAAATTAAAGAGAAAACAGAAAACAAAAACAAAATACCAACAATCAGTTTTTTTTTTTTTTTGTAAGGTGAGGTAGTTTTAAAACTTCTTTTGTGTACAAATGCGCTTTGCCGATATCATAGCAGCATAAAGAATAAAGACTGTGTCATATTGGGAGTTTGCTGAATGAAGTATTGACATTTTCTTTCCATCATTATTTTTCTTTTTTTTTTTTTGGTAGTCTCAACAGCCCAGTAATTTCAACAATGAGCTTGAGCTGCCGGTGAAGGAAAACATCGTGAGGAAACCAAAGCATGGTGGTTGGGTACTTTAGTACTCGGCTGGCTAGCTACCACCCTCAAGTTGAAAATCTGCCGCCAAGCATCTAACGGTGTGTTCCGGCAGCCTCACTTGAGAGCCAGTTGCATTCTAGGCTAGGTGTGCTTTACCACCTTCGGCCACACCTTCACTTGACATCAGGTGAGCTGTGGTCAAACACCTAGCCTGTCAACCATTAAAAAAAAAAAAAAAAATTTCGCTAGCTGCACCCTTCAAACCGTAACATAGTAATGTTTACACACTACTGTTTAGCGGCAGAATATCTGGTACCTACTGCGGTGGTATCTACCTAGACGACCTCCTGCTAAGAAGATCTACCACCAATCAAGTTATTGAGTACGTGATTGTACTTACTTATATTTTTAATAGTTGTTTGTATGTATGGAAAGGTTCAATGTTCTAGCCCGCATAATAAACATGTAGGGTTGTAATCAAAGATGTAGAGAGATGTTCAAAGACTCTAAAGACATGAAAGGACAATACATGGTAGTTTACAGTGCAGAAAGTGGCTTTGTGGCACTGGCCGGAGCGAACAGGAAGACCAAAATACGCGATACCATCTAATGAGCCAATCGTAGTCACCGCCAAGTACGCCAAGATAATGCTGGATGACAGGATCCTCGAGATGGCTAAGACTATCGAAGGTAACTCAGATGTCGAGCCAAACTGGGGCTTGTAGTGATGATAGCTCAGTGGTGCCACCACAGTGGTGGCTGGTGTCAGCGCGATAGATTCGCATGGGCGTGGTTTCAAACCCCAACAATGAGCTTGAGCTACCGTAGGTGAAGGAAAACATCGTGAGGAAGCCATAGCATGGCTGGCTAGCTACCACCCTGAAGTTGAAAATCTGCCGCCAAGCGTCTAACGGAGTGTTCCGGCAGCCTCACTTAAATGCTTTACCATCTTCGACCACACCTTCACTTAACATCAGGTGAGCTATGGTCAAACACCTAGTCTGTTTAATAAAAAAACTAGTCTCAATAGCCTGTACATATTTACAATTGATGAATTTCCAATCAGAAAAAAAACCGCCCATGTGCGAGTAGGACTCGCGCACGAAGGGTTCCGTACCATTATCTATAAAAACGGCAAAAAAATCACGTTTTTTGTAGGTATGGGGATGCCCTTAAATATTTATTTTATTCTGTTTTTTAGTATTTGTTGTTATAGCGGCAACAGAAATACATCATCTGTGAAAAATTCAACTGTCTAACTATCACGGTTCATGAGATACAGTCTGGTGACGGACGGACAGTGGAGTCTGTCACCAGGCCTGACAGCCCTGTTGGCTCATTGGTAGCATGTCTGTTTCAAGAGCTGTGAGGGTGTGATATAAAACCAAATGTTTGTTCTGTGTCTGGGTGTACTGTATGTATTATAAGTATGTATTTACAAAAAAAAAAAGTAAGTATTCTATCAGTTATCCGACTCCCATAATACAAGCTTTGCTTAGTTTGGGGTCAGATGGCGCTGTGTGTAATGTCCTACGATATTTATGTTCTATTTATTTGTAATAAGGTCTCGTTTTAACCTTTGGGAACGGAACCCTAAAAATACGGTGCTCACAAATTTTCTTTGTAGGTAAGTATAATACCGGTTTCCTTTCGTCTAAGAAAATACCAGTATAAAGTCTATTCCTAGATTTACATTTTGCATTTTTCGATTAAAGCAGCCAGACAGAAGGTAATCAACTAAAATTGGATTTTTAATCAAGTTAGGCTGGGATCAACTCTAGTTCAAGGATGCCCGTATTATACCACTATTTTGTAATTATGTACATCAAAATCAGCAAACTTAAATAATAAACTATTATATACACACACAAGCGGACGCCTCGCGGTTTCACCCGCGTAGTTCCCGTTCAAGTGGGAATACAGAGATAAAAGGTAGCCAATGTCATCCGGGGATAGTGTAGCTTCCTTAATAGTGAAAGAATTTTAAAATCGGTTCAGTAGTTTCGGAACCTATTCATACAAACAAACAATCAAACCTTTAGATGTTTATGTTTTTTTTAATGTAAAAGTAGTGAGACGAACGATACGCTCTCCTGATGGTAAGAGATGACGCATGTCCATGACCATTGCAGCGATGCACAGAACTTTGAGTAGCAAAACAAAGTCCGGGGCATCGCTGCTTTGGCGCTCATTACTTTGAGACTTTCGATGGTTAGTCTCTACAGCCCAGTAATTTCGCTAGCTGCAGTACCCTTCAAACCGGAACACAGTAATGTTTGCACACTAGGTACCGCTTGGCGGCAGAATATCTAGTACTGCGGTGGTACCTACCTTGACGACTTCTTGCTAAGGAAATCTACCACCAAGGAAATAATACAAAATAAAATATTTACATCTTTGTCAGATGATGAATCAAATATACAAAAATTCACAAAATTACCTATTCTTTTTTTTAAATATTCGCGTACGTAATTATTATTTCGGGATATAAAGTATCCTATGTGTTAATACAGGGTCTCAGCTACCTCCATACCAATTTTTTTTTTTTTTTTTTTATTCAAATCCTTTCTGTAGTTTTTGCGTGAAAGAGTAACAAACATCCATCCATACATACATACTCAAAAACCTTTGTAGGATAGTAAGAGGAGCAAAGTTACAAAACGGACCTCTTATAACAAAAAAGAAAAGAGAATAATTATTGAAATCTCCTTCATTATTAATTCCTGAAACATTTAATTATTTTTATTTGTCACTGTCGGATAGAAACGGAGTGTCAAAACAATAAAAAGTGACAGTTAAATCGTCCAAAAATTTCCATAGAAAATTTTAATTCTGTATTATAAATGATTTTAACACAAATTCTCATTTATTTAAAATTGTTACACAAATTTTGTAAAGATCACAATAAATATTGATCATGATATTTTTTAATATGAATTTGTGGACACATTCCCGCGTTTATTCACAATTTAAGTTAACATGTTTTTACTCGTAGTTATTTTTCTGATAACCGTTTCCTATAACAGCTTGGAAGATTTAAAAGTATTTCTGACTTCAAAATGATCAGTGATAAAAATGGTAAGACGGTTAAAAGAAAGACTTCCGTAATTGTTTTTAACCATCGACACAATAACGACGGGGTGTTATAAGTTTAACGTCTCTCTGGCGAGCACCCCGACTTTAGACCAGTCCGACTTGAAATTAAAGGGCATTGGCCTCTACCTCAAAGTCATTGACCTCGACCTCAAGGTCAATATCCTCGAGTTAAGTAGTGTAGAGTTACGTTCGGTGATCTCATAATCTGCAAAAGATTGAATATTATTTAAAAACATTAAAAGATCTGCCTACCTTTTTTATTAAAAAAACACGATTGTTTTCAGATGACGGGGAGAACACTCCTCCAGTTTCCTTGCACCGGTACCCCTGCATGCCATCTCTGGTGGGACCGCAGCAACTGCGGAACAGGCTGCAACTGGCGTACGCTGGCAAAAAGCTTGTGCATTGGACCGCACTCAGCACAGGACAACAGCTCCGGGATCTGGCCAAACAGATCACTCAGTAAGAGATAAGATATGTAACTCTATTGTTCACAACCATAAAATAACATGATTCGCTTATTTAATGTAATATTAATCTAAATTGTTGCCGCTGGTTTGATTTGTTAAGGTGGTCTGATATCCATACAATGTTTTTTTTTTATGGTTGACAGGCTAGATGTTTGAACACAGCTGACCTGATGTTAAGTGACGGTGTGGTCGAAGATGGTAAAGCACACCTAACCTGGAATGGAACTGGCTCTCAAGTGAGGCTGCCGGAACACACCGTTAGATGCTTGGCGGCAGATTTTCAACTTGAGGGTGGTAGCTAGCCAGCCGAGTACTAGAAAGTACGCTACCACCATGCTATGGTTTCCTCACGATGTTTTCCTTCACCGGCAGCTCAAGCTCATTGTTGGGGTTTGAACCCACGCCCTTCGGCATGCGAACCTACCGCGCTATCCACTGAGCTATCATCGCTACAGATTTATGTATTCTATCAGTTATCTGACTTCCATCACACAAGCTCTGCTTAGTTTGGGGTCAGATGGCGCTGTGTGTAATGTCCTATGATATTTATTTATTTATTATAAATGTGAAAGTTAGGATGGATGGATGGATTTTTGTTACTCTTTCACGCAAAAAGTATTGAACGGATTTGGATGAAATTTGGTATGGAGGTAGCTGAGATCCTGGATTAACACACGTGCTACTTTTTATCCCAGAAACATGTAGCGGGTAACGCCGCGGGGCGCAGCTAGTTTACTATGAAATTCTTGTTTTGCAGATTATATACTTGCTTCGGAGAAGATATGCATCTCGGCTTCATGTTGTTGGCGCGCGCTCGTTACGTCAACCCTTATATCAACAACATAGTTCTGACGAACCCACCACAGCAGGTAGGCCCCCTTTCCAATAAAATTTATAGATATACTTGAATTTCTTAGCTCACTAGCTACTAACTGAGCTAGTTCAAAGTCGCTGCGATATGGAAAGAGTTATGCTTGGCATTTCATCCGGAACGAAGTAATTCGCCAGAGAACTAAAGTCATTGACATAGCTCAGCGTATTAGCAAGCTGAAGTGGCAATGGGCTGGACATATCTGTCGCAGAACCGATAACCGCTGGGGTCGACGTGTTCTGGAGTGGAGACAGCAAATTGGCAAACAAATATTTTATTGATAACACCAATGTTACAAGTCAATTCCGTCAATTCAAAATTTCAAATATGTATGTCATTTTAAAACACTGATTACAATATTCAAGGTATATATTTGGTCAGTCGTTCCAGATACAACAGTGATGAGGACTTAAGTTTAACTAATTTGCCAACAACTTAATATCTAGAACTAATTTGGCGTAAACTTTAAAAATATAATTTAACAAAAATCTAATTAAAATAACCACAAGTCTTAAAATCCTCCCCTCTCTGCAGTAACCACTTGTCGACATGTGTTTCGCCTCTACACGAGTACTAATTACAATGTCAATGAAAAAATGTCAATATACAAACATGTCAACATTAAAAAAATATTGTCTGTATAAAAATACTGTCAATATAAAAATATGTCAACACAAAAAATACAGTCCACATGACAAAAAAAAAATATTACTAGTAATTTAATAATCTTTAAGTTTGAAATACACGTCAATGTCATAAAACAATGTCTCTAGCAGCCTTGGTTCTGAAGCACGCGGTGGAAGGTGCATCCTGCACGGAGGCGGTTGATTGCAGTCAAACATCTAGCTTGTCGATCAAATGTTTAATTGGTATTAGATCTCCTTAGCAGTATCAGTATCAGTTATTCTACCGCCAAGCAGTAGTGTGTAGAAGGGTACTACACGGAAGTTACAGATCTATTGAGACTAACTATCGATAGTCTCAAAGTAATGAGCGCCAAAGCAGCGATGCCCTGGACTTTGTTTTGTTACTCAAAGTTCTGTGTATCGCTGCAATGATCATGGATGGACGTTATATTCTCTTACCATCACTAGAGCGTTACGTTCTCCTCTTTGTGTGCTTCGTCGTAGACCGCATCTCCGCTTAACATCAAGTGGGATGGTAATTAAACGTAAGCCGATTTCACTATAAGAAAAATAATTCGCCTAAGTATAAATTGTCCCGTTACATCAAGTTTTGTGAAATGTTGTCAATTAATAATCTATTTGGGAGATACACTAATCATTTATCGATAATAAATATTATGTAATTAATATCAATAATACACCAGTTTCCTATATCATAGATTAATACATTTAAATCTCATATAAATAATTATGCTGATATAATATGTATATTGAGGACGATGCAAAATTTCGCAACCGTTTGCAACGCCTTCGTGGCGCAATTGGTTAGCGCGTTCGGCTGTTAACCGAAAGGTTGGTGGTTCGAGTCCACCCGGGGGCGGCTATTTTTGTTAATTTAGAAATATTTTGTGTTATTATTTTTTTACAAATTAAATGAAACCCATCTATTAACTCGTGTAGGACTATCGTAGGCGGGGCGTAAACGGATTATAGGCGGGACGTAGGCGAGGCGTTTATTTTTGTTAACTTAAAAATATTTTGTGTTATTATTTTTATACTAATTAAATCAGCCCCATTTATTGACTCGTGTAGGACTATCGTAGGCGGGGCGTAAGCGGATTATAGGCAAGACATAAGCGAGACGGAGGCGGGACGTACATGTACCGCAGGTAAGTTACTTTCGTAACCGTATCGTATTCACCTTAAAACGCTTTAATGACACCAAACACCGCTTACACCTCGCTTATGTCTCACTTAAGGCCCGCTTACATCCCGCTAACAACTCTTTTACGCCTTGATAAAACAATTGAAGTGCTCCGTCAGATAGTATCAGCCTGTTTTCATTGGCTAAAAAATTATAATATTTTATTAACAAAATACCCGCCCCCGGGTGGACTCGAACCACCAACCTTTCGGTTAACAGCCGAACGCGCTAACCAATTGCGCCACGAAGGCGTTGACACTGGACGTCAAATATGTCACACTAATTGTATAATTATGTCATAACATTAATGACGTTTTGTAACAACACTGATCTATATTAATGAAATATTTATTGTTTTTGAAATGAGTTATTTTTATCGTTGTATTTACACTAAGTAAATATTAAAATGTACATATAGCCGTATTACATCATAAAGTAGAATACATATTTTGTAAGCCATAAAGATAAATTGTAACTTGAAATCAAGCACGCAAAAACTAAAAAATAACATAAAAAACTTATGACCTTGCGCCGCAAGTGGGGGTCTTATCGCTAAAAACAGTCTCTTCCTGGCAATCGTGTAAAAAACTGCCTATTACAAACCATAGTCCGTAATATTGTAGATCAATATTTTATCTATCTCGGTACGGTAAATTTTACTTTTTAGGGTTCCGTACCCAAAGGGTAAAAACGGGGCCCTATTACTGAGACTTCGCTATCTGCCCGTCTGTCACCGGGCTGTATCTCAAGAACGGTGATAGCTAGACAGTTGAAATTTTCACAGATGATGTATTTCTATTGCCGCTATAACAACAAATACTAAAAATAAAATAAAATAAATATTTAAGGGGGGCTACCATACAACAAACTTGATTTTTTTTACCGTTTTTATAGATAATGGTACGGAACCCTTCGTGCGCGAGTCCGGCTCGCACTTGGCCGATTTTTTTCTACTTCTTTTGCGGCTATGGTCGAAAATGCATACAGAAATAAACATTCGCTTTGACATTGAAAAAAATTATACACTGTGTTTTATTTTTATGATTGACAGGCTAGGTGTTTGACCACAGCTCACCTGATGTTAAGTGACGATGTGGTCGGAGATAGTAAACACATGGAAGGTTGCCGGAACACACCGCTAGATGCTTGGCGACAGATTTTCTACTCTCGTGTGGTAGCTAGCCAGCCGAGTACTAGAAAGTACTCTACCACCATGCTATGGTTTCCTCACCATGTTTTCCTTCACCGGCAGCTCAAGCTCATTGTTAGGATTAGAACCCTAGCCCTTCCCGTGCGAGCCGACCGTGCTAACCGAATGTAATCGAAAAGCTATTATCGCTACTAATATGAGATATTATGTCCTTCAAAATTGACATGTATAAATTGAGATTCGATAACAACGCCTTCGTGGCGCAATTGGTTAGCGCGTTCGGCTGTTAACCGAAAGGTTGGTGGTTCGAGTCCACCCGGGGGCGGTTATTTTTGCCAAACAAAATTTAAGTAAAAATACTATCTTTCAAAATCTCAAAATGCTAGAAAAAACGATGTTTTTCAGTATAATGGCTGTTGAAAGAAGCGTAAATTTGCATGATGGTAGAGTATTCGGCTGGCTAAATCGTGGTAGCGATGACAGCTCAGTGGTTAGCGCGGTCGGTTCGCATGCCGAAGGGTGTGGATTCAAACCCCAACAATGAGCTCGAGCTGCCGGTGAAGGAAAACATCGTAAGGAAACCATAGCATGGTGGTAGCGTACTCTCTAGTACTCGGCTGGCTAGCTACCCCACGAGAGTTGAAAATCTGCCGCCAAGCATCTAACGGTGTGTTCCGGCAGCTTTGCTTGACAGCCAGTTCTATTCCAGGCTAGGTGTGCTTTACCATGTTCGATCACACCGTCACTTAACATTAGATGAGCTGTGGTCAAATGCTTAGCTTGTGAATCATAAAAAAAAGAAAATAAATACACATAAATGTATTTTTTTCTACATCGGATTAGGCATGCGTTTGCTTACGATCTCATCTGAAAGAAAGCCACGATGTGGCCGAAGATGGAGCACCAATATCAGTAGTGAACTTTTTTTTTCATTCGCAATATTTCCATTATCTTTTATTATTAATTGTTTTTACACGATTATAGATATCAAATCAAATGAATTTATCAGTGTACCTAGAAATAAATATACAAATACAAATACTTTTGTGATAACACCAATGTTACAAGTCGAATTGCGTAAAATCATTTTGAATATTATGTGTATCATTAAAAAAAGTTATAAAATACTGGTTAGACGTCAATTGATAAAAACAAAATATTAAATGTAAAGTACATAAAATGTCGATGTAATGTCCGGCCGCTCTCAAACTGTATCAAGACCTGGCCAAACGTTTAGAGGAGGATTCAGGTGACCAGAATGCTGGCATCTACTTTGGTCAAAGCTAAGCATTGCCATCCAGCGTGGCAATGCTGTCAGCATTTTGGCTACATATCCCTCCTCTGACGGACTTTTAGGTTCAGTTATTTGTATCAGTTTTGTAAAGTCTCAAAGTAATGAGCACCAAAGCAGCGATGCCTGGACTTTGTTTTGTTACTCAAAGTTCTGTGTATCGCTGTAATGGTCATGGATAGGCGTTATCTCTTACCATCAGGAGTGCGTCTTGTTCGTCTCATTACTTCTTACATTAAAAAAAAAATAGTATTAATTTAAGGTTTTTGTGTCGATGTAAAAAATAATGTCAAATATTTTGCACATACCGACGTCATGGGTTCAAATTATAAAATAAATATGTATTTATACATATTTATTGCCGTAATATATTTTGTAACATTTAGTTTTTGCAAATAACCGCCGCCTGATCAAGTTTTCACGTCAAAATGTCCTACTTTATTGAATGACTCGCGGAAGCCTCGCGGTTTCACCCGCGTAGTTCCCGTTCCCGTGAGAATACAGTGATGAAAAGCAGCCTATGTCAACCGGGGGTAGTATAGCTTGCCAACGGTGAAAGAATTTTTGTCCAGTAGTCTCGGAGCCTATTCAATACAATCAAACAATCAAATCTTTACTCTTTTTAATAAAAAGAAAGAAAGAAAACATTTATTTTGACGCTACAACAACAAATACATACGCGATATATATAATAGAATAAATAAATAAATAAAATAAGTGTGGAAAGTTGCTTGTAAAAGAAAGTATTTTAGTACATACATATATATATAATAGTATAGATAGATTGTGTTGTTTACAGGCGTGTGCGTCCGTCAACGTATCCAGCAAGCAGATCCGCGGTCTTCAAGTTCTCCAATTCCACATCAACGAGGTAATGCGACCAACAGATCCGCCGTCTACCATCAACTGTACGTGTGTTCCGGCAGAATGGAATCGAAATATTTTATAACAATATACCTTTATTACATACCAAAACAAAACACAAAACATAACAACATACGAATATGAACTTTTTTTTTATGGGTTGACAGGCTAGGTGTTTTTTTGTTTTTTTTTTTATTTATAAACGCTCCACAGACACTGGGGTCCGTGACCTTTGTCAACTTTAGTTACATGTTTTTTTTTTTTTTTTACAATTTTACATTACGAAAAGAGGAGAGGTTAGTAGGATCTTAATCTAAGGTTAAAGTAGGTACTAGATTGTGTGTATACCGCGAGCAGACCAGCGACCCGCAGCTCGGCTAGGTGTTCGACCACAGCTCAACTGATGTTAAGTGAAGGTGTGGTCGATGATGGTAAAGCACACCTAGCCTGGAATGGAACTGGCTAGTCAGCGAAGCTGCCGGGACATACCGTTAGATGCTTGGCGGCAGATTTCCAACTCTCGCGTGGTAGCTAGCCAGCCGAGTACTAGAGAGTACGCTACCACCATGCTATGGTTTCCTCACGATGTTTTCCTTCACCGGCAGCTCAAGCTCATTGTTGGGGTTTAAACCTACGCCCTTCGACATGCGAACCGACCGCGTTAACCACTGAGCTATCATCGCTACAAAAGAAAAATAAAGCAGAACATAACAAAACTATATATAATTATATAATACATAAATGGTGTATGGTGTGTGTTGTGGTGGTGTATTGTGTGCTGCTCACTTGAGAGTCGGTTCCATTCCAGGCTGGGTGTGTTTAACATTTTTTATTTTAATTTTTAATAGATTTAAAAAAAGGTGGTTCTCAATTTGACTGTATTTTTGTTTGTTACGCGATAATTCGCTTTAATTAAACGCGGGAATGTCTAAAAATCTTGCCCTCCATTTTTATTTTTGATTATTAAAATATAGAACAAACAATAATAATAATAATCAGTGATTATTTTCAGTTTTCAAGTATGTAATTGATAGTGATCTTCTCTGTGATCTGGTAACGTAGCTATGATAGCTCAGTGGTTAGCGCGGTAGGTTCGCATGCCGAAGGGCGTGGGTTCAAACCCCAACAATGAGGTTGAGCTGCCGGTGAAGGAAAAACATCGTGAGGAAACCATAGCATGGTGGTAGGGTACTTTCTAGTACTCGGCTGGCTAGCTACCACGCTCAAGTTGAAAATCTGTCGCCAAGCATCTAACGGTGTGTTCCGGCAGCCTCACTTGAGAGCCAGTTCCATTCCAGGCTAGGTGTGCTTTACCATCTTCGACCACACCTTCACTTAACATCAGGTGAGCTGTGGTCAAACACCTGGCCTGTCAACCATTTAAAAAAAAAAAAACGTTATTCCTCGAAATGGTTATGAAATTTCAAAAACACAAAAAATCGTGGACGTTCCCCATTATCAATCGATTTTGATGATTCTTTTTTTGCTTGGTAGATAATATTTCAGACGTGGGCCATATAAATTTTATCAAGATCGATCGAGCGGTTTAAAAATAATCCACAAAAATTTAAAAATGGTATACATCGATTATATAAAATAAAAAAAAAATAAAAAAATTAAGTATTGTATCAGTTATCTGACTCCCATAGTACAAGCTTTGCTTAGTTTGGGGTCAGATGGCGCTGTGTGTAATGTCCTGCGATATTTATTTATTTTCGTTTGGTCGGAAACCTCGCTGTTTCATTGGAGCAGCGCGTTTAGTCGGGCTAAGGGTCATGGAGTCGGTTGTTTTAAATTGTAAATTTGTATATTATTTATATCGTAGGGCATTACACACAGCGGCATCGGGCCAAATTTGCTGCTTTGCGCGTTTGCTTGGTCAAAGTACTTTTTATAAATATAGCATCTTATATTTTTTTACAATTTCTAAATAGTGTCCATTGTATGTAAAAGTCACTCATTACGATTAATATAAATTACCCTTTCGACTTAATCCACACTAAGCTTGTAACCTGTATAAAATTTTTGTTTGAATTTCTGTGCAAAATAATTTAAAAAAATTTACTCGTATTTTTATGTATAAGTCAAAAATTTGGAGCTATTAAAAGTGGAGTATGCAATTTGATACTTCATGGTATTTTTGGAGTAGTACCAGTTCTAGGCTAAGTGTGTTTACCATCTTCGACCACACCGTCACATTAACATTAGGTGAGCTGTGGTAAAAAAAAAAGTAGCCTGTCAAGTATTAAAAAATCTATTTATACTGTTACAGGCTGAATTTGACAACTACAACCACCTTGGTATAGGCAGCGGTGGAGAGACGGTGATCAAGGTAAAACGTCACTGGCGTGAGGTGGTGAGGAACATGGTCCTGATTTGCCAGCAGAGAATCGCCTTCAAAGACTTGGAGCAGGCAAATAGAGCGGCTTGCAAGTAAGTACTATAGATCACATAATATATAACATTAATATAAGTTAAAAATTATAAAAAATTTCGCCACCATAAATATAATACCAAATTTCGATGTAATAAAGATATGCCAAAAATCAATTGATTATTTTGACATTATTCAATTGATTCTTTCGACATTATTCAATTGGTTTTTTGAAATTATTCAATTGATTTTTTACATTATACAATTGATTTTTTGACATTATTCAATTGATTTTTTTAAAACGATCTCAGCCCCGTTTTACGTGACACGTTATGCCCGTCTTTAACTGTTACTACAAATCCTTCGTTGCCTGGAACAGATCGCTTTATGCGATTGCCAGGTAGCACTTTTATTAAGCTGTTGCTATTATCAATATTTCACGGTGTGAACGATAAAGAGTTATATTATTTTACAGTGTACTATTATGTAAAGTATTCATTCTATACTCTTTTAAAATATGAATTGAAAAATATGTTGGATAATAATCTGACACCAATATAATCGAAACTGAAACCGGTATAATCGAAGACACACTGGATGAAGACACTATACAGCAAGATCCTTATTTACACCTAGTAGTATTATAGAAATAGATATATTGGCAACACATAGAAAAAGATAAAACAGAGAAAACCTGTTTCCACAGAATAAATAACGAAGACTCCCTACAAAACGTGAAACCCAAGACTTCAGCACAATTTGCTGAGTTAGAAGAAACTGACGTGACCCCTAAAAGTAGTGAATCTATTGAAAATCAAAGCTGGAAAGAAATTATAGACGAAGGGAACAGTTTCAACACTCAATTACCCTTCGATATCAGTGATTGGAGTAATTTGGACGCGCTATCAGCTTCTGAAACTTGTGACATTAATATTATAGATGGTAAATCACTGTCTGAAATTGATAGTCTGGATAACCAGACAGCATCCAATATCTATGATAATCTATCAACCTCTGAAATCAGTGATGCGAATGATCAGTCATCATTTGAAATCGGTTATCTAGATGAGCAACCTTCCGAAAAAGTATTTTTGATGGATAAGTACATCATTGATGTAGAAGACAGACTCTCTGATGTAAATAATCGGCATAACGTACCACCCTTAAATGTTGGTGATTTTAATGAGGAAACAGAGACCGGAAATTTGGACGACCACTCACCATCCCAAATGGGTAATACTATTGGTAGAAAACCCTGTAAAATTAATAATTGCAATGATGGAACACCTAAAATAGAAGAATTAAATGATGACATCAAAATTAATAACATAGAAGGTCATTCAATTACTGAAAAAGGTGATTGGGACTATGTATATCCAAACACTGATTTTGATTGTCAATTACCTCCTGAAGTGAGGAATGAAGCGTCACATTTCAAAATTAGTATATGTAATGATCAGTTAGACTTGGACCTAGCGACTGATATCAGTAATTATAGTGATAACTCATTGCCCGCGATTTCAAATGAATGCTTACTCAGATACGATAAAGTTGGTCATTTTAAAAAATTTACTAAGCCATTCCGCTCATGCATTGCTAATTTATATAAGTATGTTTTGTACATGACACGTGATTTACTTATTTATTCTAAATTGACCAAAAATAGCTCAAAATCTTCGCATTTAGAACACTAATCTTTATGAAATAAAAAAAACAACTATCCTGCAAACAATAAAAGCTCAAATTTTCAGCTTCACGTCTTGCTATAACTTATGTGTAAGGCGTTTTCTTTTTATACGTAACAGTAATGAAACCAATGAGGTGGTCTCCTGATGGTAAGAGGTAACGCCTGCCCATGACCATTGCAGCGATACACAGAACTTTGAGTAACAAAATAAAGTCCAGGACATCGCTGCTTTGAAAGAAAGAAAGAAAGATAAAAACAAACAAACCGAGACAAGCAGTTACAAAATAAGGGCTCACCTCAGCATAATACTGGTCATACTAAGTATGACCAGCGCTGGTCTTCCGGTGAGCCCCTGTAGTTAAAAATCAAAGTGGGTGTGTGTGTGTTGGCGCTCATTACTTTGAGACATTCGATGGTTAGTCTCCACAGCCCAGTAATTTCGCTGCAGCACCCTTCGAACCGGAACACAGTTATGTTTACACACTACTGCTCGGCGGCAGAATATCTAGTACTGCGGCGGTACCTATCTAGACGACCTCCTGCTAAGGAGATCTACAACCAAGTAACTTTAGCCACAAAAAGTTTTCTTTGATCTCTAAAAAACATTCAACTTATCCTGAGTATGCAATGACCGTAGTATTTGTCCAACGCGAAGAAATCGACGTCCACACGATGACTCCTGCTTTATTCTGCGGCCGGGGGCGGATTCCTATGACGACACGTCTGCGTACTACGAAGCTTTGGACCGACGCCAGACGTATCTGACCAGGGCTGTCAAGTTCACGATAAACCCAGCACACTACAAAGGCGAAAGTTTGCCAGTGTAAAAAGTAATGAGACGAACGTGACGCTCTCCTGATGGTAAGAGATAACGCCTGTCCATGACCATTGCAGCGATACACAGAACTTTGAGTAACAAAACAAAGTCCAGGGCATTGCATGTTTGTTACTTTTTCACGCTCAAACGGCTGGACCAATCTAATTATTTAAATTACTTTTTAATGATGTAGTTTTGTCTAATCCGAAACTTTGTTTAGGAATTTTTTTTTGCTACAAAACTACTGGACTGATTTCAAAAAAATTTTCACCGTTGGGAAGGTACACTAGGTGACATAGGCTATTTTTTATTCCTGTATTCTCACGGGAACGGGAACTACGCGGGTGAAACCGCGAGGCATCCGCTAGTAACTGATATATAAAGAGGAAAGATTTGATTGTTTGTTTCTTTGTATTGAATAGGCTCCGAAACTACTGGACCGATCTTAATAATTCTTTCATTACTAGAATGCTACATTATCCGTGATGGGCATAGGCTATTAAAAAAAAAACAATTAGGGATCCGTATGGAAAATTCAATAATGTAAGCCAAGCTGTGAAAAATTTGAAAAAATCCTTACTTAACATGCGCTGCGAAAACTATTGACACTAGAATAAAGTGACGTTTTATAGAGCAAACTGACAGCTACAAACAAGTCCGCAATATCATATGTCTAACTATTACAGTTGTCATCTACACTAATTATAAATAGGAAAGATTTGATTGTTTGTTTGTTTGTATTGAATAGGCTCCGAAACTACTGGATCGATAAATTTATATCGTTAATCGAGTTTTGTTTTCCCGTGCGAAGCCGGGGCGTGCTGCTAGTTAATTAATAAGTTGACAACCCTAAAATACAAATTTGTAGACTGAGAAACAGAAACAAAAGCTTTAATCGTATTGTAATTCCAACCTACTAATTATTATCGAAGCGATCCGAGCTATCGCAAGTTATTTACGTTCGGTCTTTGAGTCTAGACTATGTGACCTAGGGTTTAAATATAGGCTCGCCGACACTCAGGCGTTTCGCTAAATTAACAATTACGAATCGCATGATTTATTTAGTGCATGTGCACCTACTATGTGCCCACAAACTGTGAGGAATTGAGGCATATGAGGGAAGCTCCTAAACAAGTCTCAAAGTAATGAGCGCCAAAGCAGTGATGCCCTGGACTTTGTTTTATTACTCAAAGTTCTGTGTATCGCTGCAATGGTCATGGACAGGCGTTATCTCTTACCATCATGAGAGAGTCTTGTTCGTCTCATTAGTTTTTACATTAAAAAAAAACACCAAGCGACCTAAATTTGCTGTATGCCTTTGATAATGATTAAAAATAAGGGATTATATGATAAACGCAGTATGTAATTGGCAAATAAATTTCATTTCATACGAAATTCCATTTCATTTTTTATTTTTATTTCAAATTGAATTTAATTTAATTTAATTTCTTTGAAATTAAATAAGTATTTTTTTCAGTATCTAATATTGTATCTAATTATTGATGTGGTCATTATGTAATTGTTCGACCAATTAATCAATGAAAAAAAACAAGAAGTTTTCGTGGTAAGAGATAACGCATGGCCATTGCAGCGATACACAGAACTTTGAGTAGCAAAACAAAGTCCGGGCATCGCTGCTTTGGCGCTCATTACTTTGAGACATTCGATGGTTAGTCTCAACAGCCCTGTAATTTCACCCTCACAGTTTGCACACTACTGCTTGGCGGCAGAATATCTGGTACTGTGGTGGTACCTAGACGGCCTCCTGCTAAGGAGATCTACCACACATCACAGTAGCAACATTGTTTTCACTATCTGTCAGCGCAGATTTCACGATCGAGTTGTTGATCAGTTAATCTCGCTTGACGCGCGTGACTGGCCGAATAGCGATCAACTTACATCAGTAACTTGAAACGAGTTGCGTGCGTTTACGAAGATGACTACTTGTGTTAATAACGTAATTAAAATAGAACCAGTCTTAATTAGGAAACGAGTTGGCGTATGTGACTTTGTCTATGTGTAAATAAATAAATAAATATCGCAGGACATTATACACAGCGCCATCTGACAACTAAGTAGTAAACATCCCAAACTAAGCAAAGCTTGTACTATGGAAGTCAGATATCTGATAGAATACAACGCCGCGCTCTGGAAGCAGATATTCTACCAAATGACCTAACCGGACAATCTTACGTACAATTTTCTACTAAATTTACCATTTTTTATGCATGTTAGGTTACCGCATTAGGCTAATTGGTGGCCAAACGTAGATCTATGAAAAGTAAAAAAAAACATGTACCATTTTGTACCACTGCTATTATTTTTTATCAATTCAATTATTTTCTACCAATAGTAACATTTTCTACCACATCTATTATTTTCTACCAAAATCTACCAGTTTCTACCATAACTATTATTTTCTACCAAATTTACTATTTTCTTTCGCACATACAATTTTCTACCATGTCTATCATTTTCTACCAAATCTACCATTTTCTATCGCACATACCATTTTCTACCAAATCTACAATTTTCTACTGAATCTATTATTTTCTACCAAATCTACTATTTTATACATCTATTATTTTCTACCATAACTATTATTTTGTACCACAGCAAGTCTCGAAAGCCGTTTCCTTTAATTATAAAGTAGGGTAAGACGTCTAATGTGTAACTTAATAAATCAACTCACCGGGAAAACGCGCGCTACCGGCGAAACATGCGAACATGGTGTGTGGTGCAAAACATAAACGGAACCGACTAGTTTTCTAGGGTTCCGTACCCAAAGTGTAAAACGGGACCCTATTACTAAGACTCCGCTGTCCGTCTGTCACCAGGCTGTATCTCATGAACCGTGATAGTTAGACAGTTGAAATTTTCACAGATGATGAATTTCTGTTGCCGCTATAACAACAAATACTACATTACAGAATAAAATAAATATTAATAATCTTTATTTTATATAATTTAAATTAATTTTACTAACTTTCCTCTTTTTGTATTGTATTATTGTAAAACCATGTAACAAAAGTTAACAAAGTTCACGGACCCCGGTGTCTGTGGAAAGTATAAATTATAAATTAAAAAAATAATTAAGGGGGCTCGCATACAAATATCGTAATTTTTTGCTGTTTTTATAGATAGGGGTACGGAACCCTTCGCGCGCGAGTACGGCTTGGCCGTTTTTTTTTAGGTTGATAGGCTAGGTGTTTGTCCTCAGCTTACCTGATGCTAAGTAACGCTGTACTCGAAGATGGTAAACACATTTCTGGAATTGACTGGCTCTCAAGTGTAGTTGTAGGAACACACCGTTAGATGCTTGGCGGCAGATTCTCACCTTGAGGGTGGTAGCTAGCCAGCCGAGTACTAGAAAGTACCCTACCACCATGCGGTTTAATACAATCCCAAGTGAAAAACGCTGTAGAAGTAAATACGTTAAACGCAAAAGCTAGTAATTTACACCACACCCAAACCTTGCCATCGGGTGTCTAACCGGCACACTGTAATTCTATCCCGACGACCGACGCGACCGCCCGCGAAAACAACATAAACAACCACCAGAGCAGCGTCAGGCATTCCTGGCGTGCTGCTTTCTTCGGTCATCTCCGAAACAAATACAAATATTTTTGTTTTTAGGGTTCCGTACATAAAGGGTAGGATTCAAGCGATCTTATTTTGCCTACACTTGCAAGTAATTCTGAAATTATCTTCCTTCTTCCGTATTCCTGCTGAGTTAAAGCATTGAGTTCTTTAAAAGGTGTGTTTACGATCTTAAACGTAACGGATTTTAATGCGGTTTCCATCAATAGACAGAGTGATTCTAGAGGAAGGTTTACATGTATAATACATGCATATGCACCACATTAGTATCTACATTGCACGCTTTCAAAGCCGGGGCGGGTCGCTAGTCTCTACACAGTATAAAACAAAGTCGCTTCCCGCCGTCTGTACGCTTAGATCTTTCAAACTACGCAACGGGTTTTAATGCGGTTTCCATCAATAGACAAAGTAAGTAAAGAGAAAGGTTTATATGTATAATACATGCATATACACCACATTAGTATCTACATTGCACCCGTGCAAAACCGGGGTGGGTCGCTTGTCTTTACATAATGTCAAACAAAATCGCTTCCCGCCGTCTGTATGCTTAGATCTTTTAAACTACGCAACGGATTTTAACGTAGTTTTCATCAATAGACACATCGATTCAAGACGAAGGTTTTATTGTATAATACATGCATATGTACCACATTAGTATCTACATTGCATTCGTGCGAAGCCAGGGCATTAACATAGCGGTAACGAAGCCTAAAACCAAAATGGCCGACACAACAAAATGGCGGGAGTAAATCGATCGCAACTCGACAAACAATTAGTTTGGGACTTTGTTCATTAATTATGACTCCGGCAGACGTTCGTATCGATTCGATTTACTGGCTTTTACATTATACAAGAGGTTGGTTAAAGTTGATAGGTTACCTATAGTTTTTTTTTTCTTTGGGTTTGGCGTCGCATTTGCCAGTGCCGTTGTCGTTTTTATAGCTGCGTCCCGCGATGTTACCCGCTACTTATTTTCGAGATAAAAAGTAGCCTATGTGTTAATCCAGGGTCTCAGCTACCTCCATACCGAATTTCATCCAAATCCGTTTTGTAGTTTTTGCGTGAAAGTGCAACATCCATCCATCCATCCAAACTTTCATATTTATCATATTAGTGGGATGTTACGAAACCCTTCGTGCGAGTCCGACTCGCACTTGGCCGATTTTTGTTATTTTCCTTTTAACGTACGAAACTCCAAAAACATTTCGTTTTTTTTTATACAAAATTAAAATATAATATCTAATATCTGGTAGTAACTCCAAGCAGTCCACTCCGGTATTTTTCAATAACCTAGCGCCACGCAAAGTATGTTTGGTTCACCTGAAAAATAAAACCCAAATTTATATGAGACCATTGACTTGTATTACCTACTTCGTAAGGACATGGTAAGCACTATCAATGTTATACCTACAAAACTGTGTACCAGTTGTTTACTAATGTGAAATTTCTTTATTATTATTATTTTTGAACTAATAAATGGCTTTGCGTTTGATCGCCATCTCATTGTTAAACGGAGATGTGGTCTACAATGGAGCACGGTCGCTTAGAAGTAAACGATTCACTCGCGACTTGAAGGCGCTTAATTGTATCTATCGGGAACACCAGTTTGGGCAACTAATTCCATTGTTTAGCGGTTCGTACGATGAAAATGGATACGAACTTTTCAATTCAGAAAATCAAAAAATTGTTCAATTGAAATTAAAAAAAATGTAATAAATAAAATAATAAGTGACGACAAAAAACCACGATGTGATAAAGGGTTTAGTAAAATTAATATTGCAAGACATTCAACGGACCCTAAACTAAGCAAAGCTTGTACTATAGGAACTAGACAGCTGACAGAATACTAAAATACTTTTTTAAAATGTATAATTGTACATACTTATTTAACACTAGCAGACGTCTCAAGGTTTCACCCGCATAGTTCCCGTTCCCGTGGGAATACAGGGATAAAAATTAGCCTGGCTACCATGTTGGAAGGCGTATCCTTCCTTTTGAGATCTTTGCCCAAGACCCATATTCTAAGTTATAAAACTTCCACAAAATCCTTCATAAATATTAGTTCTACTAGAAATATTCTAAAGTGGATCGAGCTTTTATTACTTTGACTAGCCAAGGTATCTGACTGTGCTTCAAGCATTTTTGTATACCTAATGAAATACTGACAAACAAGCAGATATCTCGCATGGTGGTAGGCAAATCACATTTGGTGAAAATTTAACTCTGACGACAGCTCCGCTGAAGTTAAGTAACGGTGTGGTCGAAGATGGTAAACACATAACCTGAAATAGACGTAGCTCACAAGTGAGGCTGCCGGAGCACACTGTTAGATGCTTGGCGGCAGATGTTCAACTCTCGTGTGGTAGCTAGCCAACCGAGTACTAGAAAGTACGCTACCACCTTGCTATGGTTTCCTCACGATGTGTTCCTTCACCGGCAGCTCAAGCTCATTGCTGTGGTCTTTCAACGTGCTAAACACTGAGCTATCATCGCTGCAAAAAAATTGGTTGATTCAGGCGTTACTTTGCGGAAGTTAATTTTGAACATTCAAGGTATATATTTAGTTTATTTCCGCTTAACAGTCGTTCCAGTTACAAGTCCTCATCACTGTTGTAACTGGAACGACTGTTAAGCTGAAATAAACTAAATATATACCTTGAATATTAAAAAAATATTTAATGTTCCTCATTCACAACAACACCGTCATTTAACATTGGGTTAGCTGCGGTAAAAAAACCGACCAAGTGCGCGTCAGACGCGCACGAAGGGTTCCGTACAATTATCTGTAAAAAACGGTAATAAAATCACGTTTGTTGAATGGGAGCCTCCCTTAAATATTTATTTTATTTTACTTTATTTTATTTTTAGCATTTGGTGTTATAGCGGCAATAGAAATACATCATCTGTGAAAATTTCAACTGTCCAGCTATCACCGTTCTTGAGATACAGCCTGGTGACAGACGGACGGACGGACGGACGGACAGCGAAGTCTCAGTAATAGGGTCCCGTTTTTACCCTTTGGGTACGGAACCCTAGAAATTACGGCAACTTATGTAGTAATTATTATCACAGTAAGTAGGTACCGTAAAAATGAAAAGCAGAAATCACCCCCATACTCCAGCCCTAATCACTAGGGGTCGTCGACCCGGGGCGGCAGGTGACTTCCCTCCCCACTACCCCTTCCCGGCGGGATGCTGATATATTTATATAACTACATCGATCGATAGGATGGTTTCGCAGATCATAAAAATATTTTACAGCGCGACTATATTTGGACTTTGTTTTGCTTCCCAAAGTTCTGTGTATCGCTGCAAAGTCGCTGCTTTTTTTAATGAAAGAAAGAAAGAATAACGTTTTATTTTGTAACAAGCATAAAAACAAAAACAACCAAACAGAGACAGACAAAAGTTACAAAATAGCTCACCTCAGCATAATGCTGGTCATACTAAGTATGACCAGCGCTGGTCTTCCGGTAATGTAAAAAGTAATGAGACGAACGAGACGCACTCCTGGTGGTAAGAGAACGCCTGTCCATGACCATTGCAGCGATACACAGAACTTTGAGTAACAAAACAAAGTCCAAATTCCGGTAATGTAAAATGTAATGAGGCGAACAAGTTGCTCTCCTGATGTTAAGAGATAACGCCTGTCCATGACCATTGCAGCGTACATAGAACTTTGAGTACCAAAACAATGTCCAGGCATCGCTGCTTTGGCGCTCATTACTTTGAGACTTTCGACTGTTATCCAGTATAATTTCGCTAGCTGCAGTACGTTTTAAACCTAAACACAGTAATTCTTACACACTACTGCTTGGCGGCTGCTAAGGAAATCTACCACCAAGTAAGTCAATGTTTTTCTACTACTATAATACCTTGAAAATGATTTATGTTACTTAGACTAAAACCTTAAGTTTAAAAATGTAAAAAAAACTCCTTGAATTTGCGTGTTTTCTAAGTTTTTCTCTTTTCTTAGCAGGTAGGTATTTAGGATTTAGTGTAAAAAATTTCATCAAAAATATACCTTTCCGAGTAAATGTTTCATTACAAAATGGCGGACAAGGTTGCCAATTTCTCTACCTTTCTTCATAAAGAATGATTATGTTCCGGCCCATAGAACACCAGCATTTTGATATAAAGTCATGTTTTCCTTGCCTTTCGCACCAAAATATGATTTGTATTCAAATCTATGTGCTACTTTCCTTCGGAACAAAATACTGAGTTAGGCTGGATTCAACGTTCTTGAGTGTAACTTTGGAAATGGAGTTTTGGCGGGAACGCGGAAAGAGTCGTGTCGCCCCGTTGTATTTTTTTCCAAAAATAGTGTTTTGATGACTGTTTATGCATAAAAATGGTGGTGTTTTATTCACAAGCGCGAGTGTGGAAAAATTATACAATGTGGTGAAACATGACTTTTCGTGTTGCTTCCAAAACTTCATCGAAGCTTTATAGTAAAGTCGCCACTACTTTACTGAAGCATGACTTGACTTGATTGGCACGGACTGTACTTGACCAAGACTGGACTTTGATTATAACTATAGCTACGAGGCAACTTACTTAACTAATGAAACTTGACACTGGCAAAAGTTCAAAATGCGACGCCAAAACTAAAGAAAAAAAACTGTTTAAAAAAATATTGGCAGTAGGTACACTTTGTGCATTCTGCCAGTGTCAAACAGCTAAATAAAAAAAAGAGATACAAATCAATTCAAACAAGTGTTAGTTGCACAAAGTTTGTCACGATTAAGTCCAGTCGATGCCCCAGTGAGTTAGTGACGGCTGTAGGTACTAGAAGCTTCTACGGAGTTTTAGAAACAATACGAAGTATTTTTTTAAGAGTTTGTGACACTTGTACTTATAATTCGACAGTTTATAACGAAAACACAAATATGTTTAAGCAATAATATACAAATTAACAATTAAAAAAACCGACTGCATGACCCTCAGGCCAACTAAACGCGCTGCTCCAATGAAACAGCGAGGTTTCCGACCAAACGAAAATGACATCGTTGTATACAATTTTTTTTAGATTACCTACTATTAATTTTTTGAAAATCGCTCGATCGATCTCGTTATAATTTATATGGTACCTCTGAAGTATGATCTACCAAGCAAAAAAAGAATCATCAAAATCGATTCATAATAATTGCCGTAATGATCGCGTAACATAGGTACATACAGAAAAAAACATACAGTCGAATTGAGAACATCCTCCTTTTTGTGTCTACTAAACCACTTGAAAAACGCAAGTTTTGGGAAAGTGGCAAGTGTACTTAAGTGGCCAAAGTTCCACAGATAACACATTTTATGATATCTAGTGTTGAGACAACATCTGTCGCGCGACAAAACGCGTCACTGCGCGCTCCCTGATACAACAGAGTCGTAACAAGACACCATCAATACTTTTCAGGAAATTGAGTTGAGAGTTTCAAGCTAAAACTCACTTCCGTTCTCTTTACGAAGAGACTTACTGTTCACGTACAATGTCTACTCGACAAACGGAACTTCGTTCAAAACAAAATCAAAAATGTTTCCGGAAGTTGAAAATACCAATTGTGTCTTTATTTAATGGCAGCCTCATTTGAGAGTTCCATTCCAGGCTCGTTGTGCTTATCACTGCACACCTAGCTTTACACCTAGCACAGCTGTGGTCAAACACCTAGCCTGTCAACGATAAAAATAACAGAAAACTAAGTCACATCTTTAATATAAATTTGATTTTTATTCATATGTATAGATTGACTAGCTGCGCCCCACAGTCTTATCCGCTATATGTTTTCAGCCTTGCCTAGTTAATCCAGGTTATAAACTATCAGTGTTTCAAATTTCAGACAAATCCGTTTAGTAGTTTTTGCGTGAAAGAGTAACAAATATACTCACAAACTTTCGCATTTATAACACTAGCTGCACTTCGCGGCGTTACCCGCATGTTTTCTGGATAAAAACTAACCCATATGTTAATCCAGGATCTCAGCTACCTCCTTGCCAAATTTCATCCAAATCCATTCAGTAGTTTTTGCGTGAAAGAGTAACACACATCCATTCATCCTTTCAAACTTTCACAATAGGATTTGACACTGGCAAATGCATAAAGTGCGATGGCACAAATAAAGTCCTGCCTACTAACTAAACTGTCACCACTGGTGCCTTTGTGACTAGTTTCCTGAATTATTGAAATCGAAATTGCGCTTTCAATGATACCGGTTTCAAAACCCC
Source organism: Biston betularia (assembly GCA_905404145.2). Taxonomy (NCBI): domain Eukaryota; kingdom Metazoa; phylum Arthropoda; class Insecta; order Lepidoptera; family Geometridae; genus Biston; species Biston betularia. Next base: position 647,605 of record FR989889.1, on the reverse strand, counting down.
AGGTATATTGTTGATCGATTCAGTGCAAACTAATTTTAGTTATTTTAAAATGCACGGGATGAAACGCTATTTTAAACCACTCATTTTAATATTTTGCTAGTTATTTTTGTTGATAGATGTAGCGATGATAGCTCTGTGGTTAGCGCGGTCGTTTCACATGCCAAAAGGCATAGGTTCAAACCCCAACAATGAGGTTGCGCTGCCGGTGAAGGAAAACATCGTGCGGAAACCATAGCATGGCCGTAGCGTACGCTCTTGTACTCGGCTACGGCAGGCCTGTTGGTTCATTGGTAGTACGTCTGCTTTGAGAGCTGAAGGGCGTGGGTTCGATTCCCACCCAGGACTAACATTTATGTGACTAACATTGATGTTTGTTCTGTGTCTGGGTGTACTGTATGTATTATAAGTATGTATTTACAAAAAAAAAGTATTTAAGTATTCTATCAGTTATCTGACTTCCATAGCACAAGCTCTGCTTAGTTTGGGGGCAGATGGCGCTGTGTGTAATGTCCTATGATATTGATTTTATTTATTAGTGGGTTCGGAATCCTTCGTGCGCGAGTCCGACTCGCGCTTGGCCGGTTTTTTTTCAAAGTTCCGCCACTGCCGTGTTATTCTACGGTGGTCTAAGTAGTACACGTAAGACGCATGAAATATCGCCGTTGAATATACCAGAGTTGAACATATTATGCCGTGAAGTACCTAACATTGCGTTCCTACAGTCTCACTGGAGAGCCAGTTCGATTCCAGGCAAGCGTGCTCCATCGTAGATCGCATCATCACTTAACATCAGTTGAAATGGCGGTCAAACGTAAGTCTAAGGATTAAAAAAAAAACTCTTAGTTTTACTTAGTTTCAGGATAGATGGCGCTGTGAAATGTTCTCCAATTTTTATTCTTTTCAATTTACTTGAGCATTAAATCGGTAAAGAAATGCCTACATTTTCTGCGGCTAAAAATAATGTTACCTTACTATGTTCTGTAATTAAGCATAATTTATGTGTATTAGTGCACCGACACAGTATAATCTCTTAACAGTACCTCGCCTCCACACATGATAATAGTCATAGTCATAGCGATTTATTGATAACATAAGTTACAAGTCAAATAATACAAACAAATTAAATTAAAATAAGTAGAGTTCAATTAACATGTCAATTCGATATTTAAAAATAAAATAAAATTAATAATAATAATAATCACATGACGAGAATCTCGTGAAGGCCGAGAAGGACAAGCTCAGCAAGTACCTTGACTTGGCTCACGAGATAACCGCCATGTGGGATGTTGATTCGACGATCATTGTCCCGATAGTCGTCACGGTGAACGGTCTTATAGCGAAGAGTCTCGACCAACATCTCAAGAGGCTCTCGCTAGACGGTTGGGGCAAGGGTCAGCTTCAAAAGGCAGTGATCCTTGACGCGGCACGCATTGTGAGGAGGTTCCTCACTCTGCAGCCCTAACCACCGGCAGCTTGAGCCCTGCCGCGCTGCCGGCGGCACCCTAGTTTTTAAGTTTTTTATATTATTTATGTTTAATACTTATTTAATGTAAAAAAATTAAAAATTAAGATACACAATAAATACCTGAAATAATAATCAAAAAATTAAATTAAATTAAAATAGAAAAGTAACAAGAAGTAGTAAAAAAAACAAAACAATTCAAATTATATAAAATAATAACAATTACCCGATTTAATTTAATACAAAAATAAATAAATTATAATATAGTTTTTAATGCCATCATATCATGAAACTTATAGTACTAATAATACACCACTATTTTGTAATTACTAGAAGAAGAAAAAAATGGCGTTATCTACTGCTATAACTGATCTATAGAAAAAATACTTTAAAAATCGATGTCGGAAAATTATCCACAAAAAAAGTTGATTCCTGGTTATTATTGTACCCGTAGGCATTTACCTAAACCTAGTCCGTCGCAAGTTCATTCCTAAATCACGCGGCAAGCGCGCGCGCCTGGAGCGGGAGGCCTCGGCCGCGAGTGCGAGAGAGAAAGAAAATGTTTTTGAAATATTTTTATTTTTTTTATGGTTGACAGGCTAGTTGTTTGACCACAGCTCACCTGATGTTAAGTGAAGCTGTGGTCGAAGATGGTAAAGCACACCTAGCCTGGAATGGAACTGGCTCTCAAGTGAGGCTGCCGGAACACACCGTTAGATGCTTGGCGGCAGATTTTCAACTTGAGGGTGGTAGCTAGCCAGCCGAGTACTAGAAGGTACCCTACCACCATGCTATGGTTTCCTCACGATGTTTTCCTTCACCGGCAGCTCAAGCTCATTGTTGGGGTTTGAACCCACGCCCTTCGGCATGCGAACCTACCGCGCTAACCACTGAGCTATCATCGCTACAATATATTTCAATGAAAGCCGCCATTGGTTCCCGCCAGCTGATCCGATGACAGTATTCTTTTGTATCATACCATAGCTGATGCTGAAAGGGCATGAGTTTAAATTACAACAATGTATAAGTTCAAAGTTCAAAGTTTTTATTCGCTCAAGATGTGGTTACATTTTTGGTCTTTTATATATAATACTAGTACAGCACATCTTACTCTAATCGGCATGCGAATTTACAATATTCCTAATAGCTAAAATCTATATTATATTTATTAAAATAATGTACGACAAAAATTTAATTATATATGGCAATAATCAACACGATATCAAATATTAACTAAAAACAAAATTATCAACTACTTAATTGTACAGAAAGGAATAATAAAAATATAAATTACTAGCTACGCCCCGCAGTGTTACCCGCTACATGTTTTCGGGATAAAAAGTAGCTTATGCGCTAATCCAGGATCCCAGCTATCTCCATACCAAATTTCGTCCAAATCCGTTCTGTAGTTTTTGCGTGAAAGAGTAACAAACATCCTTCCATCCAAGCTTTCACATTTATAATATTGCAGTTCTGTTGGTTCATTGATAGTATGTCTGCTCCAAGAGCTGAAGAGCGTGGGTTCGACCCAGGATAAACATTTTGTGGTATATACTAATGTTTGTTCTGTATTATTATTATAAGTACATATGTATTTACAACAAAATTATTTGACTTCCATAGTACAAGCTTTGCTTAGTTTGGGGTCAGATGGCGCTGTGTGTAATGTCCTACGATATTTATTTTATTTATTAGTGGGATCGGAATCCTTCGTGCGCGAGTCCGACTCGCACTTGGGCGGTTTTTTTTCAAAGTTCCGCCACTGCCGTGTTATTCTACGGTGGTTTAAGTAGTACACGTAAGACGCATGAAATATTGCCGTCAGTGACCACTCGTCATTTCCCATGGTAGGTATCACTCTAGCCGACACTTTGAGCCATAATAATTAAAAAGTTAATTTAAAACTGTGAAGCTCGTTCGTTCCATAGGGGAGGTATGTACAAAACTGTACACAGTTCTTTTAGATACTTTAAATATTTTATAATTTTTTATGATTGATAACACCTAGCCAAGGTGTTTTGATTACAGCTCAGCTGATGTTAAGTGACGGTGTGGTCGAAGATGGTAAAATACACCAAGCCCGGAATGGAACTGACTTTTTTTTTAATGTAAATACTAATGAGACGAACGAGACGCTCTCCTGATGGTAAGAGATAACGCCTGTCCATGACCATCGCAGCAATACACAGAACTCTAAGTAACAAAACAAAGTCCAGGGCATCACTGCTTTGGCGCTCATTACTTTGAGACTTTTGATAGAGTTAGTCTCAACAGCCCAGTAATTTCGTTGCAGTACCCTTCAAACCGGAACACAGTAATCCTACTCACTACTGCTTAGCGGCAGAATAACTGGTACTGCGACTGACTGGTACTGGCTCTCATTTGAGGCTGCCGGAACACACCGTTAGAAGCTTGGAGTACCCTACCACTACGGGCAATGAGCTTGAGCTGCCGGTGAAAGAAAATATCGCGAGTATTTCCTCACCGGATTTCCTGCCGCTAATCAAAAGTGTGTAAACATGCTCGATATTGAAAGACTCGAACTAAACGTTTCGAGTCTACCTTCATTGTACGAACCGTTAAACAATGTAATTTGCTGCCCGAGTGGGTGTTCCCTGATAGATACAATCTGGGTGCCTTCAAGTCGCGAGTGCATCGGTTTCTTCTAGGCGAGCGTGCTTTTTTTTTTATAATAGATAGGCTTGCGTTTGACCGCCATCCCGCCTGATGTTAAGCAAAGATGCGGTCTACGGTGGAGCACGCTTGCCTAGAAGAAATCGATTCACACGCGACTTGACGGAACCCAGACTATATTCGTGCTCCACCGTAGGCCGCGTCTTCGCCTTACATCAGGCGAGTTGGCAGTCAAACGCAAGCTCATAAGTAATTTAAAAAAAAAACCGTGTTCCGGTTTAGAGGAAATAGCATAGTATAGCATTGCAGTTAGCAAAATTACTGGGCTGTTGAGACTAACCATCGGAAGTCAAAGCAAAATAACTGAAGTTATTTTAAACTTGAGTAACTGAACAAGGTCCAAGGCATCGCTGCTTTGGCGCTCATTACTTTTAGTCTCAACGGTTCTATAATGACATTTAGTAATGATTACACACTACTAAATAAAAACCGGCCATGTGCGAGTCGGACTCGCGCACGAAGGGTTCCGTACCATTATCTATAAAAACGGCAAAATAAAATCACGTTTGTTGTATAGGAGCCCCCCTTAAATATTTATTTTATTTTATGTTTAGTATTTAGCGGCAATAGAAATAGATCATCTGTGAAAATTTTAACTGTCTAGCTATCACCGTTCTTGAGATACAGCCTGGTGACAGACGGACGGACAGCGAAGTCTCAGTAATAGGGTCGCCTTTTTACCCTTTGGGTAAGGAACCCTAAAAAACTACAAATGACTACTGTATAAATGTTTTCTTTCTTTCTTTACTGCTTGCCGACAGATATGGTACAGCCTACTACCATACACCACCTACTGTGCAGAGGTAGGACATTTAAGTATTGACAATATGACTTCGTAACTACTCACAATATTTCTTAATCGATTATTCGTATCGTGAGGTTTAAATGTCTCGCGATTTCCGATTCTCTTTGACTCTACAATCTGGGCGACTCGATTATGAATATTGTATCGATACCACGTATCGATTCCGTACAGAATAGTGGAATCGAAGGTATTATTAGCAGCCAATTATTTCATCAAAATTAGCGCTGTTTATGGAATATAAACTGAAACGTGGAAAAATAGGTTTGTAGCGATGATAGCTCAGTGGTTAGCGCGGTAGGTTCGCATGCCGAAGGGCGTGGGTTCAAACCCCAACAATGAGCTTGAGCTGCCGGTGAATGAAAACATCGTGAGGAAACCATAGCATGGTGGTAGCGTACTCTCTAGTACTCGGCTGGCTAGCTACCACCCTCAAGTTGAAAATCGCCAAGCATCTAACGGTGTGTTCCGGCAGCCTCACTTGAGAGCCAGTTCCATTCCAGGCTAGGTGTGCTTTACCATCTTCGACCACACCGTCACTTAACATCAGGTGAGCTGTGGTCAAACACCTAGCCTGTCAGCTATAAAAAAAAAAACAATACATACATACAAAGACACATTTAGAGATTTATTTTTAGACATACATTAGATTGTTTGTTATTTATAATTAATTTTTTGTCAAATTATATATTTAACTGGAACGAGTGTTAAGCGGAAATAAACTGACATATACCTTGAACATATTCTATTAAATTCAATATTTTTACAATTTTTTACAACGATCATTATGCTAATTCAAATGCGGTATATTTTCGAAATTAAACGAAATAAAAATAAAACTGGCCGATTTAAATGAAACTCGTAAATAATGAAGGGGGCGGGGTTACGCCGCGCGGGCGGGGCCGGCGCGCGGTATTTCTTAACGCAATCTTGATATTATTGTAATGGTTATCTGCTTAAGATTTCTAGAAAATAATTTATATCTTAATACAAGCTGCGCCCCACGGCTGGCTAGCTACCACACAAGAGTTGACAATCTGCCGCCAAGCGTATAACGGTGTGTTTCGGCCTCTCTTCTGATGTCACATTTTTTTGTGGCGTGAATACGTCTTGAAATTTTCTTCCATATTGGGAGTCTATTCAAAAGACTGATATAACAAAATAAAAATGATCCCGCTCTTCTATATTTATGTATACATTACTAGCTACGCCCCGCGGTGATACCCGCTACATGTTTTCGGGATACAAAGTAGCCTGTGTGTTAATCCAAGGTGTCAACTACCTCCATACCAAATCTCATACAAATCCGTTCTATAGTTTTTGCGTGAAAGAGTAACAAACATCCATCCTTCCTCCCAAACTTTCACAAGAGGTATTCAATTCTTATTTATCATAGGCCTCCCCCATTGACTTCCACAAAGACCGGTTGGAAGCGGCTCGCATCCAGCGCGTTCCTGCGGTATTTACTAGGTCGTCTGTCCACCTTGTGGGTGGACGTCCTACGCTACGCTTGCCGGTCCGTGGTCTCCACTCCAGAACTTTGCGGCCCCATCGGCCATCAGTTCTGCGTGCTATGCCAGTAACTGTGGTTCGTCTACGGATCTCTTCATTTCTAATTTGATCTAGTAGAGTAACTCCGAGCATAGCCCTCTTCATAGCTCGTTGTGATACTTAACCCTAAAAATCGACAAAAATAAAAAAATTGCATACATCGATGATATTTTCGTTTACTCGAAAACCTCGCTGTTTCATTGGAGCAATGCGTTTAGTTGGCCTTAGGGGCGTGAAGTCGTTTATTTTGAAATCAAATCCATCTTTCTACAATCTTCAAACGGTGTAGGAAAATATCGCCAGGAAATCGTCATGTCTGAAAGTTCTTAATGTTCGAGAAAGTATGACATGCCATGACAAGTAGCTATTCTAGATGACACTCATGAAGAAACTTCTATATCCAGTTTCCCAGATTTATCAGTCAGTTAATTTAAGAAAAATATGCGGTCTTTCGATCTGCAGTGGCAGGCAAGCGTTTGGCAATGCCTAACTGTCCGGCATTGCCAATCCGCAAGCCAATTTGGACAGAGGAGGGTAATTTTATCCGACACATAGTCTAAATCAAACTAGCAGTATGGACTCTGCCCAATTCTTAACGAGCCTGTTACAACATATATAGTCGCAAGCTAAAATAAATTTAAAATTGAAAACAACCCCTGACGCCAGTAATACGCATAACACCAAATTTTTAATCGATCAGTAAATACTCACATACATAAGAGCTGTTTGTCTTCAGACAGCAAAACAGACTCTCTTGAATCATAGTTAAGATCACATTCGATCAAGTCACTTAAAAAAATATGTCATTCGCCATTTTGTGGTAGCGTCCATCTTGTATTTGAAATGTATCATTGTGTATAGTATTCTACTAGTCAATCCCTTTCATTGATACCCATACTGAGGGAGTTGTGAAAAAATATGTAATCCGCCATTTTGTGGCGGCGGCCATCTTGAACTGATTTTCATCAAAGATAGCTAAGAACACTCTCGACAAATTCACATTTCAAACAAAAAAAAACAAAATTAAAATCGATTCATCCGTTCGGGAGCTACGATGCCACAGACAAACGCAGACACGTTAAACTTATAACACCCCGTCGTTTTTGCGTCGGGAGTTAAAAAGTTAGCCTTTGTCACAAGGAGCAAAATAACGACCAGCAAACTCGGATGAGTAGTTACGACGCTACGGCGGTCGAGGCTGGTATGTGACATCACGCAGTCGTATGCGGGTGTTAGAATCTAGTTTATTTGAGGCATCAATAAGGAATAAGGATAAGAACTGAATGTACCACATACGCCACTAACCAACCATCATACGTTATGTAAGATAAAAGTAGGTAGAAAAGAAGACCAGAAACTGTTATTATAAGCAACGTATATTGATTTACAAAGCAATAGTCATTAAAAGACACCAAGATAATGATAACACGTTATTTAACATAAAGCATCAAGATTTATCACATAATAAGTATCACATAAGAATATCAACCAACATAATAACAACATAATAAATAGGTTACTTAGCTTAAGTATTTCTTGATCTATTCAGTACAACGGTAGGCAACCGAATCCCGTGTTCGAGCCAGAGCGGCCTTTTATATTCACAAAAACACGTGACTCACAGTCATTTAGTCAGATCAAGTCTTTTAAATTATTTAACCAAACTAATACATTTGAAATAATTGTGTTACAAACAGACATTATGTTTAACTTAATTTAATATAACCACACGACACATAATATATACAATATACATGTGTCGTGTATCCGTCGGCATATAACCTATAATCTGTTACGGGCGGTATTAAAAAAGAACACAAGAAGAAACACAAATAGTATGTGTTTCTTCTTGTGCTCTTTTTTAATAAAAAAAAACTTTTAATCGTGGCTTACTAATAAACAGACTAAAATCATATTGAGTCCTTGACATAAAGAAATTAGTTTAAACAAGACAGACATATAATTGAATATACCACTAATAATAAAGTTTATTTGCTTTAGTTTTAAAAGTAGACAGACTTCACTGAAGAAGTTAATTTTAAAACATAAAAAAATATTTATTATTATTTAATTTCAAACAAAGTAAATCATACATAACTATTGATAAGTTTATAGACTACACGAAAAAAAATTTAATATAATTATTTACCTAATTAATTTTTATTCTATTTAAAAAAAAAGCCGACGAAGTCGTGATTGCACGGAGATTTTTCGTGATTTCCCAAAAAACTGTCTTTTTTGAGTTAAGCCAGTATTTGAATAGGCGTGCGATATATGTACACAAAATACACATGAAAACAAAATGAAAAAACAAACAAATAAATAAACGCAATCCTAACGTTATCTGTATAAATATGATAGTTACTAGTGAAATACATAATTATATAAGTAAAGGTGCTATATTTATTTATTTATTTATATATTGCTCCCTTACTGCTTTGTAGAGCATTAGTTACGACTGTTTAACTATTAAAGAGCGGATGGGAAAAATTCAAAGCATTTTTTACTTTTTAAATGCGCTGAAATATTTCTGTTTGGATAGTTAAATTATACGTACTAGCGACCATCCCCTAATTTGCGCGAGTTCATTTTGTTTGGTCTTTGATTGTTACAGCTCATATGATGCTTAGTGACGGTGTGCTCGAAGATGCTAAGCACACCTAGCCTGGAATAGAACTGGCTTTCATGTGAAGCTGCCGGAACACACCGTTAGATATTTAGCGACTGATTTTCAATTCTCACGCGTTAACTAGCCAGCCGAGTATTAGAGAGTACGCTACCACCATGCTATGGTTTCCTGACGATGGTTTCCTTCACCGGCAGGCAGCTCAAGCTCATGGAGTACATGAACTAGTTAAAGTTAATCTTCAGTAAACAGTTACTTATATGTATTATTGTGTATTCTACAAAGCGTCAAAGTTACTTCAAGAGTTAGACAAATAAGCAAACTTAGATTTTTCGTTTTCGATAGGAAATACGATTGCAGCGTCCTCAACTTAGTGTTAATCTAGGGTGTCAGCTACCTCCATACCAAATTTTATCAAAATCCATTCAGTAGTTTTTGCGTGAAAGAGTAACAAACATCCATACATACAAACTTTCACGTTAATTATATTAGTATGACTTAACGTTAAAAGATTTCACAGTGCGATGCTAAGAAAAAAATACATTTAAGTATCGCATGTAAGTAGTATAAACAAAATATTATAATTTATTTATTTCCTTAAATTTCAGACAAACATCCGTTCTTGTGGACCGCATCATACCACATATGAATGACAATATATGCGCGCATGAAGATGAAATGGAACAACTGAAAAGAGAACAAAAATATAGAATGAAACTGCTGGCTCAAAAGAATAAATTTGGTGACAAAACTGATTGTAGAGGAGGTTTTATACAGCCATTAACAGGTAAAATACCGAACAAAGAGAAGAGAGGGCTTGAATGTCATCCAGATTGTCCTTTCGATTGCCCTAAAACAGACCCCTTGTCATCGGAACAACGTTCAATTTTTAATGTCATACAAACGTGCACTTCAAATCAAGGTAGAATAAATAAAGACGATTTTTCTGGCTGTCCTACTGCTTGTATTAAAATGTATGAAAAATTATTGGACATGGACAGCCCTTGTAATGTTTCTAAAAAATCATCTCAAGAATTTTACACAAGTTTCAAAAACAAACCACCAAATCCAAATCCGCTGCTGACAACATATGAGAGCCCCCTTGATTTTAAAAAGTGCACACTATGTAGAAAGGTTCAAATGCAAAAAGAAGAAGAAAAACGAAAAAAAGAAGCAAAAGAAATATTTGAAAAACAGAGAAGAGAACGAGAAAGGCTAGATGAACTAAGACAAGAGGAGCTAATCAGACAAGAAGAGAAAGAAATGTTAGAACAACTAAAAATAGAAAATGAAGAACTAGAGAAACGAGAGCGAGAACGAAAGAAATCATTATTTGGCGATACTGAAGATAAGAAAAAAATATGTTGTTCGATGTCACCGATGGATTGTCACAAAGCCACATCTCATCATAAAATACCATATCCACCACCATGCCGAGAAGTTGGTGAATCACAGTTTTCAAATAATAGCCGTTTAGCTGATATTACCTGTTCTATTGTCAATGTGCAATCTCAACATAGCCACTATGTTACAGGTACTGATATAAACTGCTTACCACTGACAAGTAAAAATCCACAATTTGTTGATATAAAGGTTGAAACGAACGATCATGAACCTTCTGTGTACAGTTTTGTGCTGAAAAAAGATTGTTCAAAAATAAAATCACCAAACGACATACTTTCAAACCATTTGTCTACAGATAACATTTGTGTTTCAATAACAACATCAACAAAGAATGATCTTACACCGTGCCCTCGTTGTCACATTGTTTGTCCCAAAATATACTCGATGCCTTGTCCGCATTGTCACATTGTTTCTTCTAACCATAAAATTGTGATTAAGGAGAATAAATCAACTTGTTCAAAAACAACATCACCGGTGATAAATATTCCACCTAAATGCCATTGGCCAAATGTTTCTGAAACCAAATTAATTTGTTGTTCTGCAACAACTTCAACTACAAATAATTTACCAAGTTCAGATTGTCAATATATTTGTCCTAAGTTGAAAAGTGAGTCAAAATTATTGTCTTGTTGTTCAAAAACGACGTCACCAATAAGAGAAATTTTATCTGATTGCGCGAAGAAACTTTCTGGTACAAAAACAGAAATATCTAAACCAACGAAATCGAAGATAATGTGTCGGCTATGTAAAAATACCATAGAAGAGCCACCAACTTGTCATAAATGTCACATTGTATGTTCTCCTATCACATCAAAGTGTCCAATATGTCAAGATACAACAAAAAAAACTCCACAACTTACTTGCCCTAATTGTGATTCTATTATAAATAAAGAAACCAAGAAAACAGCTACACAAAGAGGAGATTCACTTTGCCCAAAATGTAAATTTGTTTTCCCTACTATAAAAGATAAAAAATCAGCAACAACATCAACACGAGAAGAAGTTCTACCTTGCCCAGAATGTAAATTTATTTGCTCGAATATAAAAATTGAAAAAGAGCAAGCAGTTTGTTGTTCAAAAACAACATCCCCAATTAGAGAGCTACCTAATTGTCATACATCATGCACGAAAAAACTTTCCGTTCAAAAAGAAAAAACATATTATAAGCCGACCAAATCCAAGCCCAAAAAATCAAAAAAATGTGGATCAAGTTTAGACACCATAACAGAGAAACCAATATTTAGTGCGAAAAAACCGTCACCGATAAAAAAATTATCGCAAAGTTATAATACGATTTGTAATAAGAAAGATTATGTTGCTAAGAGACGAAAATTTGGACCGAAACGCAAACCTATCCGACCAAAAACGTGGAAGCTAGGTACTGAAACTGAAAGCATCAAAACATCAACATTTACAATTGATAAAGAATCGAAAGCCACAATAGCTGAGTATCCCGTATGTGATCCATTATGTGATGAAAAATCTAGAAAATCTATAGGTCTGGATGACCTAACCATCGATGAAAATGGAAAGGTTGTGGTTCGTAAGGCGTTGTTGTTAAAAGAACAAAGAGACAAGCTGTTATCAATTAAAGATGTAATAGATAAAGGTGAAGAGGAATTCCAGAGAGTACAAAAACTTAGAGAAGCTCTTCAGATCCCTTGCACTCGATCAGTGCCCTATACCAAAGGATTTTTTTTTCAAAAAGGTAAGATAATAAGGAAATGCTATCAGGCGTATGTATAATATAATATATAGTTTATGTATATAACAAGTGTAAACAAATAATTTCCAAAAAAACCCCAACACCAGTCATAGAATACCAAATACTTTCTAGTACTTGACTGGGTAGCTACCACCTTCAAGTTGATAATCTGCCGCCAGCATCTAACGGTGTGTTCCGGCAGCTTCATTTGGGAGCCAGTTCCATTCCAAGCTAGGTGTGTTTACCATTTTCGACCACACCGTCGCTTAACATCATGTGAGCTGTGGTCAAACACTTTGCTTGTTAAAAAAATCGATTTATTGTACCTGTGAAATATGCTCATCGTGGTCATATCATCACATTCATTAACTAAAAAAGAGCTGATAATTTTCAAATGGTTTAATATATTTTTTGCATCATAATCAAGAGTACGTGTACGTGTGTGTGTAAGAGTCTGTACGTGTGTGTGTAGATAAGTCATCTTTCCAACAAAGAAAACTAAGTCGAATTCAGTTCAGCCGTTTGGGAGCTATGGTGCCACTAAAAGATACGTTAAAATTATAAGAACCTTTTTTTGCATCAGACGTTCAAAAAAAATAAGATAACCCTTGTTACAGAACAAAACGCTATACTTGTAACAGGCCATCGATCCAATGTTAATAAAGATGAACCAATGGAAATGCGCAAGTCTTTATCTCGACCTGTAATTGCTTCATTGGCAACTTTAGATTTACCGTCTACGGCTGTATCAGAACACTACACAGGAGACCATACTAAACGAATATCGGAAGAAAAGGTAGAAAAAATACATATTTTCTTGGCACAATCGCCAGCTTCCACTCGTTTAAGTAAAATTGTAGCAGCAAGAGAAAATGAAGAAACAAATAATAGATCTATAGCTGACAACAGAAAACCTGAAGTATGTAAATGTAAATTAACAGATAATGCAATAGCAGATAAATGGTCTAAGTTCCTTAAAACACCTGTACGCATAATACGATTGAAAATAAAATCAAAAGATACTGCCAGAGAACAAGATTTACACATAAGTGGGCATACAATTATGTTCTAAGCAATGTTTTGTTTGATAGCTTTGAATTTTAAAGTAGCAAATGCACATCTATTAAGAAAAATTATGGTAAATTGAACTTAAATTGTAATGTCACCAATTATGAGGCATACTCGTAAGATGAAGTATGTTTTACGAAGAATGACGTACAACGTTAGTCCATCACAGTTTTCAGGAGTAGGATGGAAAAGTAACTAACAAGACATTGAGATTAAATTGTTGAATAACTTGCAAACAAGCCGACCAACAAATACAAACCAATAAACTACAGAAAGTAGGGATAATGTGAAAAGGAAATTCGACACTACAATAGCTAGAAAACGAAACAAAATCACAGAATCAAAAAAACATTATTTCATAAAATTCTTATAGAACAACAAAGACTACATTACAAGTTGCTTTAAACCACTAAAAGTACAGAGAACCGGGTAGAAATGAAAGCAACGATTTGAAAATTTACATCAACGGTAAGGATTCACGCAACTTTTAAGAAGTAAAAAAAATATACCAACAAAAATAAGAAAATATCGAACACCTAGATGTCCGAGTAAAATAGCCATGTTTTTGTTAATGGTGAGTGTTTTCAAATGGTGAGGTGCTGTCATTTTACCTTCAAAAATACTAACTGGCAAGAATCAGGCTTAAGGTGGTTCGATTTCTATACAAATAATTTTTTGCCATTTATGGACAAATAGAGCATACTTTTACAGTGAAATCACAGGTACTGGCATTTATTTTGTTCTTTATTTGCGGTAAATCACAATTGCTTTAATAAAACAGTAGATTATGACACAATAAAACAAATAATTTTTTATTCTTAAAAGTTGTTATACGATAATATTTTTATGTCAAATCCTACAAAAGATAGACAAAAAATTACATATAGATTCCGGTTCAAAGACGTTGCGCGTATTGAAAACAGATGAAAATACGCTCTCATTGGTGCAACGCTACACGCGGCCCGGGCGTGACCGTTAGCCAGCCAATAGCAACGCTTTGCCTTTCTACCCGAATTTTATCAAATTTTAATTTAGTCATACTATAATATACACACGTGGAATTGCTTATATTATTTGTTATTTAAGCTTAATATTATAATATTTATACCGATTTTGTATTTTAATTTCATGTATAATAAACTACTTAAAAATATAACCTTAGTTTTATTAAAGGATTCAAGCAGCAATTTTTGGTCAGTACTTAACTGAACTATTAAATATAAGTTAGTAAACAAAAAATATATAATATTATGCGTATTAGCAAGCTGAAGTGGCAATGGGCTGGACATATTTGTCGCAGAACCGACAACCGCTGGGGTAGACGTGTTCTAGAGTGGAGACCGCGAATTGGCAAACGTAGGGTAGGACGCCCTGAGACTCGATAGAGTGACGATATACGTAGGACAGCTGGCGGCTGAGTGGCGTGTCTTGGGAGAGGCCTATGTCCAGCAGTGGTCTAATATAGGCTGATGATGATGAAACAAAAATGGTTTTTTTGCCTAGGTTTTTACACAAAGTACATCGTAAATATTTCCCTTTCGCCCACTTTGCGCTTAGATTCTACGTTTGTTATTCGCATGGCGAGGATGTGGAACTCTTTTCGAAAGTCTGTTTGTCCCGAAAAGTACATAATTATGTATTTAAAATCAGAAAAAACACGTTCTCCAATAGTAAGTATTCTAGAGATCGCAATATTGTTTTATATCAAACAGGATGTTGTCAAACGCGAAACAATCATTATTATTATTGAAAATTGCAATGAAGCTATTATTTGCATGGTGGTAGGGTACTTTCTAGTACTCGGCTGGCTAGCTACCACCCTCAAGTTGAAAATCTTTCGCCAAGCACCTAACGGTGTGTTCCGGCAGCCTCACTTGAGAGTCAGTTCCATTCCAAGCTAGGTGTGTTTACCATCTTCGACCACACTGTCACTTCATCAACATCAACATCAGGTGAGCTGTGGTCAAATACATAGCCTGTCAACAAAAAAAAAAAGATTTTGTAGTGTTTAGTCATCAATTACTACTTGACGTGTTATCAATAGAAGACACGGTAGCGCTCAGTTGTAAATGCCACTTGCGGTCACATACCTGAAGACAATAAGAAAAATAGCCAAGCTAACCAATCAATATTATTGCATTAGTCGGATGGATCGGACATCTTGATACGATAAAGTGGCGGTAAAGCTTTCTCAGGACCTTTATTCTCGCATACATGATAAACTATGTATACGACATTTTCTCATCTGACACTACGAGTTAATCGAAAATGTCATAGAAGGAAGGGAAGTCACTGCAACCAATAACGAAAGTTAATGTCAAAACCTTTTTTGCATGATAATAGTTAAATATCTATTTGACAATCCTGTTGGCTCATTGGTAACATATCCGCCTTAAGAGCTGAAGGGCGTGGGTTCGATTCCCAGTCAGGACAAACATTTTATGTATCAACAAATGTTTGTTCTGTGTCTGGGTGTTCTGTATGTATTATAAGTATGCATTTACAAAAAAAAAAGTATATATGTATTATATCAGTCATCTGACTTCCATCACACAAGCTCTGCATAGTTTGGGGTCAGATGGCGCTGTGTGTATAGTCCTACGATATTCATTTATTAATATCTTAAAAGTTATTGTATGTTCGTCAATCATCATCACCCATCAAAACTGTGCAATTTTACAAAGATTTAAAATATCCGTTTAATGATTATTTCATAATTAATTACGCTGCCAGCCATATTAGCTCGGTTTTCTGTCCTGTCCATCCAAAGGTTGTCTAGAAGAAATCGCTTTAGACGATAAGGCTGCCGTTGTAATAATTATCATTATGTTTGTAATCTATATCTACGCTAATATAATAAAGAAGAAAGATTTGTATTTTTGGATATTTGGTTTTTTGTATGTTTGTAACGAATAAACTCAGAAACTACTAAACCGATTCCAAAAACCCTCAAGTTGAAAATCTGCCGCCAAGCATCTAACAAAGTGTTCCGGCAGCCTCACTTCAGAGCCAGTTCCATTCCAGGCTAAGTGTGCTTTACCATCTTCGACCACACATTCACACAACATCAGGTGAGCTGTTGTCAAACACGTAGCCCGTAAACCAGTTAACAAGTCTTACACGTCAAAAATTAAAAAAAAAACTAAATAATAGCAAAAATACCCAATCCAACCCGAAGCGTAGGTAGTAACAAATCGATTGACACCTCGATCAACGAAATCGGATGAGTAGTTTCGGCGCTATGGGAGAACACACATACATACATACAAACATACATAGACTGCTAAAACATAACCCTTTTTGCTTTGCCATAGTCAAGATATTCTCAATTCTTAGCCCAAAAGTCACTATTAGGCTTGTAGACTTTTGACAGTCCCGTTGGCTCATTGGTAGTATATCTGCCTTGAGAGCTGAAGGGCGTGGGTTCGATTCCCAGTCAGGACAAACATTTTATGTATCAACAAATGTTTGTTCTGTGTCTGGGTGTTCTGTATGTATTATAAGTATGTATTTACAAAAAAAAAGTATTTATGTATTCTATCAGTTATCTGATTTGCATCGCACAAGCTCTGCTTAGTTTGGGGCCAGATGGCGCTGTGTGTTTTAGTCCTACAATATTTATTTATTTACTTGGTTCCGAGCTTCTAAATCTGTATATTTTTGCGTGTATAAAATTCCAAATGGAATCTGAAAGCGCAGAAAGATCTCATTTCGAATGATACGAGATTAAGGCTTACCAGAAATGCACTTAAGTAAATATCGTGTAACACGGAAATAAGCCCCTTGGTTCCTTTAGTTCCTTACAATGGCTGATTATGATTGACGAGCGACACAGACGCTAATGGCATCGACTAGTGATGGGATGAGTCGATTAGTTTACGTGTTGATGACTATCGATAAATATACAAATGTATGTTGATATGGAAGATCAACTGCGCCATGAATAAAATTAATTAGATAGATAGATAGATAAAACTCTTCATTGTGCACACCATAAAGAGAACAAAAGAACCAGAAGAAAGAAAGAAAAAGGAAAGAATTAGGTTAAGTATTAAAATTTAACAAAAAAATCATTGAATCATCCAAATCTGTTTAGGCATTTAAAAGTTACGGAAGAATAAATAAATTCACCTGCATACATACATATTATATAGTTGGTGGTAGATCTCCTTAGCAGAAAGTCGTCTAGGTAGGTACCACCGCAGTACCAGATATTCTGCCACCAAGCAGTAGTGTGTAAACATTACTGTATTCCAGTTTGAAGGGTAGGTACAACAGCAAGCGAAATTACTGGGCTGTTGAGACAAACCATCGATAGTCTCAAATTAATAAGCGCCAAAGCAGTAATACCCCGGACTTTGTTTTGATACTCAAAGTTCTGTGTATTGCTGCAATGGTCATGGACGTCTGTTATCTCTTACCATCAGGAAACCAGATAGTTCGACTGATTACTTTTACATTAAAAAAAGACGTGTGGCACTCGGGGACTGCCGCGGTAAAGCTATTGCATTAAAAGTTCTGCTATTCATCGATAGATGGCAAAACTAAAAAGTATTACCGCTGTGCCGGTGGGAGTGGGGGTGTTAGGTTATTTTCGTTACGGAGTTTTTGGATTCGGTCTCCACGCTCAAGGCCCGTGATAGAAGCTATGCAATAGCTTGAAAATAAATAAAAATACCTACATAAATTCCGAATACATTCCTTTTTTAGGCAGAAGTAATAATAAAGAACACGTTATTATCGATTCTAAAATCTATTTTTTTTTCGCCATATCAGAGCAGGGTGAAATACAGTTAAGTTGTTTCCTTTGACGAGTACAATAATTTGCTTTTGGTTTAAAACTAACGTTCCGTATACAATCTATCGATACTAATAAGGAACTCGGTAACCATTTCCCATCCCTATTCAACTTTTTACGTTTACACAAAGCAGAATTTGAGCAGTCTTCTGGCGCAATGACAATTCAATATTTTGCGTTTACGAGCTTTTGTATGGGATTTTCTGATTCTCGAAACTTTCTTAGCACTTTTTTGTTATGTTTGGACCTTTGTTAGGTTAGTTTGTATTGGGCCTTTTTGGGTTCCGCGTAGGGATTGCAATACCGAAGGTGTTTTTCAATACCGGTATTTCGGTATTGTACCTGAATGATACCGGGATACCGGTATTGATACCGGTATTATGATAACAATTAAAATTTGTTCAAATTAACAAACAATAACAAATGGCACAACACGCATCGAATATAAATGTTAATAAAAAACAATAACAAATGGTGCAAATCGCATCATCGCATCGAGTGTAAATGCTCGTAAAAAAAAAAACAAAATGGAGTAAATAATAAATGAGAATAAAAGAACACACTAAACACATTCATTGAACTTTAATTTCTTTAATGTCAAAATTCAACAGTTATCTCACAAATATGTACAAAATCTTCTTTTCATTTGTCTGTACGCAAAAAGTAAGCACGCAAACAACACAATTTGTCAATGCTGTCGTCACCAAGACGACTTCGCAGTTTAGTGCAAAAACATGAAAGACAATCATTTGTCGAGATTTGAATAGAACAGAAAAGATGATATTGGTCGGTAAAACCTTTTTTCCCAATTACCGAAATTTCGGTATTGTCTTACTAATACCGGTATTGTAATACCGGAGAAAATCGGTCCGGTATCCCGGTTTTCGGGATTCCGGGATCCCGGTATTCAATCCCTAGTTCCGCGGTAAAAATAGAAATTCATTAAAAAAAATGTATGACATCAATAATTTACTATGACATATAATTATACTATGGCATTAGTGTGTAATTAATAAGTTACTAAAACAATAATAATGCATTGTTACTTATTTGTAATTATCTAGTAAATTTTTTATTTAAAAAGTAATGAGACGAACGAGACGCTCTCCTGATGGTAAGAGATAACGCCTGTCCATGACCATTGCAGCGATAACAGAACTTTGAATAACAAAACAAAGTACAGGGCGTCACTGATTTGGCGCTCATTACTTTGAGACTTTCGATGATTAGTCTCAACAGCCCAGTAATTTCGCTAGCTGCAGTACCCTTCAAACTGGAACACAGTAATGTTTACACACTACTGCTTAGAGGCAGAATATGTGGTACTGCGGTGGTGCCTACCTAGACGACCTCCTGCTAAGGAGATCTACCACCAAGTCACCAAGTCACAGTATCTACATTGCACCCGTGCGAAGCCGGGGCGGGTCGCTAGTTTACAATAGTTTCTTATTTTGTAGTACCAACGTTTTATTACATTTACTGTTTAACCCCTTTCTTTGTTTACAACGTATTGTCCAAAAGAAAGTTAAATTATCCCTTTGAAAAATAACGGAACTGGAGATAACTATCTCTATAGGGTTTGCTTAGAACAATATAAATAACAGAAACAATAAAAGTTTGTCCGTCTGTCGGCTCCAGGTCCGTTACGTGAAAAGGGTTTGATGTCTTTCTAAACGGTTATTACTTATTGTTACTTTACAATATTATTTATCATATATATTGTTTTTTAAGTCCAACAAGCCATAAACTTACAAATATTTGTCATCATTTCTAACTTTCCAATGACTCACATAAACTAAGCAGAAGTTGTCAAGCATAACGTGGAGTAAAATTGGAGTAACGGATATAGTAGGGTGATGGCAGATGGACTAAGGCGCTGACGGATTGGTGGCGGCGTACTGGTTAGTTCCTCGTCCTCGTCCACCAGCTCGTTGGGTAGACGACATAATAAATATCGTGGGTCGAACCTGGACAAGCATCTGCGGAAAATTCGTCGAAAACACAATTCGTCGAATCACAATTCATCAAATCACAATTCATCAAATCACAATTCGTCAAATTATAATTCGTTGAAAACACAATTCGTCAGGTTGATTAGGTGATGTTAGTACAGAAACCACATTATTGAAGATATTACGAGGGGCTGCACATCCCGTAGGTCTACAATTATAGTAGATTCACTCATCAACAATAATTACATAATATGCTAACAAATAAAAATATAGGTGTCTACTGTCTATACGAAACACTTGATACACTTTATTAGACGCTGGCAATGCGTAGACATTTATTATAAATTTAGGCGTTATAATTATCACATTATCTAGAATAAACAGGGTTTTTTCTAGGTAAGCATGCTTTATCTTGGGACTGCATCCTGCTTAACATCACGGTGTGGTCAAACGCAAATCTATACTGTATATTAAAAAAAACACCATTCAGTTGCAAAGCTGTGCTATATTAACAGTAGCTTGTTTTAGAATATATGGTCGCATGAAAGCATTTATGATTCTACGAATTGTGTCTTCGACAAATTGTGCTTTCGACGAATTGTGATTCGACAAATTTGACATTTGACAAAACCGCAAATCCTGGACGAGATTGGCACAGGACGCACAAAAAAGGAGACCTATGCTCAGCATTGGGTGATTAAGGGCTGATGATCATGTATATACGTTATAGTAAGTACCTATATTGTTTCATATTTACGGTCCTATATCTTAAACAGTGCCCAATGGGACACTGTTGATAACATTACGCCCACGTCGTATATCTGTCTTGTGTATATCCACCTGCGCTGTTTACCAATGCAAATGTCCAATGACCTTTCACAATAAAACCACTTTGTGTTTTCTCTTAACACCTTCTCAAGCAAACATTTGTTATTGCATCGCTAAAAGTTTTAAAAGCACGGAAACCATAAAGTCGATAAGGCGCATCGTAACAATGTAGCGATGATAGCTCAGTGGTTAGCAAGGCTGGATCACAAGCCGGATGGCGGGGTTTCAAATCTCAATAGTCTGCTGTAGTATTTTAAAATATAATTATGTGATCTTTATATTTTTTCACGGTGAGTGTGTTATTATTTATTTATTTGTTTTTAATTTAATATTTATTTACTTTATTATTTATAGTATTCAATTGTTCATTTGACTTGTAATGTATTATTGATAATTTTATAGATATTCTATTATAATCACAATAGATCGATGACATTTTCGTTGACTCCGAAACCCCGCCGTTTCATTGAAGCAGTGCGTTTAGTTGACCTAAAGGTCATGGATTCGGTTTATTTTAATTGTAAATTTGTACATTATAAACTAATAGATAATTAAATTACTAATAAGTAATACACACACACCCTATATGCTTATTTAATATTTTATCGATATATATAGATATAGAAGAGCGGGATCTTCTGCCACAGGTATTCTTTATACTTACCAGAAGGTCCCAACCTACTACTTTGTAAGAGAATCTGGTAACTGTAATAAATAAAAAAAAAAAAAAATGTTTTTGGCGCCCTAAGACTCGATGGAGTGACGATATACGTAGGACAGCTGGCGGTAAATGGAAGCAAAAATCCAAAGATCGGGAGCAGTGGATTCCGATAGGCTGATGATGATGATGATGAATTATGTTTTTGTGCTTTGTTTTGCTACTTAAAGCTCTGTGTATTGCTGTAATGGTCATGAACATGCGTTATCTCTTGCTATCAGGGGAGCGTCTCGTTCGTCTCGTTACTTTTTACATGTAAAAGAAAACATCTAGTCGGGCGCCACTTGAAATTATTATCAAATACAAATATTTAGTTGCAAAGCTGTGCTATATTAACAGTAGCTTGTTTTAGAATATATGGTCGCATGAAAGCATTTATGATTCTACGAATTGTGTCTTCGACAAATTGTGTAATAAGGTTTTTTGTTCTCTGTACTATTTACTGTATAATGATGTGCACAATAAAGAGTTATATCTATCTATCTATCTATCTATTTAAGTATCCAATTCAGATAATTTAAAAGTAAGAACTCAAACAAACATAATCGACGGTAGCTTATCTGAGCTTAGCAAACATGTCGAACATGAGTCAATATTTTATATCCAGTTATTAAATATATATTTATCGGATTTTTTACATTTATATCACAAGGTAACTTATATTGACAGCCCCGTTGGCTCATTGGTAGTATATCTGCCTTGAGAGCTGTAGGGCGTGGGTTCGATTCCCACTCAGGGCAAACATTTTGTGAATAAACAAATGTTTGTTCTGTGTCTGGGTGTTAAGTATGTATTATAAGTAAGTCTTTACAAAAAAAAAAAGGATTTATGTATTCTATCAGTTATCTGACTTCCATCACACAAGCTCTGCTTAGTTTGGGGTCAGATGGCGCTGTGTGTATAGTCCCACAATATTTATTATTTTATTTATTGCTGTGTTCCGGTTTGAAGGGTACTGCAGCTAGCGAAATTACTGGGCTGTCTAGACTAACCATCGAAAGTCTCAAAGTAATGAGTGCCAAAGCAGCGATGCCCTGGACTTTGAGTTTTGAGACTTTGAGAGCGTCTCGTTCGTGTCATTACTTTTTACACGCGCAAAAAGATAACGCCTGTCCATGACCATTGCAGCGATACACAGAACTTTGAGTAACAAAAAAAAGTCCAGGGCAACACTGCTTTGACACTCATTACTTTGAGACTTTAGATGGTTAGTCTCAACAGCCCAGTAATTTCGCTAGCTGCAGTACCCTTCGAACGGGAACACATTAATGTTTACACACTACTGCTTAGCGGCAGAATAACTGGTACTGCGGTGGTACCTACCTAGACGACCTCCTGCTAAGGAGATCTCTTACCATCAGGAGAGCGTCTCGTTCGTCTCATTACTTTTTTACATTACATTAAATTAAAGCATGGTTATTGGTGGTTGAGTATTTTCTAGTTCTCGGTTGGCTAGCTACCACACGAGAGTTGAAATCAGCATCTTACGGTGTGTTCCGGCAGCCTCACTTGGGAGCGTCTTTCATGCCTTCGCTATTTTAAAGATTGTTTTTGTAATCATTCTTTTGATAATGCCATTTTATTGAAAGAAAGAAAGAAAGAAAATAATTTTATTTTATAACACACAGAACAGAACACAACAAAAATAACAACAAACAGAGACAAACAGTTACAAAATAGGGGCTCACCTCAGCATAATACTGGTCACACTAAGTGGTATGACCAGCGCTGGTCTTCCGGTGAGCCCTTGTCGTACAAACAAAACAAACATAACAAATTATAATTACATACATATTGTAAATATTTGTGAAGTATATTCATTCTAGGCTAGGTATGTTTACCATCTTCGATCACACTGTCACTTAACATCAGGTGAGCAGCAGCCTGCCAATCAAAAAAAAAAAAACAAGTCGCGAGTAAATCGTTTTTTTTTCTAGGCAAGCGTGCTCCATCGTAGACCGCATTTTCGCTTAGCATCAGGTGAGATGGCGGTCAAACAATCCTATATTATAATGAAAGTTTTGTTAAATTTTATTTTAACTATGATTAAGACGATATTAATTTATAAAAGAAGACACTGGATTTTTCGACATAGTAACTAGTTACATCCTTGTATAAAATCCAAGTTACTTATTTGTTTATTGTTATTTTTAACTCACAAATAAATTATTTAAAAAAATATATTTATGTTTACAGAATTACATCTTTAATAAATATCACACGAATGATATTATATAAATCTTCTGGAAAACAATATTTAAGTGACAATTTAATCCGTATCAGTCATGTTTTGTCCGCTCAGAAAATCTAAGCAAAGAAAAAATATATGTAAATACATACACAGAGGAGATGTGACTTAATTTTATACTATTTAGTTTTAAGATCCCACTGCTGGGAAGAAACACAATTTTTTTTTGCCATTTAATAATTATTTTTAATCTAGTATACCTTAAGTACCTACCTAAAATACAGTACCTGTATGTTAAACTAAAATCATTTAAATTTAAAATAAAGTTAACCTAAGTTACCAAAATATAATTAAAATTAATAAATTTACGAAAGAATTACATTTATTCCATTCATACCAATTTAAAAATATCAAAATCATAGCATATTGTGTAATGAAAATTTCAATATAATAATAAATAAGTCAAAAATAAAATATGTCAACATAATAAATGTAATTAAAAATTATAATTACTTTTTACTAAAACAATTACATCTCTTATTTTTAAAATCGTATAAAAGTACATAACTTTTACATAAATGAGCATGAAAATATTTTTTTGCTGCTAAATATTTCACAGCAAAATGCTCTGAAAGACAACTTTGCACGATATTTAGCTGTTTAGGAATTATGCGAAGTCATTTTATGCATACACGAAATGTGTATTAATCACCTAAAGTGATATTATTTTGCCTATCAGCGGTACATTACACATAATTATGAGAAATTGTGCGCACAAAACAGATATCTGGCTGCGCAGGGTATTTCTATTTTGTTTGTAGTATTGCTTCTTCAATGGCCGACTTTGGTTGCGTTCAGAAAAATATGAAAAAAGCTCTCTAAGCTTCAACCATAATTTTATATAAAATATTTTCAAAAATGATGTACACACACTTAAAGTTTGTTATAAAAGTCAATAAACATCTAAACGTTGATATTTTGTTCAATAATCGAAGATTTAAATGCTACATTTCACAAAATTCGTAACACAAAAGCGTCGATGAAAAGCTCTCGTAATATGAACGCGTCGATAAGCCGCGGGGAGGGTTGCGGGGCGAGGGACGGGTGCTAAGCCGCATGCGTACTTCGCCCCAGGAATGCGACCAGTAGTTTGGCCGTCCGTCGCGCGGCGCTTACGTCTCGCTAGCGTTCCGCGTCGCTCTCCCAATACAAAGAACACCTCAGTATTGTAAAAAATCTGTGTTGTATTGATTAATTTGAACACCAAACGAACTCGCAAACCTTCCCAATTCCCGTTACAGTGATTTACAACAGTGATTCAGTGAACAAAAGGTGATTTAGACGCGTTTCCATCGGGCCACGTCCCATGGAATTCCATTTATCGACGGATAGAATCTAGCGTGCGACGGAGAAACATGGTGGATGAGTTGCCGTGTCGAAAGTGAAAGAAAATTTCGTGTTTTCTGAGTGAAATAGTTAAATTTAAAGTGAGAACGACATGACTCTGTGAAATGTTGGGCTAAATATGGATTGGCGTGACTCGAGAGTGTAACTCGGTCTTTGGATAATGCGAGTCGGTTGAACTGCCAGAATGGTGTATCTATCGTACCTCGGGCTCAGGCATACGCCTTGGACCCTGCTAGTACTAATTTTCTTCATCGAGAGCGTCATGGGGAACTACGCAAAGTCCTTCTACATACACTGGAATACGACCAACAGTATATTCAGAATAGACAATACAGACCACGTATTCGATTTGAATAAAGGTAACGCTCAATTCGAATACGACCAAGTAAATATAATATGTCCAGTGTACACACCAGGCACGTTCGAAGAAGACACGGAAAAATATATAATATATAACGTTAGTAAAGATGAATACGATACGTGTAGAATAACGAATCCAAATCCTCGCATAATAGCAATTTGCGATAAGCCGCACAAACTGATGTTTTTCACAATAACTTTTCGACCGTTTACTCCGCAACCGGGCGGGTTGGAATTCCTGCCAGGGAAGGATTACTACTTCATATCCACGTCGAGTAAGGACGATCTGCATAGACGCATAGGCGGGCGTTGCCTCAGTCATAATATGAAGCTGATCTTTCGCGTCTGCTGCAAGCCTGAAGAGCAATCACCGCCACCGCCACCGCAGCCAACTTTGCCACCGCCGCCGCCGCCCCCGACGACCCCAACCACCACAACGAGCACGACAAGCGTGAAGCCCGTGACCAAAAAGACGCACAAGTACGACAAGGCCCAGAACGAGGTGATCAAGAGCGAGGAACTGTCCCATTCTCGCGGGGCTGCCCTCGCCTCGTCTCTGGCTCTGGCTCTGGCAGCCAGCGCGGTGCTGGCCCCACTGGCTCGGTGAATATGCGCCCGGGCGGCTCGGCCCCCTAGACCCGACCTCCTGGCCAAGCCCGGCCCAGCGCACGCACGGACACTCCAAACGTTGCAGATACGCCCTGACACTCTAGTCTTCACGTGAATGTGCGTCTGTGACAAATAATGGTGCGGTTAGTGTTACGGCTAGTGTTAAAGTGCCCCGGATTTTTTATGGATTTTGATGGACATATGGATTGTAAGTATGGACGGTATGGATTTTCCGGTTAGAGCGATCCTAACTTAGTTCCGCGAGTTCCATGTTGAGGAACCTAAGTCAAGGGCCTAATTTTTAATGATGTAATTAATAGGGCCTATGAAATAATCGAAGTAATTATAGTTTATATATTTTCTGCGGACGAAATTTGTGTTCGTCACAGGAAACCGCAAACAACGTAGTTGGTAAATATAATAATATTATTATAAAGAATGTTAACAATATGTATAATTGTAATTAGGTTTCTTAAACCACTAGGAATTAAACAATTTTTATATTTTTCATTATTGCAAGCAAGGATATTTGACTAAAACTAGGACTCGCTGAATCGATACAAGTTAACATAGGGGAAATCTTATAGAAAATAGTAGGTAGTTTTTTTTTAATAAGTTCAAAAGACATTTCTTTATCTCCCGGCAGCTTTTGTATAATTAGGTTTTATTTATATTTAAAAAAAATCTTAGGGCGAGTTATGAATCTTGTCCATAAAAAACTGTGATTTTGGTTTATTTAGAATGTAATATTTCTCTTTATTATATGCTTTTATTATGTGATATAATGAATATATATAAAATTGTGCATTTCACCTCATTAAATTTATTTTACTAGACTGATTTATGCATTTTCAGCTTATTCTGATATTTTGAATAAAAATAAATGGCATTTATTCTTATGAATATACTTCGAGTTAAAATACATAATTTTTTTGGTATCATTACATTTGTTGACAAATCCGATCAAGAAATGGAATCGGGTTGAAATTCACAACAATTTAATTGTAACGGATCTATAGATACCAAGCCACTTACTTACATCAATAACAGTTTTGGGGTCAATTTTTCAAACCTCAAATTGATTTCGATTATTTTCACTAAGTATAAAGAGGACGTATGAAAAATTCGCCACCAGACTAATAAAGCACCAGAGATGTGCCATTTAAATATGTAAAATGTTTTAACATAAATAAAGAAAATAGTCAGATAGATAAATAAAATAGTGGAAATAGACCGGATTTCTGTTAGCCATACGCATTTAGAGACAGTTGATATATTTTAGGTAGTTTATAATATAAATGATTTGAATCTCAAGTTGTGCTGTGAAAATTTATACCTACTAATAAACTAATCTTTTTTATTTATCCTATAATCATTAATTGGACATTTTGATGTCGCCAATATGGATTCTGGGTAACCATAACCAAAAATCTGGATTATTTTAAATGTATCATTATGCGAAATATCATTTATGTAAAATTTAAATAACCTAAAATCGTGTTCCAAATCTTGCTTGAGGACCTGATCGTATTACAAGTTTAGACATTTAAAACAAATTAGTATCTTCGACCATACCAATATATCACATTTTAATTAGATTAAATACGTGATTAGTGTTGTGATCTTATCTAGCCATAATAATGTCAAAACAGAATCATTTTTCCGTCACTAATATACTATTACGCTAAAAATTATCAATAAACTATATTATATTTAACAAAATGATGTAATGTAATTTATAAATAAATTTTTCAACAAAACACTCGAAATTTAATAAAATACCTATTCAATTATACGTATCTCGTTGCGAAATTCATTTTCAATAAACCTTCGCCTATTTATCAATGTTTCCTTTCCTTTGAAGATGCTTTTACATTGAAAATGAAATTAATCTTTTTTCCAATAGAACTTGGAATCTTTGATAATAAAAATGAAAGATCTGGTAGAGACGTTGCTATTAACATCACTCAAATTGATATAATTGAGATAGTATTCGGGTAAAATTTCATGTCCTTTCTAAAACTGCTAATTTCCTTCTAGAAATGTCTACTAAAATGTTTCGTTTGACAAATTAGTAATTTAAATGACAAGTAATAGGTAGATTGACATAATTTTTAGGTCTCATAATAGAAGTTACAGCAACCTACTAGTAGTTAGAAGACCGTTTGACTTTAATTCTCGAAGGCTAGGTTTGAATCCCATCGCACGCAACTTTGTTATTTTCTAATCCATTTTTATCATTAACGCTTGTTTCAAATGGTAAAGAATTATGTTTGAGAGTTTATAATGTTTTCAAAGTTGTGTGAAGCCCAACCAACCCTCACTTGACCAGTGTGGTAAACAATGGCATTAATTTCTTACAGCTTATAAAAACGGGACTAATCTGGTTTGAAAAAGGTTTCATTGTTATTTGCAGATTTTTTTTGTCCGTTTAGTATTTTGCATTAAACTTTCTACCCCATTTTTACCAATTTTTTCGTATTCATATTGAATTTACATGAAATATTTGACTGCAATTTCATAATCAAACCGACTACTCAAGTTATCGTTATGTAAATTTGTTCGTCTCTATATTCTGGTTAGCTTTGCTATTTTCAATCTTGGTCATAATACTTATTTGCCTATGATATTTTGCTAACACTACTCAATTTGCCGTTTATGTCATTCGTTTCCGGAATTTTATTGCTCATTTCGCTGTTTAGACCTGTGCTCACTTCGTTCACGTCTTTCATTCTACATTTATCTATAATTACGGGATCATCGACCCTATATCCGCTTATGACAACTAGCTCTTTATTTTATTAACTTTTTATTATATTTAAAACAAATATACCTAGATGTTATGACAAAATTCGAGAACAGTAGCATTATTGTTAGAGCAACGAACGGTGATAATAATTAACTCACGGAATTTGTGTAATTTGTTGTCGTGTCTAAATTGTCTTGTAATCTATTTGGGATATAATTCAGTGAAGCTAAGACAACATTTTTTCATGATTCAAGTACGCCTGTTACTGCAATTGATCACCAGTCTAATGATGTATTAGAAAGATTCCCATTTTATGGAGGCAAATTTTAATTACTGACGATTAAGCAAATTCGTGCTCACCAAGGCGATTTTATTTTTCATATTACTCAAGAAATTTAATTAATTAATAGAAAAAGTTCTACGACTCATTGAAAAAATGAGCAAACTTGTCTATTGTTAATGTTTCCTTGTTTTTTACTATGAAATCTCTTAGTATGACATGTCATACAAATTTGTCAGGGTCATCTTTGATTTGGATTTCAATCCAGTCAACATTTAATACACTTAGAATTTCAGTACAAAAAAGGTTGTTTTACTTATTTATATTATTTCTCCTTTCAATTCTTCTCTATCTTCTGCAAACTGAGTGAAATCTTGAAAATCACGTTTGACCCTCCATCTTCGTCTATAATTATCTGTACTACTTTATTGTTCTACTTTTAAGAGATTATTCTCCCCCCAAGTCAGTTTCATAGAATTTACTGCATCAGCTTTAAATATATCACTAGTGAATATAAGCCAACTGTTTAAGGATTTATAATTATCACGTTTAAAATTTTGATAGCTGAAACAAAATTTAGTGACTGAATTGAAATTACAAATAACACTACCGAAAGTCAAAATTATAGTTTTGGGCTAAACTTTCAACTCGTTATGTAAGAACTAAATTTTCTTGCTAATCTGTTTTTTTACACGGCTGCCCAAAAGCATTTGTAATGTTTTACAGGGTTCATGTTTGTATGTAAGTTTCTTTATTCCAACGTAACGATATTGGTAATGGCTATCGTTAGAATCCTTACATCTTGAGTGGCAATGGCTATTTTTTGAAAAATTCTTGCTTTATAATTAACGATAAACGAAACAATTAACAAAAATAATAACGTGGTCTTTAACTATGCGCCTTCTTGGAAAACTCAAAGTAGCACAGCGAGCTATGGAGAGAGATATGATCCAAGTTTCCTTACGAGATCGAATCAGAAATGAGGAGATCCGTAGAGGAACCAAAGTTACCGACATAACCCAAAGGGTTAGTAAGTTGAAGTGGCAGTGGGCAGGACATATAGCACGCAGAACTGATTGCCGATGGGGCTGCAAAGTTCTGGAGTGGAGACCACGGACCGGCGAGCGCAGCGTAGTACGTCCACCCACAAGGTGGACAGACGACCTAGTAAAGACCGCAGAAACGAGCTGGATGCGAGCGGTCTTTATGGAAATCAATGGCGAAGGTCTATGTCTAGCAGTGGACATCCTACGGCTAAAATGATGAAGTAACGATAATTGTACCCATTCAATTTCAAAGGCCCTGTAAATATTTTTTGGTTTTTTAGTGACATCGGTAAATCTATAAAATTGTTGTACGTTTTTTTAAACAGATATAAAGAATAATAACGCTTACATAAAAAACGCGTACATAACAGCTAACACGCACATCCTAATTAAAACCATACATGTAAAACAAATGACAGACAGACTGGCCCAAAATGAAACGTTAAAAGCTTAAGCCAAACATCAAAGATATACATGTTCAAAGTTTAATATACAGCCAATCACAGATTAAAAAGAAAACGCCTGACAAACAACGTCTTCCTAATGCATTGTTTTCCAAACACAGAATAAAAATACACTTTTTTGTTCTGGCAACTTTTGGGCTTGCTTTACTCTTGAGTGGACCTATTAATAGCAGAACCAAACAGTTAAATGTCTTGCTAAGCAGTTCGTGGTATAAGGTTATTTAAACGCCTTTCGGCTATTTTAGAATAGAAGGGAAAGGATAATCTCGAGATGTTTGTAATAATTTACGGGCATCTGGCGTGTTAAAACATTTTTTTAGACTGGCAAGGAGAGATTTAAGAGTGTACGGATTGAGATATTAAAACTTCGTTTGACGTACGCTTTCCATTTTTAATTTTTGAGTATACGTATGAAAAATGTTGATTTGATAATACGAGTATATGATATCATAGGAGTCCTTATGATGATATTTCACTGTTAGATATTTTGCTACTGCTAGATTTAATATTGCTTTGCATGGTGGTAGGGTACTTTCTCGCTAAGCATCTAACGATGTGTTACGGCGGCCTCATCTGAGAGCCAATTCCATTCCAGGCTAGGTGTGTGAAGGTGTGGTCGAAGATGGTAAAATCTTCGACCACACCTTCACTTAACATCAGGTGAGCTGTGGTCAAACATGTAGCCTGTCAACCATAAAAAAAAACATGGACTTAAAAGTTACACACAAAAATTAGCACATTTTTTATCAATAATGTGTTATTTAAAATAACGCTGCAGAATTTTATAGTTTTGCTAAAAAAAACAACTTGACTATGGAAAGGAAATAGGTACAACTAGTTTAAACCTACCTATTTCCTTTCCATAGTCTGTTAATGCAGTTAAAAATATCTTATCTATACCATTACTTATAATTAATTTCATGTTAACAAGTTTTACGTACAAAGTCAAATTCAATTTATTCACTGACTTTGTAGCAAAGCTTTTTATCGGATGGATACTTATTTTTTTATGACGCTATTCAGCGAAGCAAGTGTACAATTTTATTCAAACAAGCAAATTAACCAGCATTTTATGTTGTGATGATTTTGCATCTCGCGATCTGCTTAGCATAACATATTAAAACGAAAATGTGCTACTACAAAGTTTTGTTAATAGCAGTTTAGCATGCTATTTTGAGTTATTAAATATTAAATAGTTATTTTACTAAGGATACTGAATAGTCCAGTCAGTGAGGATTTTTACCATACAAAGGTGGTGTAGTGACAATTTTGAAATATATATCGTTTAAACTTGTACTTTGATGAAATATCTTAGTTTGTGACCTCGAGGAGTGGTCGCTCGCGCCACCATCTTGGATTAAAGGTGCCAAAATCTGTTTTTTTTTTCAATATAAAACCTCAATGGTTGTTTCTCGACTAAAAACGTTTGATGCAAACTTGAAGAGAACAAAATTTCACACATTTTTTTTTCTGTCTTTCATGTATTGAGAGCTGCGTAATCAATTTTTTACGCCTAAATGGCAGATCTGATCTTATTATATTTTT
This sequence comes from Biston betularia, assembly GCA_905404145.2. Taxonomy (NCBI): domain Eukaryota; kingdom Metazoa; phylum Arthropoda; class Insecta; order Lepidoptera; family Geometridae; genus Biston; species Biston betularia. The sequence continues at coordinate 615,349 of FR989889.1, read as the reverse complement.
ATGAAGAGAGACTTCATACCATGAGGTTGAAAGCTTTTTAATTTTATAAATACTATATGTTTACGCGTGCAACAGCTAGTCTGTTATATGGATGCATACATTTTATGAGGTTATGTATATATATACTGATTGTGATTGATTAAAATATTAACCAGTTTTAGCGTATCAAGTATTAATACTTACAGAAAGTTCACATAAGAAATAAATAACATTCATTAGGTCAAGGTTAGCATGCGAATTTTTTGTATTGTGTGATTATTTTGTTTTGTATATTACAAAACAAAATACTCGTTATTATGTAGAGTTCTGACAAATGTGCATTAACGGTATCTAAATATTCCAGCTGTAAAAGAGTTTAAGAATAATTTTAAATTTATCGTCCAAAATGTCAACGTCACTTAACATCTAATGAGCTGTAGTCAATCACATGGCTTATAAAATATTTTTGTACCCGAAATTCAATCTGTGAAAATAGCTATCAAAATAATGTGCTAAATATAGCTGATTTCAATGCTCATTAGCAGTAAAAACACATCCCTAAACTGCTCTGAATGATAAATCATAAGCGAACATTAACACACATTTATCTTATGAATCAAACATCTTCAGCCACAGTTTATTTTAAAACACAAGAAACACGTCAGACATAATTATTTCTTATAAAACAAAACAACCCAATATGTGGTGGACATATTTCTTTTTACTAATTAAGTAGCGGACGCCTCGCGTTTTTACGCGCGTAGTTCCTGTTTCCATAGGATCACAAGAAATAAAAAGTAGCCTATATCACCCGGGGATAGTGTAGCTTCCCAACGGTGAAAGAATTTTTGAAATCGGTCCAGTAGTTTCGTAGCCTATTCAATACAAACAAATCTTTCTTCTTTATAATAGTACTAGCGGACGCCTCGCGGTTACACTCGCGCAGTTCACGTTCCCGTGGGAATGCAGGGATAAAAAGTAGCTTATGTCACCCGGGGATATAGTAGCTGCCCAACGGTGAAAGAATTTTGAAATCGGTCCAGTAGTTTCGTAGCCTATTCAATACAAACAAATCTTTCTTCTTTATAATAGTACTAGCGGACGCCTCGCGGTTTTACCGGCCTAGTTCCCGTTCCCGTGGGAATGCAGGGATAAAAATTAGTCTTTGTCACCCGGGGATAGTCTAGCTTCCCAACGGTGAAAGAATTTTTGAAATCGGTCCAGTAGTTTCGTAGCCTATTCAATACAAACAAACAATAAAATCTTTCCTCTTTATAATAGTATAGATAAAGTATTTAAATTTAATGAAATAGTATATAAACTTCAAAGATTTTCGGACAAAGAGATGCAGATTGTCGGAAAAGTTCTATTTCTATTTTATAGTGATCGTAAAATGTAAGGTCTTTCGCGCACTCCGCACTATTGGTAAAAATACTATCCGTGACCTATTAAATTTTCTATTAATTCCTTTCGATGGTTAATCCAACAACCCAGTAATTTCTACCTAGGTAGTTTATTGTAATTTTAAATTCAACATTGTAATATAGAAAACCCTACGTTCCAACGATAAATAGGCGAGTCCTAAGGCATACAAAATAAAAAAGATAGATTAATTTACCTATATTGATAGATTTCGAAAGTGCTATAGTATTTCAAAACTATTTAATACAAAATCAACATAAATTAAGGACTTATGGTATATCCGCTTGCTTGGTTAATTTCCTTTCATATACTTGGTCATTTTTGTTTTGTACTTAATTAACTTATGTTTTTTTTTTATGTAAAAAATAATGAGACGTACGAGACGCTCTCCTGATGGTAAGAGATAACGCCTGTCCATGACCATTGCAGCGATACACAGAACTTTGAGTAATAAAACAAAGTCCAGGCATCGCTGCTTTGGCGCTCATTACTTTGAGACTTGCGATGGTTAGTCTCAACAGTCCAGTAATTTCACTAGCTGCAATACCCTTCACACCGGAACACAGTAATATTTACACACTACTGCTTGGCGGCAGAATATCTGGTGCTTGTAAATAATTATGGACCGAAATCCGAAATAAATGATTTTATTTATTTATTATAAAGAAAGTGGGTAAATGATAGATTTGATAGACATACCGTAGGTCTTAAAAACCCTAGACTGCGTAAGCCATCATAATAATGTTTCCAGGAATGAAGTTTTTAATGCCAATACCGTCACAAACGTGATTTACTGTTGACATCATCAAAGTGAAGTCATGTTTCAATGGTTTTATACTCCATCATTATAGATTTATATCTCGTACGTGAAATTTATTATTTAATAAATTGAAAAGTTGAGTGCCTGTAAAATTTTTAATAGTTTTTATTATTATTTCAAACGTTTATGATTTTTCTATGACGGAAATTTAATGAATTTCGGGTTGTATTTCCAATTATTCATATACATGGCAACTCATCTCTATATAGTATAAAACAAAGTCGCTTCCCGCCGTCTGTACGCTTAGATGTTTTAAACTATGCAACGGATTTTAATACGGTATATTATTTATTCTGTAAGTACATTTACTTGGTGGTAGATCTCCTTAGCAGGAGGTCGTCTAAGCAGGACCGCCGCAGTACCAGATATTCTGCCGCCAAGCAGTAGTGTGTAAACATTACTGTGATCCGGTTTGAAGAGTATACTAGCGAAATTACAGGCATTTTAATACTAACCATCGAAAAAACTCTCAAAGTAATGAGCGCGAAAGCAGCGATGCCCTGTAATTTGTTTTGTTAATCAAAGTTCTGTGTATCGCTCCAATGGTCAAGCATTATCTCTTACTATCAAGAGATAACGCTCGTTAAGGATCGATGTCACATATAATCTGCTGTTTTATTAAAAAATCACAAATTCATAAACCATTCATACATTTGACTTTATGTTGATAATCTACTGTTTTATTCAAGCAATTGTGATTTACCGCAACTAAAGACCAAAATAAATGCCAGCAGCTGTGATTTCACTGTAAAATTATGCTCCATTTGTCCATAAATGGCAAAAATTTATTTGTATGGAAATCGAACTACCGTCATCTTGAATTGGTTAGTAAGCTAGATAGCAAATTTAATTGTCTAGCCTGTTAGTCTAAGTCCAGTTACCTTTTTCCAAGTTTTTTTGCACTTAACAGTTGAAGATAACAAATAAATGAAATCGGACAGGCTAGATTTCTTCGAAGATTTATTAAGGTGGTACGATTAACATACACATATTTTTTTTTATTTATTACATAACATACAAAACAGAATGCAATAACATTTACAATAACATTTTTTGCCATTTATGGACAAATGGAGCATAATTTTACAGTGAAATCACAGCTACTGGCATTTGTTTTAGTCTTTATTTGCGGTAAATCACAATTGCTTGAATAAAACGGTAGATTATTACTTAGCTCAAATTTATGAATAATTTAGGAATTTATGATTTTTGAATAAAACAGTAGATTATGCTAATAATCTACTGTTTTATTCAAGCAATTGTGATTTACCGCAAATAGAGACCAAAACAAATGCCAGTAGCTGTGATTTGACTGTAAAATTATGCTCTATTTGTCCATAAATGGCAAAAAATTATTTGTATGGAATCGTACCACCTTAAAGGAAAACATCGTTGTCCATCGCAGACGATAAAAGAGACGTTGTAAAAACTTTTTTTTTTTTCGTAGTTAAACAACTTGTACATTTTGCAAACCTGTTTGGCCACCGTGTTGTAAAAATACCTAAGAACATATTTTTTATGATGCTATAAAACAAACGCGACAATAAAGTTTATTTAGATAATTAACTATGAAAAGGTTTTAAAACTAGCTTTGATTGATGATTTTAAAAACTAAATACAAAAAAAAATCTTATGTTGTGATGATAGGTTTTTTATGGTTGACAGGCTAGTTGTTTTGACCACAGCTCACCTGATGTTAAGTGAAGTTGTGGTCGAAGATGGTAAAGCACACCTAGCCTGGAATGGAACTGGCTCTCAAGTGAGGCTGCCGGAATACAATTACAAATCATTTATTAATAACACCAAAGTTACAGGTAGTTTTTCCATTCATATTTAAAAATATCAAAACCATAACATAATTATGTCAATACAATGAAAATGAAAATGACATAATATGTCACATATAAAATAATTATGTCAATAAAAACAAACATGTTATAATTACTTACTAGTAATTCAATAATCTCTGACAGCCCTGTTGGCTCATTGGTAGCATGTCTGCTTCAAGAGCTGTGGGGCGTGGGTTCGATTCCCACCTAGGACAAGCATTTTGTGATATAAAACCAAATGTTTGTTCTGTGTCTGGGTGTACTGTATGTATTATAAGTACGTATTTACAAAAAAAAAATATTTAAGTATTCTATCAGTTATCTGACTCCCATAGTACAAGCTTTGCTTAGTTTGGGGTCAGATGGCGCTGTGTGTAATGTCCTGCGATATTTATTTATTATTTATTTATTTATTTTAAATAATCGTCAAACACACCGTTAGATGCTTGGCGACAGATTTTCCAACTCTCGCGTGGTAGCTAGCCAGCCGAGTACTAGAGAGTACGCTACCACCATGCTATGGTTTCCTCACGATGTTTTCCTTCACCGGCAGCTCAAGCTCATTGTTGGGGTTTGAACCCACGCCCTTCGGCATGCGAACCGACCGCGCTAGCCACTGAGCTATCATCACTACGAAAGTTCAGTAGTTAGCGCGGTCGGTTCTCACGCTGTAGGACGTGGGTTTAAATCTCAACAATGAGCTTGAGATGCCGCTGAAGAAAATAATCGTGAGGAAACCATAGCACGATGATCGTATACTGTCTAGAATTCGGTTGGGTAGTTACTACTTTCAACTTGAAAATCTGCTGCCAAGCATCTTACGGTGTGTTTCGGTAGCATCTCTACTTCCATCCTTTTAACAAAACGCTCTTCTTGTGGTAAAAGAACCAAGACCATGGCATCGTTATTGTGAAATTAATAATTGCCATTTTCGATAAATTTATTTATAATTTCACGCATCGCCCCAAACTACGCAAAGTTTTTTTATCAGAACTAAATAAGCTGAAGCTATTACTGTTTTGAGAGCTGAAGGGCGTGGGTTCGATTCCCACTCAGTACTAACATTTGTGTGACTAACATCGATGTTTGTTCTGTGTCTGTGTTACTGTATGAAATTACTAAAAAGAAAAGTAAATAAATAATAAATATAAATATCATACGACATTACACACAGCGCCATCTGACCCCAAACTAAGCAGAGCTTGTGCTATGGAAGACAGATAACTGATAGAATACTTAAATAGTTTCTTTTTTGTATTTAGATATTCTGTCAGCTGTCTGGTTCCCATAGTACAAGCTTTGCTTAGTTTGGGGCTAGATGGCGCTGTGTTAAATGTCCTCCAATATTTATTATTATTCATTTGAATGTAGCAATTTTCACGTCTATTCTCAATGAAGACATTGGTTTCTTGTTGACCTTGCTGGTCCAATGACCTCAGACTGGCGTGAGATGCCAGCGTCTAGATGTTTCCCGATTATCTGTGGATAACGTGATGACTAACAAGTACCGTCTATAGCTAATCGATGAAGGCTAAGTGCGGGAACGATTCGCTAAGCAAAGGTTCCGTATCATTTACAAGAATCGTTAATCTGTACTATTATAAAAAGGAAAGATTTGATTGTTTGTATTGAATAGGCTCCGAAACTACTGGACCGATTTCAAAAATTGTTGCGCCGTTTGGAAGCTACACTATCCCCGGGTGACAAAGGTTAATTTTTATGCCTGTATTCCCACGGCAACGGGAAATAAACTACCTAATAAATTTAAAATTTTAAAAACTTTGAATCCATGAATGAATGATGGAATCAATTTGCGAATCGATCCGTGGTAAATACTGACATACATAACAGCTGTTTATCTTTCAACAGCTGAACAGACTTTCTAGAATTATAGTTAAGATCACTTTCGATCAAGTCATTTACAAAATTATGTAATTCGCCATTTATGAGTGACGGCCATCTTGGATTTGAAATGTATCATAATGTATAGTATGCTACTAGTCGAGCCCTTTCATTTGATACCCATATTGAGGGAGTTGTGATAAAATATGTAATCCGCCATTTTGTGGCGGCGGCCATCTTGGACCAATTTTTATCAAACATAGCTAAGAACACTCTCGACTAATTCACGAGTACTAAAAATCCTACTACTACGCTATGATTTCCTTTCGAGGTTGCGATGCGATGCGTGTCACGGGATTTGAACCTAACGTTGACCTAACTAATTCGCCGTCGGTTCAATCAGTACTGTACGTAAATTATTTTAAATCAAAACAAACTGAGTCATGAAATAAAATCTGTGCTGTTCTCTCTCATATCAACATGTCAGTTATAATTACATCAGTCAAACCTGCGCGATCTATGCGACTACGCGATCACCACCAAACATAATGAATGTTAAAGGTGGCGGATCGCGTCAGTTTTGTAGTGATGATGGCTTGGGTTCAAACTCAAACAATGAGCTTGAGCTGTCGGTGAAGAAACATCGTGAGAAAACCATAGCGTGATGATAGGGTCAGGTGGTATCATTACAGTGATACACAGAACTTTGAATAACAAAACAAAATCCAGGGCATCGCTGATTTGGCGAGCTGATTTGGCGATCATTATTTGAGACATTAGATGGTTATTTATTTATTTATTTATTTAAATATATTACACAAAACAGGATACAGTCTCAATAATTAACAGAGGTAAACAGATTTAGGTTTCGATTTGAACTACATCCCTTACATATGTGTAAACAACAAGACTAATTCAAGCAGTAGTTAAGGTTAGTCTCATCTACCCTGTAATTTCGCTAGCTGCCCTTCAAACTGGAACACACTACTGCTTGGCGGCAGAATAGCTGGTACTGTAGAGGTACCTACCCAGACGAGCTCCTAAGAAAATCTACCGCGAAGTAAACTTTGATTGTGGACGCTTGACTAAAACTTTCTAGTCAAGTCAACCTATTCATGTTTTTTTAGTAGCGTTATCACATCGCTCCCGCGGCATATGTTCCTGTCGCGTAAGTGTGGCCGAAGCTCCTGCTAAGAAAATCTACCGTAAAGTAAATTTTGGTTGAGGACGCTTGACTAAAACTTTCTAGTCAAGTCAACCCATTCGTATTTTGGTAGTAGCGTTATTACATCGCACCCGCGGCATACGTTCCGGACGCGTAGGTGTGGCCGTGGCTTTGTGTCTGCGGTGTTTCTGTTCTCGAACTAGTTTCACAACATCTGGCGTAGTGGTAATCACAGTAATTCACAGTACTTGGTAGTGTTACACTTTATTCTGTGGAACAAGATCGCACATGACGAATTTGAGTCGTTCCCAGCCCAGTAGCCAATGCGAACGTACTTTAATACCTCAGTCGATAACTAAACTTATTTCCCAGTACACAATGACGCATTTAGCGAAGCAAAATAAAGGCAGTTACGCGTACAAGTTGTAATTAGTGCGATACTTTTAATATAAAATAAAAGTATCGCATTTTGTTCAATTTAAAACAGGATAGAATAGAATATATTTATTGGCATTATAACTACAAATATTACACTGGTCACGTCAAAATTACAATTTATTTTTATTTAAATTAACAAAAGAAAAGAACACTTTTTTTTAAAGGTAAAAGTAATGTGACGAACGAGACGCTCTCATTATGGCAAGAGATAACGCCAGTCCATGACCATCGTAGCGATACACAGAACTTTGTCAACAATAATGTCAAATGAATATTAGAATGTTAATACAAATATTAATTAATGTCAAAAATATTTCTTTCATATCTCAAAAAATGAAACAGTCATACTTATGATTTTTAAATCTAAGCCCCTTTTATTTGACTCAAAACATGACATGTTTGACTCAAAAACATTACATGTTTGACTCAAAAACATAACTCAAACATTTGCTCGTTACATTTAGTCAAGACATTGATTATGTGAATCACATTCTCATTACTAGTGAAAAGAGTGAAACTTATCACTAAACGTTCTCCTTCCAGAATTAAAGTCAGTTATATTTAGAAGTATGAATCAGTCAACAAGCCAGTTCCACATCTGGTGTAATCACGGTAATTCTCATATGCGTATGGTAATGAAAGATTGCGGCGTAAGTCTTTTAGGTAGATTTCCTTTAAAAATTGCAGCAAAAACTCAAAATAGCATTTGAACAAAGCTAAAAAAATTAATTATTAAGAGAAACTTACAACAACGCTCCGCCAAATTAAGATTTCCGAGAACTTCATTGACATAATTAATTGAGTTAAATTTTTAGGTTTTTTTTTTGGTTTATATGTTCAATTTTCAATTTAGTAATGTGTATATTATTACTAACTATGTTCTGCTTCTTCACACGCATTTTTATGATAATTATATTCCTATGCTTATGACAACGATTCGATGTCAACTATTTTTAACCGACTTCAAAAAAAGACTTATTATTTAAGAAGAAATTTCATTATTTATAAACCGATACGGAAAATTATATTAAAATCGGCCCAGTAGCTTGAATACAACTGAAAAAATGTAAGGATTCTAACAATACCCCATACATCCAAAAACTGTTTAGACATTTTGTCAAAACTTAATGACAATGACAATGACAAAAATTAAGTTATGGCGGTATAAATAAACTCACATACATACATAAACACTGAAAACATAAAACACCTTATTTTGGCAGTCGTGTAAAAATTTAAAAAAATATATAATTACAACACATAACATTCTAATTTACTAATTGGCGCTCGACGTCCAAAAGCGTTGCAAAATAAAAAACAAAATCTACTCGCTCGATTAGCGCCGACAATCGGCGCCGTTTCAAGTCTTATTATAATGTTTCTTTTTGTCTCTGCGTAGTTATCGCAATTGCTATACTCACGCGGTGCCCCGTTAACTAGCTAACATTGGAGGGAATTCGTAAAATTTTGTTAAAAAATAGTAATATTTACATACATTTTTTTAGTCCAACCATGTTATCACACAGGTGACAGCAATGTCTTTGACGATGATGCGAATTTTGTAGCGATGATAGCTCAGTGTTTAGCGCGGTAGGTTCGCATGCCGAAGGGCGTGGGCTCATACCCCAACAATGAGCTTGAGCTGCCGGTGAAGGAAAGCATCGTGCGGAAACCATAGCATGGTGGTAGCGTACTCTCTAGTACTCGGCCATGATAGTTGAAAATTTGCTTAAAAATCTGCCGCTAATTACTTAACGGTTTGTTCCGACATCCTCACTTAAGAAGTACTACCAATCCAAGTTAGGTGTGTTCAGCATCTTCGATCATACCATCACTTTTTTATGGTTGTTTAGCTTTTAAGTGACGGAGAGGTCAAAAACGAACACACCTAGCCTGGGATGGAACTGACTTTCAAGTGAAGCTGCCGGAACACACTGTTAGATGCTTGGCGACAGATTTTCTATTTGAAGGTACCTAGCCAGTCAAATAACTGTTTTAAAGTTATCTACCCCATGCCATGGTTTCCTGACGATGTTTTCCCTTACCGGCAGCTCGAGCTCATTGTTGGGGTTTAAACCCACGCCCTTCGGCGTATGGACTGACAGCGTTAACCACTGAGCTATCATCACTACAAAAACACCAGATGGGCTGTGGTACACCTATATTAAAATATACATAATTAACCTTGCCAATGAAATTGATATGAATCCGCCCCACAGACATTGGGGCTCATGAACTTTGTCTAATTAATGACATTTTTTTTTTTAACTTAATATGTATGGAGATTGATTTAGTTTCCTAAATGGTACTTATAGAAAAATGAACAGCCAGTCAACCGCGCGCGACGATTTTGTCGATAGACTTTGGTTACCAATCGATAAAACTGATTTTGTCGACGACAAAGGTGTCAAATTTTTCGATCGACTCAAAAATGCTAACATTCCAGCGGCAGCATAATGACACTAGGTAACTCCAGTCGCGATTTCAATGACACTTGAGTAAGGATCAGCGCATGTAAACAAAAATTCATCGAATTTCACAAAAACAACTTGAGACTCAAATTAACAGAATTTTTCTTAGTATTATATCTCATATTAGTTTTCATTAGTTGTGCTGTGTACTTAGTAATAATTAAATAACATTGTCACGTTGTCCTGCTAACGGGAAATGCGGCGATGCGATGCGATGATATCAAAAAAAAAATCTACAACACAAATATTTTATTGATAACACCAATGTTACAAGTTAATGCTGTAGTATAGAAATAATATGTTAACTCTGGAAACACCATCTTAATTTCAGACAGGCAACAGGATATTGCACTAACAAGTCGTAACTGACAACGTTATCTGTAATACTATTGACGAGTGGATGCAACCAACACGGATCAACAAGAAAGAGAGAAAGGATAAAGTAAATAAAAACCAATATTAAAACACTGAACACTACAACGAATAAAACCACAGATAACTAAGAACATTATGAACACAATTTAAAAAAGACACGAAACACGTGTTTATATGTATTTAAGTAGGATATCGCTGCAGTGTCCAGTGCGTTAAAAAAGAAAAAATCTTTCTCTTTTTATCTCGTTGTTTAAACAGACGGTGGTGTGTACTTTGCGAATGAAATCCGTTTTAAGCCCGAAATTATTTTTGTTGTAGTAGAGAATTGCATAGAGAGTATTTATCATTAAGCTATTGAAAAATAAATCGAATCTCTCAAAGTAATAAGCGCTATTGCAGCAATACGCCTCGACTTTATTTTGTTACTTAAAGTTCTACAATATTTAATGTTATTTTTTAACTGGATCCTTTATTTTCTAGAGCACATGAGATTACTTGGCGAAATGAAATATGGTGTTTGTAAAATTAATTTGTCAGCTCTAAACAAGCGTCTAACACATCTCGTCACTTTTTCAATTTGTGATTTGCTTAGAGAAGACCATAACATGGGATCATGTAGTACCAGTACCAGTTATTCTGCCGCAAGCAGTAGTGTGTTCCGCTTTGAAGGGCACTGCAGCGAAATTACTGGGCTGTTGAGACTAACCATCAAAAGTCTCAAAGTAATGAGCGCCAAAGCAGTGATGCCCAGGACTTTGTTTTGTTACTCAAAGTTTTGTGTATCGCTGCAATGGTCATGGACAGGCGTTATCTCTTACCATCAGGAGAGCGTCTCGTTCGTTTCATTACTTTTTATTTAAAAATTATGTGCTTATAGCGAATAAGGGGTCTGGCTAATTAATGGCAATGAATGTGGTGCTATCTCGTATTATTTTGATAAAATGAAAAGAGACAGCATCTGTTTGTATTATTTAGGCCGCTCCGTATACAACATTAGATAAAATAGTGTTGTATTATTGCAATTTGGTTTTTGATGTGCATCGCATCGTATCTCGCGTTGCGATCTATCGCTTTCCGTCGCACCCGTAGGACAATGGGTAGTGGCAACCTCATCTTGAATCTCTTTATCAGTCCGCTAGAATAACTATTAAATTAATTTTATATCTTCGAAGATGTTTGAGTGTTTTCCTTTAAATAAAATCGCTTGAAATGTATTGTCTGTTTAATTAATTAAATATAAATCATTGTGTGTAGTGATTTAAATTTAAACTATGTTCCTATCTTAGGCAGCTTCTGATTGTGGCCTAATAGTTTTAAAAATATGAAAACAAAAAATAGTTTTGGTAGAAAAAACGGCAATAAAAAAATTTACCTCAATTAAAAACAGATACGTTTAATGAAAATAATGTTTATTTTAATAATCATTTTATTATATTTCATGGAGGAAACAGACAAAAATTACAGGATACATTAATTTAGTATCAAATGACGCCTCGTTTGAATGCTTGACATTTAACTTTTTCTGTAAAACTGGCTTATGTCCTTAACAAGATCGATATTAAAAATGGATTCACCCTATTAGGTGAAACTACAATAGAAAACTGGTAATAATATTTAAATGAATATTTTCAAGGTAAATAACTGGATATACTGAAAATAACTGATGCTTTTTGCATTAAAATAGACAATCAGTATTCATTCAACTAGATTACAAGCTAAAAAAAAATGGAAATATTTTTTGCGCTAATTCTTAAAGTGAAAAAATTTTTTGACTTTCGTTGTTTTATTTAACAATTGAGTTTATAAAACAAGTTTGTTTTATAAACTCTGTTTAACAATTGGATACATAATTCTGTATATTCTTTAAAATAATAAAAAGCATGAAACTATATCTTAAACTTTATTATGGAAACTGACGTGGCTTTGAGTTTTTGTCACGTTTTTGTGTTACTTATGAAGGAATAGTCACGTTTAATTATATCGGATACTTCAACTATAGTTTAGTGTGAAATAAGACGAGGCACACGCGTTGTACTCACCTTTGTCTCCATGAAGAAGGTCACCGTAAAACAAAAATTAAACTTTATTGTTGCTTGAAAAAAAAACTAATTTTTCCAGTTTTGTCTTTGTTTTTAATTAAGTTGTATAATTATTGATTGAAATTTGACTAAAAACATTCTAATAAAATCTATTCTAAAACTGTTAAATGTACTGAACTGAACATAAATAAAATATACTTCAGTCGTGCACTAAATTATGCAAATTTGAAGAAATGGAAAAAAGTGATGACAAACGGATTTATTTGAGGTCGGCTGTCACTTTCGCAGAGCCACGTTTGATATGCTTTCAAATATACATTTACGAAATGTACTTTCTAAGAAAATTCTCTCTCAAATATGTTTCGATTTAGAAACGTCTTTATTTGGAAAACACTCGAACATGATCAATATTATAAGCCTAAAATTAAATTTGTCTGTGAAATTTTATATTTAGTTTTTAAAATATAAATACAAATTTAACTATTAATAAATTGTGAGACCGTTTTAGTAACAGAGTTAAAGTAACATAATCCTATAATTGTGCCTGGATTCATCGAAATTTTCATTGAAATTTTTGCTTAAATCTTAAAAAAAAAATTCAGTGAAAACATTTGACGAAATTCGTTTATTTGCTCAGTTGGAGGTTGTTAAACTAAAAAATTATGCCTTTTGTACTAAGTTTTATTTTGTATATTGTTTACATTTTAATTTAAACAAGAAGGTAACACACATAATTATATGGCTTTTATATGAGACTAAAATATTTCCAGGAAAAATACAGTGGAAATATTTCCTAACATCAACATAAATTTAAATTTTATAATGACATAAATTGTGTTTATTACCTTCTATTATATGTATATTTTTTGTATTTTCCTAACACATTGGTGCTATTAGCAATTCGCTAAAATATTTGATTGTACTTATTATTTTACTAAGGTCAAAATGTTATTACTAAAAATACAATGAGATATTTTGAAACAATCTTAAATTTTCAAATTTGATGTAACATCGGTGTCCATTAAAATCGTATTCTTTCAACAAAATTTGTCATAATTATTTAATCTAATAAGTCATAATTAATTCATCTGGAAAGTGCACGTCACTTACGCCGTCACGTCACGTCACGACAATACGTCACGACAATAGTGTCGGCCACGTGAGTAATCCCGCATAAATGAAACGTCAATTATTTAAGAAAACTAATACAGTACAATGTTTTTGTTGATGACACCAAATTCACAAGTCATATTCCATTTGTATCAAAAAATATGTCATGTCATAAATAACATCAGATATGTCAAAAAATTATAATCTGTCAATATATTATTATGTAATTAAATATTTCTAATAGGCAATTGATGATCATTGCAAATTCAGTTGAAAGAGAGACACCATGACATTTTTAGTGATGACTTTTTACTGTCACATAGTCCTAACTTTACGTAAGATGTATTCGTTTTTCGAACTTGTATAACGGTCACTAACATAACTTAAGCAAAATCTGAGCTATACTAAATTCAACATTCAATATTGTTTCTTCAAATAAAATTTGCCGTCCCTATACCTACTGAGAACACTAATAAGATTTTTAATTTTAGAGATTTAATTAAATAATAATTAAAAAAATAAAGAATAATCAAACGAATACATCTTATAGAACAGACTGATCGTTGGATTGTTTTTTTTTTCACCTGATTTATGTACTTAATTTTTAGTGAAAAAAAAAATAGAATTAAATAAATTATAGCTTGAGCTACCTCTTGAAACTTCTAAATCTATTTTTGTAAGATACTAATATTAGTATTGTAAAAGTAAAATCTGTTACTTTTAACTCGATTTTTATGAGTCCCATTGGTAAATGTCACAAAAGACCGCAACGCAAAAGCGTAGCGCAAAAAAAAAAAATGTTGGCTTTGGCATTTGAGACTCGTTAAAAAAAACAGTTATTGCACATCTGCTACTAAAACGGTTACGACAAACTCCTAAAAATCTGAATCCTGGTAAAGTTTTGGAATAATTACTCATAGTTAATAGGAATTATACTTTGCATAATAATGGTTGATTTATACTTAAAAAATATTTAAGTGAAGCGCTCTTTTGTATCTTACAAGATTAGCGACTGGGTGGGGCTGTTTTTTTTTTAATAATTTGCCCAGGCTAAAGCTATAAAGCCATACTGCCTCGTCTTCAGTTTTTACGATAATTCATGTCTTACATCTATAGTTACAGTCAAAGTCTAGTATTGGTCAAGTCCAGTCCACGTCAGTCAAGTCCAGTCATGCTTTGGTAAAGTAGTGGCGACTTTACTTTAAGCTTCGATGGAGTTTTGGAAGTAACACGAAAAGTCATGTGGGTGGGGCTGACCAACCTGAAACGACCGCTATGCCGTTTGCAAGTGACAAGAAAAATATGTAGTATTTTTACGCATGCAAATTCAGTATTAGATGCAACAGGGGCCTGTTCTGGCGTACTCTAGATAATAGTCACTTTCTCTTGTTAGGAATATCACGAGAATTAGTGACGTAATCTCGAACGCTTTAAAATAGAACTCTCAAAATTTGCTTTGAGAAATATTTAATTTAATTTGTTTTCCTTTTTAGTTTGACCGTCAGTTTAGCAAAGAACAGCGTTTTCACAGTCAATTTTAAATTTTCGTCCATTGCAATCAGTGACTAACGAAATTGTTCAACCTTTTTTAATTTAGTCAAAGAGTGCGTTGAATTTTGTTTTCTTCAGTTGAGAGGGCGTGTTTACTGAAATATCTTTTAAGTATTACGATGTAAATTTTTTGCAATGTATCGTTAAAATATTATTGCTGTAAAAATATTAACCGCGGCCATATTTTAAGTCTGGATTGAGTTTGGATTATGTAAAATTAGGTAGAGACAGAGATACTGATTAAAATTACATTTGTTACATACCATAATATAATGTATTAATTATCATCTAACTATACTATTATAAAGAGGAAAGATTTGATTGTTTGTAATGGCTCCGAAACTACTGGACCGATTTCAAACATTCTTTCACCGTTGGGAAGCTACGCTATCCCCGGGTGACATAGGCATACTTTTTATCCCTGTATTCCCACGGGAACAGGAACTTCAGCTCTCGAAGCAGACATACTACCAACAGGGCTGTCTATCAACATATTTTTATACTGATTTTGGTTGATATGGATTTTTCTCTGGTTTTGATTCTGGCAGACGTTAGATATTTGGCGGCAGATTTTCAACTTGACGTGGCTAGTCGAGTACTAGAAAGTACCATGCAGGGTTATTTGAACTAAATCCTGTATTTATATAGGTGTGATACATTCACCTAGTTTCCGAGTGAAATGAGCATATAATTTTGATGCCACTGCCAAAATACCATGTAAAATGTTCTCAGCGGTTGCCAAAACCAATTCATTGCGACCCAGTGTGGGAAAATTTCAATTGTAAATCGTTTGGAAACGTGAATATTTTGTAACTAGCTGTTACCCGCGACATCGTCCGCGTGGAATTTAATAAACACTTTGAAAACATCCATTTTACAGTAAAAAAGTATCCTTTGTTAATAATGGAATTTGCTGCCCGAGTGGGCTCCCTGATAGATACAGTATGTGTGCCTTCAAGTTGCGAGTAAATCGGTTTCTTCTAGGCGAGCGTGCTCCATCTTAGACCGCATTATCACTTAACGCCAAGTGAGATGACGGTCAAACGTAAGCTTATTTCTTATAAATAAATAGCTGCGCCCCGCGGCGTTACCCGCTACATGTCTTCGGGATAAAAAGTAGCCTATGTGTTAATCCAGGCTCTCACCTACCCCCATGCCAAATTTCATATAAATCCGTTCAGTAGTTTTTGCGTGAAAGAGTAACAAACATCCATCCATCCAAAAACCTATAAAAATGGTATAACTGAATTAAAATTGTGTTTTCCAAGTATCTCTGTCTCATGCCTCGTTCGGGCGGAAGTATATATATAAAAAAAAATTAACAATTGGATAAGATTGATCTGTAAAAATAGAAGGAGGTTCGTTTACTTAGTTGTAGGTAAGGTTGTGTAAATATGTTATTACTTTAAGCGTAGACCCTTAGATATTTATTTATACGAATTCAGGCCTTTGTTGATATCCAAAGTTTTTAATTTATTTTTCGACCAATAAATGTTGGAGAGAACTAAACGTTTTCGTTTTATTTTTAATTATCTACAACCTATTCGTGGAGTTTTGGCGGGAACTCGGAGAGAGTCGTGTCGCCCCGTTGTATTTATTTCCAAAACTAGTGTTATGTAGAGTGTTTATGCATAATAATGGTGGTGTTTTATTCATAAAGTGCCGAGTCACAAGTGCGAGTGTGGGAAAATGATATAATGTGGTGAAACATGACTTTTCGTGTTGCTTCCAAAACTCCATCGAAGCTTTAAAAGTCGCCACTACTAAGGCATGACTGGACTGTACTTGACCAAAACTGGACTTTGGCTATAACTTATTTAACCTTTGAAACTTGAAAAGATAAAATATTTGACACTGGCAAATGCTCAAAATGCGACGCCAAAACCAAAGAAAAAAAAGGGTATAAAGTTTGCTAGCTAACGAAATTACAGGGCTATTGATACAAACCGCCAAAGCAGCGATATTTTGGACTAAAAGTTTTGAATATCATTGCAATATACAGTTATCTCTTACCATCAGGGGAGCGTTTCGTTCGTCTTATTCCTTAAACAAAAAAAAACATGGCTGCCGAATCATATATACTATTATAAAGAAGAAAGATTTGTTTGTTTGTATTGAATAGGCTTCGAAACTACTGGACCGATCTTAATAATTCTTTCATTACTAGAATGCTACATTATCCGTGATGGATATAGGCTATATTTTATTTTAAAAACAGTTAGGGGTCCGTATGGAAACTTCAATTATGTAACCCAAGCTGTGAAAAAATTTACCTTACTTAGCATGCGCTGCGAAAACTATTGACAATAGAATAAAGTGACGTTTTATAGAGCAAAGTGACAGCTACAAATAAGTCCGCAATGCCATATGTCTAACTATTACAGTTGCCATCTACATCTTATAAAGAGGAAAGATTAAATTTTTTTATTGTTTGTTTATATTGTTAATCGAGTTTTGTTTTCCCGCGCGAAGCCGGGGCGAGCTGCTAGTAACCAATAAAACTTGTAATATATTCATGTCTAAAAATGTCTTATTGTCAAATTGTCATAAAATCGAGTAGGTATGTAGTTTATAGAAATACAAAACATATAAAATAATTTGCGAGTCAAAACTAATCATTAAATATACAGAAGAACAGATTTTAATGATTCATGAGACTGATAAGAATAAAAAATCACCAAGTGCGTGTCATGAATTAATTTAATGTAAGGTTCCGTACTCCATTTCCACTTAGTCATAAACTTCGGATCTCAATATTTCTAACTCGATACTTTCCGACTCGATTTTCTGCTCTATAGCTCTCTGTGCAACTTGTATTTTGTGCACAGCCTCATGTGTCGTCCATTTCTCTGCACCATAACTCATGGTGGGCAGTACAGAATGATTGTAAAGGCGAGTCTTCAGGCACTGTAGAACGACTATGGATTTCATAACATCCTTTATATGAATTACTAGCGGACGGCTCGCGGTTTCACCCGCATAGTTCCCGTTCTCGTAGAAATACAGGGATAAAAAGTAGCCTATGTCACCCGGAGATAGTGTAGCTTCCCAACGGTGAAAGAATTTTTGAAATCGGTCCAGTAGTTTCGGAGCCTATTCAATACAAACACACAATCAAATCTTTCCTCTTTATAATAGTACTAGCGGACGCCTTGCGGTTTCACCCGCCTAGTTCCCGTTCCCGTGGGAATATAGAACAACAAAAAAAATAATCAAATCTTTCCTCTTTATAACAGCGTAGATTTGTAGTGTTGTGTGTAAAAATATGTGTTCTTTCTTTCATTACAATAAAAACAACAATTATTTTTTGTTTTACGTTTCGGTTTCGTAAGGCCGAATCCCACTAATATTATAAAAAATGTGAATGTTTGGATAGTTGGATGGATGTTTGTTACTCTTTCACGCAAAAACTACTAAACGGATTTGAATGAAATTTGGTATGGAGGTAGCTGAAACCTGGGATTAACACATAGGCTACTTTTGATCCCAAAAACATGTAGCAGCTAACACCGCGGGGCGCAGTTCTTATATATGCTACGAAAAATCCATCGGCAAAACTAAAACGAATTTCTTACGGAACCCTAATAAGACTGAATTCCTTAAGCGCCATATCCTTATGGAAATGTGCTTGATATATGCGAAACTTGTTAGCAATTCTAATTTTTAAGTTTATGTAGTCAATATAATTAATTTGGGGACGAGATAAAGAGGTACAATTTTGAAATTATGTACGTGGTTTACTAAAAAGAATACTTAGGTACTGGATGTTAGTTACACACAATTGGTGGAGGATCTCCTTAGCAGGAGGTCGTCTCCCACCGCAGTACCAGATATTCTGCCGCCAAGCAGTAATTCCGGTTTGAAGGGTACTGCAGCGAAATTACTGGGCTGTTGAGACTAACCATCGAAAGTCTCAAAGTAATGAGCGCCAAAGCAGCGATGCCTGGACTTTTGCTACTAAACGTTCTGTGTATCGCTGCAATGGTCATGAACAGGCGTTATCTCTTACTATTAGGAGAGCGTCTTTCACTGCCAAACGGTACTGTGCAAAGATGATTGTTTTCCGGTTTGAAGGGTACTGCAGCGATATTACATGGTAGCTGTTGTGACTAACCTTTGGGAACTTTACCAGATCATGAAAAAACAGGGCTGATTCGGAAAGAAACTCCCTTTCTGCTTGGTGGTAGATCTCCTTAGTCGTCTAGGTAGGTACCTCCGCAGTACCAGATATTCTACCGTCAAGCAGTAGTGTGTAAATATTACTGTGTTCCGGTTTGAAAGGTACTGCAGCAAAATTACTGGGCTGTTGAGACTAACCATCGCATGGTGGTAGGGTACTTTATAATACACAGCTGGCAAAGCTACTACCCTCATGTTGAAAATCTGCCGCCAAGCATCTATCGATGTGTTCCGGCAGCCTCACTTGAGAGCCAGTTCCATTCCAGGTTAGGTGTGCTTTACCATCATCGACCACACCGTCACTTAACATCAGGTGAGCTGTGGTCAAACACCTAGCACGTCAGCTATAAAAAAAAAAATACCATCGAAAGTCTCAAAGTAATGAGCGCCAAAACAGCGATGCCT
Organism: Biston betularia; assembly: GCA_905404145.2. NCBI lineage: Eukaryota > Metazoa > Arthropoda > Insecta > Lepidoptera > Geometridae > Biston > Biston betularia. Next base: position 595,724 of record FR989889.1, on the reverse strand, counting down.
TGAACTTTATTTTGTGACTCAAAGTTCTGTGTATCGCTGCAATGGTCATGGACAGGCGTTACCTCTTACCATCAGGAGAGCGTCTCGTTCGTTTTATTACACATACATTTTCGCATTTATAATATTAGCGAGTTGAGAATTGCGAATGATAAATATGACTTTTTATCCTACCACCGTTGCTTTGAATACTATTCCCAGCAAATGTTTCTGGCAGACCAATGTTTTTTTAGTAAAATACAGAGAGATTTTGCTGGAATTCCTGTCGTTCCCACTTCTACGCCATACAAATTTCAACGCCGGAGCGTCCACAGCACGTTGGATCTTCGCAGTAATAAAAAGAAAGAGCAACCAGCAACGCCGGCGCATCAGCTCGTCAAGTCGGAGAGGTCGGTATACATGCTGGGGCCCGCGGTCTGCAACCGCGTACCTGCTTCCATTCGGGATGAACCGCGCCATCGCGTGCGCGCAGAAGCAAAGTGTGATCTTGGCTTCAAGAGACCTTGTTTTATGACTTTGACGATTATTTAAAAATAAGAGATTATTGAATTACTAGTAAGTAATTATAATATATTTGTTTTTATTGACATTTAATTATATTGACATAATTATTTTATTATTCTCGAACTGTATCGGGACCTGGCCAAACGTTTATAGGAGGATTCAGGTGAACAGAATGCTGGTCAATGGAATTTGGTCAGAAGCTTAGCATTGCCATCCAGCATGGCAATGCTGCCAGCATTCTGGCCACATATTCCTCCTCTGACGGACTATTAGATTAAGATTTTTGTATAAATTTTGTAAATAGTATTATATTTTATTAGTATTCATTTAGGATTTTTTATTTCAATAAATGATTATTTTATATGTGACATATTATTTAATTGACATTTTCATTGTATTGACATATTATGTTAGGATTTTGATATTTTTAAAATATGAATGGAAAAATGACCTGTAACTTTGGTGTTATTAATAAAAGATTTGTGTTTTTATTTGCATAAAATTAAATTGATCATAATGTTTTGTGAAGTGAACAAGGTGTATACACTGCTCTGCAGTTGGATTGAACCAAGTGACTGAATCGAACAAGTATGTCTCATTGTGTTAACACAAAACATGCAAGGGTATTGCACAATGGTTTTGCCCTGCCCTAACATTCACTTTCTAAATATTCAAGTTGACATACGAGTGTAGTAGGTATTTTATGAGATAGATAACTAGAAATAAAATTAAGTTACAAAGCTTTTTTATAGTTGAAAGGCTAGGTATTTTACCTAGCTCATCTGAAGTTGTGGTCGATTATGGTGAAAACACCAAGCCTGGAATGGGAACCAACTCTTAAATGAGGCTGCCGGAATACACCGTTAGATGCTTGGCGGCAGATTTTTAACTCCCATGTGGTAGCTAGCCAGCCGAGTACTAGAGAGTACGCTACCACCATGCTGTGATTTCCGTATCATAAGCTATCACGATGTTTTTCTTTGCTCAAACTCATTGTTGGGGTTCAAACCCACGCCTTTTGGTGTAAGAACCGACCGCGTTAACCACTGAGCTATCGTCGCTACAAAATAATCATTTAATAGTCAAAGTCATAGGATTTTATTGATAACATAAGTTACAAGTCAATTAAATTCAAATACAATTAAAAGTTATATAAATAAAATATAATAAATAAATATCGTAGGACATTACACACAGCGCCATCTGACCCCAAACTAAGCAAAGCTTGTACTATGGGAGTCAGATAACTGATAGAATACTTAATTATTTTTTTTTGTAAATACATACTTATAATACATACAGTACACCCAGGCACAGAACAAACATTTGGTTTTATATCACAAAATGCTTGTCTTGGGTGGGAATTGAACCCACGCCCCACAGCTCTTGAAGCAGACATGCTACCAATGAGCCAACAGGGCTGCCAAATAAAATAATAACAATTAATTAGTTAATTTAATATAAAATAAACAAAAATTAATCAGTTTATAGTAACATCTTTTTTTAACAGTTTTGTAGCGATGATAGCTCAGTGGTTAGCGCGGTAGGTTCGCATGCCGAAGGGCGTGGGTTCAAACCCCAACAATGAGCTTGAGCTGCCGGTGAAGGAAAAACATCGTGAGGAAACCATAGCATGGTGGTAGGGTACTTTAGTACTCGGCTGGCTAGCTACCACCCTCAAGTTGAAAATCTGCCGCCAAGCATCTAACGGTGTGTTCCGGCACCTCACTTGAGAGCCCGTTCCATTCCTGGCTAGGTGTGCTTTACCATCTTCGACCACACCTTCACTTAACATCAGGTGAGCTGTGGTCAAACACCTGGCCTGTCAACCATTAAAAAAAAAAAAAAAAATTATATAAAATAACCTAAAATTAATCAGTTTATAGTAACATCATGTCATCGAACCTGTAGAATTAATACAATTGGATATATTATTCATTTAATAAATTTAATATAACTACGTGATGATCTAACCACCAATAAGATTCTCAAAATGTCTTACCACCCACAAAGTATCGGTGAGCACACTTAGTAAAAAACGTTTCCCAACGCCGCTTAAATTGTTTGAACCAAATCCATTGCATAATATTGTTGATTGCATGAATTAGTTATATTTGTCTTAATTTATTTTTTTCAATGTAAAAGTAATGAGACGATCGAGGCTCTCTCCTGATGTTAAGAAATAACGCCTGCCCATGACCATTAAAACAACGTCTAGGGCATCGCTGCTTTGGCACTCACTACTTTGAGAATAGATGGTTAGTCTCAACAGCCCAGTAATTTCGCTAGCTGCAGTACCCTTTAAACCGGAACACAGTAATGTTTGCACATGCTTGGCGGCAGAATATCTGGTACTGCGGTGGCACCTACTTAGACGACCTACTGCTAAGGAGATCTACCACCAAGTAAAAATAATAATTTACTTAAGACTAAACGTCTTGCCACTTAAAACGCATTTATCAGAATAATCTATTTATAAATAAATAAATATCGTAGGACTATACACACAGCGCCATCTGGCCCCAAACTAAGCAGAGCTTGTGTGATGGAAGTCAGCGATGATATTTTCGTTTGGTCGCTGTTTCATTGGAGCAGTGCGTTTAGTTGGCCTAAAGGGCATGGAGCAGGTTTTTTAAATTGTAAATTTGTATATTACTAGCGGACGCCTCGCGGTTTCACCCGCGTAGTTCCCGTTCCCGTGGGAATATAAGGATAAAAAGTAGCCTATGTCACCCGGAGATAGTGTAGCCCAGCAGTGAAAGAATTTTTGAAATCGGTCCAGTAGTTTCGGAGACTATTCAATACAAACAACCAAATCTTTCCTCTTTATAATAGATATTATATGTATATTATATGTATTATAAGTATGTATTTACAAAAAAAAAAAAAAAAAAAATTTGAAACAAATTCATTCCATCTTTGTTTTTCTCTTTTGATTTTTAATATACAGAATAATGATAACATTAATCCTACTTCCTATCAGCCCTGTTGGTTCGTTGGTATGTCTGCTCCAAGAGCCAAAAGACGTGGGTTCGATTCCCAACCAGGACAAGCATTTTGTGATATAAACAAATATTTGTTCTGTGTCTGCGTGTACTGTACGTGTTACAAAAAAAAAACTATTTAAGTATTGTACCAGTTATCTGACTTCCATAGCACAAGCTTTGCTTAGTTTGGGGTCAGATGGCGCTGTGTGTAATATCCTACGATATTTATTTATTAAATCAAAATTATTAGTCTTAAAAGCCCTGTAATATTGCTGCAGTACCCTTCAAACCGGAACACAAGCTCGGTTGCAGAAATTCCTATATATTGTTGGTTTAGTATCTAATGAGTCAGTATCCAGTAAAGTTCACTCCAACAGCTTTATCCAAGAAATGTGAAAAGCCTTAAGGCATAAATTCGCATTTCAACGAGACACGGGATAGAACAAAGTCTATTAATAATTGTCTAGACTCATTACCATAAACGCCTTATTGGCCCGACCGGTTTACCGTAGAAAGGTCTTTCGCGTTCCACAGGATATCAGCAGTAGCTCAACTCTACATTTTTTAAATCAATCACTTGGAATTATTAATAACTAACTGCGCCCTGCGGTGTTATCCGCTACATGTTTTCGAGATAAAAAGTTGCCTATTTAACCTCCATACCAAATTTCATCCAAATCCGTTCAGTAGCTTTTGCGTGAAAGAGTAACAAACATGTTGTTGTTGCGATGATAGCTCAGTGGTTAGCGCGGTAGGTTCGCATGCCGAAGGGCGTGGTTTCAAACCCCAACAATGAGCTTGAGCTGCCGGTGAAGGAAAACATCGTGAGGAAACGATAGCATGATGGTAGGGTACTTTCTAGTACTCGGCTGGCTAGCTACCACCCTCAAGTTGAAAATCTGCCGCCAAGCATCAAACGGTGTGTTCCGGCAGCCTCACTTGAGAGCCAGTTCTATTTCAGGCTAGGTGTGCTTTACCATCTTCGACCACACCTTCACTTAACATCAGGTGAGCTGTAGTCAAACACCTAGCCTGTCAACAATATATATATATAAACATTCATCCATCCATCCAAACTTTCACATTTTTAATATTAGTGGGATTATAGTTGGAAGTAAGTAGTATGTGTCTTACGTACGTGATTTACTTGGTGGTAGATCTCCTTAGCAGGTGGTCGTCTAGATAGGCACCACCGTAGTACCAGGCATTCTTCCGCCAAGCAGTAGTGTGTACACATTACTGTGTTCCAGTTTGTAGGGTACTGCAGTGAAATTACAGGGCTGTTGAAACTAACCATCCAATCATGTTTTAAAGTAATGAGCACCAAAGCAGCGATGCCCCGGACTTTGTTTTGTTACTCAAAGTTCTGTGTATCGCTGCAATGGGCATGGGCACGCGTCATCTCTTACCATCAGGAGAGCGTTCTGTTTATCTCATTAATTTTACATTAAAAAACACATCTATCTGTATGTATATTATAAGTATGTGTTTACAAAAAAAAAGTATTTAAGTATTCTATCAGTTATCTGACTTCCATAGCACAAGCTCTGCTTAGTTTGGGGTCAGATGGCGCTGTGTGTATAGTCCTACGGTATTTATTTATTTATTTTATTATCAATCTATCTATAATATTATAAAGAGCAAAGATGTGTTTGTTTGTATTGAATAGGCTTCGAAACTACTGGACCGATTTTAAAAAATTCTTTCACCGTTGGGAAGCTGCATTATCCCCGGGTGACAGAGGCTACTTTTTATCCCTATATTTCCATGAGATCGGTAACTACACGGGTGAAACTGCGAAGCGTCCGCCAGTGTACAATAAAGAGCTTCCTATTGTGAGCACTCGCGTCAAGTATTCAATTTGTCTCGAGTTGTGTTACTGCATTAAATAAGTAACGAACAAAAAAAATCTTAATATATTATAAGTAAAGACGCTTCTTAAGATCTTTAAGATGCTTTAGCTTGTAATTGTGCAAAAGGCATGTGTGATTTTTTTACGGCGAACTTGTTCCTTTTTTATGACTAGCTTGCCTATACTTTTTGCGTGAGGTTTTATTGCTTTATTTTTCTAGCTAACAAGGTTTGAATACTCAAGAGATTTTACACTGGTTGGTTTACTGGTGCGGCGACTTACATGTTTTTTTGAGCTATTATCGCTATATATTTTGACAGCACCGTTGGCTCATTGGTAGTATATCTGCCTTGAGAGCTGTAGGGCGTGGGTTCGATTCCCACTCAGGGCAAACATTTTGTGAATAAACAAATGTTTGTTCTGTGTCTGGGTGTTCTGTATGTATTATAAGTATGTATTTACAAAAAAAAAGTATTTATGTATTCTACCAGTTATCTGACTTCCATCACACAAGCTCTGCTTAGTTTGGGGCCAGAAGGCGCTGTGTGTATAGTCCTACGATATTTATTTATTCATTTATTTATTTATTTTATTTAACGATGATAGGTCAGTGGTTAGCGCGGTCGGTTCGCGTGCCGAAGGGCGTGGGCTCAAACCCCAACAATGAGCTTGAGCTGCCGATGAAGGAAAACATCGTGAGGAAACCATAGCATGGTGGTAGGGTATTTTTCTTCCTTCCTTATTTAATGGTGTAAACTATGCCTCATCTGGCTTACAAATAGGTATTTTATGGATAACTCTTTATTGTGCACATCATAAATAGAAAAGAGTACAGAGAACAAAAAACCTTATTAACTAGTGCCACAAGTGGCGGCCTTATCGCTAACAGCGATCTCTTCCAGGCAACCAAGAAAAGAAAAGTACGATAGAAAACAAATTCAAAGTTTTAAATAATGATTATGTCACTAAATGGGGTTTTTTGATTACGTCATGTCAAAACAAAAATGTCAAAATAATTTATGTTAATATACAAACATGTCAATGTAAAAAAAAATTACTCCCAATATAAAATATGTCAGTATAAAAATATGTACTTAACATCAGGTGAGCTGTGGTCAAACACCAAGTCTTTAAAAAAAATATTTAAATCTTGAAATTGAAATGAAATTTATTGGTTCAAAAACATAAAACAAGTAGGTAGGTACACAAAAATACGGAGAAACACAAAATGATATACTATACATATAATTTTGATATAATGGATCCCACACTAGGATGACCTGTGTTGTGGGATCCAATCATACTTTTGTCAAAAATCTTGACAAAAGTACTTTCGCAAATCACCGTAGGTGCGAGTATGTACTAGATCCAGAGAAGGAAAGTTTCCGCAGTATTTGCGCATGTTCCCGTCCGCGCACGCACATCGTTTCTTTTATTTACTAACAACACAATATTTCTCCTCCGCTCGCTTCCCCGAACCTCCGTCGAACACACGTCGTGTGGAGATGTGTCATATAGGAGTGGACGAAGCACTCGCGGTGATGTCAGCGTGCTTGCTACACGCAGCTACTTGCAAAATATTACACGACTGCCCAAAAAAGGAGTATTTTTTCACGGTTTATTCTACCTCAACTTTTATAAGTCTGAACAGATTTTGATGTATGGAGTTTCGTTAGAATTCTTACATCAACACTACAAGGGTACTTTCTAGTATTCGACTGGTTAGCTACCACTCTCAAGTTAAAAATCTGCCGCCAAGCAATTAACAGCGTGTTTTGGCAGCGTCACTTGAGCACCAGTTGAGTTCCATTCCAGTCTAGGTATTTACTATCTTTGACTACACCGTCACTTAACGTCACGTGAGCTGTGGTCAAACACCTAACTTGTCAACCATTAAAAAATCCCATAAATGTGAAAGTTTTGATGGATGGATGTTTCCTACTCTTTCACGCAAAAACTACCTGAACAGATTTAGATGAAATTTGGTATGGTAATTAATTTATTTTGACGATGTTTTGACATTTACACATTTTCATTTTGAATTTGTTTATACAATTACCTTTTTTACTATTATTTTTAAGGACTATTGTAATTGGCATATTGTGCTGTTTTAGTCTATAAACAATAAACATAAGTTTTTTATCCCGAAAACATGTAGCGGGTATCACCGCGGGGCGCAGCTAGTCTTTGTATTAAAAAAAAATGATTACTTGCCCTCAAGTTATCACTGAGTATCTAACACAGAGACGTTAACGCGAACGCGCCCGACCCAGCGCGTGTCTTGTACCATACTGAGCTATATCCTGTCAAATATTTGTTATTTATTTTAAATAATGTAACAAGATTAAAGAACTTCAAACGGACCGGCTTGTGGGAAAATTTTACGATAACTTTAAGGAATAAATAATTGAAAAAGAACACTGAGATTCTTTGATAAATTTCCGATTTGATTTCCTCTCACAATCTAACACCACTGTACATTCAAAGCAGTCAGTTTTATGTTTCACTAGCGACCCGCCCCGGCTTCGCACGGGTCCATAAAGATACTGATATAGTATATATGCATGCATGTATTATATATACAAATCTTCCTCTTGAATCACTCTGTCTATTGATGGAAACCGCATTAAAATCCGTTGAATAGTTTAAGCGTACAGACGGTGGGAAGCTACTTTTATTTTATATTATGTAGAGACTAGTGACCCGCCCCGGCTTCGCACGGGTACAATGCAGATACTAATGTAGTGCATATGCAAGTATTATACATATAAGTCTTTCTGTTGAATCACTCTGTTTATTGATGAAAACCGCAATAAAATCCGTTAAATAGTTTAAGCGTACAGACGGCGGGAAGCTACTTTTATTTTATATTATGTAGAGACTAGTGACCCGCCCCGGCTTCGCATGGGTGCAATGCAGATACTGATTTAGTGCATATGCATGTATTATACATATAAGTCTTTCTGTTGAATCACTCTGTTTATTGATGAAAACCGCATTAAAATCCGTCGCGTATTTCAAAAGACCTAAGCGTACACACGGCGGGATGCGACTTTGTTTTATATTATGGAGAGACTAGCGACCCGCCCCGGCTTCGTACGGGTGCAGATACTGATTTAGTGCATGTGCATGTATTATACATATAAACCTTTCTGTTGAATCACTCTGTTTATTGATGAAAACCGCAATAAAATCCGTTGCATTGTTTAAAAGATCTAAGCGTACAGACAGTATCTCGTTCGTCTCATTACTTTTTCATAAATATATATGTGATAAACATAATTACTGTGATATTGTACACGGAATAAACACAAATAGAACAAGCGTTATGTTTAATGAATAAATTTATTGCGGTCATTTGTAAATACTCAACTTTAAGTATTCCTTTTCAAAGGCATGTTGATATTGAAAAAATATATTTTAAAAAACTAAACACATTTAAAAAGGTGCCTTGAAACTTAAATTGTGATATATTTCAAATTTATCAATTCACGAGAGATGTAATTTGACACAGTAAATTAGTTAGTATTCAACTTTACATCTTGATTCTTTTTTATTAATGTTTTCTTGCTAAATGTGGCTTATTTTATGTTAGGATGCGTACATAATTAAAACATTATAATAAAACTATAGAAACTGACGTGTTTTTAACACATTTTCGTTTTAATTATGCGGGATTATTCACGTTTAACTATATCGGAAACTTCAACTGCAGTTTGGGCTACATCTCTACATAATATGAAACAAAGTCGCTTCCCGCCGTCTGTACGATTAGATCTTTTAAACTACGCAACGGATCTTAATGCGGTTTCCATCAATAGACAGAATGATTCAAGAGAAAGGTTTATATGTATAATACATGCCTATGTACTACATTATTATCTATATTGCACCCGTGCAAAGCCGGGGCGGGTCGCTAGTCTCTACATAGTATACAACAACAACAACAAAGTACAAACAACAACAACAACAACAGCACAAGCGTCTTTGTACTCTACGTAGTACAAAGTCGCTTTGTTGTTTTCAAGATTCATAGGTATAAAAAGTACTCAAAGTAGTACCTATGTACTTTCTAGTACTCGGCTGGCTAGCTACCACCCTCAAGTTGAATATCTGCCGCCAAGCATCTAACGGTGTGTTCCGGCAGCCTCACTTGAGAGCCAGTTCCATTCCAGGCTAGGTGTGCTTTACCATCTTCGACCACACTGTCACTTAAATCAGGTGAGCTTTGGTCAAACACCTAGCCTATCAAGCATAAAAAAAACCAGTCTTTGTCAAGTATAGTCCGTGTCAGTCAAGTCCAGTCATGCTTTAGTAAAGTAGTGGCGACTTTACTATAAAGCTTCGATGGAGTTTTGGAAGCAACACGAAAACTCATGTTTCACCACATTATACCACTTTCCCACACTCGCGCTTGTAATTCGATACTTTATGAATAAAACACCACCATTTTTATGCATAAACACTCGACAAAACACCAGTTTTAGAAAAAAATACAACGGAGCGACACGACTCTTCCCGCGTTCCCGCCAAAACTCCTATGTAGACTTTTTTTTTTTTCTTTGGTTTTGGCGTCGCGTTTTAGCATTTGCCAGTGTCAAGTAATTATATATTTTCAAGTTTCAAAAGTTAAATAAGTGCCATCGTAGCTAGTTTTAGTCAAAGTCGTCTTTGTGAAGTCCAGTTCGTGTCAGTTAATTCCAGTCATGCTTTAGTAAAGTAGTGGCAACTTTACTACAAAGCTTCGATGAAGTTTTGGAAGCAACACGAAAACTCATGTTTCACCACATTATATCATTTTCCCACACTCGCGCTTGTAATTCGGCACTTTATGAATAAAACACCACCATTTTTATGCATAAACACTCGACAAAACACTAGTTTTGGAAAAAAATACAACGGAGCGACACGACTCTTCCCACGTTCCCGCCAAAACTCTCCTATGTAGACTTAGGTTTAGTAACCAGTTTGTCACAGATACTATTATTTATTCTGTAGCTGTGGTTAGATTTGCATAGAGTATAAATGCTTAGTGCCGTGATAAATGCTTGCGGTGTACAGTCAATGGATGACAAATATATAGTGAGATGTCACGAGGACTTCACTAGAAAACTCTGATTCACTCATGAATAACTTATTTTAATATATTTTTTATGATGTTGAAGTGATGTAATCGAAGATGGTAAAGAATGGAACTGGCTTTTAAGTGAGGCTGCCTGAACACACCGTTAGATGTTTGGTGGCAAATTTTCAACTTTTTTTTTGGTTTTGGCGTCGTGTTTTGTGCTTTTGCCAGTGTCAAGACAAACTTTTGCATTAATAATTTATTAGTAGGAAGGAAATAAATAAATATAAATATCGTAGGGCATTACACACAGCGCCATCTGACTCCAAACTCAGCAAAGCTTGTACTATGGAAGTCAGATAACTGGTACAATACTTAAATAGTTTTTTTTTGTAATACGTACAGTACACCCAGACACAGAACAAATATTTGTTTATATCACAAAATGCTTGTTCTGGTTGGGAATCGAAGCCACGTCTTTTGGCTCTTGGAGCAGACATACCAACGAACCAACAGGGCTGACAGGAAGTAGGATTAATGTTATCATTATTCTGTATATTAAAAATCAAAAGAGAAAAACAAAGATGGAATGAATTTGTTTCAAATTATAATTATATTGTTAGCCAATTCCTTAAAAAAATACTATAGTTAATAGAGGTTGCACTGTATCTACCATTTGTTTGGGATCCCTCGCTGCGCGCGTTCAACTTGCACTTGGTCGATTTTTTTCTCATTTTGGCTGTACACGACTGCCGTAATTAACCAATGCCATGAAAAAAAACCGTAAAGCCACAATCAATAGACAGAATTTTAAAATTGGAACTTCGGTCGTGATCGCTCATCAACGGTCGAATTCCCACCAATCAGCGGCGCGTGACGTTCGCGCCTAAATATTTTTGAAAATCGAACGTCGCGTCACGACGGCAGAGATTCACACGGGTCAGACGTCAAGGGTCATTGTGAGACAATACAGCCCATGGTCATTGTCAACCGTTTTCTTTGAGTTTTGTCTTTGGAATGTATTTCATTTTGAAATCGAAAAGTTGGCTTTATTTTTGGCCTAATTATTTTCATTTTTTTTTTCACTGACTTGATTTTAAATTTTTACTTAATTTTATTGACATGTTTTTTTGTTGTGTAATTAATTAATATGAATTTAAATAATTATGGTCTTGTTCCGAAATAAATGAATTTATTTTTATCTGATTTAAAAAAACGAGGAGGTTCTCAACACCGTCTTTATTTGCGGTAAATCACAATTGCTTGAATATGATGAGCAGTAGATTATGCTAATAAAATCTACTGTTTTATTCAAACAATTGTGATTTATCGCAAATAAAGACCAAATTAATACCCGAAGCTGTGATTTCACTGTAAAATTATGCTCCATTTGTCCATAAATGGCAAAAAATATTTGTATGGAAATCGAACCACCTTAAACAAAAAAAAATGGATAAAATTGTATTTCATACATGGATGTTATTTTCGCCGAAACTTCGCTGTTTCATTGGAGCAGCGCGTTTAGTTGGCCTTAGGTTCTTGGCTGTAAATCTCCTTACCAGGAGGTCGTCTAGGTAGGTACCACCGCAGTATCAGATATTCGGCCGCCAAGCAGTAGTGTGTAAACTCTACTGTGTTCCGGTTTGAAGGGTTCTGTAGGTAGCGAAATAACTGGGTTGTGGAGACTGACCATCGAAAGTCTCAAAGTAATGAGCGCCAAAGCAGTGATGCCCTGAACTTTGTTTTGTTACTCAAAGTTCTATGTATCGCTGCAATGGTCATGTACAGGCGTTATCTCTTACCATCAGGAGAGCAACTCGTTCGTCTCATTACTGTTTACATTAAAAAAAAAAATACAGGGATAAAAAGGAGCCTATGTCACCCGGGGATAGTGCAGCTTCCCAACGGTGAAAGAATTTTAGAAATCGCTCAAATCTTTTCTCTTTATAATAGTATAGATAGAAGATGGGTGGAACCCTTCGTGCCCGAGTCCGACTCGCACTTGGCCGGTTTTTTATTAACAAATAGAGAGCCTGGCATGACAATATGTAATAATAAATACTTGATGATTTCCATAGTTTTTGATGGGTAAACGTAAAATAATTTCTTTGGTGTCGAAACTGGAGGAAACTTTTTTTCTAAATTGTTACGGCTTTTATCAATCAGTAATGTCGGTCACGTAGTGTGACCGACACGCCAATAATTACAAGTAGGTCTAGGTACGTACCATAAACATGATTGCTAGAATGTGGTCTCTGACTCACAGCCGCGAAAACTTATGGATACAAATTCTGTCGAGCTTTAGATAAAAATAAAACTGAGATTTTACAAAAAATTACGATTGTTTTTTTACCCGACTGCCAAGGAAGAGTGTTGTTTTTGCCATCTAATGATGTTTACAATTATTCGAATTCAATTAGGAATTATTCAAATTCATATTCAAATTATTTTATTAACATAAAAACGTTGTACGTACATTTACAATTACGTCACAAAAAATGCAAAAAATATACATTAAAAAAAAATAACATTAAAAGAAAAAAAAATAGTAGCAAAAAAAAATCATAAAAACAATAATAATCATTCCATCAGTAAAAAACATCGTCAAGAGTAATAGAGCTGTTATGCTCTTTACACTTATACCATTGATCTGTCAAATTTTCATAAAAAGTCAAAAAACTATTAAAAACGTATAATGAATTGGTTTCAAAAAGTTTTATTCGGGGTCGGGTTATAGATTGTTGTAATTCTTTAGCTTGTTTTATAATAAGATTGCCCGCCATCTAACTTGATGTTAAGTGAAGATTGTCTTACCAAAAAAAATCAATAAATAAAAAAATCGAAATCAATAAAATATTTTTAGTGAATCCATTTTTTTTATTTCCATAACATCACGCTTTCCCGCACGCTAGAATACCATCCCGTATGTTTACAAGCATAATGAAATGTCCGATACGAAACAATTAACCCGGCCTTGCGTTCTAATCTCGCTCGCCTGAGCTTGTTATGATGAAATCTATTGTTTTAGATAGTTATTTAGCAATTGGAACTGTTGACTATTACCTAATTAGGTTTTGAACGGCTGGTTGGCGCTATTTCAAAATAACTCGTCAAGTTAAGTCGAACAGCGTTACTAAGAAATTTTTTTATACTAACTTTCCTATGATAACTTAAATAACAAGCGGACGCCTTGCGGTTTCACCCGCGTAGTTCTCGTTCACGTAGGATTACAGGAATGAACAGTAGCCTTTGTCACCCGGGGATAGTGCAGCTTCACAACGGTGAAAGAATTTTTGCAATCGGTCCAGTAGTTTCGGAGCCTATTCAATACAAACAATCAAATCTTTCCTCTTTATAATAGTACTAGCGACCCACCCCAGCTTCGCACGGGTGCAATGTAGATACTAATGTGGTGCATATATATAAACCCTCCTCTTGAATCACTCTATCTATTAAAAAAAGCCACATCAAAAACCGTTGCGTAGTTTTAAAGATTTAAGCATACATAGAGACAGAGGGGAGCGACTTTGTTTTATACTATGTAGTATGTACGTTTTTTTTTTACGCGAAAAAGTAATGAGACGAACGCGACGCTCTCCTGATGGTAAGAGATAACGCCTGTCCATGACCATTGCAACGATACACAGAACTTTGAGTAACAAAACAAAGTCCGAGGCATCGCTGCTTTGGCGCTCATTACTTTGAGACTTTCGATGGTTAGTCTCAACAGCCTAGTAATTTCGCTAATGTATGTAGTCATAGATAAATAGATTCGCCAGCTATGACGGACTCTCAGTCTACCAAAGGATGTAGGTTTAGTATCTACCCACACCATGAGTTGGACAAAAAAAAAACCAGAAAACTTATTTTTAACAATGATTCGTGAGCCGATTAAAATAATTAGGTTGTATCGTTCCATCCTTGGGCGATACACATTTCTACGTTCGTAGAGTTGAAATGGATTTAGAGCGGACATTTACATTATTTTTTTTCTTTAATGGTTGACAAGTGTTTGACCACAGCTCACCTGATGTTATGTGACGGTGTGGTCGAAGATGGTAAAGCACACCTAGCCTGGAATTGAACTGGCTCTCAAGTAAGGCTGCCGGAATACAACGTTAGATGCTTGGCGGCAGATAACTAGCCAGCCAAGTACAAGAGAGTACGCTACCCCCATGCTATGGTTTCCTCACGACGTTTTCCTTCACCGGCAGCTGAAGCTTATTGTTGGGGTTTGAACCCACGCCCTTCGGCATGGGAACCGACCGCGCTAACGACTGAGCTATTATCGTTACACAATAGCTGCACCCCGCGGTGTTACCCGCTACATGTTTTCGGGATAAAAAGTAGCCTATGTGTTAATCCAGAGTCCAACTACCTCCATACCAAATTTCATCCAAATCCGTTCAGTAGCTTTTGCGTGAAAGAGTAACAAATATCCATCCATCCAAACTTTCATATTAACAATATTAGTGGGATTTTAATTTTTAAAGAGTACAAATAAAATCACTGCCTGTTTCTCTGCTAAGTTCTTGTATAATCTACACAATTATAAAAGAAATCTAGCGAAATTACTGGGCTGTTGAGACTAACCATCAAAAGTCTCAAAGTAATGAGCGCCAAAGCAGCGATGCCTGGGCATTGGGAATTGGGAATTGGGAAGTGGGAATTGATAAGTGGGAAGTGGGCATTGGGAATTGGAAAGTGGGCAGTGGGCATTGGGAATTGGAAAGTGGGCATTTGGAATTGGGAAGTGGGAAGTGGGAAGTGGGAAGTGGGAAGTGGGAAGTGGGAAGTGGGAATTGGGAAGTAGGAAGTGGGAAGTGGGCATTGGGGATTTGAAGTAGGAAATGGTAATTGGGAATTGAGAAGCGGGCATTGGGAATTGGAAAGTGGGAATAGGGAATTTGAAAATTGGAAGTGAGCATTGGGAATTGATAAGTGCCAAGTGGGACTTGGGAAGTGGGAATTAGAAAGTGAGAAGTGGGACTTTGGAATTGGGAATTGATAAGTGGGAAGTGGGTATTGGGAATTGGAAAGTGGGAAGTGGGAAGTGGGAAATGGGCATTGGGAAGTGGGAAGTGGGAATTGATAAGTGGGAAGTGGGCAGTGGGAATTGGAAAGTGGGAAATGGGAAGTGGGCAGTAGCAAAACAAAGTTGTTTTGCTACTCAAAGTTCTGTGTATCGCTGTAATGGTCATGGATTTGTTTTATCTCTTACCATCCGAAGAGCGTGTCTTTTGCCTCAATACTTTTACATACAAAAAAATGACAAGTATAAATTTACAATTAAAAAAAACCGACTCCAAGCCCCTCAGGCCAACTAAACGCACTGCTCCAAATAAACAGCAAGGTTTCGGAGCAAACGAAAATATCATCGATGTATACAATTTTAGACTTTTGTTTTTTTTTTTAAACTGCTCGACTGATACCTACCTACCTACCTACTACCTGGGAAGTATACCCACCATTTGAAACATCAAAAATATTTCCAAATCGTTTCAGGCTTTTTCGAGTAATCGGTGAATATACATAAAAACAAAGTAAAATAATAAATACTGGAGGGCATTTAACATAGCGCCATCTAGCCCCAAACTAAGCAAAGCTTGTACTATGGAAACTAGACAGCTGATAGAATACTTAAAGACTTTTTTTGTAACAACATACTTATGATACAGAACACATACACAGGACAAACATCGATCTTAGTCACATTAATTTTAGTCCTGAGTGGGAATCGAACCCACGCCCTTCAGCTCTCGAAACAGAAATACTACCAATGAACCAAAAGATTCCGACATATTGAGAACCTCCTCCTTTTTTGAAGTTAGTTAAAAAGGCGTTATCTCTTACCTACTAACTACAGGCGAAATTCGTTTTTTTAAGATCGTCTAACTTCGTAAACAAACTGGAAGGCTTTCCAGAGTTTGACTTATTTAATACTAGTACTAATTTGATTAGACTAAATCTTACTACAAGCTGGTTCGGTGAGTGCCCTGTCTGACTTTTACTTCAAATATAACCTGTACTATGTACAGAGGTACTTTTCTCTCTGTTAGCAAACAAGCTTAGCTTCAATATGCGAAAACTGTTAAATGGTGTTAACATAGAATTATAGTTTAGTAACTAAGATATTTTTCACTGTATGTTTTCCAAATAAAATAAAATAAAATAAAATCTTAACAACTCGTAACAGTATAAACCTAAAAATGATTGAAACACAGAATTTGTCGTGTCTATATTTTCAGATATCTATTCGAAACGAACCCCAAATTACATACAATTAGAATATCACGATTTTATTAATGCATATGGAAATAAAATGATAAACTCCCTTGAAATCCAAATAGAATTAATAATACTACATTTATTGAGGCCTGATAAAACGTGTATTACAAGTTTTTGGTTCGCAATCTTTATTATAAGAATTGTAATTTTTTTCGCGCATTACAAATTCAAACAAAAACTCAAAATAGTTCAAACACTAAAAAAACCGGCCAAGTGCGAGTCGAACCCGCGCAGGAAGGGTTCCGCACCATTATCTGTAAAACGGCAAAAAAATCACGTTTGTTGTATGGGAGACTCCCTTAAATATTTATTTTATTTTATTTTTAGCATTTGTTGTTATAGCGGCAATAGAAATACATCATCTGTGAAAATTTCAACTGTCTAACTATCACCGTTCATGAGATACAGCCTGGTGACAGACGGACAGCGGAGTCTTAGTCATAGGGTCCCATTTTACCCTTTGGGTACGGAACCCTAAAAAAGCACGGACAAGTGCTTGTGAGACTCGCCCACCGAGGGTTCCGCACAAACTAGTAGGTATGATAAATTGTTCGGGAATCGAGTGTTGAAGTTGTTTTCGGGCTTTTCCTAAAATTCTGTTCCCATATAAATGACTTATAAAAAGTTTTTCGTCATAAACCGAAAATCACACATCGTGAAAATAATTTTGATCCCGTTTTACAAGTTTCATAAGTTACATTGCAATAGTTATAGTCGAAGTCCAGTCCAGTCCGTGTCAGTCAAGTCCAGTCATGCTTTAGTAAAGTAGTGGCGACTTTACAATAAGCTTCGATGGAGTTTTGAAATCAACACGAAAAGTCATGTTTCACCACATTATATCATTTTCCCACACTTGCGCTACTTCAGCACAAACACTCGAAAAACACTGGTTTTGAAAATAAAACACAACGGGGCGACACGACTCTTTACGCGTTCCCGCCAAAAATTTCAGTTTTCTTTAATTTCCTTCCACTTGTTAGAGACAGCATTATTTGTGTTATAGTTTTAATTAAATATTGGTGTTCAAGTTAGCTAAATTGGTGTACAATAACCTATGAGGTTTATCTAGTTAAAACTGTCTAGTCGCATAATATTTTGTGTGGCAACACTAAGGGTAAGGTCGTGGAAGGGACTTTAATGCAACTGGTCACACTCGCGGCCGACGTGAAGAGTGGATGAGAAAAACAAGGACTGGATTATCGAAATATATTATAAAATAATTAACAGTTGTTTTAATCAAGAATTGTAACGAATCCATCAATTACAACACACTATGGAAGCAAATCTAAAGAAGTATTTCCGTCAAAAATCTCTACATAATAAAAAATATTTAAAATTTTATCGTTAAAATAAAAAATAAATAGCTACGACTGATCACAAAACATGAGATCAAAGAATTTATCCACACGCCAGCGGGCATCGATTTAAAAACAAAACCGATTTCCAAATTTCAAACGTATCAATTTATGAATTTGGAACTTTAACTTTTTTTCCATGAAATGTGTTATTTCGAATGTTTAAAAAGAATTTAGCGTCGATTCGAATGAATTTTCGAATTTAATTCGAATCGACATCCGAACCGATTGTTTCGTGAAATCGTTTCTCTAAATGATGCATAATTTTATATCTGTTTTATATAATCGCTGACTACTGTTTTACGAGTTTATGTAAATTAGATAAAATTATACGGTCGTGTTTGATGGAATGAGAGAGACAAAAGAGTATTTATTGTCTCGCATAAATGTAACGTAAGTAAATTGTGATTTTAAATTGTTCATAAATATACAAACTTAATTAAGAAAGTTTTAAAAACACTAATGCCGACAATGAAATGGTTTTTTTTCTATAAAATGATAGCTTGATCATTTGGAATGATGTCAGGATATCCCAAAACAAACACAAATATTTTATTAATGACACCAAAGTCAGGTCATTCTTCTATTCATATTTAAAAATATCAAAATAAATAAAAAATAAAATAAATATCGTAGGTACACACACACCACATCACACAGGTCGTAGGTCTATACACACAACGCCATCTGGCCCCAAACTAAGCAGAGCTTGTGTGATGGAAGTCAGATAACTGATAGAATACATACATACTTTTTTTCTTTTTTTTTATACATACACCGCTGTATGGTCCATATTCCAAACACTCGAACTAAACGGTTCCAATCTACTTTCATTGTACGAACCGCTAAACAATGAAATTTTCTGCCCGAGTGGGTGTTGCCTGATAGATACAATCTGGGTGCCTTCAAGTCGCGAGTGCATCGGTTTCTTCTAGGAGAGCCTGCTTAAGCCTAAATATCTGACAATTTGGATCACAAAAAAGGTGGTGATAAAAATACGACAAAAACGTATTAACTAAAAACAAGGTTTTGGCGGGAACGCGGAAAGAGTCGTGTCGCTCCGTTGTATTTTTTTCCAAAACTAGTGTTTTGTCGAATGTTTATGCATAAAAATGGTGGTGTTTTATTCATAAAGTGCCGAATCACAAGCGCGAGTGTGGGAAAATGACAAATCAAAATAATGTACTACATACAGTTATTGTACACCTTAAAAAGGTCTACAAAAAAGTCCGCGATGGTATATCTCTATCTCTTAAGGATAACCCACAATAACCATTTTTTATCTCTTACATTTTACAGGGAAAATGGCTTATTTTTACGCAATATATATATCCAATTAAGTACCTTAAATACATTGTCCATTTAATATAGATCAATATGGCCCTTACAGCTGTCCTACCTATCGCTAGTGTACTAAAAGTATGTATTTACAAAAAAAAGTATTGAAGTATTATATCTGACTTCCATAGTACAAGCTTTGCTTAGTTTGGGGTCAGATGCAGCTAGCGAAATTACTGGGCTGTTTAGACTCTATCAAAAGTGTGTTCCGGCAGCCTCACTTGAGAGCCAGTTGCATTCCAGGCTAGGTGTGCTTTACCATCTTCGGCCACACCTTCACTTGACATCAGGTGAGCTGTGGTCAAGTACCTAGCCTGTCAACCATTAAAAAATAAAAAATAAAGTCTCAAAGTAATGAGCGCCAAAGCAGCGATGCCAGGATTTTGTTTTGTTACTCAAAGTTCTGTGTATCGCTGCAATGGTCATGGACAGGCGTTATCTCTTACCATCAGGAGAGCGTCTCGTACGTCTCATTACTTTTGACATAAAAAAAAGGATTGCGCTGTGTGCAATGTCCTACGATATTTTTTTTTTCTTCTTTCACTTTCACCTATGTCTACTACGACAAGTAGAAACTTCATTTGAAAAGAAAAAAGAAACCTTTATTTGTACAATTCACTTTTGTAAGATACCTACTCGACTAATGCTATGTATACGAGTACATATATGTATAATTGTCTAGTTATGTACATTATTTCGCATCTAAATTATACTCTGTGGTGACGAGCATCTGTTGACATTGACAGTTGTATTGCGAGCGACACTGACGTTTATAAATACTAGACATGCGTTATTGACACCGAAGCGATATGAGGGTAGATACAGATACTCGTCACCGCGGCCATCTCGATTGGTAGTTAGTCTTATTGTAAAAGTAAAGAAACCAAGTTGTTTAAACCTTATTTTAGTTTCATTTCTGAGATTGAAGGCTAGGTCCTTTATACTTTTGAATCAATCGATAAAAAAGTAAATTGGTGTAGTCGTCTATAATAATATCGTTAAAGAATCGAACATTTACGAAACGCTAGTGATGTGGAAATCTTTCTCTAGAAACTGGTTCCGTATAATGGCTTTACATTACCTATATTTTATCAAAACATCTTGTCGGCATGTTATAAAATAAATTTAAAAAGTTAATTAATTTGCTAATGCTATCGGACGATTCTAAATTAAATACGAAAACATAAAAATAAATGATTTTAAATGGCTCCTTTAGACTATTTTAATATGTAAATGTATAAATACATATAATTAAATGAGATTTTAATATGTTTGCGTTAAGAACAGTAAATGTAACACTTAGATTTATTTATGTGTTTAGCCACATTTGATTGTAACGATTCTGTGGCCGAGGATGGAGTACGGTGATTTTAAATGAATTAGTATTTCATTTTTCTGCATCCTCTACCGTGTGGATTTGGAACTGTTTGTTCTGTGGTTTTTTCGTTCTTACTAAGACTTCATTTATGTGGTTAACACAACATCACTCTTTTTTAAAGTATTAAATATTAGCTGCGCCCCGCGGTGTCGCCCATTTTCTGGATAAAAAGTAGCTTACATGTTAATCCAGAGTGTCAGCTACCTCCATGCCAAATTTCATCCAAATCCGTTTAGTAGTTTTTGCGTTCACATTTATCATACTAGCTGCGCCCCGCGATGTTACCTGCTACATGTTTTCGGGAGAAAAAGTAGTCTTAAGTGTTAATCCAGAGTCTCAGCTATATCCATACCAAATTTCATCCGAATCCGTTCGCTAGTTTTTGCGTGAAAGAGTAACAAACATCCATCCTTCCATACAAACTTTCACGTTTAAAAATTTCAAGTCTTCACTCAACGTAAATAATTCTTAGTTTTTTTTTTATGAAGGACAGGCTAAGTGTTTGACCACAGATTGTCTGATGTTAAGTGACTGTGTGGGCGAAGATAGTAAATACACCTAGCGGGGAATGGAACTGGCTAGTCAGTGAGGCTGCCGGAACACACCGTTAGATGCTTGGCGGCAGATTTTCAACTCTCGTGTGGTAGCTAGCCAGCCGAGTACTAGAGAGTACGCTACCACCATGCTGTGGTTTCCTCACGATGTTTTCCTTCACCGGCAGCTCAAGCTCATTGTTGGGTTTGAACCCACACCCTTCGGCATGCGAACCGACCGCGTTAACCACTGAGCTAACATTGCTACAAAAATATAACGTAATATTTGATGATGTACCCTTCAAACCGAAATACAATAATGTTTACATACTACTGCTTGGCGGCAGAATATCTGGTGCTACGGTGGTATCTCTACCTAGACAACTTTTTTTTAATGATTAACAGGCTAGTTGTTTGACCACAGCTCACCTGATGTTAAATGAAGGTGTGGTCGAAGATGGTAAAGCACACCTAGCCTGGAATGAAATCTTCCTGCTAAGGCAATGTACCACCAAGTAAGGTCTGTCTATAATTGTATATATTACAAATAGGTAAGTATTTACAAAAAAAAAAACAATGTAAGTATTCTATCAGTTATGTGACTTCCATAGCACAAGCTTTGCTTAGTTCGAGGGCAGATGGCGCTGTGTGTAATGTCCTGCGATATTTATTTATTATTTTGGTAAGCCTCAATAACCATAAGATATTATTCAAAAAGCAATCGGTTGAAAAAAAAAAACGACATATCATTTTAACATTCAAACCGATAAAAGCAATTTAAAAATAGAACATAAACATTTCTTAATTTACCAAAAAAAAAACACTTCATCACCCACCCCGCTATGAATCAGCTAATATTTTTTTTAAAATTAATTTGCCCTATCGGGCAGGCTAAAGCTATAAAGCCATACTGCCTCGTCTTCAGTTATTGCGATTATTCATGTCTTACATCTATAGTTACAGTCAAAGTCTAGTATTGGTCAAGTCCAGTCCATGTCACTTAAGTCCAGTCATGCTTTAGTAAAGTAGTGGCGACTTTGCTTTTTTACTACTTTTACTTTACTTGGAGTTTTGGAAGCAACACGAAAAGTCGTGTTTCACCACATTATATCATTTTCCCACACCCGTGCTTGTAATTCGGCACTTTATGAATAAAACACCACCATTTTTATGCATAAACACTCGACAAAACACTAGTTTTGGAAAAAATACAACGGAGCGACTCTTCCCGCGTTCCCGCCAAAACTCTCTGAATCAGCTAAAATCCTGCGCGGGATCCATTTCGAATTGATTCTAAATTCGAACTAGCGAATAAGGAACAATAACAATCAAATCGACTAAAACATTTCAATAATCGAACAATCTTCGATTTATTAAAAAGGAATTAGTGGTTTCCCGGCATGAAGCTGCAAAATTTAACTTTGGAACTCGACCAATTTATCTGTGCTATCCAACGACAGCGCCACCATCGCAGTTCCATACAAAGTAAAATAAATTTTATATTAGTTCAATAATTTGTCGATGGCAACGTGCAAGTTGTGCGCTTTAGATCGCAGTACCATTTTGGCTTTCGCGCTAAATGTACCGGAACTAATTCAATGTCAATAGAATCGGGCGATAAGAATTTACCTAATTAACCGGTACATATTCAAAGGAGGTTGGTTCGATTTCTGACCCATTTTTAACCGACTTCAGAAAAAGGAGGTTCTTAATATAATTATATATCTATCTCAACGCACATTTTTCAAGATCACACACACATAAACACAACACACACACAGACACATAAACACAGACTGAGGATACATAATCTACTGTTTTATTCAAAAATCATAAATTCATAAATCTTTTATAATTTTGATTTTATGCTAATAATCTACTGTTTTATTCAAGCATTTGTGACCGCAAATAAAAGGCCAAAAATAAATGCCAGTAGCTGTGATTTCACTGTAAAATTTAGCTCTATTTGTCCATAAATGGCAAAAATTTATATGTATGGAAATCGAACCACCTTAAGTCGAACAAACCATCAGTCGTAAGACTTTGAACATCTCTATTCTCTGGTCTCTGTGGACTATATTTCGCTCACTTATAATTCCCACAAAACGCATCCACCCCTTGTATGCGGCCCCTATGGGACCATGAAACTATATTACTATAATCCAATAAACAAAAATGGGATATCTTATGAATAATATTATAATCTTTCTATAGATATTCGATTTGTATTATGCGGGTGTTTTGGAGAGTTCTATGCGGTGCAGGATGAAGCAAACATACTGAGAAATAAAGTTTATTTAACAAAATTACAAAAAAAAACCGGCCCAAGTGCGAGTCGGAATCGCGCACGAAGGGTTCCGTACCATTATCTATAAAAATGGCAAAAAAATCGCGTTTGTTGTATGGGAGCCGCCTTAAAACAGAAATACATCATGTATGAAAATTTCAACTGTCTAACTATCACGGTTCAAGAGATGCAGCCGACTTTTTTTTTTAATGTAAAAGTAATGAGACGAACGATGCGGTCTCCTGATGGTAAGAGATAACGCATGTCCATGACCATTGCAGCGATACACAGAACTTTGAGTCGCAAACAAAGTCCGGGGCATCGCTGCTTTGGCGCTCATTACTTTGAGACTCGATGGTTAGTCTCAACAGCCCAGTAATTCCACTAGCTGCAGTACCCTTCAAACCGGAACACAGTAATAAATAAATCCATCAAAAAATCCATTAAAAATCCATTCCAGGCTAGGTGTGCTTTACCATCTTCGACCACACCTTCACTTAACATCAGGTGAGCTGTGGTCAAAACAACTAGCCTGTCAACCATAAAAAAAAAAAATTATTTCAGGCAACTGTAACCCATATTAAAAAATAATAATAATAATACAAATGCAAATACAGTTAAATTGACTATCCTATATATGTAGCCGCCAAGCAGTAGTGTGTAATGTTTACACACTACTGCTTGGCGGTAGAATATCTGGTACTGCGGTGGTACCTACCTAGACGACTTCCTGCTAAGGAAATCTACCGCCAAGAAATGGTGACAGACGGACAGATAGAGAGACGGATGGACTGCGGAGTCCTAGTATTTTTTTTAAATAGTAGATAGGCTTGCGTTTGACCACCATCTCACCTGATGATAAGCGAAGATGCAGTCTACGATGAAGCAGGCTTGCCTAGAAGAAGGTCCCGTTTTTCGGAACCCTAAAAAAAAGAAATATACACATTTTTTTTCTTCAAAAAATGTATAGCAACTTTGTTACTTTGGATGATGTAACGATACCCCATACATCCAAATCTGTTCAGGCATTTAAAAGTTATGGCGGAATAAACAAACTCACATACCGAACCCTGAAAATATTATAGTCCATTTTTTGGCAGTATTTTGCAGTGTCACCAGTGAAACCACAGCATGGTGGTAGCGTACGTTCCAATACTCGGCTGGCTAGCTACCACCCACAAGTTGAAAATCTGCCACCAAGCACCTAACGGTGTGTTCCGGCAGCCTCACTTCAGAACCAGTTCCATTTTATATATATGCTTTACAATCTTCGATCACCAGGTGAGCTGTTGTCAAATACCTAGCCTTCTTATACTTCGGAATGGGGGCGATGAGTCCTGCACTGACGTCCCGCTTGGGGTGTATTGTGCATTTCCCCCTGCCAGCGTCTACCCGAGCCAACCCAGCTCCTTGAAGTACCGGAGCGAGGCTCTGGGCCGTTGGCATAGTAGCTCCAGTGAGATGGGTGGAATATTCAAAGGCATTGATGACGAGAAGCATTCAAGGTGTTGCGGCGACATGGATGATAGCGAAGCAGGTTCATGCAGCCTAGTAGCAATTCTAGTACCTTCTGTGGCTTTGCAGTGCAGAAGCACATGCTCCACAGTTTCATTCTCCTGCAAGCAGCCACGGCATAGCGGACTATCCGTGACTCCCAGTTTAAAAGGTGACTATTCAAATTGCAATGACCGGTTACAAGGCCTACCAAAAGACGAAGGTCCTGTCGTTGCAACTTCAATAGATACCTAGCCAATCAACTATAAAAAAAAATATCGAGTACAAACACCACTTGATTCTTTCTCTCTCTAGTACGAAAGAGACAGCAATCATAGCTGTCTTCAAATATTACAATGAATAGATGTAATAATTTATATCTCCGGTTTCTTACGAGAAGCAAAAAAAACAAGCTACCTGATAAAGGTTTGTAGGAATATAAGGAATGGACAGTCGAATGTCATGAGAGAGAAGATCAGAGAGACAATTTGTTACATTTTGTAGTTGAAACACATTTATTACTAAAAAAAACGACTCCATGCGACTACCATGACTGGACTTAACTAGACTTCATCAAGACTTTGACTGTAGAGTTGCCGAAAACAAGGCAATAAAGATTACTATTATTTACTTGGTGGTAGCATTCCTTAGCAGGAGGTCGTGTAGGTAGGTTTCACCGCAGTACCAGATATTCTGCCGCTAAGCAGTAGTGTGTAAACATTACAATGTTTGAAGGGTACTGCGAAATTACTGGGCTGTTGAGACTAACCATCGAAAGTCTCACAGTAATGAGCGCCAAAGCAGCGATGCCTGGGCTTTGTTTTGTTATTCAAAGTTCTGTGTATCGCTGCAATGGTCATGGACAGGCGGTATCTCTTACCATCAGGAGAGCGTTGTTTGTCTAATTACTTTTTACATTCAAAAAAAAGAACAGCTGGAGACCACAAAAAACAGACAGGGAAAAAATAACCTTGCGTTGAAATGTCTAAATCTCCTGTATTAAAATCGGTCGAGTGGTTCAGAAGAAGTAATACAAAAAACAAAAACAAATACAAATACTTAATTTATTGATAACCCTTATGTTACAAGACGCTAAAGATGCCAATAAATGGGTTTTAAAACACTGATTACAGTCATGTCAAAACAAGGTACGAGTATGTCAATATACAAACATGTCAACATACAAAAATATTGTAAATAGTAAATATGTCAATACCAAAAAATTATAAAATATTAAAATGACATGACAAAGAAATCAAAATTACTAGTAATTCAATAATCTTTAAGTTTGAAATACTCGTCAATGTTATAAAACAAGGTCTCTAGCAGCCAAGATCTTAGCTTGGTTCTGAAGCACGCGGTGGACGGTTGACACTGTAGACCGCGGGCCCCAGAATGTATACCGACCTCTCCGACTTGACGAGCCGATGCGACGGCGTTTCAAGCTGGTCTTTCTTTTTATTGCTGCAAAGATCTAACGTCGAACAAACAGACAGACGCAGCTAAAGATTTTGCTTGTAAAGTAATGAGCGCCAAAGCAGCGACGCCCTGGACTTTCGTCACTGATGCCATGGTTGCCGCTGCGGTGGTCATGGACAATTCTTGTTAGTGTTCACCATTAAATATGAATATTAATGTTACCCCACGCCGTCACGCTGTTTAGCTGTTCACTGGAGCGAGTAAACCTCTGGTTACGAAAATGTATTTTTATAAGGCGTCGTCACAGTTTATGTAATTGCTGGTTTAAAAAAGAACAGTCTGTTACAAGGTGCTAGTATTGTTACCTAATTGGACAGAATTTAGGAGGAAATTTCATACAGCGCCATCTAGCCTCATACAGCAAAACTTGTATTTTTTTTAATTCAAAATTGGTTCGCGTTTCACTCTGTCTGATTTAATCAGTAGTGGAGCACACGCCGAAGGGAGTGGCTTCAAACCCCAACAATGAACTTGAGCTGCCGGTGAAAGAAAACATCGTGAGGAAACCATAGCATGGTGGTAGCGCACTCTCTAGTTCTCGGCTGGCTAGCTACCACGCGAGAGTTGAACATCTGCCGCCAAGCATCTAACGGTGTGTTCCGGCAGCCTCACTTGTGAAGCATCTATTCCAGGCTAGGTGTGCTTTACCATCTTCGACCACACCGTCACTTAACATCAGGTGAGCTGTGATCAAAATCTAGCTTGTCAACTATTAAAAAAATATTTTTTTAATGATTTCACAATCATGCCCGTGTAAGTTTTTCGGAATAATAGGTACGATGATCCCCTTTTTGGCTAAGTACACCCTACGCTTACAACCCTGCGAGTGACTGCTGCCTTGTTCAAAGTTCATCCAAGTGAGTGAGCAGCAGTGAAAGTGACAAACATTCCGATTACATTGTTTTTGTAGCAACAAGGTATCTGGCGGGAGGGGTCGTGACCATACAGAGAATGGAAGCGACAACGAACGTGATGTTTCTTCTAGACGTGACTCATCATATTTTTAATGCAAATATTATGAGATGTACAAAACAGTATTGCAGCTACGTAGGTAAATAAATGTTATATAATTATGTCGGCGTTGATTTAGTTTAGCGCCATCTAGCGTAGTAATTTTGGTGGACTAGAGGTGGAGTGGCGCCACCTCTGACGTAACACTGGTTCCGTGCACTGCTTGTCGTTAGTCGTGTGATGTACTTTGACTTCAACCAATGAGAGCGCGGTAGAAGTTGCGGATGTCGGCCGGTAGAGGCGCTGTGGGAAGTGAGCCGGCCGTGCGTTGGATGTTGAGGTGGAGATTGAGTTGGATGTTTGCAGAGTGCGGAGCTAAGCGGAACATCTTGTCCCCAGGCTATGTAATAGTGACTATTCTGTTCTAATCATTCTTAAACTAAAATCGTTATGAAGTGCTGATTAAACTAAGAGAACAACCCTGTCTAATGTTAAGCAACGATGTGGTCTAAGATGGAGCACGCTTACCAAGAAGACATCTATTTACTCTAGATTTGAAGACACCCATATTGTACCTAACAGGAGACACAGACTCCGGAAGAGAGTTCCACAACCTCGCTGTGTGAATGAAAACTCCAAATTTATTATTTATTACTTGGTGGTAGATTTCCTTAGCAGGAGGTCGTCTAGGTAGGTACCACCGCAGTACCAAATATTCTGCCACCAAGCAGTAGTGTGTAAACATTACTATGTTCCGGTTTGAAGAGTTCTGTAGCTAGCGAAATAACTGGGTTGTGGAGACTGACCATCGCAAGTCTCAAAGTAATGAGCGCCAAAGCAGTGATGCCCTGGACTTTGTTTTATTACTCAAAGTTCTGTGTATCGCTGCAATGGTCATGGACAAGTGTTATCTCTTACCATCGGGAGAGCGTCTCGTTCGTCTCATTACTTTTTACATTAAAAAAAAATTGCTGAGCGCTGGCCTTTTTTTCCTTGGTAATGCACCAATCACTGCAGCGATAACCCGCTTACTGTCTTTTCAAATTTGTTGTCTTTATGTTAATCTGTATATTTTTATTTGTGTGTTGTCTGTTCTTATCTGTTGTTGTGTCTAGTGTTTTGTAGGGAAAAAATAAATGATTTTCTTTCTTTCTTCGATTCTAAAAATGTGCAATCAAAATATAATCTCGCAGTCTCTTCCATTCTTTCTACATCAAGGCTAAGCTCAAACAATGGGCCGTTACGTTTACAGCGCATTGTGTTGAAGTATTGAAAACTTCTTGTTCGCTTATTATGTGTGTAGTACAGGAAATTCGAGGTTTTTTTACATATTTCTACTTATCGTTTGATTCTGGAAGTAAATCTTGGTTTTACACGAAAATTATAAATGTGAAAGTTTGGATGGATGGATGTTTGTTACTCTTTCACGCAAAAACCACTGAACGGATTTGGATCATTTTTTTTTATTATTTATTTATAATTATACGCTCCACAGACACTGGGGTCCGTGACCTTTGTCAACTTTAGTTAATTTTTTTTTTTTTTTTACAATTTTACATTACAAAAACAGGAGAGGTTAGTAGGATCTTAATCTAAAGTTAAAGTAGGTACTAGATTGTGTGTATACCGCGAGCAGACCAGCGACCCGCAAGCAGCACCCGATCACGAGTATGACGCATGTGCCAGCCATCGCCCTCCTCAACCATATCTGAGGGAAGAGAGCGACCCGACACACGACGCCGCCGCAAGAAGGAGCCTTCGATGGTGAGCATGAATGCTCGACGCATACACACAATCCTTATTTCTATTTACATGAGTTTTCATTTGAAATCGCCTCCTCCCGACTCAAGGCCTCCATCACCGCCGTGTTCCGATCTTTGATGGCATCTTTGGATAAAATTTGGTATGGAGGTAAAACATGTAGCGGGTAACACCGCGGGGTACAGCTAGTATTACATAAATTGCACTTGGCGTCACATGTTCAACTCTCGTGTGGTAGCTAGCCAGCCGAGTACTAGAGAGTACGCTACCACCATGCTATGGTTTCCTCACGATGTTTTCCTTTACCGGCAGGTCAAGCTCATTGTTGGGGTTTGAACCCGTGTTCTTTGCTGTGTGAACTGACAGCGCTAACCACTCGGCTATCATCGCTTTCGCTACTTGATGTGATTATAGGCCAAACTCAAAGCAACAAAAGTTAGGGACAAATTTACTGTGAGAATTCCGTACAAAACAAAAGAAATCATTTCGTAAAAGCCTTAAAAAAACTATTTACATTTTAAACTTTATCAAGAACTTGTATTATTTTGATATACGGAACCTCCGATTTGTCTGACAGTAGGCAGAAATCACTTTGTGGTAGATCTCCTTAGCGAGAAAGTGACTAGGTAGGTACCACCGCAGTACCAGATATTGTGCCGCCAAGCAGTAGTGTGTAAACATTACTGTGTTCCGCTTTGAAGGGTACGGCAGCGACATTACAGGGCTGTTGAGACTAACCATCGAAAGTCTCCAAAGTAATGAGCGCCAAAGCAGCGATGCTGTGGACTGCTTTATTTTGCTATTCAAAGTGCTTTGTATCGCTGCAATGGACAATAAGTGCTAGCTCTTACCATCACAGACATCAGACATCAGGACAGCATGTCATTCGTCTCATAACTTATTAAAAAGAAAAACCATTTAAAAACATCGTCATTTACTAATAACTCCCTTATTGTCCCCTTGTATTTTTGCCTATGCTACAACCTGTAAATTTAATATAATCACTTTTTCACTGGACATTTGTTCGCCTGCCTGGCTGGCAGAGGTCCGGGCAAATCTCGCTGGCAAGGCAGCCTGTCCCGTAACGCAAACCTTTTACTGCAGTACTTATTGTAAATGTTGATCAAGAACTTCCCGGTGGCAAGAGATATGGTTCTAAAAGTTTTATCGGTTTCCACAGGAAAACATAGCGCACCAGCCGCGAGCATCCCAATGGCGGTAAAAATTATACTTGGGGATGTTTTCCCTTTGAACTTTCTACTTAGAAGAAATCCCGTCGCTCCTCCGAGAGCAACGACGCCCTGCCTCACTTGGAGATTCTCACAGGCTCTCATGTAGCAAATGAACTCGTTCTTCTTATTTTTAATATTGCACACTGCCTGCTTTTTCATTGAATTAACTTCGCAAACGAAGTCTGTGTAATTCTTGTTCAGGTCTTTGCGAAAGCTTTTCACTTGAGGCAGGACTTTTTCGTGGATCAGCTTCCTCTTCAAGCCAGGGCATGCGACCCTCGGCTTATCTTCTACGTAATCTTTGTATTCGTAGTGTGGTGCTGCGTAGAGAGGTAGGTCTTTGTACTTCATTTTTGGGGGTTTTTGAGGGGGTGGCGGTGGAGCAGCCGCATCAACGACTGGTAGAATTGGAGGCAACTTCCATCTGACCCCCAAAAGACCAGTTTGAAGTATATCTATCCATAGTTTGCCAAGCAAGTAGAGGTCACCTAGACTTGTTTTTACTAGGGGATCCGAGGATGTTTCGAAAGTTTCTTCTTCCAGTTCATTTATTTCTATCGTGGTGTCCTGGATCTGGTTTTGGAGTGGAATTATTTTGTCTTCTAGCATTTTATTGCGATTTTATTTTTGTTTGGCTGTGAACAAAAATTTGGTGAGCGACATTTTACTGTCATATGTCAAGTTTTGTTGACAGTGCGGTGTTTTTGATTTGAGTTTGGCGACAAGGAGGTCGGGAGATTAAATTGATATTTTACTTAATACCTTTTTTATTTCAGGAAAAGAAGCAAGGTCGTCCGTACGGTCCTTTTTTTAATAAGGCGTGTCGAAAGCGCAGAAAATTTTCTAGAGATAAATTTTACTAAAACCGTTTTAGCAGTGCTAACATCTATCAGAGCTAAGGTGTTCTTTTGATTTCTTTAAACATCTGGCAGTTGGTCTGTTCTGGTAGTTTGGCAGCGATGATAGCTCAGTGGTTAGCGCGAATGTGGCATGATCTCAAATTCCAACACTGAGCTTGAAATGCTGGTGAAGTAAAACATCGTGACAAAACCGTATCGTGGTGGCAAGGTACTTTCTAGTCCTCGGCTAGCTATTTTTTTTTAAATATTAAATAGGTTTGCGTTTGATCTCATCTGATGTCAAGTGATGATGTGGTCTAAGATGGAGCACGCTTGCCTAGACGATTCCTAGAAGATGCCTACAATCTTGACTTGAAAACACCCCAGTTTGTATCCATTGGGGTACTGTCAGAGGCAGTTCGCTCCACTGTTTAGTGGTCCGCACAATGAAAGTGGATTCTAACGATTACATTTGTTTCTTTCTTTTTGTATGCAGTGTTCCCTTGTTGTAGAAAACTTGTTTATTATGGTGACTACAATGACCCTTTCGGTTACACCCAATACCTAAACCCCTGTCGAAATTTTCACAAAAGACAAATCTTTACTGACCTATGAAAAACACCAACTTAAACTCAACTTTAAAGTCTTAACTTACTTCATTTTAAACTTTATGTGAATAGCGTTAGAGTTTTTAAAATTTTAATTGCTTGTAGAATTAAATTTGTAAATTGAAATGGAGATTGTGGCACACGGACCGGATCATACGGGATTTTTCTCCGATTGCTATCATGTTCTAATCGAATAGTCCGAATGATTCGGGAACGATTTTTCACTCGATTTAATTTCTGGTCTTGTTTGCCAAAGGAATATGTAGGTACAATGGTTTTTGGTTAGCCTTTCAAAACTTTTAACCGGCGTTCATCGAATCGAATTATTTGTTGTCTTGTCTAGCCGCTAGAGAGTACTCTACCACCAAGCTATGGTTTCCTTACGACGTTTTCCTTCACCGTCAGCTCAAACCTGAGTTTTTTTTAATCCCACTAATATTATAAATGTGAAAGTTTGGCTGGATGGGTGTTTGTTACTCTTTCACGCCAAAACTACCGAACGGATTTGGATTAAATTTGGTATGGAGGTAGCTGAGACCCTGGATTAGAACATAGGCTACTTTTATTCCGAAAACATTTAGCGGGTAACGGGGCGCAGCGAGTTATATATAAAACATCATAATTATGTATTTTGAAAAAATTAGATGTCACAAAATGTCTGACCTCTTGTCACATAATGTCACACTTTGTCGACCCCCCTCCCTCCCCTTTAACATGTAACGTAATAAAACATAAATAAATAAATAAATATCGTAGGACTATACACACAGCGCCATCTGGCCCCAAACTAAGCAGAGCTTGTGTGATGGAAGTCAGATAACTGATAGAATACATAAATACTTTTTCTTTTGTAAATACATAGAGTACACCCAGACACAGAGCAAACATTTGTTTATATCACAAAATGCTTGTCCTGGGTGAGAATCGAACCCACCCCCTTCAGCTCTTGGAGCAGACACACTACCAATGACCAACATAATCGACAGCCCCGTTGTCTCATTGGTAGTATATCTGCCTTGAGAGCTATAGGGCGTGGGTTCGATTCCCATTCAGGGCAAACATTTTGTGAATAAACAAAATATGTTTGTTCTGTGTTTGGGTGTTCTGTATGTATTATAAGTATGTATTTACAACAAAAAAAAAGTAGTTATGTATTCTATCAGTTATCTGTCTTCCATCATACAAGCTCTGCTTAGTTTGGGGCCAGATGGCACTAAAAAAAATATGGATGGCCCCTTTGGCGTGTGAAGCAACCGCGCTAACCACTGAGCTATCGTCGCTACAAACAGCTTGTAGATTCGCAATGGTTCTAAAAGATCGACTAAGGAGATTTACCATAAGAAACACTTACTTGGTGGTAGATCTCCTTAGCAGGAGGTCGTCTAGTTAGGTACCACCGCAGTACCAGATATTCTGCCGCCAAGCAGTAGTGTGTAAGCATTACTGTGTTCCGGTTTGAAGGGTACTACAGCAACATTACTGGGCTGTTCAGACTCTATCAAAAGTCTCAAAGTAATGAGCGCCAAAGCAGTGATGCCCTGGACTATGTTTTGTTACTCAAAGTTCTGTGTATCGCTGCGATGGTCATGGACAGACGTTAACTCTTACCATCAGGAGAGCGTCTCGTACGTCTCATTACTTTTGACATAAAAAAAACATTTGATTATTTGTGCAAATATGCCTTTTTCAAACACTCAATATGATTTCATTTCATAATGCATATAAATTGAGCTCAGCCGATCCGTGAGACAGAAGATAAAGCATAAAGGCATTGTTATAAGAACAATGTTATCTCAGCTGGATGCTGGATACTTTGTGTCGTTATTTATACTGAACATGAATGCTTAACTTGAAAATTAACAACACAAGCTTCTTTTTAAAAATCAGTGAACATGGGGGCATGAACGGCGCTATTTGCGGATTTACTATCTGTTTAAGAAAACATCGTGAGGAAACCATAGCGTGGTGGTAAGGTTGGTTTGTAGCGAGGATAGCTCTGTGGTTAACGGTGTCGGTTCGCATGCTAAAGGGCGTGGGATCAAACACCAACAATGAGCTTCAGCTGCCGGTGAAGGAAACCATAGCGTGGTGGCTAGGACAAGCTAAGTGTTTGACCACAGCTCACCTGATGTTGTGACGGTGTGGTCGAAGATGGTAAAGCACACCTAACCTGGAATGGAACTGGCTCTCCAGTGAAGCTCCCGGAACACACCGTTAGATGCGGCAGATTTTCAACTTGAGGGTGGAAGCTAGCCAGCCGAGTACTAGAGAGTACGCTACCACCATGCTATGGTTTCCTCACGATGTTTTCCTTCACCGGCAGCTCAAGCTCATTGTTGGGGTTTGAACCCACGCCCTTCGGCATGCGAACCGAACGCCCTAACCACTGAGCTATCATCGCTACAAAATCAATGTGGATTTTCGTTGGCAGCTGTAGTATTGATGCAATGGTCATGGACAGGCGTTATCTCTTACCATCAGGGGAGCGTCGTTCGTTTCATTGCTTTTACAGAAAAAAACTATCAAAGCATACAAACAAACACAAAGACTATATAATTTTGGTGTGTATTCATATAGAACGCTCCAGTTAGTGTTGTAAGCTATAAAAATAGTCCAAAAGCACTTCCATAGATAACTCGGGTCCATTTTCTGTTGTAAGGGAATAATAAAACGCCCTTATCTTGAGATTAAGACATATGATATGCCGCGTGACGTCACACTGCAACGTACAACCAGTAAGGACTGCACAGAAATATAAATTACCAAAAAAATAATATAAAAAAACTTAAAAGCTAGGGTGCCGCCGGCAGCGGGGCAGGGCTCCAGCTGCCGGTGGTTCCTCCTTCCTTCCTCCTCACAATGTGCGCCGTGTCAAGGATCACTGCCTTTTGAAGCTGACCCTTGACGCAACCGTCTAGCGAGAGTCGCTTAAGATGTTGGTCGAGACTATTTTTTTTTTTTTTAATTTGATTTAATGGATTATATAATTGACATTATCATGTATAACAAAAATATCGTTATATCGTCTGTATACTTACAATATTGCATTAGGATAAAACCTGTAACGATAATTGTAGATAGTTTTTTGAATAAATTAAAAATTAAAAATGAAAAATACTTTATTTTAACAATTGTAACAAATAAACTGATTTTGATTTATTTATTTTTTGACTTACAAATGCTCAAAATGCGACGCCAAAATAGAAGAGAAGAAGAGTCTCAGAAGTACGTCATATTTTTTTTTCTTTGGTTTTGTCGTCGGGTTTTAGCATTTGTCATTGTCAAGTATTTATATATTTTCAAGTTTCAAAAGTTTAAAAAGTGTCCTCGTAGCTAAAGTTAAAGTCCAGTCTTGTTCAAGTACAGTCCGTGTCAGTCAAGTCCAGTCATGCTTTAGTAAAGTTGTGGTGACTGTACTATAAAGCTTCGATGGAGTTTTGGAAGCAACACGAAAAGTCATGTTTCACCACATTATATCATTTTCCCACACTCGCGCTTGTGATTCGGTACTTTATGAATAAAACATCACCATTTTTATGCATAAACACTCGACAAAACACTAGTTTTGGAAAAAAATACAATGGAGCGACACGACTCTTCCCGCGTTCCCGCCAAAACTCCTACGTCATATATGTTATACAATTATAAATTCAAAACGTCCATACTGCTGCGGTGTGTACGGAGAAACTTAAACCGGTTCTCTTCCCGCCAAAAAGCAGAACTTAATGTGATAACTTTTTACGATAGAAGAAAAGAGTTCTTTTATTATCTTTTAAAATAGCACCACTTTTATTAGTGGCCAGCTTTATTGTTGGTAAAAATACTCAGTCTCGTTGACAAATCTGACGTTCCAAATTCAAGTTGAACTTTATAGCGGGCGGACTCGCGCCTTTTCCCTTATTTTTTTTGTCGAGTTCACACATTCAATTTTTTTTTTTATTTGACCATAGGCATGAGTCGGTGGCATAATGACATGATATGTCGGGGTTGTTTATTTTTTTAATTTTGTGAACGGTGGCAAAGGTCATGCGCAATGTGTTTTATTCTTTGAATGTTTCTCGGTAAACTGCGTTTTGTGACCACTCACTGTTGAGTCAACCGTTGCAATGACTCATTAAAGTAAATACATAAACACGTACGTTTCGAGAATTGCGATGATAGCTCAGAGGTTAGCGCGGTCGGTTCACAGTTTCACACGCCAAAGGTAAAATAAAATACCAATGAGCTTGAGCTGCCGGTGAAGGAAAACATTGTGAGGAAACCATAGCATTGTGGTAGGGTACTTTCTAGTACTCGCTAGCTATAACGCGAAAGAAGAAAATCTGCCGCCAAGCACCTAACGATGTCCGGTAGCTTCACTTGAGAGCTAGTTCCGTTGCAAGGTGTGTATAACACTCATTTATTGCAATGATATTTCATTGTAATTGCAAGTGCTATGTATTTTTAAAGCTATTTGGAAATGAGAATGGAAACATTACGTGTGACTTTGAAGTTATCAATACAATATTTGTATTTGTCACTCAACGTTAGACTAGCTGTGTTTTACACATAATATGCTTTCATCCATTAAAAAAAACTGAGAGAGCAAAATAGTAAAAAAAAAATTGTTAAAAATCATGATTTATTATTATTTTATATAAGACCTTCTATGCCAAAAAACTACAACATTTTTTTCTTTTTTTTTTCTTTCTTTAGGCCATGTATCGATGATATTGCCATTTTTTTTAAATCAACCTTTTTAACAAATTAAAACTGAGAACAAACCCATAATAAAACCGATTTTGAAGGTTCCAGTTGACATTTCTAGCCATGTTAAAATATTGCTGTAGACTGATTGGCTGACTAACTCTTTTTTATTTACACCAAAAATTACACAGCACAGAAGAAAAATTAAAAATAAACTTAATTATTTATTAGGTGTAACAAATGGTCATCTTATCGCTAAAAGCAAAAAGGTCATTTTTCGTGTAAAAAGTATTGAGACGAACGAGACGCTCTCCTGTTGGTAAAAGATAACGCATGTCCATGACCATTGCGGCGATACACAGAACTTTGAGTAGCAAAACAAAGTCCAGGCATCGCTGCTTTGGCGCTCATTACTTTGAGACTTGCGACGGTTAGTCTCAACAGCCCAGTAATTTCGCTAGCTGCAGTTTTCAAGCCGAAACACAGTAATGTCTAGCTTGGCGGCAGAATATCTGGTACTGCAGTGGTACCTACCTAGACGACCTCCTGCTAAGGAGACCTCACCATCATCATCATCATTTCAGCCGTAGGACGTCCATGACTGCTGGACATAGACCTCCCCCATTGACATCCACAAAGACCGGTTGGAAGCGGCTCGCATCCAGCGCGTTCCTGCGGTCTTTACAAGGTGGTCTGTCCACCTTGTGGGTGGACGTCCTACGCTGCGCTTGCCGGTCCGTGGTCTCCACTCCAGAACTTCGCAGCCCCATCGGCCATCAGTTCTGCGTGCTATGTGCCCTGCCCACTGCCACTTCAACTTGCTAATCTGTTGGGCTATAAGGATACCTACCATCAAATGACTGCAATGATAGAAACAGCAACATTTTACCCTCAAATTCAACAAAAACATTGTGAACCAAGCCTAACAGTAGCTAGCCACAACAACGTTATTTTTTTTTTACAAAAAAGCTTTCAAGCAAAATGGTGTTAGAAGGTACAGTTTCGTGCTCGCCAATAGAAGCGTACAGCCGTACGGCAGAACGGCGTATAGGAAGCTATGGTATGCGCGGATTTCAAATTCAGAAATATCACAGAGTAAAAATGCACAGATACACAATCAGGAAAAAAGAGAACGAAACGAAACGAAAAACAAAACGAAAGAGAAACGAAATTCGGCGTGACAGTTTTGAAAGAAAGAAAATTATTTTATTTGGTAACAAACACAAACGACAGCCCCGTTGGCTCATTGGTGAGCTGTAGGGCGTGGGTTCGATTCCCATTCAGGGCAAACATTTTGTGAATAAACAAATGTTTGTTCTGTGTCTGGGTGTACTGTAAGTATTATAAGTATGTATTTACAAAAAAAAAAGTATTTATGTACTCTATTTTTTTTATGTTTGTAGCGATGATAGCTCAGTGGTTAGCGTGGTAGGTTCGCATGCCGAAGGGCGTGGGTTCAACCCCCAACAATGAGCTTGAGCTGCCGGTGAAGGAAAACATCGTGAGGAAACCATAGCATGGTGGTAGGGTACTTTCTAGTACTCGGCTGGCTAGCTACCACCCTCAAGTTGAAAATCTGCCGCCAAGCATCTAACGGTGTGTTCCGGCAGCCTCACTTGAGAGCCAGTTCCATTCCAGGCTAGGTGTGCTTCACCATGTTCGACCACATCTTCACTTAACATCAGGTGAGCTGTGGTCAAACACCTAGCCTGTCAACCATAAAAAAAAATGTATTCTATCAGTTATCTGACTTCCATCACACAAGCTCTGCTTAGTTTGGGGCCAGATGGCGCTGTGTGTATAGTCCTACGATATTTATTTATTATTTATTATTACAAAAACAAACTGACAAATGCGACGAACACGGAAACGCGGACAGGTCGTATCATCATTAAAAACTTGGTGGTAGATCTCCTTAGCAGGACGTCGTCTAGGTAGGTACCACCGCAGTACCAGTTATTCTGCCGCTAAGCAGTAGTGTGTCAGCATTACTGTGTTCCGGTTCGAAGGGTACTGCAGCTAGCGAAATTACTGGGCTGTTGAGACTAACTCTATCAAAAGTCTCAAAGTAATGAGCGCCAAAGCAGTGATGCCCTGGACTTTGTCTTGTTACTTAAAGTTCTGTGTATTGCTGCGATGGTCATGGACAGGCGTTATCTCTTACCATCAGGAGAGCGTCTCGTACGTCGCATTACTTTTGACATAAAAAAAAAAACAAATTAATATTAATTGATTAGGATCTGGCAGACGCCTCGCGGTTTCCCCCGAGTAGTTCCCGTTCCCGTGGGAATACAGGGATAAAGAGTAGCCTATGGCACCCGGGGATAGTGTAGCTTCATAACGGGGAAAGAATTTTTGAAATCGGTCCGGTAGTTTCGGAGCCTATTCAATACAAATCTTTCCTCTTTATAATAGTATAGCTATAGATATAGATAGATTAGTTTTTTATTTATTTACTTCATTCAAACGAATACAAATACAAATAGAGGAGGCTTCATGTGACCAGAATGCTGGTATCTACTTTGGTCAGAAGCTAAGCATTGCCATCCAGCGTGGCAATGCTGCCAGCATTCTGGCCACATATCCCTCCTCTGACGGTTTTTTAGACTAAGTTTTTTGTATACATTTTGTAAATAGGTAGTATAATTTAAGGTATTTTTATTTTGTTTAATAAAACTATTCTCAATACAAATGTTTTTTTGAATGTTACAAGTCACTTTAAGCTAAGCTTAGCTCTAATCCTTGTACTTTTGACTTGTAACATTGGTGTTATCAATAACATATTTGTATTTGTACTTCTGTTCATTTTTATTCTGCCGCTGAGTGTATGGTGCTTTACCTGTTTGTTCGTTTTATCGCAGGAATCGCGTCAGGGCTGCGAGCTGTCTGTGGCCCGCTTTATGATCTTTTGTTTGGCGGACAAAAAGCTTATGATTTGTTGAGCGTTATTATGTTGAAGGAATTGCATCGGAGAAACAGCCTGTGCTTGTGCTGCTACAAGCGCACTTACCGAGATAACTTTGGCTTTTTTCCCAGTCATCATCATCATCAGACCTTTGCTGTCCACTGCTGAATGTAGGCCTCTCCTAATACGCGCCACTTCTTTTATTTCGGCGTCGCATTTTGCGCATTTTCCAGTGTCAAGTGTTTTGATGAAAGTAGTCAAAGTCCAGTCCGTGCCAGTCAAATCCAGTCATGTAAAGTAGTGGTGACTTTACTGTAAGGTGGTTCGATTTCCATACGAATATTTTTTTGTCATTTATTGACAAATGGAGCATAATTTTACAGTGAAATCGCAGCTACTGGCATTTATTTTGGTCTTTATTTGCGGTAAATTACAATAGAATCAAATTTATGAATTTATGATTTTTTAATCAAATATTATAGTAGATTAAATAAATAAATAAATAAATAAATAAATAAATATCGTAGGACATTACACACAGCGCCATCTGACCCCAAACTAAGCAAAGCTTGTACTATGGGAATCAGATAACTGATAAAATACTTAAATACTTTTTTTTTTGTAAATACATACTTATAATACATACAGTACACCCAGACATAGAACAAACATTTGTTTTATATCACAAAATGCTTGTCCTGGGTGGGAATCGAACCCACGCCCTACAGCTCTTGAAGCAGACATGCTACCAATGAGCCAACAGGGCTGTCAGGGATTATGCTACTATGCTATGCTGCTAGTAAAATATAATACTTTTTTTACTGTAGACAGGCTAAGTGGTTGACCACAGCTCATCTGATGTTAATTGGCGGTGTAGACGTATATAAATTTTGCATACCATAATGTCACGCCAAGTTTTAATCTAACTTTATACCAAAGACATCCAATGAAACAAACACTGTTTTGTTACTCAAGGTTCTGTGTATCGCTGCAATGGTCATGGACAGGCGTTATCTCTTACCATCAGGAGAGCGTCTCGTTCGTCTCATTACTTTTTACATAAAAAAAAATCCAATGAAAATTGTAACCCATGTTTTGGGAAATAAATGTTTAAATTTAAAGAGTACAGAATCTGCCCGGGTGTCCCCTACGCTTGCCCACACACGGTCTCCCCTCTAAAAGCTTAGCTCTGGTCTAGTTTATCATGGAAACTGATGAGATTTTGACTTATCATCATCAACTCAGCGCTGTGGAGTAATCCTCAGCACAATTGCTGAGCGTTGGCTTTTTTTTTGTAATGCACTAGTCACTGCAGCGATAATCCTCTTACTGACATTTTAAATTTATTGTGTTATGTTGATTTATATTTTTTTATTTGTGTGTTTCTGTTTGTAGTTATTCGTTGTATCCAGTGTCTTATGAAAAATATGTTTTTTTTTCTTTCATATTTCTGTTTTCTTCTTCTTTGGTTTTGGCGTCGCGTTTTAGCATTTGCCAGTGTCAAGTATTTATATATTTTCAAGTTTCAAAAGTTAAATAAGTGTCCTCATAGCTTTTATTATAGTCAAAGTCCAGTCTTGGTCAAGTACAATCCGTGTCAGTCAAGTCCAGTCATGCTTTAGTAAAGTAGTGGCGACTTTACTTCGATGGAGTTTTGGCAGCAACACGAAAAGTCATGTTTCACCACTTTATATCATTTTCCCACACTCGCGCTTGTGATTCGGCACTTTATGAATAAAACACCACCATTTTTATGCATAAACACTCGACAATACGCAAGTTTTGGAAAAAAATACAACGGAGCGACACGACTCTTTCCGCGATCCCGCCAAAACTCAATTATTGCAGGATTATTCACGGCTAGTTGTATCGGCAGCCCTACTAACTTCACGTTCCGGACCATAAGTTCGCCAGTTCGGCACGTTATGGTAAAACCAAAATATCCCACAACTCAAATATAGAGGAAACTTTTTTGTTCAAAATAGACTTTAGAAGTTTAGAATAGAGCAATGCAGTGGAAGGTAGACTGGCAACTTGATCTTTCTTTTAGAAATTTTTTTCATATCATTTTACAAAGACTATTTTAATAATTTGTAAGATTCAGCACATTCTTGTTAAACTTGCTACTTTCCAGCGGTGGTGTCGGTTTTGTAGGCTAGGTATTTGACCACAGCTCACCTGATGTTAAGTATAAATGTAAGTAAATAAAAATATCGTAGGACATTACACACAGCGCCATCTGACCCCAAACTAAGCTAAGCTTGTACTATGGAAGTCAGATAACTGATAGAATACTTAAATACTTTTTTTTTGTAAATACATACTTATAATACACACAGAACACCCAGACACAGAACAAACATTTGTTGATACATGAAATGTTTGTCCTGAGCGGGAATCGAACCCACGCCCTTCAGCTCTTAAGGCAGATATGCTACCAATGAGACAACAATGCTGGTTAGTCTCAACAGCCCTTTAATGTCAGTATAACCCTTCAAACAGGAACACAGTAGTTTACAAACTTCTGCTTGGCGACACAATATGGAAAAGCGGTGGTACCAACTTAGACGGCCTATTAATAAAAAATACAGCCAAGTGTGTAGGCAGATAGATGCCAACATGAAGAAAAGAATGAATCATAAATCGTGTAGCTCTGTAATTAGCTGCCAAACAATTACGTCCGAGTCAAAGGCCGACAAAGAAAAAAAAACACAAATTAATCTCGCAAATACAATGCGGATAATCTCTTAAAAACTATATAAGTTATGCTTTTTTGCGCGGACGCTTTGCCGGCCATTTTTGAATTTCTCGAAATGTCATTAGCGTTATAAATGAGTTTCGCGCCATAACGCAGTGTTGCCACAATGGAAAATCATAAATCAACTGTCACTTTGACAGCTGCTGAAAGGAGGCAACGTCAATGCATCGATGCGAACTTTTTTAAAGTCTTACGTGAGGTACATTTTTTTCGAGTGATTAATATTGTGAAAAAAAAGAGGCGGGTTATGTTTTTTTTTGTTGTTGTGCCACGTCTTGAATGGAGATCTTTAGAAGTTATTATGAAGAGTCTGACAGATGTGTAGGTTGAAAAATTCGAAGTCTTAGGTGTGTTTTTTATTAGCGTCGAAATCGAGATTCTTTATCTCTGTATTTTTTTTGGTTACTTCAAAAGAGGTACTTTGTTTCTCATCAATGTATCTTTTTTGAATATGTAAAAAGTCGTAAGACTTACAATAGGGTTACAAGCTTGGGATGTTGAACGCTGAAAGGGGTCATTGTACATGACACAACTCTGAAACTGAAAAATCAGCTGTTTGAAAGAAAAAAATCGTTAACTTTTGATCAAATTGTCTATACATTGCAACAATTTTTAGCGGTCTTCATGAGTCTAACTATAAGAATTATCCAGTAACTCCTAATAGTTAAGAAGTTATATTTTCCATCATCAGCTCAGCAACATGAGATGATGTGTCCCGGACGCAAATACTTGAATAGTTTTTAGAAAAATATTTATAAAATCAGCGTCCGTAAGGGGTATGAGGGGTTTAAAATGGCCTTCGATTTATTTGGGATCCCATCATCAGATCCTGACTTGGTGCCAATAGGAAACCACCAGGAAAATATAGCTTTTTAAACAAAAAAAATCCAACGAATTTTTTTTTTTATGGTTGACAGGCTAGGTGTTTGACCACAGCTCACCTGATGTTAAGTGAAGGTGTCGTCGAACCTATCGAATCGAAATATCGAAGGTCATCGCTACAACCAACAATTGAGAACCTCCTCCTTTCTTGAAGCGAGTTTATCTCAGCTGATAGTAATGATTGTCATCCAAAACACAGCGGTGTTATAAACTGTACTCGCGGTCACTTCAAATGCATAAATTGTTTCCCAAACAAAGATTTCGCATAGTGGTCTGTCAAGATATCGATAAGGCTAAAAGGATTTTAAATGTTTCTGTTTTATCTTAAACGCACGTTAAGGTCTCCTTTTATTGTAATTGTGTAATCTTTTTATTGTTTAATAAACCGGACAAGTGTGAATTAGATTCGCGTGATGAGGGTTCCGTAATAATTTGTAAAGAGTCACATCACGATCCTATAACAAACAATTTTGGTAATTTTTATTTTTTGGATTGGATTTTGTTTTTACTGTGCTGTTCGTATTTAGTAGAATATCTGCTTCAAGAGCTGCTGGGCGTGGGTTTGATTCCCAACAGGGCAAATTATATATTTATGTGACGATACATGTATGTCTGGGTTTTCTGTACGTATTTTAAGTATGTATTTACAAAAAATAAATATTCTATAAGTTCACGTTCGGTTCACACGCTGAAGGGCGTGGGTTCAAAGCACAACACAGCATCGCCACAGAGCAATCATTGTCGTGGCTGGGAATTGAACCCACGCCCTACCAGTTCATGGAGCAAAACTACTACCGAATGTACGTACAATGCAGTCATACAGCAAGACCAATCGAATGTGATGGTAAGTCTTAATACTTCTGTTATGTCTTTTTTTTAAACAAATCAAAAAGGAGGAAGTTCATGTTTTTTTTTGGATATATGTTACGTGATAATTCCGTCAATTATGAATCGATTTTGATGATAATTTTTTTGTTCGGTAGATCATACTTCAGAGGTGGCCTTATATAAATTTTATCGCAATCGGTCGAGTGATTTAAAAAAAAAACAAAATCTAAAAATTGTACACATCGATGATATTTTCGTTTGCTCTGAAACTTTTCTGTTTCATTGGAGCAGTGAGTTTAGTTGCCCTAAGGGTCATGGAGTCGGTTTTTTTTTATTGTAAATTTATATATTATTTATGAAAAAGTATTGAAAGAACGTTCTCCTG
This sequence comes from Biston betularia, assembly GCA_905404145.2. Taxonomy (NCBI): domain Eukaryota; kingdom Metazoa; phylum Arthropoda; class Insecta; order Lepidoptera; family Geometridae; genus Biston; species Biston betularia. The sequence continues at coordinate 551,332 of FR989889.1, read as the reverse complement.
ATGGCACGAGATAACGCCTGTCAATGACCATTGCAGCGATATACAGAACTTTGAGTAACAAAACAAAGTCCAGGCATCGCTGCTTTGGCACTCATTACTTTGAGACTTTCGGTTCTTTTAGACAGGGCTGTTGAGACTAACTAATGGTTAGTCTCAACATCCCTGTAATGTCGCTGCAGTACCCTTCAAACCGGAACACAGCGATGAGCAATGCCAAAGCAAAAAAAAACCCTTGTCAACTAAAACGGCCATTGAAATGCCGCTGAGCAGCAGCTGAGTAAGAACTGCCACTCGCGGCGAGCAATTTCCCCAGGGGTTGTGGCCTCTGGCGCCCAGCTTTGGCAAAGGGGAGAAATCTTCGAGGCCAATCCTCACCACGCCATACCAAGAAAAGGTGGTGGAAGAACTGAACTGACTGACCGGAACACAGTTATGTTTACACACGACTGCTTGGCGGTAGGTAGAATATCTAGTACAGGGGTGGTACCTAGACGACCTCCTGCTAAGGAGATCTACCACCAAGTAAAGATGCATTGCCCTCCAAACCGGGTGGCGCGAGACTTCCAGTTCACAATCCGATTGTACTTCAAGATACAAGTACATCATCCATTATCCAGATCAGATCAGTGGTCAAACACATTTTAAATAAATTTCACGGTCCACAGACAATAGTCTAAATTGTCAGGGGATGTCAACAGTTTCGTTTAAGATTTAATAATGATTAAGAAAGCTAAAGAAAAAATAAGTGGTAATTATGTTATACTGTATATATTATGTCTTTAATATTTATTAATTAAGTTTTTTTTTTATTAGATCGTTCTTTTATGGCATCAACTCGCCTGATGTAAACTGACTGTTTGTAGAGACTGATGAAAGTGAAGATATTTATTTATTTTATGTATCAATATATTTTAGCTTGTTATACAACATTTTCTGTTTCTTTTGTTGTATATTATTTCTGATGCGAGAAATAAATAAATATAATACCTTTATTGTATTTATTACAAGTATGTATTTATAAAAAAAAAGACGTGTGGCACTCGGAGACTGCCGCGGTAAAGCTATTGCATAGCATTACAACCAATGCCACCTAGAGGAGAGTTGCTGAACTAAAGAGACAAGCGTGATATTTCAAAAAAGTCGTGCTATTCATCGATAGATGTCAAAACTAAAAAGTATCACCGCTGTGCCGGTGGGAGTGGGGGGTGTTAGGTTATTTTCGTTACGGAATTTCTGGATTCGGTCTCCACGCTCAAGGCCCGCGATAGAAGCTATGCAATAGCTTAATAATTTCAAGTAATTTATCAGTTATCTGGTTCCCATAGTACAAGTTTTGCTTAGTTTGGGGTCAGATGGCGCTGTGTGTAATTTCCTACCATATTAATTATTGATATTTATATTTAGAGTTATGTGTTTTGTTGTGTTCTGTTTTTTGTAATGTATTGAGACTTAATAATTATCTCGAACAATTCAGATAAAATTTGCTTTACGGGAGTTTTTGGCGGCAAGAAATTGATGTAACTGGGTCTCATCTTTGAAAAAACGTGCTGAACCGAATTTTACATTTTGCTTATACTGAGCAAAGCTACTACTACTAGGCACTAATTTTGTAATTACACAGTACAACTAAGAAAACTAAATTTGTTGATAATACTTTTAGTTTTACCTGTGTAATTTACTGTTTAAATGAACTATTTTATCAAGTATTTTCTAAATATTTAGTTAAAAAAGTGTAAAACTTAATAATAATATAGAAACTAGGTTAAAAAGGTCAAGAAACACAGGTGAAAAAAATCTATGCCAAAGGTTGACCACCTCTGACACAGCTATGGTAAAAGCGCACTGTACCAACTCGACACAGGCCGCATCGAAAACATTGCTATATGCACAGCGGACGTTTTATATATACCTATGAAGTGTACCTTGTCAAAATAGTTTATTGACTTAAATTGCTTAGATACTAATAAATAAAAATATTTTAAGCCTTCAAAATTCGGAGGAGGAACTGGCTATCAAGTGAAGCTGCTGGAACACACATGCTTGGCGGCAGATTTTCAACTTGAGGGTGGTAGCTAGCCAGCCAAGTACTAGAAAGTACCCTACCACCCTTGCTCTGGTTTCCTCACGATGTTTTCCTTCACCAGCAGTTGTTGGAGTTTGAACCCACGTCCTACGGCATGCGAACCGACCGCGCTAACCACTATCATCGACCGAGCTATCATCGCTACAAGGTAAACCAAAAAAAACTAATTTGTTACCACAAAATACATGTTATTATTAATACTTTTAATAGGTAAGTAAATAATGCTCAATTACTTTTGTGGTCGACTTTCTCGGTGTAGAGTTGGTATAGTGCGCTGTGACCACTAAGTCCCCCGTTATAATTGAGTTACAAGTAATTAAAGTCACTAACGATTGTGTAACCTAAAATCAAATCGACCTTATTCCGTCCCAATAAAGACTAAAGTTCGATCCTATTACAGTGCAGCATGAAACATGAGGAACGCGGTCGAAATTGGAACTAAAGCTGCATAATTAACTGTAGTAACCATTAAGGGCCAAGTCCTCGACCGTGGGAACTTCTGCTTGAACACCTACATTGATATTTTCCACTCACACAGACGTACATACGTCTGACGTTAGATTTGAATACATTGACGTCACGCTAAAATAGATAAGGAGAGTTAAATTACTATAGCCACGAGCAAGAAGGAGACAGAATGTTTATTCCTATTGCCGGAAGCGGATTTTACATTGATTATCTGTTACATTATGACAGAAGTTTTTTTTTTGTTTTGGCATCGCGTTTTGAATATTTGCTAGTGTCAAGTGTCAAATACAAAACGGGCGGGAAGCATGCGCGCGGTGCTCGGTACCGCCGCCACCGCGCGCCCACCTCTTGCGGCCTCTCGTGACGACCACGAGGCTCGTGACGTTAGATTGTCAGATTCAGAGATTCTCGATGGTTTGTAGCGCCTACCAAAATAAAACAGCAACAGACGTAACGCAGAAAAGAGATTTTCAGCAGGCACTATCAGAAATTTTCATCAAACTATCCGTACTTATCTGCTAATAGAATAAACAAAACGTACAATAAAAGGTCTAAGCCTTAAATGTATCTGCATCAAAGTTAGCATCTATAAAATTGCGCCTTTCCTATAATTATTTTGATGTCAAGATTACGGATTAAAAATAATTTGGCCATATTCTATTTCATAATTTCAAGAAACGAAAAGCGTTTGAAACTATTTTTTCTCCAAGCATAATAATTCAGGATATGTACTATAGTATTCATTAATTTCAAACTTCCACATGATGTATAACGGCACAAAAATGTTGACAAAAACACATCGATTGCCTTATTTCACAAGACTTGCCCGTTAAACAGAGCAACTCTACTCTCTGTCTGTTTTACAAAACCTGCCACAAGGGGGCGATGGAAACAATTCTTTAAATAAAAACTAGTTTTTGTTTTGTTTCTTTTGAAAATGCTATTATTATATCACACTGACATTATAAAGGCAAAAGTTTTTGAGTGTGTGTGTTACTTTTTCACGCTCAAACTGCTAGTCCAATTTTGATGAATTTTTTTTTTATAGTTGGCCGGCTAGGTGTTTGACCAGCTCACTTGATGTTAAGTGACGGTGTGCTCGAAGATGGTTCACCAAAAATGCAGCTGATAACACCGCGAGGCGCAGCTAGTTGTAAATTGTAGGTTGCGATTTTATCTGTTAATTTGTAAATAAACTAAAAAGACATTCATTTTTAAAATTCATCGTCTCAGCAAGGGTGACAAATTTTTTATTCGATGTCACCGAAAAGGGAATTAATTATTAATAAATAAATAATAATAATAATTACAATCATCATACTGGCAGTTTTAGTTTTGCTATGACAAAACCTTGAAATCGTGAAAAAAGTAGCAAAATTTTATTATTTATGTTCTTTATATTTCCCATACTAAAAGTAATTTAGGTAAGGATAGGCTAATAGACAGACAGACAGGCTCCTTTTTTGCTTAGCCCCAAACGCCGCATCAAAACACCGCATCATCACTCCAGCGTCCACCGAGTCTCGCCTAGCGTGAGCCGTGTCCGTCTGTACATTTCATTGATTGATGTGGGTAGTGGGGCCACGCCCTGCAGTGTTGTGGCATGAATTATTATATTTTCGAATAATTATTGGGTTTGTTCGAATATATTTTAATGTGTTTACGATTTTTTGGGTCATTATGATAATTATAGCTTTACACATTTTTCTATTTTTAAATCATCATTTAAATGCATTTAAAAATTAACCCTTTTTAACCGATCGCCCCAAATGTAGGATACATTTTTTTCCAGTGAATTTTTGTCATAAATATCGTCAGTTTAAAGGTAAAACTCATTAAGTGACATCATCATTATTTTCAGCCCGTAATCGCCCACTGCTGAGCGAATGCTTTTCTTCTTGTACGCCACTCATACCAGTCCTGTGATATATTAGGTCAAATTCATTAAATTTATACAACGGTCTCACCAGGGCAAATCTACGCCAAGAAAAGATCATTAAGTGTGTATTGTCAGTCATTAAAAAGCTCATTAAGTGTGTATTGTCAGCCTATAAAAGCTCATTAAGGGTGTATTGTCAGCCATTAAAAAGCTCATTAAGTGTGTATGGTCATCAAAAAGATCATTAAGTATGTATTGTTAGTTATTAAAAAGCCTACTAAGTGTGTATTGTCAGCCATTAAAAAGATCATTAAGTGTGTATTGTCAGTCATTAAAAAGCTCATTAAGTGTGTATTGTCAGCCTATAAAAGCTCATTAAGGGTGTATTGTCAGCCATTAAAAAGCTCATTAAGTGTGTATGGTCATCAAAAAGATCATTAAGTATGTATTGTTAGTTATTAAAAAGCCTACTAAGTGTGTATTGTCAGCCATTAAAAAGATCATTAAGTGTGTATTGTCAGTCATTAAAAAGATCATTAAGTGTGTATTGTCAGTCATTAAAAAGATCATTAAGTATGTATTAGTCTTTCATTATGGATATCCTTTGAAAAAAAATCGGCTAATACAACGCATTGATATATTCGTGTTATAAAAAACTCAGTCTGTAAAAACCGTTTTTTACTTTACAGATTTTGCAAGGAAACATGAAACAATTTGTTGGCAAGCAATAACTACTCATTAGGTACCACCGCGGTACCAGATATTCTGCCGCCAAGCAGTAGTGTGTAAACATTAGTGTGTTCCAGTTCGAAGGGTACTGCAGCGAGCGTCATGAGTTGCAAGGAAACTGCTCTGATTGGCGGTTCAGGCCCCACCACTGACACGAAAGAAGAGAAGCCCGTGGTGGGCACTCAGGAACGACAATCAGCGTGGAGGAGCGACACAAGTCACGACGTTTGATAAAGATATAGTACTTAATGTATAATGCTGTCAAGTGTAATACCGAGATGTTGAAATATAAGGAGATACGAATTATCCAGAAGTCTTGCGTTTGATTTTTATAGTAGGTTTATTCCGTTCAATTTTCCGTTTAATTTGCCATGCAGCATAAGAAATTTACCTGCGAATGAATTTAAAAGGAAGATTAAGAAGTTCTGCCAACTTAGTAGCGCTTCTTTGTAGCGATGATAGCTCAGTGGTTAGCGCGGTAGGTTCGCATGCCGAAGGGCGTGGGTTCAAACCCCAACAATGAGCTTGAGCTGCCGGTGAAGGAAAACATCGTGAGGAAACCATAGCATGGGGGTAGGGTACTTTCTAGTACTCGGAACTTTCTAGTACACTCGGCTGGGTAGCTACCACCCTCAAGTTGGAAATCTGCCGCCAAGCATCTAACGGTGTGTTCTGGCAGCCTCACTTGAGAGCCAGTTCCATTCCAGGCTAGGTGTGATTTACCATCTTCGACCACACTTCACTTAACATCAGGTGAGCTGTGGTCAAACACCTAGCCTGTCAAGCATAAAAAAAAAACATAATTTCTTTTATTCATTAAATGAATTTATGCGATTGCGACTTGTCAAATCATTCTTCTCATATGAAGTTTAATTAATGTTAGTGTGCTTATTGCAATTTGTGTGTATGTAAATTTAAGCTGACATTATTATAAAAAAATAACTTTTATTAGAGTTTTAGAAATTTATATAATTATTAAATTAGTTTGTATATTATATTGACGTGTATACTTATCTTGTTGTATACTTTTTGTAATTATGTAGCTGTGACTTGCCCAGTGTAATTTATATACATATTATTATAAGGCCAATAAATAAATAAATTAGTTACAATAATCCAAATTACTTGGAGCCTACTATCGGTACAGTGCCGACTGTCCCGCCACCTGCAGCCCAACCATCCACGTGCCTTATTCTGGTGAGCTGCAAGCTAGCTTGTCGACCATAAAGAAATATGTCTGTATTAGGCATTTGCTGGGATACCCTTTTAAAACTTGCGTTTAGTTGCCGTAAGTCACCAAAATACCCGCTTTTCCCGCCGAAAAGCCGAGCATTAGCGGCGTATCTCATCAAGATAAGGTCGCAAACACCTCGGGCTCCTGCCTTTCACGCGACGTTAGTTATTCATTCGACCCAATGGGTCGCTAAAGAATCCTGTTCACGGACGAACTTGTTCGACAACTGCGGAACTATTTGCGGGTAGCTATAACTATAGGAGGCCTTCACCTTCGAGAAAACGACGGGTTCTTAAATAAGTAATCAAATATGTATATGGATACAAATACAAATCATTTATTAATAACACCAAAGTTACATGTCATTTTTCCATTCATGTTTATCAAAAATCATAACATGTCAAATAATGAAAATGAAAATGTCAATGAAGTAATATGTCACATATTAATATATATACTATATGTATAGATCTATAAACATAAAAAAAAAAATTAGAAATAAGTTTATGTTTGTATTGTTTTACATTGTTTAATAAGAAATATAAAGCTTTTTTATTTTTATATTATTTATTATTTTATAACTATACCGAAGAATCGAAAGATAGAAGTTTGCGGGGGGGGGGGGGGCAGGGCAGGAGGGTATCTTTATAACCGACTCAAAAAAGGAGGTTCTCAATTCGACTGTATGTTTTTTTTAATCTAAGCTAGGTGTTTGGCCACAGCTCACCTGATGTTAAGTGTGGTCGAAGATTATGTACTTTACGGGATAATTCCGCCAATTATGAATCGATTTGAGACTAACCATCTTATGTCTCAAAGTAATGAGCGCCAAAGCAGCGATGCCCTAAATCTTGGTTTGTCACACAAGGTTCATCAAAATCCTTTAATAACTAATTGGCATAATTATTAAACCTTTACCTGACCTTTTTGAGTCGGTTTAAAAGTAATGTTTGTTCATGTAACATTAATAAAACGAACGAAACGCTCTCCTGATGGCACGAAATAACGCCTGTCCATGACCATTGCAGCGATACACAGAACTTTGAGTAACAAAACAAAGTCCAGGCATCACTGCTTTAGTGCTCATTACTTAGACTTTCGATGGTTAGTCTCGACAGTCCAGTAATTTTACTGCAGTACCTTTCAAACCCGAACACAGTATTGTTTGCACACTTGTAAACTTAACTACTTCAGAAGCGGGGGAGAGACATAGAATACTGTTATATTCAGAAGTTACATCAGAAGTGATATTTATTTCATTAATTTTACAACGATACATGATACCATAAATAGCTAATTGGTCAGTCATATTGAAATTAAACCGCAAATCAACAAAGATGGATTCCTACTGAGGCGCAAATGGCTACCGCTGGCTCGGTCTTCGGCTGGAGCAAAAGTGGCCCACGCCCCGGTCGCGCCTCGCTTATAACGGCACCGAACTGACGTTGCTTCCTTTGCGGAGGTTGCATTCCAGTCCACTTATTACTCACTTCACGCTGTTAACATGAGTGTTGCCAACACACTACTGCTTGGCGGCAGAATATCTGGTACTGCGGTGGTACCTACCTAGACGACCTCCTGCTAAGGCGATCTACCGATCTTTATCTCTTTGTTTTGTTGACTCGGTGTCGGGCCATGAATAGCCTTCCTTACAGAACTAACGAGAAGTAACGCCGAGGTAACGGGTAGCGCCACGTAAGCCATCTCCTTAATATTATTTACCCCGTCTGGGTTCCTCAGAATATCTAGCGTACCTTAGATAAATGGCTAAATAGGTAAGTTTCACTAACTACCCTCCAAAAAATTTTAAACAATTTTTTTTTATGTTTGATAAAACATTTTAAATATTTGACCAACCATCTAATGTTATATCGACAGCCCTGTTGGTTCATTGGTAGTATGTCTCTGTATGTCCAAGAGCTGAAGGGCGTGGGTTCGATTCCCACCCAGGACAAACAGTTTGTGGTGTAAACAAACGTTTGTTCTGGGTCTGGGTGTACTGTATGTATTTACAAATAAAAAGTATTTAAGTATTCTATCAGTTATCTGACTTCCATAGTACAAGCTTTGCTTTGCTTTGCGCCATCTGACACCAAACTAAGCAAAGCTTGTGTGATGAAAGTCAGATAACTGATAGAATACATAAATACTTTTTTTTTGTAAATACATACTTATAATACACACAGAACAAACATTTGTTTATTCACAAAATGTTTGCCCTGAGTGGGAATCGAGCCCACGCCCACTACAGCTCTCAAGGCAGATATACTACCAATGAGCCAACGGGGCTGTTAATTTATTTATTGAGATAAAAACGACAATAACAATCAATTACATCTATCTTACAATTAAATAATAAACAGCTATCCCTTCAAATATGAAGTATTTTTTTCGAATCAAATGTCAAAAAAATTTTGTTAATAAAATTATTTTGACATTATAGTTTAAAAGTGCAATAAAGAATTGTTTAATTCTAGTAGTTTTATAAGTCGAAAAAAAAAAGTAAATTTAACAATGTCACAAAATACTTACATATTTTTAAACAATAAAATTTCTGGCCATCATACAAATGGCGTCTCCTATTTAGAGACAGACATACCTAATAAATAATTTAGCAATATTATTATTAATGTCTCGGAAAGAGACGTAGAATTTTATTTAATTTATTGTAATAGCTCATATTTATGGTAATCATATGGTGATATAACGTTTTTGAATTTTTTATTTAGTGGTATTGGTGTCGGGATGCTATTCCAGCGCGAGCGAAGCGAGTGATTTAAATGTTTACTGTCTATCTACACTAATATTATAAAGAGGAAAGATTTGTATGTTTGTTTTGTATACTGTATCGGGACCTGGCCAAACGTCTAGAGGAGGCTTCAGGTGACCAGAATGCTGGTATCTACTTTGGTCAAAAGCTAAGCATTGCCATCCAGCGTGGCAATGTTGCCAGCATTCTGGCCACATATCCCTCCTCTGACGGTTTTTTAGACTAAGTTTTTTGTATACATTTTGTAAATAGGTAGTATAATTTAAGGTATGTTTGTTTTCTATCTATACTATTATGAAGAGGAAAGATTTGTTTGTATTGAATAGGCTCCGAAACTACTGGACCGATCTTAATAATTCATTCATTTTCAGACTGCTTCATTATCCGTGATGGACATAGGCTACATTTTATTTAAAAACAATTAGGGATCCGCATGGAAAATTCAATAATGTCACCCAAGCTGTGAAAAATTTGAAAAAACCCTTACTTAGCATGCGCAGCGAAAACTATTGACAATAGAATAAAGTGACGTTTTATAGAGCAAATTGACAGATACAAATAAGTCCGCAACATCATATGTCTAACTATTACAGTTGACATCTACATCTTATAAAGAGGGAAGATTTAATTTTTTGTTTCATCATCATCATCATCATCATCATTTCAGCCGTAGGACGTCCACTGCTGGACATAGGCCTCCCCCATTGACTTCCAAAAATACCGGTTGGAAGCGGCGCGCATCCAGCGCGTTCCTGCGGTCTTTACTAGGTCGTCTGTCCACCTTGTGGGTGGACGTCCTACGCTGCGCTTGCCGGTCCGTGGTCTCCACTCCAGAACTTTGCAGCCCCATCGGCCATCAGTTCTGCGTGCTATGTGCCCTGCCCACTGCCACTTCAACTTGCTAATCCGTTGGGCTAATTTTTTGTTTGTTTGTATCGAATAGGCTCCGAAACTACTGGACCGATAAATTTATATTGTTAATCGAATTTTGTTTTCCCGCGCGAAGCCGGGGCGACCTGCTAGTACTATTATAAAGAGGGAAGATTTGATTGTTTGTATTGAATAGGCTCCGAAACTATTGGACCGATTTCAAAAATTCTTTCACCGTTGGGAAGCTACACTATCCCCGGGTGGCATAGGCTACATTTTATCCCTGTATTCCCACGGGAACGGGAACTACGCGGGTGAAACAGCGAGGTGTCCGCCCCGACTTTTCATACATTATTACTCAGGGATAATGTAGCATTCTAATGATGAACGAATTTTTGAAATTGGTCCATTAGTTTTTGAGTTTATTCGTTACAAACTTACAGATATCCCAAAACACAAATCTTTCCTGTTTATAATTTTATTATTAGTATTAGTATAGATAATAATTATACAAGATATCTATCGTGTCTGTAACTGCAGCACAATCCTAACCGGCGCATAATGACGGGCACAGATCCGGTACTAGATACGTCACGTGGCCACCTGCCGCGCGCTGATCCTATCCAATTATGTAAACGAACTGCCTTTCAACAAACAGACGAATCCAATAAATACCAACCGAGTAGTAGCTTCATCCGAAACTCTGGCACCTACTGTACTCAGTTTGAATTAAAATAAATATCGTAGGACATTACACACAGAGCCATCTGGCCCCAAACTAAGCAAAGCTTGTACTGTGGAAGTCGAGATAACTGATAGAATACTTCAATACTTTTTTTTTGTAAATACATACAGTACACCCAGACACAGAACAAACATTAAATTTGTTTGTACCACAAAGTTTGTCCTGGGTGGGAAGCACAATTGGTTTTGCACCTCAGTAATTGTGTCACGAAACCAACCGCATACCCGAAGCCGAAACTATTTTATTTTTTTTCCTTCTAATTTTGTATCTGTCTGATGTTAGATACCTCATTGTTATTACAATCTAGCCTAGTTGAGACTAATAAGTAATTTTAATATAACTTAAATTGCTAAGTAGAGTATAATCGAACAATGCGTCCATCGACACTTTTCTTACTGTCTCTATTAAGGGGAAGACACTTTGTTCACGTGTTCTATAATATGTAGTACTCGCTGCACTGACATTACTAACTTAATACACTAACTCGAAAGGTTTTGTCCTTTTTAGTCTTCTTACTATATCCGTGTTGTCGAGGAGCTGGATAGCCTCGACATTCACATGTTGAGCCGAAATTATAAAAAAATCTTTTTTAGTATATCAATTCTAATAATTATGTAGGTTTTCCCCGCAAGTCGTAGACATGAGACAAATCCTAAACATAATCTGTATTTACGACATACGATTGTCAAAATACTTGAGACTACAATACTTTGATTATATTATGACTCCTACGCGCGCCTCGTAATGTCAGGTAAACAAACTGTTCCATAGATCAAGAATTACCCACTAAATAAGTCCTACTAGTTGGTTTTTTAAATTTCAAATAGGCTTACGTTTTTTTTTCATGATTGACAGTCCAGATTTTGTTTTCATTGACATTTAATCATATTGACATAATTATTTTTTACATGTGACATATTATTTCATTGACTTTTACATTGTATTGACATATTATGTTATAATTTTTGATATTTTTAAATATGTCGGCGTTTAGCTTTAATGTTGATTTAGTTTAGCGCCATTTTGTGTAATTTTGGTGGACTAGAGGCGGAGTGGCGCCACCTCTGACGTAACACTGGTTCCGTGCTCTGCTTGTCGTTAGTCGTGTGATGTACTTTAACTTCAACCAATGAGAGCGCGGTAGAAGTTGCGGATGTCGGCCGGTAGGGGCGCTGTGGGAAGCCAACCGGCCGTGCGTTGGATGTTGAGGTGGAGAGATATCATTGATTCTTTGGGAGGAGAGATTGAGTTGGACGGCTGCAGAGTGCGGAGCTAAGCGGAACGTCTTGTCCGCAAGCTATGTAATAGTGACTATACTGTTCTAATCATTCTTAAACTAAATAAATACCTAGAATATTCAAAATAAGCAACAAAGTAGCGCCTGAAACAATCATCTGCCTTTTTATGTAAAAAGTATTGAGACGAACGAGACGCTCTCCTGATGGTAAGAGATAACGCCTGTCCATGACCATTGCAGCGATACACAGAACTTTGAGTAACAAAACAAAGTCCAGGGCATTGCTGCTTTGGCGCTCATTAAATTGAGACTTTTGATGGTTAGTCTCAACAGCCCAGTAATGGCGCTGCAGTACCCTTCGGACACAGTAATGTTTCCACACTACTGCTTGGCGGCAGAATAACTGGTACTGCGGTGGTACCTACCTAGACGACCTCCTGCTAACGAGATCTACCACCAAGTAAATTCTCACGTCATGTCAAAATTGCAGTTTTCCCAGACTAAATGTTGTCCGTGAAAATGGTTCCTTAGTTTACGTATTGGTAACATCGCGCCTAAGTGGAATGCTTCCAAGCGAAACTACGGAAGAAAGTTTATTATTCCGCTAATAATATTGACTTTTGTTGTTTCCAGATGTGTTGGAGATTTTAGGCTTGTAGGTACAGTCACGAAAACAAATACAAATATTTTTTTTTTTTTTATGGTTGACAGGCCAGGTGTTTGACCACAGCTCACCTGATGTTAAGTGAAGGTGTGGTCGAAGATGGTAAAGCACACCTAGCCTGGAATGGAACTGGCTCTCAAGTGAGGCGGCCGGAACACACCGCTAGATGCTTGGCGGCAGATTTTCAACTTGAGGGTGGTAGCTAGCCAGCCGAGTACTAGAGAGTACGCTACCACCATGCTATGGTTTCCTCACGATGTTTTCCTTCACTGGCAGCTCAAGCTCATTGTTGGGGTTTGAACCCACGCCCTTCGGCATGCGAATCTACCGCGCTAACCACTGAGCTATCATCGCTACAGATTGATAACACCAATAAAATAAAAAATAATAAATAAATATCGTAGGACTATACACACAGCGCCATCTGGCCCCAAACTAAGCAGAGCTTGTGTGATGGAAGTCAGATTACTGATAGAATACATAAATACTGTTTTTTTTTGTAAATACATACAGAACACCCAGACACATAACAAACATTTGTTTATTCACAAAATGTTTGCCCTGAGTGGGAATCGAACCCACGTCCTACAGCTCTCAAGGCAGATATACTACCAATGAGCCACGTTACAAGTCACTTCAAAATTTCAAATATTTGTCATTAAATGTTTTTTTTTATGGTTGACAGGCTAGTTGTTTGACCACAGCCGGAACACACCGTTAGATGCTTGGCGGCAGATGTTCAACTCTCACGTGGTAGCTAGCCAGCCGAGTACTAGAGAGTACGCTACCACCATGCTATGGTTTCCTCACGATGTTTTCCTTCACCGGCAGCTCAAGCTCATTGTTGGGGTTTGAACCCACGCCCTTCGGCATGCAAACCTACTGCGCTAACCACTGAGCTATCATCGCTACAAACAAGTTTGAAAACACTGATTACATGTCAACACAAAAATTTCAAAATAAGGTATCTCAATATACAAACATGTCAACATAAAATATGTCAATATAAAAATATGAAGTTAATTAATTAAATTAGATAAGAACCCCAAAAACAATGTAAAGTAGCAATTAGTAGGAAACAAAAGGCTTTTTTATTTTATTTATTTATTTAAGAAAATAAATAAATACTAATGTTATAAATGTGAAATTTTGGATGGATGGATGTTTGTTACCATTTCACGCAAAAACTAGTGAACGGTTTTAGTTGAAATTTGGTATGGAGGTAGCTGAGACCCTAGATTAACACATAGGCTACTTTTTATCTCGGAAACAAGTAGCGGATAACACCGCGGGGCGCAGCTAGTTACTTTACACTTAACAAATGTAATTAGATATGCGAGTTACGTTAGTGTACTTCCAAGCAACAATACAGTCAAGCGGTAGATTTTATTTTCATCTTTATTCTGGTAAAATTAGGGAATAGCGTATGAGGTATGAACGTGATTTTTTTTGAGGGAAACGGCTCTTAATTTAGATTCTCTGTTTTTTATGCTTTCTATCGTATTTTTCTTTTCTTGGTTGCCTGGAAGAGATCGCTGTTAGCGATAAGGCCGCCACTTGTGGCACTAGTTAATAAGGTGTTTTGTTCTCTGTACTCTTTACTATTTATGATGTGCACAATAAAGAGTTATATCTATCTATCTATTAAAACTCTTTTTTCTTGGTTTTCCGTAACACTTTTCGCAGCGACTGTACAAACTGTACTGTCAGTAACTTTCGTGATTGATTGTGACAGAACGGAAAAGTTGCCACTTTTAGCCAAATGCCTTTGTTTCTTTTAGTTTTCTTCCTTCTCTTTCTCTCGCCTGAATTTTTTTCCGATGATTGGAGTCTGTCGTCTGAACGGTCCGTCCGGTCAGTTTTCGGATGGGTGACCGCGTTTGACACGTTTTAAATGGAGCTGCACCCCGCGGTGCTACCCGTTACATGTTTTCAGATAAAAAGTAGCCTAAGTCTCAACTACCTCCATACCAAATTTCATCCAAATCCGTTCAGAAGTTTTTGCGTGAAAGAGCAACAACATCCATCCAAACTTTCACATTTATAATATTAGTTTTTTTTTATATGAAAAGTAATGAGACGAACGAGCCGCTCTCCTGATGGTAAGAGATAACGCCTATCCATGACCATTGCAGCGATACACAGAACTTTGAGTGACGAAACAAAGTCAAGGGCATCACTGCTTTGGCGCTCGTTACTTTGAGACTTGCGATGGTTAGTCTCAACAGCCCAGTAATTTCGCTGTAGTACCCTTCAAACCGTAACACAGTAATGTTTACACACTACTGCTTGGCGGCACAATATCTGGTACTGCGGTGGTACTTCCTGCTAAGGAGATCTACCACCAAGTAAAATATTGTGTAAGTAAGTTGTATAGTACCTTTTGGATATGGAACCCTAAAAACACAGTAGAAAAAATATGACATATTATACCATTTTGACAGATGGGAGGTAAAACTAAAAATATGCCAATACGGTGTAGATAATACCCCTTTTACTGGGGGTACTGTGACGTTGATAGATGACGTCACAAAATGTCTAACGGATTATTTTAATGGTTTGCACAAGAAATTCTTCAATAGTGTGTAAGCTAGTTTGTTTTATTTATTGAACTCGCTCATGAAACCAGTGTCACGTAATTTTAGTTCATAAAGTAGATACTCGGTGGTAGATTTCCTTAGCAGGAGGTCGTCTAGGTAGGTACCACCGCAGTACCAGATATTCTGCCGCCAAGCAGTAGTGTGCAAACATTAGGTACTGTGTTCCGGTTTGAAGGGTACTGCAGCGACATTACTGGGCTGTTGAGACTAACCATCTAGTCTCAAAGTATTGAGCGCCAAAGCAGCGATGCCCTGGACGTTGTTTTGTTACTCAAAGTTCTGTGTATCGCTGCAATGGTCATGGGCAGGCGTTATCTCTTAACATCAGGAGAGCGCCTCGATCGTCTCATTACTTTTACATTAAAAAAAAAAAAAAAAAAAAAAAAGTAGCGATGATAGCTCAGTGATTAGCGCGGTCAGTTTACACGCGCAAGGGCGTAGGTTCAACCACCAGCAATGAGCTTGAGCTATCGTTGAAGCAAAACATTGAGAGAAAACCATAGCATGGCGGCAGGATTCTTGATAGTAGTCAGCTGGCTAACTACCGAAATCAAAATCTGTTGCCACGCACATGACAGTGTATTCCGGCAGCCCCACTTGAAAGCCAGGCTGGGTGTGTTTACCATCTTCGACCACACCGCCACTTAAAATCAGGCGAGCTGTGGTAAAAAAACTACCAGTCTTATGTTTGATTACCCAAAAACTTACGACTCATGATGATTAAAAAAAATGCCACGAAAATCTCTAAGCTTTATCAAAGTTTCAAGCGTGGTGTAATTTCGTCACCTCTGGCAACCCCAAATTGCCGGGTGACGCGGCCGAAGTGCGGCGAATAATTAAATATTTTCATAACACGGCAACATTGGGCGGGAGGCCTATAAATCACGGGGATTGGGAGGTTTTCGTTGATTGAGATGGCACGACATTTTTTTTACCCGACTGCCAAGTCTGGGTTATGTTTTTCGCGCGTATCTTGTTTGTATGTATGTAATTTTTTCTTGGTTGCCTGGAAGAGATCGCTGTTAGCGATAAGGCCGCCACTTGTGTCACTAGATAATAAGGTTTTTTTGTTCTTTGTACTATTTATTATATATGATGTGCACAATAAAGAGTTATATCTATCTATCTATCTAATTTTTTTTTTATAATAGATTGGTTTGCGTTTGACGGCATTCCGCCTGATTTTACGAAGATGCGGTCTACGGTGGAGGCTTGCCTAGAAGAAACCGATTCAGTCGCGACTTGAAAATCTTTAATACCTCTTATCTTAATTACTAGTAAGTAATTACGATTTTTCATGTATTTTTTTACATTGACATTTTTTTGTCTTGACATTTATTTTATATTTGACAATATTTTTATATTGACATAAAATATTACATACCTCATTTTGACATTTTCTTTTGTATCCATTGACATATTGTAATCAGTGTTTTGTAACTCTTTTAACTCGTTACTTCGTGTTCGAAATAACTTCTTTGATTTGTCGTCCACGTTGTATAGAATTTACCGTGCGACAATGTACACACACGTTCATAAGAGGCGTATTCATATTAAAGGCTCACTCGTGTCGTAGTGTGCGTGCGTCTATTATTGGCGAAACAATACCTTAAAGGGGATTTACCTTGTAGTCGTTATTAATTAATATTTAATTTTACAAGCAAGGGCTTATATCCTGCGATCATGTCATTAAAAGGATTATTACGTCTTATGTTATTACAAGACATCCCTGTTGGTTCATTGGTGGTATGTCTGCTTCAAGAGCCGAAGGGCGTGGGTTCGATTCCCACCCAGGACAAACATATTGTGATACAAACAAATGTTTGTTCTGTGTCTGGGTGTACTGTATTTTTTTCCAAAAAAAAGAATTTACTTTGACTTCCATAGCACAAGCTCTGCTTAGTTTGGGGTCAGATGGCGCTGTGTGTAATGCCCTACGATATTTATTTATTTATTATTATGCTCGACTGGAATTAATTTATTTAATTTAATTAGATTATATACCTATTTTTATTTGTATATAATGGTTAAAACTTAGCAATATAACTTTATATTATACCAAACACATTCTCGCAATGAAAATTGTAACCCATGTTTTGAAAAATAAAAAAAATATTTTCCGAAATGCAAATTATTGCTAATGATGTTTTAAAAAATCTCTAACACTAGGGCCGTCCAGCGTACCTGTAGTTTGTGTGGACATGTATCGCACGGCGCTTGCACCCCGCGTCGGTGCCAAAATATGGCAACTGGCGAACTCACACTGTGCTGTACTGGACAGGGTGTAGGGCTGTCGATGGACTTTATAATCATTTTTTTTTAATGTAAAAAGTAATGAGACGAACGAAACGCTCTCCTGATGGTAAAAGATAATGCCTGCCCATGACCATTGCAGCGATACACAGAACTTTGAATAACAAAACAAAGTCCATGGCATCACTGCTTTGGCGGTTATTATTTTGAGACTTTCGATAGTTAGTCTCAACAGTCCAGTAATTTCGCTGCAGTACCCTTCAAACCGGAACACAGTAATGTTTACACACTACTTCTTAGCGGCAGAATAACTGGTACTGGTACTGGTACTGGTACTGGTACCTACCTAGACGACCTCCTGCTAAGGAGATCTACCTCCAAGTAAAACACTATTCTACTAATCCTTACTAACTTACTTACTTACTAATGTGAAAGTTTGAATGGTAGGTGGCAGATTTTCAATTTGAGTGTGGTAGCTAGCCAGCAGTTTTTTTTTTAATGTAAAAAGTATTGAGACGAACGATACGTTTTCCTGATCGTAAGATATAACGCCTGTCCATCATCATTGCAGCAATACACAGAACTTTGAGTAACAAAACAAAGGCCATCACTGCTTTGGCGCTCATTACTTTGAATGGTTTAGTCACGTTGATTTCCTTCCACGGCAATTCAAACTTATTGTTGGGGTTCGAACCCACACCCTTCGACATGAACCGACCGTGCTAACTACTGAGCTAACATCGCAACATATTGTTATATAGTTATTTTATATGTATTAGGATATATTATTATTAAAATGTAGATATTCTCCTATGTACATATCCTCGTTATGACACACCCCGTCTTTTTCTTCCTCTGATCCTGTCCGTCCTAAGGTTGCCTGGAAGAGATCGCTTTTAGCAATAACTTCGCCAGTTGTTCCACCTACTAATTAAATTTATTTCTTCTGTATTGTATTATTTAGTGTGTGCAATAAAGAGTTATTCAATCAATCAATCAAAATTTAAGAAAAACTATTTTTATAGAAAAAATTAAAGTTAAGTATTAATTTGGTAGCCATGATAGCGCAGTGGTCAGTGGGATCAGTTCATAATGTTGAAGGACGTGAATTCAAATCCAGCAATAAGCTTGAGCTGTCGCTTAAGGAAAACATCGCAAGGAACCCTACACGCTCTTAAAAAAAAAACTTTTCAAGATTTGTTGATTTATTGTGCTGGCCAATGGGTTCAGCTATCTTACGATGATAATTTAAATATTTTTTTACTAGCTGCGCCCCGCAGTGTTACCCACTACATGTTTTCGTGATAAAAAGTAGCATACGTGTTAATCCAGGATCTCAGCTACCTCCCTACTAAAAGCGACACGGGCAGGGTCAACTGTATATACCTTCATTGCTAGATGCAAGACACTGTTTATATAAACATACACATTTGAACACAGTATTACACCTATATATAATTCACACTTAATAACACCAGACAGCCAAGCTCTGGCAAGTGTGTTCTCGAAGACGACTAGGAGCCAAGTGACTGCAAGCAGTCGGACCATCATGAACGAAGAAAAGAGAAAGTGCCTCGGTTTCCGTTACGGTGATACCCATCAACAGCTGACACGTAGTTTCCGGTATAGACTTTGATTGTTTTGCATTCGACAAGGCGGCAAATACAAGTGGCGACAACACTACCAAATTTTATCCAAATCTGTTCAGTAGTTTTTGCGTGAAAGAGTAACAAACATCCATCCAAACTTTTACATTTATAATATTAGTGAGATGAAAGTGACAGTTGTTGGCAGCCCTAACGATCCGGTGGCAGCCTCACGCAGAGTTCACGTTGTGGACCAACATTCTTTTTTTCACGAATATTTTTTTTTTAATTCTTATCTGTGGCCCATGTTCTGCATTACAATATAAAACGTATGTTTTGCACCTTTTTTGATATTAAAGTTCACGCAAAATATGTTTTAGGGTTCTGTGCGTTTATTTAAGTGTACGGTATTTAAATTTGATCGAATTTTTAGCCAATTTGTTAGGTACTAGCGGACGCCTCGTTCCCGTGAGAATACAGGGATAAAAAGTAGCCTATGCCACCCAGGGATAGTGTAGCTTCCCAACGGTGAAAGAATTTTTGAAATCAGTCCAGTAGTTTCTGAGCCTATTCAATACAAACAATCAAATCTTTCCTCTTTATACTAGTATAGACGAGAAATAGAGTTTCTCGTCTAGATCAGATTATATCAGTTATTTGGTTTCCAAAGCATAAGCTTTGCTTAGTTTAACGATAGATTGCGTTTTATGTCTATTCCAACATTTATTTGTAAAGATTTTCACTTGGTTAACTTGCCACCGGTAAATGTTTAATTTACAACTTGATTAGAAATGAAAACTTGTGTAAATCTTAAACTATGATGAAAATACACCGCTTGAAAATAAGCTGATTATAGGAAACGAGTTAGAATCGAGTTCAATTACTTTAATTTAATCGAATAGAGTCCTAATTCGTACCTGACACGAAATGTTTAATGGCGAATGGACGTCGAACGCCAGATTCCATAATGAAATATATAAATCATTTGTAAACTTATGGTAATACAAATATTTTATTGATAACACTAATGTTACAAGTCCAATTTCGTTAAGGTGGTTCGATTTCCATACAAACAATTTTTCCCCATTTATAGACAATAGACAACACTTTATTTAGGACATAAAACACATTTTAACATAATTAACAATACATACATACAAAAAAATAAACATTAAACATAAAACATAGAAAAACAAATACAAATAACAAACACAAACAAACAAACACAAACAAACAAACAAATACAAAACGATAAAAACACAGCACAGTGAAGTCGCAGCTACTGGCATTTATTTTGGCCTTTATTTGCGGTAAATCACAATTGCTTGAATAAAACAGTATATTATTAGCATAAAATCAAATTTATAAATGATTTACGAATTTATGATTTTTGAATAAAACAGTAGATAGATTATGTGATTCAAGCAATTGTGATTTACCGCAAATAAAGACCAAAATAAATGCCAGTAGCTGTGATTTCACACTAAAATTATGCTCCATTTGTCCATAAATGGAAAAAAAAAACATTTGTATGGAAATCGAACCACCTTAAATCATTTCAAATATATGTATCATTAAAAAAAGTTATTAAAAAAAGTTATAAAACACAGATTACAAATGTCAAGGAACAAAAAGAAAATGTCAAATGTAAGCATAATTTTTTTTTTAAATGTAAAATTAATGAGACGAACGATACGCTCTCGTGATGGTGAGAGATAGCGCTTGTCCATGACCATTGCAACGATACACAGAACTTTCGAGTAGCAAAACAAAGTCCGAGGCATCGCTTAACCGCTAAACCACGACAGATATGGATTTTGATACAACTCTTACCGGCCGCTGCTCGCATGTATTTGGCCAGTACAGCAATTTCGATTTATCTCGAAGAAGGTTGTCAAAACACTGCCCAAATGTTCAAGGATGTTTAAGAAAAATACATAAAACTTAATGCAAGTGGAATCGAGAACCTTTCCCCTTTATGAAGTCGATTAAACCAAGTGAAAGTCTACGGAATCCATACCCTGTTTTACGATGCAGACTTGACCATTCAAGATGGCCGTCGAGCACGTCGTCAGTGCAAGAGCAGTCTTTGAAAATAAATGTATTATAATGTTTATTGACATAATTCTTAGAGCGTAAGGAGCTTTTTTTTGTTCTCCTAGCTGGCGGGCGATTAATGCTAATTTTAAAGTTAAAAATGCGTTAAAAGAGCTTTGAAAAAAATTGTTATTTCTCTTTTACTTTAAGCACATTATTAAAAAATCAAATATATAGCCTCAAAGTAAGCAAAGCTTGTACTATGGAAACCAGATAATTGATAGAATACTTAAATACTTATTTTTATAGTAGTTGTTGGGGTATGAACCCACGCCCTTCGGCGTGTGTACTACTATGTGTATTCGTGTGTGTGTAGCTGCGCCCCGTGGTGTTACTCTCTACATGTTTTTGGGATATAGAGTAACCTATGTGTTAACCTAGGGTCTCAGCTACATACATACCAAATTTCATCATAATCCATTTAGTAGTTTTTGCGTGAAAGAGTAACAAACATCCATACAAACTTTCACATTTATAATAATACTTTGATGAACCGACTGCGCCAACCAATGAGCGATCATCGCTGGATTCCACGCGGACAAAGTCACGGGTAACAACTGGTTCACCATAACATACGCTATGTATTTGTATATATATTTTTTTTTTTTTAATGTAAAAGTAATGAGACGAACGATGCGGTCTCCTGATGGTAAGAGATAACGCATGTCCATGACCATTGCAGCGATACACAGAACTTTGAGTAACAAATAAAGTCCGGGGCATCGCTGCTTTGGCACTCACTACTTTGAGACTTTCCATGGTTAGTCTCAACAGCCCAGTAATTTCACTAGCTGCAGTCACCTTCAAACCGGAACACAGTAATGTTTACACACTACTGCTTGGCGGTAGAATATCTGGTACAGCGGTGGTACCTACCTAGACGACTTCCTGCTACAGAAATCTACCACCAAGTAACCAAGTAAGTAAAGTATTTGTATATATATATCAAACATACTAGATAAATTTAGGTATATATTAGAACTAAAATGGAAATAGAAATACCGAAGGAAGGGAATATACATTAAAATTGAAACATTTTAAATAAAATTACTTCATACCTAACATTGGTCCCTGATAATGTCAGCGGTAATACCAGAGGAGGACGGTTAATAAAAAAAACACTAGGGCTCACCACTAACGCTACTTGCTAAGCGAACCAAAACAAATTAACCTCTCTTACTCATAAAGAACATTTCAAACGCATCAGGTGGTCTCCCGACTATGTTTAATATTAATTTTTATTTAATTTACTTACGTTAAGACGTGTCGACGCCCATATTAAAGAAATTAATGTTATTAAGACTAAATAAGTCTTAAAAAAAATTAGGCAAATGATAAGTTATTTTTTTACGACTTATCTGCCTACGTTTGACGCCATTAGGAACGTATACTTGTATGTTTAACTCGCTTGTTAACGAAATGTCTAGTAGGTCCTTTTTTTTTTCTTTGGTTTTGGCGTCGCGTTTTAGCATTTGCCAGTGTCAAGTATTTATATATTTTCAAGTTTCAAAAGTTAAATAAGTGTACTCGTAGCTAAAGTTATAGTCAAAGTCCAGTCTTGGTCAAATACAGTCCGTGTCAGTCAAGTTCAGTCATGCTTTAGTAAAGTAGTGGCGACTTTACTATAAAGCTTCGATGGAGTTTTGGAAGCAACACGAAAAGTCATGTTTTACCATATTATATCATTTTCCCACACTCGCGCTTGTAATTCGGAATTTTATGAATAAAACACCACCATTTTTATGCATAAATACTCGACAAAACACTAGTTTTGGAAAAAAATACAACGGAGCGACACGACTCTTCCCGCGTTCCCGCCAAAAACTCCGCGCGTATCTTGTATGTATGTATGTATTTTTTTTTTTTTTTTTTTTTTTTATATTAGATAGGCTTGCGTTTGACGGCATTCCGCCTGATTTTATTTATTATTTTATTATTTATTTTCCCACACTCGCGCTTGTAATTCGGCACTTTATGAATGTCTGTGAATTTAGTTCTCTGGCGAATTACTTCGTCTCATTATATTAAAACATTTTCCTACATGAAGCCTTGAATATTTTAAGCTCTTTGGTGAAAAAGCGCACTATATTTTACCATTCCACACAAAAGGTCAGAAAGTCTTTATACCCTCACATCTTATATGCGTACTCTTCTTTCACAACGCTGCATCAAAACGCACTGCCCACCGCACTTTAGACCCATCGCACACTGAATTGACTTTAATTGAGCTGTTTTTAACCCCTCCCCTAATGTTATTATTATTATTATTTTTATTTATTCAAACACACAAAACAAATTACAATCATTAAAAATCTAGAGTAGAGAAATGTTGGATCAGAGCGGGATTGCAACTCAGACCGTGTGTGCAATGTTGGTTTAGCGTTTAAATAATTATCATTATGGGTACAATATATCTATATAATCAGCTAGGGGTCGGACTGAGCCAGGCGTTTAGGACATAAAGTATTTTTGATCTAAGTTCTAAATTTGGGAGAGAAGATGCCCACAATTTTATCCTTATTTGCCATCTCATTATACTGGCGAGCCATCCGTACTAAAGGGTTATATATTGTTGCTTAAAAGATTTTTTAAATGATCTCAAAATGTAAATTGCTTTAATTAATTATATTTTATATTGACTGGACCATTTACCTAATATTATGTACATACTTTGACATTAACATAATTATTATTATTATTTTAAAACAATTATTTATCTGTATCAAAGTTGACATTGTTTATTTTAATCTATACTATTTTCTGCAATTTGTTCTTTAATAACACATGCCGAGTTACGGAAAAATAGGAGAAATGACCAATATAATTATAATAACACCAATGCATACCCTATTTTTCGTGAATAAATCTCAAATCAAATCAAATCCTCCGCAAACAAAGTCATAGATAGATCACACTCGTGCTTGTAAATCAGTAACTCTATGAATAAAACACCACAATGTTTATAATTATGTAAAAACTCGAATAAATACTAGTTTTGGAAAAAAATACAATGGAACGACACGACTCGTTCCGTGTTCCCGCCAATTTTTTTTTTTAATAATTTGCCTCTTCGGGCAGGCTAAAGCTATAAAGCCATACTGCCTTGTCTTAAGTGTTATTTCTGCTGTATCTTAGCTATAGCTATCGTCAAAGTCGTCTTAGTCAAGTCCAGTTCGTTTCAGTTAAGTTCAGTCATGCTTTAGTAAAGTAGTGGCGACTTTACTATAAAGCTTCGATGGAGTTTTGGAAGCAACACGGAAACTCATGTTTCACCACATTATATTATTTCCCACACTCGCGCTTGTGATTCGACACTTTATGAATAAAATACCACTATTTTTATGCATAAACACTAGACAAAATACTAGTTTTGGAAAAATACAATGAATCGACACGACTCTATCCGTGTTCCCACCAAAACTCCAGAAGTGGAGTTATGTCGGTGAGCGATGGCCATTCTCATTTTAAAAACACCTGCATTCTCAATTCAAACCATTCAGCTATCCTTCTCATTTCAAACTGAGGAATGCCCGCGCTTTTGGTTTTGTTTTTTAATTCACTTTTTTTTTTGTATAATGGCTCAGTTATTCTGGCAGTGATTTCTTTGGGGTGAGTGTTAGCTGATTTTATGTCTTTTGTTTGAAGTGTAGGGCTTTGTATTTGGTTTTCTATAGAATATAAGTCTGTCCCACACTGATGCGGCCTTTAGTAGCGGCATCTAGTACCTATTTTTTTTTAATGAGACGAACGACACGCTCTCCTTGTGGTAAGAGATGACGCCTGTCCATGACCTTTGCAGTGATACGTAGAACTTTGAGTAGCAAAACGATGTCCAAGGCATCGCTGTTTTGGTGGTCGTTACTTTGAGAATTTCGATGGTTAGTCTCAACAGCTTTGACAGCCAGTTCCATACCAGGCTATCTATGTTTTCCATTCACACCGTCACTTAATATCAGTTGAGCTGTGGTCAAACTCCAAGCCTATTAACCAAAAAATAATGCTAAAAATTAAAGTTTTTGTCGCGCTAGACACTACAACAACAACAGTTAGTCATACCATGGCTGTTGAGACTAACCATCGAAAGTCGCAAAGTATTGAGCGCCAAAGCAGCGATGCCTGGACTTTATTTTATTACTCAAAGTTCTGTGTATCGCTGCAATGGTCAAGGATAGGCGTTATCTCTTACCATCAGGAGAGCGTCTCGTTCGCCCCATTACGTTTACATTAAAAAAAAGTTCTGGTGAAAAAAAAATTTTTTTCTTTCTAGCGCGCCTTCCAGTACTAAATGGTAGTCCGCCAACCTGCTCCGCGAGTGAGCGCGGTTTGTGTTTGGGTATCGAACCGTCGGCTATGGATTTATTTTCCTTCGCCAGAAGATGTTATTATTCGTCGACGGCTATGCTGGAACCCGTTCTGAGGCGTTTAGGCCGTGACCTTTAGAGATGGGACTAAGCCTTTGCATGTAAAGTTGTCGATGTCTATATTTTAGTACTGAAAAGTTTTCACCAAAAAAATGCACACCAATTACAAACAATTATAACAATATAAAGTTAACGCGAGTGGACCGACTGGCGGCCTTATCGCTAAGAGCGATCTCTCCCAGGCAACCTTTGTATGGAAAGGATTTTACACGGGGTGGATTCACAAGAAAATTAAAATATAATACAAATACAATATGAACAAAAAAAAATCGATCAATTTAAAATATTTTAAATACCTACCCAATCATGTTTACTTGAGAGCAAATACAAATACAAATCATGAGCTATGTGGTCAAACACCTAGCTTGTCGACCAAAAAAAGCCTTCGTCCTTAGTTTGGAGTCAGGTGGCGCTGTGAGTAATGTCCTACGATATTTTTTATGATGATGATGATGACTATACAAAGATACACAAAATATGAGAAAACAATTTTTATTGGCATACATATTTATAAATTAACACGTAACAAACATTTAATAAGTAAATAAATTATTGCGATAATCTGAGTTAAGAAAATGTATGAAAAATAATGAAATAAAATACTCATAGTGCAAAATAATAATAATGTATTTAAAGTAGGTATTTAATAAATAAATAAATAATAAATAAATATCGTAGGACTATACACACAGCGCCATCTGACCCCAAACTAAGCAAAGCTTGTGTGATGGAAGTCAGATAACTGATAGAATACTTAAATACTTTTTTTTTTGTAAATACATACTTGTAATACATACAGTACACCCAGACACAGAACAAACAGCGATGTTAGTCACACAAATGTTAGTCCTGAGTGGGAATCGAACCCACGCCCTTCAGCTCTCGAAGCAGACACACTACCAATGAACCAACAGGGCTGTCAATACATTTGTGTTGAAAGTATAATGTATTTTTTTATTTTTAGAGTGTCCATAAATCAGTGGCATTTTGCTATTTGTACATTGTAATCGAATAAAGTAGGTATACTCAACAATTTACAATATTCCAAGAAAATTTAAAAAGAGACAAACAAAAAAGTTACTTGAAAATTATATCGATACAATTTTAAAATCTTTGAGTACATCACTAAAAACACGTCACTTTCGTGTTTCATCTTTACACCTTCCAGCCACGATGCACCTCGCGACACCCGTCCCGCTCTAACACGCTTGTGGAATATCATTCTCCGTCTCACTCTTTTGCTTTGAATTTTATTGGCAATAGGCGTCTGGATTCGGTTTTACGAAAGTGACTGGAGTTATGCGTAAGCCGTTTATTGCCAAAAAGGAGAAAAAATATCGATGATCAACAGTCAATATGAAACACCCTTTTTTCTGTAAAATTATCTCGAAATTATCTTTATGATGTGGATATGATCAGAAATTTACATAAATGTTGTACTCTCATAAATGGTTTTACATTAACATAAAATGTATAAAGAACAAATTCAATTTAGTTGAAATTTACAGATACTGTTAGTAAAAAGTGAGTCATGACCGAGTCATAGTCTAGGTTTTAAATATATTTTACATATTGTAAGTGTTTTTATAAAGTGCACCAGGTCACAGTCCACTTGATGTTAAATGACAGCGTGGTCGAAGTGGTGCTATGCTATGGTTTCCTCATGATGGATGGATTCATCAGCAGCTCAAGCTCATTGGTAAGCTCTGAACTCACACCCTTCGACGTATGACCGCACTAACCACTGAATTATCATAGCTAAAAACTAGCAATGAATTATAATTTTTTAATCAATTGTTAATCATTTGAAATTCCGTTTTAAATTCTCGTTTCCGTGAAATAAATATTTATTGTATTAAAACAAGACTTTCTTCTGACTTTAAAATGGGGAAGGAAAACATCAGAGCATCAACACATTTTGACAGCCCTATTGGTTCATTGGTATGTCTGCTCCAAGAGCCGAAGGGCGTAGGTTCGATTCCCACCCAGGATAAACATTTTGTAGTATAAAAATGTTTGTTTTGTGTCTGGGTATACTATAATAATATGTATTATAAGTAAGTATTTACAAAAAAAGTATTCAAGTATTCTATCAGTTATCTGTCTTCCATAGTACAAGCTTTGCTTAGTTTGGGGTCAGATGGCGCTGTGTGTAATGTCCTGCGATATTTTTTTTAGGATGATGATGATGATGATGATGACTATCCAAATGTACACAAAAAACGAGAATACAATCAACATTTTTTATTGACATATTTATAAATTGACATGTAACAAACGTTTATAACTAAAAAAAAATTATTGCGGTAATCTTACAAAAAAATGTATTTAAAATAATAAACATAGACAAAGACATTATTTATTGATAAAATCATTTAAATTACAAGTCAAATTATATTATTAAAGAAATAAGTAATATAAAATTAAGCATTATGCAGACATACCTACTTTTATTAAATAATAATAATAATCGTTTTGAAGCATAAATATTAAATTTAACAAACCTTTATAAGTATAGCTTAAGTACAGAGCACTAACCTGTGTCAAAATCCAGAAGCTGAAAACGCAAAAAATGATCAAGTTTTTTGTCTGAAAAAAAAACAAAACCTGCCAGCACCCAAAACGTTCCAAATACCAATGACATTCGAAAATTAAATTTGACGCAAAGTTTAACGGTAACATTTCAAATTAACGGAAACCGGCGAGCGTTAACGTGTTAAGACTTCGTTGCAATTTAACTTGACAAGTGTGAAAGTTTGTAATAAGTATGATGGACGCTGACCTTTTTGCGATATTAAGTTTTGGTCGAAAAATTATGTATATTTTTTATGTTTGACAGGCTAGGTGTTTGACCATAGCTCACCTGATGTTAAGTGAAGGTGTGGTCGAAGATGGTAAAGCACGCTTAGCCTGGAATAAATAAACTAGCTGCGCCCCGTGGTGTTACACGCTACATGTTTTGTAGCGATGATAGCTCAGTGGTTAGCGCGGTAGGTTCGCATGCCGAAGGGCGTGGGTTCAAACCCCAACAATGAGCTTGAGCTGCCGGTGAAGGAAAACATCGTGAGGAAACCATAGCATGGTGGTAGGGTACTTTCTAGTACTCGGCTGGCTAGCTACCACCCTCAAGTTGAAAATCTGCCGCCAAGCATCTAACGGTGTGTTCCGGCAGCCTCACTTGAGAGCCAGTTCCATTCCAGGCTAGGTGTGCTTTACCATCTTCGACGACACCTTCACTTAACATCAGGTGAGCTGTGGCCAAACACCAAGCCAGTCAGCTATAAAAAAAAAATGTTTTTGGGATAAAAAGTAGCTAATGTGTTAATCCAGGGTCTCGCCTACCTCCATACAAAATTTCATTCAAATCCGTTCAGTAGTTTTTGTGTGAAAGATTACCAAACTTATATCAATCCAAATTTAAAAAAGAAATTGTTGACAAGCTAAGTGTTTGACCACAGCTCACCAGATGTTAAGTGACGGTGTGGTCGATGGTAAAGCACACCTAGCCTAAAAAAATTAAACTGGCTTTATTAACAAATCTTTATGAAGACTTTGAAATTTTTAAAGCATTTTTTTTCCTTTTAACTCACTTAAGTAAGCGGAGCGTTCCCCAGCCGCATGTAAAGGTGATTATACACGGCCCTCATTCTTACACGTGAGAGGTTCTTAATAACCAGTGTGAAATATCCTTAAAACGCTCGCGTTTATACGGTGACGTGGTCCAAGTCATGAAAGAGGGATGACTTCTGTTTTATAGTTATGGCATATTTCTTCTTTGTTTCTGGTATTGCACTTTATGCATAGAAAGAAAAGAAAGAAAGAAAAACGTTTAATTTTCTAACAAACACAAAAACAAAAACAAACAAACAGAGGCAAAGTGGCAAGACAAAAGTTACAAAACAGGGACTCACCTCAGCGTAATGCTGCCAGTTGCCAGTTTGTTCCATTTTTAAATATTTTATGGCAAATCAAGTCTAAGTCCGGTCTTGTTGGGTTGAGTTCAGTCATAACATAATAAAGTTGGGGTGTCTTTGCTACAAATTTCAACCGAGTTATGGAAGCAACACAAGTTGTGTTCCACCACATTACATTACTTTCCTCACTCACGCGCGTAATTAATACAATATTGACTAATTTGTTAGCTCATTTGGTAGTGTATCTGCTTCAAGAGCTGTAGGACGCCCCGATACTCGATGGAGTGACGATATACGTAGGACAGCTGGCGGTGGATGGAAGCGAATAGCTGAGTTCGTGGATTTCGCTCAGCTGATGATGATGATCGAGTTTCAAATTAAAAATATATCGTAGGACTATACACACAGCGCCATCTGGCCGCAAACTAAGCAAAGCTTGTGTGATGGAAGTCAGATAACTGATAGAATACATGAATACTTTTTTGTTTTAAATACATACTTATAATACATACAGAACAAACATTTGTTTATTCACAAAATGTTTTGCCCTGAGTGGGAATCGAACCCACGCCCTACAGCTCTCAAGGCAGATATGCTACCAATGAGCCAACGGGGCTGTCAAAAAATTGCTCTAAGTTTATACTTACACCACAGGCAAGATGAAGGTTTAAGATAAAAAAACGTCAACGCAATCATCTCGGCGAGAATCAGCGAAGGACGTCCGATTAATAAGTTGAGTATTAACTTTATAAAGCCTACCTCAGACAGGCGCGGCAAGAAGAGGCGGCTGAAACGCAGCCCACTAAACCGCGGCTAGGTAAATAGATAAATATCGTAGGGCATTACACACAGCGCCATCTGACCCCAAACTAAGCAGAGCTTGTGCTATCGAAGACAGATAACTGATAGAATACTTAAGGTGGTTCGATTTCCATACAAATAGATTTTTGCCATTTATGGACAAATGGAGCATAATTTTACAGTGAAATCACAGCTGCTGGCATTTAAAGTAACTTATATTTAAAGAAATCAAATAACTGATAGAATACTTTTATTTTTTGTAAATACCTACCTATTTATAATTTTTGACAATATCTTATTTTTTGTCATTCTACTACAAAAACCATAGTAATCTATTGTTTTTGTGACATTTATTTTGCGACATAACTTTTAATTTAATAATCAGTTTTATTTTTTGTATTCGTACAAATTTTGACATTAGTTCCGTGCCCAAACGATGAAACGGGACCCTATTACTAAGGCTCCGCTGTCCGTCTGAAACCAGGCTGCATCTCATGATAGAGACAGTTGAAATTTTCACAGATGATTTATTTCTGTTGCCGCTATAACAACAAATACTAAAAAACAGAATAAAATAATATTGAAGGGGGCTCCCATACAACAAACGTGATTTTTTTGCCGTTTTTATAGATAATGGTACGGAACTCTTCGTGCGCGGGTCCGACTCGCACTTGGCCGAGTTTTCCACGATACCGCTAAAACAATCGAAGTTAATGTTTTTTTCAGTAAACGCTATATGACATATTTCGTATATGACATACTGGTAATAGGATACCGCGCCAAAATACATCACTTCTCTTCACACAAACCCATAAAACAAACTTGCGATAACTAATAAAAACAAAAGTTTTTCTAACCCTCATAAAACAAGGAAACCATTAACACATGCAAATGACATTTCGGTTTGTATGTCAATGTCAAACAGACAGGCGCCGCACCGGCACGCTATGAAAAAAAAAACGTAAAAGATACCGTCAAAGAAGTTTGTATAGGACAAGAAATTTGTGGGATATTTTGAAAGACAACAAAGTGGTGAAAAAAGGACAACTGATCTTCGATAGGTCATTCTAGATAAAAAAATATTACTAAAATTTTGTTATTGACCTATCTTATACACACTGTACACATAATTATGACTTACCGCAAATCCAAAGAGTAACCGTTGTAACCTTCGCTGATGACACAGCCCTACTTGTCTCGAATAAATGTCCTATTAGAGCCTCTCAGGTCTTACAACCCAGCTTAAATGAAATCGACAAATGGCTAGCCAAATGGAGGATTGCCGTCAGCGTGTCAAAATCAGTGCACATCACATTCACTCTCCGAAAAGAAGATTGTTTCCCAGTTAGCCTCAATGGCACACAATTACCACACCAACAAACAGTAAGGTACCTGGGCATGCATTTGGACCGTAGGCTTACCTGGAGACAACATATCCAAACAAAAAGAGATGAAATCAACTTAAAATACAAGGGTCTCTACTGGCTGCTGGGACGTAACTCAAAATTATCCATTGACAATAAATTGCACAGAATAATATATAATACGATCCTGAAACCCATTTGGACTTATGGGACACAGTTGTGGGGCTCTTCCAGTGCCTCTAACGTGATGCTCATACAGAGAGTACAAAACTACATCCTAAAACAAATATCTAATGCACCCTGGTTCATAAAAACAACAGAGGTCCATGAAAACTTGAATATCCCCACGATTAAGGAACAAGTAGAAGCATGGAGTCAACTATAGGTTGAGGCTGTTAAAACACCCAAATCAGCTAGCGGGCCAGCTCACTATTCCCGAAACCATACGTCGACTTAAAAAGCGGCGAGACATTTTCGACAACTAGGTGGTCTAAAATCCAGCTAGTGGTGAAGAAAGGGCTGGCTCCGATGGGGGCAGCGTCCTAAACGACTAAGCAAAACTTCACCTCATCTGCTTATAGTCTAAAAGACTGATTGCAAATTATAAAAAACAAAAAAAAAAAAAAAAAAAATTGTTATATTACAATAAAATAACTTTACACTTGCTTTAAAATAATATATTACACCAACTAATCAATAATCATTAATCATAGCAACTTAGTTAGAAGCAGTTATTCTGCCGCTAAGCAGTAGTGTGTAAACATTACTGTGGTCCGGTTTGAAGGGTACTGCAGCGAAATTACTGGGCTGTTGAGACTAACCATCGAAAGTCTCAATGTAATGAGCGCCAAAGCAGTGACGCCCTGGACTTTGTTTTTTTTTTTTTTTACGGTTGACAGTCTAGTTGTTTGACCACAGCTCACCTGATGTTAAGTGAAGGTGTGGTCGAAGATGGTAAAGCATACCTAGCCTGGAATGGAACTGGCTCTCAAGTGAGACTGCCGGAACACACCGTTAGATGCTTGGCGGCAGATTTTCAACTTGAGGGTGGTAGCTAGCCAGCCGAGTACTAAAGTACGCTACCACCATGCTATGGTTTCCTCACGATGTTTTCCTTCACCGGCACCTCAAGTTTATTGTTGGGGTTTGAACCCACGCCCTTCGGCATGCGAACCTACCGCGCTAACCACTGAGCTATCATCGCTACTTTGTTACTCAAAGTTCTGTGTATCGCTGTAATGGTCATGGATCGTTATCTCTTACCATCAGGAGAGCGTCTCGTTCGTCTCATTATATTTATTTTGTTTTTATATCCCTATTTTGTAACTTTTGTCTGTCTCTGTCGTTTGTCCTATCCTGTTTATTACAGGCAAACAATTAAAAATTCAATCACGTGCGATAGATGTCGATATCACTTGGACACCACCCAAGCGACGCGATACGAAGAGATTTGTAACGTATGATAGCCTTAGTTTTTTTTTTTTTAATTTTTATTGCATCAACACGCAGATGATTTGAGATATGATTTTAAATGTTAAGGTGGTTCGATTTCCATGCAAGCAATTTTTTTCCATTTATGGACAAATGGAGCATAATTTTACAGTGAAATCACAGCTACTGGCGTTTATTTTGGTCTTTATTTGCGGTAAATCACAATTGCTTAAATAAAACAGTAGATTATTAGCACAAAATCAAATTTATGAATGATTTATGAATTTATGATTTTCGAATAAAACAGTAGTTTAGTCTACTGTTTTATTCAAGCAATTGTTATTTACCGTAAATAAAGAACAAAATAAATGCCAGTAGCTGTGATTTCACTGTAAAATTATGCTCCATTTGTTCATAAATGGAAAAAAATGTTTGTATGGAAATCGAACCACCTTAATTACGGTTGTAATATTTTTTATTGGTATTATTTTTCGATTGACATAGTGTTTTTATAATATACCTAATTTATTTTGACTATTTATTCACTTGACATTTCTTGTAGTATTTTTGAGACTACGCTACTGGGTGGTAAGTTACCATACCAGGAGGTCGACTAAGGAGGTACCGTTTAATATCAGATATTCTGCCGCCAAGCAGTAGTGTGTAAACATGATTGTGTTCCGGTTTGAAGGGTACTGCAGTGAAATTACAGGGCTGTTGAGACTAACCATCGAAAGTCGCAAAGTAATGAGCGCTAAAGCAGCGACGCCCTGGATTTTGCTCTGCAACTCAAAGTTTATAATCATATCAATTTATTTATAACTAGCGGACGCCTCACGGTTTCACCCGCGTAGTTCCCGCTCCCGTGGGAATACAGGAATAAAAATTAGCTTATGTGGTGACATAAGCTAATTTTTATTCGGGGATAGAGTAGCTTCCCAACGGTGAAATAATGTTTGAAATCGGCCCAGTAGTTTCGGAGCCTATTCAATACAACAAACAATCAAATCTTTCCTCTTTATAATAGTATAGACAGGTATGTAAAACCGCGGACAACAGCTGGTAAACATTACGGGAACTGACAATTTAACTTTTACAAGCTTATCTTCAATCTTCGATTGGTTTTGAATACCAATTAGAGATTATGGAAGTTATAATCGTTTGTCAGACTTCAATGAATTCCAAGTAGGTAAAAGAGGAAAATAAAACAAACAACTTTATATCGAAGTGGTCCTATCCTATATAACTTATATTATAGTAATTGCAAAGTCTGTAGTAAAACAATTAGAATCTTATAATTATAAACGAAAGTTCAAAGCCGCTCTGCGAGCTATGGAAAGAGCTATGCTTGGCATTTCTCTGAGGGATCGTATCCGAAACGAGGTAATTCGTCAGAGAACTAAAGTCACAGACATAGCTCAGCGTATTAGCAAGCTGAAGTGGCAATGGGCTGGACATATCTGTCGCAGAACCGATAACCACTGGGGTAGACGTGTTCTGGAGTGGAGACCGCGTATTGGCAAACGTAGCGTAGGACGCCCTGAGACTCGATGGAGTGACGATATACGTAGGACAGCTGGCGGTGGATGGAAGCGAAAACCCGAGTGGCGTGTCTTAGGAGAGGCCAATGTCCAGCAGTGGACTAATATAGGCTGATAATGTTGAATTATGAACGATGTTTGGATTAAATATAATTATGATAGCCAGCAAGCCAGACAGCCTTATTGGCTCATTGGTAGTATTAGCGTGGATTCGATTCCCGCTCAGGACAAACAGTTTGTGGTATTTATTCTGTGTCTGGGTGTTCTGTATACATTTACAAAATAAAAGTATTCATCCCACTAATATTATAAACGTGAAAGTTTGGATGGATGTTTGTTACTCTTTCATGCAAAAACTACTGAACGGATTTGGTTGAAATTTGGTAAGGAGGTAGCTGAGACCCTGGATTAACACATAGGCTACTTTTTACCCTGAAAAAATGTAGCGGGTAGCACCACGGGGCGCAGCTAGTGTATTATATAAGTTATCTGACTTTCAGAGTACAAGCTTTGCTTGGATTGGCTTTAGATGGCGCTGTGTATGATATGATCCTATGATATTTAAAAAAATCACGTTTGTTGTATGGGAGGCACCTTAAACATTTATTTTATTCTGTTTTTTAGTATTTGTTGTTATAGCGGCGACAGAAATACATCATCTGTGAAAATTTCAACTGTCTAACTATCATGAGATGCAGCCTGGTGACAAACGGACAGCGGAGTCTTAGTAATAGGGTCCCATTTTACCCTTTGGGCACGGAACCCTAAAAAGGCTTGTCAAAAACAAGGCTAGGCTAAAATAACAGTTTGTTTCCGTCGTTCCAGTGCGCTGACGCACGAGTGACTGGCGCCGTCTGTACAAACATCGCATGCTAATATCAAATTTTATGTCCATCCTGTGATATTTCTAAACTAGGAATGAATTGTACAACAAAACCATTGTCTTAAATGTTTAATGGACTATAAATAATTCTCACGTGATGGTAGATTTCCTTAACAAGAGGTCGTCTAGGTAGGTATCACCGCAGTACCAGATATTCTGCCGCCAAGCAAAAGTGTGTAAACATTACTGTGTTCCGGTTTGAAGGGTACTGCAGCGATATTACTGGGCTGTTGAGACTAACCATTGAAAATCTCAAAGTAATGAGCGCCAAAGCAGCGATGCCTGGACTTTGTTTTGTTACTCAAAGTTCTGTGTATCGCTGCGATGGTCATGGACAGGCGTTATCTCTTACCATCAGGAGAGCGTCGCGTTCGTCTCATTACTTTCATGTTTCATGAAATTGGTCCAGTAGTTTCGGAGCCTATACAATACTAACAAATAAATCTTTTTTTCTTTTTATTAGTATAAATATACAAATACAAATATTTTATTGATAACACCAATGTTACAAGTCACTTCAAAATTTTATAGCTGTCATTAAATGAGTTTTAAAACACTGATTACATGTCAAAATAAGGTATGTCAATACGCAAACATGTTAATATTTAAAAAAAACTGTCAATATAAAACATATATAAATAAATGTCGTAGAACATTACACACAGCGCCATCTGACCCCAAACTAAGCAAAGCTTGTACTATGGAAGTCAGATAACTGATAGAATACTTACATAATTTATTATGCATATAAAAATAAATGTAAAAAAAAATCTACCCAATAAAGTAAATTATAGTAGAAATTTACTATTTTTCTGTCAAATATTCGTCGATTGTATACGTTTTGAGGATAAGCTGTAGTTTTTTTCTGTGAATTACGTTGCATTTTCTTCACCAAATGCTGTTTCAAAAGAAATTTGATAAATTCTCAGTAGTTTACAATCGAAATCAATCAAAATGCCTGCGTTACCACGTTCACACCTCTACAATAAATACCGCACCACTCCGATAACCATGCAATCAGTCCATCGACATTAATGAGCGTTTCCACGGACGATGGGATCGTCGCGGTCCAATAGGGTACCAACAGCTAATAAATAAATAAATCGATGGTCCCTAAGTAAAGTATCGAAAGTGAAAAATGCTACTTTACAGGAGAGCGATTTGAAGTTTATTTTTTGCATAACTTTGACATTAATGATTAGATCTTCATAAAAAGTTGGATTCACAGGTGTTTTGGGGTTACGAACAAAACGTTGCAGCAAAAATCAATAATTATGAATAGTTTTCGAGAAAACTCAGTATCGATAGTACAGTCCGTAACTCAACTTGCTTTATAAATCGAAACTGGTACTTTCGATTGTTTACAGGTGTTCGCGCCGTCTTCGCGAACGGCAGTTTAAATTTCGCGCCTTCAGCGCAAGCAACTTCACTCAGTCATTCGTTTATATTGTATTCACTCTCTTCAAAATTAGCCTCCAAAAACTACGCATTAAAATATGTAAAATTACTAATAAAAAGCTATTACACCAGAAAATAGCGTATTCATTTGTTCTTTACGAACAAAAAGTGGCGACCGTGACAGGACATCACTGAAGATAAGAAGAAGAAGAAGTGAAAAGGATGCCTTACTCATGCCTTAACACAACGTGGCCGCTGTGTACTCCAAATGCATTGTTGCTGTGGATTACGGTGTGATTCAACAACACGGAGTGCCGCCTATCTGCCGATCTAAATGTGAGCTCGTTCCTTTTCATACTTCCTAACCTAATTTCTCTTCTATTTGGGAATATAGGGAAGTCAAGTTCCTCTTATGTTTTGACAAGCTGTTGCCTACCTATTAGCCGTGCTGTGCTTACAATTCACTACCTAAATATGCCTACTGCCTATTCATTTCATAGCACGACATCCAACTATCCTAACAACAACAGCTGTTCGTGATGTTCTACCATAATCTACCTATTTCTATTCTTAATGCACTTCATTGCAGTCCCTAAACATACAAGTTACTTAATTATCTAAACCTAAAGTTGTAGCTAAAGTATTATACTTCTACATCATCAATGTATACTAGAAAGTAAGATCATGATAACATTATCATTTCTAATAATGCACCTACTCAGCTAACGTAAACAATTGATTTCTATAAATAACTTCACAACCTTTCGCACAAAACCATCACTTTATCTTCCAATTTTAAACTATTCGATTATGCTGTGATCTAAGCTTGTCGCACCAATCTATTTCAGTGGCTCGTGCACATACATCCTCGCTTATCATCCTCATCACCATCGGTTGTTGCATCTTGCATTCCACACCTGCTGCCTGCGTGAGTGCGCTTCGGCGACTGCGCACGGGGCTCGGGTGCCTGCGGAGCGCTTGCTTACCTACCGCATCAGCTGGGACAGTGAAGTGAGGGACGTACCGTATGCTAACTTGTTTATTCACATTCTAATTAGTAAAGTCAATACTTCGATTGTATTTTATCGCAACTTCATCATGGCGAGTGACGATAGCTTTAAAGATTTAGTTGCTAAACGCAGTTCTATTAAAGGACGCGTTACTAAGTTTAAAAATAATTTAGATATTCTAGATACATTAGAGAATATTTCGCCTATGGAACTAAGTAAGCTTGCGATGAAATTGTCGAGGTTTGAAGCGTTATTCATTGAATTTGATGAGCTGCAAAATCAAATAGAAATCATAAATATTGATAAACAAGAAGCTGAGCTATCTATAAGAGAAATAATCGAACAAGATTTCTACCATTGTATTACGTTCGCTAAATCTTTAATGGAGAAAAATTCTACTCCTATACCTAATCAGCATGATCTTTCTTCACATCATACATGTTGTCATAATCATAGCCATGATAACATTAACCCTCTAGGATTTCGCTTACCGGAAATCAAAATACCTCCTTTCGAAGGTACTTACTATAAGTGGCTGGAGTTTAAGGAGATATTTACATCCTTAGTACATCAGAATGATAGAATTAAAAATATTCACAAGTTCGTCTACTTAAGTAGTTACTTGCAAGGCGAAGCAAGTCGAGTCATTTCTAACCTTGAAATATCAGACAAAAATTATAATGAAGCCTGGAAACTTCTGTGTTCACGATATGATAACAAACGTCAACTTATTGCGAATCACCTGAAGTCGTTGTTTAGTATTGAGTCGTTTCGTGAAAGTGATAAGTCACTTCGATTTATTATTGATCACATCACTAAGAACCTTAGAGCCTTAAATAGCTTAGGGTTACCTACCGATAAGTGGGATGTGCTCATAATTCATCAAATAGCAAACAAGTTAGATAACACTACCTACATCAAGTGGGAAGAACATAGAAACGACTTACCTGAAATACCTACCTTAGGGCAATTTTTCTCTTTCTTGAAAAATCGTGCCGACGTTCTTGAAACTGCATTCCAGCGATCCAGGCAGGATAATTCTGAAAAACAAAAATATAATCCTACTTTTAATCAAAAGGGTCATCAAACTAAAGCATTAATTACTACCTCGTCTAAGGGCAATAACTCCTCTCATTCCAGCACCAAGCTTCACTGTGCAGCATGCCAGGGAGACCATCATGTCTTCCAATGTGCCGTTTTTAAAGACAAACCTGTGGACGAAAGGCGTCAGTTAGTAAGCTCCCACAAATTATGTCTAAACTGCCTTAAAGGTGGTCATAAAGTTCATGAATGCAAACTGCCAGGAAGTTGTCGTGTGTGTAAATTAAGACACAACTCCATGCTTCACGAATCCACCAAAGAAACCCGAAATCTACCTACTAATGGAGAATCGTTTTCCATGTCCGTTCAATCCTTACCTGAGGTGCTGTTATGTACCGCCAAAGTTCAGGTAACTAACCCAACTTCCAAGGAGACTTGCGCATTTCGCGCTCTTCTTGACTGCGGGAGCCAATCTAGTTTCATAACGGAAGCTGTAGTGCTAAAGTTAAACCTTTCTCCCCAGTCGTCTAATACCGAAGTGATCGGTATCGGCAACACGCCACTTAAAATACCTACTAAACGCTGTGCTATCAAGCTGCAATCCAGCGACAATGGGTTCAGCGTCGCAGTGTCATGCCTTGTCTTACCACATATTTCAGGTGAGATGCCTAAAACTACCTTCGACGTAAGTCACTTACAACTACTTACCAAATACCAGCTCGCTGACCCGGACTTCAACCGGGCGGGTCCGATCGATATGCTCATTGGTGCTGACCTTTTCTGGGACATCATAGGTTCCGAACAACATTCTCTGGGACCTGGCAACCCTACTATCCGCAGCTCCAAACTTGGCTGGCTTATCGCCGGACACATCTTTAAACCTAACAGCGAGTCTAATAAAGTCATGTGTAATTTCACACTTAACGATGAATTACACAATGATCTAACCAAATTTTGGGAACTAGAAAGTTTTCCACAATCTAAAACTCTCACTAAAGAAGAGAATCTATGTGAACAGCATTTCCTAGCTAACACTTCTCGTACTCCTGATGGTCATTTCTGTGTGGCCTTACCTCTTCGCGAGGACCCCAGTCTGTTAGGAGACACTTACAGCTTAGCTAAGAAACGTCTATTGGGCTTAGAAGCTCGCTTTCGCAAACAACCTGAAACAAAACAAGCATATACCGACTTCATGCGTGAGTATGAGGCTCTCGGTCACCTAACTAAACTTCCTAATAAGCTAAATAAATTTAGAAACGCATATTACTTACCGCACCATCCTGTAATAAAGGAAACTAGCGAATCTACAAAAACACGAGTTGTTTTTGAAGCTAACTCTAAGTCAACTTCTGGCGTGGCGGTCAATGACATACAAATGATTGGTCCTACTATTCAGGATCCACTCTTTAATATCTTAGTACGTTTTCGACAACATAAATTCGTATTCTGTGCAGATATAGAGAAGATGTTTCGAGCAATATTTTTGAGAGAATCAGATCGACATCTTCAGCAAGTACTGTGGCGAGAGCACGAAACTGATCATATACAAGTCTTACAATTAAATACAGTCACTTATGGTTTCGCTAGTGCTAGTTTTCTTACTACTCGTTGCATTTTTCAAGTCGGCGAAGAATGTAGCGACTCTACTATCAAAGACATAATCCAAAAGGACTTTCTGTGTGATGACCTACTTACAGGCGCCGAATCTGAAACTGATTTGCGCTATATTCAGCAGTCAGTCTCTGCCGAGTTAGCCGATCATGGTTTTCATCTCCGTAAGTACCGCTCTAACTTACCTAGTCTTCTCTCTTCCGATTCCATTGGTCATGAGAATAGTAATCTCATGATCAGCAACGCCACTAGCACCCTGGGTGTAGGCTGGAATCCATCTTCTGATGAGTTAAATTTCAACATTCAATATACGCCGCCAGAAGTCTTAACTAAACGTTCGATACTATCATCGACTTTCAAAATTTACGATCCTCTCGGAATTTTGTCATTGTGCACTGTAAAACTCAAAATACTGGTTCAACAGCTTTGGGAGTTAAAACTAGAATGGGATACACCTGTTAACAATGAAGTGCGCAAATCTTGGCTCAAATTCGTAGAGCAACTTCCAATGCTCTCTACCGTCAAAATTCCCAGATGTATCGTAATAAACAATTTCTCTACCATAGAGCTACATTGTTTTAATGACGCTTCTCAAAGAGCTTATGGCTCTACAATCTACTTAAGGTCTCTCGATGCTGACGGTAATATTAACGTGTCCTTAGTATGCGCCAAATCACGAGTGGCACCCATAAAGCCTGTTACTATTCCGCGCTTGGAACTTTGTGCTGCTCTACTAGGAGCACAACTTGCCGATACCGTTATGCAAGCGTTGAGACATCCCATCTCCCGTCAAATCTACTGGACAGATTCCAATGTCGTTCTAGGGTGGATTAGGTCCCTTAACAAGGCGAAAACGTTTGTTGCCAATAGAATAGCTGCTATAACCGATCTCACTGAACCTTCGGCCTGGAGAAAAATTGGAACCGCATCCAATCCAGCTGATCTAGTTAGCCGTGGTGTAGATCCTGATCAGGTACATTCCACTCTATGGTGGCACGGACCTACCTTCCTTAGGCAGCCTGAAGAATCGTGGCCTGTAGAACAATCATGTACAGTCAACTTACCTGAAATGAAAGCTCAGCCCGCTTTCGTCGGGGAGACTGCACTAACATGCGATAGTAAACTAATTAACCTAGACAACTACTCTAGTCTACCTTTTATTCAAAATGTTTTAGCGAGAGTTCTACGTTTTATTCATAATTTGAGAAACCCTACAAATAAACTTACAGGTCCCTTATCGACTTCTGAAAGACAGAATGGATTGACTCACTTAATTAAAATATCACAACAAGAGTCATTCAGTAAGGAGATAGAGCTTTTGTCTATTAACAAGCCCTTAAAATCTCAAGTTGCTCTAACTTCTCTTAACCCATTTCTAGACTCTACCGGTACTCTCAGAGTCGGAGGTCGAATCGACACATCATTTTATTCCTACGACAAAAGACATCCTATCGTTTTAAAATCTGATAATCGTCTAACCAAGCTAATCTTTCAGTATGAACATAAAAGACTCTTTCACGCCGGTCCACAACAGGTCCTTGCTTCCATGAGAGAGCGATACTGGCCTATAGGGGGTCGCAACTTAGCTAGACGTGTATATCGCGAATGTTTTATTTGTCGTCGCTTTAGAGCAAAAACAATGACCCAGATCATGGGTAATTTACCTTCTGAACGTGTAGAACCAGACTTCCCGTTCCGTTCCGTTTCCACAGATTTCTGTGGGCCGTTTTATATTGCAGATCGCAAAGGACGTGGATGTAAAATAACAAAATGTTACTTATGTATTTTTATTTGTTCCCGTTATAAATGTATCGATTTACAAGCGGTGAGCGCCTTAACTAAAGAAGCCTTTATACTAACCTTTAAGAGATTCATAGCACGCCGAGGTATTCCTAATCTTATTTTTTGCGACAATGGCAGAAATTATGTTTCGGCGGCAAAGGATATAAAACATCTATTTAAAACACACAAAGACTCTATAATTGATTTTGCAGCTGATCAGGGCATTGAATTCCGGTTCGCACCAGCATACAGTCCTCACTTCTCTGGACTAGCGGAGAGCGGTGTTGGAGCAGCCAAAAGGCATATCCATAGAATTCTTAAAAATACTCATTTGACGTATGAGGAACTAGCTTCTTTGTTTTCCCAAATAGAAGCAATCCTAAACAGCCGCCCTCTATGCCCTCTCAGTCCTTCACCTAACGACTTCACTCCTCTTACCCCGGGACACTTTCTGATCGGTAGACCACTTACTTCACTTCCGTCACCGTGTCTTCTAGATGCCACCACCAACCGACTAGATCGCTATAAAAGATTAGAACAGGCCAGACAACACTTTTGGAAACGATGGTCACATGAGTACATAGCCGAACTACAACTACGAACCAAATGGCGTACCAAAATGGAAGAACTGCAACTTAATGACTTGGTTCTTATAAAAGAAGACACACCTCCACTCTTCTGGCGCTTAGGAAGAGTATCCAAGCTATTTTACGGTCCTGATGGCTTACCGCGCGTTGCTGACATACTCACCGCACAGGGGACTACAATGCGTCGAGCACTAAACCGCCTGTGTCTACTTCCGAGAGCAGAAAACCAGCCTTGAAAGGCGGCTAGCCTTTCAACGTCCGGGAGGATGTTCGCGCCGTCTTCGCGAACGGCAGTTTAAATTTCGCGCCTTCAGCGCAAGCAACTTCACTCAGTCATTCGTTTATATTGTATTCACTCTCTTCAAAATTAGCCTCCAAAAACTACGCATTAAAATATGTAAAATTACTAATAAAAAGCTATTACACCAGAAAATAGCGTATTCATTTGTTCTTTACGAACAACAGGGAACCGCATGTACACAAATGTATCGGATCTGCCTATTTCGATATTCTACGTTGGTTTATGTCAGGAATATTTTAGTGAAAGTGTCACATTCGATTATTTATTTCGTAGATTGCTTGT
This sequence comes from Biston betularia, assembly GCA_905404145.2. Classification (NCBI taxonomy): domain Eukaryota; kingdom Metazoa; phylum Arthropoda; class Insecta; order Lepidoptera; family Geometridae; genus Biston; species Biston betularia. The sequence goes on along the minus strand of FR989889.1, from coordinate 507,750 downwards.
ACTCACAATTATTTTTTTAATAAAATAACTAGAAAACAAGTAACATAAATTAGAGTAAATGTATTACAAATTGAAAAAAATATAAATTGTTAATCTAAATATTACAACAAGTATTTAAAATCAGTATTTGTTACCTTAACTAACTGTAAAAAACTGAGATCAAGTATTCATTGTATTATATATACTATAAATTTCATTTAATTTTACTTAAGTTATAACAAGCTAGCTGCACCCCGCGTTGTTACACGCTACATGTTTTTGGGATAAAAATAGCCTATGTGTTAATCCAGGGTTTCAGCTACCTGCATATCAAATTTCGTCCAAATCCGTTCAGTAGTTTTTGCGTGAAAGGGTAACAAACATCCATCCATACATCCATCCATCCACACATCACATTTATAATATTAGTAGGATGCAAACTGTGAGTACTTAATAAGCTAAAATAATAGGAAAATTTTAGAATGAGATCATAATTATTAACAAAACATTACTTATACAAAACCAAAAATAGTAAAACTCGTTACGCAAAAACAATAACCTAGAACCTATGATATTATTTGGGTATTGCACTTTAACGACATAAAGAAATGATTTTTTTATATTTTTCTACTGGTAAAGCTAGTGAATCCGAATAAAGATTTTTAACTCGGTAGACTGCATTTTCTCTTTTAGCGGTTTCTTGTTTCTACAGTATTAACACAGAAATTATTATCCTTCAGATCGTATTTAAAATACATACTTCACATTTTTATTTCTATAATCTTTATTCCAATTTCTGTCGTATAATAAAACTTTAAAATCATATAAATCACTATTGGTTACTTCTACAACGTTGTAAGGTTTCCCATAAACCTTTGCTCATCGTACTAATGTGTAGCATTGGTCAGGAGTGTAAATTAATTTTCTTTTAGATTTTCTCTCTGTGAGGGCATGTACTCGCCCTCATTCTGACTATGGCCGTGTTCTAAGAAACAATGAGTAAAATCTACGCCAAAACGTTTTGACAAGTACATGTACAACGAATATACGACTTTATTCATATTCTGGCCCGTACAATTATTATCGGACCAAAATAAGAATTTCTTAGCACTCTGATCGATCTTTGCGTTTACAAAATGCATCAAACAGCTACTTACTTCGTTTGCTCCTCTTTTAACGGTATATTCCGTCTATATGTAGCATGAACCTTCTTTTAAAGCTACATTGAGAACGTTAAAGTTAAACACAGAAAGTTTACGGAAAGTCGAAAGTCAAGTCACAGACAATTTTTGGTGATTTTGTGAAATACTATTTGTCATTATTCTTTATCTCTCTAACTCTCTGTCGGAGATGAGTTGTTAAAAAACTATGACACTTTTAATCACTGCAAAATCGACTACATTTGGATGATTTGAGTGTTTGCCCCTATTATCCGATAACATTAACGTTTAGTTTGACTTGATTGATTGATTGATTGATTAACTCTTTATTGCACACCTAAAAAAAACAATACAGAAGAAATAAAATTCATTAATTTGTGTAACAACTGGCGACTTGAGGTAAAGACAGTACCCAATGTCTTGTATGGGGAACCCGAAGTCAAAATTTAGATTAATTTCGGTCACTGTTTTCAATGATAACCGTCATGTGTGATCTTATGGATGAGATGATGAAACTGTGGCATTCCTCCTATGCTAAATTTCTATCCGAGGAGAGTTCATCATCCACCAACTCCTTTAAATTATTCCAATCGGACTCATTGAAGGCGCAGTTCATGGGTAGCAGGGACTCTAAAAAACGTAATAGGTACATTAAATAAATATAAAATTAATTGCATTTTAAATAATCCAGCTTTATTAATTACAGAAAATAAACAAAAAAGTAAGTAACTTCATTTTTATATGAGTACTTTTATCGAATCTTAATAAAAAAATAAATAAAATTCAGCCAATAGAATCGAAAGTGCCACTTTCAATATAGATTTGAATTTGTAATGCCACGTACAGTATCGAAATTGTCAGTTTCGATAGAAATACCATATGGAAAACCACGTACATAATCGGAACTGCCACTTTCTTACTATTAGGAATATGAAAACCCGACATAAACAATCGAATCTACCCGATTCGATATATTACGCGGGAAACATTGTTAATGCAAGTATGATTTATTAATAATACATAATTTAGGTAAACTATACTTTTTAAAATAAAAAACAGTCTTATTTATTTATGATACAATTATGTGTTAGAAAAATAAAAGTAATTAAAGTACTGTAACTTACCCGCATTCAAAATAACTAATTATTTGTCAAAGTTTTGTTTTGTTCATTCTCACTGTTTATTTGCACTAATTCAACAATTTTCCTCGATCTTGAATACATTTTTAAGGGTAAATTACTTATCATACAGTATTTTAATTATACATCAATATATCTAGAAAAAAACGTTAATAAAATACCTATAAAACCATTATTACGTAGTCGCAAAGGTGAGTGCGCACGCACTGCGACGTAAACTCGCGATAAGGGTAGTTTCGTCCTTTTCGCACACTCAACGACGCGGCGTAAACTCTCGAAAGTTAACATTCGTTGCTATACGCCGGATAGGTTGTTACGTTTCGATATAATACGTCTCTAAAAAACGTGTAAACAATTATTTTTTAAATTTTTGATCTCGTTTTAACAAAATTAATTTTATTGACAGTTTAATAATGTAATAAAAAAAAATTGCAGTTTTGCAAATTCGATACTTTACTTAGGGACCATCGAAATAATAATAAATAAATATCGTAGGACATTACACACAGCGCCATCTGGCCCCAAACTAAGCAAAGCTTGTACTATGGGAATCAGATAACTGATAAAATACTTAAATACTTTTTTTTGTTGTAAATACATACTTATAATACATACAGTACACCCAGACACAGAACAAACATTTGTTTTATATCACAAAATGCTTGTCCTGGGGGGGAATCGAACCCACGCCCTACAGCTCTTGAAGCAGACATGCTACCAATGAGCCAACAGGGCTGTCAAACTATCTCTAACATTGCATGGCGATAGCGTACTCTCTAGTACTCGGCTGGCTAGAAACCACGCGAGAGTTGAACATCTGCCGCCAAGCATCTAACGGTGTGTTCTGCTTCACTAGATAGCCAGTTCCATTCCAGGCTCGGTATGTTTACCATCTTCGACTACACCGTCACTTAACATCTGGTGAGCTGTGGTCAATCACCTAGCCTGTTAACTATCAAAAAAATCAAAGCATGGTGATAGGGTACTTTCTAGTACTCGGAAGTGTTATACCAAATTTCAAGTGGATACGTCCTGTAGTTAGTTTTTTTGATAATCCCACGGGAACCTAACGTTTTCCTGAGATAAAAAATATTCTATATGTTAATTCAGACAACGAACTATATGTGTGCCAAATTTCGTTCAAATCCGTTCAGCCATTTTTGGGTGATTGAGTAACAAACATCCAAAATGCCAAAAACAGAAATGTTAACATTTATAATAATTACCAGCCGCGCCCCGCGGTGTTACCCGCTACATGTTTTCAGGATAAAAAAGTAGACTATCTGGTAATCCAGGGTGTCAGCTGCCTCCGTAATTATTAATTTATATATGACTAATCTATTATTTCATTGACATTTTCATTGTATTGACCTAATACTACCTATATTTTATGATTTTGATATTTTCAAATATGAATGGAAAAATTACCTGTAATGTGTTTTTTTTTAATTTATGTAAAAAGTAATGAGACGAACGAGACGCTCTCTTGATGGTAAGAGATAACGCCTGTCCATGACCATTGCAGCGATACACAGAACTTTGAGTAACGAAACAAAGTCCGGGGCATCACTGCTTTGGCGTTAGCCTCAACAGCCCAGTAATTTCGCTGCAGTACCCTTCAAACCGGAACACAGTAATGTTTGCACACTACTGCTTGGCGGCAGAATATCTGGTACTGCGGTGGTACCTAGCTAGACGACCTCCTGCTAAGCAGATCTACCACCAAGTGTGTCTGGTGTTATTAATAAAAGATTTGTCTTTGTATTTGTACCTAATTTCAACAAAATCCATTCGTTAGTTTTTGCGTGAAAGAGTGACAAACATCCATACATATAAATATCGTAGGACTATACACACAGCGCCATCTGACCCCAAACTAAGCAAAGCTTGTGCTATGGAAGTCAGATAACTGATAGAATACTTAAATAGTTTTTTTTGTAAATACATACAGTACAGCCAGTCACAGAACAAACATGTTAGTCACACAAATGTTAGCCATCAGTGGGAATCGAACCCACGCCCTTCAGCTCTCGAAGCAGACATTTATTATTTATTTATTTATTGAGAAAGAATACGGTTAACCAATTACATTCAATCTCACAAAATTTTGACATTCCACAAAAACAAAAATCTAAAATACAATTACAAAAATTAAAAAAAAAATGAAGATGTCAAAGACATGACATGCTACCAATGAACCAAAATGGCTGTCAAACACATATTTTCGTATTTATAATATTAGTGGGATTAGTAAGAGAAAGTTATGGAAACTTTAACTTTAACTATGCCAGTAAAAAGTGTGAAGTAACATTTATGTCTTTGGTCATAATGGACAGCAGAAAGAGTCACACATGCGCACGATTAGTGAGCAATAAATTTTGGCGTCTCCGAGCTGCCTTGGGGAATGCTATTCAATTGAAAGATTGATAAATTGAAACTACCTTGCTAATCATTATTCAACCTAACATGCTAATAAACATTATTGATCTTATATATTCATAATTATTTTTTTTTATGGTTGACAGGCTAAGTGTTTGACCACAGCTCACCTGATGTCAAATGAAGGTGTGGTCGAAGATGTTAAAGCACACCTAGCCTGGAATGGAACTGGCTCTCACGTGAGGCTGCCGGAACACTTTTACTTGGTGGTAGATCTCCTTAGCAGGAGGTCGTCTAGGTAGGTACCACCGCAGTACCAGTTATTCTGCCGCTAAGCAGTAGTGTGTAAACATTACTGTGTTCCGGTTTGAAGGGTACTGCAGCTAGCGAAATTACTGGGCTGATGAGACTAACACTATCAAAAGTCTCAAATTAATGAGCGCCAAAGCAGTGATGCCCTGGACTTTGTTTTGTTACCTTAAAGTTCTGTGTATCGCTGCGATGGTCATGGACAGGCGTTATCTCTTACCATCAGGAGAGCGCCTCGTACGTCTCATTACTTTTTAAATAAAAAAAAAACACACCGTTAGATGCTTGGCGGCAGATTTTCAACTTGAGCCATGAGGTATATAATGTGGGGAAACATGACTTTTCGTGTTGCTTTCAAAACTCTTTCGAAGGTTACAATAAAGTCGCCACTACTTTACGAAAGCATGACTGGACTGACACGGACTGTACTTGACCAAGAATAGATTTAGACTATAACTTTAGCTACGAGGCAACTTATTTAACTTGAAAATATAAAACACTTGACACTGGCAAATGCTCAAAATGGGACGCCAAAACCAAAGAAAAAAAAGTAGGAATGTTTGTCTGTCAGTAACAATCAAGCTCATGTTGTGATAGCAAATATTGGGGCGCAAATAAAAAGTTTGGAATGAAATTGGATTCAGTATTTCTGATAGCATATGAATTATTAACAATCGAATTGATTTTTTATTCGACTGTATTTTGTAATAACTTTTATGAATACGCGAGCTGACTTGCAACACGCGGGCTTAGGAGAAAACGATCCACTCGCGACTAGGTCGTCTATTCCAGTACTACCGTAGTATTAGATATTCCATCGCCAAGCAGTAGTGTGTAAACATTACTGTGTTTCATTCTGAAGGGTACTGCAGCGACTTTACTGGGCTGTTGAGACTAACCATCGCAAGTCTCAAAGTAATGAGCGCCAAAGCAGTGATGCCCTGGACTTTGTTTTGTTACTCAAAGTTCTGTGTATCGCTGCAATGGTCATGGACATTGTTATCTCTTACCATCAGGAGAGCGTCTCGTTCGACTCATTACGATTAAGACGTAGGTACCTACTTTATGTTGACATTATTTTTATATTGATGTAGTTTATCTAGTGACATTTTTGCTAATTTTTTTCAAGCTTGTTTGACATAATTATGTATTTAATAAACCTAATAATATATTTTTCATCCCCGCATCTCGGAAAAAGTATTTTTGCTTTTCAATATCCGAGTGCAAAAGTCGTTTGTATCCGCTAGAGGATAAAGTAAATTTGAATTAAGAACATCGCGTGCACTAAGTTTGTGAATACAAAACATCATGAAACCTATTTACTTCTACCTCCATGGTGCCAAATTTATCATACAACTTTTTTTAATTTGTTAAAATCTCAGAACCTCCTTGGTGTACGTTTTTTTTTAATTTGCTTTACGCGCTCAATTTTCTTTTCACGTCATATTGTTAATGTAGTAGTTAATACCTAAACTGAAATAAAAGTATCTTGTGATTGTAAAAGATGTTTTTGCATTTAGTCATTTCCTCGCTGAGGCGGGATGAAAAGTTACGTGCTGCATTCGAGTGCAAAGAGTTTTCACCTCATGCTCTTTTGATTCCCTCGATAACACTCAGGGTTCAAAATTGAGCACGCAGTTAAAAAACAACTTTGCACTCTTGTATAACAACTAACTATTCTCAGTTATCTGTCTTCGATAGCACAAGCTTTGCTTAGTTTGGGGTCAGATGGCGCTGCGTGTAATGTCCTGCGATATTTATTTATTTATTTATTTAGGTAAAAGAGTCGTTAAGTGGACGCAAGTGTGGGATAATTATCTGGATAAGTTAATTATCTTGGTATTATTGCATCGTTCAGTTTAATACCGCAATATATTTCTGTTGGTCGTAACTCATGTGATTTTAATGTTTCTACGTGTATATTTCGACTCAGTTCGTTCTGATGGACAAAATGGTTATTTATGGTATCGTATGGGGTACTATAGGTGGGAAAGTCGATCGAATCTCACTTGGTAGAAAATAAACTTGGATTTGTGTTGTTCTAAGTTGCTTCAGAACCAAGTTAAGATCTTGGCTGGTTGACATTGTTTTATGACATTGACGTATATTTGAAACTAAAAGTTTTTTTTATCGTTGACAGGCTAGGTGTTTTGACCACAGCTCACCTGATGTTAAGTGAAGGTGTGGTCGAAGATGGAATGGAATTAAAAACCTAATCTTACTCAATATCTTGAACTAATTTGACATAAACTTAAAAATATAATTCGACAAAAATCTTATTAATTTTTATTTGGACTCGGTCTCGACACAGACCAGAGCAAACATTTGTTTATGCCACAAAATCTTTATCCTGGGTGGGAATCGAACCCACACCCTTCGGCACTTGGAGCAGGCATACTACCAATGAACCAACAGAGCTGTCATGTCAATTACTTAGTAGTAATTCAACAATTGTTGCGATGATAGCTCAGTGATTAGCGCGGTAGGTTCGCATGCCGAAGGGCGTGGGTTCAAACCCCAACAATGAGCTTGAGCTGCCGGTGAAGGAAAACATCGTGAGGAAACCATATCATGGTGGTAGCGTACTCTCTAGTACTCGGCTGGCTAGCTACCACACGAGAGTTAAAAATCTGCCGCCAATCATCTAACGGTGTGTTCCAGCAGCCTCACTTGAGAGCCAGCTCCATTCCAGGCTAGGTGTGCTTTACCATCTTAGACTACACCGTCACTTAACATCAGGTGAGCTGTGGTCAAACACCTGGTCTGTCAACCACAAAAAAAACATTAATTAATTTATATTTTAATTTTGTATGCTCGGACGAAATTGGATTTAATTGTATTTTATTGCTTGACATTTTATATCATTGACATTTTTATTTTAATTTTTCATCACTGACTGTAGTAAAATTTTGTAATGTTTAATTTTGTTAACGTTAATTTTAAATTTTGCACGCCGCAAGGCAGAATATTGCGCTCGTAATCTTTTTTTAAATCTATTATACCTACCCATATACGCAATAAATAAATTATGAATTATGAGATATTTTCGAGTTTTTTTTTATAACTTGGAACCATTAGTAGCCCACCTCGGTCTTCATAATTTACGAGGTAAGATATAAAATATCTTGAAAATATAATTGTAGGTGTCGACTTCGCCCGGATTGGGGATAATTTTTTTATTTCGCTTTTTATGCATTCTGACTTATGTCCGCTGCAACTGCATCCTTTAATTTTACGAAATATGGGAGTGGGCCCGTTGATATTTATGATCCAGAATTTATTTTCAAACTTTAAATAGATCGTTTTCGAGTGGTGTGTTTGATTTTCTTGAATTTAAAAAAAATGTAAATAGTAATGAAACGAACGAGACGCTCTCCTGATGGTAAGAGATAACGCTTTTCCATGACCATTGCAGCGATACACAGAACTTTGAGTAGCAAAACGAAGTCCAGCATCGCTGCTTTGGCGCTCATTACTTTAAGACTTGCGATGGTTAGTCTCAACAGCCCAGTAATGTCGCTGTAGTACTTTTCAAACCGGAACACAGTAATGTTTGCACACTACTGCTGGGCAGCAGAATATCTGGTACTGCGGTGGTACCTACCTAGACGACCTCCTGCTAAGGAGTTCTACCGCCAAGTGAAATAAATATATATCTCATAGATGGTAAGAAATGACCACGGAAATTATCCCACTAACATTAGAATTTTTTTTATCTAAATCCGTTCAGTAGTATGTAGCGATGATAGCTCAGTGGTTAGCGCGGTAGGTTCGCATGCCGAAGGGCGTGGGTTCAAACCCCAACAACGAGCTTGAGCTGCCGGTGAAGGAAAACATCGTGAGGAAACCATAGCATGGTGGTAGGGTACTCTCTAGTACTCGGCTGGCTAGCTACCACGCGAGAGTTGAAAATCTGCCGCCAAGCATCTAACAGTGTGTTCCGGCAGCCTCACTTGAGAGCCAGTTCCATTCCAGGCTAGGTGTGCTTTACCATCTTCGACCACACCTTCACTTAACATCAGGTGAGCTGTGGTCAAACAACTAGCCTGTCAACCATAAAAAAAAAAAAAAGTAGTTTTTGCGTGAAAGAGTAACAAAGATACATCTCTACATCCTTACAAACTTTCGCGTTTATGTAATAGGAAGAAAGTAGAATTTCGATGATTCTTTTTTTGCTTGGTAGATCCATACTTAAGAGGTGATCCCATATAAATTTTAACGAAATCGATCGATCGATCGGTCGTTCTTAAAAAAAAATCAACAAAAATCTAAAAACTGTATACATCGATGACATTCTCGTTTGGTCGGAAACCTCGCCGTGTCATTGGAGCAGCGCGTTTAGTTGGCCTGAGGGTCATGGAGTATTTTTTTTTTGTATTGCAAATTTCTCCATCTCCAGCCACGTCGTCGCTTCCCATCAAGTGAGACAACCAAACGGAGTGGACAGTTTCAGGAAAGATGTTGATACCTATCATTTGTCTCGTGTCTGGGTGTTCTGTATGTATTATAAGTATGTATTTACAAAAAAAAAAGTATTTATGTATTCTATCAGTTATCTGACTTCCATCACACAAGCTCTGCTTAGTTTGGGGCCAGATGGCGCTGTGTGTATAGATTATTTTTATTTATGGTTGACAGGCTAGGTGTTTGAGCACAGCTCACCTGATGTCAAAAGAAGGTGTGGTCGAAGATGGTAAAGCACACCTAGCCTGGAATGGAACTGGCTTTCAAGTGAGGCTGCCGGAACACACCGTTAGATGCTTGACGGCAGATTTTCAACTTGATTATGGTAGTTAGCCAGCCGAGTACTAGAAAGTACCCTTCCACCATGCTATGGTTTCCTCACGATGCTTTCCTTCACCGGCAGCTCAAGCTCATTGTTGGGGTTTGAACCCACATCCTTCGGCATGCGAACCGACCGCGCTAACCACTGAGCTATCATCGCTACAGATACAGACAGTATAGATAATATATTTATATATTTTAACCATCAAAAACAGCCCTAACAATTGTATATAAGGCTTAAGTATATAATACTCTAAAACTAGGGCTGGCCACTCGGCCGATTCGATTTCCTTTCAGTAAAGTACACCAGCTTCGTTAGTTCACGTAACTGTTTGTTGCCACGTAACATTATAACGTAATTTGCTCCATTTAATGCTTTCCACTGGTCACCAATTGATTTTGGCTCGCACGCATAGTGGCCTATAGGTATTCGTGTTTAGAGATGCGATATGCTCAGTTTTGTAGTTTTTTTTTAATGTAAAAGTAATGAGACTTACGAGACGCTCTCCTGATGGTAAGAGATAACGCCTGTCCATGACCATTGCAGCGATACACAGAACTTTGAGTAACAAAACAAAGTCCAGGCATCGCTGCTTTGGCGCTCATTACTTTGAGACTTGCGATGGTTAGTCTCAACAGTCCAGTAATGTCGCTGCAGTACCCTTCAAACCGGAACACAGTAATGTATCAATTACATTTATGTCACAGGATTATATCATAAACCAAATTGAAAATTAAATATCAAGCTAAAATGTTCAAGCTAATAACCTAAAGAAATAATAATTAAATAATAATGAATAAAAATATAATGAATATTAATTATAATTATTATTTATTATATGAGTAATAAATATTGTATATTATGATTAATATTTTTGATTTGATTATAAATTTATAGTGACAAATCATTGCACTGTGAAGTGCTTTTTTCTTAGTTTTTTCTCGGTACGATGTTTAAATTTGCTTATATAGCGATAAGTAATTCAGAAAACTGATGATAACAAACTTGGGGGATACAATAAGGACTTCTTAGTATTCCATTTTTTTTTTAAAAGATTATTATGTGTTTACACACAATAGTCAAGTTTTGTAGCGATGATAGCTCAGTGGTTAGCACGGTCGGTTCGCATACCGAAGGGCATGGGTTCAAACCTCAACAACTTGAGCTGCCGGTGAAGGAAAACGTCGTGAGGAAACCATAGCATGGCGGCAGCGTACTCTCTAGTACTCGGCGTGCTAGCTACCACACGAGTGTTGAAAATCTGCCGCCAAGCATCTAACGGTGTGTTTTGGCAGCCGTGTGTTTACCATCTTCGACCACACGGTCACCCATTATCAGGTGAGCTGTGATCAAACACATAGCCTGCCAAGCATAAAAAATAAGTAAAAAAAAAACATTTATCGAATTACTCGACAAATTAATCGAATGAAGTCGAATCAACAACTTTATTCATAGTCATCTCTAAAGTCGTGTTTGAAATGTTACAGATTGAATCCGTGAAGATAATTGTGTGTCATGACTTTTAAACAAGCCTTTTCTTATGGCTCCGATTAAAATATCCACCCGTTAGCAACTTTTTAACTTAAAAAATATATATATTATCAAAATCCTTGTCACCAAAAACATTTACATCCGAGCAAATTTAAAAAAAAAAATGACTTAATTTGGTATTAACATCGAACGAAATTGGAAATTATGCAAAGTGCACATTTTGAAATTTCGGATAATGTTTGTATGAGCATTATTTATTGCTTTCTGGATTACTTTGCAAAATTCGTATGATGATTTCGAGAAAAATATTTTTTTTAACTTGGCAAGCGGTGTCATTTTCCGTATTTTCATCAAACAGCTAAGAACACGTCTCGACTAATTCACCTTTCAAACAAAATCAAAATCGGTTTACCTTTTAAGGAGCTACGATGCCACAGACAGATAGACTCACACACACACAAAAAAACATACAGTTGAATTGAGAACCTTCTTCTCGAGAGTCGGTTAAAAAGTGAAAGAAATCGCTTATAGTGATTTGGTCGCTGTTAATTAAGTTTATTTGATTTTTCTCTAGTACTGTACAATTTTTGGTACAATAAAGAGTTAATAAACCAAACGTAAGCCTTTTTATAATAAACTAGCGGACGCCTCGCGGTTTCACCCACGTAGTTCCCGTAAAAAAACAGCCTATGTCACCCGGGGATAGTGCAGCTTCCCAACGGTGAAAGAATTTTTGAAATCGCTCCAGTAGTTTCGGAGCCTATTCAATACAAACAATCAAATCTTTCCTCTTTATAATACTATAGATAGAAAAAAGAACACGGCATCCCGCTCCGTGGAAAGCGTGGCGTCTGCCAATCACACGGACAATAAAGTTAGTATACAATAATTACAAACATATATTTCGTAAAGTTTAATCGAAGACGGAAACAAATAAGTAATAAATGGTCCAAATACGGAGCTTTATGAAGTTAAGAGAGTAACTTATCGTTATAGACGTGGAGATTGTGGACCGAGTCATGAGCAAGTAGCGGGGTCAAAGTTAACTGGAATATTTCAATAGATGGCGTGTACAATTCTAAATAGAACAGGTGTAAATTAACGTCTTGATTCGGGCGTTACTTTGTGGAAATTCATTTTGAGTGTTCAAGGTATAATTATATTTAGTTTATTTCCGCTTAACAGTCTTTCAGTTACAACAGTGATGAGGACTTAAATTTAACTAACTTGTGTTAATGTGTAGTGCCGATTATGAGTTTCTATTATATCAGGATGTAGTTATTGTGTAGATGATTGGCTATAACTTTGGACAGCAATGCTTATAAAGAATACTTTTATAGGGTTTTAAATAAAATAATTAGTTAATACTCACAGTATGTATTAATGAGAGCCAAAGCAGTGATGCCGTGGGATTTGTTTTGTTACTCAAAGTTCTGTGTATCGCTGCAATGGTCATGCGTTATCTCTTACCATCAGGAGAGCGTCTCGTTCGTCTCATTACTTTTTACATAAAAAAAAAATTGAACGCTGGCACTCGACTGCCTGTGAGACGCGGCTTCGCTCCGAGGTAAACCCCCCACTCTGTCTACTTTTCTCTCCACTAGCGTCCTATTGGTTGAAGCCGCGCTCACGGACAACTAGTACCACGTCTAGTCAATACAACAATAATTATATTCATTTATAAGAAACAGTATACAATCCAAACTAAATACTTAAATAAATTAATTAATAATTAGTTCATATCGCTAACGCTTGACAACAATTTAATAATTAAAAAACTTATCCAGAACTTTACTTGGTATCTAAAACTAAAATTTGACAACTTAAAAACTAAAACAATTCAAATAAAAAATTGTAAACTATAAAAAAAACTGTGTGAAGTGCCCTACGATATTATTTATTATTAGCTGCGCCCCGTGGTGTTACCTGCTACATGTTTTCGGGACAAAAGTAACTTATGTGTTAATCCAGGGTGTCGGCTACTTCTGTATCAAATATCATCCAAATCCGTTCAGTAGTTTTTTGCGTGACAAACAGTAGCAGTAGTAGGATAGGATAGGTAGGATTAGTAGGATTGCTAGGTCGGTGTGAAGAAAAATATCGGAGAGTTGTTAATGTAAAGGCGAGGTCTTAAGTTGACAGCCCTGTTGGTTCATTGGTAGTCTCTGCTCCAAGATCTGAAAGGCGTGGGTTAGATTCCCACCCAGGACAAACATTTTGTGGTTTTTACAACCAAAAAAACCGGCCAAGTGCGAGTCGCACTCACACACGTAGGATTCCGTACCATTATCTATAATAAAACTAAATATTCTGTGAATAGTTGAAGCGTCTACCTGTCACCGTTATTAGTACCGAGCAAGAAACGGTAAAAAAAAAGTTTGTTGTATGCCCCCCTTAAATATTTATTTTATTTTATTTTTAGTATTTGTTGTTATAGTGGCAATGGAAATACATCATCTGTGAAAATTTCAGCTGTCTAGCTATCACCGTTCTTGAGATACAGCCTGGTGACAGACGGACGGACGGACGGTCAGCGAAGTCTCAGTAATAGGGTCCCGTTTTTACCCTTTGGGTACGGAACCCTAAAAACTATTTAAGTATTCTATCAGTTGTCAGACTCCCATAGTACAAGCTTTGCTTAGTTTGGGGTCAGATAGCGCTGTGTGTAATGTCCTACGATATTTATTTTAAAGTCCGCAGATCTGCTCGCACTTGGCCCACACCCTAATGTTGGGCACTCAGGCGCTCGCGTGGGTGCCACTCATTACAATACCAGAGCATTGTGCCGTTTACGATTATGTAAACAGCCTGCTTGAGTACTCGGCTAGCGTGGACAAGTCTTTTGAAGTAATTCCTTCTCAATTCGACTATTATGAATCGATTTTGATGATTCTCTCTCGGTTGGTAGATCATACTTCAGAGGTAGTCCCGTATAAATTTAATCGAAATCGATCGAGCGGTTTTTAAAAAATCAACAAAAATGTAAAAACTGTATACATCGATGACATTTTCGTTTGGTCGGAAACCTCGCTGTTTCATTGGAGCAGCGCGTTTAGTTGCCCTGAGGGGCGTGGAGTCGGGTTTTTAGTTAGCAAATTTTGTATTATTTATGCTAAAAGTTATAAAACGACCAAAATGTTCTTATACAGCCCTGTTGGTTCATTGGTAGTGTGTCTGCTTCGAGAGCTGAAGGGCGTGGGTTCGATTCCCACTCAGGACTAACATTTGTGTGACTAACATCGATGTTTGTTCTGTGTCTGGGTGTACTGTATGTATTATAAGTATGTATTTACAACAAAAAAAAAGTATTTAAGTATTCTATCAGTTATCTGACTTCCATAGCACAAGCTTTGCTTAGTTTGGGGTCAGATGGCGCTGTGTGTAATGTCCTATGATATTTATTTATTTATTTACATGTACATATGTACATAATTAGAGTTCTTACTGTCAGTGAGAACTCTAATTATGTACATACTAGCTGCGCCCCGCAGCGTTACCCGCTACACGTTTTCGGAATAAAAAGTAGCCTATCTAGAGACCCTCGATTAAATCCAGGGTCTCAACTACCTCCATGCCAAATTTCATTCAAATCCGTTCAGTAGTTTTTGCGTGAAAGAGTAACAAACATCCATCCATCCATCCAAAATTTCATCTGTATTACGTTACGTTTATTATTTATTTAAATAAATAAATAAATAAATATCGTAGGACATTACACACAGCGCCATCTGACCCGAAACTAAGCTAAGCTTGTACTATGAAAGTCAGATAACTGATAGAATACTTATATACTTTTTTTTTGTAAATACATACAGAACACCAGACACAACAAACATTTTAAACAAACAATTTATTCATGATTTCGTATCATATTAGTATGATGTGAAAGTTTGGATGGATGGATGTTTGTAACTCTTTCACGCAAAAACTACTGAACGGATTTGGATGAAATTTGGTATGGAGGTAGCCGAGACCCTGGATTAACACATAGGCTACTTTTTATCCCGAAAACATGCAGCGGGTAGGATGTATATGTCTGTAGGTATGTCCATAGCGCTCTGCCCCCGGCTAATGCATGCGTGTCTGTTCGCTGTACAATAGGGCTCCGTAGCCCGCTCCGCCCGCTGCTTACTCCACGGCTAGTATTTGTTAATGAAGCAGCTCATGGCTCAGTGGTTAAGAGGTCAAATCCTGTGCCGCAGTTCGTAACTTTTAAGTACTTTGATGATGATGATGATAAATACTAATTTATATGAGCTTAAAAAAATCAAACAGTGAATTTAGTTAGTATTACTTATAGTTAAACTTATAACTTAATACACTAAGTTAGTTTTTATCCTTTGTAGCGATGATAGCTCAGTGGTGAGCGCGGTAGGTTCGCATGCCGAAGGGTGTGGGTTCAAACCCCAACAATGAGCTTGGGCTGCCGGTGAAGGAAAAACATCGTGAGGAAATCATAGCATGGTGGTAGGGTACTTTAGTACTCGGCTGGCTAGCTACCTCCCTCAAGTTGAAAATCTGCCGCCAAGCACCTAATGGTGTGTTCCGGCAGCCTCATTTGAGAGCCAGTTGCATTCCAGGCTAGGTGTGCTTTACCATCTTCGACTACACCTTCACTTAACATCAGGTGAGCTGTGGTCAAAACACCAAGCCTGTAAAACATTTTTAAAAAAACCTAAAAAAATAAAGTTGTTTTCACGTGGAAACAGCGGGTAACACCGCGGGGCGTAGCTCACATACTTAGTACACCCTTTAAAAACACACAATGCAATTATTTTATTATTAGTTACTATTTTAAGTTATTTTACTTGTTTAATTGAAACTAAAACTTTGGTAGGTATTGTAAATAAATAAGACTATACTTGACCTTTAGAAATAAAAAAATTGAATGCAATTAAAAAAGAAGCTTGTTACAACGTCTCGAAACCCAAAAATACGGACTTCAAATAAATATGCCTCAAGCCGCACTTTATCATCAAAATAAATACATTTCACCTTTTTTACGAAACAGAGAAATGGCAATTCATAAATACACGATGCAAAACCAATTATGTGCACTCGCCGCCGCGCCCGACATCAATCCAATGAATTGGAATTACTATCAACAGCCTGTTTAGGCTGGGAGCTAGCTGGAGAATATTATTACGATTGCATACGCGAGAAAAAGCGTCATGCTGTTTGGTTCTTTTTATAAGTTATGTTAGAATTTAAGCATACTAATTTCACGCTCGGAAAATCGAGTGTGGCGCCGCCCCGCCGCTCGTTAGCGAGGTGCAACTCGCTAACGTCAGTTCTTCCACGAATTCGAACACCGCCGCAACGACGACGCACGGCACCCTTTTAAAATGCAATAATCATCGTCAATCAGTCGCGAATCCTTTCGAAAAAGGACCTGACGACACTCGTGAGTGAAGCTATAGACCACGGAGTGTTTGTGCCTAATTTGTGGATTGTGGACCAGCGCGCGCTGCGCTGGCCACGCTGCCATTGCGCCCACTCTGACCTCTGGACGCTGGATTGGTATGTACATTCTGCATAACTTTGTACTAAGAACAGGAAACCCGTCCTTCAGATTCTCTCCGTCTTCCCTCTGGCTCTCGAGTGAGGCTGCCGGAACCCATCGTTAGGTGCTTGGCGGCAGATTTGCGTAGCACGACACGGCACAACATGATGGGATATATTATTGCATCAAAGCTGCATCAAAATCCCATCAAACATTTTTTTCAACAAATGTGTTTAAAAAAAACAATGCTACATATTATTTTCTTGACCCCTAGCTCCGAGTCTAAAATTCGATGTTCCCTTATATTCGAAAACTGTTTCCGCCCAAAATTTAGATTGTTCCACCCATTTTAAATTAACAAAACACACTTTTTATTACCTTAACATAAAGTCCAAAATTGCTTATTTTTATCTGGTTCAGCGTTAAACCAACAAATGAAAGATTTTATTGAAGTTGTGTTAGCAGTAGCACAAATCGATACTTTGGTAAAAAAATAAAATTGTAGCCCATTAGCCAGCCCTAATGTCTAATGTCTTGATAGTTACAGTCATAGGGCAGATGACCGGCAACTAATTTATATGTAGGGTAATATTCTGTTGCCAATATGACTCGCGGTCACTCATCTCCCGAATCGCGCGTTTGTCTTTTCATGCTACATCCAAGGCTTAATTAAAGTTAAAGTAAAGTTGCCACTATTTCATTAGGGCATGACTGGACTGCGCCTTGATTTCTTTTTCTGTGACTCACATATATAATTCGGCACTTAAATAAACTTTAAAAATATTTAAAGAGGATCCCACATAACCGACATGATTTCTTGCCGTTTTTATAGATAAGGGTACCTACGGAACACTTTATGTGCGAGCCCGACCCGCACTTGGCCGGTTTTTATTGAAAATGATTTGACCTGTGACATCTCTTATCTATACTATTACAAAGAAGAAAGATTTGATTGTTTGTTTGTTTGTATTGAATAGGCTCCGAAACTACTGGACCGATTTCAAAAATTCTTCACCGTTGGGAAGCTACACTATCTCCGGGTGCCATAGGCTACTTTTTATCCCTGTATTTCCACGGGAACGGGAACTATGCGGGTGAAACCGCGAGGCGTCCGCTGGTGAACAATTTATTTTTTTACGCAGCGCCATCTGACCCCAAACTAAGCAAAGCTTGTGTGATGGAAGTCAGATAACTGATAGAATCAATGACGGATTTACCAGCAGGCTGAGTAGGCTTGAGCCTAGGGCGGCAGATTTTTGGGGCGGCAAATTTGGGGACCGAATTGTTTTTGCTACCTCATAGAAATCAAAAAGATTTTTGCATGACGGTTTTCTGAAGTCTGCAACAAATTTTGCTAATGACTTTCCTCTCTCACTTGTCATTGCACACTCCGACAGTAAAAATAATGTAGGAGATGACAATTGTAGAGGCAAGGGCGGCAAAAACTGTGTAGCCTATGCCTTGAAAATTTGTAAATCCGCCACTGGATAGAATACATAAATACTTTTTTTTTTGTAAATACATACTTATAATACATACAAAAGACACAGAACAAACATTTGTATTATTTATGATTATGAGGTCTGCAAACCCACCTCATCTCATTCTGGCCCACGATGCAGTTAGTGATTTCGCGTTAGACCGCTTACTGCGATCTGAAAGATTTGGTCGATGCTCTTGAAATACAACTAAAAAGTGCTCACGCTGAGATAGAATCGCTGTCATCCGAAAATCTCAATCTTAGACGCATTAATGAAGATTTAATAAGGAAAAATGAACTACTTAAAACAATTACTAGTACTCCGGCTAAAATAAAGATGACACCTAAGAAGAGATGCCTCAAACAACAACAATTAATAGAACAATCAGATGATTCATACACAATAAAAACATCAATTACTAAAGCATCAATAGAATCACAAATAGTGCATGACAAAAATAGTGCAACACCGAAATCGAAACCAAAACAACAATTAGTCGAGTCGGGGCTACCGACCATAAGAAGTAACACTCAACGTCTTACAGAACTTACAAAAATTTGCATTCTAAGTTGCAATAAGCGAAACAAAATACTCTCGACTGCGGAAGACACATGGGATAAGAGTACCAAAGATGTTTTCCACTATCTTCAGCCAAATGGTAACATAAGCTCACTAATTAGAGGTATAGATGTAAAATTGTTAGATTTTACGATGAGTGATGTCTGCATAATACTTATAGGAGAAGAAGACTTTACTACCACCAATAATTATTTTGACTTGGTTGCGACCATACGAGAGACATTACAAAAAGTAAGAAACACAAATATTGTAATTTGTCTTCCCACATATAAGTGCGGACATTGGACTGGAAATTTGCTATATAATCAAAGAGTAGAAAATTTCAACAATCTTTTGTATCGGGACGCATTGATATATGAATACGCATACATATTTGATTCGAACCGAAAACTGCAATGTGATTACACTATGTTCTATAAGGATTCTAGCGCAATCAACAACAATGGACTACGGGCTAATTTCAAAACGTTGAAAAAATATATTGACGGCATCGTTACCCTCAATAGAGAGAATAATGTAGATACCACTGATTTACCAAGTTTAAACAACAATATCAACAAGCCAATGTTTTTTCGTGAATGAGTATCTCCATATTCTTCATCAAAATATAGCGGGTCTTATCAACAAAACTGATAGATTAGTAACTGCTCTAAATCAACTCGCTGGAAAAAATATTGTCCCAGATGTAATGTGCATAACAGAGCATAATGTGATGGTCGGCTATGAGCAATTTGTTAATGTACCTAACTATAGTTTAGCTACATCTTTCTGCAGGGACAATACAAAGAAAGGCGGAGCATGTATTTTGGTAAAAAATGGACATGAGTGGAGAGAAGTTCTAGATTTCAAAAAAAAATCCCTAACTAGTATATTTGAGTGTTGTGCTATTGAATTAATTAGGCATAAGCTACTAATAATATGTATATACAGAGTACCTAAATTAACAAACTTAAACACTTTTTTTTGTAAATTTAATAATATGTTAAGCATGACGAATAATAGAAAATACGACCAAGTTGTCATAGCAGGTGACTTTAACATAAATGTATTGAAGGACTCAAAGCGGACGTCTGACTTTGAAGCCATTTTACGAAATTATAATTTTAAACTAGCAGTCAAACAACCGACACGTTTCGCAAGCCAAACTTGTATAGATAATATGGTATATAACAATAAAAAGCTTTGTAAAACGGAAGTGCATGAATTAGTCCTATCGGATCACAGTGCTTTGATAATGAAGTTTCCAGTTCATAGAAACTTATCACTTAAATTCTGGCGCAAAAAGCAACGTGATTATTCTCTGGAAAATATTAATAAGTTTAGAATGTGTTTGAATAATATTTCCTTTGACGATTTGTACAGCTTTTCTGACGTGAACCTAGCATATGATTACTTTATTTCTAACTTTAAACTCTACTATGATATGTGCTTTCCAAATAAAACAGTTGTTATAAAAGTTATTAAACCGATAAAATGGTTGTCACGTGGCATAAAGATTTGTTCTAAAAATAAAAGAAAGCTCCTCTGGAAGTTTAGACTAAACCCAAATGAAGCTACTAAAAATACATATCTTAACTATTCAAAACGTCTTAGGAAAATTATAAAATTAACTAAACGTGCACAAAACAATTACAATATAGAATCATCCTATAACAAATCGAAAACTGCGTGGCAAATAATAAAAAAGACTAGATTGAACTTGCCTAAAGAATCTATAATCAGAATCAAACATGATAATAAAGACATAACTAGCCCAAAAGATATAGCAAACGCATTTAATAACTTTTTTATAGATAAAATAAAACCAATTACAAACTCAGGGAATAAAATTACATCAAATATAAAAAATAATAGAGATTCTATGTTTTTGGCTCCAAGTATGCCGCAAGACATTGAGAAAATAATAAGAAACCTTAAAAATTCGAACAGTGTAGGTGTTGATGAATTCTCAACCAAAATAATAAAGTCAGTAAAAGAATATTTATGTGCACCCTTGAGTTATCTCATTAACCTATGTATTACCAATGGTCAGTTTCCAAAATTATTGAAAACTACGATTATAAAACCATTATTCAAAAAAGATCATAAAGAAAATATGGCCTGTTACAGACCAATAGCACTAATTTCGATATTTTCAAAAATTTTTGAAAAGTACTTGTATAATGAGTTGAATAGTTATCTAGAAAAAAATAATTTACTATGCACTGAGCAAAAAGGTTTCCGGAAACATAAAACTATTAATATGGCTGTATACGATTTTATCAAACATGTCTTATTATGTGTTGATAAAAAGTTGCCTGTATGTTCAGTATTCTGTGACATGACCCAGGCGTTTGATTATGTAGATCACACGATATTGATTAATAAGTTAGAAGCCAGTGGCATACGAGGTAATGTTTTAGATTTAATAAATTCATACCTGGCAGATAGAACACAAATCACCGTTATCAGTCGAGTGAATCTTGAAACCAAGACTGAAGAGTTCTCAAGATCTTGTGAACGTAAAGTTACTTACGGTGTTCCACAGGGCAGTGTCTTGGGCCCACTCTTATTCATAGTGTATATAAATGACTTACCTAATGCTACATCTCAGCCTATGACATTATTTGCAGATGATAGCACAATTACAATAGCCTGTAAAACACTTGACTCGTATGAAAATGACATTAAGAACTCCTTGACATCAGTAATATCGTGGCTAGATGGTAATAACTTGAAAATTAACTTAAACAAAACAAATTTAATGCACTTTAGACAAAGCGAGCCAAAGCATTACAATATTAATATAACATATGACAGTAACTTAATACAAGAAGTAGAAAACGCAAAATTCCTCGGTCTAACAATTGACAGAAAATTAAATTGGAAACTGCAAATAGAGAATCTCTCAAAGAGAATAAGCAGTCAAACCTATGCTCTAGGTAAACTAGCACCTGTTCTAAATACTGACTCTTTACTTACAGCTTATTACGGCCTGGTGGAATCCATTTTGAGATATGGTATAATTTTTTGGGGAAATTCAACAAACAAAACAGTTATCTTTAAGCGACAGAAACGCTGTATTCGGGCAATGTTTAAGCTTAAAAAAAGAGATAGTTGTAAACCTTACTTTGGTTCTCATCAAATTCTTACACTTCCGTGTTTATATATCCTAGAGACAGCCCAATTTGTAAAAACAAACCGAGAGCGATTTCCAACACTATATGACACTGTAGAAAGAAATCGACGTGACCAAGACAAACGGCGCGTGCTTAAGGGAAATACAACCTTAATTCAAAATAGTATAGTGTGCATGGGACCTCTTATTTACAATAAGATTCCGAAGTCAATAAGAAATTTGAACATTTATCTATTTAGGAAGAAATTAAAGGCACTACTGTTAAAAAAATGCTATTACTCAATTGATGATTTTTTAAATGACCAATTTTGAATGACATTATATAATTTTTATTATTTCTGTTTGACATCGGTATTTTATTCTATTTTATTTTTTGACATTTAATTTTAATTTTTGACATTTGATTTTAATTTTTTACATCTGATTTTAATTTGATATGTATTTGATTTTTATTGTTGACATATTATTTGTAATGTAATTTTGATATCTGATTTATTTTTTAACTAACATGACTTAATTTTTACATTGTGGACTGTAATTAAAATAGTATTTTAATGTTTGTACGAGCATAGCGCCATCACTCGTGACATTTGTACGCCTGACCGGCACAACATGACTCAGCCACATTAAGTACTGGAACATCTTTTATGCGTATATTGTATAAAATTTCTCATGTTGTATACAAATAAATTATCTTTATCTTTATCTTTATCTTTATCTTTATCTTTATCTTTACTGCTATTATATGTCGGCGGCACCTTCGCTCTTATCTTCATCTCTCATCTCGTTTCAGTCGAAACGTATTTAGTAATTTGCTAACGAGAAGGATTTGTTGATTTACGTTGTTAATTACATTTGATGTTACTTTTTTAAGACTAAAAATGCTTCGTTGATTTTATTTAGTCTTGCATGATAAAGATCAATTTTTACTCGAATGTTCGTCTTGTTTTTTTAACAAAAAAAATCACAAACCAACTTCATTTGCAGCGATGATATCGTGCGAAGGGCATGAGTTCGAATCCTAACAATGAGCTTGAGCTGCCGGTGAAGGAACACTTTTTTTTAATGATTGACATGCTAGGTGTTTGACCGCAGCTCACCTGATGTTTTAGTGAAGGTGTGGTCGAAGATGGTAAAGCGCCCCTAGCCTGGAATGGAACTAGCTCTCAAGTGAGGCTGCCGGAACACACCGTTTTCAACTCTCGTGTGGTAGCTAGCCAGCCGAGTACTAGAGAGTGCGCTACCACCATGCTATGGTTTCCTCACGATGTTTTCCTTCAACGGCAGCTCAAGCTCATTGTTGGGGTTTGAACTCACGCCCTTCGGCATGCGAACCTACCGCGCTAACCACTGAGCTATCATCGCTACAAAAAACATCGTCAGGAAACCATAGCGTGGTGGTAGCGTACTCTCTAGTACTTGGTTGGCTACCCTCAAGTTGAAAATCTACCCACTATTATCTAAGTGTACCTACTGTATGTCATATTTTTTTTTTTATGGTTGACAGGCTAGTTGGCAGGTAATAATAAGTACGATATTTACAAAAAAAAAGTATTTGAGTAATCTGTCAGGTGTCTGGTTCCCATAGAACAAGCTTTGGAGCGGTGGACCACAAAAAGGCTGATGATGATGAGCTGTGGTCAAACACCTTGTCAATTATTTAAAAAAAGCTTGGCAGGTAATATGATGGTGTGGCATTTGAAAGTAGGCGGACTTTAGTTTTCCAACCTACATCACATTATCGCCCTACGCCCTGAGGGTACCTACAGACCATTTAAACAGTGGCTGACTCATAAATATGCGCGCGTCGCTTGTGTAATGCGACCAGTATGCAAATCAGGGCCCTTAGGGAGTGGGCATAGACATGAGAGGTAGCGATTTAATACCCACAGTTAAATAAATATCGTAGGGCATTACACACAGCGCCATCCGACCCGAAACTAAGCTAAGCTTGTGCTATGGAAGTCAGATAACTGATATAATACTTAAATATTTTTTTTTGTAAATACATACTATACACACAACACACACACACACATACACATCACACATCACACCCATACACATACATATTTGTGTTAAATCTCCCGTCTGTTTCTTATGTTCTCTATTGTATTTTTTCTTTTCTTGGTTGCCTGGAAGAGATCGCTGTTAGCGATAAGGCCGCCACTTGTGGCACTAGTTCATAAGGTTCTTTGTTCTCTGTACTCTTTTCTATTTATGATGTGCACAATAAAGAGTTATATCTATCTACAGACACCCAACCAGGACAAACTTTGTGGTATAAGCAAATGTTTGTTCTGTGTCCGGGTGTTCTGTATTTATTATTAGTATGTATTTACAAAAATCGGACAAGTAGTTTTGGAGAAAAATGGCAACATGAATTTGTACAAAAAAACTTTGCTGCAGCGCCCCCTGGTAAGTTGTCACCGTAACACCTATCTAAGACATGCACCAATTAAACCCGAACCCATAACTGAAAACTGCATCAAAATCGGACTAGTGGTTTTGGAGAAGAATGGCAACATGTATTTGCACAAACAAACAAACAAACATCTTCTCACCCCAAATGCATATACCGTCTCTGTTCCGTCGAGAGTTAAAAAAAGTATGGAAGTATTCTATCAGTTATCAGACTTAAAGCGTTTTGATTCCACATCTTTCTTTCATTCGCACAGCGAGGTTGTGCAACTCTCAGCCGGAGTCTGTGTTCCCAGTTAGGTACAACATTGGCGTCTTTAAATCTAGAGTAAATAGCGTCTTCTAGGTAAGCGTGCTCCATCTTAGACCACATCAGGCAGAGTGTCAAGACAGGCCAAAAGTCCAGAGGGTGCTCGAGATCCACCCGTAGTAAACGGGTGTCGACTCGCATCCTCCACACACCCCTGGGGCCAGTGTGTCCCAGAGCCCAGCCTCGGTAATGAGGTATCACCTCGGTACCGAATCCCGACCTGACCCAAAAGAAGAGAGAAGAGCATAGAATCGAATCGGGCAGAGTGTATTCAAACGCGAAACTATTTTGAATTAAAAAAAAAATGTTAAGTAGTAACGTCTCGCTTCCGCTTATCGCTTACTACTTTTACCGCAGCCTTACACCGCTCGTCGCTCCTCCCATCACCAAATGTCTACATTGCGTCCATATTGTAATTATGAGAAAACAATTGGTAATTAAGAGTAACGATTATGTTCTGATAAGATTATAATGACGTCGGTCCCATCTTTATGAAGTTATATGGAAATAATGTGAAACGGCCGAGCGATGCTGTACTCAGTTAGGAGGGGCCGAGGTGTTAAATTGATATTATAATGAGACACTTTTTAATTTGATATTTTTTTACACGATTGCCTAAAAAAGGAGTGTAATGTTTTCAGGTTTTTTTTATGGTTGACAGGCTAGGTGTTTGACCACAGCTCACTTGATGTTAAGTGAAGGTGTGGTCGAAGATGGTAAAGCACACCTAGCCTGGAATGGAACTGGCTCTCAAGTGAGGCAGCCGGCACACCGTTAGATGCTTGGCGGCAGAATTTCAACTTGAGAGTGGTAGCTAGCCAGCCGAGTACTAGAAAGTACCCTACCACCATGCTATGGTTTCTTTACGATGTTTTCCTTCACCGGCAGCTCAAGCTCATTGTTGGGGGTTGAATCCACGCCCTTCAACATGCGCCTACCGCGCTAACCACTGAGCTATCATCGCTACAAAAAAAGGTTCATGAAAAGTTTTTTTTTTATGTAAAAAGTAATGAGACGAACGAGACGCTCTCCTGATGGTAAGAGATAACGCATGTCCATGACCATGGCAGCGATACACAGAACTTTGAGTAGCAAAACCAAGTCCGGGGCATCACTGCTTTGGCGCTCAATACTTTGAGGCTTTCGTTCGTTTCGTAAGTATGAACGAGTTGAATTTTTAAGAATAGATTAACTTTTTGAGATTTGGCAGGCATAATTTACACACAGCGCCATCTGACCCCAAACTAAACAAAGCTTGTGCTATGGAAGTCAGATAACTGATAGAATACTTCAATACTTTTTTTTGTAAATACATACTTGTACTAAATACAGAACAAACATTTGTTTGTACCACAAAATGTTTATCCTGGGTGGGAATCGAATACATACTTTTCAGCTCTTGGAGCAGATAATATCTGCTCCAAGCTCCAGCCCTGTTGGTCCATTGGTAGTATATTATACTACCAATGGACCAACAGGGCTGTCAGTAAAAAATACTGATGATATTCTAGTTTTAAATACGAATAAGTTGTTTTTTTCTTAATAGAAAAGTTACCATTAAGAAAATTTAAAATAAATAAATATCGCAGGACTCTGTTTGTTTATTACTTTTGTACATTAAATAAATAAATAAATAAATATCATTGGACTATACAATACACACAGCGCCATCTGGCCCCAAACTAAGCAGAGCTTGTGTGATGGAAGTCAGATAACTGATAGAATACATAAATACTTTTTTTTGTAAATACGTACTTATAATACATACAGTACACCCAGACACAGAACAAACATCGATGTTAGTCACACAAATGTTAGTAATTTTTCTTTCAAACATTTGTATTTGAGGAAGTCCCCGGCTAAAAATCATTTATTTATCGATTTTGTTTTACCTATTAATACAACGTTTAGGACGATATGAAACACTTACTTAGAGAAGAAAAAAATCGTTTTCTATTGTTCTTGGGATTTCAAATTTTCCGTATTACATAATACGGCAATGAAGAGTCTGCCCCGTTGGCTCATTGGTAGTACATCTGCCTTGAGAGCTGTAGGGCGTGGGTTCGATTCCCACTCAGGGCAAACATTTTGTGAATAAACAAATGTTTGTTCTGTCTGGGTGTTCTGTATGTATTTACAAAAAAAAAGTATTTATGTATCCTATCAGTTACCTGACTTCCATCACACAAGCTCTGCTTAGTTTGGGGCCAGATGGCGCTGTGTGTATAGTCCTACGATATTTATTTATTTACTTATTGGGGCTAAAATTAGAGTTAAATTTTTCTCGCCTACAATATTTACTAGTCGCAGCGGACGGACAACCAAGTGTAGTCCTTATGCGTTTACGATCACTAACGTCGTACATTACCAATATTCGTAAAGCTCTAAAAACACCATCAAAACGGTTATAAAAATTTATGGCGTTTCTATAATTCTCATATAATAAGATATTAGATAATATTGGTCCACAATCGGGTCTGGCTTTAATAATATACGTAGAATTAAAAGAGTTAATAGGGATTAAAGTTTTGATGCGACAGTTAAGGCCATATTGGTTTTTTTAGTGTTTGGTTGTATTGTTGAAGTTAACATATTTGGGAGGCATACATTCTTGTAGTTCTTTGACCATCTATCTATAAACTATTATAAAGAGGAAAGATTTGTATGTATTAAATAGGCTCCGAAACTACAGGACCGATCTTAATAATTCTTTCATTATTAGAATGCTACATTATCTGTGATGGACATAGGCTATATTTTATTTAAAAAAACAATTAGGGATCCGTATGGAAAATTCAATAATGTAACCCAAGCTGTGAAAAATTTGAAAAAATCCTTACTTAGCATGCGCAGCGAAAACTATTGACACTAGAATAAAGTGACGTTTTATAGAGCAAAGTGACAGCTACAAATAAGTCCGCGATATCATATGTCTAACTATTACAGTTGTCATCTACATCTTATAGCTGTCTTACTTTGGAATGCCCTTCCTACCATTATTAGACAGGCTAAGTCAATTTATATTTTTAATAATTTAGTATATAAACATTATTTATCAGCCTGCTAATCTATATATTTAGTTTATTTAGTATCTCATAATTATGTATATACGTTTATTGTATTGTTATTTTATTTACTTATTTCTTTTGTACACCAACCTTATATTTATTTACTCTTCTTTCCATCCAAAGGTTGTCTGGAAGAAATCGCTCTAGGCGATAAGACCGCCCTTATACATCATTTATTCTATTGTTTTGTTATATTATTATATCTTCTTTTTTTTTTTGTTTGTTGTTTGTTTCCTATTTGTATTAATTGTGATCTGTGTTTTTGGTGTATAATAAAGTTATATTCTATTCTATTCTATTCTATTCTTATAAAGAGGAAAGATTTAATTTTTTGTTTGTTTGTATTGAATAGGCTCCGAAACTAATAATAATAGGCAATCGAGCTAAAAACACAGTGGCGAGCTCAAACAGTGAAAACGGTTCCAATCATTCTTTCCTCCACCGGCGTGATCCCGCGCACACTCCCCACTAGCTTAACAACACTTGGCATACACCGACTAACCATCATTCTACTTCAAAAGGCTGTCATACTTAACACGTGCAGAATTGTGCGAAAATTTCTGTCTCTAGACGAACAGTAAATAAAAAAAAAAAAAAAAAAAAAAAAAAAAAACACACACACTGGTGTTCGTTTGGCCAAAAGCCCGCGAACATTAGTTTTTCCTCGGTAACGAGAGATCTTTCAAAAGAAAAACTATAAATAATAATAATAATAATAACGGGACGGGAGACAGATGACATCTGTCTCCCGTCAAAACAGTCGTGTGGTTTTCTTTTGAGTTTTATTTTAATTTAATTTAAACGACTTTTACATCTAAATTTCACCGCAAAATAACAGCAATAGTCATACAATCAACCACCAGTTTTAATTTTTATTCCGTATTACCAATTTCTCGATTTTACTACAACCTTTAAAAATTTTTTTACCGATTGACATATACATGTCAATCAAACCAAATCACAAAATATTTTAGAAAATGAAAATAAATAATGTGGACGCGCTCAAGAACAGCTGCGGCTTCGGGATTACATGACGCACATATACCATCTCCGCCCGCTCCGTCAACTCCGAGCGCTTCGTCGGGGGATGAAGAGTTTGCTACACCCCTGGCAACAAGCGCCTCGTCGAGCAGCAGCGACGTGAGCGGGCCGCGGACACCGGCGCCACCACCACCTGCGCGTCGAGGACGGCCGCCGCTGCCGGCACGCTTGGGGCCTGCGGGGCAATCTGCTTCGCGTTCGGCTCTCGCTGCCGGTGGTGTAGTGCGACGCATGCGATGGTCACAGACAAATAATGAGAATTGCATGCGCGCCTATTATGGGGCTACAGAGGGGGGAATTAACCTTTCAGCGTACCGTGCCAGGATGCTGCCTTTGTTTCAGGCCCTTGAACCGACCGTCGCCGTGTCTACCCAACGACTATCGGATCAAGTGCGGGCTATCCAGCGACTTCAGCTGTTGGATCAGTCCGTGCTTGATCGGCTCCGCCTGGAGGCACTTCCTGCTCGCCCAACGCCTGTTTCGACACGGGATTCGCCTGTCGCGTCGTCAGCCCCGACACTGGTGTCAGTGCCGACGTCGATGGTGACACTAGCGACACCTACTGATCCCGTAGTTGATGTAGGCGAATGCACGAGCATGGGTGTATGTAGCCAGGTGAGTGAGCATTTGAGGAGGACTTTGGAAGACGCGATTTGTCAATATAGATTCGCACCCGATTCTAGGCCGCGACTACCACGTTTGCCCACCCATAGACGAAATTTAGCGTTGATGGGAGCCTTGAACGCTTTGCTAGCCCCGTATTTACGGGCTAGCGAAGATTTGACTGATACCCACTCGATATTATACTGCGGTGCCATCGCGGCGTGTCGCGTTGCACGTGTTAAGTTTCCGGACACTAACCGTGCACCGCGACCCGCCGGGGGTGTGCCCGCATGGCAATTGCGGATCGAGCGGCGTATCAGCACGTTCAGGACTCTCATTGCAAAGCTGATCTGTTTCAGCCGGGGGAATAATCGCCCCCGAGTCATGCGTTTTGTGACACAGGCTTTTGCTGGAACGGGTATTAGGCCCCAGCACTATCTAGCCAGTGTCACGGAACGCATTGACTATCTGAAGCAGAAAGTCTATGCGTGGGCAAACCGTATTCGCCGCTATAGAGAGCGTGCGGATAGATATTGGCAAAATCGCGTCTTTCAAAGTGACCAAAGGAAGGTGTACCGAGATTGGGAAGGAACCGGCCAACGTGTGAGTGACAGGCAGCTACCGGATACTAGCGTCATGACTGAATTCTGGCGTGGTATCTGGTCGCTGCCTGTCGAGCACACCGAGGGTGATTGGATGCGTGTTGTCGAGCGGGAATGTGAGTCTATCGAATCCATGGGGTCTGTTTTAATAGACCCCGTAGACGTTAGTTGTGCGATTCGTACGGCACAGAACTGGAAAAGTCCTGGGCCGGACGGATTGCACAACTTTTGGATTAAGTGGATTCGCTGCTCACATGACCGCTTAGCGACACAATTCCAAGAAGCCCTCGAGCTTGGTTCCCTTCCCTGTTTAATGACCACTGGTGTCACCTTCCTGCTCCATAAGACCGGTAGTACCACAGAAGCAAAAAATTATAGACCCATCACGTGCTTGCCTACCATCTACAAGCTCCTTACATCCATTTTGAGAACAAAAATTAACGCGCATGTTGTCGCAAACAACGTTTTGGCGCCTGCTCAAAATGGATGTAGGGTAGGGTCCCGTGGTACTAAGGAGCTTCTCCTCATCGACATGACCATTAGCCAGCAAGTTCGGCGGAACAAGGGAGCCCTTTCCACTGCCTGGATTGACTATAAGAAGGCCTATGACTCAGTGCCTCATTCATGGCTAGAGAGAGTTTTAGAGTTATATAAAATTGATACAACTCTAAAATCTTTCTTAGGCGCATGTATGAGGCAATGGACCACAGTCCTTCGTCAACCAGGTAGTGGAGATGGCTCTTCTGAGCCGCAGGACTTGATTAGGATCGAGCGTGGCATTTTCCAGGGTGACAGTCTGAGTCCATTGTGGTTTTGTCTAGCACTGAATCCTCTCAGCACTTTGCTGAAGGAATCAGGGCTAGGCCATCGGCTTCGGAGAGGAGGTGAAGTCATTTCTCATCTGCTGTATATGGATGACCTCAAGCTGTTTGCACCAAAACGCCCAGACTTGATGGAATTGTTAAAAACTACACAGGTTTTTAGCAATGCCATCAAGATGGAGTTTGGGGTAGACAAGTGTGCGGTCATGCACGTACAGCGAGGGGAAGTTGTAAATTGTCCAGATTTACAGCTTTCCGAGACAATGACTTTCAGATCTCTCTCCGAGGCCGAGACTTACAAGTACCTCGGTATGTCAGAGTCGTTGGGTATAGCGGTAGTGGACATCAAGCGATCGGTGAAGGAACGCTTCTTTTGTCGCCTGACAAAAGTACTTAATAGTCTTTTGTCGGGTGGCAATAAGGTGCGTGCCTTCAACGGTTGGGTGATGCCTCTACTGATATACTCCTTTGGCATACTGAGGTGGACTCAGACTGAGCTGGACGCCCTGGATAGAAGAGTCCGTCAACAGCTCACAACTCATCGCATGCTACACCCACGCTCGTCTGTTATGAGACTGTACATTCCACGAAAATTGGGGGGTCGTGGCTTTTTAAGCGCCAAGAACCTCCATAATCGTGAAGTGTGCAGTCTCAGGGATTATTTCCGCGACAACGAGTGCGGGATGCATCGAGATGTTGTGGCAGTTGACAAGGGCCTCACGCCGCTCTCCTTAGCGAACGAGAACTGGCGCAAACCATCGGTGCTAAGCACCGAAGACCGCAAGGAAGTATGGAAGAGCAAGCAGCTGCACGGGCGGTTCTATCGGGTCCTAACGGGCCCCGATGTGGACATGCTCGCGTCGGTGAACTGGCTACGCTTCGGAGACCTCTTCGGGGAAACTGAGGGTTTTGCCTGTGCGATTGCGGACGAAGTTATCAAGACGAACAATTATCGGAAATATATCATGAAGGACGGTACGGTCGACATCTGTCGGGCATGCCACCGTCCCGGAGAATCGCTCCGACATATTATTTCCGGTTGTTCGCATCTTGCTAACGGCGAGTATTTGCACAGGCACAACCAAGTAGCCAGGATCATCCATCAGCAGCTTGCTCTTCAATACGGCCTTGTCGAGTCTGAGGTGCCGTACTATAAGTACGCACCAGCGCCAGTTCTCGAAAATGGTCGTGCTTTGCTCTATTGGGACCGGTCTATCATCACGGACAGGACTATTGTCGCCAATAAGCCTGATATCGTGGTGGTCGACCGAGCCCAACGCCGGGCAGTGCTCGTCGACATCACCATCCCACATGACGAGAATCTCGTGAAGGCCGAGAAGGACAAGCTCAGCAAGTACCTTGACTTGGCTCACGAGATAACCGCCATGTGGGATGTTGATTCGACGATCATTGTCCCGATAGTCGTCACGGTAAACGGTCTTATAGCGAAGAGTCTCGACCAACATCTTAAGAGACTCTCGCTAGACGGTTGGGTCAAGGGTCAGCTTCAAAAGGCAGTGATCCTTGACACGGCGCGCATTGTGAGGAGGTTCCTCACTCTGCAGCCCTAACCACCGGCAGCTTGAGCCCTGCCCCGCTGCCGGCGGCACCCTAGTTTTTAAGTTTTTTTATATTATTTATGTTTTTTTTATATATATGTAATGTAAAAAAATTTAAAAATTAAGAAAAGAAATAAATAACTGGAATAATAATAATAATCTTTATTCACATTACAGATAATAATAATAATGGTACACAGAACCTACACTAAGCTAACACTTGTATTGTAGGTTCTGTACTCCTTCAGGGATTCATTTACAATTAAAGATAAATATGGTGATGTGTGTGTGTGAGAGAGAGAGAGGGAGTGTGTGTGTGTGTGTGTGTGAATGTGTGTCTGTGAGGGTGTGTCTGTGAGGGTATGTGGCTGTGTGTGTGTGTGTGTGTGTGTGGGTGTGTGTGTGTGGGTGTGTGTG
Source organism: Biston betularia (assembly GCA_905404145.2). Taxonomy (NCBI): domain Eukaryota; kingdom Metazoa; phylum Arthropoda; class Insecta; order Lepidoptera; family Geometridae; genus Biston; species Biston betularia. The sequence goes on along the minus strand of FR989889.1, from coordinate 474,984 downwards.
TGGGTGTGTGTGGGTGTGTGTGTTTGTATCAAGATTTTTACTCAACAAATACAATCTCATTCTATAATTTGCAGTATTGCTTCAGTTTCGGTGTAATTCAATTCAGATAGCCATGTAATTAATGAAGTCTTGGCATCAGAAAGATTCATTGAATCAAAATTATTAATAAATTTATTAGTTTTGTTGTAGATAAAAGCACCTAAAAATAATTTATGTCTTTGTGCTGATCGCGCTCTGCAGTTAAGTTCACGTAACACTCTATCCTTTCGTCTTTTATAGGTGGTGGGGGTATCATTAAGTATTTTTGCGTGTCTATATTTTTCTAGGGTGATGTTATAAATATAGAGTTGCCTGACGGAAAGGACTTGGCAGTCTTTATATAACTGGAGTGTTGGATATCGGAAATGTTTTCTCATTATCACCTTAAGTACAGCCCTCTGTGCTACTTCCAGTTTTAGCATGTGAGTGGTAGATGCCCCGCCCCAGATTGTTATGCAGTAAGTGATTATGGATTTACAAAGAGCATTGTAGATTTTAGAAATCAGGTCGTAGTCAGCTACCTCTCGCAAGCTTTTAAACACGAATATAAGTTTACGCACACGTTTGCTCAGTAGGTCTATATGTGGTTTCCAGCTTAGTGTGTCATCTATTATGAGACCCAGATACTTTATTGTTTGAGTTTGTTTTAATTTTGCGCAAAGACAATCAATGCTTATAGAACAATCATCATTATGTGCTTTTATATCAATTTTAGGTTTCACACTATGCGGATAGGTAAAAGTCATAAACATTGTCTTATCGACATTTAGGGTAAGACGATTACATTTCAACCAGTTTATAACTTTTTTTAACCCCTGTTCAGCATACGTTTGAGCATCATTCCAATTCTTTCCATAGAAAATTAGGGCAGTGTCGTCCGCGTAAGAAAATATTTTACCATTATTTAAAGGCATGTTACATAAATCGTTCACGTAGCTAAGAAATAAAGTAGGGCCTAGTACGCTACCTTGTGGGACTCCACAGCTAACCACTGTATCATTGCTCACCAAAGAGCCAATCTTTGTCGTCTGGATTCTTCCCGTCAAGTAATCATGCAAAAGTTTATAGGTCTTATCCCTTATACCCATACATTCTAATTTTTTAAGAAGGATGGGAATAGAGACAGTGTCAAACGCTTTGGCTAAGTCCAAAAATATTCCAATAACTTTGTGTTTTTTGTCTAAACGTTCCACTATAAAATTTGTTAATCCAGTCACAGCATCCTCAGTGGATCGTCCTTTACGGAATCCAAATTGACATGTAGATAGTAAATTATATTTATCCAAGTAAGAAACTAAACGCACATTAATAATTTTCTCTAAAATTTTTGAGAGGGCTGTTAATATTGAAATTGGTCTATAATTACAGACACTGTCTCTACTTCCCCCTTTGTGGATTGGAGTGATTATAGACTTTTTAAAGACTCTCGGAAATTCTCCAGACGACAAACCTAAGTTACAAATATGAGTGATCAAAGGTATAAGTGTTGGTGCTGATTGTTTTAGTATTTTACTTGATATCCCATCACATCCGACTGCACAAGTTTCTCTTAACCCATTTACTATATTTAATACTTCTAAATTATCAGTTGAGAGAATACCAATAGTATTAACTTGAGAAGGTAAATCTGTGTTCATTTTCGAAATAGTTTTATTTAAATCATAGTTATTAGAGTCAGTAATGATTTGATTAGCCAAAGTCGAACCAATGTTTGCAAAATATTGGTTTACAGCATTAATTGAATCAAGGAAGTTTGGTTTAATTTTAAGTAATAAATCACTGGTTGATTTTTGTTTTTCTGTATGTGTAATCTGTTTTACGAGTTGCCAAGTCATTTTTGTGTTATTCTTATGTTTGTCAAGTTCAGTTTTGTGATATGTAGTTTTTAGTTTTTTGAGCAAATTATTACAATAATTCCTGTACCTAGTATAAGATATTTTCAACGTAGTGTTGTTAGGATTTAGTTTTAAATTAAAATGCATTTTATCTCGCGCGCGAATACAACGAAGCAAGCCAGCCGTGATCCAGGGTTTGATTATTCGTTCTTTACTAGAGACATTCTTTGTACTCGTGTTGTTATCAATGATGTCTGTGAGTTTATTGACAAGCAAATCAGCAGCATTATTAGTGTTTGTTGTTGTTAGGATATCTGAAAAATCAGTTATTTTAATTTGCTCATATATTTTGGAAAGGTTTACCTCTGTCTTGGTTTTTGTAACCACAAAGGAATTTTTGTTTACTTTGTTTTGAACGTTTAGTAGAATAGGAGAGTGGTCGTTGACAGCTGCTTTAATAATGACTGTGGTACAATTTAGTTTTGTTTTTAACATCATGTGATCGAGACATTTATGGCCTCTAGTTATAATGGTATGGCTTGGAAGGATACCATGACTAGCTAGTAACTCAAGATAACTATCAGATTTTTCGTCCGTATTGTCTTCTTTAATATCTATGTTTAAGTCTCCCAAAACCGCAATAGTAGGAATTTTTTTTAGGGATGAAAGTAAAATGTCTAAGTCTGTAATAAATGAATCTATTTTGAGAAATGAAGGTGATCTATATACGGCTACTATTGCAAAATTGCTGCCTATTTTGATCAAAAGACAGTTTGCTTCTTTGAAGATTTGTTCTTCTACAACAATGTCAAGGTCACTCTTCCAGTAAACTATAATGCCTCCGCTTTTATTTAGGCAGTTTGTTGTAAATGCTGATTTGTAATTTTTAATTTGGGGGAATGGTTTATTATTTTCTATCCAACATTCTGTAAGTATTATCAAGTCGCATTGAAACTACTACTGGACCGATTTCAAAAATTCTTTTACCGTTGGGAAGCTACACTATCCCCGGGTGACATAGGCTACTTTTTTATCCCTGTATTCCCACGGGAATGGGAACTACGCGGGTGAAATCAAGAGGCGCCCGCTAGTTATTTTATATTTGACATTTTTTTTTTGTAATAATTTTGAAATTTTGGAAAAATGACCTGAAACCTTATTGTTATGAATAAAAGATTCATATTTCTGATTTATAATACTGAAATTCTCGCCAAAGGCTTTAGCGTAGTATTACTTGTTAACAAATGAAAATATCGATCTCCATAAACGTAACCAGGGCATAAAAGGCAGCCATTTTAAAAATTAAATTCCCCACAATGCCGCGCAATTCAAAAATCGAACGCCGAATTGATGTCCAATATGAAAACCCCAATTCCGGGAACAATATAAACCAATCCTGCGTTCCAGTAATGCCAACCTCCACGTAGAAATGGGCAGTCAATTCGAATGAAAATTTTCAACGATGAAAACATTCGAATCAAGTATTCTATGTAAGAATTTAGTTGGATTACGAATTTAAGCGATTCGAATAAAATTGCAAGCGAATTTGACTTTCATATTTACCTACCTCTTTGAAGATTTATGAAAGTTAATATTTACATTGACAGCCCTGTTGGTTCATTGGTTATGTCTGCTCCAAGATCTGAAGAGCGTGGGTTCGATTCCCACCCAGGATAAACATTCTGTGGTATAAACAAAAAATGTTTGTGCTATGTCTGGGTGTTCTGTATGTTTTGACAAAGTATTCTTTCAGTTATCTGACTTCCATAGCAAAAGCTTTGCTTAGTTTGGGTTCAGATGGCGCTGTGTGTAATGCCCTACGACATTTTTTAAAAAATATTATTTACTAGCTGCGCCCCGTGGTGTTGCCTGCTACATGTTTTCCGGATAAATGCCTATGTGTTAATTCAGGGTTTCAGCTACCTTCATACCAAATTTCATCCATATCCGTTTAGTAGTTTTTGCGTGAAAAAGTAACAAACATCCATCCATCCAAACTTTCACATTTATAATATTATTAGTGGGATTACATTAACTTTCATAAATTCGAACAATCGGAACTCGAGCAAACTATTCGATACTAAATCATTGAAATGTTTCGTTCGTATATCTTCGATGGTTACGCATCCCTAGAGATGCGTAAAATTTCTCTGACGTGGCAATACGTACAATTCATTGACGGTTTTATGTTTCCTTCTTTACGAGATATTCTGAAAGCGATCATTTAAAACTGCAACCGGGCTTCCGGTGCTGTTGTTTTTATCTCTTTCACCTTTCAACTCCAATGTTTATGGAGAGTTTTGGCGGGAACGCGGAAAGAGTCGTGTCGCCACGTTGTATTTTTTTCCAAAACTAGTGTTTTGTGTGTGTTTATGCATAAAATGGTGGTGTTTTATTCATAAAGTGCCGAATCACAAGCGCGAGTGTGGGAAAATGATATAATGTGGTGAAACATGACTTTTCGTGTTGCTTCCAAAACTCCATCGAAGCTTCATAGTAAAGTCACCACTACTTTACTAAAGCATGACTGGACTTGACTGACATGGACTGAACTTGACCAAGACTGGACTTAGCTACGAGGCCACTTATTTAACTAATGAAACTTGAAAATATAAAACATTTGACACTAGCAATTGCTCAAAATGCGACGCCAAAACCAAAACGCCATGTTGGTAATTTGTTATTGACGAGGGCTCGCCGGAAGACCAGCGCTGGTCATACCGCTTAGTATGACCAGTATTATGGTGAGGTGAGCCCCTATTTTGTTATTTTGTAACTGTTTGTCTCTGTTTGTTGTTATTTTTCTGTGTTCTGTGTTACAAAATAAAAAATCATTTTCTTTCTTTCGTTCTCGTACTCTTAATATAATAGTGAGCATCCAAACTTTTGTAGCGATGATAGCTCAGTGGTTAGCGCGGTAGGTTCGCATGCCGAAGGGCGTGGGTTCAAACCCCAACAATGAGCTTGAGCTGCCGGTGAAGGAAAACATCGTGAAGAAACCATAGCATGGTGGTAGGGTACTTTAGTTCTCGGCTGGCTAGCTACCACCCTCAAGTTGAAAATCTGCCGCCAAGCATCTAACGGTGTGTTCCGGCAGCCTCACTTGAGAGCCAGTTGCATTCCAGGCTAGGTGTGCTTTACCATCTTCGGCCACACCTTCACTTGACATCAGGTGAGCTGTGGTCAAACAACTAGCCTCTCAACCATTAAAAAAAAAAAAAAAACAAGGTTTGTTTTTGCTATGTCATTTTGCAATTGACATTGCTCATCGCTCTCGCTTACAGACTCCTTCGAATCTCTCGGGACGATCTTGAGTCTCTCAAAATATCAACCTACAAATGACAAAACAAAAACAACGCTCACGTTCGACCACCATCGCGCGTTACCAAAAGAGAAGATGTGATCTAGGATGGGACGGATCTTAGCTTAACTCAGCTTCCCCTATACACAAACATGGCGCCCGTGTATGGGACCACGCAGCCACGAATTGAACATCGATGTAAAGTAGTTACGGGGTAGGAAGCCAGTCGGTTAATATGCAAAACTTAGTGTACCACTCTCAATAGCTGCTGATGACGGGGAGAATTGGTCGCTGACGAAATTTTTTTAGCAAAGAAGATAAATAGATAACAAGGGTAGATAAATAAATAAATAAATATTGCAGGACTATACACACAGCGCCATCTGGTCCCAAACTAAGCAAAACTTGTGCTATGGAAGTCAAATAACTGATAGAATACTTAAATAGGTACATTTTTTTTTGTAAATACATACAGTACACCCAGACACAGAACAAACATTTTTTCGAACAAACAAATGTTTGTCCGAATTGAACCCACGCCCTTCAGCTCTCGGAGCAGACATACTACCAATGAACCAACAAGGCTTGTACTTCCATAGTACAAGCTTTGCTTAGTTTGTCGTCAGATGGCGCTGTGTGTAATGTTCTGCGATATTTATTTATTTACTTTTCATACAATAACATACTTCGTCGACCCCCTTCCTCCCCCTTAACGTTTGACGTAATTTATGAATTGTTCCTAAGGAGACCTACGAGAGTTTTGGCGGGAACGCGGAAAGAGTCGTGTCGCCACGTTGTATTTTTTCGAAAACTGGCGTTTTGTCAAGTGTTTATGCATAAAAATGGTGGTGTTTTATTCATAAAGTGCCGAATCACAAGCGCGAGTGTGGGAAAATGATATAAAGTGGAGAAACATGACTTTTTGTGTTGCTTCCAAAATGCCATCGAAGCTTTATAGTAAAGTCGCCACTACTTTACTAAAGCATGACTGGACTTGACTGACGTGGACTGTATTTGACCAAGACTGGACTTAGAGTATAACTATAGCTACGAGGCAACTTATTAAACTTATGAAACTTGAAAATGTAAAACACTTGACACTGGCAAATGCACAAAACGCGACGCCAAACCCAAAGAAAAAAAGGAGACCTACCACTATGTTGCACTTGCTCTGCTGACCCAAAGACCAATCCTCGTCGTTCCAACTACCTAATAACACATTCATGTCATGTCCAAATTCGCCGAGAGCCCGCGGAGTAGTTTACGACTTCCTGTGACGTCACAGCCTCCCATCCTATCGTCCATTAGATCCTATACTAGGTTTCAGATAGGTCATCATTCTTGGGATCGTTATGCCAAGTATTTACTTCTTGGCACAGTGGATTCTGGGTCGGTTTCTAATGATTGCATACCGGGTTATTATTACAAACTTTAAAAAAATATCTGCTTATTGAGGAGATGGCAAAATGGTTGATGGTTGATGGTTGATGGTTGCTGTATGGCAATATTTTTTTCAACAAATATTTTATTGTTACAATTTTAAATATGTCATTAAATAAGTTTTAAAACACTGATTGCATGTCAAAAAAAGTGTCAAAATGAGGTACATGTCAATGTAAAATTTTTTTGTCAATTTAAAAATATATCAATGCAAAAAAATATTGTCAATAACATAAAATGACATGACAAAAAAAAAAATTATACTTACTAGTAATTCAATAATCTTTAAATTTACTTTTTTCTACAAAGTCTCAGACTATCTTACTTATAAAAAGCCCTAGTCGATATTTCAATCCGGCATTACTGTTTTTCTTTTTAAATATACATTTGACTTTAGATATCTACACTAATTATAAAGAGGAAAGATTTGATTTTTGTTTGTTTGTATTGAATAGGCTCCGAAACTACTGGACCAATCTGAATAATTCTGAGCAAGTTATACAATTCTTGGGCGCACTCTCCGCAATGCATCTGATAAAAAATACCTTAAGGAACCGTATAAACCAAAGAAAATAACTTTAACACCTTGAAAACCAAAGAAAAAAGCTGTACTTCTTTAAGAAGTACAGTTTTTTTTCTTTGGTTTTGGCGTTGCATTTTGAGCATTTGCCAGTGTCAAGTGTTTTATATTTTCAAGTTTCAAAAGTTATTATACTTTAAGTCCAGTCTAGGTCAAATACAGTCCATGTCAGTCAAGTCCAGTCATGCTTTAGTAAAGTAGTGGCGACTTTACTAAAAAGCTTCGATGGAGTTTTGGAAACAACACGAAAAGTCATGTTTCACCACATTATATCATTTTCCCACACTCGCGCTTGTGAATAAAACACCGCCTATTTATGCATAAACACTCTACAAAACACTAGTTATACGACTCTTTCCGCGTTCCCGCCAAAACTTTTTTATTTTTATGTAAAAAGTAATGAGACGAACGAGTCGCTCTCCTGATGGTAAGAGATAACGCCTGTCCATGACCATTGCAGCGATACACAGAACTTTGAGTGACGAAACAAAATCCAGGGCATCACTGCTTTGGCGCTCATTACTTTGAGACTTTCGATGGTTAGTCTCAACAGCCCAGTAATTTCGCTGTAGTACCCTTCAAACCGGAACACAGTAATGTTTACACACTACTGCTTGGCGCCAGAATAACTGGTACCGCGGTGGTGCCTACCTAGACGACCTCCTGTTAAGGAGATTTACCACCAAGTAAAACTTTCAGAAATACAGTTCATTATTACTTACTACTGATGTCTCCCTCTTAACTACCAACGACATACAACCCCGTAGATGACCCATTTCCTCAGCCGATGCCTTCCACGCCTGTCGTCCCACACGGCGCGGCGCGCATCCATCATTCCATTATCACGTGTATACTTACACGATGCATTATAATTATATTATACGATTAGCATTATTGGACTGCTAACGGGTTTGATACTTGACCAAATATTCAGTTTTACTCCAACCAAGAACCACTAGCTGCGTCCCGTTGTGTCACCCGCTATATATTTTCAGGATAAAAAGTAGCCTATGTGCTAATTTAGGGTCTCAGCTACCTCCATACGAAATTTCATAAAAATTCGTTTAGTAGTTTTTGCGTGAAAGAGTAACAAATATCCATCCAAACTTTCACATTTATAATATTAGTGGGACTAGCTGTGCTCCGCGGTGTTACTCGCTTCATGTTTTCGGGATAAAAAGTAGCCTATGTGTTAATTTAGGGTCTCAGCTACCGCCATACTAAATTTCATAAAAAATCGTTTAGTAGTTTTTGCGTGAAAGAGTAACAAATATCCATCCAAACTTTCACATTTATAATATTAGTGGGACTAGCTGTGCTCCGCGGTGTTACTCGCTTCATGTTTTCGGGATAAAAAGTAGCCTATGTGTCAATTCAGGGTTTCAGCTACCTCCATACCAAATTTCATAAAAATCCCTTGTGTAGTTTTTGCGTGAAAGAGTAACAAATATCCATCCAAACTTTCACATTTATAATATTAGTGGGACTAGCTGTGCTCCGCGGTGTTACTCGCTTCATGTTTTCGGGATAAAAAGTAGCCTATGTGTCAATTCAGGGTTTCAGCTACCTCCATACCAAATTTCATAAAAATCCCTTGTGTAGTTTTTGCGTGAAAGAGTAACAAATATCCATCCAAACTTTCACATTTATAATATTAGTGGGACTAGCTGTGCTCCGCGGTGTTACTCGCTTCATGTTTTCGGGATAAAAAGTAGCCTATGTGTTAATTTAGGGTCTCAGCTACCGCCATACTAAATTTCATAAAAAATCGTTTAGTAGTTTTTGCGTGAAAGAGTAACAAATATCCATCCAAACTTTCACATTTATAATATTAGTGGGACTAGCTGTGCTCCGCGGTGTTACTCGCTTCATGTTTTCGGGATAAAAAGTAGCCTATGTGTCAATTCAGGGTTTCAGCTACCTCCATACCAAATTTCATAAAAATCCCTTGTGTAGTTTTTGCGTGAAAGAGTAACAAATATCCATCCAAACTTTCACATTTATAATATTAGTGGGACTAGCTGTGCTCCGCGGTGTTACTCGCTTCATGTTTTCGGGATAAAAAGTAGCCTATGTGTCAATTCAGGGTTTCAGCTACCTCCATACCAAATTTCATAAAAATCCCTTGTGTAGTTTTTGCGTGAAAGAGTAACAAATATCCATCCAAACTTTCACATTTATAATATTAGTGGGACTAGCTGTGCTCCGCGGTGTTACTCGCTTCATGTTTTCGGGATAAAAAGTAGCCTATGTGTCAATTCAGGGTTTCAGCTACCTCCATACCAAATTTCATAAAAATCCCTTGTGTAGTTTTTGCGTGAAAGAGTAACAAATATCCATCCATCCAAACTTTCTCACTAACATTATAAACGCAAAAGTTTGTAAGTTTGTAGTGTGTAAGTTTGTTAACCTTTCACGCAAAAACTACTCAACAGATTTCGATGAAATTTGGTACGGAAGTAGCTCAAACCTTTATAATATTAGTGGCAAGTAGAATTAGTAGGATATTGCTTGGATATTCCATGAATAAAAAATAACCTTAGTATAGTTTGCAATAACCTTAGTTTGCATGGTGGTAGCGTACTCTCTAGTACTCGGCTGGCTAGCTACCACACGACAGTTGAAAATCTGCCGCCAAGCATCTAACGGTGTGTTCCGGCAGCCTCACTTGAGAGCCAGTTCCATTCCAGGCTAGGTGTGCTTTACCATCTTCGACCACACCGTCACTTAACATCAGGTGAGCTGTAGTCAAACATATAGCTTGTAAAAAAAATGATATTAAGACAAGTATCAACCCCGTTTATAGGAGCACTTATCTATCTCCATCAACGCACCAAATCAATAATTTGAAAGCTGCTCCGGGCTATAATAGAACGTACAACCAGCCGAGTGTTTGTACACCCAGAGATATTGTCCAACTTCTATCTTATCGACATATCGTGTGGGCAACGAGACCATAATTCGAGCGCTGAGCAATTTAGTTCAAAATTTTATTTTAAAATTATAATTCAGTTATATATTTATTTCCTTTGTTATAATACACCGGACTATTAACACTATTTATACAAAGAATTTTTGAAATCGGTTCAGTAGTAGCCTGTTCAATACAAACAAACAATCAAATCTTTCTAGTGTAGAATAGATATACTCGTAGATATATTGATTAAAGAGAATCCTCTCTTTAATCAACATATATGGATGCCTTGCGGTTTCACCAGCGTAATTCCCGTTTCCGTGGGAATACAGGGATAAAAAGTAGCCTATGTCACCCAGGGATAGTGTAGCTTCCTAACGGTGAAAGAATTTTTGAAATCGGTCCAGTAGTTTCGGAGCCTATTCGATACAAACAAACAATCAAATCTTTCCTCTTTATAATACTATACAGACAGATCAAACTTTTTTTTTGAGCTATTTTTTTTAATGTAAAGAGAGGTTTTACAAAAACTGGACCTTTTAATTTCGATTTATTACATAAATAATAACACACAGCGCCATCTGACCCCAAACTAAGCAAAGCTGGTACTATGGAAGTCAGATAACTGATAGAATACTTAAATACTTTTTTTTTGTAAATACATACTTATACTAAATAGTTAACACCCAGACACAGAACCAACATTTGTTTATACCACAAACTGTTTGTCCTGGGTGGGAATCGAACCCCCGCCCTTCAGCTCTTGAAGCAGAAATTCTACCAATGAACCAACAGTGCTGTCAACTATTAAATTAGCAACTAAAGTCCTTCCGTTCGTCTGTCTGACTGTCTTATATATCAAGCACTGTAACCAACCAGTAAAGTTCAAGAGGAAACTCGCGTGAGTTTTTCCCACACAAACGTTTTTTCATTTTCCTCTCTGCAAAATTAAAATAATACAAATGATTTTTATACATTAAACCTACATCTCCTAGAACAAAGAAAGTCTCAAAGTAATAAGTGCCAAAGCAGCGATGCCCTGGACGTTGTTTTTTTACTCAAAGTTCTGTGTATCGCTGCAATGGTCATGGACAGGCGTTATCTCTTAGCATCAGGAGAGCGCCTCGACCGTCTCATTACTTTAACATAAAAAAAAAAAAAAAAAAACAATGCCCCCAGCTGTTGATATTTTGCATAAATTTATTATTTCAGAAGATATAAGCTGTCAAAAGTCCAAAATTTACAACTTTTTAAGCATGATGTTCAAAAAATCATATAAAAATAACTTGAACTTAAAGGTTATAAAAAAATAAAGAGGGACATAGCCAAACTATTCAAAAATGTATTTCCGTGTTTTTTTGTAATCTGTCTTGATTAGGTGGAGAAAACTGGGGATTACTAGATGGCGATTTGGTCTAATTTTTGTAGGTATATTCTGACGGAGCTGCAGTTGTCCCTATCGCTCTCTACGTGGAGCTGGGAGACAGCAATAGAATTTTCAAATACTTAATTTTCAAATTTGTTGCAGCCCGAGAGCGCTCTTAATTGAGTAATCTTAACCATCAGGCGGAAACCCGTTTGTTGTTCATAATTTAAAAATACATGTTGTAGTACAAAGCATCCCCTGTTTGTGTTTAGTTTATCAATGATATCGCTATCTGTTTTCCTTCCCGGTTGTTTGCTGGAATATTTGATGGATTACTCCTTCCTACTCCCAACACGGGTAAAGCCGACAGCTAAGGAGACAATTTTTAAATCATACGGAAGAAAAAAGAAAAAGAAAGGCCTTAATGGGACAAATTAAATTAAATTAAAAATTGAATTAAATTAAATTAAAATGGGCTGAAATCTCACTAATATTAGAAATGTGGATGGATGGATGTTTGTTACTCTTTCACGCAAAAACTACTCAACGAATTTAAATGAAAATTGGTATGGATGTAGCTGAGACCCTGGATTGGAACATAGGCTACTTTTATCTAGAAAACATGTAGCGGGTAACACCGCGGGGCGCAGCTAGTCCAAAGATAAAATAGATGCCCAGTGTTTAACATATAAGTGGTGGACCATTTGAAGCGTTTGGCGTCGAAGATGGTAAAACCCGAGCGATGTCAAAAGCGGAGTTTCCACATGAGCTCTCGTGTCTGTAAATTAATAAGGTGCCGGTTAAGTCAACAGACCACCGCGGTTGGATAAATACATTTACCTGTATGCTCGGCAGGGGACGCTGGGGAAACGCTGTACACGCGGGGATTTCTTCCTCTAATTTTTATCGACTAATATATATTTTTTTATACCGTAGGACTATACACACAGCGCCATCTGGCCCCAAACTAAGCAGAGCTTGTGTGATGGATGACAGGTAATTGATAGAAGACAAGACAATAAGCGGGTTATCGCTGCTGCTTATATATTGTAGCGATGATAGCTCAGTGGTTGGCGCGGTCGACTCGCATGCTAAAGGGCGTGGGTTCAAACCCCAACAATGAGCTTGAGCTGCCGGTGAAGAAAAACATCGTGAGGAAACCATAGCGTGGTGGTAGTGTACTTTCTAGTACTCGGCTGGCTAGCAACCACCCTCAAGTTGAAAATCTGCCGCCAAGCATCTAACGGTGTGTTCCGGCAGCCTCACTTGAGAGCCAGTTCCATTCCAGGCTAGGTGTGCTTTACCATCTTCGACCACACCTTCACTTAACATCAAGTGAGCTGTGGTCAAACAACCCATAAAAAAAAAACAATTTGTAGTATCAAACAAATTTTTTTTATCAATTTGTCATACTTTTTTACTAAGCCAACTTGTACGCCAATGCATGCCTTTATGTAATGCATTGTGCCTGCGTAAAAATATAAGATGTTTTTATAAGTAGAGCGGTTAAGAGAGACGTCTTCAAAGCCCAATTAACACAATGACGTGCGGCGATCTTTACTCTACATTCTTATAAGGGCTTTTAACACCCACGAGATGTTGACTTGAGAGAGTGTGTTGACATTAGCCGCGTTCACTCCGTCACCTCGCCCTATTGATTTTTATCTTTTCATTGGCGTCTTACTTCATATATTCTGCCAGATTTTTTTATTTTATATATGTCGGAGAGAGAAGAAGAAGAAGAAGAAGCAACATCAAGTGGGATGGCCGATCAACATCATGTATGGTTACTGGGTTACTGGGCGTGGGTGTAGCGGGCGAGGAGACAAACCACACAATTCAGTTATGTTGTACAAAGTTTAATCAGCGCTTCACAACGACTTTAGTTTAAGAATGATTAGAACATTATAGACACTATTACATAGCTTGGGGACAAAACGTTCCGCTTAGCTCGCACTCTGCAACCGACCAACTCAATCTCCTCTCAAAGCAAGAATGATCTCTCCACCTCAACATTCAACGCACGGCCAACTCGATTTCCACGGCCGACTCGATTCCCACGGCCGACTCGATTCCCGCAGCCCTCTACCGGCCAACATCCGCAACTTCACCTTCTCTCATTGGTTGAAGTCAAAATACTTTACACGAATAACGACAAGCAGAGCACGGAACCAGTGTGACGTCAGAGGTGTCGCCATTCCACCTCTAGTCCACCAAAATTACGCAAGATGGCGCTAAACTAAATCAACATTAAAGCTACACGCGGACATATATTATGTCACGCATGTCTATTGTCCATGACCATTGAAGTGATACACAGAACCCAGTTCAGGTCATCGCTGATTTGGCGCGCATTGCTTTTAGACATTCTTTGTACTTTTTTAATGGGTGACAAGCGAGTTGTTTGACCCCAGCTCATATGCTTAGTTTGGGTATCAAGCCCAAACTAGAAAAACTGTGTTTTTTTTTTATTTACCTATATGTTCTACAAAATAAATAAAACGAGCAAGATTTAAAATAATCTATACTATTATAAAGAGGAAAGATTTGTTTGTTTGCATTGAATAGGCTCCGAAACTACTGGACCGATCTTAATAATTCTTTCATTATTAGAATGCTACATAATCCGTGATAGACATAGGCTATATTTTATTTAAAAAAACGGTTAGGGTTCCGTATGGAAACTTCAATAATGTCACCCAAGCTGTGAACAATTTGAAAACTTACTTAGCATGCTCAGCGAAAACTTTTGACAATAGAATAAAGTGACGTTTTATAGAGCAAATTGACAGCTACAAATAAGTCCGCAATATCATATAATAATAATAGCGTGTATAATAATAAATAATAAATATCGTAGGACATTACACACAGCGCCATCTGACCCCAAACTAAGCAAAGCTTGTACTATGGAAGTCAGATAACTGATAGAATACTTAAATACTTTTTTTTTGTAAATACATACTTATAATACATACAGTACACCCAGATACAGAACACACATTTGGTTTTATATCATGAAATGCTTGTCCTGGGTGGGAATCGAACCCACCCGAGTTTTGTTTTTCCGTGCGGAGCAGGGGCGAGCTGCTAGTAACTAATAAATTAACTATTTTTTTATTTATTATTAATATTTATTATAAATTGATTTATTATTTTTAATTAACGTTTTTATATTTAAAAAAAAAGATTTAAAATTTCTAAATTTTCTCGTTATAACTTTTCAGGTAGGGCAACCTAAATACGTATTTCAGAATTCCTCGGTTACTTAAACAATATTTTAAGACGGTGTTTAGTAACAGACTAAAGCACATTAATTAATTAACCTGGTAAGTAGTTCTTATCTTAAGTAGTCTAGGTGCTTAACAAAATACTTTAATATTTAGGTATGTCGTTCTTAAAACTTAAGGCTCATTTTGAATTGTTTTCGTGCGTCCCAGGAGGTTATCTTATGTGTCTGTCTTATGTGGAATGGCATGGTCTTAGGTTTTTCCACCGAGTTTCAATCTTCAGAGCTTCAAACGAAGGGTGAATAGGGTCCTTAAAGGTAGGCAATACACTGGCAATACCCCGAGTAGTGCAGGTGCCCATAGGCGGCGGTGACCACTTACCATCAGGCGGCCCGTCGCTTTTTTCACATAAAAAAAGACGTGTGTCACTCAGGGACTGCCGCGGTAAAGCTATTGCATAGCATTTTTACGCCGATACAACCAATGCCACCTAGAGGCGAGTTGCTGAACTAAAGAGACAAGCGTGATATTTCAAAAAGTCATTAAAAGTCCTGCTATTCGTCGATAGATGGCAAAACTAAAAAGTATCACCGCTGTGCCGGTGGGAGTGGGGGGGTGTTAGGTTATTTTCGTTACGGAATTTCTGGATTCGGTCTCCACGCTCAAGGCCTGCGATAGAAGCTATGCAATAGCAAGTTAGTTCTGAAAATTGGCAGCACTAATGTTGAGAACTAATACTTTCTTTGATGTCTGTATGTTAATTTAAGGTGGTTCGATTTCCGTACAAATATTTTTTTGCCATTTATAGACAAATGGAGCATACTTTTACACTAAAATCACACAATTATTTTGATCCTTATTTGCGGTAAATCACAATTGATTGAATAAAACAGTAGATTATTTGCATAAAATCAAATTTATGAATTTTTTATGATTTTTTTTAAACAGTAGATTATGTAAAATGTAAGTATTTTATGTAAATGTATAAAGTTTATGTCAAATTGTATACTAATAAATAGTAATTAGTTAAAAATATGTTAACTTAAACCATAAACAGTGAATAACCCATAGAAATACAAATATAAAAAATAGTTTTGTTACTATAAGTAAGATGGTAGGATCAGTATTTTGATATTTTTTTTACATAATTTTATTTTAATATGAAAGATTTTTATAATATTTTTGTTAGCACTAAAAATCTACTAAATTATTCAAAGATACTATTTTAGTAGCAAAAATTAATGAAAGTTGAAAAATTGCTAGTTGTTTCTTTATCCGAGTATACCGCCTTAAGAAAGCTGTACTCAAGAAACTTTAAGAGGATTACCTTAAATTTTCGTCAAGAAATCTCGAATAATTCTAGATGTATCGTTTGGAATGGTTTAGTTACTTGAAAAACAAGCAAAGACATCACACACGTGATCCATTTTGTTGAGGACGTATTTTTTTGAAATATTTTTTTTCTTCAATGGGATGTACTCGTATGTCAACATAAAAAATATTCACAAAATTTCAAAAAGTACTTTTTGTACACCTTATTTTGTAACGATGATAGCAGTAGTAAACGAGGTCGGTCGCACGCTGAAGGGCGTGGGTTCAAACCCCAACGATGAGCTTGAGCTGCCGGTGAAGGAAAACATCGTAAAGAACCACAGCATGGTGGTAGCGTACTCTCTAGTTCTCGGCTGGTAGCTACCATAATCAAGTTGAACGTCTGCCGCCAAGCATCTAACGGTGTGTTCCGGCAGCCTCACTTGTGAGCTACGTCTATTTCAGGTTATGTGTTTACCATCTTCGACCACACCGTCACTATACATCAGGTCGGCTGTTGATAAACACGAAGCTTGTTAACTAGAAAATATCTCTTTTAGTATAATTATGTATACTTTTGATCGACAATAAAACTATCCTAAAAAAACTGTTCTTTATTTTCTGTAAAATAAAAATAATCCACTAAACTAAACTACTAACTATCCAAATAAACACATAGTTTCCCACTAATAATGTTATAAATGTGAAAGTATGGATGGATGGATATTTGTTACTCTTTCACGCAAAAACTACTAAACGGATTTAGATGAAATTTGGTATGAAAGTAGCTGAGACACTGGATACATAGTGAACACATAGGCTACTTTTTATCCCGAAAACACGTAGCAGGTAACACCGCGGAGCGCAGCTAGTAGGTACTTACATATAAATTGTAGCCTTCATGCATAAATTTTAAAAAATCATGACAAAACCACGTAACTAGCGAACGCTTGGTTATAACGATGTAAAGTGGGCACGCACATAACGCAGCCATGATACGGTAAAAGCCATTCTATCACTCACGTACGTTCACTGGAAGAGACTATAATAAAAATAATACTAATTTATAATTTTAAAACCCGACTCCACGACCCTCAGGACAACTAAACGCGCTGCTCCAATGAAACAGCGAGGTTTCCGACCAAACGAAAATATCAGCGATGTATACAGTTTTTACCATTATGTTGATTTTGTAAAAACCGCTCGATCGAGTTCGATAAAATTTATATGGGACCTCTTAAGTATGATCTACCAAGCAAAAAAAGAATCATCAAAATCGATTCGTAATTAGCGGAATATTAAAAACATGTACCTACAGTGGAATTGAGAACCTCCTCCTTTTTGGATATCGGTTGAAAACAATGAGAGATTAAGTAATTAATTTTATTTATGTTTAAAATTGCGTTTGTGTTTTGATTACGTTAAAAAATACAAAAATGTGCGAACAAAGATTTTATACCTATAAAATATATTAATTTTCTCCTAAGTATAAAATTCGTTTATATTCTTGCTTTGATTTCGGCGTCGCATTTTGTGCATTAGCCAGTGTCAAAAGTTTTGATCTTTTCAAGCTGTCATAAGTTAATATTTTTGTATAAAAACAACACTTTATTATATTGACATAATTATTTTATATGTGACATATTCGTATTACTTCATTGACATTTTCATTTTCATTATTTTGACATATGTAATGATTTTGATTTTGATATTTTTGAATATGAATGGAAAAATGACCTGTAACTTTGGTGTTATTAATAAATGATTTGTGTTTGTATAGTCAAAGTCGAGTCTTAGTCAAGTCCAGTAAGTGCTATTCAAATCCAGTCACGCTTTAGTTAAGTTGTGACGACTTTACAATAAACCATCGCCGTAAAATTTGTTTGTAACTTTTTAATTCGTTGCTCTAGATGTTTAATACCACAGATTGTGCAGTAAATTGAAATATAAAAAAATGCCATAAGGAAAACATCCAGCGCTTTAACTCGCGCGTGTAGTACATGAAAACGTCGTCTCGTTATACGCAATGAGAGAACACTTTCCACGCGCAATTACGGACTCGTACGTACAGCCTCACCAACTTATCTGTTCAGTTGAAAGTGGCGCTAGTGTAGAATTTGGTATTGCCACCTAAGAAATTCACCAAGAAAAAAGGAAAATCATATACAAGAACTCAAGACTGCCTTATAAACATAAGGCAGTCTTTCAGGCCAATCTTTAATCTGCACTGATATCATAAAGTATTATTAAATAAATTAACTTTTATTGACTTGGTGATAGATCTCCTTAGCAGGAAGTCGTCTAGGTAGGTACCACCGCAGTACCAGTTATTCTGCCGCTATGCAGTAGTGTGCAAACATTACTGTGTTCCGGTTCGAAGGGTACTGCAGCTAGCGAAATTACTGGGCTGTTGAGACTAACCATCGAAAGTCTCAAAGTAATGAGCGCCAAAGCAGTGATGCCCTGGACTTTGTTCTGTTACTCAAAATTCTGTGTATCGCTGCAATAGTCATAGACAGGCGTTATCTCTTACCATCGGGAGAGCGTCTCGTTCGTCTCATTACTTTTTACAAAAAAAATAATTAGAATTTTAGAAATTCATTATTATTAAATTAGTTTATATAATATTATATTGACGTGTATACTTATCTTGTTGTATACTTTTTGTAACTTGGGTGGAGCTACAATGCTTTTTTTATAAAGAAATTAAAGTGGAGGTGGGCAGGCCATAATTATGATCAGGGATAAAAAAGAAAAATGGGCTAAAGACGTAACGGAATGGTGTCAAAGACAAAATAAAAGAAAGAAAGGAAGACAACGTACTAGATGGGAAGACGATATTCGGAAAAAGGCAGGTGTTACGTGGAGAAGGATGACTCAAAATCGGAAACTATGGCAAGCTCTTGGGGAGGCCTATGCGAAGACGCAAGACAATACCGGTGACACATAATTAAATTTAAATTATTCTCCATAAATGTACAGGATTGTTAAATAAAGGCTATTATTATTATTATACTTTTTGTAATGATGTAGCCGTGACTTACCCAGCGTAATTAATATATTATAAGGCCAATAAATGAAATAAATAACACTAAAAAAAAGCGGAGTTAAATGGTTTTATTCATATTTAAAAAAACAAAAATATTTAATAATTACTTGTATTGATATATATAAATGCATGTTGTGCTTCTTTAAATAAGCAACGCAATTAGCTAGACAATTACTTGAGTTGTGTAAAACTATAATAATAATTATTGTAGTTGCTAATATAAATAAATAAAATAAATAAAATCTTTCTGTAGTTCCAATTTTGGCCACCTGAACATATAAGTTGGTGGCACTGTACTGGGATGTAAACAGCTAGCGTTCTACGTAACCAGGAACGTGGCGGCTCCACCCGCCGACCTGCGGAACCCTATTTCAAATTTTCAGCCGACTCAAAAAAGGAGGAGGTTCTCAATTCGACTCTATGTTTTTTTAACCCAATTCCGCCAATTTTGACGATTCTTTTTTTCCTTGGTAGATCATACTTCAGAGGTAGAGGATATCGAAATCGATTGGGCGGTTTTAAAAAATCCACAAAATTCTAAAAATTGTATATCGATGATATTTCTGTTTGCTTGGAAACCTCGCTGTTTCTCGAGTCGGTTTTTAATAGTAAAATTTGTATATTACTTATCAATTACCTAAAGTTTCTTCGCTAATCTATAGAGATTGCCTCTTGAGAGATATTGTACGTCGACTAAAACCTTTCAACCTCTGAAAATGTCTCTGATATCATTATCTTTTCCGTTCATTAGGCGCCGTCGCACGCATTTTTCTTAACGTCGCCATTTCCACGGCGTGCGTTACGTCACTAATGACGTCACCGTATTGAATCAGTGGTTAGCGCGGTAACCTCACACGACGACGATGGGATGGGGATGGGTTCGTATCTCAACAATGAGCTTGAGTGAAAACAACCAAGTGACGAAACGATAGCATGGTACTCTTTAGTACTCGCCTGGTTAGCAGTAGTGTGTAAATAATAATGTATTCTGGTTTGACCGGTACTGCAGCGAAATTACAGAGATGTTGAGACTAACGAGGTGTGTTTCCCGAAAAGTGCAATATGAGTGTCTTCAAATCAAAGGTACACAGGTTCCTTCTAGGTAAGCGTGTTGCATCCTAGACCGCATAGTTGTTAAACATCAGGCAGTTATTCAATATTAAAAAAAAACATCGAAAGTCTCGAAGTAATGAGCGCCAAAGCAGCGATGCCTGGACTTTGTTTTGTTACTTAAGGTTCTGTGTATCGCTGCAATGGTCATGGGCAGGCGTTATCTCTTACCATCAGGAGAGCGTCTCGTTCGTCTCATTACTTTTTACATAAAAAAAATTAAAAATATTTGTTTATTCACGAAATGTTTGCCCTGAGTGGGAATCGAACACACGCCCTACAGCTCTGAAGGCAGATAGGTAATACCAAACGGGGCTGTCAAGCTGTTGCTGTTCGCGGAATTATCGCGAAACATACATTATTAAAAAAAAACGAAAAATTTGAAAAGTCGAATCGTCATTTTTTGAGTCAGTTATACAAGGTAATCATTATCTTTATCATTTCTGCAGAACCCTGTGTAGGTAGGTACAACCCCCGTCAGGCTTCCCCGCTATCGGACGGTAAACGACTGTCAAAACACCAATAGGAAACATGATAGTTCTTATACAGGATGTGCTCTAACAGAGCTTTTTTTAATAAGAACTAGCTGCGCCCCGCGGTGTTACCCGCTACATGTTTTCGGGATAAAAAGTAGCCTTGTTCTAATCCATGGTCTCAACTACTTCCAAACCAAATTTGAACCAAATTCGTTCAGTAGTTTTTGCGTGAAAGAGTAACAAACATCCATCCTAACTTTCACATTTATAATATTAGTGGAATAAGTCAACGTTTGACCACCAACTTGCCTGATGGTAAGCGATGATAGCTCAGTGGTTAGCGCGGTAGGTTCCATGCCGAAGGGCGTGGGTTCAAACCCCAACAATGAGCTTGAGCTGCCGGTGAAGGAAAACATCGTGAGGAAACCACAGCATGGTGGTAGCGTACTCTCTAGTACTCGGCTGGCTAGCTACCACACGAGAGTTGAAAATCTGCCGCCAAGCATCTAACGGTGTGTTCCAGCAGCCTCACTTGAGAGCCAATTCCACTCCAGGCTAGGTGTGCTTCACCATCTTCGACCACGCCTTCACTTAACATCAGGTGAGCTGTGGTCAAACACCTGGCCTGTCAAACATTAATAAACGATATAAATAATTTTTCATAGACTACTTTTTATCCCTGTATTCCCACGGGAACGAGAACAACGCGGGTGAAACCGCGAGGTGTTCGCTAGTTACAAAATTATACATGTAAGTAATTATTTAGTATTTTCTGGTTTACGTCGGACACCCCTTGTTAATGTATATAAGTGCACAAGTAGGTATACAGAACGAGTCCTGTGGACTGATGGGACCAAGGTTGCTAAGTATGGAAATCGACTTCTTACAAATTAACTTGGTGATTCATCATCATCATCATTTCAGCCGTAGGACGTCCACTGCTGGACATAGGCCTCCCCCATTGACTTCCATAAAGACCGGTTGGAAGCGGCTCGCATCCAGCGCGTTCCTGCGGTCTTTACTAGGTCGTCTGTCCACCTTGTGGGTGGACGTCCTACGCTGCGCTTGCCGGTCCGTGGTCTCCACTCCAGAACTTTGCAGCCCCATCGGCCATCAGTTCTGCGTGCTAATCCGTTGGGCTATGTCGGTAACTTTGGTTCGTCTACGGATCTCCTCATTCCTGATTCGATCTCGTAGGAAAACTCCGAGCATAGCCCTCTCCATAGCGCGTTGTGCGACTTTGAGCTTACCAAGAAGGCACACAGTCAGAGACCACGTTTCAGCGCCATAAGTCATCACTGGTAACACACACTGGTGTTTAGAAAGAGAGAAAGAAAGATTATTTTGACTAACTCTTTAACTCTTTACTCTCTTTGACTTATTAACTCTTTATTGTACACACTAAACATAGTATACAATACAGAAGAAATAACCTTGATTAACAGGTGTAACTGGCGACCTTATCGCTAAAAGCGATCTTAGGACGGAAAGGTTCGGAGGAAGTAAACGACTGTGTGTGTCATTAACGAGGATATGCATTATGCATATAGGAAAATATAATTTATGTTTATTCAGTTCTCGTCTTAGTAGGTAATAATAATATCCTTTCTGCGTACTTATTAGTCATTGACAGGCAAGGTCATGCGACAGCTGTTCAGGTTTAGGGTTGAACCTGATCAAGTTTACAGCTAAGTTTGACTTATGATAACTTGTGATCTTACATGTTGAGAGGATAAAGACTTCTCGGGATGGCCTCTACGCCAATGTTGCCATGAGCTGTTAAAATATTGTTGGGGGTATGCGACAACACGTTGTATAACTATAACATAAATATCATCATCAGCCCTTCGCTGTCCACTGCTGGACGTAGGCCTCTCCCAATGCACGCCACTGAGCTCGGTCGACAGCTTTTTGCGTCCATTGCTTTCCCGCCGCTTTACGCAGGTCGTCACACCACCTGGCCGTAGGGAGCCCTACACTACGCTTGCCTGTACGCGGTCTCCACTCAAGAACTCGTCTACCCCATCGGTTATCGGTTCTTCGAGAAATGTAGCCGGCCCACTGCCACTTCAGCTGACTGATTCTTTGAGCTATGTCGGTGACTTTAGTTCTATGTCGGATTACTTCGTTACGGATTTTATCACGCAAAGAAACTCCGAGCATAGCTCTCTCCATAGCTCGCTGAGCGACTTTGAGTTTGTGGACCAGGTTCACTGTAAGCGTCCACGTTTCGGCACCGTAAGTCATGACTGGTAGGACACACTGGTTGAAGACTTTTGTCTTGAGGCATTGTGGTATGGACGACGTGAAGACCTGACGCAACTTGCCAAAAGCTGCCCAACATAACATAACATAACATAAATATATCTACATTCTAATAATAATATATACTAATACATAGATTAAGAAAGAAAAAATATTAACTAACAAAATGAAAATATGATGGAAATGAATTAACTAGAATAACAACTATCCCACTAATATTGTAAATGTGAAAGTTTGAAGGGATAGATGTTTGATACTCTTTCACGCAAAAACTACTGAACGGATTTAGGTAAAATTTGGTATGGAGGTAGCTGACACCCAGTATTAACACATAATCTACATAGCGGGTAACACCGCGTGGCGCAGGTAGTCCCGCATAAATAAAACAAAAATATGTTTTTTGTCATTTATTAGTAGTGTGCTGTTGTTGTGTCAAAACAAAAGTTTTCTTTCTTTTTTCGCAACTACGTTAAAAAAACTATTATTTCTCCGGTGAATCCATACTAGGCCAGCCCATAACGTTGCGTGTCCAAGTTATGGCTTCTCTTCTTAACGAGGATCTCAGCGGCGTGACGGAATATGGACAGAAAATAATATTTTACTTAACATCGTACTAGTAGGGCATCCTGGATCATTTACAGTCATTAATAAATGGCTGACAAGCTGCCCTGTTGGCTGCAAGGGCGGATCGGAGTGGGGGAACCAGGACCTAGGTGGACCACTAATTAAAATTGTTAAACATAATCTTCAACTATCTATATCTGTCTATATCTAGCTATATCTATCTATATGTATCTATATTTATCTATAAATATTATTAAAAATTACTACGACATCTGTTTTCCATTAAAAAAAAACTTTGCAACAGAAGAAGAAGCTATATATTTATATCTATCTATACCTATCTATATCTAGCTTTATCTAGCTATATCTATCTATACTAACCATCGCAAGTCTCAAAGTAATGAGCGCCAAAGCAGTGATGCCTGGACTTTGTTTTGTTACTCAAAGTTCTGTGTTGTCGCTGCGATGGTCATGGTCAGGCGTTATCTCTTACCATCAGGAGAGCGTCTCGTTCGCCTCATTACTTTTACATTATAATAACTTAAAAAAACGTTTTGGCCGGTACGCAAAAACCATTATAATAGCTGTGTTTTATGTTTTTTTCCACCTTGTGTTTTTGAGTTTCGCCGTCTTAAATAGACGGTCGAGTGATTGACGTGACGTGACTGTGAAGTGTTAAATGATAAATAATATGTTGAAACGTGTATTTTCTTTTACTTTGACTGCAAAAAAACTTGTTGGAAAGTACTTAATAAAATACTTATACTTGCAAATTGTGGAATGATCTTCCTTCTTCCGGTGAAAGAAAACAGCGCAAGTAAACCATAGCATGGTGGTAGGTTCTGACTAGCTACCACCATGTTAAAATGAAAATCTGTTGCCAAGCCCCTAACAGTGTGCTCCTGCAGCCTCACTTGAGATTTTGTTTCATTCCTCGGTCAGTTAATATCAGGTAAGCTGTAGTCAAACACAACAAAAAATAAATAAAAAAAGTTAACGTAAGACACTTGTAAACAGACTTACTGGACATTGTTAGAATACACAAAGTGCGATGCCGAAAATAAAGAAAAAAGTGTCAGATATCTGATAGATCTAAGTCGAGATTCGGTTGGGAGTTTTGGCGGGAACGCGGGAAGAGTCGTGTCGCTCCGTTGTATTTTTTTCCAAAACTAGTGTTTTGTCGAGTGTTTATGCATAAAAATGGTGGTGTTTTATTTATAAAGTACCGAATTACAAGCGTGAGTGTGGGAAAATGATATAATGTGGTGAAACATGACTTTTCGTGTTGCTTCCAAAACTCTATCGAAGCTTTATAGTAAAGTCGCCACTACTTTACTAAAGCATGACTGGACTTGACTGACACGAACTGGACTTGACTAAGACTGGACTTTGACTAAAACTAGCTACGATGACACTTATTTAACTTTTGAAACTTGAAAATATATAATTACTTGACACTGGCAAATGCTAAAACGCGACGCCAAAACCAAAGGAAAAAAAAAGTCGAGATTCGGGCACAGAACCCTACAAACATAGAAAACAATGAAAATAACTAGAATAATGAAACGGCTTCTTTCTTACTTAAATAAAGAAAAAAAAATATCTCACGAACTCTTTCGACTTTAAGAAAAAGTTTCAGTATTCAACAAAAAGTGCATCCACAAAAATGGAGATAAATCACTCAAAAAACCTTTAAAATAATTAACAGCCGCGTTAAAAAGCAATAAAAACAAACTCTTCGACGTGCTAAGGACCAATTACGGACAAAAATAAATAAAATACTCCCAATTTAACAACATTAAAACATAAAACATCGAATTTCAACCTTAACCGCAAAGAAATAGGATTGAGGTACATTTTTTTTGGTGTCATCTATATAACTTTGTGTTTTTGTTATACAAAAACACGCATGGAACAATTTCGCACAATTAAACTGAATAATAAAAACTTGTAGCCAAACAAAATTCTTTGAAACAGTCTCAGCAGATTTCACGAGAAAATTTCAAATAAATTCAACTTTATTGTCAAGTCAATAGAGATGCAAATATATGGGCGTTTTGCTTATTAAACATGCAATTCATCATTCGGGTGTTTCGTTCAGAAAAGTCCAAAGAAATTTGTCCCCGGCTTTTGTTTTTTGTATTATGTCGCGTTCCTTTTTGCAAATTTTTGTTTTTAAATGTTGCCAACTTAACGCGAACAGTTTGGACATTGTTCGCGGCGCTCGAATTTGGCGCCAATTACTCTACCGAAATGTAGAGTAGTTTGATTACGAGGAAAACAAAATCATAGGACGATATAATAGAACCATTTTTATTTTTAGAGGTCGATAAACTATTGTTAATTTTTGATAAAAATATGACATTCAAAAATATGACGTATAAAAATATGACATTTAAAAATTATGATTTTTAAAAATATGACATTTAAAAATATGACGTTTTAAAAATACGAATTTTTTACTTAATAGAATGTTCTCTCTTCTCTTCTAAACGCTACCGTGCCCGGATGGGTCCATATCTGACTGTGCACCACATACTACTTTGTATTTACAACTTGTACTGTATGGAAGCAATAAATATCTTGAATCTTGAATCTATTTGACCACGGCATCTCACCTGATATTAAGTGACTGTGTGGTCGAAGATGGTACGCCTAGCCTGGAAGGAAGAGGCTCTAAAGTAAAGCTGCTGATACACTAACAGTGTGTACCGTTAGAGGGTTCGACTTTTGCTGCATGTTTAATTTAGAGATATTTGAAACTGACAAACTTCTGTCAAACTGACATCTGTCAATCTAACAAACTGTAAATGTGATAGGCATTCAAATGAAATACATCTGTTGTAAAAAGTATTCTATTTATGATAATCCAGGTAACAAGCTATGTGTATGCCAAATTTCATCAAAGTCCGTTCAGCCGTTTTTGCGTGATTGAGTAACAAACATCCAAACATACAATTTTTCACATTTATAATATTTAATTCATATGCAAAATTTCTCTCAGTCCGCACTACTCTACAAAATATCTGCGCGGCCATTTTAAAATGCACTCCACTCGTTTAAGAGTGATCACAATCAGAGTGATATATTATGAAAGAAATCTCTTTGATTATTTAACTTGCGATAATCATCGTTCAATTAATAATTATTTAGTTAACTCGCTCGTCGATCGTTATCAGAGGTCGGTGTTGCCAGGTTTCAGTAATATTAAAAAACACTACACCAACATTAAAAAAATAGATGTAAACAGAATTTTTAGCGGGAAAAGAGTTGTGTCGCCCCATTGTATTATTTTCTAAAACTTGTGTTTTTCTAGTGTAATTTATAGTATATAAAAAGTGATGTTTTATTTATAGTTCCGAATTACAATCGTGAATATGGGAAAGTGATATAATGTGGTGAAACATGACTTTTCATGTTGCTTCCAAATCTCCATCGAAACTTTATAGTAAGGTCGCCACTACTTTGCTAAAGCATGACTAGACTTGACTGACACGGACTGGACTTTGACTATAGCTACGAGGCAACATTTTTTGAATGTTATAAGTAATGAGACGAACGAGACGCTCTCCTGATCTGTCCATGACTATTGCAGCGATACACAGAACTTTGAGTAACAAAACAAAGTCCAGACATCGCTGCATTAGCGCTCATTACTTTGAGACTTTCGATGGTTAGTCTCAACAGCCCAGTAATGTCGCTGCAGTACCCTTCAAACCGGAACACAGTAATGTTTACACACTACTGCTTAGCGATAGAATAACTGGTACTGTGGTGGTACCTACCTAGACGACCTCCAGCTAAAGAGATCTACCACCAAGTAAAACTTTTTAACCAAGTAGTTAACTTTTGAAACTTGAAAATATAAAACACTTGACACTGGCAAATACTCAAAATGCGACGCCGAAACCAAAGAAAAAAAAACTGAGTACCTACAATAAATGTTCAACAGGAAATAACTTATTCATTTTCTTTTTTTTTACTAAAAAAGGCTTCGCAAATGCCACTTATTTCTCCAAAAGAATGTCCTGTGAAAGTTTATTCTTAATTTAAGCAATTTAATCTAGATTGCAAGTGTTAAAATGTCCGGAATAATTAAATTCGCGACGTTTACATTTTTGTTAGGCCTGAGAATTATTTTAAGATAAACAATGATTGTTATCTACTTATTGTGAAAAGGGCAAACTTTGTGGTACAAATGTTTGTTCTGTGTCTGAGAAATAATAAATAATGAATATCGTAGGACTATACACACAGCGCCATCTGGCCGCAAACTATTTGCGTTGATTAACTTTAAGCAACTTTTATAAGAAAAAAGATACTATGAACAAAAATATTTAAATATTTTTCAGATATTGCTACACCTTGAATATAGCTACATAAATGTCGGTAGCATGTATGAGGTCACAGTTCGGGGCAAACAGCGAGTTAAATATTAATTCACATTTTCAGTGGAATCTAAAATAGTATCGATGGAATGGGGCAATCAGACGCTGTCTTCCACGAATCTAGTGCAACTTTACATCGGACCAACAACTCGATCCAGTTACTGACACAATTTTTTACGTCAAATAAATCTACGTTTGGCCACCAACTCGGAAGAAAAGCAATGGTACCATAACCATGGTACCATCAAACCTCAACAATGAGCTTGAGCTGCCGGTGAAGGAAAACATCGTGAGGAAACCATAGCATGGTGGTAGCGTACTCTCTAGTACTCGGCTGGCTAGCTACCATCCTCAAGTAGAAAATCTGCCGCCAAGCATCTAACGGTGTCTTCCGGCAGCCTCACTTGAGAGCCAGTTCCATTCCAGGCTAGGTGTGCTTTACCATCATCGACCACACCGTCACTTAATATCAGGTGAGCTGTGGTCAAACACCTAGCCTGTCAGCTATTAAAAAAATTCATTAATTAATAAATGACAAATTAATTTACATTAACTTTTGCCATCCAGCGTGGCAATGCTGCCAGCATTCTGGTCCCATATCCCTCCTCTGACTGGCTTTTAGTTTAAGTTGTTTCTATATATAAATTCTATAAATTTGTAAATAGTATTAATTCAAGATATTTTGTTATGAGATCATTGATTGATTCAGGCGCTACTTTGCGGAAGTTCATTTTGAATATTCAAGGTATATATTTAGTTTATTTCCGCGTAACAGTCGTTGCAATTACAACAGTGATGGGGACTTAAATTTAACAACAATTTATAAATTAATTTGACATAAACTTAAAAACTAGGCCAGTTATTACGTAAGTAAAACAAAAATACTGTTCTTCGTTAGCCAGTTTCTAGCTGTTATTTGTCCTCAAGCCACGGCGGTTGAGTTACTCGCCCCAGTGGCTGGATCAGCGTGAAGCGTTTAAAAATAAAACAGCGCCTGTATGTCTGCCGCGCACATCCGCCGGCTATTTCTAGCTTTCGCTGCCCGCGTTTGTAATTATTCAGTCATTCATGGAAAATTTCGAAATTTTTCCGGTGAAATTTTCCAGTACCTTTTCCCCTTGCAATTGGCTCTATCTTCTTATATGTTTAATGTTTATGTTTTCAACGAATGTTTGTTCTGTGTCTGGGTGTTCTGTATGTATTTACAAAAAAAAAGTATTTGAGTATTCTATCAGTTATCTGACTTCCATCACACAAGCTCTGCTTAGTTTGGGGCCAGATGGCGCTGTGTGTCCTACAATTTTTATTTTTTTTTTACTGATGGTATCATTATTATTGTTCTTATGATTATTTTTTGTTTATATTAATAATGTCATGGATATTTATTTTTTCTTAATTATTGACTTTTTACATTAAATATAAAACATTATAATATAAAAAGCTTAAAAGCTAGGGTGCCGCCGGCAGCGGGGCAGGGCTCCAGCTGCCGGAGGTTAGGGCTGCAGAGTCCTCACAATGCGCGCCGTGTTTTCAATTTTTCTTGTGATTTTTTTTTGTGACATAAATGTAAATGTATAACGTTTTCATGTCAATAAAATGATTTGAATTTGAATAATATTATTAGGTATGTATGTATGTCTTTATGTATTACGTTTAAAATGGTTTTTTTTTTAATTTATTTCTATCTTAATACTTTTGTCCTTAGTAGCTTACTAAAATCTTCCCCATACTAAGGTTGCCTGGAAGAGATCACTTTTAGCGATAAGGCCGCCAATTTAAAAACTAATATAAACAGGCTAAATGTTTGTAATCCCATTTAGTACGCGCTAATTACATCGAGTCGTGAGAACAAAATCCTTTAAGATAAAATAAATTCCAAAATTTCGTTGCGAACGAAATTAATGCAAGTACAAGACAATAGTCGTTGACAAGCACTACAATTACAGCGGCCAACACGAGAAAGGGTACATGAGGGAGCCACCACTGCAATACTTGAAAAGAACCCGATCATTTGCTTGGAAAATTTTTAGTTCCATCGTACAGCCATCTGTGTAGATAAACTGGCCGGTTTATATGTAGCTAAAGTTATGAGATCCGTGAAATTCTATTGTCAAAGATTTCAAATGTAAGGACATTCTATATGACTACTAGAACTATAAATATTTGTGTCAGTTAAAAAAAAGTTTTGTAATTATCCCTGTCTTTTAACTATTATTTTTCTCTAATTTTGATAAAGTTATTTATTTATCTAGTGACTCGCGCCCGCGTCTTCGTCCGTGAGGACTTTAGAATTGAATTTAAAGAGAGATAAAATAAAACGCATTAATTTCATCCGTCTTGTAATTTATGCTACTTTATTACCCAGATTAAGAAAAAGGATATCCCAGAACAATCCTATACTACTAATCCTATAAAATTATAAATATAAAAGGATGGATGGAGGTTTGTAACTCTTTCACGCAAAAGCTACTGCACGGATTTGGATGAATTTTGGTATGGAGGTAGCCGAGACCCTGGATTATTACATAAGCTACTTTTTATCCCGAAAAAATGTAGCGGGTAACACCGCGGGGCGTAATTAGTTAGACTTAAAAAACTTGGGTATTAGATTTATCTCGAATTCTAAGCCACAAGCGTATATAAGATTCAAGGAACGGATAAAAACCCAAAACCCGCCAGCTTCGGCGACACCGTCTCTCCCGTTACGAAGTATTTGTAAACCCAAAAACATGGCCCACTTTTTGTTTTTGGGGATCGTTGGTCGAGTAATTTTAAACCATAAAACTAGTACATCTTCTTCTTTTATTTAGGCGTCCCATTTTGTGCATTTGCCACTGTCAAGTGTTTTAAATCTAGAACTCATAAACTTAGAAATATATACTTAATTTGACAAAAATTAGACTCCTCTCTGCAGTTGACAAAATGATTACTTGTATTGATGATGAGAGGAGGATTTTAAGATATATGATTATTTTAAACAGATTTTTTGTAATTTTTGTCAAATTAAGTATATTTCTAAGTTTATTAGTTCTAGATTTTAAGTAAGATTAGGTTATTATTTAATAAGCTGTGTCAAATTAGTTTAATTGAAGTCCTCGTCACTGTTGGAACTGGAGCGACTGTTAAGCGGAAATAAACTAGATATAATTATACCTTAAACATTCTCCGCTGTTTTTTTTTCGGGATAAAAGTACCCTGCATTAAAACATATTAATGCAGGGTAGCTTATCTTCATTCTGAATTCCATCCAAATTGGTTGTTTGAGCCTGAAAAAGTAACAAACATACACTCGCATCCTTTCGCCATTATAATAATCATTTATCTGTGTAATTTTGTTCATGACAACTGTGTTCCAATAGAATTAACATTTTTCGTGTAAATTATTTCGTGCGGTGACAAAGAACTCTCCGTGAACGGGACCAACTCGCACTTGATCGATCCGATCTGTCGCGCATTCTTTTATGTCGTTATTGTTTCGAAAATAATAGAAAAAATAGGTTAACCTTCGCGACATCGTGCGAACGTTTGCGCGTCAGGGTCAATCTGGAGACGATATAAAGAAAATTAATTGCAGGGGCTTTGTCTTTGAACATAAAAATAATAAAAAACCGGCCAAGTGCGAGTCGGACTCGCACACGAAGGGTTCCGTACCATAATCTATAAAAATGGCAAACAAATCACGTTTGTTGTATGGGAGCCCCCTTGAATATTTATTTTATTTTACTTTTAGTATTTGTTGTTATAGCGGCAATAGAAATACATCATCTGTGAAAATGTCAACTGTCTAACTATCACGGCTCGTGAGACACAGCCTTGTGACGGACGGACGGACGGACGGACAACGAAATCTCAGTAATAGGGTCCCGTTTTTACCCTTTGGGTGCGGAACCCTAAAAATAAGAAGTAGGTAGGTGCCTACGTAAAAATGCATAAACTGTTTTTTTTTTTAATGTAAAAGTAATGAGACGAACGCGACGCTCTCCTGATGGTAAGAGATAACGCCTGCCCATGACCATGGCAGCGATACACAGAACTTTGAGTAACAAAACATAGTCCAGGGCATCACTGCTTTGGTGCTCATTACTTTGAGACTGGATGGTTAGTCTCAACAGCCCAGTAATGTCACTGCAGTACCCTTCAAACCGGAACACAGTATTGCTTACACACTACTGCTTAGCGGCAGAATAACTGGTACTGCGGTGGTACCTAGACCACCTCCTGCTAAGGAGATCTACCACCAAGTGAAGTTGATGCATTGCAAAGGCTACAACACTAAACCTTCGATAAAAGTTATTTCCATAAATAAACTTGTTCCAAAATGTTGACTATTTGGTTTCGCATTCCCTGACAAAACCTGACAATGGCAACACTTTTTGTGAACTTGCAGAATTTTGTTCGGAGATTCTTTTGACATGTTTCAAGTGTTTTTGTTTTCAGTCGAATGTTTGGACATTAGAACACAAAATAAATAAAAGTAAAACAGCGCATCTCAGTAGCGTGTGTAAAAGAGAGGGATATATATGTTTTCTCTTTTGTTAATCTTGACGCTGTGGTTGGTGAGAAGACAATGCGGAGGTTTTGTTCAAGCAGTAAATCAAATAAATACCGTAGGATACTTCACACAGCGCCATCTAGCCTCAAATTAAGCAAAGCTTGTGCAATGGGAACCAGATAACTGATGGAATACTTACAAAGTTTTTTTTGTAAATACATACTCGTCCCAAAAGAGTTTGTTCTGAGTGGGAATCGATCCCACAGTTCTTGAAGCAGAAACACTACCAAACCAGCTAAAAGAGCAGACAAACATGAGACTAACCATCGAAAGTCTCAAAGTAACGAGCGCCAAAGCAGCGATACCTGGACTTTGTTTTGCTGCTCAAAGTTCTGTGTATCGCTGCAATGGTCATGGTTATCTCTTACCATCAGGAGCGCGTCTCGTTCGTCTCATTACATTTTTAGCAATGTTAGCTGAGTAGTAGACATGGACGCTTGTTTTCGGGAGAAAAATTAGCCCATGTGCTAATCCAGGGTCCTAGCTACCCTCATAACAAACGTCCATTCATCCAAATTTCACATTTATAATATTTGTGGGATGGAATTTAAAATGCTGTGTTCTGTCACTTATTGTATGTTTGAAGCGATGATAGCTGAGTGCGTTCAAACCCCAACAGTGGGATTGAGCTGCCGGTGTAGGAAAACATCGTGAGGAAACCACAGCATGGCGGTAGCGTACTCTCTAGTACTCGGCTGGCTAGCTACCACGCGAGAGTTGGAAATCTGTCGTCAAGTATCTAACAGTGTGTCTTAGCAGCCTCTGTCACTGTTAATTAACATCAATTAAGCTGTGGTCAAACGCCTAGCTTCACTACTATTAAAAAAATTGTACCTATTGGAGATAGAAAGTCACATTTGGCCGGTGATATCGTAAGTCTAAACTACTGCTGGTAAGTACTACCTACGTATAAACAATGAAAATAAATCTCTAAAGGTGTCTATTAAAAAAAAATTGAAAACTCATTAAATGCCGGTTTAAGACTCGTTTGAACGACAGCCCATAAATTACATATAAGAAAACGACACTAATAAGTAGGTCGACCACTGCCTCCGAATTACTAGATGGATACGTGGACTATTTTAGGAAGGACTTTGCAAACGGGCTGCTATTACGCCTCTTTTATGATTGTCAGTATAAGCGTTCAATTCAATTGATTTATTTAAATGTAGGTACAATAATTATGTCAAACACAATCATTGATTTTTAGAAAATATTTTAAATTTAAAATGTCATGCAATATAAAATATCACAAGTCATAATAAAAACAAACGTAAAAAAATATTTTAATGTCAATGATGATTAATACAAAATTGAATAATTTTTTATCATCATTTAAATTTATTTAGTTAATTGTTATTGTTACTGTAAAACTTACTTTACTTGGGGAGAGATCTCCTTAGCAGGAGTTCGTCTAGGTATCACCGCAGTACCAGATATTCTGCAGTAGTGTGCAAACATTACTGTGTTCCGGTTTGAAAGGTACTGCAGCTAGCGAAATTACTGGGCTGTTGAGATTAACCATCGAAAGTCTCAAAGTAATGAGCACCAAAGCAGCGATGCCCTAGACTTTGTTTTGTTACTCAAAGTTATGTGTATTGCTGCAATGTTCATGGACAGGTGTTATCTCTTACCATCAGGAGAGCGTCTCGTTCGTCTCATTATTTTTCACATAAAAAAAACTTGACATGGGGTACTCATTTGATTTTTTTTATTTTGTGTTATTATTATTTATTTTGACGAATAAGATTAGATGACTACCATCAAATAAATAAATATCACGACACAAAAAAATTATTAAAAACGTATCTTTTCATTATAATATACAATAATATGTACTAGTAACATTTAAATTCACAATATAGTTATGTACCTATGTAAATCATGTATAATGTGCGACTGAAGCTGAGAAATTCAACACTCATTTATTGCTAAAGATGTGTGGGCAACTCGAACGCCACATTAGTTGCCCGTCGGCTCGTCCCTTAGGACCTCTTATCTAGTATCTGTGTCCGTACCCACGTCAATTTAAACGTCAGTTGGGCCACTTTGTGTTGTGCGTTTGTGTTGTGTTACTTATAGACTTTCGTAGCATACAAACATATTATCTAACATTGACAATCTTCAATACGTATTTTTATTTAGTTTTCCCCACATTTTTATGGCAATATAAAAATGGGTATTGCAGGTGTCCATAGGCGGCGGTGACCACTTACCATCAGGTGGCCCGTCGCTTGTTTGCCACTTTTTACACAAATAAAAAAACATATTTCTATGAAGATATTTAAGATTTTGTTGATTGTCGATTTATACAGGGTTCAAGGCTTACTAAGCAAAAAAAGTTATTTTTTTTAAAGTGAAAAACAATGAGACGATCGAGTCGCTCTCCTGATGGTAAGAGATAACGCCTGTCCATGACCATTGCAGCGATACACAACACTATGAGTAACAAAACAAAGTCCAGGCATCACTGCTTTGGCGCTCATTACTTTGAGACTTTCGATGGTTAGTCTCAACAGCCCAGTAATGTCCCTTCAAACCGGAACACATAATATTTACACACTGGCAGACTGGTACTGCGGTGGATTTACCCCCGAGTGAAGTCAGATGTCAGTATACTTATCATTATTAAGTAGTATTGAAGTATTCTATAAGTTATCTGACTTCCATAGTACAAGCTTTGCTTAGTTTGGGGTCAGATGGCGCTGTGTGTAATGTCCTACGATATTTATTTTAATATGGACAATTTACTATGAATAAATAAATATATAAATATCGTAGGACATTACACACAGCGCCATCTGACCCCAAACTAAGCAAAATATAAAAATGATGTTATAGTAAAAGAAACACAGTGTATCCAATTATTGCAATTTCTGAATGATGTATTTCTGTTGCCGCTATAACATTAGATTATACTAATATACAAAATAAAATAAATATTGAAAGGAACAACAACAAATGAGATTTTTTTGCCGTTTTTATAGATAACGGTACGGAACCCCACGTGCGCGAGTCCGACTCGCACTTGGCCGGTTTTTAGATACATATTTAATCAGACCTCTGACAATGGTGTTGATAAAAATCAAAATCAAATCTCTCGCTTCAAAGACAATCGGTTAAAAAATAACTGTCAATTTCTAAACGCGACAAAAAGTCGTCGGCAGTCGCGACACGGAATGTTAAAGGCAACTAATTGACGCAAACAATTTGTTGGTGACAAAAATGACGTTCCAAGAACATGTAAGATGTAAACATACGGGAGCAAGCTCGGAAAAAAATAGTAAAAATATTTATTTATAACTAGCTACGCCCGCGGTGTTACCCGCTACATGTTTTCGGGACAAAAAATAGCCTATGTGTTAATTCAAGATCTTAGCTACCCTCATACCAAATTTCATCAAAATCCGTTCAGTACTTTTTGCGTGAAAGAATAACAAACATCCACCCATCCAAACTTTCACATT
Source organism: Biston betularia (assembly GCA_905404145.2). Classification (NCBI taxonomy): domain Eukaryota; kingdom Metazoa; phylum Arthropoda; class Insecta; order Lepidoptera; family Geometridae; genus Biston; species Biston betularia. The sequence goes on along the minus strand of FR989889.1, from coordinate 439,097 downwards.
TAGAATTTTTTTCAGTGGGATGGGATTCAAAATGCTCTGTTCTGGTTGTTTGTTGTGTGTTTGTAGCGATGATAGCTGACTGGTTAGCGCGGTCGGTTAACATACCGAAGAGCGTGAGTTCAAACCATATCAAAAAAGAGCTTGAGCTGCCGGTGAAGGAAAACATCGTGAGGAAACCATAGCATGGTGGTAGCGTACTCTCTAGTACTCGGCTGGCTAGCTACCACGCGAGAGTTGAACATCTGCCGCCAAGCATCTAACGGTGTGTTCCGACAACCTCACTTAAGAGCCAGTTTTATTCCAGGCTAGGTGTGATTTATCATCTTCGACCACACCGTCACTTAATAGGTGAGCTGTGGTCAAACACCTAGCCTGCCAAGAATAAAAAAAGTAACAAACACACATACAAACAAACAGACAAACTTTCGCTGTTGTGATGGTCACTAAAGCGTTTTGGTCGGAATTTCACTCCCGTATATTCAATAAACCTCATAATGTTTTTACTGTTGGTACCGATAGCATCTAACCACCCATTAATGTGTAAAAGCATACTGCAGCTTGTCCTTGTTTTTGTTGACCGTACTGCTGCGACTGGAAGTGTTTTGGACACTCAAATTTTACTACATTTTTTATCTTAAAACTGATCAACGTGTCACCACGACATTTACTAAATGGTTTGTATCCTTGGCAAGAAGTTTTATACCACTAAAGTATTTGATATTCTTCCGCCAAGCAGTAGTGTCGAAACATTACTGTGTTCCGGTTTAAAAGGTACTGCGGCAAAATTAAAGTGTTATTGAAACTAACCATAAATTCGCGACGTTTACATTTTTGTTAGGCCTGAGAATTATTTTAAGATAAACAATGATTGTTATCTACTTATTGTGAAAAGGGCAAACTTTGTGGTACAAACAAATGTTTGTTCTGTGTCTGAGAAATAATAAATAATAAATATCGTAGGACTATACATACAGCGCCATCTGGCCGCAAACTAAGCAGAGCTTGTGTGATGGAAGTCAGATAACTGATAGAATACATAAATACTTTTTGTTGTAAATACATACTTATAATACATACAGAACACCCAGACACGGAACAAACATTTGTTTATTCACAAAATGTTTGCCCTGAGTGGGAATCGAACCCACGCCCTACAGCTCTCAAGGCAGATATACTACCAATCAGCCAACGGGGCTGTCAGTTTATTATTTTTGACAATTATTTTTTGGTTTGACATATTTTTATATAATTTATTTTGATTCAGTTGACATTTTTTAATGTAATTTCATTTTTTTTTTATAAATGACTTTACATTTGCAATTTTATTAATTTTGTCATTAAATATATAATTGAACATTGCTCTCACAATTATTATAATTGTCATTAATTATTTATTTTATATATGTCTGACTTGTAATTGTCGTATTACCAATTAAAGGAAACTTGGTGGTAGATTTCCTTAGCAGGAGGTCGTCTAGGTAGGTACCACCGCAGTACCAGATGTTCTGCCGCCAAGCAGTAGTGTGCAAACAGCACTGTGTTCCGGTTTGAAGGGTACTGCAGCTAGCGAAATTACTGGGCTGTTGAGACTTACCATCTAGTTTCAAAGTAGTGAGAACCAAAGCAGTGATGCCCCGGACTTTGTTTTGTTACTCAAAGTTGTGTGTATCGCTGCAATGGTCATGGGCAGGCGTTATCTCTTACCATCAGGAGAGCGTCTCGTTCGTCTCATTACCTTAACACAACATAAAAAAATGATTATGATTATGATGACTTCAGTAAAGGCTTTTTATTTCGATTGTACATACCACATTTCAAGCATAGCGATGTAACACAATAGATGATGATTCGATAAAAGTTTGACGATTCCGGGCGCAGGAATCTCACCCTTTGAAATGTTTTTTTTATTGCTGTATGATCGATAAGAGTGTCTTGCGCCTTGTACCATAATTATCTCGAGTGCAAAATCTTTCATAGATTATGTTAGATTCTGAGGTCGCCTCATATCAGACGAGTATACAAATGCCTGACCAATGAGGCGGCTCGGAATCCAACAAGCGACTTCGTAGCGATGATAGCTCAGTAGTTAGTGCGGTCGATTCGCAAGCCGAAGGTCGTGGTTTCAAACCCCAACAACGAGCTTGAGCTGCCGGTGAAGGAAAACATCGTGAGGAAATCACAGCATGGTGGTAGCGCACTCTCTAGTACTCGGCTGGCTAGCTACCACGCGAGAGTTGAACATCTGCCGCCAAGCATCTATGTGTGTTCCGGCTGTCTGTTTGTTTTTGTACTTGTTAGAGAATTAAACGTTTTTCTTTCTTTCTTTTCTTTTCATCTGTTAAAATTTCAACTGTCTAACTATCACGGTTCATGACATACAGCCTGGTGACAGACGGACAGCGGAGTCTTAGTAATAGGGTCCGGTTTTACCCTTTGGGTACGGAACCCTTAAAACATACAGCCGAATTGAGAATCTGCACCTTTTTAGAAGTCGGTTCATAGTTACGTATTCAAACGGTAAGTACGAATGCAATGCATTTCCAAATAATTAGTGAGCTCCCAATGATACGTGGGAATAAACTTTTGGGATCGATGCGTGGACACAGAAATTAATGGAGTATCTTTAAACTTGTCTTATTTTATTATTCTAATAGTAAATAATAATAAAATAATAAATATCGCAGGACATTACACACAGCGCCATCTGACCCCAAACTAAGCAAAGCTTGTACTATGGGAGTCAGATAACTGATAGAATACTTAAATATATTTTTTTTTTGTAAATACATACTTATAATACATACAGTACACCCAGACACAGAACAAACATTTGGTTTTGCACAAAATGCTTGTTCTTGCTTCTATGTGAATACTATCACACATTCCACATCGACAGCCCTGTTGGCTCATTGGTAGTCTGCTCCAAGAGCGTGGGTTCGTTTTCCACCCAGGACAAACTTTGTGGTATAAACAAATGTTTGTTCTGTGTCTGGGTGTACTGTATTTATCATAAGTATGTATTTACTAGTAATAGCTTTTTTTCTTATTGGTTGACAGGCTAGGCGTTTGACCACAGCTCACCTGATGTTAAGTGACGGTGTGGTCGAAGATCGTAAAGCACACCTAGCCTGGAATGGAATTGGCTCTCAAGTGAGGCTGCCGGAACACACCGTTAGATGTTTGGCGGCAGATTTTCATCTCTCGTGTGGTAGCTAGCCAGTCGAGTACTAGAAAGTACCCTACCACCATGCTATGGTTTCCTCGCGATGTTTTCCTTCACCGGCAGCTTAAGCTCATTGTTAAGGTTTGAACCCACGCCCTTCGGCATGCGAACCTACCGCGCTAACCACTGAGCTATCATCGCTATAGAGCTTACCTTAGCTTTCCCTGTATTGCGTTTTTTTTTTATTCAGCGCCATCTGACCCCAAACTAAGCAAAGCTTGTATTAAGGAAGTCGGATAACTGATATATTACTTACATTTTTTTGTAAATACATACAGAACACCCAGACACAGAACAAACATTTGTTTATACCACTAAATGCTTGTCCTGGGTGGGAATCGCACCCACGCCGTTCAGCTATTGGAGCAGATATACTATCGATGAACCAACAGCTGTCAAAAGACTAACCATCGAAAGTCATCATCGTTGTCTGTTGTACTGTCTATCTCTGTTTGTTTGTTTTTGTGTTTGTGTTACAAAACAAAACTATTTACTTTCTTTTAATGCATAAGGTTTTGACCCAGTGATGAATATGGCGCTGAAACGTGGTCTCTAACTGTGTGTCTTCGTAGTAAGCTCAAAGTGGCAAAACGAGCTATGGAGAGGGCTCGGAGTTTCCCTGCGAGATCGAATCAGAAATGAGGAGATCCGTAGACGAACCAAAGTTACCGACATAGCCCAGAGAATCAGCAAGTTGAAGTGGCAATGGGCATATAGCACGCAGAACTGATGGCCGATGGGGCTGCAAAGTTCTGGAGTGGAGAACACGGACCGGCAAGCGCAGCGTAGGACGTCCGCACACAGGGTGGGCAGACCACCTTGTAAAGACCACAGAAACGCGCTGGATGCGAGCCGCTTCCAACCGGTCTTTGTGGAAGTCAATAGGGGAGGCCTATGTCCAGCAGTGGACGTCCTACAGCTGAAATTATGAAATAAATGATGAATGCATAACAAAGTAATTAAAATGAACAGTAACGTCACCGTATCTTTCCCTGTGCTGCATACTGCACCAAATATGCAGTGGGCGGGCATGGGCGTCACAATTAAATATATATTCCGGTTCATTCCCCGCAGCGGCACAGAGACAATACTGGGTGACGAGCGGAAACCACCGAAGAAATGACGAAACTAAAAACGCATCTGTCTATGTTATTGCAGTCCATTAGACTAGGACGGCAGCATTTTAATACATGTAGAACTAACTACATTATTTTTAAATTGGTAGAGTATACTAACCTCTCTCCTCTTTTTGTAACGTAAAATTGTAAAAAAAATTGTAACTAAAGTTGACAAGGGTCACGGACCCCAGCGTCTGCTACAATAAAAAAAAAAAAAAAAAAAAAAAAAATTGGTAGAGTAAATGATGATAGCTCAGTGGTCAGCGCGGTCGGTTTGCATGCCGTGGGTTCAAACCCCAACAATGAGCTTGAGCTGCCGGTGAAGGTAAACATCGTGAGGAAACCACAGCATGGTGGTAGCGCACTCTCTAGTACTCGGCTGGCGAGCTATCACACGAGAGTGGAACATCTGCCGCCAAGCAACTAACGGTGTGTTCCGGCAGCCTCACTTGAGAGCTAGTCTCTTTTCATATAGGTTTCATCATCTTCGACCATACCGTTACTTAACATCAGGTGAATTGTGGTCAAAACACAAAACTCTCTCTCACTCTCGCATACATAAAATCACACACACACACACTATATGCTTATTTAATATTTTATCGATATACATAGATATAGAAGAGCGGGATCTTCTGCTACAGGTATTCTTTACACTTACCAGAAGGTCCCTACCTACTATTTTGTAAGAGAAACTGGTAACAAGATATTCTGCCGCCAAGCAGTAGTGTGCAAACATTACTGTGTTCCGGTTTGAAGGGTACTGCAGCTAGCGAAATTACTGGGCTGTTGAGACTAACCATCTAGTCTCAAAGTATTGAGTGCCAAAGCAGCGATGCCTGGACTTTGTTTTGTTACTCAAAGTTCTGTGTATCGCTGCAATGGTCGTGGACAGGCGTTATCTCTTAACATCAGGAGAGCGCCTCGATCGTCTCATTACTTTGACATAAAAAAAAAATAAAAAAAAACCGTAATAAATAATTTTCATTAAAAAGAAAACACCTAGTCTGTCAGTCATAAAAAAAATACTAATTAGGTTATGAAGATACAAAGTGTATCCGACAGATAAGCCACTTTTAGTTAAAATGCGTCGGTAACCAGAGGTAGTGAAACATGCAATCAAAATTGTATTTGTAACCCGATGTGACAGGTTTGCGGCAACCGTTTTGTTTCTCGAAGCATACAGGCTCGCTCCACTGGGTCCGTTCACACTACACTGCGCGGGAAACCTGCCCGATGCGTGGCACGGAGACACATTCCGAATTTAGATGATGACTTCATTTTGGACTAGCTGTGTTACCTGTTACATGTTTTCGGGATAAAAAGTAGCCTATGTGTTAAATCAGGATCTCAGCTACCTCCATACCAAATTTCATCCAAATCCGTACAGTAATTTTTGCGTGAAAGAGGAACAAACATATTCACAAACTTTCGCATTTAAAATGCTAGCTGCGTCCCGCGGTGTTGGTTGGGCTTTGAAGCCACGGCATGCAAACCGACCGCGCTGACCACTGAGCTATCATCGCCACAAAACTTTTTTAGCTTTTTCTCGATGGACTCCAACGCCTCAAGCTGTCACTTGGCCGATTCATGCCAAGGGTAAGAACAAATAAATAAATAGCGTAAGATATTTTTTTTTTTTTTTTTTATGGTTGACAGGCTAGTTGTTTGACCACAGCTCACCTGATGTTAAGTGAAGGTGTGGTCGAAGATGGTAAAACACATCTAGCCTGGAATGGAACTGGCTCTCAAGTGAGGCTGCCGGAACACACTGTTAGATGCTTGGCGGCAGATTTTCAACTTGAGGGTGGTAGCTAGCCAGCCGAGTACTAGAAAGTACCCTACCGCCATGCTATGGTTTCCTCACGATGTTTTCCTTCACCGGCAGCTCAAGCTCATTGTTGGGGTTTGAACCCACGCCCTTCGGCATGCGAACCTACCGCGCTAACCACTGAGCTATCATCGCTACATTACACACAGCGCCATCTGACCCCAAACTAAGCAAAGAAGAGTTATACATGAATATGTTTACTCTGCATTTAAAAACCAAATTATACTTTGTGACAAAAACTGAAGCCAGCAGCGAGTTCCACATACAAAGCTAGTTAAACTTAAAAAACGGCACGGCATGCTTTAGGAGGATCTAGGTTCGAATCCATGACCTGTAGGTAGATTGCTTATTGACGACGAGAATTGTGGTGCGAGATTGATTGATCGAGGGACAGAATGCCCTCGCTGGCGTGGGATTGACTGCACTGTGGCGAGAGCTGGTGCTGTGATTTTAGATAAGACGTTATTAGAACAGAACTGCAGGCGAAAACCTAAAAGAAAAATAACAGTTCCGCTCTGTTTTCTTGATGCGTGTCGCCTAGGAACTCCTAGCCAGTTCTTGTACGTACACTATCGTTTTTCGTCAGGCAAATTTAGGGCCAAAGTAGTTAATATATTTTACAAGCTGCTAATAAAAAGAAGCCTATATAAAACAAAGTCGCTTCCCGCCGTCTGTACGCTTTAGATTTTTTAAACTACGCAACGGATTTTAATGCGGTTTCCATCAATAGACAAAGTGATTCAAGAGGAAGGTTTACATGTATAATACACGCATATGCACCACATAAGTATCAACATTGCACGCGTGCGAAGCCGGGGCGGGTCGCTTGTACAATAACATGTTGTAATTTATATTTGTAATACATTTTGTATTGTAAACAAGTGCTTTCTGTGTCAAGAGCCTTCGAGTTCCGGATGAGACTATCCCGGCCCGAGAGCGTGAATAGCGAGACATCGCGACAGATGTCGGCGCATGCATGGGATGCTTTTTGTACGGGACACTCGACTACAAAACGCTTATCTAAATAAATAAATATCGTAGGACTATACACACAGCGCCATCTGGCCCCAAACTAAGCAGAGCTTGTGTGATGAAAGTCAGATAACTGATAGAATACTTAAATACTTTTTTTTTGTAAATACATACAGAACACCCAGACACAGAACAAACACTTGTTTATGAACAAAATGTTTGCCCTGAGTAGAAATCGAACCCACGCCCTACAGCTCTCAAGGCAGATATACTGCCAATGAACCAACGGGGCTATCAAATATTTTTAACACCTATATATTTTACTAGCTGCGCCCCGCGGTGTTACCCGCAACAGGTTTTCGAGATAAAAAGTAACCTATGTGTCATTCTAAAGTCTCAGCTACCTTCATACCAAAATTTCATCCAAATCCGTTCAGTAGTTTTTTCGTCAAAGAGAAACAAACATACATTCTAACAAACTTTCCAGGATTTCGGAAAATGTTGCCTAGTAATAACTTTGGCATTATAAAGTAAAAAAAACATATATATTATATATATTACTTATATATATATATATATATATATGTGTGTATGTGTATATTATAGCCTATATATATTGTATACTATATATGTATTATGAGTGTACATATTTATATATGTAAATATTTCGTTTTAATTAAATGATAATTTTTTATATACCTACTTTTTTTTTTTTAATGGTTGACAGGCTTGGTGTTTGACCACAGCTCACCTGATGTTAAGTGAAGGTGTGGTCGAAGATGGTAAAGCACACCTAGCCTGGAATGGAACTGGCTCTCAAGTGAGGCTGCCGGAACACACCGTTAGGTGCTTGGCGTCAGATTTTCAACTTGAGGGTGGTAGCTAGCCAGCCGAGTACAAGAAAGTACCCTACCACCATGCTATGGTTTCCTCACGATGTTTTCCTTCACCGGCAGCTCAAGCTCATTGTCGGGGTTTGAACCCACGCCCTTCGGCATGCGAACCTACCGCGCTAACCACTGAGCTATCATCGCTACAAACTTAATATATTATGTTTATTTTTATTTTATTTTTATTTCTTATTAGTGTTACATCTCCCGGCTTTCTATCGTATTTTTCTTTTCTTGGTTGCCTGGAAGAGATCGCTGTTAGCGATAAGGCCGCCACTTGTGTCACTAGTTAATAAGGTTTTTTGTTCTCTGTACTTTTTACTATATATGATGTGCACAATAAAGAGTTATATCTATCTAAACACCTATGAGCGTGAGAGGGGCAGTGGGGTACTTTCTAGTGGTCGGCTGGTTATACTCGCATTTTCTCCGCGCCTGTACACTTGTACACAAAAAGTCAAGCTGTTATCTGTAACCGCATCCATAACTTAAGGTTTAACATGACACGGGGCGAGTTTTTTTTACTCCTCGTTGAGTTTTTTTCTCCTGTTATGGGAGAGCGAGTTCTTTTTAATTTGGTAAAAGAGTTTTTTTAATGCATTTCTATTTATGTCAAACCCATTAATATCATAAATGTCAAAGTTTGGATTATTTATTTATTTATTCAGACAATCAGCCCGCACATTTCACGAATTACACTAATGACAATATTAAAAAGAACTTATTTAAGCTACGAACAAATTATCCTATTGAGGAATAAAGTACTTTCATGTAAATTAAAAACAAAATGGATGGATGTTTGTTACTCTTTCACGCAAAAAATACTGAATTGATTTGGATGTAATTTGGTATGGAGGTAGCTGAGATTTTGGATTAGAACATAGGCTACTTTTTATTCCCGTAATCCCACGGGAACGGGAACTACGCGGGTGAAACCGCGAGGCGTCTGCTTGTAAAGTAATGAATAGGTTTGCATTTGAACCCGCTCCCGCACGCTCGCCTAGAAGAAACGGATCCACTCGCGACTTGAAGGCACGTGTAGTCGAAGATGGTAAATCACTTAGCCTGGAATGAAACGAACTTTCAAGTGAGGCTCCCTCGCGGTTTCACCCGCGTAGTTCCCGTTCCCGTGGGAATACAGGGATAAAAAGTAGTTTATGTCACCCGGGGATAGTGTAGCTTCCCAACGGTGAAAGAATTTTTTGAAATCGATCCGGTAGTTACGGAGCCTATTTCAGATAGGAAAGATTTGTTTGTTTGTTTGTAAATCTTTCCTCTTTATAATAGTATAGATGTATACATATAGATAGATAACAAGGAACATCTTTTAGTCATTTTAAATTTTCATTAAAATCAATTTTTTTTTTTTATAATTTGCCCCTTCAGGCAGGCTAAAGCTATAAAGCCATACTGCCTTGTCTTAAGTGTTATTTCTGCTGTATCTTAGCTATGGTTATCGTCAAAGTCGTCTTAGTCAAGTCCAGTTCGTGTCAGTTCATGCCAGTCATGCTTTAGTAAAGTAGTGGCAACTTTACTATAAAACTTCGATGGAGTTTTGGAAGCAACACGAAAACTCATGTTTCACCACATTATATCATTTTCCCACAATCGTGCTTGTGATTCGGCACTTTATGAATAAAACACCACCATTTTTATGCATAAACACTCGACAAAACACTAGTTTTGGAAAAAAATACAACGGAGCGACACGACTCTTCCCGCGTTCCCGCCAAAAGCATCTCATTGAAATCAAGCCTTTTGTTGGTAAGGCTGACTTATCGCACCCCGGCGTCTAATGCAGTTAAAAGGCTGCAAAGAGCGATGCCAAAAATAAAAAAAAAGAAGACACTTCGAATGTCAAAGTCACACGCTTGAACAAGTTTGTTTACAGTGAAACTGAGATATTGTCGGCAGATGGTTGTAAGTTGATACGGTACTATGAACTTACTGTATTTAGTATATATTTTGCTTTTTTGCTTTTATAATAATAACTGATTGTTACCAGCGACTTCGTCCGCGTAGAATTGTCCAGTTTGCAGTATAAAAATGATCCTGTATGTTAATCTATGCTAAAAAAAATTTTTTTTTTTCAGGTTACGACCGAGTACGAACACGACGCCAGGTTTTCACCGTAGTTACAAATCTAACATCACAAATGGTCCTTTCCCTTAGGTAAGCATACGGGCAGACAAACGACCCCATTACTTTAGGGATATCAGAGTAAGACTTTATCAACACCTGCACATATAACTTGTGCACTTTTATTGGAATCGCAAACAAGTACTTTTTTACTTTGCTATGGAAAGTGACGTAGTTTAGACACTTTTTTGTTTTCCTTTTTTTTACAGCCCTGTTGGTTCATTGGTAAGTATGTCTGCCTCAAGAGCGGAAGTGAGTTAGATTTCCATCCAGGACAAGCAGTTCGTGTTATAAAGAAATGTCTGTTCTGTGTCTGGGTGTTATATATCCCTCTAATATTATAAATGTGAAAGTTTGGATGGACGTTTGTTACTCTTTCACGCAAAAACTACCAAACGGATTTGGATGAAATTTGGTACATTATGGAGATAGCTGACACCCTGGATTAACACATATGATACTTTTTATCCCGAAAACATGTAGCGGGTAACACCGCGAGGTGCAGCTAGTGTAAGTTAATAAATAAATATTTGCAATATTGTTGCAGCGATACACAGAACTTTGAGTAGCAAAACAATGTCCAGCCATCACTGCTTTGGCGCTCATTGCTTTGAGACTTTCGATGTTGAGTCTCAACAGCCCAGTAGTTTCGCTAGCTTCCCTTCAAACTGGAACACAGTAATTACACACTACTTCTTGGCGGCAGAATATCTGGTACTGCGGTGGTACCTACCTAGACGACTACCTGCTAAGGAGATCTACCACCAAGTACCAGTCCAGGGCATCGCTGCTTTGGAGCCTAGCGCGATCATAGTGATGATCTAATTGGTTAGCGGGGTCGGCTTACCATCAAAATTTTCAATTATTTATTACAATTATTTTTTTAATGGTTGACAAGCTAGGTGTTTGAACACAGCTCACCTGATGTTAAGTGAAGGCGTGGTCGAAGATGGTAAAGCACACCTAGCCTGGAATGGAACTGGCTCTCAAGTGAGGCTGCTGGAACACACCGTTAGATGATTGGCGGCAGATTTTTAACTCTCGTGTGGTAGCTAGCCAGCCGAGTACTAGAGAGTACGCTACCGCCATGCTAAGGTTTCCTCACGATGTTTTCCTTCACCGGCAGCTCGTTGTTGAGGTTTGAACCCACGCCCTTCGGCATGCGAACCTACCGCGCTAACCACTGAACTATCATCATTACAATTTGTAATTATTTATTTAATAACGAATGAAAACTAAGTACTTTCAATTATTATGTAGTAATTCGGCACACGTTAAATTCCACATGAATGTTATGAACACACTGAGATGTAATTGAGATGTGGTCAGTAATTGCATCTGGCGAATAAATTGTGTTTTTATGAATCGCTCCCATATTGTAAACCTTTATATTTACGGCCCATTCAAAGGTTTAAGATTAAGGTAAGTAAATTCGGTGCTCAAGTATCAAATAATTCAGATTTTGGGGTGACCATGGCTTACGTATTTATATAACGTATTTTTTGGGGTAGACGTGTTCTAGAGTGGAGACCGCGTGTTGGCAAACGTAGCGTAGGGAGACTATAGAGTGACGATATTCGTAGGACAGCTGGCGGTAGATGGAAGCAAAAAGTCGAAGATCGGGCTGAGTGGCAAAAGTACAACATGAGTGTCTTCAAATCAAGAGTAAACAGGTTCCTTCTAGGTAAGCGTGTTCCATCTTAGACCGCTTCACATCATACAGGATGTGGTCAAGCGCGAACATATTCAATACAAAAAAAAAAAGTTGCGAGTCTTGGGAGAGGACTATGTCCAGCAGTGGACTAATATAGGCTGGTAATGATGATGATGATGATGATGATGACTTTATTTTATACACCAAATATTATATACTTACACCAAATTAAAAAGCTTGGAATTGTACATTACATGTTCTGACTAACCGATGGGGTAGACGAGTTCTTGAGTAGTAGCGTGCAAGCAAGCGTAATGTAGGACGCCCTACGGCCAGGTGGTGTGACGACCTGCGTAAAACGGCGGGCAAAGTCTGGATACAGATAAATAGCACTTTGACAGTTAAACGGCATTATAGTATTTTACGTTTGCCAAAATGTCGCTTAGCTCTGTACAACAAAAGTATATTAGTAGTGTTGACAGCCCCGTTGGCTCATTGTTAATATATGTGCCTTGAGAGCTGTAGGGCGTCGGTTCGATTCCCACTCAGGGCAAACATTTTGCGAATAAACAAATGTTTGTTCTGTATCTGGGTATTCTGTATGTGTTATAAGTAAGTATTTACAAAAAAAAAAGTATGAATGTATTCTATCAGTTATCTGACTTCCGTCACACAAGCTCTGCTTAGTTTGGGGCCAGATGGCGCTGTGTATAGTCCTACGATATTTATTTATTTGGCCATTGAAAACAAGAAGTCATAGCCACCCTACTCCCATTCAAAGATGGCCGATACGACTTCCAACAAAATGCAAAAATTCTTTTAAAAATATACCCCATCATTACAGATGTTATCTAAGTTCTTGTTTATTTAGGTTTAGCCAGGAAATTACCAGTAATACGCTGCGGCCGGTGATTTATTGGCCGAAACTCGCCTGTCAAAATATTTAACGAAATGAAATTGTTTTAAAATTTTGCCAACATGGGGTGCGACCTTAAAAACGTGATGTCGTCGAAGTACAAAAACTTTTTTTTTGTGTTTTTATGATATTTTATGGGTTGGCAAATTAGCTTATTTGTTTTTATACGACTGCCCTGAAAAGGAGTATAATGTTATCAAGGTTCATGTATCCTTATTCTTGTTCAAAGTGGGGACGATAGGTTCTGCACTGACACGTCCCGCTTGGGGTGTACTGATGTCCCGACTTCAAAATTTATGTATGTTTATTTTGTAGCGATGATTGCTCAGTGGTTAGCGCGGTAGGTTCGCATGCCGAAGGGCGTGGGTTCAAAGCCCGACAATGAGCTTGAGCTGCCGCTGAAAAACATCGTGAGGAAACCATAGCATGGTGGTAGCGTACTCTCTAGCACCCGGCTGGCTAGCTACCACACGAGAGTTGAAAAGCTGCCGCCAAGCAACTAACGGTGTGTTCCGGCAGCCTCACTAGAGATCCGGTTCCATTCCAGGCTTGGTTGCTTTACCATCTTCGACCACACCACCACTACCTAAGGTTGGCTTTTTCATAATTCATAATTCATTTATTGCGATTTTAACGATAAGGTCGCCAGTTACCTATTAATTAAGTTTATTTCCTCTGTATTATATTATTTATAGTGTGTTAAGAGATCATAAAGAGTTAATCAACACACATACACACACGCACGCACGCGCCAAACTTATAGCGCGTCCTTTTTGTGTCGGGGGTTTGTAATTGTGTCGGGGGTTTGTAAAAAGACACATGCCCCAGTAAGTACAGTGCGCATATCTGCCGCCTCGCGCAGAAGGAACGCGATCAAAACCATAAAAGAATAAACTGTTTTATTGAAAACAAATGAACCGAAAACTTGGCAGCGCCGTCCTGTGGATGATTCATACTTTATTATTTTGTACAGTCGGTACACGAATTTACTAACCCATTTTTCCACCATCATCATCCACAGCCTTCTTCATCCCACTGCTGGGTATAGGCCTCTCTCTTTACATGCCATCTGCCTCGGTCCTGTGCCAATCTGCTCCAGGTTCGACCCGCGACGGTGACAATATCGTCGCCCCATCTTGCGGCTGGACGACCGACGCTCCGCTTCCCTTGCCTTGGCCACCACTCCCTTCAGCCTACGACAACCATAAAAAAAACGGGTTTCTCTCCTGATGGTAAGCGATTACATCTGTCCATGACCATTGCAGCGATATACCTACAGAACTTTGTGTAGTAAAACAAAGTCCAGGGCGTCGCTGCTTTGGCGCTTATTACTTTGATGCATTCGATGGTTAGTCTCAACAGCCGAGTAATTTCGCTGCAGTACCCTTCAAACCGGAACACAGTATTGCTTACACACTACTGCTTGGCGGCAGAATAACTGGTACTGCGGTGGTACCTACCTAGACGACCTCCTACTAAGGAGATCTACCACCAAGTAAACGTGGTTAGTTAGTACAAGTCAAAAAACGTGTTGTCCCATGCATAACTCGAACCCACGAGCCCAGCATGTCCAATATTGTTAAAAGCTTATGTTCATTTGTAGTTTGGCAAATTTAAAAAGCTTACCTCTGAAATAGGCTAATAGGCGCCCAGTGGCCTTTCAGATTTTGTCATCGCCGATTCTCGTCCTGTGTAGCCTAAACGGTGACAAATAGCCTACGTTCACCACACTGGCCCTGGTACTGCAGCTAGCGACATTACTGGGCTGTTGAGACTAACCATCGAAAGTCTCAAAGTAATGAGCGCCAAAGCAGCGATGCTCTGGACTTTGTTTTGTTACTCAAAGTTCTGTGTATCGCTGTAATGGTCATGGACAGGCGTCATCTTTTACCATCAGGAGAGCGCCTCGTTCGTCTCATTACTTTTTACATAAAACATACTAAATTATAAATTCGAGTGTTACGTTTTCAAGTGTAAACGTTTAGGCTACATTAGGCTATTCATGCTGAGAAAAATGGCGACACCAGGCCCGGCGTTGTTGGCAGCACTGAACAGGGGTCAATTTATTTACTTGTTCTAAAACGTTTTAATTATGTCGCTGAGTGTACATACGTAAAGTTTTTTTCGCCCGGCGCCTGTTTTATGTTTTTGCTATAAAACCATAGAAATTGTCTGTCGCTTTGCTATAAACTTGCCATTAAAGCTAGATATATTATCTTTATAAATGACATAGGTATACATCTTTTTACTTTTTATTTTAATTTAATTTAGTTTTTGATTATTATTATTACTATTATTTTTATTTTATTTTTTTAGATATCGAATTGACATGTCAATTGAACTCTACTTATTTTAATTTAATTTATTTGTATTATATTTTGACTTGTAACTTATGTTATCAATAAAACACTATGACTATGACTATGACTATATTTCTAGAACAATATCAGCCTTTGACTTTATTTTGTTACTAATCTTTTTTTGAGTTTAATTTAACTGTTAGTGGTATAAACAAAGGTTTTGTTCTGTGTCTGGGTGTACTGTATGTATGTACAACTAGCGGACGCGGTTTTACCCGCGTTGTTCCCGTTCTCATGGGAATACAGGGATAACAAGTAGCCTATGTCACCCGGGGATAGTGTAGCTTCCCAACAATGAAAGAATTTTTGAAATCGGTCCAGTAGTTTCGGAGCCTATTCAATACAAACAAACAATCAAATAATCAAATCTTTCCTCTTCATAATAGTACAGATAGATAATTAAGTATTCTATCAGTTATCTGACTTCCATAGTACAAACTTTGCTTAGTTTGGGGTCAGATGGCGCTGTGGGTAATGTCCAACGATTTTTTATTTTTTTTATTTACTAAAAGTACTATTTCTTGGTGGTAGATCTCCTTAGCAGGATGTCTTTTGGGTAGGTACCACCGTAGTGCCAGATATTTTGCCGCCAAGCAGTAGTGTGGAAACATTACTTTGTATCTGTTTAATGCGCGAGCAAAATTGTTTTGCTACTCAAAGTTCTGTTTATCGCTGCAATGGTCATGGACAGGCGTTATCTCTTACCATCAGGAGAACGTTCATCTTATTGCTAACTTGACAGCCCTGTTGATTCAGTATTATGTCTGCTTCAAGAGCTGAAGGGCGTGAGTTCGATTCCCACCCAGGACAAACATTTTGTGAATAAACAAATGTTTGTTTTGTGTCTAAGTGTACTGTATGTATTATAAGTATTTATATACAAAAAAAATATATTTGACTTCCATAGTACAAGCTTTGCTTAGTTTGAGGTCAGATGGCGCTGTGTGTAATGTCCTACGATATTTATTATTTATTTTTTAAGTACAGGTGTCAAAATTGTGCGTGCAAAAGTTTGATGAAATACTTGACTTGGCCTATATTATTTCAGTAGGTTGTAAGAAACTCATCCTATTTTTTTCCGTAGTCGGGAACCAACGAACCACTAGTGCGCGTTCAAAGCTTCACCTGCATTTTTTGTCGATGGCATCGCGTTGTCGACAATAGATAGAGGTTCAAAATTTAACAATTGACACTTTGTAATGTAGAATTGTCACCCTTGTACGTGGTGAATACTTTTTTGATCGGATTTCCGGTGTGGTTCCGTACAATTTAATATTTTTCTAGCTGCGCCCCGCGGTGTTACCCGCCACATGTTTTCGGGATAAAAAGTAGCCTATGTGTTAATCCAAGGTGTCAACTTCCTCCATACCAAATTTCATCCAAATCCGTTTTATAGTTTTTACGTGAAAGAGTAACAAACATCCATCCTCACAAACTTTCTCATTTAACGACACAATATTATCAACTTTTTTTTTTTATGTAAAAGGTAATGAGATGTACGAGACTCTCTCCTTATGATAAGAGATAACGCCTGACCATGACCATTGCAGCGATACACAGAACTTTGAGTAACAAAACAAAGTCCAGGGCATCACTGCTTTGACGCTCAATACTTTGAGTTAATTACTAACCATCTAATGGTTAGTCTCAACAGCCCAGTGATTTCGCTAGCTGCAGTACCCTTCGAATCGGAACACAGTAATGTTTACACACTACTGCTTAGCGGCAGAATATCTGGTACTGCGGGGGTACCTACCTAGACGACCTCCTGCTATGGAGATCTACCACCAAGTAAGTTAAGTATTCTATCAGTTATCTGTCTTCCATAGCACAAGCTCTGCTTAGTTTGGGGTCAGATGGCGCTGTGTGTAATGTCCTACGATATTTAAAAGTTTTTTTTTACAATTGATGCAAGACTCTCGGTAACTATTTATAAATACATATATTCTCGCTAAAATTTACGTTATCCAAATTAACATTTTCTTCGATATTTTTCACGGAACCCTAACAAAGTTAACTAAACCCCAAAAACGGGACACTTCATTAAATCTCAATTATTACTTTTCCTACCTCTCGACTTCGCCTCTCGACGACAATTGTTGTTTTCGTACATCTGCTCTTTTTTCTACTGTATTCCTTCTATCGAAAAAAAAAACTTATTTCTTTGAATCATAGAGTATAACATTTGACAGAGAAACATGTCTGAAGGGTTAAGGTATTCCGGAGCGATACATAGGTATGTATTTAGTGTATTTCTTAACTTGTTTTGGTTACAACTATAACGATGATTTCGTGTTATTTGAAACAATTTTAAATTTTGTAAATAAACTTTATTTACGGTAAATCACTATTGCTTGAATAAAACAGTAGATTATTAGCATAATTTACTGTTTTATTCAACCAATTGTGATTTACCGCAAATAAAGACCTAAATAAATGCCGGTATCTGTGATTTCACTGTAAAATTATGCTCCATTTGTCCATAAATGGCAAAAATTTATTTGTATGGAAATCGAACCACCAAGTGTTAAGTGTTCTTCTGCAGAATTTCTACTCTACGCTTCATTCTCCGTACAACAATGGAGATTCGGGCTACTCGAGGCGTAAAATTTGGATCTGGGCGACCTTCTATATAATACAGCGTTTCTTTTGTTGAAAACATGTTTTGTGCAAACTTTATTTTGTTACCCTTAAGAGCGAAATTAGTAAGCAAAAAAGTTTTGTGGCGGGTTCCTAATGAATGGTATGGAGTTCGACATCCATAAGACTTTGGTTTTTTCTTTCATTGACATTTTAAGTAAGAAAGTTATAAAAAATTTAAAAAAATATATTTTTCTTGCCTTTGGACAACTTTTTTTTCTGTTCGCAGATTACGTATTTTAACCACAGCTCGCATGATGTTATGTGACGCTGAAGCATACTTAACTTGGAATGAAACTGGCCCTCAATTGAGGCAGATTTTCAATGGGTGGTAGCTAGCCAGCCGAGTACTAGAGTACCCTACGACCATGATATGGTTTCCGCACGATGTTTCTCTTCCCCCGCAGCAAAATCATTGTTGGGGTTTGAACCTTTGCCTTTTAGCATTACAACTGACTGCACTAAGCACTGAGCCATTGTCGTTAGAAAGTGGCTCTCAAGTGAGGCTGCCGGAACACAACTTGAGAGTGGTAGCTAGCCAAATCAAAATTTAAAAATTAAAAATATCAAAAAAAATTGATAGAAATATAGTCAACAGTCAGTAAGTGCCTACTAGGTCGAAATATCGTCTCCTGTCAGTACGAACTTATAATAATACTTAATAAATAAGTAATTGTTTACGTCTTCAGTTCTCAGTTAAGAAAAATATTAAGTTTCGCTCATTAAAGTACCGAAAACATCATTGTTATGACGATGTAGGTGAAACGCAGAACACTCCAATGTACTAGAAAGGTCTTCATAAAGTTATTGAAGGGAATCGAGTGTGCCAAATATACAAAAATCGGTCAAGTGCGAGTCGGACTCGCGCAAGAAGGGTTATATATAAAAAAAAATCAAGTTTGTTGTATGGGAGCCCCCCTTAAATATTTATTTCATTTTTAGTATTTGTTGTTATAGCGGCAATAGAAATACATCATCTGTGAAAATTTCAACTGTCTAGCTATCACCGTTCTTGAGATACAGCCTGGTGACAGACGGACGGACGGACGGATAGCGAAGTCTTAGTAGTAGGGTCCCGTTTTTATCCTTTGGGTACGAAACCCTAAAAAGGGATAACACGAATGGTAGTATAAAGCCAATGAGACTAATCCTGTTATCTGCATAACAATTACTATATAACGCCGCATATTTCTTTTTTATAGACACACGTCCACCTTCGTCCACCTGGAAGAGATCGCTTTTATCGACAAAGTTGCCAGTTGATTTTTGTTCTTTGGATTTTTTGTGTAAAAAAAAATTATTAACAAGATGCTCTCCTGATAGTGAGAAATAACGCGTTTTTTTTTTAATGTAAAAAGTAATGAGGCGAACGAGACGCTCTCCTGATGGTAAGAGATAACGCATGTCCATGACCATTGCAGCGATACACAGAACTTTAAGTAACAAAACAAAGTCCAGGGCATCACTGCTTTGGCGCTCATTACTTTGAGACATTTGATAGAGTTAGTCTCAAGAGCCCAGTAATTTCGCTAGCTGCAGCACCCTTCAAACCGGAACACAGTAATGGTTACACACTACTGCTTAGCGGCAGAATAACTGGTACTGCGATGGTACCTACCTAGACGACCTCCTGCTAAGGAGATCTACCACCAAGTAAAAGCATGTCCATGACCATTACAACAAGTTGTACCTACCTAGATAGTCTCCTTAGAAGATCTACCATCAAGCGAAAAGAGAAGATTATGAAGAGTTCTTTATCAATAAATCTCAAAAATACCAGCTATTTCATAGAAAAATCGACTCCTAATAATCTGTATGAAAAATCTAAAATTTGTTGTCTTGATTTCAGAATCAGGTATCATCATCATCATCATCATCATTTCAGCCGTAGGACGTCCACTGCTAGACATAGGCCTCCCCCATTGACTTCCATAAAGACCGGTTGGAAGCGGCTCGCATCCAGCGCGTTCCTGCGGTCTTTACTAGGTCGTCTGTCCACCTTGTGGGTGGACGTCCTACGCTGCGCTTGCCGGTCCGTGGTCTCCACTCCAGAACTTTGCAGCCAGGTGAATCAGGTATAAATATAAAATATTAGTATAGTAAGCTCCTTTTAGTTTAGTACTACCGTTATGTGTAGCCTTGTATCTCTCAAACTTAAAATTCTGATGATAATAATAATTATTATAATTTGAATGTTTGTCTGTTTTTCTGTGTTTAACTAAAACTTTCATCGTCTTGACAGTGTTATATAAATTTGGTATTGATCAAATTATTACCATTTATTCTCACATATTTAAACGCTGCTACTAAAAAATTATATACTCTCCTTCTTGCTGCAGTAGAGTAAAAAAAACTAGTCTCATCAAGATATTTTTTTTAATTTAAATTTATTTTTATTTTTTTACAATTATGCAATAAAGGAAAAGGAAAGTCAGTTAAATTAATTTAATTTAATCTTAAACTAAGTTTATCAGGCTAGTTTTGATTTCAATTCAGTTTTCAATTAATCGGTAAGTTAGAAACATAGCGAGGAAACCATAGCACGGTGGCAGCGTACTCTCTAGTTCTCGGCTGGCTAGCTACCACACGGGAGTTGAATATCTGCCGCCAAGCATCTAACGGTGTGTTCGAGCAGACTCACTTCAGAGCCAGTTCCATTCCAGGCTAGATGTGCTTTACCATATTTGACCACACCTTCACTTAACATCAGGTGAGCTGTCTTCAAACAACTAGTCGGTCAACCACAAAATAAAAAAAGCAAATTTTTGATTATACACGTTTGCTCATACTTGTGGCGACATTCAAACAGCCTTCATAACTATTCTACAAGGAATTGACGGTCTGCGTCAAAACCGACATCGGATACTTTGCGAGATTCCTCTACTCTCGCCTATTCAAACTAAATAATTGATGTATCTCGTTACAGGGATCCAAGTTTTTACTTATTTTCGGATTCGCTGAATCGCGGCCAGTCTGGCGAAATTATATTCAACATTATATTTTAGGTATTTATTTTGTATCTTAATTTTTAATTTTTTTACATTAAATAAGTATAAAACATAAATAATATAAAAAACTTAAAGGCTAGGGTGCCGCCGGCAGCGGGGCAGCGCTCCAGCTGCCGGTGGTTAGGGCTGCAGAGTGAGGAACCTCCTCACAATGCGCGCCGTGTCAAGGATCACTGCCTTTTGAAGCTGACCCTTGACCCAACCGTCTAGCGAGAGTCTCTTGAGATGTTGGTCGAGACTCTTCGCTATAAGACCGTTCACCGTGACGACTATCGGGACAATGATCGTCGAATCAACATCCCACATGGCGGTTATCTCGTGAGCCAAGTCAAGGTACTTGCTGAGGTTGTCCTTCTCGGCCTTCACGAGATTCTCGTCACAACATTATATTATTATTAGGGTACTTTCTCATGAGTGTAATCGTTACTAGCAGCTCGCCCCGAACAACAAAACTCTATTAACAATATAAATATGGGTTATGTCACTCAGTGACAATGTAGCATTATAATGAAGAAACAATTATTCAGATCGGCCCAGCAGTTTCGGAGCCAATTCCAAACAAACAATCAAAACGTTCCTCTTTATAATAGTGTAGATGATATTATGACTTCCCTGTCAGCTCTTTTTTTTTTTTATGTGACAAATAATGAGACGAACGAGACGCTCTCCTGATGGTAAGAGATAACGCCTGTCCATGACCATTACAGCGATACACAGAACTTTGAGTAACAAAACAAAGTCCAGGGCATCACTGCTTTGGTGCTCATTACTTTGAGACTTCCGATGGTTAGTCTCAACAGCCCAGTAATTTCGCTAGCTGCAGTACCCTTCAAACCGGAACACAGTAATGTTTACACACTCCTGCTTGGCGGCAGAATATCTGGTACTGCGGTGGTACCTACCTAGACGATCTCCTGCTAAGGAGATCTACCACCAAGTTTTAGTACTTGTACTTGTTTTAGTTCCATTCCAGGTTAGGCGTGCTTTACCATCTTCGATCAAGTACAATAAAGGTGCAATATAAGTGTCATCAAATCAAGAGTAAACAGGTTCCTTCTAGGTAAGCGTGTTCCAGCCTAGACCGCATCGTTGCTTCACATCAGGCAGGATGAGGTCAAACGCAAACCTATTCAATATAAAAAAAAAGATCATACCATCAGACGAGCTGTGGGCAAACACCTTGTTTGTCAACCATTAAAAGAATGGGGTCAGAATCGAATTATTTCGAATTTAACTTATCAGTAAAACAAAACTAAAAACTTAAAGCCATTATTAAAATGTATAGAGACAAACAAACATTCATTTTCATTAGCGTACATCAATAGCTTTGGTAAAGTGGCCACACAGAACTGCTATAAATATCTGTTGAAGTGACAAAAATTACTCCGAACTGAGATAAACTAACTTAGATTTAAGACTAGTGACGAGACAGCGGTCTTGTTTTTGACAGAAATCTTTGACGATGATTTGACAGAGTCTGTTTTCGTCAGTCCTATTCTATAAGTTCACTTGAACTTGAAAATATTTTACCATCACTATTATGTCAGTTTAGGATTTATGATACAAGGATACAAAGATGCTAGCCCACATTTATGTTAAAATGTCGGAATCCCGGGCTCTGAGAAACTACCCCCTCCCCGAGGTGATGAGACGTTGGCGCGAAACGGGCCGACAAGCAGCCATACTGGAATGGCAACGAAGGATGGAGGAACCAAGTGCGGGTCACCGCACTATGGAGGCAATTCGACCTATTCTTCCACGATGGGTCGAAAAAAAGCATGGGACCCTCTCCTTTCGTCTTGTACAAATCTTGACAGGACATGGGTGTTTTGGGTACTACCTTTTCAAGGTACCGGTACAAGGTAGAGAGCCGACACCTGTCTGCTATGAGTGTGGCTGCGGCGAGGACACGGCGCAGCATACACTTGAAGAATGCTCTGCATGGACAAATGAGAGAGAGCGCCGAGTCCTTGTCGATATATATATATAATAGGAATAGGAAACGACCTCTCACTTCCAGCATTGATGAATTCAATGCTCGGCTCTGAGAGGTCGTGGGAGGCGGTGGTCTCTTTCTGCGAACACACTATGTTGCAGAAGGAGACAGCAGAAAGAGAGCGCGAGGTCGCCACTGATCTCCCGATGCGCCGCCGAAGAACCCGGCGTCGGAGGAGAGACTATGCTCTTCTTCATCCCCCACTCCCGTGGCCGGGTGGTATCCTCAAAGGATCTTCCCTGGGGGGAAAAAAAGGATTTACACAGGATAATAAATATCGTAGGAAATTACACACAACGCCATCTGACCTCAAACTCAGCAAAGCTTTTACTATAAAAGTCAGATAACTGATAGAATACATAAAAAGTTTTTTTTTAGATCTGTTCAATGTGTCTATTGGTCCGTCCCTTCGTACTGAAGAAAACTTAATTAAACTCAATTCCCTAATTTAATTCTATTAACAATATAGCTTAAGTTACTCAGTGATAATGTAGCATTCTAATGATTAAATAATTGTTCAGATCGGTCCAGGAGTTTATATTCAATACAAACAAGTCTTTTCTTATTATAATTAGTGTAGATAAAGACATTTTGATATTGATTGAGTCGATTTATTCAGGCGTTACATTGCGGAAGTTCATTTTGAATATTCAAGGTACAAGTTTAGTTTATTTCCGCTTTACAGTCGTTTCAGTTACAACAGTGATGAGGATTTAAATTTAACTAACTTGACAACAATTGATTAAATTAGTTAAACTTAATCGTAATTTTACTTAAAAACTGAACCGGCTGAAACGACTTTTAAGCGGAAATAAACAATATACCTAATTGTATATTTTGAATATTGATTGAGATATTTTTTTACTTTTTGACTAATTTTTTTTTAATGTAAAAGTAATGAGACGAACGATGCGGTCTCCTGATGGTAAGAGATAACGCATGTCCATGACCATTGCAGCGATACACAAAACTTTGAGTAGCAAACAAAGTCCGAGGCATCGCTGCTTTGGCACTCACTACTTTGAGACTTTCGATGGTTAGTCTCAACAGCCCAGTAATTTCACTAGCTGCAGTCAAAGTACTCAAAAAAGGACGATTGGTCAAAAAACTAGTAAAGTTTTAATCCCAGTCTCGTTTTAACTTTTACCCCATCACTAGAGTATTAAGTCTTTATCGATAAATTTAAGTGTGAGGCCTGTGATTGTCTATTTTAATGTATTTTCTTTGTTTTTTATACTTTGACTTGGTTTATGGGCACCGGGAGTGTCTGAGTGACAAGTTACTATGGGAACATTGACGATAAGTGGGCATGAAAGTTACTTAGTATGTCATCAATAAACGTCATTTCTGTCCAATAAGTTTCCAATACAAATGTCGTACGACACACAGCGCCATCTAGCGTCAAACTAAGCAAAGTTTGTACTATATAAACCAGATTTTTTTACAACATTTTTACGCGGTGTTACCCGCTACATGTTTTCGGGATAAAAAGTAGTCTATGTGTTAAATCCCGGGTGTCAGCTATCTCTATACCAAATCACATCAAAATTGGTCAAGCCTTTTTTTAATGTAAAATTAATGAGACGAACGAGACTCTCTCCTGATGGTAAAATATAACGCCATGACTATTGCAGCGATACACAGAACTTTGTGTAGTAAAACAAAGTCCAGGTCATCGCTGCTTTGGCGCTCATTACTTTGAGACTTTCGATGGTTAGTCTCAACAGCCGTGTGATTTCTCTAGTTGCATCCTTCTAACCAGAACATGATAATGTTTACCAATGACGCCAAGCAGTAGTGTGTAAACACGTAGGCTATTTTTTATCCCGAAAAATCTAATGTCGCATCAAGTATGTATTTACAAAAAAAAAGTAATTATTTTCAGTAACTGTCACTTGTTTGCATCCCATAGTAGGTACAGGTTTTGACTTTGACTTTTGGACATTTTCGTATAATTTGTTTTTGGCGTTTTTTTTTTTTCTTTGGTTTTGGCGTCACGTTTTAGCATTTGCCAGTGTCAAGTATTTATATATTTTCAAGTTTCAAAAGTTAAATAAGTGTCCTCGTAGCTAGTTATAGTCAAAGTCCAGTGTTAGTCAAGTCCAGTCTGTGTCAGTCAAGTCCAGTCATGCTTTAGTAAAGTAGTGGCGACTTTACTATAAAGCTTCGATGGAGTTTTGGAAGCAACACGAAAACTCATGTTTTTTTTTTTTTTTTGTAATGGTTGACAGGCTAGTTGTTTGACCACAGCTCACCTGATGTTAAGTGAAGGTGTGGTCGAAGATGGTAAAACACACCTAGCCTGGAATGGAACTCGCTCTCAAGTGAGGCTGCCGGAACACACCGTTAGATGCTTGGCGGCAGATTTTCAACTTGAGGGTGGTAGCTAGCCAGCCGAGTACTAGAAAGTACCCTACCACCATGCTATGGTTTCCTCACGATGTTTTCCTTCACCGGCAGCTCAAGCTCATTGTTGGGGTTTGAACCCACGCCCTTCGGCATGCGAACCTACCGCGCTAACCACTGAGCTATCATCGCTACAAAACCACACCACCACTGTGGTGTTTCACCACAGTACATCATTTTCCCACACTCGCGCTTGTAATTCGGCACTTTATGAATAAAACACCACCATTTTTATGCATAAACACTCGACAAAACACTAGTTTTGGAAAAAAATACAACGGAGCGACACGACTCTTCCCGCGGTCCCGCCAAAACTCCTTTTCGGCGTTTACCTACTTAGTAAATATTATGAAAGTACCTGTACATACATACTGTGTGGAGTATTTCCGTCGCACGCCATACGTCATTTTAGAAACGGCACACAAACTTTTTGAATTAAAACTTCGATATCTCGATGGTGGAATTGCTTTTGATTAATCGACATACGAAACTTTAATCGATTATTATTGGAATCGAATGGAATATGGAAATGTGGGGCTAGTTTTGGAAATTGATTGTAGCGAGGACGTCGGGTGTGTCGGCTATAGTAGGTACAATTAATGTTGATTTGTGTTTCGCACGCATAATCAAATACTGGCTTAACTGAAAAAAGTCAGTTTTTGGGAAATCACGAAAAACCTCCGTGCAATCACGATCTCATCGGCTTTTTTTAAATAGAATAAAAATTAATTAGGTAAATAAATATATATTTTTTTTTCGTGTAGTCATAAACTTATCAATAGTTATGGGTTATTTACTTTGTTCAAATTAAATAATAATAAATATTTTTTTATATTTTAAAATTAACTTCTTGAGTTAAGTCTGTCTACTTTTAAAACTAAAGCAAATAAACTTTATTATTGGTGGCATATTCAACTATAAGTCTGTCTTGTTTAAACTAATTTCTTTATTTCAAGGACTCAATATGTTTTTAGTCTGTTTATTAGTAATCAACTTATAAAACTTACTATTTATTTTTGTAGAAAATACACTCAACTCGGATTCGGTCTAGGTTCAATTAAACAACAGCAACTTCACATTAACAGCGTCCGACACAACCTGACATCAGTCGGTGTTTGAACAACGACTGTGAGAGAAACACATAAAAATGAAAAAGACCGATATTGTGTAAAGGTGGTCTATTGACGCAATTTTGATGTTTTTCCAAATTCATATCATAGATGGCATTAAAAGAAGCCTGCGTCTATACGTAACTCATGTTTGACCTAACTCCTAATCGGTCAGTATTTTTATTATGCGTGCGATTTGTATTTTTGTATTTGTATATTGTTTTTTTTTTCTGCCGCAAGCGGCAACGCTCATTTGAGCAAAAACAAACTTCTGTAAAATGCCCCGAGTAAACCCGTATGAGCAATTTAAAACAAATTAATAGTCACAGTCAAGTCACTAGAGACTTGGTCAAGTGTTTCGTTTCGTATTGTTCACTAAGGCGTGGCGTGGGTTCGATTCCCGTTCAGGACAAACATTTTATGTATCAACAAATGTTTGTTCTGTTTGTATTATAAGTATGCATTTACAAAAAGAAAGTATTCATGTATTCTATCAGTTATCTGACTTCCATCACACAAGCTCTGCTTAGTTTGGGGCCAGATGGCGCTGTGTGTATAGTCCTACGATATTTATTTATTTACTAAATTGACTATTGAACACAAATGAGTGCAAAAGAGAGAAAAATGTTTAGTTATCTCTTTCTCTGTTTTATAATTGTGAAAATTGAATGATTCAAGCTTCGCTGAAGTTTATTTTAAGTTGGTTCGATTTCCATAAAAAATAAAACTTTAACTTATTTTGTAACTGTTTGTCTCCGTTTGTTCGTTTTTGTTTTTTGTGTCTTAAAGTTACGAAATAAAATATGTTTCTTTCTTTCTTTCAATAATATTATTTTGCCTTTTATTGACAAATGGAGCATAATTTTACAGTGAAATCACAGCTACTGGCATTTTTGGTATTTATTTGGTAGATAGATAGAAACACATTATTGTGCACATTAAAAATAGAAAATATGTGTAAGACAACAAAAGAATCTTATGAGCTAGTGCCAAAAGTCGCGGCCTTATCGCTAAGAGCGATGTCTTCCAGGCAACTAGGAATAGAATATAATAAACACGATATAATAAGCGATTTGTAGCGATGATAGCTCAGTGGTTAGCGCGGTCGGTTCGCATGCCGAAGGGCGTGGGTTCAAACCCCAACAATGAGCTCGAGCTGCCGGTGAAGGAAAACATCGTGAGGAAACCACAGCATGGTGGTAGCGTACTCTCTAGTACTCGGCTGGCTAGCTACCACACGAGAGTTGAACATCTGCCGCCAAGCAACTAATGGTGTGGCTGGAAGCTGCGAGGCGTTGTTTACTTTCGATTTGGGTTAAACCAGGATACTGAGATTGTATTCTAGTTTACATTTAGATCAGCGTACGAGAAGAAAATCGGAAATTGTAATAATAAAACTGATATTATAAAGTTGATAGTTCGTGATATTACTGACAGACACTCCTGTTGGCTCATTGGTAGCATATCTGCCTTAGGAGCTGAAGAGCGTGGGTTCCATTCCCGCTCAGGACAAACATTTTATGTATCAACATATGTTTGTTCTGTGTCTGGGTGTTCTGTATGCATTTACAAAAAAAAAAGTATGTATGTATACTATCAGTTATCTGACTTCCATAGTACAAGCTCTGATTAGTTTGGGGTCAAATTGCGCTGTCCTAAGATCCCACTAACATCACAAATGTGAAAGTTTGGATGGATGTTGTGTTGTTACTCTTTCACGCAAAAACTACTGAACGGATTTAGATAAAATTTGGTATGGAGATAGCTGAGACCCTGGATTAACACATAGGCTACTTTTTATCACGGCAACATGTAGCGTTTAGCCTTTAGCCCGTAAACCATAGAAAAATATAAAATTAAACCTTTTAATTTAAATTTATCATACCTCTTTCCAAAAGCTTGCACACCCTTTGGCATATAACCTTAACATCACTTAAAAAGTAATTTTGCAGAATGACTTAGTGCATGTACGGTAAATAATTTAAATACCCAGACGTCTGAATGGTTTCCCAGGTATACCACGAATGCCAAACTAATGAATGCGATGTCGTGTGGTACCTATAAAGTTAAGATTTACTACTTTAATATTGGTTTGTTTCAGCTAGATAGCTGGGGACTGTACAAACTTGCTGTTTAAGTCGCTATCTGTACGCGCTGCTAATTACATCTTCCTTTTATAAAAAAATATTTAAACGTTATAAGACACACATAAATCTCTTCTCACTCAGGAACAGAACAAGCATTTGTTTACACCACAAAACGTTTGTCCTGGAATCAAACCCATATACTACTACTAGCTGTGCCCTGCGGCGTTACCCGCTACATGTTTTCGGGATAAAAAGCCTATGTGTTAATCTAGGGTCTCAGCTACCTCCATACCAAATTTCATCCAAATCCGTTCTGTAGTTTTTGCGTGAAAGAGTAACAAACATCCATCCAAACTTTCACATTTATAATATTAGTGGGATTGAGTCAACAGTGCTCCCTAGATAGATAGATGTTAGACCACAGCTCATCTGATACCAAGATGCGGTCTATGTCGGAGCACGCTTGCTTAGAAGAAACTGATTCACTCGGGATTTGGTATCCATGGCATTCTGTAGCGATAATAGCTCAGTGGTTAGAGCGGTTGGTTCATACACCAAAGAGCGTGGGTTCAGTGAAACTTCAACTAAGAGCTAGTGCTGCCGGTGAAGGAAAACATCATGAGGAAACCATAGTATGGTGGCAGGGTACTTTGTAGTACTCGACTGGCTAGCTACCACCCTCAAGTTGAAAATCTGCCGCCAAGCACCTAACAGTGTGTTCCGACAGCCTCACTTAAGAGCTTATGTAAATCTTTTAAGTAATACATATTACAAACTATTATGCTATTATATAACAAACTATTTATGCTAGCCGTAAGTCGTCACACTGGGTTGCCACGACTTAAAAACATGAATATTGATTTGATGAATTGATCTATTTTTATCTGGCAATTGTTACAATTGAAGATTCCCATCAAAATCGAGTGTTTATATCCTTTTTACACCACATCCCTCCTAGAAATATTCAATCCAAAGTACAAATTGAAAGTATAAACCTTATCACAAATAGTTTAGGTTCATTTTGAACCGTAATGTGAAATATCTGTTAAGCCAATAAAAAAAATATAATAAACACTTTTACTCGAAAGCAATTGAAGCGTCCATTAGTTTTATTTTTATTAAGGGACACAATAACTTAATGGACGTACTTATTTGAGAATTGTTGATCTTTGTTATTAAATTAAGGTCTGCGCTACACACGGGAGCCGCCGGTGCCGGCGGGACGCGCCGGCGGGTTGAGTCACCGTCGGGTTTCCACTGCACTATATTACTGCAGACTAACATTTTTTTTTTTAATACGGATAAGTCCGCGTTTGACCTCTAACACGCCAGATGGAGTTTTGGATACATAGATACAGATAGTGTCGTCTCGCCCCATTGTAAAACTAGTGTTTTTTCGAGTGTTTATGTATACAAATGGTTTATCCATAAAGCGCCGAATCAAAAGCGTGAGTGTGGGAAAATGATATAATGTGGTGAAACATGACTTTTCGTGTTGCTTCCAAAACTCCATCGAAGCTTATAATAAAGTCGCCACTACTTTACTAAAGCATGACTGGATTTGACTTGACCAAGACTGGACTTTGACTGAAACTAAACATGTTACACAGGAATTGCAAGAACCGAAGACAAGGCAATAAATATAAAAAGAAGCTGAAGACTGAAGACTGCAGACAAAATACAGAAACATTGAAACTGGCAGAATGCAGAGAGTTCGAAGCCCAAGAAAAAAAAAAAACTGGTTTGTTATTATGGCTGGCAAGCTAGTTGTTTGACCACAGGTCATCTGATGGGTGGTAAAGCACACCTAGCCTAGAATAGAACTGGCTCTCATGTGAGGCTGCTGTAACATTCCGTCAGATGCTTGGCGGCAGATGTTCAACTCTCGCGTGGTAGCTAGCCAGCCGAGTACTAGAGAGTGCGCTACCACCATGCTGTGGTTTCCGCACGATGTTTTCCTTCGCCGTCGGCTCAACTGTTGGAGTTTGAACCACACGCCGCTAAGCATGCGAACCGACCGCGCTAACAACTGAACTACCATCGCTTTCTTATGAAAGGTTACCGTCCTTACGCACACTCGAGCGGTGGTAGCGCAATGCCGCACACACACTCTCGCTCATCTCGCAGTCATAAATAAATCCCTAACAACCAAAATCAATACGGCGCGGAGACCCGGACGAGGCGCGCTCCACTTGGCTCTCGATTCAAACTTCATAATAATATACAAATTTACAATTAAAAAACCGACTTCACGAACAAAACAGCGAGGTTTCCGACCAAACAAAAATATCATCGATGTATACCATTTTTAGGCTTTTGTTGATTTTTTTAAAACAGCTCTATCGTTTTCGATAAAATTTATATGATACCTCTCAAGTATGATCTACCAGGCAAGAAAAAAAATCATCAAAATCGATTCATAATATTGGCGGAATTATCGCGTAACAAACATAAAAAAACATAATATGTTTTTTTATACAGTCGAATTGCGAACCTCCTCCTTTTTTGTCCGTTTCGTTATAGACTTGTTGGTGGTACTTACGTTGTGTGTGACTGCGGATTTTCTTTTTACACCTAAAACATTTAGGTACTATGATGTATCTCTCAAAGGAGTGCGGATTCTATTCCTTCACGAGAGGGGATTGTTGTGTGGTGAAATTATTAGTGAAATGCACGTAATTTCGTTGATTTTTTAAAAAGTGCTCGATCGATTTCTTTTCAATTTATATGGGACTACCTTACTGGGCTGTTGGGACTAACCATCGAAAGTCTCAAAGTAATGAGCGCCAAAGCAGCGATGCCTGGACTTTGTTTCCTCATTCAAAGTTCTGTGTATCGTTGCAATGGTCATGAACAGGTGTTATCTCTTACCATCAGGAGAGCGTCTCGTTCGTCTCATAACATTTTACATTTAACAAAAAAGTTATCTGATTTCCATAGTACAAGCTCTGCTTAGTTTGGGGCCAGATGGCGCTGTGTGTAATGTCTTATGATATTTATTTTGTTATTATTACTTAGTAGTGATGATAGCTCAGTGGTTAGCGCGGTAGGTTCGCATGCCGAAGGGCGTGGGTTCAAACCCCAACAATAAGCTTGAGCTGCCGGTGAAGGAAAAACATCGTGAGAAAACCACAGCATGGTGGTAGCGTACTCGGCTGGCTAGCTACCACACGAGAGTTGAAAATCTGCCGCCAAGCACCTAACAGTGTGTTCCGGCAGCTTCACTTGAGAGCCAGTTGCATTGCAGGCTAGGTGTGCTTTACCATCTTCGACCACACCGTCACTTAACATCAGGTGAGCTGTGGTCAAACACCTAGCCTGTCAAGCATAAAAAAAAGTTGCTAAATTCTTTTTAATAACTTTTTTTTTACTAATATATGTAGAGCCAAGTGCAGCTCGCGGCGCCGGGCCCTAAGATGGCGGCCCCCATATGTCATTTACCTGCCTTCATTAAACGTACTTAGCAACATTGTACATTAATAACAATTTCGAAACCTTACTAAAATCACTTGCGATTCTATTTTTTATGAATAAGAATACATTTATAATACAATTATGACAGCCCCGTTGGCTCATTGGTAGTATATCTGCCTTGAGAGCTGTAGGGCGTGGGTTCGATTCCCACTCAGGATAAAACATTTTGTGAATAAACAAATATTTGTTCTGTGTTTGGGTGTGCTGTATGTATTATAAGTATGTATTAACAAAAAAGAAAGTATTGATGTATTCTATCAGTTGTCTGACTTCCATCACACAAGCTCTGCTTAGTTTGGAGCCAGATGGCGCTGTGTGTATAGTCCTACGATATTTATTTATTTAAACAAACACAAAGAAAGAAAACACATTATGTCTTAAAAATAATATTGCTTTTTACAAAAATAGCTATTAAATTCAAAATTAAATAAAAATAGAATACAAATTAAAGAAAATAATGAATTAAAACTAGGTCAAGCCCGCCGCAAACGTACCCATCAAACTGGCGGCATTTCCTCGCTGGATCGCTAAAGAAATACACTGGACTATGTAATAAAGGTTTTAAAACCCATTTAATGACATATTTAAAATTTTGAAGGTACTTGTAACATTGGTGTTATCAATTAAACATTTGTATTTGTATTTTGTATTTGTATTTGTAATCCCCAAATTAGTTTTTGTTTATTTAAGTAGGAATACAGGGATAAAAAGTAGCCTATGTCACCAGGGATAGTGTACCTTCCCAACAGTGAAAGAATTTTTGAAATCTGTCCAGTAGTTTCGGAGCCTATTCAATACAAACAAACAAATAAGCAATCAAATCTTTCCTCTTTATAATAGTATAGAAGATTGGACTTTATTTACTAACCGAATGCAAAAATGAGACACGTTATAATTTTTTTTGTTGCGCTAAAAAAGTATTTAAGTATTCTGTCAGTTATCTGACTTCCATAGCACAAGCTTTGCTTAGTTTGGGGTCAGATGGCGCTGTGTGTAATGTCCTGCGATATGTGTTTGTATTCTATCAGTGATATGGTTCTTATTGTAGCAGTTTAGCTTAATTTGGGGGTAGATGGCGTTGTATAAGATGTCATTTCTTCTTTTCTGATAATGTTAATAATTCTAATTCTTCTATCAACATGCGAAATTGGTGGTTTCGTTATTTTGGGTTTGAGCTATTTTCAGTTTGAAATTGTGCCTCTTATTCCTTTATCAAAGCTCTTATCGAGAATTAATCCGCTTAGTTATCAGCGAGGGACGACACTCGATACCCGCTTTATATATCGACAATGCTTTTAGCTTTCGGCAAAATTTTGAAACACATTATCCCGGTATTTATTCACGAAAAAAATGGAAACAAAGCTGTCAACCTAGCAGAGAAATAATCAGGTGTTTTAATGTTTTATATCTCACTTATAAATAAATAGTAGATTTAGTAAAGCGTTATTTAATTTTTTTGGTAGTTGAATGAAAGCATTATTTTTATAGTATATCTAAGTTAAATAAATTTAAATTACAATCTCTAGAATCCCGACGCTATTACACTGATTTTGTATGTCTGTTTAAAATTGTGCACTCTTATACTCATAATACTCGCCCTCCCTTCTCTCAAGCATCAATATAAACATTAGACCGCATCGGTCTAATGTTTATATTGATGCGGCGGTTTTTATTTCCTTCGAGGCGGTCACTCAAAAACTTTTGTACTGCAAGTTATGACTGACGTCGAAACTTTCAACATCTTCGAAATCAATTGTGGCGATGACAGCTTAGTGGTTAGCGCGGTCGGTTCACATGAACAATGAGCTTGAGCTGTATGGGGCTGTCGGAACTAGAACACTACTAGAAAATACTTTACCACCATGCAATGTTTTCCGTTTTCCTTCACCGGCAGCTCAAGCTCATTGTTGGGGCTTCAACCCACACCCGTCGGCGTGTGACACGACCGCACTAACCACTGAGCTATCATCGCTACATGTAAGTTAAATATTATGTATGTTCGTCACATAAACCACCACATGTAAACATTACTGTGTTCCGGTTTGAAGGGTACTGCAGCGACATTACAGGCCTGTTGAGACTAACCATCGCAAGTCTCAAAGTAATGAGCGCCAAAGCAGCGATGCCTGGACTTTGTTTTGTTACTCAAAGATCTGTGTATCGCTGCAATGGTCATCAGGCGTTATCTCTTACTATCAGGAGAGCGCATCGTTCGTCTCATTACTTTTCCATTAAAAAAAATTACATAAATATTTGTTCTGAGTAAGAGTTGAACCCACGCCGTGCAGCTCGAAGCTAAGATAATACGAAATGAGCTAACTGGGCAGTCAAGAAAACATAACGAGGGTTACCTTCGCAGAATTTCAGTCAAAATTTCCTATAATAAAGCCCCCAACCTGCGGCAACCTTAATTGACATCTTCCAGCTCAGATTAGCCAATAACACAGATGTATAACTCACGTGCAAAACTGTCAAGTTATTGTTACATCTGCCGAACAAAAAATTGCTTTAAAATTGACATGGATTGTTCATTTTCCATGTCGATGTTTTGTTAAACTACCTGCCTTAAAATTAATTGTTTGTTTACAAACAATAAATTTTAAGGCAGATAATATAACCGGGTGGGGTTCTAAAGAGCAGAACGGACTGATGCGTGACGACGGCAAGAGACCCGACTGGATGACCCTTATCACATGAAAGATGGGACAGCCTCTTGTGTGGGACGCCACTTGCGTCGCCACCTTGGTGCAGTCTCACCTTCCTGTGACTTCGGGACAAGCTGGTGCTGCCACATCTAAAGCTGAAAACCTCAACCGACACAAATCTAGTTGTTTGGATAGAATGTATCTTTTTGTGCCGTTTGGGGTTGAAACCTGGCCAAACGTTTAGAGGAGGATTCAGGTGACCAGATTGCTGGTATCTAGTTTGGTCAAAAGCTTAGCATTG
Organism: Biston betularia; assembly: GCA_905404145.2. NCBI lineage: Eukaryota > Metazoa > Arthropoda > Insecta > Lepidoptera > Geometridae > Biston > Biston betularia. The sequence continues at coordinate 404,328 of FR989889.1, read as the reverse complement.
CCATCCAGCGTGGCAATGCTGCCAGCATTCTGGCCACATATCCCTCCGCTTACGGACTTTTAAATTATGTTTTTTTTATACATTTTGTAAATAGTAGAATTATTTTTTTTATTTTGTTCAATAAATGTTTGATTTATTCATTGTTTGTAATATAATAATAATAAGAATATGACGTAAGCGATTATAAATAGCTCATGAAGATAAAAAAAGTGGACTGTTATTTGATTCTAATGTTTGTACTAAGCATTCATTAAAAACCTAATCTAAGCAAAAATTTGTATTTTTATACACTTTTTTTAGAACTAATCTCCAGTTTTTCTCTAAATTTTTTTTTTTTTTTATTTATTGGATCAATTTACAAAAATCACGAATAGTTGTACAATACAATACATACACTGACGTACAAGATACATAGAAAGCATTCCGGCAAGACGTGCACAATTTTATGTATAAGTTCATATTGCATCGAAAACAGTACAAAATTTATAAATAACTATCTAATTAAACATAATGCCTTCAACCTACCATCTTTGGATTAATCTCAGACTTCAATAAATCACAAGTATAAAATGGATATTAATTAGTCTTGTTGATTTTGATTTTGTACAAGTAAATTCTAATTATCATATTACCTTACGAGTAAATACAACTTATTACAGCAATTAATCTGATATTACAGGAACGCGTTCCATTTAAATTTATAAATTTTATAAAAAACTGTTAACCTATATATTACATAATTATATATTGTAAAACCACTGGTCTCCACACTAGGATTCCCTGTTTTGCGGAGACCAGTTACACATAATAAAGATGGAATGCAGGTATAAAGGTACCAGGATAATCGGACGCCTCACAGTTTAGATAAAAGAAAAAAAAAAAAAGAGAATATCTACTTAGATACTAAATAATTTTAAAGAAGTACAGAGCAACATAATATATAAGATAAATATCATAGTGTCTTGTATACATAGGTAGATATTTTGCAGTGTTCCACTCATTGTGCTTTATAATACCAACACAAAACTGCCTTCATTTGGTGAATGATACCTGTCTGACGACGCGTCTTAACACCTTGCATGCTGCTAGAAGGTATAAAGTGTACAAGGGCATAATTAGTTATGGCAGATTTTAGGATTTAACATTGGCACCTCAGAAACATGGCAATTATATAATTTATATCATCTTTTGCTTCAGTAATAACATAAAATATGGCTATTACAGTAGCACTATAATTATGAGCTGCGTTTAGATGTATGTATTGGCAACACTGTTGTAACTGAAACGACTGTTAAGGGGAAATAAACTAAATACATACCTTGAACAATTAAATTGCATGTCGTTTGTTAATAACGACAGATATACCTACACCACCAGTTTTTAAGAAACATTTTAATGGGTAAATAATACAGACCGAGTAAGACATCGTAAATGTGCAATCAGAATTTTTGTTTACTTCATAATGCCAATGTTATTACTCTTCAGAAATCTTGCCTAAAATTATGGGCATAGCACACATTTTCTACAAAAGAATACTAGGTATCACCGAACCAGCTGGCGGTAACCAATGGCTGCTTTCATAGAAAATATTGCAAAAAGATTTTCTTTCTCTCTCGCACTCGCAACCCAGGCCTCCCGCTGCAGGCGCGCGCGCGCCGCGTGATTTAGGAATGAACTTGCGACGGACTAGGTTTAGGTAAATGCCTACGGGTACAATAATAACCAGGAATCACTATTCTTGAGGATAATTTTTCGACATAAATTTTTCTAGTTTTTGTTTAATAGGTGGGTTCAGTTATAGCAGTAAATAAAGGCATTTTTTTCTAGTAATCAAAAAGTAGTGGTGGATAGATAAAAATTCTTTATTGCACACTAAAAATAGGTAAAAATTACATTAAATAAAAGAATCTCAATAAAAAAAAAATGACAGGAATTCTTGAATGTTCAATGTTTATATTTAGTTTATTTCCGCTTAACCGTCGTTCCAGTTCCAACAGTGACGAGGAGACTTAAATTTAACTAATTTTACACTGTTGGAACTGGAACGACGGTTAAGCGGAAATAAACTAAATATAAACATTGAACATTCAAAATGAACTTCCGCAAAGTAACGCCTGAATCAATCAATTACAGGAATTCTTCATATTTTCCAGTCTCCTCTCCGAGTAGACTTCGGGAGTATTCTCCGTACGCCTCAGTAAGTTCTTCCAACTTGTTTCTCTGGCACTTGTCTATAATCTGTGCAGAGGTACGCATTAGGGGCAGGTGTAATCTCTCGGTTGCTATGCGACGGTATCAGACTTTTCTTCCCGACTGCTCGCTGTAGACATGTTACTAAATGTTCTCGAACGGTTTTCGAAGAACTTCTAATTGCCTTGTAATAAATTATTTTCTTCCCTCTTTCCAATGTATAATAAGTATTCTATCAGTTATCTGACTTCTATAGTACAAGCAATGGCGCTGTGTGTAATGTGCTACGACATTTACAAGACGATGTTCTGACAAATAAACTGATTGTGATTTTTGATTTATTTATTGGTTGTGTCTTATAAAAAAAATATTTCTTTCTTTATATGATTAATTTTTTTATTATCTTACTAATGCGGGATTCAAAAATCTAACATAGTCCACTGCTGGAATAGTCCAGCAGTATTATTAGCAGTGGAATTGCCCAGTATTGATTGGGCATAGGTCTCTACCAGGGCACGCCATTCAGCCCGATCTTCGTGTTTTTGCTCCCAGTAATTGCCAGCTGTATTACGTATATCGTCACCCCGTCTATACTCAGGGCGTTCTACCTACCGACTTGGTTTTAATCCACGAATAAGAAATAATCTGATGAATAAACTGATGGCCGATGGGGCTGCAAAGTTCTGGAGTGGAGACCACGGACCGGCAAGCGCAGCGTAGGACGTCCACCCACAAGGTGGACAGACGACCTAGTAAAGACCGCAGGAACGCGCTGGATGCGAGCCGCTTCCAACCGGTCTTTATGGAAGTCAATGGGGGAGGCCTATGTCTAGCAGTGGACGTCCTACGGCTGAAATGATGATGATGATGATGAAGAAATAATACTGCTTGGTGGCAGAATATCTGGTACACGACCTCTGCTAAGGAGATTTACCACGAAGGAAAAAGTGACGTAACAACCGTTTCTGGAAAGAAGTAAAGTCGAGAGTCGGTAGTAGTGAGTATCGTTGACTAACGTAATTATACATTAGTCCCGATTCACCCGCCTCACCGGTTGACGTGGAGGTAATTACGAGGGTCTAGCATCCAGCCCCGCCAGGGTTCCCTCAAAACCAATCCTGGCCCGTAATACTAGTTTGCGTTTTCACATTGGAGAATGGACTCCGGTTGTGGGGCAAATAGGACATAGACATTGTAGCAAAACATTAATTTTTGTAGCGATGATAGCTCAGTGGTTCGCATGCCGAAGGGCGTGGGTTCAACCCCCAACAATGAGCTTGAGCTGCCGGTGAAGGAAACCATAGCATGGTGGTAGCGTACTCTCTAGTACTCGGCTGGCTAGCTACCACACGAGAGTTGAAAATCTGCCGCCAAGCATCTAAAACTGTGTTCCGGCAGCCTCACTTGAAAGCCAGTTGCATTCCAGTCTTGGTGCTCTTTACTATCTCCAACCACACTGTCACTTAACATCAGGTGAGCTGTAGTCAAAAACATAGCCTGTCAACGATTTAAAAAAAATTGCTGGGGACATCGGTTCAATGACTGATTTCTGGGGTTACAAATAATGAGCAGCAAAGCAGTGACGCCCTGTACATATGTACATATTATGTAGTACATATTCAACATATGAACTTTTCTTTTGAATCACTCTGTCTATTGATGGAAACCGCATTAAAATCCGTTGCGTAGTTTAAAAGATCTAAGCGTACAGACGGCGGAAGCGACTTCATTTTATACTATGTAGAGACTAGCGACCCGCCCCGGCTTTGCACGGTTGCAATGTAGATACTAATGTGGTGCATATGCATATATTATACATGTAAACCTTTCTTTTAAATCACTCTGTCTATTGATGGAAACTGCATTAAAATCCGTTGCGTAGTTTAAAAGATCTAAGCGTACAGACGGCGGAAGCGACTTCATTTTATACTATGTAGAGACTAGCGACCCGCCCCGGCTTTGCACGGTTGCAATGTAGATACTAATGTGGTGCATATGCATATATTATACATGTAAACCTTTCTTTTAAATCACTCTGTCTATTGATGGAAACTGCATTAAAATCCGTTGCGTAGTTTAAAAGATCTAAGCGTACAGACGGCGGAAGCGACTTCATTTTATACTATGTAGAGACTAGCGACCCGCCCCGGCTTTGCACGGTTGCAATGTAGATACTAATGTGGTGCATATGCATATATTATACATGTAAACCTTCCTTTTTAATCACTCTGTCTATTGATCGCAACCGTATTGAAATCCGTTGCGTAGTTTAAAAGATCTAAACGTACAGACGGCGGGAAGCGACTTTGTTTTATACTGTGTAGAGATAACTTAGAAAGTCCGTCGCAGCCGCCTCGTCCGGGCTATGGATACAGGTCCGATGTGTAGAGATGAAAAGTGGATTTACCGAACCATGTTATAGGATATTTGTTTAGGGATGAGTGACAGATTCCGAGCAAATATGTGCGTCGAGAAAGGCAGAGCTTGTGAAAACATGCCCAACATTATTAAATTTGAAAAAGCCTCGAGGGTTGACGGGCTTAATCTATTATTACAGTTTTTCCTGTTATGTTATACATTTCAAATTAGCCATTAAGGTGGTTCGATTTCCATAGAAATAAATATTTGCCATTTATGGACAATTTGAGCATAATTTTACAGTGAAATCACAGCTACTGGCATTTGTTTTGGTTTTTATTTGCGGTAAATCATGCTCCATTTGTCCATAAATGGCAAAAAAATATGTAAAAATATGTATGGAAATCGAACCACCTTAAGAGGGAACGCGTGTTCAGCGGAATTTGAAAAATAGGTGAGTATTTAAAAGGAAGAAAAAAAAGATTTTTTATTTTGTAACACCACAGACATACAAAAACAACAAACAGTTACAAAATAGGGGCTCACCTCAGCATAATGCTTGTCATAATAAGCGGTATGACCAGCATTACGCTTCAGAGCTTCAGGTGACCAGAATGCTGGTATCTACTTTGGTCAAAAGCTTAGCATTGCCATCCAGCGTGGCAATGCTGCCAGCATTCTGGCCACATATTCCTCCTCTGACGGACTTTTAGTTTAAGTTATTTATACAAAAATAGTTTTAATTTTGTATGACATAATTATCAACAGCACGATTTGGCTCAGAAAAAAAATCGTTTCGCCGATATTGGTATTTCGATATTTCGATACATTGACTTGATAATGTTATTTTCAAATTTATTGAAACTTACTTAAGTTAAATAAACCTCCGTGAAACGCTCCTTGTTACAACTTTTACATAAAAATAACGCTTTTTGAAAAGCTTTTAACTATAAGCGATAAATAACACATCGCTCGAGTGGGCTGGCACTGACTATCGAGCAGTAGAAGGACAACTTACTTATAAAACCAACCAGAATTTTCGTAGTGAAGTTGTGAACAATCTGGCGGCGTAGCTATTTACAAAACTAGCGGACGCCTCTCGGTTTCACCCGCGTAGTTCCCGTGCCCGTGGGAATACAGGGATAAATGCCTATGTCACCTGGGGATAGCGTAGCTTTCCAAGGATGAAATAATTTTTGAAATCGGTCCAGTAATTTACTGGACCGATTTCAAACCGGACGAGGCGACTGTGACGGACTTTCTAAGTTATCTCTTTATATATAGTATAAAGTTAGTATAAAGTAACGCCTGAATCAATCAATTTCGTGGGAAGTGTAACTCTGCAGTTTTCTATTCTTTGCCTTTCTTGTGAAACTTCGAATACATTTTGGAGTTGAACTAGATAACTTTTTCTTCAATAACAAGATGCGTGGGAAATTATGTTTTTTTTTTCAGTAAATATAATAATTTTTAAGCCCGATAACTTGATTTTAAACGACTGTAAAAACAAATTTCGAAGGTATTTAGTGGAGACAGATTATCTTATTATTATATTTCAATAACTATTATTATTTACTACAAGTTTTAATAATATATTATTATTGTGTATTTTAATTAGAATTGCATTTCTTATCAAACCATTATATTCGACAAACCGAGGCTTTTCATAAAACAGACGATCAGCGAACTGCACGAAACAAAACATAATAAGTAACACTTATATAAAAATACTAGCGGACGCCTCGCGGTTTCGCCCGCGTGTCACTAAAAGAATTTGGATGAAATTTGGTATAGAGGTAGCTGAGACCCTGGATTAACACATAGGCTACTTTTTATCTCGAAAACATGTATTGTAGTAAGTAACACCGCGGGGCGCAGCTTGTTTAAAATATTAATATTAAGGAAACCCCTATACAAATACAAATACAAATCATTTATTAATATCTAACACCAAAGTCACAGGTCATTTTTTCATATTTAAAAATATCAAAATCATAACATGTCAAAAAAAAAAAAAAAAAAAAAAAAAAAATACAAAGTTATATGTCACATATAAAATAATTATGTCAAATAATTAAATGTCCATAAAAACAAACGTATTATAATTACTTACTAGTAATTCAATAATCTCTTAGTTTTAACCCTTTCACGACCATGGGAAACATTTTTCCCCATTGAAAAATAGGCAATTGTGATATTTAATTTAATCTATTACATATTTTTTTATACAAAATAACAAAATATAATGTATGCTGAACGCAATTACGTAAACAGGATTGCATAGAAGAAAAAAGTTCTTTCAAATAAATTGGCACCAAAATTAGCTTATTCGCGTGCTCTACTTTGTTTAGTTATGGATTATTGTGGGGTGTAATTATGTATATTTATTGTGTTTTCTCATATGTTTTACATTATTTGGTAAGTATATTATTGTGTTATAATGAAGTTTATTTGAATAAATGAAAACAAATGCCTTATAATGACAAATTATTGTATGGGAAAAATAATTCCCTGTGGTCCATATGTAAAACTTTTCTAAGCTATTGGTGTTTTGTTTCTTTGTGTCATAATGATTGTTGTTTATTTTATTTTTTTACCTATTTATTGTTTTTTTTTACTTTTTGGTAGTTTATTTTGATTGTTTGTTGCTGAAATGGCCAGAAAAGGGATATAATGAGATATTGCAGTAACTTTTGGCAGATAACATTGATTATAATGAGCTTCAGTTGAATGAAGCAGATCAACAGTTCATCGCTGACACCCTGAGTTTCAACATCCTGAGCTCCACGCAATTGTTGAAATAGAAGAATCTTTTCAGAAAACAAATCAAATTGCTGCTCCATGTACTTCATGTGAGAATTTGGAAGACTTTCCTAAATTTCGATGAAGAAAGAAATCTTATGTTGCTCATATAATCAACATCCTTCATAAAACTGGCCAACTGTAGTCACTGCAGAAAAGCAGCGGGTTGGTACAATAAAGATTCCTATAGATTTTAGAAAAAATTAAAAGATGTGCAATTTGCTGTAACTATCGCACAGAAAAAAGGACACATGACATATGTACCATATGCAATGTACATTTATGCTTTACAATAAAAAGAAATTGCTTCGCAAAGTATTATAATCAGCTTGATCTTGATACCTGTAACTGTATTTCAATATTTTGTATCCCTTTTTCAGCATAAAAACAAATAAATAAAACACATTTCAAAATAAGCCTTACTATTATTTGCGTTACCTTTATAGACCATTGGGAAAAATATTTCCCTTAAAATTCCAAAAAATCTAAAAGTCGTCATGTAAAATCCTGTTGATTTTTATTAATTTTACATCTAAACGAACTAAAAAAAACAATCACATATTACAATTTAGTCTTAGCAACCTTATGGTCCTGTAAGGGTTAAATAATCGTCAAAGTCATAAAACAAGGTCTCTTTATATGGCAAAGCTGTGCATTATAAGTCTAAGTGACACAATGAAATTTGAATACGGAACTCATGCCGGAGTTTTGGCGGGAACGCGAAAAGAGTCGTTGTATTTTTTTCCAAAACTAGCGTTTTTTCGAGTGTTTATGCATAAAAATGGTGGTGTTTTATTCATAAATTGCTGAATCACAAGTGCGAGTGTGGGAAAATGATGTAATGTGGTGAAACATGACTTTCCGTGTTGCTTCCAAAGCACCATCGAAGCTTATAGTAAAGTCACCACTACTTTACTAAAGCATGACTGGACTTGACTGACACGGACTGGACTTTGACTATAACTATAGCTACTGTTGTCGCCACTTGTATTTGCCGCCTTGCCGAATGCAAAACAATCAAAGTCTATACCGGAAACTACGTGCCAGCTGTTGATGGCTATCACCGTAACGGAAACCGAGGCGCTTTCTCTTCTCTTCATTCGTGATGGTCCGACTGCTTGTAGTCACTTGGCTCCTAGTCGTCTTCGAGAACACACCTGCCTGAGCTTGGCTGTCTGGTGTTATTAAGTGTGAATTATATATAGGTGTAATATTGTATCCAAATGTGTGTCTGTCTATATAAACAGTGTCTTGCATATAGCGATGAAGGTATATACAGTTGACCTTGCCCGTGTCGCTTTTACTACGAGGCAACTTCAGGCAAATGCGGAGTACCACAAGGCAGCGTATTAGGACCTTTATTATTTTTGGATTATATAAATGACCTGCCTAACGTAACGCAAAATCCCATGACTCTATTTGCTGATGACAGTACGGTCCTTTTTCTAGGTGACAAATGTAATCGTGATGAAATTAAAACAGCACTGACATCTATAATAGAATGGCTTAGAATTAACAATTTGAATATAAATATGACGAAAACTTATTTAATGAACTTTAAGCAAAGACATACAGAACACGACAAACTTAATATTGACTATGTAGATAATAATATCATTAACGAAATTGATTCGATAAAATTCTTAGGTTTAACTATTGACAATAAATTGAAATGGAAATTGCAAATTGACAATGTGGCAAAAAGGTTAAACACGGCTTCTTATTCCCTATCAAAACTAAGAAACATTGTTAACTTAAAAACTTTAGTCATAGCATACCATGCCCATGTTGGATCTGTCCTGCGTTATGGAATTATGTTTTGGGGGAATTCTACTGATAGACAAGTTGCGTTTAAAGCTCAAAAACGATGCTTACGAGCAATGTTGGGATTAAGACGGAGACAATCATGTAAAGAGCATTTCAGAAACTTAAAAATATTAACCTTAACTTCAGTGTACATCCTCGAAGTTGCACTTTTTGTTAAAACCTATCCGCATCTTTTCAAATTTAAAGAAGGAGGCAGGAATAAGGAAAAAAAAATATGGCTCCACAACTGCAGAACCCATTTATTACGGACGAGTGTTTTCTGTATGCTACCAATTATATTTAACCACTTACCTACTGTTATAAGGGTTGAGGATGATATCAACGTATTCAAATCTGCTCTCACCAAATTATTAATTGAAAAAGTATATTATAGCATTGACGATTTTCTAAATGAAAAACAAAAATGATAATATTATTATTTTGATTGGTTTATTGTTATTTTTTTATATGCCCTGACAAAAGTAGATTTTTAATTATTGTTCTCCTTCGTTTCTTTTTAGATTTAAAAAAATACTTGCATGCTTTTCAAGCAAAAATAGAGTACTAACGAACTAGACTTAAGACCACAAATTTTTTGTTTACCTATTTTGCAAGAAATAAATTAATTATGAATTATGAACTTTTGAAACCAGAAAATATAAAACACTTGACACTGGCATATGTTCAAAATGCAACGCCAAAATCAAAGAAAAAAAAACTCATGCCAGGTGTACATCACCTTTCAACCTTGTCACCCAGACGCACCCAAGACGAAGTCTATATATAAACGAAGAGACCGTTCGTCAAAATATAAAAACGTACCACGAAATGCTTTCAAGATCGTACTTGACATATTTCTGACGATCAACGCCCGTGCTGTACTAGGAATGTCTACTTATGTTATACAAAAATATGTACACGGTCTGAGAGACTTTTAACTCTATGACACAAAACTTGGCGTTATCCTGTACAACCATTAACTATGTATTATAAATCAAAATTAAATTTATAAGTGTTATTACTTTAATATAATGGTATATTGTATACTCTTTTATTATATAAATAATCTTAATAAAACCATTTATTTCGGATCAAGTCCATAATTATTTACATTCATATTAATTACACAATAAAAGTAAACATGTCAATAAAATAAAGTATAAATATAAAATCAAGTCAGAGAAAAAAAATCTTTAGTTGAAGTTATCTAGCATGTAATCTTAGATAACCACCATACAGATAATAAGACCAACTATTTCCCATACAGATAGCAAGACCATACCATTTTCCATACTGATAGCAAGACCATACCATTTACCATAATGATAGCAAGACCATACCATTTCCCATACTGATAGCAAGACCATACCATTTCCTATACAGATAGCAAGACCAATAAGACCATACCATTTACCATACAGTCAGCAAGACCATACAATTTCCTATACAGATAGCAATACCATACCATTTACCATAAAAATAGCAAGACCATACCATTTACCATACACATAGCAAGTAACCAAGTAAGTTTGTAAATGCTGCGATATGAATATCCTGCATTTCCTGCATTTCGCTGAAAGCCCCTCAGGCAAAATTTATTTGGCGTGGACGGACCAAGGAGATTTCGATTGAGATTGTTCAAATACTTACGTGAAACGTCCGTCGAGAGTTCCGGAATCCGCCATGTTGGTCTTAGTGATAGAGAGATCTTGTAGGTTGCCGGAACGGTCGGGAGTGCATCGAGTTTTATGTAAAAGTAATAAAATATATAAATATCGCAGGACATTACACACAGCGCCATCTGACCCTAAACTAAGCAAAGCTCGTACTATGGAAGTCAGATAACTGATAGAATACTTAAATACTATGGGAAGTAGAATAAGGTTTAGTAACAAAACAGGTCCAGCATCGCTGCTTTGGCGCTCATTACTTTGAGACTTTCTTTATTGTTTTAATATATTGATACTAGCGGACGTCTCGCGGTTTTATCCGTGTAGTTCCCGTTCCCGTGGGAATACAGGGATAAAAAGTAGCCTATGTCACCCGGGGATAGGGTAGCTTCCCAACGGTGAAGGCATTTTTGAAATCGGTCTAGTAGTTTTATCCAAAAATCCGAAAATAGAAATTTGCCCTATTTATAATTAATTTGTGTAGAAGTGTAGATTAATGCAGTAATAGACCTTTATAGTAGACCTAGTTTATAATTTATAATTATAATATTTTTTTACTAGCGACCCGCCCCAGATTCGCATGGGTGCGAAGTAGATACTATAGTAGTGCATATGCATGTATCCCACTAATATTATAAATGTGAAAGTTTGGATGGATGGATGGATAGATGTTTGTTACTCTTTCACGCAAAAACTACTGAACGGGTTTGGTTGAAATTTGGTACGGAGGTAGCTGACATCCTAGATTAATATAATATGCTACTTTTTATCCCAAAAACATGTAGCGGGTAACACTGCAGGGCGCAGCTAGTGTATTATAAATATAAACATTACTCTTAAATAACTCTTTCTATTGATAGAAAACCGCATTAAAATCCGTTGCGTAGTTTAAAAGATATAAGCGTACAGACGGCGAGAGTAACTTTGTTTTATACTGTGTAGAGACTAGCATCCCGCCCCAGCTTCGCACGGATGCAATGTAGATACTAATGTGGTGCATATGCATGTATTATACATATAAACCTTCCTCTTGAATTGCTCTGTCTATTGATGGAAACTGTACTAAAATCCGTTGCGTAGTTTAAAAGATCTAAGCGAACAGACGGCGGAAAGCGACTTTGTTTTATACTGCGTAGAGTTAATGTGTAAATGCAGACTTGATTGTGTAACTAAATTCTATAAAAACGTATGAAAGCTCTTGACAATGTTATTAAATTTCAGAGTTTCGTTTCAAAGGAGAAGTTCGTGATCAAAGGGTTTCAGGTAAAATTGATGACATTATTTCAATACCTAATGGCATCTCTTTAAAATTTAATCTACATAAAATTGTGTTACTGAACAAGCGGAGCCCAAAGATCTAAAATATAAGGATATTAGCTGCGCCCCGCGGTGTTACCCGCTACATGTTTTCGGGATAAAAAGTAACCTATGTCCTAATCCAGGGTCTCAGCTACCTCCATACCAAATTTCATCCAAATCCGTTATGTAGTTTTTGCGTGAAAGAGTAACAAACAACCATCCACACATAAGCTACTTTTTATCCCGAAAACATGTAGCGGGTAACACCGCGGGGCGCAGCTAGTTTATAATATTAGTGGGATTAGTAGTAGGATATCATCCGACACTTGTACTTGATGGTAAATCTCCTTAACAGGCATTACTTTGAGGCTTTCGATAGTTAGTCTCAACAGCCCTGTAATTTCGCTGGTTACAGTATTCTTGAATGGAATGATCTATCAGGAGAGCGTCCTCGTTTATCTCATTACTTTAACATAGAAAATAAAATTCAGAACAAATTTTTCTATAACTATTCCTGAAAATTGGCCACACGAGCCGGGGGTACAATCTAGTAAACTACATTTTTGTTGCTTCATTACTTGAGCAACGATAGACGCGTGTTAACTGACTGCTAAGTAGGTGTGGAAAGAGCTGCTTGTTAGTGAGGCGAGAAAACTTAAAATAGCCACGAAATAAATCCTGCCATAGATTACTTAGCAGTTTGTATAAGAGTACTTAATGTAAGCATTCCTTATGTTTTGGATTGATTGGATTTGGATTTGAAGGCGTATTACAGTATTGCTGAATTTATTAGTGACAAGTCCTCTTTGCGCAAATTATCCTTAGAATGTAAAAGTAATTAACTAGCTAATTTTATTCAAGATATTTTAATATCATTAACTTTTTATTTGACATTTTATTTGACATCTTATTCTTATTTTAATTATTTAATTTTATATTATTCACCTCTGACATTTTGTTTTTTTTTGGCATGTATTATAATTGTGACATTTTAAATTTAATATTTTGTTTGACATGAATAAGTGTACATTATTGTACCTATATTTTAATAAAATGAATTGAATTGAATTGGAGGCAGACGGTGCCAAGCCTGTGACGTGATTAGACGATTTTAAAAAGAACAAGTTGTTAATTTATTACCTCCCTTCTGTCATCAGAAGTGGGATAGAATACCCATAATACCGCACTCCTGTTTTAAAAGAAAGAAAGAAAGAATAAGACTTTATTCTGCAACATATAAAACACAAAAACAAAAACGACCCCGAATAGACATCATTAATGTGCATACGTATCTAAACTAAATATTAGTTAAAATATTCAAGTTTAATTTATTTCCGCTGAACAGTCGTTTCAGTTACAACACTGGTGAGGATTTAAATTTAACTAACTTGATAACAATTTCAGTGCCTCAAGTCGAAAGTCTTCGACCAGTGTGTGTTACCAGTGATGACTTATGGCGCTGAAACGTGGTCTCCAACCGGTCCAACCGGTCTTTTTGGAAGTCAATTGGGGAGGCCTATGTCCAGCAGTGGACGTCCTACGGCTGAAATGATGATGATGATGATGATAACAATTTAATAATAAAAGCCTTAACCGTAAATTTACTTTGACATAATCTTGATAAGTAATTACGCAAAAAATCAATTTAAAATAACCAGTCTCTATATCATTTTTTCGCTGCAGTAACCACTGTTAAGGTGGTTCGATTTCCATACAAATAAATTTTTGCCATTTATGGACAAATGGAGATTAATTTTACAGTGAAATCACAGCTACTGGCATTTAGTTTTGTCTTTATTTGCGATAAATCACAATTGCTTAAATAAAAAATCTAAATTTGAAAATCTGCCGCCAAGCATCTAACGGTGTGTTCCGGCAGCCTCACTTTAGAGCCAGTTGCATTCCAGGCTAGGTGTGCTTTACCATCTTCGACCACACCTTCACTTAACATCAGGTGAGCTGTGGTCAAACAACAAGCCTGTCAACCATAAAAAAAAAAAACAATTGTTTTTATCATAAAATCAAATTTATGAATAAATGATTTTTTAATAAAACAGTATATTATGCTAATAATCTACTGTTTTATTTAAATTTGAATTTAGAACGTCGTGTGCACTAAGTTTGTGAATTCAAAACGTAATTAAACCTATTTACTTCTACCTCCGTGGTGCCGATTTTATCATAGAACTTTTTTTAATTTGTTAAGCCGGTATCGAGTGGATTTGGAACTGTTTGTTTCGTTGTATTTTCGTTATTACTAAAACATCATTTATGAGGTTAATGTTTAAGATATTTAAGGATCCAATCTATATGTGATCTAATTTAGAAACACGATTACTTTTAGTTTCCTCGATAGAAAAAAAATCCAAAGTAACCCCAAACAATCTATAGAAAACCTCGATACGGCGTAAATACTGCACGGAAAGTCATCAGGCTTTGTATAACAATAAAATTACATTTTCTCTAAATAGTTATTACATAAAAATTACCAAAATATGATTTTGCTTGAACAAACGAAGGAAATACCTAAATTTTTGCGCGTTTCGTCCATTCTAAGCAGAGCTACCACGCTGTTCCCCTATCCGCTTTAGTACCGCTTCGACTGTCGGACGGGGAGGTTGTGTCGCTGTTGAGGTTGCTTTTACGTACGATCACAAAGTAAACGAACCGGATCAACAAATTTGCCACTTGTAGACATAGACAGGTGGCCGAGTGGTATCGGTACTCGATTCTAATCCGCAGTCACGGGATCGAAACCAACCAACACTCGAAGATTATTTTTGCACACAAATTTTGTTGTATTTTATTTTGTTTTTTTAACAGACTCGATTTTATAAATTATAATAAAATTAAATAATATATAATTATCATAGGACATTACACACAGCGCCATCTGACCCCTAACTAAGCAAAGCTTGTACTATGGAAGTCAGATAACTGATAGGTAATACTTCAATACTTTTTTTGTAAATACATACAGTACATCCAGATACAGAACAAACATTTGTTTATGCTTGTCCTGGGTGGGAATCGAACCCACGCCTTGGAGCAGACATACAGGGCTGTCAATTTTAAAAGGAGGAGGTTTTCAATTCGACAATTTTTTTTTGTAATGGTTTGTTATGCTAGGTCTGCTATACTGTAAGTGTGTTCCGCGGAACCCTAGGGTTCCGCGATACCTCTGTAGGGGTTCCGCAAGAATTTAGAAAAAAAAATCAAAACACCTGTCTCTGGTCGAACGTTTTGACTCCGCGGCCGCGCATAGGTTTATTTATTTATTTATTTGTATAAACATGTGTTACAATAGCTGGTACAATATCTCATAAGTTTGGTATTTTTTTTTTTTTTAATGGTTGACAGGCTAGTTGTTTGACCACAGCTCACCTGATGTCAAGTGAAGGTGTGGCCAAAGATGGTAAATCACACCTAGCCTGGAATGGAACTGGCTCTCAAGTGAGGCTGCCGGAACACACCGTTAGATGCTTGGCGGCAGATTTTCAACTTGAGGGTGGTAGCTAGCCAGCCGAGTACTAGAAAGTACCCTACCACCATGCTATGGTTTCCTCACGATGTTTTTCCTTCACCGGCAGCTCAAGCTCATTGTTGGGGTTTGAACCCACGCCCTTCGTCATGCGAACCTACCGTGCTAACCACTGAGCTATCATCGCTACAAATCAACATGTATACTTGTATACTTGTGAGCGCGCTGTCCCTTTGATAAAAGCCGCCTCTGAATTAGACGCTATAGTTGTCAACAAGCGACTTTCGACTCTAACTTTAAAAAATAAAGTCGAGATTGTTTACAACGCAATTTTTAAATTTCTCATTTTATTTTTGCTTTTTGTTTATCAAATCCCATTAGTTACTTTTTTTTAATATCTTCTATTATTGTACTTGCCATATGGTAAAGTAAGTAATAATTAGTAACTGTTACATTGTACTTTTATTATGCTTATTAATAAAGATTCTTTATTAAAGAACACACTTTTAAAAAGTATTGTTTTATTATAGGGTTCCATCAAGTATTTTGCTTCCCAAAAGGGTTCCGACACCAAAAAAGTTTGAGAACCACTGTGCTAGGCTATGTTTGACCACAGCTCACCTGATGTTAAGAGAAGGCGTGGTCGAAGATGGTAAAGCACACCTAGCCTGGAATGGAACTGGCTCTCAAGTGAGGCTGCCAGAACTCATGGTTAGATGCTTGGGGACATAATATTTTCAACTCTCGTGTGGTAGCTAGCCAGCCGAGTACTAGAGAGTACGCTACCACCACGCTATGGTTTCCTCACGATGTTTTCCTTCACCGGCAGCTCGAGCTCATTGTTAGGTTTGAACCCACGCCCTTCGGCATGCGAACCGACCGCGTCAACCACTGAGCTATCATCGCTACAAAAATGTATATGTATGTTAAATAAATATAAATAAATAAATATCGTAGGACATTACACACAGCGCCATCTGGCCCCAAACTAAGCAGAGCTTGTGTGATGGAAGTCAGATTACTGATAGAATACATAAATACTTTTTTTTGTAAATACATACTTATAATACATACAGAACAGCTAGACACAGAACAAACATTTGTTTATTCACAAAATGTTTGCCCTGAATGGAAATCGAACCCACGCCTTACAGCTCTCAAGGCAGATATACTACCAATGAGCCAACGGGGCTGTCTGTTACGCGATAATTCCGCTAATTATGAATCGATTTTGATAATTTTTTTTTTGCTTGATAGATCCATACTTCTGAGGTGGTCTCATATAAACTTTATCGAAATCGGTCGAGCAATTTTTAAAAATCAACATAAATATAAAAATTGTATACGTCGATGACATTTTCGTTTACTCCGAAACCTCGCTGTTTCATTAGAGCATAAATAAATAAAATAAATGAAAAAGCAAATCCAATATGGCCGCCATCAAAATAGATGCTTACATATTTTTTCACAACTCCTATAATATGGGTATCAAATAAAAGGGCTTGACAAGTAGAATAGAGTAAACTTTAAAAAAAGCAAATCCAATATGGCCGCTAACAAAATGGCGGATTACATATTTTTTCACAATACCATCAATATGGGTATCAAATGGAAGAGCTTGACTAGTAGAATACATTATAATAAAAAAAGCAAATCCAATATGGCCGCCATCAAACTAGAGGATTACATATTTTTCCACCACTCCTATAATATGGGTATCAAATAAAAGGGCTTGACTAGTAGAATAGAGTAAACTTTAAAAAAAGCAAATCCAATATGGCCGCTAACAAAATGGCGGATTACATATTTTTTCACAATACCATCAATATGGGTATCAAATGGAAGAGCTTGACTAGTAGAATACATTATAATAAAAAAAGCAAATCCAATATGGCCGCCATCAAACTAGAGGATTACATATTTTTCCACCACTCCTATAATATGGGTATCAAATAAAAGGGCTTGACTAGTAGAATAGAGTAAACTTTAAAAAAAGCAAATCCAATATGGCCGCTAACAAAATGGCGGATTGCATATTTTTTCACAATGCCATCAATATGGGTATCAAATGAAAGGGCTTGATTAGTAGAATAGATTATAATAAAAAAAAGCAAATCCAATATGGCCGCCAACAAAATGGCAGATTACATATTTTTTCACTACAACCTCAATATAGGTATCAAAATGAAATGAATGGGATTGACTAGTAGAATGGAGAATACTTTAAAGTTGATCCAATATGGCCGCCAACAAAAATTAAAACACACATCTATGTTTTTCACAAAAAAATTCGGGAATTGAACCCATGCCATAAAGCTATATTCTACTAAAAAAGAAATATTTATTATTATTTTATTTTAATTTAGTATTTTTTAAATGACTTCTCCAAAATGGATATGCGAGTAAAGCCATGGGTAAAGTAATAAACTATTTTTTTTTAATAATTATGCACGTCATTATTTTGAATCAATCAATTATGAACATACTAAAGTATACATAAACACCCAAACAAAACAAACATCTATGTTCTTCTCATCAAAATTTGCCCTCGGTGGGAATCGAACCCATGCCATACAACTCATGACGCAAACGTGCTGACTGGGTAGTCAAAATAATAATACTTTTTCGTCGTTTATTATTCGTCAGTGGAAAGGAAAAAAGTGAGGTGTATCGTAGGAGTTGCTTACGGTATGTCATATTCTTAGGTTCCATAGTGTTATAATAAATTAATTATTTTCAATAGATAAAATAGGGAATTAAAAATGTTCAGTTACATAAAAAGAAATACACAAATTTACAAACAAAAAACCTACTCCATGACCCTTAGGCCAACTAAACGCACTGCTTCAATGAAACAGCGAGGTTTTTTAATACTTGTGTTGATTTTTATTTACTTGCTCGACCGATTTCGATAAAAAATATATGGGACCATCTCTGAAGTATGGATCAACCAAGCAAAAAAAAGAATCATCAAAATCGATTCAT
The DNA here is from genome assembly GCA_905404145.2 of Biston betularia. NCBI lineage: Eukaryota > Metazoa > Arthropoda > Insecta > Lepidoptera > Geometridae > Biston > Biston betularia. The sequence continues at coordinate 385,737 of FR989889.1, read as the reverse complement.
AATTGGCGGAATTAGCAGGAGGTCGTCTAGGTAGGTACAGACCACCGCAGTACTAGATATTCTGCCGCCAAGCAGTAGTGTGTAAACATTACTGTGTTCCGGTTTGAAGGGTATTGCAGCTAGCGCAATTACTGGGCTGTTGAGACTAACCATCTAGTCTCAAAGTAATGAGTGCCAGAGCAGTGATGCCCTGGACTTTGTTTTGTTACTCAATGTTCTGGGTATCGCTACAATGGTCATGGACAAGCGTTATCTCTTATCATCAGGAGAGTGACTCGATCGATTTATTACTTTTACATAAAAAAAAATTGTCGAATTGAGAACCTCCTCCATTTAAAATCGAGTCGGTTAAAAAAAATAAGATAGATAGATATAACTCTTTATTGTGGACATCATAAATAGAAAAGAGTACAGAGAATAAAGAACCTTATGAACTAGTGCCACAAGTGGCGGCCTTATCGCTAACAGCGATCTCTTCCAAGCAACCAAGAAAAGAAAAAATACAATAGAGAACATAAAAAACAGACGGGAGATGTAACACTAATAAGAAAAAAATAAAATAAAAATAAAACGTATTATAAAAATAATAAGTATACAAAAATAATCGTATTATAATGTATTTAAAAAAAAACGAAATATTTATGTATTATATTTATTTAAAATACCTATCAACAAAATTTGTGTGCAAAAATAATATTCCGTATTAATATGGTGTTGATTTCGATCCCGTGACTATGTGGCCGTACTCATACAGCTTGTTACCACTCGGCCACCAGTCTACTAATATAAGCGGCAAAATAGTTGATCCAGTTCGTCTACTTAGCCGTTTAAGTATTTAGCTCAAACCGATTTTCATTTCGCCGCCGTATGTGTATCGACAATGCCTGTAGCGCGTGGCGCCGACGGCGGCGCGCGGTACTAGCTGTTCGCTCGTGTGCCTTGCGCACTCACACACGGAGCGCACAGAATACCTAAAATCGACTAGAGAAATGCACTCGATAGGCCCTTAAAAACCCAGACACTGAACCTCCTTGTTGTAAGTTTTTAGGGTTCCGTACCCAAAGGGTAAAAACGGAACCCTATTACTGAGACTTCGCTGTCCGTCCGTCCGTCCGTCTGTCACCAGGCTGTATCTCAAGAACGGTGATAGCTAGACAGTTGAAATTTTCACAGATGATGTATTTCTATTGCCGCTAAAATAACAAATACTTAAAATAAAATAAATATTTAAGGGGGGCTCCCATACAACAAACTTGAGTTTTTTTACCGTTTCTTGCTCGATACTAATAACGGTGACAGGTAGACGATTTAACTATTCACAGAATATTTAGTTTTATGTTCTCTTTAAATGTAATTAATTAAAATAAAATAAATGATTAAGGGGGCTCCCATACAGTAAAAGAGGTTTTCGCCGTTTATTATAGATAATGGTACGGAACCCTCCGTGTGCGAGTCCGACTCGCACTTGACTGGTTTTTTTTAATGTGTTGCACGCGCGCCATTTTTTTCACGTCATATTTTTAATTTAGTAGTTAATACCTAAACTGAAATAAAAGTATCTTGTGATTGTAAAAGATGTTTTTGCATTTAGTCATTTCCTCGCTGAGGCGGGATGAAAAGTTACGTGTTGCACTCTTGTATAATAAATAACTATTATCTATCTAAGTTATAAGTTACCTAGTTTATAAGTCTTGAATTCCCGATATAGGATGCAGCAATGAGACTGTAATGTGACGTGATTCTGTTACAGATTTGAGTGCAAAGTTTTGTTATAAATATGGAGTAGGAAGCTGGACGGATAGGTTGACAATAATGGGAGCTTTTGTAGCGATAGCGTCGCGAAAGCCGTGGGTTCAAATCCCAAATAAGCTCGAGCTGCCGGTGAAGGAAAACATCGTGAGGAAACCATAGCATGGTGGTAGCGTACTCTCTAGTACTCGGCTGGCTAGCTACCACACGAGAGTTGAACATCTGCCGCCAAGCAACTAACGGTGTGTTCCGGCAGCCTCACTTGAGAGCCAGTTCCATTCCAGGCTAGATGTGCTTTACCATCTTCGACCACACCTTCAGGTGAGCTGTGGTGAAATATCTAGCCTGTCAATAAAAAAAAGCCCTATAATTTATCTTCTCAAATAATTGTAACAGATTAATGTTTACACACTACTACTACCACGTTTAAATCGAAAAAAATAGGTTGAATGTAAACTTCGATGTGTCGTTTTTACAAAAAAAAAAAAACTTTTTGTGGAAGTTTGCGAAGCCGACATGGCCACCCTAAACGTTCACCAATCAAAGCGCGCGCGCATTTCGAAACACAAAATTCAAATCAGTCGTCTGTCTGTCCGTCAACATTTACATACACTGTTTGTATGTAAAATCGTTCAATTTGATTTATTTTCCAACGTAAACGGTGCGTTTTCTCGCTAACGATCTTGTTTTACCATTTCTCTTGAAGATGGTAGCGGGGGCATTCACCTCTTATTACAAAATTGGTATAAGTAGCGGGTAACACCGCGGTAATGTTTACACACTACTGCTTGGCGGCAGAATATCTGGTACTGCGGCGGTACCTACCTAGACGACCTGCTAAGGAGATCTACCACCAAGTGCATGAATTACAATCAAACATTCAGTTAAAATCAATTTGCAAATAAGAAATAATCATTACAAGGTCAAAACTAAACTAGATATTTATATCAACAATACAATAATAATTATTATTATAATTTAAAAAAAAAAATATTAATTTATTTATTTTATATATTTTTTTTTATTAATTATTATTATTAGTATAGATTATAATCTATAGTAAAGATTTAAAATCTTTCCTCTTTATAATGGTATAGATTATATACCATTATAAAAAGGAAAGATCTTGATTGTTTGTTTGTTTGTATTGAATAAGCACCGAAACTACTGAACCGATTTCAAAAATTCTTTCCCCGTTGCGAAGTTACACTATCCCCGGGTGACACAGGTTACTTTTTATCCCTGTATACCCATGGAAACGGGAACTACGCGGGTAAAACCGCGAGGCATCCGCTAGTTTAGAATATTAGTGGGATGTGAGAGTTTGGATGGATGTATGTTACTCATTCACGCACCAACCACTGAATAGATTATGATGAAAAGTATGGGCGTAGCAGCCGACACCCTAGATTAACACACTAACACACAGGCTACTTTTTATCCCGAAAACATGTAGCGGGTATCACCATGGCTAGAACATGGCTACTTGGTGGTAGATCTCCTTAGCAGGAGGTCGTCTAGGTAGGTACCACCGCAGTACCAGTTATTCTGCCGCCAAGCAGTAGTGTGTAAACATTACTGTGTTCCGGTTTGAAGGGTACTGCTGCGAAATTACTGGGCTGTTGAGACTTACCATCGAAAGTCTCCAAAGTAATGAGCGCCAAAGCAGCGATGCCTGGACTTTGTTTTGTTACTCAGAGTTCTGTGTATCGCTGCAATGGTCATGGACAGACGTTATCTCTTGCCATCAGGAGAGCGTCTCGTTCGTCTCATTATTTTTAACATAAAAAAAAAATATTATACTTTAGATAGAAAAAGGAGATAAATCGCAACAAATCCAGAAAATTGTACGCCAGTTCAAGAATGTTTTAAAAAGCTAGCACCGAGTGCAGACACCCGTTGATTACCATGACTCGTGAGCTCCACGATGAATGTATAATCTATGAGGGCCATACATGGGGCGGCTCGTGAGAAGCTGATATCTGTATCGACGCATACCGACGCGAGCCCACGAAAATTCGCTTTCAAAAAAGCACCATCTGTTGGTTTGACTCTGTACTACAACCAATTTTTTTTTTTTCGTTGATTTGCCCTTTCGGGCAGGCTAAAGCTATAAAGCCATACTGCCTCGTCTTCAGTGTTATTTCTGCTGTATCTTAACTATGGTTATCGTCAAAGTCGTCTTTGTCAAGTCCAGTTCGTGTAAGTTAATTCCAGTCATGCTTTAGTAAAGTAGTGGCAACTTTACTATAAAGCTTCGATGGAGTTTTGGAAGCAACACGAAAACTCATGTTTCACCACATTATATCATTTTCCCACATTCACGCTTGTAATTCGGCACTTTATGAATAAAACACCACCATTTTTATGCATAAACACTCGACAAAACACTAGTTTTGGAAAAAAATACAACGGAGCGACACGACTCTTCCCGCGTTCCCGCCAAAACTCCGTACTACTACCAAGCGGCCAACGTTGACGTAATATTTTTTTTTTAATGTAAAAGTAATGAGACCATCGAGACGCTCTCCTGATGTTAAGAAATAACGCCTGTCTATGGCCATTGCAGCGATAAACAGAACTTTGAGTAGCTAAACAACGTCCTCGGCATCGCTGCATTGGCACTCGTTACTTTGAGACTAGATGGTTAGTCTCCACACTTAATTTCGCTAGCTGCAGTACCCTTCAAACCGGAACACAGTAATGTTTGCACACAACTGCTTGGCGGCACCTATACCTATACGACCTCCTGCTAAGGAAATCTACCACCAAGTATTAAATCTTTATAAGTAAAACATGGATGAAAAGGAATTTTATCTAAATTTCTAACATGCACGCAGAGTGGTGCCATCTAGTGAATATTAGGTTAGTTAAAGCATGCAATTCTTTTGTTCAGAATAACACTATTTTTCTATAATCTCTTGCCTGAGATGACATTTTCAAACAATTCTTAAATATTTTATAATTAAAATGGCGTATTACATTAATGCTGCAAGTCCTCTTTGTGCAAATTATCTATGTTATGTAAAAACCATTAATTAGCCAATTTTACTTTAGTTTACTTCACCTTTTATTTGACATTTTTATAGGAGAAAATTTGTGTGTGTGTTTGTATGTTTGTTACTTCTTTGCGCTCAAACGGCTGGAGCAATTTTGATGAATTTTCGTATGGAGGTAGCTGACACCCTGGATTAACACATGGATTACTTTTTATCCCGAAAAAATTTAGCGGGTAACACCGCATGGCGCTGCTAATGTATTTACAAATCCAGATAAAATAATAAAAGACTACCCTTTTTTATGTAAATTATTCTTTACGTAGTAAAAGTGTCGTAAATATTTGGTTTTAGTTAAGTATTAGAAACTTAAGATCACATTAAATACCAGCAAGTAAAGCTTAGTTGCAATATTAAATACTTTTGCGTGGTCATGGATTAAGTTTCTGCAGATGTTTCATTTACCCGAGAGTCGGGGAGAATTTCGCTTACTGGCAACTTTGACTCCACGCGGAGTTTGGCAAATAATGTTAGCGATAATAAATAAACGAGTATTTACTTTTGAATCTTTAGTAAATATAAACTTTTCTAAGTAACATTTATTGAGATGGGTATCAAAATGAGTGCATAGCACATAACATAGAAGTATTTCTTTTACGGTTGACATGCTAAGTAGGTATATGACTCACTGATGTAAAGTGACAGTTTGGTCAAAGATGGTAAAAACACTTAGCCTGGAATTAAACTAGCTCTCAAATGAGGCTGCCGGACCGGTGTGAAGTTGGCGGCCAAATCTAGCAGCCTATAATACGACCAAATTAAAATGACTTTTTTGTGAAGTTAGCTGCCAATGTCTTAATGACCTCTGATCCTTTAAAAACTTTCATGAATGTATTACAGGCGACTTCTGAAATGTGTACACTATATAATAATGACATAAAACCCTGAAATGACAATTTATATTGCTTCATTTTTTGTGAACATCGATTTCCAACAGACAAACATATTGAGCCAAACTGCCACCTGTAAAGCTCTGAAATCATGAATCTTTGCTACTTAATAGCGTTAACAGATATATTTTGCAACTGAAAAAACGAAAGCCAATGCGGCAGTCTGCATTTGAAATCCTGAAATGAGCATTCAAATGAAACGATAAATTTTTTATGCATTTCCGTCGATGGAAATGTTTCGAGTAAAACCTGAAAACCTATGAAATGCCAAAACTATATAATTCATATAAAAGCTAGTAAATGCAGCTACTAAAAAACAATACATTTTCAGTGATCCCATAAACGTCTTAGGCCGAAATTTTCAGCTGAAAGTGCAACGGAAGCAATATTAGCCGGTGAAATATTGGCTGCTGGTGATTTTAGACCTGTTTTCGCCTGAAAATTGTTACAAAGCTTTTGCAATTTAAAAACGAGTAAAGTAGGCTTTCATATGAATACTATTTCAGCTCGATTTGAAAGTCGTGCAAACTTAAAGCTTACACGTGAAATATGCAAGTGTCGATTTTGAGCTAAAAAGTTTGTACGCCAAACTGCCACCTTTAAAACTCTGAAATCGTGAAACATTGCTACTTCATAGCATTGATAGATATATTATTTAACTGAAAAAAACAAAGAAAATGCGGCAGGCTGCGTTTGAAATCCTGAAATGACAATTTATATTGCTTAATTTTTTGTGCATATCGATTTCCAACAGACAAACATATTGAGCCGAACTGCCACCTGTAAAGCTCTGAAATCATGAATTTTTGCTACTTAATAGCGTTAACAGATATATTCTGCAACTGAAAAAACGAAAGCCAATGCGGCAGTCTGCATTTGAAATCCTGAAATGAGCATTCAAATGAAACGATCAAATTTTTTTGCATTTCCGTCGATGGAAATGTTTCGAGTAAAACCTGAAAACCTATGAAATGCCAAAACTATATAATTCATATAAAAGCTAGTAAATGCAGCTACTAAAAAACAATACATTTTCAGTGATCCCATAAACGTCTTAGGCCGAAATTTTCAGCTGAAAGTGCAACGGAAGCAATATTAGCCGGTGAAATATTGGCTGCTGGTGATTTTAGACCTGTTTTCGCCTGAAAATTGTTACAAAGCTTTTGCAATTTAAAAACGAGTAAAGTAGGCTTTCATATGAATACTATTTCAGCTCGATTTGAAAGTCGTGCAAACTTAAAGCTTACACGTGAATTATGCAAGTGTCGATTTTGAGCTAAAAAGTTTGTACGCCAAACTGCCACCTTTAAAACTCTGAAATCGTGAAACATTGCTACTTCGTAGCATTGATAGATATATTATTTAACTGAAAAAAATAAAGAAAATGCGGCAGGCTGCATTTGAAATCCTGAAATGAGCATTCAAATGCAACGATCAAATTTTTTTGCGTTTCCGTCGATGGAAATGTTTCGAGTAAAACCTGAAAACTTATGAAATACCAAAACTATATAATTCATATGAAAGCTAGTAAATGCAGCTACTAAAAAACAATACATTTTCAGTGATCCCATAAACGTCTCAGGCCAAAATTTTCAGCTGAAAGTGCAACGGAAGCAATATTAGCCGGTGAAATATTGGCTGCTGGTGATTTTAGACCTGTTTTCGCCTGAAAATTGTTACAAAGCTTTTGCAATTTAAAAACGAGTAAAGTAGGCTTTCATATGAATACTATTTCAGCTCGATTTGAAAGTCGTGCAAACTTAAAGCTTACACGTGAAATATGCAAGTGTCGATTTTGAGCTAAAAAGTTTGTACGCCAAACTGCCACCTTTAAAACTCTGAAATCGTGAAACATTGCTACTTCATAGCATTGATAGATATATTATTTAACTGAAAAAAACAAAGAAAATGCGGCAGGCTGCGTTTGAAATCCTGAAATGACAATTTATATTGCTTAATTTTTTGTGCATATCGATTTCCAACAGACAAACATATTGAGCCAAACTGCCACCTGTAAAGCTCTGAAATCATGAATCTTTGCTACTTAATAGCGTTAACAGATATATTTTGCAACTGAAAAAACGAAAGCCAATGCGGCAGTCTGCATTTGAAATCCTGAAATGAGCATTCAAATGCAACGATCAATTTTTTTTGCGTTTCCGTCGATGGAAATGTTTCGAGTAAAACCTGAAAACCTATGAAATGCCAAAACTATATAATTCATATGAAAGCTAGTAAATGCAGCTACTAAAAAACAATACATTTTCAGTGATCCCATAAACGTCTTAGGCCGAAATTTTCAGCTGAAAGTGCAACGGAAGCAATATTAGCCGGTGAAATATTGGCTGCTGGTGATTTTAGACCTGTTTTCGCCTGAAAATTGTTACAAAACTTTTTCAACTTGTAAACGAGCAAAGTAGGCTTTCATATGAACACTATTTCAGCCCGATTTGAAAGTCGTGCAAACTTAAAGCTTACACGCGAAATATGCAAGTGTCAATTTTGAACTGAAAAGTTTGTACGCCAAACTGCCACCTTTAAAACTCTGAAATCGTGAAACATTGCTACTTCATAGCATTGATAGATATATTATTTAACTGAAAAAAACAAAGAAAATGCGGCAGGCTGCGTTTGAAATCCTGAAATGACAATTTATATTGCTTAATTTTTTGTGCATATCGATTTCCAACAGACAAACATATTGAGCCAAACTGCCACCTGTAAAGCTCTGAAATCATGAATCTTTGCTACTTAATAGCATTTACAGATATATCCTGCAACTGAAAAAACGAAAGCCAATGCGGCAGTCTGCATTTGAAATCCTGAAATGAGCATTCAAATGCAACGATCAAATTTTTTTGCGTTTCCGTCGATGGAAATGTTTCGAGTAAAACCTGAAAACCTATGAAATACCAAAACTATATAATTCATATAAAAGCTAGTAAATGCAGCTACTAAAAAACAATACATTTTCAGTGATCCCATAAACGTCTCAGGCCAAAATTTTCAGCTGAAAGTGCAACGGAAGCAATATTAGCCGGTGAAATATTGGCTGCTGGTGATTTTAGACCTGTTTTCGCCTGAAAATTGTTACAAAACTTTTTGAAATTGTAAACGAGTAAAGTAGGCTTTCATATAAATACAATTTTAGCTCGATTTGAAAGCCGTACTACCTTAAAGTTTACACGTGAAATATGCAAGTGTCGATTTTGAACTGAAAAATTTGTACGCCAAACTGCCACCTGTAAAACTCTGAAATCGAGAAACATTGCTACTTCATAGCCTTGACGAATATATTATTTAACTGAAAAAAAACAAAGAAAATGCGGCAGTCTGCATTTGAAATCCTGAAATGAGCATTCAAATGAAACGATCAAATTTTTTTGCATTTCCGTCGATGGAAATGTTTCGAGTAAAACCTGAAAACCTATGAAATGCCAAAACTATATAATTCATATAAAAGCTAGTAAATGCAGCTACTAAAAAACAATACATTTTCAGTGATCCCATAAACGTCTCAGGCCGAAATTTTCAGCTGAAAGTGCAACGGAAGCAATATTAGCCGGTGAAATATTGGCTGCTGGTGATTTTAGACCTGTTTTCGCCTGAAAATTGTTACAAAACTTTTGCAATTTGTAAATGAGTAAAGTAGGCTTTCATATGAATACTATTTCAGCTCGATTTGAAAGTCGTGCAAACTTAAAGCTTACACGTGAAATATGCAAGTGTCGATTTTGAACTGAAAAATTTGTACGCCAAACTGCCACCTGTAAAACTCTGAAATCGAGAAACATTGCTACTTCATAGCATTGACGAATATATTATTTAACTGAAAAAAAACAAAGAAAATGCGGCAGGCTGCGATTGAAATCCTGAAATGACAATTAACCTAAATTTATTTTTTCTTGTTTCAAAAAAAAATTATCGTTGCATTTGAATGCTCATTTCAGGATTTCAAATGCAGCCTGCCGCATTGGCTTTCATTTTTTCAGTTGCAAGATATATCTGTCAACGCTATTAAGTAGCAAAGATTCATGATTTCAGAGCTTTACAGGTGGCAGTTTGGCTCAATATGTTTGTCTGTTGGAAATCGATATGCACAAAAAATTAAGCAATATAAATTGTCATTTCAGGATTTCAAACGCAGCCTGCCGCATTTTCTTTGTTTTTTCAGTTAAATAATATATTCGTCAATGCTATGAAGTAGCAATGTTTCACAATTTCAGAGTTTTAAAGGGGGCAGTTTGGCGTACAAACTTTTTAGCTCAAAATCGACACTTGCATATTTCACGTGTAAGCTTTAAGTTTGCACGACTTTCAAATCGAGCTGAAATAGTATTCATATGAAAGCCTACTTTACTCGTTTTTAAATTGCAAAAGTTTTGTAACAATTTTCAGGCGAAAACAGGTCTAAAATCACCAGCAGCCAATATTTCACCGGCTAATATTGCTTCCGTTGCACTTTCAGCTGAAAATTTCGGCCTGAGACGTTTATGGGATCACTGAAAATGTATTGTTTTTTAGTAGCTGCATTTACTAGCTTTCATATGAATTATATAGTTTTGGTATTTCATAGGTTTTCAGGTTTTACTCGAAACATTTCCATCGACGGAAACGCAAAAAAAATTGATCGTTGCATTTGAATGCTCATTTCAGGATTTCAAATGCAGACTGCCGCATTGGCTTTCGTTTTTTCAGTTGCAGGATATATCTGTTAATGCTATTAAGTAGCAAAGATTCATGATTTCAGAGCTTTACAGGTGGCAGTTTGGCTCAATATGTTTGTCTGTTGGAAATCGATATGCACAAAAAATGAAGCAAAATATAAATTGTCATTTCAGGATTTGAAATGCAGCCTGCCGCATTTTCTTTGTTTTTTTCAGTTAAATAATATATTCGTCAATGCTATGAAGTAGCAATGTTTCACGATTTCAGAGTTTTACAGGTGGCAGTTTGGCGTACAAACTTTTCAGTTCAAAATCGACACTTGCATATTTCGCGTGTAAGCTTTAAGTTTGCACGACTTTCAAATCGGGCTGAAATAGTGTTCATATGAAAGCCTACTTTGCTCGTTTACAATTTGAAAAAGTTTTGTAACAATTTTCAGGCGAAAACAGGTCTAAAATCACCAGCAGCCAATATTTCACCGGCTAATATTGCTTCCGTTGCACTTTCAGCTGAAAATTTCGGCCTGAGACGTTTATGGGATCACTGAAAATGTATTGTTTTTTAGTAGCTGCATTTACTAGCTTTCATATGAATTATATAGTTTTGGTATTTCATAGGTTTTCAGGTTTTACTCGAAACATTTCCATCGACGGAAACGCAAAAAAAATTGATCGTTGCATTTGAATGCTCATTTCAGGATTTTAAATGCAGACTGCCGCATTGGCTTTCGTTTTTTCAGTTGCAAAATATATCTGTTAACGCTATTAAGTAGCAAAGATTCATGATTTCAGAGCTTTACAGGTGGCAGTTTGGCTCAATATGTTTGTCTGTTGGAAATCGATGTTCACAAAAAATGAAGCAATATAAATTGTCATTTCAGGGTTTTATGTCATTATTATATAGTGTACACATTTCAGAAGTCGCCTGTAATACATTCATGAAAGTTTTTAAAGGATCAGAGGTCATTAAGGCATTGGCCGCTAACTTCACAAAAAAGTCATTTTAATTTGGTCGTATTATAGGCTGCTAGATTTGGCCGCCAACTTCACACCGGTGGCTGCCGGAACATACCGTTAGATGCTTGGCAGTAGATTTTTAGCTTGAGGTTGGTAGCTAGCCAACCGAGTACTAGAAAGTAACCTTTCTTTTTTTTTGCCCAGGGACATCCTTAATGGATACCACCGGCTCCGGGGGAAGCATGGTGGTTATGTGGGGCTCTCCGCCAAAGTGGCGGCCTACCCACTAAAAACCCTGGGGTGTTTCTGCCTGACACTTATGTGCCGGAGCTACGGGAACGCTTTCGCACTCATCCGCGGCCCCGACAACTAGAAAGTACCCTACCACAACGCTATGGTTTTCACGCGATCTTTTCTTTCACCGGCTGCTCAAGCTTATTTTTGGGGTTTGAACCAACGCCCTTCGGCGTGTGAGCAGGCCACGCTAATTACTGAGCTATCTTCGCTAAAAGTTCAAATTATTTGTCCAAAACAAATTCTCAGAATCCAACAATAAACATCTATGTTCTTCATTGTATTTTAATTTAAATTTCCAACCGGTCACGCGTATTAAATTGTCAAATCTCATGCAGTCTAATGAAATAAAATATAAATTTCATTTTACGCGAACTCAAAACATTACTGCGAACATAAAAAAGCTAAAAACTAACGGATAAGTAGGATTAAATATTTAATTAATAAATTATTGTCAAATTAGTTAAATTTAAGTCCTCATCACTGTTATTTATTTATTTATTTTATTTTATTTACTGTTAGACGTTTAAGTTACTGTTGTAACTTAAACGTCTGTTAAGCGGAAATAAACTAAATATATAGGTACCTTAAATAATAAAACCTTCAATTTAAAATCAGTCTATATTAGTCCACTGCTGGACATAGGCCTCTCCCAAGACACGCCGCTCAGCCCGAACTTCGGCTTTTCACTTCCATCCACCGCCAGCTGTCTTACGTATATCGTCACTCCATCGAGTCTCAGGGCGTCCTAAGCTACGTTGGCCAATACGCGGTCTCCACTCTAGAACACGTCTACCCCGCGGTTATCGGTTCTGCGACAGATATGTCCAGCCCATTGCCACTTCAGCTTGCTAATACGCTGAGCTATGTCAATGACTTTAGTTCTCTGGCGAATTACTTCGTTTCGGATCCGATCCCTCAGAGAAATGCCAAGCATAGCTCTTTCCATAGCTCGCAGAGCGGCTTTGAACTTACGGACTATTCCCGCTGTGAGTGTCCCCGTTTCAGCTCAGTAGCTCATGACAGGTAGGACGCACTGATTGAAGACTTTTGTCTTGAGACTTTGTGGGATGGATGACGAGAAGACTCGACGTAGTTTTCCAAATGCTGCCCAGCCCAACTGTATTCTTCTATTGGCTTCACTTTCGAAATTAGAATGGAGAATTACTTACGTTTAATTCAAAAAACTCCAACTATAGTTTCGGCCACATCCGGCGCCCTTCTTCAAGGAGACAAAGCTGTGTACAGCGCGCGCGCGGGATCTTCGCACTCCGCACTGCGGGCCGCTGCGCGCTTCGCATGTTAAGACAGCGATTGGTAGTCCCGCATAAGTTAAACAACAGACATCTGTGATACCCAAACAAAACAAATTGGCAAACCGCCTTTTTCACCTTCACCTCAAAGTTAATTGGTGAAAAAAGTAGCAGAACTAGCTCTAGAAAAGATGCAAATAGTTCCTTTTTTTTTGTTGAATTTGCATCCCTGGAAAAACAGTGTCGGAGTAAGGGATTAGAATTTTTGTGTAAAAAGTAATGAGACGAACGAGACGCTCTCCTGATGGTAAGAGATAACGCCTGACCATGACCATTGCAGCGATACACAGAACTTTGAGTAACAAAACAAAGTCCAGGGCATTACTGCTTTGGCGCTGCTGATGATAGCTCAGTAGTTAGCACAGTCGGTTCACACATCGAAAGTCGTGGGTTCTAACCTCGACAATGAGCTTGAGCTGCCAATTAAGGAAAACATCGTGAGAAAACTACAGCATGGTGGTATGGTATTCGCTAGGCTGGCTAGCTACCGCTCTCTAGATGGGAATCTGCCGCCAAGCATGAGTGCAATAGCAGTATGTTCCGGCAGCCTCATTTGAGAACCAGTCCTATTCCAGGCTAGGTGGGTTCTACCATCTTCGACCACACCTTCACATAACATCAGGCGAGCTGTGGTCAAACAACTAGCTTGTAAAACCACGAAAGTAACACGTATCTATGTATGTATATATGTCATTTTGTAATTTGGTAATTTATTTTTTTATGTATTGATGTATGAGTACACCGTGTTGGTGGACTTTTAAAATTATTATTTACTATTTTAGCCCACTTTAGTCCCACTGCTGGGCAAAGGCCTCTCTCCCTCCCTTCCACGTCTCTCTGTTTTGTGGTGTTGAGGTCCACTTCTTGTCGTGAGCATCGAGATCATCTTTCCACCGTCTTCCAGGCCGGCCTAGTGGACGTTTCACCTCCGGGACCCAGTCGGTGGTGGTTTCCGCTCACAGCTCCGCTGGCATTCCGCAGACGTGTCCAGCCCAGTCCCACATTAGCATGGCAGCTTTTTGAGTTACGTCAATGATCTGAGTTTTGGAGCGCAGTACTGATTAAAATTGCATAAATTAATATTCAAAATTGTTGAAAAAGTTATTTTTTTATTAACTAGGGAGGTCTGCCCCCATTGATTCCTTCAGCACGTCCCCCAACCTTTAGACAGCTAAATGCAGAACGGGTAAACAGACAGGGGTGAAAGAGGGTGTAGTGTTACACTTTACGAGTAATATTCGAAGGAGTTAAGATGTGGTTTCATTGCTGCGATTTCGACGCGAATAAATAAATAAATATCGTAGGACAAAACACACAGCGCCATCTGACCTCAAACTAAGCAAAGCTACTATGGAAGTCAGATAACTGATGAAATACTTTTTTTTTTCTTTGTAAATAATACTTAAAGAATCCTTATTTGGTAGGGTTTGAACCCGCGCCCTTCGTCGTATCATCCGATCGCGCTAACCACTGAGCTATCATTGCTACAAATACAAATTTGACGGAAGTCACTAGAGCTAATCAGCACTTTGTTTCTATTAAAATATGTTTTTTCTTAATAAATATCGTAGTACACGCAGCGCCACCTGACCCCAAACTAAGCAAAGCTTGTGTTATGGAAGTCAGATAACTGATAGAATACCTACTTAAATGAACACTTAATTTGAAATCGTTCATAATATGTGCGACTTTTTTTGTCGCGTCGATGAAACTGCCCCTTAAGGCGTAAGAATAGATATTCCCAGTCCTGAAAAGCAAATTGAAGAAAAGCTTTGCTGGTGTCAAATTATGTTCCTAATTGCTTGGAATATTTTATTCAGCGGCACCGAGTGGATCGATTCGCACAAGTTCAAATGTTTGACGATAACATTATGACTGTCTTATAACCGAAATCTGATATTTTATTCTAGTAATAAAAAGTCGGGTTCGTAATCCGTAAAAGTAGTTTTACTATATAGTTCTACTATAGTTCTACTTTATAGTTTTTTTTTATGGTTGATAGTCTAGGTGTTTGACCACACCTAAATGTCAAGTGAAGGTGTGGTCGAAGACAATAAAGCACATCTAGCCTGGAATGGAACTGGCTCTCAAGTGTGGACTGCCGGAACACACTGTTAGATGCTTGGCGACAGATTTTAATCTGCTCCACTATATAGCTCTATTATATAGCTCTACTATACAGTTCTACTATATAGTGCTACTGTATATAGTATTATTATAGTTCTACTATATAGCAACTACTTTTTCTACTATATACTATATTTATATTATTTATTTTCTAATTTATATTATTTGGATTTTTTACGATTACATGACAATTATTGCCCCTTTACAGCTAATAAAATTATTACATTTAATTATTGTAAAATGGCAATACATATTTTTTTAAACTGTTTGATAACTGTGTAAGCATAGTACCTACATAGTTTAAGTATCTGTTTTAAATAATTATGTTAATAAATGATTCTATTCTATTCTATTGTTCTATATAATATAAGCCAACGAGTGTTGCAACTTATAAGATTCGCCGACTAAAAGCCATTTATGTATGATGATTAGTGTTCATTTTTTATTTACTAATTTAGCAAAGCCATAATCATAGCTCTACTATAATGTTCTACTAATATAGTTCTACAGTTCAGTTCATAAATTTCAGATTGACCGCCAAGAAAAATTGCTGTTTTAAAAACACTCACCAACCATTTTTTTAAAACTTACAATTTGGTATTTATTATGATTATTGGTTTATAGTTACAAATAAAACGCAAAAATACATGAAAACACAAGTTTTCGAAAATAATACAATGCACACACAATTTGTGCACATTACCGTCAAAAGCCTCATTAAATCTTACAAACGTAAAATTGAAAGGCTGTGCTTGTATAAATAGGCCCATATTTTAGGCTTCGAGGAGACCTATTAATTGTAGAAATCGCCAGTCAGTTTAATGCAATCGTCGCTTGCCGTTAACGTCTGAAAAAAAATACAATCACATTTCTTTTCTTAGTACTTTTTATCCGTTTAATTTTAAATCCTTTTCAAATCAAAATCTCAAATCAGACCCAAAAAAATTGTAAAAACTTTTCAACACAGTTTCAGGTTTTAACAGTAATTCAAAAAAAAAATATAGATTAAAAAAATTATCTCTCGAGATGAGAGGTGTAGGTATCTACTTTCAAAGGCTTTGTCGACAACTCGATAAACGTTTAGTTTGATCTTAATATCGATTGTAGAATCGATCGCAAATACCTTTCAAAAAATGCTGGTCATCGCTGTTTCTAATGCATCTATGAACTGATAGACATGACAAATAACTGTTGACTGTTGAGTTTTTACACTATATATTTTAGAAGTTTAAAGTAATTTATTTTAATACAATATTGTCCAAAACAACCGTGAATTTGTATAATGTGTCATAAGTTCCACTGCTGAACGCATGCCTCGTTTTTTATGCTGGATAGGCTAGATGTTTGATCACAGCTCACCTTTTTTTATTGGTTGACAGGCTAGGTTATTTTTTAATGTCAAAAGTAATGGTGGTACCTACCTAGACGACCTCCTGCTAAGGAGATCTACCACCAAGTGATTTGTTTTGACTGAGGTGTTTGACCACAGCTCAATACATACAGAACACCCAGACACAGAACAAACAATTTGTTTATACCACAAATTGTTTGCCTTGAGTGGAAATCGAGCCCACTCCCGACAGTTCTTTAAGCACATATACTACCAATGAGCCAACAGAACTGTCAAATGAATATGAATAATATATAATTTTTTATTTCTCATAGTTGACAAAAACTAACAAAAATACATCTTAAACTAGTTGCGCCCCGCGGTGTTACCCGCTAGATTTTTTCGAGATACAAATTAACCTATGCTCTAATACAGGGTCTCAGCTCCCTCCATACCAAATGTCATCTAAATCTGTTCAGTAGTTTTTGCGTGAAACAACAACTTTACAAATTTAATGATAGTTATATAGTTCATTGTATCATTATGGCTTACTTAATAAAGTGCTTCGAAATTTCCTTCGAAATTGCTTACCACAACTTGTTTTATTGCCACCTCTAGATTTATTATTCTTCTAACTCTACCAAGCCGGGCTCTATTACAATAGGACTACAATAGCAATTATTAGAGATGAGATCGTCGATTTAGATCGATATATCGATAGTGGTGACCTACTGACAGCTACACCACTATTGTTGACTGGTAGGCACTGCTCGTGGCTTAACTTTACTTTAACAGATCAGAGTTAAAAAAGAAGTTAAATTAGTTTCGCTCGACTAGTTTGTGATTAGTAGTAGTAGTGTTGGACATTCGAGTAACCTTGTCCCAAGACATCTTTGTTATCTACCAATAGTTCTTACCAATTATTCTATGTAGGTATATCGTCACTCCATAAAGTCACAAGGCGTCCTACGTTATGGTCACCAAAACACAAAAACCTGTATTTTTTATTTATTGAAAAAATAATAAGACGAACGAAACGCTCTACTAATGTACCAAAGAAAGTAGAAAAAAAAAGAGTTTTTTGTATATTATACATAATATATATTTTATTGTAAAAGTAATAAGAGGAACGAGACGCTCTCCTGATGGTAAGAGATAACGCCTGTCCATGACCATTGCAGCGATACACAGAACTTTGAGTAACAAAACAAAGTCCAGGCATCGCTGCTTTGGCGTTCATTACTTTCGATGGTTAGTCTCAACAGCCTTGTGGTGTTGCTGCAGTACCCTTCAAACCGGAACGCAGTAATGTTAACACACTACTGCTTGGCGGTTACCACATCCTGCATAAACGTACTCCTGCTAAAGAAATCTACCATCTCTAACAAGCTGAAATTAAAAGGGAAAACACGTTTTAAGTAAATTTAAACAAATATATTTACTTATAAGCCCCTATTAATTTTCTTTATTTAGATACTCTACTTGATAGGTTTGGTTTTTTTTTTAATTAACGCATTACTATTTCGCGCCAAAAATCCACAATCTTCATTTTTTTTAATCACACCCTCTAAGGACGGTTGGGTTATTGAGACGAATCTAACGATACTGCAATTGTTGTAATACATTCGGCCGTTTGGATGATACGAGGTAATAGAAAAACATTTATTTTGACACACAACAATACACTGCAAATAAGATTTTAAAAAAAACTATAAAAATAATAATTATGTAGAAAGTTATTTAAATTATGTAAAATAATAATTATGAAGAAAGTTTTTGTACACCAACCTTATATTTATTTACTTTTCTTTCCATCCAAAGGTTGTCTGGAAGAAATCGCTCTAGGCGATAAGACCGCCCTTATACATCATTTATTCTATTGTTTTGTTATATTATTTTATCTTCTTTTTTTTTGTTTGTTGTTTGTTTCCTATTTGTATTAATTGTGATGTGTGTTTCTGGTGTATAATAAAGTTATATTCTATTCTATTCTATTCTAAAGTTGTCGCTGTCGCTGTAGTGTCCGGTAATAAAGAAACTTACAAACATAATTATGATTATGTACATACAAGATACGCGCGAAAACATAACAGGTGTTTCCTTGGTAGTCGGGTAAAAAAAAATACTTGCCTACAATTTTTACATCATTGGCAATAAAAAACAACAATTATTACATTGAATGTTCACGGTATATATCTAGTTTATTTCCGCTTAACAGTCGTTCCAGTTTCAACAGTGATGAGGACTTAAATTAAACTAATTTGACAAAGCTTATTAAATAATAACCTAATCTTACTTAAAATCTAGAACTAATTTGACATAAACCTAAAAATATAATTTGACATGAATTTAATTAAAATAACAAAAAATCTAATAAAAATTACCATAAGTCTTAAAACCCTCCTCTCTGTGCAGTAACCACTTGCCGACACGTGTTTCGCCTCTACACGAGGCATTCTTAGGACGCGTTGACTCTTCGAGCGCTTGGTCGAGGCTCAGTCTAGATTTTATGTAAGATTAGGTTTTTAATTAATAAGCTGTGTCAAATTAGTTTAATTTAAGTCCTCGTCACTGTTGGAACTGGAACGACTGTTAAGCGGAAATAAACTAGATATATACCTTGAACATTCAAAATGAACTTCCGCAAAGTAACGCCAGAATCAATCAATTATTATATTTTTACTAATGACTCAATGGGAATCCGAAACATCTATCTCATAGTTCTTAGAACTACGGACTGTCTAACGAAAACACAACTAATGAGTACAATAAGACGATAAGTGACGGTCATGGACACGCGCCCCGCTGTGCGACATCGCGGCCGGAGGCGGGGAGCCGACACCGCACACTAGACAACTCGCAGCGCGTGTGATGACACGAACAAGACTCTCGGCTGATGGTAGGAGATAACGTTGTAGGACTTTCTTTGATTGAAATTTTCTCAATTCGAACAGAAAAATATGCGTAAAATAATGCGTCATACTCGTGATCGGGTGCTGCTTGCGGGTCGCTGGTCTGCTCGCGGTATACACACAATCTAGTTCTTACTTTAACCTTAGATTAAGATCCTACTAACCTCTCCTCTTTTTGTAACGTAAAATTGCAAAAAAATTGTAACTAAAGTTGACAAAGGTCACGGACCCCAGCGTCTGTGGAGCGTATAATAAAAAAAAAAAAAAAAAAAAAAAATCCCATTAATATTATAAATGTGAAAGTTTAGATGGAAGGACGTTTGTTACTCTTTCACGCAAAAACTACTGAACAGATTTGGATGAAATTTGGTATGGAGGTAGCTGACACCCTGGATTAGCACATATGCTACTTTTCATTCCGAAAACATGTAGCGGGTAACACCGCAGAGCGCAGCTAGTACTAAAATACTTTTGTAAAATATAAACTTATAATACATACAGAACACCCAGACACAGGACAATCAATTTGTTTATTTATACTACAAAATGTTTATCTTGAGTGGGAATCGAACCCACGCCCTACAGCTCTTTAAGCAGATATGTACGTATGTAGATAAAATAGCAGAACATAGCAACAAACGAATATAATAAGCAATCTTTGTACAAAATCAAGAATTATTTTTTACCGCCCTCTTCAAAATCAAATTCGACATCCTCGAGTTTTTGTGTCGCGCTAAATGAATCGAATGACTCATATTTCGATGATTCGCTTTATTTGTTGAACACTAGAATATGTTCGGATATTTCTTAGTATTAATTTTGTTTGCTTGTTGAAATAAATTGTGATTGAACGCCGTGAAGATGGAAAAAAGGATTTGTAATATTCAATAGTATAATTTGTCGTTTCTAGTAATGTGAAAAAAATTGATAACGTTTTTATAATATATCTTGGTGGTATATCTCCTCAGCAGGAGGTCGTCTTGTAGGTACCACAGCACCAGATATTCAAACCGCCAAGCAGTAGTGTGTTGTTTTATATTGTTTTGGTATTGACATATTTTTATATTGACATATTTTATATTGACAGTATTTTTATATTGACAATATTTTTTATATTGACATGTTTGGATATTGACATACCTTATTTTGACATGTAATCAGTGTTTTAAAACCCATTTAATGACATCTTTAAAATTTTGAAGTGACTTTTAACATTGGTGTTATCAATAAAGTATTTGTATTTGTATTTGTATTTGTCAAAATTACTGGTTCTGCTTTGAAACTAGAGATATTACAGGGCTGTAGAGACTAACCATCGAAAGTATCACAGTAAGCCAAAACAGCTATTCCCCGGACTTTATTAACTACTAAAAGTTCTGTGTATCGCTGCAATAGTCATGGACAGGCGTTTTACCATCAGGAGAGCGTCTCGTTCCTCTCATTACTTTTATATTAAAATATAAATAACACAGGACATTACACACAGCGCCATCTGACCCTAAACAAGACAAAGCTTGTGCTATGGAAGTCAGATAACTGATAGAATACTTAAGTACTTTTTTTTTGTAAATACATACTTTAATACATACAGAACACCAAGACACAGAACAAACATTCGTTTATTCACAAAATGTTTGCCCTGAGTCGGAATCGAACCCACGCCCTACAGCTCTCAAGGCAGGTATATTACCAATGAGCCAACGGGGCTCATAAATAAATACAATAAAATGTCTTATGACGGCAGTGCAGATTCGTCTTTTTTTCTTATGACGGCAGTACTAATACTCTACTAGACTTTGTTTTATTACTCTAAGTCCTGAGTATGGTCATGAACCGGCATTATCTCTTACCATCAGTAGAACGTTCTGTACATTGCATACCATCATAGTAACTTACGCTCGCTATCTTTCCATCGGGCATTCTCGAAGCAAGGTCGTTTGGAATGCCCAGTCGACGCTGCGGATTAAAATACTGTTGACAGATAGAAAAATTGGATAGACTTGCAACTATGTGGTGCGTTGCCATTGTCTCACGTCAATTTGAAACTAGTCATCCGTTTTTCGTGGACGCTCCCAGTATTCGTACGCAGCGATTCCGCTTTACTTTCTTGCGTACAGCCCATGAATGGACCTCATTACCGGCTTCGTCAAACATCTGACAGCCCTGTTGGTTCATTGGTAGTGTGTCTGCTTCGAGAGCTGAAGGGCGTGGGTTCGATTTCCACTCAGGACCAACATTTGTGTGACTAACATCGAAGTTTGTTCTGTGTCTGGATGTACAAAAAAAAAAGTATTTAAGTATTCTATCAGTTATCTGACTTGCATTACACAAGCTTTGCTTAGTTTGGGGTCAGATGGCGCTGTGTGTATAGTCCTACGATATTTTTTATTTTTTTTTACTTTGTATAATACCTTAGACATATTTTTTACATCTGACCAAAATATATACTTTGTAGAAGTTTTAATGCACTTGGGCAGTTTATTGTAAAGTACCTGGCCAATTACTATCGGATTTTGTAGAGTAACTTTCGATAAGTATATGTAACTTTCGAGATTCAAATGGAAGATTATTTTTATCTCAAAAATTGAAGTCACTACGTTCTCCACACAGGAGTGTACGTGAATCTTTTAAGCCATTGCCGCGAGGGATAACGGTGACAATTATTTTTTTTATGCCAAAGGTGGAAATTAAGCTGACGGGTAGCCTGATGTTAAGCAATCACCGTTGCCTATAGATAATCTGTTAGATGATAGATCTGCAATACCGGGGCGCAACAAATACGTCGCCGACCTTTTAAGATTCTTGATTGATTCAGGTGTTACTTTGCGGAAGTTCATTTTGAATGTTTAAGGTATATAATTAACTAGTTTATTTCCGCTTAACAGTGATTCCAGTTCCAACAGGAACTGAGACCAAGCGCTCGAAGAGTCAAGTGGTTACTGCACAGAGAGGAGGATTTTAAGACTTATGGTTATTTTTATTATATTTTTTTGTTATTTTAATTAAATTTTGGTCAAGTTATATTTTTAGGTTTATGTCAAATTAGTTCTAGATTTTAAGTAAGATTAGGTTATTATTTAATAAGCTGTGTCAAATTAGTTTAATTTAAGTCCTCATCACTGTTGGAACTGGAACGACTGTTAAGCGGAAATAAACTAGATATACCTTAAACGTTCTTTTAAGATTCTATTAACGCGCCTTTTGAAGAACCCAATGATGTAACTCCGTAAGCAAAAATAATCGCACAGTGTGCGATTTCCATTATATGTGGATGAGATTTCAGACGATGGCGGCGGCTAGTACGGCAATGACAGAGCGACAATGGACACGCGCACGCTTGGACCGGTTTCCATTTTACCACGAGTCTATTAGCGTGAAATATTCTCCACATTACCAATATTTATGTGTTCCCATACACATATAAGTGACAACTTAATCTTAATCTTGTTGTTTTAAGTTTTAAAAGTCTATTAAAGTTGTGCTTGGGTGGGACAGGCAGCGAGCGTGTGGCTCGCTTCCGGGTCTGTACTGATGACTTTTGTAAGCTCACGTATAAATTGTCATGGCCATGGTCATGAGCATGTTTCACATTTGAGTGTTACCATGCATTATTATATATCTGGGTGTTCTGTATGTATTTAAAAAAAAAAAGTATTTAAATATTCCTATCAGTTATCCGATTTCCATAGTACAAGCTTTGCTTAGTTTGGGGTCAGATGGCGCTGTGTGTAATGTCCTATGATATTTATTCATTTCTTTAGCTTAAAAATTGTTAGCCTTTTTTATTTTATAATGACTTCTATTACGGCCAAGACAGTGAAAGAGATTTTTTTTTTTTTTTTATAGCTGACAGGCTTGGTGTTTGACCACAGCTCACCTGATGTTAAGTGACAGTGTGGTCGATGATGGTAAAGCACACCTAGCCTGGAATGGAACTGGCTCTCAAGTGAGGCTGCCGGAACACACCGTTAGATGCTTGGCGGCAGATTTTCAACTCTCGCGTGGTAGCTAGCCAGCCGAGTTCTAGAGAGTACGCTATCGCCATGCTATGGTTTCCTCACGATGTTTTTCCTTCACCGGCAGCTCAAGCTCATTGTTGGGGTTTGAACCCACGCCCTTCGGCATGCGAACCGACCGCGCTAACCACTGAGCTATCATCGCTACAAAATCTTTTGGTAGCTTTTTTTAAAATTCAAAATAGGTTCGCGTTTGGCCATACTCTGCCTGATGTTAAGCAGTAGTGTGGTCGTAGTATCCACCTGGTTCCATCATCAGATCAGCTCCAAGATACCAAATTAAATGCTTGGCGGCAGATTTTCAACTTGAGGGTAGCTACCTTGTACCTACTAGAGAGTGACCTATGGTTTCTTTGCGATAGTATTTTCCTTCACCAACAGCTTAAGCTGATTGTTGGGGGTTTGAACCCAAACCTTTCAAGGTGTGAACCGACCGCGCTAACCACTGCACTATCATCGCAACGTAACGCTAGTTTTAATACATTACGGCATTAAGTAATGAAAATCTGGCGTAGATAGCAGACGTGAGTCATAAAACAAGCAAATCTGACAATTTTGTGAAAGCGATGCCACGCCCGCTTCCGATGGACTCCGCTAGCCTCGCAGACCTCCCAACCGACAGACACAGACAGACATGGCTGCACAACAGTTTCATTCCAGGCTAGGTGTTCTTTACCATCTTCGACCACACAGTCACTTAACATCGGGTGAGCTGTAGTCAAACACCTAGCCTGTCAACAGTAAAAAAAAAACAACAAGCTATAGACGGTGAGGCGAGATGGTGGCCAAACGCAAGCCTATAATCCCACTAATATTTTAAATGTGAAAGTTTGGATGCATGTTTGTTACTCTTTGATGCAAAAACTACTGAACGGATTTGGATGATATTTGTTATGGAGGTAGCTGAGATACTGTATTAACACATAGGTTACTTTTTATCCCGAAAACATGAAGCGGGTAACGCCGCGGGGTGCAGCTAGTAATAGATAAATTTGCAATTTAACATAATCGACTCCATGACCCTTAGACCAACTAAACGCACTGCTCCAATGAAATACCATAAGCCGTGGTCAAACACCTAGTGTGGTCATACTTTTGTACCTGATGTTAAGTGATGGTGTAGTCCAAAATGGTAAAGCACACCTAACCTGTAATAGAATTGGCTCTCAGGTGAAGCTGTCGGAATGCACCGTTAGATGCTTGGCGGCAGATGTTCAACTCTCGCGTGGTAGCTAGCCAGCCGAGTACTAGAGAGTACGCTACCACCATGCTGTGGTTTCCTCACGATGTTTTCCTTCACCGGCAGCTCGAGCTCATTGTTGGGATTTGGTTGTTTGGGCGTGTGAACTGACCGCGCTAAACACTGATCTTTATTTTACTGCGATTCCGTCTTCCAAGTCTATAATGTCGTATCTCTACAATCAATCGGTACCGCTTCAAAATGGCTGCTTCCGGCAACGCGAAGATGGCCGGCAGGTACTTCCGTTTAGGCTCAAAATGCACTACGTTGCCAGTAAAAGAAAAAGAAACGAAATCGATTAGCGATAACGCTAATAGAAAAGTCCAGAAATGTACGGGATTAACATAAGCTGTCGATATATCACACTAATATTATAAATGTGAAAGTTTGGATGGATGGATGGATGTGTTACTCTCTCACACAAAAACTTCAGAACGGATTTCAATGAAATTTGGTATGGAGGTAGCTGAGATCCTTGATTAGAACATAGGCTACTTTTTATCCCGAAAACATGTAGCGGGTAACACCGCGGGGCGCAGCTAGTGTACAATATAACTTAGTTCGGAAAGTATCATAATTCATAATTCATTTAAGACGCTAGTCTGGTGAAGGCAATCGATTTGTTTTTGTCGTTCCTTTATCTGACGGTATACATTATGTGGAGATAAGAAATTAATAAATAATATAATACATATCCTGAATTAGTATGTGATTTTAAAGAATTAGTTTATTTTCAACTATTTTGAATCTATTTTAAAATCCAAATTATTTTCAACCCGTAATCTTGACATCAAAATAATTATAGGAAAGCCGTATTTTAAAAGACGCTAACTTTGATGCAAATATATTTATGTTTATGGTTAAGGCCTTTTATGTGATGTTTTGTTTATTCTATTAGCAGATATGACAGCCCCATTGGCTCATTGGTAGCATGTCTGCTTCAAGAGCTGTGGGGCGTGGGTTCGATTCCCACCCAGGACAAGCATTTTGTGATACAAAAACAAATGTTTGTTCTGTGTCTGGGTGTACTGTATGTATTATAAGTATGTATTTACAAAAAAAAAAGTATTTAAGTATTCTATCCGTTATCTGACTCCAATAGTACAAGCTTTGCTTAGTTTGGGGTCAGATGGCGCTGTGTGTAATGTCCTGCGATATTTATTATTTATTAGATAACCACGGATAGTTTTGATGAAAAAGTTCAGTAGTTTTTGCGTGAAAGAGTAACAAACACACTTACAATCTTTCGCACTTATAATATTAGTAAAATATAGCCCTCATTGTCGTAGTGGTGTCTCACCTTCGTTCTAACAAACTGAACTGAAGGAAGAATGACAACGGTGTTTCGGTGTATCCCGCTTTGTTTACAAACACCGTTTCCGTTTTGTAGGATGGAAACTTTGAATTATGTTTTTGTAAAGTTGTCAGTACGATTTTGACATGTACGTCACAGTAATGTTGTAAACGCGAAAGTTTAATCATCTTCTTCTTCTTTGATTTTGGCATCGCATTTTGTGCATTTGCCAGTGTCAAGTGTTTTGATATTTGAAGTATCATAAGTTAAATAAGTAGTCAAAAGTCCAGTCTTGGTCAAGCCGAGTCCGTGCCAGTCAATTTCAGTCATGATGTAGGAAAGTAATGGCGATTTTACTATAAGCTTCGACGGAGTTTTGGAAGCACCACGAAAAGTCATGTTTCACCATATTATGTCACTTTCCCACACTCGCGCTTGTAACCCAGTACCTACTTAATAAAGTTTCAAAATTTTATTCATGTGCAAAAGCTTTAATAAAGGTTTGCACATGAATTAAATTTTGATAAAAATATAAGACAACTAGCGGACGCCTCGCGGTTACATCCGCGTAGTTTCCGTCCCCGTGGAAATACAGGGATAAAAAGTAGCCTATGTCATCCGGAGATAGAGTAGGTTCCCAACGGGGAAAAAAATTTTGAAATCGGTCCAGTAGTTTCAGAACATATTCAATACAAACAAACAAACGAACAACTCTTTCCTCTTTATAACAGTACTAGCGGACGCCTCACGGTTTCATCCGCGTAGTTCCCGTTCCCCTGGGAATACAGGGATAAAAAGTAGCCTATGTCACCTGGGGATAGTGTGGCTTTCCAACGGGGGAAAAATTTTGAAATCGGCCCAGTAGTTTCGGAGCCTATGCAATACAAACAAACAATCAAATCTTTCCTCTTTATAATATTAGTATAGATTGTATGTCCGTGATGGATATCGCTGTTGATACTTATATTTTTTAACATTTTTGTACAAAGTGATACAATAAAGCATATTCTGTTTCTAATCCTGGTCTAAACACCCAGCTTAATCATAAAATTCTAAACCAAACTACAGCCAGTGAGCTGTTCTGTTGTGTCGCTTCAAGTGACCCACCTAGATTATGATTAGTGTGTATCCGGGGGAGTGACTGTGTGTATGAGAGTGTGTAGGTATATGTTTGTGTGGTGTGTAGATAATTTTTATTTTAGTTGTAATATGTTAGAAAATACAATGGGACCGCCATGTGGGTACCACAAAAGTCCCCTAGGTATATAAAATAGAAAAAAAAAACTAAAACTAAACAAAAAACAACAACAACACAACAAAACAAAAACAACTACAACAACTGAACAACTTTACTCAACCAAATTAAATACAAGTGAAATGTAGTTTAAATTGATCACATTAATTGTTTAACGTTCTCTCGATTTCAACTCGATTTACATTTCGTACAGATAAATGCATCTGAGTAACACTCGCCACAAAAGATGCTGGTTGCATCATTACATCTTGTGTTGACTGTACTTTCGTGATTGGATGGAGTTATGCAAACATTCCCCAAACCTACATAATTTTTTTTTTACCGAGTTCAAGAAACGCTTGCCCATGATCACTGCAACAGTGCCCAAAACTTTAAGCAACAAAACAAATCATATCTCGGCTTTTCATTAATTTAAGATATTTGATAGTTAGTCTTAATAAGCTGGTTTGCCGCTATATACCCATCAAATTGGAATTCAGTAATTTAATGCTAATGAATATTCATTTTTATGTTTCAGTTACAACAGCTCCTCCAGTTCTCATCACTGTTGTGACTGAAACGACTGTTAAGCGGAAATAACTTAAATCCCCATCATTTCAGCCGTAGGATGTCCACTGCTGGTTATAGGCCTCCCCCATTGACTTCCACAAAGACCGGTTGGAATCGGCTCGCATCCAGCGCGTTCTTGCGGCCTTCATTAGGTCGTCTGTCCACCTTGTGGGTGGACGTCCTGCCGGTCCGTGGTCTCCACTCCAGAACTTTGCAGCCCCATCGGCCATCAGTTCTGCGTGCTATGTGCCTTGCCCACTTCCACTTCAACTTGCTTATTCTCTGGCCTATGCCGGTTACTTTAGTTCGTCTACGAATCTCCTTATTTCATAAACTAAATATATACCTTGAATATTCAAAATGAACTTCGGCAAAGTAACACCTGAATCAATCAATTAATGCTAGTTCTTTGCGTTGTAGGACGTTAAGTCATTCAGTGCCTAAAACTTGCGACCTAGATGTAGGTTCATAGGCTCCACATACGTATTTACATACGCAGCAACGCTCACCTTCATTGCCATTGATCTCATCCTTGCCCAAGCAAATTTGATAGTAAAAACGTTTTATTTCAATCGTCCTTCGAGCTCTAATAACCACAAACCTCGCTTAATGTTAAAATGATCGTCTACCGCAACTCGTGGATATGTGGGTTAACAAAATAATATCGCAATCAATTGTAGTGGTTTTCATTTATTTGTTGTCTACTATATTATGATTTTTGGTCGTGAATACTAATTTAAACTTTCATAATGGAAGCTAATACAGAAAACAGACGATAACAAAATCGAGGGATACAGTTTGTTGTTGCTGCTTTATACCTATCATCTACATCCATTTAAATTAGCTTAGTGGCTCATTTAAAATCTTCTAGGCCGATGTTTCGATACATCTCGCACATCTCCGTCCAAGCCATCAAAACACGCAATCAGTCGGCTCATTCACGCATAATGCGGTCCATCTTTTAACACTTCTCGCTTTGTGCCCCTCCTTTGTGATCGCTTATTGATAGGTTTTAAGGCGGACTGCTCATGGCATGACAATTACAGCCGCCCTAGACGGCAGACTTTTAGCTAGCAGACAATCTCTTCCCATACCTCTTATGCCATATTCAGACGACCTTTTTAACGGTTATTGTGTCCAATGTTTCTGAGTTTTCTCCGAAAACCTTGAGACCAGCTGCCAACGCAAATACCAGCTCTTCGTACTGCTGGTCACCTCTGGTATGACTGTTCATTTTGAATCTTCAAGGTGTATATTTCGTTTATTTCCGCTTAAAAGTCGACTATTAATTAAAAACCTAATCTTACTTAATATCTAGAAATAATTTGACATAAACTTTAAAAATAAATTTTAACAAAAATCTAATTAAAATAACCACAAGTATTAAAATGCTCCTCTCTCTGCAGTAACCACTTGCCCTAACCCTAACCTGTACTTATAACTTGTAACATTTTGATGAGATTCAATCTGTCAACTCATGTAGCTCTTTGGGCTTTGGGCCCTCTCTCGCTCTTGCAGGGGCCTCGCGTCCTCGTAGAAAAAAAATCTGTGCCATATATGTACGTGTATCTCGCACCTCGCACTTAACAAAACCCCCCTGAACGCACGGTTTCCATTATTAGTGCAAGCATGTTACGGCCACTCGAGCGCTCGAACTAACTTTTTAGTAAAACAGACTCAAAGAAAAAGGGCCTCACAATGATCTGTCGCCCCGGGCCTCGCAACAGCTAAGGCCGCCGCTGTCTTTGAGTGAACATTTCTCGATAAGTGAGGCCGTGATGTTTGCAGAACTTAGCTCGTCCGTGAATACCCGCCTTCCGATCTCCACGTTCACACGCCCCGCACTATCAATCACCGCGCATTGTACCTGTAATTGTGAATTTGTCTGTATTTAATGCGCCATTAATTCCGGTACTGAACAAAAGATGGCGTTAATACATGTTAATGCCATTCGGCACGGTCGCGAACTTATTAAAATAAACCGGATCTAATCGAAGTTTCTTTTTTATTTTAGGTTTTTTACAAGGTTAACGTTTGACCATGTCATTTTGCATGGTGGTAAGGTAGGTACTTTATAATAAAAAAACTAGCTGCGTCCCGCGGTGTTACCCGCTATATGTTTCCGGGATAAAAGTAGCCTATGTGTTAATCCAGGGTCTCAGCTACCTCCATACCAAGTTTCATCTAAATCCGTTCTATAGTTTTTGCGTTAATGAGTAACAAACGTTCGTCCATCCAAACTTTCACAGATGATGTATTTCTGTTGCCGCTATAACAACAAATACTAAAAAACAACAAATAACAAACCATACAACAAACGTGACTTTCTGCCGTTTTTATAGATAATGGTGCGGAACCCTACGTGCGCGAGTCCGACTCGCACTTGACCGGTATTATTGTGTCTTCTTATGCAAAATAAAACTTTTTTCTTTCTTTCTTTTTTACTAGGGCGGTGCTGACAAGACGACCTCCTGATAAGGAGATTTACCACTAAGTAAATTTCAAGGAACATCTTGAAATCTCGGCCTTTCTAAGCTCTAACACTAGGGCAGTCCCCTAAGTCAAGGAACGTTCGCACGCGCGGGCTCGTAGTAGATTTGTGATGGATCACCGACCCATGTTATTGATGTACCCTCACCTGATATACAGCATGAAGTTTTATCATAACAAAATAAACATCTTTGTGTATTGATAACGCGTTGATAACAAAACGAAAATTCAATGGTGTCACCATGCGGGTGCCAGGTTCATGTCGTGGCCGGAACAGGAACCCGCACAGGGGCCTGCACCCAAAAAAAATTATCTCTCTATACTATTATAAAGAGGAAAGATTTAACTGTTTGTTTGTATTGAATAGGTTCTGAAACTACTGCACTGATTTCAAAAAATATTTCACCGTTGGGAAGCAGCTGTATCCCCGGGTGACATAGGCTACTTTTTGTCCCTGTATTTACACGGGAACTAGGACTACGCGGGTGAAACCGCGAGGCGTCCGCTAGTATCAGAATCCCACTGATATTATAAATGTGAAAGTTTGGATGTATGGATGAATATTTGTTACTCTTTCACACAAAAACTACTAAACAGAATTTAAATGAAATTCGGTATGGAGATTGCTGATACCCTGGATTAGCACATATGCTACTTTTAATCCCGAAAACATGTAACAGGTAACACCGCGGGGCGCAGCTAGCAATCCACAACCAATGCTATGCTTCAAATATTTTTTGGCAAAACTAATGATCAAAGCGGTTAAAGCCAAAACAGAAAGGAGATGATAATAACTACTTTGAGATTATAACTGAACCTAAGATGGGATCATCCTGTAGAGACGCGAGTCGGTCTCCAAATGATCTGTAATGATATATAACTCGGTCTCATATTTCTTAGTGAAATATAAATCAGTGTTGACCTCTGAGACGGAGACCTAGTCGTAGTTAGTAAGTATAGCTGTAACTTAGGCAGCGTCTTAGGAACAGCATCTATCAAAAACTGTTATTTTTTGTATGTAAAGAGTAATGAGACTAACGAGACGCTCTCCTGATGGTAAGAGACGCCTGTCCATGACCATTGCAGCGATACACAGAACTTTGAGTAACAAAACAAAGTCCAGGGCATCACTACTTTGGCGCTCATTACTTTAGACTTTAGGTGGTTAGTCGCAATAACCCAGTAATTTCGCTAGCTGTCCCACGGCCGGGCGGGAGCCTCATGTTTAGCCAAGATTTGTGAATAAAAAAAAAGTTTGTAATAGAAAAAAAAAAAATTGAATTGAAATTGAAATTATTAATTTATTGAAACAAAAACGATTAATCAATTACATAAATTTATGTCACAGAATTATGAAACAAAAATAAACCAAATTCAAATATTTAAGCTCAAATTTAAATGCAATACATACACAAATGAAATGTATACAACCAAGTAAAACGGAAAGTTCTTTTTTACTATGCGATTTTGCACAAAATAATTAAAAACAAAATAATTTATTTAAATTCGGGCAGGATTCGGATTTTGGGAAAGGAAAATTGATTTTAGAACAATTTCGGGTGTAACTACTATTAGATACATTTGTGACAACGTCGGTAGCTTACAATATGAACAATAATGATTGGATTCGATCGACAGACGCGCCAGGAGACTAATTGGCAACGACACTTCATTAGAGACTCGGCTTCAAAGCCTTGAGCATCGTCGTAGAGTTGCTAGCTTGTCGGTTTTCTACCGGATACATTTCGGAGAGTGCGCACTTGAACTGCACGATCTGGTTCCCCCTGAACCTTTCTTCTACCGGACGGACAGACAAACGCGACCAAAACGTCATCCGTACATGGTGGATGCTCCCCATGTACGCACAAAGCGTTTTGATTCCACATTTTTCATTCGCAGCGAGGTTGTGGAACTCTCTACCGGAGTCTATGTTTCCCGAAAAGTACATTATGGGTGTCTTCAAATCTAGAGTAAATAGGTTTCTTCTAGGTAAGCGTGCTTCATCTTAGACCACACTACTGCTTAACATCAGGCAGAGTGTGGTCAAATGCGAACCTATTTTTAATTAAAAAAAAACAATAATAATACACAGAAAAATTCCTCTCGCTGTACGCTACGCAAAACGCTCCGCGCCCTCCAACGCGCGATCTTATATCTGTTGCCAGTAAATCTAAATCATTAGAACATTGTTCAGGTCTTTGTCTAGGATTTGTGCTCAAGAATGCAAAAAGTGCAACGATTTTTACGGTTTTTTTAATTGATTGGCATTGGATTGGCTAGGTGTTTGACCACAGTTTACTTGAAAACGAAGATGGTAAACGCGTCTAGAGTTAGAACTGTCTCTTTCAAACTGAGGCTGTTTTAGAAGGTGGTAGCTAGCCAGCTGAGTAAATAAATAAATAAATTTCATAGGACATTACACACAGCGCCATCTGACCCCAAACTAAGCAAAGCTTGTGCTATGGAAGACAGATAACTGATAGAATACTTAAATACTTCTTTTTTTTGTAAATACATAATTATAATACATACAGTAGATACACCCAGACACAGAACAAACATCGATGTCAGTCACACAAATGTTAGTCCTGAGTGGGAATCGAACCCACGCCCTTCAGCTCTCGAAGCAGACGCACTACCAATGAACCAACAGGGCTGTCAACCCTGGCTGGAGTACTAGAAAGTATTTTATCATTTTCTTTCATCAGCAACATTTGTGCTCAAATACTTTTTTATTAACATGTGTTATCTTTTGTGACATGTTTAATGTCATTTTTAAATATGAATGGAAAACTTTGAAACTTTGTTGTTATCAGTAAAATATTTGTATTTGCTCTTTGTCGGGATGTAAACCTACGCGCTTTGGCACATAATTTAATCGGACTAGCCACTGAGCAATAGACGTATAAAAGAAATTTAAAATCATAATTGTACTAACCTACTTTTTATCTTTTTTTTATGGTTGACAGGCTAGGTTTTTGACCACAGCTCACCTGATGTTAATTGACGGTGTGATCGAAGATGGTAAAGCACACCTAGCCTGGAATGGAACTGGCTTTCAAAATAATAGTAAATACAACAATACTAGTAGTAGGTAGTCTATCTATAATAATATTATTACGAGTATAAAGAGGAAAGATTTGATTGTTTGTTTGTTCGTTTGTTTGTATTAAATAGGCTCCGAATCCGCCAATCTGCACTAGGCCAACGCGGTGCAATTAATATAGCCCGATCACAGGTTAGATACCCCAGCAGTGGGATGGAAAAGGCTGTGATTCATTAAATAATTAATCGGTGAAATTAACTTTGTCAAAACTCTAGTTCCCAAAATGTAGAATTGATTCATACAATGGCATCGCAAAATCGAATTCAATGGCTGGTATATAGGGTTATAATCTTCGGATATGATAAGCCGAAAGGGGGCTTCGTACTGATCGTTATGAACAATTTTTACTATGAGCCGCTTCGAAATGTTAAAATATTTTTGTTAAAAATTTATAAAGTTTAGTTTAGTTATAAATTAAAATATTTTTATAATTCTAATCATAATTAAATATTATTTTTATTTTCTTGTAATGATACTCTTTCGTCTCAGTAATACTCAAAGCGTAGAACCCTGTGCAGCGTTAGCCATCAACCTAATGAGGATACAGCCGTTATTAACAACCATCGGGTCGACTCGATTAATTATCGATTGCTCCAATCAACAGGCGATTCGATTCCGTAATTCCTATGGTCTCACGCACGTGGTAACCAAGCTTTGTACAATCACGAACAAAATGTAATAAACTCCTTGATTTAGTGCTAAATCTCCTTCTTCTTTGTATTTTTTTTTTATGGTTGACAAGCTAGGTGTTTTGACCACAGCTCACATGATGTTAAGTGAAGGTGTGGTCGAAGATGGTAAAGCACACCTAGCCTGGAATGGAACTGGATCGCAAGTGAGGCTGCCGGAACACACCGTTAGATGCTTGGCGGCAGATTTTCAACTCTCGTGTGGTAGCTACCCAGCAGAGTACCTACTAGAGAGTACGCTACCACCATGCTATGGTTTCCTCACGATGCTTTCCTTCACCGGCAGCTCAAGCTCATTGTTGGGGTTTGAACCCACGCCCTTCGGCATGCGAACCGACCGCGCTAACCACTCAGCTATCATCCCTACGAATCTGATTCTATTCGAATTCTACCGATATCCCATACATACAAATCAGTTCAAGAATTTGAATACATGTATGGTATGTATATCGTTAGAATTCCTACATCAACCAGAATGCCACAAGCTATAAATTTATTGACAACAAAAATTAATTACACACATGAACTCTGAAAACTTTTCACTCCTGTTTGTGCAGTCGTGAAAACACAAGGTTTGCAAAATAACACAATGCGATGCTATGAGCGTGTTATCTACACAAATAAGATACTTGTCACCTCGAGATTCCGTCCAATCAGGCCCAGCATCCTTCTCGCTTGTAACGTCCTTGTGTAAAAAGAAACAAAAAACCACAATTAGCCGCATGTGCCCGAGCCAATCGATTAGATACGCGGACAATTTGCGACGCCTGTGTAAAGAGCACTCAGTACGTAAACTCACACGAAATCTTGCAAGTGTTTCTTTTATAATTTACTAGCTGCGCCCCGCGGTATAGCCCGCTACATGTTTTTGGGATAAAAAGTAGCCCATGTTTTAATCCAGGGTCTCAGCTACCTCCATACCAAATTTCATCTAAATCCGTTCACTAGTTTTTGCGTGAAAGAGTAACAAACATCCATCCAAACTTTCACATTTATAATATTACTGGGATACGTTTACGTTTCATGGCCAGAGCCCATGATTTTTGAGTTTCATGACTTACCTACAGAGCCGAAACGTGGACACTCACAGCGGGAATGGTCCATAAGTTCAAAGTTGCGCTGCGAGCTATGGAAAGAGCTATGCTCGGCATTTCGCTGAGGGATCGTATCCGAAATGAAGTGATTTGTCAGAGAATTAAAGTCGTGACACAATTCAGCTTATTAGCAAGCTAAAGTAGCAATAGGCTGGACGCTGGACGCCTAGGACGCTAGGCTAGACGCCTCGCAATTTTACCCTCGTAGTTCCCGTTCCTATGAGAATTCAGGGATAAAAAGTAGCCTATGTCACCCGGGGATAGTGTAGCTTCCCAACGGTGAAAGAATTTTTGAAATCGGTACAGTAGTGTCGGAGCCTATTCAATACAAACAAACAAACAATCAAATCTTTTCTCTTTATAATAGTATACCTATAGATAAAAATGATATTTAGTTTATGAAACCCAGGAATGTATAAAGCCACGTCACTGCTTTCCACTGTCGCATCGTGAATTAGGGTACCGTCCGCAATAAATAGAACCCTTATTTATTGTGCTGTAAAAGGAATTGTTCGATTAATAGGTTTCGGGGTGAGAAAGGATATAAAACGGTAATCTTGGACGAGGTCGAACGAATCCGCGGCGACAAAGTAATTGATTGAAAATGGGAATACATCTTTCAATTAAAAAAAAATTGTTAATACAAAAATATGTTAGAACAAAAAGAATAGTATTCATAGTATTAGTACTATGTACTAGTAATTCCACTAATAATTTCTGTGTATCGCTGCAATGGTCATGGACAGGCGTTGTCTTTTACCATCAGGAGAGCGTCTCGTTCGTCTCATTACACTCACATAAAAAAAAATTATAAATGTGAAAGTTTGGATGGATGGATGTTTGTTACTCTTTCACGCAAAAACTACTGAACGAAATTGGATGAAATTTGGTATGGAGGTAGCTGACACCTTGGTTTAACACATAGGCTACTTATTATCCCGTAAACATGTAGCGGTTAACACCGCGGGGCGCAGCTAGTTTAATAATATTTTAGTTTGAAATACACGTCAATGTCATAAAACAAGGCCTCTAGCAGCCAAGATCTTAACTTCCAGACAACTTTTGGATGTATAGTTAAAAAAGATAGCACAGCTATTAAGGGTTGGTATATAAAAAATAACACATACCTTGAAAATAAAAAAATACTTATTGTAAAATAAAATAAAAACTAATATAAAAGTCCGTCAGAGGAGGGATACGTGGCCAGAATGCTGGCAGCATTGCCACACTGGATGGCAATGCTTAGCTTTTGACCAAAGTAGGTACCAGCATTCTGGCCATCTGAAAAATTCTATTTTGTTGAATAAATAAATTACTTATTTTTGTAAAATAAACAAACAATTTTGTAATGTTGAACCCTAATAGAATAATGGTTGTAGGAATGTTGCCAGTGGCGGCAACTATTAGAAGCTAAACCGATTGTCTCATGCTCATAGTCAGTACCTACAACGTTTCAACGTCATACAAAGCTTACAATGAGAACTTAACGTATTTCTAAGAGCTGTCCGCGTATTACACCGAAATGTCATTTTCGTAACACTTACTGACCCCAACCCCACACCCTCTCGTTTAAAATAAATTGACAATTCAACTTGACATTGTTTATTTTAATCATAATATTTAATAAATATGTTCTATAATTAATTCACATGCCGAGTTACGGCAAAATAGGAGAAATGACTTATATATTTATAATACCACCAATGTAAACCCTATTTTTCGCGAATAAATCTCATTTCATTTCAATTAGAAACATATAAAAACTCAAATCTTTATAATATTAGTGTAGATAAATAGGTGTCATTTTTGTAACCGGGAGAATAAATAAATTTATATTTATATAGACAGACAGCCCTGTTGGTTCATTGGTGGTATGTCTGCTCCAAGAGCTGAAGGGTCTGGTTCCGATTCCCACCCAGGACAAGCATTTTGTGATATAAACAAATGTTTGTTCTGTGTCTGGGTGTACTGTATGTATTTATAAAAAAAAAATCTTTAAGTATTCTATCAGTTATCTGACTTCCGTGGTACACTTTGCTTTGCTTTGAAGACCATGTAGTTCAGAAGCACACTCTCCGAAATGAATCCGATAAAAGACCGATAAACTAGCAACTTTGCAACGATGTTCTAGGCTTTGTAATTTGGCTTGCACAATGGAATCGTCGCAGATGAGCCTCTTGGCTCGCTTTTCAATAGACTCCAACGCCTCTTGTTGGTATTTGGCGGATCCATCCCAAAGGTGCGAGCAGTTCTCCATGCACGAACGAACTTGTGCTTGGTACAGTGTGAGCAACTGTTCCGACGTGAAGTAACAACGACTTTGAGAGGATACCGAGCTTTTTTGCAAAAGAGCCAAAGTTGAGAGTTGGAGTCAAAGTAACGTATAAAATTTCAAGTGTGTCACTTATGGGCACGCATGGCACACATCTCGGAAAGTGGGTCAGTTTGAACGGTCTCTTTTTTTAAGACTAATAAGATTGTGATACGCTACGGTGTGAGATGCACCCTTTCCACAAGAGACGTGGACGCCGACAAAGTGTCGACACCGCTGCTTTGTGTTTATCTGTTGAATCATTCCAAACGATTCAGTAATACATCTTTTGTATTAAACAAAACTTTTCTACTTGCACCTATAAAGGTTTTAATGATTTTGAGTCAAAGGGGTCAAAGGTTGAGAATTCTTAAGCTGACTGGCTATTCATTGTAATGAGACAAACGAATCGTTTGCCTGATGGTAAGAGATAACGCCTATCCATGATCATTGTAGCGATACACAGAACTTTGAGTAACAAAACAAAGTCTAGGCATCGCTGCTTTGGCGCTCAAGTGAGTCTCACGGACCACACCGTTAGATGCTCATAATTATACATAATATTATGATGTACAATTGTACATACAGCACCATAACACACCACATACCAAACACCTAACCCTTTAACACCTAACCTGTCAACCATAGAAAAAAAATTGTTCTGGTATTGTATTGTACACACACGTAAAATAGTTCCTGCGGTATCATTCGGTGAAACCGTAAGAAAGTGCTTGTAAAATCATAGTTTGATAACTTTTAGAACTATTTCGGTATAATTCAAGGTACGATACAGAGTATTTCGGTGGCAATTAAAATTTGAAATGTGAGACGCTGAGGATCAATTTAACGTTATAAGGGGAAAGGGGGAGTTGTTTTAATCGCAGGTATCTACCTACAAGACAACGCTGTCGTGAGGGTGAAAGTTTTATATTTGACTACTAACTATGCCCTCGTTTCCTTTCGATTATGATCGACCTTACTGATGAAAATTTAACTTAAATAAGACATCTACAAATTTCTAAATATCAAGTTTTTTATGTGTTCTAATTTATCCGAAAGATAATATAATTATATCCCAGGACATTGGCCACAGCAATATCTAGCTCTAAACTAAGCAAAGCTTATAAAAACCGGATAGGTGTTTATATATATACAGTATACATCTATATGAAAAGTTAAAAAAAAACAAACTATTTAAAATTTTATTAATTTAAAATATACGCGTCACAGACACCGGGGTTCGTGATCTTTGTCAATTTTGAATAACATTTTTTTTTGTACAATACAGAGAGAGGGAAATTTGTTAAAAGCAAACGTTATGTATCTACGTTACTTTTCTAAATATTAAATACACAAATCTAAAAAATCTTTAAGAAATTAAATGCTTTTGCTATTTTTCAGTGTGACTGCGAACATTTTCACACTCTTGCGTATAATTCGACTTTTTATGATTAAAATAGCTCAAATTTTATTTATAAACACGATGAAACATGAATTTTGGAAAATAACACAATGCCATCATAATTATTATGTGTTCTGCGTTCTTGGCAAAAACTCCTGAGTGTGCGCAGGCTGTCCATTTGATCATTAAAAAAATGTATTACAAAATGGCGGGAAGACGTTTAAAAATACACCACAGACTAAATAGAGTCTTTGATGTCACCGAATCAAATTACAATGCTAAGCGACAAACTTATTTTTACATGTGGCGAAACAAGTGAACTTTTATTTTGCACTGGCGACCTAGGTTCACATCAATATTAATTTATAAATTATGAACCTTTCTGAAAGATTTTGTCTAATAATGGTAATGAAAATTGCTTTAAAATCCGTTACAGTGTTTAGAAGAGCGATGCGAATAAACAGAAACACGCGAAATGTGACTTATTTTAAACATAAAATACTATTCAAATTGACGACAATTTTACTTTGTTAAAAAAATCGATAGTGGCTCCCTAATTCAATTCTTTTAATACGTTGGTGGCGAGATAGTAAAACTTCCTTTCAATGGTTGCAGACTTGCTTCAGAAACTTCAGATGTTTGTAACTGGATAACTGTATCGGATTTAAGTTTGAAATAGATTTCTATACTGTGGAAATAGTTCGCAGAAGTTTGTATTTATTTGTGTCTAGCTGACCAGCGTCTATTTAGTTCTGAATGCTATAAAACAATATTAAAGCTCATGAACATAAGTATTCGATCACTATAGTATAGTGTACTTACGTACTTATTTAGTTACGTACATAAAAATAATTATATATAAGTGGGTAGTGGATATCGACTCCATTGTTTTGTCGGTAAATTTAAATACTGGTAGCGACATCTATTGACATGTAATAGCAACACTTCAATGGAGTGGAATTGTTTGTCTGAGATTTTCTTTTAAGATGCAGTTGCAGTTAGTAGCGTCGACTTATAACTTAGTGTATATAAAATTCACTAGATGGCGTAATAAGATTTTTATAATTAAATTGGCTTGTCTAAATCTTACGTTTGATGTGAAGACATAAAACGTGCTGCCACGTTGTGTTATTTTTCGAAATAAAGTTTTAAATAAATTTTGAATGAAATTGGATTATGGCCGATGTTTTTAGCGGTAGCTAAAAGTAATTTTCGTTAAAATTGATTATGCTTTTATAAATTACATGACAATAATAGTATGACCTTCATACTGGCTAAATACACATAGCATGAGTCAGTATTGAATTGAAGAAAAAAAAAGAAATATTCTAAATCTAAACACTAAAAGCTACAGGTTTTTGGCGGGAACGCGGGAAGAGTCGTGTCGCTTCGTTGTATTTTTTTCCAAAACTAGTGTTTTGTCGAGTGTTTATGCATAAAAATGGTGGTGTTTTATTCGTAAAGTGCCGAATTACAAGCGCGATTGTGGGAAAATTATATAATGTGGTGAAACATGACTTTTCGTGTTGCTTCCAAAACTCCATCGAAGCTTAAAGTAAAGTCGCCACTACTTTACTAAAGCATGACTGGGCTTGACTGACATGGACTGGACTTGACCAATACTAGACTCTGACTGTAACTATAGATGTAAGACATGAATTATCGCAAAAACTGAAGACGAGGCAGTATGGCTTTACAGCTTAAGCCTGCCCGATAGGGCAAATTAAACAAAAAAAAAACTAAACACAAAGCTACACGACACTACACGTCAACAATATCAACATACGATTTTGCCGTGAATTTAATTCAATTTTGACTAAAGTATACGTATTATTTGAATAAAATGGTGCACACAAGCACTATGGAAGGCTCACTCTTCGTAAGTAAAAGTAGAATCAATATGAACATTGTAACCTAAACACCGTCCTCTGTCGGAGCTTAGACCAATATCATGATAAAAATTGTGAACTCCATGCGAAATATATACATTATACATAACCATTGCATGCTGTTTGAGAATAATGCTACATTTTGCTATTGTTTATTTCTATTTACAACCATCTACAAATTTTTATTTGTTGTTTTGAATTGCTGTCAGATTTTTTCTATGAAATATCGGATTTAAAGATAGATAGCCTTGTTTTTATTCTGGATAAGAATATGATATACCTGGGACGCCAGCGAGTAGAACAGCTGGGAATTGCTGGAAGGCTATTATTTAGGTAAAACTGACTTGTACCTTGCTTATTTCACTTAAAAAGATACATACATAATTTCAGGAACCTACCATGTACATCGTAAAAGGCATGTGCATCCTAGACAATGATGGGAACCGCATCCTGGCTAAATATTACGATAAGAATGTGCTCCCAACCACCAAAGAACAGAAAGCATTTGAAAAGAACTTATTTAACAAAACACACAGGTAAAATATTTCGACTTGATGTTACAAAATCGTGAAAGGTGGACATCCCAATTAAAAAAATCCTACACTGTGCCTGCCGATCTGTTTTTTTAATGGTTGACAGGCTAGTTGTTTGACGACAGCTCACCTGATGTTAAGTGAAGGTGTGGTCGAAGATGGTAAAGCACATCTAGCCTGTAATGGGTCTGGCTCTCAAGTAAGGCTGCCGAAACACATCGTTAGATGCTTAACAACAGATGTTCAACTCTCGTGTGGTAGCTAGCCAGCCGGGTACTAGAGAGTACGCTACCACCATGCTATGGTTTCCTCACAATGTTTTCCTTCACCGGCAGCTCAAGCTCATTGTTGGAGTTAGAACCCACGCCCTTCGGCATGCGAACCGACCGCGCTAACCACTGAGCCATCATCGCTACAAAATCTGTGAAGTGATCTCGACTTCACAACCTTATTGCCCCTTTATTGTATGTCTGCAAGGTGTGTGCTAATTTGCTGGGCTATGTCGGTAAATCTAGTTTGTCTTATCAACTAAATTTAGAATCTCTGATTCGATTTTGTATAGCTCTCTATAGCTCATGGTGCTACTTTGAGCTTACTAATAAGGCCTATACAACTGAACCAATTTAGTTGATTCTTTAAAGTCAAAGTATAATTTATTACTATCATATGCTGTGTTACATAAAGGTCTTAAAATGTAAATAGAGCAACAGCTTACGTTCAGTATGAACATGCAATATTAAAGGTATCTATCGTAAAATTATGGTATTAAATTATATTCCATATATTACGAAAATGGCATCTGAAACATGAAATTGCATCGTATAATTGGCAAAAAATATAAAAATGTTTATCATTTAAATTTATTCTCAAGAAAATCATTTATAATATTTTCTGATAACTCTTAGGGGCCGTTCAAGTATTACGTGAGCAGATTTCTTACCATTTTTTACCCCCCCGCCCCCCTTGTCATCAAAAGTAAGCAAAGCACTTACCCCCTCCCCCTATGCTTACGTAAACATTTTTAGTAATAAATGTTTTTTTATATTGTTATTTTTAAAATAGGAAAATTCATGAAAATATTAGGTTTAACTGATACACATAGAGTAAATGACAAAAAAATATAATCAGAAATAAAGAACATAACTAACATAAAGAATATTTTCGGAACACATTAACAGTCTTCAGTCCATGAAACCTGAATCCATGATTCTAAGTTATCGATGACATTGGATTGCTGCTCAGTGTTGTGAGTCTGCTCACTTTCATCCGATTTTGGAATGTCTACGTCACTCTCATCGAGCCATTCAACATCTTGGTGCTCTAAATTTTGAATAATGCACATCAGTTCATTAGCACGACGAGCAGCGACTCTTACAGGTCTAACTTTTCCCTCTGTGGGCGTGTTTACTTTTTTATGGATCTTCTCGATGTGACTTGCTATCTAAGTGGCTCTTGTGGTGATCAGTTTGAGCACGAATGAGCCTAACAGGGACTGCCGATACATGTCTTCGTCCCTCCGTAGAATTCGATTTTCTGGGAATCAAACGAAGATATGTCGCACTGCGACTAATGTCAAATCCTAGTTTACGCAGTTCTTGTGTGAGTTCGTCAAGAGTTTTTACGCTGTGAATAGATTCCGTTCGTCTCCTGTCATCACATGCACTCCCAAATAAAGCTATATCCGCAATTGTTTTCAATAGTAATGGTTGATCGCTTTCAAGTTTAGGATGTCCTACTGAATCCCTCAGAGATAGTCTTCTTTTTATTTCAGGATTTTCCTGACAAATATCTTCTAACTTTCTTTTCATACCATCCCTGTGTTTCTTCTGGGCAACTGCGTTTTGAATCTTCCTGTTTAAAGTATTTTTTGCTGTTTTTAGTTCCTCGCGCAACTTAATGATCTGTTTATCAACTTCAGCGCAATTTGGCATAGTATCTCTGGCAGAATACAAAGCGTTCAGATTTTTTTCGAGTAGAGTAATCTTATTTTTCAAAGCTTCTTGAGAAGGTTTTGCTCTTTGTTTATCTGCATTATTATTATTTTCGCGTTGCTCTTGTGATTCATTGCCGGTTTTAATTTTATCTTCTTTCTGTTTTTCAATGTTAGAAAATGGCTGTATAATTTGTGTTTTTTCTGCAGGTTTACTGGTAGAAGACGTTGCCTAAAAATGAAAAATTTCTAAGAGTTCTGCTGGATATTCTCTTATATAAATTCACCGTATTTAATAAAACCAGCGTTTAAATATTATTGAAA
Source organism: Biston betularia (assembly GCA_905404145.2). NCBI lineage: Eukaryota > Metazoa > Arthropoda > Insecta > Lepidoptera > Geometridae > Biston > Biston betularia. The sequence continues at coordinate 342,320 of FR989889.1, read as the reverse complement.
GCTTTTCCCCACAGAAACCCTTCACATACAGATATTGAAAACACCGTGTATTTTGTGACCAATTGCCGGAGTCGATCTTAACCCTAGATTACTAACCTTCGTCGATTCGACGACGCGAACTTAAAAAAATTGCGATAACTTCTGCGCGCGCGATCTCACTTCCTTCATACTCCGGCTAATCTCTGTCGACTTGTTGCCCCCCCCCCCCCCGGTGGACGGTAAGGTTTTGAGTGGAGGGACTTGGGGGCTCTGTTCCAGCAACCATGGCTCGTCGCATCGACGATTGTTAGTATTAACGTGACATTTTGTACTATTTAGTTTGTGTAGTTTGTCGCTGTTTTTTTTTGGTTTGTGGTTTGTTTTATTTATATGTAATGCTATTTATTATTCGTTGTTTTAAAAACAATTCGTCAATTATTAAACAATGGGAAAGCGATGACGAAAACTCAGCAGGGAGTGAGACAGAAGACCTCGTTGAGGTTGATCCAGCCTAAGAAACAGGCGGGGATGAAGGGGCTCCCACTTTGACCCAACAGCAGCTTTCAGGTCAAGATGATTAGGAAAGTAGAGATACATCTCCTCACAATCTATTGAAGACTATACCTAGCCCTTCAGTCCAATCCAGCGATGTAATATTCCGACTACCCGTGACATTCTTCGTGGAAAAGACAAATACTAGTGGTCTTCAGAAAAGTCAAGGTCACAAACCAGGACCGCTGCAAGGAATATAGTTCATGTTAGATCTGGACCTAAACGCTCATGTAAAAATTAATTAGATCCTCTCCAATCCAAAAAAAATATTAGCCATACTCTTCAAACTGCTCTGCGGGACTCAATTACACAAATTTTGAACATACTAGGAAGTAATACTTCGAGTTCTAGAATTGAGATTGAACCAAACAACGTGAGTGACATCTCCTGTACAAAAAAAAAGAAAACATGTGCCTTATGCCCCTCCGCAAGGCGAAGAATGACTAAAAGTTGTTGCGCTAAGTGCAATAAATCGTTGTGTGGCGAGCATATACTTGACGTTTGTCACAAATGTATTATTTTTTAGATTTCCACCAAAATGTTAATTTTAATAGTTAATTAGATTCGTCATTTTTAATATTTACGTTTTGTTTTTCACAATTCCTATATAAATTATATTCTGTAAAAAGTTTTAAAATGTTACAATTTTTGATTTTGCATGAAACTATGATCTCATTCATAAGGCTGTTTAGATGATAAATATGTCATATTCATTCATATAAATGTAAGAAATAATATAAATAAATACTGTTCTTAAATAATAAAAACAAATATGTACACATTTTATTTTAATAAAACCCTTTAACCCCCTTCATAACATACAGTAGTCGAAACGACGAAGGTTCGTGTTAAGCGCCGAAAAATAAGGTTAGTGATCTAGGGTTAAGAAATAAAATATCAATCATTTACCTTTTTACTTTGAGATAGGCCATCATATTTTTTACTCATAAATCGTTTTAATTGTTACAGAAAGTAAAGAGAAACTTTGTACTTATATTTACTCACCTTGGAAAAAAAATGAAGCAGATTGGATTTATTTTTAGTCGCCGCTTGCAATTCTTCTTCAATTCTCTTAGATACAATAATATCTAGTTCCTTATCTGACTTTGCTTGTAATTTATAATTTCGCCAAACTTCGTTAACTAACTTTTGTACATTGTGCACTTTCGTCCCAGTATGAGATTTTTTAAAACTTTCGAACAGTTTTTGGTATAACTTGGATTTGTCTATATGATATGACATTCTAATAAGATATTTAAATTTAAATATTTAAAACGTTAAACTTTGGCTAATTGCATCAACATAAACACAAATGATAACTTTCAATGCTTACAATACGTTTAGAATCCAAACAAAACAATACTGATAGATGCGCACTTGCAGCCGGCCGGCACGAGAGTGAATTATTAGACAAGTGAATAGCGCACGGTAATTTCCCTAATGCGCGGTAATTCCCCTAATCAGTTCTCAAAGCGAGTGCCTACGCATATGTATTATTTGCGGGAATCCCCGAAAAAACTTAAATAACTAACGATGACGTAATCATCATCTAGACCCCCCCACCCCCCATGTCATCCAAAATAAGCAAAACAGAGACCCCCCCACCCCCCCTTGGTGCTTACGTAATACTTGAACGGCCCCTTACTTAAAATGTTTGTGTTACTTTTTTGTAATGACTTGTAACTATCAATAAAAGATTTGTATTTGTAGGGCTTACTAGCTGCACTTCGCGGTGTTAACTACATGTTTTATGCGTTAATCCAAGGAGTTAGCTACATCCATATCAAATTTCATCAAAATCCATTTCGTAGTTTTGTGAAAAAGTAACAAACGTACATACAATCTTTCATGTTTATAAAATTACCATGGAGTGTGCTCGGAATGAATCAATTAGATCAACTGGCCTAAACAAACTACTATTAGGACTGCATGTTGGTTACTGTAATAGCATTCTGACCGAGTCTCTCTCAGACGCGGCCAGAATGCTTTATAATCTAAACCTTAGAATTTACATTGTATGTACATACCTATATGCTATGTTTACAGAGCGACATATTCTCAGCGAAAAAGCTCTTAAAAATTGATTTAAAAAAAAAAAGTAGACAGCTTGAAAGCTGGTGGTGGATGCAAGTGAAAAGCGGAAGATCAGGCTGAGTGATGTATCTTAGGAGAGACCTATGTCCAGCAGCGGAGCTTCTACAAAAAGCTGATGATGATGAATATTAGTAGATTAGGAGGCTGAAGACAGATTGTTATCACACTGGGTATTGAGCTTGTATTCAATATTTCTTGTTTCTAAAGTCTAATAGCAAGTGTATAAAAGTTTTACTTATGAATTTCAGAGCGAACGCTGAGATTATAATGCTGGAGGGCCTGACATGCGTCTACAAGAGCAATGTGGATCTGTTTTTCTATGTTATGGGCAGCTCACACGAAAATGAAGTAAGTCACACTGTGATATTTAAATTTTGTAATAAAAGTGTAAATAAGCACTATGTGGGGATATTTTTTTTTATAGTTGATAGGCTAGGTGTTTGACCACAGCTCACCTGGTGTTAAGTGAAGGCGTGATCGAAGATTGTAAAGCACACCTAGCCTGTAATGAAACTGGCTGTCAAGTGAGGCTGCCGGAACACACTGTTAGATGCTTGGCGGCAGATTTTCAACTCTCGTGTGGTAGCTAGCCAGCCGAGCACTAGAGAGTACGCTACCACCGTTCTATGGTTTCCTTCACCGGCAGCTCAAGCTCATTGTTAGGGTCATGAGATTTTCGTAGTAATGATAGCTCAGTGGTTAGTGCGGTCGGTTGTGATCTGTGTTTTTGGTGTATAATAAAGTTATATTCTATTCTATTCTATTCTAACATTTGCGAAAATTTTGTAGTGATTATAGCTCAGTGGTTAGCGCGGTCGGTTCGCACGCTGAAAGGCGTGAGTTCAAACCCCAACAATGAGCTTGAGCTGACGGTGAAGGAAACCATAGCATGGTGGTAGCATATTCTCTAGTACTCGGCTGGCTAGCTACCACACGAGAGTTGAAAATCTGCCTCCAAGCATCTAACGGTGTGTTCCGGCAGCCTCACTTGAGAGTCAGATCCATTTCTTCGAGCACACCTTCACTTAACATCAGGTCAGGTGTAGTCAAACAACTAGCCTGTCAACTATAAAAAAAATTGACTTTTAACATTGGTGTTTTCAATAAAATATTTGTAATTGTACCAACACTGCCTTTTTTCCAGTTAATTCTGCAATCCGTACTGAATGCACTGTATGAGTCGATCAGTATCCTGGTCAGGAGGAATGTGGAGCGACGAGCGCTGTTAGACAACCTGGACGCAGCCATGCTGGCTTTAGACGAGATCTGTGACGGAGGGTGAGTAGAAACATTATCATCCAAACAAAAAATGTAAACTGTGATAACAAGAATAGGTAATATTTTTTTTTATTTTTAGGGACTGTCTAGTGTTTTTTTTTTTTTTGTTGACAGGCTAGGTGTTCGTCCACAGCTCACCTGATGTTAAGTGACGGTGTGGTCGAATATAGTAAAGCACACCTAGCCTGGAATGGAACTGGCTCTCAAGTGAGGCTGCCGAAACACACATATAGATGCTTGACGGCAGATTTTCAATTCTCGTGTGGTAGCTAGCCAGCCGAGAACGCTACCACCATAATAAATAATAATAATTCACGCCCTTCAGCGTGTGAACCAACCACACTGACTGATATAACAAAAATCACTGAGTTATAATCGCTACAAAATTTTCGCTAAAATATTTCAGTTAGATAATTTCCCATTCGCCCCCATTTCCAGGGTGATCCTCGACGCGGATCCCACGTCGATTGTGGGTCGCGCGGCGTTGCGCACCGAGGACGTGCCACTAGGAGAACAGACAGTCGCGCAGGTAATGGAACAATTTAATAAGATGTTCTGGTAGCTGTAGTAGTGTGCGGTGGTACTAACAACATGCTAGACACTAGAGCAGCTTGCCGTCTTATCTCTACTGAGGGCAGATAACGAACATTTTCTGGGATTACCCTCTACTGTTTGTAAGTTTACTATTTAGACAAAATTAAAATAATCCGTTTAACACATTTTAACAATTCATTTTTTTTAAGGTTAATAATTATTTAGAACAATATCCTAGAACATGTCTATTGTCTATCCAAACGCCCGGTATATGTATTAGTATAAAATAAATTGAATTGAACATTAAGAATTAAATGTAGAAAATAATTATATTAATAAAAAAAAAACTAATTCTTGGTAATCCAAGTCCCAGTCTTTTAGACTACAATAAGTGATGTGTAAAATTAATAGGCCTTGGAATTAATTTGTGACATTTTTCTAAAGATGTCATAGGTTGTATAGTATTCCGTTGTCTACGGAAAAAATATTTATTTTAAAACAGCTGATTTCAAGTGTTGTTTACAATATATAATAATTATACTACTTAAAAATAGATGACAACATTTGTTCTGAACAATGTATTTTTGCGGAAAATTTTACTTCATCATTTTAATATGAACAAAAGTACTGCAAAATGTCATCGTATTTTAGTTGAAGCAAACATGCTCTAGCTGACAAAACGTATCGAAAGTAGTTTGCACGTTTCAAAAAGTGGTAATTTTGATTTGCAAGAAAAGAAGCGCTTATAAAAAATCTGGAGATGAAGAATTGGACGCTTTACTCACCGAAGACTGTTTTATTATATTTATCTACTTATATCCTTTTTTTTTAATTAATAGGTCATGCGATAATGTACACAATAAGACTAATGTCAAACTTCAAAAAAATAATTAAGTAAAATGTATTTTGAATCGAACACATAAGAACAGCTATTTCAAGATAAATATTTTGTTTTAGGTAAATACAAAATACTGTACTACCTATTACACCTTTAGGAAAACGCTACGAGTTAAGTCAAACTCCTAAAAAAAGGGAATCAATTAGGATTTTTCAACTCCAGTAAAAAGGAGAAGGAGAACCATTTGATATTTAGGAAAATACTTCGAATTAAGTCCAACTCCTAAAAAAAAAGAGATGGGGAAACAGAATTTTTCAACTCTTCATAAAAATAATGGAAACCGGGTTTGGCAGTATAAAAACCCATAAATCGCAGTTTACATTACAAAACTTGTATAATACGGGCTGGATAGCTGCATGCTTGGGTTTCGTAGTATTACTTTTCAATCAATGCATGATTTATAAATTGGGGAACGAGCTCAAGATTCGTGATTCTTTGATGGAAACATTGGGAATTTATTTTTTAAATTTAATGACGTCGATCGGAAACAGATAATACTAAACCATGAAATTTCGACTAAATAACAAGTATCAAATGAATTGTGCCATTTTCAGAGCTCACTAAGACATTTCTACATGAATCCACCCTATTTTATAATTTTTTGTACAAAAAAAAGTAATTTTTAAAGACGAAAAAGTTTCACATAGATTACATAAGCCAAATGACATTGTAGAAAAATCGAAATAATGTTGCCATATTATAAGGGACTGTTTTATGTTCTTTAGATTTTTTTTTACTTAGAAGTGAAATTGTTTTGTTTGTGTACAAGTAACATTTTGTTTTTTATTTGTGATGACAATTGTGTGATTAGTTATGTCTATAGATTTTAATCGCCATAGTTCGTGTAAGTATACATTCCACTAACACTATTTAAAAAAATATTTATGTACGTGTATTTTGGGGTTATTACTGCAAGTAGCATGACTTTTTACAGTAGTGTGGGATTTCATTTTGTATTGATAAATTTCTGAAAGAAAAGTTATCACATTATTTTGGGTAAAAGTAATACAAAGTAAAGTATTGTACATTTTCTTTCATTCAAAATTAATTATTGTAATCACCTATAAGTATATTTTTATTCTACTAAATCTTATTTTTGTTCAATATTTCAGGTTCTATACAACATTATGAATAGTTAGGATATTCCAGGAAATTATACTACAGTCAAAATTGTATTATAGATAATTTTAGTCCCAAAGAAATACCAAGAAGAAGTAGCCCCTCCTTGACGCGTTTGAAATTTATTTTCGACTGGAGTTGCACACGTAGCCGATACCCAGTTCCCATCTGCCCCCAAGGTCATATCCACTGAAAATAATATATTATGTGCTAAAAAAACAATTTGTATCTATCTTTTGACAGTGGGGTTAACGTTACTAAGCTATAAAATTCTAGTTGAAAACTGCTTTCATATGCATTTCAAATACTATCCTTCATAAGCATAAACCACAAAAAGTCCCACAAAAACTTACTTCGTTGTCATATTTGCCACTTTTAACTAGCAAAAAATCGATACAGATGATGTTTTATAAATACTTAATAGAAAGTAGATAGTGCCTCGAGTAATTATGTATAAGAAGTTTAGTGATGAATTTTTTTATATCTACGTAATTAAATAAGTAGGTACTAAAATTTACATATGTATTTTACACTGTTATGTATACCGACCAGGAAAATTAAAATGATGCCACATCTAGCGTTGATATATACAAACTATTATTAAATAACAGCTAAGCAGTTTGCCCATAAAAAGAAAATACAAATATTTTATTGATAACACCAAAGTTGCCCGTTATGCGAAATCATCTTACTCCGCTATAAGTAGCTTAATCTGCTGCATCATTTTTCACTAAGAAAATAACATACATCATGCATTAGACAGTGTTAGCTGCTTCAACCAGTTATTATGTACGCATTGAAACTTTGGAATGTTCACTAAAAACACGTTTTATCACTATTAATACCTAAACACTTATGCTTACAGCGATATCCCTAAATACATATGTTTGAACAAAAAATTCTATATAACTTGTAATTTATCACGTTGACGCAAGAAATCCGGGAAATCGTTACGATGCTTCTAAAAAAATCAAAAACTTTAATCCCAATTTACTAAAAATCGTGTCTAACCGCATGCTTTTCAAGTTGAAAAATATACCTAAATACTTGCCAATTTCCACAGGTTCTCAGCAAGTACAATTTACTGTGACAACGAGACTGGTATTTTTATTTTCCTGGTCGGGCCTTTACTGTTGTACGTAGTCTTTTTTTATAGCTTATTAAAACTTTTTGTTGCTAAACTTTTATTTTTCATTTATTTTGATTGGTTACCCTGACTACTTTTAACACGCTAAAAAGGCAAACTTTGAGGGTAAGGTTGATCTGATATAACACGAAAGTGATAGCTAGACATATAATATGTATCTGTGCTATCAAAAACGTTAATAGAATCCTTACCTTGAAGAATGGACAGCAAAAACATCAACGCTTCAAATTTTGCAGTAGTCCATGGGCAGCGATACCTTCTAACTGTCAGTAGACCTTTTTGCATTGTTTATTTAACTTAAAAAAAGCTAAAAGTAACTCCTATTTTAATGCGATTTCGGTTCAATTATCCTTGTCTCATGGTGGGGGAAGATGGGAATAAATGTCAGATCATGTCGTGTGTAAAGACTTGATGTATTTCATGCACTGTAACCAATTTATCTTCAGGATCGTAAGTTTGAGATGATGTATTTATCGTAAATGGGGTCATCATCATCATTTACAACTTTCACTATGATCAAAGTTTAACGAACTTCTTCAATGTAACAGCGGATTTTATCGCAATTTCTTCATGATAAGGAGTACAATAACCATCTTTCGGCTTATTAAATCCAAACTTATAACCTTGTATAGAGTGGGGGGGACTCTACTTGTACCTTTGGTGTTATCAATAATTATATATAATGTAAACCAAAAAATTCTTGTACATTTTTAGTTCTGGTTATTGGTTTTGGTTCCTCTATGTAGGTGTTTTGGTTGCACTAATTAATATTTTTGTCCTACTTGGCAAATACAGTTTCTGCTTGAATTATTCTTAGGTGGTAGATCTTGTAGGTTGTTTAGGTAGGTGCCACCGCAGTACTACATATAATGCCGTCAAACAGTAGTGTGTACTACAGCTTTTTCTAACTTTACCAGGCTATTATCGAATGCTTTCAAGTAATGAGCGCCAAAGATTTTTAATTTCCAGACTAATTAGGACTAATCACTAAGAGTTTTATCATCATGGCCTTCGTGGATAAACTAAAGTTATACATACTGTACAAAGAACTATTTATTACTTACATAAATGCATGAAACTATTGATATTTTTGTTTTCACGGTCATTGAATCGGTAGAATTTGTATTGGGGTACAAAATGAGGGTATTTAATTTTAGCTTAGTTCTATGAACAGTTTACTATGACTACCTGTTATTAGATTTAGGCTTAATTATCTCTAAGGAACAGACTTTTTTTCTTGGATATGTGGTACCCTATGTCCATTTCTGTACCCCTGACTGTATGCAAAAAATTATGATGATAGCTTTAGTAGTTGAAGCGTGAAACTTAACAAACGGGAAAAAGACTCACATCGAATTTATCAATTTGCTAGGTTTGAATGTTGTTTATAAATAAAAAATATATGTATATATATTTGTGTATACTAAAAGTTTTAAAGTATTTTATCAGTTATTTGGTTCCCATAGTACAAGTTTTGCTTAGTTTAGAGCTAGATGACGCCGAGTAAAATGACCTAGGACATTTATTTATTTAATACTTATTAATTTATTCCATCAAGCCAAACTGATGGAAAATGTATAGCGTCAATTTTTTTTTTAATTTTCAGGTTCTTCAATCGGCAAAGGAACAACTGAAGTGGTCTCTGCTAAAGTAATTCCATTTTAAAAGTAAGATAAATAAAAAGATATTAATTTTAACATTTTATTTGTATCACTAAATATATTTACATGTGTATATTTAAAATGGCGTGTTTGTTTTTGGATTCAGTCTCACTAAATTCGATTTTATTTGCTAGGCTTTTTTTAAATAAATAAAGTGTCTATACAACTTTAATGTGAATAATCTAAATATAGTTTCATAGATCGAACACACAAGGCGTTTATTATAAATATAAATAGAGCTTTTCAGAATTAAGGTAGAAACATCGACAATGGCGGTACAATGTTATTGTAACTTATTTTTTTGAGGTTATGCATAAATACGGGTGAAATATTGCCACAGTTTGACAATTATACAACAATTATAATTTGTTGTAGAGATAAATATACTAGACTAGATGTGGAATAATTTAAATAATTACAGTCTTACATCTAAATGACTCGCTCGATGTAATTAATAATGTCAATGTCTACGAAACAAAATGTTTTTTTTTAAACATAGAGTAACAGACAAGCAGACAGCACGCCTGGTGGTAAGCGAACCACTAACTATAACTTATGTGGCGTTATCGTTGGGTTACCAACCCAGAAATATGATTATATACCATTTTAAATAACTCTGGAAAGACTTCAGTAGGAAGAACATTGTTAATTTTGATTCATCGTTGAAGTTTAAATATTCTGTGGCATAAGAAAATAAACTAACGCCCTGTGAAATATATGCGATACAGTGCCATTTTACTGAACAATAGTTCTGTGAAAAGTTCTTATTCATCTCTGAAATTAAGACATTTGCTTATAAAAGCAGTTTGTATAATAATATGTTGTTATTTTAAAGTTGTTCCGACTTTAGCCCACTGACAGCCCCGAATTCGTCAGCTGTCGCCTGCAAGTTTAACTTAGAAATAGCTTTAAAAGCTGGGTGATTCTTGTCTTTTAGCAGCTTGAATAGCACATTTTCCGAAGTACCCACAAAGCAACCGATGTTTTGAAAACGCTGGAAAGAAAAAAACAACAAAGTAGAAATATATTTATTGGTATTTAATTTAAAAAAATGTAAATTACAAAAGCATTAAATAAAAAAATATACAAAAATATAAGGAATGTTTTTTTAGGTAATAAATTACTCCTAGTTTAAGTACATTAGCAACAATTAGAATAAAGTTTAAAAAACTATGCAACCAACAATATAAATAATTATAAACCAATTAGTGCACTCTGCATGTAAACTTATAAAGTATTGCAAGCATTTCGTTATCCATATCCTTTTTTAATCTGTACTTTTGTCCTTTTTTCGATTGGACCGCTAATTTCGATTGTCCAATGTCAATAAATAGAATAGATTTTACACGTGAATTAAATTGGCCTTATTGTAAAAACTCCACAGTAGTTTGCCCTTATTATTCTATGTAACCTTGAATCCTTTCACCAAACCCTGCAATTTCACTTGAAACCTTGAATCCCATTTTGTCCATATTTTTTACAATTTCGAAGTAACGTCGAATCCCATAGTATCTACAGTTGGTATCTTGTTCAGTTTAGAAATAGCTTTAAACTGAGGGTGTGTTTTGTCGCGCATTATCTTGAAGAGGACGTTCTCAGATGTCGATAAGAAACATCCTATTGTTTGCATGCGCTGGAACGGAGACATGTTAGTTCTATAAATAAACTTTGTACATATCACTAAATAATAGTGATACTGAAGTTTAACAATTAGTAAAAGTAGAGTGGGGTTAGTAAGTTTTTATTATTTACTAGCTGCGCCCCACGATATTACCCGCTACACGTTTTCGGGATAAAAAGTAGCCTATGTGCTAATCCAGGGTCTCAGCTACCTCCATACCAAATAGTAGATTTTGCGTGAAAGAATAACAAACATCCATCCATCTAAACTTTCACATTTATAATATTAGTGGGATTAAAAAAAAAGTAAAAATAACCACAGATACCAGTAACAGGATACTTAATTATTTTGACTTAATTAAACCCATGGAAAATGCTCATATCAATTCAGCTAGAAACATCGTGAGGAAACCATAGTATGGTGGTAGGGTACTTTCTAATACTCCACTGACTAGTACCTAGTACGCTCGAGTTGAGAATCTGTTGCCAAGCACTTACCGTTTTCGACCACACTGTCACTTGACATCAGGTGAGCTGTGGTTAAACATTATGCCAACGATAAAAAAATTAACAACCAGAAACAATATTATGTCGAAGCGATTCTTCAGGACGATGGGATGCCCATACCTTCCTTCAATATTATTTCTTCAATGATAACTTGTCAACCATTAACCTTGATGAAACTATGTAGGTATGTATCTCTTACAAACAAAATCAAGCTAAAATGTTACCAAAATCAGGCTTAGTTGTATTCAACAAAAGTTTCTGACGATGGGGTAGTTGCGAAGTACTAATCAGGGGGGCATAACTAATATTTACCTGTAAAGCAAGTCCTCTGTCCATCAAAGACCTAGAAGACACTCCGTCAGCCAACACATGCACAGAAATGTCTTCATTCAGCAGGTCTATGGCAGTCTGCTCTATGCACACATGGGTCTGAAATAGAAAGGTTTGTATATGTATAAAACAATACTGTATCTAACTTATTTAATAACAACCAGTAGTACAAATACGCGAGTGAAACGGGGGCAAAATAATACTGCCATACCATATTTATGACTTATGGTCAAAATAAATTAAATTTGAATTGAATTGGTATTGGTAGTTGGGAATTTTTATTATAAATAATAATTTGTCTAATAAGTGTTGTTAAATTTAATGTGGGGGCTGTTGAGAATAATTCCCCCCCTTTTATATTTGCATCACAATAAATAATTTGTCTTACTATAATTAGTGATGTAAGATGATGGTCAAAATTAATTAAATTTGAATTGGGGGTAGTTGGGAATTTATATTATAAATAATTTGTCATACTAGTGCTGTTAAATTTAATGTGGGGGCTGTTGAGAATAACTCCCTGCCCTTTTATATTTGCATCACAATAATGATTTGTCTTATTATTATTAGTGATGTAAGATGTAGTGGGGGATGGTGGGAATACTTCTCAACTCTTTATATTGGCACCAAAATAAATAATTGTCTTATTAGTGCTGTTAGATTTAGTGTAGGGGGCTGTTGGGAAAAATCCCCTCTTTTTTTACATGGTAGATCCTGGCAAGGGCATGCACAATACACTCTTAAGCAGACGGTTGATAAGGATTAAGAATACCTTATTGCTTCCATACCTAATTTGTAACTAACAAAAACATATTTTTAAACTGATCAGGTAGTTAATTTTTCTTTATTTCATTCAGCGACAGAAAAACTTGTAAATGTGATTTCTCAGCATGGTTTTAGATTTATTTTTTACCTGCTACACACCTTTGCTTAATACAGGTGAAATTTTTATGGCGGCTTGATTTCAAAATACCTATGGAATTCTTCTATACATACAAAAGTTAAATTTAAATCTACTGTAACCATTATGGTTTGAAGTAAAAAGAGAAACAAGCTGCAGACAGGAAATTATTTTATACTGCATAGAGATGGAAAATAAATAAATAAATATCGTAGGACTATACACACAGTGCCATCTGGCCCCAAACTAAGCAGAGCTTGTGTGATGGAAGTCAGATAACTGATAGATAAGTCTGTATGATTAATAAGACTAATACTACGCGACACACTGCCAGAACAGACTGCAGTCCACTATTATTACCTCAATTCCAAAGAGTACTACAGACTGCAGTCCGGGCACATCTTGCTTCAGCTTTTCATAAAGCTCTGGAGTGAGCATCGAAAACTTTGTCTTCTCATATACGAGTGCTGCTTCACTTATCTTTACATCCTTGCTGGTGTGACCAAGACCTTTGGGGTACTGCTCCGACACATATACTGGAATCTTGAAGTGTTTCGCTGCTTCTATCTGTAAATGTGATAATTGTTGTTTAAGCTTCGCTGGATTCAGGGGTTGACAGGCTAGGTCAAAGATGGTAAACACACCTGGTCTGGATCTCAAGTAAGGCTGTCAGAATACACCATTAAATGCTTGGAGACAGATCTTTAACTTGAAGGTGGTAGCTAGCCAGCAGAGTACTAGAAAGTACTTTGCCACCATGCTATGGTTTCCATCACCGGCAGCTCAAGCTCATTGTCCCTTCAGCATATGAACCGACTGTGATAACCACTGAGCTATCATCGCTACAAAGAATAAATATGAAGTACACTCATATCGTTACTAAGAAGTATTTTTTTACAGGTTTTATTTACACTGATCACTTAAAAAATCTTGTATGAAATAAGTGGCTTCATTTACACCCAATGAGTGCTATATTTACTAGATAAATAATTTTGGACAGTTTTTACAAAATTTCAGCTACTTTTAAGAGTTTGAATAGTGTCACAATAGTGAGATCAAACCATAGTGATATTTCGTTACACTTGGCCGACTAGCGCCTTTTGGTTAATAATCAACCACCAAGCAATTAATAAGTACCTAGTATGCTTTAGTAGCCTCACACCTTCACAAAATGTTTACTACTTTCAACACTTGGTTAGCATCAGGTGAGTAGTGATCAAGCATCTTAACTTATCTTACAAAAATGGTAACTATTTGTTCATTGCCGGCCGATAAAAAATGATACTATGTAAAACTATGCAGTTATTTAAGTTGGAAACAAAATAATTATAATAGTTTACACCAGTTTGCGAGAAACCTTTAGTGTTACGTAATAATGAGGTTTATCAATACATACCATCTTGTTAGCGACTTTTACAACTTCTCCAAAATGTTTTATATGCGGTCTGAACGTTTCTTGGATATCACACAGTAAGAATGCAGTTTTCTGAGCTTCCAGAGCACCCAGCTTGATGATATTGCGAGCAGCCATGGTTATTTAGCAAAAATTTGTTTTTCTATCAATATTTTTTAATTTCATGTATTCAATTACAAGGTCGTGCGAATGTAAATTGCAAATTTGTTGAAGATTCACAAAAAACTTGTGAGAATTCAAGAATCTTTCAGTCAGTTCCAGGGTTGGATTCGGGTACGTTGAAAAATATAGTACAAGACCATCAAAATAGTAGTACGCCGGTAGTACACTTTCTTTTTAATTTTACATTGTTTTAAAAAAAAAGCTATTAATCAATAAAATAGATAGTTAGAATCAACATGTTTATACAAAATTTACTCCTGTTCTAAATTATGTAAGTTCTTGACAATTATTTTCTTCAGCCTTAGCATGTAATCATAAAAACATCTCTTCTAAACTACGACTATACGAAAGAATAAAATCGGTACAGTTGCCACTTGCTGCATTTTTTTTCTTAGATTTTGGCGTCGCCCCCAAGCATTTGCCAGTGTCAAGTTACAATTTTAAGTTTCATAATTTAAATACACAAAATGCGAAGCCAAAATCAAAAAAGATGAAGAAGAAGTATTGTTTGTCAAACAATACTCAATGATTTTTTTTTACAGATAGTTTGGCTATAAACGGGTGTCATATTTACCTATTTTGGTATTTTCTTAGTGAAGTAACGAAATTGTAGTATTTTTCCGTACTATCCTTAGGTATGGATATTATCTAGTACGGAGCATGAAATAGTAGTACAAATACTATAATTATAGTACGAAATCCAACGCTGGTCAGTTCAGTTGAATAAAGTCCGAAATATATCAACAGTTTAGACAATACCAATGGCGATAATAAAAATAGGTACCAACCTAGAAAAATGTAATCAACATTCGGTAAAATGCGTTGGTTTCGTTTAATGTTATCAGCATAATGGCACTATTATAAAGTTTCAGACCATACCTGTCTCAGAAAGGTCCTAGATGTCTGTTCACCCTGTTTTCCTTATAAAAATAGCGAGTTTTGGCGGGAACGCGGGAAGAGTCGTGTCGCTCCGTTGTATTTTTTTCCAAAACTAGTGTTTTGTCGAGTGTTTATGCATAAAAATGGTGGTGTTTTATTCATAAAGTGCCGAATTACAAGCGCGAGTGTGGGAAAATGATATAATGTGGTGAAACATGAGTTTTCGTGTTGCTTCCAAAACTCCATCAAAGCTTTGTAGTAAAGTCACCACTACTTTACAAAAGCATGACTGGCACGAACTGGCACGAACTGGACTTGACTAAGACGACTTTGACGATAACCATAGCTAAGAAGCTAGATACAGCAGAAATAACACTTAAGACAAGGCAGTATGGCTTTATAGTTTTAGCCTGCCCGAAGGGGCAAATTAAAAAAAAAAAAAAAAATAGCTGTCATCAAACAAATTGACAATTTTTCTTCATACCTCCTGTGAAATTAGGAGTAGCAATGTATTGTTATCATTCTCGAATAATTATAGTAGAGAATGATTGTTATAGATGATCTGATTATGTCGTCTCATTTAGTTAATAACGTCCCCTCTGCGTCGTCATATCGACTATAGTTTCTAAAAGAGAGAAAGGAAGTCTACGCAAATAAGTAATAATTTCTGATATATTCATAATAAAATTCTAAGGTAAGTTGTTATTTTAAAGTTGTTCCGACTTTAGCCCACTGACAGCCCCGAAATCGTCAGTTGTCGCCTGCAAGTTTAGCATAGAAATAGCTTTAAAAGCTGGGTGATTCTTGTCTTTTAGCAGCTTGATCACATTTTCCGAAGTACCCACAAAGCAATCGATGTTTTGGAAACGCTGGATTGAAAAAAAACAACAAAATAGAAATATATTTAAAGGCATTTAATAAAAACAAAAAAAATATATGAAAACATTGAACATAAAAATATACAAAAAAATTAAGTAATATTTTTTTTTATCTCTTGGCATTTCTTTATTCGTAGGTATCCTTCTTTAATCCGTAATTTTGTTCTTTTTTCCATTGGACAGATGAATTAGATTCTCCTATGTCAATGACCATACAACAGATTTTACTCGTGAATCAAATTGACCTCATTGTAAAAACTTCAGAGCAGCACTCCATTAGATTGCCCTTATTATTCTATGTAACCTTTAACCAAACCCAGTAATTTCACTTGAAACCTTGAATCCCACTTTGTCCATATTTCCTACAATTTCGACGTAGGTAATAACGAATCTCATAATAGGTGTTTGTATAAATAAGTTGTTATTTTATAGTTGTTCTGATTTTAGCTCACTGATAGCCCCGAATTCATCGGCTGTCGCCTGCAAGTTTAGCTTAGAAATAGCTTTAAAAGCTGGGTGATTCTTGTCTTTTAGCAGCTTGAATAGCACATTTTCCGAAATACCCACAAAGCAACCGATGTTTTGGAGACGCTGAAAGGAAAGAAAAAAAACAAAAAGTAGAAATATATTTACTGGTAGATATTTGATAATAGGTCTTTAGCTATGAAATTGCCGTTCTGCAGTAGATATACTTCGCGACATTTAAAAAGAACGCTGGAGGAAAGTGTTTGCGCATGGGCACACTCGCGCACCAATGTACCTACTTACTAGGCATGACGATGGCATGCCCATACCTTCCTTCTATGGTTTCTTCAATAGTAACTTGCCAACCATTAAGCAAATCCTTATGGAATTATGTAGGTACACAAAAAAAACAATCAAAGCTAAAATAGTTACCAAAATCAGGGTTAGCTATGGCCAATAAAAGGTTTTGCTGACGACGCGAAGTACCATTTTGGGATGCATAACTCGTAATAGTTATTTACCTGTAAAGCAAGTTCTCTATCCATCAAAGACCTAGAAGACACTCCGTCAGCCAGCACATGCACAGAAATGTCTTCATTCAGCAGGTCTGGCAGTCTGCTCTATGCACACATGGGCCTGAAATAGAAAGGTATGTATCTAACTTATTTAATAACAACTAGTAGTATAAATACGCGAGCGGAACGAGGGCAAAATAATACTACTTATATGTTTTTCTAACTTATCAACATCATCATCAATACAGCCGTAGAAAGTGAACTGCTGCTAGACCGCTCCTATTGACTTCTATAAAGACCGGTTGGAAGCGGCTCGCATCCAGTGCGGTTATGCGGTCTTCATTATCGGTCGTCTGCCCACCTTGTGGGTGATGTCCTACGCTGCGCTTGCCGGTCCGTGGTCTCCACTCCAGAACTTTGCAGCCCCATCGGCCATCAATAGACAATAGACAACATTTTATTTGCCACCACCATCACCATCACCATCAGTTCTGCGTGCTATGTGCCCTGCCCACTGCCGCTTCAACTTGTTAATCCGTTGGGCTATGTCGGTAACTTTAGTTCGTCTACGGATCTTCTCATTTCTGATTCGATCTCGTAAGGAAACTCCGAGCATAGCCCTCTCCGTAACTCGTTGTGCTACTTACTATGAGCTTACCCATAAGGTACATAGAGACCACGTTTCAGCGTTGCACGTTTTTTCGAACGCTGCCTAGCAGAGTTGGATTCGATGACTGACCTCTTTCTCGAAGTTGGACCTACATATTTGAACTGCTTAGCCTAGGTAAATGTACGTGTCAACAACTTCAAAAACCGAGTTCCCAACTGATACTGGGATGAGCACAACATGGATATTCGACTTCGATTATCTTCGTCTTATCCATGTTAATTTGAAGACCCAACCATTGGGAAACTGGATTGAAGTCTTCAAGCATTGTGCTGAGATCTTCCATCGACTCTGCCATGACCACAATATCGTCGGCAAATCGAAGGTAAGTGATGTATTCACCATCTATATTGATGCTGAATTCTTAACATTCCAGGAGCTTGAAGGCGTCTTCCACTGTGGCAGTAAACAGTTTCAGAGATATCTACAACATCTCCCTGTCTTACGTCTCGTTTCAATGGAATCGCCTTCGAAGTCTGCTCCTGTAGCTACTTGGACCGACATTGTTGCGTTATTATACAAACACTTCAACGCTTCGATATATCGATAGTCATTATGGCATCGTTGAGACTCAAGCACCGCCCATGTCTCTTATAGTCCGCACACGCTCAACATTGCGGAAAATTTTCTACTTCGGTCTTCTGTATAATTAGCCGTAGCGTGTGGATGTGGTCTATGAGACTGCAACCTTTTCGGGAACCGGCTTGTTCGGAAGGTTGAAAGTCATTGAACCTGCGACTGAGGCCCGTAATGACCCACGAAAACACCTTAAAAACATGGCTCAGAAGCGAGATGGATATGTAATCCTTCAGTAAGGTGTCACCTTTTTTAAAGAGTACTCATAGCACCACAACGTCTTTGTTCCATACTTCTGGCGTTACACCTTCGAGTAAGATGGAACTAAAGAGATTCTGAAGAACATTCACTACTGGTGAACCATCCGGTTTCAGGAGCTCTGCTCTGATGCCATCATAACGGTTTCAAGGCCATTCTAATATCTAAATTTATAACTTATGGTCGAAATAAATTAACTTTGAATTCAAATTGGGTAAAGTTGGGAATTTCAATAATAAATAATTTGTTTCATTATTGATGTAAGATGTAGTGTAGGGGGTTGTTGGAAAAATGACCTTTAAATTGGAACACAGTAATGCTTGGTGGTAGAATATCTGATACAGCTTTGCTACCCATCCTCATGAAAGTGAAGTCTATAATCAGCTGATTTGATATTATTACCTCTAACCCAAAGAGTATTACAGACTGCAGTCCAGGCATATCTAGCTTCAGCTTTTCATAAAGTTTCGGAGAGAGCATCGAGAACTTTGTCTTTTCATACACGAGTGCTGCTTCATCTATTTTGATATCCTTGCAGGTGTGACCAAAACCTTTGGGGTAATGTTCCGACACATATACTGGAATCTTGAAGTGTTTCGCTGCTTCTGTCTATAAATAAATAATTTCTAGTTTAGATAAGCCTTGCTGGTTTTTGTTTTTATGGTTGACATACTAGGGGTTTGACCACAGCTTACCTGAAAAAAAACCACACCTAGCCTGGAATGAAACTGGCTGTCAAGTGAGGCTGCCGGAACACACCGTTAGATGCTTGGCGGCAGATTTTCAACTCTCGTGTCGTGTGTGTGTGTCGTGGCTAGCCAGCCGAGTATTAGAGAGTACGCTACCACCATGCTATGGTTTCCTCACGATGTTTTCTTTCACCAGTAGCTCAAGCTCATTATTGGGGTTTGAACCCACGCCCTTCGGCATGCGAACCTACCGCGCTATCATCACTACAAAAAGTGGCGCACGAATTAATAAAATACATGAACGGCGCTTTAAAAGCTCTGACTCAGATTAAAAACTATCCAGGACATCCCAGGACACTACAAAAATTAGGGCATGTCCTGGAAAAACAGGACGGTTGGTAACTCTATACTATGTGAGACGGAAGTCGGAAACTACATAGTTGAGTTTTGGCGGGAACGCGGAAAGAGATGTGTCGCCCCGTTGTTTTTTCAAAAACTTCTGTTTTGTTGAATGTTTATTCATAAAAATAGTGATGTTTTATTCATAAAGTGCCGAATCACAAGCGCGAGTGTGGGAAAATTATAATAATGTGGCGAAACATGACTTTTCGTGATTCTTCCAAAACTGCATCGAAGCTTTATAGTAAAGTCGCCACTACTTTACTAAAGCATGACTGGACTTGACTGACACGGACTGAACTTGACCAGGACTGGACTTTGACTATAACTATTAATTTACGAGGCAACTTATTAAACTTTTGAAACTTGAAAATATAAAACACTTGACACTGGCACATGCTCAAAATGCGACGCCAAAACCAAATAAAAAAATTATAACAGTTTGCAAAAAGAAAAACTTTTTAAAGTTACGTAGGTATCTAATAATGAGGTTTATCAATACATACCATCTTGTTAGCGACTTTTATAACTTCTTTAAAGTGTTTTATAAGTGTTATGTACGTTTCTTGGATATCACACAACAAGAAAGCAGTTTTCTGAGCTTCCAGAGCGCCCAGCTTTATGATATTGCGAGCAGCCATGGTTTTTTTTAGCAAAAATTAACTACTTATAAAATATATTTTTCTATTAATCTTTTTTAATTTAACGTATCTATTCAATTCAAAGGTCGTGCGAATCCGAATGGCCAATTTGTGGAAGATTCATTAAAAAAAAACGTGTGAGTTTCAGTCAGCTGAATACAGTCCGAAATAAACCAACAGCTTATACATTACCAATGGTGATAATAAGTAAATACCAACCTAGAATAATGTACCTAATCAACTTTAATTTAAATGTTGTTTAGGTACATTTGTGGTTTCTGTTAACATTATCAACTTTATAGCTCAGTGGTTAGCGCGGTAGGTTCGCATGTCAGAGGGCGTGGGTTCAAACCCCAACAATGAGCTTGAGGTCCCGGTGAAGGAAAACATCGTAACTATAGCATGGTGGTAGCGTACGCTCTAGTACTCGGCTGGCTAGCTACCACCCTCAACTTGAAAATCTGCCGCCAAGCATCTAACGGTGTGTTCCGGCAACCTCACTTGAGAGCCAGTTCCATTCCAGGCTAGATGTGCTTTACCATCTTCGACCACACCTTCACTTAACATCAGGTGAGCTGTGGTCAAACACATAACCTGTCAACCATAAAAAAAAACCTACTATTAAAAAGTTTCGAACAATCAATGTTTTCCTTGTACCTGACATGAGAGTTTTGGCGGGAACGCGGGAAGAGTCGTGTCGCTTCGTTGTATTTTTTTCCAAAACTAGTGTTTTGTCGAGTGTTTATGCATAAAAATGGTGGTGTTTTATTCATAAAGTGCCGAATTACAAGCGCGAGTGTGGGAAAATGATATAATGTGGTGAAACATGAGTTTTCGTGTTGCTTCCAAAACTCCATCGAAGCTTTGTAGTAAAGTTGCCACTACTTTACTAAAGCATGACTGGAATTAACTGACACGAATTGGACTTGACAAAGACGACTTTGACGATAACCATAGCTAAGATACAGCAGAAATAACACTTAAGACAAGGCAGTATGGCTCTATAGCTTTAGCCTGCCCGAAGGGGCAAATTATTAAAAAAAAAAATGTACCTGACATTGACAATATCAAAATAGCTGTCATTAAAACTAGGCAGATTGACAGTAACATTTTTGTCCATATCTCCTGAGAAATTAGGAGTAGCAATGTACAGCAGTCATAGCTAAGTCCCGAATAATAATAGAGCATTGAGAAAGATACATTGCTATACACTAAAGAAAAGGAAAGTCTACGCAAATATTAAATAAGCTTTTTTATGTGTTTTTTTAAAATGTATATTTATTATTATTTTTTTGTTTTTTTTTGTAATGACATAATTGTAAATGTGCTAACGTTTTTATGTCAATAAATAATTTGAATTTGAATATGAATTTGAATTCATGTACTAAGGCAGATATGAAGTTCTAGAACTTCTAGTAGTGCACTTATACTAGCACTATCTATCTAGCTATACTATTATAAAGAGGAAAGATTTGATTGTTTGCATTGAATAGGCTCCGAAACTACGGGACCGATTTCAAAAATTCTTTCATCGTTGGGAAGCTACACTATCTCCGGGTGACATAGGCTACTTTTTATCCCTGTATTCCCACGGGAATGGGAACTGCGTGGGTGAAACCGCGAGGCGTCAGCTAGTATAATTATTATAAAGTCAAACAACACAAAATTATGACGTGCATCACATTATAATTATTTGCTTACATCGTATGTAGTTCAATAAAGTAGTAGTTAAAGAGCAATATCGATTAACGAATAAAATAAAAGCTCCGAGACGAACTGTATATACGTACTTAGTTTGTAAAGCCATGAAGAAATATATATAATATATTATTATGAGCACAATGTTAAAAAATAATGCATAGATTATCTTATTTAAGTTGAACTCTCATTAAGGTCGTCCATTTTAATTTTGCCCTTAACAAACATCTACGCTAGTAAAAGAATAAATTTAAAATAAAAAACGTTACCTGGGTATGTTTACTAAAGTTAGGTGCCTACACTTTTCCTGCAAACTAAACGAAGAAAACAATCTGAGAAACATTTCCTTCATTGTAATTGACAGTAATTGCTCTGTGTATCGGAAAATAGTTAAACAATGGACAATGCGATGCGAGCGAAAAAAAATAGGAGTTAGTTTTATTTAATCGATTATTGGATCGATTAAATTCTTCTCGATTGTCTGATAACAATAAAGCGATACGAAACAAGGGTTTATTATATTTTATTGCTGTTAACAACATTATAATATATTCATGATATTCATAAATGGTAAATTAAGTAGGTACAAACTGGTAAGTCAGTACCTAGATTAGTGTGACTAACATCGATGTTTGTTCTGTGTCTGGGTGTACCTACTGTACCTATATATTTACAAAAAAAAAGCATTTAAGTATTCTATCAGTTATCTGTCTTCCATAGCATGGGGTCAGATGGCACTGTGTGTAATGCCCTATGATATTTATTTCTAGATTATTATGGTAAGTACTTGAATAATGACTTTATCTATCTGAAGGTGCGTCTATAATATGTAGATCTACACTAATATTATATAGAGGAAAGATATTTTGTATTTTTGTATGTTTGTAATAAATAAACTCAAAAAACTATTGGCCCGATTTCAAAAATTCTTTCACCATTAGAATGCTACATTTTCCCTGAGTAATAAACGCTATATTTATTACTCGAATTTAATTATAAAATAAATGTCCATCCGTAGGTAGATACCTATAAATAATAATAATAATAATACATTTATTTCACCATAGTCATAGGCATAAAGGTAAAGCCGGGGCAGACCGCTAGTAATAAATAAAATTTTAAGAGATATAGAAAAAATGTTAACTTGTAGTTATGTAATTTGATTACGCTACACTCACACAACACTCTCGTTTACACACATACGGGCACGAATATGCACACATACACACACTAGGTACTTGACAGTTGGCAAAATTCAAAAAGTACAACGCCAAAAAAAAAACAGTGCACTAGGTACTTTATACCTTCTAGGCTACCTGACTTCTTAAAATCGCCTTTAGGAAGGTTAAACTTCAATATAATTGCTTCCAAGCTACCCAGAATAAAATTACCGTCCGCCACGTATTCCGAGTAACGTGCCCAAAAACGCCGCCAGCGCAGTCGTATCATTACCTACAACACGCAATTTCTCTAAAAAATACAAAAACCTCGCTCTAAATCTCTAATTTGTTCAAAAAACTGTATCATTCAGAGATCCTTTGTATTTTTTTCATTATAAGGCGCTGCGCAGACGTGTGACTTGCGCACTTGTAATGTGAGTTGTGATTTTTTTTTTCTTTGGTTTTGGCGTCGCGTTTTAGTATTTGCCAGTGTCAAGTATTTATATATTTTCAAGTTTCAAAAGTTAAACAAGTGTCCTCGTAGCTAAAGTTATAGTCAAAGTCCAGTCTTGGTCAAGTACAGTCCATGTCAGTCAAGTCCAGTCATGCTTTAGTAAAGTAGTGGTGACTTTACTATAAAGCTTCGATGGAGTTTTGGAAGTAACACGAAAAGTCATGTTTCACCACATTATATCATTTTCCTACACTCGCGCTTGTGATTCGGCACTTTATGAATAAAACACCACCATTTTTATGCATAAACACGCGACAAAACACAAGTTTTGGAAAAAATATAACAGCGCGACACGACTCTTTCCACATTTCCCGCCAAAACTCTTTTTAATCCTTGGTGTCCTCAGTCTTGCGTTTGCACCGCACTTTAGTTTCATGTCAAATGCGTGACTTTTGACTGACTGCTTGTGGCCCGCGGCTAAACGCCTATGCCGAACCGAGCCACACAATAAAAAAATAAACAAAAGATGGCGCCCGACGCTCGCGTGCTCCACTTTTGGCGGGCGGGCTTTTAGAAAAAAATCATTGAGTTTTACCTGTGACGTCGAAACAATAATAGGCACGGTGAGATAATGGAAGAAATTGGCGGATGAAAAAAAAGCTTTCTAATGATTGAGAAATACCTTCTAGGTGGAGTAGAATTAGTTTTTGTTTACACTCAATTTGTTAAAACTTGATAGGTCTAGTATAGAAACCATAGTTAGATTCAAGTACCTCGCGAGATCGTCCCTAGAAATTCGGAAGAGTCTGTCAGCGAGAGCGATGCACAATGTCAATTTGCAAAATGCCAAAGCAAAAAAAAACCCGTGTCAACTAAAATAGCCATTGAAATGCCGCTGAAACGCAGCCGAGTAAGAACTGCCACTCGCGGCGAGTAATTTCCCCAGGGGTAGTGGCCTCTGGCGCCCAGCTTTGGCTAAGGGGAGAAATCTTCGAGACAAATCCTCACCACGCCATGCCAAGATGGTGGAATGACTGAACTGACTGACTGACTAGATTCAAGTAGACGAAAAGCGATTACTTATCGTATTTACAACACTATTTACAACATAAACAAAAATCATAAAACGATTTTATTCGAGTTGCAGCCTCTTTAATCTCTTGTCTCCACAAAAATAACAGTTAATTTTATCCACTAATAATTTCTAAAGACAAATAACAATTAAATTGGAGTTTTGGCGGGAACGCGGGAAGAGTCGTGTCGCTTCGTTGTATTTTTTTCCAAAACTAGTGTTTTGTCGAGTGTTTATGCATAAAAATGGTGGTGTTTTATTCATAAAGTGCCGAATTACAAGCGCGAGTGTGGGAAAATGATATAATGTGGTGAAACATGAGTTTTCGTGTTGCTTCCAAAACTCCATCGAAGCTTTGTAGTAAAGTTGCCACTACTTTACTAAAGCATGACTGGAATTAACTGACACGAACTGGACTTGACAAAGACGACTTTGACTAAAACTAGCTACGATGGCACTTATTTAACTTTTGAAACTTGAAAATATATAATTACTTGACACTGGCAAATGCTAAAACGCGACGCCAAAACCTAAGGAAAAAAAACAATTAAATTTTATTTAATTTATCATCGAACAAACAGTGACAGCTACCGCAGAAATGATTTATGAAATTTAAACTCTCTTTCACGCGCCTGAGATAAGAAGGTCGAGTGGGGAGGTCTGTACTAATTACTTTTTAATTCGCTATTTTGTTTAGTTGTCAGAATGACGTGGCTTATAAGTACACAGAAAAGCAAAGGTACCTAGTGGGTTTGCCGGGAAAATGATATAATGTGGTAAAACATGAGTTTTCGTGTTGCTTCCAAAACTCCATCGAAGCTTATAGTAAAGTCGCCACTACTTTACTAAAGTATGACTAAACATGATTGATACGGACTGGACTTTGACTATAAAGAACTATATAGCTACGAGGCAACTTATTTAACATAATATAAAACTTGAAAATATAAAACACTTGACACTGGCAAATGCTCAAAATGCGACGCCAAAATTAAAGAAAAAGAAAGGGTAGTGATAAGTTTTTTTTTACTCTGAAAAGTCGTGTCGCATTGGTATTGATTTCCAACTTATGTTGTTGTTTTTTTTCTGTATCTATATATCTACACTATTATAAAGAGGAAAGATTTGATTGTTTGTTTGTATTGAATAGGATCCGAAACAACTGGACCGATTTCAAAAATTCTTTCACCGATGGGAAGATACGTCTCCGGGTGACATAGGCTACATTTTATCTCTGGATTGCCTCGAGAACGGGAACTACGCGGGTGAAATCGCGAGGCGTCCGCTAGTGTATTATAAGTATATAGGTAGGTATGTAGTTACAAAAAGGAAAAGTATTTAAGTATTCTATCAGTCACCACTTTTTTTTTTGTAAATACATACAGGATACCCAGACTCAGAACAAACATTTGTTTATGTCACAAAATGCTTGTCCTCGGTGGGAATCGAACCCACGCCCTTCAGCTCTTGGAGCAGACATACTATTAATGAACCAACAGGACTGTCAAGCATTTCTAAGCATGTCTCTAAACATTAAAATTTGTAAGTTAATAAACTTGATTCCAAAATACTAGAACCCTTCATCTACAACATACTCAACTGTACATTATAAAATCGGCGCCGTGGGCGTGGCCGTGCCCAGAAACCGAAGTGTCAGTGCACTGGCGCCAAACCTCTCCGATTTGACGTTTATACTTTTTTTTTACTTCTTTCTTTTTAACTTTTTTCGTAGACGCCCCGCGGCAAGGCGCTAGGCATCGGTTTAGGCGGCGCGGGCGGTGTCACAAAGGAATACGTAATTTAATTATAATAAGGTTTAAGTAGGGATTTTGCCGGGTTTCCTGTGTGGACGGAAATAAATTACTAATATTTGAAATGACCACAGAAAGTTATTTTTTTGGATACAAATCAAATTTCGTAATGCCATTTCAAATATATCATTAAACAAATTTTAAAACACCGATTACATCTCAAGAAATAAAAAAAAAAACATAAATATGTCATGTAAAATAAAATAAAATAGTGCGGTCGGTTCGCATGCTGAGGGCGTGAGTTCAAGCCCTAACAAAATCTTAAGCTGCCGGTGAAGGAAAACATCGTAAGGAAACCATAGCGTGATGGTAACCCTACCATTATCTCTAGTACTCTGCTGGCGAAAATCAGCCGCCAAGCATCTAACGGCGTGTTCCGGCAGCCTCACTTGAGAGTCAGTTCCATTGCAGACTAAGTGTGCTTCGACCATTTCACTGAGCTGTGGCCAAACACCTAGCCTGTCAACCATAAAAAAAACATTAAAAAACTGCAACTTTCCGTGCTTTTCAAATTTCTAAGCCATTCGCTTCATTCGGTCAGTTTATTAGACTTTTATGGAACAAAGAACCATTGACCAAAATAACAATATAAAAGGCTAACACTGACATACACGACGTCAGCGTGGAACTAATAAATTACATTAGTGCATTACAGTAGGAGAGTCAGCGTGACTGTCTGTTTGTAGCGGGCCCCGTGCGCCGGCGCCGGACACTGCGCGCCAGACTATACGGCCGACTTGACTATGACTATCTATATTTTTAAATTCAAATACAAATACTTTAATGATAACACCAATGTTACAAGTCACTTCAACATTTTAAAGATGTCATTAAATGGGTCGAAGAGGGTAAAGAACTGGCTCTCAAGTGAGGCTACCGGAACACACTGTTAGATGCTTGGCGGCAGATGTTCAAGTCTCGTGTGGTAGCTAGCCAGCCGAGTACTAGAAAGTACGCTACCACCATGCTATGGTTTCCTCACGATGTTTTTCCTTCACCGGCAGCTCAAGCTCATTGTTGGAGTTAGAACCCACGCCCTTCGGCATGCGAACCGACCGCGCTAACCACTGAGCTATTATCGCTACAGGACTCCGGCAGAGAGTTCCACAACCTCGCTGTGCGAATAATAATTATAACGCTTTGTGCGAACATGGGGAACATCCACCATGTACGGATGGCGTTTTGATCGCGTTTGTCTGCCGTCCGGTAGAAGGAAGGTACAGGAGGGACCAAATTGTGCAGCTCAAGTAATTTGTGGTAGTTGGAAAAAGACGTACGTGTACGTTTGAAATAAATACAAATATTTTATTAATAACACCAAAGTTACAGGCCATTTTTCCATTCATATTTAAAAATATCAAAATCATAACATAATATGTCAATACAATGAAAATGTCAAGGTGACAGACGACCCAATAAAGACCGCAGGAACGCGCTGGATGCGAGCAGCTTCCAACCGGTCTTTATGGAAGTCAATGGGGGAGGCCTATGTCCAGCAGCGGACGTCCTACGGCTGATATGATGATGATGATGATGATGAAAGAACATTTTCACATTTGACATATTATGTCAAAATAAAATAATTATGTCAATATGATTAAGCGTCGTGGTGGAAGATGTACTTAGCAGGAAGTCGGCTAGATAAGTACCACCACAGTACCAGATATTCTGCCGCCAAGCAGTAGTGTGTTTAAACATTACTGTGTTCCGGTTTGAAGGGGTTTTTTTATTTAAAAAGTAATGAGATGAACGAGACGCAGACCATTGCAGCGATACACAGAACTTTAAATGACAAAACAAAGTCCAGGGCATCGCTGCTTTGGCGCTCATTACTTTGAGACTTTCGTTACAGAACGGATCTAGATAAAATTTTGGCATGGAGGTAGCTGAAACCCTGGATTAACACATAGGCTACTTTTTGTTCCGAAAACATGTAGCGGGTAACACGGCGGGGCGCAGCTAGTGTCTTATGAAAAAATGTTTTTCTTTCTTTCTTTCCAGTAGGTAAAGAGGCCCTTGGATCGCAAGTCGTAAGTATTGTATTCTATCAGTTATGTGACTTGCATCGCACAAGCTCTGCTTGGTTTGGGGCCAGATGGCGCTGTGTGTAATGTCCTACGATATTTATTTATTATTTATTTATCTAATCTCTATTTTCAGGTAAGGTGCCCAAAATATATAAAAAAAAAAATTTTTTTATTTCAAACGTGCCAATCACATTGCGATGCACTGTAAATCAGAGCAATGACACAGCAATCTCCTTTGGTCCTTTGACTCACAACTTTATCAGCAACTTTCAAGCAAAAACCAACTTTATATTAAAGGCGTAAAACTTAAAATATTAATGAATTATGAATTCTAGATCAATTTTATATCTTATTCAAATCCAATCTAAAATCACCTCTATAGTACAACCCGAGTGTTTAAATTCGCTTGAATTAAAAACCCATTGTTAAATCTTAATTAGTGGAGTGCATATTCATGTCTCAGCTACCTGAGACTTTTGTTTATTTTGGGATCTTATTGCTGAGCCATTATTGATAATGTATGTGACGACAGGCAGACAAAAGGTAGTGCTAAGTTTTTTACATAATAGCTGACCGACTTGATCAAAAGTGATTTTACTTCCGTTACAAAAGAAGCCCGGCCTGTCTTTGGATGGGTGAATGCAAGTAGCATTTACAACAGCCACTGTTTGTAGCCACCTGAATTGCGCATCTGCATCTGCGCTTAACGTCAGGCGAGATGGCGCAAACGCAAGCCTATTTATTATAAAAAAAAAAATCTCCACAGATTTTCTCTCATAGAAAAATTAATTCATTTCTAAGCTAGTTGTGTTTACCATCTTCGACTACACTATCACTTAACATCAGGAGAGATGTCAAACATCTAACTTGTCAACCAATTAAAAGAAGTTATCATTGTCATTAAAAAATCGAAAAGTGTGACCAAACTTTTCTTCTTTGATTTTGGCGTCGCATTTTGTGCATTTGCCCGTGTCAAATGTTTTGATATTGAAAATAGTTTCTATTACTATCTAAAATAGTTTCCTAAGTTAAAAAATTGTCAAAGTCCAGTCCGTGTCAGTCAAGTCCAGTCATGCTTTGGTAAAGTAGTGGCGACTTTACTGTAAAGCTTCGATGGAGTTTTGGAAGCAACACGAAAAGTCATGTTTCACCACATTGTACCTACCACCTTCCCATACTGGCGCTTGTAATTCGGTACTTCATAATTATAACACCACCATTTTTAAACACAAATAATCGCAAAAACACTAGTTTTGAAGATTGGAACGTGGAAATTCCCGCCGAAACACAACCAAAATTAATTTGATTTAATTCTGCCAAGTCAAAAAAAAAACTGTTACACAAAATTTTTAAATTTAAATTTTAAAATTAAAAACTGACCAAGTGCGATTCGGACTCGCGCACGAAGTGTACCATTATCTATAAAAATCAAGTATGTTGTATGGGAGCCCTCCTTAAATATTTATTTTATTTTTAGTATTTGTTGTTATAGCGGCAATAGAAATACATCATCTGTGAAAATTTCAACTGTCTAGCTATCACCGTTCTTGAGATACAGCCTGCTGACAGACGGACGGACGGACGGACAGCGAAGTCTTAGTAATAGGGTCCCGTTTTTACCCTTTGGGTACGGAACCCTAAAAAGGTAGATTTTAAAAATACCCCGCAACGGATCAGGTCCAATCTCTGTGCGTAACTGAACTAGGATCGCTTCAAAAGTCCAGGACTAAGGCAGCCCGTACACGTTCAATCATGATCACGATCCGCGATCCGCGATCCGCGATCATGATTTCAAAATTTCTAGATATTATGCGATCCGGAGCATCAGTCCGTCAATCCGCTTCGTACACGATCAGTCTGGATCGCGATCATTGATCGCGGATCGCGGATCGCGGATCGCGCGCTACGTGTACGGGCTGCCTATGTCATTAGCTATTCCCCTAAAAACTAAAGATTCCCTGGCGCCTCCTAGTTCGTCATTAGTGGCTGGACCGCCGCCGGCGCCGCACGTGCTTTGAGCTCCGAATTTTATTTGTATTTAGTAAACCGCTTCTAATTACAGTCGTGAGGGTTTACGGAGTCCAAGGGTTACCGTAATTATTAGCAGCAGCGTGGCTTCGGGCGTTTGCTCTGGATGTTATGTTATGTCATACGTTTCTTTTTGATAGCTTAGGCTGTGCTGTATCATAATTTATAGATATATTGCAAGCTGATGAATTGGTTGGTAGAGACCACGTTCCATTTCACGATTATTGAAAACTGAAAGGTCATTAGATACCAATAAGTGTAGCATGTTTTGCAATTATAAATGATGTATTTGATATTTACTTTCTACTTAATTTCTCAAATAAGCGAATTATGTAATTCTATTGAGAAATAAAAGTCTTTAAACTGATAAGTACCTAAGTATTTATTTTATTGACATTTTATTGTAAACAGCCTTGTCGACAGCCCTGTTGGTTCATTGGTAGTGTGTCTGCTTCGAGAGCTGAAGGCCGTGGGTTCGATTCCCACTCAGGACTAACATTTGTGTGAATAACATCGATGTTTGTTCTGTGTCTGGGTGTACTGTATGTATTATAAGTAGGTATGTATTTACAAAAAAAAAAAAAGTATTTAAGTATTCTATCAGTTATCTATCTTCCATAGCACAAGCTCTGCTTAGTTTGGGGTCAGATGGCGCTGTGTGTAATGTCCTATGATATTTATTTATTTATTTATTTTTAATGATGTTATCATTGTAATAAAATAAATAGGTACCTACTTATTAGTTTTATATTTTTTAGGCAGGTACTGACTTTTTTGACATTTACCTAATTAATATTTTGATTTTTTTAAATGTAATTACAGAATTTGACCTATTGACAATCAAATATTGTATTTGTCTGGGGTAGTGTGGCATACTTAAGTCTTATAGTTATACAGTGACGTGAGTACAAATCCCAACAAGGAACTTGAGCTGCCGGTGAACGAGAACATAATATTGTGAGGAAACCATGGTGTGTTGGTAGGGTATTTTCCTTGGCGGCAGATGTTCAACTCTCGCGTGGTAGCTAGCCAGCCGAGTACTAGAGAGTACGCTACCACCATGCTGTGGTTTCCTCACCATGTTTTCCTTCACCGGCAGCTCAAGCCCTTCGGCGTGTGAACCGACCGCACCAACTACTGGGCTTATCATCGCTGCTAATCACTGCTATTTATTCTTATTTATGTTATTAGTTTCTTTTCGACAAGTTGAAAGTTAACCTGACTATTCTATCGGATTTAGGTTGTACGGATCGAGCTACGTCACGAATTCTGAGTAAACTCTCTGCTTTATGAGTCAGCGGTGCCGCTTCGATTCCCGGAAGGAACTCGCGGTGGGTATCGAAAGAGTTTTATTGATGAGTTAGCCATAAACCCAACGTGCTGTATCTCTGTGTATAGGGCGGAGGCCATAGCGACATTAATTTTAAGCGAGGGTCGAGCTTCGTTCGTAATTATAAAAAACTAGCTGCGCCCCGCGGTGTTACCCGCTACATGTTTTCGGGATAAAAAGTAGCCTATGTGCTAATCTAGGCTCAGCTACCTCCATACCAAATTTCATCCAAATCCGTGAAGTAGGTTTTGCGTGAAAGATTAACAAACATACTCACAAACTTTCGAATGCATAATTTTAGTAGGAAGTAGCGTTTATAGCTCAGTGCTTAGCTCGGTCTGTTTACACGCCACAAGACGTGAGTTCAAATCTAAACAATGAGTTTGAGCAACCGTGGGAGAAAAACATCGTGAGGAAACCATAGCATGGCGTTAAGGTATTTTTAACCGATTAAAAACAGGATGAGGTTCTCAATTGAACTGTATTTTTTTGTACGTATGTTACGCGATAATTCCGCCAATTATGAATTGATTTTAAAGATTATTTTTTTGCTTGGTAGATCATTTTGTAGCGACGATAGCTCAGTGGTTAGCGCGGTAGGTTCGCATGCCGAAGGGCGTGGGTTCAAACCCCAACAATGAGCTTGAGCTGCCGGTGAAGGAAAACATCGTGAGGAAACCACAGCATGGTGGTAGCGCACTCTCTAGTACTCGGCTGGCTAGCTACCACACGAGAGTTGAAAATCTGCCGCCAAGCATCTAACGGTGTGTTCCGGCAGCCTCACTTGAGAGCCAGTTCCATTCCAGGCTAGGTGTGCTTTACCATCTTCGACCACACCTTCACTTAACATCAGGTGAGCTGTGGTCAAACAACTAGACCGTCAACCATAAAAAAAAAAAAAAAAAAAAACAAAACATACTTTAGAGGTTGCCCCATATAAATTTTATCGAAATCGATCGAGCGGTTTTAAAAAAAATCAATATTTTTTTTAAATTGTAGGTATACACCGCTGATATTTTCGTTTGGTCGGAAACCTCGCTGTTTCATTGGAGCAGCGCGTTTAGTTGGCCTGAGGGGCGTGGAGTCGGTTTTTTTTAATTGTAAGTTTTTATATTATCTAGAACTCGACTAGCTAGCTACCACTTTCTATCTTTCTACAATCTTTCTGCACCCAGCAATGGGACAGTATATTATATATGGGGTTGATAGAGAAAGAAAAATTATGCAACATTCAAAACTAACATGATAGAAAATATCGCAGGACATTACACACAGCGCCATCTGACCCCTGAAAATAAAATAAAATAAACTAAGCAAAGCTTGTACTATGGGAGTCCGATAACTGAACTAGAAAAGCTAACAGGAGGTTGTCTAAGTAGTTACCACCGCAGTACCAGACATTCTGCTGCCAAGCAAGCTGTGAAGGGTACCACAGCGACATTACTGGGCTGTTGAGACTAACCATCGCAAGTCTCGAAGTAACGAGCGCCAAAGCAGCGATGCTTGGACTTTGTTTTGCTACTCAAAGTTCTGTGTATCGCTGACCATGACAGGCGTTAGATATCTCTTACCATCAGAAGAGCGTCTCGTTCGTCTCATTACTTTTACATAAAATAAACATTCTTGCAAAATGAAACAGGATTTTAAATTTCTAAAGATAATATAATTGAAGATATAGAAAGTGACAATTTAGAAAGAGATCTACAGGTTCGACTCGAATGCCGGCGCCTTTACCTCGCCCCGTACACTCGAAAGCGGAAGCGGAAACCCGAAACACAGAAATAATAATAAATCAAAATTACAAGTAAATAATAAATATCGTAGGACATTACACACAGCGCCATCTGACCCCGAACTAAGCAAAGCTTGTGCTATGGAAGTCTGACAACTGCTAGAATACTTAAACACTTTTTTTTTTATAAACACATAACTAAACTTATAATGAATACAGAACACCCAGACACAGAACAAACATTTCTATATACCACAAAATTCGTCCTGGGTGGAAATCGAACCAAAGCCCTTCAGCTCTTGAAGCAGGCATACTACCAATGAACCAACATGGCTGTGAATAAAAGCATCATTTTTTTCATACATAACTAACTGCGCCCCGCGGTGTTACCCGCTACATGTTTTCGGGATAAAAAGTAGCCTATGTGTTAATCCAGGATCTCAGCTACCTCCATAACAAATTTCATCTAATTCCGTTCAGTTGTTTTTGCGTGAAAGAGTAACAAACATACGTCCAAACTTTCACATTTATAATATTACTAGCTGCGCCCCGCGGTATTACCCGCTACACGTTTCGGGATAAAAAGTAGCATATGTGTTAATACAGGATCTCAGCTACCTCCATACGAACTTTCATCCAAATCCGTTCAGTAATTTTTGCGTGAAAGAGTAACAAAGATCCATCCAAACTTTCCCATTTATAATATTAGTGGGATAGACGATATAGTTTTCCTATAGGTAGGTACATAATATAAACTGCCCTACCACTTGTGCGCCCGTGTGTACACAAACAGACAGCTCGGATCACGTCTGCTGCGGGAGGAAGCGCGATTGTTTTTACGTCTTTGACTCCACGTCGAGACACACGGGGGGAAAATTGGATATAAACTTATATTGGGCATACTAGAAATAAAATTTCCTTTTTTTTCAGAAGTGGTGGCCTTGTCTATATTATTGATAGATGATGATGATGAACGGGAATTTCTGGGTCAGTGTGACTTTGGTTTTTGATAAACTTTAGTGATAAAAAAATTAGATATGACTGTGTTTTTAACCGACTCAATTTTTGGCCTGTCCCGGATTCGCACGGATGGACATTTACTTTTTAATTCAATCTACACTAATATTATCAAGAGGAAAGATTTGTATTTTTGGACTTTTGTATGTTTGTAACAAATAAACTCAAAAACTACTGGACCGATTTCAAAAATTCTTTCACCGTTGGGAAGCTGCACTATCCCCGGGTGACATAGGCTACTTTTTATCTCTGTTTTCCCACGGGAACGGGAACTACGCGGGTGAAACTGCGAGGCGTCTGCTAGTTCTTTTAATAATAATACAGCCGATGTTACTCTAGGATAATGTAGCATTCTAATAGTGAAAGAACTTTTGAAATCGATCCAGTAGTTTTTGAGTTTATTCGTTACAAACATACAAAAAACCAAAAATACAAATCTTTCCTCTTTATAATATTAGTATACATTAGTATAGATAATAATGAAACAATAATAATAAATGTCGTAGGACACACAGCGCCATCTGGCCCCAAACTAAGCAAAGCTTGTGTGATGGAAGTCAGATAACTGATAGAATACTTAAATACTTTTTTGCTAATAACCTAACTCATTAGTCCACTACGGTGTCAACAAAGGTTCTGCCTACCCGCCACTGTTTTTTTTTTTTATCTATTTTTATTTGAAGACATTGATTCACATATGACTGTGTCAGTTCCATAGTATACACATCCGTTAATCATATAAACCTGTTTACATTCTGGTCATTAAATGGCTGTAGACAGACTGATAGAGCGTCTTAGCTATGCTAGACGTTGGCATAGCTAAGACACTCTGAATCAGACCGACATTTAATACACTGTTTGTTTTGTCTCGCTTGTATGTTTGCAATTCGTAAGTACCTACCCTATAAAAGCGACACGGGCATGGTTCAACTGTATATACCTTCATCGCTAGATGCAAGACACTGTTTATATAGACAGACACACATTTGGATACAATATTACACCTATATATAATTCACACTTAATAACACCAAACAGCCAAGCTCAGGCAGGTGTGCTCTCGAAGACGACTAGGAGCCAAGTGACTGCAAGCAGTAATCGTGTGTAACTCAGATCAGAACCGGTTCAAATATTCAGATCGCGTAGGTTTGAACCGTTGAGCTGCAGCTCAACCGCAGATCAAGCAGCTCAAATCGTGGCTTGCGGCTCAACGAGTCAACGTTGTCGCGCACCCGACCGCTGGTAATCGAACTGAATTGCAAACCGAACCGAAATTGAAAAGTGAACCGAACGGAGCCGATGCGACGCGATCTGTTTTTTGAAGCAGTGTGTGTAGGAACGAAA
Source organism: Biston betularia (assembly GCA_905404145.2). Taxonomy (NCBI): domain Eukaryota; kingdom Metazoa; phylum Arthropoda; class Insecta; order Lepidoptera; family Geometridae; genus Biston; species Biston betularia. The sequence goes on along the minus strand of FR989889.1, from coordinate 306,484 downwards.
CAGAATTGCTAAGTAAGTATCCGAAATAAAAATAATAATATCAGTAGATTTTCCGATAAATTGAGAACATTTCCAACGTTGTTGAGCTGCAACTATAAACCAACTATGTGAGCTGCATATTCTAGCGCTGCATAAGGTCTAGTTTACTTCGCTATTGACTAAATGACTCCCTCGAGTTAGTACGTGAACTGATCTGAAATGACATGTTGAGCCGGTTCAAGTTTTCAGCTCAAGGGTTGAGCTGCGAGCCGCGGCGTGACTCAAGTAAATCTGTTGAGTTACCCATGGCTACAAGCAGTCGTGCCATCACGAACGAAGAGAAGCGAAAGCGCCTCGGTTCCCGTTACGGTGATAGCCATCAACAGCTGGCACGTAGTTTCCGGAATAGACTTTGATTGTTTTGCATTCGGAAAGGCGGCAAATACAAGTGGCGACAACATCTAATTAAGGAAAAACATGTATTTTTCTCGTATAAGTCAATGTTATATTCTTTTTGAGAAAATAAATATCTTAAACCATATAAATGCAGTGTAGAAACCCCCCCGTGTGTTGGTCCGGCGCATGCGTGCCGCACTCCCTGTCATTACGACGGACGCAAATTATATTACAGCATTTACAGATTGTATACAATTATATGCCTCGTACCTGTATATACAATTACCCCATGTACTAAACTTGTACAGCAGACCTCGCCACTCGCACGCAACCTCAAGCGAACTTCTCCTGAGACGTTTTTACAAACATGTTTCGAAACAAGTGTTAGCTTGAATAGCTAACGCTTAGCTCTAGGAGATTATAAGCACCTACGTATAGTTAAATATCGTAAATATCGTAGGACTATACACACAGCGCCATCTGGCCCCAAACTAAGCAGAGCTTGTGTGATGGAAGTCAGATAACTGATAGAATACATAAATACTTTTTTTTTGTAAATACATACTTATAATACATACAGTACACCCAGACACAGAACAAACATTTGTTTATTCACAAAATGTTTGCCCTGAGTGGGAATAGAACCCACGTGCTTTAGCTCTAAAAGCAGATATGCTACCAATGAACCAACAGGGCTGTCAGTATTATCGTTCTACTATGGAAGTTATATAACTTCCATAGTAGAAGCTTTGTTTAGTTTGGGGTCAGATGGCGCTGTGTGTAATGTCCTACGATATTTATTTAAATGGTATTCCTGAGTGGGAATCGAACCCACGCCCTACACCTCTTGAAACATACACATTACCAACCACTAACAGGGCAGTCAATATTTTAATAATAAACATTTTTAGACACGCCACTCTTTACTAACAACAGTTACCATTCCAAATTCACCATTCTGGTCACCGGGCGGGTTTGATCCCTTCCATTCAAGCGTGAAATCTACTTAGTAATACATACTACGGTTGTCGTAGACGAGGATCGACGTCGTTAGATGTGATTAGCACGGTCGGTTCGCATGGCGAAGGGCGTGGGCTTAAACCCTAACAATGAGCTTGAGCTGCCGGTGAAGGAAAACATCGTGAGGAAACCATAGCATGGTGGTAGCGCACTCTCTAGTACTCGGCTGGCTAGCTACCACGCGAGAGCTGAAAATCTGCCGCTAAGCATCTAACTGTGTGTTCCGGCAGTTCCATTCCAGGCTAGGTGTGCTTTACCATCTTCGACCACACCTTCACTTAACATCAGGTGAGCTGTAGTCAAACACCAAGCTTGACAACAATAAAAAAAAACATCGTGAGGAAATCGTAGCATTGTGGTAGAGTAGTCTCTAGCCCTACTCTTAACGCCTTGTCGTGGCGGGGGGCTTATTAGCCGTGACTGGAGACACGGTGAAACCAAGCGGAACCCGAGAGGGGCTACTTCTCCGGGCATTCCCCCCTGGGCCTGGCTGAAGCGGCCAAGTAGGTTGCGCTGTGTCGGCGGTACTGCTACTGAGGCGGGCTGCGGTGTCGTATGGGAGGCACAGTGGCTGAGGGCTGGAGGCTGCGGCGAGAGAGTACTGTCAGTGTGACGTTGCCGCTGCCTTCTTCGTCCCTGCCTTCCGCGGTCTCGACGGGGCCAGCACCGTTAGATGGCGGACGCGGTGGGGCTGCAGGGAGTCCCGGTACGTCAGCGGGGCACCGGCTCCGCTCTCCCTCTCCTCTGCAGCCGTGATGGCAGGCGACGGGGCCATTTACCTGACCCGTCGCACGGAGACCACGGGCGTTTGGATATGGGGCCATTCGACGCCCATTTGCTGGTTTGGTCTAAGAGGTGGATCACGGTGTACCCAGTGATCCAATATATCATCATGGGCTTTTTATTCAAAATAGGTTCGCGTTTGACCACACTGCCTGATGTTAAGCTGTCGTGTGGTCTAAGATGGAGCACGCTTACCTAGAAGAAACTTATTTACTCTAGATTAGAAGACATCCATATTGTACCTAAGAGGGAACACAGACTCTTTTTTTTTTATGGTTGACAAGCTAGGTGATTTTATCACAGCTCACCTGATGTTAAGTGAAGGTGTGGTCGAAGATGGTAAAGCACACCTAGCCTGGAATGGAACTGGCTCTCCGGCAGAGAGTTCCACAACCTCGCTGTGCGAATGAAAAATGTGGAATCAAAAAGCTTTGTGCGAACATGGGGAACATCCACCATGTACGGATAACGCTTTGGTCGCGTTTGTCTGCCGTCCGGTAGAAAAAAAGTGCTGGGGGAACCAATTTGTGCAGTTCAAGTGCACACTCCTTGAGGCGGGTCCGCGAGGAGCGCTCTCGGGGCCGCAATAGTGCGAAAGCATGCTCGCAGCCTCGACACAAAGGGCCGAGGTGGAACACTCCAGGGGTTTTAGTGGGTAGGCTGTCGCTAGGACGGAGAGTCCCACATAACCTGCTCCAGGGACGGTGGTATACAATTTCCCTGGACAAAAAAAAACGTACGTATAATTTAAACGAACTTTTAGAGCCGTTTCTGATTCCAAACAACCAATAATACCATTAAGTATGTTTGGATAACTCCATTGTATTGCAGCAGGGTTGAATGGACAGATTCATGGCAAGAAAAAATGTAACAAAGAGCTTTTATCTCGAGTTTACTTGGCTACTGTTGAGAATGTGGATAAATAATTCAAATTCATAATCATTTATTGCCAGCTGGGTATTGCAAGTTGGTGTCATCAATTCGATATCAATAGCTACCCTTTCGGGCATACAACATTTCATTTAGTCAAAAAGTCAAGTCGAGTTAGTCAAGTCTCAAAGCAGCTACGAGGCAACTTATTTAACTTATGAAACTTGATAATATAAAACACTTGACACTGGCAAATGCTCAAAATGCGACGCCAAATCCAAAGAGGAAGAACGGCACTAAATCACAAAAATTAAATTAAAATCCACTTCAAAGGCTGTTGCGAATTTTTTTCCATAATTTTTTTCCGCTTTCTCCAAGGTACATGTAAAAGTTTAGATACCTGTCTTCCGACAAAGGACTGAGATGACGGATGTGCCAAATCTCTTTTGGCACGGTCACAAGTAAGTACCGTTGGATGTTTGTCGGCATTGCAACGTATTGCATGAAAGTAAAGCAGTTTAACTCTAAGATCGAATTCATAACACTTCATTTGGTAGATCTCCTTTGCAGGAGGTCGTCTAGGTAGGTACCGCCGCAGTAGGTACCAGATATTCCGCCGCCAAGCAGTAGTGTGTAAACATTACTGTGTTCCGGTGTGAAGGGTACTGCAGCGACATACCATCTTGACAGCTGTTACTAATCGGCAGCACTAATCTTAATGTAAAATATATTACTTTTATCTCAGATTAAAAACTAGAGACTTTTACAATAGAAAAGTTACAAATTAATTTTCAGATAATGTAAAAAAACAAAACACAATTTTTCTTTGGTTTTGGCGTTTCATTTTGAGCATTTGCTAGTGTCAAGTGTTTTTTATTTTCAAGTTTCAAAAGTGGAATAAGTGTCCTCGTAGCTAGTTTAGTCTAAGTCAAGTCCAGTCTGTGTCAGTTAAGTCCAGTCATGCTTTAGTAAAGTAGTGGCGACTTTACTATAAAGCTTCGATGGAGTTTTGGAAGCACGGAACACGGAAAGTCATGTTTCACCACATTATATCATTTTCCCACACTCGTGCTTGTAATTCGGCACTTTATGAATAAAACACCACCATTTTTATGCATAAACACTCGACAAAACACTAGTTTTGGAAAAAAATACAACGGAGCGACACGACTCTTCCCGCGTTCCCGCCAAAACTCAACGCAGACTTATTTATGTTTAAAAATAAGATGTTTTAATAGATTCGTCAACAGAATAATTTTTCATATTCCCAAGATAATACAAGTCACTACAAGCCGCCTGCAAATTAAGAATAGTGTTAAAAGTGCAACTCACGGGTCTAATGCCTTCGAGGAGAAATGTCACGTCATCGCTGTGGGGAACGGACTCGAGCCATTACTACTACTGTCAAAACACATCACAATGATTTATTATTCTATCATTTTTTCTGCAAAAATATTGACGAAATATTTCAATATTAGGAGGTAGCTTAATTGAGAAACGACGATAGCGATGATATCTCAGTGGTTAACGCGGTCAGTTGAGCTTGAGCTGCCGGTGAAATCCATAGTAGAGTACCTACTTTCTAGTACTCGACTGGCTAGCTACCCTCAAGTTGACAATCTGCCGCCAAGCATCTAACAGTGTCTTCCGGTAGCCTCAGCCAGAGCCAGTTACATTCCAGGCTAGGTGTGTTTTACCATCTTCGACCTCACCGTCGCTTAACATCAGATGAGCTTTGGTCAATCACCTAGCCTGTCAACCATAAAAAAAAGATTTACAATATCGAAGTGGCAAGTTCAATTCCTATAGTCGAAATGTACGTAGGTACTTTGTAAGGTTTCATTACAAAAAAAAAACCACAAAACACACTTAAAAAACTAAACGTAATCAAATGTTAATAAAAGGCCACCGAAATAGTAAACATCTTTATTAATTCGATTATACACGCAACAAAATATATTTTTTAATAGTTCATAACTTTTCATGCAATATGTAATCGATTTGTTATAATTTTAAAACAAGCCTCGAGTAGGTACACTTTTTTTACCTTTTTACTGAGATACCTACTCACAAATTTAATTAAACAAACATTGCTGAAGTTTCATCAAGTCTATTATACATATTTATATAATTATGTGAAAGGTTGGATGTTTGTAAATCGATCATTTGTGTGACAAAGACACAACAGTAAAGTCTATCTGTCTTCTTATACCATCAGGACAGCGTCTTGTTCCTTTCATCACCTTATTAACCTCACTTGGTGGTAGATCTCCTTAGCAGGAGGTCGTCCAGGTAGGTACCACCGCAGTAGATATTCTGCCGCCAAGCAGTAGTGTGTTAACATTACTGTATTCCGGTTTGAAGAGTACTGCATCTAGCGAAATTACTGGGCTGTTGAGACTAACCATCGAAAGTCTCAAAGTAATGAGCGCCAAAGCAGCGATGCTTGGACTTTGTTTTGCTACTCAAAGTTCTGTGTATCGCTGCAATGGTCATGGACAGGCGTTACCTCTTACCATCAGGAGAGCGTCTCGTTCGTCTCATTATTTTTCACATAAAAATTAAACACGTATTTTACTCAGATTAAAGTATTTTATATTAATAAAACACTGGAAGCCACCTATAGCTTTATTATTTTCCAAAAACCAATCAAAATAAACAATAAAGTTTAATGCAATTTCATTTTAGCACTAACAACAAAACGCCAACCTTCAAACCTCTTCGGAGATTTCGACTCTATGGAGTTCGACTTAAAACCTCGTTCATCAAAAAGGTTTTATTAAACCTGAAAGAAATAACTTTAAAGTGCAATAAAAACGTCGAAGCGCAGACTAACGAGGTGGTTTTTAATTATTTAAAGTCTGTGTTAATTTAAGTTTTTTTTTTGTGGAATAGAGCGGTGTCTTTGGACGCGGCGCCTTTGCTATATTTTTTTTTTTTCTTTTTTGGTTTGTGTAATTTGTAAAATGGCATGTTAGCGCCCGCGAGGTTGATCTTTTTTAAATTATTATTGGTATTAGAACGTTTCCGGTCAAGATTTCACTTTTTAGGCCACCCAAATGGTTGTCTTAATGTTTTACTTGGCGGTATACCTCCTTAACAGGAGGTCGTCTAGGTAGGTACCACCGCAGTACCAAAGTCCAGTCCGTGTCAGTCAAGTGCAGTCATGCTTTAGTAAAGTAGTGGCGGCTTTACTATTAAAGCTTCGATGGAGTTTTGGAAGCAACACAAAAAGTTATGTTCATAAAACACCATCATTTTTATGCATAAACACTCGACAAAACACTAGTTTTGGAAAAAAATACAACGGAGCGACACGACTCTTCCCGCGTTCCCGCCAAAACTTATATAGCATTAAATACTCAGACGATAATCAGATCTAGAACTGACATCAACATAAAGTACACAGAATATCTGGTATTACGGTGACACCACCAAGATGTTACTTATTAATAAGTTAAAACTTTTATAAGACAAATCTCAAGCGCCATGCGCCAAATGGATGAATAGAAGAATGTCATACAATTGACATTTGAAATGTCAAATCTATTACAAGCGGCTCTTGGTCTGTATTTAGCATTGCACATCATTTTTTACACTTGAAATGACTGGCAGAAGAGAGTCGGCCCTTTGCCATTTTTTTTCCTCGTAATAGGGTCCTATTCATGCATTGTTATGGGGGGTCTAATAGGGTATTTGCGAATTTTTTGCGCTGAACACAGGTGAAGTCGTGTGTCCGTTGTAAAGGGGTCTTTATATTATGCTCTATTTTATCCTTTGTTGGATAATTTTTCCAGTACAAATGCGTACTAACTAAATTGATTGAAGGTTGATAGGAGCTGATAAGGAAATGAAACATAGACAAAGATCAATTTTTGCTGTGACCGCCGCAGTGCTATATATTCTGCCGCCAAGCAGTAGTGTGCAAACCTTACTGTGAAGGCGAAATTACTGGGCTGAGTTGAGACTAACTATCGAAAGTTTCAAAGTAATGAGCGCCAAAGCAGTGATGCCCTGGACTTTGTTTTGTTACTCAAAGTTCTGTGTATCGCTGCAATGGTCATGGACAGACGTTATCTCTTACCATCAGGGGAGCGCCTTTTCATCTCACTACTTATATATTAAAAAAAAGATTATAGTATAAAATAAAACATGAGACTTATATAATTTCAATATTTATATTTCATATATTTTAATAATGTATTTATATAAAGTAAATCTATAAGGTTTCCAAAAGTACTTAAATAAATACAAAGATATAATACTTATGGTCGGATTTGCAACGAAGTACAATAAAAAGTCAACGAGATTATAAACAGATGATGAAGAGTTATAAATACCAACTTATTCTAGAAATACAATTCTTTGTCATATAACAGTGTTTTACTAAGTATCTAAAAATAATCAGACGAACGAAACGCTCGCCTGATGGTCAGCGGTTTATTTCAAATTCGTAGAACATTACACACAGCGCCATCTGGCTCCAAACTAAGCAAAGCTTGTACTGTGGGAACCAGATAACTGATAGAATACTACTACTGATTGTTTTGTATATCCCAGTAATATTATAAATGTGAAAGTTTGGATGGGCATTTGTTACTCTTACATGCAAAAACTACAAAACGGATTTGGAAGAAATTTGGTATACAGGTAGCTGAAACCCTGGATTGACACATAGGCTATTTAACCCAAAAACACGTAGCGGTTAACACCGCGGAGTGCAGTTAGTAAGTATATACTTGTAAACCTACAGAACACCCAGAACAAACATTTATTGTCACATAATTGTTTGTCCTGGTGGGAATCGAACCCACGCACTGCAGCTCTTGGAGTAGATATTCTACCTAATGAGCTAACAGGGCAGTTAAAGAAAAGACAACGCCTGTCCATGACCATTGCAGCGATACACAGAACTTTGAGTAACAAAACAAAGTCCAGGCTTCGCTGCTTTGGCGCTCATTACTTTGAAACTTTCGATAGTTAGTCTCAACTCAGCCCAGTAATTTCGCATTCACAGTAAGGTTTGCACACTACTGCTTGGTGGCACAATATATCATACATAGTAGTAAGGCCTTCTGATAATGCTTGGCATTGCACTTATTGTATTCTGCCAGTTTACGTAAATTCTAGGGAAAATGCTAACATCCTTTTCAAAATTGCTTTGATAATGGCCACTTATGTTTACAAATGGCTGCAGATCGCATGGCCATAAAATTGGCCACATGCATGTCACGCCATTGACTTGTAATTCAATGTCATTACAGATTATTGTGTATGTAGGTACTTATTAGAGACGGAAATAATATTTCATTCCTAGATTTAGTTAGCTCTTAAATTGTACAAAACGCAAATCAGTTTCAAAATTGTTTTTTACCTACATACTAGCGGCCGTCCCGGCTTCGCACGGGTCCACCCGAGTTTATTTTTTTAAATAAATTTTAGTAATAAATAATAAATAAATATCATAGGACTTTACACACAGCGCCATCTGACCTTAAACTAAGCAAAGCTTGTGCTATGGAAGTCAGATAACTGATAGAATACTTAAATAGTTTTTTTTTTGTAAATACACACTTATAATACATACAGGACACCCAGACACAGAACAAACATTTGTTTATGCCACAAAATGCTTATCCTGAATGGGATTCGAATCCACGCCCTTCGGTTCTTGGAGCAGACATACTACCAATGAACCAATAGGGGTTTGAAAAATATACCAAGCCTATGTTACTTAGGAAGAATGTAGCATTCTAATGGTGAAAGAATTTTTAAACGGTCCAATATAGTTTTTAAGTTAAACATACAAAAATCCAAACATACAAAATATCTTTTCACTTTATAATATAAGTTTAGATAGGCTTGCGTTTGACCACCATGTCATTAAGTGAAGATGCGGTCTACGATGGAGCACGCTTGCCTAGAAGAAACCGATTCATCCGCGACTTGAAGGCAACCAGATTGTATCTATCAGGTAACACCCACTCAGGCAGCAAATTCTATTGTTTAGCGGTTCGTACAATGAAGGTAGTTTAGTTCTAGTTTTAGGAACATAATACCTATTATAAATGTGAAAGTTTGGGTGGATGGATGTTTGTTACTCTTTCACGCAAAAACTGCTGAACGGATTTGGATGAAATTTGGTATGGAGGTAGCTGAGACCCTGAATTAACACATAGGCTACTGTTTATCTCGAAAACATGTAACATGCAGCTAGAAATTTTATAATTATTTGACATTCTATTGTTAGTGTCATTTATTTTACAACAAATTGACATTTAATTTAATAATAATTAGTTCTCTTTTTTTGTATTTGTATAAATTTTTATATTATGATTAATTAAAACGCTAGCGTACAGTTAAAAATTTAACATCTAATGTATTACTTGAACATAAATTAATTAAATGTATTTCCATTAATTTTAAATTTAATTTAATTATAGAAAAACATAATAAACTACAAAAACACAATCAGCAAGAAATCCTAGTTCACTCATTTAGTTATCAAAGAAGACCACGAAGGTTACTTTCAATCAATAAATATTTAAAAAAAAAACGCAACAATAAAATCAAGATCAAATCCCATTAGCTCGAAGTTACCTAATAAACAGTTAAATTCTATGTAAATCACAAATCTAACATTGCCGGACCATAAAACTGGACAAAAGGATCCATGTTCACGCCTCATTAGCAGATAAAAGAAAAAGAAATAACACTGCCAGTTCGAAAAAAAAGTAGAAAAAAACCGACCTATTTCAAATTTAGTACTGGCAACAAACAATAAATGTCACTGGCCGATAAAATAATGAAGAAAAAAGGTTGTAAAGTAACCACAACTTCATAAAACTACCGCTTCTAGCCGGAGCTTTTGAAAATTCAAATTTCGTACCTAATTTGTAGCAAAGACGGTTATAAAAGGACAAAAGTTTTGGCGGGAATGGATTTTCTAAAACTTCTGTTTTTCAACTTCTTATGTAGGTATAGTAGAATTCGGTATGTAAAGAAAAAAAAACTTTGCTGATTCCAAAACCATTTCGAAATATTACATTCCTGTAGATGATTTTCACGTTTGAAACTCTTTAAACTATGAGACGGGGTTTATTTTAATAAAAAACATAAAATAAACTTGACTTTTAATTTACCTCTAATGACGTCACGTCGTCGGCTGTATATCTAAGGATTCTTTGAGTGCCTAAAAAAACAATGGCAAACCTCAACAAAATCTGTCAATGTCAAGTCAACGGTTGCCGTTATACTTGTAACCTCCATACTTATCTACGTCGAGTTGTTTTTTTTACATGGCTAATGCATGTTTTACATATTCAGCCTACCTCGTGACGTCATAACTATTAAAAGTTTGAAAACGTATTAAAAATAAACTTCTGCATAGAAAGCCAAAATATTCAAATTAGTCTCATAAAATAAAGTTTACTATCAGTAAAAAATATAAATTAAATATAAAAAAAAACTTTATATACCGAATTTTATTAACAAAGTGCCGATTTGCATGCGCGAGTATGGGACAGCAATATTTAATGTGGTGATTACTTTTGTATTGCTTCCAAAAATCCGTCAAATTCATCACCATCACCCTTCTTTATCCAACTGCTGGGTGCTGGGTATAGGCCTCTTGTTATGCCATCTGCCTCGGTCCCGTGCCCCTTTTTTTTTAATGGTTGACAGGCTATGGGTTTTACCACAGCTCACCTGATGTTAAGTGATAGTGTGGTCGAAAATGGTAAAGCACACCTAGCGTGGAATGGAACTGGCTCTAAAGTGAGGCTGCCGGAACACACCGTTAAGTGCTTGGCGGCAGATTTTCAACTTGAGGGTGGTAGCTAGTCAGCCGAATACTGGAAAGTACCCTATACCACCATACAAAACCACTTGTGGCAGTTTGCGTATTTTTAAATGTAAAAGTAATGAGACTAACGATGCGCTCTCCTGATGGTAAGAGATAACGCCTGTCCATGACCATTGCAGCGATACACAGAACTTTGAGTAACAAAACAAAGTCCAGGCATCGCTGCTTTGACGCTCATTACTTCGAGACTTTCGATGGTTGGTCTCAACAGCGCTGTAATGTCGCTGCAGTAGGTACCCTTCAAACCGGAACACAGTAATATTTACACACTACTGCTTGGCGGCAGAATATCTGGTACTGCGGTGGTACCTAGACGACCTCCTGCTAAGGAAATCTGGTTATATTTCCAGTGTGCACAGTAAAGAATTTCTATCTATCATACTTTTGCGAACTATTGTCTAATTTATACTCACAAATTAGGCAAAAGTCAAAATAAAATATAGCATAAAACTAGTTTATGACATTCTAATTGAATGATTATTAAAACCTGTTAATTGCCACGCAAACTATATTAAGGTGGTTCGATTTCCATACAAACAATTTTTTTGCCATTTATGGACAAATGGAGCATAATTTTACAGTGAAATCACAGCTACTGGCATTTATTTTGGTCTTTATTTGCGATAAATCACAATTGCTTGAATAAAATAGTAGATTATTAACATACAATCAAATTTATTCAAAAATCATAAATGATTTATGATTTTTGAATAAAACAGTAGATTATGCTAATCTTCCGTTTTATTCAAGCAATTGTGATTTATCGCAAATAAAGACCAAAATAAATGCCAGTAGATGTGATTTCGCTGTAAAATTACGCTTCATTTGTCCATAAATGGGGGAAAAAACATTTGTATGAAAATCGAACCACCTTAATTCAAATCGCTTATTAAGTAAGTATTTTTCAATTAGTGGCCCACACCTTGCGTAAAAAAGGCATAAAATCATATAAGTGAGGCTATTCAACAAAAATCCAAACGATCACAATTAAAAATAGAACAAACCTTTTCCGAGTAAAATAAATAAACAATAAAATTAAAAAATCAAATCTCTAATAATAAAATGCTTACAGCGCTTACTGCCTATTACAGGTTCTAAGAACGATTTTAAATTCGGACTTTTCGTTCGAAAAGAGAAGCCGGCAGTTTATTGTGCAATAAAAGCTGGCTGGAAACACTATTACTGATTATTATGTTATGGTTGGTGTTCTTTATTTGAAAAATAAAAGCGTTTTGTAGCTCATCATGGCGGTTAATGATGTTCGGCAGTTTGAAATTGGAATCTTAGCGCCGGGTAATGCGGGCCAATAGTGACGCGGGAGTTCATTATCTTTTCCAGCTACCTACATCTGCACTCTCGAATAAAAATACAAATAAAGTTTTGGCGCCAATGCAAGTTGGGTAAAATCGTGACGTCACATTATTTTTATAGAAAATAGGAAACCAAACAATCGATGATTCTAAAACGAATCAGTGGTTAGCGCGGTCGGTAAGGGCGTGGGTTCAAACCCCAACAATGAGCTTGAGCTGCCGGTGAAGGAAAACATCGTGTGGAAACCACAGCATGGTGGTAGCGTACTCTCTAGTAGGTACTCGGCTGGCTAGCTACCACACGAGAGTTGACAATCTGCCGCTAAGCGGTGTGTTCCGGCAGCCTCATATTCCAGGCTGTGGGTTTACTATCTTCGACCACACCTTCACTTAACATCAGGTGAGCTGTGGTCAAACACCCAGCCAGTCAACCATTAAAAAAAAAAGATATATATAACAAAACAATATAATAGATACTTGATGTAATAAGGGCGGTCTTATCGCTAAGAGCGATTTCCTTCCAGTCATTTTAGTATATTGACAATATTTTTTTTATAATTGACATGTTTGGATATTGATATAGGTACCTTATTTTGGCATGTACCTACTTAATCAGTGTTTTAAAACCCATTTAATGACATATTTAAAATTTTGAAGCGACTTGTAACATTGGTGTTATCAATAATGTATTTGTATTTGGTACATAGATAGATAGATAGATAATATTATGCGAAATAACAGGTCAATCATCATCATCATCATCATCATCATCATTTCAGCCGTAGGACGTCCACTGCTGGGCATAGGCCTCCCCCATTGACTTCCACAAAGACCGGTTGGAAGCGGCTCGCATCCAGCGCGTTCCTGCGTACAACAGGTCAATAATTTTTATATATTACTAAGTGTTAAATAGACGTAAAATGTAATTTACCACAGAATAAGCGACAGTAGAACCGGACGTGTGTAATTACAGGTGACACTAAGTGAAATGTTGACATCAACTATGCATACTCACTTAGCGCTGTCAAAGCAAACAATTTATGTAAGTACAGAAACATTTCCAATCCGGACAGAACCCGCCCTTAAATGTTGCTTTCGTTCGATCCTAACTTCGCGTCGTTTCCCCGAAAATAACTTAATAGCGGACGCCTCGCGGTTTCATCCGCGTAGTCCCCGTTCCCGTGGGAATACGGGGATAACAAGTAGCCTATGTCACCCGGGGATAGTGCAGCTTCCCAACGGTGAAATATTTTTTGAAATCGGTCCAGTAGTTTCGGAGCCTATTCAATACAAACAAACAATCAAATCTTTCCTCTTTATAATAGTAGGTATGCGAATTAACAGGGATTTAGCGTGTTGGTAAGCTGAAGTAGCGATGATAGCTCAGTGGTTAGTGCGGTAGGTTCGCATGCCGAAGGGCGTGAGTTCAAACCCCAACAATGAGCTTGAGCTGCCGGTGAAGGAAAACATCGTGAGGAAACCATAGCATGGTGGTAGGGTACTTTCTAGTACTCGGCTGGCTAGCTACCACCCTCAAGTTGAAAATCTGCCGCCAAGCACCTAACGGTGTGTTCCGGCAGCCTCACTTGAGAGCCAGTTCCATTCCAGGCTAGGTATGCTTTACCATCTTCGACCACACCTTCACTTAACATCAGGTGAGCTGAGGTCAAAACACCTAGCCTGTCATCCATAAAAAAAAAAAAAAAAGTGGCATTGGGCTAGACATCTGTCGCAGAACCGATAACTGCTAGAGTGGATGTGTTCTAGAGTGGAGACCGCGTATTGGCAAATGTAGTGCAGGACACCCTGAGACACGATGGAGTGACGATATACGTAAAACGGCTGGCGGTGAATATGGGACCTATATCTATTCATCACTGGACTTCGATGATGAATACGGAATCGAGAAAATGTTTAAGATACTAACACTTAACCAGTAGTGTCTAAACATTACTGTGTTCCGGTTTGGAGAGTATTGGAGCGACATTATATCTGTTGAAACTAACCATCGCAAGTCTCAAAGTAATGAGCGCCAAAGCAGCGATGCCTGGACTTTGTTTTGTTACTCAAAGTTCTGTGTATCGCTGCGATGGTCATTGACAAGTCTCTTACTATCAGGGCAGCGTCTTGTTCGATTCATTACGCTTACATAAAAAAATAAGACAAAAAAGTGACACAAAATCATATAGGTACCAGACCAACTAAGTTAGAAGTACCTACCTACTAAACCGAATTACATTAAAAGGATTTACTTATAAACATTGCTTAAAGTAGGTACTTACTTAATCAGTCTTATTACCATGCGTGACATTTCGCGTCAGTGAGTAATTTACAGAGAATTTTAAGCAGTGGTTAACTTTAAGCAACGTTTGTAAGTTAAGGTGGTTCGATTGCCATACAAACCAATTTTTGCCATTTATGGACAAATGGGGCATAATTTTACAGTGAAATCACAGCGACTGGCATTTATTTCGGTCTTTATTTGCGGTAAATCACAATTGCTTGAATAAAACAGTAGATTATTAGCAGAAAATCAAATTTATGAATTTATGATTTTTTAATAAAACAGTAGATTATTAGCATAATTATTCAAGCAATTATGATTTACCGCAAATAAAGAGCAAAATAAATGCCAGTAGCTGTGATTTCACTGTAAAATTATGCTCCATTTGTACATAAATGGAAAAAAAATATTAATATGGAAATCGTACCACCTTAAGCCCACATAATCTATCAGTAGGAACTATCTATTTATCTACTAAATAAAAAAGTTTCTATAAGTACGTATACCTATACAGCCATGAAAACTAAGGGGTAGGTAAGTGTGTTCCGGAATGGAGACCGCAAATGCAAAGTCGGTGTAGGACGCCCTGAGACTCTATGGAGTGACAATATACGTAGGACAAGCGAGAAGCCGATGATCGGACTGAGTGGCGTGTCGTGAGTGAGATGTAGCGATGATAGCTCAGTGGTTAGCGCGGTAGGTTCGCATGCCGAAGGGCGTGGGTTCAAACCCCAACAATGAGCTTGAGCTGCCGGTGAAGGAAAACATCGTGAGGAAACCATAGCATGGTGGTAGCGTACGGCTGGCTAGCTACCACGCGAGAGTTGAACATCTGCCGCCAAGCAACTACCTAACGATGTGTTCCGGCAGCCTCACTTGAGAGCCAGTTCCATTCCAGGCTAGGGGTGCTTTACCGTCTACGACCACACCGTCACTTTAAAATCAGATGAACTGTAGTCAAACACCTAGCCTGTCCATAAAAAAAAAGTGTAGGTCTATTAACAACTTTTTTGATAAAGATTGCCAAATGAACTAGGTAAGTAGGTAGGTATATAAATACCTACACCAATTGTAGGTACCTACTTAACGACTAAAAATTACCTACGGACCCAAAATACAGTTTTTGGGTTCTTTGATAATAACGACTATTATCAAAGAACCCAATAGGTACTTTTACATACAACGACTTTTATACCAAAACGTGATTTATTTTATTTTATGCAGATGGCCCCTATAATACCTATAGGTAGGTAGATATTAATTGCATACCAAACTTTGTAAAAAGATTATTTATAATTAAAAATTAAAAATTACATGTCAGTTTAAAATCACTGATTCAGATGAGAAGATTTTGATGCGCGTCAAATATTTCTGATGTGCAATTAATTGTTCTTCGTACGTTAAAAGTATCAAGATGTATAAATCACTGTACCTACCTACACATAATATATCTATAAGAAGTTTCTAACTATGGGTAACATATACGAAACAAATATAAATCCCGTCAACTCTTAACCGACTTGAAAATGGAGGTAAGTTCTCAACCCAAATCATAATTTATATAACCACAGACATAAGCACATAACAAACACAAACAGTTAAAGTATTCCAACCATAACCACTGGCACAAAGACACCGTCACGAAAAATTAAAAAAAAAAGCACTTCGATTTTAAAAAAGAACTTCAAAAAAGTTTTGAACCCTACGGCCTGAGCCTGAATTGATAGCCGGGGTAGACTGCACGTATACACTGAGCCCTATGGGCGGGGCGGCATAACAGGTTACCAAAGCACGGAACAGCGCCAAAAAATACCCATAAAAACATTTAATGCTAACTCTGGCGCCTTCGATCGATGCGGCAGTGCCAACCCGCTAGTTCCGCACGTACCAACCGAAAAAATCGCACCGCCACAACCGACCAATCGCAGCGACGCTCCACCTCAACGGTTTTCCACCTACAAATAAGCTCCTCCTATTGGTCGACGCTGGCGCCACTCACTCCATACATGTGGCGACATATGGAACTGATTAGAGAGAGACGGCGCGAGTCTGGGCCGTTCGTTTCTCGGACAATTTCCTCCAACCGATCATTAAGTGTTTAAATCTATCGCGAGTTGGTTGTGTCGGGTTTCCTCGGAGGGGTCCCTATTAAAATATCCACAAACATTATCTTTAATTGGACAGAGTTTTGTGCTGGTGTGCGTAAGGCTGTTTTTTTAACAGTTTTTTGAAACTCGATGACTGTTATCACTCGTCTTTAGTGTTTTGTGAACAATAGTGATTTCTAATACGTATTAAGTGACTTTGTGAACTGTGACGGCGAGAAGTTAAGGAAAATGACATCGGTGACGTAGTTTTCTTGCAAAACTAACCGGGGACCGTCCGGGATCAACAAGGAACAGCTGTCAACGAAAAAATTGTTGGAGAATGACCCCACGTGCCACATAATTAACGCTATTAAATCGTAATTGCTACTCTAAACGATTTGCAATTATATATCTCCCATTATTTCTAATAATTTCCAACAAATTTTCATAAATTTAATTCCTTGGCACTTTTCTCGACAAATTATTACACTAAAACAGCGACTAAATTTAAAAAGTTCTTCGATTGTGTTAAAAATTTTGTTGTGTTAATTAACTGTGGATTTAATTTGTGGTGATAAATAAAAGTGAAAACAGTGATGCTGTGTTGGTGACATTGATTTTCAACGATACCGTAAGTACCGACACTCTTGAAGAAAATATAAACTATATAGATTGTATAGTTAAAACACCAGAAGGAGAAAAAGAACTTACAGACATAGAATTTGATAACAAACTGCAACTGGAAATAGACGAGAATAAAAAAACATATTTAAATGTAAAAAAAACAAAGCGAAAAGAATGCACAGCGTTTTAATTCCACATTTTTGATTTGCACAGCGAGGTTGTGGAACTTGCTTAACATCAGGCAGAGTGTGGTCAAACGCAAAACTGTTTTGAATAATGAAAAAAAATGTAACGATAATACTGAAATAAATTAAGAAAATATAAACGAAATTACACTTAAGAATGATCGTCAAAAACTAACAGAAATTGTCATTCGTAATAATAGAATTATTTCAAATTAAAAAATTACATGTGACTTTAAAGTAAGAGTTTTCTGTTCCAATATAATACAAAAGATCAAATTAATTCATAAAATATATCAATGATTGAATGTAACAGCGAATTCCCCTATTCTAGTAAATTTAGTTAATTTATCAATATATTTATAAATACTTATATTCATCATAGCACGCAATCAACAACAAGAGATAGAACCATTTAAAACAATAAAAACAAATTTATTACATTTATTTATAATGGAATAAATTTGAAATATCGGACGAAAGTCGAAAGTAAAAGGTGTTATGTTACGCGAAGAGGTTAAGAAAGTATTAAAAGTAAGTTCGTTAAGCTGAGTGGCCAGCCCTAATGTAAGAATCAATATCCTGCTCAAATACCTCCTAAGACTCCTAGACCTAAAATACAAATAAGGAAGGAACTTTATCAACATGATACTGGAGTAAAAATTTAAGAAAAAGCAAGAAAAGATTAATTTTGATCACGGTAGTAGTATAAAAATTTAGGCCTAACAAGATTCTTGTTGGAAATACAAGTCTGATTGCAATCCTAAATAAGCATATACCTACTGATGTTGAATCTATGTTTTTTAAAGTATATGTTATAATGTCACAAATGGCAATTCCAAACAGTGTTTTTTCTTTCCCCATCTTTTGATAAAATTGGCCAAACGAAATATTTAAAATTATAAAAATTAAATCTAGATTGATTTTTATTTCAATTCCTATATTGTCTACTTCTAAGGCATGACAGATTGACCGTAACTAACCCAATATTAAGAGAGACCCTGTGATCATAAATGTAAAATAACGCATAACCGCTTGGTGAAGGTTTGTCTTAGTTTCACCAATAAATCTTGGTTCATATATTTTAAAATGATAAACCGACAAAAAATATTCTTAAACATGGTACAAAAACTCTAAACAGCAAAATTTTGAACATGAAAATATTAAGGATGGATTTACGTCATTTAAATCTAAATAACATTTTAGCTAATTTGATCTAATAACATTTTAGTTGATTTATAAATATAATTTCATTTTTTAATGTAGTCAAGAAAAGTAAACCCTTTTCTTAAAAGATAAGGCCTGGTCATGATAGTTGCAACGATACTCAAAACTTTATAATCAAACGTATCCGATGATTGAAATTTAATAAGGATTCACTTAAATGGATTAATTTGTCCACAAATCACTGTCAATTCTAAAAATAAGACAGAAAGTCCTAAAATATATACCCAGCAGTGAGATAACGAATACTAAGGACGTGGCGATTACAAAAACATTATCGAAATTAAAAATCTCTATTTAAAAGGGAATCCATCAAAGTGTCTATAATCTTCAATTCTAGTATCGAATTTCAATCCACAAAATTCTAGATCGAATAATAGCATAACACTGCAATACTGTTGGGTCTGTCCATTAATATATACCTACAGCCCTATTTCTAAATTTTGTATAACTGTCCACCATATTTAGTAATGTGATAAATATTTTAAAGGGTTTCGTGGGATGTGCCTGCAATAAATGTCATTATGAGTTTTATAGTGACGCAGAATTAGCAACACGATTATATTCAGAAAGAATGAAAAACCCATAGACTAAAGAAAAATCAATCAGTTTAAAATTGTTTGAATCACTAGTATCTACGTCCTTAAGTTTAAAAACAACATCTTCATCAACATTATGACTAAACAGTTGCAGGGTTTTTTTATTATAGATACAACAATTATTTATTTACTACCAGGATGGACGTTTCCTATTGCATTTCGTACAAATGCAAGAATTTAACAATACAATGTACTAAGCACTAATAAATCTACAAACCTTGGACATATGTGTGGGTAGATGATGGATCTGAGCAATCAGTGATATTTATTTGCCAATAAATGAATACGATCAAGTTAAATTCTACAACAAAAACTTGAGGTTAAGGTTCAATCACATTATTATTAAAGTTCAATAAAACTAAATTAATGAACTTGACTTTTTATTCAGGTAGTGCAATGTTTAGGATCAGTCGAAACTAATCCAAGTAAACCCAAACATGATAAATTTACTAACAACCTTTAAAAAGCTTAACTATACACAAGGGCTAGCATATAATATTTGCGAGAATATAATACGTAAATTGTAGAAAAATGTAAAAGAGCGAATCTCACTCACGCCCGATTCGCCTCGACAAACTGCTGTCCCAAATTTTATTTTTGGAAAATATCTACGCTGGCATCCTAGATTAAGTCAACTGTATTATCATCAGAACAATACAAATTTGTAAAGTTTCTACAGCAATAAGAAATAACTGGGTTGAAATCGATTTCCAAGGTTTATGCCGTTCTTTACTTACAAAGTTACAAATAAAGCTAATAATTTAAGTATGTTCATGTGTGAAACTATCTAAGAATGAAGATTCTGACAACTTTATTGGTATTGTAATCACTTAGATTGCTTTAAGTATACCTACCGCTTTAAATATTGACTGATCTACTATTTATTAACTTGTAGATTTACGATGTATCACAGAATCTAAAAGATGAATTACAAATGATTTTAAGTCTTTTTTAATGTAAAAAGTAATGAGACGAACGAGACGCTCTCCTGATGGTAAGAGATAACGCCTGTCCATGACCATTGCAGTGATACACAGAACTTTGAGTAACAAAACAAAGTCCAGAGCATCACCGCTTTGGCGCTCATTACTTTTAAACTTTCTATGGTTAGTCTCAACAGCCCTGTAATTTCGCTAGCTGCAGTACCCTTCAAACCGGAACACAGTAATGTTTCCACACTACAGCTT
This sequence comes from Biston betularia, assembly GCA_905404145.2. Classification (NCBI taxonomy): domain Eukaryota; kingdom Metazoa; phylum Arthropoda; class Insecta; order Lepidoptera; family Geometridae; genus Biston; species Biston betularia. Next base: position 286,075 of record FR989889.1, on the reverse strand, counting down.
AGTGGCAGAATAACTGGCACTGCGGTGGTACCTACCTAGACGACCTCCTGCTAAGGAGATCTACCACCAAGTCTTAATTAAGATTCAACATCATCATAATTGACGACATACTTATTGGTCTAATAAAACAAATCTAGCAGAACTATAGCCCAAGGCCAGGAAGTTTCCCTGCCCCCTATCACAATATCACTAGCATGGCTGGAGCGTTGAATTGTCTCTAGACTTTTATCGATCTACTAGCAGACGCCTCGCGGTTTCACCCGCGTAGATCCCATTTCCGTGGGAGTAAAGGAATAAAAAACACTTATGTTACCCGGGGATAGTGTATCTTCCCAACGGTGAAAGAGTTTTTGAAATCGGTCCAGTAGTTTTTGAGTTTATTCGTTCCAAAAAAATCCCAAAATTACAAATCTTTCCTCTTTATAATATTAGCGTAGATATACTAATCTATCGTGGTATAGGCCGCTCTCTTGTTAACTTTTCAATCAACGTTAGATATATGAGGTAGTTTTAATGTAATTCGTTGTATTTACTTAATAAATGCATCTGCTTTGTTAAAAAAATAATTCATTGTGTTAATACTTTCTAAATGTTCTTAATCACTGAAATGGACCTTGTATTTGATTCTTGGGTCGAGTCTTAAATTTTGTCTGTCTCTTGAATTGCATTTTTAATTTGCCTGATTTCTGCCTGCAGACAGCCCTGTTGGTTCATTGGTAGTATGTCTGCTTCAAAAACTGTAGGGCGTGGGTTCAATTCCCACCCAGGACAAATATTGTGTGGTATAAACAAATGTTTGTTCTGTGTCTGGGTGTACTGTATATATTATAAGTATGTAGGTACTTACAAAAAAAAAAGTATTTAAGTATCTATCAGTTATCTGACATCCATAGTACAAGCTCTGCTTAGTTTGGGGCCAAATGGCGCTGTGTGAATAGTCCTACGATATTTGTGACATGTTTTATAAGTGACATTATGTCATTGACATTTTCATTGTATTGACATATGTTATGATTTTGATATTTTTAAATATGAATGGAAAAATGTAACTTTGGTGTTATTAATAAAAGATTTGTATTTGCAAATACGCTGCCATCAGATGCGTTATCTCGGAGTTACGTTAGATTCGGACCGTTCACAGAATCTACAATCTGTGTCCAAGTCAGCTTCTAAGCTCAGTGAATGCCAAGTGCCCTTGACGCTTGAATGTTGTTAATGTCAGCTCGATGATGTTTTCCTTCACGGTTAACAATTATTACTTCAACCGAGCGCGTGCGGAGTCATACGAGCCGTGCTCACGAAGGCGACGTACAGCGTCACTGTCATAGAACACTAGAAAAAAATAACAAAAGTGGTTTGATTTATACTATACTAGCTGCGCCCCGTGGTGTTACCCGCTACATGTTTTCGGGATAAAAAAGTAACCTATATATTAATCCTGGTCTCCGAGGTGGATGACGATGTGTCTGGTGTTCGGACACATCGTCATTGTTGCGGGGTGAGCTAAGGCTCCCCGAGGCGGGTCCGCGAGGACAAGCGCTGTCGAGGCCGCGGTAGAGTGCGAAAGCGTGCCCGCAGCCTCGACACAAAGCGCCGAGGTGGAACACTCCAGGGTTTTTAGTGGGTAGGCCGTCATTAGGACGGAGAGTCCCACATAACCACCGTGCCCGCCCAAGGGCCGGTGGTATACACAAAGTATTTTCCCTGGACAAAAAAAAAAAAAAAGGATCTCAGCTACCTCCATACTAAATTTCATCCAAATCCGTTCACTAGTTTTTGCGTGAAAGAGTAACAAACTTCCATCCAAATTTTCACATTTATAATATTAGTGGGATTATTGAGAGATAAAACGTATCTTTAATCTTAATCTAATAATATAATAATTTTTATGATTTAGCTTATTTGTTACTTACATAATTATGTTTATCCTTCTTAATGTTATTTTATATTACTTTTATTTCCGTAGAAATGACTAACTCGACTTGTCCTTGTCGCTTTCTAGACCAGTCTAGTTTCCACCTGCCCACCAGCTGCCCGCGACACGTTCCAGACAAAAGACTTCTGGTTATCTATGCATCAGCCGTTTAGCTGTGTTAGAGGCCTTCGGGAAGTCCTGCTCTGACATTAAAGGTCACCTGGCTTTCATAACAAGCTCGTGAAACAAGCTCAAATTCAAAATTCCAATTATTTATTGACACAAAAACGATTAAAGAATTACATTTGACAGCCCGGTTGGTTCATTGGTCAGTATGTCTGATTCGAGAGCTGAAGGGCGTGGGTTCGATTCCCGCTCAGGACTAATATTTGTGTGACTAACGTCGATGTTTGTTCTGTGTCTGGGTGTACTGTATATATTTACAAAAAAAAAGTATTTAAGTATTCTATCAGTTATCTGACTTCCATAGCACAAGCTTTGCTCAGTTTGGGGTCAGATGGCGCTGTGTGTAATGTCGTATGATATATATTTATACAAAACTAAATTCAAAATAAAATGTCAAATTAAAATATAATGTCAGGTTCAAATGTAAAGTCAAGTTTAAATAATCAATCTATATTTTACTGAATGGTAGCTAGCCCTCGTCCACGTGTACCCTGACCACGAAGCAAGGTAAACTTATTATCATTATCAAGGTATATAACTAGTTTATTTCCGCTTAACAGTCGTTCCAGTTACAACCGTGATGAGGGCTTAAGTAAGGGCTTTTCAGGTTCCGTAGGTACCTACCCAAAGGGCAAGACCGGACCCTATTACTCTGCTGTCCGTCTGTCACCAGGCTGTATCTCATGAACCGTGATAGTTAGACAGTTGAAGTTTTCACAGATGATGTATTTCTATTGCCGCTATAACAACAAATACTAAAAATAAATATTTAAGGAGGGCTCCCATACAACAAACGTGATTTTAGTGCCGTTTTTATAGACAATGGTACGAAACCCTTCGTGCGCGAGTCCGACTCGCACTTGGCCGGGTTTTTTAAAATGTTTTTTTTTTATGTAATGAGACGAACAAGACGCTCTCCTGATGGTAAGAGATAACGCATGCCCATGACTATTGCAGCGATACACAGAACTTTGAGTAACAAAACAAAGTCCAGGCATCGCTGCTGATCACCATGACAAAAGCGTCAACATTGGAGTACAAATACAGATGAAAACCGCAAACAAAGCTTATTTATCAATATGACAATTAGGAATAGAGACATATAAATTGTAAACACTTTATTATCATAAGTATATTGTCGCTGTAAAGAAAATTTATCAACCGTTACTGATCTGCCGGGTAATGAGGCTGTCTATACCTACTCTGCGTGCGGATGATTAGTTAGCTTTTCCTCTCGGGTAATTGATACAGACAGATTCAGATACGCTTGTATCTGTATATCTTCAAATACAAAATGCAAATAATGTTTGGAGGAGGCTTCAGGTGACCAGAATGCTGGTATCATGGTATCAACTTATAATACACAAACACACACGAACACGCACGAACACACATACACACACACACACACAATAATAATAATAATATAATAGGTTCAACTAACAAGCCCAGAAATGAACCACTGTGAGCTCAGAACACAGGTACTCCTAGTCTGAGGAACAGAGCTTCCACCCAGGTACACAATACTAGGTATTGAGTTAGAAATGTACCTATTGATCGTCATACTCATTTATGTTTATTGTAATTGTTAATTTAAATTGTACCTACTACTCTGTTGTTGAAGAAATAGAAAAGTATACAAGTATATGATCTACTTTGGTCAAAAGATTAGCATTGCCATCCAGCGTGGCAATGCTGCCAGCATTCTGGCCACGTACCCCTCGTCTGACGGACTTTTGTTCACACCATAAACAGAAAAAAGTACAGATAATAAAATAACCTAAAGATAAAGACATTATATTGATTGATTTTTTTGATTATTGATAATTTTTTAGATTTAAGTTTTTTGTACAAAAATTGTATTATTTTTTTATTTTGTTTTATTTTTTTTTCTGCCCGAATACAAATAGAAATATTTTATTGATAACACCAATGTATATACATTATACATACATGTAACATAAGTCAATTCCGTTGTTTTAAAATTTCAAATACATAATTATGTCATTGTATGAGTTTTAAAACAATGACCTTTATTACCTAAATGTCAGTGAAACAAAACATCGCAAGAAAACATCGTTCCCGCCCAAAGTTCTAAAACAATAAACTTTTTTTGTTACAAATTTATACATTTAATTTACCTTCTATCTTATTACCTTCTTTGTAACCGTCTTATAAAAATGAAGGTTCTCAATTCGACTTTACGTTATTTTTTTTTTGTATGTTCGTTACGCGATAATTCCGCCAATTATGAATAGATTTTGATGATTCTTTTTTTACTTGGTAGATCATACTTCAGAGGTGGTCCCATATAAATTTAATCAAAATCTATCGAGTGGTTTTTAAAAAATCAACAAAAATGTAAAAACTGTTTACATCGATGACATTTTCGTTTGGTCGGAAACCTCGCTGTTTCATTGGAGCAGCGCGTTTAGTTGGCCTGAGGGTCGTGGAGTCGGGTTTGTTTCTAATTGTAAATTAGTATATTACTAGCTGCTACCCACGGTGTTACCCGCTACACGTTTTCGGGATAAAACCTGTGTTAATCCAGGCTCTCGGCTACCTCCATACTAATTTCATCCAAATATTCACTTTTATAATATTAGTGGGATTATTATTTTGTAAAAGAATACATTAATTCATGTCACCAACTGTACGTAATCAGTGATCTAAAATATATATATAATAGGTATAGACAGCCCTGTTGGTTCATTGGTAGCATGTCTGCTTCGAGAGCTGAAGGGCGTGGGTTCGATTCCCACCCAGGACTAACATTTGTGTGACTAACATCTATGTTTGTTCTGTGTCTGGGTGTACTGTATGTATTATAAGTATGTATTTACAAAAAAAAAAAGTATTTAATATCAGTTATCTGTCTTCCATAGCACAAGCTTTGCTTAGTTTGGGGTCAGATGGCGCTGTGTGTTTATTTATTTATTTATTTAGATTACCGTCTTTAAGGAAAATAATATAATTGTATTTTGCAAACATGTGACATTAATATCTTGTAATAATCTCTATTAGTTACTGTTCTGTACTCATTACCATAGTAATTAAATAATGATGAATAAAGTCTTATTAGTTTACTAGCGGACGCCTCGCGGTTTCCCCGCGTCAAGTGTTTTGTGTTTTCAAGTTTCAAAAGTTAAATAAGTTGCCTCGTAACTATAGTTCTAGTCAAAGTCCATCAAGTACAGTCCATATCAGTTAAGTCCAGTCATGCTTTAGTAAAGTAGTGGTGACTTTACTATAAAGCTTCGATGGAGTTTTGGAAGCAACACGAAAACTATTATGATATAACTACATTATATCATTTTCTAACACTCGCGCTTGTGATTCGGCACTTTATGAATAAAACACCACCATTTCTTGCATAAACACTGGACAAAACACTAGTTTTGGAAAAATATACAACGCGGCGACACGACGCTTTCCGCGTGCCAAACCCGGATGAGTACGGCGCTACGCGATGGAACACAGACTGCTAAAAACATACTATCTCTTTTTGCTTTGCTGTTATCGAAAAAAAAATAACTATAACAAATCTACAACTAAATTGAAACCGATTTCATGAAGAATACGTAGTAAAACAACTCTTATAACAGCAATTACAATAAAATACCAGTTTTGGGCAAAAGAGCGTCGGCATAGCACACAAGTCGATAATAATTAAAAATTAACGGATTTTGAACGAACCCTTTCGTTGAAAGCGTATTTGTATTGTCTATGGATCATTGATAACCTATAGATGTTGTGTTATTATGTATTCTAACTACGAACTCATTGATTGAAGTTTTGGCGCCAATGTAATGATTCACTTGGTGGTAAATCTTAGCAGAAGGTCGTGTAGGACCAGATATTCGCCAAGCAGTAGTGTGTTCTGGATTGAAGGGTAGGTACTGCAGCGACTATACAGGGCTGTCGAGAGTAACCATTGCAAGTCTCAAAGTAATGAGCGCCAAAGCAGCGATGCCCCGGACTTTGTATAGTACCTACTTGACACTGGCAAATGCTCAAGACGCGACGCCAAACTAAAGAAAAAAAAAAGTTCGCACCTCTTTGACAATAACACCTCAGATGGAGTTTTGGCGTGAACCCGGAAAGAGTCGTGTCGCACCTTTGTATTTTTTTCCAAAACTAGTGTTTTGTCGAGTGTTTATACATAAAAATGGTGGTGTTTTATTCATAAAGTGCCGAATTACAAGCGCGAGTGTGGGAAAATGATATAATGTGGTGAAACATGACTTTTCGTGTTGCTTCCAAAACTCCATCGAAGCTTTATAGTAAAGTCACCACTACTTTACTAAAGCATGACTGGACTTGACTGACACGGACTGAACTTGACCTAGACTGGACTTTGACTATAACTTTAGCTACGAGGACACTTGTAGCAATGATAGCTCAGTGGTTAGCGCGGTAGGTTCGCATGCCGAAGAACGTGGGTTCAAACCCCAACAATGAGCTTGAGCTGCCGGTGAAGGAAAACATCGTGAGGGAACCATAGCATGAAGGTACTTTCTAGTACTCGGCTGGCTAGCTACCACCCTCAAGTTGAAAATCTGCCGCCAAGCATCTAACGGTGTGTTCCGGCAGCCTCACTTGAGAGCCAGTTCCATTCCAGGCTAGGTGTGCTTTACCATCTTCGACCACACCTTCACTTAACATCAGGTGAGCTGTGGTCAAACACCTGGCCTGTCAACCATTAAAAAGAAAACTTATTTAACTTTTGAAACTTGATATTACATAAATATTTGATAGTGGCAAATGCTAAAACGCGACGCCAAAACCAAAGGAAAAAAAAACACCTCAGATGCTTTAAATGTTAAACAATAAAACAAAATTACACCGGCAAATAAACAGACAGACGGCCACCAAGTTTATTCAGTTTAAATTTCTAAATCTTAGATCATTATGTAATCAAAATTAACGTTGTCAACACTGATCAATCTAATCGAGCTTCTAAAGCTATTTATACGGCAACATGACAAAACCAACACTAGACATTATCCATAGACGAAACACTCTATTTTCACGGCGTATCGATATGACATGACAGTTTATCTGTCCTTTGTCACTGGACAACGTAAATGACGCCACTAAATAAATAATGCCATTCGAACGAGGGACTTTCCTTTTAATTCATTTTCCTTTTGTCTGGAAATGCAATATGAAAGGGTACATTGGGAAAATAGCATGTAACTTTCACAAGCAAAAAGTATTTAGTTCCTGTCACGTTTCTCACTACTTTCGTAGAAAAACTACCGATTCTGTCGGCTAGTGGAGAAAATTCAACCATAGATAATTTTTCATCTCTAAGTAGGTACATAGTATAAATCAGTCGCTTCCCGCCGTCTGTATCTACGCATAGATCTTTTGAACTACGCAACGGATTTTAATGCGGTTTCCATCAATAGACAGAGAGATTCAAGGAAAAGGATTAGTATATAATGTACTGGCTACGCCCCGCGTTGTTACCCGCTACATGTTTTCGGGATAAAAAGTAGCCTATGTGTTAATCCAGTGTCAGCTACCTCCATACCAAATTTCATCAAAATCCATTGCGTTTTTGCGTGAAAGAGTAACATCCATCCATCTAAATTTTCACATTAATAATATTAGTGGGATAATACATGCTTTGAATATGCCGGAGCTGATCGCTAGTAGGTAAGTACTATATATAATTATATTAATAATAATAAATATTGTAGGACTATACACACAGCGCCATCTGGCCCCAAACTATGCAGAGCTTTTTTTTTATTAATTTGCCCCATCGGGCAGGCTGAAGCTGTAAAGCCATGTGTTATTTCTGCTGTCTCTTAGCTATAGTTATGGTCAAAGTCCAGTCTTAGTCAAGTCCAGTCCGTGTCAGTCAAGTCCAGTCATGCTTTAGTAAAGTATTGACGACTTTACAATAAAGCTTCGATGGAGTTTTAGCTAGCCAGCCGAGTACTAGAAAGTACCCTACCTTCATGCTATGGTTCCCTCACGATGTTTTCCTTCACCGGCAGCTCAAGCTCATTGTTGGGGTTTGAACCCACGCCCTTCGGCATGCGAACCTACCGCGCTAACCACTGAGCTATCATTGCTACAAGTGTCCTCGTAGCTAAAGTTATAGTCAAAGTCCAGTCTAGGTCAAGTTCAGTCCGTGTCAGTCAAGTCCAGTCATGCTTTAGTAAAGTAGTGGTGACTTTACTATAAAGCTTCGATGGAGTTTTGGAAGCAACACGAAAAGTCATGTTTCACCACATTATATCATTTTCCCGCACTCACGCTTATAATTCGGCACTTTATGGATAAAACACCACCATTTTTATGCATAAACACTCGACAAAACACTAATTTTGGAAAAAAATACAACGGAGCGACACGACTCTTCCCGCGTTCCCGCCAAAACTCCTTTGCAGAGCTTGTGTGATGGAAGTCAGATAACTGATAGAATACATAAATACTTTTACTTTAATAAATACATAACAATTAGATGCTAACTGTGATAATAAATGAAATACCTACGTGTAATATGCAACAATAATTGTATCGTGACAAATGTATCCGACGCACATAACCAATTTCTATTATTAGATTAATACAGACATCTCAATCGTCCTACGCAATTACCGACCACTTTCCTTCTACGGTTAATAAGCCAAGATGGCGGCGCTTTGACAAATGATTGATGATTGTCACCGAAGTAAATGTCATAACTCCCGCCATTTTCTATGGTCGCTTTTTACGCGGGAACTGGTTGGTAAGAAATTTTATTCATAGACTAATTTTTTTTCTACTAACTTGTAGGTTGTCAAGCTTCTTATTTATAGAGTGAAGAGTGTACTTTTTTTATTAAAACTATTTTCAGTGTAAGATTTTAGTAATTGGATTCATTCAGTCCATTTTATGATTAAATTAGTCGCGGAGTCGTTGGTTTTCCTTTTTTTGATGATATCCAGTTATAGTTTAGTTTTTACATGTATCGCTGGTTTAGTTTTTTTTAAGGCAAAGAGCTGTGCCTTTTTAGTAGATGTCATAAAAGTTCATTAGATCCAGAAGTAGAAATAAAATAGACTGCATGTTTTTTGGTTTGCGCGGTAGCTACATTATTTTAGCATTTGCTTTTTATTGTTATAATTTTGCATTGATCTAATTCATCTATATGTATTTTGGGTATACGAGTGTTTAGCATAACTATTTTCTTACATAACATTTTTTTCCCGCAAATGTTAATATTTTATATTCAACAATTTTCGTAAATCACCAGAAAATGTACACGTTATTATAAATTTGCTCTAATAGTATTTGAACCAAAGGCATTTTTACTTTAAAGAAATCTCATTTGTCTCCTTAAATATTTATTTTCTTGTTATTTAGTATTTGTTGTTGTAGCGGCAACAGAAATACATCATCTGTGAAAATTTCAACTGTCTAACTATCGCGGTTCATGAGATATAGCCTGGAGACGGACGGACAGCGGAGTCTTAGTAACAGGGTTCCGTTTTACCTCTTAGGTATGGAATCCTAAAAATGATGAATGGTAGTTTTGGCGGGAACGCGGGTAAAATAGAGTCACCACGTTGTACCTTTTACTAAAACTTCAAGCGTTTATGTTTAAAAATAGTGCTGTTTTATTCATAAAGTGCCGAATTGTGGAAAAAGGACTGGATATTTCTTGTTGCTTCCAAAACTCCGTCTAAGTTTGCCGTAAAACCACCACTTCTTCATCCAAATTCGTTCAGTAGTTTTTGCGTGAAAGAGTAACAAACATCCATCCAAACTTTGACATTTATAGTATTAGCGGGATGGTATGGAACCCTTCGTGCGCGGGTCCGATTTGCACTTGGCCGGTTTTTTTTCAATTTACTCTTAATTCTACTCCCAAAGACAAAAAATAATTTGTTGGTTTTTTTTAAATCACCTGATCCGTCACGACGCCGTATAACTACAATGAAGAAACAATGTTTTTGTCCGTCTGTCCGTATCTCACGCTAATCTTGCACGCCACCCCGTACTCGGAAAATGTGATGGTTATCTGTTTTCTTTTGTATTAGACGCGGGGTTTGGTTGCCGTTGGTAGCTGTTGCAATGTATACTGGTTCCTGAACGGCATATCGCTACAAAGATCCCAATTGGTTTCTTTTTGGCGGGAAAGCAGAAAGTTTCGTTTCGTCCCATCGTATTTTTTCCAAAACTAGTGTTTTGTCGAGTGTTTATGCATAAAAATGGTGGTGTTTTATTCATAAAGCGCCGAATCACACGCGCGAGTGTGGGAAAATGATATAATGTGGTGAAACATGACTTTTCGTGTCGATTCCAAAACTCCATCGAAGCTTTATAGTAAAGTCGCCACTACTTTACTAAAGCATGACTGGACTTTACTGGCACGGACTGTCCTTTTCCAAAACTAGACTTTGATTATAACTATTGCTACGAGGCATTTTCTTTGGATTTGGCGTCGCATTTTGAGTATTTGCCGTTGGCAAGTGTTTTATATTTTCAAGTTTCAAAAGTTAAATAAGTTGCCTCGTAGCTATAGTAATAGTCAAAGTTCAGTCTTGGTCAAGTACAGCCCGTGTCAGTCAAGTCCAGTCATGCTTTAGTAAAGTAGTGGTGACTTTACTATAAAGCTTCGATGGAGTTTTGGAAGCAACACGAAAACTCATGTTTCACCACATTATATCATTTTCTCACACTCACGCTTGTAATTCCGTATTTCGGATTGAAAGGTACTGCAGCGACATTACTGGGCTGTTGAGACTAACCATCGAAAGTCTCAAAGTAATGAGCGCCAAAGCAGCGATGCCCTGGATTTTGTTTCATTGCGCAAAGTTCTGTGTGTCGCTGCAATGGTCATGGACAGGCGTTATCTCTTACCATCAGGAGAGCGCATCGTACGTCTCATTACTTTTACCGAGCCCCTAACGGCGTGTTCCGGCAGCTTCACTTGAGAGCCGGTTTCATTCCAGGCCTAGGTATATTATTTACCATCTTCAATCACATTGTCACTTACCATCAGGTGAGCTGGGTCCAATATCTAACCTGCCAACAATGAAAATTGCATAAACAGGCTCCGTTTATACATATTTCTACAGTAGGCTTGGCATCATTCAATTGACATCAAAACATAGATTTACGAACACTCAATGTCATTTTAAACGTCATGCCCTATGTAGGTGACTTCTTATCTACGTATTAAGAAGTTTTTATTTAGTTGGCACAGCATTCCGACTCGGAGGGCGTGTTTCACGACAATCAAGAAAAAAAAACATTCGTGTGGCATAAAGAATGTAATTGATCTACTTAAAAGGCTATTTTTTTAAGTACAAATTTTATTGCTCTATACTTGTAGTTAATTCTTAACATTTTTTGTTGTTAGTCACACAAAAATATATTATGTTCTAGGATAACATTAAATAAATAAATAAATAAATAAATATCGTAGGACATTACACACAGCGCCATCTGACCCCAAACTAAGCAAAGCTTGTACTATGGGAATCAGATAACTGATAAACTTACTTAAATACATTGCATCATAATTAACAATGCCATGTTTATTCCTGTCCGCAAATGGAAATGGATAATTTTGACACTTTCCTATTTATATGAATGATTAAAAATAGGAAAGTGTGTGTGAATACAAAAGTTGACCACAGTTGACAGTAACAGTTGTTGACAGTGATAGTTGTTGTGTTTGAATACGTTTTCTTTGGCATCGCACTTTGTGTATTCTCCCTGTAGGTAACAAATACTTACCTAGTTCACATTTTGAAGTGCCTCAAGACAAAAATCAATTAGAAAGGCGTAGTATAAAATCAAAAACAGAAAGAAACATGTAAATTTATGTAAGTATTACCTATAGTCACAGTCAAATCCGCTGTAAGTAGTAAAGCGATAACTATACTAGCTTCTTCAAGCAACAGGAAAAGTCACGTTTCACTATAATATTACATCACGGTCCAAAACGTATGCGCGTAAGTAATTCGCTACTTTTTATTTAAAAAAAAAAAACTTTTTTTTGACATTGGAAAAAAATAATTTTTATCGTTTTTTTTTTGGCGTGTTGGAGAGGCCTATGTCCAGCAGTAGACTACAAAAGTCTTGCTTAGTTTTGGGGCTAAATGACGCTGTGTGCATTCTTAGATATTTATTAAATTTTTTATTTAATGTGAGAATCGTTTCCCGCTTAAACTCTTTAGTATATATAATAACTGTGTAACTAGCATACAGGAGCGTGAAGCTAAAAAAAATGTTGTCCAAAAAAAAAGCTGTCAAGTTTCGCGCCCTTTCCCCTGTCATAAAATATCCATTGCGCAACTGTCACTAGGGTTAAGAACTCCAAAATGGCCGCCGGCGGCACGCAATCACTGATTCCTACTGTGGGATCAATGGTAGGTATTTATTAGGTTAGGGGTTGAGTATAATGGTTATACAATATACAAAGGTGTTTGTGTCAGCAATAAGCCATTTTAATAAATCATAGTGGAATCCGTGTAGGGTTTACAAGAAAACCACACAAAGAACAATGAGGTTTTACCTATATAGTACGTCATTGACAAAGATTTATTTTTAATTTTTTGGCCTGTTTAAATGTCAAGTTTGTGACTGTGACTATTACCCACCATTACTGGGTACATTTGGCATAAGTTTTATTTTGATTTTTTTTATTTGTCTGTGTAAGTATTTAAAAAAACTGTCTTTTTTCTTTGGAGAGGCCTGTGACGGAATATTGTGCGTTTCCTTGAGTTATTATTTATTATTCCTACAAATTATATTCACAGTCGAAGACAAACGAAGCCATGTTTCATATTTTTTTAATTTATATTTGACTTAGGTTAATTATATTGATCCGTAAATATTGTTAGGAACCCGACAAAAAGGTCATACATATATATCTCTATATTAAAAGATAGCTAATGTAATTAATTGTATGTAATCGTTTTAATTAAAACATGTCACGGCCAAGTCGAAATCATGTGCCAGAAAAACAGAAGCAACTTTTTTATAGCTTTCCCTTTTTAAAAAAATATTGATAGTATTTATAATGTCAAATGAAAATTTAAAAAAAAAACAGTCTGTCTTATAACCTAGTGCCACAAGTGACGGTCTTATCGCAAAAAGTGAAAAAACAACACGAAAATACATTTTTCTCTAAAATATACATAATTATATCATCACTTGTGTCCGAAATCGAATATAGGCTTTTTATACAGATATCTAAACGTATTTAGGCGAACGAGACGCTCTCCTGATGGTAAGAGATAACGCCTGTCCATGACCATTGCAGCGATACACAGAACTCTGAGTCAATCAGGAGCGCTTCGAGTGTTTTATTACTGATACAAAAGAAAAAATAATTATGAATACTTATGTGGCAAATAGTTTTATTTATTTTATATCAGTATTGCCTGGAAGACAACGCTTTTAGCGATAAGGCCGCTGAATTTAGCACTAGCTCATAAAGTTCTTGTCTCCATTTTTTATATTTCCAGTTTCTATGCACAGTAAAACATTTATTACTACTTAGAATAGAAACTTAAATTCCTTGATTACTTATTTATCAATTCTGTTTACCATCGATTTGTTGATGTCAAGTGCAGTGCAAAAACCGTGCCGTGATAACCATTGACGTCTTATATCGCCTTGAACCGAATCCTGGCACACTTACTTACCTACTGTCCCGCTCGGTCGTACTGAAATACCTACTTCAGTACTTCGTACTTCTGAAGTACAGATAGTTATGTACTAAGTACTGAAATATTCTAAATATTTTGACGGGCTAGGTGTTTGACTACAGCTCACGCTCACGTAGAAATAAAGTAATGAGCGCCAAAGCAGCGATGCTCTGGACTTTGTTTTGTGACACAAAGTACTGTGTATCGCTGCGATGGTCATGGGCAGGCGTTGTCTCTTACCATCGGGAGAGCGTCTCGTTCGTATCAATACTTTTTACATAAAAAAAAAAAGTTCATGTTAAGTGACGGTGTTGAAGATGGTAAAGCACAGCTAGACTGGAATGGAACTGGTAAGTTGAGACTATCGGAACACACCGTTAGATGCTTGGCGGCAGGTTTCCAACTCTCGTGGTAGCTAGCCAGCCGAGTACCTACTAGAGAGTATGCTACCACCATGCCAAGGTTTCCTCACGATGTTTTCCTTCACCGGCAGCTCGAGCTCATTGTTGGAGTTTGAACCCACGCTCTTAGGTCCGCGCTGAGCTATCATCGATTAAGTAAAAGTGTAAGGAACCTTTTACAGATATACTTAATTATATATGACTAGCTGCGTCCCGCGGTGTTACCCGCTGTATGTTTTCGGGATAAAAAGTAGCCTATGCGTTAATCCAGGGTCTTGGCTACCTCCATACCGAATGCCATCCAAATCCGTTCAATAGTTTTTGCGTGAAAGAGTAACAAACATCCATCCCAACTTTTACAAGTATTTATAATATTAGTAGGATTACAAATGTCATATGCTGTTCATCATGTATAATTACTTAATTCTATCTCATAGCTTACCCTAATATACTTACTCCATCATCATCTTCAGCCTCTAAAAAGTACACTGATAGACAAACCAAGGCCTTTCCCAAGACACACCAGTCAGCCCTATCTTCGGCGTTTCGCTTCCATCCATCGCCAGGTATCCTACATATTTTAGCGTCACTCCATCGAGTCTCAGGGCGTCCTACATTACGTTTGCATCTCAACTCTAGAATACGTCTACCCCAGCGGTTATCGGTTCTGCGACAGATTTGTCTTATTAATAAATAAATAAATAAATATCGTAGGACATTACACACAGCGCCATCTGACCCCAAACTAAGCAAAGCTTGTACTATGGGAATCAGATAACTGATAAAATACTTAAATACCTTTTGGGAGTTTTGGCGGGAACGCGGGAAGAGTCGTGTCGCTCCGTTGTATTTTTTTCCAAAACTAGTGTTTTGTCGAGTGTTTATGCATAAAAATGGTGGTGTTTTATTCATAAAGTGCCGAATTACAAGCGCGAGTGTGGGAAAATGATATAATGGGGTGAAACACTACTTTTCGTGTTGCTTCCAAAACTCCATCGAAGCTTTATAGTAAAGTCGCCACTACTTTACTAAAGCATGACTGGACTTGACTGACACAGACTGGGCTTGACTAAGACTGGACTTTGACTATAACTAGCTACGAGGACGCTTGTTTAATTTTTGAAACTTGAAAATATATAAATACTTGACACTGGCAAATGCTAAAACGCGACGCCAAAACCAAAGAAAAAAAATACCTTTTTTTTGTAAATACATACTTATAATACATACAGTACACCCCGACACAGAACAAACATTTGTTTTATATCACAAAATGCATAGGTAATATATAGGTACATATAAATCACTGCTGGGTCCTAGTACGTCCAATCAGGTATATCCTATTTTATTTCGTAGAATTGTCTATTCTATGACTTGGACGTATTGCAACTTATTAGCAATTCATGTTTATAAAAGATTTTTTTTTCGAAGTGCGAACCTTACTTACCCGTTCATGGTTCCGTATAACAATTGTAACTGATTTAAAATTTTACAAAATGTTAATTGCTTTTTAATTTTTTTTTTGGTTTTTATATACGCCAAGTGACGCGTAATTTGCTAATTAGGGTTCCGTACCTAAAGGATGAAACGGAACCCTATTACTAAGACTCCACTGTCCGTCCGTCCGTCTGTCGCCGAGCTGTATCTCATGAACCGTGATAGTTAGACAGTTGAAATTTTCATAGATGATGTATTTCATTTTTGGGTGCCGCTGCATGGCTATGATCATGGGCAAGCGTCCATCTCTTAAAAGAACGCCACGTTACCTTTACATAAAAATATAACTGAGAGTTTGCGATGCGGAAATTAAGCTTAGCATTAAAGTCTCCTCGTAAAGTACCTTTCGGGACGGACCCCCAGATATTAAAACCACTATCTCCGGCTGAAATCCAAAGCCCAGAAAACCGGTCCATGTAGCGGTACCATTAAATTCGTATACAGACAGACTGTCCGTGACGAATCTTCTATTTTAGATCGTAAAATTCTAATACCCCAGCACGCGAGCGTCTGATTATTCAGAAACATTTTATTGTTCAATAATTAAGAGATGTGTTTTTTTAAAGTCATGCGATTAGACAATGTTGTCACGATCCCCGACAATAGTTGAGGAAAACGATACGTAGGGTTCCGAACCATGATGCTAATTTCGTAAAGCAATATACGACCTATCCGTGGAACAAAGTTACATCTGCAAAGTCTCAACTTTACAAGAAAGCAGTTAGAAGGGTTTTAGCAAAATATCTTTTGTTATAAATCCACTCGATCTATATATATATGGTTGACAGACTAGGCGTTTGACCACAGCTCACCTGATATTAAACGAAGCAAGTGTGGTCGAAGATGGTAAAGCACACCTAGCCTGGAATGGAACACACCGTTAGGTGCTTGGCGGCAGATTTCCAACTCTCGTGTGGTAGCTAGCTAGCCGCGTAGGTACTAGAGAGTACGCTACTACCATGCTATGATTATTGAATTACTGGTAAGTAATTATAATATGTTTGTTTTTATGGACATTTAATTGTATTGACATAATTATTTTATATGTGACATATTACTTCATTGACATTTTCATTTTCATTGTTTTGACATTTGTAATGATTTTGATATTGATATTTTTAAATATGAATTGAAAAACGACCTGTAACTTTGGTGTTATTAATAAATGATTTGTATTTGTATGGTTTCCTCGCGATGTTTTCCTGCACCGGCTCGCGGGCGTGAGCTAGTAAAAATATAAAAGCTGCGGAAAAGAACGGATACTTATAGAATCGTCCATTTATAAACGCGGCACACTTCTAATTAGGTTGCCTTGTTTCATTCGCAATGCAGGCCCGGAGTCCAGTAGCAAGCTGAAGGGCCAAACTCATTTCAATGTTTTCCTTCACCGGCAGCTCAAGCTTATTGTTGGGATTTAAAACCACGACCTTCAGAGTGTGAACTGACCGCGTTAACCACTGAGCTATCATCATTGCAAGATACTTAATAGTAACTTAGTTATAACTAATTTTAAAATATAGAAAATTTAATCAATTATCTGGTTCTCAATTTTTTTTATGTGAAAAATAATGAGACGAACGAGACGCTCTCCTGATGGTAAGAGATAACGCTTGTCCATGACCATTGCAGTGATACATAGAACTCTGAGTAACAAAACAAAGTCCAGGCATCACTGCTTTGGTGCTCATTACTTTGAGACTTTAGATGGTTAGTCTCAACAGCCCAGTAATTTCGCTAGCTGCAGTACCCTTCAAACCGGAACACAGTAATGTTTACACACTACTGCTTGGCGGCAGAATATCTGGTACTGCGGTGGTACCTACCTAGATGACCTCCTGCTAAGTAGATCTACCACCAAGTAAATCTCATAACCTGAGCCGTAGGATGTCCACTGCTGGGCATAGGTCTCTCCTCCATTGACTTCCACAAAGACCGGTCGGAAGCGGCTCGCATCCAGCGCGTTCCTGCGGTCACATCTACACTAATAATATGATGAAAAAAAAAAAAGATTTGTATTTTGTATGTTTGTAACGAATAAACTCAAAAACTAGCGCACCGATTTCAAAAACTTTTTCACTGTTGGGAAGCTACACTATCTCCGAGTGACATAGGCTACTTTTTATCCCTGCATTCCCACGGGAACGGGAACTACGCAGGTGAAGCGTCCGAGCGTCCGCTAGTTTACAAATAAGCTAATACAAAATAGAAACCACGTCATTCTGGCGGTCAAACGCAAGCCTATTTGTAATTAAATATTTAAAAAAAAAATTCGATGTATAAAAATACTGCTGACATTGAACACCCCCCACGCTTTCCTGCGTCCGGCCCTGGTTTAGCAATGGGAAAAAGTAGAAATAATGGCGCCGGAGTTGTTTGAGGGTTGTTATAATTGGAGGCAGCAGAAATGTCCTTTGTCATAAGTTTAAAAAAAATTACGTTACGGTTATTTTTTTCGCTAGTGTGCGGGCAACTAATGGACCTTAGG
This sequence comes from Biston betularia, assembly GCA_905404145.2. NCBI lineage: Eukaryota > Metazoa > Arthropoda > Insecta > Lepidoptera > Geometridae > Biston > Biston betularia. The sequence continues at coordinate 267,925 of FR989889.1, read as the reverse complement.
TAGTACTTACAAAGAAATAAGTATAAAATTAATTGCCATTTTTTTTTTAGAAAGAAAGAAAGAAAATACTTTTAATCCTGTTTCAAGCACAAAAACAAACAAACAGAGACAGACAAAAGTTACAAAATAGGGGCTCACCTCAGCATAATTATTTTAGCCCACTTTGTCCCACTGCTGGGCAAGATAAACGCGACCAAAGCGTTATCCGTACATGGTGGATGTTCCCCGTGTTCGCAAAAAGCGTTTTGATTCCACATTTTTCATTCGCACAGCGAGGTTGTGGAACTCTCTGCCGGAGTCTGTGTTCCCAGTTACCTACAATATTGGCGTCTTCAAATCTAGAGTAAATAGGTTTCTTCTAGGTAAGCGTGCTCCATCTTAGACTACACTACTGCTGACCGTCAGGCAGAGTGAGGTCAAACGCGGACCTATTTTCGAATTAAAAACAAAAAGGTTGGCGAGTATAAAGTATCCCAAAATATGATAAACTAGCTAAGCCACGCGGTGTTGCCCGCTACATCTTTTCGGGATAAAAAGTAGGTTATGTGTTAATCCAAGATCTCGACTACCTCCACACCAAATTTCATCCAAATCCTTTGATTAGTTTTTGCGTGAAAGAATAACAAACGTCCATCCATACTTCCACATCAACTTTCTATCCCGAAAACATGTAGCGGGTAACACCGCGGGGCGCAGCTAGTAAACCATACAAATTTAATAAAAAAAAGATGTGTATTTTTGAGTGTTCGCGCTTAATGCTATATTCATAAAACTGAGTACGCGTTAACTAGTTTTTAACTTATAAATAAAGAATTAGTATGTACAAGTCTGTTTCCAGTAATTGTAAAACAATGTGCATGATGGGAAGAGAGAAAAACCCGGCGCCACCCGTCCGCGCCCGCTCTAGCGGAACTGGGAGCGCGGAGTCAGTACCTATTACTGAACCCGATTGTCTTTATAAGCGCCCACGCTGGACACTAGGGCCGGCTACTCGGACACAAATACAACTCACTGTACTTTTTTTCTTTATTAAGGCTGTCGGAACACTATGTTAGATGTTAAAACTATTTGTTTTTTTTTAATGTAAAAAGTAATGAGACGAACGAGACGCTCTTCTGATGGTAAGTGATAACGCCTGTCCATGACCATTGCAGCGATACACAGAACTTTGCACAACGAAACAAAATCCAGGGCATCGCTGCTTTGGCGCTCATAATCTACTGTTTTATTCGAGCAATTGTGATTTACCGCAAATAAGGACCAAAATAAATGCCAGTAGCTGTGATTTCACTGTAAAATTATGCTACATTTGTCCATAAATGGAAAAAAATTCTTTGTATGGAAATCGAACCACCTTCAAATAATAGTAAACATAGGATACCTTCTACTAAAAAGAAATGTTATCTTCTGCGTTTTCGAATTGACAACCTCCTTTTTTATAGTATATTAAAAAGAGGTCACCATTGTATCTTATTTTCTAAATTTTGATCTATCTATCGATTTTAGTTTTGGATTCAGATGTAAATATTATAAAATCCAAATGGCGTTCATTTCTAAGTGCAGTGAAGCATCGAGAGCTGTCTTTAATGAATACTTGGTCGTATTTTACGGCCCCTTCTTCAAGGGTTCCCAGGCCTCGTCGTGGATCACTTGCTTTACGTGCCATGGGAGACAATCGGGGAGTGGGTTCAATTTTCGAGTAACAAATTACTGTCCATTGAATTAAAACAAACAGGTTTTACTTGGTGGTAGATCTCCTTAGCAGGAGGTCTCACCGCAGTACCAGTTATTCTGCCGGTAAGCAGTAGTGTGTAAACATTACTGTGTTCCTCTTTGAAGGGTACTGCAGCGCCATTACTGGGCTGTTGCGACTAACCATCGCAAGTCTTAAAGTAATGAGCGCCAAAGCAGCGATGCCTGGACTTTGTTTTGTTACTCAAAGTTCTGTGTATCGCTGCAATAGTCATGGACAGGTGTTATCTCTTACTATCAAGAGAGTATCTCGTTCGTCTCATTACATTATACATAAAAATTTTAAAAAAAAAGTGTACACTTGAGAAAGCGGTTAACATCGCGGGGCGCAGCTTGCTGATTAACATTCGATTCCAATAAACGGTTCTGTCACTAAACTAAGTTTAATAAAACACTGGCGTGTTGACTCGGTAATTATTAATAAAAATTTGTACCAATTAGTTCACTCAAAGCATTGTTATTACTTGAACAATCAACGTACAAACAAACAAATAAAAAAACCTTAAAAAAAAACAAAACGATTTGACCCGACCTAAGGCGCCAGACCATTTCTATAAAAAGTTAATGAATGACAGGGACAGCGCCATACCAGCTTGTATGAGTGTGAAGGAGATAAGTGCAGCGGTAATTAACTCAAAGAGGTTGCCGAAAGGAGGTTTTTAAGTTTTATTTTCTCGGGTGTTCGGGTCATTTGGTTTAAGGGTCAGATGGATCTCCACAGTTTAAAACACGATAAAGTTGGTACATAGATTAAAACTTTTTATATTTTGTTTACAGTTTGATAAGATTTGTAGCGATGATAGCTCAGTTGTTAGCGCGGTCGGTTCGCATGCCGAAGGGCGTGGGTTCAAGCCCCAACAATGAGTTTGAGCTGCCGGTGCAGGAAAACATCGTGAGGAAACCACAGCATGGTGGTAGCGCGCTCTCTAGTACTCGGCTGGCTAGCTACCACACGAGAGTTGAAAATCTGCCGCCAAGCATCTAACGATGTGTTCCGGCAGCCTCATATTCCAGGCTGTGTGTTTACCATATTCGACCACACCGTCACTTAACTTCAGATGAGTTGTGGTCAAAAACCTAGCCTGTCAAGTATACAAAAAATTATTGCCACAAAGTTAGCTCATATATGATAAATAGAAAATAAAAAATGTCAGAAGGAATGTCATAAATAGAAAATAAAAAATCTCAAAAGGAATGTCATAAATAGAAAACAAAAAATGCCAAAAGGAATGTCATAAATAGAAAATAAAAAATGTCAAAAATAATAATAATAAAGATGTCAATCCTGTTGTCCAGTTATATTGTTAATCGAGTTTTATTCGAACTGCTAGTAATAAATATAAATAAATTATTTAAGGCGCAGCTTCGCCTTAAATGGGGTCAGTTGTTTTGTGAACATTTCTCTGAGCTTGTGAGAAATGCTTTGAAGACAATTAATTTCATGTGAAACTCGCCGCGCGTCGCTGTTCCACCCGCCGTCCGGCGTCCTGTCGAGCCAGGGGCATGCGAATGTTTCATAATAAAAATTCTAATAAAATTCTGCAGTAACTACTTGCCTGCACTGCAGAGACGAGGAGGATTTTAATACTTGTGGTTATTTTAATTTTTTTATTTATTTATTCAAACACACAAAACAAATTACAATCATCAAAAATGTAGAGTAGAGAAATGTTGGATCAGAGCGGGATTGCAACTCAGACCGTGTGTGCAATGTTGGTTTAGCGTTTAAATAATTATCATTATGGGTACAATATGTCTATATAATTAGCTAGGGTTCGGACTGAGCCGGCGTTCAGGACATAAAGTATTTTTGATATAAGTTCTAAATTTGGGAGTAGGTATAATTAGTTTTTTGTCGAATTAAATTTTTAAAGTTTATGTCAAATTAGTTCTAGATATAGGATTTTAATTAATAAGTTGTTGTCATCACCACTTTTCACTTCCATCCACCGCCAGCTGTCCTACGTATATCGTCACTCCATCGGGTCTCAGGGCGTTCTACGCTACGTTTGCCAATACGCGGTCTCCACTCTAGAACACTCACGCCAGAATCAATCATCTAATAAAATGTTCGTAAAGAAAATCTTCAGTTTTCATCAAGTTCACTTCATGCAGTAAAAAAAATAGGTTTTGAATTATCAATCTAAATAATTTAAACAAAATGTATTTAAAAAAAAGTTAGTATTGACCTCTCTGACCCCGCGGGAGTGGGCGTTCTCATTTTAAAATTTTAACTTTTCTAGAAACCGTTACGCCTGATTGGTCCGTTTAGGGTTATTTTTTTAAGAATGCCATTGAATATTCAATTTGGTTGCTTTATTACTTCATCGATTTTTGTGGTTTGGAATTTCTGACAATAACATTTTTTTTTTGGAATGATTCAAACGTTTTTTTAGTTCCGGCTTAGAATCATTCTTTTTATCCAACTTTGAAAATAGGTATTGCTAATTTACTTTTACATGGTAGCTCAGTGCTTAGCGCGGTAGGTTCGCATGCCGAAGGGCGTGGGTTCAACCCCCAACAATGAGCTTGAGCTGCCGGTGAAGGAAAACATCGTGAGGAAACCACAGCATGGTGGTAGCGTACTCTCTAGTACTCGGCTGGCTAGCTACCACACGAGAGTTGACAATCTGCCGCCAAACATCTAACGGTGTGTTCCAGCAGCCTCACTTGAGAGCCAGTTCCATTTCAGGCTAAATGTGCTTTACCATCTTCGACAACACCGTCACTTAACATCAGGTGAGCTGTGGTCAAATACCTAGCTTTCCAACACAAAAAAAGGTACAATTGAATCGACTCACGTTTTGGCAAACAATACACTCTGGTGTCATAATTTTACCAATGGGATTCGAATCCAGGACCTTCAGATTGGCAGTAAGACGGTCTCAACTAGGCCGCTATAGCTTTCACACATACATACTTAGGATTTATTATTTTAGTTTTAGAAGTTCAGTGATTCTCAAAATCGCATTTTGACCTTCGATTCTTTTGTTGCAGGCATCCAGCGGAGACACACACCCCAGTTCCTCAAATCCCTCAAAATTACCCGCATCCAGTCTCCCGGGAACAAACCCAGCACCCTGAGTTTCTCAGATCCATTCGGGCCCCCTTCAGAAGGAGGGGGCCCAAGCACCCCTCAACCCGCCATGACTTCAGAACCGCTCGACCACCACCACCATTTAGGGGGGTCACAGACTCCCCATGACATTTCTAACTCGGCTAACTCCACACCAACGAACGCGTCAAAATCAGCGTTTATAGAATTACAACAGCATGGCTACGGGCCGTTTAAAGGGGGGTATCAGCATCCACATCATTTTGGCAGTCCTGGGGGTCAGCAGAATCCCCATGAGGCGTCAGGGTTCCCGAGTCCCAGATCGTTAGGTTATCCCTTCCCCCCCATGCATCAGAATACGTATGGGTACCATTTAGGGTCATACGCACCGCAATGTTCCAGTCCGCCTAAAGATGGTAATTTTTTTAATATATTTTTGCTTGCATCCTTCTATTGGTAATACTCCAGCTTGCTACTTAACCTAGAGGGTGTGGATTCTTTTCCCATCCAGGACAAACTTTAGGAACGTAAATGTTTGTTCTGTGCCTGGGTGTTCTAGTTAAGTTTAGTTTTGCTTGGTGGTAGATTACTTTCTAGTACTCGGCTGGCTAGCTACCACACGGTTGAAAATCTGCCGCCAAGCATCCAACGGTGTGTCCGGCAGCCAAACTTGAAAGCCAGTTCCATTCCAGGCTAGGTGTGTTAACAATCTTCGACCACACCGTCACTTAAAATTAGGTGAACTGTTGTCAAACACCTATAATAATAAATAAATAATAATAAAGCTTTAATAATTCCATACAGTGATAATATAAATAGATTCATAATTGCATTCAGATAAATAATAAAAAAAAAAAATTAGTAATGTCAAATGAAAATAAATGGTCAATGTAAATATTAAATTTAGTCGCAAAGTATGGACCCCCTTCGGGTAAAAGCCTCCTTCAACATCAGGTGAGCTGTGGTCAAACACCTAGCATGTCAAACAAAAAAAAATAAAAAAATCCACAATGTTCTATCTTCAGCTGACTCTAGCCAGTTTCGACAAACACCTAGTTGTGTAAAATGTTCACCGATGCTATTTATTTTTAAGAAAATGTCAATTCGTATAAACTAAGTAGGGTAGCTTTGCTGTTTGTAGATACTAACTTTTTGATGATCGTTGATGGACAAGGAACAAAGAACCAGAACTAACAAAATTATGAATCTAATATAATAATAAAACCGGCCAAGTGCGAGTCGGACTTACGCACGAAAGCTTCCGCACCATTATCTATAAAAACGGCAAAAAAAACACTTTTCTTGTATGGGAGCCCCCTGAAATATTTATTTTATTCTGTTTTTTAACAACAACAGAAATACATCATCTGTGAAAATTTCAACTGTCTATCACGGGGTATGAGATACAGCCTGGTGGCAGACGGACAGCGGAGTCTTAGTAATAGGGTCCCGTTTTACCCTTTGGGTACGGAACGCTAAAAACCCTGTAATTGTCGAAAGAGGCCAGCAATAAAGCCAAAATAACACGTTTAAATCGAAAAACCAAAAACTTTCTTCAGTATAATTTTCCACACCTTCACAAAGTAACCCAAAATTATGTCACTATTATTCTAATGTCTTGCTCCGAACGACCGTTCAACTTTTTAAATATTTTTTTTTCAAATTACTGGTTCCGAACCTTTAAAGTTATTATTGGATTAGAAAGGTGTAACATAGTTCGATTATTAGGTAAGTAGGTACATGTGTCGGTAATATTTCATAAGGAGTTCTTTTGCTTCCGTAAAAAGTATTCGAGTTTAGGGAAAGTCGTTTAAGAGTTACGATATGTGATATGATTTGATATGTTATTTACTGTGGGGATTGCTGGCAGAAAATGCTTTAGCACTAAGTTCTCCCTTTGTACATGTTTTTGTAAGTGTGCAATAAAGTACATACAATTCAATTCTCTTGTACAAAGTTGAATCAGCACTTCACAACGATTTTAGTTTGACAATGATTAGAACAGTATAGTCACTAGTACATAGCTTGCGGACAAGACGTTCCGCTTAGCTCCGCACTCTGCAGCCGTCCAACTCAATCTCCACCTCAACATCCAACGCACGGCCGGCTCGCTTCCCACAGCGCTTCTACCGGCCGCCATCCGCGACTTCCACCGCGCTCTCATTGGTTGAAGTTAAAATACGTCACACGACTAACGACAAGCAGTGCACGGAACCAGTGTGACGTCAGAGGTGGCGCCACTCCGCCTCTAGTCCACCAAAATTACTACGCTAGATGGCGCTAAACTAAATCAACGTTAAAGCTAAGCGCCGACACTTACATAAACAAGCTGCTTTGTCGCTCATTACTTTGAGACATTCGATTACAAAGAGTCGTGTCGTAACATCTAAGTAAAAAAGATTCGCTTCCATCAAGAAACCGTTCAGGGGAAATTACCGTCCGTTGAATATTTAATGTTTTGCCTGAAAGTCCTTTACGGCTGTCGTCAAGAACTAAAACTATTCTCCGCAGTTCGGCTTTACATGACTTCTTTACTCACTGGGAGGTATTTGAATATTTTTACGGACATTTTATGGTGTTCTCTGACTGTTTTTTTAGGATTCTCTATGTAGAGAACCCTAAATAATAAAATAAATGATTAAATAAATAAATATCGTAGGACTATACACACAGCGCCATCTGGCCCCAAACTAAGCAGAGCTTGTGTGACGGAAGTCAGATAACTGATAGAATACATACATACTATTTTTTTGTAAATACAGAAATAACATTTGTTGATACACAAAATGTTTGTCCTGAGCGGGAATCGAACCCACGCCCTTCGTCTCTTAAGGCAGATGTCTACCAATGAGCCAACAGGGCTGTCAATAATTATGATAATATGATTTTGATTATGATTGATATTTTTTTTAAGATTATGTAATAGAAGCCCTATTAATAAGCTTTCCGTGTCCCTCTATCGGGCTTTTTTGCTACTTTTTTAGCATGTATATTGTATAAGTTTGCGTTTGACCACCTATTCGCCTGATGGGAAGGTATGACGTAGCTGAAGATGAAACGCTGACATCCCACTAATACTATAAATGAGAAAGTATGGATGTTTGTAACTCTTTCACGCAAAAACTACTGAACGGATTTGGATGAAATTTGGTATGGAGGTAGCTGAGACCCTGGATTAACACATAGGCTTCTTTTTATCCCGAAAACGTGTAGCGGGTAACACCGCGGGACGCAACTAGTAGGAGATATCTATTCCCTCTGATCATTTATCTAGATTATATCTCTCAGGAAACGAAGAAGCCGGCAGCTTTCTTAAAAATATTAAAAGTATTACTTTAAAAATATAAAAGGATTGTGTTGCCATTTCTTTTTGAGCCCATTAGCCCACTAAAAATAAAATGGATGAATTGGCGTTTCTAATGATTTTATTCATAATAAGTAGGTAACAAAAAACAAAATGGTTTATTATTTAATATAAACATTTCAATTTGGAAAATAAATTCAGCAAAAATCATTCAGTCAAGGGAATACAGAACAAACAGAGTGTGACGTCACACCGTGCCAAAGTCTATTGCTAGTTGTTGACATAATAATAATAATAATACTTATTTATTTCAGGGTACTAGGACCCATAATTATTTAACTAAATACAAAAATTCAGTTCAGTAAAATAAGTACAGTAGTAGTATAATGATCGTTTCACAAGGCATGACGTCATTCAGATGACAGTCCTGGCCGATTTCGCGGTAAATTTAAATTATATTTACTGTGAAATACGTTTTGTAAATTAAAAAAAAAAACAACTCAATTTTGAAGTGGACTAGAAATCAAGGTAATTAATTAAATGTTAACCAATTTCAAAGAGATTAATATAAGAGGTACAAGTAACAAAAAACACTTAACTAGCATTTTATTTTCCTAACGAAGTTACATCATCGCTTTCCAGCAGCATTCCACGCAATCGCCAAAAAACTGGTAAGTTTTTCACCGGCGTGCGTGCAGAGGAAACTGGACGTTAAAATTGATATGTTCCGACAACGATTTCCCCTCGTTTCGCGCTCGCCACAAGGTCGATATTCCCGTGCGGGTGCACGTTTCACTCACTTTCTATGACTTCAAGGTTTATTCAGTACTTAGTGTTCAGTTTTTTTTTCTTTGGTTTCGGCGTCGCATTTGAAGCATTTGCTAGTGTCAAGTGTTTTATATTTTTTAGTTTCATATAAGTTAAATAAGTCGCCTCGTAGCTATGTTTATAGTTAAAGTCCAGTCCGTGCCAGTCAAAGTCCAGTCATGCTTTAATAAAGTGGCGACTTTACTGTAAAGCTTCGATGGAGTTTTGGAAGCAACACTAAAAGTCATGTTTCACCACATTATATCATTTTCTCACACACGCGCTTGTGATTCGACACTTTATGAATAAAACACCACCATTTTTACGCATTTAAACACTCGACAAAACACTAGTTTTTGAAAAAAATACAACGGGGCGACACGACTCTTTCCGCGTTCCCGCCAAAACTCTAGTTCTGAGAGTGCCTGTTTTTTTAAAATATTTCTATATTAACCGAAAGGGAGTCATTGTACTCATCATTTTGAACAATTTAACACGCAACTTAGTATATTCAAAATAAATTTTAGTTTTGGTTTAATACCAATGTAGGTTTCTCTATAGATGATTCACATAACAATTCTACAGAAAAAAAAACACTTTACTGATTCCAAAACCATTTCGAAATAGTACATTTCTGTACAATATTTTTACGTTTAAAACTCTGTAAACTATGAGATGGGGTTTAATTGTAATAAAACACGTAAACTTGACTTTCAATTGTTGTCTCATACAAAAACTTTACCTACATTTTGTATGGTGGTAGGGTACATTAGTACTCGGCTGGCTAGCTTCAACTCCTAGTTGAAAATCTGCCGCCAAGCATCTAACGGTGTGTTCCGGCAGCCCCACTTGAGAGCTAGTTCCATTCCAGACTAGGTGTGTTTACCATTTTCGACCACAACGTCACTTAACATCAGGTGAGCTGAGGTCAAACACCTAGGCATTAAAAAACTGAATTCTAAGAGCAGAAAGACCCTATACAATGTAAATCATTATTTATCTTGTTTCCTTCGATACTAAAATTTAATTAAATCCTTCATATATCTCACTAAGCAAACAAGAAAACCCTATAATTATCAAATAGTGACATTGTACCATAAGTAAGAGGAGATCATTTTATTGAGACCCCTCCCTGCGTACGTAAACTGAGATTAACAGGGGTCAGGATATAATTGATAATCTTAATTTAGCTAGATAAAGGCCTTCGCTCACCATATTGTCTCGATGACTTGATATAACGACTCAAAGTAAATGATTTAACATAAAACATTTATATTTATTTAATATTAATTTGTAGCATTTTATGCTATTATCATATTTGTATTGGGTCAAAAATAAATCTTTTGAAAATAAAATTGACTATATTAACAAATCATATTAGTCTCCTTTGGTCGTCTAAGTAGTTTCCGCTTTCTTCGTCTGCTGCTAAGCAGTAGTGTGTAAACATTACTGTGTTCCGGTTTGAAAGGACCTGCAACTAGCGAAGTTACAGGACTGTTCAGACTAATCATCGAAAGTCTTGTAGCGATGTGGGTTCAACCCCCAACAATGAGCTTGAGCTGTCGGTGGAGGAAAACATCGTGAGGAAACCATAGCATGGTGGTAGGGTACTTTAGTACTCGGCTGGCTAGCTACCACCCTCAAGTTGAAAATCTGCCGCCAAGCACATAACGGTGTGTTCAGGAAGCCTCACTTGAGAGCCAGTTCCATTCCAGGCTTGGTGTGCTTTACCATCTTCGATCACACCGTCACTTAACATCAGGTGAGCTGTTGTCAAATACCTAGCCTGTCGACCATAAAAAAAAAGTCTCAAAGTGATGAGCGCCAAAGCAGCGATGCTTTGGACTTCGTTTTCTTACTCAAAGTTCTGTGTATTTATGTATTCTATCAGTTATCTGACTTCCATAGTACAAGCTTTGCTTAGTTTGGTGTCAGATGGCGCTGTGTGTAATGTCCTACGATATTTATTTGACGATGATCTAATATATATTTTTTTAACGGTTTGAAAACCAAGTTGCGCTGATACGGTGAGCGACGGCTAGAATTGCTTCCCTCGACAGTTCAATTTTACAAGGATCTTCCATTCTACCATTCTCGACTATAACTACAGTTAAATACAGTTCATTATTAAGTTTTGAACAGAAGCAATAAATCTAACGAAAGTATCATTGCTTATAACGCAGTTAATTGTATAATGCTATACAACAAAACTGTTTCCATCACAATTAATATAGTTTTAAAGTTAAGACGCCAAGTTTTATAGAGAATGTGGAACTGTGTCGTATTTCATATTTACTTAGTGGTAGATCTCCTTAGCAGGATCATCTAGGTACCACCGCAGTACCAGATATTCTGCCGCCAAGCAGTAGTGTGTAAACATTACTGTGAAGGGTACTGCAGCGACATTACTGGGCTGTTGAGACTAACCATCGCAAGTCTCGAAGTAATGCGCGCCAAAGCAGCGATGCCTGAACTTTGTTTTGTTACTCAAAGTTCTGTGTATCGCTGCAATGGTCTTGGGCATGCGTTATATCTTAGCATCAGGAGAGCGTCTCGTTCATTTCATTAATTTCACACAAAAATAGAGTTTGTCGCTTTTATAAAATTATAAATTGCTATTGCAGCGATACACAGAACTTTGAGTAACAAAACAAAGTCCAGGCATCGCTGCTTTGGCGCGCATTACTCGGAGACTTGCGATGGTTAGTCTCAACAGCCCAGTAATGTCGCTGCAGTACCCTTCACAGTAATGTTTACACACTACTGCTTGGCGGCAAAGCATTTGATACTGCAGTGAATAAAATTAACAGCTGTTTATGTTTGTAGATAAAAAATTAAACATATTATCAAATTAAAAGTTTATTGCCCCATAATTTGTATCATTTAAATGTAATTCTGACAAATTGCTGGCGTTTTGTTGTTATTTATGTTAATTTTATTTCAACAGATTGTGTATTTATTTAATGTACTATATTATGAATTTAATTTTGTTACTATGTAAATTCATAGCACGTTGATAAAACTACAGATTAAAAAAATGAACAGATACAATGTGGCGTATAAATGATTGAAGGATTTGTAGCCCTACAATTTCTGCTGGTTTATAATAATAATTACCTACAAGCTGCGCCCCGCGGTGTTACCCGATACAGGTTTTCGGGGTAAAAAGTAGCCTATGTTATCCAGGGACTCAGCTACCTCCATACCAAATTTTCTCAAAATCTGTTCAGTATTTTTTGCGTGAAAGAGTAAGTAGTAGTAGTAGTACCCTTCGAACCGGAACACAGTAATGTTTACACACTACTGCTTGGCGGCAGAATATCTGGTACCTAGTATTGCTAAGGAGGTCTACCACCTATTATACTTTCGTGTCGTTACTAGTTACATAAAATCTAGTACCTAATTACTACGGGGCTTCCAGTACGTGAGACCCACTCGCACTTGGCCGAGTTTATTGAATAATTCTTATAGTTTTTAGGGTTCCGTACCCAAAGGGTAAAAACGGGACCCTACTACTGAGACTTCGCTGTCCGTCCGCCCGTCCGTCTGTCACCAGGCTGTATCTCAAGAACGGTGATAGCTAGACAGTTGAAATTTTCACAGATGATGTATTTCTGTTGCCGCTATAACAATAAAAACTAAAATTAAAATAAATATTTAAGAGGGCTCTCATACAACAAACTTGATTTTTATAGATAATGGTACGGAACCCTTTCAAGGCCGGTTTTTATTTCAAACGCTGTAACTGGGGTCGTCTTAAAAGTTTCTCGAGTCGTGTTAAAAAGCGCTTTTCAAAATTTACTTCGAGTCGAGGTCCAACCCACTCGCAATGATTGACAATATGCTCTACTTTCAAATTTATTATTTATTTAATGTGACAAAATTTTATTAACCTTAAAATGAAAACTTTTTTGTAATTAAAAGGACAGCACGAATTGTTTGCCCAATAGTGGGACAGTTTATAATAGGACTGAACGGGAAACCACAAAACTCTTAACTTAAGGCTAAAGTTAAAAATCTTTAAGCAACTAAGGAAGTGTTTGTAATTTTAGACTCCAGGCTAGATTACTATGTTTACCGTCTTCGACCATAAAGTTGCTTGACCTTATAAAATTTGAGGGTTGCCCTCGATTTTTCTGGGAACCACCTAGTAAGGATCTGATGATGGGATCCTTACTTGGTGGTTCAGGCGACTTCTAGTAATCGGGGAACAGACATAAAAAAGATTCCGACGAATTGAGAACGTCCTTATTTGAAGTCGGTTAATTAAAACAGCGTTATAACATTTGTAGCGATGATAGCTCAGTGCTTAGCGCGGTAGGTTCGCATGCCGAAGGGCTTGGGTACAAAGCCCAACAATGAGCTTGAGCTGCCGGTGAAGGAAAACATCGTGAGGAAGCCATAGCATGGTGGTAGCGTACTCTCTAGTACTCGGCTGGCTAGCTACCACCCTCAAGCTGAAAATCTGCCGCCAAGCGTCTAACGGTGTGTTCCGGCAGCCTCACTTGAGACCCAGTTCCCTTCCAGGCAAGGTGTGCTTTACCATCTTCGACTTCACACCTTCACTTACCATCAGGTGAGCTGTGGACAAAAACCTAGCCTGTCAATCATAAAAAAAGCTATTTAAAAGTGTAAATAAATCAATATTTAGCTAGCCGTACACTAATCGTTCATTAATAAAACAAAATGAGTTGTTATTTATTTTAAAGACATCAACAATATCCACAATATTAAAATAATAATTCTTCAAAAGCCGAAATACGAGCAAGACAGTCGTCACACAACTGCTCCTGCCCCTCGGGCGACAAAAAATATTATAATAGTGAAAAAAACAATAATAATAGTCCAAAAACGGCTTAATAGTAGAGTCACGTAGCGTCGTGTTTTTAATTATTACTTACGTTTTCATATTTAAAAAAATTTAGGACTTTTTTGCTTCAGGCAAAGACTCGTGGTACAGTCTTGAATGAAAATGTTAACAACATTTTTGGTGTTCGTAGTAGGCCACAGAAAACACACGCGTGAGGTCGGAAATCGATTACACTCGATTCTCGATTTCGATTATTTAAACGAAACGATTATTAAATTACTATATTTTTTTTTTATTTTGTTATATTGACATATTTTTATATTTATATAATACATACATTTTATTATGAGAACTGACGTGGTTTTAACATATTTTTGTTTCACTTATGCGGGATTATTTCTCACGTTAAAGTTAGTTTTTTTTTTTAATAAATAAATTTTTATACGAAAGTAAAGAGGGGAGTAAGACGCACTCCTGATGGTAAGTGATAACGCCTGTCCATGACCATTGCAGCGATACACAGAACTTTGAGTAACAAAACCAGGGCATTGATGCATAAGTGCTCATTACTTTGAGACATTATGTCTATACTTTTATAGGGAGGAAGGATTTGATTGTTTGTTTGTATTGAATGGGCTCCGAAACTACTGGACCGATTTCAAAAATTCTTTCACTGTTGGGAAGCTACACTATCCCCGGGTGACATAGGCTACTTTTAATTCCTGTATTCCTACGGGAACCGGAACTACGCGGGTGAAACCGCAAGGCATCCGCAAGTATGTATATACAAAAAAAACTATTCAAGTATTCTATCAGTTATCTGTCTTCCATAGCACAAGCTTTGCTTAGTTTGGGGTCAGATGGCGCTGTGTGTAATGCCCTACGATATTTATTTATTTATTCGATGGTTAGTCTAAGCAGCTCTGTAATTTAAGTAAAGAAGTAAAGAGTTAAGTAAAACGAAGCATTTGTAAAAAATACAAAACAAAATATTATACACAGAAATAACAGTTCCTTGCTATTTTTTTAGATATAAAACCAAAATCCTGCCAATGACTTGAGTGCACAACTGTATTTTTTCCCAAACCAGGGTTAGATAGATGTGGAGATTAACCCAAAGGGTCCTTAGGCAAAGTGTTAGCCACACCCTTCGCTCTATTGGGCTAAAATGCTAAGAAGTTTTTTGGTTATACTTTTTCAAATTTGATATAGGCACAGTTACAATAAGCCATCCGAAGACTATGACATCTGACTTCTGCCACGGCTTGAAGTTTTTTTTTTAATACGGATAAGTCTGCGTTTGACCTGTAACTCGCCTGATGGTAAGCGATGATGTGTTCGAAGATTAAGCACGCAGACCTAGAAGATACCTATTCCCTCTGACCTTGAAAAGATCCAGATCTATCAGGAAACAAGGAAGACGGCAGCTTGAAGATTGTTAAAGTTAGTTGATAGCAAAGAGTTTTGGCGGGAACGCGGAAGGAGTCGTGTCGCTCCGTTGTATTTTTTTCCAAAACTAGTGTTTTATCGAGTGTTTTATGTATAAAAATGGTGGTGTTTTATTAATAAAGTGCCGAATCACAAGCGCGAGTGTGGGGAAATGACATAATGTGGTGAAACATGACTTTTCGTGTTGCTTCCAAAACTCCATCGAAGCTTTATCGTAAAGTCGCCACTACTTTACAAAAGCATGACTGGACTTGACTATGACGGACTGTACTTGACCAAGACTGGACTTTGACTATAACTATAGCTTCTAGGTGACTTATTTAACTTATGAAACTTGAAAATATAAAACACTTGACACGGGCAAATGCTCAAAATGTGACGCCAAAATCAAAGAAAAACAAGAGTGTTCGTTTGGAACTCTGATTGTTTGGGAATTCCAATCACGGTAACCCATCCAAAGCCAGACCGTATCGTCCGTTGCTTAACTTTTTGGTCAAAGAAAAATTAGGGTTGACAATAAAATTTGAAGTTAGTGTTCTTTATAGAACTTGAATAAGTGTTAAGAATCTTTCTGCAAGGTAAGTTATTGAAAGTAGTATTTTGTTTGATTCCTATACTTTTTTCGTATACGTATAAATTGTATAACCGCGGCAAACTTACAATGCTTGGTTTTTTTACAGTTTTTTTTTCATTTCTTTGGCATTGAACTAAGCGAGTTTGCTTTCTTGGACTCTGTAGACGAGATATTTTTGGTAAGAGATAACGCATGCCCGTGACCATTGCAGCGATACACAGAACTTTGAGTAGCAAAACAAAGTCCAGCATCGCTGCTTTGGCGCTCATTACTTTGAGACTTACGAAGGTTAGTCTCAACAGCCCTGTAATGTCGCTACTGAGCTCTTTAAGCCGGAACAAACACACACACGCACACTGCTGCTTGCTTGCTGCTGGCAGAATATCTGATACACAGTTAGAATGTGGGTTTTGTATTTGAAAACCATATTCATCATCATGACCGACATCTTGATTGGCAGTATGTCTGCTCCAAGAGCCGAAGGGCGTGGGTTCGATTGCCGCCCAGGATAATCATTTTGTGATATAAATAAATAATAAATAAATACCGTAGGACTATACACACAGCGCCATCTGGCCCCAAACTAAGCAGAGCTTGTGTGATGGAAGTCAGATAACTGATAGAATACATAAATACTTTTTTTTGTAAGTACATACTTATAATACATACAGAACACCCAGACACGGAACAAACATTTGATTATTCACAAAATGTTTGCCCTGAGTGGGAATCGAACCCACGCCCTACAGATCTCAAGACAGATATACTACCAATGAGCCAACGGGGTTGTTAAAAAAAATGTTTGTTCTGTGTTTATTATAAGTATGTATTTACAACAAAAAAGTATTTAAGTATTCTATCATAAGATATCTGTCTTCCATAGTACAAGCTTTGCTTAGTTTGGGGTCAGATGGCGCTGTGTGTAATGTCCAACGATATTTATTTATCATCGCACGGATTGACAATGCCTCGAGATTTGTACATGGCCGGATGTCCATAGGCGGTGGTGAACATACGGTACCGCCTCCGCACGGGATGCAGCTTCCACCGCGCGCTTCAGAACCAAGTTAAGATCTTGGCTGCTAGAGACCTTGTTTTATGACATTGACGAGTATTTCAAACTTAAAGATTATTGAATTACTAGTAAGTAATTATGATTTTTTTGTCATGTCATTTTAATATATTGACAATATTTTTTTATATTGACATGTTTGGATATTGACGTACCTTATTTTGACATGTAATCAGTGTTTTAAAACCCATTTAATGACGTCTTTAAAATTTTGAAGTGACTTGTAACATTGGTGTTATCAATAAAGTATTTGTACTTTGTATTTGTATTTGAACACTTACCATCAGGTGGCACGTCGCATGTTTGCCACATTTTCATACGAACATTGTTGTTGCCCGTCTGCCAAGTTCATGTTATCTTCTTCCCTTGTGGTTTTTATTGTTTTAGTTCTTTACCCTCGGATTTCGGTAGGCGGCGGAGTGGGCGCGGTCACTCCGAACCAAACGGCGCGGCACGCCTGCGATGTTGCTCTACTTTGATAAATTAAAAAATATATTTTTTTGAACATTTTGGGATGACGTTTACAACAAACATCCATATTTGACAACAATTTAGACAGCCCTGTTGGATCATTGGTAGTATGTTTGCTCCAAGAGCTGAAGGCTGTGGGTTCAATTCCCACCCAAGATAAACATTTTGTGGTATAATTAAATGTTTGTTCTGTGTCTGGGTGTTCTGTATGTATTATAAGTATGTATTTACAAAAAAAAAGTATTTGAGTATTCTATCAGTTATCTGACTTCCATAGTACAAGCTTTGCTTAGTTTGGGGTCAGATGGTGCTGTGTGTAATGTCCAACGGTTTTTTTAAAATAGCCTATAACCAGGGCGGTAATATAGCTATATCTGTAAAAGACATTTCCTCACGATGTTTTCCTTCACTGGCAACTTTAGTTCATTGTTGGGATTTGAGCCCACGTCCTTCGGCATGCGAACCTACCGCGCTAACCACTGAGCTAAGCTGAGCTAATAACCAGGGCGGTTATGTACGTACGTAAACACAAAGAAAAGATTTTTTTAAATTCGTCCCCTAACGGTGCAAAATAGGGGTTATTTTTGACACATTGGTGACGTGACACTTCATCTACATTGCACTTGTGTGACGCCGGGGCGGGTCGCTAGTAACATACAGAAACTAAACTACTACTACTACTAGCTTTGCTTAGTTTGGGGTCAGATGGCGCTGTGTGTATAGTCCCACGATATTTATTTAACTAAATGTTAGCAAAAATAGTAGCGACGTTATCGACACGTCGCATCACTACGCACGAGCGCATCACTAGCGGCTGTAGGGTGTGTCAGTCCCGCGGGCCGCATTGTTTTGTCTGTGTGTCTGTCAGACACCGACATGTGGATACGGGCCATACAAACATGTTTGGGAAACATTCTGAGAAAGCCGAGTTAAAACGCCTATATTTTAACTCTTTATGGATGTTAGTTGAATGAAATATTCATTTACAAGTAAGATGGGTGGTTTAACAACAATAAATTAAGATTTTTGTAAAAAAATATTGAAACTGCGAGTGCATCAGTTAGAAGACACTATAAGATTTTTTTTCCAGAACTAGTGTTTTGTCGAGTGTTTATGCATAAAAATGGTGGTGTTTTATTCATTAAGTGTCGAATCATAAGCGCGAGTGTGGAAAAATGATATAATGTGGTGAAACATGGGTTTGCGTGTTGCTTCCAAAACTCCATCGAAGCTTATCTACTTTACTAAAGCATGACTGGACTTGACTGACACGGACTGTACTTGACCAAGACTGGACTTTGACTATAACTATAGCTACGAGGCAACTTATTTAACTTACGAAACTTGAAACATAAAACACTTGACACTGGCAAATGCTCAAAATGCGACGACAAAATTAAAGGAAAAAAAAACATCTGACGTAACCTACAAGACTAAAAAAGTAAACAAACTAGCTACTTACAAAAGAAAAAGAAAACCAAAGACTAGGTTTCAAAAAAAACCGACCAAGTGCGATTCGAACTCGCGCACGAAGGGTTCCGTACATAAAAAAAACCAAGTTTGTTGTATGGGAGCCCTCCCTTAAATATTTATTTTATTTTTAGTATTTGTCGTTATAGCGGGAATAGAAATACATCATCTGTGTAAATTTCACCTGTCTAGCTATCACCGTTCTTGAGATACAGCCTGGTGCCAGACGGACGGGCGGACAGCGAAGTCTCAGTATTAGGGTCTCGTTTTTACCCTTTGGGTACGGAACCCTAAAAACTATAAGAATTATTCAATAAACTCGGCCAAGTGCGAGTGGGTCTCACGTACTGGAAGCCCCGTAGTAATTAGGTACTAGATTTTATGTAACTAGTAACGAAAGGAAAGTATAATAGGTGGTAGACCTCCTTAGCAATAAACATTACTGTGGTCCGGTTCGAAGGGTAGGTACTACTACTACTACTTACTCTTTCACGCAAAAACTACTGAATAGATTTTAATAAAATTTGGTATGGAGGTAGCTGGGACCCTGGATTAACACATAGGCTACTTTTTATCTCGAAAACTTGTAGCGGGTAACGCCGCGGGGCGCAGTTCGTTTATATATTCTAAATCCCAGTTGGAACGGCCAAAGCGATCGCTGATAAGTATGCAGAACTGTTTGCCAAGTGGACAGCGGGTGCTTCATCGAATATACTGCGATACTATAATACGGGTTTTGTAATACAAATACAAATCATTTATTAATAACACCAAAGTTACAGGTCATTAATACTTTTTGTACTTATTGCCCGCGTCAAAATACTAGCCATATTGAATAAGCTATTTGTTTTGTAGACTGGGGAAAATTTCTTATGGAAATTATTGTACACGTGTGTGTGTTTAGTGAAAGTGTTGAATTGGATGTTAATTTAAGTAACAGTTATATAATGTTATCAAAGTAATGAGGTATAGTTGTTTTAGAGTAAGTATTAAGTGAGGAAACCACAGCATGGCGGTAGCGCACTCTCTAGTACCACGCGAGAGTTGAACATCTGCCGCCAAGCAACTAACGGTGTGTTCCGGCAGCCTCACTGGAGAGCCAGTTCTTTTCCAGGCTAGGTTGTCCAGGCTTGTTTACCATCTTCGACCACACTGCAATTAGCATCAGGTGAGATGTTGTCAAACACCTGTCAATCATAGATACCATTTTACTTGGTGGTAGATTTCCTTAGCAGAAAGTCGTCTAGCTAGGTACCACCGCAGTACCAGATATTCTGCCGCCAAGCAGTAGTGTGTAAACTGTGTTCCGGTTTGAAGGGTACTGCAGCGAAAGTACAGGACTGTTGAGACTAACCATCGTAAGTCTCAAAGCAATGAGCGCCAAAGCAGCGATGCCTGGACTTTGTTTTACTACTCAAAGTTCTGTGTATCGCTGCAATAGTCATGAACATGCGTTATCTCTTTGTAGCGATGCTAGCTCAGTGGTTAGCCCGGTAGGTTCGCATGCCGAAAGGCGTGAGTTCAAACCCCAACAATGAGCTTGAGCTGCCGGTGAAGGAAAACATCGTGAGGAAACCATAGCATGGTGGTAGGGTACTTTCTTGTACTCGGCTGGCTAGCTACCACTCTCAAGTTGAAAATCTGACGCCAAGCATCCGGTGTGTTCCGGCAGCCTCACTTGAGAGCCAGTACCATTCCAGGTTAGGTGTGCTCTACCATCTTCGACCACGCCTTCACTTAACATCAGGTGAGCTGTGGTCAAACACCTAGCCTGTCAACCATAAAAAAAAAAAAAAATCTCTTACCATCAGGAGAGCGCATAGTTCGTCTCATTACTTTTACATTAAAAAAAAAGACTTTTGACACAAAGTGAAGTCCCAAGTGCATTTTAAATTGCATCTTGTACTTAAACGAATTCATGCTAAAAACCCCATAAATTTTTTTTAAGCAAAAATGATAATAAAGTCGAATTCATAACGTCATTTACATTCCGCGTCCGTTATCTCGGAAAAATCTGTATATTTTGACGCCATCTCGGCACCAGAACGAATTATTTACGACGGTGTTCGTTAAAAAATATTAAAAAGTAAACTATTCGAATTACAAAACACCTCGTTTCGAACTGGCCAGCTATGTGGTTCGAAATTTGAAATTTGAAAAATTTTGTACGGTACTTAACTTATGCTCACCGCAACATTAACACATCAAAGTTTTAATAAATGTTTGTCAGTTTTGTATTCAAAATACCATAAAATATAATTTTCCAAAACTTGTGTTTTTATTACAAATAGACTTGCGTTTGCCCACCATTACGCCTGATGTTAAGCTAAGACGCGGTCTACGATGAAGCACGCTTGCCTACTTTGCGACTTGAAAGCACTCAGATTGTATCAAGTGCAGCAAAATCCATTGTTTTTTTTATGGTTGGCTAGGTGTTTGACCACAGCTCACCTGATGTTAAGTGAAGGTGTGGTTGAAGATGGTAAAGCACACCTATCCTGGAATGGAACTGGCTCTCAAGTGAGGCTGCTGGAACACATCGTACTAAGGTACCACCATGCTATGGTTTGGTTGGTTGTTGACCGCGTTCTTTCGTGTTACTAACAAAACTTAGTCAAAGTCTTTAGTAGGGCATGACTGGGATTTGACTGAACTAACTTTATGTGACAACAATCCAAATCAGCCCTGTTTTTATAAACTATCCCACTGATGGGCGCCGTAGTCCACCACACTAGCCAAGTATCGGATGGAAGACTTCATATTTCCATATGATTTCTTCACGATGTTTTCCTTCACTGTTTAAAGTCAGCGGAAATACTCGCATAACTCAGAAGAAATCATTGCGTGCCGTGGGATCCGAACCCAATACCTCTAGATTGGAAACCAACTTATCTATTAATAAGACAGTCTCCCAACATTACTGCTGATATCGGAATTATAGAAATATACTGGCAGATGTAAAAAGTGTCATGCCAAAAACAAAGAAAAAACCTTCGAGTGAAGTCACGGCGAATGGTAGTTGAACCCATTTGCCGCCAAAAAGTCGGATACGTTCGAGACCTCCAGATTGGAAACGTCTCCCAACATTACTGCTGATATCGGAAATATAGAAATATACTGGCAGATGTAAAAAGTGTCATGCCAAAAACAAAGAAAAAACCTTCGAGTGAAGTCACGGCGAATGGTAGTTGAACCCATTTGCCGCCAAAAAGTCGGATACGTTCGAGACCTCCAGATTGGAAACGTCTCCCAACATTACTGCTGATATCGGAAATATAGAAATATACTGGCAGATGTAAAAAGTGTCATGCCAAAAACAAAGAAAAAACCTTCGAGTGAAGTCACGGCGAATGGTAGTTGAACCCATTTGCCGCCAAAAAGTCGGCCGCGTTCGGCTGACGTCGGTTGTAGATGCAGAGCGCGATACGAGACGTAATTACCAGTTACGACTTGCTATTATCAAGTAGCCCGGGCCTTTCATATATTTTACAAAATGGATGGCCTCACGAGGAATATTTATATTGTAGATTTATGTACAGTTTTGTGCAACATGATTTACTTTGGGGGTGTGGGATATTGTGCGTGCTGCTTTCGAGGGAAACGAGCTTGGGTCGAATTTGTTTTTTTTTAATCATAGATAGGCATGCGTTTGGCCGCCATATCGCCTTTCCTGACGCCAGAAAAAAAGTAGATTCCACCTGCTCTAGTGCAAGAAGATCAAGAATTGCATGATTTGAAATCCGGTGTATATTTTAGGACAGAGTTTTATTTTAATTACTCAAAACTTTTACATCAAATTAAAAAAAAGTACAATGGAATAGAATATAACTTTATTATACGCCAAATTAAAAAAAAAGATGAGATAATTAACATAACAAAACAATGTAATACATATTTGGTGTAAAAGGGCGGTCTTATCGCCTAGAGCGATTTCTTTCGGACAACCTTAAGTTATTGGTGACTTGACTAAAACATAAATGTAGCTATTTTAGTCATTTAAAAATATTGTGGAATCATCGCTAATAATTTCGAGTATTTTGAATTAAAATAGATTTTTCTCTGCGGTATTTGTACATCATTTTTTTTTTGTGATATTTATGTTTTTTAATATCAAAAAGTGGCATCGCAAATACTCCTTTTGCGTTTTTCTGGCATTAGGCGCGCTCTTTACGGTGGAGCACGCTCGCTAGAAGACACCGATTCCCTCGCGACTTGAAGGCACCCAGATTGTATCAGGGAACCCACTCGGGCAGCAAACTACATTATTTTGCGCTGGTACGAATGCTTTACCTAGAATATTAAGAAAAAAAGTAAACAAGCCATCCTCAAAAGGTGTTACGTATGCGTGAGGGCGCAATCAATCCTACTGATAATTATTATAAATGTGAAAGTTTGGAAGGATGGAAGTTTGTTACTCTTTCACGCAAAAACTACTAAACGGATTTGGATGATATTTGGTACGGAGCTAGTTGTGAACCTGGATTAACACTTAGGCTACTTTTTATCTCTACATGTTGCGGGTAACACCGCAGGGCGCAGCTAGTAAGAGGTAAATAAGTATAATTTTGGACGTCCACCCAGAAGGTGGACAGACAACTTAGTAAAAACCGCAAGAACGCGCTGGATGCGAGCCGCTTCCAACCGGTCTTTGTGGAAGTCAATGGGGGAGGCCTATGTCCAGCAGTGGACGAAACAGACGTCCTACAGCTAAAATAAGTATCAATCAATGTATTATACAATTCGTACAATGAAGGTAGAATTAAACCGCAGAACATCTGCTAGTGCGGTGGTACTTAAAAGCCTTTCTGTTACGGAGATAACCACCAAGTAATCATTTTGTTTCCCCAGAAAAATGCGGCCTTTCAGACGACCCCGGTCTCCGAGTGAACGGCAAGGGCAAGAAGATGCGGAAACCTCGCACGATATACTCCAGCCTCCAGCTGCAGCAGCTGAACAGGAGGTTCCAGCGGACGCAGTACCTGGCGCTGCCAGAGCGGGCGGAGCTCGCCGCCAGTCTCGGCTTAACGCAAACGCAGGTCAGTGGTCTCTGGTTATTTGACTCTAGAAATGTTCTTTTTTTGTTTCGTTTTTCTGTACTTTTGGCGTCGAACTTTATGCATTTTGCTAGCGTCAAGTATTTTATAAAAAATCAAGTTGAATACGTCTAAGTTGCCAGCAGTGTTTTCTGTGGGATAAAATCTAGATCTTTTCAAGGTTAGATAGGTATCTCCTAAGTCTGCGTGCTTCATCTTCGACCACATTATAACATTTCAGGTGAGTTGATGGTCAAACGCAGCATTGCATGCGTCATAGTCGCCTTGATTTTTTTCCGGTCATGCTCTAGTTTCTAGTAATTTGTATAATTCAAGTAAAAGCTTCAATGGTGTTTTTAATCAACATGAAAATACATGTTTCATTAAATTCTATCACTTTTCCACACTTTCATATTCCACACGCATGTAATTTAGCACTTTACAAATGAAACAATAACTTTTTCGTAAATATACACCCGAAAAAATACAAGTAATATACCTACAATTTTTTTTGCATTCCCGCCAAAATTTAGAAAAGATACCTTAAGTTATAGTAGGATAACTCTGATAAATACTTGACACTGACAAAATTGACAAATCGCAACGCCAAAAACAAAGAATAAAAAAAACATTATTGGCAAATTAAAAAAAGCACGAATCCAAAAACAAATCAAAACAATATTCCCAAAAAAATTAATAAAAAAATACGTTTATCAATTGGAAATTAATAAAAACGAATAAGACAATTACAACTAAGTTTTCGACACATAAAAATCAACTTTATCGTTAAACATAATTAGCAACGAGAACATCATTGTACGACTTGAAGATTCTACAAGGACGATTAAGTCGCTTTTTCTATAACGATAGAAAACTTTTACTTTTGCACCCGAAATTAAAAAAAAAAACAAGGCACAGTAATTATGTCACAAACTGTGTAATTATATACAAGTGTGCCCGTCCGCTGTATTTTTTTTATCTTCAAATCTGTGCTATACCAAAATAGACTTTACAATCTAAATTATAGACGAGATTGTCTTTTGACAGGGATGTGTACGTACGTACGTTGCCAAAGGTATAATTAAAAAAGACAAGGAGTTTTTTTTTAATGTCACAGATAGCGAAGACTTAAGCCATAATTTTGTTGTAGAATTTAGTAGCGTAGAAATATATTTTATTTATTGTTGAAATGCATAAAGAAATAACAGTACAAAGTGACTAGTTCCCACGAATTTCAGACGTATAAAAGAACAGTAAAAAAACCGAAAATGTTTCAGGTATTTTAGTTTGAAAATCAAACCACTGACCGGATTTTCATAAAATTTCTATATGGGACCAATATTATCAGATAAAAATAATTGGTTTTTGAACGATGGAGTTCCTACTGAGGTGACAAATATAACAAAGAATAATACCGAGTTGAGAACCTCCTCCTTTTTTGATGTCAGTTAAAAACGGCGTTCAAGTTTTGAGAAGATCTAACTGATACATAACTTAGTCGAAGATGCTATAATTGTCATATTTCGCACGACTAAATTATATTGAATTAGCGACTCGCTAGATGTATTAGCGGTTAATAAAGACTTTTTTTAAATTGTTTTCTAGTTTTTTTTTTATTTTATTTTTTTTATTTTTTATGTAAAAAAGTAATGAGACGAACGAGACGCTCTCCTGATGGTAAGAGATAACGCCTGTCCATGTCCATTGCGGCGATATACAGAACGTTGAGTGACAAAACAAAGTCCAGGGCATCGCTGCTTTGGCGCTCATTACTTTGAGACTTTCGATGGTTAGTCTCAACAGCCCAGTAATTTCGCTAGCTGCAGTACCCTTCAAACCGGAACACAGTAATGTTTGCACACTACTGCTTAGCGGCAGAATAACTGGTACTGCGGTGGTACCTACCTAGACGACCTCCTGCTAAGGAGATCTACCACCAAGTAAAAGTTAAATTTTAATCCTCATCACTGTTGTAACTGAAACGCCTGTTAAGCGAAAATAAACTAAATATATACCTTAAAAAGAAATAAATACCTTGACCACCGAATAAATACAAACCTTCCGGAAAATTCGCGGACATAAATAAACCTTCCGGAAAAATTTCAAAAATCATGTATGTTCGCAAATTCCTGCCTGCTTAGCAGGATGTCGTCTAGGTAGGTACTACCGCA
The DNA here is from genome assembly GCA_905404145.2 of Biston betularia. Classification (NCBI taxonomy): domain Eukaryota; kingdom Metazoa; phylum Arthropoda; class Insecta; order Lepidoptera; family Geometridae; genus Biston; species Biston betularia. The sequence goes on along the minus strand of FR989889.1, from coordinate 241,957 downwards.
GTATCAGATAATCTGCGCCAAGCAGTAGTGTGTAATCATTACTGTGTTCCGATTTGAAAGGTACTGCAGCGAAATTACAATAAAGTTAAATGACTGGGCTGTTGAGACTAACCAACGAAAGTCTCAAAGTAATGCGCGCCAAAGCAGCGATGCCTGGACTTTGTTTCGTTACTCAAAGTTCTGTGTATCGCTACAATGGTCATGAAGAAACTTGATTGGTTATTATTAGCAGGAGGTCGTCTAGGTAGGTACCACCGCAGTACCAGTTATTCTGCCGCTAAGCAGTAGTGTGTAAACATTACTGTGTTCCAGTTTGAAGGGTACTGCAGCTAGCGAATTTACTGGGCTGTTGAGACTAACTCAACTAAAAGTCTCAAAGTAATGAGCGCCAAAGCAGTGATGCCCTGGACTTTGTTTTGTGAGTATTTTAAACCACCAGCTTAGTTACCACACCTACCCGTGAGTCGTGGTCAAACACCTAGCTAGTCTATACTATTATAAAGAGGTAAGATTTGTTTGTTTGTATTGAATAGGCTCCGAAACTACTGGACCGATTTCAAAAATTCTTTCACCGTTGGGAAGCTACACTATCCCCGGGTGACATAGGCTACTTTCTATCCCCGTATTCCACGGGAACGGGAACTACGTGGGCGAAACCGCGAGGCATCAGCTAGTGATTTATAAAAAAGGTATGTTCCTTATAGAGGCATGTCAGCTAGACGCGCAGGGCGCCGGTCAAAGGTTGATCAACTTCCCCGATCAGTTAGGACCGGCTTACTATAAAATAATAAAAATGATGCAATCATACCAAAGCGGTAGAATCAAACAAAATGAAACACTTCTTTCCGATACTTATTTTTTTAATTGCGACTCGAGTCGAATCGATTCGTCACATATCGATTATTGTGGTACAACACTATGTTTTGATTGTGGCCGCTTTGATTGACCTTCACTCTGTCAAAATCCATTAGACGGTTTTTAGGAAATGGATTAGATTTTTTTTTCAAGTTGTTACTGATATTGCATCGTACTTATAGAATGTGGCTTCGGAATATTTTGTTCTCTTTTTCTCGTGTCGCTCACCTGATGGTAAGAGATGACGCCTGTCCATGACCATTGCAGCGATACACAGAACTTTGAGTAACAAAACAAAGTCCAGGCATCACTGCTTTGGCGCTCATTACTTTGAGACTTTCGACGGTTAGTCTCAACAGCCCAGTAATGTCGCTGCAGTACCCTTCAAACCGGAACACAGTAATGTTTACACACTACTGCTACTACTGTTTACAGAAATCGCTCTAGGCGATAAGACCGCCCTTATACATCATTTATTCTATTGTTTTGTTATATTATTTTATCTTCTTTTTTTTGTTTGTTGTTTGTTTCCTATTTGTATTAATTGTGATCTGTGTTTCTGGTGTATAATAAAGTTATATTCTATTCTATTCTATTCTACTGCTTGGTAGAATATCTGGTACTGCGGTGGTACCTACCTAGACGACACCTGTACATGGTTACTTGACATTATTATTGACATTCTAATAGCAACTATTTCATCTAATTTTTGCACCCAATTCTGGGTTAAGTATGGTCTAAGCGACGTTTTATCTATGTACCAACATTATGAAACCAGTACTTAGCAAATAAATATATGATTGTGGTGGATGTTCCCCATGTGCGCATTATGCGCTTTGAGTCCACATTCTTTATTCGCACAGCGAGGATGTGGAACTCTTTGCCGGAGTCTGTGTTTCCCGAAAAGTACAATACGAGTGTCTTCAAATCAAGAGAAAACAGGTTCCTTCTAGGTAAGTGTGTTCCATCCTAGGCCGCATCGTTGCTTCACATCAGGCTTCACTTCACTTTGTAGGGTTGATAGCTCAGTGGTTAGCGCGGTCGGTTCGTATGCCGAAGGGCGTCAGTTCAAACCCCAACAATGAGCTTGAGCTGCCGGTGAAGGAAAACATCGTGAAGAAACCACAGCATGGTGGTAGCGTACTCTCTAGTACTCGGCTGGCTAGCTACCACGCGGGAGTTGAACATCTGCCGCCAAGCATCTAACGGTGTGTTCCGGCAGCCTCACTTGAGAGCCGGTTCCATTCCAGGCTAGGTGTGCTTTACAATCTTCGATCACACCTTCACCTAAAATCAGGTGAGCTGTAGTCAAACACCTAGCCTGTCAACCATAAAAAAAGGCAGGATGTGGTCAAACGCGAACCTATTCATAAAAAAAAGACGGCTAACAAAATCTACCACCAAGTAAACTGTTGAAATTGCGTAGTCTGAAGTCGTGTGTAAAGTATTAGAAGACAACGGTGTGTGTCGCAGTAACGAGATGCGTAGTGTTGTGCAGCGCGTCGAGTGGACTCGATACGTGTCCGATTGATTCGTCATATGTCACCGTACATAATGAATAATCGCCTCAGCAGCCGTGAGACGGCGCAGAGCAGTCCAGCGGCAGAGACGGCAGGAATAACAGGGATAACTTTATACCAGATATATGTACTGATCAAATAATTAATTACATGTTTTTAGGATAAAAAGTAGCCTATGTGTTAATTTTGTTTTCTATGTAAAAAGTAGTGTGTCAAACGAGACGCTCTCCTGAAAGTAAGAGATAACGCCTGTCCATGACCATTGCAGCGATACACAGAACTTTGAGTAGCAAAACAACGTCCAGGCATCGCTGCTTTGGCGCTCATTACTTTGAGGCTTTCGATGGTTAGTCTCAACAGCCCAGTAATTTCGCTGTAGTATACACACTACTGCTTAGCGGCAGAATAACTATCCAACTAATCCAGGATATCAGCTACCTCCATGCTAAATTTCATTCAAATCCGTTCAATAGTTTTCGCGTAATAGGGTAACAAACATCGATCCCACCCAAACTTTGAAAATATAATATTAGTGGGATATATAACGGAAATAAGACCAAATTAAAAAAATACATAAATATCAACGAAATTTTTCAGCAAATATAATATTTTTAAAAGAAAGAAAATGATTCTTTATTTTGTAACACCACAGAACACAAAAACAACAACAAACTGCTGGTACAAAATAGGGGCTCACCTCAGTATAAAACTGGTCATACCTTAAGTTTTCTTTAAATCAGCGTGGAAGCTTATCTTATCAGAACAGGCGAAGCTTTCCTCAATTGAACAGTGGAAAAAAAACCATTAAAAAAGTTTTATTTGAGGACTAATGACTTAACAAGTTAGCATTCTATCTGCCCTTCCCGCGTCGATCAGTTATAACTGACAAAATGGATAAAAAACTAATTAATTCACTTCACTAACAAAGTAAGTACCCTAGCTTCCTGTGCCCCCTGTTTTTCCCTACTCTACACGCGGTAACGGTATAAAAAGTAAGTCTTGAGTTAATTTTATTATAATTTAATATTTCTCAGTTATTGTCTGTGCTCGGCTCTTTGATGACTCCGCACCGATATAGTGATGGGGAATTTGTTATAGCATAGACCATCGACATCGATGAAATCGCTATCACATATTTTTTTTAATATAAAAATTAATGAGCCGAACGAACAATTCTCCTGACGGTAAGAGATAATGCCTGTCCATAACCATAGCAGCAATACACAACAATATACAACATACATCTATATATTGTATTACAATACAATTTACTCAGCATTTTGAAAACGTTTAGAGAAAAAGTTTTTGATACAATACAAACAAATAGTCGAATAGACAGTGTGGCTGCGTTGCCTAGACATAGCCTGAACTATTATTACTTAATTTGTTTAAATTATAAGTCAGTTTAATAAACTTTAGGTCGCTTTTATCGATAAGGTTACTATTATAGCTTACTAGCTGCGCCCCGCGGTGTTACCCTCTACATGTTTTCGGGATAAAAAGTAGCCTATGTGTTAATCCAGGGTCTCAGCTATCTCCATACCAAATTTCATCCAAATCCGTTCAGTAGTTTTTGCGTGAAAGAGTAACAAACTTTCACATTTATAACATTAGTGGAATTAGGTTCTTGTTTGTTTTTTATTCAAGTGCATTTTAAATTTCTAGTGCACATAATAAAGTGTTCTTATCTATTTTTATACTTTATTTCAATTTGTTAAACACTGTGACAAACCTCGGCTAAGTTAAATGGTGTGATGTTTGTTAAAAACAATATATCAATAATACACCGATTAATAATGTAAACCTTATTAATCGGTAACAAAAATAGAGTCGATATAATTCAAATCCACATCACTAGTCTATCTACCTTTTGAATCGATTCCACATTAAAACAAAAAATCGGAACAGAACTCGATTGTAGGCACAATTCCTTTCACTGAGTAACAAAAACAGACAATCTAATCTACTGCTAGCTTACCTAGAACTTGAAACGTACAAATTGCTACCTTGTCTTATCGGCTTAAGGTTTATTACACCTTGTCGAAGTGTATAAACTTTTTTTTAAGTCTAGTAAATTATAACATTTGTCTTAAGCGCTATTTATTAGCTATTGTTACTTACATTGAGGTTCTCAGTACGCTATTTGCTTTTTTTTCTGTTATGCAATGAGATTAAACGTATAAGGTCGAGTTGTTTTTTATCGATTACAAAGTCGATTAAAAAGTATCGATTAATTTGTTTCATGATTGATTGGATGTAGTGCGGTAAAAGTAAACAATTTGTTTTTTTTTGTATTTTAATTTTCCTTTTTTAGATTATTATTAATACTTTGCAGTAACGATAAAAAACTTCGTTAAGGTGGTTCGATTTCCATACAAATATTTTTTTGCCATTTATGGACAAATCGGAGCATAATTTTACAGTGAAATCACAGCTGCTGGCATTTATTTTGGTCAATATTTGCGGTAAATCACAATTGCTTGAATAAAACAGTAGATTATAAGCCAAAAATCAAATTTATGAATTTATGATTTTTTGATAAAACAGTAGATTGTGCAAGTAATCTACTGTTTTATTCAAGCAATTGTAATTTACCGTAAATAAAGACCAAAATAAATGCCAGTAGGTTTGATTTGCTGTAAAATTATGCTCCATTTGTCTATAAATGGCAAAAAAATATTTGTATGGGAAGGGAACCACCTTAATAACTGGACCGTTGTTGAGTACCTACTCGTATCTACAAACAATGAAAATATCCCACAAAAATTATAAATGTGTAAGTTTGTTACTCAATCACGCAAAAACGGCTAAACAGATTTAGATGAAATTTGGCACACATATAAATTATTACCTAGATTTTATATGTAAAAAGTATAAACAGAAGTTTGTTCTGTGTCTGGGTGTACTGTATTTATTATAAGTATGTATTTATATAAAAAAAAAAGTATTTTAGTAATCTATCAGTTATCTGACTTCCATAGTACAAGCTTTGCTTAGTTTGGGGCCAGATGGCGCTGTGTGTATAGTTTTTTTTTTAATGTAAGAAGTAATGAGACGAACGAGACGCTCTCCTGATGGTAAGAGATAACGCCTATCCATCACCATTGCAGCGATACACAGAACTTTGAGTATCAAAACAAAGTCCAGGCATCACTACTTTGGCGCTCATTACTTTGAGACTTTCGATGGTTAGTCGCAACAGCCCAGTAATTTCGCTAGCTGCAGTACCCTGCGAACCGGAACACAGTAATGTTTACACACTACTGCTTAGCGGCAGAATAACTGGTACTGCGGTGGTACCTACCTAGACGACCTCCTGCTAAGGAGATCTACCACCAAGTAATAGTCCTACGATATTTATTTATTTTTAATTATTTTATTCTGGTTTACATAGTAGATAGATATCCTTTGTTGATGGATGGAAACTATTGCTAATTTGTTTTATTTTTCTCTGAACCAAATGCGGATGAAGTCGCGGGCCTAAGTTAGTTTAAAATAGTAGATATAAATGGTTTGTTTGTGTACGTGCGCCATTCCCCTAGATAAAGTAAAACGAATCGTCGTTCCAATCGAAAATAATTAACGATAGAATGTCATTCGATTGCTCTTAATTGTTCTCAATTGAAAACAATTTTCCAATTTAGTGAGTTTTCAAAGTTTTTTCTTGAAGTTAAAATTTACTTTTGAAATTGTGTCGTATTGTTATGAACATTCTTAGTGTATAACCCCCTGATTAGGAGTTTTGGCGGGAACGCGGGAAGAGTCGTGTCGCTCCGTTGCATTTTTTCCAAAACTAGTGTTCTGTCGAGTGTTTATGCATAAAAACGGTGGCGTTTTATTCATAAAGTGCCGAATTCATTTTCCCACACTCGCGCTTGTAGCGCGTGTGTGGGAAAATGATATAATGTGGTGAAACATGAGTTTTCGTGTTGCTTCCAAAACTCCATCGAAGCTTTATAGTAAAGTCGCCACTACTTTACTACAGCATGACTGGGCTTGACTGACACGAACTGGGCTTGACTAAGACTGGACTTTGACTAAAACTAGCTACGATGACACTTATTTAACTTTTGAAACTTGAAAATATATAATTACTTGACACTGGCAAATGCTAAAACGCGACGCCAAAACCAAAGAAAAGAAAAAAAAACCCCCCCCCCGATGCAAAGACTATGGGGTGTAGGCACAATTTCTGTCTGTGTGTGTTTGTCTGTCTGTGGTATCGTAACTCCTGAACAGATGAACCGATTTTGATTTTTTGTTTGAAAGGTGAATTAGTCGCGAGTGTTGTTAGCTATGTTTGGTGAAAATCGTTCCAAGATGGCCGTCGCCACAAAATGGCGGATTACATATTTTTCACAACTCCCTCAATATGGGTATCAAATGAAAGGGCTTTACTAGTAGAATAGAGTATAATTATTTAAAAAAATGCAATTTTAATATGGTCGCCAACAATTATTTTTTTAAATTCATTACTTACTAAGTGCTTTATCATAGCATGGATTCTTAAAGATACCGATGGTTACTCGGTGTCGCTTAGCGGGAGGCTGTCTGAGTAGAGATCATGTGTGTTATCAAAAAACAGTATTTTTTTTTAAAATACAGAATAGGTTCACGATCGAACACATCATACAAGCATAGCGTTGACCATAGCTCATCCGATGTTAAGTGACGGTGTGGTTCTGGTTTCTGGCTCTCAAGTGAGGCTGCCGGAACATAGGTACTTGGCGGCAGATTTTAAACTTGAGGTTGGTAGCTAGCCAGAATGCCACGCATGCTATGGTTTCCTTCAGCGGCAGCTCAAGCTCATTGTCGGGGTTTGAACCCAGCCCCTTCGGCGTGTGAATCGACCGCGGTAACCACTGAGCTATCATCGCTACAAATGGCATATATTATTTAAATTGCATTATTTAAACTTGGTTTGGATGGACGTTGTTACTCTTTCACGCAAAAACTACTGAACGGATTTGGATGAAATTTGGTATGGAGATAGCTAACACCCTGGATTAGAACATAGGCTACTTTTTATCCCGGAAACACGTAGCGGGTAACACCGCGGGGCGCTAGTTAATTCTAAAATTTGAATCATACAAGTTATGCAACACGCGTTCCTCATTAAAGTTTCCTACAAAGAACATCACTAGCAGTGATAAAAAAAAGAAAATTTCAATCACAAAAAGCCCGGCCTGAATCTTTGGCAGCCGGTGAGTCACAGAAGCGAAACACCGATGCAAGAGTGTTGCCACTTTAACAGAAGCAGAGATATAATTTTTTTAAAGATTTTTTCCTCTTTTTTTCTGAAGACAATTGTTCTTTCCGCAAGTCATGACGTTTGACGAGCGGCCATTGGCGGGCGGCCGGCGTTTGACAGCCAATCAGCACCGCCTATTTGAAAATGGAAAGTCATCTTTCTTAACATTTGAGATAGTGACTAGACGAAATAGGGTATTGACGGCTATTGGTCCGAGAGATATAACGCCGTAAATAGTGTCCGATTTCAGTAAGGCTACGTCGCATCTGAAATCTGCTACCATCGTTTTCTACCAAATACAAATACAAATGTTTTATTGATAACGCCAATGTTACAAGTCAAATTTTAGTAAAATCATTTTGAATATGTGTATCATTAAAAAGGAAGTTATAAAACACTGATTGCCATGTCAATTGGTATTTTAAAAAAAATTGTCTTTATAAAAATACTGTCATCTATCTATCGTCGCTACAAAAGTGTTAGAAACAAAACTCACTGACCAGCGGTATTCAGAATTTTGAGTAACAAAAGTAGAACAAATAAATATCGCAAGACGTTAAACACAGCGCCATCTGACCCCAAACTAAGCAAAGCTTGTACTATGGAAGTCAGATAACTGATAGAGTCCCACTAGGTAATATTGTAAATGTGAAAGTTAGGATGTATTGATGCATGTTTGTTACTCTTTCACGCAAAAGCTACTGAACGGATTTTGATGACATTTGGTATGGAGGTAGCTGACACCCTGGATTAACACATAGGCAACTTTTTATCCCGAAAACATGTAGCGGGTAACACCGCGGGGCGTAGCTAGTAATATTACAAATGCGAAAGTTTAAACCTGAGTATAAAATATTTGTAGCGATGATAACTCAGTGGTTAGCGCGGTCGGTTCGCACGCCCACGAGCGTGAGTTCAAACCCCAACAATGAGCTTGAGCTGCCGGTGAAGGAAAACATTGTGAGGAAACCACAGCATGGTGGTAGCGCACTCTCTAGTACTCGGCTGGCTAGCTACCACGCGAGAGTTGAACATCTGCCGCCAAACATCTAATCCGGCTGCCTCACTTGAGAGCCAGGTTCAGTATGCTTTACCATCTTCGACCATACTGTCACTTAACATCAGGTGAGCTGTGATCAAACACAAATATCGTAGGACATTACACACAGCGCCACCTGACCTCAAACTAAGCAGAGCTTGTACGATGGAAGTCAGATAACTGATAGAATACTTAAATACTTTTTTGTAAATACATACTTATAAAAAATACAGAACACCTAGACAACATTTGAATTTAACTTCGTATACTTAGATTACTTAGGTAAGTAAAACGGAAATGATATTCTGTCCTACACAAGTTAATGCATAGTTTCTCCGAAGCAATGCAGCACGGTGCCAAGAAAAAAAGCGATCAAATCACATTTGACGTATTAGAACGAAGGATGATGGATGACTGCGACTCCCGCGCTTTAATTCGAACCGCCTGTCTGTGACGAATGTCAGTGCGCTTTGTAACCTGCGCGCCCCGGTAGCCGGGGCGACCACTCGCTACCGTCGAAACGCTTTTCAACCGACATATCTTCTTCTATTTTTTATCATTGACAAACAAGAATTGTATTCATTACTACCGGACGCCTCGCGGTTTCACCCGCGCAGTTCCCGTTCCCGTGGGAATACAGGGATAACAAGTAGCCCATGTCACCCGGGGATAGTGTAGCTTCCTAACGGTGAAAGAATTTTTGAAATCGGTCCAGTAGTTTCGGAGCCTATTCATTACAAACAAACAAATCTTACCTCTTTATATATGATTGCAGAATAAACAGTATTCTTTATATTAATCAAGATTTATCTAGAAGACAGCCCTGTTGGTTCATTGGTAGTATGTCTGCTTCAACAGCTGAAGACCGTGGGGTCGATTCTCACCCAGGATAAACATTTTGTGGTATTAAACATATGTTTGTTCTGTGTCTGGATGTTCTGTATTTATTATAAGTCAACTATTTAAAAAAAACTTATAAATAATTAACTTTTTAAATGCCTTATGTGTGCCGCGCGTACGCGGGAAATGTAAAGAAATGGAAAGTTGTTTACATCGGTGCGAATCGCATTTGCATTTAGAGTACAGCCGACGTTATATAGTCTGTGGCTGGATGTTAATATTAAGGTGGTTCGATTTCCATACAAATATTTTTGCCATAATCTACTGTTTTATTCAAGCAATTGTGATTTACCGCAAATAAAGACCAAAATAAATGCCAGTAGCTGTAATTTCACTGTAAAATTATGCTCCATTTGTCCATAAATGGCAAAAAAATATTTGTATGGAAATCGAACCACCTTAATTGGCTTACGCTATAATAATGAAAGTAATTATTTGAAACTAGAAGGAAAAAAGCTCAAAAAATACAACCGCTATAACCTATTTACTTCAAACCGTATTTTTTTTATTGTTAACTGGCTAGGCATTTGACTACAGCTCACCTAGTATAAGTAGATCCCAAAACACTTTGTGAGACGTTAAATATGTATCTTTAGAATCGATTTTACTCCACACAAATCTAATTCCGTTGATAAAGTTTTAATCGTCCCCATTGAAACTTACTTTTAATTACAAGTAATTAAAACAGTTATAGTTCTTACCTATAAAGTTTTGAATAAAGTTTTTAATGAAGCGGGTATAACTTGGGTCGTAAAACGCTGCTCTGCGATACGCCGTATGAATAAGATATAACACTATATTTATATAATCTAGTTTCGCGAGTCGGCGAGCCAAGTTGAGAAGACACGCTATTTCTAAGGTTGTGGATTCGATTCTAGGCATCAATGAGAATTTTGAAGGTTTTTTAGACTTGGCTTCTCATCATCATACCTTTTGATTCTATCACGTCTTAACGGCTGAACTGACTACCAATGAAAAAGAAGATACTTTATATCATGAGGATTAAAATCTCCTACTTTTTGTAACTTCATCAGCTGGTGATGAAGCTGGACGGCAGGCAGCTCACTGGGACTGTTCTAATGACCATGAACACCACTGAAAAGTCACAGTAAATCAAAATACACAATTTTATTTACCTGGATAACATATTTGTCTAGTTATAAAAACAATCAGTTCTGATGGAATTTCTATGAAACCTTTTAAGTATTTTGTTTTATTTAAAAGTAATGAGACGAACGAGACGCTCACCTGATGTTAAGTGAAGGTGTGGTCGAAGATGGTCAAGCACATCTAGCTTGGAATGGAACTGGCTCTTAAGTGAGGCAGCCGGAACACACCGTTAGATGCTTGGCGGCAGATGTTCAACTCTCGCGTGGTAGCTAGCCAGCCGAGTACTAGAGAGCTACCACCATGCTATGGTTTCCTTTACCGGCAGCTCAAGCTCATTGTTGGGGTTTGAACCCACGCCCTTCGGCATGCGAACGTACCGCGCTAACCACTGAGCTATCATCGCTACAAAAGTCTCATGGAACAAAAGTACTAGAACACAGTTATGATGCAAAGTTTCAAGGCCGATGACGTTTATTAGTATTAAAATCATTAAAGTAAGTCAAATGAGTCAGTGAACGGGTCTGACAGGACGTCGCCTGCGCGGCTTGCTCCGCTTGCAGCCGACGGATTCGCGCCAATTGATTGTTAATCAGTTTTGCTTTTATTACTGTCAATATCTGTATCCGTTTCCACTTTTTTTTATAAATTAAAAGCGATTTAATTGAACACTTTAATGAATATTCAAAATTGATCTGCTCCATTTTTGTTGTCTGCACTTGCCGTTGTTTCTTTTATTTTATAGTAGCGGACGCCTCGCTGTTTCACCCGCGTAGTTCCCGTTCCCGTGGGAATACAGGGATAAAAAGTAGCCTATGTCACCCAGGGATAGCGTAGCTTCCCAACGGTGAAAGAGTTTTTTAAATCGGTTCAGTAGATTCGGAGCCTATTCAATACAAACAAACCTTTCCAGTTTTTAATAGTACTAGCGGACACCTCACGGTTTTACCCGCGTAGTTCCCATTTCCGTGGAAATACAGGGATAAAAAGTAGCTTATGTCACACGGGGAAATTTTTCAAGAAAAAAATTTTGAAATCAGTCCAGTAGTTTCGGAGCCTATCCAATACAAACAAACAAATCTTTCCTCTTTATAATAGTATAAATAATAAAAATAATAAAACAGCAGATTATTAGCAAAAACTCAAAATTACGAATGATTTATTAATTTATGATTTTAAATAAAACTGTAGTTTATGCTAATAATATACTGTTTTCTCCAAGCAATTGTAATTTAGCGCAAATAAAGACCATAATAAACGCCAGTAGTTTTGATTTAACTGTAAAATTATGCTCCATTTGTCCATAAATGGCAAAAAATTATTTGTATGGAAATCGAACCACCTTAAAAGAAACCGCAGGCCGGCGACGCGTCCGCCACGTGACCTCTAGCAGACAACAGTAATTCTTAAGGAAGAGCTGGACGTGAGACTTGGATCGATTCGTCTCAGTTCCGTGGAGGCTGATTGCCCGCCAAACTTGTTTACATGATCAAATTGTTATTTTGATTTGAGGCCGCTTGTGGTGCACGGTTTTACCGTATGCGACTTTTGTAAAGCGAGTTGAGAACAATAATTGTTGGTAGGTGGGAACTGGCCACGTAGTCACAGTTTGGGAGACGGGATTCCTGGAAGTATCTATTTTTTTTTCAAAGTTTTTTTTTTAATTTCTTTTTGTATGTATTGGTAATTGTATTGAAATATGTTTTATGTTACAAATAAAGTATTGTCTATTTAAAAAAAAACCGGTCAATTGCGTATCGAACTCGCATGCGAAGGGTTCCGTGCCATTATCTATAAAAACGGTAAAAAATCACGTTTGTTGTATGGGAGCTCCTTTAAATATTTATTTTATTCTGTTGTTTAGTTTGTTGTTATAGCGGTAATAGAAATACATCATCTGTGAAAATTTTAACTGTCTAGCTATCACGGTTCATGACATACAGCCTGGCGACAGACGGACAGCGGAGTATTAGTAATGGGGTCCCGTTTTACCCTTTCGGTATGGAACCCTAAAAATAGCAATGCTGGAACTTTTTATGGTGCTGTAGTTTCTGAATTACTTTCATAATAGAAGCAGAAAACACTGCCTTCTTTAGAACGGTGTTATCAATTAGTCAAACTTCGGTACTTCATTTTAATTCATTTATAGAGATTATAAATCGTACATATTATTATATTTTTCTTCTAGGTACATTTCCCGTCTTAATCAGTAACGTGTTTTTTCTTTTAGCGATAAGGCCGCCACTTGTAACACTAGCTGATAAGATTGCTTTGCTTTATGTACATTTTAGGGTTCCGTACTTCATAAGTAAAAAAAATGGAACTCTTATAGGATCACTCTGTTGTCCGTCTGTCAAGACATTCTATCTCAGAAATTCGTGGAAGTATAGAGTTTAAATTAAAAACAAATACGCAGATCTATAGCTTCTTGCAGCTGTGACAAAATCGAACTATCATTCTCAGTTATCGTAAAAAAAAGTTGCAGCCGTTTATGTCGCGAAAAGCCGCATGTTTTGACACTCGCAATTGAATCAAAACCTATAGGGTGTTTCCCGTCAACCTAGAACTATGAAATTTGGCAACAAGCATTGTCTTATAGTACACATATAGACAGCCCTGTTGGCTCATTGGTAGCATATCTGCCTTAAGAGCTGAATGGCGTGGGTTCGATTTCCGCTAAGGACAAACATATTACGTATCAACAAATGTTTATTCTGTGTCTGGGTGTTCTGTACGTATTATTAGTATACATTATTTTACAAAAAAAAAGTATATATGTATTCTATCAGTTATCTGACTTCCATCACACAAGCTTTGCTTACTTTGAGGTCAGATGGCGCTGTGTGTAATGTCCTACGATATTTATTATTGTTTATTTACATAAACATTGACACTACTGCTTAATATCAGGCAGAGTGTGGTCAAACGCGAACCTATTTTGAATTAAAAAAAAATAGGGTCTTTATCATACCCACCAGTTTGTACGGAACCCTCGGTGGGTCTGACTTACACTTGTCCGTATTTTTATTGGTGCATAATAAAGAGTTTCTATCTGTCTATATTTCTGTAAATTGTAACTAAATACTAAATACAAATACAAAAATACCAATCTTTCCTCTTTATAATATTAGTGTAGATAAATCTCAAATTCCACTTAACAATTACCAAAAAACCATAAACTTTTTTGAACATAATTTTTTGCGTTTGCAAACGTTTTTATAGCTCTGCATCGATAACAGTGTTTCCAATGAATAAAAGCCTTGATTTTTAAGGCTACACGTGACCAAACCATAAACCTGATGACATTTCAGCACCTAAACATCTCCCAAACAAAGATTTCAATATATCAGCGGTTATAAAAAACGTCAGATATTTTGAGCAATTATGTGTAATTAAAATACAATAAAATGTTATACGACACTCGAACAATATTGAGGTTAAACTACGAAAAGAATGTTTAAGATAATTCTGTGCGTTCTGTTAATAAAGTATCACTTCATACTCGCAGCGGGCGGCCGTTACTTGCTTCCTTCAAACGTCATAGTTTTACTTGATCTTTTTTTTTTTTTTTTTTTTTTATTCAAAATAGGTTCGCGTTTGACCACACTCTGCCTGATGTTAAACAGTAGTGTGGTCTAAGATGGAGCACGCTTACCTAGAAGAAACCTATTTACTCTAGATTTGAAGACGCCAATATTGTACCTAACAGGGAACACAGACTCCGGCAGACACCACCGCAGTACCAGATATTCTGCCGCTAAGCAGTAATGTGTACACATCACTGTGTTCCGGTTGGAAGAGTACTGCAGCGACATTACTGGGCTGTTGAGACTAACCATCGCAAGTCTCAAAGCAATGCGCGCCAAAGCAGCGATGCCCTGGACTTTGTTTTGTTACTCAAAGTTCTGTGTATCGCTGCAATGGTCATGAACAGGCGTTATCACTTACCATCAGGAGAGCGTCTCGTACGTCTTATTACTTTTTACGTAAAAAAAAACCCAGCGAAATTACTTGTATAAATCTCACTTATATTATAAATGTGAAAGTTTGGATGGATGTTTGTTACTCTTTCACGCAAAAGCTACTGAACGGATTTGGACGAAATTTGGTACGGAGGTAGCCGAGACCCTGGATTAAGACATAGGCTACTTTTTTCCGAAAACATGTAGCGGGTAACACTGGGGGGCGCAGCTAGTGGTATAGAAATTGGATGGAATTATTTACACAATTCTAAGTTTCGTAAAGCGCCAAGTGCAACACTCCTCTTTGGTCTCTGATCTTATCCACCGGCGGTCTAGTGATATCCTGCAGTTAATAACAAGTACCTATAAGTCACTATAACTTAGCTAAGTACAGGTTTAGCTCTACAAGTTACTGGAGAGTTATGTGTGCTCACTTTCCTGATGTTCTCTATTTCACTTGAAACGTTGGTGTCATCAACAAAATATTTATATTTATTTTTTATTTAATAGCTCTACACACATATGGGGTCCGTGCCCTTTGCCACTTTTGAATTACAATTATATTGTTAACCGACTCAAAAAAGGAGGAGGTTCTCAATTCGACTGTATGTTTTTTTATGTTACGCAATAATAAATCTATTGTGATTTTTTTTTCGTGGCAGTTCATACTTCAGAGGTCCCATGTGAATTTTATCGAAATCGGTCCAGTGGTTTTTAAAACACAATAAAAATTTAAAAATTGTTTACATCGATGATATTTTCGTTTGGTCGGAATCCTCGCTGTTTCATTGGAGCAGTGCGTTTAGTTGGCCTGAGGGTCATGGAGTCCGCGGATGAGTGCTAAAGCGTTCCCGTAGCCCCGGCACATAGGCGTCAGGCAGAAACACCCCAGGGTTTTAGTGGGTAGGCCGCCACTTTGGCGGAGAGCCCCACATAACCACCGTGCTTCCCCCGGAGCCGGTGGTATCCATTAAGGATTTCCCTGGGCAAAAAAAAAGGTTCTTGGAGTCGGTTTTTTAAATTGTAAATTTATACGATGGTAAGAGATAACGCCTGTCCATGACCATTGCAGGGACACATAGAGTACACTTTGAGTAACAAAACAAAATCCAGCTTCTTTGGCGCTCATTACTGTGAGACCAAGTAATATCAAAATATCTAAAGATTTATATTGTTTTTAGTTTTGTAAAACAAAGTGTTAAAAATGTAAGATGTAACAATCCAGCAAACACGAAACTGCCGTTTGATTCATTGCTGCAGCAGATTATGAAAAGAAAGATGGTAAACTACGACTGGGACTTTCTTTCTAAACGGTTTTATTTAGCTTGCTTCGTTTGTCGTTGCTGATGTCTTTGGGTCAAATTGAGGTACTCGTATTAAAATTCTTGTTGAAAGATTGATCTGATATATGGTACGCACTTTATGTTCTGACGACAATACAATTTATTATATCCAGGTATCATTGTTATTGATTTTACTATAAAGCTTCGATGGAGTTTTGGAAGCAACGGGAAAAGTCATGTTTCACCACATTATATCATTTTCCCACACTCGCGCTTGTGATTCGGCACTTTATGAATAAAACACCACCATTTTTATGCATTTCACCATTTTTATGCATTCAAACACTCGACAAAACACTTGGCAAAACACAACACTTGTTTTTAGCAAAAATTGTGGAACTAGTTTAATTAGAATACGTGTTATTTAACGAGAAATAAATGATGATTTGATTTGATTTTGATTTGACTAGTTTTGGAAAAACATACAACGGGGCGACACGACTCTTTCCGCGTTCCCGCCAAAACTACAAAATCGTAGTTTTTAACCCCCGATGCAAAAACGACGGGGTGTTATAAGTTTGACGTGTCTGTGTGTGTGTTTGTCTGTGGCATCGTAGCTCCCGAACGGATGAACCGATTTTGATATTTATTTTGTTTGAAATGTTTAGTGTTAGCGTGAGTCTTCTTCTCTATGTTTGATGAAAAGCGGCCCAAGATGGCCGCCGCCACAAAATGGCGGATTACATAGTTTTTCACAACTTTCGCAATATGGGTATCAAATGAAAGTTTGACTAGTAAAATAGAGTAGACTTAAAAAAAGTTCAATATGGCCGCCAACAAAATGGCGCAAACTTAAAAAAACTGTTCACCTTTTTATACAAGCTTTTATGTAACTTGCAATGTATGTAACTATATTTGTTCGGGTGGAATCTTGCAAGTTAAATTTGACCCACTTCCCGATGTCCGATTGGACTAAAATTTGGTGTGTTTATGTGTCTTATGCCATTATACATGTGAAATTTGGTGTGGAGGTAGCTGAGACTCTGGATTAGCACATAAGCTACTTTTTATCCCGAAAACATGTAGCGGGTAACACTGCGGGGCGCAGCTAGCTATTAGATTAGTTAGGATTTTAGTACACGTCTCTGCAGCTGTACAATCTGTGATACCGTGAAATAGGAATGATAAACAGATAAGTTTGTCAAGGACGCGGCTATCTATTGTATGGTAATCTTACGATTGTAGGGTGGCCAAGCGCTACGGTCACCGTAGGAGCATCACCCGACTGTGTCGCGACACTGTTTATGTATGCCTACTAACTTCGCTGTAGTATTGTTTGTTACTCATATAAATTATAAATTATAGGGTACTGCAGCTAGCGAAATTACTGGGCTGTTGAGACTAACCATCTAGTCTCAAAGTAATGAGTGCCGAAGCAGCGATGCCCTGGACGTTGTTTTGTTACTCAAACTTCTGTGTATCGCTGCAATGGTCATGGACAGGTGATATCTCTTAACACCAGGAGAGCGCCTCAATCGTCTCATTACGTTTACATTTAAAAAAATAATAATAAACTATATTTATCACAAAAAAATTGTAGCACACAAAAAAATAAAATCTCAATCAACACATTAAGAGGCTCTTTTTAGGCGATTGAGTCAAGCGTCAGATCCAAAAGGCAGTGATTTGACAGTCTAGTTTTTAAATTGTAAATGTGTATGTGTATAAATAAATGATAGCCAAAATCATTTGTTAAAATAGCTGCGCCCCGCGGTGTTACCCGCTACATGTTTTCGAGATAAAAAGTAGCCTATGTATTAATCCAGTCTCAGTTACCTCCATACCAAATTTCATCTAAATCCGTTCGGTGGTTTTTGCGTGAGAGTGTATCAAACATCCATCCGTCTATCCAAACTCTCACATTTACAATATTTGTGGGATATATGATATATTGTCTTAGAAATACTCACAAAAAAAGTCTATATATGCCATAAAAATAAGACTGTAGGAACTAATTCCTAATTTAACTTAAACTGACTGCAGGTTTAACTGCACACCTATTCCCTCATTTTTTTTACGTAGAAATATCTTTAATTTAGAAAGAAAAAGAAAGAAATAAAACATTTATTTTGACACACACAACACTACAAAAAAAAAGAAATATAAATATATACATCTTATTTCTTTATTTATATTGTATAGGTACATTCCTAAAAAAAGAAAATAAATATGTATTTGAAAAAGGAATATATTTTATACATGTATTGTGGAAATACTTGCAGTGGATGTACTTGCAGTGTAGGCAAGTGGGCCAGGCACCTAGAATGTCCTGAATTATTCACTAATACATGGTCACCGTAGGTTTCGCTGAGCGGTTTACTAGGCGACAAGAGAATCCAACAAAAACCTTCCTATGCCAAGGGAAATTACTTGCTGACATGTAGCGAGCGGCTATGTAGCCCTAGTGTCAGTTTTCAGCCCAAACACAATTGCGCAGAACGGTTGCACTTAGCCAAAGAGAGATAATACATCCCACAAATATTATAAATGTGAAAGTTTGTATGGATGGATGTTTGTTACTCTTTCACGCAAAAACTACTGAACGGATTTGGATGAAATTTGGTATGGAGGTAGCTGAGACCCTGGAATAGAACATAGGCTACTTTTTGTCCTGAAAACATGTAGCGGGTAACACCGCGGGGCGCAGCTTTAGATTATAAATGCGAAAGTTTCTAAGTGTGTTTGTTACTCTTTCACGCAAAAACTACTGAACGGATTTGGATGAAATTTGGTATGGAGGTAGCTGAGACCCTGGATTAGAACATAGGCTGCTTTTTGTTCTAAAAACATGTAGCGCGTAACACCGCGGGCTGCAGCTAGTATTAAATAATTTTTGTCCAGGTCCAACCCTGAGATCGCGAAAAAAACAAACTGTCGTTTGCACTGGATTGGTCTCATAGTAATAGGTTAGATATTTGACCATAGCTCACCCGATGCTAAGTGATGAACAAACGCACCTAATCTGGAATGAAAAAAAAAATACATCGTTAGTTGTTTGGCGATAGATTTTTAACTTGTTTATGATAGTCAGCCAAGTACTAAAACCATAGCATGTTAGTAAGGTATGGTTATGATTTCCTCACGAATATTTCTCTTCACCGGCAGCCTCATTGTTGGGGTTTGAACCCACGCCCTTTGGCACATGAACAGCGGCGTAGCGTGCCTTGGAGGGGCCCTGTATTAAAATCAGTTGGGGGCCCCAAGCGAAAGGTAAAGTTTTTTCACAAAAGAAATAAAAATTTGTTCGTATGACAGTTTTTTATATGTTGTTTTTCCGGAAAGCACGAGATTAAGTGACATTGTGAGTAATATTTGCTTACACGCGTTAGGGGCCCCTGTAGCCCGGAGGTACCGTATAATTGATACGGCTGGTATGGCGGTAGCTGCGACCCTGCATATGAACCGACCGCGCCAACCATTGAGCTATCGCCGCTTGGCGGCAGAGTGCCTGCAGTGCAGGAGCGAGTCGCCACCAGCAGCGGTTTATGAAGAACGTAATCATAATTTCTACTAACAGTTATTCCGCGGCGTGTTGTGACTCGTGCGCAGCGATGCGCGACAGTTTTTGCTTTTGCCGACATTTCCGTTCTTAATGATATGAGTTACGGACACACGGGGTCGCGGTCTCGAGATGCGTCGCGAGATACGCCGTGATTGACGCGGTGTTCACAGACCTGCATTTGACTTGTAATTTATTTTCCTAATGTATTACTGCTTCAATTTTATTGTTTTTATATGTTGATGTTAAGTGTGCGGTGTGGTCGAAGATGGTAAAGCAGACCTAGCCTATAATGAAACTGAATAAATAAATGTCGTAGGACTATACACACAGCGCCATCTGGCCCCAAACTAAGCAGAGCTTGTGTGATGGAAGTCAGGTAACAGATAGAATACATAAATACTTTTTTTTTTGTTAATACATACTTATAATACATACAGAACACCCAGACACAGAACAAACATTTGTTTATTTACAAAATGTTTGCCCTGACTGGGAATCGAACCCACGCCCTACAGCACTCAAGGCAGATATGCTATCAATGAGCCAACGGGACTGTCAGGTGAACTGGCTCTCAAGTTAAGCTGCCGGAGCACACCGTTAGATGCTTGGCGGCAGATTTTCAACTCTCGTGTTGTAGCTAGCCAGCCGAGTACTAGAAAGTACCGTACACCACGCTATGGTTTCCTCACGATGTTTTCCTTCACCGGCAGCTCAAGCTCATCATTGAGGTTTGAACCCACGGCATGCGAACCGACCGCCCTATATCTCCACGAGAGTTATAATAACAATCTAAAAACATTAATAAATCTATTCATTAACAAGAATCCATAAATAACTCAACAATGTCATAATGATCTGACGACATATCTTTAGACGTCGCGTCTCTTATGCGCATTTTAATGCAATAACACGCTCACAAAGATATTTTAAACTACGTTTAAATTCGAACTTTATGAGTGTGAGATAAGAATGCTTTTAATATTGTTGAAATATTTCGCTCTATAAGTGAGTAAGTCAGATGTCAGGATAAAATTCCAAGTTATTTTTTCTTCAAGTTAAAACGTATGAACAACAAGATTGTACGCGGTTTCGTAAAATATTTTCCAGTGTTTTTTATAAGAATTACTGCGTAGTATTTTTTTTATTAATTTAACATTTGTTTGACTGCCATTTCGCCTGAGTACGGTCTACGATGAAGCACGCTTGCCTACAACAGAGGTCTCCAAACTTTTCTGAGGTAGACCACTTTCACAATAAATACATTAACTTCAAATTTGACTTTGACTGATTTCTAAATCTTGAGGCAATAAAACAATAAAAAACCTGGTACCAATGTGAAAGTTATTACTAGTTCAAAAGGATTGCGATCACAGCACGAATATCGTACTAACTAAAAAACATCATGAGATATAGCAATTCGCTGGTAATATTATAAACTGATAACTGATAACTGGTAACTGATGGCCGATGGGGCTGCAAAGTTCTGGAGTGGAGACCACGGACCGGCAAGCGCAGCGTAGGACGTCCACCCACAAGGTGGACAGACGACCTAGTAAAGACCGCAGGAACGCGCTGGATGCGAGCCGCTTCCAACCGGTCTTTGTGGAAGTCAATGGGGGAGGCCTATGTCCAGCAGTGGACGTCCTACGGCTGAAATGATGATGATGATGAATATTATAAGATTGCGAATTGACACAAAATGTTTGTTCTGAGTGGGAATTGAACCGACGGCCTACAATCTTAAGATACATTCGTAGTCTAGGTTTAATAGATAGATTGTTCTGATAGATACTGTAGCAATATTTTAGTTTTATCTCCGAGTCAGTCCTGGTTGTCTTATAGCTTAGTTGAATCCAGATGCATAATTATTATAAGGGAAATACTAAATGTAGGGATAGAAAAAAAATCTTAAACTTAAATAAATAAATAAATAAATATCACAGGACATTACACACAGCGCCATCTGACCCCAAACTAAGCAACTAACTAGCTAACTTCTTCTCTGATTTTGGCGGCGCATTTTGTGCGTTTGCCAGTGTTTGAAGTGTTTTGATATTTTCAAGTTTTATAAGTTGTCAAAGTCCAGTCTTGGTCAAGTGCAGTCATGCTTTAGTAAAGTTGTGGCGACTTTACTATAAGCTTCAATAGAGTTATGGAAGCACCACGAAAAGTCATATTTTACCACATTATAACATTTTCCCACACTCACGTTTGTAATTCCGAACCTTATGAATAAAACTCTACTATTTTTATAGAAAAAACATTTGTTTAAAAAAAATCACTGGGTCCGCAACAACTCACAACTTTTTCTGCGTTCCCGCTAAAACTCATAGACTTTATACTACACAAAAATTAAAATTTTACCGCCAAGTACCGAACGGTTTATTCTAGCTAATAGCCTTGAAAAGCCAGTTCTCATTCCATATTAGCCGAACTTGCAATCTTCGACCACACTGTCACTTAATATCAGATGAGTCAAACGCCTGGCCTGTCAAACACAAATCCTACTAATATTATAAATATGAAAGTTTAGATGGATGGATGGATGTTTGTTACTCTTTCACGCATAAACTACTAAACAGATTTGGATGAAATTTGGTATGGAGGTAGCTGAGACCCTGGATTAACACATAGGGTACTTATTATCCCGAAAACATGTAGCTAGTACAGAAATATTTGTTTGTCTGTCGCTACCACCGTCAGCGGTGACTTATCGCTTGCATCAGTGTGAGTGCACCACTACATACACTGGGGTGTGTCTACGCATTTCCTGTCATTTATACGTGTCTTTTAACAAACTAGTTTTCTCACCGAGGTAATAAAGTATAAAATTGATTTTGCATACATTATTAACAATATCATAAACTGGGCTATTCGCGACTTGTGCCCTTAATATACTAACACTACATTTTTATGACAAGTCCCTCACCTGACGGTAAGAGACAATACCCATGACCATTGCAGTGGTACTCATTACTTTGAGTAACAGAACAAAGTCCAGAGCGACTTTGTAGCGATGATAGCTCAGTGGTTAGCGCGGTACGTTCGCATGCCGAAGGGCGTGCGTTCAAACCCCAACAATGAGCTCGAGCTGCCGGTGAAGGAAAACATCGTGAGGAAACCATAGCATGGTGGTAGCGTACTCTCTAGTACTCGGCTGGCTAGCTACCACACGAGAGTTGAACATCCGCCGCCAAGCATCTATCGGTGTGTTCCCGCAGCCAGGTCAGGTGTGCTTTACCATCTTCGACCACGCCTTCACTTAACATCAGGTGAGTTGTGGTCAAACACCTAGCTTGTCAACTATTTAAAAAAAAGCAGCGCTGCTTTGGCGCTCATTACTTTAAAACTTTGATGGTTAGTCTCAACCGCCCTGTAATTTCGCTGTAGTATCTTTCAAACACAGTAATGTATACACACTACTGCTTGGCGGCAGAATGTTTGATGCTTAAACGAAATCTTGCTAAGCAGATCTACTACCGACTTAGTAGTTACTTTGATAAGAAAAATAAACAAAATTGATAGCATTATTCATTAATCTATTACTATTTATACTAATATAAAGAGAAAAGATTTTATTTGTTTGTTTGTTTGTATTGAATAGGCTCCGAAACTACTGGACCGATCTGAATAATTCTAACATGATTAGAATAGTACATTATCCGTGATGGATATAGGCTATATTTTATTTAAAAAACAGTTAGGGATCCATATGGAAACTTCAATAATGTAAGCCAAGCTGTGAAAAATTTGGAAAAAATCCTTACTTAACATGCGCAGCGAAAACTATTGACAATAGAATAAAGTGACGTTTTATAGAGCAAATTGACAGCTACAAAAAAAATATTTTTTATGATAAAAATAATTAAATACCTTGAACCGGATTCGCAAACGTATGTTATACTACGTGTAGTTATGTATTGTAATAAAAGCTAATTATTGTAATTTGTTGTGATGCGGTTTCCCACACACAAATACTTTATTGTTTGTTTACTGTCGTTGCACACTAATTGTTTTAGATGTAGAAATGATATAAGCTGAGTGGCTGGTCTTAATGTCAAATTTTAAGAGAATAACAGAACATTCAGACAAAGCATTGTAGGTACAATTTAAGATGTCATCTGACTTACCGTAGCGTTAAGAAATCGTTAGAAGATGGTAAAGCATACCTAGCCTGGAATGGAACTGGCTCTTAAGTGAGGCTGCCGGAACACACCGTTAGATGCTTGGCGGCAGATGTTCAACTCTCGCGTGGTAGCTAGCCAGCCGAGTACTAGAGAGTACGCTACCGCCATGCTGTGGTTTCCTCACGATGTTTTCCTTCACCGGCAGCTCAAGCTCATTGTTGGGGTTTAAGCCCACGCCTTTCAGCGCACCCGACCACGCTAACCACTGAGCTATCATCGTTTAATTTGACTCTACAGATAACTTTTTAATTTTTAATTACCGAAAAAATAAATTCGATTTGATTATTATTAAGAAATACATCGTTTTTTTACTCGAATAAACCTAAAATTAATTCGGATCGTATTTCAACTTTTTTTTTAATTGTATTTTTTTATCATTCTTAGTAATCATCGACAGCGTGATTGAAATCTTTATTAGAGAAATGGTTTCCATTTAAAGTTACACAAATTATCTAACTACATTTAAAAATTAATAAATAATTGTACTTCATAACTTGTAGCGGCATTCTTTTAAAACCTTGTCTTTTGCGTAACAGCGAGAGCGAAACACCTAAACTGTTAAACTACAAGTGCGAGCGAGACGGAAGCTCCGTCGCAGGCTTCAAGGCAAACTACGTTTACTTTAGCGTTTTCCAGCATCAAAACTGTGTCGGCATCGCCAATATATCATGCGACGTGGCCGAATAAGGAAACTAACGCATTCAATAAAGCTTTGCTTACAATTGCGACAGTAGCGCCACTAACTAGAGTCGCAGATAACATGGTATCTGTACACGTGTAAAGTTTTGTGTTTGGTTTAAAATAAGTGTATTTGTGTGCGAATCGAATGCTGTTTTCTTGATTTCCAAGCGTAAAGTTAACTCCTAGTATTTCATGACAGCCTGGTACTTGGCTTCGTAAAATATCCTTCAATTGCGAAACATTTATCCTTTAATTGCTTTATTTGTCATTTATATGTATTTTTTATTTATTTAATTGATCATAAATCCGTACGATTTTGGTTCGGTCATTTTTTGGATGGGTGTCCGCGGCATTTAAGCTTAGGTGTGTTAACCCTTTTCAACCACACAGTCGCTATACATAAGATGAGCTGTGGTCAAACACCTAGTCTGTCGACCATAAAAGAAACCTTTAGAGCATTCATCTCACTAACATTATAACGGCTTGACCAATTTTGGTGAAACTCTGTATGGAGTTAGCTGAAACCCTGGATTAGCATGTAGGCTACTTTTTATTTCGAAACAATGTTGTGTTTACGTGAGAACAGCGGGTAACACCGCGGGGCGCACCTACTCTATACATATTTCAGAAAAACTAGAAATTCTGCATTAACCCTGACATTAAGGCTAGTCACTTTTTCTTTTTTTTTTTTTTACTTAAAATAGGTTCGCGTTCGACTACTCTGTCTAAGCGAAATCACTTATTAACTTACTAAGAAATTAAAGAAAAAAAAACTGAAACGCGTTGAAATCTTTTGTATGAATGATAAATTAATAACTAGTTTGGTGCAAGAAATGTCAAAATAAATCATTTAATATTGAATAATTCATAATTAAACCAGTTATAAAGAAAACTGGTTAAATGACCTAATTATTTTGAATTATTATTTGCACGTCGCTGTAATCATTATTCGTACAACGAGAAGTCATTTGTGGACAAGTATAAATTTACAATAAAAAAAACTGACTCGATGACCCTAAGTCCAAACATGGCTAGGTTTTAATTGTAAATACCAAACTACAGAATCGATTATAAAATTTCTATAGGAGGAAGATATCCTTTCAAATTACGAGGAGTTGTACCTTCCATCATCAGCTGAGTATCAGAACTGTCTAAATAAACAAATTAATTGTAATCTTAAATTAGCGGACGCCTCGCGGTTTCACCCGCGTAGCTCTCGTTCCCGTACGAATACAGGGTAAAAAGTAGCTTATGTCACCCAGAGATAATGTAGCTTTACAACGGTGAAAGAATTTTTGAAATCGGTCCAGTAGTTTTTAAGTTTATTCCTTACATAACAATACACAAAAATAAAAGTCTTTCCTCTCTATAACATTAGTATACATTGATAAGCGAAACCCTGAATTTTGTTTTGTTACTCAAATTTGCGTACCGTGCCGTGGGTTTTGAACCTACAACTTCTAGATTGGCAGTTATTGTAGAATATAAGTGAAACCACCATTGCATTGGATACACGACTGATTTATTCATAGGTAGATGGAATGTAGGTAAATACAGATTCTTAACTACCTTAATTATTTACATACATCACAGTTATAAATAAATAAATATCGTAGTACATTACATACAGCGCCATCTGGCCCCAAACTAAGCAAAGCTTGTACTATGGAAGTTAGATAACTGATACAATACTTTAAACATCTTTTTTTTGTTGTAAATACATACTTATAATACATACAGTACACCCAGGCACAGAACAAACATTTTTATACCACAAAATGTTTATCCTGGGTGGGAATCGAACCCACGCCCTTCAGCTCTTGAAGCAGACATACTACCAACGAATCAACAAGGCTGTCAAAAAGCACAAAAAGACTCAAAGTTCTGTGTATTGCTGCAATGGTCATGGACATCAGGAGAGAAACACATATCATCTGATTACTTTGACTTTAAAAAATAAAGTCATAAAGAAGACTTTTGAAGTCTGGGCAGAAACCTTTGCCCAGCTGTGGGGTTTGAAGGCGGTACACTGTGCCCGCACAGAATGAATGCGGTATTGTCCAGCACACATTGAGGAATGGGCGGTGCCTTTTATTATTTATTAATTTTCGCATCTCAGGAACATATTACACACATATTCACACCCATACGTGAATATTTTTACAACGCCGAGAGCGCGTATACGGGGCTACGTGAAACGGTGATGCTACGCTGATAGGAACCCATTGTAATCATTTAGTTATTTCATTAAATCAATTAGTATTTTACACTAATATTATAAAGAGGAAAGATGACTGACAGCCCTGTTGGATCATTGGTAGCATAGAGGTGAAGGGCGTGGGTTCGATTTCCGCTCAGGACAAACATTTTATGTATCAACAAATGCTTGGTTGTCTGTCTCTTGGAGCAGACATACTACCAACGCACCAACAGAGCTGTCAAGCATACTTGACATCATGCTTGCCAGCACACTTGAATGAGCCCTGTGACATGGGAAACTCGCGCCAAATGAAACCATTCCGTTGCGCGGGCGCGACCTCACCGTCTCTTGCTAATTAATATTTCGTTGCTATGTTGTATAACCAGTACCGTTGGCAATTCTTTTTGGGGTTCCGTGCCGCAAAGTTGAAACGAAACACCATTTGAAACTAAGAGATTATTGAATTACTGGTAAGTAATTATAATTATTTTGTAATTATCGACAGCCCTGTTGGCTCATCGGTAGCATATCTGCCTTATGAGCTGAAGGGTGTGGGTTCGATTCCCGCTCAGGACAAACATTTTATGTATCAACAAAATGTTTGTTCTGTGTCTGGGTGTTCTGTATGTATTATAAGTATGTATTTACAAAAAAAAAGTATTTATGTATTCTATCAGTTATCTGACTTCCATCACACAAGCTCTGCTTAGTTTGGGGCCAGATGGCGCTGTGTGTATAGTCCTACGATATTTATTATTATTATTATTTATTTATATGTGACATATTATTTCTCTGATATTTTCATTGCTTTGACATATGTTATGATTATTATATTTTTAAATATGAATGGCGTGTAATTTTGGTGTTATTAATAAAAGATTTGTATTTGTACTTGAATGTTTTGTGACATTAGAATCGCAAGTCTCAAAGTAATGAGCGCCGCAGTAGCAATGCCCTGAACCTTGTTTTGTTACTCAAAATTCTGGGGGTCCTGTGTAAAGACAAACGTAATACACTAGTTTGATTATATAATACACAAGTATTTTTTGAATAATCTGGTTTCCAAAGTACAGATTTTGCGTAGCTTAGAGTTATATGAAATTTCTTTTTTTTTCTGCTGCCAAGCATTTAACGGTGTGTTCCGGCAGCCTCACTTGAAAACCAATTCTATTCCAAGCTAGGTGTACTTTACCATCTTCGACTACACCGTCACTTAACATCAGGTGTGTTGTCGTCAGACACCTAGCCTGTCTAACCATAAAAAAAATGTCAACCGATTTTTTTTTATCTCGTATATTTCACTTTATTTACAAAAACTAGTCAAAATTTTAACATAAAAATTACCACTTAATAAAAATCACGTAATCCTAATATAAAAAACTGGAAATGTGGCCAGAATGCTGGCAGCATTGCCACGTTGGATGGCAATGCTAAGCTTTTGACCGAAGATGCCAGCAATCTGATCAGACGCCTCTTCTAAACGTTTGGCCGGTTCCCTTCATTCATTTATTTACACACAATTTTGTATCTTCATAAAAAACAATTGCATTATACATACTTAGGTTCATCTTACCAGAAATAATCGACGTGAACGACAATCAAACAAAATATAGGTACGGAACCTTCTAAGAATGAACTGTACTCGCGTTTTACCGTTTGTTATCGCGGCTCGTATCAGTAGAATCGTCAGTTTTTGCCGGCAAGTAACGCAAGTGCCCGCCAACCGTGCCGATGTACTTTTTTTATATGTTAAGCGAAATTTTATTAATTACTCTATTTCGATTAATTTCTTTCCTAATTAAAGATAACTTCAATGTAAACTTGATTTAAAACAAGTTTGTTTGCGGTTTCAGTTATTTTTGTTTCTTTCTCTTGTTAACTTTGAATTATTACATTATCAATTATCTGCACCAGATTGGCACAGGACCGAGGCAGATGGCATGTACCTAAAGAGAGAGGCAGTGGGATAAAGAAGGCTGTGGATGATGATGATGATTACATTATCTGCCTTATTAGTTCATTTGGTAGTGTTTCTGCTGCCAGGACTGTAGGAATTGGGATCGATTCCCACTCAGGTCAAACTTTTCTGTGTCTGGGTATTCTGTATTCCACTAATATTATCAATGTGAAAGTTTGGATGGATGTGTGTTACTCTTTCACGCAAAAACTAGTAAACGGATTTAGATGAAATTTGGTATGGAGGTAGCGGATACCTTGGATTAACACATAGGCTACTTTTTATCCCGAAAACATGTAGCGGGTAACACCGCGGGGCGCAGCTAATAAAAATAAAACAGCAGATAATTTATTAGTATAAAATCAAATTTATGGATTTATGATTTTATAATAAAACGGTACATTATACTAATAATCTACTGTTTTATTCAATAAATTGTGATTTACCGCAAATAAAGACCAGTAGCTGTGATTTCACTAAATGGAAAAAATGATTTGTATGGAAACCGAACCACCTTAAAATGAATTTACTAAAATTTGACTTGTAACATTGGCGTTATCAATAAAATATTTGTATTTTTAACACCTACAACAACACCGTTAACAATAAAAAAAAATTAAGGAAGGCATATGAGACATACATTTTTTAATTTATCAAAATCAAAATACAAAAAGCACACGCGCTCCACAAAAACTCGAATAAAAACTAGTTTCCGGGCAACGAGAACAATGTTTCGTAACATTACAGAAACAGTATCTTCGACCGTTTCAATCTGATTAAAAAAATACAGATAATCATCTCGCGTCACACTGTACTCGCTTATATTTAAATTTAGCGGATACGCGTTATCTTTATGGACTAACAAACAAAGATATTAATTTCAACTTCGTTCGCAAGTTATCGCGCATTACTGGTTACGTAAAGCGTTGAATTCTCACCTGTACGGATTTAAATTAATTTTACAGCCAATAGATGGTTGGATATAAGGTTATAGAGAATTCAATTTCTCGCAACCGAATGAGATAACAAGCAGGCAGCTTGCATGATGGTTTGCGATATGAAAATAATACAATACAGAAGAAATCAATTTAATTAATATGTGTAACAACTGGCGACTTTATCGCTAAAAGCGATCTCTTCCAGGCAACCTTAGGACGGACAGGGTCAGAGGAAGAAAATTACGGGGTGTGTCAATAACGAGGATTTGTACAAAGGATAATACATAACTATAACTTAAATATATCTACATTAATAATAATATAATAAAAAAAATCATCCATCTTATCTCTATTTATAATAATATATCCGAATACATAAAATAGGTAACCAAAAAGACACTAATATGTATAAAAATGATTTATTATTCAGTGTTATGAATTCAGAATTTTTTTTCACCTTGAAAAACAGAAATTTCATTGAATCAGATTGAACTGAAATCAGATTTTACTTGGTGGTAGATCTCCTTAGCAGGAGGTCGTCTAGGTAGGTACCAAGGGCGGATCCAAGTTAGGGGGGTCATGGGGGTTAAAACCCCCGTCTGGGCTGGTTCAAAACAATTGTTAAACATAACGTTTTTAAATATTTTTTTGTCACAATATATAGATGATAGAAGATAGTTTGTTATTTAAATATAGGTATTTTTAAGTACAGTAAGTGCTTACATATATTAAAGCTTTTGACTTGTAACTTGTAAAAAATCGGCCAAGTGCGAGTCGGACTCGCGCACGAAGGGTTCCGTACTATTCCACTAATATTTTAAATGTGAAAGTTTGGATGGACGTTTGTAACTCTTTCACGCAAAAACTACAAAACGGATTTGGATGAAATTTGGTATGAATGTAGCTGACACCCTCGATTAACATATATGCTACTTTTTATCTCGAAAACATGTAGCGGGTAACACCGCGGGGCGCAGCTAGTTTTCCATATAATTAACAATCCAAAAGTAAAAGTTTCTATTTAAGCTAAAAGCTTTCCTTCATTCCGTTCTATGGAATTGCACAATATTTAGAAACAAATACTCCGCCAATTAAAAAATACCACGTCCGTCACAATGTAATAAAAAAAACATCAAATAAAACGTTTTACGGTAATTGCAAAATAATGTTGAGGTAAACCCGCGGTGGCAGCACACTGCAGAAGGACAACTGCCAGAAAGTTATCTACTCGCACAGATCATGTAATATTGGTACATACACAGCATCCACACAATTAAACAGTACTTCCGTTAATCGGGATAATAATATGGGTTCCGTGCCCAAAGGGTAACACGGGACCCTATTACTAAGACTCCGTTGTCCGTCCGTCACCAGGCTGTATCTCAAGAACGGTGATAGCTAGACAGTTGAAATTTTCACAGATGATGTATTTCTGTTGCCGCTACAACAACAAATACTATAAAACAGAATAAAATAAATATTTAAGGGGGCTCCCGTACAACAGACCGATTGTATTGTACCTACTATAACTGACTCAAAACGTTTTGGTGTAGTACTGTAAATTTTGAGTGAATAAAATAAAATAAAATCAAAAAAAATAAAACAGACATGATTTTTAGCCGTTTTTATAGATAACTAGCTGCGCCCGCGGTGTTCCCCGCTACAAGTTTTCGAGATAAAAAGTATTCTATGTTAGTACATAGAATACTTCCAGGGTCTCAGCTACCTCTATACCAAATTTCATCCAAATCCGTTTTGCAGTTTTTGCGTGAAAGAGTTACAAACATACATCGAAACTTTCACATTTATAATATTTGTGGAATGGTACGGAACCCTTCGTGCGCCTGTCTAACTCGCATTGTGCCGGTTTTTTACAAGCTATATGTTTGACAACGGCTTGTGATGATAAGATCGCAGACAATAATTGTACTATGGACGACAGATAACTGATAGAATACTTAAATACTTTTTTTAGCATGGTGGTAGGGTACTTTCTAGTACTCGGTTGGCTAGCTACCACACGGGAGTTGAAAATCTGCCGCCAAGCATCTAACGGTGTACTCCGGCAGCCTCACTTGAGACCCAGTTCCATTCCAGGCTAGGTGTGCGTTACCATCTTCGACCACGCCGTCACTTAACATCAGGTGAGCTGTGGTCAAACACCTAGCCTGTCAACCATAACAAAAAAACATACAGTACACCCAGACACAGAACAAATTTGGTTATATCTGAAATAGCTTGTCATGAGTGGAAATCGAACCCACGCCCTTCAGCTCTTGAATATAATCACCGGTTAGTAAAGTTATGTATCTGTGCATTACTGTGGTCTGTCCCGGTGCGTGTCACCTTTTACCTTTGGTTCATGTGCCAACTTTTTATCAATGTCAATTAAAAGTCAGTGCCGACAGCAGGTTACTCTACCCTACTTGCCGAAAATGTACCACTTTCACTTGCGACTTTTTTACCCGACTGCGCCGACATCTCGTCAAGCCTTTGTCTTACAATGTATATTAATTACATCATTTTCATTATTTTTTTATTAAAGTTCAGTTAAAATCAAATGCGGCATGTTATTCTCAAAATTAAGTACAAATACAATTTATAAAAAGCACCATATTGAATTTACTGTGACTGTTATTAATATATTAGATTTACTGTGACGCCATATATTGGATTTACTGTGACTGCATAAATTAGATTTACTGTGTCTTCATGTATTACATTTATTGTGACTTCATTTATTGAATTTACTGTGAATTCGTATATTTAAATTATTTACTATGACACCATAATATATTATATTAACTGTAAGTCCACATATTGGATTTACTGTAAGTCCACATATTGGATTTACTGTAAGTCCATATATTGAATTTAATGTAACTCTATAATATGTATATTTGATTTACTGTAACACCATTATCATGGTTTATAGTAATTACATAATTATATTGGATTTACTAAAATATGTTCGCCACAGTAAATCCAATATGGGGTCATATTGGATTTACTGTGGCGAAATATATTTTATGGTACGCGTATTGCTAATTCGCGTCAATAGACACCTTGTAACCAACATCAATTTAGAATCAACAGGACAACAAATAAATACCAAAGTAATGAACGTCAAAGCAGCGAAGTCCTGGACTTTGTTTTGTTATTTGAAAGTTCTGGATACCGCGGCAATGGTCATGGACAAGCGATACCTACCACCATTTTTTTATTACCACTTTTTTTATGTTTGCAAACTACTGCTTGGCGGCAGAATATCTGGTACTGCGGTGGTACCTACCTAGACGACCTCCTGCTAAGGAAATCTACCACCAAGTGTTAGTTTAGTAGTAAAATAAATGTCTAAAATCTTATTCCATTCTGCGTATTATGTAAAGCCAGTACAGAGTGGAGTGACTTGTTACCTCGCCTGCACGCGTACTTGCTTTGTATCGGGGTCGCAGGACACGCCCGCTCCATTCATTCGAATAACACGGGTACACTCGTACAGGGCTAAGCACAACTGCTATGCAAAACCGAAAGGGGACAGAACTTTATATTACCTTAAAAAAATTGATACATCCTAGAACTTTTCCCAATCTAAGCAAAGCTTATACTATGGGAACCAAATAACCTATATGTATCTTAGGTACCTACCTTGAGAGTGTAGGGCGTGGGTTCGATTCCCACTCAGGGCAAACATTTTGTGAATAAACAAATGTTTGTTCTGTGTCTTGGTGTTCTTTATGTATTTACAAAAAAAAAAGTATGTATGTATTCTATCAGTTATCTGACTTCCATCACACAAGCTCTGCTTAGTTTGGGGCCAGATGGCGCTGTGTGTAATGTCCTACGATATTTAAATATTTAATTATAAAATGTTTTTAAATCAAGCTTTTATGATTATGTGCTGCAGTTAAGTAACAATGTAATTTATTTTATTTATTATTTATTTAAACTGTTTTTTTTTTCAAATAAGCTTGCGTTTGGCCGCCAACTCGCCTGATGCGGTCTATGATGGCGCACGCTCGCCTAATAGAAACCGATTCACTCGCGACTTGAAGGCACACAGATTGTAACCTTTATGAACTCTTATTAATTATTAATTATTGTTATCATAAAAGAATTTTAAAACAAACCGTATATTCATTGAGTGGGAAAACCGCTAGTTTTTTACCTGCTCCACTGACGCACCGGCCTTCATACAAACTAATACGTAACCTATGGCAAGTTGAATAAAAACTGAACTTAACACGGATATGATATTTTAAGTAAAAATTAATGTTATAGAATTCTGAGAATGCGTAAAAGTCACATTACAGCTTCCGCACGGGGAAGGTAAAGATTTTATCGGAGTGATTGGTAAAAAATGTATTTTAAAAATTTCATAACATCTGTTTTGATACGGCTTATCAAGGTTATAAGCTTTGTGTACAAACCCTGAACGGGGACATTTTTCTTATTATTTTGAACAAGTTTTATTGACTTCGAAAGTCTCAAAGTAATGAGCACCAAAGCAGTGATGCCCTGGACTGGTTTTGTTGCTCTGTGTATCGCTGCAATGGTCATGGACAGGCGTTATCTCTTACCATCAGGAGAGCGTCTCGTTCGTCTCATTATTTTTCACATTAAAAAAAAAAAACTTTAAAACAATTTAGGGATTGACGAACTGTTTCTTTTTTTTCTAGATTTTAGACTTGTGTCGATAACGCACGTTGTTAATTAATGATAAGTATATACTCCTTTCAAGTTAGTCCAATACTAATAACCCATTAAAAACGCTGAAAAGAAATTCAAAAGGAATATGGTGCGGACCATGGCATTCGAACCTAGGACCTCCAAATTGGAAGTCAGACGATCTACCGACTAAACTGCCAAAAATTTATTCCTGTTATATATAGTTACTAGCTGCCCCCCGCGGTGTTACCCGCTTCATGTTTTCGGAATAAAAAGTAGCCTACGTGATAATCCAGAGTCTCAGCTACCTCCGTACTAAATTTCATCCAAATCCGTTCAGCGGTTTTTGCGTGAAAGAGTAACAAACATCCATCCATCCAAACTTTCACATTTATAGTATTAGTGAGATTAACGCGAAAAGATGCAAGTGTCGATCTCTAGCGCTAATCACCGACGTGATAAATCTTCATTAAAAGGTAAGTTTGTTTGAGCATTACATGTCATGTTACGAATTAAAAAAAAACGCAAAAAATGCAGTTGCAGTGGCAAAAACTTAGAATACAACAAATTAAGCACGATTCACATCACGCTGGGCCCAATTTGGGTCGAATAGAAAAAAGCCCAAATCTGGCAAAACGTCAAACGACGCCACGATGTCTGTTTATAAAAAAAAATTGTCGTTCCTTTCGCTGCACTTTTATTATAAGAAGTTATATATTTGACAGCCCTGTTGGTTCATTAGTAGAATGTCTGCTTCAAGTGCTCAAGGGCGTGGGTTCGATTCCCACCCAGGACAAACTTTGTAGTATAAACAAATGTTTGTTCTGTGTCTGGGTGTACTGTATTTATTATAAGTATGTATTTACAACAAAAAAAGTATTTAAGTTCTATCAGTTATCTGACTTCCATCGCACTAGCTTTGCTTAGTTTGGGGTCAGATGGCGCTGTGTGTAATGTCCTACTATATTTATTTATTTAGTTAAAAATATTTTTAATCAAGCTTTTGTAATTATGTGCTGCAGTTTAGTGACAGTGTAATTTAAAACTGTCAATCAAAATTAAATGTACTTTATTATGGTAGAAAATCTTGGGTTTGACCATAGCTCAGCTGATGTCAACGTGACGGTGTGGTCCAAAATGATAAACACGTCTAGCCTGGAATGAAACTGGCTCTCGAGTGAGGCTGCAGGTACTTGACGATAGATTTTCAACTTACAAATGGTAGCTAGCCAGCCGAGTAGTAGAAAGTACGCTACCGCCATGCTATGGTTTCTGCACGATGTTTTCCTTCGTCGACAGCTCAAGCTCATTGTTAGGGTTAGAATCCCGTCTTTTGGTGCATGAACTAGCCTCGCTAACCACTGATTTATTATTGTTAGGAGAAGAAAGAATGAAGTCATCGTTGAGGACTTCTTTCGTCTGAAGCCAAACCTGGGCCATGCTCACCAGAAACATGCATTGCCATCGGAAGGATAAAGAAAGCACTATATTTTATAAGTACTTAATAATATCCTATTTATACTGATTCCAAAATCATTGCATACCTGTACATTATTTTAACGTTTAAAACTCTTTAAACTGAGACGGGATTTATTTTAATAAAATATATACTTGACTTTCAATTGACCTCTAATGACGTCACATAGTAAGATGTATATTTTTTTTTTTATGTTTTTTTTTTTTTTTAATGGTTGACAGGCTAGTTGTTTGACCACAGCTCACCTGATGTCAAGTGAAGGTGTGGCCGAAGATGGTAAAGCACACCTAGCCTGGAATGCAACTGGCTCTCAAGTGAGGCTGCCGGAACACACCGTTAGATGCTTGGCGGCAGATTTTCAACTTGAGGGTGGTAGCTAGCCAGCCGAGTACTAAAGTACCCTACCACCATGCTTTGGTTTCCTCACGATGTTTTCCTTCACCGGCAGCTCAAGCTCATTGTTGGGGTTTGAACCCACGCCCTTCGGCATGCGAACCTACCGCGCTAACCACTGAGCTATCATCGCTAAAAAAATAATGAGATGATCGTGGCGCTCTCCTGATGTTAAGAGATAACGCCTGTCCATGACCATTGCAGCGATACACTTTGAGTAACAAAACAACGTCCAGGCATCGCTGCTTTGGCGCTCATTACTTTGAGACTAGATGGTTAGTCTCAACAGCCCAGTAATTTCGTTGCGAACCTTTCAAACCGGAACACATTAATGTTTGCACACTACTGCTTGGCGGCAGAATATCTGGTACTGCGGTGGTACCTACCTAGACGACCTCCTGCTAAGGAAATTTACCACCAAAAATTAAAGTGTTCTAATTCTTGCAAGATTTTTTAACTGACATATAAACATTGCAAGTTAAAGTGGCCGTGATTTCTTAGATGTCGTATTCGTTTTCACTATAGAACGGCTAAGCTGATCTTGATAAACGTAAGTAGTTAGAGTGCATTCCGCGAACGGATATAAGACAGGTTTTCTATGGAAAATATACAGGAAAACTAGTTTACTGTGAATAATGGCTAGAATTATAAGATCGCTAAATTTAGAGCGCTATATTAAGCGTTCGTTTTAACTAATCCCACTAATACTATAAATGTGAAAGTTTGGATGGATGTTAGTTACTCTTTCACGCAAAAACTACTTGATAGATATAGATAAAATTTGGTATTTTTTTTATGGTTGACAGGCTTAGTGTTTGATCACAGCTCACCTGATGTTAAGTGAAGGTGTGGTCAAAAATGGTAAAGCACACCTAGCCTGGAATGCAACTGACTCTCAAGTGAGGCTGCCGGAACACACCGTGTTCAATGCTTGGCGGCAGATTTTTAATTTGAGGGTGGTAGCTAGCCAGCCGAGTACTAAAGTACCCTACCGCCATGCTATGGTTTCCTCACGATGTTTTTCCATCACCGGCAGCTCAAGCTCATTGTTGGGATTTGAACCTACGCCCTTCGGCATGCGAACCTACCGCGCTAACCACTGAGCTATCATGGCTACAAAACATCGGTATGGAGGTAGCTGAGATCCTAGATTGACACATAGGCTACTTTTTTTAACCGAAAACATGTAACGGGTAACACTGCGGGGCGCAGCTACTCTGTTATAAATTTAATTGTAAAAAAATCAATCTGTCTAGTTTTATGCAACTAAGTAAACAGACAACAAATCCAAGGTAGTTTCATCGCTTTTGATGATAACTTATCGTTTAATGCCGCCAAAAATAAAATGGGATTTATTTATACACTAGCTTCGCCCCGCAGTATTGCCCACTGTTTCCACGTTAACACACGTCGCTTTCTAGGGTTCCGTACCCAAAGGGTGAACCGGGACCCTATTACTAAGACTCCACTGTCCGTCCGTCACCAGGCTGTATCTCATGAACTGTGGTACTAAGTTGACATATGAAAAATGACCTGTAACTTTGGTATTATCAATAAAAGATTTGTATTTGATTTTTTTTTCGTTTTCATGGATAACGCTACGTAACCCTTCGTGCGCGAGTCAAACTCGCACCTGGCCGCTTTTTTTTTTTTTTTAATGTGAAAAATAATGAGACGAACGAGACGCTCTCCTGACGATAAGAGATAACGCCTGCCCATGACCATTGCAGCGATACACAGAACTTTGAGTAATAAAACAAAGTCCAGGGCATCGCTGCTTTGGCGCTCATTACTTTGAGACTTTCGATGGTTAGTCTCAACAGCCCAGTAATTTCGTTGCAGTACCCTTCAAACCGGAACACAGTAATGTTTACACACTACTGCTTGGCGGCAGAATATCTGGTACTGCGGTGGTACCTACCTAGACGACCTCCCGCTAAGGAGATCTACCACCAAGTTATTGCACATTGTATTGTTTGTTATTTAATTTGGGCCCAAACGCTCCGTTACAATGTGAATCGACCTTTACAGCTACCTATATCCATTTATACAGATATGTACAGAAAATGTACGTGCGCATTACTTACATACGGCTTTAATAGAAAAAAATATAGTCGGAAACCCGCATAATGTGCACGAGGCCTAGTGAGGGCACGTGCCCATTGCCTCACGGCGTTCAGAAACAGGGCTAGCCGGGGCGTCGCTTGTAAATAACTAATCTGCCTTAAAGCCATCGCATTTAGAAAATTGATGACACACTCGGGAGATACAGCTAGGTGTTGCAGTTACATACACGTGAGCTGCATCCGGCATGGGATGACACCGCACGAGAGCTGAAGGAGGGTAGGATCCGTTACGTAGAGTGAGGACGTAAAATGTAAAAAGTAATGAGACGAACGAGACGCTCTCCTGATGGTAAGAGATAACATGTCCATGACCATTGCAGCGATAAACAGAACTTTGAGTAATAAAACAAAGTCCAGGCATCGCTGCTTTGGCGCTCATTACTTTGAGACTTGCGATGGTTAGTCTCAACAGCCCAGTAATTACTCTTCACAGTGATGTTTACACACTACTGCTTGGCGGCAGAGTATCTGGCACTGCGGTGGTACCTACCTAGACGAGCTCCTGCTAAGGTACACATGTGTACATATACCACCAAGTATATGTACACATGTTCACGTACTATGCGTTAATCCAGGGTGTCAGCTACCTCCATACCAAATTCTATCAAAATTGCTCCAGCCGTTTGAGCGTGAAAAACTAACAAACATGCAAACACCCGCACAAACTTTCGCATTTCTAACACTATAGCGGCCCGCAGTGTTACCCGCTACATTTTTTCGAGATAAAAAGTAGCCTATGTGCTAATCCAGGGGCTCTACCTCTATACCAAATTTCATCCAAATCCGTTCAGTAGCTTTTGCGTGATAGAGTAACAAACTTTCGCATTTATAATATTAGTAGGATTGTAGGTAAGGAATAAAGTTAAAAACTACTGGACCGATTTCAAAAATTGTTTCACTGTTGGGAAGATACACTATCCCCGGGTGACATAGGCAACTTTTTATCTCTGTGTTCCCACGGGAACGGGAACTACGCGGGTGAAACCGCGAGGCATCCGCTAGATAATAATGTTAGTGGGATGGTACGGAACCCTTCGTGCGCGAGTCCGACTCGCACTTGGCCAGTTTTTTTTTTCTTTAGAATATAACTTTATTATACACATAAACAAATCACAACAACATACAAATATAAAACATAAAAATAAAAAAAAAGAAGAAAAGGTTATTAACATCACAAAACAATATAATAGATATGTATAAGGGCGGTTTTATCGCCTAGAGCGATTTCTTCCAGAAACCCTTTGGATGCAAAAAAAAACAAATTAATGTTAGATTGGTGTATAAAAAAATAAATAAAAGATCAATACTTATAAAGGTTAGAACTGAAAACCGGCGCCACTGATGCTGAGAACTAACCTTTTTGTCACACTGGACACTACAACGGGAACTTGCTACATAATTATTATTATTATTGTTATTTTTATTTTTTCTTTCTAATCTTTTATTTGTAGTGTTTTTTTTTTGTTGTTGTAGTGTTGTGTGTGTCAAAATAAATGTTTTCTTTCTGTCAATAAACTTATATACATAAAATATAAAATACACACATTGTGTTTGTTATGTATAAAATGAGGAAAACGGCGATGATGCCGATACAAGTATCAAAGTAGGTACCTGCTTACTCAGTAAAAAGTTCGGACAGATCGTGTTACTCTGGTGACGCGCACATGTCATGTTCTTTAGCATTTTTTCTCGGTTATTCTATTTTTTTCTAGAATGTTTAATGCATCAAGTCATTAGTGTTGTTTCATGTCAATACTTATAAGTTATTCATGATGTTTGTGTAAGTGATGTCACTTACCATTAAGTTTTCAACTTATTACGCTAATAACAAACAGTTGACATTTTTGAAATATAAATGAGATATTGTTAGTTGCAGTGGCGTAGCGTGCCAGTTTTACCCGCGTAGTTCCCGTTCCCGTTGAAACACAGGGATAAAAAGTAGCCTATGTCACCCGGGGATAGTGCAGCTTTCCAACGGTGAAAGAATTTTTGAAATCGGTCCAGTAGTTTCGGAGCCTATTCAATACAAACAAACAAATCTTTCCTCTTTATAATAGTATAGATTAACAAACTACATTTGAGACTTTTTCAAATATAAATGAGATATTGTTAGTTGGTTTGTTGATAGCGCAGTGGTTATCCGAAAGGCGTGGGTTCAAACCCCAGCAATGAGCTTGAGCTGCCGGTGAAGGAAAACATCGTGAGGAAACCACAGCATGGTGGTAGCGCATTCTCTAGTACTCGGCTGGCTAGCTACCACGCGAGAGTTGAACATCTGTCGCCTTGAGAGCTTGTTCAATCCCACTTAGGTGTGCTTACCATCTTCAACCACACCGTCAATAACATCAGGTGAGCTGTGGTCAAACATCTAGCTTGTCAACCATGAAAAGAAAACAAGTAGATACAATACAATACGTACAAAGCCAAAAAGGGGTTTCAGTCATCATGATACAAAATTAAAAGCTGTTCCAGAATTCATTACCGTTTCAAACAGCAGATTGTTTTGCGTCTATCGGTTAGTAAAAAAAATGGTTGCTCGTAACGATGAGCTTCTTCCGGCTTAGTGCTGCCAATACGTGTAACCCGGTACTACAGATAAACAAAAAAAACCTCATAATTAACTGACATTTCGTTAGTTACCATCACGTCTACTTCATTAATATATTTTATAACTTTATTTAAACTTTGCACTTACTCTCCATCTCGCCGCGTAATTAAAATGTCAAGGAAAAGTGACATATATGGCAAAAAGTCACTCGTGGGTTTTTGCCCGGAGCTAGTAAAAGTGTTATAAGGGAGATCGCACACAGCGTCGACCCCACTCAAAACACTCGACTCAAAGTAAAAAAGACTGATAATGGCAACTTAGAGAGATCTTTGCCCAGCAGTGGGACTAGATTAGCTAATACCATAATCCCACTAATGTTATAAATGTGGAAGTTTGGATGGATAGATGGAAGTTTGTTTGGTTTTTCTTCAAATAAGCAACGCAATTAGCTAGACAATTACTTGAGTTGTGTACAATTATAATTATAATCATTGTAGTTGCTAATATGAAGCCTCAATAAATAAATTAAAAAAAAAAGGTTGTTACTCTTTCACTCCAAAACTATTATTACTACTTATTTTATGAAAAAATGCAGTAATAGTAGATCACCGCTATAAATCTCAAAGTTTTTGTACTAAAAATAAAGAAATTTTGATTACGGTATTCAAGTAAGTAAGTTGTTTAAATGCTAAAACTTTAGAGAAATAGTGTTTTTTTTTTTAATAAGAACATAATGTGACTGAAGTTTTCGATACGAAAGTATAAAATAAAATAGAATAGAATACACTTTATTACACACCAAACATACAAACAAACATGAAACATATACAAATAGATAAAAAGTACTTGGTGGTAGATCTCCTTAGCAGGAGGTCGTCTAGGTAGGCACCACCGCAATACCAGATATTCTGCCGCCAAGCAGGAGTGTGTAAACATTACTGTGTTCCGGTTTGAAGGGTACTGCAGCTAGCGAAATTACTGGGCTGTTGAGACTAACCATCGAGTCTCAAAGTAATGAGACTGGACTTTGTTTTATTACTCAAAGTTCTGTGTATCGCTGCAATGGGCATGGATAGGCGTTATCTCTTACCATCATCAGGAGAGCGTCTCGTTCGTCTCATTATTTTTCACATAAAAAAAAAAAAAAAAAACGGCGGTCTTATCGCCTAGAGCGATTTCTAGTACATGAAAGATCAGCGCCTCTAGCGGGTGTAAATCGAAACTGAAGCCAACGCAAAGTGCTATCAATTTTCAAACGTTTTGGTATCGAAAACTTGACGAAAGATTTCCACTCATCGTAAGCTTCCACTTTTACTTTTGGTTACTTTGTCACGGAGTTGAGTGGTCGCGGTGTGCGGTGGGGTTTGCCGCCCCGGAGCCGTGTGAACGCACCACAGTAATGTTGTTTTTGTGCAGGCGTCTCTGTTATATTATCTATGTTATATTGCTTTTTAATCAGCAGTGTGTGCGGCCTCTAAAATGCTCGCGTAAGACGGTTGCTACTTTTTTTTGAATGCAAATTAGGCTTGTACACGGTTAGTACATTACATTTCGCTATAAAAGTTAGATAGTCATGTAAAACTATAATATTTTAATTTATAGTTAACGATTACTATGCCTGCCTATACAAGGCGATTCGCGCGTTAGTACAAAAAAATATAGTAGGGGTCACTGTACGCGTTATTTAGAACTAGCAACATTATGTATTGTTAATTATGTTGAAATGTGTTTTATGTCCCAAATAAAGTGTTGTATATTGTCTATTGTCAATATTTCGTGATTTTTCTTCCTTTTTTTCGTTTTGGCGTAGCACTTTGTGCACTTTTCCAGTGTCAAGAATTTTGATGTTATATTTTCAAGTATGTAAAAATAAGTCCGAGTCTCAGTCAAAGTCACACAAAGTAAGGCAAAGTCTGGTCATGCCCTAGTAAATTAGTAGTGTCTTGACTACAAGCTTCGACGGAGTTTTGAAAAACATACCTATTTACACATTTGGTATACTTACATTATGAATAAACCACCACTATTTTATACACATATAAAAACACAATTTTTAAGTTTCAATTGGAAAACCAGTTCCAATCCTGGGTATGAGTGTTTTTGCCATCTAGCCTGTCAAACATAATAAATTAATGACATGTTTTGTAGTGATTTGTAACATTGGTGCTATCAATAAATTATTTGTATTTGTATTTGTAAAAAAGTTTTGGAAAACAATACAACGCGGCGATATGCCAAAATTCCAAAACATATCTTATATGTTTCATATACTCTATGGTCACTAATGACGCACACATTCAAACAAAACAATCACGTGTTCCAAAATCAAAAGTTCAAATTTGAAATTGGAACAAATCTCAGCGGCCAGTAGCGCGCGGGTTTTAAGTAGGAAGTCCCGATTAACGGCATAATGCGCTCAAGTGATGTTTGTTAACTGACCGTTTTACATAGACC
Source organism: Biston betularia (assembly GCA_905404145.2). Taxonomy (NCBI): domain Eukaryota; kingdom Metazoa; phylum Arthropoda; class Insecta; order Lepidoptera; family Geometridae; genus Biston; species Biston betularia. The sequence goes on along the minus strand of FR989889.1, from coordinate 198,849 downwards.
CTCGATATTGACCAGTCCCTTTGGAAGGACAGGTCTGGTTACACCGGTTAGTGCATTGCCTGTACCAGTCTAAGAAGATCTCTTATCCTGACCAATATTAAGTGGTGTTTCGCAAGAACTTCCCGCGAAATATTGCATGAACGACTTGCAGCTGGCTCAGGTGCAATGTTGCGGAAGTTTTCTTAGAATAGTCTAGTTTTATACAATACTAGCGGACGCCTCGCGGTTTCGCCCGCGTAGTTCCCGTTCTCGTGGAAATACAGGAATAAAAAGTAGCTTATGTGTTAATCCAGGGTCTGAGCTACCTCCATACCAAATTTCATTCAAATCCGTTCAGCAGTTTTTGCGTGAAAGAGTAACAAACATCCATCCATCCATCCAAAGTTTTACATTTATAATATTAGTGGGATGGAATTGGCAAAAAACCATGCCATTCTGTTTAGCCGATTTAAAGTAAAAAGCGTGCAAACTGTACGCTTTGTAATACGTAGTTTTGATAACATCTACACAAACATTATAAAGAGGAAAGATTTGTATTTTTGTATGTTTGTAACGTATAAACTCAAAAACTACTGGACCGATTTCAAAAATTATTTTACTGTTAGGAAGCTACACTATCCCCGGGTGACATAGGCTACTTTTTATCCCTGTATTCCCACAGAAACTATGTGGATAAAACCGCGAGGCGTCCGCTAGTACTATTGTAAAGAGGAAAGATTTGATTGTTTGTTTGTATTGAATAGGCTCCGAAACTACTGGACCGATTTCAAAAATTCTTTTACTGTTAGGAAGTTACACTATCCCCGGGTGACATAGGCAACTTTTTATCCCTGTATTCCCACGGGAACGGGAACTACGCGGGGAAACCGCGAGGCATCCGCTAGTACTATTATAAAGAGGAAAGATTTGATTGTTTGTTTGTATTGAATAGGCTCCGAAACTACTGGACCGATTTCAAAAATTCTTTCACCGTTAGGAAGCTACGCTATCTCCGGGTGACATAGACTACTTTGTATCCCTGTATTCTCACGGGAACGGAAACTACGCGGGTGAAACTGCGAAGCGTCCGCTAGTATTTTATAAATTGAACATAAAAACAAAAAATTCAATACAATAAAAATAGTTTTTATTTCAGAAATTAGTATAAAAGCGAGCGAAAACGCGGGCGGGACTAGTCGTCTATTTCACTAGAGGTCTAGTTGGAGTGGTCCTTCTATTGGTTCGATTGGTACACCGGATGCTTGCTCAAGACGCTGCTTCTAGTGTCGGTAGTGAAGTCCTTTGTAATGCTAAATCGGCCAAGTGCAGGTAATGCAACTGTCAGGGTCATGACTAGACTGGATGACTGGACCTAGTATCATCTGTAGCAACCCTCTTACTCTGACATTTAACATTTGTTGTCTGTGTCTTTTCATTTGTGTGTTTTGTCTGTAGTTATTCGTTATTGAATCTAGTGTCTTATAAAAAAAGTGTTTTCCTTTCTTTCTTTCAATGATAGCTCAGTGGTTAGTGCGGTCGGTTCACACGTCGAAGGTAAAGGAAAACATCGCATCAGCATGGTGGTAGCGTACTCTCTAGTACTCGGCTGGCTAGCTACCACTCGTCTGCTGCCAAGCATTTAACGGTGTGTTCCGGGAACGTCACTTGAGAGTTCCATTCCAGGCTAAGTGTGCTTTACCATCTTCGACCACACTTAACATCAGATGAGCCGTAGTCAAACACCAAGCTTATCAAAATTATTAAAAAAAATTGATTGATTCAGGCGTTACTTTGCGGAAGTAACCACACCGTCACTTCATATCAGGTGGGATGTGGTCAAATACCTAACCTGTCAAGTATAAAAGAAAAGTTAATTTTGAGTGTTTAAGGTCGTTTCGGTTACAACAGTAAAATTTAACAAACTGGACAACAATTTAAAAAATGTAAAGTTTGGATGGATGTTTGTTACTCTTTCACGCAAAAACTACTGAACGGATTTAGATGAAATTTGGTACGGAGATAGCTGACATTCTGGATTAACATATATGCAACTTTTTATCTCTGTATTCCCACGGAAACGGGAACTACGCGGGTGATACCGCGAGGCGTCCGCAAGTTATTTATACATTTTAAAAAACACATCGGCTACTTACCACCCCGGACAGCGTCGAGTGAAGCCGCGGGCGCAGCAATAGCAGTTGTAAATAACATATTACCATCGTGCTATAGAATTGTGCAATCGATTATATTGCTATCGAGTCGTACCAATTAGTATGATCGATTTGTTTTGGTGTTGCCATAAATCATCATTTTTGTTACCACCTGCTAGATTGGGTGTCAGGAGTCAAGTGCGGGTCTATTATTTGGATGTGGTATTATGTATGGAAATGAGTAAGATTATATATTTATTTTTTAACTATTTATTTAATGTTTCATCAATATATATTTACAGCTTAGGTGTTGTTTACCAAGCAAAGATTCTACAAGTATTTATAACTAGCGGACGTCTCACGGTTTTACCCGCGTAGTTCCCGTTCCCGGGGGAATGTAGAGATAAAAAGTAGCCTATGTCACCCGGGGATAGCATAGCTTTCTAACGGTGAAAGAATTTTTGATAGCGGTCCAGTAGTTTTGGAGCGTATTCATTACAAACAAACAAACAAACAAATCTTTCCTCTTTATAATAATAGTATAGATAAGTTTTAAGACACTGATTACATGTCAATGAATAAAAAACAAAAATGTCAAAATAAGGCATGTCAATACAAAAATACTGTCAATATAAAAATATGTCATGACAAAAACATGTAGATAGATATTTATAGTAGGTACCTAAGGAATATCTAAAACAAACGTTTCTATTCATCACTCTTGTTTGTCCTGGGTGGGAATTAAACCCACGCCCTACAGCTCATGACTACAGAATGACACTCTCATAGATAATAAATAATAAAATCATTTTGAAAACTGACCGGCTTCTCTGTTTCCTATAAACTACTATTTGGACGTTTTTAAGGCTAGAGTGAATAGATTTCTTCTAGATCAGCGTGCTCCATCCTCGGCCACACCGTCGCTTTACATTAGGCGAGTTGCTGGCCAAACGTAGATCTATCTAAAATAAAAAAAAAACATAATTCATTTACATTTTTTTACTACATTTCAATTTTGACATCACGTTTTATTTTATTAATTTAAAATTAATAATTCAATTGTAATTATTATCTTACTTTGGCACTAAACTTACTTTGGATCATTTATCTCTCTTGATAACGTTGTCGTCATCTCCGGGCTCTTTAGATGGATGGTCAAGGACCCAACTCTAACCATCCTGAGCCTAGCCCATTAGTAGGCTGTTAAGTGTTAAGGGACACCGATACCAAATTATATTGCCCCGATACCAGCATACAATTTTCATATCTCTATTTACATATCGCTATTTACATATCGCCTTGTTGTTACCGGGCAGCGGAAGAGTACGCCAAAGTCATAATCGTGCTATCCACATGAATTTTTGCCATTTTTTATTTATTTCCTTGTAATATAATTATTATAATAACCCATAATTAACTATGACCAACAAATTGATCATAATTATTTAAGGCGTGAATCTACCCATTAGATAAAAAACTTTTAAAACACTTTTTTGCTTGAAAAATGTGACTGAAAATTGTTTATGAAGAAAAAAAATCTATGGCAAGATTGTGTTTTAAACGTTGTTTACTTTAATTGGTAGATTAATTTGACATTTAATGTTATTAAGTAAAGGATAAGATAAATATAAGTTTGACAATTGATTTTTCATTTTAACTAGGATCGAAGTAGGTACTGTGCATATCATTATAAAAGGTTATTTAAATTAATTAAAATCGCGGGTCTCCACTAGCTACGAAAATACAAAAAAAACTTTGCAATTTTTTTTCAATATCCGTCGCGATGATGATTTGAGAATTCTAACCATACTCCATACATTTAAACGTTATAGTGGAATAAAGAAACTCACATACAAACATGTACCCTCAAAACATACACTCCTTTTTTTGGGCAGTCGTGTAAAGTAGCACATCCACAGTAGCGGCATGGATCTTCTCACATCCATGCCGGCGAGGCTTCAAATGAACAAGTTCACATGTAATTAACTACTAATGACGAAATAACAAAAAAAAAAACAAAAAAGACGTCAATGTTTCTATCAATCATTCCTCTATGACGATGGAACGAATGAAATGAATGAACGAAACCGAATAGACTTACCGACCGCACCAACTTACCTGTGAACGTAGCCAAAATTTACAACTAAAAAGTTTCTATGAACGCCTGTCAAAATTGTTTTAAAAGCAACGATGGTGGCGCCATCATTGAAGACTAGAAGTAAATTGTAACTGTATCAAAGTACATTTCCTTGAGGGGACTTCGAAATGAGCGAATTTGAATTTTGAATTCCGAAGGGCAGGGGTTACGAACGTTTAGACTTGATGGATTTATTCTTTGTAGGCAAGGTACGGGACAAACTGTCTACTTCCTTTTCAGAAATGAAAATGAAATCTAAGTCCTTCTGAAAAATGAACTGGCGGTCGTGTGAGGCTGTCGGGTCATACCGCTAGGTGCTTGGAGCATATTCCTTTATAACTTGTAATACCGAATAAATTCTATCAAATGTATAATGTTTTTATTTCTTAAATTTTAGGCATCTATGTATTTTGCCAGTTTCATTTTTCATTGATGAAAAATTCAGAAAAATAATTGTAAATCAAGTCCGATCATGGCCTAGTAAAGCAGTAGTGACTACTTCAAGCATTTATTTTTGAACGTGTTTTGGAAGCATCATGACAATACTTCCCCACACTTGTGCGTATAACTCTGGTCTATGTAATTAAAATGGCAAATTTTGAAAAGTTATATTTATATGATTTTTCCATGTTCCCGCTAAAACTTGTACTTATATTGTTTTCTTGCGAGTTTTTTTCTGTCACTGATTAAAAAGCACGCGCTGTGTCTGTGTGGCCAGTGAAAGGTTGTCTCGGTCGAGTCGCTTGACAGAAATAGGTCGGCATGTGACTTTTGCAATTTTTAATTTTATCAGACTTGATTGAAGTTTTTTTTGAAGTTGATTTATTTACTTTTTTTAATTTTATCACGTTTTCTTGTCAAGACAATTAATCATTTTGTGATTGGTTTTTAACGCGTTGGTTTTTTTTATTGGCTTAACTAAATTATGTATACAAGTAAAACAGTAAGATATAAACAAACTTTCGCATTTGAAATAATTATAATTATCTTCAGATATACTTTTGTTTTCTTGATTAAATTGCGAGTGCTAAAGTTACGAACATTTGTAATGGTTATTATTTAGTGTTTGCAACTAAAATAACACGGACAGACAAAAGAGGCATTTTAATAATTTTTTAGTAGGTGAAATAACTGAACCCAAATCAAAACACGACGGCACCTTTACGATGAAACGCAGTCACTCACAAGTTTAACTTTCCCACTCAAACATAAACTATTGTTCAAATATAAACTTTGTACCAATCACATAAGAGTCATATGTGAGGACGTGGAAGGCAACACGCAAAAGTGTAATTTTCGTCCGTCTGTCAAGTTTTTAGGAACCGGAAATGTCAAAACGTTAGTTTTCAACGTTCGCGTGATGCGCCATACATTTTGTAACTGTTATTTTGTATTAAATTTTTTATATGTTTTTTTGGTGGTTCCGTACATTATGTTGTGTAATTTTAAAGTATGTAGTACGTAGATTAAAATTACTAAATCGAATTAAACTAGAAGAATGTAGCGATGTTAGCTCGGTGGTTAGCGTGGGTTCAAACCCCAGCAATGAGCTCGAGCTGCCGGTGAAGGAAAATATCGTGAGGAAACCACAGCATGGTGGTAGCGTACCTACTGTCTAGTACTCGGCTGGCTAGCTACCACCCTTAAATTGAAAAAATAAAGGGTTAATATAAGTTGAACCCCGCAATATAGCGGCACTTTTAGTCAACGAGGATCAGCTTACGCTGGATTTTTTTACTGAAGCTAAACAGTTATCTTTGGTATTGTATTTTACTATATTGTACTTGCGAGCACAGCCAAAGGTAAAAAAAAGTAAAAGTAGCGGTGAATCGTCCTCGGACGTTCCTATTTTTAATTAAAAAAAGGAGGAGGTTCTCAATTCGATTGTATGAATTTTTTGTTTGTTACGCGATAATTTCGCCAATTATGATGATTCTTTTTTTGCTTGGTAGATCATACTTCAGAGGTCAGAGGTCCTATATAAATTTTAACGAAATCGATCGAGCGGTTTCTGAAAAATCAACAAAAATCTAAAAATTGTATACATCGATAATAATATTTTCGTTTGGTCGGAAACCTCTCTGTTTCATTGGAGCAGTGCGTTTAGTTGCCTGAGGGTCATGCAGTCGGTTTTTTTTAATTGTAAATTTGTATATTTTGAGCAATAACCCTCAGTTTTATGTGCGAAATAAAAAAAAACTATATCGATTATCTCACGATAGTGAAGTTATAACATTTGTGCTCCAGAGCGTGGTTACCGAACGATGACGTCACGCTCCGTGGTCCCGCCAACAAGTGACCAATTTAACCAGACCCCTCATTTCTCCCTCATTCCTAGTAACCACGGCCCGCTTTCCCCCGGCGCGCGAGTCTCGTTATCCTGGACGTTAGATCAACGATTTGGACTTCTTTTCAAATTCGAATGTTTTTTAAATTGCTTTTTTATTGGGCTACAATTTATGGCGGCCAGTGGCCCTTTTGGCGCCAAACGCTTTTGTTGTTCTGTCAGATGATGTTGTAACCTTTTTTTGTTTTTTTTTTTCAGGTATGTTAACAAGTTGACACTTTGCGGCGAGATAAAGACGAGACAAAGGTTGGTTTTTATCGATGCGAGTTAAGACACTTTTTGTTTTGTGCTACTGTATACCTATTCGTAGATTTAGGGGAGGCGATTAGAATAATCAAAGAGAGGCCACTGATTGGAGGTTTTAACTTATTTTAAATACCTACGGGGTTAGCATATCAATTTGCAAGATCAACTACTATAGTAGCTACTCACTTTTTATTATATTTATACGTAATTAATTTTATATTTTTTTTATTTTTTATAATTATGTCTAGATTTCACTCATGTCTCTTTTAGACGCCAAAAAAGTGTCATTAAAAGCGATCTCTAGATAAAAAAACCAGTGAGTTGCGGTCAAATACATAGCTTGTAAAACACAAAAGTTGTACCGAATATAATTATAATAATAGTCATCTCTACATAGTATAAAACAAAGTCGCTTCCCGCCGTCCGTACGCTTAGATCTTTTAAACAATAATTAGCTATGATTAATGATTATTAATTAGCAATGAGCTTGAGCTGCCGGTGAAGGAAAACATCGTGAGGAAACCACAGCATGGTGGTAGAGTACTCTCTAGTACTCGGCTGGCTAGCTACCACGCAAGAGTTGAACATCTGCCGCCAAGCATCTAACGGTGTGTTCCGGTAGCCTCACTTGAGAGCCAGTTCCATTCCAGGCTAGGTGTGCTTTACCATCTTCGACCACACCTTCACTTAACATCAGGTGAGCTGTGGTCAAACACCTGGCCTGTCAACCATTAAAAAAAAAAAAAAAAAAAAACTACGCGACGGATTTTAATGCGGTTTCCATCAATAGACAAAACCGGCACTTGTGGCACTAGTTCATAAGAATCTTTGTTACTGTACATTTTTCTATGTCAGGTGTGTACAGCAAAGATTTTTTTGTTGACAGGCTAAGTTTTTGACCATAGCTCACGTGATGTTAAGTTTCTACCCACTCGAAACGCACAGCAAACGTTAACGTGTAGGGAATTAACCCTAGGACACTTAACCCACATGACGGCGCTTTTTTTAATAATAAAATTGAAACAATAGAAAAACAATTTCCACGCTGTGAGGCCAAGTTCAATACGGATGCAGCTAAGGCCGATTCCACACTTGAGATAAAGCCGCCATTACCGTGTGAGTCGCCCGTGACGCCGCCATCTTGCCTATTAACTATGCCACCATAGCGTAATAGTGGGAAAGCTAACGCAAATTGCTTCACTGCTCGAGGATGCGCGGCTGGCTCGTCGTCATCAGCTCGTAATCGCCCACTGCTGAACGTAGGCCTCTCTTCTGTACGCCACGTTCTGTTTCGTCCCGGTCCTGTGCCAAAAGTATAATAAAAACACTCAAATGACTTTGACATAAGTGTTTTCTTGCTTCGTTTTTGGCATCGTACTTTGCTGATTTTGTCAAATGTCACTTAAATTAAATAAGTCGACCTATTTCAATATTTTAAAGTCAAAAGCATTATTGGCACGGCAAAAAAATCAAAATTTATTTAGTTGCACATTGCTCGTTGCTCGACGTGTGCATCTACACAACACCCAGCGCTTAGCTCATATTATGTACAAATAAAAACACTCAAATGACTTTGACATGAGTGTTTTCTTTCTTCGTTTTTGGCATCGCACTATGTCGAGGCAAAAGCTTTATTTGCATGCGAAATTTATTTATTTCTGTGCACATTTATTAGACACATGCACTTAGAAATGTCAGTGCACAGTTAACTACCATACATATCGCAATTGTGTTTAGGTGATTAAATTGTATGTATGTGCAAAAGCATTTTTTACAAGTCAAAACATAGGAGATTGAAAATGGTAAGCAAATTACTAACAGGTATTACTGATTCAGAGGCGATGGATGCATAATAGCGTATTTGATTAAACGTATTTAACACTCCGAAAATCGTGGGTTCAAACCCCAACAATGAGCTTGAGCTGCCGGCGAAGGAAAACATTGTAAGAAAACTTTATAGTACTCGAGTTCTAAATCTGCCGCCAAACATCTAGCAGCGTGTTTCGGCAGCCTCCTTTGAGAGCCAGTTCCATTTCAGGCTACGTGCGTTTACCATCTTCAACTACAGCGTCACTTAACATCAGGGGAGCTGTGGTCAAACATCTAACCTGTCCACCATAAAATCATGGATGGATGGATGGATGTTTGTTACTCTTTCACACAAAAACTACAAAACGGATTTGGATGAAATTTGGTATGGAGGTAGCCGACACCCTGAATTAACGCATGGGCTTCTTATCCCGAAAATATGTAGCGGGTAACACCGCGGGGCGCGGCTAGCAATGATATAAGTAGGTATTTGTACCTACATTCCATAATAATATGTAAAAAGTTACATAAAGTTCACTTATGTTAATATTTTTAATTACTTACGTTTTCACTGTAAACATTACGCGCGTAGCGAAAGAACTCCGCATGTAGTTTTTATCGTTTTTACACTCGTTTGAAAATAAAGATATTTCAATTTTATTTGTCAATAGGAGAATCGAATGTGTTTCACACCTTGCGAACCTAAGCAAGGTTATAAGCTTGAGGTATACACGGCGGAAAGGGGGTCACTATACTAAAAATTAGAAAGAAATTATGCTCACACACAGCTCAGAAATACCAAAAAAAGACTATGAAAACTGACGTGGTTTTGATACATTTTTGTTTTACTTAAGTGGGGTTTATTTACGTTTATTTATGTCAGATACTCTAAACATAGTTTCGGGCACATGCAGTGGCCTTTTTCAAGGAGATAAAGCAGCGCGTGCGGCCTGCAAAGCAAGCTGAGTATTCTACTTTAACTCCTTGAAGAAAACCACTATCGACTATAGAATCCATCCGTCGATTATAATTAAAGAAAAGTGAATATTTTTTTATTCAAAGTAGGGTTACTTTTGACCACGCCCTGTTGAACAAATTGACAAAAGTCACGAATCTCAGTGTCTTTCGAAAGAAAATAATACTGTTTTTTAGATCCTACTTAAGTAAACTAAATCTTCCGATATTCTAAAAGATATATTTAAGATTATTGTCTTTATAGAACAGCTCTACATGCAAATATACGCGATATCAAAATTGTGCGCATAGTAAAATTTGGTCGTAAAGTGAATGACCCTTTCGGCTTAGTGTACCCTAACCTTACAACCCTGCATATAAGTACCAATGAACACGGCAGAATGAGTTAGGATCGTATTAGAGGACTGCTTAAGATCTTACGCACGTACTTACTACTTTTATTGCAACAATGCCTCGATAACAGCGGTTTATGGTGGCGCTGGAATTTTTATGCATGTTTAAGTGCTGTGAAATGGCAAGAGTAGTGTATAAACAGCTGGGCTGGAAGTAAAAAGTTCTTGTTCATTTAAAAGACATAACGATAAATACCGGAGTTGTATCCATATTTATTTATTCTTATGTTTGTTTGAGTGATCAGATAAAAAACGTATACTTAGCTGTAGATCTTTTGAGCGGAAAGTCGTCTAGGCAAGTGCCACCGCAGTATCAGATACTGTACTGGCAAGCAGTAGTGTGTAAATATTACTGTTTCGATTTGATTTTGATACTGTAGCTAGCGAAATAACAGGGTTGTCGAGACTAACTATCAAATATATCAATGAGCACTAAAGTTATTAAATGATAAATGATTTTAAGAAATTTATCTTTTCTTTACTTGGTGGTAGATCTCCTTAGCAGGAAGTCGTCTAGGCACCAACGCAGTACCAGATATTCTGCTGCCAAGCAGTAGTGTGTAAACATTACTGAGTTCCAGTTTGAAAGATACTTTATCCAATGACATTATAGGGCTATTGAAACTAATCATCAAATGTTTCAAAGCAATGAGTGCCAAAGAAGTGATGCCTTTTTTATAGTTGATAGGCTAGGTGTTTGACCACAGCTCACCTGATGTTAAGTGACGGTCTGGTCGAAGATGGTAAAGCACGCCTAACCTGAAATGGAACTGGCTCTCAAGGGAGGTTGCCGGAACACACCGTTAGATGCTTGGGGGCAGATTTTCAACTCTCGTGTGGTAGCTAGCCAGCCGAGTACTAGAGAGCTACCACCATGCTATGGTTTCCTTACGATGTTTTCCTTTACCGGCAGTTTAAGCTTGTTGTTGGAGTTTGAACTCACGCTCTTCGGCATACAAACCGACCGCGCTAACCACTGAGCTATCATCGCTGCCCTGGACTTTGTTTTGTAAGTCAACGTTCCGTATATCGCTGTAATCGTCATGAATAGACGTTATCTCTTATCATCAGCAGTTTGTTTCGTTGGTATCATTGCTTTTAAGTTAAAAAAGGCATAATTTTCTGGGAAACATAATCGGTTGTTATTTAATGTTGTTTTGTTTAACGGTTAAAAACTTTCGCGCTTCCAACAAAGGTCAGTCAACGAACTCGTTCTTACGGAATTCAAAACCCAATTCATTTTCTGGCCTACTGGCCACTTCTAAAAGTTGGAGGCCCGTGTCCCGTATTTATTTTAACTTACCGTGTTGAAGCTCGCAACAGATGTCGATTGGGGTCCTTTATTTATGGGGTTTTAATGAGTGCGCCATCGAGGACGAAGCCACCGTGTCACGCGTCGCTGTGTTAGGAAGTTTCGTTTTTTATTTGTGTTTTCTTTGGGCATTTGTATTTGTCAGGATAACACCTCATTTGACTTTAGATCATAATCGGGTTACGACTTTTGACAGCTTGTAACTTTTTTTATACAGCTTCGTGAAAACGTATCTTTTTCTTTGATTTTGGCGTCGCGTTTTGTGCATTTGCCAGCGGCAAGTGTTTTGATATTTTCAAGTTTCATAAGTTTAATCAAAGTCCATTCCGTGTCAGTTAAGCTTTAGTAAAGTATCTTTGTGTAATTCTTGAAACAGTAGATTATTTTTGAAATGAAACTGTAGATTATTAGCATAATCTACTGTTTTATTCAAAAATCATAAATTCCTAAATTTGTTTTTTTTTTTTTTATGGTTGACAGGCTAGTTGTTTGACCACAGCTCACCTGATGTTAAGTGAAGGTGTGGTCGAAGATGGTAAAGCACACCTAGCCTGGAAATGCTAATAATCTACTGTTTTATTCAATCAATTGCAATTTGCCGCAAATAAAGACCAAAATAAATGGCAGTAGCTGTGATTTCACTGTAAAATTATGCTCCATTTGTCTATAAATGGGAAAAAATTGTTTGTATGGAAATCAAACCACTTTAACAATAAGGTCGTTAATCAATGTACCTACTCAATATTAAATTTACTTGTAGATTTTAAGAAAAAAATCTATTCAATTAAATACAAATATTTTATTGACAACACCAATGTTACAAGTCACTTCAAAATTTTAAATATGTCATTAAATGAGTTTTTAAAACACTGACTAGGTGTCAATACAAAAATGTCAAAATCAAAACATTTCACACACTTACACACTTCACATACTTACACTTCATATTTCGCCTCCCTTGTGTTAAAAATTATAAATTAAACAAACAGGAGTACAAACATTATACAGCAGCACTTTTTTGCTTAAAATTATATTCATTCATGAATTTCAATAGACGCTGTCGAAACTCCGTACGTTATATGGTGATCCTGGTATATTTATTAGTATAATGCGCTTGGCCGCCAATTAATAAATAAAAAAGTGATGGTTTCTCTCATTACAATAGAGAAATTAATTCTGAGCAACGTAACCGACAACTCGCTCTACAAATTGCAGTACAAATTATTCTTTGCCTGTTTGATAGATTTATAACGATACAAGATAAATGTAACACATTTTAAATTTTAATACATAATCACGTTATAAATAAAATTACGCTTAAACTTGTCTTTATAGACCGCGAGCTTCTGTTTAAATGAGGATTATAAGTTTTAAAGGTTAAATGGTTGTTAAAATTAAATGTTTCTTTTGTACATATTTTTATTATTGCTTTCTACTATTTTACGTGTCAAAAGGAGTAAGGTTATATAGCATACATTTTCATTATTTTAAATTATGGTTTATGTTTTGTCTAACATATAAAATTTAAAGCAACTGCTCTATGGTTACTACTTAACATCAGGCCCGCTTGTTTGCTTGTGACTCTATTATAAGAAACTGGCAAACGCCTCGCGGTTTTACCCGCGTAGTTCCCGTTCCCGTGGGAATACAGGAATAAACAGTAGCCTATGTTACCCGGGGATAGTGTAGCTTACCAACAGTGAAAGAACTTTTGAAATCGGTCCAGTAGTTTTTGAGTTTATTCATTACAAACATACAAAAATCCACAAATACAAATCTTTCTCTACCATGTTGGTTCATTGGTAGTAAGTATGTCTGATTCAAGAGCTGAAGGGCGTGGGTTTGATTCCCACACAGGACAAGCTTTTTGTGATATAAAAAAATGTTTGTTCTGTGTCTGGGTGTAGTGTATGTGTTATAAGTATGTATTTACAAAAACTATTTAAGTATTCTATCAGTTATCTGACTCCCATAGCACAAGCTTTACTTAGTGTGGGGTCAGATGGCGCTGTGTGTATTGTCTTATGCTTTAAAAAAAATAGTTTTTCTTGCTTCCAAAACTCCGTCGAATTTTTTTGACCATAGCTTTGTTATTTAGACATTTTTAGTTTTTCATCAAACACATAAAGATATAAAAAAAATGTTCAATGTTTATATTTAGTTTATTTCCGCTTAACAGTCAAAATGAACTTCCGCAAAGTAACGCCTGAATCAATCAATTACATAAAGATATATGAAAAGAAAATTAAAAAGTGCTATGCCAAAAAAACTTGACGATAAAAATGATATAACCCTGGAGTTGTATTCTATAGTAGATAGTTTATGTTAAAGCATAACGTAGTTCTTTGCACAAGAATGTCGCATCTGCGCTCGGTTTAAATTTTTACTCAAATTAATCGCGAGATTCGTCGGAATCGTCCTGCAATTAAATTAATGAAGTCAACTTGCAGCTGAAATATTCTTTTGACATGTTAGAGAACTAAAAATAAATTTCTGTGCTACCATCTTTGATCATTAATAACAATTACAACCCAAACCATTGATTTAAAACACCCTTTTTACACTACTACACAGAAAGGAGTGTAAAGCTTTTAGAGTCCATGTATGTATGTACTGCTGCGCCCCGCGGTGTTACCCGCTACATGTTTTCGGGATAAAAAGTAGCCTATGTAATAATCCAAGGTGTCAGCTACCTCCATACTAAATTACATTCAAATCCGTTCAGTAGTTTTTGCATGAGAGAGTAACAAACATCCATCCAAACTTTCACATTTTGTAGCGATGATAGCTCAGTGGTTAGCGCGGTAGGTTCGCATGCCGAAGGGCGTGGGTTCAAACCCCAACAATGAGCTTAAGCTGCCGGTGAAGGAAAACATCGTGAGGAAACCAAAGCATGGTGGTAGGGGACTTTAGTACTCGGCTGGCTAGCTACCACCCTCAAGTTAAAAATCTGCCGCCAAGCATCTAACGGTGTGTTCCGGCAGCCTCACTTGAGAGCCAGTTGCATTCCAGGCTAGGTGTGCTTTACCATCTTCGGCCACACCTTCACTTGACATCAGGTGAGCTGTGGTCAAACACCTAGCCTGTCAACCATTAAAAAAAAAATTTATAATCTTAGTAGGATTTAAATTTCTTTAATCCGCTATAACTTTGAAATGCCTTAACGGATTTGGATGTATAAGGAATCGTTAGAATCCTTACATCATCCTGAGTCACACTGACTATTAAGTATTTTATAAGTATACAATTTGTGGATTTAAATGGATTAAATTCAGAGGAAAATACGGTAGTTGTTAACCGAGAATAATTCATCTAAAAAATATTTCCACGCATAATATCTATGTAAATCTATCAAAAGACCTCTGGCCAGACCTTGACTTTTTTACCACAAAAGCTAAAATTAATAAACATTGCATTACCTCCCCATTACTATAGAATCGTAACAACTGGCTACAAAAGAAAAAAAACGCCATTGACAATCCACAATATGGAATGGACATCAATTATTATTTTAAAATAACAGTTTTGTCGGTACAAAATATATTTACGCACTGCTGATTTCTGTGTATGTGTGGGGGTGTACGTACTGTGTGTATGCTGTGCTCGTGTGCGTACAGATATAGGATGCTCGTGAAGTCTATGATTGATTAATAGTTACTACTTGGTTGCTTTCTAAAATTTATGAATGTTTAAATTAACGCGGGATGTGGGGTGTTCATTTATTAAGTCGTTTTTTGTATTTATTAAGACGTCATGTTAATTTACTAAGACTTTTTTGACTGTATAAATAGCGATTATTGAATGAAACTAAAATTACGACAGCGTTAAAAATAGCGAGTGCCACTTAGGATGATGTAAGGATTTTAACGACACGGCATACATCCAAAGTTATACTTTGTGTCTTACTTTTTTACGCAAAAACTATTGAACGGATTTGGATGAAATTTGGTACGGAGTTAGCTGTATATTTCATATTGACCTTTATGTACATATATGTCTTTTCATTGACATGCAATTAGTGTTTTTGACATTATTTAGATTATAACTATATTTGAAATGATATTATGGAATTTGACCCGTGACTTTGGTGTTATCAAAAAAATATTTATGTTCCGATATTTAAAAGTGATGGTGGTGATCCTTTTTGTAGTCGTGTATAAGTCAGTTAGTAGAATTTGATATTAGATTTGCTCAAAAATAAATATAATCAATCAATGGATAGATGGATGTTTGTTACTCTTTCACGCAAAAACTTCTCAACGGATTTGCATGACATTTGGTACGGAGTTAACTGACACCCTGGATTAACACTTATGCTACTTTTTATTCCGAAAACATGTAGCAGGAAACACTGTGGGGCACAGCTAGTTCATCATAATTTTCAGCCGGTAAACGTCATTTTATATGCCACTCATCCCGTTTCTGTGCTAACCCTATCATGTATAGGTACGACTCGCAACTTTTACGATGTCGTCAACATAACGTGCTGATGAGTGCCGGCTCCGTTTCCTGGTTCAAAGCTACCAATCCATAATTACCAGTGCATACACTGAATTCCGAATTGTAATGTCCAACACCTCCGTATGTATGCATCAATTTCATTGTATTCTTTTCTTTGTATATGTCTAACCCTTTCTGTGAAATACATTTATCTTTATTGTCACAGTCCACCTGCCAATATGTCCTGCTCGACTCCATTTCAGTTTCATGATTACTGTTTGCATTATTGATGTGCGCGATATTGGATATTTACAGTTCAATTTACTATTAAAAAAATGTTGGAATCTGTCTTCTGTTTTGAGCAACACCCTGTACGCTCCGTCTGTGTTTATGCACATCAATTATAGAAGCAACGCGCGGAACCGCGTCCGTCGGAGGGTGCTGCTCGCAACATTCGGAGGTCACACACTACGCTCCTATCTGTGCACGGACTTCTATATCGCGCTGCACACAAAGTACAGGCCCCACTTTACTCTTAAGCCATTCAAAAGCATTCACGAAAAAGCTACGCGGCTGCAAACCTAATCGTGTAGGCGTAGAGTATTAGGAAGCGTTGCTCTTTCGTGAATTTCTAGCGTTTTTTTAATGTTTGACAGGCTAGGTGTTTGACTACAGCTCACCTGATGTTAAGTGACGGTGTGGTCGAAGATTGAAAGTAAATTTTAATTAAGTCATTTCATCACTACTTATGCCGTCGCGATACTACAATTTACATTTTCGTAAACTCTTACTTAGCTCTCTAATGTCTTGCTTTCCTGGTACTTACTGAGAGAAAAAATCAAGTCATTTAAAAAAATATATTTTACACTAAGCTGTATAGAAAGTTGGAACATGGTTCAATAGAAATGAAAAAAAAAATTAGATTTTTATAATTTGACAGTTGTCACTTGTCAGTTAAAAGTGAATCTCCCTAGGGCGGAAAAATTTACTTTCAGACGTACTTTCCGAGTATGAGTAATAAAATATCACTTGCACACTCATGACGGCGGTCAGCACGTGGCTTTGTCAAACACAAAATACTTAGCAGGATACAACAGCATGTTATAATGCATAAATCGAGATTGCAATCATCTCTATAACATTAATTAACCACTTCAAGAATACTAAGAAATAAACAAAAAATAAATACAATTACTTTGATGATGACTTATAGCATAGCTTAAAAAATAAGAATTATATTTCTAAGTTGCAATATTTTTTGCATGTAACATGCAGAGGTCACTTAAAATTACATATTTTGCAATGCGCAGTTGTTCGTGTAGAGCCATCACGTCTGTCATTCTCATTACCGCGTGCTTCTTGGATGGAATTATCATTTCAGTCGAGCTAAACGTGACTACTGAGAATTGTTTATTTATATATTTATTTGGGCGTAGGTTCGATTCCCACTCAAGACTAATATTTTTGTGACTATAATAGATATTTGATCTATGCTCGAGTGTTCTGTATGTATTATAAGTATGTATGTATTTACAAAAAAGTATTCTATCAGTTATCTAGTTCCCATAGTCCAAGCTTTGCTTAGTTTGAGGCTAGATGGCGCTGTGTGAAAATGTCCTGAAAAAAATTAAATTTTTGTGATAAACATTTTGTATTATTTTCAAAATAACTTAGATGGTCTCTTTCGTAAAAAGTTTTCCAATTTTTTTTTATATTTTAGGCAGGCTAGGTGTTTGACCACAACACCAAAAAACCTGATGTATAGTGACAGTATGGTCGAAGATGGTAAACACATCTAACCTGGAATGGAACTGCCTCTCAAGTGAGTAGATTTCCAACTCTAGTGTAACTAGCCAGCCGAGTACTAGAGAGTACTTACCACCATTCTAAAGTTTAAGCAACGAAAGAATGTCTCAAACTAATGAGTGCCATAGCACAATGGTCATGGACAAGCGTTAAACTCTGACGATGGTAAGAGATAACGTCTATGCATTTATCATTAACTTAATCCGTATCAACATAATTTGTGCCACTAACTAAAAACTAAAACTAAGGTTGGTTACTAAACTTACGCCAGAGAAAAATAAACATTGCAAAAATAATTTGACCCCGACGTGATTTGAACACGCAACCTTCTGATCTGGAGTCAGACGCGCTACCGTTGCGCCACGGAGTCGTTGCAAGTGAGTGTCGAAATTACAAATGTATTACAAGAGTAACGATTGTTAAATAAAATTTTAAAGTGCCTATACATGATAATCAAAATAAGCCAAGCGTGGGTTAGAGTAGCGCTTCAAGTTTTGAACCACTGTTATTTGCGGCGGGCGGTTTTTTTAATGTCGCGAAACTGTTTGACACTTTATTACTGTAATTTTGTTTTAATTCTTTCACCGTTGCGAAGCTACGCTATCCCCGGGTGACATAGGCTACTTTTTATCTAAGTATTCCCACGGAAACGGGAACTGAAACCGCGAGGCGTACAATTTGTGTTAAATTAAGTCTAAAACAAAAATAACGGTTTTTATTTGTTAAATAAAAACCTAATTTAAAAAAATGCTAAATTTTTCCGAGCCTAAATCTAACACGCACTTGGTTACTTTTAACTATTAGTTTGGTGTAAGTACTTACGAATATACATTGTAACTTCATTTCAGTTTTTTTATAACTGACTTAAGTTACGTGGTTTCCATTGCCTGGAAGAAATCGCTTTTAGCGATAAGGCCGCCACTTGTGGCTCATAAGTTTTTTTTGTTTGTAATAGTAATGAGACGAACGAGGTGCTCTCCTAATGCTAAGAGATAACGCCTGTCCATGACCATTGCAGCGATACACAGAACTTTGAGTAACAAAACAAAGTCCAGGCATCGCTGCTTTGGCGCGCATTAGATACTTTGCGACTTACGATGGTTAGTCTCAACAGCCCAGTAATGTCGCTGCAGTACCCTACACAGTAATGTTTGTACATTACTGCTTGGCGGCAGATTATCTGGTACTGCAGCGGTACCTACCTAGACGATCCTGCTAAGGAGATCTACCACCAAGTATAATTTTCTGTACACAATCTCTATTATTTAAATTTGTTTTGTGGTTTGACACGGATATGTGAGAGTTGAAAAGATGCTGTGAGGGTAGAAAGACAGAAACACAGGCAAACGTTAGTTTCAGGAGGTTTAGTTGACTAGTCAAACCCTTATAAAATACAAACTCGTAACACCAGTTAACGACCAAGTTTACTCAACTAGACTCCACACAATGGAAATTGAATAAAATTAATAATTAATGTATAATTTTATTACTTTATTAACGACAAGCAATATATACTATTAATCGCTAATTATTGTATATCCTTTGTTACTTGTTTAGAACATTAAAACCGGTTTATTTTTTTATGATATAACACCTGTCCATGGCCATTGCAGCGGTACTCAAAGCTTTGAGTAACAGAACAAATTCCAGGCATCGCTGCTTTGGCGCTCATTACTTCGAGACTTGCGATGGTTAGTCTCAACAGCCCAGTAATGTAAAATCAAACCGGAATACAGTACTAGCAGCTCGCCCCGGCTTCGCACGGGAAAACAAAACTCGATTAACAATATAAATATAGCATGTCACTCGGTGACAATGTAGCAAAAACCAAAAAGTCAAATCTTTCTTTATAATTAGTATATAGATTGTTTACACACTACTGCTTGGCGGAAGAACATCTGGTACCGCCGTGATACATCCCCAACGACCTCCTGCTAAGGAAACCCGATGTAAAAAGCCCAGCTACATACAAAAATGCATACAGTTGAAAGTTTTTGCGTTTCTGCAAGTATTTGCTTGAGAACTCGTAAAACCAAGGCAAGTGAACAATTTACCCGCACATCAGACAGAGTGCTACAAAAAGACTACCGCTCGCACTATACATAAGAAAGCTGAATGCATAAAGCATTCCAAATGGAGATTTTATTTAAAAACTTGGTATCAACCGTCAGATTCCTCATACTGCCGTACTGGGAAGGAATGCCGGGAGTCCTGGCTTCTTATGACCACTGTGCAATTGTTTAAATAAATTAGAATAATTACTAGCACATATTTCTTTATATATATAATGTATATATATTGACAGCCCTGTTGGTTCATTGGTAGAATGTCTGCTTCAAGAGCTGAAGGGCGTGGGTTCGATTCCTACTCAGGACAAAAACTTTGTGGCATAAACAAATGTTTGTTCTGTGTCTGGGTGTTTATGTATTTATAAAAAAAAAAAGTATTTAAGTATTCTATCAGTTATCTGACTTCCATAGTACAAAGCTTTGCTTAGTTTGGGTTTTTTTTTTACGCTCTCCTGATGGTAAAAGATGACGCCTGTCCATGACCATTGCAGCGATACACAGAACTTTGAGTATCGAAACAATGTCCAGGCATCGCTGCTTTGGTGCTCATTGCTTTGAGACTTTCGATGGTTAGTCTCAACAGCCCAGTAATGTCGCTGCAGTACCCTTCACAGTAATGTTTACACACTACTGCTTGGCGGCAGAATAACTGGTACTGCGGTGGTACCTACCTAGACGACCTCCTGCTAAGGAGATCTACCACCAAGTAAAGATGGCGGTCAGATGGCGCTGTGTGTGATGTCCTATGATATTTATTTATTTAGAAGAAATTGAGCCGAGAACGCTAAAAGGTTTCAGGTTAATTTTAAGACTTGTGTTTTTTCGAGTAACCTTATCTCTTACCATCAAAAGAGTATCTTATTTCATATATCCTTATATATATATATATCAATAATTTAATTTAAAATGGTTCCTTGCATTTCTCGTGGCAGAACTGTTGAAATTAGTTATGTAAAGAATTTAAACCGCGGACCAAACACAATGGTATAATTTGTACTGATAAACTATTAAAAATGTAAGTATTTTAATTGGTGTTACTATTAAGATAGAAATCAGTGTTTAGCCACAATGTGCCCAATTGTGTTAAATTGTCAGATTTTTTTTTTCAATGAATGCTAAATTTAGCATAACCAACAAACCATATAATGAGTCTGCTTTATATTAAATACTAGCGGACGCCTCGCGGTTTCACCCGGGTAGTTCCCGTTCCCGTGGGAATAAAGGGATAAAAAGTAGCTTATGTCACCCGGAGATGGTGCAGCTTCCAAACGGTGAAAGAATTTTTGAAATCGGTCCAGTAGTTTCGAAGCCTATTCAATACAAACAAACAATCAAATCTTTTCTCTTTATAATAGTATAGTTAGATAAATGAATTGAATTAAATAACATATTGATATGTTGATGAACTTATATTTTAAAATATAAAAAATGTATATATGTAAGTACAATTATTTTCAAATATTGATATCGTGATGATGGCGCGTGTGGCGAGTGTTGCCTGAAATAAATTACTTTTAATTTTATTTTTTTATTGAATGCGATGTCGCCAACTCAAACGACCTCCTGCGAAGGAAATCTACCAAATAACAAGATAAACATAATTAACTTAGACGTTGATTTTTACGTAAATATACAAGTATTAGGAAAGTCACTTGCTGTCGTTGCATCATCATAATTTTCGCATACAGAAAATAATAAAATCGGTCAAGTGCGAGTCGGACTCGCGCACGAAGGGCTTCGTACCGTTATCTATAAAAAAAACAAGTTTTTTGTATGGGAGCCCCCTTTAAATATTTATTTTTATTATTTGTTGTTATAGCGGCAATAGAAATACATCATCTGTGAAAATTTCAACTGTCTAGCTATCACCGTTCTTGAGATACAGCCTGCTGACAGACGAACGGACGGACGGACGGACAGCGAAGTCTCAGTAATCCCGTCCCGTTTTTACCCTTTGGGTACGGAACCCTAAAAATGAATTAAATACAAAAATGAAACGGCATTAAAAATATCAACACCATATTATCTTATCGGATAAAAATGCTAAACCCGCCTTCCAGGATTGATAAAACAATACATTGTACAACTTAATAGATTGTCGAGACAGTTTATTAATTGAATCTGCACGCCGTGTGCTCGAACGAGTTGCAGTTTTGTGGAGTTGCCAGAATATTTTTTTTTTTAACAAAAAGTACGCAGACTTACATTATACCCGTTCTCTCTGACCTTCCTTCCTTCTTTCTTGACAGCCCCGTTGGCTCATTGGTAGTATATCTGCCTTGAGAGCTGTAGGGCGTGCGTTCGATTCCCACTCAGGGTAAATGTTTGTTCTGTGTTTGGGTGTTCTGTATGTATTATAAGTATGTATTTACAAAAAAAAAAGTATTTATGTATTCTATCAGTTATCTGACTTCCATAGCACAAGCTTTACTTAGTTTGGGGCCAGATGGCGCTGTGTGTAATGTCCTACGATATTTGTGTTTGACCACAGCTCACCTGGTGTTAAGTGATGGTATGGTCGAAGACGGTAAAAAACACCTAGCCTGGCTCTCGAGTGAGGCTGCCGGAACACACCGTTAGAAGCTTGGCGGCAGATGTTCAACTCTCGTGTGGTAGCTAGCCAGCCGAGTACTAGAGAGTACGCTACCACCATGCTATGGTTTCCTCACGATGTTTTCCTTCACCGGCAGCGCAAGCTCATTGTTGGGGTTTGAACCCACGCCCTTCGGCATGCGAACCGACCGCGCTAACCACTGAGCTATCATCGCTATGAACGTGGATTCGAAACGTTTAGTTCGAGTCTTTCGAATATCGACCATATACTAATTTTTGTTTTTGTTTTTGTTTAAGTCGTGAAATAGTCCCAGTTTTGTTGGGAAATTTTTGCAACTAACTCCCCCGCAGTTATTCAGGCGATCGAGAAACTAGCCGCACACTACGACGCCTCACGCGCACAGGCGCACTAAACAGGCTCCGATATGCATCGACCTACCAACTAATCATATGTTTACTAACGCGACGGACATACATACATTTACTTTTGTTGTATATAGGTGTAGTGATGACATTAGTGATCAAGATTGTATTCGATGTCGATGCTTTTACGTTTTGAAATGTTATCGATAACGCGTGAGATGTTGGAATCATTGTTTAATTAATCGACTCAAAAGAAGAGGTTCTCAATTCGACTGTATTTTTTTTTAGACTTTTACACAAGAATGCTTCGTGTAGAGGCGAAACACGTGTCGACTTGTGTCACTTTGTGAAATAACACTTGTGCCTACTTTAATTAGATTTATTTTTTAAATTTGTTTTTAAGTTTATGTCAAAATTAGTTCCAGATATTAAGTAAAGTTACGACCAAGTTTTTAATTATTAAATTGTTGTCAAACTATTAAAATTAGAATCCTCATCACTGTTGTAACTGAAACGACTGTTCAGCGGAAACAAACTAAATAATTATATAGCTTAAATATTCAAAACAAGCAGACGCCGCGCGGTTTCACCCGCTTAGTTCCCGTTATCGTGAGAATACAGGGATAAAAAGTAGCCTATGTCACCCGGAGATAGTGTACCTTCCCAACGGTGAAAGAATTTTTGAAATCGGTCCAGTAGTTTCTGAATTTATTCGTTACAAACATACAAAAATACAATTCTACCTAGATATTCCCCTACTTATAAAATCTAGTATATTCTTAAACGTTTAAAGACCACCAGTCATCGATATCTTTTGATAAATCGTGTCCACCGTAACTAGCAGGTATCGATAACTCGCGAGCCGAGCACCCATCACTAGCGGGCGTTCCACCACGTCCGCCGGTATCATCAAAATAATGACAGATGGCGGGCTCGGCCGACGTGACCGCCGGCGCCCGAAGAACTCACTACTTACGTTTCACTACTTGCACATAAGTTCAACTTGAGATACTCAAGTTTCCCCGGCCATCCGTCATACTTAGCTCAGTAAATATCTCTGTGGAATTCTTCTTCTCTGATTTTGGCGCCGCATTTTGTGCATTTGCCAGTGTCAATTGGTTTGATTATTTCAAGTTTCATTAGCTAAAAAGTAGTCAAAGTCCAGTCTTGGTCAAGTCCAGTCCATGTCAGTTAAGTCCAGTCATGCTTTAGTAAAGTAGTGGTGACTTTACTATAAGCTTCGATGGAGTTTTGGAAGCAATACGAAACGTCATGATTCACCACATTATATCATTTTCTCACCCTCGCGCTTGTAATTCGGTACTTTATGAATAAAACGCCACAATTTTTATGCATAAAAACTCCAAAAAAATACTAGTTTTGAATAATATACGATGAGGCGACACGACTCTTACCGCGTTCCCGCCAAAACAGAGGTTTCGACGCAGAAAATAACTTTCGAAAAATATTTGGTCAGTTTTGCACAATGTCAATATATCCTTTTCGCAAAACGTTGTAAATACGGAATAAGACTTAAGTTTCTATTACTGATGATAGCTCAGTGATTAGCGGTTCACACGCTGAAGGGCGTGGAGTCTAATCCCAACAATGAGCTTGAGCTGTCGGTGATGAATACCATCACAAGGAAACCATAGCGTGGTAATAAAGCCAGCTACCATTCTCAAGTTAAAAGGCTTGTTCCGACAGCCTCATTTGAGAGTCAGTTTTTATTCCAGATAATTGACAACAACGTCGCTTTCAAGTTAGCTCTTGTCAAACACCTAGCCTGCAACCAAGACTTTACTAGACACTGGTGGAATGCATAAAGTGTAATCACAAAAACAAAAAGAAAATTTCTTATTCTCTTGCATTTTGACATTACCTGTTACTGTCAAGTGTCACTGTCATTAAAATTGATATGTCAACGATGTCAATAAGTTTACTTTTCCCCTCGTCACTTACCAACAAAATAAATCGCAACAAAACATAATAATTTCTCGCTCATTAATAAATGTTATCTCCACTTATATCTCTAAAAGTCACATTTACATGAAAAATCACCGTTTAATCTTCACAGATAATAAAACACAGTGAAATGGCCATACAAACATCCGTACAAACATTTTCTTCTGTCTTATCTACGGCCATCAATCATACAGAAGTACCAGGCGGTTATAATGCACGGAGAGGTCGGATCTTCAACGTTTTTCGCGACCTTGGCTACGCGCTATTATTCTGTGCCTTTGACCGTAGTAATTATCGCTTTATTCTGTGACTTGCCACCATGAATCATCGCAAGTGGCCTGAGCAGGTGCCCAGTTAAAGTTGAGCTTTCGATTCGGTCATTGTCTTTAGCGGTGAGAGGTCCGCGTCGCTTGGTCGTGTTTTGTATCTTTTTAATCGATCTTGTAGTGCCATCTAGTGAGTACAGGCGGAAATTTTAATTGTTTTTTTTAGCTTCTGCCGCCATGCAACTAACGGTGGGTTCCGGCAGCTTTACATGAGTGCCAGTTCCCAATCAGGCTACGTGTGGTTTCTTATCTTTGAAAGGAAAAGAAAGAAAGAAAAACATTTTATTCTGCAACATAAAAACACAAAAACAAACAAACAGAGACAAACAGTCACAAAATAAGGGCTCACCTCAGCATAATACGGGTCATACCAAGTATGACCAGCGCTGGTCTTCCGGTGAGCCCCTGAACTTGAAAACCAAAGCGTGTGTGTGCGAGTGTGTGTGTGTGTGGGTGTGTGTGTGTGGGTGTCTTTGATCACACCGTCACTTAACAGCAGGTGAGCTGTGGTCAAACACCTAGCTTTATCAACCTTTAAAAAAACATTTTTCATCCCTCATATTGGTAGTAGCTATAGCCAACCGAGTACCTTACCTTGGTTTCATTGGCAGTTCAAACTCATTGTTAGGTTTGAACCCACATCCTTCAGCGTGTGAACCGACCGCGCTAACCGCTGAGCTATCATCGCTACATTTAAACGTGCACAATTTAGAAGTGTACACTTTAGTTTAGTTTAAACAAGGTAATGAGGGCCATGGTTTCTTCACGTGTATCTGCGACTTCACCGTGACGCAGAGCTGGGCGTGTAAAACCTGCGACCGTGAGAGAGACAATGCTTGTATAATCAATCTTGGCTTGAGTATCCTTGGGCGTCGTTGTGCCATTTTGTCGGTATATATTTTGCCATACAAACACTTGTTTCTTCTTTGATTTCGGCGTTGCATTTTGTGCATTTGCCAGTGTCAAGTGTTTATATCTTATCAAGTTTCGTTGGTTAAAAAGTTGTCAAAGTCCAGTCCGTGTTAGTCAAGTCCAGTCATACTTTAGTAAAGTAGAGGGGATTTTATTAAAATAAATAAATATCGTACATTACACACAGCGCCATCTGACCCCAAACTAAGCAAAACTTGTGTGACGGAAATCTAATAACTGATAGAATACTTACTTAAATAGTTTTTTTTAAAGCAACACAAAAAAACATGTTTCACCACATTATATTACGTTCCCACACTCGCGCTTGTAATTCGGTACTTTATGAATAAAACACCACCATTTTTATGCATAAACACTCGACAAAACACTAGTTTTGGAAAAAAATAGAATGGAGCGATACGACTCTTTCCGCGTTCCCGCCAAAAACTCTACGGCTGACTTAAGCATCAATTATAATTAAGCACAAATCATCATGTCATCTCATTTTCACGAACAAAGACTTACAAAAAAAAATCTTCTCACACGGCGACAAAGAGGTTTTACAAGCAACGTTCAAAAACACATAAAATATGAAAGGAAAAAAATATATATACTGTGACATTTTCGGTACATTCTCACGTTTATAGACAGACAGACGACCGAAAAATGACTAATACGTATATAATTATATGGACTTCCGGCTCAAGAGAAAAACCGCAATTGCGACGTTGCGTGTCTCAGAAACAATGTCTTGGAAAAAAAAACAACGCAATAGTTTTTTCTCACGTTTCCGAACGTACTTTTCGGTTAGATACTTTATTTGTATTCCATAGAGGTTAGATTACCGTTTCGGACTTGAAATTCTGCCTAAAGGTATTTTTACTTTGTGCAATGATTGTCGGTTCTATACGCGGAC
This sequence comes from Biston betularia, assembly GCA_905404145.2. Lineage (NCBI taxonomy): Eukaryota > Metazoa > Arthropoda > Insecta > Lepidoptera > Geometridae > Biston > Biston betularia. Next base: position 172,152 of record FR989889.1, on the reverse strand, counting down.
TCTTCTACAAATGTCAGACTGTAGATAAATCAAGTTACTATCACGATATTGTGTATAATAGCTATTTTATAGCGATGATAGCTCAGTGCAATGAGCTCGAGCTGCCGGTAAAGGAAAACATCGCGAGGAAACCACAGCATGGTGGTAGCGCACTCTCTAGTACTCGGCTGGCTAGCTACCACGCGAGAGTTGAACATCTGCCGCCAAGCATCTAACAGTGTGTTCCGGCAGCCTCACTTAAAAGCCAGTTCCATCCCAGGCTAGGTGTGCTTTACCATCTTCGACTACACCGTCACTTAACATCAGGTGAGCTGTAGTCAAACACCTAACCTGTCAAGAATAAAAAAAAGGAAAGAAAATGATTTTTTATTTTGTAACACAGAACGCACAAAAATAATCTACTGTGTTATTCAAGCAATTGTGATTTACCGCAAATAGAGACCAAAATAAATGCCAGTAGCTGTGATTTCACTGTAAAATTATGCTCCATTTGTACATAAATGGAAAAAAATTGTTTGTATGGAAATCGAACCAGCTTAATCAAAAGACTGACTACCTCGTGCCTAGCTATTCTATTAGCAGAGAAGTACTGAACATCGGCAACGTTTAATGGAGCCACATCGACGTACGCCAACCTCCTATCATTAAATAAATAAACAAACAAATCACCAAAAGGTTAATTTGCCAATAGAGACATCAAAACAAGTGGCGCGCGGCGGGCGGGCCGCCCCGGCGGCGCGTTATTAGTCTCCCGTTTCAAAATAACGAAGTGAATTCGACCCCCGATAGACGACGCTTGTTAATACGTGAACACAACACTGCCGGCTACACTCTGCTTGTTTGTAACTATTGCTGTTGCAATCTCTTCTCTGAGGAGTGCACAGCCGCCTCCTTGCCCGCGACTCTCTGTTTCTCCGCTAGCTTTTACCAAACCATTTTTACTTAAATTATTATAAAAACGTCATTACAAATACTGACAAATATACTTAAACACACATGTCAATATTTGTTTGTATAAATGGCAATAAACAAAGATAATAGTTGAAAAAAAAGAAAAATAATAATAAAAGGAAAATGTCAATACTTCATTCAGCAAACTCCCAATATGACACAGTCTTTATTCTTTATGCTGCTATGATATCGGCAAAGCGCATTTGTACACAAAAGAAGTTTTAAAACTACCTCACCTTACAAAATAAAAAAAAAAACTGATTGTTGGTATTTTGTTTTTGTTTTCTGTTTTCTCTTTAATTTGTAATGTTTTTGTGTACTTGTCATTACGCCTGCACACTATGCTTAGTGGCATAATAAACTTACTTATTTTATTTATTTATTTATTAAGGCTTCATACTAGCAACTACAATAATTATTATTATAATTTTACACAACTTAATTAATTCTCTGGCTAATTGTGTTGCTTATTTAACGAAGCACAACATGCATTTAAATATATTAATATAATACAATTAATTAAATTAAGATTCAATAAAATTAAAACCAAAATAAAAACCATAATCAAAATTAAATTAGTAAAACCATAATCAAAACAAAAATTAAATTAAATTAAAATCAAATTCATAATCAATTACAATTCAAAATTAAAACCAAAACCAAAACTATCACAAAAACAAGAATCAAAATACATTATACAAATTAAAATTCAAATCAAAATCAAAATTAAATAAATCAAAATTAAAATCAAAACTAATACTAATAATACAAATAAATCAAAGCAATAAAAATTTACCAATTTAACAATACAGCTTGTTCTCAGCACTAGCCATCATTACATTTAAATGAGACTTGAACCGTGACAGAGAATCTCCAAAAATATCAAGATCTTTTACATGGTATTTATTGACCAGGTTACTAAATCTCACGACAGGTGAATTGGCCCCCAGCACGGTTCTTCGAAAAATAGGAGCGAAAGGAGTTATAGGTTTCCGTGGGTATCTAAATGGAGCTCTAAATTTAAACCTTGATAAGAGATCAGGGCAGTCGATTCCGCTGTGCACCAACTTATGAACGAATATCAAGTCTAATTTGATTCGGCGGTCTGTTAATTTAACTACTGAATGGATTTGGATGAAATTTGGTATGCAGGTAGCTGAGACCCTATATTAACTTCTTTTTATCTCGAAAACGTGTAGCGGGAAACACCACAGGGCGCAGATAGTAATAAATAAAATGAGACAAATGCCTTCTCCCAAAATCATCTCTACACATGAATATACAAAACACGTCAGAGAAGGGATATATATCATCATATCATCACAGCATGGTGGTAGCGCACTCTCTAGTACTCGGCTGGCTAGCTACCACGCGAGAGTTGAACATCTGACGACAAGCATCTAACGGTGTGTTCCGGCAGCCTCACTTGAGAGCCAGTTCCATTCCATGCTAGGTGTGCTTTACCATCTTCGACCACACCTTCACTTAACATCAGGTGAGCTGTGGTCAAACACCAAGCCTGTCAACCATTAAAAAAAAAAAGTCTAATCTGTAACAGTACCTTCCCTGCCATATGTCAGTATTATCAAATTAGCTCGACAACCGACCTATCTGTGGGGATCTCCGAGCACGATGACTGAAAGGCAAAGGGCGAGCCCGACTCGCGCTTTAGAGTTCCGTACTACTAAACACGATTTGAATTGGATGGTGAATCCGCCACACGGTTCCCACCACGTTTTTCGTGATATATTAACCTCTCACCGTACAGTACAAGGAAAAAAGGAAAGACCGTACAAGAAACACGATACTAGAGGCCATCCAAAAATAACGTCACACGTTAAGGGGAGGGAGGGGATCGACGAAGTGTGACAAGGGGCGGAAAGGGGACCCAAACTTTGTGACATCACATTTTTTCAAACATTTTATATCTAATTTCATAAATTGACGCCCCAAAACCAAAAACGCTGATGTCAACCACAAAGCTGGACGACTGAAGTGAAGTGTACGCGTAAAGTGGGCGGGCCACGATAGTCGCATGTCGGAGGTTTTTGGACCCCAAAATTTAGGCAAGCACAGGGTCGATCCGGACAACTGTATAAAACAAAGTCGCTTCCCGCCGTCTGTACGCTTAGATCTTTTAAACTACGCAACGGATTTTAATGCGGTTTCCATCAATAGACAGAGTGATTCAAGAGGAAGGTTTACATGTATAATACATGCATATACACCACATTAGTATCCACATTGCACGCGTGCGAAGCCGGGGCGGGTCGCTAGTTTTTCAACCTATTTTAAACGGCTAAGATGAAACTTGGGACACAGTTAGCATATACCCTGGATTATATTCCTGGCCCTGTTGAATCATTGGTAGTATGTCTGCTCCAAGAGCTGAAGGGCGTGGGTTCGATTCCCACTTAGGACTAACATTTGTGTGACTGACATCGATGTTTGTTCTGTCTGGGTGTACTGTATGTATTTACAAAAAAAAAGTATTTATGTGTTCTATCAGTTATCTGTCTTCCATAGTACAAGCTTTGCTGAGTTTGCGGTCAGATGGCGTTGTGTGTCATGTCCTATGATATTTATTTATTCGTATTTTGTACTATTTAGAATCGCTCCAAATTCTAATCAATTTTTTCAATTTCAAAAATTCTTTATTTACATTTATTACGTTTGTTCGTTTCTAGTATACATTAAGCCTAGAAATAACATACTTACAATTAGGTTTCGTTTTACAGGCTGTATAACATACGCTTATATTAAAAACTAATGATATGAATTTTAAATTTTTTCTTATACATTGAAATTTCGAAAAGTTAATTGAGTTACACTGAAATAAATAATTTAACAATTACAGAGATTAACGTATTCTAATCAACAGAGTTGATAGTTACAACTTAAAGTTTATCATGTTTAGACTGTATTGCAAAATGTAAATTGTACTGCAAGTTTGGTTCCGTGAACACTCCTCGGATACGGAACCCTAATACACAACTGTACGGATAAGCTATTCGTTGCAGCGAGCTGCGACCCCCGCAGGGTTGCCAAATCGCGGCCCATCTCGCCGATTACAATTAGAACGCATTATGGTTTGAGACAGCCCTTGTTGTTACTTACTCAGGGAGGGTTAATTGAATCTTCATTGTGTTTGTAAGGGTGCATTTTTTTTGGCATATGTTAAGAGTTATTTAACTTTCACGTAATCTGTGTCGATATCGCCCTTTGCTGATTAGCGGTACGTTTCCTAAGTTCCAAGAGATCGTCTAGTAGTAGTTTGACGTTGAATAAATAAAAAAAAAATTGTAGCTATAATAGCTCAATGGTTAGAGCGGTCGGTTCGCATGCCCAAGGGCGTGGGTTCAAACCCCAATAATAAGCTTGAGCTGCCGGTGAAGGAAAACATCGTGAGGAAACCATAGCATGGTGGTAGCGTACTCTCTAGTACTCGGCTGGCTAGCTACCACGCGAGAGCTGAACATCTGCCGCCAAGCATCTAACGGTGTGTTCCAGCAGCCTCACTTGAGAGCCAGTTGCATTCCAGGCTAGGTGTGTTTTACCATCTTCGACCACACCGTCACTTAACATCAGGTGAGCTGTGGTCGAACACCTAGACTGTCAACCATAAAAAAAATCTTTAAAAAAATTCATAATCCCACTAATACTATGAATGTGAAAATTTGGATGGATGGATGGGTGTTTGTTACACTTTCACGCATAAACTACAGAACTGATTTGGATGACATTTGGTACGGAGGTAGCCGACACCCTGGATTAATGCATAGGTTACTTTTAATTTCGCAATGAGCGCCAAAGCCAGTCCTTGCATCGCGACTTTGTTTTGTTACTCAAAGTTCTGTGTATCGCTGCAATGGTCATGGACAGGCGTTATCTCTTACCATCAGGAGAGCGTCTCGTTCGTCTCATTACTTTTACATAAAACAAAGATCTAAAGGGCATTAAAATCATTTATCAAACCAGTCGGAATATGTCCCTGCGTCCGCGGCACGGAATCAAAAGTCGCGCGACAAAAAACCGCGGCTTTTTGTCGCGCAGCTGAGACTCGTCAGTCTCCGGCGAAATGTCTTTATAACTTGCCGACAGCGGCAGCGCCGCCACTCCGCTACAGAACCTTGCGCAGTACCTCATCTTGTATTTCTACCTGCATCAGTTACTGCTCGCTGCTGGGTCAGTCTCACTAGCCCTGTAATGAACCCTTCAAACAAGCACAGCGTGTTTACACACTACTGCTTGGCCGCAGAACAATTCCACAGCACTTAGGAAGAATAGAATGGAATACAACTTTATTGTACATCAACAATTGACGTACCTACTCGTATCCCACAAATATTATAAATGCGAAAGTTTAGATGGATGTTTGTTACTGTTTCATACAAAAACTACTGAACGGATTTGTATGAAATTTGGTGTGGAGGTAGCTGAGACCCTGGATTAGCACATAGGCTTTTTATCCCGAAAACATGTAGCGGGTAACACCGCGGGGCGCAGTAATAAATACGTGTAACAAACATACAATCGCATCGCACCTGATGTTAAGTGATGATGCGGTCTACGATGGAGCACGCTCGCCTAGAAGAAAATTCCATTGTTTATCGGTTCGTACAATGAAGGTGGATTCGAAACGTTTAGTTCGAGTTATAGTGTGCATTGATTTAAACGGTACATTGAGACTTACCATCAAAGTAATGAGCACCAAAGCAGCGATGCCTGGACTCTGTTTTGTTACTCAAAGTTCTGTGTATCGCTGCGATGGTCATGGCCAGGCGCTACCTCTTACCATCGGTTTAAAGAACTACTCAATTAAATAAATATCGTAGGACATACACACAGCGCCATCTGACCCCAAACTAAGCAAAGCTTGTGCGATGGAAGTCAGGTAACGGTTAGAATACTTAATTATTTTTTTTTGTAAATACATGCAAGCGTTTGGCCACGATCTCACCTGGTGGAAAGCGACGATGTGGCCGAAGATGGAGCACGCTTTCCTAGGAAATACCTGTTCACCGTTCTTCTTGAACAACCCTGGATTGTATTTTGTTGGAAACACTGAGGCTGGCAACGAGCTCCAAATTACACCGAATGTGACAAAGAAATGATTAATTTCAATTAACTTTCACGAAACGAAAATAAATGTTAATAATAATTATTTATAACAGTGAAATAGAAATCGCTCTGCTAAGAAGTATGCATATTGATGTATGTACACACTCTCGTACCGTCACGAACGCGCCGAGTGCGAGATAAACCAATGCTTTCATAGACGATTAGCATCACAAGTTAATTACGAACAACCACGCCGGGACTAGAACCCGCGAAATAAATAAATGTTCAAGTTTACGAAAGTTTTGATAATTTTTGTGAAAAATGTAAAAGTTTGGATGGATGTTTGTTACTATTTCACGCAAAAACTACTGAACGGATTTGGATGACATTTGCTATGGAGGTAGCCGAGACCCTGGATTAACACATAGGCTAGTTTTTATCCCGAAAACGTGTAGCGGGTAACACCACAAGGCGCAGCTAGTAATATATAATTTACAATTTAAAAAAACGACACCATGACCCTCAGGCCAACTAACGCGCTGCTCCAATGAAACAGCGAGGTTTCCGACCAAACGAAAATATCAGCGATGTATACAGTTTTTAAACTTTTGTTGATATTTTAAAAAGCGCTCGATAATTCTATGGTACCACCTCTAAAGTACGATCCACCAAGCAACAAAATAATCATCAAAATCGATTCATAATTGGCGGAATTATCGCGTACAAAACAACAAAACATACAAAAAAAAACATACAGCCAATTGGGAACCTCCTCCTTTTTGAGTTGGAAACAAAATCAAAATCGGTTTATCCGTTCGGGAGCTACGGTGCCACAGACAGACACACAAACAGACACGTGAAAGGTACTAATAGGCCAGATATCGTTTGGAACATAACGAGATACGAATAGAAAAATAGTGATCCAGGCGACACTTCTCTGCCGCGAGACGTATACCGTAGAGATGCCTGCAACGTTATCGATAAAACTTTTAATTTAATGTAAATGTACGTTATTTATAATTTACTAGCGGACGCCTTGCGGTTTCATCCGCGTCTCGAGGGATACAGGGATAAAAAGTAGCCTATGTCACCTGGGGATAGTGTAGCTTCCCAACGGTGAAAGTCTCGTTTTACCCTTTGGGTACGGAACCCTAAAAACATTGTTTTTTCTAGACCGCTCGGTAACACGGAACCCTAAAAACTTTTTTTATAGAACCCTCGGTAATACGGAACCCTAAAAACATTGTTTTTTCTAGACCCCTCAGTAATACGGAACCCTAAAAACTTTTTTTCTAGAACCCTCAGTAATACGGAACCCTAAAAACATTGTTTTTTCTAGACCCCTTAGTAGGTAATAGGGAACCCTAAAAACTTTGTTTTTTCTAAACCCCTCAGTAAGAGCAATGAACTTTCATTTCAAACCAGTAGACATAACGAATCCAAGTGATTGTCGAGCACGCTGCGGGTAAAGTCACATGTCACGGGTAGAAACAATTATAAATCTCCCGACTCCAGGCACTCTGTGTCCCGCAGGTATCCGCGCTACCGCGGCCCGCGCGCGCTTCATGCGAGATGGCGCACGACATTAATATTAATATCAAAACAATTAAATATTTATATTTTCTTCGTTTCATTCACAGATTGAGTCGTTTGTTGCGAGATTGATACTTGTTGATCCGTTATTTGACTCGATGTTGTTTTTTTTTTAGGATTTATGAGTGATGATGCGTTTTTATTGGCGGTTTACGCGGTTTGGTGGCGTGACAGATGGGGATTTATTTTCTGACGTAAGTCAGCTTGTGTGACGGAGATATGTTACATCGAAGCGATGCAGAGGCACACATATACCTACATTAGCTGCGCCGCGCGGTGTTACCCGCTACATGTTTTCGGGATGAAAAGTAGCCTATGTGTTAATCCAGGGTCTCGGCTACCTCAACACCAAATGTCATCAAAATCCGTTTACTAGTTTTTACGTAAAAGAGTAACAAACACACTCACAAACTTTCGCATTTGTAATACTAGCTGCGTCTCGCGGTGTTACTCTCTACATGTTTTCGGGATTAAAAGTAGCCTATGCGTGAAAGAGTAACAAACATCCATCCACCCTTTACTTTTACCTACCTACCTACCTGTTTTTTATCGAACCTACGTCTTTCTGCTTTTAAGGCAGTACCTACTACCAATAAACCAGCAAGGCTGTCAAGTTATTCTTCTTTTTTGATTTTGGCGCCGCATTTTGTGCATTTGCCAGTGTCAAGTGGTTTGACATTTTCAAGTCCAGTCTATGTGAATCAAAGCCCAGTCATGCTTCAGTAAAGTAGTGGCGACTTTACTATAAGCTTCGGTGGAGTTTTGGAAGCAACACGAAAACTCATGTTTCACCGCATTATATCACTTCATGAATAAAGTACTATATGAATACACACACAATTACACCCACATAATACATCACAATTTTTATATTTAAACACTCGAAAAAACACTAGTTTTGACACGACTTGTTTTTGACTAAATATTTAATTGTAATGCATGCCGTCTGACATTTGTAATTTAATGTTTAATGTATTGGTGTATGCTGTGTTGGCGGACTTTATTAATAAATAAATAGACTCTTTCCGCGTTCCTGCCAAAGCTAAAGTGTGTCTTTAGAAAGAAAAGAAAATGCCATCGTATCCTACTCGTATGGGTGGGTTGGTATTTACGGCACAAGCCGGTCCGTGGAAGTGGCGGAATAGTTGTATACGCGAGGGCACAAGGTTCGCGGTGCTATGCGGACTATGTCGGACATTTCTTTGTGGTCGCCGCCCGAGTGGCCGCCGCCGCGCCGCACCGCCGCCGCGCCGTGCGGTCCCGCGCGGCGCGGCCCCGCGGTGGACGCGCCGCATGCCGACTGTGGGAATCGAGCGCGAGTCCTACAGCAACGTGCCCGTTTTTGTTCGATGAAGATAGACAGGCGAAATTGTTGATTTATTGTTGCACAATATTGCAACTCAATTGTTTTATGGGATTAAATTGAAACTTCACCACAACATAGTGTAAAACAAAGTCGCTGTCGCTGTCCGTCCCTATGTATGCTTAAATCTTTAAAACTACGCAACGGATTTTGATGCGTTTTTTAATAGATAGAGTGACTGAAGAGAAAGGTGCATAATATAGTAGAGAAACACTGATCTTAATAATTCTCTCATTATTAAATGCTACATTATCTGTGATGGACATGGACATGGGTGTCTTCAAGTCGAGAGTGAATCGGTATCTTCTGGGCAACCGTGCTCCATCTTGGACCGCATCATCACTTAACATCAAGTGAGATGGCGATCAAACGTAAGCCTATTTGTTATAAAAAAAGGCTAGATTTTATTTAAAAAATAGGGATCTCTATGGAAACTTCAATAATGTAAGCCGAGCTGTCAAAAATCTACCGCGAACCCCTTACTTAGCATGCGCTGCGAAAACTATTGACAATAGAATAAAGTGACGTTTTATAGAGCAAAGTGACAGCTACAAATAAGTCCGCAATATCATATGTCTAACTATTACAGTTGTCATCTACATCTTATAAAGAGGAAAGATTTAATTTTTGTTTGTTTTGAGTAGGCTGGGAAACTGCTGGACCGATCTGAATAATTGTTTCATCATTAGAATGTTACATGATCACTGAGTGACATAGCCTATATTTATATTGTTAATCGAGTTTTGTTTTCCCGCGAAGCCGGGACGAGCCGCGAGTACTATATAAAAATATTTGTCGCGTTATATTTAAAAATAATATGTCAAACAATAATAGCAAGATGGCGGCGACATCTGCTGAGCGGGTATGTAGGTTGTATTATTTTGATATAATTCAGTTGGTAACGCGGGTTGCGGTTACCACAAAAGTATATTCGAGTTATGTTCTTGTAAAAAATAAAGGTGTGTGGACGCGACCGTGTGTACGTACATCTTGTGTTTTTTCAAGTGTTTATTGTGTAAAAGTGGCGTTTTATACATAAAGTGCAGAATTATAAGCGCGAGTGTAGAAAAAAGATTAAATGTTGTGAAACATGATTACGTGTTGCTTCTAAAACTATGAAGCTTGTAGTAAAGTCGCCACTACTTTACCAGGGCATGACCAGACTTGACCTTGACTTATTTTGTCACTTTGACTGTGACTTATTTTACTAGTTTCATCATACTTGACACAGGCAAACTCACAAAATACGATGCCAAAACAAATCTATACTAATATTACAAAGAGGAAAGATTTGGATTTTTGTATGTTTGTAACGAATAAACTCGAAAACTACTGGAGCGATTTCAACAATTCTTTCACCGTTGGGAAGCTACACTATCCCCGGGTGACATAGGCTACTTGTTATCCCTGTATTCTTACGGGAACGGGAACTATGCGGGTGAAACCGCGAGGCGTCCGCTAGTAATATATAAATTTACAATTTAATAAAACCGACTCCACGCCCCTCAGGCCAACTAAACGCGCTGCTCCAATGAAACAGCGAGGTTTCCGACCAAACGAAAGTATCATCGATGTATACAGTTTTTACATTTTTGTTGATTTTGTAAAAACCGCTATCGATTTCTATAAAATGTATATTTTAATAATTTTTTATTTTTGATTTTGGCTTGTGAGATAGATGTAACTGAACTATTGTCGTTTTTATCTCAATAAATAAATAAATAAATAAATAAATAAATATAGAATCATCTCAAAAGTATGATCTACCAAGCAAAAAAGAAGCATTAAAATCGACACATAATTAAAATTGAGAACCTCCTCCTTTTTTGAGATCATGTAGATTTTTAAAAAAGAGGAAAAGTACGTGTGAAAACGTCCTACGATATTTCAATCTGTTGAAAAAAAAATTAAACGTGAATCCGCCATTCTGCGCCAGTTGTCGCCCACGCCCAGCAGTGGGATGTCAAATCTATAAGTACGACAGCACCAGTCTCAGCGTCAAATATCATTTCATTTTCAATTGCCAACAATTTTCACGACCCACCAAAATGTGTCAATACCTTTCCAGCGTAACAGCCATCTTCAATTCAACTGAATTTTGTGTCGTGTGCAATTGGAACAAGGTTGCATTTCTATCGTACAACCGCTGACATAAGGGAGGGTTGATGTTATATTTTCGATTTATTTTAGCTCTTATTTCGTTCGCAATAAGAACAGTTAGTTTTGACTCGAGGTTAAGTTATCACGTGAACTGTGACCTGACTAATCATCGAGGGTGAAATAATAGGGATGTGCTCTTTTCGGAGCTCATTTATCGATATCGATGTTTTGAATATTAGTTACGAGATTTTTTTCTTCTGGTGAGTTTAATTACTTGTTGGTAGATCTCCTTAGCAGGTCGTCTAGGTAGATACCACCGCAGTACCAGATATTCTGCCGCCAAGCAGTAGTGTGTAAACATTACTGTGAAGGGTACTGCAGCGACATTACTGGGCTGTTGAAACTAACCATCGAAAGTCTCAAAGTAATGCGCGCCAAAGCAGCGATGCCTGGACTTTGTTTCGTTACTCAAAGTTCTGTGTATAGCTGCAATGGTCATGGACAGGCGTTATCTCTTACCAACAGGAGAGCGTCTCGTTCGTCTCAATACTTATTACATTTAAAAAAAACACAAAACAGAATGCAATAATATGAATTATTATTATTTTAATAGATACAAAATATACTCATTTTTTAGGTCTGTATTGCATTCCAAAGTTTTGGAGTGTCTAGTCTAGTCTCTTAACAAATTGAACAAGCGCGTGCTATGGGATTTGAATTCAGGACCTCCGATTGATAGCCAGGTCTCCCAACTAGTTTCTATTTGGGATTAGGAGAGAGATTGCTCAAGAGACACTCGCGTAAGTTTTTATGAACGAGATGTCTCGGACCGGTCGCAGGTTGATTGCGCGAATTGACGATATAAATTGATCACTTATCATTTATAGTGGGAGAGGTGTCTGTTATACATGTCAAACAATTTCGAAATTACAGGACTGTTGAGACTAACCATCTAATGTCTTGTAATGAGCGCCAAAGCAGCGATAAAAATAAATATCATATGACATTACACACAGCGCCATCTGAGCCCAAACTAAGCAAAGCTTGTACAATGGAAGTCAGATAACTGATAGAGTACTTAAATAGTGTTTTTTTTTTTGTAAATATATACTTATAATAAATACAGAACACACAGCGATGCCTTGAATTTTGTTTGGTTGTTCAAAGTTCTGTGTATCGCTGTAATATTAATTAACAGGTGTTATCTCTTACCATCGGGAAAGTGTCCCGTTTGTCTCATTACTTTTACATTAAAAAAAATATTGCCAGTACTGCTATACGATCGTGAAAAGCGTTTTGGATTGTGTACATTTTTGTCACATCTAATAAAAATATTTTCGTAGGATTTCATTGACAGATCTAAACTTTCTACAAATATTTAAGGCGTGGGTTTGATTTCCACTCAGGACAAATATTTCTGTGACGAACATAAATGTTTGTTTTATGTTCTATACGCATTATTAGCTGCGCCCCGCGATGTTACCTACTACATATTTTCGGGCGATAAAGTAACCTATATGGTAATCCAGGGTCTCAGCTACCTCTAAACCAAATTTCATCCAAATCTGTTCGGTAGTTTTTGCGTGAAAGAGTAACAAACATACATCCAAGCTTTCACATTTATAATATTAGTGAGATAAATGCGCGTTTTGACTCCACATTTTTCGTTCGCACAGCGAGGTTGTGGAACTCTCTGCCGGAGTCTGTGTTCCCTGTTAGCTACAATATGGGTGTCTTCAAATCTACAGTAAATACCTTCCTTCAAGGTAAGCGTACTTCAACTTATACCACACTACTGCTTAGCATCAAGTAGGGTGTAGTGTAATCTACACTAATATTAAAAAGAGGAAAGACTTGGATTTTTGTATGTTTGTAACGAACAAACACATAAAACTAATAAACCCATTTCGAAAATTCTTTCACCATTGGGAAGGTAAACTATCCCCAAGTGGCATAAGCTAATTTTTATATCTCTGTATTCCCACGGGAACGGGAACAACAAGCAAGACTTTGTAGCTGTATTTGAAAACATTGGTGTTAAATGTTTACATTTGCCTAATGTTAGGAAATTATTTTATTAGTAGAAGTGTCAAAAGAAAAATGAAGTAACGAACCTCTACAACTTTGGGTAGCAGCTCTCCGCCTAGGAAGTCGCTCGTCATGCAAGGTCCAGTTGCATACCGCGAGTGTATTAACTTGTGCATAACTTGCTTTAAACCGCTGTTTTGTAAAATAACTTAGTTATTAACTCAAGTTTGCGACACTCGCTCTATATATTATTACCTAAATATTCTGATCTGTTTTACCTTATTATCAAAATAATTATAACAATTATTATGTAAAGCAATTACAAACACAAATACAGAAAAAAATATTGTAAGCTAGTGACATAATTGGCGGTCTTATCGCTAAAAGCGATCTCTACCAGACAACCATTTGAAGCAATAAAAACACACAAATTGTATTTGTCTAAAAATAGTACATTTGTAGATGTCTGTGAAGTTAGCATCTCAATAGTTAGCATCTCAAAAAATTACTTCAGATTCATTGGCATCCAGCATAGTTCTACAGTTCTTGCTAAGTTTTAACAATAGTTCTATCGATTTTCATATCAAAACTTAGTTTTGAAAAATGAGATGCTAACTTCACACTACAGGTCATAGCATCTCATCGAAATTCGCAGATTTGACGTCAGAAGAGATGAAATTCACTGAGTTCTACACTTCCTGATAAGAGTTCTATAGAGTTCTAGTCATTTGAACATTCTCAATAATTATAAATAATTATAAACCTCAAAAATAACGGAAAAACGTGAGATGCTGGGGTATAACTGAGAGTTCTGGTTCCAATATATTTTTTAAACGATAGCTGAGGACTCTTTACACGAGTTCCAAAAGAGTTCTATTCTTTTGAACATTCTCAATAATTATAAATAATTATAAACCTCAAAAATAACGGAAAAACGTGAGATGCTGGGGTATAACTGAGAGTTCTGGTTCCAATATATTTTTTAAACGATAGCTGAGGACTCTTTACACGAGTTCCAAAAGAGTTCTATTCTTTTGAACATTCTCAATAATTATAAATAATTATAAACCTCAAAAATAACGGAAAAACGTGAGATGCTGGGGTATAACTGAGAGTTCTGGTTCCAATATATTTTTTAAACGATAGCTGAGGGCTCTATACACGAGTTCCAGAAGAGTTCTATTCTTTTGAACATTCTCAATAATTATAAATAATTATAAACCTCAAAAATAACGGAAAAACGTGAGATGCTGGGGTATAACTGAGAGTTCTGGTTCCAATATATTTTTAAACGATAGCTAAGGGCTCTTTATACGAGTTCCAAAAGAGTTCTATTCTTTTGAACATTCTCAATAATTATAAATAATTATAAACCACAAAAATAACGGAAAAACGTGAGATGCTGGGGTATAACTGAGAGTTCTGGTTCCAATATATTTTTTAAACGATAGCTGAGGGCTTTTTACACGAGTTCCAAAAGAGTTCTATTCTTTTGAACATTCTCAATAATTATAAATAATTATAAACCTCAAAAATAACGGAAAAACGTGAGATGCTGGGGTATAACTGAGAGTTCTGGTTCCAATATATTTTTTAAACGATAGCTGAGGGCTCTTTACACGAGTTCCAAAAGAGTTCTATTCTTTTGAACATTCTCAATAATTATAAATAATTATAAACCTCAAAAATAACGGAAAAACGTGAGATGCTGGGGTATAACTGAGAGTTCTGGTTCCAATGTATTTTTTAAACGATAGCTAAGGGCTCTTTATACGAGTTCCAAAAGAGTTCTATTCTTTTGAACATTCTCAATAATTATAAATACAGTCAAAATCTGTTATAACGACATCGAAGGGACTACTCATATTGAGTCGTAAAAACCGATAGTTGTAACAACCGGTGACAGGTATTAATAGAAAAGATAATATGTATATTCATGTAGGAAATTAAACCGCATTTTGTTTACTTCAATACAAACGTATAATATAAAAGAACAATATCATTTTTCCATCATTTTTGTATGCATAAAATCTGTAATTTTAGTTTGTTTGAAACACTTCTGTCGTGCATACACATTTTGTAATTCACGTTCGATTTTAATCAGCGTATCGTCACAATTTCCCTGCATGTGGAAATCTTCATTAAAAAGAACAATCTTTCGTAATACACTAACAGCATTGAGACCGTCAATCAAAGTTGGCACTGTAAATTGTTCTTCCGAGTCTTCCTGTTCATTTTCATTTTCCTCTTGAACTTCCCGTACAATATCATCCTCCGTAGCTGGTGCACAAATTGCAATAGACTGATCTACATCAATGAATTCGTCTGTTTCAGTAGTAGATAAAGCAGGTCGTAAATTTTGGGCTAATTGAGCCAAAGAAATATTGTCCTCTTCATCATCGTCAATCACATCATCTGAGGTTCTTGTTATAAGACTTGTAAGATCTTTAAAACCTGCATGCCCAAAGCAGTTAGCTATAGTTTTTTGTGAAACTTTTTCCCATGCTTCAGATATCATCAAGATGGCATCAAGAACCGTAAAGCTGTTCTGATTATTACTGTCAATGCTTTGTATTAACTTTAACACTTGCAGTCTTCTATAATGAGATTTTAAACATCTTATTACACCTTGGTCCATAGGTTGCAGTACAGATGTAACATTTGGTGGTAAGAACACGAGTTTAATACACTTCAGATTAGTAACAGCCGGATGAGCAGGACAATTATCAACTAAAAGAAGAACTTTCTTATTGTTTGCTTTTAATTCAGCGTCCCAGTTTCGTAACCATCTTTCAAAAATTTCCGATGTCATCCATGACTTCACATTGTTTTCATACGTTACCGGCAGTGAGCGTATGTTTTTAAAGCATCTTGGTTTCTTAGATTTCCCAATAACTAAAAGCTTCCTTTTACAGGATCCTGTCATATTTGCTGCAACCATGATCGTTAGTCTCGTCTTGGACATTTTTCCTCCCGAACAATTCTCTCCTTTGAATTTTAAAGTCCTGTCTGGTGTCATATTGTAAAAAAGTCCGGTTTCGTCTGCGTTATAAATGTCTTCTGGACTGTAGCCTTCGCATAATGTAGGCCACTTTTGCGTAATCCATTGGTCTACAGCATCTTTATCCACACTGGCAGCTTCACCACTCATTTTCCCGCTGACAATGCCATGTCGAGCCCGGAAACGTTGAATCCAACTAGACGAGCAAACAAAATCTTCACCAAAACGTTGAGCAAAATCGTTTGCTTTTTGTTGAAGAATTGGTCCATTTATCGGCACATTATTTGTCCTTTGATATTTAAACCACTTTAACAAAGCTTCCTCAATCTTCGTATGCCGCGTTGTTCTGGCTCGTTTCATTTTCAAAAAATTCTTGTCGTAAAGGATTTGAATTTTCTCCCTATCTTTCCAAATTGTTGAAATTGTCGAGTGGGATACACCATATTCTTTTGCCAGGTCTTTGTTTGGAATTTCTTTCTCTAGCTTTGAAATAATATGCGATTTTTCTTCGATACTGATTTGTTTTCTTTTTTGCGACATGTTACAATTTTCACAGTTAACTCAACAATAATGTTTTGGTGCGTCTTGTGTAAAGATAAGTAACAAACTGACTTAAGAGATATGATGAAGCGGGCCTTGAGGCTACGGCATGCATGTGCTTGGTTTCTAAGAATTACAAAAGACCCTAAACTTTGTTTAATTTTACGATAATAGCCATTGACTATTATACTGTGCCAGATGTGGATACAGTTACCTACTCAAATTGTTTACAATACAGCTGAGCCGGTCGTTCTACAGATATAATTCTCCGAAAACATTAACCAAATGTGGTCGCTTAATGCGGTATGTCGTAGTAAACAATGTCGTAAAAACCAATGTTTTAGATAAGGCGGTCATATAACATTCAGCCAGGACCTTTGATTTTGGTCAATTTAACCGGTATGTGGTTCTAAACGATGTCGCCATAAACGGTATTGACTGTAATTATAAACCTCAAAAATTACGGAAAAACGTGAGATGCTGGGGTATAACTGAGAGTTCTGGTTCCAATATATTTTTTAAACGATAGCTGAGGGCTCTTTACACGAGTTCCAAAAGAGTTCTATTCTTTTGAACATTCTCAATAATTATAAATAATTATAAACCTCAAAAATTACGGAAAAACGTGAGATGCTGGGGTATAACTGAGAGTTCTGGTTCCAATATATTTTTTAAACGATAGCTGAGGGCTCTTTACACGAGTTCCAAAAGAGTTCTATTCTTTTGAACATTCTCAATAATTATAAATAATTATAAAACTCAAAAATAACGGAAAAACGTGAGATGCTGGGGTATAACTGAGAGTTCTGGTTCCAATATATTTTTTAAACGATAGCTGAGGGCTCTTTGCACGAGTTCCAAAAGAGTTCTATTCTTTTGAACATTCTCAATAATTATAAATAATTATAAACCTCAAAAATTACGGAAAAACGTGAGATGCTGGGGTATAACTGGGAGTTCTGGTTCCAATATATTTTTTAAACGATAGCTGAGGGCTCTATACACGAGTTCCAAAAGAGTTCTATTCTTTTGAACATTCTCAATAATTATAAATAATTATAAACCTCAAAAATAACGGGAAAACGTGAGATGCTGGGGTATAACTGAGAGTTCTGGTTCCGATATATTTTTTATACGATAGCTGAGGGCTCTTTGCACGAGTTCCAAAAGAGTTCTATTTCTTTGAACATTCTCAATAATTATAAATAATTATAAACCTCAAAAATTACGGAAAAACGTGAGATGCTGGGGTATAACTGAGAGTTCTGGTTCCAATATATTTTTTAAACGATAGCTAAGGACTCTTTATACGAGTTCCAAAAGAGTTCTATTCTTTTGAACATTCTCAATAATTATAAATAATTATAAACCTCAAAAATTACGGAAAAACGTGAGATGCTGGGGTATAACTGAGAGTTCTGGTTCCAATATATTTTTTAAACGATAGCTGAGGGCTCTTTGCACGAGTTCCAAAAGAGTTCTATTCTTTTGAACATTCTCAATAATTATAAATAATTATAAACCTCAAAAAAAACGTAAAAACGTGAGATACTGGGGTATAACTGGGAGTTCTGGTTCCAATATGTTTTTTATACGATAGCTGAGGGCAGGTGTTATGTTTGACTTAGGTAGTTACTTAAAAAAAGAAGAAAGTAGTAGGATAAATGGGGCAGAAATTGCAATTCAGTTGACTTAAGACTACTGATGATGATGATTATGACCAGCACCCTAAAACCTAGTTCAGTTACAAAAAAAAAAAGAAAAACGAAATGAAAGATGGGTAAAGAAACACAATACTATGCGAATATTAGCTGATTATGATGATTATATAAACTAATTTATGAGTGGCACCTTAAAACACGCTCCATTAAAAAAAGATAAACAAAATTAAAGATAGCTAAGGAAACGCAATTCGGTTCAATATTGGCTGACGATGATGATGAGGATTATGACTAATTTATGATCGGCACCCTTAGACCAAGTCCATCTAAAAAACTGTGTGTAAATAATCTTAATACGGTTAAATGTAGGCTGCTGATGATGATGATGATATTACTTATTACTTATTTTTTTGCAATATAAATGCATCAC
Organism: Biston betularia; assembly: GCA_905404145.2. Taxonomy (NCBI): domain Eukaryota; kingdom Metazoa; phylum Arthropoda; class Insecta; order Lepidoptera; family Geometridae; genus Biston; species Biston betularia. The sequence goes on along the minus strand of FR989889.1, from coordinate 153,424 downwards.
AGAGCTTGTACGCGAACCCGTTGTATACAGTCTGAGCGAAGAGTAGGTATAAGACCCCGGAGACACAAAACACGTGCAACGTATTAAAAAAAAAAATTAAACGAATCTGTTTTACGATAGACTTCGCGGCAATACCAAACTTTACTTTTAAACAATAGTGTTCTAAAGATACCTACCAAAAACCAACTGGCTTAGTTGCTCAAAAAACTCAGAAAATTGTTAGTTGCATTCATATTGTAGGTGTAGTACAATATATGTACTTATAATGTGTACAATCGCACATAGACCACCAACATCACCTCTTTTAACCTTAGACGGGTAAAAATCGTCAACATACTTACATAAACCCGAAAAATTGTTAACTACACACATATAAAAAATGGATTGAGTCAAAAGGCGAAAACGAATCACAAGATTTGTACCTATACACACACATCGATTAATACAAATACGAAAAGTAGGTAAGCAACATTCGCCTTATTTTACACTCAAACCACTGAAAAACACTAAAAAATACTAATTTAATTACATATTTCTCACACAAGAAGTACGTCTTTAGAACCACAAACTCTATAAATTACATTGGACGAAATTAAATAAAATTACTCACGAAATACTACAACAATATGTATTATATATTTTTTTATATCGTAGGACTATACACACAGCGCCATCTGGCCCCAAACTAAGCAGAGCTTGTGTGATGGAAGTCAGATAACTGATAGAATACATAAATACTTTTTTTTTGTAAATACATACAGAACACCCAGACATAGAACAAACTTTTGTTTATTCACAAAATGTTTGCACTGAGTGGGAATCGAACCCCCGTACTACAGCTCTCAAGGCAGATATACTACCAATGAGCCAACGGGGCTGTCAAATAAATATACCTAATAAAATAGATACCTAGATGATGTTTGGTTGTGCGATTCCGAACCTTATGGCCCAGACACACGATGTAATGTCGCGCAGCTAATTCCTGTGTCTAACAGGTAACGGTAAATATTTATTTACGTCGAGATTCCGGCAATGTAGCAATAGCCGTGGTCCTATTTTGAATTCAAGTGGCAAAAGTTAAAAAATTAGATATAATTATGTACCTATTACCGATTTGACAGCATTTTTAGCAACAATAGACAAACCGAACCGTATAGGTAAACCCGACCTTATTTTGCAAGAAATAAAGTAACTACGACGTTTATCGATGCCTAAGTTAAGTTTGTCGTACGATACAGCGCTTCACTCGTGTTGAACGAAACGCGTAAGCGTTAATGAAAAGCGTGGTGCTTCCTACCTCTTGGTCGCGAGAAAACTACACAAATTTCTTCGTACGGGACCTATGTTTTTTTTATCGCATCTGAAAGATCTCAACGTCCTTCCTCTATGACATTTGTTCGAGTACCCTCTACCTACCTTTGACCATTTCGGAGATATTAGAGGTTACATTTTGTAAGGCGGGCATATTTTTTTGTGTGACCCCTATATGTTTTTTTGAACCACCATAAAGTACTCAGGGTTTGGGGTATATTTAGTTAAAGTGTATTCCTAAAAATGTCTCTAGTTTCCGAGATCCTATGTGGTATCACGTCGAGGAGTTGACTTCTGAAAGGCCCGGCATTTTTCCCGGGCCCTCTAAGCCGAAGCTAAGCATACCGAATTTCGGTATGTAAAGAAAAAAAAACTTTACTGATTCCAAAAACTTTACTGATTCCAAATCCTTTTCGAAATAGTACATATCTGTACAATATTTTTACGTTTAAAACTCTGTAAACTATGAAGCGGGGGTTATTTTAATAAAAAACATAAATCAAACTTGACTTTCAATTGATATCTCATGACGTCATCTCGTCGGGCAACTTTCATAGACTGGCAAACCAAAATAAAACTTATCAATGTCAAGTCAACGGCGATCATAATAATATTTTCAATACACATACGCCGAGTTGTTTTTCGGTTTATTGATACAAATATCTGGATTATTTTACTTGAAACGTTATTTGAACTCTGATATCGCTTTTATGACATAAGATTTGTTAACGATGTCATGAATTGTAAAAACCGAAGAAGTGACAGAATGGCTTTACAGCTTTAGCCTGCCCGATGGGGCAAATAAAAAAAAACTTGTCAGTTCTGTTGTCAAAGTTAATGAAATGTGTCAAATGTTTTGTATACATTTTTGTTTCGTATGGCAAAGACATATTCTACATATTCAGCCGACCTCATGACGTCATAACCATATAAAGTTTGAAAACGTATTAGAATTAAACTACCGCATAGAAAGCAAAAATATTCAAATTAGTTTCATAAAATAAAGTTTACTATCAGTAAAAAATATAAAATAAATACAAAAAAAAAACTTTAAATACCAACTTCTCTACACGACCGTATATAGCCTGTTTCTCTAGACTACGGACATATTTCATGACGTTATAATTTAGGTTTATATAGTTCGAAAAAAAATAAAATAAAAACATTTACGCCAGCATTAAAAAGATATTGGTGTTCAAATTTTGTCCCGGGACTACAAGACTCACGGTCACCAAAATCAGCTGATCAGCTGGCGGCGTGACGCGCCTTTCGTTCGAGTAGGCAAGTACAGCGGTCGTCGCCCGCACGCCCCGCGCCGCGCGCTCGCTCGAGCAGACGCGATGTTTGTATGTACTTATCGGTTAGTTTCGTACAAGTGTAATACGTACCTTTCTCCTAAATTTTCCCATTTTCCCTAATACTTCTAAGTATAACGTCAAAAAAGGAAAACTCAACGTCAAGTAGAGTTCATTGAACTTGTTGAGTTAGTACCAACCTAGCTTAGAACAGGCAAAAACATCTAATATCAGCTGTAGTGTAGCTGTAGGTATTTCTTGCGTTGTAATCGCGCTGAACGCAGGTGGCGAACTGACTGCGTGACCTGTTGACCCGAGAATTGCACGCACCCCTGTCCGTGACCCCTCAGACGCCGCCGCAGCTTTGCGCCCGCGCCGCGCGCCGTGTAGGCACAGATAGCTTACGCCCGGATTTGTTTATGCCTACTTGGATTTGTTATGTGTCAGATTACATTAGTTTGTGGGACAATTTGGTCAGATTGTAAGGTATTGTTTTTATGACGTATTTGAGTATATCTGACGTATTATCGCTTTCTGAACACACCCTTGAAATATGTCCGTCGTTTAGAGAAACACTTTATTTTATTGTAATTATTTATTTGAGAATGTTCAAAAGAATAGAACTCTTTTGCAACTCGTGGAAGAGCCCTCAGCTATCGTATAAAAAATATATCGGAACCAGAACTCTCAGTTATACCCCAGCATCTCACGTTTTCCCGTTATTTTTGAGGTTTATAATTATTTATAATTATTGAGAATGTTCAAAAGAATAGAACTCTTTTGGAACTCGTGTAAAAAGCCCTCAGCTATCGTTTAAAAAATATATTGGAACCAGAACTCCCAGTTATACCCCAGCATCTCACGTTTTTCCGTTATTTTTGAGGTTTATAATTATTTATAATTATTGAGAATGTTCAAAAGAATAGAACTCTTTTGGAACTCGTGTATAGAGCCCTCAGCTATCGTTTAAAAAATATATTGGAACCAGAACTCTCAGTTATACCCCAGCATCTCACGTTTTTCCGTTATTTTTGAGGTTTATAATTATTTATAATTATTGAGAATGTTCAAAAGAATAGAACTCTTTTGGAACTCGTGTATAGAGCCCTCAGCTATCGTTTAAAAAATATATTGGAACCAGAACTCTCAGTTATACCCCAGCATCTCACGTTTTTCCGTTATTTTTGAGGTTTATAATTATTTATAATTATTGAGAATGTTCAAAAGAATAGAACTCTTTTGGAACTCGTGTAAAGAGCCCTCAGCTATCGTTTAAAAAATATATTGGAACCAGAACTCTCAGTTATACCCCAGCATCTCACGTTTTTCCGTTATTTTTGAGGTTTATAATTATTTATAATTATTGAGAATGTTCAAAAGAATAGAACTCTTTTGGAACTCGTGTAAAGAGCCCTCAGCTATCGTTTAAAAAATATATCGGAACCAGAACTCTCAGTTATACCCCAGCATCTCACGTTTTCCCGTTATTTTTGAGGTTTATAATTATTTATAATTATTGAGAATGTTCAAAAGAATAGAACTCTTTTGGAACTCGTGTAAAAAGCCCTCAGCTATCGTTTAAAAAATATATTGGAACCAGAACTCCCAGTTATACCCCAGCATCTCACGTTTTTCCGTTATTTTTGAGGTTTATAATTATTGAGAATGTTCAAAAGAATAGAACTCTTTTGGAACTCGTGTATAGAGCCCTCAGCTATCGTTTAAAAAATATATTGGAACCAGAACTCTCAGTTATACCCCAGCATCTCACGTTTTTCCGTAATTTTTGAGGTTTATAATTATTTATAATTATTGAGAATGTTCAAAAGAATAGAACTCTTTTGGAACTCGTGCAAAGAGCCCTCAGCTATCGTTTAAAAAATATATTGGAACCAGAACTCTCAGTTATACCCCAGCATCTCACGTTTTTCCGTTATTTTTGAGGTTTATAATTATTTATAATTATTGAGAATGTTCAAAAGAATAGAACTCTTTTGGAACTCGTGTAAAGAGCCCTCAGCTATCGTTTAAAAAATATATTGGAACCAGAACTCTCAGTTATACCCCAGCATCTCACGTTTTTCCGTTATTTTTGAGGTTTATAATTATTTATAATTATTGAGAATGTTCAAAAGAATAGAACTCTTTTGGAACTCGTGTAAAGAGTCCTCAGCTATCGTTTAAAAAATATATTGGAACCAGAACTCTCAGTTATACCCCAGCATCTCACGTTTTTCCGTTATTTTTGAGGTTTATAATTATTTATAATTATTGAGAATGTTCAAAAGAATAGAACTCGTTTGGAACTCGTGTAAAGAGCCCTCAGCTATCGTTTAAAAAATATATTGGAACCAGAACTCTCAGTTATACCCCAGCATCTCACGTTTTTCCGTTATTTTTGAGGTTTATAATTATTTATAATTATTGAGAATGTTCAAATGACTAGAACTCTATAGAACTCTTATCAGGAAGTGTAGAACTCAGTGAATTTCATCTCTTCTGACGTCAAATCTGCGAATTTCGATGAGATGCTATGACCTGTAGTGTGAAGTTAGCATCTCATTTTTCAAAACTAAGTTTTGATATGAAAATCGATAGAACTATTGTTAAAACTTAGCAAGAACTGTAGAACTATGCTGGATGCCAATGAATCTGAAGTAATTTTTTGAGATGCTAACTATTGAGATGCTAACTTCACAGACATCATTTGTAGTAAACACTACCAAATTTTTAATTTTACTCTTTATAATCTATCTATACTAATATAAAGAGTTAGCATTTGATTGTTTGTTTGTATTGAACAGGCTCCGAAACTACTGGACCGATTTCAAAAATTCTTTCCCCGTTGGGAAGCTGCACTATCCCCGTGTGACATAGGCTACTTTTTATCCCTGTATTCCCACGGGAACGGGAACTACGCAGGTGAAATCGCGAGGCGTCCGCTAGTTTAAAATAAATTACGTACTTAAATTTAAAGGTTTCAAATAAAATTAGTCAGAAAATGAATTACTCATCTAAAATATTTCTATCGCAGCTTGTGGAAAGTACACAGAAAATAATTAAATTTAAGGTGTTTGTTTTATGGCGGATTATTCTGCGTTTGACAATAAAATTAATATTATTAGTTCGGTTTACACCAATTACTGAAATACACATAATATATGAAATTAATTCATTGTCATAAAACATTAAAAATAATAAAATAATCCCACTAATATTATAAATGTGAAAGTTTGGACGTATGTTTGTTACTCTTTCACGCAAAAACTACTGAACGGATTTGGATGAAATTTGGTATGAAGGTAGCTGAGAGCCTGGATTAACACAGACTACTTTTTATCCCGAAAATATGTAGCGGGTAATACCGTGGGGCGCAGCTAGTCCAATAATAAAAATCAATTGTCGTTTCTCGCATCGACAATGTAGTTATCGACTGCTCCCATCTCTATGGTAACGGTACACTAACGGCGGCTCCCGGCTCCGCCCTCGCTTACGCTACCCTTGCCTTATGTAGCCTATACACAGACATATAGACAGATAACTTAGATAGACAGCCCGCGTCGGGTACAGGTACATGGACCATTGTGTCTGAGTAAGATAGCTTTTGGAGAGATTGGGCTGCTTATTCTAAATCAGCACTGTTCTTATAAATGATCCCACAGCTGGGCATCTTCTTATTGCGAGAAGGGTAAAGTCACAGTCCACTACGCTGGTTTAGTAGCTATGAAGTGGCTATGATAGCTCAGTGGTTAGCGCGGTCGGTTCGCATGCCGAAGGTGCCGGTGAAGGAAACCATAGCGTGGTTGTAGAGTACTTGGTGGTACATCTCCTTAGCAGGAGGTCGTCTAGGTACCACCGCAGTACCAGATATTCTGCCGCTAAGCAGTAGTGTGTAAACGTTACTGTGTTCCGGTTTGAAGGGTACTGCAGCGAAATTACTGGGCTGTTGAGACTAACCATCGAAAGTCTCAAAGTAATGAGCGCCAAAGCAGTAAAGCCCTGGACTTTTTGTTACTGAAAGTTCTGTGTATCGCTGCAATGGTCATGGTCAGACGTTATCTCTTACCATCAGGAGAGCGTCTCGCTCATTTCATTACTTTTTTGCATAAAAAAACTTTCTACTACTCGGCTGGTTAGCTACCACCCTCTGCAGCCAGAAATTATTGTAATATAATTTGTTTTATGTCACAAATAAAGTGTCAACTATTGTATATAATGTAATGCGTCGTCTAACCCACGATGTCGCTCAGAAAGAAGTGCCACTCGCGGTCACCTATTCGATGACTTACCAGTGAAACGTTGCTCGTTAGAGAAGACTTGCAGCCACGTGGGCTCGTGCATAATGCTTCGTGTTTCCTCCCGCAGGTGAAGATCTGGTTCCAGAACCGGCGCAGCAAGTACAAGAAGATGATGAAGGCGGCGCAGGTGGGCGCCCCGCCACCCAGCCTCGGCCTGCCCCCCGGCAGCCCCCCCAACAACAACCAGATGCTACACGGTACGGGCCGACCACCTACTTGCTACTACAGTGGTATAACTTACACTTTCAAGTCGCGTTTTAAATCCGTTTCTACTAGGCGAGCGTGCTCCATCGTAGACCGCTATCACGCGAGATGGTGGTCAAACGCAAGCCTAATTGCAATTTTAAAAACCGGCCAAGTGCGAGTCGGACTCGCGCACTAAGGGTTCCGTGCCATTATCAAAAAAAACTGCAAAAAAATCACGTTTGTTGTTTGGGAGCCCTCTTCAAAATTATTATATTCTGTTTTGTAGTATTTGTTGTTATAGCGGCGACAGAAATACATAATCTGTGAAAATGTCAACTGTCTAACTATCACGGCTCATGAGATACAGCCTGGTGACGGACGGACGGCGGAGTCTTAGTAATAGGGTCCCGTCTCCCGTCTTACCGCTTACTATGACCAGTATTATGCTGAGATGAGCCCCTATTTTGTAACTGTTTGTCTCCGTTTGTTGTTTTTGTGGTGTTGCAGATTTTTTTCTTTCTTTCTTTGTAACGTGAGTATTCCGGGCAGGTGGCGGAGGCGGCAGCTCCAGCGGGTCGCAGCACTCGCCGCCCGCGTACCAGGGCGGCGGCGGCGGCGGCGGCGGCGGCGCGGGGCATTCCCCCACGCCGAGCTCCACGCCCGTGTCGGAGCTGTCCCCCGGCCTCTCGCCCGCCGCCACCCCCTGGGACGTCAAGCAGCCTCACCACCACGCCTGGGATGTCAAGGTTGGCTATGTAAGAAATCGCTGAAATAGAGCTTAGCCATAACACATTTACAGAGATTACAAAAAACGCCCCTCGCAGACAATTCCAATTTGTATATTAACACTACAAATTTTAATATCGTCATAGAAAACGCTGATACAAGTAGAGATTTAAAAACTACATATAACTTTAATTATTTATGACTGCTGTGCATTTGACTGCTGTGTCAGCCCTGTTGGTTCATTGGTAGAATGTCTGCTTCAAGAGCTGAAGGGCGTGGGTTCGATTCCCACCCAGGACAAACTTTGTGGTATAAACAAATGTTTGTTCTGTGTCTGGGTGTACTGTATGTATTTACAAAAAAAAAGTATTTAAGCATTCTATCAGTTATCTGACTTCCATAGCACAAGCTTTGCTTAGTTTGGGGGCAGATGGCGCTGTGTATCATGTCCTACGATATCTAATTATTTATTTAATTACAAGAACCTGGTCACGAAAAGGTTGGAGAAAAAAAAAAGTTATTTTTTTTCTAAAAATGTTATTTTCCACAGCCGTCAGCGGGGCGGTCACCGGACGGCAGTTCGTGTGACGTGAAGCCGCACCACCAGTCCTGGGACCCGCGACTCGGATACGTGAGTGTCTGTTCAACCACTAAGCTCCCCGAGTTCTCTGTTACCTAAAACAATATTTAAATAAAGTCGCAAATCTTTCGGAGTCTGTATAGGCCAGGTTTTTGACACGGCTCACCTGATCTTAAGTGATATCATGGTCGAAGATGGTAAACACACCTAGCCTGGAATGGAGACTGCCGGAACACACCGTTAGATGCTTGGCGGCAGATGTTCAACTCTCGCGTGGTAGCTAGCCAGCCGAGTACTAGAGAGTACGCTACCACCATGCTATGGTTTCCTCACGATGTTTTCCTTCACCGGCAGCTCGTGCTCATTGTATGGCGTTTGGACCAATCGCTCTAACCACTGAGCTATCATCGCTACAAATATGTCAGAAGTTCAGTCAGTTCCATAGAAAAATTGCATACAAACTGAAACCATCATCATTATCATTAGCCTGTCATAGTCCACTGTGGAACTCGCATCTACTAAGGCACGCCATAGAAACCGATACTAGATGTTATATCTTACGTATATCGTCACGGCACCGAGTCTCAGAGCGTCCTGTGTCAATATTGATGGAACTGCAGATAAAAATAACACATGAAAACACGTTCCTCAATCGCGTGTCAGTACATTATAAAACTATATTAAAATAAGTGTCAGGACACGCGGGGCCGCGGGCGGGACGCCGCGCCCTCGACTTAACTTGATTAGTTTTCTTTTAACACTTGCGCGGGGATCCGTGGTATGGCTATTCGAAAAAAATACAGAAAATTTCGTTGAGGTGAAACTATCCCGATCAATCTATTATTATCTACAATATTGTACTAGGTTATAAGCTTAGGGTGCATTAAGCCGATAAGGGGTCGTTGTACTCATAATAAACTTAATAATAATATTGAAAACTAGCTGCGCCCCGCGGTGTTACTCGCAACATATTTTCGGGATAAAAAGTAGTTTATGTGTTAATCCAGGGTCTCAGCTACCTGAATACCAAATTTCATATAAATCCGTTTAGTAGTTTTTGCGTGATAGAGTAACAAACATCCATCCAAACTTTCACATTTACAGTATTAAAGTAGGATTTTGTGTTTTGCGTAGGGCGCGCCGGGCGGACCCTGGGAGATGAAGGGCGGGCCCGCGCACGCGCACGCGCACGCCCTGCACCAAGCCGCGCCGCAGCACGCGCCCTACATGCCGCAGTACTCCTGGTACCAGGCCGACGCCAACCCTGGCCTGCTCACGTAAGTCCCCATCAGCCAGCCAGCTTCTATTCTCCCAAACCGTCCTTCTAGCAGACAGCTCGAAAAAACGACATCGTTTCATGGTTGACGTTCCAACAACTTGAAAGAAACGGTTTGATTCCAAATTCATTGTACGCACCGCTAAACAGTGAAATGCACTGCCTGAGTGGGTGTTTCCTAAAGGAAGCACTTGGGTGTCTGCAAGTTGAGAGTGAATGGGTGTCTTCTAACAAGCGTATTCCAATTTAAATCGCATTATTACTTAAATCAGGTTAAGTGGCGGTCAAACGCAAGCCAATGTATTATTTAAAAAAGAACAGAAACATGATGCCATCTTGGTTTTTTAACCTTGAATTTGGTCTCGTAGCTTGTTGGTGCGCATAAATACAATCCCTGAATATCAGGTCGAATTGTATTAGCTTAGCAAACATAACTCGCTTTATAATATACTAGCTGACGTCCGCGACTTCATCCGCATTAATTTTAGAACTAAGTTCAACTTCAACTTCAACTTTTTCTTCTTGGCTTCTGCAGTGTTGCCACAATTTTGCCAGAGAACTAAGTTCAGAGAGAAATGAAACAAATAAGCAATAGTCATATCAATCTGACATCTGTCAGTCTAGCAATCTGTCAATCTGGTAATGAATAAATAAGCTTTCAAATGAAATACATCTGTTGTAAAAAGTATTCTACTTTTCCAGGTATGTGTGATTGTGTATGTCAAATTTCATCCAAATCCGTTTCGCCGTTTTTGCGTGATTGAGTAACAAACATCCAAACATACAAACTTTCACATTTATAATATTAGTAGGATTAACATACATTATAATGTTTTCTTGCAAGTTGCTTTGCACCAGTCTGTACCTATGAGTCATATCAGTCTATAAAACAGGCATTGCTTTATTTTCATTTCAGCAATGGCACTAAAATCAATAAAATGTAGTATAGATTGTTAGTTCAGATATTTTGTTTAGAATAGATGCCTCATGCCGTCACTAGACTTTATTGATTAGGTTATATTGACAATATTTTTTTATATTGACATGTTTGGATATTGACATACCTTATTTTGACATGTAATCAGTGTTTAAGACCCATTTAATGACAGCTTTGGAGTTTTGAACTGATTTGTAACATTGGTGTTATCAATAATGTATTTGTATTTGACTTTTTTATCTTAAATTAATTTTCTTTTTTGTTCCGCAGTGTCTGGCCGGCGGTCTAACAGCCATTGAACAATACCTGAAACATTAAAGTATGTGTGAATTATAAAATGGCGGAACAAACTAAGCCGGGGGCGAAACGAAGGTGGCGCCCAAACTTTTTTCTAAATAACGTTACACGTATCGGCACAACCAAGTCTAATTATAAGGGAAATTATTTAATAGATGATAATTATAAAAAAAGTTGTACATTTTTATAATTAATGGATTATAAATAGGATATAATTATTGTTCATAATGGTTCTTGTACATTTTTATAAGTTTAGATAAATTGTGGACTCAAAGAATTTATTTTTTCAGATATGTAAGTAATTATTCTTAGCACATCTCTAAAGTAGAAACTAGACGGGCAGGTCGCTTGGCTAGCGCTTGAAGCTATACTGTTATAGAAACTAAATATACATTAGTCAAACTAATCCTAAAAATTGATAAAACTTTACTTTTAGGCACTTCTAGACCAATTCTTGCAAATGTATGCCACCAAAGTAATTGTTTTCACCAATTATACAAAAAAACCCTGATTATCTTTCAGAACAGTTAATGCAAAGGGCAATAAACTCTTTCATCCCTTTCTTTAAGAAACGAAATCTACAGTACATTTTGACCAATGTCAACTTCAGGGTTAAAACCCTGAAGTTGACATACGATATCGATATCAAAGTGGGTTTAAACGTTGTTGGTAACGTCGATGAAATGAGGTTGTCGTCTCTCTCAGTGAAAAACGGAAATCGACCGGTGCTTTACAACTTATTATCCTAACATTGTAAATACATCGACCTGCTAGTTCAGTTTCGAGCTAACGAAAACTGAGGGAAATACTACTAAAATAAATGAATTATAGATAGATAGGTGTAAGTAGATACTTTTGAATAAATTCTTTGATCCAAACAGTTTTTATCATAAGTCTGGGGTGAGATGATATAATTCACTGAAACAATTTTTCTTGCCTTTAGTTTCTGACCAAAACGATAAAATATACTATTGAAATATTTATGTTCTAGTGAATTACATAATCTATGACCAAACTTACGAGTACAACAGCACTTGCTAAAAAACTCTCTAACCAATCACAGAAGACAACGTCAGTTAAATCTTGTGCCTGATTAGTCGAAATAACATTTGGCAAAGACTAAGTTATAGACCAGATACGCACTTTGAATCGACTTTATGAAGTTATGTTTATATTCATCAGTTTTTTCACGAGTTGTGAAATTTTCAGATGTCTAAATATACAAAATAGAAAATGCTTGATTTTGAGTTAATATTTACTTCTTAAATTGTTTTCACAACTACGCTTGGAAATGTTATTACCTTACCGTCCTTCGATGAATTTTGCAAAAGATTTTATCTTAATTAAAAAAAAACGATTTTAAAGAATTCGGTTTTTAACATATTTGTTAAAAAATATTTAAAATTGTAATTTTTGTTGTATAAAAAAAATACCTCACAATGATGATTTTCCCATAAAACAAAACGACGCCTTTATAACAACAAATTGGTATCTTAAATTAAAAAAAATGTATTCATAAATTAAGCTTTAATTGGTAATTTATTTAGATATTTCTTTATAATAGTAAATATTTCGCAAAATAAACACATACCAGTGTGATGTGATAAATATTATGTTAATTAAATATTTTTTACATAATTTTCCGTAATATCGTATTTTTATTTCTCGCAAAAAGTGCAAACAAGTTTATATAAAAGTATTTTGTTAGCAACTTAATTTATATTTCTTATGAAACCCTCCTGTAGTCTATTTATATAAAGACAAGCGTAAAAGAAAATAGTTAAAATATTAAAAAAACATTTTATTGTATTGTTAAATTACTTTTTTCCTATATTTTAATAAAATGATTTCTTTATATGAATAGATTATGAAAGGCACCAAAATACCAATTTTTATGTGTGGGTCTTTACGGGCAGAAGTTTATTACAATTTTGTAAATATTATTTTGTAATATATAGACGTAAGACTATACATATAAATATAGCTAGATAGAATAATTACTTTATAACTACAATGTAATATAAGGAAAGCGGAAATAAGAAAAAATGAATTAATTTCTTTGTCAAATAAAATGATAAAAACATTGCAACTTTTTTGTGATTTCATTTTCCTGCCGTTTATTCTACGAAAACCATTAAATAAATAAATATCGTAGGACATTACACACAGCGCCATCTGGCCCCAAACTAAGCAGAGCTTGTGTGATGGAAGTCAGACAACTGATAGAATACATAAATACTTTTTTTTTTGTAAATACATACAGAACACACAGACACAGAACAAACATTTGTTTATTGACAAAATATTTTGGTCTGAGTGGGAATCGAACCCACGCCCTACAATACCACGCTCTCAAGGCAGATATACTACCAATGAGCCAACGAGGCTGTCATTAGGTTTTGTCATTCGGTGGGACAGTTTACATAAATAGGGCTGATTCGGAATCTTCAACAAACGACAAATAACCCACTTCTTAGTTTGCTCTGTCGAAGGCTGCGTTAACTTGAGAGCCATTTTTAATACCTTGTAAAGAAGTAATGCTAAACGTATTTATTTGTGTGAGATTTTATAAGTGTCCTATCAGTAATTTAGATTCACAAACTAACCAAGATGATGATGATGATGTGTTCCGGTTTGAAGAGTATACCGCAGTGCAATTACTGCGCTGTTGAGACTAACCATCGCAAGTCTCGAAGTAATGCGCGCCAAAGCAGCGATGCCTGGACTTTGTTTTGTTACTCAAAGTTCTGTGTATCGCTGCAATGATTGTGGGTATCGTTATCTCTTACCATCAGGAGAGCGTCTCCTTCGACTAATTAAATTTAAAAAAAAACGCCGCTGTGTCCTAATATATTTTTTAATTAATTTTTAACTAGTTAAGATTACTCTCGATCAAAACTTTCAAATGAAAATCGGTTAGACCTTCTGGAATGCTATATATAGGCATAGTTAAGTTTGTAACACACGCCCCGGCGTTAGGAGCTGGTAAGAAATAGATTGATTTCTTTGGAGACAATCTCATTCCACATTTAGCTTTTTTTTTTCTTTTTTTTTTAATGGTTGACAGGCCAGGTGTTGACCACAGCTCACCTGATGTTAAGTGAAGGTGTGGTCGAAGATGATAAAGCACACCTAGCCTGGAATGGAACTGGCTCTCAAGTGAGGCTGCCGGAACACACCGTTAGATGCTTGGCGGCAGATTTTCAACTTGAGGGTGGTAGCTAGCCAGCCGAGTACTAGAGAGTACGCTACCACCATGCTATGGTTTCCTCACGATGTTTTCCTTCACCGGCAGCTCAAGCTCATTGTTGGGGTTTGAACCCACGCCCTTCGGCATGCGAACCTACCGCGCTAACCACTGAGCTATCATTGCTTGTTTAAAAGCCATCAGCTACCTTCACACCAGCTGTAGCTCCTGACAGCTCGCGCCGGCGCCGTAAATATTCCGCGACAATTGAGGCCCTGGATGCCATATTGCCATTTTAGAGCATTTTAATTGATTGGCTTGCTGTAGGGATGAGATAAAAGATTTGTCGTAAAATGTACAGTATCGATGTTAAATAATTTCGATAGGATGCAAATTAGGAATTTATGATAATATTTTTTAGCAAATGATGTAGTTATTAATTGGTGAATTAAAACTGTGAAAAAATCGTTTTGTGTTTTTATGGTAGAACTAAATTTCGTTGTCCGAAATTCTTTTATTGTCATTGTGCAACCCGCCAGACAGCTGAATGAATAGACATTTTATCACTGTTCCTTATATTTACGTATCTATTATAATACAATCAATAAAAATAATCAATTGCAAAGTACACAAGACATATTTTACGTACACCATCAGCATTTTAGCGTAGGTTTGTCCGAAAATTATATGGAAGAGATCGCCTCTAAAAACGATAAGATCTTTAAAAAAAAACAGCTTTAAAAAAAACCTAATACGCTTTTACCACGTGGCAGTTATTTTGATATTTTGTAATAAGCAATGAGCCGAACGAGACGCTTTCTCGATGATAAGAGATGCTCATAACCATTGCAGCGATAAACAGAAACAAAGTCCAGGCATCGCTGCTTTGGCGCTCATTACTTTGAGACTTGCGATGGTTAGTCTCAACAGCCCAGTAATGTAGCTGCAGTACTCTTCACAGTAATGTTTACACACTACTGCTTACTGCTTGGCGGCAGAATATCTGCGGTGGTACCTACCAAGACGACCTCCTGCTAAGGATACCACCAGACCAAAAAAATAAAAAAAACTTATTAAGTTCCATTTCATGCAGACAGAATTATCCCATAAGCTTTCTTAAACAACGGCCGCAATAACTATAACACCATTTTAGCTGTTTTTAATTGAATAAAGATCGTGCGATAGTGATGTGAAAAGTTGATTGTCGATGATAACCTGAAACTATTAGTCTCTTTATCGACCTTTATCATCTTTAGCGGTGTGCTGGGCTTAGGTGACACTGGCAACAATTAGCAAATAAAAATAAAACAGAAAGCGCCTACCTACGTCAAAGGCTAAGCTTAGTCATACAACGAGGCAATGCCGCCAGCGTACTGGGAACCCCTACCACGCGGCAGCGAGCTCGACGGCGTGTTCATTTTGTAGTACCTAGTATAATTTGAATTGTTTTGTTTATTTATAATGTTGTTTTTAATATGTAATAAATATTAAATACATTTGAGTAGGAACATTGAACACAAACAGAAAGCTCTAAATACGAAAATATAATGTCGTAGTAACACATCACCTAATGTATCGATATGTATCGACATTTCCTCCCATCCCTAGCGACAATAACTTAAGTTTCCTGCGGCAGTACCTGTGAAAAACATCACCAAGTATAATGAAGTGCCCACTGTGGGGCAATTACAGACCTTTATAGAAACGTCGAGGCAGATGCTGAGAGCCCCCCAGTCGGCCGGCGACTCGAATGCGTTTCCTACAAACACAATTTCGTTTTTATCTAACAAAGTTACCCACTTTTATATTACAACCAAGATACCAAAAACTTGGTAGTAGATCTCCTTAGCAGGATCTCGTCTAGGTACCACCGCAGTACCAGATATTCTGCCGCCAAGCAGTAGTGTGGAAACATTACTGTGTTGGTACTGCAGCGACATGGGCTGTTTTTTTCCTTTGGTTTTGTCGTCGCATTTTGAGCATTTTCCAGTGTCAAGTGTTTCATATTTTCAAGTTTCAAAGGTTAAATAAGTTGTTACTGATATAGTAAAAGTCTAGTCCTGGTCAAGTCCAGTCATGCTTTAGTAAAGTAGTGGCGACTTTACTATAAAGCTTCGATGGAGTTTTGGAAGCACCACGAAAAGTCATGTTTCACCACATTATATCATTTTCTCACACTCGCGGTTGTGATTCGGCGCTTTATGAATAAAACACCACCATTTTTCAACACTCTACAAGACACTAGTTTTGGCAAAAAACACATCGGGGCGACGGCGACGACTCTTTCCGCGTTCCCGCCAAAACTGGGCTGTTGAGACTAACCATCGAAAGTCTCAAAGCAGCGAAGCCCTGGACTTTGTTTCGCTACTCAAAGTTCTGTGTTTCGCTGCAATAGTCATGGGCATGCGTTATCTCTTACCATCAGGAGAGCGCATTGTTCATTTCAATACTCTTTATATTAAAAAAAGTTATAGTTTATTCTTGCGATATTTTTATAAGAAATAATAAAAACATTAGCAGTCGAATCTACTTCCGTGCTCACAATCAAAAAGTGGCATGTGCTTCAGTGTCATGTTTTATTGAAAAAAACGTACGAGAATTAAAAATGGCAACCCCAAACCTCTGAATGCGAGCGGAAGCTCCCGCCCACAGAACCCTTTTGAAAAATAATAAAATACTTTTGTCGAGGGTTCTGCATAATACGAGTTTTGATACAAAAGACTTTTTTAAAAAGGTGTGTTGTTTTTTTTTTGGCTTGACATCTGGCTCGCTCGTAGGTGTGCTGGAAACGGTTCGATGCTTTGGATTGTTCGAGTGTTTTTTTTTAGTTTTGGCCTGTTACGCAAATAGTATAATCATAATTAACACTAACTTAACTTTGTAAAAGACGGCTCTATTGAAAATCCACTTTTTTCTCTGATTATCAGTCTAGGTGTTTGACCTTAACTCACGTGATGTTAAGTGACGATGTGGTCGAAGATGGGTAACACACATAGCCTGGGATAGAACCGAGCAAGTGAAGCTGTCGAAACACACTTGGCGGCAGATGTTCAACTCTCGCGTGGTAGCTAGCCAGCCGAGTACTAGAGAGTGCGCTACCGCCATGCTGTGGTTTCCTCACGATGTATTCCTTCACCGGCAGCTCGAGCTCATTGTTAGGATTTGAACCTACGCCTACAGCGTTTCAATCGACCACGCTAATCATTGGGCTACCATCATTGCTACAAAATCAAAATAATAGAAAGCAAAGCAAACGCGCGTTCCTTTCACGTGTATCTCCTTGAAGAAGGCCACCATACGTGATCGAAGCCATAGTCGGAGTAGGTGTCAGATATAATTAAACGTGAAAAGTAAAACAAAAATGCATTAACCGTGGTGCAGCAGGAGTCGGTTCCCGACTAGCTGCACGACAAGCGTCGAAGCTTGCAAGTGGCCGAGGATGAGGCATAAAAAAGACACTTCCAAAGCCAAGTTCATGTGTTTTTCGGCGCACATCGCTGCGCCGTGCCAGCTTCCCCCGCGCCAGTCCTCCGTCACAATGGGCAGAAATTCTCCACCAGAGTCGGCGTGCCTCCGCGCGCGGGACAAAAAGCGACATACTTGCCTCACCCGCGCGCCCCGCGCCCCGCGCCCCGCGCCGCCGGACGAAGAAAACATATTTTATAGCGGGAAAAAAACTGGAATACTGCGGATGACCGCGGCGAAGTCAAAGCGTGCCTGTTTTCGTGGCACAGAGGTGCGAAGAGCAGATATGGTACCGTGAGGCCGGTGGCACTGCTTCTATAGCTCAGTGGTTAGTGTAGTCAGTCCAACCCGCAACAATGAGCTTGAGCTGTGGGGGAAGCAGGTAATCGTGACGAAACCATAACATGGTGGCATTCAACTGGCTAGCTAGCAGTTCTATCCCCGGCTAAGTGTGTTTTACCATCTTCGACTGTATCGTCACTTATCATCAGGTGAGCTGTGGTCAAACACCTAGCCAGTCAACCATAAAAAAACACCAAACATACATACATGCCACTAATATTATACAAGTGAAAGTTTGAGTGTTTGTTGCTCTTTCACGCATAAACTACTGAACGGATTTGGATGAAATTAGGTATGGAGGTAGCGACCCTGGATTGACACATATACTACTTTTTATCCTAAAAACATGTAAACGGGAAACATCGCGGGGCGCAGCTAGTTAATCATAAATTGTAGCAAACCACGTGAAATAATCAAAAGTAAGAAGACAATAGCCGCCTCCGCACGTGATCTGTTCGCGGCTCCCGCGCTCAGTGTCGCGGCGTGTTCGCAGATACATGATCCTTGCTGCTCTATAAATTGTGTTTTCTGCGCAAAACTCCGCGCGACCGAGCGCAGCGAGGCCCCGCCTGCAGTCACATGCACCGAGGCGGGGCCACATTATATGTGGACTACTTATTTTCACAATTAACTCTGCCGTACGAATGCTAAAATCAAGCCTAGTTAAAAATATATGACACCCATTGTGGTGTATTTTCTAAACTACGAGTATATGGGCATTACCACTACATCATCCTGCGACTAGCTGCGTGTGTTCGGAATAAAAAGTGGCTTATATCTTAATCTAGAGTATCAGCTACCTTCATACCAAATTTCATCCAAATCCGTTCAGTAGTTTTTGCGTGAAAGAGTAACAAACATACATCCAAACTTGCACATTTATAATATTAGCGGGATGTATGTATGTTTGGTGTTTTTTTTATGGTTGACAGGCTAGGTGTTTGACCTCAGCTCACCTGATGTTAAGTGATGGCGTGGTACAGCACACTTAGCCTGGAATGGAACTGGCTCTGAAGTGAGGCTGCCGGAACACACCATTAGATGCTTGGCGGCAGATGTTCAACTCCCTCGTGGCAGCTAGCCAGCCGAGTACTAGAGAGTGCGCTACCGCCATGCTGTGGTTTCCTCGCGATGTTTTCCTTCACCGGCAGCTCGAGCTCATTGTTGGGGTTTGAACCCACGCCCTTTGGCATGCGAACCGACCGCGCTAAGCTATCATAGCTACAAAGTGTTTTCTAAAAATGTGTTAAAAAACACGTTCCCATATTAGTTACACCAATAAAATTAAAAAAAAAAATCAGTCCCGTTGAAATGAAATCAATGCATAATAACAAATCTCTGTTAATGAGATTACTTTCGAATCATTATCGCGTAGAAGGGCCGACAAATTGCTATAATTTAGTAATGATCTCCGCAGCGGGGGCTGGACCCTGTGCGGGGACCCTGTGCGGACACCCTGGGCGGACACCCTGTACGGCACGCGGCACTAAATTAGCACTCTTTGAACACCCTTTACTACGTGGGTTGGAGAAATCAGTGAGAGTTCATGTAAGCGTTAGCAAATTACTCTCATCATATTGTTTTGTTGTACAAATGTAAAGTGCCCGCAAATATACTCGGAATTTCCTATAGAAAAACGTCCTAATAATCCGGTCAAATTAGACCAAAAATCGAGTATAGCTCAGTGGTTAAAGGCGTGGGTTCAAACCCCAACGATGAGCTTGAGCTGCCGGTGAAGGAAAACATCGTGAGGAAACCACAGCATGGTGGTAGCGCACTCTCTAGTACTCGGCTGGCTAGCTACCACGCGGGAGTTGAACATCTGCCGCCAAGCTTCTAATGGTGTTCCGGCAACCTCACTTGAGAGCCAGTTGCATTCCAGGCTAGGTGTGCTTTACCATCTTCGACCACACCTTCACTTAACATCAGGTGAGCTGTGGTCAAACACCTAGCCTGTAAGCCATAAAAAAAAAGTTGGTAAGATTGTTTAAAACACCGTCATATGAATGAAATCTAAAAAGACTTCATCTGGAAAAAAAACTTACTCGGGATCAAAGATTTTCGCGATTTTCAGCTAAACGGTAAGTTTTATCATAAAATTAGTTTCAACAAAATTGTAGATCAGATAATTATCTATCAAAATGTCAAAACACTTTTTTTCTTGAGAGGTACCGTTTTTGAGATATCACGATTGAAAAAGTTGCAAGAGTTGCGGGAACAGAGTACCATCACTAGAATTGATCCGTTTAGTTTTGCTAGAATGAAGTATGTTAGTGTATTTCCTTTTTATCCCGAAAACATGTAGCGGGTAACACCGCGGGGCGCAGCTAGTAAAACATAGTGCACACTTATCCTGGCTTGACATTAAGGTTTTTATAACAAAATCTAAAAAGAAATTTTAGAAAAACGTAATATTGTAACAAAAATTCTCAACCCACACACACATACACACAAGTTCGTATACAAACTGATTCTGTAAGGGTAACTCTACACCGCCCTTCCGCGCTTTTGTGATGCGTGGGTGTGGTCAGGCTCGCAGCAAAAAAAAACACAATACGTTGACATCGAACCTCCCTGGATTAGAGGACTGTTTGGATGCTTGAACGTAGAATAAATCATATTTTCTGCGAGTGCATTTTTAGCAAACCATTCATCATCATCATCATCAGCCTATCGAAGTCCACACAGGCCTCTCCCAAGGTACGCCACTTAGCCCGATCTTCGGCTTTAGTTGTCCTACGTATAATGTCACTCTATGGAGTCTCAGGGCGTAACACGTCTACCCTAGCGGTTATCAGTTCTGCGACAGATATTACCACGTCAGCTCGCTAATACGCTGAGCTATGTGGACTTTAGTTCTCTGGCGGATTACTTCGTTTCGAAAACAATCCCTTAGAGAAAAGCCGAGATTAATTCTTTCCATAACTCGCGGAGCGACTTTGAAAGAAAACAAGAAATCATAATTTAATTTTGTAACAAATAGATTGTGGTGGTAGATTTCCTCAGCAGGAAGTCGTCTAGGTAGGTACCAGACAATCTGCCGCCAAGCAGTAGTGTGTAAACATTACTGTAAAGGGTACTGCAGCGACATTACGGAGCTGTTGAGACTTGTTACTCAAAGTTCTGTGTGTGTGTGTGCTGCAATGGACAGGCGTTGTCTCTTACCACCAGCGTATCGTTCGTCTCATTAGTTGCACATAAAAAAAGACAGTTACTACTTACGGTTATATGGGACCACCTCTGAAGTATGATCTACCAAGCAAAGCTCAAAATCAAATGATAATAATTGGCGGAACATACAAAATAAACATAGTCCATTCCAGGCTGGGTGTGCTTTACCATCTTCGACCACACCTTCACTTAACATCAGGTGAGCTGTGGTCAAACAACTAGCCTGTCAATCATAAAAAAAAAAAAAAACATACAGTAGAAATTGAGAACCACCTTTTTGAGTCGGTTAAAAATGATCCAAATTTGTCAGTAATCGCAGAGTTGTACAGAACCGAGCGGCCTGCTGGCTGCAGCCGCCGTTACACAAACAAGTTATCATACAATATAAATAATACATCGAATTTATCCCAGCTGTCAATTAGTATAATAAGTTGTATATTCTCATCAAAATATATATATGGAAAAAGACACAGTTTACAATTTAAAACAGTTAATTAGGAACAAAAGTTGTTGATAATTTTAATTGGTTGTCAGAGATGAATGGCACAATTAGCGTTAAGCAGGTCGCATGCCTTATCTCGCTCATATTCATATCGCAATTATTTAAGCAGGGCGTGCCGAATTAATTAAAAAATAAAAAATATCGCAGGACATTACACACGGCGCCATCTGACCCCAAATTAAGCAAAGCTTGTACTATGGAAGTCAGATAACTGATAGAATACTTAGTTTCTTTCTGTAAATACTTACTTATAATACATACAGAACACCCAGACACAAAACAAACATTTGTTTGTACCACAAAGTTTGTCCTGGGTTGGAATCGAACCCACGTCCTTCAGCTCTCGGAGCAGACATTCTACCAATGAACCAACAAGGCTGTCAAATTTAGTTTATTTCCGCTTAACAGTCGTTTCAGTCGCAACAGTGATGAGAACTTAAATTTAACTAACTTGACAACTATTTAAAAACTTATCCGAAACTATGCTTAAAATCTAAAACCAAAATTTGACATAAGCTTAAACACTTTTTTTTATTGTGACAGGTCAAGTGTTTGACCACAGCTCACCTGATTGGTCGAAGATGGTAAAGCACACCTAGCCTGGAATGGAACTGGTTCTCAAGTGAGGCTGCCGGAACACAACGTTAGACGCTTGGCGGCAGATTTTCAACTTGAAGGAAAACGAAAACAAATTAAACAAAAAACTACGGGAAAAATGTATAAAACAAAATATAAAATCTTAAATTAATACTATTTTTATGTAAATAACTTAATTTAATACGTGGCCAGAATGCTGGCAGCATTGCCACGCTGGATGGCAATGCTTAGCTTTTGACCAAACCAACAAAAAAACAATTAGAATAAAATAACCACAAGTCTTTAAGTATCCTCTAAGCCTGCTTGCTTCATCTTCGACAACAAACACAAATATTTTATTAATAACACCAATGTTACAAGTCATTTCAACATTTTTAAACATGTCATTAAATGGGTTCTAAAACACTGATTACATGTCAACACAAAAATGTCAAAATATAATATGTCAACATATACACATGTCAATATAAAAAAATATAAATAACTACATCATCGCTTACCATCAAGCGAGCTGGTGGTCACAGTTGTCAAGTTATTCCATATTTTCTGCTACTTTATACAAACGGAATCTCACGAAAATTACAAATGTGAAAGTTCGAATGGATGTTTGTTACTCTTTCACGCAAAAACTACTAAACGGATTTAGATGAAATTTGGTATGGAGGTAGCTCACACCCTGGATTATCACATAGGCTACTTTTTACCCCGGAAGCATGTACCGGGTAACACTGCGGGGCGCAGCTAGTAAGTGACAGACCACCAACACGGTGTATTTAGAAATTACGTGCAGGATATCATTCAACGAAATGCGTTATATTTCAATTAGGATCCTAAAGAAGCCGCGACACCGTCACTCCCGTGCTGCATCTACAAAAACATAATTTCCCGCATCCGAGCGCCGGAATCACGCGAATACAAAAGCGCTAATTATAAAAATAAACCAAGAAATATTAACAAAAGTGTGCAGATCAGAAAAGAGCAGATGATTAACCACAGACACAGAGTCGCGTGAGCGGAATATCATTTCGAAATCGATTAACTCATTGGATTATTTTAAACTAGCAGCGCCCCACGGTTTTACCCGCTACACGTTTTCGGGATAATAAGTAACCTATGTGCTAATCCAAGGTCGCTACTTCCATACCAAATTTCGTTCAAATTTAGTTCAGTAGGTTTTACGCGAAAAAGTTACAAACATCCATTCAAACTTTCACATTTATAATACTAGCTGCGCCCCGCGGTGTTACCTGCTACATGTTTTCGAGATAAAAAGTATCTTATGTGTTAATCCAGTGTCTCAGCTACCTTCATATCAAATTTCATCCAAATCCGTGCAGTAGTTTTTGCGTATAAGAGTAACAAACTTTCACATTTATAATATTAGTGAGATGAGATTTTGTTGTGATGGTAAGAGATAACGCCTGTCCATGACCATCGCAGCGATGCACAGAACCTTGAGGAACAAAACAAAGTCTAGCGCATCGCTTAGTAGCTACAGCCCTGTACAGTTAAATTGTAGTAATACTTTGTTCAGAGCGTCAGTTTACATGCCGAAAGGCGTGGATTCAAGCCCCAACAGTGAGCTGGAGCTGCCGGTGAAGGAAAACATCGTGAGGAAACCACAGCATGGTGGTAGCGTACTCTCTAGTTCTCGGCTGGCTAGCTACCACGCGAGAGTTGAACATCTGCCGCCAAGCATCTAACAGTGTGTTCCGGTAGACCCACTTGAAAATTAGTTCCATTCCAGGCTAGGTGTGCTTGACCATCTTCGACGACACTGTCACTTAACATCAGGTGAACTGTGGTCAAACACCTAGCTTGTCAAACATAAAAAACTCTATGGCTCAAGTACAAAATAAGGTTCTTTTGTTCTCTGTATTTTTTTTTCTGTTTATAGCTATGTATAGCCCAATAAAGAGGTTTATATATCTATTTTTGCTTAGCGAAATTACTGGGCTGTTGAGACTAACCATCGCAAGTCTCAAAGTAATGCGCGCCAAAGCAGCGATGCCTGGACTTTGTTTTGTTACTCAAACTTCTGTGTATCGCTGCAATGGTCATGTACATGTTATCTCTTACCATCAGGAGAGCGTCTCGTTCGTCTCATTACTTTTTACAATAAAAAAAATATGTAATTATGGCGAAAAGTGGTAAAGTACTCAATCTTGCGTTTACTTGTAATGCTTGCAAGTAAGTATCTGAAGTTAAGTTTCTGCGCCGTTCTTATTCTTTCAAAGTTTCATTCTGATTCGAAACGTACGTATGATTTTAGTATAAAAAACGTCCTTATCGCGCGTTTCGCTGGAGCTTCCAAATGTAAACCGCATAAAAAGCTGTTCAGGCGGTACGGGACTCGCTTTGAATTCCCCGCGACTTGTGCTAACCATCGAAAGTTTCAAAGTAACGAGCGCCAAAGCAGCGATGCCTGGACTTTGTTTTACTACACAAAGTTCTGTGTATCGCTGCAATGGTCGTGGACAGGCGTTATCTCTTACCATCAGAGAGCGTCGCGTTCGGCTCATTAGAATTACATTAAAATAAAATTGAATAACAGGTAAAACAGCGGGGCGTTGTTAGTTATCCTATAAACATAAAGCCGAGATCACACTGCGCTAAAAAACACAGAAATAATCATTAGGACAGATTAAAATACAATAAGATGTAAACACCTCGGTGACGCAGTGGGGCTCCGGTGGCGCACGGTAGGGCTCCGCCGGGGACCGGTGAGACATAAAGGATGTAATAAAACATTAATGCAGTGGCATTATAGAGTCGCGAGGGCAAAAAGAACAACGTTTGTTCTTTTTGGGGATGCAAGTTGCGAAATGCAGCGAAATCGGGAACACGAGCAGAAGCGGAAGCGAGAGCGGTTTTAATAAAGCATTCCTACAAGATCACGATGTCTAACTGTCTGTCGGTCATCGAGTGTTTTTTTTTCTTTTTCTTCTTGGCATCGCACTCTATGCATTTGTTAGTTTCAAATGTTTCGATATATTCAAGAAAGATAAATCTATATAGTAAAATAAGTCAAAGTCGCAATCCAAGTAAGTCAAGGTCAAGTCTGGTCATGCCCTATTAAAGTAGTGGCGATTTTACTACAACTTTCGACAAAGTTTCGGAACCAAAACGAAAGTAGTTTCAGTAGTTTTTGAGTTTAATCATTACAAACATACAAATCTTTCCTCTTTATAATTTTAGTGTAGATTAAATCTTGACTTAAAAACATAAGTTTTTATAAATAAAAAACTTTTGTTTTCAAGTTTCATCCAAATCCGTTCAGCCGTTTTGCGTGATTGAGTAACAAACATCCAAACATTAAAACACACAAAAACTTTTATACTTATAATATTAGTAGGAAGGTAGGCCGCCTAGCCTCCGTTAGACATCGCTCAACCTACGTCTTGTGGCAAATCATAAAGGCTTGTTCACACTCGTCTCCCGCTGCGTACATTAGCATTGTGGATAAGCCGGCGCCCCGCCGTCTCATTGTGGCCGAGCCCTAACGGCGACAACGAGCGCCCGGCCCTGCCCGGCCGAGGGTTCCGCATCGCCGATAAGTAGATAATCTCTGTATTACATACTTTAACACTAATATAATAATATGTTAAACAAATACAATAACTGCCCGCGAAGTACAAGGGTGTCTTCAAATATATTTATTTTTTTATGTAATAGTAATGAGACGAGCAAGACGCTCTTCTGATGGTAAGAGATAGCGCCTGTCCATGACCATTGCAGCGATACACAAAACTTTGAGTAGGAAAACAAAATCCAGGCATCTCTGCTTTGGCGCTCATTACTTTTTTTTATAGTTGACAAGTTCAAAGCGCTAGCTTTGTTGGTCGAAGATGGTAAAGCACACCGAAACTGGGAATGGAACTGTCTCTCAAGTTTAGCTGCCGGAACACACCGTTAGTTGCTTGGCGGCAGATGTTCAACTCCCGCGTGGTAGCTAGCCAGCCGAGTACTAGAGAGTGCGCTACCACCATGCTGTGGTTTCCTTCACCGGTAGCTCGAGCTCATTGTTGAATTATTAGTTACATTATTGACTCAAGCGATAAATTTACGTAAAGTATGTTTATTGTATTTAAAAAATATATATTTATAGTGTATTTCCGCTTAAAAGTTGTTTTGTTTACAACAGTGACGAACATTTAACTATCTATCCGACATTTTTCTGAACTTAGCTTGCACTCGCGACTTCGTCTACGTTGACTTTTAGAGAAATGAAACATGTTAAGTACTAGTAAGTAAGAGTAATAGTTGCGTGTGAACCGACCGCGTTAACCACTGAGCTATGAACACCTCGTCCCCCGACGGCTCCACGTGGAGACACCACAGATCCCCAAAAGTGAATCCGGAAAACAAAAAGTGTTCCGTCACTGATTCGCTCCCGCGTGGATTTTAATTCACTTTTGATGGATGTCCCGAGGTATTAAGACTACATTTTGTATCGAAATGTGTTTTTACTGACACCTGGCGGAGATCTTCGGAAGCTGTCGCCGCAGAATAAGCTGTAGGCAAGTAGTGCGCATAGCGAGTCTGTGGTTATCTAATAAATAAATAAATAAATAAATATCGTAGGACATTACACACAGCGCCATCTGACCCCAAACTAAGCAAAGCTGGTACTATGGGAATCAGATAACTGATAAAATACTTAAATACTTTTTTTTTGTAAATACATACTTATAATACATACAGTACACCCAGACACAGAACAAACATTTGTTTTATATCACAAAATGCTTGTCCTGGGTGGGAATCGAACCCACGCCCTACAGCTCTTGAAGCAGACATGCTACCAATGAGCCAACAGGGCTGTCTATCCCGCTATCTATCTATATAATATACTATTATAAAGAGGAAATATTTAATTTTGTGTTTGTTTGTTTCTATAGAATAGGCTCCGAAACTACTGGACCGATTTCAAAAATTCTTTCGCCGTTGGGAAGCTACACTATCCCCGGGTGACATAAGCCACTTTTTATCCCTGTATTCCCACGGGAACGGGAACTACGCGGGTGAAACCGCGAGGCGTCCGCTAGTAGTATACACATTTGCGCACATTATACTCTGGATTTTTTATTCTGTAGCGATGATAGGTCAGTGGTTATCACGGTCGGTTCGCACGCCGAAGGAGGTGCGTTCATACCCCAACAATGAGCTTGAGCTTCTGTCGTAGGTATCTACGACAGAATGTATAAAAAGTACGTAAATCTAGTTTATACGATTCAAGATATTTATTGCCCCAGTCGGCACAACAACGTGAACACTGGAAGGCACATTATTTTAAAAGACAAATTATATTTATAAAATAGTTTTTAAATGTCATATTTGTATCAAAATTGTTTCGTGTAAAGTACTATTTTTCTGTCATAAATTTATCAATTGTATAGTTAGCTTTGCTTTGAGGATAACATGCTGTTTCAATATTTTTGTAAATTTCAGGGCATAGCGAAATTACTGGGCTGTTGAGACTAACCATCGCAAGTCTGGAAGTAATGCGCGCCAAAGCAGCGATGCCTGGACTTTGTTTTGTTACTCAAAGTTCTGTGTATCGCTGCAATGGTCATGGACAGGCGTTATCTCTTACCATCAGGAGAGCGTCTCGTTCGTCTCATTACTACTACATAAAACAATAAATATATTTGAAGTAGTTTCTGTATGGAACGGAATGGGCAGGTATACGCGGCGCACTGGGCTGCACAGCGCGGTGCGAAGGGGTGATCCCGCTCCCGCGCACAATGCCTATAGGTACAAACATGTTATTATTTATATTTCAAAATCTGTCATAATCTGTTGACCAATAATAGGTCGAGAATAGTGCGTGCAGTCGCGAGCACAAGTGCCGGCACAAGCCCGTTGTAGGCAACTAATGGTTCAGAGATTTTTACTTATATTTAACCGACTTCAAAATGAAGGTTTTATTTTTGTTACCTCAGAACCTTGTACCGGTGTTTACGGTCACGAGCATTTTTTTTTACTTTTTGGACCTCTTTTTTACAGCAGATTTTATAGCAGTCGGGTTTTTTTGTAAAAAAAAAAAGGTTTGTAGGTATATTTATAACTTTACTAGCGCACCGTGCTATCCAAACCCATTCTTTTTTTTCGGGATAAATATATGAATTTTAATTTCTCAATTTTATTTAAGTATATATATTTTATGGTTGACTGGCTAGGGCTTTGGCCACAGCTCATCTGATGATAAGAGTTAGCGATCGAAAATGGTAAACACACCTAGCTTGGAATCGAACTAGCTCTCGAGTGAGGCTGTTGGAACACACCGTTAGCTGGTAGCTAGCCAGCCGAGTACTAGAGAGTGCGCTACCACCGTGCTGTGTTTTCCTTCACCGGCAGCTCAGCTCAACGTGTGCTCAGCTCATTGTTGGGGTTTGAACCCACGGCCATCGGCATGCGAACCGACCATGCTAACCACTGAGTTATCATTGTAAAGTTTCGGATAGGTTTTTATTAATAAGTTGTTGTTAAGTTAGTCAAATTTAAATCCTCATCACTGTTGTAACTGAAACGACTGTTCAGCGGAAATAAACTAAATATAACTTGAACACTTGTTATTTTTTGTTACACGAGATGATGTACAGATTCCAACAATACCCCATACATCAAAATCTATTCAGCCATCTGAAAGTTGTAGTGGAATAATCTTTGACTTGCTCTGATTTTATCCATCCTAAAGTTGCCTGGTAGAAATCGCTTTCAGCGATAAGGTCGCCAGTTGTTACACCTGTTAATTAAGTTTATTTTGTATTATTTTGAGTGTGTACAATAAAGAGTTAATCAATCAATAGATTGCTTCAATTGCACGAGATATTCGTGTAAAAACTTGGCTGGGGCGCAGACGAGACCGTGCAGCGCTTGTGTCCGCGCCAGTCCCGGCCTTGTGCCCTGCATTAGGGCGGTACGATGCCGCACACACCACTGCGCACATTGTGCCGGTAACTGTACCGCGCTACCTGGCCGGCTCCCGCGCCCGCGACACACGGGGTGATTGCGACAATTCTTTTATAAGCAATAAGTTTGCAGTAGAAGTTGTAGCGAGAAGAATTCAAGCAAAATCTCAATCCCAATAATATTATAAACGTGACAGTTTGGATGGATGTTTGTTACTCTTTCACGCAAAAACTACTGAACGGATTGGGATGAAATTTGGTATGGAGGTAGCCGACACCCTGGATTAACGCATGGGCTTCTTTTTATCCCGAAAACATGTAGTGGGTAACACCGCGGAGCGCAGCTAGTATGATCTATGTTTTAATTCATTGCTGGAAAGAGTATCCAAAGCATATCAAATTAAATTCGACAGCCCTGTTGGCTTATTGGTAGTAGGTATGTCTGCTTCAAGAGCTGTAAAGCGTGGGTTCGATTCCCAACACACAAGATTCACAAGCATTTTGTGATATAAACAAACGTTTGTTCTGTGTCTGGGTGTACTGCATATATTTACAACAAAAAACTATTTTAAGTATTCTATCAGTTATCTGGCTTCCATAGTACCTACAAGCTTTGCTTAGTTTGGGGTCAGGTGGCGCTGACTGGTTGGGTTAGTGATCAGAGATGGTAGCACGGGTAGTGAAGGCGTGCGTTTTACGCTTGGCTGCAGAGTATCTGGTGTAGTGGTACTTGCAAATATCACCGATTAACCACCAAACAATAGAGTTTGTTACATAAGTCCGATCGGTTCTATAGAAACCTGGATTTGTTTTTTGACTGTGACTGGTTTGAGATTTAAATTTAAAGTAACTCATAAATCAAATACGTAATTAAAAACGCATCATTACCTAAATGTAAATTAAAGAGATTTGACTTTAAAAACCCCCCGTACATCGCGACTTTACCTGGCTTCGACAAAAGCACAATGAATCCTATTTTGTAGTATATTCCGCCGAGTGGGTGAAACAAATATTTTGCAAATAGTTGTAGGTATTTGTTAAGCTGCCTTTATCTGTCGCCCCGGGAATCCATTCAATAGAAAGGTATCCGCCTATAACTGGTTAATCATATTTTCCGAAAAGTGCGACAGATTTATGTAGATATAACTAGCCTGTAACCTCCTTGTTCTAGAATGCGAAATGCAACTTGTTTCTTTAAAGCAGAACGCGCCCCGGCTTTGCCCGCGTGCAATGTAGATACTAATGTAGTGTATATGCAAGTGTTACACATATAAACCTTTCTCTTGAATCACTCTGTCTATTGATGGAAACCGCAATAAAATCCGTTGCGTAGTTTAAAAGATCTAAGCGTACAGACGGCGGGAAGCGACTTTGTTTTATACTATGTAGAAAAGTTATTTTTTTTATCTTGGTCATAACATCATGTCATTTTGACAGCCCTGTTGACTCATTGGTAGTATATTTGCCTTAAGAGCTGTAGGTCGTGGGCTCTATTCCCACCCAGAACAAACATTTTGTGGTATAAACAAATGTTTGTTCTGTGACTGGGTGTACTGTATGTATTTACAAAAAAAATATTTAAGTATTCTATCAGTTATCTGACTTCCATCACACAAGCTTCGCTTAGTTTGGGGTCAGATGGCGCTGTGTGTCAAGTATCCACGACAGTAAAACACCCCCATTTTCCCCCGTCTTTCTTCTATTTACAGTTGTGTAAGTACCTAATTGACTATTGCTACCCACAGATATTATCTCCAATCTGAAGCCCCATCGAAATCTCTATAACATCTCAATTGCAAATTTAGTTTTCAACGAGCGACGTTGAAAGGCGTCCTTGTGCCGCACAAAGCCGTATTTATTAACTGTTTCCAGCGGCTTCGTGCAGCCGCTGCAAGCACTCTTAACTCGAAACTCAAAAAGTTCTACTTAAAATTGATATTCAAACAAAAACGACATCTATTGCTTCAGCGATAAAGTTAATTCTGACTGCGCATGACTAATTACGGGTTAAGCATTTCGGCATTGTATTAATGATCGAATTTCGCTCTTAACGCAATAAAAATTGAACTAAGTTTTAAAGTTATCACTTTGACAGTTGTAAGTGCAGGCACTCGTTCAATTCAAAGTAAAAGTTTTTCGAGTGGGAATTTAACACATCTGTTGGGAATGTTTTATTTTATAACTAATATTAAATTAGAATATTTGCGAGCCGAGTTAGTTCCGAGGCAAACGTAGATCATTATTAAAAAAAAAAGTTAAAATACAAATATTTTATTAATAACACCAATGGTACAAGTCAAATCAAAATTTTTGTACACTGATTACATGTCAAAACAAAAATGTCATTATAGATAGATTTGTAGCGATGATAGCTCAGTGGTTAGCGTTAGGTTCGCATGCCGAAAGGCGTGGGTTCAAACCCCACCAATTTTTTTTTTTTTTTTTATGGTTGACAGGCTAGTTGTTTGACCACAGCTCACCTGATGTTAAGTGAAAGGTGTGGTCGAAGATGGTAAAGCACACCTAGCCTGGAATGGAACTGGCTCTCAAGTGAGGCTGCCGGAACACACCGTTAGATGTTTGGCGGCAGATTTTCAACTCTCGTGTGGTAGCTAGCCAGCCGAGTACTAGAGAGTACGCTACCACCATGCTATGGTTTCCTCACGATGTTTTCCTTCACCGGCAGCTCAAGCTCATTGTTGGGGTTTGAACCCACGCCCTTCGGCATGCGAACCTACCGCGCTAACCACTGAGCTATCATCGCTACAAAATGAGCTACCAATGAGCTTGAGCTGCCGGTGAAGGCAAACATCGTGAGGAAACCACAGCATGGTGGTAGCGTACTCTCTAGTACTCGGCTGGCGGCTACCACGCGAGAGTTGAACATCTGCCGCCAAGCATCTAACGGTGTTGTCCGGCAGCCTCACTTGAGAGCCAGTTGCATTCCAGGCTAGCTGTGCTTTGCTATCTTCGACCACGCCTTCACTTTACATCAGGTGAGCTAAGTCAAAGTGAGTAGGTCAACACGTAGGCTGTCAACTATTATAAAAAAAATAATTGTCAATGTAAAAATAGTGTCAATGACATGACATGTTCAGCGACAGATACATACAGCGCACTACAGCTGTCGGCGACTTTACTTCCCTGTCAAATTTGGTACTTTGTTCTTCTTGCTAGGATGTTAGAGCAAGTCAGGATAAATCTATACCAAATATATGTCTGTCCCCGCTTCCAAACGGTGGTCCAAACATTCTGACCACCGAAATCCCACACGACACTTGACTAAATCATCTGAATTGGCAGTAATTGAATCTTCCTTTCAACTGAGTGTGCTGCAGCCTAAACCACGACGCATGAACGAAAATCAACCCTACCACCATCGATATAGATCCCAAACTCAAATGGAACACAAAACATTTTCGAATTGAAGTTATCAAAGGATTTTTATATGTACTGCTTAGGAAATAAAGCTAGTAATGGGGTGCGCGCTTGCTCGGTCCTCGGAGACAGGAAAAGGGGTGCTATGTGGCCGGCGACACGTAAGATGCTGCGGATTGCGCAGCAGTCGCTGGGCCGCGGCTGAGATTGTAAGATCTCGCCAGATAACACCTCCGAGCTCTTCTGCAGGGCGGCGCGCGGCGACAGCCGACACTCAAAAGGAGATTATTGTATAATAGTACTCTTTGAGAATAACTTTTCCATTGCAGCCAAAGCTAAAATCGCAGCTGTTTTCCTTGCTGGTAGATCCCTTTAGCAGGAGGTCGTCTAGACACCAGCGCAGTGTTAGAAGCAGTAAATAAATATCGTAGGACATTCGGTGCACACGGCGCCATCCGACTCCAAACTGACTTTTTTTGCTAGGTGTTTGACTACAGCTCACCTGATGTCGGGGTTTGAACCCATGTCCTTCGGCATGCGAAGCGACCGCGCTAACCACTGAGCTATCATCGCTACTAACGTGAGATGACTGGTAGATAATGGTTCAGCATCAAGCCCTCCTTTTGTTCACTATTATTGAGTTGCAAGTTTGCAATAAATAATAATTAAACAAATAATATTAAAAAGTTATTATTTTGTCTTTTTGGGATATGACTTAAACTTCCTCTTGATTGGCTTAACAACGACTTTCCGTGAAAACTTCCTAAATCACACTAATATCATAAATGTGATAGTTTGTATGGATGGATGTTTGTAACTCTTTCACGCAAAAACTACTGAACGGATTTGGATGAAATTTGGTATGGAGGTAGCTGAGACCCTGGATTAACACATAGGCTACTTGTTATCCCGGAAACTGTCTGAATTGTCGAAAAACATTATTATACAAAATTCTAACAAGAACTTCCTAAAAACATACTCTGCATTTTGTTTTGCTACTAACTGCTCTGTGTAGTGCTGCAATGGCCATGGCCATTTCTTACCATCGGGAGAGCGTAGTGTTCGTCTCATTTCTTAAACAGGGATCGTTCTTAAACAGAGATCGTCTCTCCCTTTTTTGACATTGCCTAAAAAAGTGTTTTCAAATTTGTAACAAAGCTTTTAATTAAATTAATTATTATTACTAATCGATATGGGCATGTTTTAAAATAAATTTATCTATAATATTACTAAAAAAAATGATTAATTTACAATGCAGATAGTAACGAGTTTCCTTGTTAATTCAAGTTTCTCTGAAAGCTTTTTTATTTGAATAACACGCTCAAGTTATTTGTAACTTCGAAGTTTGTTACTAAATAACTTTTTATCGAAAATTTACCTTAATTCTTATTGCCGTAAGTATACCTATTTGAATTTGGGTGACATAGGCTACTTTTTATTCCTGTAGATATTCCCACGGGAATGGGAACTACGCGGGTGAAACCGCGAGGCTTCGGATAGTAGTCAATAAATTGATTATCAGATTATATAAACGAATATATTAACGATTGGGACAATAACTGGCGAAAGCTAGCAATAAACATAGTAAGATCCATCCGTCTTATCAACGAAATTAAGAAAAAAAAAACAGAAAAAAATGAAGTAGGTAAATAAGTAGAGAAAATAAGTTTCTCTTTAAACTCACGGACGAGTAGCGACATCTGTTGCCGGATAGTGGTACTATTAATTTACAAATTACTCGGTGATAGATTTCCTTAGCAGACCGTTGTCTAGGTGGGTATTCTGCCGCCAAGCAGTAGTGTGTAAACATTACTGTGTTCCGGTTTGAAGGGTACTGCAGCGACATAACAATAAAATAAAATTACTGGGCTGTTGAGACTAACCATCGAAAGTCGCAAAGTATCTAATGAGCACCAAAGCAGCGATGCCTGGACTTTGTTTTGTTACTCAAAGTTCTGTGTATCGCTGCAATGGTCATGGGCACGCGTTATCTCTTACCATCAGGAGAGCGTCTTATTTGTCACATCACTTTTACATTAAAAATATCATAAATTGTATACTTTATGTAAATAATACTTAGTATGTTATTTTTTACAAATAATAAACTTAAATAATTTACTTATGTCACTGAAACCTCTGCTATTTTTAATGTCGATTCGTTACTAGAATGAATTGAATGTCTTATAATACTTACCTACTGTTTTAGTGAGTTTCTTACCAACATTTGATAGATAATAACTCTTTACTGTTCACATCAAAGTAACAAAATTGTAATTTAAATAAATCATTCAAATAAATTGAGGACCATCCCGCTTAGAACGATCTCTTCCAAACAACCGTAACGACAGATAACTGGTCACGACCAAAATGACCTTGCACACAACTATACAGAAAATATTGATTAAAAATAAACTTTGATCAAAAGTTATTATAAGTAATGTTAACTGATGGTAATTCTCCGACTAACAAATAAAATTGTTTCCTTTCTTATTTGTGACAAGTGTACCGACGTGTTTTTATTACGAACAGAGCATAAAACAAAAGTTTTCAAAGTTTTCGTGCAAAATTTGCAAGGTGCTGTCACACCCGGCCAAGTGCGAGTCGCTTCCGTTGCGAGGTTCCGCACAAAACTGTTCAGTTTAGTTTACATCACAAACGAATGCCCCGCACTCGCAACTTTTTTTATGGTTCCACAGCTCATCTGATGTTGTAACGGACTTGCTCTAACATCCTAGCAAGAAGAACAAAGTACCAAATTTGACAGGGAAGTAAAGTCGCCGACAGCTGTAGTGCGCTGTATGTATCTGTCGCTGAACATGTCATGTCATTGACACTATTTTTATGTTGACAATTTTTTTTTTATAGTTGACAGGCTAGGTGTTTGACCACAGCTCACCTGATTTAAAGTGAAGGTGTGGTCGAAGATGGTAAAGCACACCTAGCCTGGAATGGAACTGGCTCTCAAGCGAGGCTACCGGAACACACCGTTAGATGCTTGGCGGCAGATGTTCAACTCTCGCGTGGTAGCTAGCCAGCCGAGTACTAGAGAGTACGCTACCACCATGCTGTGGTTTCCTCACGATGTTTTCCTTCACCGGCAGCTCGTCGAGCTCATTGGCTTCAACTTGGCTTTTAGTTGCTACCGTAAGCCGTGGCTGCTACGATAATTGTATTTTTTTTTCTATAGATCTATAGAAAAAAAATACAATTATCGTATCAATTTGAAAAAAACTAAGTAACTTTATAATTAGTTCTTAGTATAGATTGTTCGTTTTTTGCCATCTAGCGTCAAACTAAGCAAAGCTTGTACTATGGGAACTAGACAGCTGACAGAATACTTAAGTAGTTTTTTTTTGTAAATAGGTACATTCTGATAATACATACAGTACATCCAATAATGAATCATATTAAACGGTATTTATTCTAGACAGCTTGTATTGAAAGAAAGAAAGAAAATAATTTTATTTTGTAACACAGAACACAACAAACCGCTTTGTCCTGTCCTTCACTTACAAGCCTATGTAGTAGTTTGTTAACGCAATTTATCATGGCTAGATATGTTTTCGTGAACTTGCGACGAGTGATTGACCTGTGATTGGCAAAAAACGCAAAACACGTAGAATGTGGCGTCCTGTGTGGGACGATCTATCTCAACTACACGATACTGTGTTAAGGCTTTTACAAATTGATGAGATGTATATAGGAAAACATACCGAATTCAATCATTTATTTGCTTGTAATCAAAACTATATAAGACAGCCCTGTTGGTTCATTGATAGTATGTCTGCTCCGAGAGCTGAAGGGCGTGGGTTCGATTCCCACCCAGGACAAGCATTTTGTGATATAAACAAATGTTTATTCTGTGTCTGGGTGTTCTGTACTTATTATAATTATTATGTATTTATAAAAAAAAAGTATTCAAGGATTCTATCAGTTATCTGACTTCCATAGCACAAGCTTTGCTTAGTTTGCGTCAGATGGCGCTGTGTGTAATGCCCTGCGATATTTAACGATTTTTATATTACCTATACAAGTTCTAATATAAACAGTCTTGCACGAGGTGTACAAATGTTTACTAAATTAGACACAAAATCTTCAATAATTAAAATAACTTAAAATAAATACATAATCTAATAGTTCATCAGAGATGTGGCCAGAAAGCAGTATTTTTGTAGCATTGATAGCTCAGTGGTTAGCGCGGTCGGTTCGCACGCCGAAGGAGGTGGGCTCAACCCCCAACAATGAGCTAGAACGGTCGGTGAAGGAAAACATCGTGAGGTAACCATAGCATGGTGGTAGAACAATAAATCGTCGGCAGCCTTACCTACTTGAAAACCACTTCGACCACTCCGTCACATAACATGAGGTGAGCAGTGGTAAAACACCTAGCCAGTCGAGCATAAATAAAATAATTGAATTACCTATTATTTTCCAAGTTTTGGTGACATGATGATTTATGATATAAACATGATGGTGGTTTGGTGACAACTGACTTTTTCAACTTAAGTTCACTTACAACAAATGTCGAGTAAATGTACTGAAAAATAATAGAAGTGTTTTACTTTACGTATACGTGTTATTAAACTAAAAAAAACTACATCAATTTCCACAGAATAAAAATCTACGTATAATACAGCCCGTGGAATTCTTTTAATATTTTCCGTGATGAAGGTTTCTAGTCGAAGCCGAGGAACCCTAAAAGTGCATTGAAATAGCCGTCCTGTTCCGTGAAATGCCGTGTGTCAAATGGCAAGTCCCACGGTATTTGCACAGGGGCGGACTTGGAGGCATTGTCTACAATACTTTTAAAAAAAAAATA
This sequence comes from Biston betularia, assembly GCA_905404145.2. Lineage (NCBI taxonomy): Eukaryota > Metazoa > Arthropoda > Insecta > Lepidoptera > Geometridae > Biston > Biston betularia. The sequence goes on along the minus strand of FR989889.1, from coordinate 116,143 downwards.
TTTTTTATTTAATTTATATTAATATAATTAATTAATAAATTGTAATAACTAAACTATCTTACGGTTATAAGTGGGAAAAGCAAACAAGACATTATATAGATGGTGGGATACAACTCCGTAACCCAAAACTTTAAGTAACAAAACAAAGTCCAGGCATCGCTGCTTTGGCGCTCATAACTTTGAGACTTGCGATGGTTAGTTTCAACAGCCCTGTAATATCGCTGCAGTACCCTTCAAACCGGAACACAGTAATGTTTACACACTACAGACAATAGACAATAGACAACACTTTATTTGGGACATAAAACACATGCACTGCTTGGTACTAGAACATCTGAGAGTAAGGCGATAAGTACCGTATCGCAGCAATAAAAAGAAAGAAGAACTAGTACTGCCGTCGCAGCGTCAAGTCGGAGAGGTAATCATGCTGGACTCGTCAAGTCGGAGAGGTAATCATGCTGGACTCGTCAAGTCGGAGAGGTAATCATGCTGGACTCGCGGTATATACTTAACCGCTTTTGGACGGATAGATGTTTGTTACTCTTTCACGCAAAAACCACTGAACGGATTTGGATGAAATTTGGTGTGGAGGTAACTGATACCCTGGATTACTAGACGACCTGTAAATAAAGCGGCCGACGTCCGAGGTTTAATAAACAGCACATTCTTGTGACGCCCCTGTGCTGGTTGCCTGTCGCGCGACATTTCGTTTCGTGTACATTCCATCAGCAACAACTTGTTTTGCGCAAAATGCTACAAAAAAGCAACATCGTACGAATCAAACAGAAGCGAGCAGATAGCGCACTGAAAATGCAGAGATAACCATCTACATCCAAACCTGCTCAAATACGAGATTTTTTATACACAAGTACAGGTACAGGGGAAAGTCTCTTAACCGCTTATAACCTACAAGTCCTTTATCATTTGACCTACACGCTACAACCTTATTATGTTGCAAGTTTATCGATTTTTTAACAGCCCTGTTAGCTCATTGGTAGCATATCTACTTCAAGAGCTGAAGGGCGTGGACTCGATTCCCACCCAATACAAACATTTGTGGTAGGGTAAAACCGGGATAGATGCCGCAGTGGGATAGATGCCTCACTTTCAAAAAACCTAACTTCCCAAACCCGCGAGTTAGAATTAGTAGTTTAGGTAGGAGCCGCAGACACCCTGGAACTCGGTCACCTACGGGCTGTCGTCTGGTGAGGATGTGTTTTGCTCGTGTGTGCAATTACCTCCGCGGCGAACTTTACGAACACGTCAAAGTTTTAAAGGCTTGTGTTTGCCGTTGTATAACTTTATAAGTAGTAATAAATTCCGTTTTATTTTTTATAACGTTAATATACTACTTCATTAAGTGTGCATTAAGATGTAAATAGTTGCTCTTGGGTTTTTAATTTATTAAAAAAATACTTGGGCATCTATCCCTATCAAAAAGGATAGTTGCCCTGATTTTACGAGGGATAGGTGCCCTTAGGGGCATCTATCCCTCCATACACATTTACTTACAGTTCAAACAGCGAAGATGAAGACAATCCACCTAAATATAAAATTAAAGGTTAGCCCGTAATGAATACTAAGAGAGATGGCCTAAATATATAAATAAAGACAGCTACATAGAATGTTTTGAAAACTATAAAAAAAAAGGAAGTCTAAATCCGACTGGATTCAATGTGTAATGTGTCAGAACTGGCTACATGAAACCTGTACACTTTTCAGAAATTATTAAAAAAGGATTAAAAAATGATCCATTAAGGATTAAAAAATGATCTCTTTACTGTGTTATAATTATTTTTTTTTAAGTATGATTATGCATGTTGGATTGTTGATACTTAATTAAATTTATATTTTATAATAACAATTTAAGAATTAATGTTTTTTCTTGAACAAATGCTTTTAAAATTGAATTATGGTTATTTGCATCATATTATAATTATCTAAGAACGATAACAACAATTAAAACATTTAAAAATTGCAAAATGTTTTTCGTAATTCAATCCATGTTTCTTGGAGACAATTGCTGTTTTAGGGAGTAGAACGACCTAATAAAATTTGGTTGGATTTTTCGTTTACACAGCATAAAAGGCGTCTATCCCGCAATGCAGGCATCTATCCTTCTTAGTATTTTCATGGTGGGGCAACTATCCATACAGGTAGGCATCTATCCTCAAAAAAAGTGTTCCACAAAAAACTAAATTCTGCAAAATCTGTAATTATTAGGTAAAAAAAAACAAATAATACTTTAACATAAATGATGAGGCTAGGTATATTTATGGATATTATTTATATAATATTAGTATTTTTTAAATTAGGAGGCTATTTCAAAAAGTGGGGCATCTATCCCGGTTTTACCCTATAAATAAATAAAAAAAATACCGTAGGACATGAATGAATCCTATAAGAATAAACAAATAAATATCGTAGACCCCAAACTAAGCAAAGCTTGTACTATGGAAGTCAGATAACTGATATAATACTTAAATACTTTTTTCTTTGTAAATATATACTTATAATCAACAAAATTAATGTTTGTTCTGTGTCTGGGTGTACTGCATGTATTTTAAAGAAACTGGTTATTCTATCAGTTGTCTGACTTCCATAGTACAAGCTTTGCTTAGTTTTGGGTCAGATGGCGCTGTGTGTTATGTTCTACGATATTTATTTATTTATTCTTATAGGATTCATTTCGGAAAGTGTGCTTCAGATCTGCATGGTCTAATTCCTCCGCCCATTCTTCCATCGGAGTCAGAAGCTCAGAAAAAACAACATCGATTTATGGTTGACGTCCAAAAATCTCGTACGAAATGATTTGATTTCACTTTCATTGTTTGAGCGACTAAAGCGTGGAATACGTTACCCGAGTGGGTGTTCCTTGATAGATACAATCTGGGTGTCTTCAACTCAAGAGTCAATCGGTGTCTTGTAGCGAGCGCGTCGCTAGTCTCTACCTAGTACAAAACAAAGTCGCTTCCCGCCGTCTGTACGCTTAGATCTTTTAAACTACGCAACGGATTTTAATGCGGCTTCCATCAATAGACAGAGTGATTCAAGAGGAAGGTTTGTACGTATAATACACGCATATGCACTAAGTTAGTATCTACATTGCACCCGTGCGAAGCCGGGGCGAGTCGCTAGTCTTTACATAGTATAAAACGAAGTCGCTTCCCGCCGTCTGTACGCTTAGATCTTTTAAACTACGCAACGGATTTTAATGCGGTTTCCATGAATAGACAGAGCGATTCAAGAGGAAGGTTTATATGTATAATACTTGCATATACACCACATTAGTATCTACATTTAGTTATTATTATAATTTGGAAAAGTTTTTGTCAAGTTTTCAAAACCGAAATGTATGAAAAAAGTATCAGATGATTTACTCTCGCTAGCCCGTGTTTATAAGTACATTTTGGTATCTAAAATAACCAATTTCAGTAATTATTGCTTCTTTTAGATACTTTTAATGCATTCGAAATTGATTTAAACAAAACAAGTGTTACTTAAACCTGTTTATAAGGTTTACCCAGTACCTACAGTTTAGTTTTCAAAATACAATTTATTTGTTTATTTTGAAACACAAAACAAAAGCATTATAGGTATAAATGACAAAAAGGATTTGATCTTAATTACATTCCTATTTACCTACAACGTGAACATTATCAATCAGAAGCATGTATGTAGGTACCTATACCTATTATAAACAGTGCAAAGAGAAGTGACACAAACCACATAAAAATTAATAAAGTTGAATTACCTACATACATACATAGAACAGACGGAATGTACAAGCCGTCAACTGATCACGCGAATCACTATTGCTTTTTTTTCAAAATTGCCAAGATTTTGTAAGTTTGGCCGTTTACATTTTGGAAGTTTAAAGTTAAATATATCTATTGAGCCACGATGCTCCACTAAATATAGTATTGACTTAGTTGTATTGACGACACATTCTAACTAGCGTGTTATGTTTGTGTAGAGTCACAGAAAAGATTCATAGAATAGAATATAACTTTATTATACACCAAAACAAATCACACTCTTTGTATTAAAAGTTATGCTAGAAAGAATAGAAGAGATCTTCGTCATCTATCTGGGAGTGAACCAATAAATAGCTTATTTAATAGAACAATGAAACCTTTTCATATTGATAGATACCTTGTTGAAATGATCCGTCGGCGCAAGTCTCCGTACAAATTAAACTAAACAAGCAAAACATGTTAACCGCTAACAGCATTTAGCGTTAAACACATAGCAACACCACGAGTATTGTATAATAATGCTTAATAAGTCGTTTACATCAATAAATCTATTTAATTTAAAGCAAATTGTTGAGCAATTACAAGCCGAGTTGATGTATGGCGCGAGGTGCCGGAAACCGCCGCCGCGGGAGTGGCGCTTGTGTAGCGGCGCTACTCGACCCTAGATGGCGCTGTTCTTATTGATTTAGGTTCGGATAGTTGTCCACTTGTCCCATTAGAATTCCTTATGAAAAGTCATGTTATTTCACAAAACTTGTATTTGAGTGTTTATATTTAAAATGTGTGTGCTTCTGTCACAAAGTACCGAATTACGTACTACTTACGTAAGTTGTTATTCATGCTATTTTTCCAAAACTAGGTAAAAGCTTTTAGTAGGTACAATCATTAGTATCTACTACTTTATAAGGGCATAGATTTTACTTGAGCGTAAAATACTTTTGTGAATTAAACTGCAACTAAGATTCTTGGAGGCTTCATGTGACCAGAATGCTGGTATCTACTTTGGTCTCAAGCTAAGCATTGCCATCCAGCGTGGCAATGCTGCCAGCATTGTGGCCACATGTCCCTCCTCTGACGGACTTTTAGACTAAGTTTTTTGTATACATTTTGTAAATAGTATAATTTTTGCAATAGTAGTTTTTATCTCAATAAATGTATTTCGTCTTAAAAATAGCTGACGATACTAAGATTTATTTACTTCATTTTATCATGTGTCACTCGAAAATATGACCCCTACTAGCTGCGCCTTGTGGTGTTACCCGCTACATGTGTCCGGGATAAAAAGTAGCCTATGTGTTAATCCAGGGTATCAGCTTTAACAGGGGCTTTGGGCGTTAGACTCGGGGGGGTCCATCGCCCGACAAGAGTAGCCCCTGAGGTGGCGCTCGCGGTGTTTCCGCGCGCCCCTCAAGGAAAGAGGGATGGAGACACTACAGCTCCATCCCTAACATGGAAGGGTCCCAGGGGACCAGCGCCGTCGGGGCCGCGGATGAGTGCGAAAGCGTTCCCGTAGCCCCGACACGCGGGCGTCAGGCAGAAACACCCCAGGGTTTTTAGTGGGTAGGCCGCCACAATGGCGGAGAGTCCCACATAACCACCCTGCTTCCCCCGAAGCCGGTGGTATCCATCAAGGATTTCCCTGGGAAAAAAAAGGGTATCAGCTTTCTATATGCCAAATTTCATCCAAATCCGTTCAGTTTTTGCGTTATAGAGTAACAAACATTCCTACATACCTACCTACACTCATACAAACTTTCACGTTTTAGTAGGATACGATAAATAAAACAGAATGCAATAATATTAATTTCAATTAAATACACATTTAAGATAGAGGTTGGTGCAACATCACAAAACTATGTTCAAACTAGGTGCATTGTAATTACATTTTTTTTTTTAAATCACTAGAGAATTTAGTTAGAGAAAACTGAATAGGTATAAATCTGTAAATATGGTCACAAGTAAGACCTAATTGAGCGAACGTGACGCTCTCCTGATGGTAAGAGATAACGCCTGTCCATGACCATTGCGGCGACACACAGAACTTTGAGTAGTTATACAACAAAACACAAAAAAACCGTCCTAGCTGTTTTGAGACATTCAATTGTTAATCTCAACAGCCCTGTAAGTTTAGTAGGTACCCTTCAAGCCTACTGCTTGGCGGCAGAGTTTCTCGTACCTACTGCGGTGGTACCAACCTTTTTTTTTTTGTCCAGTGAAAATACTTTGTGGTGCTGCGCGGTGGTTACGTGGAACTCCGTCCTAATGACGGCCTATCCACTAAAAACTCTAGAGTGTTCCACCTCGACGTCCTGGGTCAAGGCTACGGGCACGCTTTCGCACTCTACCGCGGCCTCGACAGCGCTTGTGTTCGCGGACCCGCCTCGGGGAGCCCAAGCTCACCCCCCAACGATGACGATGTGTCCGAACACCAGACACATCGTGATCCACCTCGGAGACCAAACCAGCATATGGGCGTCGGACAGCCCCATGTCTGTACGCCCCTGGTCTCCACGCGACGGGTCAGGTAAGTGGCCCCGCCGCCTGCCACTTTAGTTGCTTGCGGTGGTACCTACCTAGACGAATTTCTGCTAAGGGGATCTACCACTAAAGTTAAAATATCTCGTACTGCTACTCCGAGTAAATTTTCTTTACAATATTTTTACAAATAATTATTTTCTGCTTCAGTAAATATTATTAGGTTAGTTTTATGTCAGAGAGTAGTTCCCGTTCCCGCGGGAATACAGGGATAAAAAGTAGCCTATGTCACCCGGGGATAGTGTAGCTTCCCAACGGTGAAAGAATTTTTGAAATCGGTCCAGTAGTTTTTGTGTTTGTTCGTTACATACAAAAATACAAATCTTTCCTCTTTATAATATTAGTATTTTTTATTTTTTTTTTGTAGCTGACAGGCTAGGTGTTTGACCGCAGCTCACCTGATGTTAAGTGACGGTGTGGTCGATGATGGTAAAGCACACCTAGCCTGGAATGGAACTGGCTCTCAAGTGAGGCTGCCGGAACACACCGTTAGATGCTTGGCGGCAGATTTCCAACTCTCGTGTGGTAGCTAGCCAGCCGAGTACTAGAGAGTGCGCTACCACCATGCTGTGGTTTCCTCACGACGTTTTCCTTCACTGGCAGCTCAAGCTCATTGTTAGGGTTTGAACCCACGCCCTTCGGCATGCGAACCTACCGCGCTAACCACTGAGCTATCATCGCTACAAAGTATAGATATATATTATCAAAATAAACATGCATGTTTATTTTGATAATATTTATTGTTTCATGAAACAACGTAGGTATCGAAGGCTTATTACGGATTTTCCCACAAAACCTGCGAGATAATCACATCTGAGCAGATTGGGAACTGAAATTACCGGCTTGCAACCCACTAGTGGGAAGCGACGCTAACATTTTGAAACTTTAACTTTATTTTAACATTTTATAGATTTAGTATAGAACTAGATGGAAACCCCAACTCAACATCGGGTGAGCTGTAGTCAAACATCTAGCAGCAATACAGAAAATGTTTTCCATTATCCGTATATTTCCCTGCTAGTACCGACGTTTTCTTACTAGAATCCTTTCCGTCCTAAGGTTGTCTGGAACATTCGTTTAGCGTTAAAGTCGCCAATTTCTACACCTATTATACCTACTTTGGTTCGATTTCCATACAAATACATTTTGCCATTTATGGACAAATGGAGCATAATTTTACAGTGAAATCACAGCTACTGACGTTTATTTTGGTCTTTACTTGCGGTAAATCACAATTGCTTGAATAAAACAGTAGATTATTAGCATAAAATCAAATTTATAAAAGATTTATGAATTTATGTTTTTTGAATAAAACAGTAGATTATGCTTATGATTATGTAAACAAAAAAGAGTTAGTCAATCTATCGAATCGATTTCGAATCATCGAAATCGAACGAATATCGATACCTGATTATCTTTTAGTACATCTCTAAAAAATCGATTCTCATACCTACCCTAAAATCGTAAACCGAAATATAAGCATTAGGTATACTTAGGTTAATTTAAATATAATTATTATTAAAATATTATTTCGATCGTAAAGGTTGTTGCCTTTTTTAATATTCATAATTTGGATCGAGCTTACATTATGGAGAGGAATACATAATTAGGTATCCGTCTGTTGTAGGTACGTGTGTGTATGTATATTGGATTCTATTTGACATGAGTAACCAAATAATTTCGTAGAGTAGTGGCGGTGCAGAGAATATTTAAGAATAACGTCACGGCCATTCTGTTTTTATGTAAAAGTAGAACAGAATACTATGGTAAACCGTTCAGAGATGTCGCCACTCCGAGCCTCACGCGGCCGTGTTCCCGCGCGTTTCCTCGAGTAGGCGCATACATCCTTCTCGCTCGCACCTACGCGTGTTCCACGCTCGGTCTCTCTCTGCCGACGCCGCCCGCCAAACGGTGGTGCGACATCTACCGCGCAAAGCCAGTCGTCTCCTACTCTATTCCCGATCGACGCGGTTGTACGCGCGCGCTTAATCTAACCTACAAACTTTTCACTGTCTGTAGGTATGTCTGGTGGACCAATAAACTGTTCCCTGTGACTATCTCGTTTTACCTACATACATAAGGGTGCATCCTCCCTCATAATACAACTTTATTATACACATATGAAACATAAATAAAACCGGTTAAGTGCGAGTCGGACTCGCGCGCGATGGGTTCTGTACCGTTATCTACCGTTATCTACCATCAATTGGCGGAGAGAAAGGCTTTATCTCCCGCCGCGCTTGCAAAAAATTAGGTATCCGCATTTTCCATGATAATTCCGAACGAGCAATGAACGGAATTGGCAATAGTTCCCAAACTATATTCGGTATCGCAGATATAACTTTATTGTCTAAGTACGACACAAACTTTCGTTTACGAATAAAACCTCTAGTCCTTAAAACTATTTCTAGTAACTTGCCGAGCTGCGAATTTGACATTTCACCTTTGACCTACATAGGTAATTTACAGCTCGCAGATCCGAACTTTAACAAACCCGCAGAAATTGATATGTTACTGGGCGCTGAGATATTACTGGGCGCTGAGATATTATAAAACGGCAAAATAAAATCATGTTTGTTGTATGGGAGCTCCCTTAAATATTTATTTTATTTTATTTTTAGTATTTGTTGTTATAGCGGCAATAGAAATACATCATCTGTGAAAATGTCAACTGTCTAACTATCACTGTTCTTGAGACACAGCCTGGTGACGGACGGACGGACGGACGGACGGACAGCGAAGTCTCAGTAATAGGGTATCGACGGAACCCTAAAAAAGAGATAAAAACCAAAAAAAGCAATATAGTACATAATTGGTGTATATAACGGCGGTTTTATCGCCTAAAGCGATTCCTTAAGACAACCTTTGGATGGAAAGAAAAACAGAAATGTAACAATAGGTTGGTGTATAAATAAAAAAACAATACAATAAACTTATCAAGTAATGAGACAAACGCGACGCTCTCCTGATGGTAAGAGATAACGCCTGTCCATGACCCTTGCAGTGAAACACAGAAAATTGCGTTTTTATCGGGTAAAGTCTCTGAGTCGGTCTACTCTACATCACCTCATCATTATGATAATTAGGCGCTGTGTCCGAGGTTCCGACGGCGCACTACACCGGCCGACACCCGGCCGTCCTCGCCGCCGGACGCAGCTCGCCGTCCGACCCTAGCTTTAATGAGCTGCGGAGATTCGGGAAACGTGACGGCATCTCATCTTAGAAGAGAAGCAGTCGCCACTCCAACACGATGGGGAACAAGAACTAGCGCAGTATGGTGCACCACCCCGGCCAAGTGCGGGGTGGGACAGCTCATTGTTTATTTAACAAAATGCTTGTCCTGGGTCAGAATTAAACCGATACCCTATACAGATCTTAAAGCAGACATACAACCAATGAGCCAGCAGGGCTGCCAAATGTAAGTTTCCTGCGGGATTATCAGAAACCGGGCAAATGCGAGTCGTACCCGCGCGCGAAGGGTTCCATACTATTGTCTATAAAAACGGAAAAAAAATCACGTTTGTTGTATGGGAGCCCCCTTCAATATTTATTTTATTATGTTTTTTAGTATTTGTTGTTGTAGTGGCAACAGAAATACATCATCTGCGATAATATCAACTGTCTAACTATCACAGTTCATGAGATACAGTCTGGTGACGGACGGACAGCGGAGTCTTAGTAATAGGGCCCCGTTTTACGCTTTGGGTACGTAACCCTAAAAAGAACATGATGTGTGTCGTGGGAGTCGAACGTTGGACCACGAGACTGGGTGTCAGACGGTCTCCCATCTAGGCTACCCTAGCTTCATGACCCGACACATAAAGTCTAAAAAAAAATATTTCGTAAAGTTTTTTTTATGGTGGATAGGTTGGGTTGTTAAGCACAGCTCACCTGATGTTAAGTGACGGTGTCTTCAAAGATGGTAAGCACGTCTAACCTAGAATGAAACTGGCTCTCAAGTGAGGCTCCCGGAACACACCGTTAGATGCTTGGCGGCAGATGTTCAACTCTCGCGTGGTAGCTAGCCAGCCGAGTACTAGAAAGTACCCTGCCACCATGCTATGGTTTCCTCACGATGTTTGCCTTCACCGGCAGCTCAAGCTCATTGGTGGGGTTTGAACCCACGCCTTTCGGCATGCGAACCTACAGCGCTAACCACTGAGCTATCATCGCCACAAAATGATGTGATCAGGTTCCCATAGTACTTTGCTTATTTTGTCGTGAGCTGTATTAATATTTGTTTAATTTATGTGAATGATTCCGCTGTGCTGGCCTGCGCGAGCCGAGCAGCGCGTGCGTCGGAGCCGGCGCCCGGCATGCGGCGCGACGCCCAGTTTTGCATACAGTTTAGTCCGCAGGTCTACGTAAGTTGGTCGAATTACAAAAACAATTTGTATTGACCCCATCATTGGCTCAACACAAATTGATGTAATTGCTTCAAAACCGCACTTCCATCGGATAGTAGTGTCATATCATTACCGACTCGGTCCTGGCGGAAAGCAGATGTGTTAGTTTTTCTTTTTAGTGGAATGTTTAGTGAAAAATTTGCGCGAAAATGTGCGAAGTGAAAGTCTTTGTTAATTGGAAATATTATGCTGTGGGGGTTTTGTGTCGTGGTCACAAAGTGCAATGCCAAAAACGGCGAAAAAAATACATTGTGGCGCGAAAAGTGACAAGTGAAAGTTTTTGACAGCTGTAGGTATGTAAATTAAAAACGTTTTTGGCGCGAAAAGTAGTCGGTGAATAATTAGCACAAAAATACGAATGTAGGTATATTTTTGAGACAAGTTTGTTTGTTTGTTTTTTGAGATTTATTTATTTCTCGTACCTATTTAGGTATTCTAAAGCAATACAAAAAAATATGGCATTGACTAAAGATTTTCCTGAAAGGAAATGAAATGGCGCGAAATGTGTCAAGTGCTTTTTTTCTTCATTCAACAGTTTTAAATATGGCTTAGCACGAACTGTTCTTTTTGCCGACAAACGTGTCGAAAGGAAAATAATAAGTTAACAAGATTTTAAAATGGTAAGTTTTTTGAAGATTCATCGGTATTGTGACTAACCATATGCCCTACACTTTGCTTTGTTGCGATGGTCATGGACAGGCATTACTTCTTACAATGAAGGGTATCCCGTTCGTCTTTAAAAACACTGGAGTAAAAAACTCATTTGTAAGTTTTCGTCCTGGAAAACTCTGATAAGCGATCATTCTACAAACATAATATAAGAACTACTTACAAAAGATCATCCGAAAGCCCATAAATATTAAATTACATATTTTATAAATGGTAGAAGCAGGCGCCCCGCCATGATTTTCATATAATTATGTAAATTGTTCTAGTCTAGACAATAAAGATTATGTTTAATATTGAGATGTTTCTTATAATTTTGAGAGTTCTATAAGGATAACTTATTGTCGTAGAGACGTCGGGGACGTGCCGACGGCCTCTCGTATTCATATTTAGGTATGTTTTACTAGCTGCGCCCCGCGGGGTTATATATCTTCATCCTTCACCTATTTACATGCCTAAACTTTTCATCAAAATCAGTTGACTCTTAGATAAATAAATATCGTAGGACATTACACACAGCGCCATCTGACCCAAACTAAGCAGAGCTTGTGCTATGGAAGACAGATAACTGATAGAATACATATATACTTTTTTTTGTAAATACATACCTACTTATAATACATACAGTACACCCAGACACTGAACAAACATTTGGTTTATATCATAAAATGCTTGTCCTGGGTGGGAATCGAACCCACGACCCACAGCTCTTGAAGCAGACATGCTACCAATGAGCCAACAGGGCTGTCAACTTAATCTCACCAATATTATAAACGTGACAGTTTGGATGGATGTTTGTTACTCTTTCACGTAAAAACTACTCAACGGATTTGGATGAAATTTGGTATAGAGGTAGCCGACTCTGGTTATTTTGTATCCCGAAAACATGTAGCGGATAACACTGCGGGGCGCAGCTAGTAGTTACCAGAAAAAAATACACAATTGGGTATTTTTTTTCTTTGTAGATCTACATGACTTATTTTTTCTGCGTCTACATAGAGTGGTGCTGAAAATAAGCGCCGCGGAGTATCTAATTCTAGTTTATTATTAGTCATACGAATTAAATAAGTTTACTAAAAAAAAAATTACATAAACCTTAAAAACAGTAATCTTACATTAAGAAACCAACATTTTAGGGCGTGGGCTTAAACCCCAACAATGAGCTCGAGCTGCCGGTGAAGGAAAACATCGTGAGGAAACCACAGCATGGCGGTAGCGCACTCTCTAGTACTCGGCTGGCTAGCTACCACGCGAGAGTTGAACATCTGCCGCCAAGCTAACGGTGTGTTCCGGCAGCCTCATATTCCAGGTTATGTGTTTACCACAATCGCTTAACATCAAGCGAGCTGTGGTCAGTTACCTAGTCTGTCATCTACATCGTTATAAAGAGGAAAGATTTGATTTTTTGTTTGTTTGTTTTGAGTAGGCTGGGAAACTGCTGGAGCGATCTGAATAATTGTTTCATCATTAGAATGTTACATGATCACTGAGTGACATAGCCTATATTTATATTGTTAATCGAGTTTTGTTTTCCCGCGCGAAGCCGGGACGGACCGCTAGTCAGTAATAGAAACCGGGGTGTGTTTTGTGAACACTTAGAAGTTGTTCGGTTTTCCGTGTTGCAAGCCCTCACTCGAGGGAGCGAATCCTTCATCCAGCTCCATCCTCAGCTCCCGCGCGGCCCCATCACCATGTCGGATGCAGATGGTAGATATGACCAACATCAAACTGGCCGAGATCCTCCAAGTTGTTATCAGCAGCTTTCTGACGCTAATTTTACTTTGGTGGTAGCTCTCCTTAGCAGGAAGTCGTCTGGTAGATACCACCGCGGTACCAGATACTCTGCCGCCAAGCAGTAGTGTGTAAACATTACTGTGAAGGGTACTGCAGCGACCAGCGACATTACTGGGCTGTTGAGACTAACCATCGCAAGTCTCGAAGTAATGAGCGCCAAAGCAGCGATGCCTGGACTTTGTTCTGTTACTCAGAGTTCTGTGTATCGCTGCGATGGTTAGGACATGTGACAGCCCTGTTGGTTCATTGGTAGAATGTCTGCTTCAAGAGCTGTAAGGCGTGTGTTCGATTTCCACACAGGACAAACATTGTGTTTTTTATCATTTTTTTTTCGCTTTCGTGATGGTCAGAACCATCACGAGGGCGTAACGTTCGTCTCATTACTTTTACATAAAAAAACGTACCTACTTATCGATAATTTTACCGCAATCGTGAAATATACAAACAAAATACAAATCGATTAGTTACATAACAATAATTAGGTATTTGTAAACTCGACAGTCACGCCGGCTGGGGTCGAACCCACCCCCGGCGCCCCGTGTGCATTTCCCGGTATATTTACGAAGCCGGATACAGAAATGACTATATTTTTTTAAAACCGCAGACCTACGTCGCGCGGCGCCTGCGCTTCGAACAGACGTTCCTTTTTCGAAAATTTGAATTCGGAAATTGGAACGTAATGGCGGCTGGCGGCTGTCATTAAAAATAGATCATAGAGTTTGAGGTCCGAATACATTTCGGTGTAATTTTCTATAGGTTAATGTTTTTAGTTCCTTGTAAGTTATTTTTTGCTTGTGGGACTGTCTTCTTTGAAAAGATTATCTGTTGCTGGATGAGGCGATTCGGCTCTATTTCCCACGGAGTGCTTTTTTTTTAATAAGAGTGATGAGACGAACGAGACGCTCTCCTGATGGTAAGAGATAACTCCTGCCCATGACCATTGTATCAATACACAGAACTTTGAGTAACAAAACAAAGTCCAGGCATCGCTGCTTTGGTGCTCATTACTTTGGGACTTGCGAAGGTTAGTCTCAACAGTCCAGTAATTTCGCTGCAGTACCCTTCACAGTAATGCTTCCACACTACTGCTTGGCGGCAGAATATCTGGTACTGTGGTGGTACCTACCTAGACGACCTGCTAAGGAAATCTACCACCATCTTAATTATTAAATTAGTATACCTAACTTTACTTAGTGGTCTCTTTTGCAGAAAGTCATAGGTATATACAGTTATAAGCTTAGGATGCGCCCTGTTGAAAGGGTGACTGTATTCGTAATTATGAAAGGTTATTACCTACTATGGGCACAACTCTAGAACCATAAAAAAAATGTTGTTTTATAAGAACCCTGCGTTAAGGAATGCCTTTGATTTTTAGCCCACAATAAAAGTAGTTCATTACGATGAGTAAGTATTATGACCCCCTTTCGGGAACATACACTCCAGGCTTACGACTAAACAAAATTCAAAATTTGATAAAATATTAATTCCTGATATCTAGAATTTTACGGATCGCGAGGTCACCGTTTGTAACTAACAACTAGTTTTCAATAAGTCACGTGGCTTCCAATCAGGCGAGAGTTCTGTTAAAGAAAGAAGTAGAACAGTGTTCACTTACTAGTGGATCCCTTCTACAAATTAGTCTATACACGGAGAAAAGATAAAATATCCCAATCAACTCATTATTGTCTATCAAAGGACGGAAAATACCCTAAGCTCTCCCCCGACACGTCCGCGCCCCGCGGCGTCTCACGGCCGACTGACCGCGCACAATACAATTTGATTTCGCAATTTTCCTACTACCCTCTTTTCCCGCGCAATTTGACGCGACTACAATAAGTAAATTGGTCCTTTTGTAGCTTTCAAGACGATTTTGTCGTTCAAACTCGTGGAAACGCTTGATACAGCTATATTGTTGTTCATTTCAAATAGTTTTTTTATGGAAATGTGGGAGAGGGCATTGATTTTACCATGTGATCTAAATTAACTTTGCATTTTATCTCACTAATATTATAAATGTGAAAGTTTGGATGGATGTTTGTTACTCTTTTACGCAAAAACTCCAGAACGGATTTGCATGAAATTTAGTATGGAGGTAGCCAAGACCCTGGATTGACAATCCAGGCGTTTGACCACAACTCACCTGTTAAGTAACTGTGTGGTCGAAGATGGTAACACAACTACCCTAGAATGGAAATTGATCTCAAGTGAGGCTGCCGGAACACATAGTTAGACGCTTGGCGACAGATTTTCAACTTAAAGAGTGGTAGCTAGCGAACTGTGAACTGTTTCCTTATATACCGATAGCTCAAGCTCATAGCTCACTCCCTCCGAAGGGTAACCTACTGAGCTGTCCATCGAAAAACCATCGAAAGTCTCAAAGTAATGAGCGCCAAAGCAGCGATGCCTGGACTTTGTTTTGTTACTCAAAGTTCTGTGTATCGCTGCAATGGTCATGGGCACGTTACCTCTTACCATCAGGAGAGCGTCGCGTTCGTCTCATTACTTATTACATAAAAAAAATGGTTTTTAAATTAAAATTTAAATATCGTAAATATCGTAGGGCATTACACACAGCGCCATCTGACCCCAAACTAAGCAAAGCTTGTACTATGGAAGTCAGATAACTGATAGAATACTTCAATATTTTTTTTTTGTAAATACATACTTATAATACCTACATACAGTACACCCAGACGCAGAACAAACATTTGGTTTTATATCACAAAATGCTTGTCCTGGGTGGGAATCGAACCCACGCCCACAGCTCTTGAAGCAGACATGCTACCAATGAGCCAACAGGGCTGTCAAAAAGTAATTTTTTAGTATATAATAATAAATATACTTAGTAATATTTTAAAGTAAGTTAACAAAAAGTTTTAAAAGTAATTTTCCTTTTATGAATGCTATTTTCTTCACAGTCGGGTAATAGATTTTTTAAACTCTTCATCTTGTTTCAAAATAACATAAGGCATAAAATCAGCGTGGCGTGCAGGCCGGGGCGGGCGGCGGAGCGCCCCCCCGCGTCGCCGGGGCGGCGCGGGGCGGGCGGCGGCCGCGGAAACTAGGGAGGGCTCCTCGGCATCACTCGGCTAGCAATAAGTGCGAGGAGGGCTGCAGACGGTCACGTCACAACTTTGTTCAATTTACGTTATAATGTAAATACTTGCGGACGCGGCGCGGTTACACCCGCGCAGTTCCCGTTTGAGACTTGCGATGGTTAGTCTCAACAGCCCAGTAATGTCGCTGCAGTACCCTTCACAGTGATGTTTGCACACTACTGCTTGGCGGCAGAGTATCTGGTACTGCGGCGGTACCTACCTAGACGACCTCCTGCTAAGGAAATCTACCACCAAGTAAATTCTAAGTAATTCCTAATTGAATTTAAACATTTACCTATCTTCAATAAATTTTTGTGATAGCCTTTCAATTATTTTTTTACGTTTGAAAGGCTTGGTGTTTGACCACCGCTCACCTGATGTTAAGTGACGGTGTGGTCGAAGATGGTATAGCACAGCTAGCCTGGAATGGAACTGGCGCTCAAGTGAGGCTGCCGGGACACACCGTTACCTAGATGCTTGGCGGCAGATTTTCAACTTGAGGGTGGCGGCGTTTTATTTAGATACTACCTCAGGATACCTTTTTTTAATTAACGTATTAGGTATAGAGAGTCTACTGGTTCGCGCTAAAAATCCACCATTTTTTAAACATCTACGCAAGGACAGTTGGGTCATTGAGATGAATCTAACGATACTTTAACTTTCCTAATCCATTCGGTCGCTTGAAAGAAACATATAAAGAAATGTACATAAGTAGGTACTACCTACCTACTTACATACAAGATACGCGCGAAAAACGTGGATTGAGTTTTTCTTTGGCAGTCGGGTAAAAAACTAAAAATATGTTATATTTTGCCTTCCCAGTCTGCTCATTTCGTAGTAGGTAGGTAGGTACTTAGCTTTGCTGCATGAGCTGCTGCGCGTGGGTTCGATTCCCGCTTAAGACAGACACACCTACAATGTGAGGAGCACAGACGTTTGTTCTGTATCTAGTTACCTATGTTCTAAATGTGCATTTATAAGTATCTACCTACTAGCTGTTACCCGCGACTTCGTCCGCGTGGAGTTTAACAAATAGTTTCTTCAGTTTGCAGTAGATAAGTAAAAAAAATATCTTGACCTGTTTGTGACAAATTTCATCCAAATCCGTTTCGTAGTTTTTGCGTTTTAAAGAGTAACAAACATCCATCGACAGCCCTGTTGGTTCATTGGTAGTACCTATATCTGCTTCAAGAGCTGCAGGGCGTGGGTTTGATTACCATTCATGACAAACGTTTATGTCGCGAGTGAATAGGAACCTTCTAAGCAAGCGTGCTTCATCGTAGACCGCATCTTTTATAAATAATAGGTATAAAATTATTTATCAACAAGGATAAGTAGGTACCTACTAATGTATCTACCAAACACAAGCCAATTTAAAAAAAATTAAAAACAAATATGTACCTAAAAACAAACTTAGTAAATAAATCTATCTAATAGGTACCTACTATTGTAAAGAGGAAAGATTTGTTTGTTTGTATATATTGAATAGGCTCCGAAACTACTGGACCGATCTTAATAATTCTTTCATTATCTGAATGCTACATTTTCCGTGACGGACATAGGCTAAGTATATTGTATTTAAAAAACAGTTAGGGATCCGTATGGAAACTTCAATAATGTAAGCCGAGCTGTCAAAAATCTACCGCGAACCCCTTATCTACTTAGCGTGCGCTGCGGAAACTATTGGCAACAGAATAAAGTGACGTTTTATAGCAAAGTGACAGCTGCGAGTAAGTCCGCGATGTCATATGTCTAACTATTAGGTACAGTTACAGAAAGATTTGATTTTTTTAGGGTTTCGTACCCAACGCCTATTACTGAGACTTCGCTGTCCGTCCGTCCGTCCGTCTGTCGCCAGGCTGTATCTCAAGAACGGTGATAGTTAGACAGTTGACATTTTCACAGATGATGTATTTCTATTGCCGCTATAACAACAAATACTAAAAATAAAATAAATATTTAAGGAGGGCTCCCATACAACAAACTTGATTTTTTTTGCCGTTTTTATAGATAGATAATGGTACGGAACCCTTCGTGCGCGAGCCCGACTCGCACCTGGCCGGTTTTTATATTTTGTTTGTATTGAACAGGCTCCGAAACTACTGGCCCGACTGAAGAGACTGAACCCGGGCCGGCCCGCTAATAGTAGGTAAGTAATTAATAAAACCCTAACATGTTCATTAAGAATAGAGTTTCTGTACGATAATACAAGACTTAATGCGTTTAATTTACAAGAATAATATAATGTATGCACATGTCTCCTGCCGCGCGCACGATTTCACTAATAAATGATCAAGCCTACTTATTAATAGGTACACAGCACAAAATGTAATATTTTTAACTTATTGCTTGCCGTTGCCTGACACAGCCTTCGCGCGGACGGATCGCATTACACTAGCCGTCTCTCTCGTTTACACCACATTATCGCATCAAAGAAAGAGATGAAGTACATTCCGTCGTTCACTATTCGCGAGCTCATAATGATATGCAATGCGACCCCATTATCCCTCTTTCGTTTACACTTAATAATAACCGGGTAGGCAGAGCGAGACGGGAATAGAGGTTGGAGTTTCCATTTCAAATTACATTACGGCACGCGGCTAGTGTAAGTTGAGCCTTCGGGCCGATGCTACGTGGAAGTTACAGGTGTCTAGATAAAATGGTTGCTTGTGATAATTTTTCATGGCGACATGGCGGGAAAATTTTTATTTATAGGTTATGTTAGACAGTTGAAGTTGTAAATGGAGGCTTAATGTGGTTCCTTTTGTTTATGTGCTGTGAATTGATGTCGGCTTTGATTTATTTTAGCGCTTTGAAAGGTGTGATAAATTAATGTTTATGTGGTAGGTATCTACCTATAGTCGCCAGTAGGTAGGTACACTGGTCAATTATTTTACACACTTTCCGGTAAAAACAAATATACCAAAGTTATCTAAGTATTTAAGGTGGTTCGATTTAGAAAGAAAGAAAAACAACATACAATTTTCATACAAATAATTGTTTGCCATTTATGGAGCATAATTTTACAGTGAAATCACAGCTACTGACGTTTATTTTGGTCTTTATTTGCGGTAAATCACAATTGTTTGAATAAAACAGTAGATTATTACCTAGTAGGTATCTCAATTAATTATAACACTGGGTTACGCTGCGCTATTTTGATCTTATTTAAGTAAAGTCCGTCCTCTGAACATTTTTTTGGTTGATAGGCTAGGTGTTTGACCACATCTCACCACATGTAAAGTGACGATGTGGTCGAAGATGGTAAACACGCCTAGCCTGGATTGTAACTGGCTCGAACACACGCTTAGATGCTTGGCGGCAGATTTCCAACTCTCGCGTGGTAGCTAACCAGCGGAGTACCTAGGTACTGGAGAGTAAGTACGCTACCACCATGCTGTGGTTTCCTCACGACGTTTTCCTTCACCGGCAGCTCGAGCTCGTTGTCGGGGTTTGAACCCACGTCCTGCGGCGTGTAAACCGACCACGGTAACTATTGTGTAGCGCTCATTGCTTTACATTCGATGGTGACATAAATATGTACCTATTATGTACTTGTTTTCAAATTTACATTTTTAAATAAATAAGTAGGTAGGTATAATAATAATAATAATTTATTTATTTGACATAAAACATGGTGTACCTACAGATACATTAAACCACGGGCTCCCGAACTAGTCGGAGACTGTGTGTCAGGCGCCAGTGGCTTCTCATTTTAGATCAAGATACAATAATAATATTACCTACAATAAATCAAGTTACATACCTATATAGTTATAGGTATACAATAACTTTACTCTGTGCCAGAGCTACTTAGAAGGAGGTCGTCTAGGTACCTACCACCGCAGTACCAGATAGTGTGTAAACATTACTGTGAAGGGTACTGCAGCGACATTACTGGGCTGTTGAGACTAACCATCTCATCTCAAAGTAATGAGCGCCAAAGCAGAGATGCCTGGACTTTGTTCTGTTACTCAAAGTTCTGTGTATCGCTGCAATGGTCATGGACAGGCGTTATCTCTTACCATCAGGAGAGCGTCTCGTTCGTCTTATGACTACAACTTACAAAAGAAATGATAACCAAAGTGTACAGAGTTAACAAACGAGCGAGTCGAGATTGCAGAAGTGAGTTGGCAGCAGGCAGGCGTCGCGTCGTCCCGCAAGCTGCGTGGTAGGTGGTAGGTATCTGGAGCACCCTTAATGCCGCTAAAAGCTTTCGTTCCTCCGCTCGCGGGAAATCAATGAAGACATTTACCTACACCTCACGACAAAACGAAAAAAAAGGAAGAAGTGTTTCCAGCGATCTACATACTTACTAACTATGATTAGATAGGAACTCTTTGTTGCGCCAAAAATAGAAGAAAAACCGGCCAAGTGCGTGTCGGACTCGCGCACGAAGGGTTCCGTACCATCCCACTGTCCTATCCCACTAGTACACATGCGTACATGTGACAGTTTGGAAGGATGAATGTATGGAGTGATGCTCGGGCGATGTCAGGCCCTGGTCATGCCCCACATATTATGCACGGAGGTTAAGGTAAATAAAAGGCAATCTTGCAACGACTAACAGCAACCTCGATGAGGAGAGAATTTTTTAGCGGTTAGCAAACACGATCAAAGGTCTCGTATGTAATTATGTAGGTATCTAACTGCGTCGTACGCGCCGAGCGTTCTCTATCTGTCACCTGTCAGGCAGCCTTACCACAGATTACTAAAGTGACGTTCGGATACTGAACGCCACAAACGTTTGTTACTCTTTCACGCAAAAACTACTAAACGGATTTGTATGAAATTTGGTATGGAAAGAAAGAAAATTGTTTTTATTTTGTAACACCACAATACAGAAAAACAACAAACAAACAGAGACAAACAACAAAAAACAAAAAAGGGCTCACCTCAGCATAATGCTGATCATACTAAGTATGACCAGCGCTGGTCTTCCGGTGAGCCCTTGTCTTACAAACAAAATGAACATAAAATTAGGAAAATATGGAGGTAGCCGACACCCTGGATTAACACGTAGGCTACTTTTTATCCCGAAAACATGTAGCGGGTAACACCGCGGGGCGCAACTAGTTATATATAAAAACGGCAATAAAATCACGTTTGTTGTATGGGAGCCCCCTTAAGTATTAATTTTATTCTGTTTTTTAATATTTGTTGTTATAGCGGCGACAGAAATACATAATCTGTGAAAATTTCAACTGTCTAACTATCACGGCTCATGAGATACAGCCTGCTGACGGACGGACGGTGGAGTCTTAGTAATAGGGTCCCGTTGTACCCTTTAAGTACGAAACCCTAAAAAGCACAGAAAACAAAGTGTCACAAGACAAGTGGCGGCCTTATCGCTAAGTACATGTTAACACTAAAATAACATCGTTTCACATCATATCCCTGGCCCACACTAGTGTGTATAACTTAGTTATTTATGAACACCACAACAACTACTTCAAACACTCGAAACTACTTTTGAGAAATAATGCAACATGATTTTTTCGCAGCCTTGCCAAAATTACTTTTTTTTTTAAATGTCGTGAGCAGTGTTAAGGTTTTCGCGCCAGAAGTATTGTCTAAGTGAGACAGCGGAGTGCTTCGACGCTCGCGCGCCCAGATACTAATTGAAACTCTCTATACTTATTCACATTTTCAGGGTTCCGTGCCCAATGGATAAAACGGAACCTTATTACTAAGACTCCGCTGTCCGTCTGTCACCAGGCTGCCTCATGAACCGTGATAGCTAGACAGTTGACATAATATGTTATGATTTTGATATTTTTAATTAAGAATGGAAAAATGACATGTATAAAAGATTTGCATTTTTATTTTGTAATTTTCATAGATTATGTATTTCTGTTGCCGCTATAACAATGAGCTTGAGCTGCCGGTGAAGGAACACATCGTGCGGAAACCACAGCATGGTGGCAGCGTACTCTCTAGTACTCGGCTGGCTAGCTACCACGCGGGAGCTGAACATCTGCCGCCAAGCTAACGGTGTGTTCCGGCAGCCTCACTTGAGAGCCAGACTAAGTGTGTTTACCAATTTCGTCCACACCTTCCCCTAACATCAGGTGGGCTATTGTCAATCACTTAGCCAGTCAACCATAAAAGAAATCGCTTAGACAATGACATGACAGCCCTGTTGGTTCATTGGTAGGGTGTCTGCTCCAAGAGCTGAAGCTAAACCAGGGCTGATTTGGCCTTAAAACTTCTTATTTTATTGTTCAAGAGATATTTTTCAAGCCTCCATTGTTTAGTGGAACTGAAGAGGTCGAGGGGCTGCGCCGGCAGTCCCCGGCGTGAGGGGCTCCGCGTATCGAGAGCCCTACGACAATTACTTGGTTATCAACACGCACTTGCCGCCTTGTTCACATCTGACAATCGAAGCCCTGCATGGCGCTGCACACGGAACTTGAGACTCAGTCGAAACAAAAAAACTGTCAAATTACTTATCCTTGCACACTACTATATGATCATTAAATATCACAGGACATTACACACAGCGCCATCTGAGCCCAAACTAAGTAAAGCTTGTACTGTGGAAGTCAGATAACTGATAGAATACATAGAATACCCAGACACAGAACAAACATTTGTTTATATCACAAAATGTTTGTTATGGATGAGAATCGAACCCGCGCCCTACAGACCATGAAGCAGAGCTGAAATAACTACCAGGGTAGTCAAAAAATCTGTAAGCTGAAAGGGAACAAAAAGAAGTAATTTTTCTCGCCAACCGTGAATAAAAAAAGTTCGGATAAGTGCGCACAATAACCTCCTTTCAGTTTAATAATTATAAAAAAGTACTTAGGTACAAATACAAAGCTAAATACAAATCTTTTATTTATATAACACCAAAGTTACATGTCATTTTTTCATTCATATCAAATTTAAAAATATCAAAATCATAATATAATTATGTCAATACAATGAAAATGTCAATGAAATAATTATGTCACAAAAACAAAAATATTATAATTATTATTTTTTTCGTTTTGTCGTCGCATTTTGAGCATTTGCCAGTGTCAAGTGTTTTATATTTTCAAGTGTCACAAGTTAAATAAGTTGCCTCGTAGCTATCAAAGTCAAAGTCCAGTCTTGGTCAAGTACAGCCCGTGTCAGTCAAGTCCAGTCATGCTTTAGTAAAGTAGTGGCGACTTTACTAAAGCTTCGATGGAGTTTTGGAAGCCACACGTAAAGTCATGTTTCACCACATTATATCATTTTTCCACACTCGCGCTTGTGATTCGGCACTTTATGAATAAAACACCACCATTTTTGACTACCACTCTTGAAACATCACTCGTTTTGGAAAAAAATACAACGGGGCGACACGACTCTTTCCGCGTTCCCGCCAAAACTCTATATTTTATTTGAGCAAAAACTAGTCACTCTCTCTCTCTCTCACTCTCTCTCTCTCTCTCTCTCTTTCACTCACAATAAAACTTCCCCCTGGTTCACCCTTAACCCCCTTATTACCCCGCAGCTTACCTTTTGTCCAAACCCTGTTCGTTACAGCATTGTTTTAATATTACTTTTTATTTTTGTAATGATGGCAGGGCGTGTACTCGGCCATAAGCGAAGCGATTAGCGTTTATCTTTACCCGTGATCAATTTTACAAATACAAATAAGTACAAATCATTTATTAATAACACCAAAGTTACAGGTAATTTTTCAATTCATATTTAAAAATATCAAAATCATAACATAATTATGTCAATACAAAGAAAATGACAATGAAATGATATGTCACAAATACAATATAATTATGTCAATAAAAACAAAAATATGATAATTACTTACTAGTATTTCAATAAACTCTTATTTTTAAAATAATCGTCAAAGTCATAATACAAGGTTTAGGTGTCACTTGATGTTATAAGGTCGAAGATGGTACAGCATATCCAGCCTGGAATGGAACTGGATTTTAAGTGAGGCTGCCGGAACACACCGTTAGATGCTTGGCGGCAGATGTTCAACTCTCGTGTGGTAGCTAGCCAGCCGAGTACTAGAGAGTGCGCTACCACCATGCTGTGGTTTCCTCACGATGTTTTCCTTCACCGGCAGCTCGAGCTCCATTTTTGTTTAAGTTTAGAATAGGTTCGCGTGTGAGCAGACCTGCTCCTCGTCAGTAACGTGTCCGCAGCCTGAAGCTGGAACCCCGCGTTTAATTACACCAACTGTCGCCGGGCATGTGTCGCGGGAGCGGGACGCGCCGCTACTCGCACTTTTACTTCTGCACGTGGTAGTGTGCGCTCGTGCGACGCCGAGCTTGGTCGAGGATGAGGACCTTAATCTAAAAACGTACTATGTGGATACAACCATTTTTTGTGACGTCATAACAGATTTAGTGTATCAAAACTTGAAAGAAACTATTTGATTCCACGTTCATTGTGCGGACTGCTCTTTTAAAATAATGCTTTTATCAAATTTCGTAATAATTATCATTTGAAATAGATATATTATAGTTATCAATAAAAGAGTTAAAACACTGATGACATGTGAATGAAGAAAAACAAAATGTCAAAATAAAGTACATAATAATAATAATATATTGACATAAAAACAATTGTCAAAATAATAAAAAACATAATTACTTTCTGGTCAGTGGAACGCGCTGCCTGAGCGGGTGTTCCCCGATGGATATAATCTGGGTGTCTTCAAGTGGACAGTGAATCGGTATCTTCTAGGCGAGCGTGCTGCATCTTAGACCGCATCGTCGCTTAACATCAGCTGAGATGGCTGTCAAACGTAAGCCTATTCGTTATATAACAAAAGGTTTATTAAAAGGTTTGTTTTATTATTATTAACTCAATGTCTCGATGGAAGTCTCCTGGCCATGATAGTCTAAGTATTGAGCATCTGAAATATGCTGGTGTCCATCTGCCGGGAGTTCTATGCTATGTTTTTTAATTTATGCTTGGGACACTCGTACTTACCGGCAGACATACAGTACATGAACCATTGCTGTATGGTTCATGTACTGACTAATGAGCATGAGTATTAAAATGTAAAATGTAATTGTTCTAATAATCTGACTGTTTTATGCTAACTTTACCTTTATGCCTATGACTATGGTGAAATAAATGTATTATTATTATTGTAGGTAGGCACTTCATACTAAACTTTTATCAGGTGCTAGCGGACGCCTCGCAGTTTCACCCGCGTAGTTCCCGTTCCCGTGAGAATACAGAGATAAAAAGTATGTTTATGTCACCCGGGGATAGCGTAGCTTCCCAACGGTGAAAAAATTTTTGAAATCGGTCCAGTAGTTTCAGAGCTTATTCAATACAAACAAACAAACAAAAGTTTTACAATAGATTTTTGACGATAAAAAAATTTATTAATTCCTCTTCAAAATGTTTCTCTTTATCGACATATTTTATCATTTATGAATAAGTAATATTGTAAGTTATTACAAAAATGATATTTAACAAACTAGGGAAGGACGGTAGCTCAGTATATGTACCTACATAGCTGTCAACTACGCAGCCCAGCGGCCGGCAGTCGGCGTGGACAGACGGACAGATGACACGTGCGTCACTAGTTATGTAGAAGGTTTCCCCGCGTGGGGTTGGGGCGCACACACATACTATTATGTACTCGGGGGCGCATGTGGGGGTGGGACCCGTGGAACGAGGGGACCAAGTCACTGGTGTAATGGTCAACGCTACTCTTGCTTAACAGTAAAAAGTATAACAGTATTGTTATACTTTTTACTGTTACTTACCTTATGAGTTAGTGCCACAAGTGGCGGCCTTCTCGCTAAGAGCGACCTCTTCCAGGCAACCAAGAACAGAAAAACAAATAATACAATAACAAAATTGCTCCAAGATCTGTAGGGCGTGGATTCTATTCCCATCCGGGATAAATATTTTGTGATATAGGTAAACAAATGTTTGTTCTGTGTCTGGATGTACCTACTGCATGTATTTACAAAGAAAAACTATTTAAGTATTCTATCAGTTATCTGACTTCCATAGTACAAGCTTTGCTTAGTTTGGGGCCAGATGGCGCTGTGTGTAAAAACGAAGTTGGTACCGACATCTAATCTTGAATGGAGTAGTAAGCCACTACTACGTATCCGCCGCCCAATTATTGCGAGACATCGATCTAAGTAGGTAACGACGCAAAAAATACCAAATGGCAAAAGGACAACCGCTAACAACAGTCCCCGAATCACACGGAAAAAACAAAACTCGGACGACCAAAGAGTATACGTAATTACAGACAAACAAACAAAAAGTACAAATTATAGTTCCAAATTATAGTCGGAAAGGCAGTATAATTTTGGAGTTTTGGTTTCTGTGGCGCTGCTGCGTTAGCTGTGGCCGGGCGCGCGCGCAGTATGGGCGCTCCCACGAAACCTGTGCCTCTCCACGAACTCTATGTACCTACGAGAGTTTTGGCCGGAACGCGGAGAGTCGTGTCGCTCCGTTGTATTTCTTTCTAAAACTAGCGTTTCGTCGAGTGTTTATGCATAAAAATGGTGGCGTTTTATTCATAAAGTGCCGAATCACAAGCGCGAGTGTGGGAAAATGATATAATGTGGTGAAACATGACTTTTCGTGTTGCTTCCAAAACTCTATCGAAGCTTTATAGTAAAGTCGCAAAAAAAGCATGACTGACACGGACTGTATTTGACCAAGACTGGACTTTGACTGTAACTATAGCTACGAGGCGACTTATTTAACTTAGGAAACTTAAAAATATAAAACACTTGACACTGGCAAATGCTCAAAATGCGACGTCAAAATCAAAGAAAAAAAACTCTAGAACTACATGTTCTGCAAGACTGTGATTTGTTCCGAAAAAAATAATAAAGAAAATTATTAAGATTGTATTTTATCATAAGACACTGAAAATATCAAATCGATACTGGATAAATGCACAAAGTAAAACGCCAAAACACAAATGCCAACATTTTTTTTTAAATTTAGAACCATTTTCACTTCACATGCATATGAACCCTAAAAAATTACACTATTTTTTAAGCAGTCGTGTAAAAATTGAAAGTTGAAATTAGTGTGATAATCCTTACTGTCTGTTCATAGTATTGCGGTTCGAAACACGACCGCGCGGCGTCGGTGCGCCAACAAGTATTTCGGACCAAATCACAAATTAGTTTTTTTTTAATGGCAAGCTGAGGGATGCCGCCTCCGACGGGGGGTTGCCAAAGCAGCCGAGCTCTCAAAAACTATTATATAGCAATACTTCTGTCTCTTTAAAGGTGTTATCGCTAACGTACATTCTGACTACAATACAAACGATACAGATAGCCGAAGACTCGATACTATCATTTTCGGACATCTTACACAAACCCCAACAATGAGCTCGAGTTGCCGGTGAAGGAAAACATCGTGAGGAAACCACAGCATGGCGGTAGAGTACTCTCCAGTACTCGGCTGGCTAGCTACCACGCGGGAGTTGAACATCTGCCGCCAAGCTAACGGTGTGTTAATTTGGGAGCCAGTTCCATTCCAGGCTAGATGAAAACACAATTGAAATTACGATTAAAAATACTTTCTGCCTATTATCTACTTCCTTAAACCCCACTAAAACTATACCTAAATTTGGAAAGTTATGGATGTTTGAAAGAAAAAAAGAAAGAAAACATTTGTTTCTCTTTCCCGCAAAAACTACTGAAGGGATTTCAATGAAATTTGTTATGGAGGTAGCCGAAACCCTGGATTAACTCATAGGCTACTTTTTATCCCGAAAACATGTAGCGGGTAACACCGCGGGGCGCAACTAATTCAAAATAAATATGTAATAAATACATAAATTATGTTAATAAAATTCTCATCAAAGTAACACAATAAAGCAGTGGAAACATTCCCCCTGGCTTCTGAGAAACCATCGACAATGGCCGACATCAGATTTGCTTAATTAAACTTTCCGCGAAAGCGCTTTTCCTTCTCTTCCTTCAATAATAAATAATTTTCGTGACAACCCTTCCATCCAATGGACTTCCATTAAAGTTCTAACAAAGCAGGAATTATTGATGATACAACGCAACTTACTTGG
Source organism: Biston betularia (assembly GCA_905404145.2). Taxonomy (NCBI): domain Eukaryota; kingdom Metazoa; phylum Arthropoda; class Insecta; order Lepidoptera; family Geometridae; genus Biston; species Biston betularia. Next base: position 87,858 of record FR989889.1, on the reverse strand, counting down.
TGGTAGATCTCCTCAGCAGGAGGTCGCCAAGCAGTAGTGTGTAAACATTACTGTGAAGGGTACTGCAGCGACATTACTGGGCTGTTGAGACTAACCAAACTCAAAGTAATGAGCGCCAAAGCAGCGATGCCTGGACTTTGTTTTGTTACTCAAAGTTCTGTGTATCGCTGCAATGGTCATGGACAGGCGTTATCTCTTACCATCAGGAGAGCGTCTCGTTCGTCTCATTACTAACAAATCCTACTAATCCCAAACCAATATTATAAATGTGAAAGTTTGGATGGATGTTTGTTACTCTTTCACGCAAAAATTACTGAACGGATTTGGATTTCATTTATATGTATGCATTAATATCTGCTTTGTATTTAATTCTGGTTAAAATCAATCATCTTTTAGATTTTGGCTTGTTTATTTCTCAGAATAATAGTGAAAATTGTCTTCGCTGTTTCCCGTGCTTTGGAACGTGGGTTCAGTTCCTGCCCACAACAAACATTTTGTGTGATTATTTACAAAAATAACTAGTGCTGTACTATCACTGTAAGTACTAGTATAGTATCACTCCCTTAGTAAACGATTGCCGAGTTTGAGGCTAGATGGCGCTGTGTGAAATGTTATCCAATTTGTAGCAATGATGGCTCAGTGGGTTCACATGTCGAAGCATGTAGGTTCAACCCCCAACAATAAGCTTGAGCTGCCAATGAAAGAAAAGATCATGAGAAAACTGCTTAGGTGTCAATCCCGTACTATTTTGATTTTTGAACTTTTCTATTTGCGTTATCGCTAATCGAATGTTACTTTGTTTAGGCCCTCTGTTTGGATACACAACCGACAACATCGGCGACGCATCTCTCCGCCAACAAGATAACATTAATACAAAATTCATAACTACCTTCCAACAAATTAATAATGTGCAGTGTAAACCGACCCTGCCACGCGACACCAATCAGGCGCTTCTAAAACGAATTCCAAATTCAAACCGGCCAATTAGATTACGTTCAGTTACAGTAAGGGCTCATCCACAATGGAGCTAATTATACAATTACTCGGCTTGTTGAAATGTACTCAAATTGAATAATTATTTTAACTATAGACAATTAGTTATGTTCCGTAGGTGAAGTATCATATGTAATGAGTTCTTTGGAAAATTATTTGAGTATATTTGCGCGGGAAACACGAATAATTTAAATTGGAAATGATATGTCAGGCTAGTTTAAAGACACTGGAAATGTAACTGAATTGTTAATTTGCTCGATAACGGGCCGGAAATTACGAAGGTAGTACATACAGGCAAAACTTATATATTTAAATTAATTGGAAAGTGTACGTGGGAACCTGCATATGTGACAGGATTTTTACCGGTGACAGGCTTGGTGATTGACCACAACACACGTTATGAACTGTGTGGTTGAAAATGGTAACAACTTCTAGCAAAGTCACCGAAATAGTTTAACGTATTTTCTAGTTGAACTGGCCCTTTTTCATATATAAAGTAATGAGACGAACGAGACGCTCTCCTGATGGTAAGGGATAACGCCTGCCCATGACCATTGCAGCGATACACGGAACTTTGAGTTACAAAACAAAGTCTGGGACATCGCTGCTTTGGCGCTCATTACTTTGAGATATTCGTTGGTTTGTCTCAACAGTTAACTCTCAAAGTATCTTTCATACCGCTAGGTGATTAGGAACAATTCCTAACTCAACAAAGTCGCGAGCGTACCTAAGCTTGTCATAAATATAAAGAGTTGATTCAAATTTGTAATGAGATACAATGTAAAAACCCGACTCCACGCCCCTCAGGACAACTAAACGCGCTGCTCCAATGAAACAGCGAGGTTTCTGAGCAAACGAAAATATCAGCGATGTATTTTACATTTTTGTTGAATTTGTAAAAACCGCTTAATCGATTTCGATAAAATTTATATGGAACCACTGATAAAGTATGATCTACCAAGCAAAAAAAGAATTATCAAAATCGATTTAAAATTGGCGGAATTATCGCGTCACAAACATACAGTCGAATTGTCTTTTTTGAGCGTGTATCTTGTGTACTTTGCAGAAACACTTGTTTCAATAATGTCATTTGTCATAGATTTTTTTTACTTTAACTAAATAATGCTCTCACGCGGCGCTCGCATGTGAGTAAGCGGATTAGGATAAAGGACGACAAAGAACACAAAATATAGGTGGATGTGGTAGTTTTAGAAGTTTGTGTTGTAACTTTTCATAATTAAAAAAAAAACTGGGCAAAGGTTAATAATTAAATTACTTAATTTAATTATTTGCTAGCGAAATTACAGGGCTGTTGAGACTAACCATCGCAAGTCTCAAAACAATGAGCGTCAAAGCAGCGATGCCTGGACTTTGTTTTGTTACTCAAAGTTCTGTGTATCGCTGCAATGATCATGGACAGGCGTTATCTCATACCATCAGGAGAGCGTCCCGTTCGTCTCATTACTTTTTACATAATTTTTTTTTTTGTTAAATGACGGTGTGGTCGAAGATGGTAAACATACCTAGCCTGGAATGACACTGGCTTTGGATCTAATGGGGTAATCAATCTATTTACAATAAAATCGGGGTATCTGCCCCGGATGGCAACGTCACGGCGCCATAGATACATAAATACAATAAAGAATAGTATTAATAAAGAAACTCTTTATTGTGTAAACCAAAAACGGAAAAAAAATACAGACAATAAAAGAATCTTACGAGCTAGTGCCACAAGAGACCTTATCACTAATAGCGATCTCTTCCAGGCAACCAAGAATAGAAAACTATACATTAACATATAGGCTACTTTTTATCCCGAAAACATGTAGCGGATAACACCGCGGGGCGCCGCTAGTACCTATGTAATATTTACTTTTCTGTCAGTTTTATACCGCATCCACTTTTTGAGACATCTAATGACAAGTGTACACCAATGAATCTCAATACGTGTGCAGCGACGCTAACCGGCTGCAGTGCGAGCGCGCGCCCCCTGTGCCGCCCGCGCCGATCTAACTAACCCTAAGCTCTCCCACGATATTTGGGGTCGTTGTGTTGCGCCAACAAATAAGGCGAACGATGGAAACACGCAGCAAAAAGCAAGGGGAAGCCGAGGCACACATAACGATGGACCTGGACATTTCCTACAACCTCACCAAACTAAGTTTGTACTATAGAATTGTAGGTAGGTATAAGGTTCAAATCCCAACAATGAGATCGAGCTGCCTATGAAGGAAAACTTTCTAGTAGGTACCTACTCGGCTGGCTAGCTACCACCCTCAAGTTGAAAATCTGCCGCCAAGCATCTGATGGTGTGTTCCGGTAGCCTCACTTGAGAGCTAGTTTCATTCCAGGCTAGGTGTGTCTACCATCTTCAACCACACGTGGACTTGGTGGTAGATTTCCTTAGCAGGAGATCGTCTAGGTAGGTACCACCGCAGTACCAGTTATTCTGCCGCCAAGCAGTAGTAGACATTACTGTGTTCCGGTTTGAAGGGGACTGCAGCTACATTACTGGGCTGTTGAGACTAACCATCCCAAGTCTCAAAGTAATGAGCGCCAAAGCAGCGATGCCTGGACTTTGTTTTGCTACTCAAAGTTCTGTGTATCGCTGCAATGGCCATGGTCAGGCGTTATCTCTTACCACCAAGAGCGCGTCTCGTTCGTCTCATTACTTTTTACATTAAAAAAAAACACGGTCATTTAACAACAGGTGAGCTGTGGGCAAACACCTAGCCTATTAATTACAAAAAAAGTTTTATTTTTTTCACTTTTTATAAATTTAATTAAGAGCAAAGTTAAAACACATTCTATTCAGTATAAAATAAAAGTAGTGTTAATTGACACAAGTACTGCCCGCGTGTGTTCCCGCCGGATCATTCCGCGTCGGTGGATGGGAGCGAGCTGCGGCAGTGCGCCGACTAACCGCGGGAGAGACGAACGAGCGAGTCAACTAATGAATGACCATTCTGTGTCGGCTTAGCGCGGCTCGCTGCCGGCCGGCGCACGCCGCCCGCCGGCCGCGGGGGAGGCGCGCCATTGTTTAGTTAGCGCGGCTCCGAGAACAACGGAGCGGCGGCGGCGCGAGCGGCGGCGGCGGCGGCGGCGTGTGAATCGAGCTTTATTCAACATTAGGGTCAGTTTAGTTAAAAAGTTAGAGAAACAAATATCACAGGATAATACCCGACTAGTAGCGATAGCGCATCCGACTAAACAAAGCTTGTATGATTTTTTTATAGTATAACTAGCGACGCGCCCCGGCTTCGCGCGGGTGCAATGTACATACTAATGTGGTGCATATGCAAGTATTATACATAGAATAGAATAGAATAATGTTTATTGCCCAAAAAGTCACACACATAAAAAATAAATTGAATTAAACATTATCAGTGTTCCTATATGCACTCGTCAAAAAGTTTGTACAATTTTTATTAAGTCAGCTGTAGGTATAGGGGCTTCGTCTTAAAATAATAATAAAAATATCACAAACATTAAAAAAAATAAAAAAACCTTCCTCTTGAATCACTCTATCTATTATTTAAAATCCCCGCATCAAAATCCGTCGCGTAGTTTTAAATATCTAAGCATACCTACATAGGGACAGAGGGGAGCGACTTTGTTTTATACTATGTAGTGATGATGAGACGAACGAGGCGCTCTCCTGATGGTAAGAGGTAACACCTGTCCATGACCATTGCAGCGATACACAGAACTTTGAGTAACAAAACAAAGTCCAGGCATCGCTGCTTTGGCGCTCATTACTTCGAGACTTGCGATGGTTAGTCTCAACAGCCCAGTAATGTCGCTGCAGTACCCTTCACAGTAATGTTTACACACTACTGCTTGACGGCAGAATATAGACCTCCTACTATTCCACATCAAAAATCATAAAGCATTACTTCAAGTCTACCTCTTTAATCAATTGTAATTGTCGGATTAGGGGCGAGTCGCGCCCCGCGCAGGGACGAGCCGCCCCTGGGGCGAGACAGCACCGGGGTGGGTCCGCCACCCGTGACGTCACCGTGACGTCAGAGGGTAGGTTCCTGCTGCCCTTCTGTGGCGGCGGTGGCGGGAGGTGGAGGGTGCGATGCGGGTTTCTGTATATTTGTTGATTTTATTAGAGGTGTTGCGATGTTATGCGAAGGAGTGAGTTATACATGTTTTTGTTATTGGTTTAGGTAAAATGTAACTGTAGGTTTACTCTACACTAAACTTATAACCTTGTGTTAGGTTTTAAATTTCAAAGAATAAGACACGTGTAGGATTGGGCTGGAGGCGGCGGGACAGTCGGGACTGTACCGCCTAGCGCGATAGTCGGCTCCAAGTAATTTGGATTATTGTAACTAATATAACGGAATAAACCTAAGAACTAGAAGACACGTGGAGTTTCATTTGGAGTCCAGGCTTTTATATAGAGGAGAGTTCACACTTGTAGCTACACTAGCCAGGAGTACCTCTCCACCAAGCTATGGTTTGCAAACGATATCCGACTTACAAATGTTTTTTTACTGGTGACCGGCTAAGTGTTTGACGACAGCTCAACTGATGTAAAGAGACAATTGAAATGCCTGATGATAAACAATAACGTCTGACCATGACCATTGCAGCGATACACAGAACTTTGAGTAGAAAAACGAAGTCCGGGCGTCGCTGCTTTGGCGCTCATTACTTTGAGACTTGCGATGGTTATTAAATAAATAAAAATCTTAGAACCTTACACACAGCGCCATCTAGCCCCAAACTAAGCAAAGCTTGTAATATGTGAACTAAGTAGCTAATAGAATACTTACATACTTTTTAAAATAAATATATACAGAACACACTGTAGGTATGTCGTCACACAAATGTTTGTTATGATTGGGAAACAAACCCACACCCCACAGCTATTGAAGGAAATAAACTACCAAAACAGCCAACAGACCAAACAATTAGTCTTAACTGTAATTTCTTTAGCTGCAGTATTCCGCTTCAGGTGTAAAATTCCTAACACTAGGGCTGACGACTTGACCTACACGACAAGCGACACGAAATGCCAAACATTTATTTTATGAAAAAGGCGCCATACCAGCCATATCTATCAGCAAGTTTACCGCACAAAGTGACGAAACGACAGAACTTTGTAACTTTCGACCGGACGATGCGGTAGTGGCGCCCCTCTCAACTCCGCTGTAACTAAGCCGGACATTCGCTCCGTGAAAACCGCAGTAATCGACGAGAGCAAAAACCTGCCACAGAATAAGGCGCAGTTACAGGCGGCGCGTCTGCTGTAACGGGGGGGGGGGGCAGGGGGGGGGGGTCCGAGCGGGGGGGCTGGGGGGCGGAGGAAGAAAAACTGCTCGTGCGCAGCCGACCTGCCACAGCTTGCAGTGGAGGGCAGACTAACTGAGGCAGATGAGACTTTATATTTGCCTATTTTTACACGACTGCCCCAAAAAACGTTTTTTTTTCCTAATTAAACTTGTCATAAATTAAAAATGTTAAAGTTTTTCTTAAAAGTTAAATCAATTTGACTACTATATTAGTTCATACGGTAGCAGCTCTGTTTTATAAGCTGTAGGGCATGGGTTCGATTTCCGCCCAGAATATAGGCACCTACAATTATAGATAGAATTTGTTCAGTGTCTGGGTGAACTACTTAAATTTATGTTTTTAGAGAACCTTAAGTCACAATAAGAAGTAGGTACCTAAAGTTGCTCAAAACGCAAGCAACCCCCACCTTCTTTAGGCGTGCTCCCATCCCTACCCAACCACATTTGCTGTGATCCTGCCAACCGTGCTTTGAATATGCTGTCCAGCAATTCATTTTGGGCCGATATCTTTTAGACAATAAACAGCCAATAAATAAACAAAATCATTTAATGGTTTATTCGTAATATAAAATAGATAAAGATAACAAGTGACTTTTACGTTTCAGCTATACAGAATTGTCTACGTTCGATAAGGTTTCTCCGACCAAGTCACTTGACCGTTCTGCCGCCTAGTTATTCGGTGAGATCAAAGCGAGGAGCCGCCGCGCGTCTCTTTGAAGTTCCGCAAAAACATCCGCCGCCGCCGCCGCCGCCGCCGCCGCCGCCGCCGCCGCCGCCGCCGCCGCCGCCGCGGAGGACGTCCATTCAAGACCTGCCGAGCTAGGCCTCACGCTAATTAATTAGTATTATAGGTATGCCAGGACTTCGCGTGTGAATCAGTTCTTAGTTCCAACGTAATTATTGTCTAAAGAAAACTTGGTAGGTAGGTAAGTAAGGTTTTGTTAAATTTAAAAGTAATGAAACGAACGAGACGCTCTCCTGATGAAGAGATAACGCCTGTCCATGACCATTGCAGCGATACACAGACCTTTGAGTATTTTCTAACTGTTTGTTGTTTTTGTGTGTTTTGTGGTGTTACAAAATAAAAAATAATTTTCTTTCTTTCTTTCTTTCTTTCTTTAATAACAAAGTCCAAGCATCGCTGCTTTAGCGCGCATTACTTTGAGACTTGCGATGGTTCAACAGCCCTGTAATATCGCTGCACTACTGCTTAATAGAATATCTAGTACTGCGGTGGTACTTATACCTATAAATTACCTCTTACTAAGGAGAACTAACACCAAATAAACTTTGTTTTTTACACGTTCATTATGCATATTTCTAGCTCTGTCTGTCGTGGGCACGGGTCCACGCACTGGGAAAATGCATCAAAAATATATCAAAACCAAAGAAAAAGAAGTTCTTACGCCGTTTTCCAGCAAACAGCGACCAGAGAAGTCCGCGCGCGGCGCTGCGCTGCCCGCGCCCGCGCCCGCGCCCGCACCGCGCCCGCACCCGCACCCGTGCCGCGCCGCGCCGGGACCTCGGCAGCTGACTCTCCCCAGTTCACGCGCGTGAACCCTTCCCGCAAACCTACTTATAGTTCAACATTAATGACTTAATAAACATCAATTCCATCGCGTTTCAGATTCTTTCGTCGGCAAAAAGTATGACGGCGCTTCCATTACGCCAGTTAGTCAATTTAAATGCAGTTTAACACAATTAACCCTAGATTACTAACCTTCGTCGATTCGACGACGCGAGTTTAAAAAAATTGCGATAACTTCTGCGCGCGCGATCTCACTTCATTCATACTCCGGCTAATCTCTGTCGACTTGTTGCCCCCCACAGTGGACGGTAAGGTTTTGAGTGGAGGGACTTGGGGGCTCTGTTCCAGCAACCATGGCTCGTCGCATCGACGATGGTTAGTATTAACGTGACATTTTGTACTATTTAGTTTGTGTAGTTTGTCGCTGTTTTTTTTTGTTTTGTGGTTTGTTTTATTTATATGTAATGCTATTTATTATTCGTTGTTTTAAAAACAATTCGTCAATTATTAAACAATGGAAAAGCGATGACGAAAACTCAGCAGGGAGTGAAACAGAAGACCTCGTTGAGGTTGATCCAGCCTAAGAAACAGGCGGGGATGAAGAGGCTCCCACTTTGACCCAACAGCAGCTTTCAGGTCAAGATGATCAGGAAAGTAGAGATACATCTCCTCACAATCTATTGAAGACTCTATACCTAGCCCTTCAGTCCAATCCACTAATAGTAGTAGTAGTAATATTCCGACTATCCGTGACATTCTTCGTGGAAAAGACAAATACTAGTGGTCTTCAGAAAAGTCAAGGTCACAAACCAGGATCGCTGCAAGGAATATAGTTCATGTTAGATCTGGACCTAAACGCTCATGTAAAAATGAATTAGATCCTCTCCAATCCAAAAAAAATATTAGCCATACTCTTCAAACTGCTCTGCGGGACTCAATTACACAAATTTTGAACATACTAGGAAGTAATACTTCGAGTTCTAGAATTGAGATTGAACCAAACAACGTGAGTGACATCTCCTGTACAAAAAAAAAGGAAACATGTGCCTTATGCCCCTCCGCAAGGCGAAGAATGACTAAAAGTTGTTGCGCTAAGTGCAATAAATCGTTGTGTGGCGAGCATATACTTGACGTTTGCCACAAATGTATTATTTTTTAGATTTCCACCAAAATGTTAATTTTAATAGTTAATTAGATTCGTCATTTTTAATATTTACGTTTTGTTTTTCACAATTCCTATATAAATTATATTCTGTAAAAAGTTTTAAAATGTTACAATTTTTGATTTTGCATGAAACTATGATCTCATTCATAAGGCTGTTTAGATGATAAATATGTCATATTCATTCATATAAATGTAAGAAATAATATAAATAAATACTGTTCTTAAATAATAAAAACAAATATGTACACATTTTATTTTAATAAAACCCTTTAACCCCCTTCATAACATACAGTAGTCGAAACGACGAAGGTTCGTGTTAAGCGCCGAAAAATAAGGTTAGTGATCTAGGGTTAAAATCAATTTGAGGCGAGTGCGGCAGCGAGTGAGAGTGGGCACGCATAGCGCCATCTGTTGCCGAGTAGCGGCACTAAAACAGCGACGGCACTGGAACTTTTACTTTTATTTTTAACTAGCGGACGCCTCGCGATTTCACCCGCGTAGTTCCCGTTCCCGCGGAAATACAGGGATTAAAAGTAGCCTATGTCACCCGGGGATAGTGTAGCTTCCCAACGGTGAAAGAATTTTTGAAATTGGTCCAGTAGTTTCGGAGACTATTTATTACAAACAAACAATCAAAATCTTTGTAATAGTTTTTATATAATATTTCAGGATTAGGTAAGTACGTGATTTATTTTCTGATTTTATAAAATTGAAGTTTACAGTAAGTATTTTTTGTATCTGCTGTTAATTTGTTTAGTTTCTATACATTATGAATGGCGAGTCCGGGAAATATCGCAGGTTTGTCCGACATGGCTGACGCGGTGGTGCTGGCGCGCACGTCCCGGCTCCTCCGCGAGTGCAGTTGTAGGTTTACACCAAATGTTGTTTTCCAGACTATTCACACAAATATCTGTAGCGATGTATTTTGTAGCGATGATAGCTCAGTGGTTAGCGCGGTAGGTTCGCATGCCGAAGGGCGTGGGTTCAAACCCCAACAATGAGCTCGAGCTGCCGGTGAAGGAAAACATCGTGAGGAAACCATAGCATGGTGGCAGGGTACTTTCTAGTACTCGGCTGGCTAGCTACCACCCTCAAGTTGAAAATCTGCCGCCAAGCATCTAACGGTGTGTTCCGGCAGCCTCACTTGAGAGCCAGTTCCATTCCAAGCTAGGTATGCTTTACCATCTTCGACCACACCTTCGAGCTGTGGTCAAACAACTAGCCTGTCAATTATAAAAAAAAAAAAAAAAAAACTGCGTTAGTAATCGCGTCACACTCGCGATAAGAGTTATTATGAGATATTCAAGCGCGCCGATTATGATTTCAAAAAGACATAATGTTGTAAAAAATTCCATTACTAAGTACCTACTTTGACAACAAGTCGAACTAAACCCGCTCTAACAACCCGCGCACGTGTCTTATGTGGAATGGCTTACCACCTTCGGTTTTTCCGCCGAGTTTCTATCTACAGAGCATCAAACGAAGAGTGAATAGGGTTCTTAAAGGTAGGCAACGCACTGACAATGCCCCGGGTAGTGCAGGTGTCCATAGGCGGCGGTGACTACTTACCATCAGGTGGCCTGTCGCTTGTTTGCCACGTTTTTTACATAAAAAACTAGCCCACGCCCACAAAGCAAAAGCAGCGATGCCTGGACTTTGTTTCGTTACTCAAGTTCTGAGTATCGCTGCGACGTCGTTATCTCAAACCATCAGGACGTATTCGTATTACTTGTTAGCACGAAATACCTACTTATTATGATCGTGTGAGCTGCCGGGCGCGCCGGGGCCGCAGCCCCGCCGCGCGCCGGCCGGCGGGGGCGGAGGCCTGCCCGCGGGGCTCGCACTAGTGTAATTAGAAACCTTTTCGAAGAACGCAGCCTTTATTATCTCAGCTACCGTGATGAGATGTTACACGCGATACAGCGCTGCATGATGCTCCGGCGCGGCGGCGCGGCGGCGCGGTGGCGTGGCGGCGCGGCGGCGTAGCGGCGCGGCGGCGCGGGCTGCGAAGCGATGGGAAACGTGCCGGGACTTCGTTCACTCGTGTTTTCACTTTTTGGAATTCCATGTCGGAGCGGTGTCCAGCGGGACCCGCAAGTACCTGCAACTGATATTTATCACTATACTTACCTACTTGGTGGTAGATCTCCTTAGCAGGAGGTCGTCTACCAGATACTCTGCCGCCAAGCAGTAGTGTGTAAACATTACTGTGTTCCGGTTTGAAGGGTACTACGGCGACATTACTGGGCTGTTGTGACTAACCATCGCAAGTCTCAAAGTAATGAGCGCCAAAGCAGCGATGCCTGGACTTCATTTTGCTACTCAAAGTTGTGTGTATCGCTGCAATGGTCATGGACACGCGTTATCTCTTACCATCAGGAGAGCAACTTGTTCGTCTCATCCCGCTAATATTATAAATGTGAAAGTTTGGATGCATGTTTGGTACTCTTTCACGCAAAAACTACTGAACGGATTTTAATGAAATTAAGTATGGACGTAGCTAGAACTTAACACATAACTAGGCTACTTTTTATCCCGAAAACATGTAGCGGGTAACACCGCGGGGCTCAGAAAACTACACTTCAACCTACTAGTAACTAATAATGTTTCCACAGTACAGGATACCTGGCGCATGCGGTGGTCCGTGGTACACAGACGAGCTCATGCGAGGGAGATCTACCGCCAAGTAGAGAGTTAATATAAATTAAAATAGTAAGATTATTGAAGTAAACGTGATCCTATATTTAGGCTGTACCCTATAATTATATAATGTCCTCTGTGGGCCACATGGATGCTCGTTATTGCTGCCCAGCGCGACAGCGCGCGGCCTTCACCTTTTCGTCTGCAGGAGCCTCAACCGAAGTATCACGAACACTTCTAAAAATCGGTTTCTCTTTTGTGTTATTATATACTATTTATAAATACATGAAACAAGCAGCCGATTTTTAGCTTCAAACTAATATTTAAATAATATAAAACTATACCGCTATCCGCATTTCTCTCTCGCCGCTTACCTTTTCTAAATCACGCGAAGGAGTTTGATGCGGTTTTCTCTCTCATTTATATATTTTTGCAGGTTTACCTATAGACAACCCTGTTGGTTCATTGGTAGTATGTCTGCTCGAAGAGCTAAAGAGGTTCGATTCCCACCCAGGACAAGCATTTTGTGGTATAAACAAATGTTTGTTCTGTGTCTGGGTGTACTGTATGTATTATAAGTATGTATTTACAAAAAAAAGTGTTAATGTATTCTATCAGTTACCTGACTTCCATAGTACAAGCTTTGCTTAGTTTGAAGTCAGATGGCGCTGTGTGTCATGTCCTGCGATATTTATTTATTACATAAAGTAGCCTAATTAACTATTATTATGAGTAGTTGAGAATTCGGTATGTAAAGAAAAAAAGTTACTGATTCCAAAACCATTTCGAAATATTACATTCCCGTACCTACATTACTTTTAATAATGAACCGTGATGTGGGGTTTATTTTAATAATACTTATTTTAAATTTATGTTAATTGACTTCTAATGACGTCACATAGTAGGCTGTATAGGGCTACCTTCAGTGCCTAAAAAAAGCAATGATTTGTCATTGCTTTTTTAGCCACAAGAACCTCTTCCAGAAACGTACGTAGAGTTTTTTTTCGCATTAGTATTGATACAAATATCTGGATTATTTTACTTTAAACGTTACTCGGACTCTGATGTCGCCGGCTCTGATAGCTACGAGTACCTACTTTTTATTTTACATGGCAAGAGCATACCTACATATTCAGCCTACTTTATAACGTCATCGCTATAAAAAGTTTGAAAATGCACAAATCAATTACCGCATAGAACGTCAAATTATTCAAATTAGTTTCATAAAATATAAAGTTTACTAAAAATACATTATAAATCTATTAAAAAAACTTTAGGTACCTACACTAGGTGCACGCCGAATTGCAATGTTTTGTCATCGATTCGCCAGAGCGGAGCCGGCGCCGCCGGCGCCAGCCTGTCAGTCGGTCAGGACACGAGGGAAACTAGTTTCCATCAGCAAAGCGTTTCACAAATACTGTTAACAATACAACCAAAGAGCATCACGTTCGAACGTTATCTAAATATAGGTACCTACTTAGCAACGACTTACAAAAACACTAGGCAGACAGAAACAAGAAACTTGCGATATAATATCATTATGTAGGTATTCGTGACCTTTTAGATCAAAAATAAGAGCAAAATATCCTTCCGTCATTCCGTCGAACTTGAGTGATGACTGCAATGTCAACCAAGGTCCGCAGCCCGGGCGGACCGCGCCTCGGGCTCCGCGGGACACGGGGCTCGTGGCCCGGCGCGGAGGCCAGCGACGCACTAACTAGAGGCATCTCGCGGTTTCATCCACCAAAGAAAATTATTTTTGTTTTGTAACACCACAGAACACACAAAAATAACAACAGAGACAAACAAGTACAAAAGCCAGGGTTTTCTTTGTACCTAAAAGTACTGAGACAAACGTGGTCTTTTCATGGTAAGAGATAACACGTGTCCATGACCATTGCAGCGATACACAGAACTTTGAGTAACAAAACAAAGTCCAGGGCATCACTGTTTTGTCGCTCGTTACTTTGAGATGAGATGGTTAGTCTCGACAGCCCTGTTATTACTTTAGCTGCAGTACTTTGGCCCTTTAAATCAGAACACAGTAATGCTTACACACTACTGCTTATCAGAATATCTGGTACTGCGGCAGTACCTACCTGCCTAGACAATCTCTTGCTGAAGAAGTAAATTCAAACCAACAATGATAAGTTCTGTGTATCGCTGCAATGGTCATGGACAGGCGTTATCTCTTACCATCAGGAGATCGTCTCGATCGTCACATTACTTTTTACATTTAAAAAAAAATGAGCTCGAGCTGCCGGTGCAGGAAAACATCGTGAGGAAACCACAGCATGGTGGTAGCGCACTCTCTAGTACTCGGCTGGCTAGCTACCACGCGGGAGTTGAACATCTGCCGCCAAGTCACTTAATATGTGATGAGCTGTGGTGAAACTGTCAACGTTTATTCTCTGCCTGGTGCGGGAGGGAAGCGAGAGTGTATGTAGGTAAGTAGGTATGTTAAGAAGTGAACACTCGCCCGAAAATAATTGGAAAATATTGATAGGTCAGCTAAGCGGCGGCGGCGGCGGCGGCGGCGGCGGCGGCGGCGCAGCTCGCGGCGGCGCAGCTCGCGGCGGCGGAGGAGCCACAAAAAACAGAAAGCATCGGAAGCCGAAGCCGACCCTCGCGGTTCGGCGATAGATTAATTCGATAAATGTACACTGCAACGTGTAATTATTGAACTTTATCGCGCTCCTATCTTTATGGTCGCCGTGGACGGGACCTGAACCGACGCGAGGAACAGTCGAGATTGCAAGGAGATCCGCCGCCGCCGCCGCGCCGAGCGCCTGCCTGCTCTCCGACAGCATTTTTTTATTTTATGTAAAAGTAATGAGACGAACGATGCGCTCTCCTGATGGTAAGAGACAACGCATGCCCATGACCATCGCAGCGATACACAGAACTTCGAGTAACAGAACAAAGTCCAGGCATCGCTGCTTTGGCGCTCATTACTTTGAGACTTGCGATGGTTAGTCTCAACAGCCCAGTAATTTTGTTTGCCGGCAGAATATCTATTCCGGCAGCATCCAGTTGAATTCCAGGCTCGGCGTAGGTATTAAGTATCTTCGATCACGCCGGCACTCGTCAACAGGATAGCTGTGGACCTAAAAAAACTTCGCGAATGTACGAGATACCTAAATTTTATTAAAAATGAATGTTGTAGGGCATTTCAAATAGCGCCATCTAGTTATAAACTAAGTTTAGTTTGTACTCGATCGAATAATCCCACTAACATTATAAATGGGAGAGTTTGGATGGATGGATGTTTGTTACTCTTTCACGCAAAAATTACTGAACTACAGATTTGTTCTATGGTTGACAGGCTGTGTTTGACCACAGCTCATCTCATGTTAAGTGGTGTGGTCGAAGATGTGGTAAAGCACACCTAGCATGGAATGCATGGAATGGCTCTCAAATGAGGCTGCCGGAACACACCGGTATGGAGGTAGCTGAGACCCTGGATTAACACATATGCTACTTTTTATCTCGAAAATATGTAGCGGGTAACACCGCAGGACGCAGCTAGTTAAAACATAAAAATTAATATTTTCGTGATAAAATTATATCCTACTTTTTGTTTAGTCGGGTAAACATGTTTTTTTAGCTCGAAGTGGATGCAGGTTTCCGTCTGCGCCGGCGCGGCGCCGGCGCTGAACATGCTTTCTGGTTTTTGTCGATGAATTAGAAAAGCGAAGCTGGATTTATTGTTTCATTCTGGATCAGTTTTGATTTTTGGTCGTAAATCAACGGCCTTCAACATTTTGTCTGTAATCTCAAAGGAAGAATTTTTAAATGGTTACAAAAACAAAAAAATAAAATCCAATATACCTCAAATGCGCGCCAAAGTGATGAACTCTGATTTGTTACTCAAAGTGCTGTGTATGGCCGCAATGGTCATGGACAGGCGTTACCTCTTACCATCGGGAAAAAGTTTCATTAGGTACTTCTTACAATAGAAATATATTCAAGAATTTATCAAATTATATCTCAGTGTATTTACTTCATAAGTACATAATTATGTGCACCTCCCCTACCTGTAACTCGCACAGAAAATATAAGAAAATAATTAATAAATTGAATCACGTTGCGAAAAGTTTAACATTATAAGTTTACTTTGTTTATGGTTGACAAGTTAGGTGTTTGATCACAGCTTACCTGTTAAGTGACCGTGTGGTCGAAGATGGTAACACCTAGCCTATAATGAAACTGCCTCTCAAGTTTGGCCGCCGGAACACACCGTTAGATGCTTGGCGGCAGATGTTCAACTCTCGTAGAGTGCGCTACCGCCATGCTGTGGTTTCCTCACGATGTTTTCCTTCACCGGCGACTCAAGCTCATTGTTGGGGTTTAAATCCACGCGTTTTCGCGTGTGTACCGACCGCGCCAACCATTGAACAATCATCGCTACAAACACTTTGGTTAAACAATTAAAATTGTTTCAAGTTATATTGAATTCTCGCCCATAACGTAACCGAAACGACTTCGAAGCAAAAATACATTAAGCATATAACTCCAGAATATCTATGGCTCAGAAACACGCCCGTCTTACGCTCCTGAGGTCACAGATTCGATTACCGGCCGGACAGATTCGAGTGATGTAATCGAAAGTATCGACCTTGCACTCCAGCATCATGCTACAGATGCAAATTTCCAGCCGGAGATGCTGCGATTCGTTTTTAAGAGTTGCTAAAACATATTATTTATGTAGAAACGGTAGCTGCTCCCCGTGTAATTACAAATTTTCAAAATTATTATAATCGTGACTTACAAAAATACCGTACAACGAGTATTGCAGTACCGATGGCAAACAAAACACACTATATTTAAAACATGTAACCTAACTGCGTCGGTTGGCCGCTATAGAGAATTTTCTAACGTCCTTCCATTTTATATAAACTACCTACTCGCTGAATTTCAGCTTCAAATGCCTAATGGTGTTAAACATTTAGGATTTTCTCGAAGCGAGAAACGTTGAGAAGTCTAGTTCAAGTCGAGACGAGAAAAATAGCCTCAAGGAGTCGAGAACTCCGCGTACTAATTCGAATCGAAATCCCGCAGTTTATTTAGAAAAAAGTCCTATGAAAACGTTACTTCCCAGTTATATGCGAAAGAACAGTTTGGCAATACGGCCATCAAAACACATAACAGATTGTCAGACAAAGCAATTAATGCTCTAGTATTTTTAAAAGCCTATTTTATTAGGATAAATAAATGGAAAGTGTATTGATTAGCTTGGCTAGAAATAATTAGAATGATTAATATACAATATACAATAGACAATAGACAGCACTTTATTTATGACATAAAACACATTTCAACATAATTAACAATACATACATACAAAAAAATAAACAATAAACATAAAACATAGAAAAAAACTTAAAGGTATATAGTATAGTATACAATAAATAAAAACACAATTCATGCATTTAATATCTCAAAATACTTTTTTTTTCATGTCGTGTGAAATTCGTAATTAAAAACATATGGTTGTTGGTTCTAGAATTGTATTTTTTTATATTAAATAGCTGATGCCTTGCGGTTTCTCCCGCGTAGTTTCCGTCCCCGTGGGAATACAGGGATAAAAAGTAGCCTATGTCACCCGAGGATAGTGTAGCTTCCCAACGGGAAAAGAATTTTTGAAATCGCTCCAGTAGTTTTTGAGTTTATTCGTTACAAACATACAAAAATACAAATCTTTCTTCTTTATAATATTAGTGTAGATTTCTATATCACAGATTTGTACATGTCGCGCTGCGTGGTCGTCTTTCATATGTAGGATAAAAGGTAATCTGTGTTGGACACTAACCTGGGATTGGTGTGGATTTGCGTTTGGCCGCCATGCCATGATGTCATGCAAAGATGCGGTCTACGATGGAGCACGCGGGTCTAGAAGAAACGGAATTCTTTGCGATATGAAATAGATTTCTCATCAGTTTTGCTGGCGTTACTTCCAACCGCCGACAGCCTGCGGTTATACTCCGAACTGAGAATATTTTATAAAAAAAAATACATCTCCGCCGCTCTCGTTTTAGATTCGGACATTTTTTGTTTTTATTGGCGTTTTTTCTCCTAAAATCTTTTGAAAGAAATTGAGGTTACTTTGTCGGATCGATGGCAGGCATGCTTACAAACTAGGTGTAGTGTATAATGAGTGCTCAAATATGACCGGAGTCTGTGTTTCCCGAAAGTACCTCCAGTATGGATGTCTTCAAACCAGAGCAAACAGGCCTTCAAGATTCAACACATTTATTGCTTCCACAGTACAAAGTAGTTGATGGTACCTACACAATACACAGTCAAATATGGACCCTGTTGGGCAGAGGAGGGAGCATTATTTTATTGACAACCCTGTTGGTTCATTAGTAGTATGTCTGCTCCAAGAGCTGGTTCGATTCCCATCCAGTATAAAAACTTTGTGACAAATGTTTGTTCTGTATCTGGGTGTACTGTATTTACAAAAAAAGAAGTATTTAAGTATCAGTTATCTGACTTCCATAGTACAAGCTTTAGAGCGATTTCCAAAATTCTTTCACCGTTGGGAAGCTACACTATCCCCGGGTGACATGGGCTACTTTTAATCCCTGTACTCTCATAGGAACGGGAACTACGCGGGTGAAGCCGCGAGGCGTCCGCTAGTAAACAATAAAAATAGAAAATTGAAAATGTTTGTAGAGTTTTGCATCAACTACTTATCATTATAGTTAGAATGAGCTTTTTTTCATTCTGAGTAAGCTCCGACTGAACGTATTCGCCCCACGTATTGCAGCATCTATACGGAGTGATCTATTGCGTTAGTTGAATGCCAGGGAGGGTAGCGGCGGCGGCGGCGGCGGCGGCGGCGGCGGTAGCCTATGTTCTAATCCAAGGTCTCAGCTAACTCCATACCAAATTTCATCCAAATCCGTTCAGTAGTTTTTGCGTGAAAGAGTAACAAACATCCATCCAAACTTTCACATTTATAATATTAGTGAAATTTATGAATATTGTTTTATGAAAAAAAAACACCACTATTTTGGTACAAAAACACTCGTGACGACACGACTCTTCCCGCGTTCCCGCCCAAACTCCGAACCGAGAGATGTCAGGTAGGATCACAGGATAACAGCAAGGGGAGATAATATAGTTCCTGCTTACCGAAACTCTCGTACTTACTTGTATGTTAGTGACTTGTAACATCGGTGTTATAAATAAAGTATTTATATGCATTTGTTTTTTCGTGACACTTTAGGTATTGCAGGCGCGGCCACGGCAGGTTTGTGGAATCCATAGGCGGGTATCTATGGCGCACATAATATTTATTGACGCTTTGATCTTGAACTCGGAATGTCAGAGCGATTCATCAATATTCATGCATTCTGGGAACGTCCCACTCGAAGCCGCCGCGCCGCGCCGCACCGCACCGCACCGCACCGCACCGCACCGCACCGCGCCGCAGTACTCCGTGCCTATGTATGTTGATGCGCTCGGGATTTATATCGCGATATTAATTAGTTTGTATCGTAAATAGACCGCGCAGTAGTTGCGCCGCAGACGGCAGACTCCTGAACGTCCTCCGCCGTAAACATGCAAGTCTTGAAGTCTTGCATCTTATTACCGTTCAAGATTTCTTGATTATGTTTTGCTTTAATTTGCGATTCTGTTATCTTTGAGGTATTTTTTTTCAAAAACGTGTCGCCGGCCACTAACTGTGGAAAAGTTTTTGAAAAAGTTGTGCTTTTGTTTAAATTGAACAAAGTTCCATCTATAAATAATAGTACCTAATACCTATAGCTGATCTGGAAAAAAGTTGTTAATGCGATGACCAGAGGGCGGATTTTACTATTTTTATATCGTCTACAACGCGTCGAGCTGCTCCCAGGTTATATAATGTATAACCACCATCGCAAGTCTCAAAGTAAAGCAAATCAAATCAAAGTAGTGATGTCTGGACTTTGTTTTGTTACTCAAAGTTCTGTGTATCGCTGCGAAGGTCATGGGCAGGCGTTATCTCTTACCATCAGGAGAGCGTTTTGTTCGCCTCATTACTTTGTATCATTAAAAAACGGCTAAACAATGGAATTAGCTGCCCGAGTGGGTTCCCTGATAGATACAACCTGGGTGCCTTCAAGTCGCGAGTGAATCGGCTTCTTCTAGGAGTTGGCGGTGAAACGCAAGCCCACTTCTAATTTTTAGTTTCTTTCAGTGTGTCGTAAAATGTTAATTAACAATACCTAGGTAATAAGACAAAGATTGGCACGTCGTCGAAAGGAAGGATAAGTTCTAAGACTGCACTCCTTCCGACTACTTTGTAGATACCCCACGTACGCCAATAAATAATATGAATTATGATATTTTTTTTTAATTTAACTTTGTCCCCTTCTAATGATGTATCTGGTTGTTGTTAGATACGTCATTGTTATTACAATCTAGCCTAGTTGAGACTAATCAGTAATTTTAATATAACTTAAACTGCTAAGTAGAGTATAAAATATAACTATGTATAGGATTATCTATTTGTTTTCGCTTTTCAACAGTTTTAGATCCGACAGCGGACTCGAACCGAACTAACAGATGCCGCCGCCCGCCGCTCGCCCTGCGCAGCATCCTAACACTAGATCAATAGATACCAGAACTTAATTACAACGCGCACGTTATTATTCCGTAATAACACGTTACGATGTTGGGAAAAAACTGAATTTATTGGCGCCGAGAGCTGATTGATCGGTGACGGCCGACACGGCGGACCCGCGCCTCCGCCGCGCCTCCGCCGCGCCGCCGCCGCGCCTCCGCCGCGCCGCCGCCGCGCCGCCGCCGCGCCGCCGCCGCGCCGCATGTCCCGCAAAACTCGGGAACACTTACCTATATCTATCACGAACATAATAATATGTACATTGTAGATAGATAGAAACTCTTTTCATCCCCGCATCTCGGAAAGATTATGTTTGCTGTTCGGTATCTGAGTGCAAAAGTCGTTTGTATCCGCTAGAGGATAAAGCAAATTTGAATTTAGAACATCGCGTGCACTAAGTTTGTGAATTCAAAACAACATTAAACCTATTTACTTCTACCTCCATGTGACGACTTTATCACACAACTTTTTTTAATTTGTTAAAAACTCAGACTCGGAACCTTCTTGGTGTACCTACCTACGTTTTTTTTTTAATTTGCTTTGCACTTAAGACAAGGCAGTATGGCTCTATAGCTTTAGCCTGCCCTGAAAGGGCAAATTATTAAAAAAAAAAATTAATTTGCTTTGCGCGCGCTATTTTCTTTTCACGTCATACTGTTAATGTAGTAGTTAATACCTACACTGAGACCTGCTCACTCTGACCTTGAAAAGAACCAGATATCTGTCAGGAAACAAAGAAGCCGGCAGCTTGATTTAAATACATTCTTTATCTATTAGTGCACACATGCGTGAAGTTTGTCCTGGGCGGGAATGGAACCCACGCCCTACAGCTCATGAGGGAGAGCCACCGAATGAACCGACAGAGCAGTCACGACCCTACGTATGTTGTAAATGGAGGCAGAGGGAAGAGGGAAGCGGCGAGGCCCTCCCCGAGGGAGGCCCGCGCTCGCGGTCGCGTGCGGCGGCCCAATTACCGCCGCGCTGCGGTTTATTTATTCTTACTTCTCTCCATCTTTTAGTTTGTCTTTGTTTTTGAAACGTGAGTGGGAACGAAACTTTGCTTTGGAAGACGCATGCAGGACGCAGGTACCCGCGGCGGGACTTATTTATGTGGGATAAGTACATACTCCGACTGTTTCGGGCGCGATCGGTGGCCTTCTTCAAGGAGACAAAGCTGAGCGCGACACGCGCGCCGCCTCGTCTTTCTTCGCACTATAAAACGTGAGTAGGTAATAAAAAAAGTACCTACAGCGCAGCGAGGATGTGAAACTCTGCCGGAGTGTGTGTTTCCCAAAAACTACAATATGAGTAAAACTTTCTTCTAGGTAAGCGTGCTCCATCCTAGACCGCATCTTTGCTTAATATCAGGCATGGTGTGGTCAAACGCGAACCTAATACTAATTTAAAAAAAGTTAACCAAAAATGTGTCAAGTCATTCTATTTGTGTTTATTTATAGTTGGCAGGCTGGATGCTTGTGTGCAGCTTGTGGTGGAGAGTGACAGTGTAGTCGAAGATGGTGATCACACTTAGCTTGGAATGGAACCGGCATCCAAGTGAGGCTGCCGGAACACACCGTAGGATCTTGGCGGCGGAGTTTCAACAAAAAATACAACCGTCAGCATTTTAGGTTTTCATTCCAGGCTAGATAAGTTCACTATTTTTGTCCACGCCGTCACTTAACATCATGTGAGCTGTGGTCAAACACCTAGCCTGTCAATCGTAGAAAAGCTAGAGACACTCGCTATCGGAGACGATAGCGAGTGTTCAAGTCAAGAGACATCGCTGTAGTTACCAAAAAACAATTTATTCTGATTTTTTCTCTTTAGATCGCGACGTAAGCACTTTAAAAACATTCTTCAAATACACTGTTTATATTTATTCGTGTAAAGTATTCGAATAAAACAACACAATACAATGTAATTCATTTACAAAATAAAAACAACAAAGAACTTCCTTAACTTAACTTTTATTACAGGTGGCGTCATCTATTGTCGAGTAGCTGAACCAAAGCGTAAAAGAAAATATTTTTCTTTTTCTAACAAAAGAAGTTATGATAATTTGACTATAATAGATATCTTTATGCAATAAGGCCGCCAGTTACATCAGTTTTGGTTAAATCGCGTCTAAAGCGTGACGCGTGTAATTACACAGATCACAACAAAAGCAGAAACGCGCAGTGAAAGCTCCCGGGAGCGAGCTGTTATTAGTATATGTTACGTTATTAATAACAGGAATTAAAAACTACCTTATAATAATAGATACAATAGCAGCGCGGCTGGCGCTGCTGCCTCATTCAAAACGAGCTTTCGTTCTCATGGAGCTTTTAAGTTAGGAAATCTTTCTCGCCTTTACTTCGCAAGTACCTACTCAGTTCTTACCAGCTTCCCCTCCACGGTGTCGTCACAAATAAATAAAGCAAAGATTATTTTAGCAATTACTTACGTCATATTTAAACAGCTTTCCCTCCGTGAAGAAGGGCACCGGGTGGCCGAAACTATAGCCGGAGTATCAGATATAATTACACGCGAGTAATCCCGCATGAGTTAGTAATAGTCAGTTAGTTTACTTGCTGGTAGAATTCCTTAGCAAGAGATCGTGTAGGTACCACCGCAGTACCAGATATTCTGCCGCCAAGCAGTAGTGTGTACACATTACAGTGCTGTTGAGACTAATCATCGAAAGTAATGAGCGCCAAAGCAGCGATGCCTGGACTTTGTTTTGCTACTCAAAGTTCTGTGTATCGCTGCAATGGTCATGGACATGTTTTCCGGATAAAAAGTAGCCTATGTGTTAATCTCGGCTACCTCCATACCAAATTTCATCCAAATCCGTTCTGTGATTTTTACGTGAAAGAGTAACAAACATCCATCCAAACTTTATAATATTCGTGGGATAAGTACCAGTATACATGTATGGAAATAAACATTATAGTGTGGCTTCCTCTACACTACTGTTTGTGTTGAACAGGCTCCGAAACTGCTGGAGCGATCTGAATAATTGTTTCATCATTAGAATGCTACATGATCACTGAGTGACATAGCCTATATTTATATTGGTAATAGAGTTTTATTTCCCGTGCGAAGCCGGGGCGAGCTGCTAGTTCCTTTAATAAGAGTAACGCTGTAGTTATCGGATGTTTGTCGCGGAGATTTCTCTCCGCGCACGGGATCGCAACCAGCTGGTGTTCCTCCGGTTGTTCCTCCGGCAGGTCGCACGCTCTAGCAGCAGGAATCGGTCTACTCACTACTGGAGCGATATAAATCAAAACCACCTCCTGCCGCACGTGGTGCAGGTTCGAGTCCCGTAATCGCAGCCCGAGGCCTCGAATTAAGCCCAATTATCTGCATTTCGACAAAACCGCCGATTTGTATTTTTTTAACGATTTTTAGATCTCTCTTTATTTGAAAATTGGAGTCTGACTCGGCCGGTCGATTAACGCTTTGAGTTTTCAAATAAAACTAATGGCGGGCGCTGGAGGTCGCACTGACACCAGGGCTTGCCACTCGGCCTACACACAAACGTATAACACGAGATAAGTTTAGGTTCATTTTTGTTTTACTTTTTTTTACTATTTTTTTATGTTATAGTAATGAGATGAACGGGACGCTGATGGTAAGAGATAACGCCTGTCCATGACCATTGCAGCGATACACAGAACTTTGAGTAACAAAACAAAGTCCAGGCATCGCTGCTTTGGCGCTCGTTACTTCGAGACTTGCGATGGTTAGTCGCAACAGCCCAGTAATGTCGCTGCAGTACCCTTCAAGCTGAACAGTAATGTTTACACACTACTGCTTATTGAGGTGACCATGGATATTTATTTTAAGCCCAACAGCAAAAGCTTTTAGTAGTTAATCTTCGTCGGCTCCTTGCATTAGGGAATACAATATTCATGGCGGCGTAAGTCGGGAGCCTCCCTCGGCGGTAAGTGGTAAAATGCCTACTTTACCGTACGTAGCAATTTGTCGGATTTTTCACCGACTAGATAATAAATAGCTTCTGTACGCGCGGCCCAATTATAGCAGGCAGGGATTTTGTACTAAACTAGAATTAATGAACCGGAAACCAGGTTACATGTATAAGCTGACATGTTTTTTTATAGTTGACAAGCTAGGTGTTTCACCACAGCTCACCTGTAGTTAAGTGGCGGCGTGGTTGAAGATGGTTGAGCACACCGCGCCTGGGATGACACCTACTGGCTCTCGAGTGCGGCTGTCGGAACATACAGTTCTCACCTTGTCAAACATTAAACAAAAACATGCTTGCCCATGACGTTGACCATTGCAACGGTAAGTAAGTACTCTTTGAGTAACAAAACAAAGTGCGCTCATTTTCATGTACACAGTGTACGGTCTAGTCCTGCGATCAAAAACCAAAATGGAACAAGACGAAAATCACAACAGTAGGTACCTATCTGCCGCGAAGCCGCGAGCCCCTTCCCCGGCGGACTCGAGATCAGCGCAACGTGCGAAACCTTCCTCTGCTAGGTTAGCTATATTTAGCGCGTGCTTTATTTGTAGGGTGGCCATGGCCATGGACAAGCCGGGTTCCAGGAACTTCAGATCATTGGCATACTTACTCGTAATACCTATAACCAAATTGTCGCTTATTTAATTACTAGCTGCGCCCCGCGGTGTTACTTGCTACATGTTTCGGTCTCGGCTACCTCCGCAACCAATTTCATCCAAATCCGTTCACTAGTTTTTGCGTGAAAGAGTAACAAACATCCAAAATATTTCTATCGTGTAGCCTGTGCATACCGTTCTAAATTCCTACAATTTGTAAATTAAACTGTCGCACACTACTGCTTGGTGGCAACATACAAAATTGTATTTTTTTTATCAAGGTACCTATATCGAAAAGTCCCCACCGCAGCCCCCGTGGCAAGCGCCCCCGCGGCAAGCGCCCCCGCCGTGGGAACAGGCTGGACTCGCGGCCTGTAATCAACCAATCGGACGCCAATTACAAACGGACAGACAAAGGATACAATATGTACTTATGTACCTCGCACTGTACAGTCAGGTTGCGCAGAACGAGGCTGCTGCCACGTCCTCTTACCTGTCTGTTTATACCACACTAGCCGCGCCCCGCGGTGTTACCCGCTACATGTTTTCGGGATGAAAAGTAGCCTGTGTTAAACCAGGGTGTCAGCTACCTCCAAACAAACAAACATACATCCAAACTTTCACCTTTATAATATTAATGGGATGGGATGGGACAGTCTGTGGGTAACATTTCTGACGCACGAGACGGAATCATTGTTAAGAACTCTCCCCGTTGTATCTGCGACAGAATGCGCGAACTAAGCGGCTCCAGGAAATGTTCTCTAAATAACATAAAGTAAACTCCGCGCCCGTGACAGGCTAAGTGTCTGACCACAGCTCAGATGAACGGACGTTCGCCTTCGCCGATTCACTCGCGATTTAAAGACACCCAGATTGTATACAGGAAACACCCACCCAGACAGCGCATTCCGCTTTTTAACTGATCGTGGGTACCAGATATTCTGCCGCCAAGCAATAGTGTGTAAACATTACTGTGTTCCGGTTTGAAGGTGACTGCAGCTAGCGAAATTACTGGGCTGTTGAGACTAACCATCGAGCCTCACAGTAATGCGCGCCAAAGCAGCGATGCCCCGGACTTTGTTTTGTTACTCAGAGTTCTGTGTATCGCTGCAATGGTCATGGACAGGCGTTATCTCTGACTATCAGGAGAGCGCATCGTTCGTCTCATCACTTTAACATTAAAAAAAAAACTTACAATGAAAGTGAAAATAAATCGTCTTTAAAAATATAAATATACCTCCATGTACATTCTTTCCTCGTGACGTCAGCCGCACACATAACATGCGATTCAAAAAACGAACACGACCAGTAGGATATAAGATTTCAAATATGGAATCGTGCGGCCGCGGGCGGGAACGCACGCGATTGGTCGGCGCGCCGAACCAAGCTTGCCCTTCGTGACCGACTGAGATTTATTGTATCGGATCTGCTGCGGCATTGTTTTTTTTAATAGGTAGGTACTATAAAGGTTTGCGTTTGACTACATGCACCCTGCCTGATGTAGTCTAAGATGAAGCACGCTTACCTAGAAAACCCCGGGTTTACTCTGGTTTAATAGTTGGTATAAAATAACGAAAATCGTGCACCTGTCCACATTGGAAATGTCTCGCGTTCCAAACGAGCTAATTTCTAAATATTTCTATCGACAGCAATCAAGTAGGTACCTACCGCAATTTTATTACGTTTGAATATGTTAGGTGTTTAACTACAGCACATCTGATGTTAGTGACTGTGTGGTCGAAGATGGTAAAGCACAGCTAGCCTGAAATTAAACTGGCTCTGAAGTGAGGCTGCCGGATACACTGTTAGATGCTTGGCGGCAGATTTTCTTGTGTGGTACCTAGCTAGCCAGCCGAGTACTAGAGAGTACGCTACCACCATGCTATGGTTTCCTCACGATGTTTTTCTTCACCGGCAGCTCAAGCTCATTGTTGGGGTTTGAATCGACGCTCTTCGGCGTGTAAACCGGCCACGCTAACTACTGAGCTATCATCGCTACAGACCCGCTTAGCTCGCGTCGTTTTGAGAACTTCTGCCAGGATACTAACGATGCAATGGTCATGGTCAGGCATTGCCTCTTACCATCAGAAGATCGTTCCATTTGCCTCATTACTTTACTATTATAAATAACATACGAATTTACAATTTACATTTTGTTGATTTTGTAAAAACCGCTCGATCGATTTCGGTAAAATTTATTCGGGACCTCTGAAGTATGATCTACCAAGCAAAAAAAAATCATCAAAATCGATTCATAATTATGAATCGATTAAATAAATAAAATAAACGCAATAAATAAATAAATAAAATAAGCAATAAAATCGCCAATTATAATTGGCGAATTTATTGCGTAACAAAAAAAGTTGAATTGAGAACCTCCTCCTTTTTTGAGTCGGCTAAAAAGCTGTCGTGGTCGGTTAGCTAGAAATTACACTGTTCTACATCCATGTCTATTATTCAGAATAGAACGTCAGCATTCTTCAAATCCTACAGAAATGCACCAATTTGTAAATCAAGAAATATCAAGCAAAAACAAAACGCACGTGATGGATTCTCCGGCATCGAACCGACTGCCTCGAGCCACGACCGACTTACCCGCCGACTTGCACAGCGGAGCCACTATCGCACTTCCCGTTACCTTCTTGTAGAAAGTTTTAGCTTCATCTTTTTATCACTCGTGCTACATAAGTTGGTTTATACATATCTGTCTGTTGCTCTGTAATCATTTCACATTTCCTTGATTGATTTATACTAACGTGTTGAAAAAATGCTGAGCTCGCGTCTCCGGCTCTATTTTCAACCTAAACCCGGTAGACATAAGGACTTTAGTGAGTTATGACGAGTATTTTTACTTCGAATGTTAAAAAAAAGTTATAAATTCCTCGGCTTGATTGATGCGAGTGCGGTTTTGGAAGGATTCTCGATTCCTGTAATAAATCTCTATAAATCTGATTTTAAATATTTAGTAATTCGTTGTAATCGCTTCACTATAAAAAGGCATTTTGTTTTTGCTTGTTGGGTGCCTACCTACCTACTGGGTACATGTTAAGGGGGCATCACGCAGGAGTAGCAAAAACATTTGTTACCTACATTTATTGCATTATATTGTTATTAAAAAGTAACAAGGCGAGCGAAACGCTCTCCTGATGGTAAGAGATAACGCCTGTCCATGGCCATTGCAGCGATACACAGAACTTTGAGTAACAAAACAAAGTCCAGCATCGCTGCTTTGGCGCTCATTACTGTCCGACCATCTTATCTGTTCAGTTGAGAGCGGCGCTAGCGACGAATTTGGTATTGCCACCTAAAAAATTCAACAAGAAAAAAGGGAAATCAAAACAGGACAGTCTTTCAGGCCAATCTTTAATCTGCACTTAAATCGTAAGTTATAATAGATGATAATAATATATTTGTGGTTTCTTAGTTCAATAGGCCGCCTTTCAGGAATATCTACTCAGAGACTAACAGCGAAATGACGTTTGCAAAATGGCGGCTGTAGTTCCAAATTTGACCACCTGAACAGTTATGTTGGTGGCACTGTACTTTGAGACATTCGATGGTTAGTCTCAACAGCCCAGTAATGTCACTGCAGTACCCTCCACACCGGAACACAGTAATGTTTACACACTACTGCTTGGCGGCAGAATATCTGGTACTGCGGTGGTACTAAGATGTACCTACCAGCAAGTAAAAACAAAGTAGGTACCTAGTCGAATAAAAAAAACATGAATTCAGTCAAAAATGTATATTTAAAAATACAATGTATAAAGCTACGATATAAATACACTTGTGTAAAATAACATGTCGCCTCCAGCCTCGCGTGCTCCTAGGCACCTACTACCCACTCGAGCGCCACAGACTACCCGCTACAGAGTCCGCGCGGGACTCCGTCCCTCGCAGGACCGCGCATCGGTACATACCTACAACTGTATGAAAACAACTAACTAAAAAGAGATTTCAGTTTTTTTTCAGACATTTTTTGAGCAGCAAAATAAAGTCCAGGCGTCGCTGTGTCTGTGTTGTCTGCATTTCTGTCCCAAATTATGAGCAATCATCTACACGATAGCTACACCCTGATCTAATACAAACTCATAATTGGCACCTCACACACACACACACACACACACACACACACACACACACACACACACACACACTGACACAAAATAGAGTTGTATACATCTATAGGAAGTACGTACGATGTGGAGCGAGCACAACAAAACGCAATGTATACAATACTTAACTGGTAATCAAATAATACTGAATAATTTAGAATTTGGACACGAACACTAGCAGCGCCCGCCGGGGCCGCCCGCGGCGCACGCATAGCTGTAGTCTTACAAATATATTTAAACTACAATACAGGAAGCCGACATAATCTGTAACAGAAGACGGGACGCGTTCGCACAAAGACAGTCCACGTCCATACATAAGTGCTAAGTGGAAACGCGCAACTTGGGTGCGACGTCATCACTTGATATCTACTCTTTTAAGCTAACAGAATTTAAGTTTAGAAAGCTAATAAAAAATGTTACTATGGCACACGTGCGTACACAATGAAATCTTTGATTTCGCGTCGCATTTTGTGCATTTGCCCGTGTCAAGTGTTTTATATTTTCAAGTTTCATAAGTTGCCTTGTAGCTATAGTTATAGTCAAAGTCCAATCTTGGTCAAATATAGTCAAGTCCAGTCATGCCGTCGCAAGAAATGTCCCCAAACTGGCAACCCTGTTATTCACTGAGACGTCGGCACCATACAGTGTTCCCCTAGCCCTGTCCTTACAAAGTAAAATAATACATATCAATACACAGGGTTACGCGGAACGTTAGCATTAAACAGCTCATTATAGCAACATAAATAACTTTTACTGTGGAACCTAGAAATTGAAAAAAAAAACAGCTGTTCTATAAAATTGACTGAAGGTGCATTTTTTATAGAACAACCGATTTTTTTTGTTCTCCATTTCAGTGTCCTCACCTCCTTACGGCTTAGCACTCGTTCCGCCTATCCCCGCGACACTTACAGTACACTTATGATTACAATAGATATTTTCTTACATCAATTAGTAACGCGAGTATAAAGTGTAATAACATATTCCAAAATTATACAAAACTTACGTCGATGAGTATTACAAAATATCTTAACTTGTGACAGACAGACCCGCTTCACAACCTATACGTGTATATACTTTTACATGAACAAAAACCATCCGTCAAGTGCAGGTCGGACTCGAGCCGGGATTCCGTACCCTAGCACAATGTACATCTATACTATACAAGCGCACGCCTCGCGGTTTCACCTACGCGTAATATTTATATACAATCTTTAGCAACATTATAAAGAGGAGATTTGTATATTTGTTTGTAACGTATAAACTTAAAAACTACTGGACCGATTTCAAAAATTCTTTCACCGTTGGGAAGCTACACTATCCCCGGGTGATATAGGCTTTTTCCCCTGTATTGTCACGGGAACGAGAACTACGCGGGTGAAACCGCGAGGCGTCCGCTAGTACATAATAAGTCGATACTTATAAAGCGTACAGAACACTCAAACAAAGAACAAACGTACATCGACACATAAATGCTTGTTCTGGTGGGAATCGAACCCACGCGCTGCAGCTCTTGAAGCGAATATATTACCAAACGAGCTAACAGGGCGTCGACATATCCACGTTGGAACAGCCAGTCGTTTTGTAATACTTCTTCTTGCATATAAGATTCTTCGATGATTCATTTTTTACTAAAAATAAGAGATTCGAGATTTCTATGATGATGGATCTAGCCGTCCTACGCGATGTCGGCAAAAGCCTTTGTGAGTAAAAAATAGTAAACTTGATGTGTTCGCCTCTTACGTTTAACGTTTCGTTCGTCGCATTGCTATTCTATAAAAACTTTGACAATAAGGCTGGCCACTCGGCGTATACAACAAATGGATCAGTCAAATTAGGTTCGGCATACAGAGGCTTGGAGTGTATTGGCCGACAGGAGGTCGTTGCAATCATTACAAACAACTGTCACTAAGGCTGCAAGTATGAAATCTCAAAACAAACACCCGCTGCTCCAGACAATTCTTAAAAGGACGCCAAAGTTTGTATTGTGTTTGGCCATTTCAGAATTTGGTATGAAGTTTTCAAAATTAGCCTAAGTCTCTAAAATTAGCCTTAGATCCTTCAAAATCTGCCATAGTTTTCAAAATTAGCCTTAGCTTTTAAAAAGAAACTTTGAGCCTTCAAATATTACCGTAGTTTTCAAAATTTGCTTTAGAAGTCTTTAAAATTAGCCTCAGATTCTTAAAAATCTGCCGTAGTTTTCAAAATTAGCCTTAGTTTTTAAAAAGATACCTAAATCCTTCAAATATTGCCGTAGTTTTCAAAATTTGCTTTACAAGTCTTTAAAATTAACCTTAGTACCTTCATAATTTGCCGTGGTTTTCAAAATTAGTTTCAATTTACAAAATTAGCCTTAGTCTTTAAAAAGAGATTTGGAGCCTTCAAATATGGCCGTAGTCTTCAAAATTTGCTTTACAAGTCTTTAAAATTAGCCTTAGATCCTTCAAAATCTGCCGTGGATTACAAAATTAGCTAAGGCTAATTTTGTAAACTAAGGTTTACATAATTAGCCTTACTTTTTAAAAAGAGATTTGGAGCCTTTCCGTAGTTTAAGATTTTTAAAAAGTACGGCTAATTTTGTAAACTAAGGTTTACAAAATTAGCCTTACCTACTTTTTAAAAAGAGATTTGGAGCCTTTCCGTAGTTTTCAAAATTTGCCACAAAGCCTTCAAAATTACCCTTATCATCAACCTAAATTCATAAACCACACGTTATAGTTTACTTTGTAAAAACTTTAGTAGATTATTACCCGGAACAGCAAGCCCACGGGCTCCGAGCTCTCGCGCGCACTGCACCGAGCTGGTGTATCCGGCGCGGGCGCGGTCCCTACGCGAGGCAGATGAGGCTGTTCCCCTCGTCCATTTGAAACTGCACCTTGTCGCTGTTGGCCGCCTTGTCCGCCGGCTTGGACAGCGCGCTGCTCACGAACACTAGGGCCACACCTGTGCACGACACGAACAACGCCCACCCTGCAACCACACACACTAACTCTTATTCGGTGGTACATCTCTTTAGCAGCAGGTTGTCTAGGTAGGCACCACCGCAGCAACAGATTTTTCTGCCGCCAAGCAGTAGTGTGTAAACATTACTGTAGGGTACTGCAGCTAGAGAAATTACAGGGCTGTTGACTAACCATCGAATTATTATTTTGCTACTCAAAGTTCTAGCGATGCCCCGGAATTTATTTTGCTACTCAAAGTTCTAGCCATGCCCCGAAATTTATTTTGCTACTCAAAGTTCTAGCGATGCCCCGGAATTTGTTTTGCTACTCAAAGTTCTAGCGATGCCCCGGAATTTATTTTGCTACTCAAAGTTCTAGCGATGCCCCGGAATTTATTTTGCTACTCAAAGTTCTAGCCATGCCCCGAAATTTATTTTGCTACTCAAAGTTCTAGCGATGCCCCGGAATTTGTTTTGCTACTCAAAGTTCTAGCGATGCCCCGGAATTTATTTTGCTACTCAAAGTTCTAGCGATGCCCCGGAATTTGTTTTGCTACTCAAAGTTCTAGCGATGCCCCGGAATTTATTTTGCTACTCAAAGTTCTAGCGATGCCCCGGAATTTGTTTTGCTACTCAAAGTTCTAGCGATGCCCCGGAATTTATTTTGCTACTCAAAGTTCTAGCGATGCCCCGGAATTTATTTTGCTACTCAAAGTTCTAGCCATGCCCCGAAATTTATTTTGCTACTCAAAGTTCTAGCGATGCCCCGGAATTTGTTTTGCTACTCAAAGTTCTAGCGATGCCCCGGAATTTATTTTGCTACTCAAAGTTCTAGCGATGCCCCGAAATTTGTTTTGCTACTCAAATTTCTGTGTATGAATAGCCCCTAAGTCATAGAATAAGTACCACAACACAATAAAACACCAAGCTTGTAATCTTACTACTTTGAGTTTGTGTCGGACTGTGCGCGAGTGGGTACAAAGGGTGAAGTAAATGCGGCGGGTACTGACCGACAGAGCAGTCCCCGGGCAGATAGGGCTCCGCCAGCGGGCCGCACAGGCGCCGCACGCGCCCGGAGCCCCAGCCCCACGGGTACAGCACCAGGCCCAGCACGCCGAACAATCCTGCACACATTACATTCTAATATAAGTTCTACCTCCTCTCCCGCCGCCGAGCTGTGCCGCCGGTCAACCCGCGGTATTCGACCCAGCTATCACCTCTTAATGTCATTTCACCTCTCATTCATTATTTATTTGATATTACAAAAGCTTAGCTGGAAGACTGTCTGATTACAAATCTGGAGGTCCTGGGTTCGAATCCCAATCCCCGAAACTGTGGGACAGTTTATAAAGACAGTGCTGATGTGCAAAGTGATGCCCCTCGTTTTAAGCAGTTAGAACTTAAAATAAGCAAGTCAGGCTCTTATTTTTCATCATCATCATCATTTCAGCCGTAGGACGACCACTGCTGGACATAGGCCTCCCCCAATGACCTCCACAAAGACCGGTTGGAAGCGGCTCGCATCCAGCGCGTTCCTGCGGTCTTTATTAGGTTGTCTGTCTACCTTGTGGCCCACCAGCCCCATCGGCCATCAGTTCTGCGTGCTATGTGCCCCCTGCCACTTCAACTTGCTGATTCCCTGGGCTATGTCGGTTACTTTAGTTCGTGTACGGATCTCCTCATTTCTGATTCGATCTCGCAGGGAAACTCCGAGCATAGCTCTCTTATTTTTAGTAGGGCCTTATTTCAAAGCAGTGTTTCCGAGAGTGCCGCAGGCGGCGGTACCGACCGGCGAGAGCCTGCGCGGCGCCGGCGAGGGAGATGACGCTCTTCTTGCAGACGGAGTGCACGCAGCACGCCAGCACGCCGCACACCACCGTGGAGAACTGGACCGCAGCACCTGACACGTTACAAACTTTGTGCACACTGCTCTCTATCCCACTAATATTATAAATGTGAAAATTCGGATGGATGGATGTTGTTACTCTTTCACGCAAAAACTACTGAACGGATTTGGATAAAATTTGGTGTGGAGGTAGCTGAGACCCTGGATTAGCCCATAGGCTACTTTTTAATCCGAAGACATGCAGTGGGTAACACCGCGGGGCGCAGCTAGTTAGGTTATACTTGTTTAATCTGGAGCTAAGTGTGGTGTCGATAAACACCTCCTTTGTCAACCACATACACTACATACACTACTACTAAAATCATAGTTCTATTTTTTGCGCCGTCGAGTAAAATTTAATTATTTTTTTTTTAAAAGCTACATTATCATCACAGAAGCTCCCGTCCGGCCGCGTTAGCCACATACTCACACAATGAGAGGAAGAACATGGCCGCCTTCCAGGGGCCCGGGTATATCGCGGAGTCGGTGGCCAGCCCGTAGAAGGAGAATGAGGCGCAGTTGTATGGGTCGTGCTGCATGCGGATGCACCTGGAATCACATCACAAGTATACCATTACCATCGCTTCTAATTAGTGAGTATGTTGATTGATTTAGGCTGAGCTACTTTGCGGAAGTTCATTTTATTCCAAAATATCTAAAAAGGTATTCAAGATAAAGAAAAAAAGCATATTTTTTAATTGTTGACAGTACAGGTGTTTGATCACAGCTACTCATCTGATGTTAAGTGACGGTGTGGTTGAAGATGATAAAGCACACCGAGCCTGGAATGGAACTGGCTCTCAAGTGAGGCTGCCGGAACACACCGTTAGATGCGGCAGATAGATTGGCGGCAGATAGATTGGCGGCAGATTTTCAACTAGGTGGTAGCAAGCCAGGAGAGTACTAGAAAGTACCCTACCACCATTGCATACTTTAATGTCGAAGGTCAAGACCCACTTTGGGTCTCTGCGCCACAGAAGATATGAGATGAATTCTAACAAAAATACGATTTAAGTTCTTTGTACCGGCCAAGTTATTCTACGCAGAATAATCACACAACAACTATATGCAAAGTTCCAATTAATTATGATCTACGTGCGACTTGGTTAGCACATGAGCTACATAAGGCATAATTAAGCAGACTGACTTGGAGTGGAACGCTTCATTGGAAGGCAAAGCATATCGTCCTAAGATATTTACCTGTTGTATATTCCGACGCTAGGAACGTAAAAACTAGTCACATTGTTCTCGCTGACGATCCTGGGCTGCCCCAGCAACCATTTCGGCGTCATAACTCCAACCAGGATGAACATGAACGCGATCAGACTCAACAGTAGCCACGCCAGGCTGCGACCGGTGATTATCACGTAACACATGCTGGCACAAACTGTTTCGAATGATTTACTCGAGATTATTTAGCAAACTAAAAACGTTTTGTGTGATCTACGGTGATGTTTTTGTAAGGAAAACAAAAATAAATAAAGATAATGCTGTCATGTCAGTCTTGTCTTGAACTCCCCTCCCTTCCCTCGCCAGCGCCAGACCGCCAGTCGACTTCGCTCAAATTTTTTTCTTAGTTTTTAGCATCGTACTTTTGGTATTTTCCTCAAAGTGTAACACTAATAATTAATTATTTTTGGCAGTACAATAATGTATAATTAAGTATTTGGTGAAAATTAAGTGATATTTATAAGTTAAAATCACAGACAAAATTATCTTATCGTAAATATGGTTAAGTCCGGACATGTCCTAGTAAAGTAGTGACGAGTTCACATACAGTTCCGTCGGATTTGTTAATACGATACTAAAATGAAAAGCTGCTATTCATCCATGCACAGTGCACTCACTGTAGATGACAAAATTCACAAAATTACTTCAAATAATTATTAGAGAGCTGTAGGTAAAAAATAAGTATCACCAAGATATGTATAAATTTGTAAATCATTTACCTATTTACTTGGATTAACATACATACAGTCATACATTACATACATACATACTTACATAATATACTTTTTATATCGTAAAAATGGTAGGTTCCTGTGTGGGATTAAAGGGCGTTGTTGTTAAAATGTTGTTTTGGAAAGTTATAGAAAATAACACTAATAGGTACACTATGCGGCGACGAAACCTTTCTGTTCCAAAACTCTATTTTAAAAATTTTGAACGCATCCAATCTAATGTCAAAATGGTCAAATCTCGACCAGCAGTCAGCTGCCATCTAGCGGAAGTATAAGAAAAGCATTTGTTTGTCTGTCTTCTTTCCTAGTTGTTTCTTTTCTGAAAAATGCATAAATGCATTGCTTAAATAGAAAAAAACTTATTTCATTCGCTATTAAATAAATTCAGATATTTCTACATTAACTGTGAGTGTGTGAAAACAGATCTAAATCGTGTTGTGCTAATTTGTAGTGAAATGTGGTCGATGACAGCGTGAAAAAGAGTGCTACGTAAGTATAAACCCACCAAAGCGTATTGATCAGTTTTGTTTGGATTTTACACAACGTTTTCGAGAAATGTAATTTAGTAATGTTATATTACCTGCCCGTCAATTTAGTGCAGTCGATTGTCAGGTAGATAGACGTACCTATCTACCTACTTGCGCATTGTCAAGGAAAAGAAATCAGTCGTAATTTAACAATTTAATGATAGTAAATCGTTTATTTTATGATTATTTTGTGTTCAAAAACAGTGCCATGTTGTGTTCCGCGGAATCTATCGAGGTACGTTTGGCTTTTCATATCGATGTTTTGAGAAAAAAAACATGTTTTCGTCTGCCCTTGTTTGGGTTGCAAAATCTCGATTCCTTTGTCAGATGCAAAACACTTTTACTTGTTTCGCGTCAGCGTTGTGTTCGTCATACACGCTATGCTATTTCCCGCTATTTCATATGTGGGTATCTCTCGAGAAAGTTAATTCTTGGCTGTATAGAGACAGTTCCTACTGTTTTCTTGTAAATTGCAAGAGCTTTATGATTATGTTAATATGGCACAGTTTCCAGTCGACTGATCATTTCACTATTTTGCTGTAACAGGCAGTAAAACTTGATTGATACTACACACCTAATAACATGGAATTCCTTCTGTAGTTATATCATCTATAATATTGACACTCCCAGTAGAATTATAGGGCTTGCAAAGAATTTAGGGCAGGTAACTAAATAAAATAAATAAATAAATGGTAGTGTGTCTGCCTCGAGAGCTGAAGGCTGTGGGTTCAATTCCCACTCAGGACTAACATTTGTGTGTGGCAACTCGGTTGACATAGGAAGGGCATTCAAAACACAAAAAAAGTGCGTGCGGGCAATCTGTGGAGCCTGGTCTATCGATAGCTGTCGGCCTATTTTCCAAAAGTTTAATATTTTGCCATTACCCTGTATGTATATTAAGCAAGTATGTATATTTGTTCAAGAACATCCCGAATATTTTGACTATCAGTCAGATAAGGTACCAAAAAATACTGTCAGAAAAATACACTATAAAAAACTATATTTTCCAAAATGTAAGCTTGAGTTGTATAAGAGAAACGCTTACATAATGGCAATCACAATTTATAATAAACTGCCGGCCGAAATAAAAATGCTACCTAACAGCAAATTTAAACGTAAATTAAATTCTTGGTTATTGTATAAATGTTACTACACAATTCTAGAATACATTAATGATAAAAACATGTAATAAAATATAACTGACATTATTGTACACCTCTAAAAGAGGTAATTTGTATGGAACTGTATTAATTATTACATAAGATCTTTACTACCTACATTTGACAATAAAATCTTTGAATCTTTGAATCTTTGAATCTTTGTGACTATCATCGATGTTTGTTCCGTGTCTGGGTGTACTGGATGTATTATAAGTATGTATTTACAACAAAAAAAAAGTATTTAAGTTTAAGTAATTTAAGTAATTTATTATTATTTATTAAATAAATAAATAATAAATAAATATCATAGGGCATTACACACAGCGCCATCTGACCCCAAACTAAGCAAAGCTTGTACTATGGAAGTCAGATAACTGATATAATACTTAAATACTATACTATACTATTTTGTTCTATGGTATAAATCGGTTGAATGGTCAAAAGTCATTAGCAACACCAGACAAGCAAATAAGGGCTCTATCAGCAGTGCTATTAGGATGCTTTCATACTCTGTAAAAGGATTGAAGTACTAAAATACTGGTTGTGGGATGCTAGTACATCACCGCAGTTGCTATTGGGACCAGTTTTGATAATATATGTATTTTAGACTATTTATTCATATACATGACGAGGTAACCATAGCATGGTGGTAGACAACTTACTTGTTAGTAATCATCTGGCTAGCTACCACCATCAAGTAAAAAATCTGCCTTCAGAATCTAATGACACATTTTGGCAGCTTCATTTGTGAACCAGCTACCACTACCTGCCCCCATTCAAGATTTTGCATTTAACATCTGGCCACATTGATGTTTATTGTTGGAGAACTGTCAAGCCCTTGGCCTGCTAATCATTAAATGAATATTTGTGCTGAATACATAAATGTGTACAAAAGTAGACGCACCCATTGTGTTCTTGTAATCCACTTATGTACCTATTCACATCAGATGCTAAATTATAATTTATGTAATATGTTTATTAAGCAAGGATTTCTTAATTAGACTTCCTATTTCATTGTAATGTAGAATCTCCTTGATGTGGAAATAAATGCTGATAATTGTGTTGCTAAATGCTTGTACAATTTGTCTTCCAATACTATTCCACAACTAGCTTTGATTTTGTTTTGCGAGTGATCAGAAACGGATCAATAAAATATAACTTATCCTATAAAAGTCTTCCTCAATGATGCCTCAATGTCTTCGTCATTGAACATTCCACCTGACTCACTGGAGCTACTACGCCAGCGGGCCAGAGCCTCGCTCCGGTACTTCAAGGAGCTGGGTTGGCTCGGGTAGACGCTGGCAGGGGAATGCACAATACACCCCGAGCGGGATGTCAGTGCAGGACTTATCGTCCCCACTTTAAGTAAGAGTAAAGTCTTCCTCATTATAAGACAGCCCTGTTGGCTCATTGGTAGCATGTCTGCTTCAAGAGCTGTGGGGCGTGGGTTCGATTCCCACCCAGGACAAGCATTTTGTGATATAAAACCAAATGTTTGTTCTGTGTCTGGGTGTACCGTATGTATTATAAGTATGTATTTACATTTAAAAAAAAAGTATTTAAGTATTTTATCAGTTATCTGACTCCCATAGTACAAGCTTTGCTTAGTTTGGGGTCAGATGGCGCTGTGAGTATTGTCCTACACTATTTATTTATTTATTTATATAAGCATTGCTTTCAGTACCGTCCCTTTTAGAAGAATTGTTTCCTCTATTGTTAATATTTACTCTTGGTTTGGCCGTGAAATAAATATAAATATAAAATATCGCAGGACATTACACACAGCGACATCTGACCCCAAACTAAGCAGAGCTTGTGCTATGGAAGACAGATAACTGATAGAATACTTAAATACTTTTTTTTTTGTAAATACATACTTATAATACATACAGTACACCCAGACACAGAACAAACATCGATGTTAGTCACACAAATGTTAGTCCTGAGTGGGAATCGAACCCACGCCCTTCAGCTCTCGAAGCAGACACACTACCAATGAACCAACAGGGCTGAAATGTAAGTCTAATCATCAGGTTTACAAAAAAACCAAAGCAAAACTTCTTTCAAAATACTAAACCAAGAAGAATATTCCTTGGTATGGGATTGTTGACTTCTTTTGTTGAACACATTTTTATTTTGCTGCATCACTGACCGCGTGTAGGTAGATCCATTCATAACAGCTAATCCTGTACATACATTTTTCCCCTAAATAAAATGGAGGTAGTACAAAATTGTCTCCACAAAATGCATGCATGATTGTAGTGGGTTTGTAAACTGCAAGCTGAGGTTGGGAGGGATGTGTCGGTGACATGTCTCGACATTAACCCTGTCATAGTAGGGACCATCCCTGTAACCAGAAACAAATGTTTGTTCTGTGTCTGGGTGTACTGTATGTACCTACATATTTACAAAAAAAAAGTATTGAAGTATTCTATCAGTTATCTGACTTCCATAGTACAAGCTTTGCTTAGTTTGGGGTCAGATGGCGCTGTGTGTAATGACGAAAGATTTACAAACATTTTTTTTTATAACATTTAAAAATAAAATGTTGCCTTAAATGAATACTCTGTCCCTCCTCTCTTGTATGGGTCCATATCTGACTGCACCACATACTACTTTGTATTTACGTCTTGTACTGTATGGAAGCAATAAATATCTTGAATCTTAATCAATTGGTTTTTCTTTCTTTCCAGATTTGACGAGCGCAGTCTCAGCCAACTTGCCACACGAGCAATCAATTAAAATATAAATAAATAATGTACATACCAAGCAGCTCGCGGATATATATTCTCTGATCTCTGGAGTGTGCTTAGTGTGTTGTTTTTGCGCACTCGAGTTGTTTATGTTTGCTGGATAGTTGGAGAAGTTTGTGTCTTGGCAGTTGTTTGCGTTTGGAGTTGTTTATGTTCGCGGATGTTTATGTGCTGATTTAGAGAAGAGGAAAATGAGCGCCAGTTCGACGAGCGTGCGGCCTCAAATGCCACTCAGACAAAAGGATTTTGACCAAGTCAGTATTTCCATTTTCCCCATTGTCTTCAATATCTTAAAGTAATGAGTGACATAACAGAGATGTCCTGGAGTTTTAGTTTCACAGAATACTTGGTAGTATTGTAAGAGTCATGAGCAGGAGTTACCTCTTACCATTCGGAGCTTGTCTTGTTCCTCTCACCATAAATAAAAAACTGCTATTTTATTTTTTTGAATATAAAATTTTTCACTTGGTGGTAGATCTCCTCAGCAGGAGATTCTCTAAGTATGCGCCACCACAGTACTAGATATTCTGCTGCCAAGCAGTAGTGTGTAAACATTACTGTTCAGCTTGAAGGGTACTGCAGCGACATTACTGGGCTGTTGAGACTAACCATCGCAAGTCTCAAAGTAATGCGCGCCAAAGCAGCGATGCTGGACTTTGTTTGTTACTCAAAGTTCTGTGTATCGCTGCAATGGTCATGGTCATGGGTATAGACATGGCGCTCTACTGATAATCTCTTGCCATCAGTAGAGCGTCTTGTTCGTCTCATTACGTTTACGAGAAAAAAAACTGTATCTTTCCATATTACATAATGATGTACCTTCATACCACTAATAATATAATTAATGTGAAAGTTTGGATGGATGGATGGATGTTACTCTTTCACACAAAAACTACTGAACAGATTTGGATGAAATTTGGTATGGAGGTAGCTGACACCCTGGATTAACGCATAAGCTACTTTTTATCGCGAAAACATGTAGCGGGTAACACCGCGGGGCGCAGCTAGTTTACACAGTCAATGTCAACAAAATGATACCAACTAGTTTTTCGGCCTGAACTGTAACCTTGCAACCTATATATTTCCGACATGTTAAAATAATACCAACAAATACATAATAATATGTAAATACACACCGCGCGCAGGCTCGGCGCTCGGCGCTCGGCGCTCGGCGCTCGGCGCTCGGCGCTCGGCGCTCGGCGCTCGGCGCTCGGGGCCGATAGCTTGCTTCTCTCTACCGATTACATAAATGTAAATACGCGCGCGCGGCAGTAATCCAATCCCGCATTTATTACGTACGCAGTAAAGGCTACATTACTATTGGGGATTATAATTGCAAATTGTACAGAGACTTACGCCCGCCTACCTGTGCGATTGACCCACATCGCTGCACAATGGAGGCGGAGGTTCTCGCGTGGCGTGACGTCACAATGCCGCGAAGGACTTCTCCATTCAAAACTCTATTTATATACCGAGCTCTGCTTAGTTTGGGGGCAGGTGGCGCTGTGTGTGATGTCCTGCGATATTTATTTATTTAAACAAAAAGGTTAGTTTAAGTGCTTGGCGGCAGATTTTCAACTTCGAATGGTAGCTAGCCAGCCGGAAAAAAATCACTGCTATCCTAGCTCCTTTCGGCTTTTTACTACCGTTCCGCGCTACCCTACGAATGTGACTACTTTTTCACTATACCAGCAACAAAAATCGTTATTACAAGTATGGAGTTCGAACGCGCGGAGCCGGCGCGTTCCCGCGGACGCGTTACCGGTGCCGGTGGAGCGAACAGAATAGGGGCGCGGCCCGCGAGCCAACGATATAAATAAAATGTGCATTTTGGCGGCATTTTCGGAGGATCTCGTGTACAAGTGATAACTTTGATTTATTGCATCGAGTTATCTACGGCCGGCTCGGCTGGCCTTCGGACTGAGCTGAGTGTGCAGGGCTCCCTGCCAAGTGCGACGCGAACAAACCCTTACGGAACCTTTTTAACATTGTCATCGTCAGATAATGGAGACGACTTTGCGTATTATATCAGCCCTGTTAGTTCAGTTGGTAGAGTAGGTATATGTATGCTTCAAGAGCTGCAGGGCGTGGGTTCGATTCCCACCAGAACAAGCATTTATGTGTCGATGTACGTTTGTTCTTTGTTTGGAGTGTTCTGTACGCTTTATAAGTATATTTTTATCAAAAAAAGTTTTGTTCTGTATGTATTATAAATATCTACTTATTATGTACTAGTGGACGCCTCGCGGTTTCACCCGCGTAGTTTCCGTTCCCGTGGGAATACAAAGTAGCCTTTGCCCCCCGGGGA
The DNA here is from genome assembly GCA_905404145.2 of Biston betularia. Lineage (NCBI taxonomy): Eukaryota > Metazoa > Arthropoda > Insecta > Lepidoptera > Geometridae > Biston > Biston betularia. The sequence continues at coordinate 45,399 of FR989889.1, read as the reverse complement.
TAGTGAAAGTTCCCAACGGTGAGAGAATTTTTGAAATCACTCCAGTAGTTTCGGAGCCTGTTCAATACAAACAAACAAATCTTACCTCTTTATAATAATATAGATTTATAAAACAAATATGTTTTTTTCTTATTTCGTATTCATTTATGACCAATTTTTTGACAATAATGTCTTTGATGATAATGAAGTTCTTTAAACCTAAACAAGATGCACTCCTGATGAAATGAACGCGACGCTCTCCTGATGGTAAGAGATAACGCCTGTTCATGACCATTGCAGCGATACACAGAACTTTGAGTAGCAAAACAAAGTCCAGGCATCGCTGCTTTGGCGCTCATTACTTCGAGACTTGCGATGGTTAGTCTCAACAGCGCAGTAATGTCGCTGCAGTACCCTTCACAGTGATGTTTGCACACTACTGCTTTTCGGCTATAATATCCGGTTCTGCTGTACCTACCTAGACGACTTCCTACTAAGGAGATCTACCACCAAGTAATTATTTTTATTAAACAAAATTAGATAACCCACAAATATTATAAATGTGAAAGTTTGGATGTATGTTTGTAACTCTTTCAAGCAAAAACTACTGAACGGATTTGGATGAAATTTGGTATGAATGTAGCTGAGACCCTGGATTAACACATGGGCTACTTTTTATCCGGAAAACATGTAGCGGGTAACACCGCGGGGCGCAGGTTATAATATTAGTGGGATTATTTGTTCAGTAATCTGCTTTCCAGAGTAGGTAGCGTTTATTAGTGTGCACAGAGCCGTGACGCCTCGCCTCTCGTGTTGCAGATATGGGGCGACCTGCAGGACGGCATAGAGCAGGTGTACAAGCGGCAGCACATGCCCAAGAAGAGATACATGGACCTCTACACGTATCCTTTACCGTACAACGTCATGCCACCGCTCGAACCAACCGAGTGCTCCGACACCCGCGCCGCACAGCCTCTCCGTGCCAGGCCGGGCGTGCTCTCCATCTTCCGCCGCACCGCTGTGGGCTGTGGTCAAACGCCTAGCCTGTCAACCATTAAAAAACCCGATGTTACGGTAGATTGGCCTATTTTTAACCGACTCAAAAAAGGAAGATCTTCTCAATTCGAAAATGTGTTTTTTTTTAATGTTACGCGATAATTCCTTCAATTATGAATCGATTTTGGTGATTCTTCTTTTGCTCGGTAGATCATACTTCAGAGATGGTCCCGTATACATTGTATCGAAATTGACTGAGCGGTTTTGAATAAATCGACAAAAATGCAAAAACTGTATACATCGAAGATATTTTCGTTTACGAAACCTCGCTGTTTCACTGGAGCAGCGCGTTTGCCGGACTGTCGTGGAGTCGGTTCTTTTAAATTATGAATTTGTATATTATAAAGTTCCATGTGGGGATCTAGATGTCGCCACTTGGTGTGCGTGTTCCGGGCTAGCTTTGCAAGTTGCATCAGTAGATGGCGTTGATTTTTTAGTAAAGATTCGTTTATTTTTGTGAGACGCGCGCCATTGCCCGTGTATAGGGCATGATCATAGACTCTTAAAAGGACGGCGACGTATTAGTAATCTCCTAGGTATTGTAGATATACATAGGCGGTGATTGCTTACCATCAGACAAGCCGGCTGCTTGTTCGGCACGTGTGGCAAAAAAAATCAGGTCAGCCTTGTTTTTATGAACTATCTGCTGGGCGCGACTATCGTAAACGCCGGCTTCCCCACGATATCGTGATCCACCGTTCAAAGCTAAAGCTATACATAAGCACGAAACTTGATAAACAGAGGTTCGTGTCGTGGGATTGAACCCAGGACCTCCTGTTTGACAGTCGGTCTTCGAACTATATTGCCTTTGCCATCCTCTGTATGTGTAATGTTCCTGACAAGCTGTCCAGCCACGTGTACAACTACTGCACGTCGGTGCACCACCAGAGCGCGGCCACCACCAGCCGCGTCACCACTAAGAACAGCTACGGCACCAAGAAACAGGTCAGTCGCCGGTCCTGGTGCCATAACGCGTTCGTCGCCACATCCTGGGTGTCCATCCAGCCCACACTAATCGACGACAAGATTAACATCCCCTCACTTATTCTTATTCGGAGCGGAGGCGACAAGTTCTGCACTGAAGTCTTGCTTGGGGTGTTTTGTGCATTTCCCCTACCAGCATCTACCCAAGCAAGAATCGGCAAGTTGAAATGGCAGTGGGTAGGGCATATAGCACGTACAACTCATGGCCGATGGGGCTGCAAAGTTCTGGAGTGGAAACCACGGACCGGCAAGCGCAGCACAAGGTGGACAGACGACCTAATGAAGACCGCAGGAACGCGCTGGATGCGAGCCGCTTCCAACCGGTCTTTGTGGAAGTCAATGGGGGAGGCCTATGTCCAGCAGCGGACGTCCTACGACTGAAATGATGATGATGAGCATCTACCCGAGCTGACCCAACTCCTTGAAGTACCGGAGCGAGGCTCTGAGCCGCTGGCACAGTAGCTGCAGTGGCTGAGATGGAGGTATATGGCGAGCAGCAGTCTGCAGCAGCTGCTCCATGTAATCTAGTAGCGATCCTAGTTCCTTCTGTGGCTTCGCAGTTCCGCAACACACGGTCTAGTTTCGTTCTGGAAGCAGCCACGGCATAACACACTGTCAGCGACTCCCAGTTTACACAAGTAGTGACTATTTAAATTGCAAATCGGCTTTGTTGGTCCAGTGGCTGTCTAGACGGTTCAGTTGGTCACACCGCCGGCTGGGTCTGGCTAAGTTTGGGGTCCAGGACGAGTTCGGCATGCAACAAGCGTGCCCCGCCTAGTCCTACTTTAGCTGGTTGGCTTTGTGGCTGACAACAGTGATTTGGGTTTTGGAGCGTAGCATCATGTTCCTTATTCGGTTTGTTAATTTGTCTCCCGGGATACTCGGCTGCTACGCTCGCTGGCAAACCGCGGTTGATAAATTAATGAAATTGTTTATCTGACCTGCTTCCGACATGACATTCCAGAGTGGGCAAGTGCAGGGCGGCGCGCAGCTGGTCGGACTGGAGTTGTACAAGAGGCTCAAGGAGTTCCTCAGGATCTACCTCATCAACTTGCTCCAGGTACGGTCTCTCAGCGGCATCACCACAGTCACCACCTGCTGTTAGCTCCGCTGTGAGAGCTGAGGGGCCTCCAACACAAACATGTCATTCTGGCGTTTTATCTTTATTTATTAATCCTACTAATATTATAAATGTCACAGTTTGGATGGATGGATGTTTTACTCTTTCACGCAAAAACTACTGAACGGATTTGGATGAAATTTGGTATGGAGGTAGCCGAGACCCTGGATTAACACATAGGCTACTTGTTACCCGAAACATGTAACGGGTAACACTGCGGCGCGCAGCTAGTCTTTTAATAAAAAAAGTATCGTACCTTTTTTTAAAATGTAAAAGTACTAAGAACGTCGAGACGCCGCGCCCTCCTGATGGTGAGACACAGCGCTCGTCCGCGGCCACTGCAGTAGCACACAGAACTTGGGCATCGCTGCTTTAGTGCTCAATACTTCAACACAAGCGCCAAAGCAGCGATGCCCCGGACTTTGTTTTGCTACTCAAGCTTCTGTGTATCGCTGCAATGGACATGGTCATGTTACTTCTACATTTTTTTTTATGGTTGACAGGCTGGGTGTTTGACCACAGCTCACCTGATGTTAAGTGACGGTGTGATCAAATGTGATAAAGCACACCTAGCTTGGAATGAAACTGGCTCTCAAGTGAGGCTACCGGAACACCCCGTTAGATGCTTGGCAGCAGATTTTCTACTTGAGAGTGGCAGCTAGCCAGCCGAGTACTAGAAAGTACCCTGCCAACCATGCTATGGTTTCCTCGCGAGGTTTTCCTTCACCGGCAGCTCGAGCTCGTTGTTGGGGTTTGAACCCACGCCGACCACTGTGTGCAACATAGAAAGGCTGCTTGCGAGCAAGCCACGCAGAATGGCCGCGTGCTGAGGTTGGCTTGTGATCGTGCAGAACGGCGCCGACCTGATGGGGGAAGACGTGCTGGCCTTCTACACGGTGCAGTGGGAGGAGTACCAGTTCTCGTCGCGCGTGCTCAACGGCGTCTGCTCCTACCTCAACCGGCACTGGGTCAAGCGGGAGTGCGAGGAGGGACGCAAGGTATATAATTATATAAAAAAGTCAATTTACGGTTCGCAGCCATACAGGTAGTAAGTAGTAGTAGTAGTCCGGGTGGTTGCGTTGCATTTTAGGTGGTGATTTTACGCCGATCCATTGCTATCTTGTTCGATAGATCTCGAATAACTGATAAGTGAACCGAACGTCAGCTGGCGCACCCGCGGTCGGTGTGGCTCTGAGAGGTCGTGGAAGTTGTAAAATTAAAAGATTGAGTACTAGTACGCCGGCTGAAACTGCTTTCATAAAGAGTTGACATCATACTGAGCTGAAAAATAGTCGTCAGCTGCATGGAGGAGGGGGGATTATGCGTCAGCCGATCGCATGAACTTGTAGAAAAACGCGTAAAAAAAGTCATAGTACGCCGGGCGAAACTGATTGTTTATACAATTTAAAGTACGAAAACAGCAATCAGCTGCGTGGGTAGCGGTGGAAAGACCGTCAGCCGATGCAGTAAAAGTTAAAAATATTGGAGCATTACTACTATGCGGTTTCCTTTTAAACACATGTTTCGAGGTAGATTCTGGCCTGCAATTATTTTGACGTGTTTCAAGGATTGTGATGTATGTAAGATTCAAGATATTTATTGTTTGCATACGGTACAAGATGTTGTTAATACAAAGTAGTATGTGATACACAGTTACATGTGGACCCTGTCGGGCGCGGCAGCGTTTACAAGAGAGGAGGGAGCATCCAAATTATGTTATCACAGTTTCACAGTTTCTCTGTTGAGCACAAAGCGCCGGCGGGCCGCAGGTTGGGCACGGCTGATCTAGAGAGTAACGGCAGTGCGATGAAACCGTTTCAGGGCATCTACGAGATATACCAGCTGGCGCTGGTGACGTGGCGCGACAACCTGTTCCAGCGGCTCAACAAGCAGGTCACCAACGCGGTGCTCAAGCTCATCGAGCGCGAGCGGAACGGGGAGACCATCAACACCAGGCTCGTCTCCGGGGTGAGTGCGCGCTGCTCGGGGGCTCATACCCCGGCCGTTGAGACTTGCCACCGGAAGTCTCAATCTGCAATGGTCAGGCGTTATCTCTTACTATCAGGAGAGCGTCTCGTTCGGCTCATTACTATTACATTAAAAAAAGTTAATTGCTCTCCAAACAGTCACTCCTTGCTTCCTAATCCGTTTCTCATTTCTCCCCAAACAGTTACTCCTTGCTTCCTAATCCGTTTCTCATTTCTCCCCAAACAGTTACTCCTTGCTTCCTAATCCGTTTCTCATTTCTCCCCAAACAGTCACTCCTTGCTTCCTAATCCGTTACTCGTTTCTCCCCAAACAGTTACTCCTTGCTTCTTAATCCGTTTCTCATTTCTCCCCAAAAAGTTAATTGCTCCCCAAACAAACAGTGAATCCTTGCTTCCCAGACCGTTTCATTGTACCTCATTGGATTCAGGTGATCAACTGCTACGTAGCCCTGGGGCTGAATGAGGAGGAGCCCAGCGCGCGCGGGCAGAACCTCGCCGTGTACAAGGACACGTTCGAGGCCGTGTTCCTGGACGACACGGAGCGGTTCTACACGCGGGAGAGCACAGACTTCCTCAGGAACAACCCCGTCACCGAGTATATGATTAAGGTAGGTTCTCCTACACGACGTGCGTCTGATAAAACTACATCTCTTCTGGTATCATTTCTTTTATTACGTGACGTTCAAATCTATCCACTTTTTTTTATGGAAAAAATGGTGGGTTTTATTCATAAAGTGCCAGATTAGAAGCGTGAGTGGAAAAATGATATTATGGTGTTATGAAACATGATTTTTCGTGTGGCTTCCAAAACTCCATCGAAGCTTATAAGTAAAGTCGCCACTACTTTACTAGAACATGACTGGCGCGGACTGGACTTCGACTATACTATAGCAAGGCAACTTATGAAACTTGAAAATCTAAAACACTTGACTCGGGCAAATGTTACTATTGTTCAACTGATCCTGAGTGCCGTTTCATATTTATCTCACTAATATTATAAATGTGAAAATTTGGATGGATGTTTGTTACTCTTTCACGCAAAAATTACTGAACGGATTTGGATGAAATTTGGTATGGATGTAGCTGAGACCCTAGATTAACACATAGGCTACATTTTATCCCGAAAACATGTAGCGGGTAACAGCAGCCAGTATTTGATGTTTGTGTGTCGGCAGGCGGAGCAGCGGCTGCAGGAGGAGCAGCGGCGCGTGCAGGTGTACCTGCACGAGACCACCATGGAGCGCCTCGCCAAGACCTGCGACCGCGTGCTCATTGAGAAGCATCTCGAGATCTTCCACCACGAGTTCCAGGTGCGTCCCTCTCCCCCGCCCCCTAGCGTACACCGTGACATCTGTTTGTTTGTTTTTGTTACAAAATAAAATAATTTTCTTCTTTCTTTAAATGTTACCAAGTTTTTGTGCACGCGGTCGGTACACGCAGGAGGGCGTGGATTCAAACCGCAACAATGTGCTTGAGAAAATGTCGTGAGAAAATCATAGCATGGTAATAGGGTACTTTCTAGTACTCGGCTGGCTAGCTACCCTCGTTGAAAATCTGCCGCCAAGCATCTAACGGTGTGTTCCGGCAGCCTCACCTGAAAGCCAGTTCCATTCCAGGCTAGGTGAGTTTGCCATCTTCGACCACGCCGTCACTTAACATCAGACGAGCTTTGGTCAAACACTTAGCCTGTCAACATATAAAGTAATGAAAGAAACGAGCAGCATTGGCGCTCATCCCTTCGAGACGTTCGATGGTCTCTCAAGGAAGACATCTTCAGGTATTTGTGTTATTTATGAATGATATTTTGGCAGAAACTGTTGGACGGCGACAAGAACACTGACCTGGGTCGCATGTACGTGCTGGTGGCGCGCATCCCCGACGGACTCGGCGAGCTGCGCCGCCTGCTCGAGGCGCACATACACGCGCAGGGGCTCGCACACATCGACAAGTGCGGCTTGCAGGCGCACACGGTACGATATGGGAACGCCGCGGTGCAGAAATACACTGGGGAGTAAGCGTAACATAGTATAGAAATGGACTAGGTAGTAGACGTCACACAGAACGCTATGGAAACACACTGGGTAGTGGATACAACACGGGCAGAATTACATTAGGGAGTACGCGTAACATGAATAGAAATGGACTAGGTAGTAGACGTCACACAGAACGCTATGGAAACACACTGGGTAGTGGATACAACACGGGCAGAATTACATTAGGGAGTACGCGTAACATGAATAGAAATGGACTAGGTAGTAGACGTCACACAGAACGCTATGGAAACACACTGGGTAGTGGATACAACACGGGCAGAATTACATTAGGGAGTACGCGTAACATGAATAGAAATGGACTAGGTAGTAGACGTCACACAGAACGCTATGGAAACACACTGGGTAGTGGATACAACACGGGCAGAATTACATTAGGGAGTACGCGTAACATGAATAGAAATGGACTAGGTAGTAGACGTCACACAGAACGCTATGGAAACACACTGGGTAGTGGATACAACACGGGCAGAATTACATTAGGGAGTACGCGTAACATGAATAGAAATGGACTAGGTAGTAGACGTCACACAGAACGCTATGGAAACACACTGGGTAGTGGATACAACACGGGCAGAATTACATTAGGGAGTACGCGTAACATGAATAGAAATGGACTAGGTAGTAGACGTCACACAGAACGCTATGGAAACACACTGGGTAGTGGATACAACACGGGCAGAATTACATTAGGGAGTACGCGTAACATGAATAGAAATGGACTAGGTAGTAGACGTCACACAGAACGCTATGGAAACACACTGGGTAGTGGATACAACACGGGCAGAATTACATTAGGGAGTACGCGTAACATGAATAGAAATGGACTAGGTAGTAGACGTCACACAGAACGCTATGGAAACACACTGGGTAGTGGATACAACACGGGCAGAATTACATTAGGGAGTACGCGTAACATGAATAGAAATGGACTAGGTAGTAGACGTCACACAGAACGCTATGGAAACACACTGGGTAGTGGATACAACACGGGCAGCATTACATTAGGGAGTACGCGTGACATGGTATATGTAGAAATAGAGCCGGTAGTGGACGTGCACGCACTGCTTGCGTTCCAGGATCCCAAAGTGTACGTGTCGACGATCCTGGAAGTGCACAAGAAGTACAACGCGCTCGTGCTGGTCGCCTTCAACAACGACTCCGGGTTCGTGGCGGCGCTCGACAAGGCCTGCGGGAGGTTCATCAACAGTGAGTCCACTGGACTAGATTACTACTAGGTGCTCGCGGTGCTGCATCCTCGGCATCAACGCCGCTTTCCCTCGGGCGAGTTGGTGGCCACACGTAGATCTATTTAATATTCAAAATAGTTATCCCGTTTTTTCCGTCGTGAATGCCAGAGAAACACGTTTTTGTGTAACATTAGATGTTTTTAGGGTTCCATACCCAAAGGGTAAAACGGGACCGTATTACTGAGACTTTTTTTTTTTATGGTTGACAGGCTAGTTGTTTTGACCACAGCTCACCTGATGTTAAGTGAAGGTGTGGTCGAAGATGGTAAAGCACACCTAGCCTGGAATGGAACTGGCTCTCAAGTGAGGCTGCCGGAACACACCGTTAGATGTTTGGCGGCAGATTTTCAACTCTCGTGTGGTAGCTAGCCAGCCGAGTACTAGGGAGTACGCTGCCACCATGCTGTGGTTTCCTTCACCGGCGGCTCAAGCTCACTGTTGGGGTTTGAACCTACCACCGTCGGCATGCGAATCGACCGCGCTAAGCACTGAGCTATCATCGCTACAAAATCCTTAATTAACCATAGCCAGTCGCCTATTCTTGAAATCTGCCGCCAAGCACCTGACGGTGTGGCCGGCAGCCTCGCTCGAGCGCCCGGCTGTGCGTGCGTGCCGTTGTATGTGTGCGTGCGCGCGCGCGCGTGTGTGCAGGTAACGCGGTGACGCGCGCGGCCAACTCGTCGTCGCGCAGCCCCGAGCTGCTCGCCAAGTACTGCGACCTGCTGCTCAAGAAGTCCAGCAAGAACCCCGAGGAGGCCGAGCTGGAGGACACGCTCAACCAAGTGGTCAGTACTCCGCGCCCCGCGCCCCGCACCCCGCACCCCGCGCCCCTCCTGCTCACACTGCTGACACCACCGACGCTTCCTTCTTCTTTTTGAAAGAAATAAACAAAAACAAACAAACAGACAAACAGTCACAAAACAAGGGCTCACCTCCGCATAGTACTGGCCGTACTAAGTAGTAGTAGTGGTTTTATTTCATACTAGCGAACGCTTTGCGGTTTCACCCGTGTAGTTCCCGTTCCCGCGGGAATACAGGGATAACAAGTGGCCCATGTCCCCCGGGGATAGTGCAGCTTCCCAACGGTGAAAGAATTTTTGAAATCGGTCCAGTAGTGTTTGGGTATATTCGTTACAAACATACAAAAATACAAATCTTTCCTCTTTACAATATTAGTGTGGACTCGCTGCGCCCCGCGGTATTACCCAAGGTGTGCGCATGATGATGATGGAAAGTATCCTATGTCTTATTCCAGGGTCTAAACTACCTCCATGCAAAATTTCACCCAGATCCGTCGAGTAGTTTACGCGTGAAAGCGTAACAAACACACAAACTTTCACTTTTGTAGTATTAGTATGATTTTGGTGACAAATAGTATTTTTAACCGACTCAAATAGAAGAAGAAAGAAGGAAAAAAGAAGGAATAAAAGAAGGAAGTTCTCAATACGACAATGTTTTTTTAAAATTTTTGTTACGCGACAATTCCGCGTATTATAAATTGATTTGGATGATTCTTTTTTTGCTTGGTAGATCATACGTCAGAGGTGGTCCCATATAAATTTTATCGAAATCGATCGAGCGGTTTTAACAAAATCAAGAAAAATGTAAAAACTGTATACATCGCTGATATTTTCGTTTGGTCGGAAACCTCGCTGTTTCACTGGAGCAGCGCGGTTAGTTGCCCGACTGTCGTGGAGTCGGTTCTTTTAATGTGTAAATGTGTGTATTATTAATCTAGGAAGCCAGCCAGCTGCATACACCAGTGGAAGCTGTATAATGCAGCCCCTAGTTGTTGTTGTTGATGTGTTGTTGTAGTAACGTGGTGTTGCGTGTTGTCCGCCAGATGGTGGTGTTCAAGTACATCGAGGACAAGGACGTGTTCCAGAAGTTCTACAGCAAAATGCTCGCCAAGCGGCTCGTGCAGCACATGTCCGCCAGCGACGACGCCGAGGTAACTGCACGCCACACGACCCCACTTCACTCCACTCCACTCCACTCCCCTCCACACGACCCAACTCCACTTGACTCGATTCTACTCTTCTTCACTCCACTGAACTCGACCCCACTCCACTCGACTCAACTCCTCTCCACTCGACTCAATTCCATTTCACTCAGTTCAACTCCTCTCAATTCCACTTGTCGACTCAACTCGTGTTCACTTTACTCCGACTCCAGGTCCTTAACCCAGCTCTTCTTCTCCACTCTACATAATACAACAGTTGTGGGGGCTTATGTATTATAAAATATAAAAACTATGCTTATTTCTCGAAACAGAGTTCTGTAAAATTGTGCTCCTATTTAGTCACGTGACCGTGAACCAAGCAGAAAGTGATGTCACGCCGTGCGAAACGCCATTACCGAAAAAATAGTCGTTTACGAAAAACAACTGTCATACCAATGTCATTGTTTGACACGGCTTGACGTCCGCGTCGTTCGAACGCCGCGAGATTCCTGGCTGGTTTGGTGGTGTGGTAACATCTTACCACCAAAACAATTCATTTTAGAAAGTGCTATGATACTTGGTGGTAGATCTCCTTGGCAGGATCGTCTAGGTAGACACCACCGCACCACCAGTTATTCTGCCGCCAAGCAGTAGTGTGTAGACATTACTGTGTTGTAGTACAGCAGCTAGCGAAATTACTGGGCTGTTGAGACCAACCATCGAAAGTCTCAAAGTAATGAGCGTCAAAGCAGCGATGCCTGGACTTTGTTTTGTTACTCAAAGTTCTGTGTATCGCTGCAATGGTCATGGACAGGCGTTATCTCTTACCATCAGGAGAGCGTCGCGTTCGTCTCATTACTTTTACACACATAACGTGGCAAATTATAAGAATTATTTTTTGTTTGGAGTTAAGTCTGCCTCACTTCCTACTAATATTATAAATGCGAAAGTTTGTGAGTGTCTATGTATGTTTGTTGCTCTTTCACGCAACAACTACTGAACGGATTTGGATAACATTTGGTATGGAGGTAGCCGAGACCCTGGATTAACACATGGGCTCCTTTTTATCTGGAAAACATGTAGCGGGTAACACCGCGGGGCGCAGCTAGTACATCATATGCGTTTCCTTGGTTGCAATGTTTGGTGTTCTCAGGCTTCCATGATCTCAAAACTGAAACAGGCGTGCGGGTTCGAGTACACGAGCAAGCTGCAGAGGATGTTCCAGGTGAGTGCGCGGCGGACACGCGCCCTAGAACACAACTAAACACAAAACACACGCGTGTGAACACTGCCCCGGGTGGGGGTCGTTGTACACTTCACTTTACGTCTACTGTGGAAACTGTTGTTCAATTGCGATTATTACGTATTTTTAATCGACTCAAAAAAGGAGGAGGTTCTCAATTCCACTGTATATATTTTTTTATGTTTGTTACGCGATAATTCCGCGTATTATGAATCGATTTTGATGATTCTTTTTTTGCTCGGTAGATCATACTTCAGAGGTCCCATGTACATTGTAACAAAACCGACGGAGCTGTTTTTAATAAATCAATCGCCGTCTCATTGGAGCAGCGCGTGCGGAGGCGGTTTTTTTAAATTATAAATTTAAAGTATGTTATTTTAGATTCGTAATATCTTTTAAATGGAATGTCCGGTTTGAATAATTCAAAAAGTAATATACAGGTATTGAAACAGTCTTCAATAAAAAATAATTTATTTGGATCAGGATTCACACAAAGGTATTGAAAACGTGCTCCGATATTGGTCGGCATTTCTATCAACTTTTAAGATGTGAAAGCTTGTACACGTTCTTTATTCTCGCGAACTATAGAATAACCGCTTCGAGAGCTGTAGAGCGTGGGTTCGATTCCCAACAGGAAATATAAAATCAGAAACATTTATTGTAAACCGTGTAACGTAAAGATCTTAAAATAAACACAAGTTAGGACAAACATTAACTTATGTGACGATAAATGTTGCGTCTTTTTACAAAAAAAAAGTATTCTGTCGGCTATCTGGTTCCCGTAGCACAAGCTTTGCTTAGCTAGGGGCTAGATGGCGCTGTGTACGATAGAGCGCGCGGCGTGTTCGCGTCGCGCCGTGCGTGCGTGCGTGCGTGCGTGCGCGTGCGCGCGCGTGCAGTGAGTGGGGTGTCTCGTCTCGTCCGCAGGACATCGGCGTGTCCAAGGACCTCAACGAGAACTTCCGCAAGCACATGTCCAGCAGCTCCGAGCAGCCGCTGCACATCGACTTCAGCATACAGGCGAGTCCCACCTGCCCCCCACACCACCCACACACCCCCGCCATGCTACCATCCACCCATTAGCTACCATTCTTGAGTAGAAATCCTGCCGCCGCCGCTGTTGCATTCCAGGCTAAGTGTTTACCATCTTCGACCACACCGTCATTTAACATCAGGTGAGCTGTGGTCAAATGTAAGTGTATATATTTTAAAAAAAAATTTAACATTGCCAAACGATAATATCTGTGCTGTCTGTGCCTAAAAATACAATAGTTATATTATTTCGTGGTGTTCGTAGATACGATAAAATATTTGAAAATGATCCGAAATACTCAACACGGACACAACGGAGAGTGCGATGCCACAAAAATATGGTTCCTGGTGTTGGTGTTAAGACTTGTCTGTCTGCAGGTGCTGTCGTCGGGCTCGTGGCCCTTCCAGCAGTCCTCCTCCTTCCAGCTGCCCACAGAAGTAAGTGTAACCTTCATCGCACGGCAGCGGAATGTTCCCCGGTAGATACGAGCTGCCTTCAAGTCGCGAATCGGTTTCGTCTGAGCAGGCGTGCTCCATCGTAGACCGCTTAACATCAAGCGAGACGGCGATCATACGCAAGATTAAATCAAAAAATCAAAATTACAGACGTCAATTTACACAGGGTTACGCGGAGCTAAATCTAAGCGGGACGTTGTACACATCACTGTCAACAACTTTTACTACGCGACTAAAATGGATGCACATGGATAAAAAGTTACGAATGATTTATTTGCCACGTTTCCAGGGTTGAGTCCTGCCTTTCGGCTTAGTGTTGCTGTTCCGTGTAACCTCATATTTTTACAACATTTCTCCCTGCGAATCCCTGGAATTAGCTGCCCGAGTGCGTGTTCCCTGATAGATACAATCTGGGTGCCTTCAAGTCACGAGCGAATCGGTTTCTTCTAGGTGAATTTCTTCTGCTTTCTCCACCGTGAACCGCATCTTTGCTTAACATCAGGTGAGGTGGGGTCAAACGCAAGCCTATCTACAGTAAAAAAAAACTATTTCTGTTGAAATGTACAACCGACACCGTCGAGCCCGTGATAAACAAGTGATTTCGTTTTCATGACTGTCATTGTCTGTGCCGAACTATTCGCGTTAGTAAGTGATATAATTTTGTGGAACATGTATTTTCGTATTGCTTCCAAAACTCTATCTAAGCTTTTATTAAATTCTACTTGACAAGGGCATAAATTGGACTTGACCGTGGCTTCGACTAAGACTTAATTTGCTAAATCTCACGTTGGGACATTTGAATATGAACTGCTAGATATCGGCAGCACATAACGTGCAATGCTACAACTAAAGTAAACAAGAATGTGGGCGCGTCTGACGTCGAGTGTTGTCGCAGCTGGAGCGGTCCGTGCACCGGTTCACCAGCTTCTACTCGTCGCAGCACTCGGGCCGCAAGCTCAACTGGCTCTACAACATGAGCAAGGGGGAGCTCGTCACCAACTGCTTCAAGAACAGGCGAGTACACCCACGCGGAGCCTTCGCTGGCTACCTTCTTTGGAAAATCATTCTGATTAGTGTTATGCATGAAATGTTATGTTTGTGTGTAACGTTTACTTGGTGGTAGATATACTTAACAGGAGGTCGTCTAGGTACCACCAGATATTCTATCGCCTAGCAGTAGTGTGTGAAGGGTCAAATCCCTATCTCAGAATACCGTGATTCCAGTAATTCAGACCAGTTTATCACAATATATTCACTCAGTATCTTGTTTACAAAGTGGAGTAATATTAGCGTCGTATTCATAAAAAGTCCTATATTCCTGTCAAATGAAAAAGTAACATTTACTGTGCTCCATGTGATCGTATTACATGTTACTCACAAGGTTGACGAAAGTTCAGTATTTACGAAAACGGGTAGTTAGGAAGGTTATTCTCTCGCTACGTGGTGCTTATATCCTACTTGGTCATTCCAGATACACGCTGCAGGCGAGCACGTTCCAGATGGCGGTGCTGCTGCAGTATAACGAGAACACGGCGTGGACGGTGCGCCAGCTCGAGCACCACACCGGCATCAAGGGGGACTTCCTGCTGCAGGTGCGTCTCCGCTCGCCGTCATGAACAGGGGACTGCTAACACATGCGTACAACGTCTGAGGCTAACTTGGGTTACATGCTTGGGATGTAGTAAGGCGAAAAGGGGCATTGTAAACATCATAATCTAATTTCATGAAAGCTAATGACATTTTTATATGGAACGCTTTGTGCGCACGTGGCGTGGGGAATATTCACCTCACGACATGTGCTTAGGGTGTCCAAACCCTCGCGCTTTATTAGACGAACATTTTCTCGATGACCTGTCAAAGGCGTTCGATTGTGTTAGCCACAAAACCTTGCTACACAAGTTGTCTGATTACAGTTTAAAATATGATGTTTAAGATAAAATAATAACCTAAAAGATCATACCTTAGTGACGGAACTCAACTGTTGCAATTTTTAAACTCATCTAGTATCCCTATCGGAGTCGTACAAGGGTCAATATTTGGACCTTCGTTTTTTAGTATGTGTATTGGTGAAGTATATTATTATGTTAAGAGTAATATCCGTCCGCAGGTGCTGCAGATCTTGCTGAAGGCGAAGCTGCTGGTGTGCGCAGACGACGAGTCGGAGCTCACGGACGCTTCGCTCATCGAGCTCTTCCTCGGCTACAAGAAGTTAGTACATAAGCGTTATTACTCGACTTTTACCATATATTTTTTGCATAATTATAATGAACTTATTGTATTACAGAGAAGTGAGTAGGCACTTAAACTATCGCTAAGGTTTTAGTAGGGTTTCACGTACATAGCCAGAATATATATTTCCCTATATAAACTATTTATCTCATTTTGACAAAGAGATGCCAGTCGACGCTATTTTGGAAATACCTGAGGAGTGTGGTATATGATGTTGCGATATATTCAATAAGGTGGAGTACGTGTTTTAGTTTGTTAGTGTGTGGCAAACGTTACGATATATGTTTGTGTGTGTGTTGTGCAGCAAAAAGCTGCGCGTGAACATTAACATCCCGCTGAAGACGGAGCTGAAGGTGGAGCAGGAGGCCACGCACAAGCACATCGAGGAGGACCGGAAGATGCTCATACAGGTACTCGTACCGCGCCGCGCCTCCCGCGGGCTCGGGGGATCACTCATATTGTAAACTAGCATCTCGTCCCGGCTTCGCACGGGAAAACAAACCTCGATTAACAATATAAATATAGGCTATGTCACTCAGTGATAATGCAGCATTCTAATGATGAAACAATTATCCAGATCGGCCCAGCAGTTTCGGAGCCTGTTCAATACAAACAAATCTTTCTTCTTTATAATAGTGTAGATAGAGACATTTTGAGATGTTCTGGAAATAAATCATTTTGGGAATGGTAAGTTTTGAAAATTTTTGGAATATTTGTCAATTTAGGAAAACGATATTTTGCGTATGAAATTTTTTGAGATTGTGGCAATTGAACATTTTGCAAGTGGGATTTCAGATCGTGGGACATTTTAAGCATAAGAATCCTGTGTTTGGAATAAAACATTTTGCAAATAGAACTGAAGTGAATGGAACGAACTGTCCTGTTAGCTCATTTCGTAGAATATCGGCTCCAAGGGCGCGGCTTTGATCCCCGCCGGGACAAACATGTATATGAAGACAAAGATATATTTATTTTCATAAACATGAGTGGTTACATAGTATTGGTCTTGGGTTACAAAAGTATAGTACATCGTGTAAAAAAATCGATGATAAATGTTTCTTCTATGTCTGGGTATTTTGTATGTATATTTAGAAATAAAAAAAGTATGTAAGTATTCTATCAGTTATCTGGTTCCCATAGTACACAAGCTTTGCTTAGTTTGGGGCCAGATGGCGCTAAATAAAAAAAAATGTAATGTGGGAATTGGAAATTGGAATGATGGGAATAGTTTTTGTACGGTTTGCTTGTCGGTCCGCAGGCGGCGATAGTTCGTATAATGAAGACCCGGAAGACGCTCAAACACCAGCACCTCGTGGTCGAGGTGCTCAACCAGCTCTCCTCGCGGTTCAAGCCGCGCGTGCCCGTCATCAAGGTATACACTCGGCTAGCGTGCACCCACACGCACACACACTAGCACACCTTCCCCCGTAAGGGCAGCCAATCCCTCCACTTGCTACGATCCTATCACATTGTTTTTAGATTGTAAATTTTAAATATTGCTTTCTCTCTGCGTTATATCTCCCGTCTCTCTTCTCCAACGAAATGTTCGTAAGCTGTTCTTAAAACTTCACCCTCTGTTCACGAATGTTTAGTTTCGCTTCATCACAGCTGCTATGTACTCCCGCCAGGGGCGCTGTCTCACTCGCCTTACATTTTGTTTGTTCATATATCCTTCACTCATATATTCATGTGGTGGTAGATCTCCTGAGCAGATCGTCTACGTAGCTAGTACCACCGCAGTATCAGACAATTTGCCGCCAAGCAGTAGTGTGTAAACATTGCTGTGTTCCAGTTTGAAGGGTACTGCAGCTAGCGAAATTACTGGGCTGTTGAGACTAACCATCGAAAGTCTCAAAGTAATGAGCGCCAAAGCAGCGATGCCTCGGACTTTGTTTTGCTGCAACAAAGTCCGAGGCATCGCTGCAATGGTCATGGACAGGCGTTATCTCTTACCTTCAGGGTAACGTCTCGTTCGTCTCATTACTTTTACAACTCATAAAAAATAAATCCCTAGTGAAACTAGCTTTTTTAAGGCAGTTTGTTTGTTGCCGCAATAAATATGTAATTGGTTGTTTACATTTTGTTTTATGTAGTACGGGCCGTTCAAGTATTACGTGAGCACCGAAGGGAGGGAGGGGGTCTTTGCTTGGCCTATTTTTATTGACATTTGGGGATGGTGTATCGTCAGCAACATCTCTACATATTCTTGAATCCTCTATACTTAGCTTACCTGGAAGAGATTTTATGCCGCGAATTAATGTGTACGTAAGCATAGGAGGGGGCTACGCCAGCGGCTCAGAGCCTCGCTCCGGTACTTCAAGGAGCTGGGTTGGCTCGGGTAGACGCTGGCAGGGGGAAACGCACAATACACCCCAAGCGGGACGTCAGTGCAGGACTCATCGCCCCCACTTCAAATAAGAATAGGAGCGGGGTACCAACTTCGCTTACTCATGCTGACAAGGGGGAGGGAGGGTTACATGACTACTTAAATTCTGCTCACGTGATAGTCGAATGGCGCCGGAGGTCCGGAGGTGCAGAGCCCCGGAGGAGACGCAACGTTGATCTGTGTGTGTTGGTGTTGCAGAAGTGCATCGACATCCTGATAGAGAAGGAGTACCTGGAGCGCACGGAGGGCGAGAAGGACACGTACAGCTACCTCGCGTGATCGCGCTAATATACCGGCCTGCTCCACTACTACCACTCTGTGTCTCATTGCGACCCTTCCCGTAGCTTCCCGTAGCACAGGCCAGCTGCCAGCCTTGGCTTCTTGCTAGTAGAGAACGCCTAATGACACAAATACTGAAAAGGGGCTTCGATGCCACTCTTTGATATTAGAAAACAAAAAGTTATCAGAGTGCGGGTGTAATCCTGCAGAAGTACAATAGCCGGATAGAATTTTGAAAATACAGTGTAAACTCTTTATAACGAAACTCAAGGGACCGAGCATTTTTTATCGTTATAGAGAGTTACCGTTATATGGAGTGAAGAAAGAAAAACAACCAATTTAACAATAATTTTCTTTTTAACGCTTTTCTTTTACTGGCCATGTTAACAGTTTCAAAGTTGGTTCACGACTGATAATACGATAGGTAGGAGTTTAGTTCGAGATCATCCTTTCAAGCAAACCAAGCACGTGCTCAAGGCAATTAACAATAACAAAAGCAAGACGGCTGTTTACGAGCTGAGAAGTTTCGGGGCCTCAAAGGTTTAGTCGGCATCTTTTGTAACCTGATAACATACACAATACACCGTGACGATTTTCTGTGTCTAAATATGAACACATTTCTTCGTAATAGAGAATGGCTGCTGCGCTATAAAGAGTGTATCAATGTGTGGGTTTTAAGGTAATCCAACCAAATTGTGATCTTTTCTATTTTATAGAGAGTTTATCGTTATAAAGAGTTTACACTGTATGTCGAAAGATTTTCACAAAAAAAAAACTACAAATGGCGCAGAAATTCAAATACTCGAAATTGTCAGCGATGTCCACATTATTTTTTACTAGCGGACGCCTCGCGGTTTCACCCGCGTAGTTCCCGTCCCCGTGGGAATACAGGGATAAATAGCCTATGTCACCCGGGGACAGTGTAGCTTCCCAACGGTGAAAACATTTTTGAAATCGGTCCAGTAGTGGTTGAGCCTATTCAATACAAACAAACAAATCTTTCCTCTTTATAATATATAGACAGATAGATCCGAATCCCACCCGGGACATACATTTATGCTATAAACAAATATTTAATCTGTGTTTACAAAAAAGTATGATTTTTTTTTTCAAACTTGTCTATGCCTAGTCCAGGAATGCGTTTGGCCACGATCTCTCCTGGTGGACAGCGAAGACGTGGCCGATGATGGAGCACGCTTGCCTAGGAAACGCTTATTCTCGTTTTAATTGAACTGCCCCGGGTTGACGTTAGTTGGAAACACACGCAACGAGTTCCATACAGCAGCAGTTTTACAAGCACACACACTTACCTTCTGAAAAGCTTCGTTTTTTTAATGGTTTACAGGCTAGGTGTTTAGCTCTCCTGATGGAAAGTGACGGTGTGGTCAAAGAGGGTAAAGCACACAGCCTGGAATGGAACTAGCTCTCAAACGAGGTTGCCGGAGCGATGCTTGGCGGCAGATTTTCAACTCTCGTGTGGTAGCTAGCCAGCCGAGTACTAGAGAGTACGCTACCGCCATGCTATGGTTTCCTCACGATGTTTCCCTTCACCTGCAGCCTCATTGTTGGGGTTTGAACCCACGCCCTTTGGCATGCGAACCTACCGCGCTAGCCACTGAGCTGTCATCGAGGAAGTTTCCGCTGTAAGATGCATTTACGGGTGTGTTGTGTTGTAACGCGGGGACGCCGAGATGAGGTCGTGTAGTCCTCGCGCGCACGCGCCGTGGCGTGCAGTGTACAATCGGCTATCCGACTTCCATAGCACAAGCTTTGCTTAGTTTGCGGTCAGATGGCGCTGTGTGTCATGTCCCGAGTAGTACAACTGGCACAGCGTGGGTCAGTCCGCCACATTGATTTTCACAAGAAGACACGACGCGCCGGCCAGGGAGCCGCCGTCAGGGCACTGCCAGGCTACAGACTGAGGTTGCATGCACAGCCACCTCAGCACTGGGCTAGGACAGCTCCTGAAATGTAATCTGACTGGTCGACGATAGTAACAGGGTATGCGGATAACAAGCAACGCAGCCGACATGTTTGCTTGTTCTGTAATAGGTACAATCTATATGGAAACTGACGTGGGGTTGACACATGTTACTCGCGTTCAATCATACCGGAAACTCACGACTATAGTTTCGGCCACATCCAGTGCCCTTCTTCATGGACACAAAGCTGAACGCACGAAATGTAAACGTGAGCAATTCCCGCATAAGTAAAACAGAGATGTTCTACATGTTCAGCGGAAATTAACTAAATATAAGTACACCTTGAACATTACAAATGTTTTAAGGAATATAATTTAGTGAAAATAATTCTTTACCAAATACATGTAAAAAATGAGCTTCTACAGCGCGAAGCAATCCAGAAAACTGGTAATAATGAAATCAAGGGTGCAAGGTGTTGCATATCTGTCATCTGTCAATACATTTTTATGGTTGTCAGGCTGCTTCACTACAGCTCGCCTGATGTTGGCGATGGCGCGGTCGAAGATGGTAAACATGTCGCCTGCAAGGAACTGGCTGCAGTGAGGCTGCCGACAAGGTATTAGTGTGTGCAGTTCCGGTGCCGACCGGCGAAAACTTCACGCACGTTCCCCGCGCAACGGTATCCGTATACTATTTATGTAATGTAAGTACTAGGTACCTACATCAGTCTGCGCTCGAAGAAAGCTTTATTTTTTTTAATGTGGCTGATGGAAACGACGGGACACGTCGATCTACAAGTCCATTCACTCTAGCCTATTCTATATTACACTAGCTGCGCCCTGCGGTGTTACCCGCTACATGTTTTCCGGATAAAAAGTAGCCTATGTGTTAATCCAGGGTCTCGGCTACCTCGATACCAAATTTCATCCAAATCCGTTCAGTAGTTTTTGCGTGAAAGAGAAACAAACATCCATCCAAACTTTCATATTTATATTTGTGGGATTCTCTACGATATGGAGCTCTATTGCCTCTGCACATGGACTATAACAAAATTGTCAGTTGTCCAGCCGCGGAAGCTGGCAGGGTTCTGTGGAAGAGAATACGTTGTGTTTCCTAAGTATCCCTCGGGACTGCCGGGACACGGTGGGTATTGTCAGTGATAGCGGCGCTTGTTGAGATTGCATTGGCAAAACGGATGATGAATGCAGTCTGTGGGATAAATAAGATAGTAGCTACAATGTAACGTAGTAGTGGGTTTACGCGTCGCTTCCAGAACTCCATCCAAACTTGTACCTACTTGTTTTATTATTAATCTTTTTGCACTTGACGTTCACAGCGACCGAACAAAACCACAGACACTCGTAGATTTTTGGCGGGAACGCGTAAAGGTCTTTGCTTCAACATTGTACCTATTTCATAAATCCGAAAGCTCCCGGTTAATGTTTTGGCGGAGAGCGACAAGCCGCGCCTCGGGCGTTGGGCTGCACTTTCGTTCCAGAGTTCCCGCCTGGACGTGCACCTACCACCTACCAGTTACAGTTGAGCTGCCGGTGAAGGAGAACATCTTGAGGAAACCATAGCATGGTGGTAGGGTATTTTAGTACTCGGATGGCTCAACCCTCAAGTTGAAAATCTGCCGCCAAGCATCTAACGGTGTATTCCAGCAGACTCACTTCAGAGCCAGTTCCATTCCAGGCTAGGTGTGCTTTACCATCTTTGACCACACCTTCACTTAACATCAGGTCAGCTGTGGTCAAACACCTAGCCTGTCAACCATTAAAAAAAACATAATAATAACAGAAATGTTATTTGAGTTAGCGCGCGCTCGCAACCTGGAATGCGATGCGGACACGTGGAGCGCCGCCGCCGCCGCCGCCGCCGCCGCCGCGGGGACGCCGCCGGGACAGCAGCAGCTAGGCCGTTGCCGCCAGCTTAAAAGAAGACTTGCGCAACAAGCCTTCCGAGGCGCGCGAAGTCTGCCAACCCGCACTTGGCCAGAGAGAGACATCAATCATTGTATAGTCTGTGTTTACTATCGGGGCTCCTCCCCGGCTAAGTGACAGCTAGAACAAGAAAGATTCCCTCGATTATAACATGACCATTCACCTGACCTGACATTGATAACTGAAATTATGTATTCATAATGCTAATGTAAAACTTGTACCTATTACATTTTGTGAAATGAGCGTGTAATACTGTATGTGTGTCCGGCATTCATATGTATTTACGAGTATACGTCTCATAGCGTGGATGGGAGCCGCAGCCGCAGCCGCAGCCGCAGCCGCAGCGGCGGCGCTCGATTTGAAGTTTTCAAGAGTCTTCAACCTTGAGATGTCGTTCGCTAATTTTAAATGGTTCCACGAATATTTTACAATTTTAGCAAATTAGGTCCGGCACGCGTGTCGAACGTCCGCGTCGCCGCGGCCGGTATATGTATAGCGATGAGGTTTATATAGTACATCATTTCGGAGGCTAATCTGGAAAACAAACCATATTTGTGTATTCGTATGTAGAGTAAACTTTAATATAATGCTAAACCCGTATCTTATTCATTCCTGCACCACCGCCGCCGGCCCTGCTTCACGTGTGTTCATCTGTTCGGCCGAGGTTGAGAGCACTCCGGGGGACGAGCTCCTCTTTGCGCCTTTTCATATTAAAGTACGAAGTGTTGTGCCGATCCATTGCCAACTTATTCAGGGACCATTTCAGGGCGCACTCAACGCTAGAACCAGACAATACGGAGGAGGGGAAGGGAAATACTTGTCTGGTGAAATCGGCGGGGCGAATCACTGCGAAGCAGGTTGCTCCGCTAGTGACGGACATGAAGCGAGGAAAATCCCCGGACCATGCTGCGCCCAGCATTGAGCACTTGCAGCACGGGGGTGTCCATTTACCGAGGGTACTCGCCATGTTGTTTACTTTCTGCTTGAGCCATGCTTACTTACCTGAAGCCATGATGAAAACGATTGTTGTTCCTATAGTAAAGAACAAAACAGGAGATGCGTCCAAATTGAGTAACTACAGACCCATGTCACTCGCCACAGTCATTGCTAAGGTGCTGGACGGTATTATTAATATTCAGTTAATAAAGGTATAAAGCTTCATGACGCGCAGTTTGGTTTTCGTCCTGGCTTGTCAACCGAATTGGCCATACTGAATCTTAAGCATACTGTCAGGTACTACACTGACAGAAGTACACCTGTTTATGCCTGCTTCTTAGATTTATCTAAGGCTTTTGACTTGGTGGCATATGACGGGCTGTGGCAGAAATTGGAATGTGATACGGACGTTCCTTCCGAGTGCATACGCCTTCTGATATATTGGTATGGTAATCAGAGCAATGTTGTGAGGTGGTCGGGGTCACTGTCGGATGAGTACAAGTTGGAGTGTGGTGTGAGGCAAGGCGGGCTAACTTCGCCGACCCTCTTCAACCTTTACACAGACCGTCTGATTCGTGAGCTCAGCAGCGCAGGTGTCGGCTGCTCTATTGATGGAGTTTTTATCAATAATATCAGTTATGCAGACGACGAGTGTTATGCGAAGGCTCATGGGCTCAGATACATGGCCACGAAAAGCGAGTTGCTGGTGTTTAGGACAGGAACAAAAACTTATCCCCCAGTAATACTGAATGGCAGTGCTCTTAAAAGAGTTTCTCAGTTTAAGTATCTGGGTCACTGAGACGCTTTTTTTTTTTTTTATGGTTGACAGGCTAGTTGTTTGACCACAGCTCACCTGATGTTAAGTGAAGGTGTGGTCGAAGATGGTAAAGCACACCTAGCCTGGAATGGAACTGGCTCTCAAGTGAGGCTGCCGGAACACACCGTTAGATGCTTGGCGGCAGATTTTCAACTTGAGGGTGGTAGCTAGCCAGCCGAGTACTAGAAAGTACCCTAACACCATGCAAACGCTTGCGGACGACGTAGACGTAGAAAGGGAGCGCAGGGCATTGTCTGTTCGGGCTAATATGTTGGCGCGTAGGTTTGCACGGGGTACCGCTGAAGTCAAAGTTACATTGTTTAGAGCATTTTGCCTTCCTTGACTTGTATTATAAACACGTATAGTGTTCATTTAAATTTAATTTTAATATAACAATAATTTCATTAGTAGGAGTAGAACATGATTTGAACAAAGGACAAACAAATAATAATGCAAATTCAATAAATTAATCATTTTATTATTATATTATTATTATTTATATTTTTCTTTTAGAAAATCTCTCGTTGCCGAGGAAAAACTTATATTCGCGGGCTTGTGGCCAAACGAAAATAAGTGTAAATAGGTGTATTTTATTCTTCTAGTGACAGGAATTTTCCTACTATTCTACATGTGTTTAAAATGACTGCTTTCTGAAGGAGAATGGAGGTTAGTCGGTGTATGTCGAGGCTGGTTTGGAGTGTGCGTGAAACTACACCAGTGGATGAAAGAATGATGGGTATGGTCTTTACGGTTTGAACTTTCCATTGCAATTTTAACTCTATTGCCAGATCTGTGTATTTCGTAAGTTTTTCTGTGTATGTGGAGGTTATGTTGTGGGTATTTGGGATGGCGATGTCTATAAGGAAAACTATTTTCTTCTGTTAGTCATAAACTGTGATATCTGGTCTATTATGGTGGATAGTTTTATCTGTGATTATTGTCCTATCCCAGTACATTTTGAAGTCTGCCGACTCTAGGACTACTTCGGGTGAATATTTATAGTAGGTACGCAGTTTTTTCGGTGATGAGTTTGTGTTGTTAGGCCAAGTATTGGTGGATGATAGCTGCAACTTGATCGTGGCGGTGTTTGTAGTCCGTCTGTGCGATGGACCTGCAGGCTCCGGTTATATGTTGTATTGTTTCGGAGGCACTATGGCAGTGCCTGCAGAGGTTAGATGTGCTGTCTTTTATTATGTACTTTCTATAATTTCGCGTATCTATTACCTGGTCCTGTATCGCGAGCACGAACCCTTCAGTTTCCGGTAAGAGTTCACCTCGTTTCAACCACATCCCACTCGGGGCAAACCTTTCATGGAAGCAACAAATTTAATATTTGTTCTGAGTCTGTAGGTATGTGGTTATTAAAAACGTTTTTTCAACAAAGGTTTAACTTTTTTTTTAAAGCAGACTAGGCGTGCGTTTGGCCACGATCTCACCTGACGGCAAGCGACGATGTGGCCTCGATCGAAAAAAAACGAATGATTTAATATATTTTGAAAAGGTTTTATTACACGTAGATGAGTACTCACTACACACAGCAACAACAACAACAACAATGAAACGATGAGCGCACTCGGGCGGGAGGCGCTCGCGCTCGCGCTCGCTCTACTTGCACGCGGCAACACGACGCGCGCGCTGCCGGGCTTCTCGCATCAGTAGAACGAAACTGCGCGCAGTCGGGTGCGATCAGCGCGCGCCCGCGCCGGCGCCCCCGGAGGCGGCAGCCGCGCCCGCGGCCGCCGCGGCGGTCCGCTGCACGGTGGTCTGCCGCGTCTGCGTCGTCGTCACCGAGCTGCCGGAGGCTGCCGCCGCCGCCGCCGCCGCCGCCGCCTGGCCGGCGCCCGCGCCGCCCGCGCCCGCGCCCGCGCTGCCCTCCACGGCCACCGCCACCACCACGAGCACGCACACCAACTGCAAACGGTTGACTAGCATTACTCACGTGCACTGGCATCCCCGCCCGGACGCACTCGTGCCGCCGCAGAAGGCGCGCCCGGCTACAAAGTCGCCTAAGGCCTCAGCCGTGCTCACACCGCTGTGTCGACACAGTAATGCTACGTCGATAAAGCAGATAAAGCTTCGTCCGATGCAGAGCGCATTCGAAGTTCGAACCTACTTTGCCGACGCGGCATCGTTCAGATGAAACGAATGATACATTTTGTTTACGCGTGTGTTTATATACATATATATAACATATTATACATAAACGTATTGCAATAGAATCCAAACACCGCATCGAATGGATTGCGGAGAGTGTGGCGTCACGTCACGTCACGTCACGTCACGGCACGGCAGGCGAGCGCGGCCGGCAGAGCAACAAGTAACACTGAGGAGCTCAGGAGAGGGTACTCACGATAACAGACTTCATTTCGCGCTGTGGGAGCAGCAGGAGCAGCAGGAGCAGCAGGAGCAGCAGGAGGTTCTGCGGGAACATGCTCGCTGCCGCTATTTATAAGAAGCCGGGCTCCACGAGTCTGGCGCTATCTCGCCTCGCCGCATTAATTACGCGTTTAGATAGTGCGAACCTGTTCCGCAGCTAAACTGCTAAATATAATTCCATCGCGAATAACGTAACTGGCGAGCAATGATAACATGTTATTTAGGAACTGTTTAACTGCGCATCAGAGTTCTTTCACGCATATCAAAATGTGCTCCGCGTGTCGAGCCCCAACATTACCAGCCGGCGTCGCTTGTCGACCTACCCGTTTTCTCCTTTTCTGACTTATATTCATCTGACGAACTTCCACCGCCATGATCGCTCGTTACACCAGCGCCGACGCCCCCAACAGCAGCCCATCCAGCTCCACCCCCCGGCACGAGGCACGCGCTCACTGATACTTTCGAGTCTTCAAATTCTTCTTGAGATGTCGTTCGCTAATTTGAAATGGTTCCACGAATATTTTACAATTTTAGCAAATTAGGTCCGGCACGCGTGTCGAATACGGGGCCGGCATATAGGGCGCCGCGCGGCCGCCGCGTCGCCTCACTCCGCGACATGAAGCTGTGCTTGGTGAGTGCTGCCCGGCGAAGGCTTGCACGCTGGCCTGCTGAGACGCCGCTCTGCAGACTCACGGCGCTCGCGTGTTGCAGGTGCTGCTGGCGTGCGTGGCGGTGCTC
Source organism: Biston betularia (assembly GCA_905404145.2). NCBI lineage: Eukaryota > Metazoa > Arthropoda > Insecta > Lepidoptera > Geometridae > Biston > Biston betularia. The sequence goes on along the minus strand of FR989889.1, from coordinate 18,672 downwards.
CTCTGCGGCGGCGCGGTCGGGGCGGGAGTCGTGCTCGAGGGCGAGGTCGGGGTCGGGAGCCTGGGCGGGTACGGGGGCCTGCCAGCGGCCCAGCGTGGGGCAGGAGCTGGGGCCGGGTACGCGCAAGGTTTCTACGGTTACCGCAACGGTAATTAATGCTCTCCGAACTAACTTTAATATTGAAGATTAAATCAAGTGAATTATTAAATAAAATATGAGTGATCGTCTTTTTTTTATGGTTGCAGGCTAGGTGTTTTGACCACAGCTCAGCTGATGTTAAGTGAAGGCGTGGTCGAAGATGGTAAAGCACAGCTAGCCTGAAATGGAACTGGCTCTCAAGTGAGGCTGCCGGAACACACCGTTAGTTGCTTGGCGGCAGATGTTCAACTCTCGTGTGGTAGCCAGCCAGCCGAGTACTAGAGAGTGCGCTACCACCACGCTGTGGTGGTAGCGTACCTACTGCTGTCGTCACGATGTTTCCCTTCACCGGCAGCTCAAGCTCATTGAGCCTGTAATGTTGGGCAAATTATCATCAACAATTGTTTTATTTCATTTTCGAAAATGTATAAGTGAACTCTAGTGTTGAGAACCTCCCGACTTGTAACCGGTGTCGGCGGTGTCGGCGGTGTCGGCGGTGTCGACGGGCGCGCAGTACTCGGCCGCGAGGTGTGTGCGCTCCGCACAGTGCAGCGGTCCCGTGGCACTGCGCCACTCGCGTCAGTGCGGCTGTTCGAACACTATCTGGATAATCGCGTACTGTATTGGTGGTGTCCTCTGTCCTCGGGTAGCAGGAATGAACTAGTCCCAGTTCCAGTGGTCGAGCTTAATTTATTCATAAAATGTACAACAGCCTCGTTGGTCTGCTCAGTGCTCACACCAAACGACAGCGCGTGCCAAGTTTCTACAACGCCATCTAGTTTAGTTTGCGTGACTAACTTGGCATAAACCCTACCATTATATTACTATTAGTGTAATTACATTAAAATGTCATATCGCGAGTGCCTACTACTACCTATATTAAATACACATCTAGATAAACATTAGGAAGTCGAAACCGCGCGCAAGCGATAGTTCAAATTGACTGAAACTAATTAGTTCTCGTATTGTCGTGAAGCTCACAATGCGTTCCGCAGGAAACTATTCATTTCTGTCACGTGTGTCGTGCGTCGTGCGTCGTGCGACGTGCGTCGTGCGTCGTGCGTCGTGCGACGTGCGACGTGCGACGTGCGTCGTGCGTCGTGCGTCGTCGGGCGGACTATTTTATTACAACGCTGAAACTTTTTCAGGTCTCCACGAAGATGCCTCCAGGGGCTTGTTTAAATAATAGGCTGTTTACTTATACAATTCTCTATCGGTGCCATTACAATTCAAACGTAACAAAATGCAATAGTCACGCATCGTAAACGAAACGTTTGCGCGAGCTAATATGCATGCTAGCGCCATCTAGTGGGGCGGGATAACCGTTACTATATAAATTGTTCAAACGCCTTGTTTTTATGTTTTTTGCAAAATTAAAATTATGATTATGTAGTGTCTTTTTATTGTTGGCAATTTTTTCCTTTCCCAGCGTGAGTGTTGAAGCGTGACGCGGCACTTACAGCACTGGCCGGCTTCTTCCATTCTCTGGGCTAGGAGCTAGGAGCTAGGAGCTAGGAGCTAGGAGCTAGGAGGTACTTTGCAGCAGATGCCCGTCTTTTCATCCCGTTTATTCCATATCTAGTGTTGAAGTGAGTCGCGACATCGGTGTTATCGATTAAACATTTGTATTTGTGTTATTGTTATCGAACGTTTTCCGTAGCTTTGTACTCTGCAGCTTACGTAGCATTGCCCCGCGTAGTAGTGGCATAACTAATAGTATACTGATCCGCGAGTACCCCGCTCTCTGTGGCACCAGGCCCACGCCCAGCTGTGGGATACATTATACGATAATAATGTTCTTGATATTTTGTTATGATAGCTCCACAGATACGAGTCATAAAACCGACCGCGAAGTCGCTCATGAAACTTTTCTGCTTCAGATAAAACTGGAGGAGAGTCGCACAGGCAGACACGCATGATCTATGAACCCGCCTATGGGCCCGTGGGCGGGTCAGGCGGGTCAGGCGGGTCAGGCGCCAGGATGCCGGCGGGCGCGGCGTAGTTTTCCATTTCACAGACGGATGCCAATCTGGAAAACAAACCATATTTGTATATTCGTACGTGGAGTAAACTTCGATAGAATGCTAACCCCGTGTTTATTTATTCCTGCACCGCTGCCGCCGCCGCAGCTCCACGTGTTTTCTTCCTTGCGAGCCCCTCTTTGCGTCTTTTCGTGTTAAAGTACGAACACAACGCTCGCCTGATGGTAAGAGATATACAGGCCCGGTACTCACCGCAGATATAGCGCTGCAATGCCCTACTAACTTTACCGAAAATGTAGCAATAATGTGACGAGCAGCTGAAGTAGGCAAACAGTTCCGTGTAGGTCACGAGTGTTAGATGAAAGCGCGTCCTCTGCTCAGAGAGCGCGTTCTCTGCTCAGAAAGCGCGTCCTCTGCTCAGAGAGCGCGTTCTCTGCTCAGAAAGCGCGTTCTCTGCTCGGAAAGCGCGTTCTCTGCTCGGAAAGCGCGTTCTCTGCTCAGAAAGCGCGTTCTCTGCTCGGAAAGCGCGTTCTCTGCTCAGAAAGCGCGTTCTCTGCTCAGAATGCGCGTTCTCTGCTCAGAAAGCGCGTTCTCTGCTCAGAAAGCGCGTTCTCTGCTCAGAAAGCGCGTTCTCTGCTCAGAAAGCGCGTTCTCTGCTCAGAAAGCGCGTTCTCTGCTCAGAATGCGCGTTCTCTGCCCAGAAAGCGCGTTCTCTGCTCAGAAAGCGCGTTCTCTGCTCAGAAAGCGCGTTCTCTGCTCAGAAAGCGCGTTCTCTGCTCAGAAAACGCCTCTGTTTACAGCAAGCGCAGCTCCTATGCAGTCAGAGCCTATATTATAAACGATTCCTTTTACCCGAAGAATTACAACACTGAAAAGTTTCTGTAGGTACAGGTATGATAGTTTAGAGGCTAGCGTGGTCAGATCGCACGCCGCATGGTGTGGGTTCAAACCCCAGCAATGAACTCGAGCTGCCGGAGAAGGGAAACCTCACGAAAAGGCCATAGCCGTATCGTTGCAGACTTAGTATCATCATCATCATCATCAACAACAACCTTGCATAGTCCACTGTTGAAGATAGGTCTCTTCCAGGACACGCCACTCACCCAGATCTTCAAATTTTCGCTTCATCCACCGCCACCTGTCTAACGTATATCGTCACTTCATCTAGAATCAGGGCGTCCTACAGAATCAGAATCGGAAATATTTATTGTGTAAAACACTACGTTTGCCGATTCGCGGTACCCACTCTAGAAGACGTCCACCCCAGCGGTTGTCGGTTCTGCGCCAGATATGCCCACGTCCAGCCATTCCCACGACGCCAACTTCAGCTTGCCGACGCGCTGCTGTCTGTGACTCGTGTTCTCCGGCGAATTCCTTCGCTCCGAATACGACCCATAATGTATAACAAATGATGTAAATATTTAATTGGCTCCGCTATTAGCGCGGCTGCCGCTCGTTGTGGTTTCTCAATCAGCGGGTAATCGCCGGGCGGGATCTTCCTCGAGTCGCGCAATCACTTCCTAATTAGGAATAGATGTGATCTCACGGGACTTTTTGTAACTCTTACGGACCGACTATTTGTAGAAGCCCACTTCGAGCGAGCCGCGGGCGGGTCGCCGCTCGGAGGCGCGCGGGTCGCGTCACGCAGCTGGCCGGCGGTACTGAGCCGCGCCTGTGGTCTCCCTAAACGTCACCGCGCCCGTCTGACAGCTTCGTTACAAAATTCCTTCTCAAAGTCTCCCGGGCGGCCGCCGCTGCAGCCTGCTACCATACGGCCACCGTCGCGCTCAGTGCGGCGCGAGGACGCCACCGAGTGCACTGCCGCTACTTGGCACTCGATAACACAAAACTCGCCCGAAATGCAACTACTGGACCGAGCGCTCCACGCTGTGCGAGTGTGCGCCGCCAGACCTGATCCTTTTGTTTACTTTATATAATTCTAAAGTAGGTAGTCGACGACGTAGGGTTCTCTGCGCGCGGCTCTCGGCCTACGACAGATCCGTGCCATCTCAGGTGCCGGCAGATGAGGCGGCTCCAGTGAGCGCCGGAGCCGTATAAATACCCGCCGGCCCTTCGCAGGGCGTCAGTCCCGTCGGCGTCACAGCACCGAATCGACATGAAGTTCTTATACATCGCACTCGTGGCGTCCGCGCTCGCCGCCGCCTCGGCTGACGACATCGACCGCGCAGGCAACGCCTTGCCGGGTGAGCACTTCCTCTGTCCTTATACGAGAGCAGCGGCCATCCTCGGCCACGTCGCGCCGCCACCGTCGGATGTCGTGCACGTGTGGAGATGTTCACCGCTATCCCACAGGAGACCTTTCCGCAGCGTTCTAGCCCGGGGAGGTTGAGTTGTAGCAGAGAGGTGGCCCAGCGAGGCGAGCGGAGCGACGGCCGTCCGGCTGCGAGAGGGGCCACGATATCGGCTCCTGGGCCCGCAGATGGCAGATGGCACAGCGAGGGCGAGCCCGCCACCCGCCACCCGCCACAGGGGAGGGAGGCTTTGAATGATGACGCGTGAGAGTAGGCAGCGTGATGCAGCCGATCCTAGGCGGTGACGCGCCCGCTCGCTCGTCACTCCATTATGTTTTACTAAAATGGAAGAGATGTCTGCAGCCGCCGAGCGGGCGCCGGCTCTGGGCTCTGGGCTCTGCTCGGACTGAGGTTTAGGAAGTTGTCGCAAGGTATCGTGTTATTAGTTTAATCGAATCGTGGTAATGGCTTGCAGACGCCTCCGGGGAGGACATCCCCAGCAACCCCGGCGACAACAGCCACTATGTGGAAGGGGAGAGCCGCTACATCTGGGTGCCCGACGGCGAGGGCGAGCCGCACCTCGTGGATCTCAAGGAATCCTATGACCAAAGTACGCTTCAGGGCATTCTTGCGGACGGCTCTCAAAACCAGTATTGGTTATTTACAAGGTAAGCGAAGCTTTTTTATTTTCATCTTATTTTTTTATGTAAAAAATAATGAGACGAACGAAACGCTCTCCTGATGAAGAGACACCGCCTGTCCATGACCATTGCAGCGATACACAGAACTTTGAGTAGCAAAACAAAGTCCAGCATCGCTGCTTTGGCGCTCATTACTTTGAGACTTTCGATGGTTAGTTTCAACAGCCCAGTAATTTCGCTGCAGTACCCTTCAAACCGGAACACAGTAATGTTTGTACACTACTGCTTGGCGGCAGAATATCTGGTACTGCGGCGGTACCTACCTAGACTCCTGCTAAGGAGATCTACCACCAAGTAAGTATGGTAATTTTAGTAACTTTGCATAGCTGCCGGGCTAGGTTGGGTCGGCGTAGTCGCGACCGCCGCAGCACTGACATCCAACATTGCCGTGGCGTACAGCTTGCGACATTTGACGGCCCTGTTGGTGCATCGGTAGTATGTCTGCTCCGAGACCTGAAGGGCATGGGTGCGACTCCCACCCAGGATAAACATTTTGTAGTATAAACGAATGTTTGTTCTGTGTCTGGGTGTTCTGTATTTATTATAAGTATGTATTTATAAAAAAAAACTATTTAAGTATTCCATCAGTTATCTGACTTCCATAGCACAAGCTTTGCTTAGTTTTGGGTCAGATGGCGCTGTGTGTAATGTCCTGCGATATTTATTTATTTATTTCTCGAGCCCAGTATCGAAGTGATGAGACCGGCGCGACTCATCCCGTGCCCTCTCCTAAATACTCATAGTGAACAAATTGCAGACAAAATCCTCACCAACAACAAATCCTCGTGTACGGCGACAAGAGCTCCGTCACCAAGTCCTACTACAGCGCGAGCCGGCCGACCAAGGTCATCGTGCACGGCTGGCGCGCCAGCGGCACCTCCCCGCTCAACGTGGAGATCGCGGCTGCCTTCCTCGTCAGCGAGGACTGCAACGTCATCGTCGTGGACTGGAGCAAGGTGGCCGGCGGCTTCAACTACCCGGGCGCCTGCGACGCCGTGCCGAACGTCGGGGACTACGTGGGCAACTTCCTCGTCTGGCTCTTCAACGTCGTGGGCGGCGACTGGAACACCCTGCACTTGACGGGCCACAGCCTGGGCGCGCACGTGGTCGGCAACGCCGGGCGCGCCGCCGGCGGCTGGCCCAGGAGGGTCACCGGTATGTTCTTCTTATTTTACTATTGCGAGAGATGTTTGAACGACTAGTTCTGACAGTAGCGCCTTCGAATGTATCTTTATCCGTCCTGTCCGTGTCCGTATATTACATTTATCATATCTCCCGAGAACTATCAACACGTGGACATTAGTGAGGCTCGTGATCAGATTGCTTCTTTCCCACCGTCCTCTGTTTTCAGTAGGTCGGAGAGAAACTTGAAAGAATTTCTCGCTTCATTCTGTGCGTGCATACTTCCTTAGCCGTACATATAAAGTTGGACCACTGTCAGTGAGAGTGCGAAGTATAAGAACACGCGCGTGTTGTGCAGGCATGGACCCCGCCGGGCCCCTGTGGGCGGACAACAAGAAGGCGCTGGACAAGCGCGCGGGCAGCTACGTGGAGGCGATCCACACGGACGGCGGCACCCTGGGGCTGTTCAATCCGCTAGGGCACGCCGACTTCTACCCCAACGGCGGCCAAAACCCGCAGCCCGGCTGCTGGATCAGCACCTGCTCGCACAGCCGCGCCTACGAGCTGTTCGCGGCCACCGTGCAGCAGAACCACCTCGTGGGCCGCGCCTGCGCCAGCCTGGACGAGGCGCGCGCCAAGCGGTGCTCCGGCGCGGGCTTCCACATGGGCAACGACGACATCAACAAGCGCGGGTGAGCGTTACACACTGCGTTCCGCAGCGAGCGGATATCGACGCATCGCTCTTCTTTTTCCTCGTTTTTCCTGTATGTTTTGTGGTCAGTGTCGACTATTTGATAAGAATCCAGGCCAGGGTCCATTCCAGGCTAGGTGTGCTTTACCATCTTCGACCACACCGTCACTTAATATCAGGTCAGCTGTGGTCAAACGCCTAGCCTGTCAACTATAAAAAAAAAACCTGAGAACGGAGTCTGTCTCAGCCGAGGTGACATGACGTGAGTCAGGGTCGAGGGGACACAGGCGCGGAACTACGCGTGTGTGTCCGATACGTTCTCACGCTAGCAGGAAGCGTTTGAGTTAAATTTAAGATGGATATAGTCACTAGGTATTTTATTAGTTTTGCATAAACATATAGTGTGGTTCTACCCCCGAATTGCCCGCGGCCGCCGAGGGGCCGCCGCGGCGCCGGCCACGGCTCGCACTCACTCGTGTTCGTTTGTGATTTCAGGAGCGGCATATACGGGCTGCCCACCGGATCCAAATGGCCCTACTAAACCACATTTTTATAGTAAAATAAATGCGTCGCACCTTTTATTAGTTTTATTATTTATCTGCGTGCTGTACTACGAGTCCGACATCCCGTGGGGCTCTGACGCGTGCGTTCAGCACGACGACGCTGCGAGCGCGGGCCGCCGCCGCCGGCCGGCAGCGCGACACGCGGCGACCCGCCGGCGTGCCGTCGCGGCTCGCGAGTTGCGTTCCGAACTCCGACATAAGGGCCCGTGTCGCTCCAGGCGGCCGTCTCCTCGCGTCGCGCCGCCGCAGCGCCACCTGAGGCATGCCGCCGGCAGCCGGCCGCCGGCTCCGGCTGCCGCTGCTGGCGCTCGACGCGATGTTTTCACAGCGCTCGAGCACTTCGTATCGACGATGAGTTTCATTGTGAGACACATTATTTCTGCGAGATACGCATGTATTTTCAATTAAAAAGTTCAATCGCTAGGGTTTTTTGTAAATACGATATTTCTCATGAGAAAACATCCAGGATATTTGGATAAAGCTCCGAGCACCGCGGGCCGCGTTTGCCCGCGCAGTTTTGAATACAGTAGGTCTACTTATGTATTTTGAGCCGCTGCGTGCGAATATGATAATGAAAACTGGCGCAAATTGTATGACAGGTGAGGTGAGGTGAGGTGAGGTGAGGTGAGGTGAGGTGAGGTGAGGTGAGGGTCAGGACTAGTTATACTTCCGTGCCTCAGCTTTTACAAATATCGGCAAGGAGCTGTGAGCACCCGCAGCTGCACTACACGCCAAATACTTACCTACTAGAATTTATTCTTAACTTTTTAGTTCATCGTCCCAGATAAAAGCTTGTTTTAAAAATGTTTGTTTAGTGGCCGCTGCTCACTCATTGCTAAACATCCATCGTACATAGTTATTTTCTATAAACTACTATAGGGAGGTACGAGTACATATCACCAACCATCCACCTTCCACGCACGGAAACTAGTTGAGTATAAAGGAAACACCTCTAATACAAATAACTACAAAATAATGTACTGCCTCCTGCGCTGTCGTCTACTATTGAAGAATATTTCATTAATTCCAACCAAACAAACCCATCAGCAAACTGACATTGTTGCGTGCAGATGGCACGCTGGCGCTGTACCGGGATGCCGGCGTCGGCGCGCTACTCGCCGGCCGGAAGCCGACAATGCGTGTGTTTTATAAAATACCTGATAGTGTTCGAGCTACAGCACTTCAAACATTCCACAGAACAAGCGGTCGCACGAGCCTGCAGCTCTCGTGTACAATGCATTCTTTATTTATGTGTCGGCGCTTAGCTTTAACGTTGATTTAGTTTAGCGCCATCTAGCGTAGTAATTTTGGTGGACTAGAGGCGGAGTGGCGCCACCTCTGACGTCACACTGGTTCCGTGCACTGCTTGTCGTTAGTCGTGTGACGTATTTTAACTTCAACCAATGAGAGCGCGGTGGAAGTCGCGGATGGCGGCCGGTAGAAGCGAGCCGGCCGTGCGTTGGATGTTGAGGTGGAGATTGAGTTGGACGGCTGCAGAGTGCGGAGCTAAGCGGAACGTCTTGTCCGCAAGCTATGTACTAGTGACTATACTGTTCTAATCATTCTTAAACTAAAATCGTTGTGAAGTGCTGATTAAACTTTGTTCTGGTACAAGTGTTAGACTACATAACGATATGGCATTGAAATCTTAGCGCCTACTTTGCAATATTCGTGATTTTAGTTATCGATAAATATGTAAAATTTATATGTATAATATGAAGTCGCAAAAATTAATGAGTATCACAGGATCACATATAAAGTTTAAACTTAATAAGTATGGTTTTAGTACACTGAGCGTCATGAGTTGCAAGGGAACTGCGCTGATTGGCGGCTCAGGCCCACCGCGGACACGAGAGAAGAGGCCGTGGCGGGCGCCCGGGCACGACAACCAGCGTGGAGGAGCGACACACCACACGTCACGACGTCTGATACAAGATATGTATCGGGTACTTCATGTATAATGCTGTCAAGTGTAATACCGAGCTGTTCAAATATAAGGAGGTACCAATTATCCAGAACTCTAGAGTTTGATTACTATACAAGAGAACTGAATTGTATGGTTTGTCTCCTCGCCCAGTAACCCAGTAACCCAGTAACCATGTATGATGGGAATATCGGCCACACCACTACCACCATACCATCGCCCACCTGATGTCGTTCGTTTCTCCGACGTATTCAAATTGTATGTTTAATGTTGTCAATATTTTCTTTAGACTTATTCGTTTATACTAGACTCAGGTAGGTAACTATAAAGACCATTACAATTACTTCGTGCATAATAACTCATACAGAAACATTAGTAGGTACCTACTTACAAATATTTCATGAAGTTAAAATAAAAATGTGAAAATCATACATTGTGTTTCCCCTTCACACACGATTTATTTGACGTGGAGGCAAATTAACTCTCACGTAATATTCAACTAAATCTCATTTATTGTAGTGGCGGCGGCGCGGGGGGCGCGGGCGGCACGGGGGGGGGGGGGCGCGTCGACTCAAAAGAGCCGAAAGCCCGGCTGCGAGTCGGGTTTCCTTTGATGGCGCGCGCGCACCGCAGGCGCAGCACCGCGCTCCTTCGAAAACGTTCCAAATGATGGATCAGTTCAATGACTACGACGTCACGAGCTCGACGCGCGACGTCGCGCGCGATCGTTTGCACTAAAGTTGATAATTGCGAAAACGTGCGAGTATTCGCTTGTAGAGCATGTGGTGTTACATCCTACCCTGCCCGGTGTCGGCTCAGGCGATGGACGCCTGTGACGAGTTCAGCAGCGCCGGAAACAGTTCCTAGTTTACAAACTATTTGCAAACACGTGCAGCTTCGTGTTTGGAGAGGCGGACTCTTCGAGCGGCAGCCGCTGCGACACCGGTGCGACGCAAGCGACTACACTTGACTCTGTAAGTGATTGCACTTTACCTACGTACCTACATTACTTGCATAGGTATGAAATGTCGGAGAAAATGTAACCTGTAGAAACCGACGCACGCGCATGCACTGCGCACCGACAGAGAGTACACGTGTTATGTCGCGAAGCGCGTCGCGTCACCAAAATTAGTATTTTTTTTAATAGAGGTACAGTGAACTTTACGACCTAGTAAAGACCGCAGGAAAGAGCTGGATGCGAGCCGCTTCCAACCGGTTTTTATGGAAGTCAATGGGGGAGGCCTATGACCAGCAGCGGACGTCCTACGGCTGAAATGATGATGATGATGACACTAAACTTAACTAATGACACATCATTCAATCATCATTTTCTGTCCGTTATCGCCCACTGCTGAGCACAGGCATTAATTATGAAAAATATCTTAATGCTAAGCACATTCATAAACACGCATTTTACAAGAATGCAAATTAATTGATTATTATGATTGAAAATAGACCCATTATATAGTTTTGCCCACGCTCCTGTAACATCGCAACCAATGTCACGCGTTCATCGCTTTATCTCTGTCGTTCTTCAACTTCGCGCAACGGCAACATGCAAATATGTACTGTTAGCGGAGAAGCGCCATATTAATACGTCACCGTGCGCCTCCCCACCCGCAAGCTGATAAAAGCGAGCGCGCACCTGCACCGGCCCCTTTTTGCGTTCAGTCTCCGAGCCATGCACATCGCTCATTTGGTCTAATATTTCGTTGTCTTGATTTTCTTGTTATTTTTGTGAATATTCTAATTTTGATCTGAATATTATTTGTCATTGTAATTTAAATTGTTTTTTTTAGTAAAATTAATAAGAGTCCGCTAAAAGTACATATAATGCTATTAATTTTACAATTTATAATTGACAGTCCGGTGACGCTGTAGAGGCCATCTGCGGCCAACAGCATTAGTCATTAAAAAAAAAAACAATTTATAATAATAAGTCATAGAAAATAAGAAAAATAGTACTTACCGCTGAAATGATACATCTTTACTGTTTATGCATTGCCCCCGTGTATGTATTGCACTTACTAATTACACACGATGCCATTTTTCATTATTTTACTTTATTACGTTCCGCGTGCGGCGTCGTTGCGAGATTGGGCGCGACTAAGTCGATTCAAGACAAATACCATGGCTTCCGGGGCCTGCGGTGTCCGGGATCCGGGAGCATGGCAGCGCACCACCGCGCACCGCGCACCGGCGCTACGTGCTAAATCAAAAATTAAAAAGCGGGCAAATTGATTGTTTTAATGTAACACCTAGTCTGTCAATCCTAAAAAAAGACCATTGCAGCGACTGTGTAGTTGGACGAAGTTCAGAACATCGCTGCTTTGGCGCTCATTACTTAGAAACTTTCGATGGTTAGTCTCGACAGCCCTGCACGAAATGGTTTACGCACCACTGCTTGGCGGCAGAATGTCTGGTACGGCAGTGGTGTCTACCCACATGACCTCCTGCCGGCGAAGATAAAGTTACAAGGCACATTCCGTAATATCATTTCAAACAAAAATGTGCATTTTATGATTTATGTTACAGAATTAAACTTGACCATGCATTTATTTTATTATAATTGGCAATAATTGACGCTATATAATTTAAGCGTAATTGAATAGTGTAAGTATTGTTAGCTATGTCAACATTAAAGAATGCCCATAAAGTATTTTAGTTCCGTTATGTTTCTAGATGGTATTAGCGATGGTAGGTAGGTAGGTAGGTAGGTAGGTAGGTAGGTAGGTAGGTAGGTAGGTAGGTAGGTAGGTAGGTAGGTAGGTAGGTAGGTAGGTAGGTAGGTAGGTAGGTAGGTAGGTAGGTAGGTAGGTAGGTAGGTAGGTAGGTAGGTAGGTAGGTAGGTAGGTAGGTAGGTAGGTAGGTAGGTAGGTAGGTAGGTAGGTAGGTAGGTAGGTAGGTAGGTAGGTAGGTAGGTAGGTAGGTAGGTAGGTAGGTAGGTAGGTAGGTAGGTAGGTAGGTAGGTAGGTAGGTAGGTAGGTAGGTAGGTAGGTAGGTAGGTAGGTAGGTAGGTAGGTAGGTAGGTAGGTAGGTAGGTAGGTAGGTAGGTAGGTAGGTAGGTAGGTAGGTAGGTAGGTAGGTAGGTAGGTAGGTAGGTAGGTAGGTAGGTAGGTAGGTAGGTAGGTAGGTAGGTAGGTAGGTAGGTAGGTAGGTAGGTAGGTAGGTAGGTAGGTAGGTGGGTAGGTAGGTAGGTAGGTAGGTAGGTAGGTAGGTAGGTAGGTAGGTAGGTAGGTAGGTAGGTAGGTAGGTAGGTAGGTAGGTAGGTAGGTAGGTAGGTAGGTAGGTAGGTAGGTAGGTAGGTAGGTAGGTAGGTAGGTAGGTAGGTAGGTAGGTAGGTAGGTAGGTAGGTAGGTAGGTAGGTAGGTAGGTAGGTAGGTAGGTAGGTAGGTAGGTAGGTAGGTAGGTAGGTAGGTAGGTAGGTAGGTAGGTAGGTAGGTAGGTAGGTAGGTAGGTAGGTAGGTAGGTAGGTAGGTAGGTAGGTAGGTAGGTAGGTAGGTAGGTAGGTAGGTAGGTAGGTAGGTAGGTAGGTAGGTAGGTAGGTAGGTAGGTAGGTAGGTAGGTAGGTAGGTAGGTAGGTAGGTAGGTAGGTAGGTAGGTAGGTAGGTAGGTAGGTAGGTAGGTAGGTAGGTAGGTAGGTAGGTAGGTAGGTAGGTAGGTAGGTAGGTAGGTAGGTAGGTAGGTAGGTAGGTAGGTAGGTAGGTAGGTAGGTAGGTAGGTAGGTAGGTAGGTAGGTAGATAGGTAGGTAGGTAGGTAGGTAGGTAGGTAGGTAGGTAGGTAGGTAGGTAGGTAGGTAGGTAGGTAGGTAGGTAGGTAGGTAGGTAGGTAGGTAGGTAGGTAGGTAGGTAGGTAGGTAGGTAGGTAGGTAGGTAGGTAGGTAGGTAGGTAGGTAGGTAGGTAGGTAGGTAGGTAGGTAGGTAGGTAGGTAGGTAGGTAGGTAGGTAGGTAGGTAGGTAGGTAGGTAGGTAGGTAGGTAGGTAGGTAGGTAGGTAGGTAGGTAGGTAGGTAGGTAGGTAGGTAGGTAGGTAGGTAGGTAGGTAGGTAGGTAGGTAGGTAGGTAGGTAGGTAGGTAGGTAGGTAGGTAGGTAGGTAGGTAGGTAGGTAGATAGGTAGGTAGGTAGGTAGGTAGGTAGGTAGGTAGGTAGGTAGGTAGGTAGGTAGGTAGGTAGGTAGGTAGGTAGGTAGGTAGGTAGGTAGGTAGGTAGGTAGGTAGGTAGGTAGGTAGGTAGGTAGGTAGGTAGGTAGGTAGGTAGGTAGGTAGGTAGGTAGGTAGGTAGGTAGGTAGGTAGGTAGGTAGGTAGGTAGGTAGGTAGGTAGGTAGGTAGGTAGGGTAGGTAGGTAGGTAGGTAGGTAGGTAGGTAGGTAGGTAGGTAGGTAGGTAGGTAGGTAGGTAGGTAGGTAGGTAGGTAGGTAGGTAGGTAGGTAGGTAGGTAGGTAGGTAGGTAGGTAGGTAGGTAGGTAGGTAGGTAGGTAGGTAGGTAGGTAGGTAGGTAGGTAGGTAGGTAGGTAGGTAGGTAGGTAGGTAGGTAGGTAGGTAGGTAGGTAGGTAGGTAGGTAGGTAGGTAGGTAGGTAGGTAGGTAGGTAGGTAGGTAGGTAGGTAGGTAGGTAGGTAGGTAGGTAGGTAGGTAGGTAGGTAGGTAGGTAGGTAGGTAGGTAGGTAGGTAGGTAGGTAGGTAGGTAGGTAGGTAGGTAGGTAGGTAGGTAGGTAGGTAGGTAGGTAGGTAGGTAGGTAGGTAGGTAGGTAGGTAGGTAGGTAGGTAGGTAGGTAGGTAGGTAGGTAGGTAGGTAGGTAGGTAGGTAGGTAGGTAGGTAGGTAGGTAGGTAGGTAGGTAGGTAGGTAGGTAGGTAGGTAGGTAGGTAGGTAGGTAGGTAGGTAGGTAGGTAGGTAGGTAGGTAGGTAGGTAGGTAGGTAGGTAGGTAGGTAGGTAGGTAGGTAGGTAGGTAGGTAGGTAGGTAGGTAGGTAGGTAGGTAGGTAGGTAGGTAGGTAGGTAGGTAGGTAGGTAGGTAGGTAGGTAGGTAGGTAGGTAGGTAGGTAGGTAGGTAGGTAGGTAGGTAGGTAGGTAGGTAGGTAGGTAGGTAGGTAGGTAGGTAGGTAGGTAGGTAGGTAGGTAGGTAGGTAGGTAGGTAGGTAGGTAGGTAGGTAGGTAGGTAGGTAGGTAGGTAGGTAGGTAGGTAGGTAGGTAGGTAGGTAGGTAGGTAGGTAGGTAGGTAGGTAGGTAGGTAGGTAGGTAGGTAGGTAGGTAGGTAGGTAGGTAGGTAGGTAGGTAGGTAGGTAGGTAGGTAGGTAGGTAGGTAGGTAGGTAGGTAGGTAGGTAGGTAGGTAGGTAGGTAGGTAGGTAGGTAGGTAGGTAGGTAGGTAGGTAGGTAGGTAGGTAGGTAGGTAGGTAGGTAGGTAGGTAGGTAGGTAGGTAGGTAGGTAGGTAGGTAGGTAGGTAGGTAGGTAGGTAGGTAGGTAGGTAGGTAGGTAGGTAGGTAGGTAGGTAGGTAGGTAGGTAGGTAGGTAGGTAGGTAGGTAGGTAGGTAGGTAGGTAGGTAGGTAGGTAGGTAGGTAGGTAGGTAGGTAGGTAGGTAGGTAGGTAGGTAGGTAGGTAGGTAGGTAGGTAGGTAGGTAGGTAGGTAGGTAGGTAGGTAGGTAGGTAGGTAGGTAGGTAGGTAGGTAGGTAGGTAGGTAGGTAGGTAGGTAGGTAGGTAGGTAGGTAGGTAGGTAGGTAGGGTAGGTAGGTAGGTAGGTAGGTAGGTAGGTAGGTAGGTAGGTAGGTAGGTAGGTAGGTAGGTAGGTAGGTAGGTAGGTAGGTAGGTAGGTAGGTAGGTAGGTAGGTAGGTAGGTAGGTAGGTAGGTAGGTAGGTAGGTAGGTAGGTAGGTAGGTAGGTAGGTAGGTAGGTAGGTAGGTAGGTAGGTAGGTAGGTAGGTAGGTAGGTAGGTAGGTAGGTAGGTAGGTAGGTAGGTAGGTAGGTAGGTAGGTAGGTAGGTAGGTAGGTAGGTAGGTAGGTAGGTAGGTAGGTAGGTAGGTAGGTAGGTAGGTAGGTAGGTAGGTAGGTAGGTAGGTAGGTAGGTAGGTAGGTAGGTAGGTAGGTAGGTAGGTAGGTAGGTAGGTAGGTAGGTAGGTAGGTAGGTAGGTAGGTAGGTAGGTAGGTAGGTAGGTAGGTAGGTAGGTAGGTAGGTAGGTAGGTAGGTAGGTAGGTAGGTAGGTAGGTAGGTAGGTAGGTAGGTAGGTAGGTAGGTAGGTAGGTAGGTAGGTAGGTAGGTAGGTAGGTAGGTAGGTAGGTAGGTAGGTAGGTAGGTAGGTAGGTAGGTAGGTAGGTAGGTAGGTAGGTAGGTAGGTAGGTAGGTAGGTAGGTAGGTAGGTAGGTAGGTAGGTAGGTAGGTAGGTAGGTAGGTAGGTAGGTAGGTAGGTAGGTAGGTAGGTAGGTAGGTAGGTAGGTAGGTAGGTAGGTAGGTAGGTAGGTAGGTAGGTAGGTAGGTAGGTAGGTAGGTAGGTAGGTAGGTAGGTAGGTAGGTAGGTAGGTAGGTAGGTAGGTAGGTAGGTAGGTAGGTAGGTAGGTAGGTAGGTAGGTAGGTAGGTAGGTAGGTAGGTAGGTAGGTAGGTAGGTAGGTAGGTAGGTAGGTAGGTAGGTAGGTAGGTAGGTAGGTAGGTAGGTAGGTAGGTAGGTAGGTAGGTAGGTAGGTAGGTAGGTAGGTAGGTAGGTAGGTAGGTAGGTAGGTAGGTAGGTAGGTAGGTAGGTAGGTAGGTAGGTAGGTAGGTAGGTAGGTAGGTAGGTAGGTAGGTAGGTAGGTAGGTAGGTAGGTAGGTAG